>BSBM01000017.1:9987500-14787500 GCA_027924585.1 Larix kaempferi | reverse complement strand
TCGGTTTACCAGGTTTTAGGTTGCTTACAGTTGAATGTGTTTAAAGTTGAAAGTAACTTGTTATTATTTACATAAAAATAAAAAATTGACTTTGGAACCATGCAATTCAGTGGATTCCTACAAGCTTACCTTTCTAGGTTGCTATTGTCGACAGAAGTCAACAAAAATACTTTTCTTTTGATTATTGACAGTTCTCTTCAGAAATTTTTTTGCCGTGGTTCGTTTCTGTATTTCAGGATTACTCTGCTCCTCTTGCAGGTTGGATTTTGTCTTCTTGGCTCTTCTCCTCTTGCATGTTCAATTGGAATTTGGAAGTTGGATTTGGATAAGGTGCGCAGCTTTGCTTAAAAAATGCTGCACAACAGAAAATTACTCTGCTTTTGGCCTCAGTTTTCAGCTAGCACAACGGCTCCATGCACTTTTCCTTTCAGTTTTCTAATTTGTACATATTTCAATTTCGCATTTAGCATAGTTTCCTTTCAGTTTGTAGGTTAGATTTATATTTCTGCTTTTCAAATTCAATATTTCCTTTCATCCAAGGTGTATAACTCTAACTCTCAAAAATGGGGAACCCCCATTGGGAACCCCTGCCTTCACTTTCAGGTTGAAAGACTCTTAAGTCTCAAAAATGCAGAACCCTGTTGGGAAGCCCCGCCACCAATGCTCCAGTAAGACTTCTTGTTAATCAGAGTTGTCCCTTGAGGATGTAATCCTGAAGAACCTGATTGAACAGTTTAGACTTCCTATCCCTGTCACTGATAGCAAGTCTCTCACTTCGGAGTTAGTGCATGCTAATTCTACGGGGTACCCCTAATAAATGAAACTCGTATAATCTGATGAAGATCCTTTGTTAACCACACAACCCCACTCAAATCTACATTAATGACGTGTTGATCTGTGTATGTATTTGTCAAATAAGTACAGTATCTCACTTAAATCGGCAAGGAATACAATGTATATCCCTGTCACTGATAGCAAGTCTCTCACTTTGGAGTTAGTGCATGCTAATTCTACAGGGTACCCCTAATAAATGAAACTTGTATAATCTGACGAAGATCCTTTGTTAACCACAAAACCCCACTCAAATCTACATTAATGACTTGTCGATCTGTGTATGTATTTGTCAAATAAGTACAGTATCTCACTTAAATCGGCAAGGAATACAATGTAATTATAAGTTTTAATGCTTAGTGCCTAAATTAGGGTTCTATTAAGAGTTGAATGCTTACACAAATAAAATTATAAATACCAGTACGCCACCAAATAACTTCAACTCCACACCTTCCATTCTCTTTTATAATATTTTTAATTTATTAATAATCTCTCATATCTAATGATTATACCTCAAAGTCATTATTCCTGCCTTTTATTTCTTGTCTATAGCCTTTCTCTTTGAATTAAAATATTTTATTTATCCTCATTTATCCTCTACCCTTTTTCAAATTAATCTCTTCTACCCTTTTTCAAATTAATCTCTTATAAGTGAAGGAAGATGACATCCTTGTTAACTTTGATATTGTGTGATCTCTTTATACCAGGATGAGGCAATCAATGTAATCAAAAATATCATAGACACAGAGACGCGGCCTTGGTAAGGGTATGTCTAAAGTCCACATATTTCGGTTATAACGGTATGATATATGAGCAGACTCATGGTGTTGCAATGGGCTCACCATTATCCCCGTAGTGGCAAACATCTACATGGAACACTTTGAAGTGAGGGCCCTCAACTCCTTTTCTCTAACCCCAAAAGATTGGAAGAGGTATGTTGATGATGTCTTTGCGAAATGGAGTCATGGAAAGGAGAAGCTTAATGATTTTCTAACACATTTCAATAGCGTTTCATAGAATATCAAGTTCACTATAGAGTTGGAAAAGGACAACCAGTTACCTTTACTGGATGTAATTCTCACGAAAAAAGAAAGCGAGAAACTGGGGTATCAGGTATATCGCAAGAAAACCCACACGAATAGATACCTACATGTAGACTCTCACCACCATCCATCCCAAAAAGATGGTGTTATTAAAACTCTCGCAACAAGGGCTTCACGAATATCGGATTCCAAGCACTTGAACCAAAAGCTGGACCACCTCCGGAAAGTCTTTGTGATGAATGGATACCATAGGAATCACGTTGACAATGCAATCCTCCAGGTACGCAATGGTAGACGCACTCAACGCACAATGGACATCCCGAAGATCACATTTCCATACATTAAAGGAACCACTAATTGGATTGCTAAGGTTCTAAAAAAGCGAAACATTCTTGTGGCTTTCACGCCCCCAAACTCCATTAGGAACATGATTGACTCAGCAAAGGACGTAGTAGATCCAAAACATCAGAAATGTGTATAGTGTGTATGCAATTCCTAGTTCATGCAGAAAAGTTTACATTGTTGAAATAGGAAGGTCAATACAGATTCACCTAAAAGAACATGTGACGGATATATTAAGCAATAGAGCTCCTAAATTAGCCCTAGCAAAGCACTCGCAGAACTATTCCCATCGCATCTGCATAGAAAATACAAAATTAATAACGAAGGAAGAACATTATTTAAAATGACGAGTAAAAGAAGCTGTAGAGATTGAGAAGCAGAGAAACACGTTGAATAGAAATGACGGGCTGAGATTAAGTGACAATTGGATGCCAATTATTAGAAGACTAAATAATAAATTTGATGACTAAGAGAAATTCGATTTGATCCCTTACTCACCATCATTATTTATCAGCATAGATCCATCTTAAACCCGGATTTATCAAGTACTGAGAGGGATCCAATTTCTTGAGGTGTAATTTTTTTATTTAATCTTAAACTCGAGAAATTTGATCCCTCTCTTGCTTGATAAATTCGGTTTTAAGTTTTGATTTTTTATTTTATAGGGTTTTTTATTTAATCCTAAACTTAGGAAATTTGATCCCCCTCTTACTTGATAAATTCGGCTTTAGGTTTTAATTTTTTATTTTATAGGCCTACATGGATTTTTTAAATTACTTTTGATAATTTTTTATTTTATGAGCCATACATGTATTTTTTTAAATATTTTTTTTATTTTTGGTAATGTAACGTTATGTTACATTACGTTACCTTATATGACAACATCTCCCCCATACTGGGCTGTAGAGCACCTCGCTCCTCTTGGTGCAATAAGTGCTCGTTTGCTTCAATCTAAAACCATCTTGATAATTGTATTGTGATCCCCCGAAGATGGACTCTCTTTATGTAGTCTGAAAAGTTGGGTGTAACGAGCTCTTAACAGTTTTTTGAGCTCTCATAATCTCTTATATTTTGTCATTCACCTATCTTTTGACCAATCCTTTTATTTCTTCTTTTACATTATTCATTAAATTTGTAATTCTATTTTGTATCTAATGGTTTAACTTTACTCAATCCTTAATTCAACATTTGTCAATTTTTATCTTTTACTTTTTAATTAAATCTATTCATTCCTCTTTTATAATATTTTTAATTGTTAGTTATAATTAATCATTATTATTATTCTTAATTTCACTCATTCTTTAATTCAACATTAATCATTCATATTTTCTACCTTTTAATCCATGTATAACCCCCCCTTATCAAATTTAAATTTCTTAATTATTCATCTTATTTTAGCTTCTTCTTTACTAATTTGTCTATCATTCATTCATTTGCCAAACCCTTTCTTTACCAATTTCTTGTTATAATTTTCTCATTTATTAATTTTGACCAAATCTCCTTTTTTGATAATATTTTATTTTTATTTTCTAACAGCTAATTTCCCATTCATTCATTTGCCAAACCGTTTCTTTACCAATTTCTTGTTATAATTTTCTCATTTATTAATTTTGACCAAATCTCCTTTTTTGATAATATTTTACTTTTATTTTCTAACAGCTAATTTCCCCTTCTGACCTTATTTATTCTCCCTAGTGCTTACTCTTCCCAATCATTCATAGCTGCTAAGTTTATACCCTGATGATGGTTGTGTCCACTCAAAAACGTTGGAAAGTTTCTAAAACTTTGACACTATCTAATCTCCAATGGAAAGTTTCTAAAACTTTGACACTATCTAATTTCCAAAATTATACTACAACGTGATCTTTATTGCACTAAGTAAAAAAATGCTGATATGATGTTTAATCAACAACAATGAGAGATCAAATCACGCTCAAAGAATCTGATAAGGGGTATAAACTATAAACACACACTCCAAAATACTACATCAAAGCACTGCTGGAAGATTTCGTTTTGCAACAAATAGAAGATCTCAGCAAATAGGTCCTTTCTTGTTTCCATCTTCCACCACGCTGTCCATTGTCAGAAAGAAAGCGTATAGGAAGCTGGAAACAAGAAAGGAACTGGAAGCAAAGAAGAATGGAGGTGAAAATAAATAAACCTTCCTCAAGCTAACGAACTTTTATAACGAAATGAACCTTCATCAAGCTAACGAACTTTAATAACGAATCAACCTAGTCCTTACTCTTCTCAATCATTCATAGCTGTTAAGTATATCCCCTGATGATGGTTGTGTCCACTCAAAAGCATTGGAAAGTTTCTAAAACTTTGACACTATCTAATTTCCAAAATTATACTACAACTTGATCTTTGATCTTTATTGCACTAAGTAAAAAATGCTGATATGATGTTTAATCAACAACAATGAGAGACCAAATCATGCTCAAAGAATCTGATAAGGGGTATAAACTAACACTCCAAAATACTACATCAAAGCACTGCTGGAAGATTTCGTTTTGCAACAAATAGAAGATCTCAGCAAATAGGTCCTTTCTTGTTTCCATCTTCCACCACGCTGTCCAAAGTCTGAAAGAAAGCGTCGAGGAAGCTGGCAACAAGAGAGGAAGGAACTGGAAGCAAAGAAGAATGGATGCAAAAATAAATGAACCTTCCTCAAGCTAACGAATCAACCTTTTATTGATCAACACTCCTCTCTTTCGAGTTTTCCAAAATAATCAAAACGAAAGGCATCGTCTTCAACTAGGTGTTCTTTTCTATGCATACTTCAGACGTGGAGTAAGGGTTAGACCTGCTAAGTTGTACACTCACAACTACCTCAAAAAATCCCACTGGGACGCATTCTGCAGGGTCTGGGACGCGTTTCCCGCGTTTCCTGCATCCCAAGGACATGGAGACTCCTAACGAAACGTTTCCCCCCACCCATGCCCCTGAGAATATTTATTTTTTATGTTTTTCTATTATTTTCACTTTTTACAATCCCTACTTGGTACTACTTAAGAAATAAATCAATATGATTTAATATTTACATTGCGCAATCATGAATTATAGCCCACGGGGGTAGAGCAATTGGTAATGAGTAAATGAGATGAGAAGTTGTAAATGGAAAGTCACAAGTTCAAGTCCCCGCGGGTACTAGCTTACAAAAAAAATACATCAAATGAATTATTATTTTTATAATTTTAGAAACGTACCCCGTCCCCCTTGAATTTCCCTAAAATTTTGGGTGGTCTCCATGAGTCCCGAATGTGCATTTCCCCGCTCCCACATCTCCTCGTCCCAGAAACTTGGGGAACATTACTAATATCCCAAAGAGAGCTCACCTTCCAAGCTGAGTTTGAATATGAAGTTTATAATTTCGAAACCTGAAGTGGAAGTACCAAATAAGACACCCTTGTCCAAGTAATTGTGTGCGTTAACAGCATGGTGGAAAAAATTGGCAAGGGTTCTGAATACAACTTCTCGGCAATATCGGCGAAAAAATCGGCAAAAATTGGCAAAGTGCGGAAAACATTAAAAAATACAAATATATTCATTTTTTTTTCAGAATTTTAAACATATAAAGCAACAACAACATTAGATAAACACATTGGCACATAAATATGGAGAAAGCACTGATATATATGATGTAGTGGATGCCAAATAAAAAATGATACATCAAAGTTTCAAAGATCGGAAATTTGAAAGTTTCAACACTAGTTGGAACATTGGTCATTCTCCCCTCCTCTAGGCTCTAGCCCTTTCCTCTACCTCGAATCTTGAAGTTAATCCTTCAAGGACATTAGTCAACACCCTACAATTTTGATGAAACTTCCTAATCCAAGCGTTAGGATAAGGTAGAAAAAGTTTGCCATGCTTAATAAGTGATTTTGCTTGACTGAAGGGTATATTTTTATTAAGGTCATGACAAATGAGTTCAATCAACTTCAACAATCAGGCATCAACACCACCAACATCAACGTACATACCTAGTTTGATGTGCTTGATTAAATTCCAATCCCTTACCCTCATACATGATAGAATCCAGTGGAAATGTTGCAATCCTGAAATCCTGAAAATAATTAAGTCTGTTGAATTTTGAATGGGATCTAAAAGTCTACTTTTTGCATATGAAGTCCAATGAGGTTGGAACCACTCTCAAGCATCCTGAAACAATTAATGGTAATGTTAAAAATTTAAGTAAAAGTGACATTCTCTTATCTTTTATTTTAAAAGAGAAGGAGAATGTCACTTTTACTTTAAGAATTTAACATTACCATTAACTGTTACTAGCTTCAATGCCTTGTGTACAAAACTGGTCAAAATTTTCAAACTCCATGGTGTTTTTTAGGACTCGCGCGATTTTTTCAAAAAGGTCCGGCAGGTTGAAAAAATCGTGATTTTTTGGGAAATTTTTCGGGAAATCGTCGATTTTTCGGCAATGTTTTCCACTATGATTAACAGATCTGGAATGATACCCATCACTAATACATCATATCCAAGTGACGGTGTGTGTAAAGAGATGCTGTACGGGTAACACTGATGTCACCATATGTTGGGCTTGAAACAAAATTATGATAATTACAACAAGTAAGAGTAAAAAGACTATATTCTGATCAAATTTATATATATCAAAGAAAGATATGAAATATACATATAGAAGCTGCTATTAAGAGAAATAAAAAGCTAAGTTACCAGGATACGAATTCAGACCTGGATATGCATCTGCCAGATTTTTGAAAAGACAGGATCTTGATATGGCAGGGAAATGGCATGGTGTGAAGGGATGTAAATAATTAGGAACTGGCATACACACCACCTCACAATCTGTAGTAACCATTTGTTAACCCTAATGGTTGAACCCCAATCATCAACCTCTCTTGCTTGATCTTTCTAGGGAAACAATAGAATCAATTCATTGTATTTTAGAAGGCAAATCAGTAGACAACATTATGATTTAAAGTTTTCTATAACAAAAGAAGTATGATCATTGTACAGCTTGAGTGAGCTTATAGTTAAGAAGATGAGTTTTCTTTTCAGATTTTATATGTTCAATTCTGGAGAGGGTTAGGGTATGTATATGCAAGCAAGTTGTTATTTGTGAATATCTGTGTGACACTGGCAAGGTACCAGCACTCTCACTCTCACTTTCACTTTCTGGCTAGAGAGTGAGACAAATTATATTTCTCGGGTGGACCCAAATGCCCAAAAATTTTAAATATGCAGAAAAAAGAAAAGTGTGATCATTGTTTAATTTCATGAATTTTTATAAAATTGCAATTGTTCATCACATGAGACATTTCATTGCAGACTAGCACCTCTATATAACTAACAACCCCTAGTTGATTTTACAAGGCAAAAAAATCAAGTAACCCATTTGGTGCTTATGTTGTCTAGTATCCATAAATCTGCAGTCTGTTTGCCGATTTTCTGAAGGATACACCCACATAATCTTTACCTGAGGCAAGCATGCATAACCATGAGGTGATAAAATCCTAAGCACCATTTAGAATTTACCTATCATGAACTCTTTATTTTCCTCTTGAGGCAATATTCTTAATGGCCATGTTGGCCCTTCAGAATTAACAATAACCTTTTCGGGTTGCTTGGAAAGAGCCCACTCCGGTTGAACTTGAACCAATCTGAACAGACTAAGAACAGAATTATAATAGACCTTTCATTATAGGTTTAATTATAAGTGCTTATTGTTGTTGATGTGTCTGTGTATAATAAAACATTCCCAGATTCAAATGTTTGTGGACTTAAATTTTTCCTTTGTCATTGCCAAACTTGTTATCGTGCATGCATCATTAAATCAGCTTTTGATTTCATCCAGTCATGCTTGATCGTTATATATTTATTGTGAAATTCAGTACCAATTTCACAATATTTAAGGCAATAATTAATGCTATGAAAACTTTCGGGTGAATTGTGTAGAATTAAGTGGGATTCATCCATCCTTTTAAACCATAAAGGAACAAACATTGTGAATTGGCTGCTTCTATTGCTAGCGTACAATTTGGTTTCTTTTTTCTTTACTTTGACTACTATAGTAAAAAAGAGAATCTTTATAGTTTTACCTGGCTTAAGAAAGCTGTGTGCCTCTCCCATTTTGGGTCTCGGGAAGCTTCCTTGGACACTCTAAAGTGTCAAGTATCCACCATATATCAAGAGCTGGGACACCATGTATGTACACATTTAATGTGTGTGACCACCCGACCTGACTTAAGAGCCGTGATGGCTCAACCATTTTAAACAGCTCCTTTGCGGGAGCATGCCAACCACTTCGTTGAGGATTTTATCCCTAGTGCGGGCTGTGTCACTATTCTGCTCTTACCAACCAGGTTGTCTTATAATGGCTAAGCCTCTTTTATAAACTAATTTGTCTCTGCGAAGCCATATCTAATGCTAAGGATACTGCCCTAGCAGCAAACATGGTTGAGTTTCAGACAATTCTAGCCAAATTTCACTTGCATGGGTTTATACTTTATTGTTGAAAAAAAAAACTAATATGGTCTTGCAATCTGAATAAGGACCAAGCAATGATATGTTGGACATCATCCGGGGAGCCTTTGCAAGCCATTATTAAATATTTGAAACAACGAATAGGAATAGATGACATGTTGTCAAGTCCCCTCCCATTAGACCGAGCCAGGGAGAGAACATGGCACTAAAACTGGGCATCTAGCCCCATATCCCTCAAGTAAAACTCATTGATAATAAAAGACATATACATATGCATATAGTAATTAAACACAGCGGAAATAAAATCATCTTCATGTCTAACATACATTCAAATTTTTCATGACAGTCATTAAATAAATACATTGCAGAATTTAACACATGAGAGTACTTATCTTAAAACAAAGTAGTCCCAAGCAACTAGCTATGCAACTGCAACGTTCCACCCAACCATAGGCCAGTTGTGCTTATCAATCTCTTGATCCAACTGCCACCCCCGAACTGGGCATGATTTCTACAAGGAAAAGGGAACAACAGACTCACACATAGCCAAATATACACCAAAATCAGACAAGCCAATCGACAGTTGGGTTTTCAGGCTGCTAGGCAATGGAAAGGAAGAATTGCTAAGCTAGTGAGCTCAACCACAGAGCTATGGATACCTCTACAAGATCTATCCAACTTGGTTCCCCACAATGCCTACACACCTGACTCAAGGAAGTATTCCCTTCACTACTACACAGTCCTTCAGGCCATACCTTCCAATTCAGTGTTGTTCAAGGTGTGCATAGAAGAGTAGCCAGCCCTTTTGATCTTCTTGAGAGGTTATTTTCCCCACTAGGTTTATCAAGCCAACTCATGTCCACTTCCACTCCTAATTTCTTGCTCACAGTTCAAACTAAAACAAGGATGCACAAAACAGCAAAAGTACAAGTGCTAGGCATGAAAAAAACATTTTTACAGTGAGATGTCCAAAATGGGGTTTCTACCAGTTCAGAAAAACGTGGGCAGCCAAAAACGAAAAGCTAAATGAGGAAACAACCCTGGGAAGCCAAATCCGTTTTCAAAAAAACGTCCATGGACATTCCAGGGCAAAAACGACCTCCATAACAGCCCCAAATGTGGTCCTCCTCTCCCAGCCACTGTGTAACACAAAAACGAGCTCCCAGCCATGGAAAAATGAAGGAAAATGATGAAAAACGTGATGGGGAAAGCCCCAGCTAACTCGGACTGCGTGAGAGAGCAAAGTCCATGGGTGAAAGATAGCTTTGGGCACCATTTCGTGGGTGTTTTCTTGCCCAAGAAGCAAAAATACGAATTCCCAGGTTGATGGCTTGCCCATGCACGAAATTGACTTCCATACCTCTTCATTCCCAAGGCATTAACTACTTCAACCAACTCTTGGAAGAATTAAATGATTGGGTGCATAAGTCAAAATGGTTAGTTGGTGGTTTATGGGTTTTCTCATGAAATTTGGCTTAACACTATTGGCTCAAGGGTTTGAATAATTTCCCTCCCTATTCCTTATAAAAATCATGCCCCCATCTCTTTGTTGCATTGCATAGCTAGTTGTGGGTATTTCATTAAAATCCGTATTTACATGATGTCTTAATTTACATTGTGCATGTCTAGCACAAAAACCATATGCGCTGATTTTTAATTGCCGATACATAAAACGACAAATCGATGGCGGGGCCTTGGCCTTGAGCTCCTCACCATGATTAAACAACGATATTTACATCATTTACAATTTTAATGCAATAGGGTCAAAATCAGGATATTACACATGTACATAATCAATATAAAAATCAACACACACCCAAAAAACCAATGAAATTACACCCATGCTGGACGTCACAAAGGATAAAGTTCAATATGTTTGACCTAACTGCAGCCAAGACAGCAAGGAAATCAATCATGAAAATTATTAGATGAAATTCTTGCATACCAAAAAGCGCAGTCGATTTACTTTCCTGTTCAAATGTCAAGTGAAAAATCATGTGTATCAAAACATAGCACATTTATATTGATTTCCTGAAAGGAGAGAACCAATTTGGTATGAAACAAAATCGCATGACTGATTTATATCTGTAACTATATGCAACTGTAAACTTGCACTGGGATTTAAGTTTAATGCAATAGATATTGTACTTGCAAGTTGATAGCATCTACGCAAAAAAGTGCAAAATGGACAGAATTCAAAGTAGTAGTTAGTGGTTCTTTCTGTCATTCTACTTCAGTAAATGCAGATTGACACAGAGTAGAGTAATATCACAAGCGCATTGAAGTTTGAGATTTTTTGTCTAAGTCTGACATCGGAAGCTGGGACTGGTTCAAAATTGTAAAGCCCCCTTTTCAGCTTATTATGTAACTCTACTTGTGTTTTCTGGCTTAAAATTGTCCGACCTATTGCCCTAAGCGATTGGTTTCCATATAAGCACTATGTTAGTCAAAACAATGCATGTGAAGCATCTAAGAAGAGACTAGAGAAGGAACCTTTTAAGAATTGTTTGGTTGCATCTGCTGATGGTAGATAGAATTCCAACTTTTCTACTCTTGATATGGAAATTTTAGATGGGTTTATCCTGCATATTGGAATTCTATATTCATGATGTTTGTGGGATCCTACTTCTGTCTAAAGATGGCAGTGGGGCATAAAAGGTGTTGTCTGTTGTTGTGTGCAGAAGGAACATCGAGATTCAATAGTTAGGATAATGGAACCCATAGGGTTCAATACAGATCCTGGTTTGTTTCTCATGCCTTTTTGCTTGTGCCGAGTATATTACCATTGGCATGTTACTATTTCTTACATGAGATGTTTAATCATAGAAACGTGCCCCTCTATATATCACTGGTAAACAAACCTCATACTTCTTGCATCCCTATTTAGTAGGGCAAGGAAAACAAGTATGTGGCCTGTCGGTTGCTTATGTGATTCACTTTGCTGCCCCGATCGGAGGTTCCTGTGCCAATCAACCTTATCATACTATCTGAGTCAGCCTGATTGACTCGCAAGTCTCCCAAAACAGGTGACCCACCGAGCCTGGACCCGCCAAGTATAGTCTGATGCCCAGTTATTATTGGCTCACCTGCCGAATATGGCCGTCACTCAGTTAACTGTAGAGTCTGATGCTGAGATTTTCCGAATCTGATGCAGTGTTTTCCAACTTATCGAGCCATTCCCGAGTTCAAGACTGAAGTGCTTGGTTTTAATGCTCTGAGTCATGAATTTGCGACTAGTGATCTGTGCAATGAGGTTTGCACGCCTATGCCTATGATCTACAAAATTTTCCAACTTATCGAGCCATTCCCGAGTTCAAGACTGACGTGCTTGGTGTAAATGCTCTGAGTCATGAATTTGCGACTTGTGATCTATGCAATGAAGTATCCACGCCTATGCCTATGATCTACAAAATTTACTAGCGCTGTTGGAATTTATCATCTTACTGACGAGATAGTGTTCTGTATGGCCGCGGGCTGACCCTCGACTTTTCGATTTTGAGCTTACGAGGCTCAGCGCTCAAACATAATTCCGTGCTTATTAGGCACCCACATTCTCGCTGTGGCTTGTGAGATCCGCATGGCAACTTGCGTAATAAAGGATCTGACGGAACGAATCCACGGAGTTTGGTTGGAAAGAACCCAACCCAACCGAGCCAGTGAACATACATAATTTTCGGATGTGGGCTTGCAGTTTCCACTGCTAATCCCGAATTTGAACTATTTGCTTTAAAACAAAAGGCAAGAAACCCTGAGCTGTTCAAGACAAGAAAATAAGGCACGACTGCAATAGTAAATCCCAATAAAACCATCCATTTTTCCTCTGACGCCTCCCGGTTCCACCACAGAAACCCTCCAGATTCAAATTATACAGTATTCAAATATTGAAGACATTAGTTAAGATGGCACAATTCACTGAACTAATTTGATTCAAACCCCAAGGATGTTTAGCGGATTCGACGCTTGATCTGACGACACGAGAACCTAAAATTTAAAGACAGTAAAAACCCTAAATGAAAGAAAGCGTACCTGGTGAATAGGAGGGTACATGGAATTTGTGCAGACGGGACATTCGAGGAGCTCATGGACACTGCTGGCAGCAGGAGAAATGGTCCCATTGTTGTTATTATTGTTGTTGCTATTGTTGTTGTTGCCGGTAATGTGGTTTGGAGATTTCGTGGGTAGTTGATGACGGTCGTGTTCTTCGTAATCATCCAGGAGGGAGAGATTTTCAATTACCTCGATGTC
The DNA here is from genome assembly GCA_027924585.1 of Larix kaempferi. Taxonomy (NCBI): domain Eukaryota; kingdom Viridiplantae; phylum Streptophyta; class Pinopsida; order Pinales; family Pinaceae; genus Larix; species Larix kaempferi. The sequence goes on along the minus strand of BSBM01000017.1, from coordinate 14,774,577 downwards.
AATACCACTGAATCTCTTTCTTGATCCAACACAGTCCATGACAGTAGACCAACGGCGGTTTTCACAATCGCCTGGTTAGCGGTTTGGAGATGACTTCTGGGGCGGTTTGGGGATGACTTTGAATGACTGGTTTTTCACTTAATTTTCTTCTGTCCCTCCTTCTGGGTTTTTTCTTTTCTTCGTTTGGTAGATCGAGGGGGCGTGTTTGTAGAAAGAGGAACAGACCGACTTGTGGAGCGTAGAAAGTTCTTTCCATATGAATAGGAACGGTTGTTTCTCTCACAAGGTAACGTATTATTGTTAATTATTCATTTTATATTTGGTATAACTAATCCATTATCATAATTTTATATTCATAGACAAAGAAAGTCCATTAAGGGGTATGGGATGAGTAGGGATCAAATTTGAAGGGTGGGGTCCCATTTCACTTTGAAGGGCTATGAGATATTTAACCCTTCACTGCTGTCATGTAAAAATAAGTTATTCTTTTCATTTGAAAATGTACTAGTACATCAAAATTTCAATGTTTACTTACGTAGTAAAGTCGAGAGGCTTTATTTTGCAGTGGATATAGTAGCACTGAACGTTATACATGTCATATAACACAACCATATTTCACCCCGATCTAGCGGCTCGGTCTCTAGGCCACTATGCCACCTTTTCCATCTTAGCAGTTTCCCAAATTGATCTTGCCTCTTAAACTTTTAACCAGTATAATAATACAGTTAACTTGTTAACCCCATTCCAATCCAACTTTCATCCTTACACCCAAAATTAATACTATTTTACTCTTTCATGATCTGCTTGAACATGAGGAATTTATTAGTGAAACATAACTTAGGAGACACACAGAAAATCCACTTTCCAGATGTTCAGTGTGAATTGTCATAACTAAATTTACAGATCTTTTTTTTCTGCATCAGCTACAGTTAGCTTGCTAGCCCAATTCCAAACCAACTTTTAACCAGTATAATAATATTTAATACCTCTTAAAATGGGTTCCTAGGCTGCTTCAAACACTACAAGCTTGATGAAGAATTGGGTTCTTCAACTCTTCTAAAAGGAATGTGATGCTTATTCTTGGAAAAGTTCAATCTTTGTAAATCACTAGTGTTCTAGCCTACTTAACAATGGAAAAAATGATAATGCAAGAAAAAAAAGGAAGAAATTGTTTCATAAGCCAAAAAAATTGGACTTTGAGTTTGGTCTGTATCTGTTACTAAATTAGTGAACAATAGAGATGTATGCAGAAAGGCAGTAAAAAAGGTGAAGGGAAAGAATTTGAATGGTAACTTTTTTTAACTTTGTTGAATTGAGGACCATAATTCACTTTCATGCACCTCTTTCAAACAACTGCATTTCCATTTATAATCCTCCTTCACGCAAGTATATTAGAGAGAACTTTCAACAAAGAAGTTGGATTGGATTGAAAACTAATAGCAAGTTTCTTTGTCACTCTAATTGTGTGCCCTAGGGCAAAATTGAATGCCACGCGTACTTGGGATAGAATAAGTTTAAGCACTCCTTACATGTTACATTCTATGTTATGGTTTGAGCAAAGAGAACTATCCGACTCCAGGAAACTTTTGTTCTCAATAGTTGATTAAGGACCCTGGATGCTTCTTCTCTATAACCCTCCCCCTAGATCTCATTATACATACTAAATATATGGTATGATGGAGTAGAGGATGGGTTGTAACTTGTGAAGCATAAGTAAAACGTAGGTAGACCAAGTAGAGAGGATATGCATAAATGGTTGAAGTTCTTGTTTTATTCCAGACCAGTAGATAAGGGCAACAAAATCAAAAGGTAAAGCAGCACTGTCGTTCTAAAAATCAAGATTAAAAAAACATTTTTGTCCCAATTCGTACAATCGAACACGAATTGTAAGTGTAGTAGCATCGGTGGTCTTCATATTAATAAATACCAAGAATCTTAAACCGTGTACTAGAGGAAGGTGTCGATTCAACGACTGGGCAATTGGGGAAAATAGGTCATGTAATACAGTTTTAGATACAAAACCTGGATTCTTGATCTAACTCATTAATTAGATGCATGGAGGTTGGCAAAGTGGGAACTTCCCCAAATCCCCAAGCTTTTTGGTAAAGCTAGGGGGTGCACTGCGCACACCTATTTCTCGTAGGGATGCAACCGTGGCCAGTGGAATCTGAACAGGGAAGAACTCGGTTTCAGAGTGAAAACAATGGTCTTCCTTGTCCCCTCAATTTCAGGAAAGTTAAAGGGTAGCTAAACTCTCAAGAGCTTTGATTGGGCAACAATGGAAAATAGGGAAAGGCAAGGAGCACATGGAATCATATGCATATACACAGGACATATGAAGAAAGAATCAATTGTTGTTGTTGCTATAGTTGGGAATTGATAAATGTCGTTCTAAACAGCCTTTGACGGAGATTTGTGACAAACCCACTCTCCGGTCCAAGCTTCATATTTGAAGCCTTCAAGGCCTATTTGAAGTAACAAAATTTCAGTCAAATAATAATATTGTGTTTGAACTTTGAAGTTACAGAATTTTAATCAAATAACAAAATTTTTAAATAATTGATGGGATCATGAATGGATAAAATGATGTACATACTTGTAAATTCATAGGATGTCGACAATCTAGTCAGCCTTGAAGTTGAGCTCCTCAAAGAAAACGAATTTCTTTATATATGTTTATGGCAGGCTCGCATTGGCAACTTTGCTCCACAAACTCTCCTGGAGGACTAGAGGAGATAGGGTAGGTGGAACTTGGAAGTAGCACGACCACAATGGAGTAGGGGTATAATAAAAAGCTTGTTTGTATTCCTGTAATATTATATATTGATGGTTGGAGCCATGGAAGCATGGAATTCGAGCATTGAATTGATATAACAAAGAAAACACAAGGTGGGACTCGGGAGTCGCAGGATTGACTTGATACAACAAAGAAAACTCAGGGTGTGAGGCTGGGAGCCATAGATGGTAGGATTAACTTGATACAACAAAGAAAACGCAGGGCTGTGGGTAGGGGCCATGGGAAGGAGTAGCAGCCTGCAACATTACAAGAATTTTTTGGATTGTGGATTTTGTCTGAAATGCCAAATTCGGGGCACATAACATAATATATTATACATTGAATACTCAATTAACTCACTAAGTCAGAATTCACGAATTGGTATGTGATAACTGGTAACTTGGTAAGCCCACTGCCAACAACACGTATGAGCCACCAACCAAGTTTAATAAATTTGGTGCTTCCATTAAATGTGTTAAACACGTAAGTGCTCGCTGCAAACATGAGAACTTATAAGCGTTCAAGCCATGGGATGCTCAGTGTAAGCCCGTCCACGTAAGTTGGTCAATGATATTATTAGAGGCCCAATGGTCCGTGATCCATGGATGATCAAACACGTGGATATTGGAGAGTAACCGAGTCCCACTCCCAAGTCACCTAGCTAGTAGCCACATTCCCAATTTCCCACTGAAAACTGTCGATGGGTGAAATTTGAAGCTACCCTTCTGTTGCAATTTTAAACAATAGTGGTTAATTTAATTATTGAAGAGCTTACCATAAAATTAATTTTTTTTTGCATGGTAAAATTTGAAGTGGCCTTCTATGACGTGTAAAATGGCCTCTGAAGGACCCTGAAGGCTTCAAATTTGAAGCCTAATGGGATCACACTTCACATGGTTTTAGCATAGCTTTTCAAGATTCCATTTTTGGAAGAAAAAAATTAAAATATTTAGACGGTTTTTATGATTAATAACTAGGTTAAAAGTGTAAAAATTTGAAGAAATGTTTACTTTATAGGATTAAATTGATGTAAACTCAGGATTTATAGTGTAAATTTTTTATCTTAAAATTTTCATATATCAAGAAAAAAATAGATCTATGTTAGGTTTTATTAGTTTTGTACAAAATTTAAAATTGAGTAATATATGTTTTTCTTTTTCCCAGAAAAAAAGAGATCACAGTTGGATTAGATTAAAATCAAAACCATATTGTTCATTGTCTATGTAACCTTAAATTGAGTGATATATGTTGCCCAGTAGCTTTATTTATTTGTTTTGTTTTGTTGTTCATGTAAGTTGCATGATAACATCTCTTACATACTTGGTTGTAAAGCACCTCACTACTCTTAGTAACTTGTTAAAATAACTAACTTAATAATATTAGTATAAAAATATATTACTTTAAAATATTGGTATATATTAAAAGTTGATGTGACATCAATAGTGTATTCATTCACTCCAAACAATCTACTATTTTTTATGGGCTGGCAGGTGCGGGGGGAGTCCTTATGGACTCTGACGGAAACAAAATGACAGATTTCGCCTGGGGGATTGGAAGGAGGACGAATAATGATGCTGAGTGGATGGCCCTGATCAAAGGTATTGACGTCGCAAAGGAAAATAATGTTCAGGATCTTGTGGCCATCGGAGACTCCCTTCTAGTTATCAAGGAAGCCAGGGCCTTAACAAAAAATCATCGCAAACCTACTTCCAAGTTCCATTTCCACTTCATTCACTCGGTCAAAGATCTTTGCTCTATCTCCCTTTTTCACATCCTTAGGATTAACAATCAGCAAGCCGATGCCATGGCTAATATCGGGGCAGGTTTAAACTCTGGTCTTGTTGTTAGAGATGGACAACACCATGCAAATGTTTGGGTTCCTTAGCATCCTCAAATGTTTGGGTTCTAACTCTCCAAACGTCCACTTAATCTTTGGGTTTGCACTATGCATGGATTTGGTCAACCTCCAGATCTCCTTGGGATTTCCTCACGCGCCCTCGAGGCTCTTTCGACAGCGCTCCCAGCTAGACTCCACCTGTCTCGCATGCGGGACTTCAATGCGTGCATGCGACAGGGAATCCAACGCCTATAACACGAAACAGGGTGACGGTTTGAGCATCCAGAACATTCTCTGTGTTGTCTGTGGGATCATCTGTATTTGGGTTAGCATGGATTGTGGTAATGCAGGTGGTAATACTGGCCTTTGTCTTCCAGCGTTGCAGTGTCGCCGCTGTAGGAAGCAGATACAGGTTAACTCGGGAGGAGTCGGAATGAAGCGGTACCTCTTTGCACTTGAGGTGGTTCAGGGTCAAGGAAATGGAGGCAATGAGGTTCAGGGCTCTCACAGTAGCCAGACGAAACATGTTTGTCGAGGGCACTCCAAAAACGACGAGCTCAGTAGAAGCTGGTCTCCTCTGGACGTTGGTCAGGGGCAGAGCATCAGGAACTCAGGGAATAATGTTCACAGCAGTCCTGAGCATGAAAATGGAAGAAATTGGCGACCCCTCGACGTGGGTATCTACTAGAACCAGGGCGGCTCTTTGCACCATGTTCATGGTAGCCCTGGGGAGCTGGGTAGTGGCAAACTCTGGTCGAATTTGGTGGGGGACAATGGGGGAATTGTGAATCTGGAGTCCCCGTGTGGGCCTGATAGTCCCTCCCCAGGAGTGCTCTTGCATTTGCAGGATATTGAGTCTCAGGTTCCCTGGTTGAGAGGAGAAAACAATGACCTAAAGAAGGCCATCTCCCATCTCGCCACCTTTGTCCAGATTTTGAATTCAAAGGTCAGGAGCAATAGCAGCAAAATGAAGGATTATTTCAAGGGGTTGGTGGGAAAAATCGAGTCTCTGCACAACTGCCTAAGGATAGTTGAGGCCAAAGTGGATTGCGTCGAAACCAACAATCGCAATAGCCCCTCTGTGATCCTTGGCATGGAAGAAGAAAACGAAAGTCAAGCAGCTGGTAGCAAGGAGAAGGTCCGCCACCTTAATGGCAAATGAATTCTGGTCTTGTTTATGGTTCTCCAGGTTGAATAAATGCAGTTTCTCTTATTATGTATTTCCTATGTAAGCGGCTTCTAGGACAGTCTGTTAATTTTCTCAGTTATCGAAGAATAGTAGCTATGTATGAAATGCCAAGACTGGTTGAGAGGTGCTTGCCTAGACAGCCCTTCTTTGGGTACAATCTTCCCACCATTTTTGTAAGATCCTCTCTTTTTTTAATATAAAGCTTTTCAACCGTCACTGTAAAAAAAAAACAATCTACTATTTTTTTATTAATTTGTGGAATGTACCTCTAGATTTAATTAGGGAAACCCTAAAGATTTTAGGATTTTGAGGTATATGTATATTGCAAATGGTGTCATTTTTCCACATTGAAAGTAGTGTCATGTTGTTTGAGTGTAGTCATGGGTATTTGGTGCACAATTTTTTGTTTGTCAAAAAGAATCTATCTTCCACATTGACCTCCTCTAACCAAAGTAACCTTTGAGCTTCAACATTAAGGCATGCAATACTCATCGTAGGTTTAAGGGATAACACCCCTAGTGTGGGGTCAAGGGGTAATGGCTTACACTTGCAAAAAATCTATAACATTTGGTGCACCAAATTCCATTTGCATGCATACACTATAGCAACCTACACGCACCCACTTCAACAATGTGCATGCTCACACATTAGTGGTTCATGCACACACTCTAGCATCTTGTCCACATCTACAACCAAAAATAACAACTATCACTAAAGTCATTGTGGAAACTAACAAAATTTACATCGAAATAGTTGCATGTGGCGTGACAAGCAAAGGAACAATCGCCCACCAACAATTATAGAACCGTATTGCCATCCAATAACAAACAATGGTTAACAACACTCTAGTGACTACATTGTGACTTTTGGCATACTAGTTTGGTGACTAAATTTGTAACAAATCTTATAAATTAATTCTCTTAACATTATGAGTACTTCCCGGGGTGGCAGGTGCCGGTGGGATTCTTCTTGATCCCGGAAGAAACGTTGTTTTAAAATATAAATGGGGCTTGGGAAAAGCCACTAATAACCTGGCGGAAAGATATGCTCTATTTATGGGCCTAAATTTTATTGTCTCCATAGGAATTAAGATCACACTTGTCGTTAGGGATTCTCTTCTTATAATCTTGCAAGTCGGAAAAAGGATTCCATTGGATGATATGATCGTCGAGAGGCTTCAATTTTGTATTGTCGATCTTCTGCTGGGAATAAAAGAAGTAAACTTGGTGCATGTTTGAAGAATCAATGACTCAGTAGTTGATCGGCTTGCCAATGAAGGTACCAACTTAGGCAAAGGTGCTCTTGTTCAAAATGGGAGACAATTCCTTAACCGATGGCTCCCCTAAGGTTTTAATTATGAATTTGATTCTTTGGTTTAATTTCTCCCCTCCTTGCATGGACACCACCCACTAGTGTTTCAAACTTTTAAACTCAGTCATTGAGGCTTCACTAACCCCGCACATGGGAGAATTCTCGCGAGGCCTTGTTCGGGTGTTGTTTTCTCTCTGCTGCCATTTTATGGCAGTTCAGGACTTTCCCTCCAATGCATTCGGGATTTCACTAGAGCTCTTGCCCTGGCCTGAACGTCACGGGGGATTTCCTCTCGTGGTTTGGCGATTTGATGTTGGATTCTTTAGAGGATTTCCGTTGGTAGTCGATTTTGAACTAGCAATGTTAGTTTTGGTTGGTTTTGGCCCCCCTCCATGTTGACTTCTTGTAGGGGTGGGGCTATGATTTGGAGTGGTTTATGGTCTAGCAGTCTACATCTTCCAAGATGAAGGCAAGGGATGTGGTTGCAACCGAGTTGACGAAACTGGTAGAGGGCCTATGAGATGTGAAGGTGGATATACAAGACTTACAATCCACCCTGTGTAAGAAAAATTCTCAACTAGAAGGTGTCGTGTCTACTATCCACAAGGTAACCACTCATGTTTCTCTGTTAGATCATCGGTTTAATGATTTGGAGGATCAAGTTCGTGTTCAAGGTGCTTGGATGGAAAATTTGACTATAACTGTCAATTTACACCATTGAATGTTGGTTGGTAGCCAATCTAGGCATACCTGGAACATCGGCTCCAAGACTATGGATGAGGAATATGTTCATCAACTAGCCATCATTGTAGTCAAAATTTCAAGCTCCCCTAGATAGACCAAGGACAACAGAGATGCCTAGGGCATTTTGAGTGGCTTCAACACTCTTGTTTTTGGGTAATTCATTACTTGTTTTTGTGTTTTCTTGCTCGATTAATTTGTCAAAGTTTATAGTAGTATAATAGTATTTGTAATTGTTGTAGCGATCTCGAGGCTGCAAGTTGATGATAGGTTGCAAGGTAAGGCTCTGTTGGACAATGAGAGAGTTTCTTTTTTGAAAATATCTATGACCATTTTGGTTGTTTTTATCATCTTTTTGGTATAAAACTACCCACTTTTGTAATAAATAAACAAACAAACAATCAAGACAAACAAAAAAACAAAAACATTGTGAATACTTCATTTTAGTAGAAGTTAGACATTGTTGGTCTATTGCTCAATTTGCCTTTGGTGTATGATATCATTGTGTTTTCTTTCTCGCTTGTTATATGTATTTGGCTTACTATAATCTTTACATTAACATTATGTGTATTTAGTCATATATAACTACATTTAATGCTTATGCCATAACAATCAAAATTCTCGTGTTTAACATTATGTATATTTAGTCATATATAACTACATTTAATGCTTATGCCATAACAATCAAAATTCTTGTGTTTGGTTGTTGTCCTTTCATTTTGCATCTCTGTGAGGTTGAACATACTTTACTCATTCCACAACTTGAACCACAATTATCCTTTACATTGATTTCATCATTGCCTTTGTACCACATTCTTTTGTATAGGTATAGATGTACCGTTGAGCAAAATTGGCGTTCAGTTCATATTTTTTTGTTATCATGGTTTATTGGTTCTTATGTGTTATGATTTTGTACTTAGTCTTAAGCTTCTCAATGAACTTTGTTTCTAATTAATTTTTCCAAACATTGATTGCGATCTTACATATAAACTCAAATTATTTATGCATGTTCATCTCAAGCTTTTGTAAGTTAAATTGTTGTTTATATTAGGGAGTAAAACAAAATTGATCCAACACTAATCTTAAATTTCTCAATGCACTTTGTTTTTAATTATTTTTTCGAACATTGAATGGGATTTTATATATACACTCAAATTGTTTGTGTGGATTTTACATATACACTCAAAATTGTTAATTTTTTTTTTCAAACATTGAATGAGATTTTATATATACACTCAAATTGTTTGTGTGGATTTTACATATACATTCAAATTGTTTGTGTGTTTTTTAGTTTAATCACCATAAGCTTTTGTCGAGTTCATTCCTTATTTACACCAGAAATACGATAAAAAGTATCCAGCATTAACCTTAAGTTTTTTTTTTTGTTGACAGAAATGGCTAATAGCATTGATTATATATAAAAAGGAGAATTACATCAAAATAGACTGATCAGATTGCTCCCCTGTAAGAGAGACACCATCAATCCTAATTCATCAAGTTCCAGCTAATAATTAGCATGATACCTTTCTGTTCTGTGGGTACTATAGCATCTAACAAACTGTCCTAGAAGTAGTGTGCAGAAGAAAAACATTTCTAATGGTCTGCCTTTTACAAAAATTGGGCATTAAGCCCAACCAAGATGCCAGCAGAATACTAAAGCTTAAATTATAAATAACAGAGTTCCTATATAGAGTTCTAGAAAACATAGATAACATAAATAAACTAGAGATCCAACCCGTGGCTAAGGAAGGCAAGCTGCTAGTGAGGACCAACGTCCATGGCCGCGCCCACAGAGTCCATAGCCATATTCTTGTCGGTGCTAAGGTCCACGAAGTTACCAGCTGATGCCATGAACTTCTAAAGCTTCTCCATCTTTCGGTTAATGTCCTCAAGTTCGCTGCCAGTTACTTTGAGTTTCCGGACCTTGCGGGTATAGGCCAAACCCAAGGTTTCCTCCAAATGCTCTATTTTTTCAGCCACACAAATATTCTGAGCTTTGACCTCAGAATGAGAAGCAGTTGCAAAGTTATAAAGGAGAGATATTACTTTCCTGAATTCAATGTTTTCACCACGAACCAGTCTCACCTACAGCTCCAAATCCTGCAAACAATCCAGGAACTCCACCTCAAATTTAGAAATGTTGCATTTCTCGTCTTGCCCGATGACATTTCCTACCCCTGCATGCCTTCGGCAGGGACCAAGGCCAAGGTGGCCCTCATGTTCTGTAGAATATCCCCACCTTTCTTCCAGATTAGCTCCCCTGCCACGCACAGCATTGGAGCCGTGCCCCTTCTTGCAACATCTTCCACAATTGGGGTTCTCATCCCCCTGATAATGCCCAACTCCACGGCAATGGTGCTCCCCACCACACCCAATTTCATGATGCGCCATTTCTTTACCAACATAGGGACCTTTCCAAACAACGAACAACAAACTCAAACCTAGACCAAGCAGAGCAATATGGGAATAGGAGGCCGAGTGAATTCTGTTATGTGCCCGGAGTCGAGGTTTTATCGATTCAAGGAGTCCGCATGCCAGCCAATTGGCAGTACTCTGAGGATCATTGACTTCATGCATGCGAGGGCAGCAATCGAGAGGGGAAAGAGCCGTCACTTCTCCAAGGGAGCGTTCCCAAAAAATCTCAATTATGATGCTAATTAAATGAATATAATCCATAAATGAGGTAGTGGATAAGGTATAGGATCATAGGACTTAGCCCAAATTCCAACTCTTGGTTTAAGGGATCCAAGTAGTTTCCAATATATCATTATCGAGCCTTAGGGTGCCATAATCAAGCTCGACTCCTATATTCGCCATTTCATCCGCTTTCTTGTTCAACCCTCGTAGAATATGAAGTAAATTGAGCTCATGAAATTCAGTACTGATGCATTGTAGGAGGAGATGCATTTTGGAGGTGGGGTCTTTCCTTTTGGCTATAATACACCTAGCTTCTCTGATTATGATTAGAGAGTCTTCAAGGATTGTGAGTTTCTTAATTTCTAGGCTAGCTGCAGTCTCCAATCCTTTGATGAGTCCTAGCCATTCCGTTGCATTGTTAGTCTTCTTCCCAATGCCCCAGGCAAAGTCTTTCCGCTTGCTCCTCGTGGAGTCTAGAATTACTCCCCCCGCACCTGCCAACCCTGGTTAACCTTAAGTTTTACAAAGCACTTTATTTCTAATTAATTTTTTAACACTAAGTGGGATCTTAAGTATAAATTCAAATTGTTTATACATGTTTATTAATGCAATCATCATAAGTTTTTGTGAAATTCAATTGTTGCTTACATTACGAACTAGGATGACATTTATCCAAAATTATATTATTTTAGGAGTCATCTCATGTAAAAATTCTTTAAAAATATGGATATCAATAATAATCCTAGGGAGTAAGATAACATTTCTACAAAATTACATTATTTTGTAGCAATCATATCATGTAAAAATTCTTTAAAAATATGGATATCAATACTAATCTCACTCGCATGTTCTTGGATTTTTAAATTATTTGAATTAATTCACACTCTAACAAAGTTTATAAAATATATTTAATTAAGTAAAATTTTAAAAAATTGAGTAAAATTAAATAAAAATTAAAAACATTTTTAAATATTTATTACAACAATGCATTACATTAATTAAACTTGTAATATTGTTTAATTGTGATAAAATAAATTTTCAATTTACAGTTATTTAATTTTATTAATTTATTATATATATATATTTTTAATAATAATTAGACTAAATTGTTGTATGAAATTTCTTATTCATAAGATTCAAAAACTTTCTTTTTATAATTATTTTGATAATAAAATTTACAAAAACTTTCTAATATTGCAAATTTAAATTTATAAATTTTTTAACAAATAAATATTCTTAATCACTAAACTTATTCCATTAAAATAAATTAAAAAGAAATTAATACTTCCATGACCCCTCCTCACCATGAACAAGTAAGTCGACAGCTTGCCATGGCAATGATGCTGGAAATTGTCACCATTATGTTAATAATTTTCATGTGTGATGTCATGTTTGGTGAGGTGGTCTTTTTATCTTCATGATATCATTAAAAAAAGTAAACAATTTTATATTCAATGATTATATTGTCTCAACAATACATAACAATACACCTATTCATATTCTTTTATTCCCTCGTCCATGATGGATTAGTTTTTTTTAATGGGCGAAGCATTCCATTCAAATGTCAAATATCAATTTTATACTCAACTTAATTTAGAAAAATGCTTGGAAAATAGTTAATCAAGACATCAACATCTAGAACAAGGTTGGGAATAGAGCTTGTTTTGATGGTGCAGCACAAATCTCCTTGGGCAGGTGTGGTGTTGGTGTTTTTTTAGAACTGGTTGATGGCGATTAAATCAAACTTTGGATGTCTTGTGGCCCGGAAACAAATACAAAGGGGGAATTGTTGGCACTTTGGCTTGTACTATATTGTGCGACTCAGGCCAACATTGTCTTGGAACAGGTTGTTGGGGATGCTTTGACCATTGTTAACTGGGCAAATGATGTTGGATCCATCAATGCACTAGCTCTTTCCTCTTGGATGGATCAGATCAAACTTCTCCTGGTTAAGTGCCCGCAGACTTCTTTCATTCACATATACATGGAACACAATTATGTTGCGGATGAGCTCTCACGTAGGGGTCTGGGTGCACAGGAAGGTCGTATTTATTATGAGATATGGGATGGCTATGATCTCTCGTTAATCGGGTTCTAGAATTTATCCACTACATAGCTCCCCTTTTTTGTTTTTTTTATGCGTATATTATCTTTTTGACGTCTTGGGATGTTGTGGCGGTTAATAGTTTCCCTTTGATTCTTGTTTTTGTATTTACTTGGTAGATCTGGTTCTATGTTCTTTTGGATTGTAGGTATTTGGATGGTTTCTCTTGGGACTGGATTGTCCTATATGTTGTTTTTTTCTTTGAGATATTGCTGGAGATGGCATGGACTTTTGTAATTTGGTGTATAAGGAAACTACGTATCTTACATATACTTTCAATATGAAGTATAGCATTTTAACTTTGTGAAAAAAGAAAAAAAAAGTTGTGGAAGCCAAAATATTAGGGTATTTATTGTTGGCTTGTTATTAAATGAGTCATTTATCATTGAAGATGTGAGCTCTGAGTTAGATAGCTAGGTCAATAGAATAAATCTACAAAAGCTAAAGCATTACGACAATTATATCCGGGATGTTCATAATACAAAGAGTTAAGATGTATTTGAATTGGTTTATATTAAATTGATGTAAACGCTCGATCTATAGTGTAAATTTTTTTATCTTAAAATTTTCATACATCAAGAAAAAAATAGATAGATCTAGGTTAGGTTTTTTAAACTTTTGTATAAAATTTAAAATTGAGTGATATGTTTTTCTTTTTCCAAAATAAAGATCACAATTCCATTAGATTAAAATCAAAATCATATTGTTCATTGGCTATGTAGCTTTAAATTGAGTGATATATGTTTTTCTTTAAAAAAAAAATCACAATTTTATTAGATTAAAATCAAAATCATATTATTCATTGGCTATGTAACCTTAAATTGAGTGATATATGTTACCCAATAGCTTTATTTATTTATTTTGTTGTTCATTAACATCTATTTTTTTTCTTCACAAAAACGGATAAGATATATTTAAAAAAGAAGAAAAAAATGGGTCGCAAGCAGCCAGATTACAAAGAATTCCAGTGATAGCTTAATGGAATAGCTTTCAGACTTCCATTCATGTCATGTTAATTAGGATGTCTTAGCCTTCGAGAGGCTGACTATTATTGGGCTCGATCTTCTGCGTTCGATTCAACAAAAATAAATAAAATCAAGAAGCTACAATTTTATGTTAATAACAATCTTGCTTTATCCAACAGTTTCTCTTTCAAATATTTTTCGAAACAGAGCGCAAACTGATCAAGTACTGCGACTAAGGAAAACCTATCTAGGGTTTGCTCGAGAGGGCGCCGCGGCGCGTCCCTGCTGAGGATGGGATCTCCTGGAGGAGGCTCGCTCCAGCCTCCCTCCTCTGATGAAATCTCGTTCGCCAAACTAATCAGCGATTATGGGAAAAAGTCCGACTCCGCCCCACCTCCGAAATTTGTAAAGAAACTGGAAGCCATTCCAGAAATCGAACTGCCCCCTGAGAAGCCCATCCATCTGGCTGTCTCCCTGGCAGAAAAGGCCCTTATTGGGCAATTTACAGGTCTGTGGCCATCTCCTCGCTCCACCGAATCTTGGATTCAAAACAACTGGAGACCGCTGATATCTCAAGGAGTCACAAGCTACTCGATAGGTAGAGGGTATTTCCTATTTGATTTCGTTTCAAAGGAAGATAGGGACCTGATCTTTAGAAGCGGTCCATATTTCATGGGGCCACAGGGCTTGTATCTGAATAGGTGGTCTCCAGACTTCGACCCGGCATCGGATGTCCCCAAAGCTGTCCCAGTCTGGGTTCGCCTTCCAAACCTTCCCATGCACTGCTGGAACGAAGAATCGCTTAGAACCATTGGCAATGGTCTAGGGAAATACATTGATAAAGCCGATCCAAAAGGTCAATATTCCTTTGCCCGGATCTGTGTTGAAGTGGATCTAGAGGCGGGACTTCCGGAAGCTGTTAAACTGTCAATCAAAGGATGGAAGCACTTTCAGCAACTAGATTATGAACAGCTGCCATTCAAGTGCAGGCACTGCCATGAATACGGTCACTTCCAGAGGAACTGCCCAAAAACTCAAGCCGAAGCAGAGAAGAATTCTGAAGAAGACTGGCAGCAAGCTAAGAAGCAAAAAGCTAACACCAGAAGGAAAGGACCCAAGGGGATCCCTCAAAATGGACCATCAAAAGGCCCCTCGACAGCTCCGGAGTCATCAAAAGCCCAAGAAAGTAACCCAAACCCTAATACTGGAAATAGCTACGCCATCCTCGAAGGGCAAGAAACCCAAGCTAAATCATGCGAGATCGAGGAAAACTCTCCCAAGGAATTAGTCAAAAGAACGGAAGCAAGAGCAGAAGAAATCTTAGATCTGGAAATAGGAACTACAAACCTACCAGCGGAAGACGAACAGCAAGATCCAGCAATTGAGGAAGCCACAGAAGAAGAGGATACTGATGAAGACGATCCAGAATCAACAAAGACTGTTAAAAAGGACCGTCGAGGAAGGAAAACTGAAAGGGAAAGAAGGGAAGTTGCCACCTACAAGGATAGGTTAGCAGGGGTTCAAACCACTCTGGAAAAACATCTGAACCCTAGAAATACCAGACAGCATGGAAATGCCTCAAGAGGGGCTACCAACACCTCCAAAGGTAAGTAATGCAGATCGTCTCCTGGAATTGTAGGGGGTTAGGTAGTAAATCAAAATCGTTATCAATGAAAGATTTAATCAAAATCTCGAATCCCTACATCCTCCTAATCCAGGAGACAAAAATGGAGGAGCAGGCCTGCCTTCAAGCTTCTCCCTCTTTCTGGAATCAAGCAGAGTGCATTGCAGTTAGCTCACGAGGGGCGTCAGGAGGCATTGCAACGCTCTGGGATCCAACCAGGATCGAAATTGTAAGTCATGCTAAATCCACCCATTGGGTTTTTACAGAATTTTTGTTTAAAGAAGCTAATATCCGTCTAAGCCTCTTTAATGTCTATGCTCCCATGAACGTGTCCGAAAAGAAATCTTGCTGGACCAGTCTGAATGACCATATGACTTCCTCCCAGTTAGACAACTTTGTTATTGCGGGGGACTTAAACCTTACCCTATCCTCTGCTGAAAAAAGAGGAGGAAATATTGTTAGAGATCCCGCCAGGGAATGGGTCGAGGATCTCATCTCAGACTGGGATCTGGAAGACATCAAGCCCAGCAAAGGAAAATACACTTGGACGAACAAAAGAATCGGTCCAGGACATATTGCCGCAAGATTAGATAGGTTTTTGGTCCAGCAATCCCTCCACATGCATGGGTTCGACCTGACCTCCTCCATCCTTCCCTTCTGTGCCTCGGACCACAAGCCGATTTCCCTCTCCTTCTCCAAAGACCAGAATCTAGGACCCATTCCCTTCAGATTCAACCCCGCTTGGATCCCCTTGGAAGGTTTTATAGATATTGTAGACTCTGCCTGGAAAACCAATATCAATGGGTCGCCCTTCTTTGTCTGGGAGTCAAAGCTGCGACTGGTGAAAAAGGCCCTCAAAGAATGGGCTAAACGTATCAAATCTCCCAAACAGCAACGTACCGAAGCTGAGAAAGCCTTGGAGGATCACATCATGGGAAATGAAGGGAACCTCTCTCAAATTTCCCTGGATAAAGAAACCTTCCTTCACAATAAGCTACATGAAGCCTGTAGGCTTGAAGAAAACTACTGGAAATTAAAATCAAGAAACACCTGGCTCCAGGAAGGGGATAAAAACACCAAGTTCTTCCACAAGCAAGCTGAGATCAGAAAACACTTCAAAACTGTTACTAAGATAGACCACCAAGGGAAACAGATATCTGAGTTTGAGGAGATCAAAAAAGCAGCTTATGAGCATTTTCAGGACATGTACACCGAAACCTCACCAGGGAGGGACTTTTTTCATTCTGATGCTCTCAATCATATACCCTCTCTAGTGTCTGAACAAATGAATCTCCAACTTCTCCGCCCTATCTCCCTGGATGAAATAAAAACCGCTGTTGATGGAATGAGCCCTGACAAAGCCCCGGGACCAGACGGATTCACAGCTAGATTCCTCACCTCCTGTTGGCCCATCATTCACCATGATCTGTTCCGAATGATAAAGAAATCCCTGTCCTGCCCCAAAATTGGTGGAGGAACCAACTCCTCCTTCCTTGCCCTCATACCCAAAGAAAAAGGAGCCACCTCCTACTCTCGTTTCCTTCCTATCTCCCTCTGTAATATCGGCTATAAGGTAATCACCAAAGTCATTGCAAACAGAATGAAAGATATTCTTCCTCTTATTATCCCTGAGAATCAGGGAGGCTTCATCAAAGGAAGACAGATTGCAGACAATATCATCTTAGTCCAAGAGGCCATCCACTCCAGTATGACAAGAAAAGAAAAAGGCATGGTTATCAAACTGGACCTTTCCAACGCCTTTGATAGAGTCCGACATAGCTTCCTGTTTCAGGTTATGACAAGATTCGGGTTTGCGCCAAGACTTATCTCTTGGGTCAAAGCCTGCATCAGTACTCCATGGATTGCCCCCCTGGTAAACGGGAGAGCAGCGGAATTCTTCCAGGCATCAAGAGGTCTCAGGCAAGGATGTCCACTGTCCCCTCTCCTCTATGCCATCCAAGCGGCCTCTCTCAGCTTTATCCTGGACCATTTCAGAAACCATGAAGACCTCCTGGGGCTAAAAATCGTGCGTGGAGTTAAAGAAATAAATCATACTCAATTTGCTGATGACACTCTACTCATGAGCGGAGCAAGTATAACTACAGCCAGAAAGTTCAAAGAAGTTCTTGACATCTACCAAGATGTCTCAGGAAGCAAAATCAACTATTCCAAGAGCAGAATCTATAGTTGGAACTGCCCTCCTATTGAGCTACAAGCTATATCCCGAATCCTTATGATAGAAGGGAAATATCAGTGGACTGACTTCAAATATCTGGGAGTTCCAATATTCAAAGAAAAGCCTAGAGTCTCTAGCTGGGAACCGCTGATAGACAAACTGAATCTGAAAATTAAAGCCTGGGGAGCTTCTTGGCTAAATCTTGCTGGGAAAACGGTTCTCATCAAAGCTGTTCTTGCCAGCATGCCTGTCTTTCAATGCTCCTTGCTCTTGGCTCCCATATCTGTTCTAAAAAAGATCGAGGTCCTTCTTAGACGTTTCCTTTGGAAAGGGGGGAAGCATAACGAAAATCGTCTACCCCTGGTCAAATGGGAAAAAGTCACGGCCACTTACTGGGAAGGAGGATTGCACATACGAGACCTTAGAGCCCAAAACTTTGCCCTTGGAGCCAAGCTTCTCTGGAATATGGTTTCAGGAAAATCCTCATGGAGTAAACAGGTTCTATGGAAAAAATATTTCTCAGGACCGAGACTAAGATGTCTGGATCAGGGCCCGAAAGTGACGAAAGGAT
The DNA here is from genome assembly GCA_027924585.1 of Larix kaempferi. Classification (NCBI taxonomy): domain Eukaryota; kingdom Viridiplantae; phylum Streptophyta; class Pinopsida; order Pinales; family Pinaceae; genus Larix; species Larix kaempferi. The sequence goes on along the minus strand of BSBM01000017.1, from coordinate 14,756,646 downwards.
CTCCACTGTTTGCTCTCTGTTCCAAAGCCTACCCCATCTTTGCAGAAGGACTGACGTGGATTCCTGGAAATGGGAAAAAAATCAGAATATGGGAAGACTCCATCCTTGGCAAACCTCCTCTTGAAACCATAGAAGGGATGGGAGAACTAAGGAAGTTCCTGTCAAGCCTCGGCATCTCTAGACTCTGGGATATTTCAAAATGGCATCAGGAAGGAAACAGATGGATCGGATGGGATATTCCTGAATGCCCTCCTAATCTCGATGCTGAAAAAAGCACCCTAATCCGATGCCTGGATGGAAAGTCACCAATCTCTAAACTTCATAAGGATGTAAGGGGCTGGGGGTCTAAATCGGGTCACTATTCTGTCGCCGAAGGATACAGATGCATCAAAGCTGTACCCAATGCTCCCAGGAATCCTGCAATCTGGAAGTATATTTGGTCTAACAAATCTCTTCCCAAAATTGACCACTTTATTTGGACTCTCGCTCACAATAGTGTCCTTACTGCCGAAGTCCTGCGAAGGAAAGGATGGGAAGGTCCATCCCGATGCCCCTTATGCCTAGCTGCTGAAGAAACGTCCAGTCATCTGTTTATCTCGTGCCCTTTCTCTACCCTTGTCTGGAACTTGATGACCCTTCCTTGGCATATTTCCCTGAACTATGAGGATGTTCCTTCCCTCCTTTATCATTGGGCATCGGCCTCCCCTATCAGAATTCATCCTAAAGATCCTCTGGCTACCGCCTGGTTGACCTTGCCCAAATTCATCTGCTAGAAGCTCTGGCTAGAACGGAATAATCGAATCTTCCGTGGAACCCGAGCCTCACCTCTACAGGTGGTGGTTAAAATAAAAGCCATGCTAGGGGACTTCATTAGCTCAAGGCCTTCTCTCTGTTTTCATTCTCCTCTCTCCATTGAGGAAACTAATTGGATTCAAAGTATTCCCGGTACTGTGGCAAACCTACCCCGCAAAGCTCCAATCCTGCAGAATTGGGAAATCAGATTCGAAGGGGAAGAATATGCCCAATGGTGCAACAACCAGGGAAACAGCTTACTGTACTTCGACGGAGCTTCAAAAGGAAACCCAGGGGAGGCAGGAGGGGGAGGGGTGCTCTTTGGCCCCGACGGAAAAAAGGTATTCAGCTATTCCTGGAATTTGGGAGAAGAAACCAACAACATGGCCGAAGCACTTGCCTTATGGCAAGGTTTAAACCAAGCTCTAATCCATGGCGTGCATGATGTCACCGTAGCTGGGGACTCCAGGTTGATCATCCACAGTATAAATTCTATGAAACTACCCGCATCAAATTGCCTCCGGCAAGTTCTTCGAAGAATAGCACTCCTCATTCCTCTCTTTCGGGATATAAAATTCTTCCATGTCCTTCGAAGGAACAATGACCAGGCGGACAAAGAAGCAAATGTAGCTATCAGCTTAAGGAAAGGAGAATTAAAAATTAACGATGTTATTAAAAGGGTGGCTATCCCGTAATCGCTTGTCCTCATCCTCGATTTTGAATTGTATGGAATTTGAGTTTGCAAATATTACGGCACGTGTCCGGCGGCCTCATTGCCGGATGGCTATTACTCCGGGACGTGGAGAGACTCTCTATCTTGGCGATGCCCTAAGCTCCTCTGCCAAGCATCACCCCCATCTTATGGTCATTTACCGGCCTGCTGCTCGCATGATTGCTTCGCTGCCACAGAGGATGAACTCCAGCACATGGACTTGTACCAGAAATCAGGACGATGTACGGGGAAAGATCTTCCCTAACGCTTCCAGGCGTGCGGATTTGCTCTCCTATGTTTAGGTCCGTCGGCAACTAGATATTGATAGCGTCATCAAGCCCTCCGAAGCCGGTTCCATTTATGGCAACATGCTGGTTCATGAAGCACAATCGCCCTTCCCATGTGACAGACCAAACCGTTATTCAATATGCGGTACGGCGAAGGACAGTGGACACAATTCAAGAATGAAGGTTAATTCAGTGGCACGAGACGAATTCTGGGAAATTATGCCGACTCTAGCCCCAGAAATAGAGACCAGCATCAAGAAAAGAAAGCTACGGTTCGGCCTCAGTATAGTCTATCCGCCTGCTAAGAAGATTAGAGTTAGAGGGAATCGAAAATCCCTGCAGCGACCGGTGGTATTCCCATTTGGAAAAAACAGGCATAAGTTTAAAACAATGGCAGACACAGGCGACTCAGCGGTATCTTCTCCAGACCCATTACTGGAACTTGAAGCCGAAATTCGTGTTCTGAAGCGGAAGGTTAGGAGACAAGGCGACCTCGTGAACATGATGGACGAGCAAGGAGGACGCAGGCTGGACAACCTGGATAATGAAATTGGACATATCAGAGAGGAATTTGCTGTAGCATTGGAAGGCCTGGAGCTGAAGGTGACGGACGCCATTGAGAGAATGGAGCGCAGACTCCAGAACCTGGAAAACGCCAGGAAGAATCTCCGAGGGGAAGAAAAGCCTAGCCTAAGCAAGAAGCCAGCCATTGCAAATCCTGCTGCTGGGACAAGATATCGCTGACTTTCGATCAGACCCTGGTTCTCTCTGTTTTTACCTTACTGTCTCTAGTTTATTAATAATTGCTTTGTTTAGAAACAGACCTTTGTAATTACCGGTTGAAGAACTGATAGACTCCATGGTTTTTGGCTCTGTACTTATTTGGGTGGCTTGCCACCTCTTTTAATATAAAATATAGCCGTTTTTGTCAAAAAAAAACAATCTTGCTTTATCCTCTATGACGAGAGCGTCGCTCAGTGTACTCTGCTTATTCCAGAACTCACAACAATCTGAGTTAATACCGATCTCCTCTTGTACATTGGCGGTCCAATCCTATCCTCTGGACCAATTCCACACAGTCCTTTGGATGTTTCCACACATTCCTCCGCTTTTTTCTACGCAATGAAGAACCAATAGACCTCGGATCGGGGAAATCTTGCGTGTTTTTATGTTACTCACGAATTAAGGAATGATATGATTCTTTGCTAAATCTTTATTGGTTTCTAACTATTCTTGATCAAGATTGCAACCAATGTTGGCCAACCTATCAGCTTCCTTATTGGATCCCCGCAATATGTGATAAATTTGAACCTTGGAAATTTTTTGGAGAGTGTTGCGAATCCTATCGAGGATCCTATTTAACTTGACGTTGCCAAATTTTTCCTTTGTGTTCAGTTTATTGATCAGTATTTGTGAATCTCCAAAAATATGGACTACCTTATAATCTTCTCTCATAACCATCTGACAACCCTTTAAAAACGCTAAAGATTATGCCTGATTGTTAGAGCAAATGCCTAAACCCCAACTGAATTTAAGTTCATGATTTCCTCCAGGTGAATAAACCACCCCCCCCAGCTCCTGGGACTCCAGGGTTGCTTTTGGAAGCACCATCAAAGAATATCGTAGCTTTATCCTGAATTTTCCACCATATTTGAAATTCCTTGTCCGGCAATCTCAGAGTCCATGTTGATTCAGTTTCCATTCTTTGTTTGATTTTCTCTCTTTTTTTTATTACTATTCTTCCAATCCAATTCCTCTCAGTCGAAGTGAAAGAGCTATCTAGCTCTTTTTCCTGATTTCTTAATGTTTCCAGTAGATTTGCCTTTGCCTTTACAACCACCTGGTCTGGAGTTGGGAATTGATTTTTGAAAATTCTACTATTCCGAGATAGCCAAAGTTTCCAGCATATGTATTTTGGGATATATAACCAAATGTTTTTCCACATTGGATTTTTTGTAAATGAACTAGCATAACTACTTTTCCAGGAGGTAAAAAGCTCTATAAGTGAATTCTGAGTAGGTATGGGTGTTTCTAGCTTATGAAGGAAAATGGTCCAGACCGAAATCGTGAATGGGCATTCCAAGAAGAGGTGTTCCATATTTTCCTAGCTTCTACATCAATGTGGGCATCTGTGCGGACCTTCGAATCCACGTTTTTCAAGATTTTCACCAGTTAAAATTTTCTTATGCATTAGCAACCAGATGAAGAAGTTTATCTTTGGGAAGAAAAATGGGTTCCAGACGATCTTCCATAGAGAAGGAGGATGCAAAGGGATATGATATGATTGTAACTCTTTGTTACCTTGGCTCGTTGTGTAGATTCCTGAGGGCCCCCATCCCCATTTGTCTTTCATATTCCTGTGGAGAGGGGCCAACCCATTGAGATTTTGAAGCAGCAGTTTCTTCTGATTTATCATAGTATCTGGAATTGTTGGCAGCATCCTGCAATCCAACCAATTCCCAATATCATCCCAGTGAAATATATCTGCCAAAGTAGTGATACCTTTTGCTTTTAGCCAATCCCGAATCTCTAAGAGAGAATCATATCCATCCAGCACTTGATTGTCCATAATTTTGTGCTTCCACATGTTAGTTTTTGCCCCATTCCCAGGTATGCGATATAGTTTTTTTTTTTTAAATTGTACTATTCCCGACCTGCATAAGTTCCAAATGGAGGTCCCTTGAGGGATATGTTCAATTTGGATATTGTAGATGGATGCACCTTTTAAGTATTTTTTCCATAGAATTTTACTGACCGGATAGGCTCTATTGGAGTAGAGTTTCCAAAGGATTTTTCCACCCAACGCCAGGTTAACCAGATGCAAATCTCTTATATGGAGACCTCCTTCCTTCAACGGTTTTTTTACCATGTCCCAGTTGACTAAATGATATTTATTTTGTTTCCTTTTCCTCCTTTCCAAAGGAATTCTTTGATGAGATGCGAGATTTGATCTGTTATAGAGTTGGGAGCCATAAGAATCGAGGATTGATAGATGGGTAGAGAAGATAACACAGATTTTATCAAAATAAGTTTCCCTGCATTATTGAGCTAGTATTCCCCCCCTCAGGCGTGGAGTTTTGACTTCATCTTACTAATGACTTCATTCCAAACAGATTTTTTTGGTTTTACCAGAGTTAAAGGGAGCCCAAGATATATAATTTTATCCCAAGTTATAGAACCCGAGAACCCCAGAAAGTGAGCTATTCTATGGATAGTTTGTTGATCTACATTCCATCCGTAAACAACGCTTTTTCTACTATTGACAAGAGCTCTTGTGGCCTGACAATAACTCTAAATGATCTCTTTAAAGGCTTTAGCAATCTTTAGAGAGGCTCCTCCCAGGAAGAGAGAATCATCAACAAAGAGTGCATGATTTAGGGAGGGTATACCATTAACCAATCTTATACTTGGAATTTTTCCTGTGACTCTAGCAGCTTCTAACTTCCTGCTCATTGAGTCCGCCATCAAAATGTATAGGAATGGGGATAAGGGGCACCCTTGGAGAATTCCTCTCGTAGCCTGGAAAAAATTAGCCGATCTTTTGTTAATTAAAGGAGCAATCCAAGGCTTATTAATGCAAGCTTTCACCAAGTTTATGAAGCTTTTGCTGAAGCCGAATGCTGATAATACTTCATATAGAAACGAATGTTTGACTCGATCAAAGGCGTTCGCCATGTCGAGTTTTATAATCATTCCTTTTTTCTTTTATGAGCTTACTGGAATGCATTGCTTCCTGTACAAGTGTCACGTTATCAAGGATTTGTCTTCCTTTGATGAATCCTCCTTGGTTGGGAGAGATCAGATTGTTGAGCAAAGGTTTGATCCTGTTAGCTAGAAGTTTAGAGATAATTTTGTAAGAGGCATTGCAGAGAGATATTGGTCTATATCTTTCGAAGGAGTTGGGATTCCCTTATTTGGGTATTAGAGCAAGAAATGTGGAATTAGTGTTTCCTCCCATCTTGGCTTTTTTGTGAAAACCTCTGATCATGCGGAAGAGATCTGCTTTAATTATGGACCAGCAAGCTCTGTAGAAGTGGATTGTAAACCCGTCCGGTCCAGGAGATTTATCTGGCTCCATATTCCAAATAACTTTGGTAATCTATTTTTCGGTAAATGGCTCCATGAGATTTTGATTGTCCATCGTGGAGATAGTATTTGGTATATGAGCGAGCAAGTCAGTTTAATTTTCCTCATCGTAGTAGTTGTATTCTATATACAACGCTTGGAAGTGGTCTTCAACTGCTATTTTTATTTTTTCCATTCCTTTTACCACTATACCATCATCATTTTTTATCTCTGATATATGATTACGAAGCTGTCTAGTTTTTGCTTGGCGATGGAAGTAAGTTGTATTACAGTACCAGCCTTTAACCATATACTGCGCGATTTCATTCTCCATTCCTCTTCCTCGAGACAGATAGTTCTGTATACTTTCGATTGGATCTCTTGTTCCTTAATCAGATTTGAGGTGACTATGTCATGTTCTTCCATCTCCAGCTGAAAGGAAATCAATTCCCGAACAACGTCCTTTTTGTGATTGGTGTGTCCCTTAGTCGCTTTCTTGATCCATGATTTTAGAGTCTATTTAGTGTTCTTTAACTTCTGTTCCCAGACGTAATTCACAGATCCCAATATGAGAGTGTCCTAGGCTTTACTGACAGCCTTTGTAAAACCATCCTGGTTTATCCATAAAGGATTGAACCTGAAGGGAATAGGTCCAAGATCATCTTCATCATTCAGATGAAGAAGAATAGGCTTGTGATCAGAGGTTAGATTGGGTAAAAAAATTGAAAAAATATTTTTCTTTTCAAGAAGGATTGAGGTCTGGATTAAGAAACGGTATAGGCGCGCTGCAATGTGAAGAATTCCCGTTCTTTTATTTGACCAAGTGTAATTCCCCCTCTTGGGATTTATGTCCACTAGCTCCCATTGTTGCATATGTTCTTCAACCTGACGCAACATGGGATCTCTTCCATTATTGCCCCCTTTCTTTTCCTTTGGATTCATTACCAGATTAAAGTCCCCAACTAGAATGATATTTTGTGGTTTATAAATCTTCAAAAAATCTGATAGGGTATCCCAACACTCTTTTTTTCTAGCACGATTGAAAGGGACATATAAATTAAATAGAGCAAAAGTTAACTTACTTTGTAAGTGGTATAGATCTGTGTAGATCCAGTGCTGGGTGGCAAAGGATCTTTCCAATTTAAAATTATCTTCAGACCACAACGTGGCTAGCCCTCCAGAGGTTCCTCTGGTGCTAATAGCCTTTCCATTATTTTTCTTCCATTTAGATCTACTCATTGCTAGAAGAGTTTCCTCTTCTATTTTGGTCTCTTGGAGCATGAGGATGTCTACTGCTTCGATTTTGAGGAGATCTTTTATCGCGTCTTCTTTCGAGAGGTTCCCCAGTCCTCTACAATTCCAAGAGACCAAGTTCATTACTTACTATTTGCTGGTGGCGGACCGCCTTTAGGGGTCTTGTATCTGGTATTTCTCCCATAGGCCATGTCCATGGTTTCCTGGCTTCCTTGCATCTTGTGTTTCTCAACTTCCTCTTCTCTTATTTCTTTGTTGGATTTCCTCCCAACTTTCTTTGAGGATCTCTCTGAGAAGTCTTCCTCTGGGGAGGAAACCACCTCCGTATTGTTCGGGTACACAGGGTACTACCAAAGGACTGAACACCAAGAGCAACCACTTCACACAAACAGATCACAGATCAACACACCGATGTTTTGACGTGGTTTAAACCCTCTTGAGGGAAACACTCCACGGCCCCGACCAAATAGCTTCTACGGGACAATTTATTATGCAAAGAAAGAAAGTTACAAATGAGCTTCTCATAATCGATCAACTAAACAATGACCCTCCATGCTCTTTAAATAGAGATCATGGACCAATCGAGTGTTAAGCCACGGGTCAAGGTTAGGTTTGATCTAAGAGAAGTTGAGCCATCGGATCACTCTATGTCGGGAACATATCATGACCGTCGGATTAAGTATTTACAAATGCATACTAAAGAAACACACTATCCCTAACGGATCTATTACACAAGTTGATCTTAACTAACTCCTAAGTGTCTAAATATCCTAACACGTAGGTTTTCTTTTAGTCATTTCAGCATATGAAGGTGAGGAAGTTACCTCTTTCTGTGGGATCGTTTGTTTTTCCTCGCCTTCTTCTTGTAACTCTCCTTCTTCCTTTTCTTCAGGTGTCATGTGTTCGTCCAGATTGATAAGGATTTCGAAATGTTTTCGTGAAGGTTCTTCCCTATGCTTTACATTTTCCATTTGTTCTTTTTATGTTGAATGGTTAGTTAACCCTTTTAGTTTTTCCTTATCTTTTGACCTGGAAGTAGGTTTTGACGCGGCCTGCCTCTTCATTGGTTTCCATTGTTCTCCTGTAGATTTTTCAGATTCTTCCTCTATTTTTTTTTACAATGGCAATCAAAATGACCGTATTCTCGGCAGTGTCTGCACTTGAAGGGGATCTGTTCGTATTCAAGCTCCTGGATGTGGTACCAATCTATAACCATTAAATTTATTGCCTCTGACAGACCTATTTCTATATCTACTTCTGCACATATCCGCGTGCAAGTATATTGGTCTTTTTTTTCGCCTTGTCTATGTATCTCCCCAATGTGTTCCCTATGGCCTCTAGGGATTCCAGGTTGCAGCAATGTAAAAGAAGATGGGGTAGCCTGACCCAGACCAGGACCACCGAGGGAATGTCTTGGGTAGGGTTGAAATCAGGGGTCCACTTGTTCAGATATAGTCCTTGTGGTCCCATGAAATAGGGCTCGTTCCGGAACATCAGATCCCTGTCCGTAGCGCTTTCGAAAACGAATACAAAGCATCCTTTGGCTACTAGACAACTCTTAATATCATCTTCTGTGAGAGATCTCCAGTTCCGTTGCACCCAAGAGTCTATGGCTTTTGGGGATGGCCATAAACCAGTAAATTGTCCTATCAGACCCTTCTCCGAGAGATTCAAGGCGGTTCTGCAGGGTTTCTCTACGGGGAGAGCTACAGTAGGGATCCCTGCCATCTTTTTGACAAATTTCTGTTGTGTATATGAGGCATGGCGCTTCCCTTGTGCAGCGATCAATTTTTTAAAGGCAGTAATCTCAGGAGGGGTGTGAGAAGGAGGAGGATCTGATACTCCTCCTGATGCCATGGTCGGAGGCCCTTAGGGCACCAGATCCACGATCCTCGTGGAGAAGGCCGATCTGAATACTAAGCCTGCGGATATAGGAACTGATCACTCTCAAAAGTTTCCCAAGAGATCACCAAAGCGGGCAGATGCGAGAAAGCCGAGCAGGCTCAGTCGCAGGAGCCCAGCCGAGCAGCCTCAGAAATCATCACCAGTACCAACCACAATTTAAGTACTAATTTGAAGAAAGATGAATATGGATCACTATTCATTAACATCTATTACACACTATTACATACTAAGTTGTAAATTACCTCACTACTCTCGATAACTTGTTAAAATAACTAACTTAATAATATCATTATCAAAATATATTACTTTAAAATATGGGTATATATTAAAAGTTGATGTGACATCAACAGTGTACTCCAAACAATCTACTCTTTATTAATTTGTGGGCGTTTTTCCCCGGAGTCGATTTTGAAAAACACTGTGCCTTTTCTTCGTCCGTCTCACAAATCAAAATCAACAACGTGTCTTGTCTCAGAAACAACCATGTTTTCATTTGAGATAAGGTTTAAGATGGCATAGAAAAGGTTTCGGGGTTTCGAAATGTCTAATAATGAATAGGACCTTCATGCAGTGAACAAAACATCAAACACTTCAATGCTCCGACCTAACCTGTCAACTGTCAACTCAAGTTCAAGTGGTCTTCGTTTCCGGCCGATATCAACATCCTACAAAGCTCAGGTCTGTAAATGTTACAGGCATTTTTCAAATAAATGGTTGCAGGGTGAGCCTCCGTTGTTCACATCAAGTCTTTTTCTTTTTCTTTTTTGTAGCCCCGATAGACATAAAATTCTTGCAGGATCCTCAACAATAGAAGTTGGGAAGCAACATTCGGGAATCACAAGTAGAGGACATGACAAAAAGAGTGACAAGAAGGATGCACTTAAAAGACAAGATGTTGAGAGTCAACCTGACCAGAGTAGGCGACCCACAGATGAGGGAAAATCCAGATAAGTAACACAACTATTTACAAATGTCCACTTTTGGGATATTGGCTCTTCCTCGCATTTATGTTTTCTTACTTACGTAAAAGAAATGTTAAAACTAGATGTTAGCTGTTCCACCCTCTTCTATTCTGTAGTTATCGATGGTTGCTTCTCTTTATTTTTAAAATAATGGTTACAACCTCAAACTGCCTTTAGTTTTTTCCTTCAATCTCCTAAATCAACCAGCTGGACAACAAATCTGTGGTCTCTTTGCAATAGTTGGGTTTTTTTTTACAAAAAACAGTGTATTCAGGAGCAACGTCTCACTTCTGGTGTTTCTTTTCAACAACAACTAGTTTGAGCAACTATAATTTTTGGTTGTCTTTCTTCTTTACTATCGACCATGAATAGCCAAGAATTGGAACCAAACTTTCTTGGCATGATGCTCTCCACGGGTGGTCTGCACGCCCCTCAACTCTAATTCTTTACTCACAGGTATACCTGTTTCCTTTTCAAAGCCCCTCAACTCAAATTATTTACTCACAAGTATACCAGTTGCCTTTTCAAAGAACCCATATACATACAAAAAAACACAAGAAATTTCACACTAAACTCTGATAATTTTGTATTGCATGGGAGCACATATTTACAGTCCAATTTTGCTTCAAAAATGACTATTGAGGATGAGAATAAAATTCAAGCCAAAAATACCAATAGCCCAACCTACTAATCTTATCTTTGAACTCCTATCCTATCTTGTCTCTACTTGTATCTTAGCAAAGAAGGGCACCTCTAAAACATTACATTTTTGAATGATGCATTCAATTATTTCATACAGATTTTAATCTCTTCTTATAGTAGCCCAAAAAATACTTGAACATATTTATCTACTTGTAATTTAATATGCAAAAATTAAGTTTTAATTTCAGAATAACCATTTAATTCAAAACAACCTTGAATTTACTCAATTTCTATTCAATTTCTCTATAGCTTCGAATTAAACATTGTCAAGCAGTCCTGCTAGCAGCAAACTAAAATAAAATCAACAAAATCTAGAGATATTTCATACATCCTTGGAGTACCTTATGACTTTGTTTATCTCCCTAGCAACTAACATTCTCTCGTATTCAAAAAGCAAACTCATGAAGCATAGAATTGAGAGTCACTAAGGTTTGCTTCAAATAATTGCTTAAAAAAAAAGCTTTCATAGCTTGCCTGGTTACCTAATCAATTAGATAAAGTACAGTATGGTTTTCTTTACCATTATTGATTACACATAATCTTTTCAATCACTTGTCCAAATGATCTTGAAATTTAACTTATTAGCCAGTTTAAGAGGACCCCAAGTAAAGCACGCTCTTACAAGCACTCCTTTGGAATAGATTACACATACAATAATCACAATTCTTAAATAATCAAACCTGAACTAACTAATATTATGATATGGCCGCGGCTTAAAACTCTAGAACAACCAAAATCTTGTGAAATGTATGTAGTACAATGAATTTGCATCTCTTTTAGCATAAAATTACAGAAATTTAAAGAGTTAGTTGCAGTAAACAGGATGACAACCTTTGGGTTTTTAAATGTAATGCATTTCAGAAAATTTTCACGACTTAAATTTAATTTTGAATATTCTGAACAATGTTATGAAATTGAATGAAATGCAAAACAAGTCAGCACTTCTTTACATACTTGGGCTACCCCGCAAGAAAAATGAGTGGCAGCAAATTCTTCACCCTCTTCTTTAACATCATTGTCCTGTAGCAAACAAAGCTCATGTATACAAAACCAAATATGACAAACCAACGATGGCAATGAATTTACATCTTTTAGCATAAAATTACAGAAAGTTAAAGACAAACCATACGCAGGGATTAATTTGGTAATCTGGAATTGCATTTAGTGTTTAAGATTGTGCTCAACGTTTTGATCTCTCCTCTGATATCATCTTCAGGATACTTTGAAAGTCTTTAGGCTTTCAAAGTCTCCTAAAGGTGATCTCCATCTTCAGGCTTTCAAAGTCTCCTGAAGATGATATCAAAGGAGAGATCGAAACGTTGAACACGGTCTTAAACACAATACATTTGTTCTTCATTTGGGCATTAGTGGAAATCCAGAGGAGTTTGGTATAATGTGTTGTTGTTTGGCCATCAGCGAACCCACGTCAGGCGGTCAGAGCAATTCCAGACTCCATTTCTATGAACTGAAAACACAATTGATTAAAATTATTAAACTAGATCACTGTTGTACTTTGTACCTGGAATTATGTGTGTTCATGATCGATATGTCGATGGATGGATTTTGTTTGGATAATGTAAAGGGTTGTATGATACCCGCCATTAGTCTCAATTTACTGTAAAGAGCCCAGAAACACAAAATTATAATATTTTATGTGGTCATTAATTTTTTTTTTAAGAATGGTATTATCATTTACTGATTAGAATAAAAAGTTTGATATTTAGAAAGAGCTTCCTTGGTAGAATGAGAGTGTGTCTCTTATAATGGTTGCGAGTGTTTGGTTTCACTTGGGCAAACTGCTGGCGGCTTTCCAAAAGTTATATAGAATGGATTTTAGGAGGCTCTATTGTGACATTAGGACGACCTTTAGAGAATGATGTTGCTACCCTTGGATCACTCATGTTTAAAATGAAATAGTTTATCTAAATATGTACTTTATCATATATTTTGGTTGTGAAGGTTGATTTATAGTAGTATTTAAGTTTCAATCATTTGCGATTGAATTTGAATTTTTCATTGCTCTCGAGATTTCTAAAGTCTTTTATATAAAGATATTAAAATTATTTAAAAATAAAATAAAAAAATTATTGTGAATGATGAGGTGATGATAATTTCATATCATTGTAAACAAAAGGTTATTAATTTTAAGAATGCATACTTGACAATCAAGGTCTAATGTTTATGAATTTGAAAGTGGTATGAACTTAATAGTTGGTAAGTGGTACCGGTTCCCTAAGTAAACTATCACATACTTCACTAAATGAAGGTCCCAACTTTGGTCCATATTGAATCACATATTTAAAAGAATGAATGTTAGATTAATTGTAAAACATGCACCAGCATAGATCCATCTAAAAGGGGATCTATCAAGCACCGAGAGGGATCAAATCTCTCATAGGTTTAAACCCCTTTTTAGACAAATGTTAAGGAAATGTGTAATGCAATGTTTATGGTTTTAATTTATCTAATTTGTGTAGTTAATACATACATACATATATATATATATATATATGTCGTTCTAAATATTTTAAATCTAATTTGAGTCGGTGTGTTACTTTTTATAATATTTTTTTTTTATAAAGGACACGTGTCAACTATAGGATGAGCACGGAAGGAGTTACACATCTCCCCCCTATTGGGCTGTAGAATGAGCCTCTTCGGCGCAATAAGAGGCTTTCCCAAGTAGTTGCTCTTGAGCAATTAAAAAATTATGTTGGATAAATGTTCTTTCATTTGAATATTTCTTCAATGATTGTTTTTGCAAAGTAATTAGTTTTGAGAATTTATTGAAATAATATTTTAGGGAAATTGTGCTTGGTAAAACAGGAACTTAATTAAATATTTGTGCCATTGGAACCCACTTTCCATGGAAATTATGAATCCTGTGGAAACTATTCATGCATAAAATAAGAAAATGACATCTTTCCCACAACATAGTTTGATATTTTTCAACAACTATAATTTTTTATGAATAACTACACCAATATAAAAAATTTAGATATCAAAACCTTTTTAATCTTCATTATGACCCCTCTTAATGGGTTCAGATTAGAGTTTCTCCATACATATATGTGTTTCCCTCCAAGGAAAATTTTAGGGGTGAAATTTAGCCCATGAGCTATTTTTCGACCTTTGTTTCCAAAAAAAATTCGCCAATTTGCCATTTTTCCAAACATGATTCCCCAAATTCCATGGGATATTTTTTTTTACTCTAAAAATCGCCAAAATTGTCCAAAATCTATATAAAGTCCTTAGAAATTTGAATTTTTTTTTTTTAAATCGCCAAACATTTTATAGTTGCAAATTTAAGAATTACTGAGATTTTCCAAGGTTTCTACACTTTGAGAAAAGTATGGGTCCTTAAAATTTTCCATGTTTCCCTCCTATTCTAAATATGATTGCCATGAATACTCTGTAACAATTACAAACTCTTTCATTGCATTTATATAGATGTCATGTAGTAATAGTTTGGTTTCATATTTGTGTGTCTATTTTAGTTTTTTGGACATTACTTGTTGCAAATTAAAACAATAGATGTCTTTCGGTGGAAAGTGGTTTAGAGGATGTACTTCAAGAAAGGGGTTTAGGGAAAGAGACATGAACCTTATGCCCTAAGGAAATTTCTAGTCATACAAGACCAAGAAGGTTTCCTCAAACAACCAAACATGACCTCCTCTAAAACTTTTTCCGTATGATTGAGGATGTCCAATAGGTGATTTTGTATAGTATGTATGTGTCTTGGGATGTACACAATAACCACTTGGGGTTGGTTTGTCCATTATAGTTCAGCGCAGCTCCTTGTAGGTGTGGTCTAAGCCTAACAACCCCATTACACTGATACTTGTTTCAATATCAACAATTGTTCGGGTAGAGTCAGCTTGGTGACCAGCCTAGTGGGCCACAATTCTCCATGGGGCAAAGAGACGAGAATAATAAATTCTCCACAACATCATCCATTAGTCATCGTTGGCAACATGGAAACTTCATTTTCGGACATATCCGTGGCAGAATGGAATACCCAACTTCAAATTTCAAACAACAAAAGAAACATGTGAGCCAACAAAAGGCGCGTTTAGATATATTCAAATTTCAAATTTGAATGGTATGGGCATGGAGTTTGGCTATGGATTCATGATCCATCCATGGCATGGGAAGATATATATCAGGACACAACATCAAATTAGATGCCCAATCTTTGTATTTTTGTGTGCTTTCATTTTTTCTATAATGTTCTAATACAAGTCTTATATTATTGACAAGATTGAATTTCTAGAATGATGTGTGTAAATTTGCATTGCCTATTGTGTTTTATTGTAGGTTCATAATCTTCTTGATGTTCAACCTTACATGGTTGGGTGCACAGTCATTGACTCTTGTAATTGTGTGTTGTAGGGTTCCACTCTTACGATGTCTGTCACTTACACAAGCAAATTGTGAACTATAGCTCTTACACTTGAAACCTTCTAGTTGTAATACGATGTACCATTAGAGGTGAGAGAGTTTGTGTGCCTCCTAGGTTGGCAATTTTCTCTTTTGGTGTGTGGTTTTTTGAGAATACTAAATGAATCCATCACTCAATTGTTTTAGAAAAGAGAAGCCAATGAGGTTGAAGGTTCTATGCTTGAATAGATGGTTTTGAGAGGCTCCTTGCATCATGAGGAGAGAAATTTTCCCTCTAGTGGCTAACTTCTGAATTAGAGGGATACCTTTCCTTGGAGGTGAGAAATTTGTCTCTTGAAGCATTTATGTCTAATTTATGCGGAATCATCTAAATTGAATCAAAAAACAAAAAAGAGCATATCCTACTTTCCAATAATGGATTCAACTGGAAAATGCTTGCTTATTTGTGAGGTGAATATTCATTAACTATTTGTGTTATCCTTAAAGGGATTCTTACAGCTGGCCCTTCATTTCCCTTCCCTGCAAAACTTGTAGTTGATTTCTTCAAAGTACAATGCTAGGTCTACACCGACTTGATTTTATTTCTTCTTTTCATCAGTTTTTACCCTCCAACAACAACCTATCGGCGTATTATTGCACCTTCTTGGGGCAATTGCTAGTTAATAACTCTTTAAAAATGCATAACGTAAAGGAACTTTTTAATAAATAGTAAAAACATAAAATCTAAAAATAAAGTCATCTTAATTGTAGCGAGAGCTTTGTTAAAAAAAAATTCATTTTTTTTTTAAACCAGCATAGATCCGTCTTAAAAAGGGATTTACCAAGCGCCAAGAAGGATCAAATCTCTCGAGGTGCAAACCCTTCCTCAACATTTGCACTCTTCAAATAAAGTGTGTAATGCAATGTTTATGGTTTTACTCATTTAATTTGTGTAGTTTTATATATATATCGTTCTAAATGTTTTAAATATAATTTGAGCCAATATGATATTTTTTAGAATATTTTATTATTTTTTTATTATAAAAGACACGTGTCAGCTCCACGATGAGCACAGAAGGAGTTACACACCCCCCTACTGGGTTGTAGAATGTGCTTCTTCAGTGCAAACATGTTATTTTTTATAAAGGACACGTGTCAGCTCCACGATGAGCACGGAAGGAGTTACACACCCCCTATTGGGCTGTAGAATGCGCCTCTTAGACGCAATAATTTACAAAAAATATTTAAATTATGTTGTAATTTTTTTTAATTATTAATATTAGAGTGGTAGATTTGCAATCTCCATTCGATGTAGCTTGGGTGGTTGGGAGGAATGATTGTTACCCTCCCACCCAGGTTCAATTGTTGTAAGTGACATGATGTTTTCTTAGGTCCATGTATTGACTATGTAATGATTGAATATATCTTTGAATCTTCGAGATAACAAATGCTGAAATTTCTCCTACTTAAAAAAAATATTTGTGAATCATCTATATGTACAAATAATAACAAAATTCATATACCATTATAGCTTCTTCTTTTTTTAACAAAAATGGTTATTTTTTATTGGGAAAAACACAGTTGGGCCGCAGCCTAATCAACCCTTCTTACACTTGCCAATAGTAGAAGAATACCTTATCCAATCTATTACAAAATTGATAAGTACCTTCCTTCTACATAATAGGAGACCATAGAGAATCATCATCATTCTTGATCATCTCGGATTGAGCTAAGAGACAACCCTTATTTTCCATAGCATCAGCTTCCTTATTAAGAGACCGGAGAATGTGAAAAAAGCAGATGGAACTGAAATTTTCCAAAGGTTTACGAACCCTCTGCAAGATCTTATTGAGCACTGAATTTTTAAAGTTACCTTCCATGATTACAATTTTAATTAAGATTTCTGAGTCCCCAAAGATTTGAATGGCTTGGTCACCATTCCTTTGGGCCAGCTGACACGCTTTGAGCAGTCCTAAAGTTTCAGCATGGTTGTTTGTGCTCTGGCCAAGACCCCTGCTGAATGTGTCTTTAATGTATCCATCCGGACCGTAGATAATTCCTCCAACTCCTGAAATCCCAGGATTTCCTTTAGCTGCACCATCAAAGAAAATCGTGACTTTACCCTGATTTTGCCACCACTGCTGAAATTATGATTCAATGCTCCGAATTCACCAAGAAGGGTTGCTGAAAGGATGTGGATAGTTCTTGTTCTTGACCTGCTGCAAGGGAACTCCAAGCTAGCCAATCTCTTCAGGAAGAAGCTGATTATCATGTTTAGAGGGCCGATTATCCATTGATTCTACCAACAATGCTTTGGATTTTGCAACTACCGTTGAAGGGGAACCCAATTTGTTTTGAAAGATACCTTCATTCCTAGCTAACCACACTTCCCAGCAAATGTATTTAGGGAGTGCTAGCCAGATTTTTGACCGAAGAGATTTGCTCGTGATCACATGAGGGTATCGGTCTTTCTAGGTAGAAAAAATAATGACTATCGTGCTCTGTGAAGGAGGATGAGCGTTGAGTCCCTGCAAAACCTGTTGCCACACTTCCTGCGTGTAAGGGAAATCAATAAAAACGTGGTATATTGTTTCCTGAGCCATACAACAGAGAGGGCATCTGTGTGGTCCATTTAAACCCCGCTTAATTAAATTATCCCCTATCAAAATCCTTCTGTGCATAAGGACCTAGCTAAAGAAATTAATTTTTGGGATGCTGAAGGGATCCCAGATGTGCTTCCACAAGGAGGCAGTATGAGTCTGAGTTTGAAGCAGTTGAAGGGCAGCAAAACCACAGGTAACAGTATAAAAGCCTAACGGACCCCATTCCCAATTGTCCCTAGCTCGACATGCACTGGAGCTAGCCCAGAAAGCGCTTTGAGCAGAGTGCATTCTTAGTGTTTCATCCATTCAGGAGGTCGTGGAAGATACCAGGCGTGCCAATTACCTCCTGGATCCCAAATAGAGATGTCTGCAATTTTAAGAATGCCACGCTGAATAAGCCATTCTCGTAACTCACCAAAATCAGTTGACTGCCTGAGTGGTTGATTTCCCATAATTTTATCATCCCACAGCCATATGTGCTTTCCATTGCCAGGAATTTGGTAAAGATGAGCTTTAAAGAACTCCCACGCTCGACTGCACAGCTTCCATAGCTTTGTGCCCTTGCTAGAAATGCCATCGTCCATGCTAGAGAAGGAAAGTCCATTCAGATATTTTTTAATAAGAATCTAGCTGACAGGATGTCTTTGGTTTGAGAATAGCTGCCACAGAATCTTGCCTCCCATAGCCAGATTTGCAAGCCCTGGATCTCTAACCTAAAGACCTCTTGCAGAGAAAGGCCGTTTCACTATATCCCAACTGACAAGATGAAATTTTTTATTATTGCCCTTTCCTCCTTGCCACAAAAAATTTCGAATAAGCTTGGATATCTTATCGAAGATCGATTTTGGAGCCAAAATAAATGAAGCTTGATAAATGGGAAGAGAAGAGATAGTCGATTTGATGAGAGTAAGCTTTCCCGCGTTGGTGAGCCACTAACCACCCCAGGCTGCCAATTTAACTTTGATTTTGCTGAGAATTTCGAGCCATTGAATTGCCTTCGCTCTGCCCAGGGTTAAAGGCAAACCTAAGTACTTGATGGAATCCCACACTGCATATCCTGAGAAACCTAAGGAGTGGGCAATGCGAAGGATGGTGGGTTGATCAACCTGCCAACCATAGACAACACTCTTTCTCTTATTGACAAGAGCACCTGAGACTCTGCAGAAACTATGGATAACTTCATTAAAATCCTTTGTTATTTTAACGGATGCACCTCCCAATAGGAGAGAGTCAACGGCGAACAGGGCATGATTTAAAGGTTCCAGCTCTTTCACCACCCGAATGCCTGGAGCTGTCCCTACTAACTTCTTAGCTATCAATTTCCGGCTAAGAGAGTCTACCATCAGGATATACAAGAAAGGGGACAAAGGGCAGCCTTGCTTAATGCCCCTCGAGCCTTGGAAGTAATTGGCTGGCTTGCCATTTACCAGGGGGGCAATCCAAGGCTTTCCTATACAAGCTTTGATCAACCTTACAAATTCAACACTAAAACCAAAAGAAAGAAGAATTTGGAAGAGAAAGGAGTGTCTTACCCGGTTGAAGGCATTAGCCATATCAAGCTTGATAATCATCCGTTGCTCTTGCCTTTGGTAGCTGGAGTAGATGGTTTCCTGCTCAAGAACCACATTATCCATAATATGTCTGCCCTTGACAAACCCACATTGGCTGGGAGAGATAAGTTTTTCCAGTAGTGGCTTGATTATGTTCTCCAACAGTTTGGACAAAATTTTATAAGAAGCATTGCACAATGAAATGGGCCTAAAACGCTCAAAGGTCCCAGGATTTGATTCCTTTGGGATTAAGGCTAGGAAGGTCGAATTTGTGCTGCCACCAACCTTGGATTTTTGAAGGAATCCTTTGATCATCTTGAATAAGTCAAGCTTGATAATGTCCCAACAAATTCTGTAGAAATGAATGGAAAAGCCATCAGGCCCTGGAGCTTTGTCCGGCTCCATTGACCAAATGACATTGCAGATTTCAGTTTTTGAGAAGGTCTGCAAAAGACTAGAATTACCCTTCTCATCAACCAGACAGGGTATGTGATTAAGGAAAGCAGAGAATTCCTCCTCAGAGTCCAAGCCTTCTTTAGTGAAGAGTTGCTGAAAATGGGAAGTAGCAGCCTCTTTTAACTGATCTATTTCTTTGCGAACTACACCATCAACAGACTTGATTTCTTCTATATGATTACGAGATAGACAGGCTTTGAATTGGTCTATTAGGAACCCGTGTCAACCCTTCTCTTTACTTTGTTAGTATATTGTTGTTGGACGCATATGCTTTGTAAGTCGTCCTGTAGTATTTGTTGATCCATAGTTTATATTAGCCCATGGTATTGATCCATAGTATTGGACGCATATGCTTTGTAAGTCGTCCCGTAGTATTATATGTACTATGGTTTTGACTCATAGTATTGGGCATAGACTTAGTATATAAGTGTGTGTTGAGGTCATTAGAGGCACCGTGAAGTTAATTGTATTGAGCTTGCTCAAAGGAGGTTGCCCCTTCGAAGTGGCCCGTGATCAATATAAAAGTGATTCTGAGTTCTATTATTTATGATATCTCATGTATTTGCATTAATTAATTATTGCAGGTTCTTCACATGGTTATGAAAGAAGTTAGTATTTCTATCGCCCGACTTGAGCCAAAGATTTATGGACTTAAGCCTCGAATGCTCTTATTCCTTCTTGTAAGAGAGAAGGGTGGAAAGTTGGGTTGCTTGCTCATTCTGAATGTTTGAAAAGGTAATATATTTATTCTCCAGCTCAAGTTGTAGTTCTAACAGTTGATTGGTAGCCTATTTCCGGTGACTCGAAGGAGAGATGGTGGGCTTTTTTATCCAATTTTTCAAGGCCAGTTTGGTGGATTTTAATTTTTGCTCCCAAACAAAGATGGGAGAGCCTATGAAAGGAGTACTCCAGGCATTCAGAACCATTTGAGCAAACCCTTCTCTTTCAGCCCATAGAGGGCTGAACCGGAAGGGGATGGGACCCAAATTTACTTCATCCTCGAACTGAAGTAAGATAGGCTTGTGATCTTAAGTCAATTTTTGCAGGACTTTAGTGAAGATAATCTTATTCTCATCCAGAAAGGTACTTTGCAAAAGGAACCTGTCCAACCTAGCTGAAATATGTGACCCCCCAACCCTGTTATTTGACTAGGTATAGAGCCCTTTTTTTGGTTTGAAGTCCAACAAATCCCACTGCTGAACGATGTCTTCAACAAAAGGGAGAAAATGATCTATGTTCGTGTTGCCTCCTCGCTTCTCCTTGGGTTCAAAGATTAAATTGAAGTCTCTAGCTAAAATTAAATTCTTGGGAGAGCGCAGCTCTAAAAATTCAGCCAGTGAACACCAACAATCTTTCTTTTCTGCATACATAACTGAAACATAAAGATTGACGAGAGCAAAATTCATCTTACTTGTAGCATGACGGAGTTCAGTGAAGATCCAATGCTGCGTCTCGAAGGAGCTTTCTAGGTGAATTTTGTTGTCCTTCCAAAGAGTAGCCAACCCTCCGGAGGAGCCCCTTGCACTTACAATTTTCCCAGCATTTTTTTTCCACTTCGAATTGCTGATCTCAAGAAGGGATTCCCCTCCAATTTTAGTCTCTTGGAGAAATAGGAGCTCAGGGTTTTCTAATTTCAGCAAATTATTTACAGCTTCGACTTTTAAAGGATTCCCCAAGCCTTTGCAATTCCAAGAGACTAGACGCATTATTTACTAGCTGGTGAGGGGGCGGGCCTGCCCTTGGGAGGCCTATTTCTCGTATTTCTACCTATGGACATCTCGATCGTTGACTGAATGCCTTTCATTTTTTGCCTCTCAGCTTCTTCTGCCCGTGTCTCCCTATGAGATTTTCTCCCAACTCTTTTCGCTGGCTTCTCAAAGGTCTCATCTTCCGAGGATCTTGAGGTCTTCGGAGACTTCTTCCTTGCCATTTCTGCATAAGAGAGTGGGCTAGCTGCTCCTGTTGGGATTCCGGCTTGAGTAGGGTCATTTTCTTCCACAATTTTTTCTTCAGCGATATGTATGGGCTGCTATTCCACCTCATTAACCACTGAAACTTGATGGTCATCTAGGGTACTAAGAGTCTCAAAAGGATTGCTATTTAACTTTGTTCTTGAAGGAGTGGAGCTACCTTCGCCTTGCTGCTGTCCAAAGGGAGGGGCTTCACTCCCCATGGGTGGTCCTTTGCCTTTAGTTCTACTATTCTATTTTGCAGAGTTTGATTTCTATACCGTAGTCCATTGATCAGGCTTCAATTTCTCAGCATCTTCTTCTCCTCTCTTTTTGCAGTACCTAGCAAAGTGACCATAACCATGGCAGTATCAACATTTAAATGGAAGCTGCTCGTAATCAAGCTCTTGAATGTATGACCAATCAGCCACTGTGAGATTAATTGCTTCAGGGAGTCCTATCTCCAAATCCACCTCTACACAAATTCGAGCGCAGGTGTATTGATCCTTCCGCTCATCACGATCTATGTATTTACCAAGCTTGTTTCCAATGGCTTCTAGAGATTTGGGATTCCAGCAGTGTAGTGCAAGGTGAGGCAGGCGCACCCAAACTGGGACTGCCGAGGGAATATCTTGTGTCGGATTGAAGTTCGACGTCCATTTATTCAGGTACATCCCCTGAGGGCCCATAAAATAAGGGCCATTTTTTAAAATGAGATTCCTATCCTCAACATTGTCAAAAACAAATACGAAGAAACTCTTACCCACTAGATAGCTGCTAATGCCATCTTGGCTCAATGATCTCCAATTTCACTGTACCCAGTTGTCCACTGCTTTAGGTGACGGCCAGAGACCAGTGAATTGGCCGATGAGGCCTCTTTCAGCTAGATTCAAGGCTGATTTACACAGATCTTCAATTGACAGGGCAACAGAGGGAATGTTGGCCATTCTTTTCACAATTTTTTTTCTGTTGCTCGCTGGCTGGGCATTTTCCACAGGCTGCCACCAAATTCTTAAATGTTGCTAGCTCGGGAGGAAGAGGAGGGGCCTCGGTGCCCCCTCTAGAAGCCATGGCAAGGGGGACCAGCAGGATCCCACCATGCAGAGGGCAAAGCACGCAAGAGGTTTTCAAAGCAAAATTTCGCTCCAAGAAACGCGTACTTAGTAACTCCTAAAATACTTGTTACCATTATAGCTTTTAATATTTAATATTTTTATGATTATTAGTTCCTGCCTACGACAGAGACTATATGTTCCATGTTTACCTATTAATTGAGATCAATATTCTAGTTTTTCTAAAGTTAAGTTAAAGTTATGTTAAAATTTGTATTTATCAATATTTTTTTAGAAAATCGTGTTGACATTGTATTGGCAGATAGGTCTTGAATTGACCATTTTTATCATTGGCAGGATTACAAAAAATTAAGAAAAAAAAAACTTACCTTTATAAATTGCTATTACGTGTGTTCCCTATTTTGTCCTCCTACCATTCATTTGTTGATTGTGAATTACTATTACGTGTGTCCCTCCCTCGTTCTATCCTCTTGTCATGCATTTGTCCTCCTCCCTTCTGTTTCATAAAATCATTTTGGATGAAATACGTTGATTTATTATGTGTGAAATTCAAAAGATACCAGGAGGATTGTAGTTGGAGGCGAAAATTAGTAGCAGATTTTAGAACATGGCAGAGGCTCATGTTCCATCCCTGCGAGTCTAGCTATATCAACACCATCCTTCTCGTGAAAAAACTCTTGTCCCCGTTTCCAACCATGCCGACAGAGACCGTGTACAGGAGGTATTTAGAGATGCTTTATCAAAGGCATACCATCCATCAACATTTGTTGTCTAGGCAATGCAAGGGCCTGTAAAACCACGAAAACAAACTATGCTTGTCCAAGATGAAAATCAATTATTATAAAATGGTTTGCGGACTTTGCTTCAGGAGCTAGTGGTTGCTACAGTTGAGGCTGGAGAGCCAGCAATGCAACATGGAGAGTCTATTGCGGAGGGAGAAGATAATTATGGACTTATCCCCAAGCTTCTTGATATTGTGCTTTATCTTTGTGAGCGAGGTCATGTGGAAGGTGGCATGATATTCCAGTTATTAGAAGATTTGACTAAAATGTCAACTATGGAGGACTACAAATAACTATTTGGGTACATTAAACGAAAACAAAATTTTTTGGAAAGCAGGAGCGCTTTGGGAGAGGGAATCTTTTCATGCTGAGAACATGCAACCAGCTTCTGCGGTGCCTATCCAAGTTAGTTCTCTTTTCTGGATTATTTGAAATTCTAGTGCATTCTTAATACTTGATAGATTTATTAGTGAGTATGTGAGTGCAGTCAACGTATCCGTTCACTAAGTTAATAGTCGAATCCGACTCTCATATTGAATAATAGATAAGAATAATATATTAGATGATAGAATAAAAGATGATATGTTACGATGATGGCCCTGCCTTAAATATGGCTCGGGCATTTGATGTTGAGGAGACGCCTCATTTCATAACCTAACTTTAGTTAACCTAATTATTAATTATTTAATTATTATCTTATTTTATGTTCATAGCATTGCCACTCTCTTAGAAAGGCTTTGTCCTCAAAGCCTTATAATGTTTCTGCATCATTTTATGTGGTGTCGTAGATGACAAAACATGTCGATACGAATTGCTAAGAGTCGAACATAACTTCTGATATGTCGACGGATCAATCCATCCCAAATTGATTTGTTGTGGACTGATGGGATTCCCTACTGATGTGTTGTCTGGAGATTTGATCACATTAGTACCATTATCTTTCGACATTTCCCACTTTTTTAAATATCGGCTTTTATGGTTGGGGTGTCGATAGGGGACTTTCACGATATCATTTTCGTTTACGAATATCACCTTTAGAGCATTGATCTAAGTTGGAAGTTGTATTTTCGTCTCTTGAGGATTTAAGTTTTTGTTCTGTATCTTTTCCAACTTGTTTTCTAACTGCCTGTTATCATTTTGAAACTTCTTAATTAATTCGATTTGCGATTTTTTGTCATCTTCAGATGTCTTAAGTTGTTCCTTAAGATCTTCATTATGATTTATGATACAACTATTTTCTTCCTGCTTGTCTAGAAGTTTCCCTTCAATGTCGTCCATAGATTGTTCTATCTTTCGGCTATTTTTCAACTTCTTAATTTTTGTGACTAGTATCTTGTTATGACTTCTTAGTCTAAAAATTTCTTCAGCATTGTTGGATAATGCTTTATTACTCTTCACGATCTCTGACTTATGTGTCTTTTTAGAGCCGTCATTTTGTTGTTGAAGAAATTTTATCTGTTGTCGACACTGGCTGACCTCTGATTCTTGACTTTCTAATTTATGTCGTAACTGCATTAGTTCTTCATCTTCGCCGCTAACGATTTTGTTCAAGCGTATTATTTCTGCTTCGTAATTATTTATTTCCTTCTTTATATCTTGATTTCCTAACCTTTGATTGAATTTATTTTCGGCTCTTAATTCATCAATTTGCGCATACAATTTTTCTATACGCCTTTCCTGGTTAGAGATTTTTATTTCATTGTACCTTTCTTGTAATTCAATTCTTATTTCTGAACTGTTATTTATTGTTGGGTATGTTATATCTCTTCACATGGTCGCTGCGTGTACAACACGATCCCTACGGCACTAGTGATTCACCTGCGCCGGGCGCGTCCGGAGGGGGGGGTTACAGGGGGGGTAGCCCGACAGGGCCCACCCCCTTCGTTTCGGACCGTTAGGCCCCCGGAGTCCGCGCGGAGCGCAAATTTTTTTGGGTTGCTTTTTGCTTTTTGCTTTTTCGCGATTTTTGACCCATTGTACTCTATCTAATCCCGGTAAAAGGGATTAGGGTTGTAACCTAATTTCGGGTAAACGAATTAGGGTTTTAGATGCTGCGGAATACCATTTATTGTATTGTACATGGTTAAATAAATATAATAATGAAAAGGAGCTGTGCGGCTCTAAGTTTTGCTGGTTTTTTTCCGGTGAAGGGTTTCCAGGTGAAAATCTCTGTGTAATGTGTGTGCCATTGTGTATTTTCTGTTAAATGCTTAAGAATCAATATAAGTTTGTATTTCACTGTTAAGGTTTAAAACTTACATTTATGTCGCGCAATTCTTCATTGTCTTTTCGATAACGTTTTAACGTGGCTTCTAATTTTTCTCGCAAATCGTCTTCCATGGTTTCTGTCTTCTTCGACGGTGGAATGATCTTCTTGACGAGCCTTCTTTGGCTTGAATTTGCTTTGTTTCTCCAAACAATTCTTATTTCAAAAGAATTGATTTTTTTTTTTTTTTATAACAATAATTATTATTAAAATTTAATAATAATATTAATAATATTTTTGTTTTGTTTTGAGATGGTATAGTATAATATTATTATTATATTTTTTTTAATAATAATAACTATGGTTAATTTCTCAAGATTAATGGTAAAAAATAAAAATATAATAATAATAATTGAAATTAATATTATTATATTATATATTTTTATTTTCTTATAAGGTCAGAACTATAATAATCATAATAATAATAATAATTTATTATTATATTAAAACTTTTGTTTTGACCTAATTCGAATTAGGGTTTATGGTCATTGGAGGGCATGAAAGGGTCGAAGGGTGGTGAGTTGGGTGGTGTAGTGGTGCTATTGGGAGGCAACGACGTAGAGGAGGGAGGATGTGAAGGTGCAGGGAGAGGAGGCAGCCTGGGCGGTGCAGAAGAGGAGGGCGCGAGGAGAGGTCGTGGAGTGTGGACCAGGCAGGAGCAGGTGGAGCGTGGAGGTTGCTGGTAGTGGAAGGGTGATCCGTGTAAGCAGGGAGTTGGGCGAGCAGGGGCGGCGGTGAAATGTCATAGGGAGGGATGGCGCGAGCAGAGCAGGTGTGGAGGAGGACGGGGGTAGGTCGACAGTTGAGCTGGTGCCGACGGGAAGTAGGGGACGCGATGGAGCAAGAGTGGAGGCTGGACATGGAGGGGCGTGTTTGCAGAAAGGCAGCGTGGAAGAGGCAGGCTGGAGGGCGCGGAGGTAGCAGGAGAAGGAATGGATGGGGGTTGGATGGAAGGTTGGGTGGCGACTGCGCGGGAGAGGAAGTGCATATGAAATGTGGATGTGTGGAGTGGGAGAGGCTCTGCAGGGCAAGTGGCGAGGTGAGAATTTCGTGGAGATAAGAATAATTACGGGAGTGAGTGGAATGGTGAAATGAAGAGCCGAATCCGAGCTCCCTGGAGGAGTTGATGAGCCGATTCTGAGCTCAGAGTGCAGGAGCGAATCCGCTCTGATACCAAATGCAGTGAACGTATCCATTCACTAAGTTAATAGTCGAATCCGACTCTCATATTGAATAATAGATAAGAATAATATATTAGATGATAGAATAAAAGATGATATGTTACAATGATGGCCCTGCCTTAAATATGGCTCGGGCATTTGATGTTGAGGAGACGCCTCATTTCATAACCTAACTTTAGTTAACCTAATTATTAATTATTTAATTATTATCTTATTTTATGTTCATAGCAGTGAGCATTGCACAGCTAGCTAGGTAGAAAAGTACCACACAACTCCTTGTATGGGCAAGCAGTTACATGTTTAGTTTTGGACCTTTTTTAAAAATACCAATTTGTTAATAAATAAGATGTAAAAAAAGAATACCTGTTTGTTTTTAATGTTAAATATGGCATATTGATTTAATTAATAGGAGGATCAATAGAGTTTGTGGAGGCTTGTGATTGTGATGGAGGCATGTGGACTTACTTTGTGTAGCTACATCATCTGTGATGAACAAATTTTGTTCATGCATTTGCTGATTGTGAATTTCGATTACACATGTCTTTTGTTTTGTCATCCTGCCATGCATTTGCTATTGCTTCACGTGCAAGTATAATTAGCATGTTCGATTTTCTGTCCTCCTACCATGGATTTGGTATTGCTTGGAATTCAAGTAAAATCAACCTTGCTTGTTGCTATCTTGCCTAGATTGTGAGAAATCAAAACTTGCTCTGCAATTCTACATAGTCAATAAAGCATGCATTTACATGTCCCGAGTACAGGTGATTTCCTGCTCGTAAATTTCTTTTTTCCAAAGCTTAAGTGCTTCTCCTTTGTTCTTCATTTTACAGATCTAAAATATTGTTTTCAATTGAAATATGAAGCCATTAATTGTTTATTGTTTCAAGCAGGAACTGCTGCAAGGAGAAAATATTTCACAAGATAAACAAGCGCCAAGAAGCATGTCTTTTGGGAAGAATCCTCTACCTCCAAGCGCATCCACGACATAAACCTCAAGCTAGGTGAATAATTTTTGAAGTATTGATCCTTGAAAAAATTAAGAACACTCAGATCTCCTGGGTAATCCGTTATCCAAACTCATACTGGTCAAAGACTAATGCAGTTTCGTCCAATGAAGATGACAATCATACTCATGAGTTGTATTCTTCAATGGACATTATTCATTCTCGTGATTCTCATGAGAAACAACATGAATTAATTAGGAATCTGGATTGACTCGAATCAAGTTCTGTTTAGCTACCTCCAAGATTCCCTTCATCTCTAGAAAATCAAATGAGTTTATGAATATGAATCAGTGCAAAACAACTTATGTTAAACAGCCTCCACATTTCACTTCATTGCTAGAACATTAGCAGTACAAGTTTAAGATCCTGAAATAGCAAGAACCAAGTTCTGTAGAGTTGTTACCATGACTCGCTTCATTACCAGAATCATGTTATGTAAAGTCGCCACTACGTCTTAAGTCATTTGTCGAATCGGGTTATGTTGAACTTCCTCCAAGATTCATTTCATGGTTACGAGGTTGTGATATACTAAAGCCGATTTAACCTAGTATTAATTTTTTACCTTAGCTATTAGTATTATTGTAACTTCTGATTTGAACCCTTATTAATATGTTTCCGTCTTTTTCCCTTTTTAATTACATATAAACTTTTCATTGTCAATTTGTCAGATGATTGATTAATGTGTCCTCCCACCTGTGGATGACATCGAAGCCCCAAACAATGTTTATTCTACTTCACATGATCTCAAAGGGAAAATCATGGTATGGCCTTTCATATCATTAATCTCGTAGTTATTTGATGCAGACATGACCTGGGTTGGTCTGCGTATCAATGATACACAACGGAAACAACAACAACAACAACACGCACAAACACATAGGTTGCCAAGAATTATGGCTTTCAATTAAATGATCAAATCTCTTTACAGACGTAATTATTACATAAGTTTATACTCGAGTAAGTCAGAATGGACATCGACTGTTACCACACTTGATACACACACAGATGTGAGGGAATTCTTTAGTCCTCAAGCAATCCCAATACTCTCAGCATTGTTCCCCCTTTCTCTCTGAACATGAACATGTATTTATACTCAACCTCAGTTCACGTGGCTCTTCCTCCACAATCTTCTATCACTTCCAGGCATGGTCATACTGCATTAAATACTTCACATGGCCCTCTTCACCGCGTTGCTCCACCTAGCATTCTGCTGTCTTCGTCGGCTGTCATACTCATCGTAGTCGATCCTCAACTACTTATCCATTCGGTCGGCATCACCTTCGACCATCTTCAGCACATTTTTTCGAACTCGTCAACCACACTCGGTCGAAATTATTGCTATTTTTTTTTACTTCTCGTCGACTGCCGCCCTATTCCTGGAGGTTGTCGACTATCCTCCGGGATTTCTCGGTCGTCTACCTGCAACTTCTATTTTTGGGCCCCAATGCCCCTGCATCAACCTCACTGGGTTGAAAAGAACTTTGCTCGTGGTTCTGTAGTTCCTCGGGCTTGTCTCGTGAAATCCAAGTCACCTCCTTTAAATCTTGGTTCTTTCATCGAACCAAATATTTTTCTTTTTATGGCTTCTAGTCTTCCTAACTTCCCATTCATCGAGCACTTCTACGACCTCGTCCATCGGCTGAATTGGTATCTGTCCTTGCCAGTCGACTGTCATCTCATTCCCACTCGTCGACCCTTTTTTAAACTTGTACAGGTCAGAAACATTGAATGTCGGTGATATGTCCATCTCCTCTGGCAGCTCCAACATATATGCATTGTCCAGAATCTTCTTCAAGATTTTGCACAAACCAATATTCTTCGGCTTCAGCTTGTTCTATGTTCCTTTGAGGAACCTCTCCTTCCTTAGATGCGCGTATACTAAGTCACCTTCTGTAAATGAATGCAGTCGACTCTCAACTTGTATGCTGCATTGCTCTTTTCCAGCTGTCACTTCACCTTGTCGTGCACTTCCTTCATGTGGTCAGTAAACGATTATGCATCTGCACTTTTCCGCGTCCCCAACAACAACTCAACCAAGTAAGTTACTCCATGCAGACTTCTCCCTTGCATGACCTGGAATGGACTCATCCCCGTCAACTGGTTCACTGAATTGTTGTATGCGAATTATGCCTACACCAACACATTCTCCCACTGCTTCGATCGATCAATAGTCAAACTCCTTGGAAAATTTCCCAAACTCTTGTCCATCAGTCTATGGATGGTACACAGAAATGAATTGCAGTTTCGTGTTAGGCTTCTTCTAGAGATTTCTCCATAAATGACCCATAAACTTGGTATCTCTATCCGAAGTGATACTCTTTGGTAACCCACGCAACCTTACAACTTCCTTGAAAAATAGAACAACAATACATGTGGTGTCACTTGTCTTCTGACATGGAATAAAGTGTGTCATATTATAAAATATGTCAACTACCACAAATATGGAGTCATTACCTTGTGTGTCTTCGGCAATCCCAACACAAAATCCATGTTGATATCTTCCCATGGGGTAGTCGGTACTGACAATGGTGCATATAACCATGTATTCTAACTTCTCCCTTTGGCATGCTGACATACTCTGCATTGTTGGATACATTTCTTCACATTCGTCACCAATCATGGCCAGTAGTACTTCTCCTCAACCAATGCCTTGGTCTTGTCAATGCCAAAGTGTCCTCCTAATCCTCCACAATGCAATTCCCTGATCATATTTTCCCTCACTGGTCCTCTAGGGATGAATAACTGATGTCCCTTGAATAGGTATCCTTCTTTAACGAAGTAATCCAAGTATGGAGTTCTGTCACCACTCCATGGTTCCTTCGACGCCTTCCATGCATCGACAAAATCTTCGTTGACTTCATAGTCAACCCTTATCGACCCTAGCTCCATCGATCTAATATTAGTTATCCCCAGCAATGCGACTCTTTAACTTAATGCGTTGGCTACTCTGTTAGTCTTCCCCGACTTATGTTTCAACACAAAGGTATAACTTTGTAGGAATTCGACCCACTACATATGCCTCTGATTTAATTTTGTCTGAGTATTTAGATACCTCATAGCCTAATGGTTGGTAAACAACACGAATTCCTTGGGTAACAAGTAGTGTCATAGATTTAATATTTATGCTTGGCTTTGCCCAACTTTTCATTGAAGAATGCAATTGGTCGGCCCTCTTGGCTCAACACAGCTCTAATTGCTAACCCACTTGCGTCGTAGTCGACTTGGAATACTTTATCGAAATCTGGTAGAGCTAAGACTGGACTCTTTGTTACTTTATGCTTTAGCATCTCAAATGCTCTTCGGGCGGATTCCATCCACTTGAACTCGCCCTTTTTCATGCACGTCGTCAACGGTGCACATATCTTGTTGAAATCTCGTATGAACTTCCTATAAAAAATGGCAAGTACATGAAAACTCCTTACCTCGGTGGCACTCGTCAACTCCGACCACTCTAATATCACCCTTACCTTCTCTGGATCCATCTTCAACCCTTGTCTAGAAATCACGAAGCCAAGGTACACTAACTCCTTCTGCATGAAGGAACACTTCTGCAAATTTACCACCAGTTTCTCCTGACTTAATTTCTGCAGGATTTGTCATAGGTGCGACAAGTGCTCTTCCCTTGTCTTGTTGAAAATCAATATCTCGTCAAGATACACCATGACGAACCTCCCCCAAAATGGTTTCAACACTTCATTCATTAGCCTCATGAATGTACTTGGTTCATTAGTCAACCCAAATGGCATGACCAACCATTCATATAGCCCTTCCTTCATCTTGAAGGTTGTCTTCCATTCATCACCATCCCTAATCTGGATCTGGTGGTATCAACTCTTCAGGTCGATCTTGGTGAAGGACGTCGCTCCACTCAAGCAGTCGATCAAGTCGTCCATCCTTGGCAATGGGAACCTATACTTGATGGTAATCATGTTGATAGCCCTTGAGTCGGTGCACATCCTCCATTCTCCTCCTTTCCTGGGTGCTTGTACAACTGGTACTGCACACAGGCTTAGGATCTCTTTGATTAACCCGTTTTCCAACAGCTCTTGGACCTATCGATTCAACTCAACATTCTTCATCGGCATCATTCTATGCGATGCCTTGTTCGGTAGACTTGACCTCAGAATGAAGTCAATTTGATGGGATATTCTCCTTGTCGACGACAACCCAGTTGACATCTCATCAACCATTATGCCCTTGAACTTTGACAGCACCTCTCTAACTTCTGTCGGGATTTCGTCCGTCGTCCTATCGACACTCAAAACTTTGGGAATGGTGGCAAAGCAGTATTGTTGCTTCTCTTCCTCCTTCGAAAATTCCTTCGCTGAACACATCAACACTCTTTTTTCCCAGTAGCCATTCTCCTTTCCCTGACTATTATGCTCCTCGACCAGGGGAGTCATTCAAAAGCTCTTGCCATCCTTCTCGATTGTGATCGTATTCTTGCAACCATCATACACCATGTTTCGGTTGTATTGCCATGGTCATCCCAATAATAAATGGCATGCATCCATCATAATCACATTGCATAGAATGCTATCTTGTAATCCTCCAATCTTGAAATTGATCAGGCACTGTTGTGTCACCGTGACATGGTGATCCTTCTGCAACTACGACACCCTATACGCATTCAGGTGTGGTTGACACTTCAGTCCCAACTTGTCAATCACCTCCGTCGATAGTAGGTTCTCTGTGTTGCCTCCATCGATGATGGTCTTATAACATTTGTCCTTAATCTTTACCTTTGTCTGAAAAATGGACTTCCTCTGCATCGGCTCCTTCTCCTCTTATCGCATTGACTGCAACGACGTTCTTTGGGATTTCAAGTTTCAACCTCCCTTCGACGCAACTTCATCTGAACTTCCCCTCATAGTCGAACCAATATCGTCATCCTTACCCCGACTTCTGGTGTCTAGTCAACTAGTGGTATGTAGATTTTATGGGCACTCATACGCCTTATGTCACAGTTCTCGACACTTGTAGCAGACAATCTTGGGTTGGTCTGTGTGTCTTCCTCCGAAAGCTCCTCTTCGACCGTAGGCACCCAAACCTATAGGGTTCTCTCCTCCCCGTCGGTATTCGGGTATGTTATCCTTGATCATGCTTTCTCCTCGTCGCTCAATATGCCTTTCCTCTTTCCTCACCCCACTGGTCTATCCTCTGGCGTCAACAAACTTTTGGCTTCGAGTAGTCGACCTCCCCTTTCCCATCGAGGTCTTTCACGACAGTTTCTCCTATGCCTTCAAGTCTAGCTGATAGGATTCTTTGACTATCCTGAACCTCGAAAGACTTATCTCATCCCGAATAGCATACTTCAGGCCGTTTACATACCTAGCGACTGCCTCTTCTCCCTCGTCGGTATGTCCTGACCGAATAGACAATCAATATAATTCTTATATGAATTCTTTCACAGTCATCTCCTTCTATCTCAAGTTTTGCAGCTTCTTGAATAGAGAAATCATGTAGCCGATGGGAAGGACCTTTTCCTTAATCTTGGCGACTATTATGTCCCAAGTCTTCACTTTGTCGTTTCCTTTTCTCACTCTGTCAACCTGTACATTGTCCCACCACAATGAGGCATGACCTTTCAGCTTCAAATAGGAAATCTTCACCCTCTTGGGGTCCTCTATCTGCTCCATGTCAAAATATTTCTCCATTTCTCTTATCCAGTCAATCAACTCTTCAAGGTTTAAGCTCCCTAAGTTGGTAGAGACCTCCATCTTAGATCTACCTTTCATCTCATACAATACCTTCAACAATTTATCTCCTAGGTCTTCTTCTCGTTCATCCTTAGGAGTGTGTTCTTCCTCTTCAACCTCCTCGTCACTATGGTCAAGGGTGTCAATACCCAGTCCTCTATTATGGGCTTCTTTCGTTGTATCCAACTCGCTCTTCATACTCCTCATGGTCTGGACACATTCTTCAAACATTTCACGGTCGATCGTGACTACTGCGCCTTTGCACGTCCTTCATCCTCTGCCATAGACTTTTACGCCCCTTTGAGCCATGGCCACAAACTCAACTGACTGAACTTCCACTCCCCGATCACAACCAAGTTACCCTATCTCTTGCAACTCTGCCTAACCGCAGATGGAGTTTACTTCCTCGTCCAATCACAACTGGACTCACCACGTAAGATTACTCCATGCTTTGATACCAATTGATGCAGACGCGACCTTGGTAAGTCTGTGTATCAATGCTACACAACGGAAACAACAACCACAACAACAAGCATAAACACTCAAGTTGCCAAGAATTATGGCTTTCAATTAAATGATCAAATCTCTTTATAGAGGTAATTACAACATAAGTTTATACTCAGGTCAATCAGAATGGACATCGACTGTTACCACACTTGATACACACACATGCATGAGGGAATTCTTTAGTCCTCAAGCAATCCGAATACTATCAACACTGTTCCCCCTTTCTCTCTGAACATGAACAAGTATTTATACTCAAACTTAGTTCACACGGCTCATCCTCCAGAACCTTCGATCACTTCCAGGCATGGTCAAACTGCATTAAATACTTCAAGTGGCCCTCTTCATTAGGTTGCTCCACCTGGCATTCTGCAGCTACCGCTATAATTGATTCAACCACTCCAACGACTCATTTCCTTGGGAATCTAACTGTCTTTGTCAGCCATTATACTCGTCATCGTGGATCCTCGACTACTTCTCCATTCGGTTGGAATCACCTTCGACCATCTTCACCACATCTCGTCGACCGCACTCGGTCGGAATTATTATGACTTTTTTTACTTCTCATTGACTGTCGCCTTGTTCCTGAAGGTCGTCGACTATCCTCCGGGATTTCCCGGTCGTCTATCTGCGACTTCTATTTCTAAGCCCCGATGCCCCTGCATCATTATTTAATGCCTTTATATTCCAGTAGAACCAAAAAAGACCTTGGGTTTTACCATATGGCCATGTTTTACATGCACTTCTCACCATCTATAAATTTTGGCATTAGAGGCTTGCCTTTTGGATTCCACGTTTCAAGGTATGCTAATGGTTTTCTCCTTTTCCAAATCTTTAAATATATTTAAAATTTGTTTCATGCGAGTGTTATTTTCCTATGTTTTTTACATATTTCATATCCAATGTTGAAAAAATTTGGGATGACTTAATTATCACTTTACTATTTTGTTAGAAAAAATTGCTCAACATAAAAGTTGCTTAAAGATTTCTTTGGCATATATAAGGAGTTCCGTAAGAGTATCCATTACTGCCTTAATTTTTTGTTAACAGGATTTTCTTGAAGATTTCTATGTTGTAAGTAAGGAGTTTTGTAAGAACATCCATTGTTTTGGCATAGATAAGGGTTCTCTGAGATCATTCATCGCCACTTGAATTTTTTGTTAACAAGTGTTTCTTGAAGATTTCTTTGTTGTAGGTAAGGAGTTATGTAAAAAACTAGCAATGCAAGCTATGGTGCTGAATGGCAATTGCTTGATAAATTAATTTTATTAGATAAGTGTGAGGGATCCCACTGAATGATGATATGTTGTTGTGGAAACATGTAGCATCACTTACTGCTTACAGACAACTAACAAGTTGTAGGCTCCATTCTTTAAATTTAATCCAAACCACTAATAACTACTCTCTTAGTGTTGTATATGTTTGGCTGGACATGCATATGGGTTTAACAGTAATTTACTATTCCATGAAGTATTTTTAAGTGTATCTCACATGTAGTGGGTTATTTGAGAGCACAAAACCATTATCTAAATTTTCCATCCTAATATGTGGTGTTTATTCAAGAGAGTGAAACCATTATTTAAAGTTTACAACATTCTTTAAAATATATATTTAATTTTGTTTATTTATTATTTTAATGTGTTTAGATATTTTCATAAAAGGGTATGTGGCAATGCCACTCACTAAATTTTATTTTTCTATATCTCATGAGTGTGTGAGAATTTGTCTGAACCATTTGATAAAATTTAACTTTAACTCAAAATTTAACTTTTTCCAAATTATTTTAATTCCACACTCACATTAAAATCCAATATTTTAAGTTGTTATTATGTACAAGTTTGCATTAGAATTCAAAGAAATAAGTTATATACACTTATTATCTCATATGGTGTCACGTGCCTTTGCTGGCGATTTGCAATTGCTAAGAATTTTATTTGCCATAAATACAATCATTATAGTAGGGGCTCAACAAGAGCATCGTGTCACTTACAAGAATTGAACCTAAGCAAATAGGGCAACAATCATTCCTCCCAACCACCAAAGCTACAACCAATGGACAAAGTTAGAATCATCTACAACCTATGTCATCCCATGAACTATATGCATCATGATGAATGATCTGTCAAATAAATATGTTTATAAAACCTAATTGTTATAGCTTGAAATGACACCTCTCCGTCCATGATGACACTTGCTTCCCTTGGTCGCATGACGACACTTCTTGAGATCAAGTTCAGTCACACAACAAGACATTTGTGGATAGAGGAGTCATTTGGGACACTAAAAATGGTTGAAATTACCTCATTCTTGACCCATTTGATGATTATAACCCTTGGGAACATTTTTCCAGACCAAACCATCTCCTGAAAATGAGTAGAAAATCCTGTTTTTGGCCATTTTTTAATATGAGCGCTACTCTACCTTAACAAACTAGCGTGTGTACCCTACTTTAGTGTACAATAGTAGCGCTCAACCCTCTTGAGCACTACTCCACTGTGAAATAGTACCGTACACCCCTGTTTTCGTCAAAATCTCGAAATTTGAGTAAGTTAAGTTGGTTGGGAAACCTCCTGAGCGGTTATAACTTCTTTTGCTTTCCTTCACTGACTATATAAGGAGGGTAGAAGGGCCATGTGTGGGGACCAAGTCTACAACATTGTTATGCTGGAGGAATGGATAACTTCATCCCCCTCTCTTGTGCTTAGTTTCTGATAAACCCTAGCACTGTTGGTTAGAGGTTGGGATCCTTGGAGAACGGAAGCAAGAGACCTTGAATCTAGGTTTCGTGAAGTGCCAAGCTTGAAGGAAGGTATAACTTTATGTACTTGCTTTCATTCATTAATAAATATCAGACGTTCTTTCCTTTCCAAATATGACCTATTCTTGTGTGTCTCTGATTTGATTACTGTTTGATTATAGTTTGATGTCTCTTTCTATTATGAATACCAATCTTATATATGTAGTCAAATGTATTTGAGAAAGGTATCAAGTTGTTTTGCAGGTGTGGGCATTGCGACACTAGATAAGCATTGAAGAGCGAGGAAGGCAAAGCTAGGATCAACCTTCTGAATAAGGTGCATATATCTTTAAACCCTAATCTCTTCATTTATTTGTTGTACTTGCAGAATGCTTGTACGTCTATCTTTATCACCGTAAATTGGTAGTTTCTCCCCTGAACTATAGGTGCATTTTCCACACAACACTAATTTATTAATCTTGATGGAACTATTTTATTTTATTTTAATAATTTTATTTTTATCATTTAACTTTTGCATATAAAGACATAATATAAAAACATCATTTAATCATAATTATAAATTATAAAATTTTCACATAATTTATTTTAATTTTTATATAAACCAACTTTACATATAAAGAATCACATAATATTAAAATATAATTTAATCATAATTATAAATTATAATTTTTTTTATTTAATCTATTTTAATTTTAAGTGCCTTTCACATTTTCTGTACCTGCATAATTGTTTCAAACTTCTGGAATACTCATTCTTTCCTCCAAAGCAGTTATTCAGAGTTGATTTGAACATCGAATCTTAGCATTTTCTATATGCAATTTGAAAATTTACAACTAGATTTTAAGGAAAATTGATTGGCAAATAACAAAAAAAAAACTAAATCCTCTAATATTTAAACTACTCTTTATGAGAGAGATATGTTTGTGATATGATTTAAATAGTTAATGATTTTTTTTATAACAAATACAGTTATTGTATTAAAAAAAAATGTGCCATAGCTGAAAGCCAGAATCAACAAGTTACAAGAATCATAATCAAAATTTAAAAAACAAACATTCTTTGAATCAGGATCTATATCCCGAGTTCTGCTCATTATCGTTCTAAAAACCAAATTCAGAAATCAGTTTGCTCCAACATCCAGAGTTGGACTGTGCGTGAACGTTCTGAGTGGAGTTTCTGAATGTGTGAATGACTTCACTTGTTTTGGGCATCAAGTTTGTTATTGTTATAGGTCAAATCTGCACTTCTTCGTCCATGATCACATCAAGCTTTCGATCACACAAAAGGACAACTTGGATTGAAGAGCAAGATTGCCCTAGATGATGCATGGCCTTGGTTTACCCCTCAGCAACTGATAAAACCTTGTTTTACTCTACCTTTGACATGTGCGCTACCTTACAGGCATGATAGTAGCGCATTTCTTGGAGTGTGCCCTACTCTACAAGCATAACAATAGCGCACACCTGCTAGTATGCCCTACTTTGCTTAAGCAAACTAGCGCACACCTTAAAAAATCATGCAAACGCTGGTTGTAAAGCAGTGAAGTTGCATATGGTGCGCTACTCTACTGTGAAATACTCGCGCACATCTTAAAAAGTAATCAAAAATATATTAATTTGACGAATTGGGATTAGTTGAAGTTGGTTTTGCAACTTCCCCAAATTCCCAATCAAACTACCTCTCGATCCAAACTGCCTACCTTGTCCCATAAATACAAGGGGGATAGATGAGAGAGGGGAGGAAGAAACTATGCATTAAGGGTTGTTATGCTGGAGGAATTCCAAAGTTAGTGTGAAGAGCAGGAGCTCAGGATTCGGTTGCACAAGCACTCTGAATGATCAGGTATAATTGTACTGATTATTTGCTTTTTACAATAAAGGTTGAAATGCCTTTCCCGTCCCAATCAAATGTCTAATGGATTGCATATTTGTTTCGTTTAATGCTTTATTGTATTTGATGTCTAAATGGTATTTCAATTTCATCATTGTTATATCAGTCAAGATACGCTGAGGAAGGTATCTATTGTATTGCAGATTTGTCAAACGGAAGATAAAGTGGAGGATCGATGGAAGGAGCAAGCGAAAGCTGGGATCGACTTCGTTAATAAGGTATGCCTTCAAGAACCTTGATCTCTTTCCTTTTGTAGAAGCCTATGTGATATGATTAATGTATTTACCTGTCACCCCATAAGTTAGTAGTGTCCCTCTCCTCGCTATAGGGTAGAATTCCCGAACAACAGACTGGCGACTCCACTGGGGACCGGTTGTTTTATGTTCTAGGAGACTCATTTAACTTTCCTTTCCAGTACTTTTTGATCTTTTTTATCCTTTGAGAGGCCTTGTAGGTCACTTGTACTTGCTTTCCCTTGCTTGACTCATCCCAGTTGGAAGTTTTTGATCCTGTTTCAGACCTCCTCTGACATGTGCGCTAATCTGCCTTATACACAGTAGCGCATACCTGATGATGAGCGCTACTTTATCTACTGTACAGTAGGGCACATCTCCCAGTGTGCACTGGTTTATGCACTACACAGTAGCGCATACCCGTGTAACTCTCTGTTTGCTGTAGGGTTTTGATTTGCACTTGTTTGGTTTGATGTCGAGTCTCTTGCCTTGCTTTCTTAACTGATCCTTGAGGTCTTTATGCCCTTGTTGAGTCTTGTTTGCCTCTCCTAAGTCCCTTAGGTCATATTTTGCTTGCTTGTGTATTTTTGAGGTGTCTTGTTGTTTGCGACTCTTTTTGAAGACCGCGCTTTGTTCCTAGTTGGACGTAGCTGCACTTCTGTACCCTAGATGCTTGTTGTGGGTATACAAACCTTTGTTTTGTAGCATTTGTTGTTTGTGGCAACACTAAGCACACTTTGACGGTGTCTTGGCCCTTAATTTAGGGTTTGACCCCAAGTTAGAGTCCTTAGGGTGTTTTCAAAAGCTTTTTGAGTTTAGATACCTCCTGATTACTTTGTCAATTTTAGTCCAAGTAAGTTGAAGTCTTTCAGTTTGCTTCCATTTGAGTCTTTGTGATTGTAAGGCCATCTTTGGTTCGCTTGCCTACCATTTGCTTGGCTTAGTGCTCTTTAGGGTTCTTGATGCTTTGGAGTAACCTTTGAGGTTTACCTTTCCATTTGAAGCGTCTCTTATCCTTCTTTTCTTTCCACTTTGTTTTCTAAGCCCAAAGCCTTTTCCTTTGAAAAAAATTGTAGGACAAGTCTTCGTCAAATCATCGATTTGTTTGTTGTGAGCCTTAGAGTTGCTTTTCCTTACTTACATTGCTCTTTTAGGTCTTACTTGCTTCCATTTTCGAGTTCTTTTTTCTTTTACGTATATCAGAAAAAGCAAAAAATGAGTTTGGTAGTTTAAAGTAGTAAGACTTATAATCATTTCGAAGTAGCGTAGTTTACTTTGTTTTGAATTTGAAAAGAAAAGAAAAAAGAGATTTGTTTTGGTTTGCTTAGTTTTTCATTTTTGGAAAGAGCATAAACGGAAAAAAGAAAAAGAGTCTTTTGTTGCTTGGAAAGTTATTTCTTTTGCACTTTACTTTCTCAAACCATTTCCACACAATGCACTACCCTGTTGAGTAAAAAGTTGCCTTAAAAAGAAATTTTAATAAAATCAATTAGAAACATCTTCTTTTTAGGTATACACAACATCAACTAGCTTAGGCTAGAGTTACGAGCTTAAATCACCTCAAACTGCTCGCAACTGGCTTCATTACGCAACAATCGTAGTGCAAATTTCATTTAGGTAAACCCATATATATCAAATAACCCTGGGATTCTCTACTCTAACCAGAGTTAAGCACGAGGCCGTGGGAGACTGGAATTTTTGAGGATATCCCCTCACTTTCCTTTTGACCATAAACCAGATTCGATTCGCGTACGGGGGTCCTTTCGGATTTCGGGCTTTGCTACCTTGCCCATGCGTTTTGACTAGGCTAACGACTGTCCCCCCAGGATATTTCCTATGTATGCTAGCCTTAGTATCAGACCTTTAGGATCCTACACAGGTAGAGTGGGTGGTTATTTCCACTTCACCTCGGACATGCGTGGAAGGTAACCCTCTGGCAGTAATCTCGGGAAAGCGGTTTGGTGTTTCAAGCACTTGCACCCAGTGGACCTCCGGTGGAAACCATGAAACTGACCATCGATACTTTGTTAGCCTGTTCTGGGCCCTAATCATCCCAGACTTACTTCCGAGAGTATTTGCTATCCGTTTGATTGGTTTTATTACTCGGGAGTTTTTAGTGGTATGCTGTTTGCCCCTTAGTCTTAGTGGCCACTAGGTTTTTACTTAGTGTTATTTTTATATAATTGTGGAAGACCAACAACTTCGTAGGTCTCAAAGGTTTCAAAACCTTCCCCCACCCAGTGTGGAGCCACTACCGCCACGACGATGACGGAGGACTGACTCTAGTGGTCTTTTTGAACTTACTGGTGAAATAGAGGTTCCTGGCGAACCACAACCCATAACTCCGGATCGACAAGTTCTTAATATTGTCGAGGTTGAGGATATTACTTCTAGTGAGTTCAACACTCCTTTTAACCCTCCTCTTACCGGATCTAACGATCCGCTTCTGGTCCCTGTAGGTTTCCAACAACCCAAGTATAGTGCATATCTTTTCACACCTGGGCATATTATGACTAACCCAGGAGACGAACAAGGAGTTCCATAGACTCCCACAATGGGTATGAATATAAGTATTATGAATCCTTCTTCCACTGCTACACTGAGTTCGACGCAGACAACTTCTGTTTCAACTCCATCCTTCAGTTTTAACGCTGGTATGTTAGGCATGCCAAGCTCAACAACTTTGACATCCGCCTTAGTCATTACCCCTACTTTTGGACCCAATAATGCAATGAATGTCATTCCACCTCCTGCAACTCAATAGTCATACCATATACCTAGTACTTGGATTTCCACACCCAATGTTGGGCCAAATCCCTCTGCAACGATGCCTGTCATGAGTACCATGACTGCGCCGTCCACCTCGACTACCCCTGGTTTTAACACCTTTGCAGGTTACAATATGAATCAAAGTAATATACCTGCAGGAAATATCCCCTTTTCTTTGTTTTCTAGAGGAGGGGATAATATTTTTAACCAACAATATGGTGGGGCTAACACCCAGCCACAGTGGACAAATGCATAGGGTACCAACCCACTTTCATTTGGGTGGGGGAATTTCAACAACACTTTCACACAACAGCAGATGGCTGGGGGAAACCCCTACCAGCAGATGGCTGGGGGCAACCCTAACCAGCAGTTTATGGGTCAAACTATGGGAGGTTCCCCCTTCATGACTCCAGCTCATCAAATGCCATCTTGTAGACCTCGTTTACCATTTCTGGCAACCTTGAATTTGCCAGATCTTTCCAAGTTAATGAACGATCCGGTGTGCCATAATGTTACATGGCCACCAGTTCC
Source organism: Larix kaempferi (assembly GCA_027924585.1). NCBI lineage: Eukaryota > Viridiplantae > Streptophyta > Pinopsida > Pinales > Pinaceae > Larix > Larix kaempferi. The sequence continues at coordinate 14,714,339 of BSBM01000017.1, read as the reverse complement.
CACTAAGCTACCTTCGGACATTTCAAAATTCGAAGGCAAAACTGGTGAAGATCCTGGTGATCATGTTACCACTTTTCATCTATGGTGTTCTTCGAACTCGTTGAACGAAGATTCCGTTAGGTTGAGACTTTTTCAAAGAACCTTGACTGGTGCTACAGCCAAATGGTACATTGATTTACCTGTAGCCACCTTTTTTAACTTTCGGGATCTTGCCGTAGTCTTTCTGAACCACTTCCAGCTTCTTGTTCGGTATGATGTCGGGACAGATCTTTTGTCTACCTTTAGACAAAACAAAGCCACCCATTTATCTGATCATATTCAGGAGTGGCGAAGACGGAAGAGGCTCATTAAGGCCAATATCCCCCCAGAATTCTTATTAGAGTGGTATCTGAAATCACTCCTTCCTTATGTTTATAAGGAAGTAGCTACTTCTGGGGTGTCATTAGAAGAAGAAGCCATTTTAAGGACCCGGCAACTAGACTTGGTTTATGCTCAGTCTGGGCTCCTTTACGAGATTATACTTGATGCACCGCGATCAAACATTGATCTAGGTAGACCAAAACCTGGACCACATGTTGACGACATAGTAGGTTCAGTTGATTCTGTAACCTTCGAAGCATTGACTAAACAGGTTCATGCCTTATTGGTCAAACAATCGATTGCAGAAGTGACTCCCATCACAACCTCTCCTTCTACTACTGAATCTGTACAACAGGTTCAGACTAATCAAAAGGGCCCTCAACATCCCAATAATAAAAAGAAGGGCAAGAAAGGAGAGGGGAACCAACAGAAGCCCAAAAACAAAGAAAATGCTGAGGAGGGTAATAGAGAAAAGAAGAAGGTCAAGTTCCCTTGCAAGCTTTGCAAGCAGGACCACCTCACTCACCAATGCCCTCTAATCGAAGAAGCCCAGAAGCTGCTTCAAGAAAAGAAACCTGTCGTCCTTAAAGATCCATTTCCAAAAGGGCAGGGATCAGCTTCTGGCACCTCCAATACTGGGGGCACCACCCATGCTTCAGTTGATCAAACTTTTATTAATATGGTTAACTTGGACGCTCTTTTACAAACGTAGGCAAGAAATTATACCCCGGATTCGTAGAATAAGGATAAAGAGGTTCCTAAATATTCCACTCCTCTCCACATACCTATGGATTTGGTGCCCAAGATCCCGAAAGGTGTCTTGAAACGGGTTTCGCACAATCCCAACGCACAGGCTGCTGCCAACTACAATGTGGTTGAAGATATAGCCCAGACCCCTTGTGCTATGTCCACCTTAGAAGTTTTGCAAAGTTGTCCATTACAACGAAATGCACTTCTGGTAGCGATTGAAAGTATGGAATCATCCAACATGACTACGCATTTTGATATGTCTAATATCAAATACCGGTTGTAGTACCACGTTGCTCTTCAGATAGAGGTAGTTCATGGTCCTATGACCATTGGACGAGCTGCCATAGATGAAGGCGTGTCTACGTGCGTAATGTCGATTTCTTGCTGGAAATCCTTGGCTCTCCCGAGTTAGCCCCCTCTAACACACTGCTTATTGCATTTGATGGCAGAACCTTTCGTCCACACGGAGTCTTGCCATCATTTGACATCACACTGGCTGGTAAGACAGTTGCTGTAGAGATTGAAGTTCTGGACGCTCCGCTTGATTATAATATGTTGTTAGGCAGGAGCTGGACATATGCCATGCGAGCTATTCCATCGACAGTTTTTCGAGTTGTTATGTTCCTTCACGAAGGTAAGATCGTCACGTTCGATCAGCTTTCATTCTCTCGGCGAAACAACCAGACTTCATCGGAATCCACAGTTCCTTTAGTTGATCAATCTACCCCAGTAATCGAGAGTTTAGGAGTATGGCTTTACGAGTCATTAATAGGCACTTTTGACCTACCCTCTCCCGTTCTTTTCATGCGTTTTGATGAAGGTACAGCTACTGAAACTTTCACGGTCCGTTTAAGGATTGATTCGTGGATCCTTCCTACTCTGTCAGAACCATCAGTGCCTTTATCCGTTGCATAAGTAGCATACATGGAAGCACAACATGCTGCAAGGGAACATATCATAACTCCGCCAGTCTCTGCTGAGTTGGATATGGACTATGCTCCAGCATGGTCAGTAAACTCGACCCACTCTTTTGACTGTTTAGACACGGTTTTTCCATCTGACGAAGCCATTTTGGAAGCCATGATGGGCCTGGATCAGCCTTGGGAACACATGCATCACAGGTCTTACCTGCTTCCAAATCTAGACAGGATAGAGAGAGGATAGTTTTCGATGAGACTTGGTGGGAATGTTGATTTGTCCTCTTCCATTTCAAGTACTGTTTACGCTGAAGGGAATATGGCTAATATATCAAGAACCATCCCGATTAACATTTCCACCAAACCCGGGGTCATGGAAAACATTTTTATTGGTGCAGATTGTTCTCCGGAAGAGATCGCTCTATATACCAAAATTTTTAAGGAATTTCGCGATATTTTTGCCTGGTCTTACGAGGAGATGCCAGGCATCGATCCTGCCATTGTTGAGCATGTCATCACAACGTATCCTAACGCGAAACCTGTGAGACAAAAGCTTCATCAAGTGAATCCTCGAAAAGCGGCCGCCATTAAGGCGGAGGTTGAAAAATTGCTTAAAGCCGGATTTATCTATCCGATCGACATGACAAAATGGGTTTCGAATCCTATCCCGGTTGATAAAAAGAAAGGTACCATCCGAGTCTGTACTAACTTTCGGGATCTGAACAAAGCTTGTCCGAAAGATAACTACCCCACACCATTTATTGACCAGATCATAGATGCGAGTGCGGGACATGAGATGTTTTCTTTCATGAATGGATTTTCGGGATATAATCAAATTCAAATCAAACCCGAAGATCAACACAAAACAAATTTTATTTTCCCGTGGGGAACTTTTACTTATCAGAAGATGTTGTTTGGTTTAAAGAACGTTGGAGCTACGTTCCAGCGAGCAATGAATTTCGCTTTTCACGATATCAAGCACATAGTTGAACCCTACCTGGATGACCTCCCGGCGCGATCTCGCAAGAGACGAGATCATCCAACTCATTTGAGACTTGTGTTTGAACGGTGCAGATAATACAAGATTCGATTGAATCCTAATAAGTGTGTATTCTGTGTTGAGTCTGGATGATTACTGGGTTTCATTGTATCCAGTCATGGCATAATGGTTGACCCATTAAAAGTTGAGGTGATTGTAAATCTGCCTCCTCCTCGCACCTTGAGACAACTCCAAAGTCTACAAGGCGTGTCTAACTTCTTGTGACGCTTCATCATAAGCTATGCTAAAATCACAAAGGGTTCAATGAGACTGCTTAAACAAGATACCCACTTCTTGTGGGATGAGGCTGCTCAAGCATCGTTTGAGGCCTTGAAAAAGGCATTAATATCAGCCCCCTTGTTAAGCCCGCCTGATTATACAAAGGATTTCCTCTTATATCTGGCGACGTCCGTATACACAATCGGCATAGTACTAGTTCAGGAGGACGACACGCTCCAAGAGCATGTCGTTTATTATCTCTCGCGTGCATTGATAGCTCCTGAGATTAAGTATTCACACATTGAGAAGTTAGCACTAGCTGCGGTCTATGCGGTGCAGAGGCTTTGTCACTATATCCTTTTACGAACCACTACTGTGATTGCGGAGGTCAATCCTTTCCAATATGTTCTCACTCGACATATCATCGGTGGGAAATACAATAAATGGATTGTAATCCTGCAAGAGTTTGATTTGGTCTTTCAGTCTGCTAAGTCGAAGAAATCACTAGTGTTCGCTGAGTTAATTACAGATTTTCCTAGTGACTTAGTGAATATTGAGGAAGAGTCATCATTCCCAGATGAACATATCTTCCTTATTGCCTCCTCTGACCCATGGTACAGGGATATTTTAGTATATCTCCAAACTTTGAGGTGTCTTACCACTTTTTCTAGAGAGGAACGACGCAAACTGAAAAGTCATGCGAAAAACTATATCATTATCTTTGACACTTTGTACAAACGTGGAATAGACTCCATCTTACGACATTGTTTGACTTTAGAAGAAGCAGAATCAGTATTGAATGATGCTCACAGTGGAGCTTGTGGGGGTCATCTTTCTGGGTTGGCAACAACTCAGAAAATACTGCATGCCAGGTATTTTTGGCCTACAATCTTTAAAGATTGTGTGGAAGCTGTGAAACGTTGCCGTCCGTGTCAGTTTTTCACTAGAAAAATGAGAGCACGTCCAGCTCCTCTTCATCCTATGATCATAGCAGGTCCCTTCACCAAATGGGGGGTTGATTATATGACTTGTAATCCAGTTTCGGTTGGAGGCCATCGTTATATTATCGTTTCTGTCGACTACTTCACCAAGTGGGCTGAGGCAATGCCTACTGTTAAGGAGGATGGAGAAACTGCCATTTATTTCGTATTCAATCAGATTATCGCAAGGTTCGGCATACCCAAAGTGATCGTGATAGACCACGGTCGCCATTTTCAGAACAGCATGATGACCGAGCTTTATACCATGCTAGGTTTTCATCAGGAGCATTCGTCTTCATTCTATCCACAGGTGAATGGTCAGGTTGAAGCGGTTAACAAAACTTTGAAGACTATTCTACAAAGAACCGTTAATGTCAGTAGAAATAAATGGCACATCATGTTGTATCCTGCTCTTTGGGCTTACCGAGCAAACGTAAAGACTGCTACCGGGTTCTCTCCCTTCCAACTTATGCATGGGATAGAAGCAGTCGTTTTGATTGAATGCAAAATTCCCTCATTAAAGTTGGTTGTCCAACTGTTACCGGAAACTTCAGTACTAAAAGAACCTTTGCTACATTTAGAGCATCTAGACGAGCAGGACCGTGATGCGCTCACAGCAAATGAAGTCCATAAGAAACGAGTCAAAGGACAGTACGATAAGTCTGTCAGACCTAGGGTTTTTCTCGAAGGAGACATTGTTTTGCTTTGGGATCAGGACAAGGAATATTTAGGGGCTGGCAAGTTCAAGTCCATGTGGCTCGGTCCTTACATAATCTCGAAGGTATTGAAGAAAGGAGCTTATGAGCTAACGAACTATGAGGGTAGTAAGCTACCCGAGCCTAGAAATGGGCTCTACCTGAAGAAGTACTACGCTTAGGCATTTGTGTTTTTTCATGTATTATAGTTGTACATTTTTGTAGAACTAGTTTTTTCTTGTGATTGTTAGTTGACGTTATGTGTGTTTTCTCGCTTCATGTTTCAGATGTCAACTGAACACTTTTTAGGATTTGTTGATGGCGCCAGTCGCCACACCCGACAGTTGGCTTCAACATCTTGGGTCATTTACTCACCAACTGGCCAACTGGTTTCTTCCGGAGGGAGTTTGTTTGGGTCCCACGACGAATAACGTAGCTGAGTACAGTGCGGTCATAGAATTTCTCCGTGATGCTCTTATCCAGGGCATTTCACATTTGGAGGTAAGACTTGATTCGCAACTAGTTGTATTTCAGTTGACGGGTGTTTATCAGATCAGAGATCCTGTTTTGCAACGACAGTTTTTGCGAGTTAAATTATTGGAAAGACAGTTTGGTTCCATCATATATCAACATATTCCAAGAAATTTGAATGCATTAGCTGATTCATTGTCAAATTATGTTTTAGATTGGCATTTGTAACATACACTTTCATAGAAAAGCATTGCACATAAAGTTAAACACACACATGTAAATATAAGCCTATACCGTATATATATCCGATACTGTATCAAAAAATAACATGAGTTTGGAACATAAGTCTATCACAAAGTCAGGTCATAAGATACAAAATTGGGCTCGATGGCCTCAAAAATATACATAAAATATCCTTCTCCTATGGAGAAGGTGGTGCCTCATCAGTATCCACTGCCTCTCGGTAACATATGACCAGCCTGGCTACTTTCCGCAGCAACCTAATCCAGGCTGGGGGCACACCGACTACATCCTCCTGCATGTCAATGGGCATCCGCTCAATGAGATATGTGGGAATATCATAAGTCAACCGACTCATCTTCCTCTCTATAGCCCCTAGCGTAGCATCAACTGCACCCACATCAATGGGCCTCACGAAAATAGTAGGATGTCCATCTGGACGAACTAGTCCAACGTCTGCATATGACACTTTGTTTTAGTATTTCAAACTCATCATAAAAATAATATAATTTAAATTGAAAAAATTAAATAATTTTCAAAACATAAACATACCTATCTCTCCCCAAGCACCACTTGGAGGAAGTACCAGCTCTGGATCATGACGAAAGTCTAAACTAGCATACGGAAACTGCTCAAATGCTGGCACCTGTCTCTCCCACCATCCCCATAAATCATCGGTGTGATAGCAAAAGTGGCTTTCACCACCACCCTGGCGAAGAAAAATGTCACCCCAACGGCCTAATCTTGGCTCACGAGGAATGACAGGAGGCCAAGGCATGCCCAAACTAAGAGTAGGTACCCTCTCAAAGAAGAAGGTACAAAGGATGTTGCCATACCCAAAGTTCTTCATTCCCCCGCTCTTACACCCCGAGAGTTGAAGCTTTATGTTTGCTAACAGACTAGTGCACCAATCATACAAATGACCTTGCAAGCATTTGATACCAATATGCATATAGTGCCTTGAGGCTAAGTGTTGTGTGGCACTCCCTCCCATTCGGTTTAACATACTTACAATAACTTTCAAAGGGAGGCTGTCAATAGTGGAAATAAGGATATGACTTCCTTATTTTTCCGTTCCCGCCACACAGTATGCATTTACATATTCTTGTACGGACATGGCACACACATTGCGTGAGGACCCTTTCAGGTTTATAAGATCTCCCCTCCTAGAGAGTCCTGTAATGAAGTATATGTTATCAATGGTGAGGTCTAGGGTCTCTCCCCGGACAATAAACACATTGGCATTTGCGTCCCAATACTGAATGAGCCTCTGAAGCAAGCGGTTAAGTGCTCTCATGTTCACGGTTCTATAAAATTTCAACAAACCACACCTTTGGAGTGCATGTAGAGTTTCCTGGTCTTGCATAGCCACCCTATCCATCTCTTCATGCTCCCTCTCTCTCCAAACAAGCACCATCATGCCAAAAGAAGGTCATTTTTTTAGCTCTCAACATGTTTTTCTCTATGTTCAGGGGTGTGCGCTACTCTTTAAGGTAGACAATCACGTTTGGGCGCTACTGTCCTTGAGGAAGAGTAGCGCACACCTCCAATATTCCCTACTTTCCCTCTCACACAGTAGCGCACACGCATTTCATGAGTTGAGCATGGCTAGAAATTGATTTTAAAGCATAAAAATTAACAAATAAACCATCAAAATGCAAGTTGGGATGAAAAGAACTTACTTGGAGGAGGAAAGAGGTTGATTGGTTGCTCGATTTGATTGCCACGAATGGATGAAGATCAAGGGTTTGCTCCAAAAACTTACCCTACAAATTCCAAATGTGATATTTGAGTTTTTAAATTGAAATTGCATACATGAGTTTGAATTTGATTTTTTACCCACTTTTTTGAAAAGTCTATAGTTTCAAATTACATAAAAAATGATCTATTTAATCATTAAATACCTACAAATGTTGGTAGAATGTTTTCAACCTATGTGTCTCAAATTTTCACTAGATTTTCGTAGCATCAATCTAGTATGACTTAATTTCTTTACCGATAGATCATTTTCAGTACTTTATAGTTGAAATTCTATGTCATTGAATATTTTTTGTCATTAATACTAACTTGGTTGTTGAGATCCTAGTTTTTAGCAGGCAATGAGTCGTGATCCTAGAAGTTGTCTTTAAAGTCATTTTAAGCTCTTGTTTGGACTATTGAAACCTAAACAAGATTGCCGAGCAAACTTGTCCTCTTCAAGCTCGTTAAAGGAACTGAAGGCCCGTCCGCTTAAGTATAAGTTTACCCATTTTCCGGACTTTTGCTGATTACTTACGAAAAAGGAATACTCTAGTCATCCATGGCTAGAAGAGTTCTTCTTCCATTGTTTTACACTTTTTCGGGGGAGGAGACTAACTTTACGAAAAAGGACCTTTTGGATCCTTCTTTAGGGTTTTCAGGATCTCGAAACATGAAAACACCAAGCGAGCACTCACCTACTCGGGATCGATGTGAAATCCACGAGAGGGTAAATAGAGGATTGTTTAAGTTTTTCAGACTCTATAAACAGGAAAACACCGGCGAGCATTAACCTACTTGGGCTCGATATTAAAATCCACGAGTAGGTGTATGGAGTTATTGTTTAAGTTTTTTAGACTGCTTAAAATTGAAAACACCGGTGAGCAAGAACAAATCTCGGTTCGATATTAAAATCCAGAGATCAGTATTATAGAGTATTCTTCTATTTCTTCTTCGAACTCTGTAAACAATGAAGAAGGTCCCGAGTCTTCCTCCCATGGGCTTGTTAAACTCTTTACATGGTTGGATCTATTGAGTTTTAATTCTTTCTTAGACTCATTAAACAACAAGAAAGGTATTCAGTTTATCTAAAAAGAATAAGGGATAAGAAGGGTATATCACATCTTGCAGTTTCAAAGGCAGTTCAGTTAGTCCTATCCTTGAACACAACACCTATTTGAGTCTTTCATGTCAGTTGGGTTTTAGTTTTTGACCTTAGGGTGAACCTGATCTCAGAGTTGTTTACTCCCCCGGTTGGTTATTCTTACAACCATATGGAGGGTATGTTAATGTCTCCTACATCGCAGGCTTATATCATTTCCCCATCATGTTGAAAACTGCCTAAGTCACTTTGTGTCATGCTCACTGTTCAAGGATATAGCCCGTGTCAGCCATTCTGCAGTTTACCTTGACATCGTGTGTCGGCCATCCTAGTGTCAGTCTTGTTACATGTCCTACTTCACATCAACTCATACCTTTGAGTGTTCCTCATGTTGGATGATGGAGGATGCCTTAAGGCCTCCCTTCCAACGGACTTCTTCCCATCGACATCAACTCATTTTGCTATGGGAATGAAGTTTAGAGTTTCGGTTAATACCTTGGGGATTGCAGTCACCAGTGGCAATTTCCCTCACTGTCGAATTATGAGAATACATCAATGACCGGTAATCAAACGATTCCCCCCATGTTCGACTTTCAGCTCATTTATTCACATGGTTAGGGTTTGTACCTTGGGTTGTTTGGATGAAGACCTTGAGATTTTGATAGCATTACTTCATTATGTTATCACTCAAGTTGTTCAAGACTGAGCCTCACTCATTTTGGCTCTCCATGAGACATTGATCCAGTTTGTTGTTATGGCTATGATCTCTCATTTTGACATGGATCCATGCTTGTATTTCAGTGGCCATGCTATATATACATCTCCTATTTATGTATCGGAGATCTTGTTGTATCATGCTACACATCTATATGATGTCAAGATTGTAATTGCTCGCTGACCTTGATCATTATTTTAGGTACTTTTGTGACTTGGTTCTGTGGTTTCTTGCTCCTCCGTTGACTTGGAATTATAATGTATTTCAGCCATCGTTTCCCTCTGAACTCACACATTAGGGGGCATCTGTTATAGGTCAAATCTGCACTTCTCCGTCCGTGATCACATCAAGCTGTCGATCACACAAAAGGACAACTTGGATTGAAGAGCAAGATTGCCCTAGATGATGCATGGCCTTGGTTTACCCCTCAGCAGCTGACAAAACCCTGTTTTACTCTACCTTTTGACATGTGTGCTACCCTATAGGCATTATAGTAGCGCATTTCTTGGAGTGTGCCCTACTCTACAAGCATAACAATAGCACACACCTACTAGTATGCCTTACTTTGCTTAAGCAAACTAGCGCACACCTTAAAAAATCATGCAAACGCTGGTTGTAAAGCAGTGAAGTTGCATATGGTGCACTACTCTACTGTGAAATACTCGCGCACATCTTAAAAAGTAATCAAAAATATATTAATTTGACGAATTGGGATTAGTTGAAGTTGGTTTTGCAACTTCCCCAACTTCCCAATCAAACTACCTCTCGATCCAAACTGCCTACCTTGTCCCATAAATACAAGGGGGATAGATGAGAGAGGGGAGGAAGAAACTATGCATTAAGGGTTGTTATGCTGGAGGAATTCCAAAGTTAGTGTGAAGAGAAGGAGCCCAGGATTCGGTTGCACAAGCACTCTGAATGATTAGGTATAATTGTACTGATTATTTGCTTTTTACAATAAAGGTTGAAATGCCCTTCCCGTCCCAATCAAATGTCTAATGGATTGCATATTTGTTTGGTTTAATGCTTGATTGTATTTGATGTCTAAATTGTATTTCAATTTCATCATTTTTATATCAGTCAAAATACACTGAGGAAGGTATCTATTGTATTGCAGATCCGTCAAACGGAAGATCAAGTGGAGGATCGATCGAAGGAGCAAGCGAAAGCTAGGATCGACTTCGTTAATAAGCTATGCCTTCAAGAACCTTGATCTCTTTCCTTTTGTAAAAGACTATGTGATGTGATTAATGTATTTGCCTGTCACCCCAGAGGTTGGTAGTGTCCCTGTCCTCGCTATAGGGTAGAATTCTCGAACAACAGTTATGTTGACTGCATGATAACATAGAGTTAAGAGATTCACTTTTTTCTCCCATTGAATTCTGTCATATTGAAACCATGTCAAATGTCAATTAAATCCACATCAGATTCTAGGTTGTGCATCATTGAAACGCGCTTCAGAGCATCATGCTTGTACTCTTGTTATTTGCGTGAATGAGAAAAACAACCTTGTAATTCTGTGCATCGTTGTTGAAGGAGATCAGCGAGAATGTCTCTTTGACTTGTCGGAGTTGATAAGGTCCTATTCTAGTAAGTCAAAATGAAATGTTGTTTTGGAACGGATTATTCAGATTGTTTTGAGTGTGCTCAACCATCTTCAGTCAGGGAATGTGATGGTATTTGATATCCCCATTTGATATTTCAATTTTCCTAGGTGGCAGACTTGTTCCGGCCTTTGTATCAATGTCGGCTTCATGATTTAGATTTCTCTTTATGTGATAAACTTTGAAGTAATCAAAGGTTCTCGTAATTTGTTGAGTTCGATATATGACTCTTTCTATTGCTAGATTGTTGAAGATCGTATTCATATTGAATGCCCTAATGATTACAAGTGAGTATCCGAATACCTGTAACTTCCCAATCCCAAGCTTTTTGGCTATTTGGCATCCTTTCAAGAGTGCTAATGCTTCTGCGAGATTGTTGGTACAATTTCGAATTCCCCATCTGTATCTAATTCTGGTCATTCCTCCATCGAAGATCAAGACTCCTACTACCCCTGTTGCTCTGGGATTTTTTTTTAGGCGCCATCGAAGTACAAACTGTCATTATTTTTCTTGTTCCTCCATTCTTTAAACTCAGTGCTGGAAAGTATGATCTGCCAAGGAGGGGGTTTTCGAACTCTAGGTCTTAAACCACTTGCAGGTTTAGATAGAGGATTTTCGATCCACTTTAATTCATTAGTGTTGAGATTTTTATCAGAGGCATGACTAGAGTAAATCAAGCACTATAGGAGAAGGCCTTTGGCTTGTCCAACAACTTGTAAGAGAGTTAGATGAAGGTCCTGGAAAATGGCTTTATTTCTGGCAATCCAGATCTTCCAGTAGGTAAATTTAGGGATGGTGATCCATATTTGAAGCCAAAGTTTCTTGTTTGTAAGGGGTGATGGATAGGAGGATTTCCAGTCATTGAGGATGCAAGTGGTGGAAGTGAAGTTGGGTAAGGTCAAGTTAAGCTCATGGACCATGAGATTCCAAACAGTCTTTGCAAAAGGGAAATCAAGGAAGAGATGGTCAAGGGATTTAGAGTTTTGGTGGCAAAGGGGACACCAATGAGGTGCAATAAAACCTCTCCCGATGAGATTGTCCCCAGTTAGGACTTTTCGGTGAGCAACAGTCCAGGTGAAGAAATTAATTTTTGGTAGACCAAAAGGATTCCATACCAAATCCCAAAGCTTTTTTCTCGAGGAATCATGACTTTGGAGGTTGTTGAAAAATAGTTAATGAATTTTCATAAAATATCAAAATACATATAAAAAAGAGTAACTCTATTTTCTATTTAGAGAAGCCACAAATTCATTGCGATCACAACTATGATTCCCCGTGCATCCATGAGGTAACCCATCTATGTGATCTAATAAATATCCCTGCATTACCGCTTATAAGCTGAAAACAATGATTACTTGTAAAGGATATTGCGCAAAGGTAAAGCAAGTGCACACGCTTTTAATAAACTAAGATTAGTTCTATTAACCAAGGTGGCACCTACCAGGGTTTTTGAATTTTAAAAGACATAAACAATTTTTATAGTATATGTATATTTGCATAAATAATATAGTTTAGAATTAGAAAGTATAAATATGTAATATAAAATAATGAAAATATCTAGAAAATTGAAGGTTTAAACAATTTTATAATATATGTATTATTTATATTAAATATTTTATTTTGATATTAGAAAGTGCAAAAATATTTTTGCAATATCAAATTTCAAAAATAACCAGATTTAAATCATAGCCTTCACTTCTGCATATGTCTCCCACTCAAATTTTGAAGGTTGTTACTATAACAATGTTTAAGCAGAATTAATGGTTTTGAGCTAATGAACAAGTTCAGATTTCTAGATATACTTTTTGGTGTGTCTGCTGAGAACACGACGACTAGTGAGAACGATTGCAGTGCATTGTAACCTTAATTGAATGCGCGTAGAGCTATATGGCCTTCGACAATAATTGTAACCATAACTATTTTAAATGCAATTACCAAAATTTTGTTGTATTCAATGGATCTTTCAATGCGATTACCAATATGTTGTTGTATTCAATGGATTTATCACTTAACGTTTAAAATTATTGCCATTTGTTTTAATTAAAATGAAAAATTATCGTATGCAGCTTTATATGCTACGCGGTGTTTCAACTATTCCCCATATATTTCACAAAGCTTTATTGTGCATGCCATACACTTGTTCTCCATTCGATGATGTGTCATTCATGCATCCTGGGAGCTAACCCATTCCTACCTGCTCGTTTTGGCAGCATAGCCTCCCCAACGCCTGAATGGATGGATGGAAAAGAGGCAAAAACCAACGTATTTCATGGATGCGGCCATTATAGCCGGTCCACTGTAGAAGTCTTCTTATCCAAATTTCGTTGTAGTTAGATAAAAACTAGAGCGTATTGCAGTGGAGAGCATATTACAGTGGGGAGATGCTAACTGGAGTGTTAAATTGATTGTTGCCTCGTTGGATTTTCTAAATGCCTGCTATTGAAATTCAATGTGAGTTAACAATCTCTGAAAATCTGGCACATATATTCCATTATATTCAGTTATAATTGATTAAGTGTGCTCCTGTATTCCCTCGGATGTGGGTGCCACCCAAGCGCCGTTCATAGTTGGCTGCGTTGAGCGCACACCTGGCATCCACATGCACACACGTCCCTACCTCAGCAAGCCGGCACGAGCAATCATGACAGATTTATTGCGGAGGAAGTTGGTACAGTAGGAGTTGATGCAGTAGTTATTACGCCAGGGTGGGAGCGCCTGAAGCAGGACGAGAATGTACCTTCTCATTAATCTGTCATGTCCCAAATTTGGCATTGGGTCACAATGGCCTAATCACATTGGCCATATTCATTAGAGTTTGTCAAATTGATGTTAAGGGTCAAATAATTGCCAAGGAGGAAAATTACTAGTTTCCTAGGTTTGGGGTGGAAGCTTTGGGATTTGGAATAAGGGGGATAATAAATGATGTTTGAACATTAGAATGGCATGAATATTTAATAAAGGAGATAAATAAATATATACAAGTGAAAATCAAAGTGGCATTTGATCATGAAGACACATGGAGGAAGTGGGACCCACATATGGCTAGATTTCCCCACTACACTTGTTATCATTCTCCCCCCAATTCGAATTCAAGGTGAATGGTAACATTCTTGGGGGAGTTCAAAAGGTATTATTCATGGAATGACTCATCCAAGTTCGAAATATAGAGGAAGAGTAACTCCCATGGAAGAGGAAGAGGCAATTTGGAGCTAGTGGGACACTTGGGCTAGATTCCCTAGCTCTATGACAACAATGATGAAGATGCTATGACACCTATGACACAAATTAGACCTAAAGGATGACATATGACATATATGACATGTCAGGGCTAAAACTATCCTCCAATAGGGCGCTCAAGGGATTTAGGGCAGCTAATATGCCTCCACATGTGATTTGGTGGAAGTGGGAAACTAGGAATTGTTGTACAAGTGGCATTCTTTGGAATCTCTTCCCAACTTGAGTTGGCATGAGTCTCTTGGAAGGAATTCGACCCATGGAGGAAATTATAAGTTTATAAAAGTCATGAACAAAGAATAATAGCAGCTTTTGATCATTTGTAGAATTTGCAATTGCATTTGTGAAGAGGGAGAGCTAGTGGATGACTAGTTTCTTGCCTTAGCCAATTTCGAGGTGAAAGATTCCCATCCAAGCTGGTAACTGGAAAGGCCATTCAAACCTTTCATTTGGAGCTTTAATGGAGTCTTTATTTGCAGGTGTAAGCTACAGGGCAGCTCATGGTTTCTTCTATTGCAGCTCACTCCTTCAACCATTTCCAGTTTTGATGGCATATTCTTGATCCTTGAGGGAGGGCATTTTTGGTGAGCTATTGTACTCTTTGGGGGAGCTTCTAATGCCCCATTTATTTTTTAATATGAATTAAATACTCTGTTCTTCATCTCCAGAAATTTTTAGGTCGAAATTCCAAGTAGAAATGTATAAATCTCATTTTTAATGAAAGAACAATGTCATTTCCCCACTGCCTTGTTGTGAACCAATGTAATGTTGATGGATTCGAATGGATAAGTAAAATAATGATGGTTTATTGATGAATGGAATTTTATTGATGTATTATACAATTTTTATGTTTAGTGCTCAATCATTTGAAGTCATTTTACTCAGTTTATTTACATTTGGAGAAGATTTGGTGCCATTTCCCCAAGGGTTGAACTATTGATTTTTGCTGTTGTTTGGGAGAGGTTTGGAATAGACTTAATAACTAATGAATGGTGAATTTGGGACCTTAATAACATCCTTGATACATCCCCTACCTATTTTCAGAAATTTGAGTGGTTTTGGAGGCATTTGGGAAGCCATTTTCAGTACTTACCCCAGGGGGATTTGAACCCCAAATTACTAGTAAAATTGCATACTTGGTCCATAATATTAAGAGAGTTTGCAGAGGTATTTTGGTGGCCATATCTCATCCCTGAAAATCATATTCAATTCCTAATATCATTCATACACCTTCCTTGAAGATTTGAAGGCATTTAGAGTCAATTTGAGACCTAGAGACCAATACTAGTCAAAGGGAAATTACTAGTAAAGTTCCCTACATTGGTCAGAATTGAAAGAAGATTTGCAGAAGTATTTTAAAGGTACAAAAGCATCCTTGAAACACATATTTATTCTCTAACATCATCCATCTACCTTCTCATAATATTTGGGAGCAATTTGAACAATTTGGGGACCTAGAGCTCAAAACTAGTCAAAGGTCGAACTAGGGAAAAAAGTGAAAAATTGTCATTTTAATAAAATTCCTAACAAGGGACATTACAGTGGTATCAGAGCATGGTCTTGGCACATGATGTGGTAGAACATTAATGAAGACCATGAGTCAAAGAAATAAGCCACCACCCTTAGAAATTGAAACTGGATGTACTTTGGTGAAAGGGAAGAAGTAGGGGAAGAAGTGCATTCCTTGGTCACCATGAGTAAGGATGAGAAAAGAACCTTAGAGGAGAATGAGGATTTTAGAAAATTACTGAAACCATCCTTTGAAGACAAGTGGAGGCAATTCATGCAAGAGTTCGAATTGTTGGTTAGTGGATTTGGGAGCAACTTGGAAAAAAGAATGAGCAATGGTTCTCTTCTCAAGGAAAAGAAGGAAATGGATGAAATAATTTATGCCACAAAGGAGGAACCTCATGTAATGGTGGAACATGAGGTACATGATGATATGCATCTGCTTGAAGATTCTATACTCAAACAAGAAGAAGGACAAGCACTTGTCTTTGTTCAGAGGGATTATGAGTTGCCTCATGGAGAGAATTGCAAAGCCTTGGAGGAGGCACATGATCTCACAATAGTTGGACTAGCCAATTATGAAGAAGATGAATTAAATATTTCGATGGGTAAGGGTTGTAAAGATTTAAGGTTGGTTCATAATTCCTCACCCCCTACCTCTTTTTCAGCCACATCAATTGGGGATGAAAATTGGGTGAAAGGTTTTTTTTCTAATGGTGCCACATGAGGGGTATGAAACTCCTACCTCTCATTTTGATAATGACATGAATAGAGCACCTTATTATTTACATTTTCAGCAGCATCCTTTTTTACCTTATGATGATACATATCTTCATGGATGCCCTTATGATGTTCACTTGAGTCACTTGAAGACTCGTGATTTTCCTTTCTCCTTGCTTAGTTCAATTGATGTTGGAGAAACTTCATTAACTACTTGGATGAAAGAATACAAGGTTGATTGTTTTGATGCATCTTACATATTTTTGGAGCAACATTATAGGACATGGGATACTCACCTATGTCATTGGAGCAGATTTGATTGTTCACTTGATGCTTGTATGCACCTGGAAAATGGTGGTCTACTTACTTGGAGGTATAAGCACTTTCATGATTCTTTGATGAAGCACCTCCTTGATGTACATTTTCATTATGTTGTTATGTACTTTGATGATATATATTTTGTACTCATGATGTTTGGAAGAATGCATACAAGAAAATGGGATCCAGGAATCCTCTTATCTAATGGTGTGGGTTGGAGAGCACTCTTAATTGTTGGGGTGCAATACAAACAATGGGACCCTGGAATAATTTTTATCTCATTGGTTTCAAATTTTTTGGGAAACAAGCAGTATGGGAGATGGAATTCCCACTTAATAAAGTGATTTTTATCAAAGTAGTGCAGCAGCAAGCATGGTGGTTCCTCTCTAAAATCTTCATGGAAACTCAAAGACTCAAGGTTGGGCAATTCAATGGCAACTTCAAAGAATTATACAGAAAGCAGGTTCTTCAACACCCATGTTTGAAATTGCTTGAGGAAAAGCAATATTGGGAAGGGAGGATTTGTCATGTCCCAAATTTGGCATTGGGTCACAATGGCCTAATCACATTGGCCATATTCATTAGAGTTTGTCAAATTGATGTTAAGGGTCAAATAATTGCCAAGGAGGAAAATTACTAGTTTCCTAGGTTTGGGGTGGAAGCTTTGGGATTTGAAATAAGGGGGATAATAAATGATGTTTGAAAATTAGAATGGCATAAATATTTAATAAAGGAGATAAATAAATATATACAAGTGAAAATCAAAGTGGCATTTGATCATGAAAACACATGGAGGAAGTGGGACCCACATATGGCTAGATTTCCCCACTACACTTGGCATCATTCTCTCACCGATTTGAATTCAAGGTGAATTGTAACATACTTGGGGGAGTTCAAAAGGTATTATTCATGGCATGACTCATCCAAGGTTGAAATATAGAGGAAGAGTAACTCCCATGGAGGAGGAAGAGGAAATTTGGAGCTAGTGGGACACTTGGGCTAGATTCCCTAGCTCTATGACAACAATGATGAAGATGCTATGACACCTATGACACAAATCAGACCTGAAGGCTGAAATATGACATATATGACATTTCAGGGCTAAAACTAGCCTCCAAGAGGGCGCTCAAGGGATTTAGGGCAGCTAAGATGCTTCCACATGTGATTTGGTGGAAGTGGGAAACTAGGAATTGTTTTACAAGTGGCATTCTTTGGAATCTCTTCCCAACTTGAGTTGGCATGAGTCTCTTGGAAGGAATTCGACCCATGGAGGACATTAGAAGTTTGTAATTGCATTTGTGAAGAGGGAGAGCTTGTGGATGACTAGTTTCTTGCCTTAGCCAATTTCGAGGGTGAAAGATTCCCATCCAAGTTGTTAATTGGAAAAGAAATTCATAACTTTCATTTGGAGCTTTAATGGAGTCTTTATTTGCAGGTGTAAGCTACGGGGCAGCTCATGGTTTCTTCTATTGCATCTTACTCCTTCAACCATTTCCAGTTTTGATGGCATATTCTTAATCCTTGAGGGAAGGCGTTTTTGGTGAGCTATTGTACTCTTTGGGGGAGATTTTAATGCCCCATTTATTTTTTAATATGAATTAAATAATCTGTTCTTCATCTCTAGAAAGTTTCAGGTTGAAATTCCAAGTATAAATGTATAAATCTCATTTTTAATGAAATAACAATGCCATTTCCCCACTACCTTGTTGTCAACCAATGTAATGTTGATGGATTCGAATGGATAAGTAAAATATTGATGGTTTATTGAAGAATGGAATTTTATTGATGTATTATACAAGTTTCATGTTCAGTGCTAAAGCATTTGAAGTCATTTTACTCAGTTTATTTACATTTGGAGAAGATTTGGTGCCATTTCCCCAAGAGTCGAACTAGTGATTTTTGTTGTTGTTTGGGAGAGGTTTGGAACAAACTTAATAAATAATGAATGGTTAATTTGGGACCTTAATAAAATCCTTGATACATCCCCTACATATGTTCAGAAATTTGAGTGGGTTTGGAGGCATTTGGGAAGCCATTTTCAGTACTTACCCTAGGGGGATTTGAACCCCAAATTACTAGTAAAATTGCATACTTGGTCCAGAATCTTAAGAGAGTTTGCAGAGGTATTTTGGTGGCCATATCTCATCCCTGAACATCATATTCAAGTCCTAATATCATTCATACACCTTCCTTGAAGATTTGAAGGCATTTGGAGTCAATTTGAGACCTAGAGACCAATGCTAGTCAAAGGAAAATTACTAGTAAAGTTCCCTACATTGGACAGAATTGAAAGAATATTTGCAGAAGTATTTTAAAGGTCCAAAAGCATCCTTGAAACACATATTTATGTTCTAACATCATCCATATACCTTCTCAGAATATTTGGGAGCAATTGGAGCAATTTGGGGACCTAGAGCTCAAAACTAGTCAAAGGTCGAACTAGGGAAAAAAGTGAAAAATTTTCATTTTAATAAAATTCCTAACAAGGGACATTACATAATCCCACAAACTGGAAAATGGATCTCCCTCATGTGGCACCTCATGGCTCCTTCTCCAAGCAAATAGTTATGTCGAACGAGATCTTCACCATCCTCATTTGCAATTGCATCCAGGATAGCGAAGTTGGTTGCTCGGCTCAGCAGTTTACAATCTGGGTGGTTGATAGTTACTGAATGTCGAGACCGTGGGGATCCTCCAGAAGAGGTGTTGGACATGGCGTCGGGCATGGAGATGACAATCCTGGAAAGGAAAAAACGGTCATCAGTGGGTATGCAGAGAATGTTTCTGGTCCAATCCATTGCCTACTCGATGACTGGGAATCCAACAGAGTTGCAGAAATCCTTGCCTCTGGCAACCACAAAAACCGGATTAATTACTATTGGCTTGTCAAAACATGATGGGTACACTGGTGGAGGATATGATTTCCAATTGGAACACCACTAAGGCCTCTATCCTGGACATCAGAGCCAACCTAATGCATCTGGAAGAAAAATTGGTGAGCTTGGACTCCAACTTTGTTGGAGGCAAATATTCCATGGAGCGCTACACCATCTTATGTGCAGGTCGAGTGCACGTGAATCCTGCAAAAAAATGTAGAATCCTTTGCTGCTAAAGGGGTCACAAGGTCGGGTGCTATTTCGACCACCACTGGAGCTGCACCTTCTACCAAAGCTACTGGGGTCAATGAAGGGAACTAGTCAGAAGCCTCGTCCATTCCGAAGGACCCTTTCCTCTTGGCCACCTTCCCAGTGCCATCTACCATTGACCATTGCTCTTCAAGCACATGTGAAAGTCTGATGATGGAGCCTCCCCCAATCGCAAAGCGAAACCTCTGTCTCCCAAGCTCCCTCCCCAGGTTTGGGACGATGACTTCTTTGGAAATTGCCCAATCCTGGAAGAGAAACCGAGTCCTCCGCATGCAGGAGCAAGCTCATAGGTTGGCTTTAGTGGTTCCAAGCTCTTACTGTGATTTTCAGTGTTTTTGTTTATATCGTCTATATAGCCTGTTAACTTGGTCTAGTTTGTTTCACTGTCTGTTATGTAAGGACTTACACATGACCTGGTCTCCTAGTACATGTCCTTTTTTTAATGATATTAGATTTTCTAGCATTTTTTAGCGTCTGGGGTGGTGGTTCCACTACCTCAGACTGCCTAAGATAGTTAGTAGACATGTAATTTTTGGACTTCTTTTTAAATATACAGTTGCAACTTTACAAAAAAAAAAGGTGTGCTCCTATATTCATGAAATGCTTAATTTATACTAATTTTGTATAACAGTTGTTGAATTTAATTCAATATAAGCAATGGAACCAATGCAAGATTGTTATTGTGATTATCTCGTGGCTTGAAAACTCTATTGACCTTTAGAAGCTAGCCCTTTACTAGGAATTTTGTTTTGCATTCTTGGGGCCTATTATACACGCTAGTCAATTGATGTTTGCCTTGTACTTGCTATTTTTGTATGCACGAAGTTAGCTAAATAACGGTAAATCCTCCTGTATTCACATGGAAAATGATCAGTAAATATCTCTACATGGAAAATTATGAATCTACCTAATAATTATGATGGGTAAATCCTCGTACTGTCTAAACACCTGAACATTTTTCTTTTGAAGGCTTCTCTACAATTGTCGGTTTGTTTGGAGGAGTTGTATGTAAATGCATGTGTGCAACTGAAGAGCATGTGAGGGTTGGCACAACTGACAAGCTTCGATGGTTAATTGTTGTTGGGTGCTCTGAGTTAGAAGAGCTACCAAATATCGAAACATTGGCATATTTGGAAGTGTTAAGGGCAAGCGATTGTGTGAAGCTGTATGCAGCAACCGTATCCGGTTGGATGTTAATAGTCGAATCCGACTCTCATATTGAATAATAAATAGGAATAATATATTAGATGATGTTGATAAATTACAATAAGATCGCCTTTTATAGGGCTTGATCAAGCATTGTGAAGGGTTACGCCCTTTCACTAGTAACCTAATAATCTATTAATTTATAAATAATAATATTAAATAAATATTCACAGCATTGCCTTCCCCTTAGGAAAGCTTTGTCCTCAAAGCTTAGATGATTGTTGTCGTCTTTTCATTCTCGTTTTGTGTTGAAACAATGTCATTACTTCCTTTATGTCTTTTTTAGAACTGGTATTAGGTATATGCTTGGTATTTACGCAATAGTTTGCCATCTTCCTTCCATTCGTAACTTGAATTTGTACTCCATTATGTTTATTATTGTTATCCCATTTTCCTTGTACATGAATACGAGGAGTATTTTTGTGACTGACCATATCAAGCCTTGTTTTAGAATTCGCTTGTCCTACGATATTTAGGATGTCATCACGTAATGTTTTCATTTTATTATCCTTACGAGTTATCTCAAGAAGTGGCATTTTGTGAGGCTTCTCACACTTAAAGTCACCCGATAGTGTTACATTTAGGTTTCTCCAGGGTGGTAGAAGAGTTAAGGTAGAAGATGAATCTACAATATTTGATTCCTTTGACTTGGATTCCTTTGCATATTGTAGGATCCATCTTTTGTCATTGTATGGATCGTCCTTATTGTCAATGATACTGGCTTGACTCTCATTATGATCTTGGTTGAGCTCATCTTTATCAAAAATATTATCGGTATTTTGGTCATCCCTATGATATTTAGTCTCCTTGTCTTGTTTATTGTCTTGATCAATTTTGTTACTCTCATTTTTGTTGACATAGTGGTCCAACATATCTGAGTTACTGATATGGTTTGTATTAGACCTTAGTTTTTGTAACATTTCCATTATGGTATTATGGTTTTGTGTCATCGTGCTCAAGTCCTGTGCCATGGTGCTTATGTTTTGTGTCATCACACACATCTTGTTATCTAACTCTTTTTGTTTCTCGTGCATGATGTCTACTTTGTCATCAATTTTTCTTCCTAGTACTAGAACAACATCTTCTTTAATTCCTTTCTTAAGTGTCTTTTTTTTTCGTTTCTCCTCTGATTTTTTCTTGGTTGGCAACGAAGGCCTTGATGTCCTTTTCCATTTTTTCGATTTGCTCTTTTAGTTCCACCATGGTTCTTGATCTTGTGTGGGGAGGTGAATATTTGGGCCCAATTTTGGTCTATGGGATAGTGAAAAACAACTAATGTCTTTGGGATAATTAATTAATTAATAATAACTATTGTAAAGACAATAATTACTATAACTAATGGGTAAAATAAATAAATGTAATAATTATTATATT
The DNA here is from genome assembly GCA_027924585.1 of Larix kaempferi. Classification (NCBI taxonomy): domain Eukaryota; kingdom Viridiplantae; phylum Streptophyta; class Pinopsida; order Pinales; family Pinaceae; genus Larix; species Larix kaempferi. Next base: position 14,692,003 of record BSBM01000017.1, on the reverse strand, counting down.
TAAATATTTTTATTTTTATTTTCTTTATGATTGTGACTTTTAATAAAATTAAATATTAATATAATATTTAATTTTTATTAAAAATTAGGGTTACGAGGATGGATGTGTGGCGTGATGGGAGTGTGCCAGGGTTTGACGTGGAGGGAGCGAATGTGGAGGAAGCGTGAGAGGAGTCAGAATGGTGGTGAGGGAGCTGCAACGAGGGTGTAGTTGCAGTAGTGGAGGATCGAGAGAGGACGCAAGGAGGAGGAGCAGGTGCGGAATGGTGGTGAGGAGCACGTAGTCGAGCCGTGCACATGTGGCTCAATGGGGAAGCGAGCAAGGCATAGTTGGAGGAGGGAGATGGAAGCGTTGCTGGGAGGTGATGGAGTTGGGTGGGGGTTGCAGTGGACGAGGGACGAGGGGCGGAAGGAGCAGATGGGTGGATGCAGTGGTGAGGGGAGGCTGCATGGGAAGAGAAGGGAGATCGGCGTGGGAGCAAGGATGGTTGGACGTAGGTGTGAGGGTTGCGGAATGGCGGTGGTGGAGGTGGAGGTTGATGGAGGTGGCTGCAAGAGATGTGTGGAGAGTGCGCAAACGAGGAGTAGGGGGTAGAGTGTGTGCGTAGGTGAGGAGATTGTAAGCAGCAGTAGAGCGAGTGGAGGAGAGAGGGCTGAGAGGGAGCCGAAAAACGGAAAGAGTGGTGGGCGAGAGGAATGAAGCAGATGGTCTAGGGAGGTGTTTGGACTGCGTAGGGATGTGAAGTGTGGGGAGGTGTTTGGACTGCGTAGGGATGTGAAGTGACGTTGCAGAGGGATGGATCGTGAGGCGTGGAGGAATGTGGAGTGGAGGATTGCATCGAGTGGGGAATGCTGGATCGAGGGAGAGTTAGGGTAGGGGGAATGAGTGTGGAGTGGAGTGAGCGAGTGACAGCAAAAACGAGAGAGATATGTGAGGGAGGATGAGCCGAATCTGAGCTCAGGTCGAAGGAGCGAATCTGCTCTGAGCCTGGAGGTGAGCCGAAACCGAGCTCAATAGTAGGAGGAGCCGAATCCGAGCTCAGGTCGAAGGAGCCGAATCCGAGCTCTGATACCAAATGCAGCAACCGTATCCGGTTGGATGTTAATAGTCGAATCCAACTCTCATATTGAATAATAAATAGGAATAATATATTAGATGATGTTGATAAATTACAATAAGATCGCCTTTTATAGGGCTTGATCAAGCATTGTGAAGGGTTACGCCCTTTCACTAGTAACCTAATAATCTATTAATTTGTAAATAATAATATTAAATAAATATTCACAGCACTGTAGAGCATGTAGGGGTTGATGCAGCTGTCAAAGCTTCGATTCCTAGATGTTAGTTGGTGCAGATGAATGTGTGAAACTAAAGAGTATCAGGGGGTTGGCGAAGTGTGAAAAGCTTCCAAGTATGGTGAAATTGGTAAAATTCGTATCTTTGGAGGAGTTCCATGCATTCATATGTGTGAATCTGTAGAGCATATGGGGGCCCTCTTTCTGGAAGGCAATGTTGTTGTCACTATGTTGTTCCCGAAAACATTGTCTTCCAGTGCCTCTACGATACCTTTTATTCTTTTATGAATATAGAAAGCACGACCTCGCCCTAGCTACCTTCTTTTTCTAACTTCCCTTTCAAGTGGACTGGCGTTGTCGGTAGAGTTCCTAAAGTGTCTACACTGAAGGGTGAGGCCCCGCCTCTGATCAATTACTTTTTATTTCGAACATGGCAACTGCTACATCTCTAGTTGAAGAACCACACTCTCGAATGAAATAACCTAGGGTGGGGTGGATAAGTGAGAAATGGAAAACAATCTTTGGATGGAAAATCCATGCCAGAGTGGTGGATATTTATTCTCAGGCATATGTGTGAATCTGAAGAGCATATGGGCGTTGGCACAGGCGACAATGCTGCTTCAACACTTGGATGTTTGTTGGTGTTCTGAGTTAAGAGAGCTACTCAACATGGAAACATTGGTATGCTTGGAAATGTTTTGCGCACCCAACATTTCGAAAGTGTTGCGTTCATGGGAGAGTCAGTACAATGCAGTGAAGACAATGACTTGGAAGAGCATGCAACAATGAATACAGTGACTTGGAAGAGCGTGTAGGGAGCAACAACGAAGACGTGACCTAGGAGAGCGCGTGGAGTCGCTGCCAATGATCGTACTGGTTTTGTTTTCAATGCTTGGTACACTTGTTTTCAATGCTTTGGTACACTTGCCTAGACGAGGCTGATTCAAGCTCGCCGTCGGGTCCTGGGGCACAAGACCCTAGGCAAGCGTCATATGCATGGATCCAATGAACAACTAAATAAATATGATATTTAAAAAAAATTAATAATAATAAAATAACACACTATAGGCCAACCTTTAGCCATTTGCAAAATTTGAACCACAACGCAAACTAATACCTTGACATGAAAACTAAATGTCGAGGACATAAAAATATGAGGAAACAAATTTTATCACACAAAGTTTGAATTTTTTCATTTTAAACAAAGGGGAGTTGTAGCAAGTCCCTATTTTTAGCCTAAGCTTAGAAAATAGGTACACAATTTATGCTATTTGTGATCTTTATTGCTATTCATTAGTTATAATCTATTTGCTAGCAATGAAAACGGTGAGAAAATCTATCATGAAGAAACTTTGAATAATTATGATCTGGCAATTTTTGAATAGTCATATCTAGTAAAAAATAGACCAGAAAATCAAAAACATTTAATTATTAGACAACTCCTATAATCATTATGATAAAATTATAATTTCAATAAGCCTTATTGCATGTTAGAAACCAATAGCAAATACAACTTGAATTCATCAGTTATAATCTATTTGCTAGCAATGAAAATGGTGAGAAACTCTATCATGAATTTCAACAAATTTTGAATAGTTATGATATGGCCATTTTTTAATAGTCATATTTCGTCAAAAATAGACCAAAAAATCAAAATCATCTAATTATTAGACAACTCCTATAATCATTATGATAAAATTATTATTTCAATAAGTCTTATCGCATGTTAGAAACCAACAACAAATACAACTTGAGAGAAAGTTCCCAAGTAATTTACAACATGGCATCAACATGCAGGGTTGTCATTTTACTTCTAGGGTTTCCAACATGCAAATACTATGAGATGCCAAAATATTAAATAAATTACTTTTCATGAAAGAATGAATTGGTTACGAGTTTATCTAGAATATGCATTCACTTTCAATGCCCCTTGACATATGCATGCTCGCCATGAGTTTCCTTCCTTTTCTACAATCAATGCATTGCATTGACATAAAATACGATTAATTGCTACATTATCTCTAAAAAATGATAAGCTAAGTTCAATTAGTCAAAGTGTGTACAATCTATACATTGCATTAACATAAATAGGATCAATTGATACATTAAATCATAAAAATACCTATTGTAAATTGTAATAAGATCAAGTGCTACATTAAATTATAGAAATACCTATTGTAAATAGTAAAGCAGTAATTAATGGAAAACAATTTTTTCCAGCGAAAAAAAACTACTATCGATATTCATGTGAATCAAATAGTACAAAGATGATCTTGATTCTATTCCTGAATCAATCACAAAAAAACTATCAAGTATGGTATGATTTACAAAAGTAACTTCAAGATCCATCCCAAACCAAAAAATCTCAAAAGGTCAGACCACCAAAGACTGCCAAATTACAAATATGTGTAAACAACAGATATCTGCAACCAACTAGAGCATAAGCCCACCAAAACATTAATCAAAAAAGTATGTGATACCACTATCCAAAGTGCAATTATCACACCATTCCTCCCATACCAAATGACCTTCCACACCTGCCAGAGCCTGTTTGGATAACTTATCTGCAAGCAAGTTATGCTCTCTATAAATATGTTCGAACATAATATTCTGTTGTTTTTCTATTTCATTATGAGCTCGAAAAGCCCAGTGCCTCAGGTTCGTAACATTCAACTTGAATTCTCCTGCTGCCCACTTGATGGTAACCCGGGAATCACCATACACTTTGATGTTAACCAAGCCAAATATGTTTGCCACTTTTAATACACACCAGAGAGCCATAAGCTTTGCTTTCATGTTTCTCCCCATACCACAATTGAGCCTAATAGTAAAATAATGAGATTCATTTAGATATATGACACCCCCCACTACACACATCTCATTTTGTGCAGCTCCATCGAAGAAAAGAACAGGTTGGTCAACTTTGAGAGCAAAATGACTAACTTTGACCATCTTCAATTTATGTTCATCAACATCACAAGCATAAAACATTTTTAGTGCAGTCAGGCTGCAATGCGATATATCTGGAGATACATTTTGAAATATTGCACAGTTTCTTGTGAACCAAATTGCCCAAGTAATGCAGATGGCAATATTAAAATGATGTTTGCAATTTCTGAACCAATTCAACAGACATGAATTAAACTCACCAACATCCCAATGTTGAGTAATATTCAGTCTATTGGATACAAAATCCCAGATTTTTTGAGTGAAACAGCAATTGACAAATAAGTTTTGTTTAGTTTCTGTAGCATTATAACAGAGAATACATAAGCTAGGACCAATCCATCCACGCTTGCACAGATTTTCCCAAGTCTTCAGTTTGTCTTGCAAGACTAACCATATAAAGCATTTCAGTTTTAATGGAATTGACCAATTCCATAATCTCTTATACCACCAATCTTGAGGGAAGATAAATTTGTCTTGAAGAATTCTCCTATATGCGGTTTGGCTGTCACAATACCAGAAGAAGGGTTTCCTCCCCAAACAAGTTGATCAGCTTCTTGATTCAATTTGACACCTGCTGCATTCAGATTCCTGATATACAAGTCCCAAGCCCGAGCTAAATATCCAGAGAGGCCGAGGTCTCTAGCAGACATCCATACAGAATTACCATCATCCCCACACCTGCTCAACTGAATCTTATTCAAAGTAGACAGGCCTAAAACTTGTAAGTACTGGGTAATGATAGGAGGCAGAAGGAATGTATCTTCCATCCCTAATATGGGATCTAGTCCAACACGAATCATCACACATAACCCCACCTGCCAAATGAGATAATTTTTTATCTAATAGAAAACTTTCATAAAACCCCTCCAGATGGGTGAAAAATTCCAATTGCCCAATTTTGGATTTCTAATCCAGAGAAATACATCCATATTTAGATATTTGCTTTGAATAAGTCTAGACCAAAGAGTTTTACCAAAGATACCCCGCCACAAGATTTTTAATCTAAGGGTAGTACTGAAGACCTCAAGGTCTTTGATTCCACAACCCCCAAACCTAAAAGGTCTTGAAAGAGTGTCTACTGCAACCATCGAAATTTTTGCACTGGTAGCAGTCCCTGACCAAAGAAAATTAAAGAAACATTTCTTGATGGCTTTAATGATGAAAGATGGCACTTTAAGTAATGAAAACCAGTATACAGGAATGCCGGAAAGTACAAATTTAACTAATATAAGTTTGCCTGTAATAGATAAAAGTCTGTATGACCAGTGAGCAATGTGTGCTTCAATTTTTCTCAACAGCCAAAACAATTTATATAATTGTAGATTTTATATAAGATTTAATTTATAAATTGGTAGGAAATAAATTTATCATTATTGAGTTTATATAATTTTTTAAATTATTATAAAATATAAATTAAGAAAAAAAATGAAAAAAATACATGTTTAATTAAAAAATATTAAATAAAAACTTATTATTATTCTTAAATTCAAAAATATATATATATTGAACTTAAATAATTTATTGCAATAATATAATCTAGATCAAATTTGTTTATGAATTCACATTCATTTTATAATCCATTAAATGTTTAAAATAGAAAAATTATATAAATTCATTCATTTGTTTATTAGATTTTTTTACATGTGCACTTTTAAATACATGTGTTACAAGCTTATTTGTCAATCTATTTGATTGGTTTTTATTTCCATATTATAAGATAAGGACTAAACTACACTTAGCTCTTGTTTTTATTTTATCAACCACATTCTCCATTATTTTTCCTATCTAGTATTACATCTTTTATGTGTTTTTAAATAAAGTAATAATTGATTTGATTTGCTTTTTATTGTTTTAAGTGTTATTGATCATTTGCTTTTACTAAATTAAATTATTTAATTATTTAATAACTTAAATCTTCTTTATTAGATTATTTATTTATTTATATTTTATTCAAGAACTTAAATGATTAATTTAGCTCTTATCTTGTTTCATTTGATTGGTGGTGTCTCTTTTCTATTATCTTTAAAGATTTTGATGGTTTTTTTTTAATGATGGGAGAATACTACGTCCACTCAAAATGTTGGGAACATTTTAAAAACATAAACATGCTTTATTTCCATAATTCTAATACAGGTTTTAGAAATGGGTTTAAATTAGTAATTTAGCCTTAATGCACATTTTCTCTGAATGCAAAAGTATCAAAATCAATGCAAATCACTTTTTGGCAGCTTAATAACTTATTCTTGGAATCCAGTTGTTACTATGTGAAGATGTTACTATTCTTGGATACTACAACCTTGTAACCTTGGTTTTTCTAAAGCAAGGATTTTTGCATGCTTTGCGTGTATTTCAAATGACATGTCAACTTGCCTTCATAACTTAACAAATCCAAGCAAGTAACCTTGATCTTGCATAAAGTAGATTTTGCAAATTATGAATGGGAATGTTGAAATGCAAAGCAAGTAACCTTGACCTTGCATAAAGTAGATTTTGCAAATTATGAATGAGAATGTTGAAATGCATAAAGTTGGGTTAAGCCTTAAGGATTAGTCTTCAATTTCAAGCAACTCGATTAGACTTGAATTGAAGCTTGTTTGTGTATTTAGCTAAATCTAAATATAGTTAGTCAAATTAGTGTAAAAGGGACGATGACCCACATGAATATGGAGACGAAGAAAATAAATTTGAGGTGTGGATTTTGTAGGTGGTATGGCTATTTATAAACTTACACCTTCAAATTTCTCTTGGCATGCATTTAATCACTTATTGGGTGAATTGAAATCCATTACATTACCATGAGGCCCATGAGGCCCATGTGTTGACCTTGGAATATCGAAGGTTTGTAGTACCTCTAAGCATCAAGGCATTCATAAGTGAAAACCTATTTTACAACCCTTAAAGTGAGGCCCACTTATGCAACTAGGAGACGAGGGATAGTGGTATGGATATCAAATTTAAATATACGATTAACTATAGTTGAGATAAAAAAGTGAGAGGGTTATGGATACCCATCTCAACATGGTCATCACTATGAACAACATTTACCCTTAAGATGAACAAGAGGCTAAGGAGAGAAAGCATTGCATTACAACTTCTTCCCTTTATGCAAAACATGGGAAATTTGAAGATAAAACCTCTCTAAAATACTATAGTACCATTACCAACACGATTCCACAACCTGGTAAGGGTGGCCTTTGACCAAAGTCTAAAAGAAAAAGCCACTGAAGTATGTTGATCAATTGAAGAAGCAAACATTAGCATGATATATTGATGAGATTGAAGGCACCAATGATAATGCACCCATGAGAGACCAAGATCATGTGGAGGAGCATAAATCCATGATAACATTCACTAAAGTGTGTTGCATATAATATGTCCCATAAGGACATAGTGTGGAAGGCCAAGATCCACATAAACAAAATGATCCACTCAAAGAAATTGGGAATTGTCCGTAGAGTTGTAAAGAGAATAGAGTGGGACACATCCTATGGACCTATGACTAAAAAGTACATCAAAGGAGTTAAGAAGAGCTTCCCTTCACAAATAGCCAACTATATGCATTTCTAAAGTCATTATGAATTGCCACTAGTAGTTGAGGAGAAGGCCTTGCATTACGAACTACAACATCCAAGAGAAAATAACCAACCCATGGAAAATGAAGAACATTGTCTAAAACAAATATAGCCCGATCTACAAAGCACACCACCTTTATGTAGCAAAAACATAGTCCATCGAGTCCAACCAAAGAAATCTATGTGAAGGTTTTAAGAAAACCTATTGAAGGGGCGAATTTTTTTGAACCCCTTTAATACTAGATGATACATAAACCATAGTTCTATGGCTCCTAGGGAAAATGCTACCAGTAATAATCTCATAGATTGACTTAATAACCCAAAATATTGTGCCACAAAGCAAAAATCTATATAAGTATGAGAGGTGGGCTACACAGAATTCTTGAAAAAGGGAATATTGAAAACCCTTTAGAGAGAGAGGGAAGTACTAAATAAACCCTTGTAGAATTGTGGGCTAAATAAACCCTTGTAGAATTGTGGGCTAAATAAACCCTTGTAGAAATGTGTTATACTTGTATTAGAGGTATGGCCTACAAAGATATGCCAAATGGGAGTGTACAATGAGCTTGAAAAGGGAACACAAGATGTGGGTTCTCTCAAGCCAAAAGAATCAATCACGTCATGAATTAATATCATGTTACAAATAACTGTGAAGTATGTTTTATACACAACTCATGAGGTGTTGGAGCTCCCCCCACAATGGGTCATGGGCCCGCTTAAATGCTTAGGTTGGCCTTGGAAACCTTTATGATATACAATAAAGTTGATTAGGTTGGTTCTCAAACCATAATGCAATAGTAAATTAGTAAGGGCACTTGACCATGATAACAAAAATCGCAAGTGAATATTACTATCATTTCAAAAGAATTACCACCCCATGAATTTGTTGATAAGTGTGTTTTCTACAAAGAGCAACGCCTTACTCTGAGGAGATGAGGTCGTGATCTTGACTTACTCCAAGGAGACAAGGTAGTGACCTTGACTTACTCCAAGGAGACAAGGTAGTGACCTTGACTTACTCCAAGGAGACAAGGTAGTGACCTTGACATTTGGTACTTTAGACAATTTCTTGACAAAACACATATTATCTTTAAGTTGGGCAACTCCGTGACAAGGGCCCAAAACAAACTTAAGGGTAGGATTATAATTCATTGCAGTGAAAGGGGTTTCTTGCAAGTTATTTGGTGCATGACAAATGTCAAAACCCCACCCATCACGATGGGAGTTGTATGTGGCATCTGCTTTTTAAAACATTCCATCTTTTATGATTTTTTAAATAGAAATAGTTAGTATTTGTATTAATATAAAAGGGGGGTTGTGGCCTTAAAGTGAAAATGCTATTGTCCAAAACCTTCAAAATATTTCAGAATGTCCAAAAACGTCCTACCATACTCTCCTATAGTTAGATTTGTAACTCTGGTATCCACTACTTCGCTTGTGTAAAACCTTGCAAACTATCCCACCAAAAATATAGACTTATAAAACATATTAAAGAGCAAAAAAAAAAAACCATACCTATGATGGGAATTCTTCTCCTTGCTTGCTAATGATGCAATGAAAGAGGAGTCGTGATTTTCAAATTACTCAGTATGTGGCTCCACTATGTCTTCTTCCATTGCTTCCACTTTGTTTGGTCTAAGTGAATCCATTGAAACTATGGGAGACACGTAATTCCTCAATTCTTCGTAGCCAAACCTTAATCCTTCATACACAACTCCTTGATCTTTGTTGCTTATGCCTCAAGTCTTTCCTTGTTGTATTTTTCTCCTATTTCCAGTAATACTAGTTTGCCTTTGTGTTTTTCTAGTCGAATTTTCATGATTACCATTTACCTTCTTGTTTCCTTGAGGTCCCTGGCTTAATTCAACTCCCAATATTTTATCCATGTTTTCCATCTCTCCATACCCAAAGCAAGACATTCTTGACTATCACCTAAGTGACACTCACATATATGAATTTTCCTTGTCATATCTGACTATTCACAATGAGCACATCAATTTGGGTGCCCATGTGAATTCACAATCTTTCCCACCAAATACCTTTCCAATTTAGTCATAAAGTTGGCTTCCTTATCACTAAGAAAACCCCTGAAGACACACGAACTACAGGGATCACCCTTAAAAAACAAATAGGTTTCCCATGTAGACAATATCTCGATGGCACCTTGAGAATGCATTGAGAAAACACCAATCACATACAACCAAGCTAAGAGATCCAAGCAAAAAACACTTGAGATCATGTGAGAGATTCTTTTATAGAATTCACAACGACTTGTTTTGATGAATGGTGAGATAATATCCCAAAAGAAAGAATGAAAAACAAGAAACCCCAAGCAAATAGAACCAAACATTAACCACCTATGCTACCAAAGATATTTCCCCTCAAGAATTCACCACAGAGCATATTGGTAAACAATGAGGTATTATCCAATTTCCATAGGGGTGATAGAAAACCTCAGACATGAGACTCTAAATGAATAACACCATGCAAAGAATACCAAAAGTCTCAAGGAGAGTTCCCCTTAGGACAAAACCGAATGATTAAGAAGAGCAGTGACGAATAATATGGCCGGAGGGGCATTAACCATGTAGCAGTTTTTCTATGAGGAACCTGCAACAATTAATTGATAAAATGCACAATATATTGGATCACATAATATTTGTATTGATCATGGGCCACTTCAAGGGGGAAACCTCCTTTGAGCAAGCTCAATACAAATAACTTCACGGTGCCTTCATTGGCCTCAACACACACTTATATACTAAATCTAGGCGCCAATACTATGGGTCAAAACCATGGGCCAATACAAAATATGGATCAACAAATACTATGGGCGGCTTACAAAGCATATGCGCCCAACAACAATTACACAAACTATGGATCAACAATTACAATGGGACGACTTACAAAGCATATGCGTCCAACAACAATATACTAACAAAGTAAAGAGAAGGGTTGACATGGGTTCCTAACATCCCCTCCCCCTTAGAAAAAGCTTTGTCTTTAAAGCTTGAGATGTGGAAATTGTCGCTGAATCTAAAGGAGTGGTTCCCATGTAGCATCCGCTGGTTGCATTTCGTGCCACTGAATTAAGACCTCTGTGATAGAGCGAGAGCGAAGCTGACGAGTGCGCTTATTGAGGACAACCTCCGGCTCCAAAATGATGGAGCCTTCATTATCCAGTTCTGGTAAAATAGTTTGTCCTCTGATGTTGGTGCCAAGAACTTTCTTCAGACAAGAGACATGAAATACTGGATGAATGCGGGAAGAAGGAGGAAGTTCCAATTTATAAGCAACGGACCCAATCTTCTGAAGAATCCGATATGGCCCATAGAACTTTGGAGCGAGCTTATGACGCCCTTTGAGTTTCAAGGAGGATTGCTTGTAAGGCTGGAGACGAAGAAAAACCATATCACCTGCTTCAAAAGTGCGCTCGGAACGGTGCTGATTGGCTTGTTGCTTCATGTGATTTCTTGCCATGTGAAGAATTTCCCGCAAAATGCGAAGAATCTGATCGCAGTTTCGAAGGACCGTGTCAACTTTCTGAACTGGAGAACTGCTGGGGGTGTATGGCAGAAGAACTGGTGGTGCCTGACCATAAACTGCTTCATATGGAGTGATTTTAGAGGCAGTGTGGCAAGAGGTATTGTACCACAATTCAACGAGAGGGAGCCACTTTGCCCACTGATGTTGTTGTTCAGAGGTGAAGCAACAAAGAGAAGTTTACAAGCATTTATTGATAATTTCAGTCTGACCATCTGTTTGTGGGTGATACCCTGAACTCATCTTCAATTTGGTGCTAGTGTGGCGAAATAGTTCTGTCCAAAAATGATTGGTGAAAGTCGCATCACAATCCGAGACAATGGAAGAAGCGATTCCATGAAAACAAAAGATCTGGTCCAGGAAAATTTGAGCGACTAAGGAGGCTGTATAGGGATGGTTGAGAGCACAAAATTACTATCTTTGGAGAGGCGATCAACCACAAGCAAAACCGTTGTCTTCCCTCTAGATTTAGGGAGCCCTTCAATGAAATCCATAAAAATATCTATCCAAATCCGGGTAGGTATGGACAAGGGTTCGAACAATCCCGGAAGGAGTGTTGTTTCACCCTTATTGTGCTGGCAGGTATCACATTCAGCCACCAGCTGTTGAATTGTCCTTTTCATGCCCTCCCAAAAGAAGTTACGTTGTGCCCGTTCATACGTTTTGAGGAACACAGAGTGCCCTGCCGGAGAAGCATGGAGTTCATAGAAGACAACCTGTTAAAGATCTGTGCTCTGGGGAAGCACCAGACGACCCTTGTATCTCAGGGAAGCACCATCCCAAGAGTAATATGGTACAACATAAGGGTTGTTGGCTAAGCGTTGGATGATTTGAGATAATGAAGAGTCATTGACATAGCCTTGTTAAACAGATTGCAACCAATTTGGAACAGGCATAGAAATAGTTGAAAGAGAACCTTGGTCATCAAATGTGCGAGAAAGAGCATCCGCCACAATATTGTCCTTACCCTTCTCGTAAGTGATCTCATAGTCATAACCCATGAGTTTGATAACCCATTTCTGTTGTGTTGGGGAGGATACACGCTGTTCCAAGAAATATTTCAGACTCTGGTGATCAGTCTTGATGCAGAAATGATTCCCTAATAGGTAGGGTCACCACTTTTGTACTGCATGCAAAATAGCCATCATTTCCTTCTCATATGTAGAGGCAGCTAAATTATTACCTAAAGGGGCTTTGATGGTGAACACAATGGGGTGTTCATCTTGAAGGAGAACATCACAAAGTCCATTGCCGCAAGCATCACTCTCAATAGTGAAGGGCTTGGAAAAATCGGGCATAGCTATAACAGGTGTAGTACACATAGCTTGTTTCAGTTTGTCAAATGCACACTCAGTAGTATGTGTCCATGTAAAAGCATCATTTTTCAATAGAGTAGTTAATGGAGCTGCAATCTTCCCATAATCCTTGAAAAACTTGCGGTAGTAGCCAGTCAACCCCAAAAAACCACGAAGGCTCTTGAGTGTCTTAGGAGGCGGCCAATTGTTCATGGCAGCAATTTTGGCTGGATCCACACAAACCCCTTGTGCTGAGATAATGTGCTTGAGATACTCAAATTCCTTCTGTCCAAAAACACATTTAGACTGTTTGGCGTGGAGATGATGGTCAGAGAAAAGTTGCATTACAAGATCCAAATGTTGGAGATGTTCAGCCCATGTTTTACTGTAGATGAGGATATCATCAAAGAATACTAGAATGAATTTCTGCAAGTAGGGCCAGAATATTTTATTCATCAATGCCTGGAATGTGGAAGGAGCATTAGTGAGGCCAAAGGGCATGACCAAAAACTCATAGTGGCCATTGTGTGTGCGGAAAGTTGTTTTAGGGATATCATCCTCATGAACCCGAATTTGATGATACCCAGAACGAAGATCCAACTTGGAGAAAAATTGAGCACCATGAAGCTCATCAACAATAGGAATTGGAAACTTATCCTTGATGGTGAGGTGATTAAGTGATCAGAAGTCAATGCAGAGGCGCCATGACCCATCTTTTTTTGCGGACAAGAAGAATTGGTGAAGAAAAGGAACTAGTGCTTGGGCGAATAATACCTTGCTTCAGTAAGTCCCGAACGAGCATTTCAATCTTTGTTTTTTGGTGAAATGGGTAGCGATAGGGCCTGATGTTGGGAGGAACGCTTCCAGGAAGTAGATGAATATGATGGTCCTGTGACCTTGAAGGTGGCAATCCCACTAGTTCAGCAAAGACACCTGTGGATCGATATAGAATTTGTTGTAGATCCAAAGGAGTAGTGGAGACCGCTCATGGTTTCATCTGAATGGAATGGATATGAGCGATGACACCATGTGAATTCTTGTTAAGGAGTTTTTCCATGTGATGTGAACTGATGATGCTGAGAGACCCTGGTTGTAAGCCTATCAATGTGTGTTTTTGTCCATTGGGGGAGAACTGCATCCAAAGTTCAGAAAAACCCCATAAGATGGGGCCAAGTGTGCATAGCCATTTAGCGCCCAAAACCACATCACATCCACCTAAGGTCAAGGCAAACATGTCAGAGCGCAGGTTATAATCTCCCATAGAGATACGCACATTACGACACTTCCCTTTTCAAGGTAAGGTGCCCCCATTGGAAACCATGACTTCAAAGTTGGAGCAAGGATGGATAAAACAATTAGCCTGTTTGGAGATCCGAGGGTAAATGAAATTATGAGTGCTACCGAAATCAATGAGTATTGTAAGAGGAAGCTTCTTGAAGTAACCCCGGACCCGCATTGTTTAGGGGGGGGTGATTCCAGCTAAAGCATGGAGAGATATCTCTGGCTGGTCGTCCTGAGACGGAGGGTCAATAGGCGGCTCCTGAATGTCGACCGGAGCATCCATTGTATCGGGAGCTTCTTCACCAATTTCAGAGGCAGGCGGAGAATCCATGTCCAAGAGATAAAGATTTTGTTGAACACATCTATGTCCCCGAGTGAATTTCTCATCACAATTACAACAAAGCCATTTTTCTCTACGTGCTTGCATCTTTGTTTCAAACAAATGCTTGATAGGAGTTGATCGAGGAGCTGGTGGGATGGGAGGTCGTTGAGAACCCATATTTCGGAAGGGAACAAAAGTGGATTTGGAGTGTTGTTGGGCTGTAATCTTGTCTTCAACCAACTTAGCCAGCCCTAGGGCTTCCATCATTGTGTTGGGACAGAACATTTTGACCTTAGAGCGGATTGCATCATTTAGACCACTGATAAAACAACTCCGGTAGAAGTCATCAGGCAATCCTTCGGTGTGGTTGTCTAGTTTCTCAAATTTGGTTTGATACTCTCTCATAGTGCCAATTTGGTGAAGTTTAGTGAGGGCTCCTGTGAAATATCAAAAGCACTAGGACCAAATCGTTGCAAAGGAGTTGGCAAAAATCTGGCCATTTTGGCTCTTCATGAGCCTTTATGTACCAACGGTACCATTGAAAAGCTTCCTGTTCCAAATGAAAGGATGCAAGTGGAACTTTGTTGACATCAAAAGTATTATGCAGACTGAAATACTGTTCTGCACGATAGATCCATCCAGTCAGATCAGTACCATTGAAGCGAGGAAAATAAAGCTTCAAACCACGGAAATTGTTGGAAGAAGAGAACCCGTTGTCTGATGGAGACTTGGACTATCGTTTGTTGTTCATGGCTGGATGCTCAAGATGGAGGCCGAGAAATTTTTCATCCAGATCCTGGAGTTTGGCTTGGATGGCTGCAAGGGCTTCCTCCATGGTTTTTGCTCCTGTGTGGGTGACAACCATAACCAAGAGTTTTTTTTTTTTTTTGAGTGGGTAGAAAAACAAAAACAAAAATTGTTTCAGTAAATGAAAATCTGGATTTGGGAAAAAACATGAAGGGTAATTTGGGTTTTACTAGGTTTTGGACATTGTCAAATGGACAGGGAGGCAGAAAAGGAGGATTTTAGAAGCAGGGTGAAAGAATGAGAAAATTTGGCAGAGAGGGACAAAGAAGCATAATTAGGAAAGGAACTCTGTGGTAAAATTTGAAGGCGATTGGGTGAAATTCGAAGAAGTTATAGCAAACCCTAAAAATAAACAAATGTGAGATTTTTGGCTTTGGGAAGTAGAATTTGGGATAGGGTTCTCAAGAATGAAATATGCAGAATGGGATTACAAGGGTGTCAATAAAGTTTCAAGGGAAACAGAGTGAAAACAAGGGATATATGGCGAAAAAACAGTTTTTTTTTTAAAGGAATGGATCTGCAACGACGCGGAAGGGATCAGAAACAGAGGGATCTGCAATGGCGTGGAAGTGATCGGCAACAGAGGGATCTGCAATGGAAAGGAAGTGATCGGCAACAGATGGATATACAACGGCACAGAACTGACCGGCAACAATTCTAGATAGAGGAAATCTGCGATTTTGCAGCTAAAAATAGATATGGACCCCAAATATGCACGACTTCCCAACGGTTCAGGGGATTCACTCGGCCACCAATGTTGTCTGACGGCTTGCGTATTGGGGCAGTACCCCTCACTCCACGGATCAGGTAAAACTGATAGCCGCTTTGCCACAAACGACAGCTCTTGGTTTACCTCACGGGTGGGAACTAGTCAATCAAGTAGGGGTCGTTGCCCTTTTTGCTGGTAGGTCCTCTCAATGGGCTAGCTACTTCGGGGTTCCTGTGGTACTCCTCACAATGAGTTTTAGGGCTTATGCCCAAGTACTTCCCACAGTTAAGCGGATAGGGATTATTCCCAGATCTGAACCTGCAACAGATGCGAAAAAAAAATTTGGCTGAAATTTCACCCAATGAGCCCAAGAAAGTGCTATGATACCAAATGTGAGGAACCTACAACAATTAATTGATAAAATGCACAATATATTGGATCACATAATATTTTTATTGATCACGGGCCACTTCGAGGGGGCAACCCCCTTTAAGCAAGCTCAATACAAATAACTTCACGGTGCCTTCATTGGCCTCAACACACACTTATATACTAATCTAGGCACCGATACTATGGGTCAAAACCATGGGCCAATACAAACTATGGATCAACAAATACTGCGGGCAGCTTACAAAGCATATGCGCCCAACAACAATAACACAAACTATGGATCAACAATTACTACGGGACGACTTACAAAGCATATGCGTCCAACAACAATATACTAACAAAGTAAAGAGAAGGGTTGACATGGGTTCCTAACATGAGACTCTAAATGAATAACGCCATGCAAAGAATACAAAAAGTCTCAAGGAGAGTTCCCCTTAGGACAAAATTGAATGATCAAGAAGAGCAGTGACAAATGATATGGGAGGGGCATTAACCATGTAGCAGTTTTTCCTATCTTGACCCTTTACGTATTGAATGATTTGCAAAATGTTGATGTTTCTCCAGTTTGCAACATTGGGAAAACATTCACCCTCGGATCCTGAGTCAAATGGCTAGAGGTGAATGGCCCGGGCAGGGGCAGTCCTTCTCCCATTAGCCCAAGTCATATGTCTCGGGGATATTGGCCCTAGGGTTCTCTCGCATTGCCTACTCTGTGATGGAGTGATCTATTCTATATTAGAGCAGATATGACTTGTTTATTTGATAGGGGCTTTCATCCCCTTGTGGAATATACAAGTCTAGTCTAATGTTGAGTTGGCATAGACTCTAAGAAGTGTTTGAGACTTCTTAGTGGGTCTATTCAACATTAGAGCTCTATGTGAATAGATGTGCATGTGAGGAGAAGAATAACATCAATAAGGCTCATGGAAAACTTTTATAGTAAAGAAGAAATAACCCCGAAGACAAGTCAAATTCAAATGAACCATTGAAGAAGACTCGACAAGCATTGAAGAAGTCCCTGGAAATATTGAAGACAAGAAGTGCAAAGTCATCCCCGAAGGTAAAATGAAAAGTGAAGAAAAAAAAGGACAAGTCGGCCCCATAAGAGAAATAAAAGTGACTTGAAGTGTATAAATAAGCAGCTAACATTTCACTATTCATCATCACACAACATCTTCTTCTCCCAACTAGTGCACAAGTCTAAGAAGACCTAGCGAAGGTACAAGGAGCAACAGTTTGAAGGTTTTTCATCATCTCCAAGGGTTCACCATATTGTTAGGGTTTCATCATGAAGGAGGTTCACTACCCTTGCCAAGGTTTCCTCATGAAGGAGGTTTGTTATATATGCTAAGGTTTCTTCAAGATTGGTAATGTACTTGTAATATTGGATTGATTTTTTCTAAGAAAAGTTGTTTGGTTTTTCTCCCAAGTTTGGGTTTTGTTGGTCGGATTTTATGACTAAGAACAACTAAGGAGAACTAACCCACACAAGGCGCTTAAGGCAGCCCCCGGTATGTTTGGTATGGCTAATTCTCGCAGGTTATGGTCCTGCTACCATCTAAGTTTCACTCTCTTAAGGAGAATCCTACTATTTAAACTTAGAAAAAGGGTGTCCTAAACTAATTAACAAATTTAAAATTTAAACTAAATTCTAATGAAAACCACTAAGTTAAAACTAATTATTAATCTACAGGTTATATTAATGTATTTAAAATGAAATTTCTATTTAACAACTATTAAATCAAAGCTTGTTATCTATATCTAATCTATGTTTTGCTCTCTTAAGGAGAGTCTCATTGTTTAATGATATGAGTTCTGAAACATGCAATTAAAACCCTAAATATGTAATATAACTAATCTGCAATATATAACTAATTTATGATGCAAATATTAATTATATCTATTAGATCTAATCTATCTTGATTAGGAGCATGATTGAAACTAACATTGACTCAATTTGCACACATAAATTAAACATGTAATAATTTTAAATTGAGATGAAATTCTACAATAAAAAATATGACATATCTAAATAGATTCAAAGATACTGCCAATTAACAGAGTAAGATCATGAAAATTGTTAGAGGCTTTAAGTTATGCAAATCTAAATCAATTTTCTGTCAATAGATCAAATGATAAAGTAATCATAATTCCTAGAATAAACTTCAAGAGATTATGATCTTAAAAAAGTAAGCGTACCAAAAAAATAAGTTCCGGCAATTTACTTAATTTCATTGAGAAATACTGATAACCAAATATAAATAGTCAATCCATTGCTCTATAAAAGAAAACTTGTACAAAGCTTACAAAACAGTTCTGCAAATACATCTGGAGCATCATTTCTTCATAAACATGTTGATCTACCAACTGCTGGCTGGGAGTGCTTCCATGCTGACTTCTTTGAAAGAAACTTTACAAAAGAAAATACAGAGAAGATAAAATTCATCCTTTGGTCACTAGATACCCTCCTCTCTTCTCTCAAACTTCTAAGGTCGAATTTATAGAAGTGAAGAGCAGTGGGAAGGACAACATCAAATCCCCAGGTGTCTGGTTCGTTCAACTGGATGCCAAACCGGCCGCAACGAATTTTTGGAAAATTCACCTCTGTTCGGTCACGTTTTTCTCCCAAACTGTTGAGATATTTCCAAAACTACCCTTCAATTAGGAGTAAAGGAGCCCATTTGGGAAGTGGGTTTTCAACCGTTTGAGCTAATTCCTCACAGTTTGCTCACAATCCTCCACGCAAAAACATCTCTCTAACAGGTGCGTGGTCTGTTTTTTAATTTCATCTTGCACGTGACGGCAACAACATATTAGGGTTTCCGTGCAACTATTATGCATTAACATTGTAAATAGTGTCTTATGTTAATTATATCAAAATCAATTAAATAAATAAATCATTAACATTGTCTTTGAATAGACAATAATAATAATTAACAAATATTGAATTTTCAAAAGATATTGTATGAACACTATATTACTTTTAGATTGGAATTAGATGATTAGAAGAAATTAAATATTTCCATATATATAGACATTAATAAGCCGTCTAAATAAAAATTAGTTTATCGACAAGGAGAGTTAATTATTTTTCATGAAAAATAATACTTCACTTCATGAATGAGAATCATTGACCCCTTCCATTGTTTCCAAACATGTTCTCTAGGATATAATAGAATTATAAAATAAGCCTTAAGTAAATTATTTAAACTTTGTCCTAAAATTATAACATCTCACAAAATGACAAGTTTTCATAAAAAATTTAAGGCTAATAACATTCAATGATCCTTTCAAAATTGAAACCAAGGTTCAAGTTCCATTTCTTTAAAATGCAAATTTGTAAGACGAGGATTAAAAGTATAAAATTGAGTACTTAATTGAATTATTAAAATCCATCAAAGTATACAATTATTCGTTGATACATTTAAGAATCGAAAAAGTTTCGCAAGACTATAGAAGGATTAAGATAATTCAATCAAGCCAAAATGAAATAAGCACCATAAATAACCTCAAATAAGGATATGGAAGGATCATTAAATCATCACGAGACCAGAAGACCAATGCGGTAAAGATAAAGCAAATCGTCAAATCTCAATTTCATGAAAGGTAAAAAATTTAATCAAATGTTAAACGCTTGCAAAAATCAATGGATCATTCCAATTCAGAAGTAAGAGCATGGTCCCATTATTTGATATAAACTCTTTCAAGACAAATCAAAATTATTACAATTGAGATTTTAGTTAATTAATTATGATTTATCAAAATGATCGTTAATTCGCAAATGCACTGACAAACAAAAATTTGTTACAGTTGTCGAAGCATCATATAAAACCATCCAAGCTAAACCGAAGGATATAATTCGCTCAAATAAGCTCAAGTAAGACTAAGTAGGTGTTGTTCATCAACTAAAGGGCCAAAAGATGCCAATAAAAAGATATCCAAATCACCAAATCCTTATACAATGAAAGCCAAGCCAAAGAACAAGCACCGCAAAAAGCGAAGGATCAAAGAAAGAAAGCCAAGAACCTACCTACCAAAGCGAGGAAGATAAAATGAAGGAAAGTAAAAGTTAAGTATTTACAAAAATTACATGGGGTCCCTTTGATTTTGTAAAAATCAAGGGGAGTTGTTGGGGTGCCAACAGGTTTCCTAGGGTAAAATTGTTGTGTCTATTGTGCATGGTTGTGCTTCTATGATCTTTTGTTTCCGGTGCAATTTAAAGTTGAAATTTTTAGTGTGTAATTATTCAATGATAACAGTGGGATGAAATTACAATTTGAAAATAATTAGGGAGTAATTATCAAATCTGAAAATTGTATTTCTACTGCTATAAGAAAAATTCAACATGGTATTAGAGTAGTGTTAAATACACAGTCTCAAATCTAAACTTTCTCTAAAGGTCATTGAGCATTTATTGGAAGTGTTGGGTCTAAATTTGCTACAAGACAACTTGCCTTTCCCCAGTGCATCTATTGGTGCACTCAGATTGACATTTGATCAAGGTTGAAATTGTATGGTTTCAGGCTTGGACCCTTTTTGGCTAAACGTTGGGTTCAAGATGGTGACCAATCACAGAGTAGAAGACAAATTGGATGGTGCTACAAACTTTAGATCCTAGAAGACCAGGATACTCTTCAGCTTGGATGAGAATGATATTCAGAATTTTGTAAAGGGAGATGTCTCAGAACCATAAGGTATTAAGAAGAAAGCTAGGCATAAGAAGAATGAAGCAAATGCTAAGAGGATCTTGATATATTCCACAAAAGATCATTTGATTCCACACATTGTTGAGTTGAAGGTTGACAAAACAATGTTTGATGCCTTGGTGGGATTGTTTGAGAGAAAGAACACTAACAAGAAATTAGCCTTGAGGAATAAGATTCGTTGTATCATGATGACCAAATCAGATTTAGCTGCCACTTATTTTATGAAAGTCTCCCAGTTGAGAGATCAACTTAAGGCTATTAGAGTCACCATTGATGATGAAGAACTTGTTGCTATGACTCTTAAGGGACTTCCTTTTTCATGGGAGTCATTTGTTCAGAGCATTTGTGGATGAGAAGAGTTACCCAAGTTTGATCGACTATGGGATGATTGTGTGCAAGAGAAGGCCAAAATATTGTCCAAGAACAGTTTGCAAAGGCCTTAGAATTAAGAAAATCAAGCTCTTGTAGCTCATGCAAGAAAAGGAAAAGGAAGAATCAATTTTGGGAAGAAAAATACAGGTGGAGGATCAACTCCAGTTCAACAATAAAAGAAGGAGGATCTTTCAAAATTTAAGTGCTTCAATTATCATACATTTGGTCACTATGATTTTCAGTTTCCTTGGAAGAAAAGAAAGGGAAAGCAGCATGCATCAATAGTTGATGCTGATGAGAATTCACCACAAAAGAAGACAAACCTTGATGAACTTCAGAAAGAGTATTTCTTTGCCTCTGCTCTTACGTGCACTATTACAAATAGTAGTGATACCTGGTTAGTAGACAGTGGTGCTTCTAGGCACATGACAAGTTACAGAGATTCTCTCAAATATTTGACAGAGAAGGATTCAACATTACAGGTGTAACTTGGAGACAATGCCAAGTATGCAGTGAAAGGAGTTGGGAAATCATCATTTCAGCTAGAGTCCGAAGATTCTCTACACATGAAAGATGTATTGTTTGTGACAGGATTGAAGAATAACTTGCTCTCCTTTTTAGCATTGGAGGATAGAGGTTACAAAGTTGCATTTGTGGATGGCCATTTCTGGTGTGGCCTAAGGACTCGAGCATAGACTCAACAAGAGTGATTAGTGTTCGAGAGGTAGGACTATACAGATTGTCAGGACATCCATCCTAGGCATTGGTACATGAAAGTATCAGTTTATGTGATTTATGGCATCGAAGATTTGCTCACCTGCATTACAGGGATTTACCAACATTAAGGAGGATGGTTACAGGTCTTCCAGAGCTCCAGGTAGAGCATGTGGGTGTTTGCAAGGGTTAAGCACTTGGCAAGAATGCTAACAGTTCTTTTCATAGTAGTGACAGTAGGTACAAGGGCATCTTGGATCTAGTGCATTCATATATATGTAGACCAATGACAGTATCATCTTTGAGTGGCTTCTTGTACTATGTGATAATCATTGATGATTTCTCCCGGAAGACATGGATTTATTTCGTGAAGGCCAAGGATGAGGTCTTCAACATGTTCCAGGAGTTCAGGGCTCAAGTAGAGAACTTGACAAGAAAGAAGATCAAGGTTTTGAGGTCAGGTGATGGAGGAGAGTATACTTCCAATGACTTCAACGATTTATGCAAGAAGGCAAGGATTAAGAGGGAGTTGACAATCCATTACGACTCAGAGTAGAATGGGATTGCAGAAAGTAAGAATAGGTCCATTGTGAAGGTTGTGAATGCAATGATTCATGATTAGAATTTACCGATGTTCTTATGGATAGAGGCATCCAGCACAACAGTTTATGTTTAGAACGGGAGTCCTCACTACATATTGGGGGACAAGACTCTTAAGGAGGCATTCACATGAGTGAATCCAAAGGTTAGACATTTGAGGATATTTAGTTTTCTAGTATGCATCCATGTGCCCAAGGAGAATATGATGAATTTAGAACCTTATGGGAAGAAGGGTACTTTTGTGGGATACAACAACACTTCGAAGACCTACAGGATCTACATTCCATGACAATGTCATATTGAGGTTAGTCGGGATGTTACTTTTGATGAAGAGGTATCCTTCAGGAGGTCTAGAGAATCTCACATGAAGATTGATAGTGAGGAGCATGAGTCTCCAAGGGATGAGGGTATAAATCCCTATATTCCAGTTATTCATCCTTCAGACTATCAGGAGGAGTCAATATAGCCAACAGAGCTAGTGAATCTACCTAGATATGTTTTAGTGACCAGGAAGAGACTAGCATGGCTTCGTGATACTTTGTAGGATTGAAAGAGGCATGCAGCTCCCAAAGGTACTTTCAGGGAGAGCAAAAGACAACACAATTTCCTGAGTTATATGATGTTGATGAGTCATATAATTGATTATGAGCCTGCAAGCGGCTATGCAACCATGCCGAGCCCGACCTCCTTGTTGCCCAGAAGACTGAGCTACTTCTCGCTAAGCTGCCGAAGGAAGATTTTCCGGGGTGCTGCCCTATTCTGGAAGATTTCTCGTCTGAGTAACTTGTTCCATGACTGCTTCGGAGCTCGACGAGATGACGAGATGACCGGGTCTCTCCGCTCTGGTTTTTTTGTATGCTTCACTTTGGTTTTTTGTAAGTTTTGTGTATTGTCGTCCCTGACAGTCCTTGCTCAGATAATCCTTTGTTTTCTGGCCGTGCCACTGATGGAAACCTTCTGTTTATGAGGTAAGATGGATTGTAACTCTTTGAATTGTAACACTCTTGCTACTTCAGTTGTTTTTGCTATGCCGGGATTGACCTTTCATCCCAAGCCGCTCTGTAATCTTATCTTTTTACTTAATTAAATACTGTGCAGAATTACAAAAAAACAAAAACAAAACACAACTATGTCATATTCTGTGTTTTCTTATAATATTATGAGTGGGAATGGTGAAACAACTACTACGATTTGGAGACGGGAACACAACCAATGTAGAATTACAATCAATTACTTCAAATGGAGAAGTATACGAAGGAAATCCTATTTATCTTCATTCCCAAGTTCTGGAAAATTTGTACATTATAAAACCATGTTTAATGGGATTTGATCTTTTGATAGGTGGTCTCTTTAACTCAAGGTAACAACTTCTCACATTGCTGACAAGTATATTCACTTTTTGGATCTCATGTATTCTTTTCAAGTAGGCTCTATGGAGTGGGATTCACAGTTCCATAGCTTCGGCAAGCTTACCTTTTTACAACAAGGTTAAACAAGTGATATGGCAGGCTCTTCTGAAGGTCCCCGACCTTAGCTTCATAGTTCATAAATATTCAATGGACAACTTAATTCCTATTCTTCATCCTTCAATTTAGTCCATGGAGGACACACGGAGACTACTTATCGTGGGTGTTGCACCAGTGCATTTAAGAGACATCTGCATTGGCCTCTACATCTTAACATCCTCCAATGCATGTCTTTTTGCAAGCATGATGGAGATATTGATGATGTATATGTGAAAATGTGGATGAAGATAGGTGAACATAGTAGAGCCACACAAATAGAGGAATTGACAAAAAGTGTTGTTATCTAATTGGTTTATTAGAAGAGTTTTGTGAAGTGCTTTCTTGTAGAATAAATGTTTTATGATATAAGTATATTTGTGAATTGTGCCTTTAGCTTTACATGAGTCATAATTTAATACATGTACTCACTAATTTTGCAATGTAGAAATTCACACCTTTCAACGTTTGTCCTCCAATAAGGCTACACATTTCAAACCTTCATACATTTCAATGTGTTTGTCCTTTGTTAAGACTATGTATTGCAAACCTTCGTACCATTCATATGATATTTTCCCAAAACACCCAACAACATCAACAACCTTCTAGGCCCTTAGATACTTCAACATGACCATCGCCACTCCCCATGGAGTCCTTTATTAAGCTATATACTTCAAACCTTCATATCATTCATATGATATTTTCTCAAAATACCCAACAACAATAACAATCTACAAGGCCTTTAATTATCAACATGACCATCGCCACTCTGTATTAAGTCCTTTTTTTTACAAGTAACATCTCGTCTTGCCCATTTAAGCAAGAATGAGATTGCTATCATCTTGCCAACCCCAATTGGCCCAAAATGAGAAACACGTCACAAAATGAGATTTGAACTTGGGTGGGGAGGATTCCACACATTGCTAAGTTGAAGGCTGCCAAAGCAATGTTTGATGCCTTGGTGGGATTGTTCGGGAGAAAGAACACTAGCAAGAAATTAACCTTGAGGAATAAGATTTGTTGTATCATGATGACCAAATCAGATTTAACTGCCACTTATTTTATGAAAGTCTCCCAGTTGAGAGATCAACTTAAGGCTATTGGTGACACCATTGATGATGAAGAACTTGTTACTATGACTCTTAATGGACTTCCTTTTCCATGGGAGTCATTTGTTCGGAGCATTTGTGGATGAGAAGAGTTGCCCAAGTTCGATCGGCTATGGGATGATTGTGTGCAAGAGGAGGCCAAAATATTGTCCAAGAACAGTTTTCAGAGACCTTAGAATTAAGAAAATCAAGCTCTTGCAGCTCATGCAAGAAAAGGAAAAGGAAGAAGAAATTTTGGAAAGAAAAGTACAGGTGGAGGATTAGCTCCAGTTCAAGAATAGAAGAAGAAGGATCTTTCAAAATTTAATTGCTTCAATTATCATACATTTGGTCACTATGCTTTTTAGTGTCCTTGGGAGAAAAGAAAGGGAAAGCACCATGCATCAATAGTTGATGCTGATGAGCATTCACCACAAAAGAAGACAAAGCTTGATGAGCTGCAGATGAACTTTAGAAACATGAGTTTCATAACAATACATATGACCATGAGAGGTTATACACATATTTTATTTTAGAGAAACTCACTTTAAGAAAACTATAACGATGGAATGGCTTTGTCTATGCTTTATTGATTATTTGAAAAGAAGATAAATTAGAGATTTTACAAAGGTATCTCTGGAAATAACTAAGAATTCACATGACTCCACTTGCTACAACAATCTTCTTCATTCCTTTACCTATATCTTCAATATTTTCATAAGAAGAGAGTTAGGTTTCAAATTCACTTTTCTTTGGGATTTGTCTCTAACTCTCTCTCCAATTCGAGCAACTTCTTTTAAGAATAACAAGAACTCTAGAGGGACTAATCAAGAATCATTAACTCTCTATTTCTTAATCAATCCTCTTATAATCCAACTTGTAGCGGGCAATGATATAACAATATTACTTGCTTTAATATTCATGGAAACAAGCATTCCATCTTTTGACTTCTCCCTTTTGTTGCCTCCCTCCTTTTTTTACTATGCCTCAGTGAGTGGAATTTATAGGATCTCACATGGTCCCTTGAATTATGCTCCAATCATTCTCAAGGTCATATCCAATTTAGCTATGCACATTGTGAAACAATTTCCTAAAAACTAAAATGACATGTCAATGTCGTTAGTACACCTCTAGGCACTTCAACGTGCTTCTCAATGGTTCATGGTTTCCCATGTAAGTTGGCAAGTGCGAGGAAAGTGATTTTGGTGTGTGTGGTCCCATATCCATATAGGGGGTGTGCATGGTCAGTGAGCCTTGTAGAGGGTGCACATGATCTTGTATCCCTGTAGAGGGAACATGCAATCCTGGAGCCCCAATAGAGGCATGCACAAGGTCCTGGAGTCCTTGTAGAGGCATGTGCAATCTCGATACATATGAGATTTGTTAACATGCTTCTCTTGGGCCCTTTTATTATGTTAAATTAACCTTGAACTTTGGCTTCAATAAAAAATATAGGCCATTCCATTTTTCATGATCCTTTCTGAATTAGAGATCCATCAAGCAAGAGGGAAAGGAATAGGAACATTGTTTGTTCATTGAAAAGGTCCTACAAATTGACCCAACTCACCTTGAAGCCAAGGCAACCTATCTAGAAGGTAAAATAGATTTATATGGCTATGAAAAGGCTCTATGATTTATGTACGCATGGTAGGCTCCCTAATTATAGCAATTGAACATGGTAAAACCAATCAAAGCTTGATTAAACCTCATAGGATATAATATTTTAATATCCATGAAAGATTGCATATGCTTTTCAAGAAAATGAAGAAAAGCAAAATAACTAAATAAAATTTGTATACTAACATTTGATGTAGAGAGACAGAGATCATACAAAACAACTCCCAGTTTTTGAAACTATCACAAGGCAATACGCTGATAGTACAACAATTAGAGGTAGGGAAATTATAGGTATGACAACCATCATAAGCTAACCACAATGGTCTATGAAAGTATAATCCCTAAACATCCTCTAAAAAAAGGTTTTGCAATAGAGTTTAACAAAAAAACATTAGATACATTAGGAGTAAGCAAGGCTTAATCACTGAAAGAGATGGATTCCTCTATATTGTCACCATCAACACCAATTTATGGACCGTATAAGATGACCAAGATCATGTGGATGCCATGTTTAATCTCCAACATTTCCCTCTTGAGTTCAACAATTTCCAAGTTTAATTATTTCCCCTTCTTTCCCCCGCCAACATCCTCTCTTTAGGTGTTCTCCATAACATTGGTCATGAACTTCTTAATTGTTTATAACAAGGTATAGGTATGGGAGAAGAGGATTTGTCTTCCTATTTTGTTACCCATATCATGTAGAGTTGCAATGAGGGTTAAATCGTGCCAAAATTAGATTAGCTATAAAAAGTGTAGATACCATAGGTAGGCTCGACTAAGGTTGAACTTGATTGAACCAAGTCAACTCACTGACAATGAAGAACCAACTAAAAGAAGATCAATGATGAGGTCAACTAGCATATCAACTATATTAGGTCGACTAATGTCCATATGTTAATGAGCATAACGTGAGATCGACTAGATTCTATGAAAGTTGTGAACTAAATGATTGTATGAGCCTTTGTGGCATTATCATGAAAGTTAGATGTAAGTCAACGAGGAGGGCATGCATATGTGGAATTTGATGACTGGGATGAGTTGATTGGAAAATTGGTGTCAATTTTTGTTGACAGGGAAAAATTTCCTTGTGCAATCAACAAGTATTGTCCCTAACATGATGGCCCAATTATACCTCACATTGCTTGGATTGGGAATTCGCCTAGTTTATGACCTGACCAATGTTATAGTTTTGTGAGTGAAATTCTAATAATGTAGAGGATGCACATGAAAAATGTGAATGTAGTTCTACCTTAAATGCAATATGTGTTATATTCTAAATGCTTCCTACTCCTATTAGATTGGGTGGTTAGACACAAAAACACATGCAACATTCTCACCGTTGTATTCAACAAAGAGTTACTTAGTCATTAATGTGAAAACATAGATAATTGATCATTAACCAAGAACAATTTGTAATTGACTAACTAGTTGAAGTTCCATGTCTACATGCTATAGACAAATTGTTGAGAGGAAGGAAAGGAACGAGATTTCATCATTAATTAGAGAATAATATGCATATTAAGAAACAATACCACAAATATTATGATAACAACAAGCAAACATAAAAAGTTCCATACACAATATAGTATTGGAATTTCTATTTATCCATCAACTACTTGGTCAGCAATGGCTTCTCCACATTAATTTTCTAAAAGCAATTTATAAAATTTCATTAGCAAAAACCCTTTTCTCTCTTTCCATATCCACATATATTGTTTTTATACAAGGAACCGATCTCTTCATGGGACTCTTGGATTTTTTAATTCCATTGTAAATTTATATAATAAAAAAATTACGCTTTTATACAAAACTGAATTCTCCCTTCAACCTTATCTTGGAAGTATTTAGTCCAAACTTCATATGCTGCCAGTAATCCTATGGATTGTGGAAAAGTCAATTGTTGAAATGCCACTTCGTACATGATGAGCTCTCTAGACATTAGCTCCAATCCCTTTTGCGATATATTAATAAATGAAATAATCAAAATTATTTATTTCAAGGGAGTGGAAATATATTCCATCAACCTTGCCATGGTCACCCTGGGAGCAATTTCTATAACAACCCTCTCTAGTTTGATATTGTTTTCCAAATCCTCCATATAGTGTTGTACTAGATGTGATGATTTTGTTTTACCCAAAGAAGACATATGACATATCAAGATTACTTTTTCAGTTGTTTAGAACAATTGCATATGCTTATTCCATGACCCTTCAATACTACTCTAGCTTGATGCACGTTGATTTTCAATTTGCAAGTGCTACAATTGTGCAGTCGATTTCCTCTTTGCCCATCCTTGGAAAGTATTTAGGATCATCCTTCTCTTCTTGTTTCCATCTCCTAGCCTTGTCAACACCAATATGAGTACCTTCTTGTTGTTCTATCTTTGTTTTCAACCTCTCAAATATTTGATGAAGCTAAATAGTGTGTTCTTGTAAGTCTAGTAGTTTCTTGTATAACATCCTTTGTGTTGCATTCAATTCAACTTGTACCTGCATAGCACAAGCTTTTAACTCTATCAGGTTGGTTATCTCGTCCCGTATCTCTATCATATTTCATGATTCCTGCAACTCTTTCACCATATTAGCCATGTTTATCTTTGTAGCCCAAAAGAAGGCAACTCTTGTTGATATTGTGGCTAAGGGATTGGAAGTTGTGTCTTTAGTAATTGGAACCTTTGTGGTTTTCAATAACATCTTTGCATTGGACTCAATACAAGACAACCTTTATTAATAAACATGGAACATGAGGTTGTCTTAGATCACCTCCTATCATTGACTACATCTTTGGGTTGTTTTTGAGGCTCGGAGCAATTGTCTAGGTTTTTTTGTTGCTCCTGCATCTGCTTGATCCTCTTCCCTCTTTCTATCATTTTTAGCCTTGGATTTGGTAGTTGCATATTCTTCTTCTTTTTGAAGTCATTCTTTCCAAGTTGCTTGTTCCTTGGTTTTTAGCTCGGTCTTCTTCTTTTTTCCCTCCTTTTATCATTGTTTGTCCTTTTGCTGATTTTCATCATAACATCACCATCACCATAAGATCTACCTCTTTTTATATTTTCTCATATGTCCATTTTTTATGATAAGGCCAATTACACCTCAACATCCAACAATGATTTGTTGCTATGCCTGAGGGACCATGTCTCCTACATCTCTCCTTGTTGAAATGATCGAATGTTAGTGTATGTGCTTTGGTTGTAGCTTGGAACTTCTTTGCTAGTGCATATTTTGTAAGTTCCTATGGATAATGGTAATGGAGGCCATGGTGCTTTTTTTATCTATTACTAGTAATGTCATGAGTCCATGCAAGAAAGTATGATAATCGATCCTTGTAATTGCAAACCTATTAGGGATGAACTTGGGTAAAATATGTGGATATTTAAATGCTCCACATATTATGAGATAGGTGTATGTCTCCATTACATACCAATCACCAGTGTGATGATTAGTTGCATTGCCTCTTTAGCCATGCAGGGAGTTGGTTTGCAGAAAAATAAAATGTATAAGGAGAAAATAAGTAATAATGAAATTATCACAAATTATAGTAAGCTCACTTCTATATTTGTGCTCCCATGTGACCTAGCAATAAGCACAGATTGTCTTATCTTCCAATTGCCATTGACATCCCATTCCCATGAAATGATTCGTTGCACATATGATATCTAATATGAAGGAAAATATATAAAATGTCGTGGGGTTGTCTTGAGTAGAATCTCTCGTCCTTGAGATAGTATTGTTCAAAGTAGCAAATATAATGTTTGACTAGTTGAAGACTTGGCCTATCTTAGTTACTTGATATATGAGTAGAATCCTTGATTCTTTAAACTATGTGGCATCCTTTTCTCCATATAAACTGCTAACTAGTGCCACTATGTACCTATAAGGTAGTTTGAAAAGGGAGGTGGGGTATATGCCCTTTTTCCTTGCTCAAAATAACTTCTCCTTAACCCATCAACTTTTAGTATCTCATGACAATCTTTATCCGTGGTGAATTCAATCACCCATTCATCATTTAGATTGACCTTTGTTTTGGGGAGCTTACAATATATATCTAGGATTTAAGGTTGAAATGAAGGTATGTCCTTCTCGATCTAGCCTTTATTAAACTTGTTATTTGTACCAACGTGACCAACCAACCATGAGACTACTTCGGCAACTAACATCAATACTAGCCTTGCTACTACTCTATGAAAATGGGGTATCCTAATTTACTCGTACACTTTGAGATAAGGATCAATTTGGCCAGCTTGTGAAGATACCTATGGATACTTCTCATTTTTTAACATTTGATAATTTCTCCCCTTTGTAACTTTTGACCTGAAACCAATTTGCATTTAGTACCACCATAGTAAGGCCCAATTGTCTCTTCAACCATTGGCTATATACAAATTTTCCCTTCTTGCATAGCCTTGGGTAACCTTCCTTTGTCTTTGGATTGCTTATTTAGATACATCATGATAATCCATTATTTGCACAAATAGGAATTTGAACCATTAACATTATTAGTAACAATTAGTTAAGTAAATAAATAGCTCATTAATGATTTCCCAGGTTTGTTGGTTTTTGTAAGGTTCTAATGAATGAGGCACTACTTGGACTTTGCATCTTTACTACCCATTCCAAGCCTTTTATAGATTTTCCTATTACAACCTTCAACTTTCATAACTACTCAGACAACATATCCATTACCAACAATCGACTATATTCATAAGTCTGTAGAATGGGGTATCAACTAGGATATGAAGGTCATCTATATGGATGAAACTTTTGATCAAGGGTGGTGATTTGAATGTGCCTAGTTTCTCGTGAGCTTTATGGGTAAATTTCGAAGGTATCCACACTCATATTGGCTACATTCGAGAAAGCACACAACGCATGGTTGGGTTGATCGCACTAGGAAAAAATGGATCATTTCGCCCTAGTCAAGCAAGGAATGAGCTCTTAAAATGCTTATAGCTTACTTTAAATTAAGAGTTACTCTTGGGAAAGTTAAAATGATACCCAAACACACAAACACCCTTTCGTTATATAACTTATATTTAGGCATAGCCTCTAGAAGATGGTTTAGTTATTGGTCTTTTAATGGGTATACGTATTTTTCGGTGGTCTATACTAGTTGACAAGTGGGTTCCCAATAGAATGGAAACCCTAAACAAACCATTGGTTTAAATTATAAAAAATAACAATTGACATCTTAAGAAAGAAGATATATGAAGCACATGTATTAGGAATTTCAAAGCGACATAAGCCCTTTGGGATTAAAGCTAATCCACCTAGTTATGTTGTGGGTGTAGTCCTTGTACAAGAGGGAAGATTGGTCACTTACCATTTGGAAACCTTCAGTGGAGCAGTGTCGATATATCCTACCCATGACAAGGAGCTACTAGATTTACATCAAGAAGTGAAACACTGTAGATGTTACATTATAGAGAAGGAGATGATGATCCACAACAACCATAGGCTTTTGTAATTTTGCAGACATAAAACAAGTTGTAACAAGCCAGGCATGCAACATACATGTCGTATCTACAACATTTTACCTTGTCATCAAGTACAAAAAAGGGCCTCCAAATAATATTGTTGATTTCTTAACTAGACCATCGAGGTTAGCAATAAATCTCATGACCATTATGCAACTACAATCTTTTCCATTTGAAGATATGGGGATTTATTATGAAGAGAATAAAATATTTCATTCAATTGTAGTGTACTTGCAACAAGTAGTGAATAATCTCGACCACCCTTTGAAATATGGATTGTTGTACAAGGATGGTAAGTTATGTATATTGATTGGAGAATGTGGATCCATGTTGTTAAGAGAAGCTTGCACTTCCATAGTTTTATGGAATTTTGGAGTTGGAAAGATCTTATTGAATTTACACATGTATGTGTATTGGCCAAACGTGTTGACTAATGTTGTAATTTTTTTTCTGGCCATGTGTTTTTGTTGTGTGTTGAAGATTGCTAATATGGAAGTGGGTTTATATACTCCTTTACATGTGCCAAATCAAACATGGGAGAGTGGTTTGATGATTCCTTTGGAGGACCATATAAGACTAGACAGGGGCATGGTTACCTATTTATAATAGATGACAAATTTAACAAGATGGCATAACTAATTCCTTATAAGAAGTTTGTGACTGGAGAAGCAACATTTGAGTTGCTTTCCCAAAAGATATGGGTACATTTTAGATTGCATGAATCCATTATTTTAGATAGAGATAATAATTTATAAGTCAAGTTTAGAGAGCATTATGGGGTGTGATGGGCACTAAGACGAAGATGAGTACAAACTTTCATTTGCATACTAATGGAGAAATGAAAGTGGTCAACATCACCGTGGCTCATTTCTTTAGGGCCTAAGTCCATGAGATCCTGCCCTATATACAACATTGTTGTGACTAGATAGTTCATAATTCTGACAATGAGCCACCATTCGAGAGGTGTTTGGGACTTTTTCCTTGAACCCCCTTTGACATTCCATTTGCTCAAACTATTAAAGAGAAGTCGATGGATCGATATGATGATTAAAGACAAATTCACTAGGTTTGCCAAGAGAATTCAATAGATATATAAGTAAGTGGAAGAGCAATTGCTAAGACCACAATAAAGGATTATAAGGAGGCATGATCAACATAGGATATCTCATTAGTTTTAGGTGGTAGATAATGTTGTCATTACATCTTAGTGAGAATTGGATACAAGGCCAAGATAACCAGCGAAAACCCATTAGGTATGGTGTATTTGAGATTGTGAAACAAGTCAATGAAAATGATTTGGACTAGAGTTGCTACCATATGAGCATATATTATGTTATCAATGTAGATAATTTGAATCTTTTTTAATCATCCATGTTCGAGGAGGGGGGGGGGGGGAGAATTGTTTGTGTTGCCAAAAGTTGAATACTTAGTGTCATATGTGTATATTGAGTTGAAACAAGATGTTGTACTGTACAATAAGCTTTATTAAACTTGCAGGGGTAAACAAAAGTTGTTGAGACTTTATCTAGGGGGCCAAGTTGCTACAAAAGTAAAATGTTTTTTGTATAGGAGGTGAAGGCCAAATTTCCTCATCTTCTTCATAATTGAAAATATTTTTGAGGATGAAACAATTCCCATAAAGGAGAGGTTTGATCCAAAACTGGATTGACCAAAATAAGTATAGAGACTAAAGGTAGGATTGATCGAGGAAGTTATTTGAACCAAGTTGATTGACTGATAAATATGAATCTACTAAATTAATAGCAACGTTAAAGTTGATAATCATATTGATTAGATTGGGTTGACTAATGCACGTGTGTTGACAACAATAACGAGAGATTGAATAGATTTGATAAAAGATGTGGATTGAAGGAATGATGGTATCCCTACCAACAATATTATGAAAATTGGTTAAATGTTAACAAGGAGGGGATTTCTACATGGCATCTGATGATTGAGGTAAGTTGATTGGAAATTTGGCATTGGTTACCAAAGAGAACCAAACCATTTGATATTTGAAGGGATATAAGAGAAGCTAAACAAATTTGATTGATTGTTGGAAATGACCAATAAGAAGGCATATTGAAGAAAGGGGAGGGATAGATGGAATGGTTAGATATTGGACAATATGATAATGGAAGTCGAGCGATCACAAACAACATATAGAGTTGTTGTAGTAAGAAGCACAAAGACATTCCTTGTGGAAAGGATAGGCCTCAAATTTGTTTCTAAGAGTACAAGGCATTGTGAAACACAACCTTGTGGATGTGAAATCCCAAAGTTATGCAAGTACGTAGTTGTAAATACTCACTAATCGACATTCTCTAAGATTTGATAATAAATGGAATTCATTCCCCATGAGAGTTCTCTTTAAAAACCTCTACGTACTATGTTATGGATGTTTATGAGATTGACTGTCTATTTCTTATTCTATTAAATGCTTAGCAAGGAAAGAAAAATCTAGGCCATAATATTTATTAGGCATAGTTATTTATGGTTTAACAAAGTTTGAGGTGTAGGTACATTGAATGATTTTGACTTGCCCACTAGAAAATGGGTAAAAAGTCCTCATCTTTCTCAACATAAGCCCTTTCCCTACCTCTAAATTTATTCCAAAGTAACAATCTTCTCACAAACCTAGAAATGAAATACTCATCATAGTTAGGAATAATACCTTCTTATTGCAAGGAGTAGGAAGTTGGGACATCTCAAACTTACTTTTTTAAGCTTGAGTCTGTCTCTTATCTTCCTTACTCAATAGGGTCAAAGAGTGGGAGTAACTCATTTTCAAGGGTGTTTATGAGTTGTATCGATGCTAGGCTCATAGTCAATGTTCTTTGGTAAATTGGGCCTCTTCTCTGTGTCATCCTCCGCCCCATCTCTCTTAGCATAGTTCTTGTTTGGAGGGGCCATTGGTTTTTTGAGCCTCATCCACGTCCTATTAACAAAGGAACCCTAGGAAGAAGGAAGAAGAGCAGAGTGGCAAGGACTTCCCTAAACCAAATGAAAAAGGGTTTATAAAACCTTTCCACAAAGAGTCATAGTAGACTAAAAAGCATAACCAAGTAATTATTTTGACTTATGAAACATCGTGTTCAAAGACATTCTAAATCCATCACGAAGTGAAATTCCAAACCCGTCACAAAGAGAATTCTAAACCCATCTAAAGGATATGGGTTATGATGCGCAAAAATGACTCAAAGAAGAGATACTTCTCCCACTATCAACTATACCATCCCTCTCATCTTTTAACTACATATCAAAATTTACATTCTTCCGCCTAACACCTTAAAGAGAACCATTAAATAATATTTAGATTCCATTATTATCGTCATCTTAATATCTTTTACATTCCTTGTATATTGTTAGATTTAAATAATTAATAACAATCAACACACACCTTCCTATCCTAGCCATCACAACAAAAACATAAATACCTAATTAACATATAATTAGGCTTACACAACCTCTATAAATAAAACCCCATTTAAACAACATTATAGACCCAAACCCTATGGATTGTAAATGGAAGCCTCTTATAGGTGTGCATAAAGTGACCTTTGTTTACTCCCAAAGGGAAGCATTTTCTAGGTACGCACAAGGTACAATTTTTAAGTGTACAATTAATTCATATAAAAAAATCACGAGACTAAAGTTCCATAACAATTTTTTCTTTCATTTCACAAGATGGGGGTTGAATCCAATCATGAATTTGTAATATTTTAAGGGCACTTAATTTACAAAATTAATATAAAATTCACGAGAGTAAAGTTCCATAACAACATATTTTTGTTCATTACATAGGAGGCAAGTTGAATTTAACACTGTTTTTTTTTTCACACGATAAAATATTTATACTTTAGTATTAAGTATATGAAGGTAATTACAGACGACTTCCATAGTCAAAAAATTAAACAAGACTATGCCAACCACTGGCACAATAAAGGACCCGCCCCTAGGGAAAGGAACAAAAACACCCCTGCTGACATCAAAAAGTATGAAACAGAACAAACAACAACCATGCTAACATGGTACCACAACCACCAGCTGCTACGGTCACCATAACAAAAAAAAAGAGTATAAAGTCCAAAAGGCCAGAAAAACAAAATTATGAACCATACAGGAAAATGCTGCTAGACTGCCGAATGATATTGGATTCCCATAATTAAAAAAAAGACGACCTTCCACCTCCGAAAGTGCCCTTTTTGACAGTGAGTTTTCCTGTGTGTTCTCACTATGTGGAATTTGAATGATCGGAAAAGGATCGAGCTTCTGTAAAAGAGACTTGATCTGCAACAGCCAAGGCTTCAATGCAATTACATTTAAAGGACCCAATCCCATAGCCCAATTCACCACCACTGAAGAATCACCAACAACCTGTTCAATCCCCAAATGCCTGAAGGATGCAAAGTATAATAAAACCCACAATGCACAAACCTCACTCCTCGTATTAGTGCCCAAACCAACATTCATCCAAATATTAAAGTAGCAATTTCTGAATGGAACACTGTTTTGTTTAATAGCATTGTCACACATATAATTATAAAAGATAAACATATACAATTAAAATAAAAAAGTTAAATGTTTTAGTATTTTGAATTTTTTTGAGTTATTATTATTAGAATTTGGCTACAAAATTTTTTGTTGAAATTGCAATTTTGGATTATTGAATTTGTTGTTTATGATGTAAAAAAAGATTCACCCTCTCGAATATTCCTAGTGCAATTTGATTTTGCAATGTTAATGATTGATATCTACACCCGAATTTTAAACAAAAAATGTCGATTTCTATTTCCTTTATTTTGAGTGACAAGGTCAAACTCATAAGATGTCTAGATTACAAAATCCTCAAAATTAAAGTGTTATATATATATATATATATATATATATATATATATATATATATATATATATATATATATATATAATAGAGATAGATATATTTAATATAAAAGAGTCGCGACTTAACCATTCAACATATAAGAGTACACCCCGGTTGCGGGTGTAAGCATGACATTTGGGGCTATCAGCCTTGCACGTGGAGAGCATGTGGGAAGGGCCACTCGTCCCCTGTGCCCTTAATGCCACACTCTTCCCCTTGCCTTCCTCCTGGCTTGCCCAAGCTGCCGCATGCCTCCACACCTGTCTGCCCATCCATCTTCCTACCCCTCCATCTGTCCGCCTCCACACTTGTGGCTTAATGGCGCCCCTTGGCTCACTCGCACACAAGTCTCCTCACAACTCCTCTAGCTACCACCTTGGTACTGCTCGCCTGCACCTCGGCCCTCTGTGCATTCAAGGTTGCCATCCCTTCGGCTCTCGACTCCTTCATTATAGTCCTCGGCTCTTAATTATGGCTCGTGCAACTGCTCCTAATGGTTTTCTGCCCCCTCGGTCTATAAATGAGCCCTTGAGCACCATCGAGGGCACTCAATCTACCACCTCGAACCTCTGGTTCTACTCTGTGCACCCTCGCATTCAGATCCACTTCTGGTTCTGGACTCTCGCCGCCCTGTGTGCCATGACTAAATCTCGTGGGCTGTCTCGCCGTGGTGGGGGGAACCGCTGCAGAATCCAAACTACTCCAGGATTTGGGGATGGCTTTGATACTGGCATCTCTTTTTCCAGTCGCAACCTGATTGAAGACTGGGAGGGGCAGCTAGTGGCAGACCATTTGGCCTCTGGTTTGAATGGTGGTGCTGTCAACCACTACTAGCTCATGAAGAACATGTTGGGAAAAATCCTGAACGATATGCTGGGAAATTGGGGTTCCACGAGGAACCAAATGTTGGCCACCAGGGCCAAACTTATTGCGTTGGATGAAAGCTTGGCCAGTCTTGACGCCACCTTTTCCTGGAGCGAGCACGCCATCGTTAGGCGAAGTCCTGTTCAAACCGACCTTGCTAGTAAAGGTGAGGGTGGCCCCGTTGGTGTCTTAAGCGTCCCCGTGGGTGTCTCAAACGTCCCCATTGAAGGGATGGCCACTGTTGTTGCTACTGATTCCTTATACCCTTCCCTAGCTGCTCCTGCCTCGCATGCGGCACCCCCTATGCATTTTCCGATTCCCTCTACGATGGGCTCTCCGCCCTGCAAACGGCTTTGCAGCCATGTGGAGCCTAACCTCCTTGCTGCCAGAAAGACGGAGCCGCTTCCTGTCAAACTGCCGGAGGACGACTTCCCAGGATGCTGCCCCATAATGGAAGACTTCCCGCTTGAATGACTTGTTCCATGAAGGCTTCAGAGCTCGTCGACAGTACTGGTCTCTCTACTTGGGTTTTTCGCTTGTTTGTTAGTTTTCAGCATGGTTTTTGTATGTTTTGTGTTTTGGCACCTATGATGGGCCTTCTCAGACTATCCTTTGTTTACTGGTTGTGCCTTGGATGGCAACTCTTTGCAAGCAGCAAGATGAACTGTAACTCCATGAATTGTAATGCTCTTTCCACTACTGTTATTTTTGTTATGCTAGGATTGATCTTTCATCCCTGGCTGCTCTGTAACCTTATTTCTATACTTAATTAAATACTTTGCAATTGAACAAAAAAAAACATATAAGAGTACAAAGTGTCCAAAAAGTCCAAGATACTTCTTGACAAAATTGCCAATTTTGATTCAAAACCAACAACTAGCCCCCCTTGGCATATTTGTTTATTTGCCAAGTTTATCTTATGAAGCTAGTGACTATACATTCTAACATACTAAATACACAAAAAGAGACACTAACAAAGCATACAAAATTTGATTACTTCATATGAGACTATGCCCACTTTGGGTTGCTTCCAAATCTTTCTCTCCATGGCTCTGAAGACCCCACGTCATCTTGCTATCCCAATCCTCCTCAAGCCCTTCAACCTATTGCTACACTATCATATATTCCATACAAACTTCCTTAATTGACCCAATGGAATCTATGCGCCTATTCACCCTTTGACTATGAGCTTATGGAGAAACTGAGTATCATGTTGTAATGCATGTCCACATCATAGATCAAATTTTCCACCCTTCTTCCTTGAAATACAATTCTTGCTTCCAAATCCTCAAAACAAGCTTGTTGAGCATCAATGTGATTTCCAATTCTCTGATTAAAATATAAAATTACCTCTTATATAACACATCCAACTACTAAACCAATGGTCTCAAATCCGTTCATAGGTGAAGAACCTCACACATAACACATTTCCTTTATGAACATGTTCCTTTGTCGATATGTCCCTAGAACACCAAAAACAACTATGCATTGGACAATCTTGTTTTCAAGAACACTAATGTCAACAATCCTCAAACAAACAAGCTCCTCATAAACCACAAAGATACCACAACAACATATGGGCCTTATTGTCCCGAACCTCACGAGAGCGAGGTTTAATACAAGGCAGGGGCTTTGAAAAGAATTCAAACCATATATCTCCATGACTTAACAACATTCCTAGTTCCAAGCTAACCCTCTCCTTTTCTTCACGGACTCCAGGGTTGAATTGGATCGTGCAGAGTAAATTACAAGAATTCACCACCATGAAACTACATGAAATCCCATTAGCTTCAATGAAAACCATCTCATTTACCATAAACGCCCCCTTGTACTAGCCTATAAGCATACATGTCAGAGGTACGAGGGATCAAGGTGACATTATTACACTTTCTTTGTATTGCTCCTATCACCAATTACCCATCTCCGATCCCATTCTATGTGATTATGGCTACAAAGTATAATGTTTGTGATATTGGACATAGGGTTGGACCTTGCCCATTTTGAGCTAATTCCCCCTTTGCTAAATTCACCACACTGTCAACCATGGTGTTTGCTTGAGTGTTGGAATCGTGGAGGATATGATAGAACTCTATTCAATCAAAGCTAGCAATCCAACCTTTGACATAAGTAATAGACTTGTTGAGTGGAGATGATAAATCATAGGTTGATTTACTTATTTCATCAATTATGAGCAAGGAATTGTTGAATACTAATACCCTTTTTGCTTCCTTGGCTTGGAGAATTAGCAAACCTTGATATAGTGCAAGTACTTTTCCTTGCATGTTCACTGTCACACTTGGATCCGATGCATATGTTATTTCTTATTGTTTGTTAGGGTTAAGTATAGCACCCCCCCAAACCCCTTGTGCACCTAATGTCCAAACATTATGGTCGTAGCCATAACGATTAGTATCCGGTCTTGAGGATGACAAGAGAGTGAGCTTTGATCCACTTATATGTGCATGGGGAGTGTAATGCAAGCCTCACATGTTTGGTCACTACCTTTGGGTGCCCCCATGGCTACCTCAAGGGTTGGACACCCTCATGAGAAATGTAGCTTTGTCTACAATGAAAAACTCCTCATTTCTCACTAATAAATCCCAACCTCTTTAAGAAATTAAAGTGAAAACATGTTAGTAACCAAATTCAAAAATTAAAATTATGCAAAGTGTATATCATTTTACCAATCATCAAATTTTACAATAAAAATCAAAAGAGAGAATTAATTAATGCAACCATGTATACGAGAAGACTAATCTCATCATCAAGGATAAATCATTGATTACTCATTCTAGGAAATTTACCAGAACCATTTTCTTTGAATCAATAAAATTGGAAAAAGAAAACTAATTTGGAATATCCCATATAAATTTTATAATTATTGAATTTATAGCAAATACAATTATCAACCGATCTATTATAAATTTTGTAATATTGATTATATAGTAAATACAAGTATCAATGGATTTATTATAAATTTTTTAATTATTGATTCCATAGCAATACAAGTATTATGGATCCATTTGCAAGGAATATTCCATATAAATTGTGTAATTATTGAATCTACAACAAATACAAATATTCTATATACATTTTGTAATTATTTAATATACAACAAATACAAATATCAATGAATCTATTATAAATTTTGTAATTATTAATTTCATAACAATACTTGCGTAGAATGGAATTTGTGCAACAGGGGGAGTAATCTTCTTAAATGAGGATCATTATTTCTCTCTTTGTTTAAATTGTGGAAAAGGAACTAATATGAAGGCTGAATTAATGGCACTTTGGTGTGTCCTGAAGATTGCAAACATTTTTGGGTTGGTAGATCTAAAAGTGTTTGGGGACTCCCGTGTAACAATTAAATGGGCTGCTGGGGAATTCCAACTCAATGTTACAGCTCTTCTTCATTGGTGTCAGTGCACTAGAAAGGAAATTGATGTGCATTGGTTCATTGCTTTTGAACATATTTACAGAGAACATAATTCTATGGCGGATAAATTGTCCAAGTAGGTTCTTGATGGCATCGAAGGTCATTTAGTGTGGGAGGAATGGTGGAATTCCAATGTGCTAGAGATGGGGGTCTGCCCCTTCTTTGTTTAAAAATTCCTTTCTCTGTTTTGTGATCAATGTCTTTGGCTTAGACTTTTTGGTATTCAGGCCTCAGGCCTTATAATTTTGTATGGTCTATTGGGAGGAGACTATTGGTTTTTTGGTGCTTGTATAAGATCAATTTTGTCGTGATCTATGACTACTAGATATTGGTGAAAATATCGTGAACTTTCTTTGTACTATTTGATTCGCTATGAATAACAATAGTATGTTTTTTGTCCGCTGAAAAAAAAGGTATCATGACTAGTTTAAAAAAATAAAAAAAATTAATTAATATAATATAATTTTTTAATTATTTTTTTCTTTACAAAATATAATTTTTAATTTTTTTTTAAATATAATTTTTTGAGAAATTTATTAAAAACTTATTTGAAAATAATACTCAAAGTAAATCAAAATTTATATAATCTCGTGATTTAAACTCCTTAAAAACCTCAACATAATACTTGCAAGAATTAAAACTAATGAAAAGAATAAAAATCCCACTCACAATAAATGTCTAGACCTAATTCTAAATACAAACACAATATACATTTAAAATAAATCAAAATAATAAACTCCAAGCTTATAAAAACGCTTTCAAATAATATATATTTTTAAAAGAATGTTTATTGTGTGCATTTTTTATTTTTTGGAAGTTAGAAGAGTTTTTTTTCATATGCTGGAAGTTAGAAGAGTTTATGCTTAGACGATAACGAATTGAGAATTCCAAATTAAGCCTATGTTGATATTGCATTTTTTATTTTTTGGAAGTTAGAAGAGTTTATGCTTAGACGATAACGAATTGAGAATTCCAAATTAAGCCTATGTTGATATTGCATTTTTTTCTCCTGAAAGTCATTATTATTAATTTAATATATTAATAAGATTATTATTTTTAACATCATTTTCATTCAAAATTGATCGAATTCAACACACGTAGCTCTACATTGGTAAAATACATTACATTAAGACATATAGCCAAATGTCAACACTAAATTTATACAGGTCCGAACTAATATAACTACTCTCTTGTATTGGACCACAACAAGGGCACCAGAATTCATGGCTAGCTAACCGCACGCATAAACAAATCAATCATCACATCACATGAAAAAATTATGAAGAATGCCTAAAGAATATTATATAGGGAGGATTTCACATTAATGGCATAGGAAAAATGCCACCCCCACCCACAAGCACATCACAATTACAGCATAACATCAATGGTTGGGCATATTATAAATGCAAACATTGCCTGGAAACAGAGTAAAAGAAACCAGAGACCAGAGGGCGGCCTCCTCATCGTCATAACCATTTGATACAAGACAAAGAGGCCATTTTCATTTTGTCTCTTATACATTACATTCCATTCAGTCTCTGTTGGGCAATTGTTTCGGAAATCTGGGATCCTGAGTACCAGGATCTCAATCATATGCCTGCTCAATCTAGAATCCCACTTTTACATAATTACCCATCTGCTATTTTAGAAAGCCCATCAATTTATTTTTGATCTGCATTTAGTCCGAATTTCTCTCACCCTGTTGTAGGTATTCTGCGTGATTTTGTATTCAACAATTTGTTTGGACTTGTGTGGAAGCAGGCAGGTCCTTTAGATCTCTACTTGCAAGGTATGTTGCAGACTGCAATTGCAGTTGGACAATATTTTATGTGTGTGTATCTGAGATCTATGGTGGTTGGATTTGTTTTGGGTTTTGAGTACATGGGGTAATAGGCTTTTGTTGGGTGTAGGAAATGGCTTCTCCAAGCAAAAGAAGAGAAATGGATGTGATGAAGTTGTAAGTCAAAATATCTTTTAATCCCCCCTTTCCATATTTTTTTTTTTATCACAGAGACAATTTATGGATTGCCCAATAAGTTAAATACTTTACCCAATTAGTTGAACCAATGGAAACTTACTGTGTGTTAAGAAGATTTAGAGTGATATACTATCAATGGTTCCATGTTTTTGACTAGTCCTTGTGGCTTAACCCTTTTGAATTTTCAGGGGATAGTCTGTCTGGTCCAACTTCTGCCGAAGTAATTGTATTATGTATGATTGGAGAAAGAAATAAATCCCCAAAATGTATGCCTCTGTCATTCTGAGGCCTCCCTACAAGTATTTAGGTGTTTCAGCACTACCATGGAACCGTACTTATATTCCTTTCAATCTCTTTTCTCTCGTCAGAGCTGTTATTGGAGAAAAACGAGGAAAAAAAATGTCTATTGTTCGAAAGCCAAAGCAGGCATGCGAGCTCTCCTTGCTGACGTAGGGAAGGGGAACCCGTGTGACCGCCCTTTGGTTCAAGGATGTATCATTCCTGATGTA
The DNA here is from genome assembly GCA_027924585.1 of Larix kaempferi. Taxonomy (NCBI): domain Eukaryota; kingdom Viridiplantae; phylum Streptophyta; class Pinopsida; order Pinales; family Pinaceae; genus Larix; species Larix kaempferi. The sequence goes on along the minus strand of BSBM01000017.1, from coordinate 14,648,096 downwards.
CATTTCTATTGTATAGCAGTGAGATATAAGATACATTTCCCCCAAAAATAGTGCTCAAAATTTTGTAGCTTGAAACAAGCTACTTGATAATTGCATAACCTTTTGCGTTCCTGACAGGAATCTCTTTGCCAGTTGCTTTTATCATCTTCTCTTTCATTCTGCATTGCAATCCTATTGACTGAACCTTTAATGCAATGCAGTTCTACACTTGTTGACCAACCACCCTTTGAAGCAATTATTATTTCTTTCTTTCTCAAGCTTCTCTTTTCATTTTGTATTGCGCTGTTATTGATTGAACCTTTAGATATATTCCTAATTTTTTATGTTGGGATTATCCTGCCCTGGTTCTTGTAGGATGATGAGTGACTACAAAGTGGAGATGCTGAACGATGGAATGCACGAATTCAATGTGGAGTTTCATGGACCTCAAGACAGTATGTAAACATCCCCATTATAGACCTATAAAATACATATTGAGCATTTCATCCATCTTTGCAGCATGTCTGTATGGCTATAAGATGTGTGGTTTATTTCTTTCCCCTGGAGAGCACGATTTCTTTTACTTTTGGTACATACGAAATTGAGAATTATTATATTATAACGAGACATTTGTTTTACATGGTACATCTCCAAGGTAAGCTCTTTATTTAGAGACTAATTATAATCATGGGTGATTTCCTCCAGCTTTGCATTCTACAAGAATGCAAATTATAAATGATAAATTGATGCAGCCTTATAAAATAAACACCCAGTTGTTCAGGATACCAATTGATGTCTGTTTTCCTGAGTGACCAACCTTTATCACGATTGTTATCATAGAGGCATAATTATCTCGTTGCAGAGATACTTTAAGGTTGCTGTGAGGAAGAGCTTTTATATGGCTACTTTTAAAATAAATTCTCTACTTGAGATTGGTAAATCTTTGTGATTTCTACTGTCCATACTTGTTTTCCCATTTATACTTGAGTAAACTTCTATTAACCATAGAAAATTATATATCTTTCAAGCTTATCTCACTATTTCTGGGAACATCATTGACCTGGAGGAAAGCATGTTTTTATTTAATCTTGACCTGTCCTTGATCGTTTCCATCTTCATAGAATGGAATTGAACAACAAAGGAACTTGTATTGTTGGTCGTATGGGTGCACTCATTGCCTTAGTGGTTCTTCACATAGTGCATCGGCATCCAGACATCATTATAAACCTTTCAACTGCTTCATGATTAGTCGAGATGCCACGCTTCCTTTCCCATTAACCATAAATATAACTGGAAAATTAATAATCTCCGACTCATTGTCCATGGAGATGTTCAGGCAAGGTTAATTTCCAGCTGAGGACATGCTTTGAGAGGTCCAGCAGACATTAATATCCATATATCAATCAATTATTAAATAAATTTGAATAATCAATGCAAGAATAAAAAAGGTGAAACTGTTGTATAAGACCTTATTATTTAGGGAACACATTTCGCTAGGAGCATTTGGTTTATACGAATGCTTGTTCACAAGTGTTATTTCTTATAATTGATAATGGAAAACGGGTGGAGGATCTATAGTTGTGAATATAATTCTCAAATAAATATGCTATGCCATAGATAATTATTAATTACACAGATAATTACACCGAGATCAACAAACACATGTATTCCCTATGAGCTTTATTATGCAAGGACATAGATCATGGAGCTTTAACCAATACTTGCTTTGCATTCAAAATGAGATGCGAACAGTCAAACATTAGAGTTGCTCATAAGCTTTGTTCCTATGAGGAGTTAGAATACATAATTCTCACCATCTCTTATGTTGCATTTAAATCAAGATGCCAATGAATATGCAGAAATAGTTTCCCTTAATTGTTGAAATTAAGTGTTAGTGTCAATTCATTCTGGAGATAAATTCAATGCAATGAACATCAACCACACATTGAATTTGTCAAATCTTCAAATTGATTAAAAATTAAATATTGTTGGAGCTGGTTTCTTATTGCAAGGTACCACTTTGAAAACTGACATGCACTCCTCTAGTTCTGTCTTTCCTCCAGCTTCTTTTCCACTTGGACACTCTAAAAAAATATAACAAACCGACAATTTCTAAAATGTGTCTAGTTTGTTTGTGGTACTTCCTGTGATCAACTGAGTAATGATTTTGTGTCAATTCTGGTCTCCACCTATGATTCAACTCTGTGTTTGTTGTGGATATAGATGCTTATGCACTCCCCAAGGATATCATATTATTTAGTTTTCACCGGTTCACAGTGTTACTTTTAACTTTTTAAGTTAATGAATTTCCTTTCATCAGTTCTTTTTGCATGGGTTAAATTTTCAATATTCAATCAGATGTTTTGTGAAATCATGCATTTGTCCTTAGTGGAAGTTAATGAGAGATCTGTGTTTCAATATTTTCTGGCCCACAGTTAAAAATAAATTGGATGTTCTTCAAGATCAATATTTTGGTTTAACTGTGGAATGCCCCAACTGTAGTCTGATAGTTGCCTTTCATTTTCACTACTCAGTAGGGATCTATTTGAGAAGTAATGTTGTTAGTTGTTACGCATTAACATCTGTTGCTGTATGGATTTTCACAATCTTGATTCGCTTGATTACACATTCCTGAACCATATATTTCATGGAAACAACTTAGTAAGATAAGATAAAAGATAATTTTATTAATGTGCGACAAATGACCACAAAAATAGGTCAATGGGAGTAAAGGATACATCCAGTGTGAATACAGCGTGGGAGTGCAAAAGCACCTTCTAGGTGATGCTGAAAGCAAGAGAAAGAAAATGGAAAAAAGTGCAGTGTAGATAAGTGTGTGGCTAAGCTAATCGCTAGGTCTAACCAAAAGATATAAATACTGGTATCATAGGTGTAGTAATATAATGTGCAAATCTGAGACTGGAAATCTGGATACCTTGGTGCTGATCGAGAGAGAGAGAGAAAGAGGGGGGGCAGGGATAGGGGTACTGGGTCGCTGTCAGAGTCACTGAGCACTATAGGGGAATCTGGCTGTACGATCTTGTGGGGGATGTAGGAGCAAGGGAGCCCTGCTCTCCTAACATCCAAGGTCGAAAGAAAGAAGCTTCCAATAGAACCCTGGCAAATCATTTGAAGTTGGGGGGTGATTGTATGGGCGAGAGGCGCCCTACTCTGGATCCATTTGGAGCAGTTTTCCTGTCACTGTGGTGATGTGTGGTTTGTGGTCTGGTTCAGCACCTCCGAAGAGGCCTGGTTTGACACCTCCGGACAGGCCTCAAGGGTATTGGTTTGGAACACTTTGAAGATTTGTTGGTCGTTTGTTGCCAGGATTTAATGGAGCAACTTGAAAGTATGAGGTAATCCTCCTAGTGGTCACATGGCAGGGCGGAGCATGCGAGAACTGAGATCTGTGGTTGAGTATCTCTCTATTGAAGAGGGCTGGGTATCTCTGACTGCAATACGGGAAGAAAATGGAGAGGGGGCTCTTTGAGTCCCTATAGAGGTATTGGTAGTGCTCTCTAATCTCATAGTAGAAGGGGCACCTGAAAATGAGGTTCTTTGGCTCATGTAAGTGGCACATCAGGCAGATCTTGTCTAGCTGAGGAATATGGTGATTGGTCTCCACTTGGAGTCTATGAGAGTCTACCCGTACTCTGAAGCTGGCCTAGAGGGATCATGAGTGAGTGCATCTAGTGTCTACGTGTAATGATTCGTGTTTGTGGATAGCTTAAGGACTGAAAACCCTAGTCAGCTCTCCATCAATACACATTCAATCATATCATGATTATCTTGCTCATTGTTGGAATCTCATTAACCTCAAGAAAAGCACATGTTTAGATTATTATTATTATTATTAAAAGCCTCTTACATTAATTACTAACTCCTAAGTATCCCAAAGTAGGAAGGTTATGGTAGGGCCCTAACATGCCTCCCCCCTTCAAGAGCAACATTGTTCTCAAGGCTAGAGGTGTGGAAACTATTGTAAAATCGTTGTTGGTTGTATTGGGACTTCTCAAATCGAATGTTGGTGCAATTGACATTTTGATGTGGCAGTACTGCTGTTGGGTATAACCAAATGGAACCCTCTTCATCCAGTTCTAGAAGGCTGGTATGAACTTGGCAATTTGGCCCAACAACCCCCAACAACCTTCTTCAAATAAGACACATGAAAGACTGTGTGAATGTTGGAGTGGGCTGGAAGAGCCATTCTATAGGGAACTAGTCCAATGTGTTGGAGTATGATTTTGGTGCTAGCTTTTGGGAGCCCTCATCTTTGATTGAGGTATGCTTATAGGGTTGGAGATGAAGGACCACTTGATTCCCTTCTTCAAAAGAATGCTCAGAGTGATGTTGATTGGCTTGTTGCCTCATTTTATTTCAAGCCAAAACAATATTGTCTTTAAATGTGTGGAGAAGGTTGCTCTGGTGCACACTTCTTGAACCTTGGATGTGCTCGAGCCTCGACAAATATGAGTGATGGAACGAAGTTTTTGGCAATAGACAACTTCATATGGTGACATTTTGTTGGCACTATGATAAGTGTTGTTTTACCACCATTCAACAAGGGGTAGCCAATGAACCATTGGTGTTGTGGGTTTGCTCTAAAACACTGTAAGTAGGTTTCCAAGCATTCGTTGACCACCTCAGTTTGGCCATCTGTTTGGAGATGATAAGTTGTGTTTTAGTTTTTAATTCTATAATTTTTTGCTTTAAATTTCAGGGCAAATTCTAAAAATCTTCCTAGTCTTTTTTTTTTTTCATTTTACCACTGCAAACACATTGGGACAGCAAGCAAATAATTCTGAAAATTCTCTGAGTTTCTTGCTTCACTTCATAATTGTAAACACTTCATAACAGCAGTAAACTTTAAGTGTTCAATTTGACTGATCTTGGTTTATAATTCCTTATTTCATTAAGCGCATTGGCTGAATTGTTCACTTCTAAATTCTGAAATATTCACTTGGTCTAAATGGTTTAACATTGCTTGCTTCACCCAACACATCTATTGGCTAAGTGTATCTTTTGAATTTTAAATTTTTTACTGTGCATTTTACTTATCTTGTGAATCTTTCTATTGTACAAGCTTTTGATGATGTTCTTTATTCTATGAGTCATGTATGAGACATTGTCGCTTGGAATCTTTAAGTTGAAGTATTGGCATAATAGAATATAAGATCTAAATACCACACTTGGAGAAGTGATTTTCATCACTTCAAGAAGTCTGGAATCTCATATTAAATAACCTCGAGTGACTTGTTTTTTCAGATATTTTCCCTTGATTAAGGACTCACCTAGGGCCAAACTTCATAATCTCTCAAGGCATTAATTTAGTAACTTGTTTCATGTGCAATTTCATCTTGTGGATTTATCTTTACTGTGACAAATGCACCCACTTGCTTAACCACATTTTAATTTCAAGTCTTGTGAGTTAATGTTGCCGCCTAGATCCACATGTGAACGTAAGAAAAATATCAATCCACTGAGAGCGGCCTTTGGGGCAAGTCAACGAGTCGGGTGCCAACTATCACCACAACACTCGACTCCTGTTTAGGCCAACTCCTAAACAAAAGCCAAGGGAGGTAGACCCTATGAAAATCTAGGATGGTCGTCTTGGAACTACATTTTCTTTTTCCATAATTGATCTTTGCTAAATGTTCATGGTTTCTTTGTTTGATGTATTGTGCTACTTGATATCTTACATGGTTAAATGCTTTTGGGAAGATTAACTTAATAAAATACATCAACATATCTTAAACTAAGTCGTCTTCTCCCTTTAGCTCTCTTCAAACTTAATCCAATCAACCCATAGGGAAGCCTCCCTTGACTTTGAGAGTTGTTTTAAAAGTGAGAAGTTAGTACTAGTACTAAGGTGATAGTGGTGCTTTCTTCCGAAGTTGTTCCTTGATAGCATTAGTGGATTAGGACTTTTCCACTTAAGTGCTAAATCAAGTTGTAACACCACCATTCAGTAAGGGGTAGCCATTGAAACCATTGGTACTATGGGTTCGTTGTAAAACATTGTAAGTAGGTTTCCAAGCATTTGTTGGCCACCTCAGTTTGATCATCTGTTTGGGAATGATAAGTTGTATTCATGTTCAATTGTGTGCCTTGTAGTTTAAATAACTCATGCCAAAATTTGCTAGTGAAGGTGGGATTGTGATCTAACACAATAGAAGTGGGCATGCCTTGTAAATAAAAAATATGACCTTGGGTCATTGTGGAGAGCATAAATGGGTGTTGTAAGGCACAAAAATGAGCATATTTGGAAGGCAATCGGCTACCACCATGATGGCTGATTTGTTGCCTACTTTCTTGAGGCCCACTATAAACTCCATGGAAATGTTAGTCTAGATAGTGGTTAGGATTGATAGTGGATGCAATGCTCCAAAATTCTTCATTGTTTCACCCTTGTTCCTTTGACAGGCTTCACATTCAACTACAAAAGTATGGATTTCCTTTTTCATGCTCTCATAAGAAAGAGTGCTTAGCTCATTTGTAAGTTTTCTGAAAGCCAAAGTTGCTTGATGTAGGGGATGATTGCAACTCCTCTAACACCCTTTATTTTAAAGTAGAATTCTACGCTAAAAGAATACACCCTTTAAATCGTAAGTTAACCTATTGCCAAGTATAGCCTTTAGGGGGATTGGTGTCCTCCTGAAGTCATTGGATGAGTTGAACCACTACGTCATTTTCCAACCATTCTTGTTGGGATTTTGCGAACCGATTTGGTGTGGGTAAGGATAAATCAAAGAGAGATCACTCCTCATATTTCCTAGACAATGTGTTAACCACCACATTTTGTTTGCCCTTGTATATGATTTCATAATCATACCCAAGCATCTTAGCGACGCACTTGTGCTGCTCTGGGAACGACAACCTCTGTTTCAAAAAATACTTCAAACTATGATGGTTTGTCTTGATTTGGAAGTGCCTCCCAATGGGATACAAGCACCAAGTATCAACTGCATGAAGGATGGCCACCATTTCTTTCTCATAGGTGGACTTTTCCAAATTTTTGTCAGGCAATTGTTTACTATTGAATGCCAATGGTTATCCCTCTTGCATTAATGCTTCTCCAAGGCCTCTGCTTGAGGCATCACATTCCAAGACACAAGTCATAGTGAAATTGAGCATTGCTAAGATGGGTGTAGTACACATAGCTTCGAGCTAAAAAGGCCTACTTTGTGATATCATTCCATACAAAGGCATTCTTTCTGAGCAAGGCAGTTAAGGGGACTACAATTTGCCCATAATTCTTCGCAATCTTTTTACAGTAGCTTGTAAGTCCTTAAAAACTATGTAATATTTTTTGAGTCCTAGTGTGTGGTCAATCCTGCATAGCTTTAGTTTTTTTTGGGATCCACTTGCACGTCGTCTTGATTGATGATGTGACCCAATTATTCCACTTTAGAAGCACCAAAAGTGCATTTGAACGTTTGAGGAACCACTGGTTATTCATGAGGAGTTGTAGGGATTTATCAAAATGTTGCACATGTGCTTCCTAGGTTTTGCTATAAATTAGCATATCATCCAAGAATACAGGCACACAATTGTGCTAAGGGCCAAAAAATCTTCTCATGAGGCTTTATGGGGCATTGCAAAGACCATAAAGCATCACTAAAAACTCAGTGTCCTTATGTGTGGAAAGCCACCACCTCCTTCATCCTAATTTGGTGGTACTAGCAGAGGTTCAATTTAAGGAAGAACTTGGCATGATGAAGCTCATCCAAGAGATCATCAATAATTGGGATGGCAAATATTTCTTTGATGGTCAACTTTTTGAGAGTGCAAAAATTACGACACATGCACCATTTGCATTCTTTCTTCAATACCATGACTACTAGGGATGAGTAAAGGCTAGCACTGGAATGGATGATGCCAACTGCCAATAGTTCTTGAATATTCTTTTCAATTGCATTCTTTTAGGCAAAAGGGTGCCTATAAGGATGCACATTGGGTTGTTGATTGCTTGGAATTAGTCGAATGGCATGATCATGCATTACCATGGGAAGGGGGTAAGCCACAAGGAGCTTCAAATACTTGATAATGCTTAGTTAAGGTCAATGCAAATTAGGGTGAATTTCCTGCGGGGGGCTATGCAGAACTTGGATGGCATTAAATTGGGGAATAATGTTGGAGTGGCCTTTCTTCAAGAGCTTTTCCATATGGTGAGAGCTAATAATTTTTGGTGGGTCGGACTGGAGTCCCTTGAGGGTAGGTTTATGGCCTTCCTTGGTGAAGCTCATGTATAACTCCTTGAAATCCATGGTAACTAGACCTAATGTTCTTAACCATTCTTTTCAATTGCATTCTTTTAGGCAAAAGGGTGCCTATAAGGATGCACATTGGGTTGTTGATTGCTTGGAATTAGTCGAATGGCATGATCATGCATTACCATGGGAAGGGGGTAAGCCATAAGGAGCTTCAAATACTTGATAATGCTTAGTTAAGGTCAATGCAAATTAGGGTGAATTTCCTGCGGGGGGTTGTTCAGAACATGGATGGCATTAAATTGGGGAATAATGTTGGAGTGGCCTTTCTTCAAGAGCTTTTCCATATGGTGAGAGCTAATAATTTTTGGTGGGTCGGATTGGAGTCCCTTGAGGGTAGGTTTATGGCCTTCCTTGGTGAAGCTCATGTATAACTCCTTGAAATCCATGGTAACTAGACCCAGTGTTCTTAATCATTCTACTTCTAGTACTACATCACAACTGTCCATTTCAATAGTGAACATGCGGGATTTGAGTTGATAGTCTCCCATTTGAAGTCACACATTTCTCACACTTGCCACTGCATTTCATCATACAACCATTGGCTATCATAATTTGAAAATTGTGCGCTACATGGACATAACAATTGGTTTCTTCTGCAACTCATCAATGGATAAAATTGAGGGTGCTGCTATTGTTAATTTAAACAATCACCTTTTGGTGCTTGATGTAGCCAACCAACTTCAAGGTTTGGGGAGTTGAGATTCTTGATAAAGCATGGAGAGAAATTTGGGGTTCCTCACAAGGAGACTCAAGTGTAGTTTCATCTTGAGGAGTATGGGTAGGTTCCTCTAATTCTTGCTCAGGAGTCTTTGCCTAAAAAATGTCCATAGGATGATCGAAGGGGGTCACATCAATTTGAAATAATTGATGTTCCTTACATTTATACCCTTTAAAATACTTCTCATCGTAATTATAACTGAGTTTGAGATGTTATGGGGTCAACTTGTGGACCCTTAAGGGTTGAGAGGAGGGAAAATGGTTGGAGATGGTAGAGTAGGGTGTGTGCGGGTCATAAAAGAGGGTCTTTTGGATTGCGCATTTACGATCTATGCTTCTCTACCTATTTGAGAGGCATCCAACCAAGTATCTAAGCATGCCATCATGACTTGTGCTCTAGTCTCCTCCCTTAGATCACTGTTGAAACATTCTATAAAAAAGAATTAGTTAGGCCCTTTGTGTGGATTGCCAATTGCTCCAAGGCCTCTATAAAGTCTTCTACTTTGCATGTTTGGCACAACTAGTCAACCATCCCAATTATTGAGTGTCTCTTTCAAAATGGGCATAGATGGCTTTCACAAATTGGCTCCACGCATTGTATCCACATAGGATTTCTTATGTCATTGCCACCATTGCCATCGTTCTTTATCTAAGTTTAGTACCCCCACTCTCAGTTTCATCAGGTCATTAGTAATACCATGGAGAGAGAAGTAGTGTTCCATCTGGTAACCCAACAGGTGGGGTTAGATCCATCAAGCTTATCCATATCTTATGACGCATATTGTTATCATGAAAGGGTTGTCTAATGTGACACTCTCTATTTATGGAGGATTCCCCACTTGTAGGATCTATTTGATACACCTTCTCTTGGGCCTTTTGGATAGGTCGTCTAAAACTTGATTGACCTTGAATGTTGGTTCATTTAGGGAGGTTTTTGTTGAATATTGTAACTTCTAAGAATATTATATTTATACATTATTTATTCCGGAGATGTTCCATCCCTCCGAGGTGATTTTATTATGTATCCGGAGATGTTTATTCCTCCGAGAAGTTGTGGTAACTAGGGTTATTAGACCCACCATGTGGGGGTCGGCCCAGTCAGTTATAATAGGGTATTTAACCTAATGGTTAAATACGAGCCTACATGTACTTGTGTAAAATATATGTCAGAGTAGTGTATAAATAGAGGAGGTGTGTTCCTCATTTGATACACTCACTCACTTATGAAAAGAGGCGCACTTGTCTGGGAGATTTGCTAAGGAGGATTAGAAGGAGGGAGCACATCTTGTATTTTGGTTTATCATCTTATTGAGGAAAGCTTTGCTGGGTTTTCTACCCCATGAGGGTTTCCCAGGATAAATCTGTGTCTCTTGTGTTTATGCTATGCTTGTTGTTTCTTCAGTGATCCTGTATATGCTATTATTGTGAAATGGAATGTAATGCTGCTATTTTCTGTCTTAGCATATTGAATTTTAACATGGTATCAGAGCTAACCTGAAGGAAGGCAATGTATGGCACTTACGACACTTGCTTCTCTTGCGACAATTTGAAGGTTAGGGTTTTATATAGCAAAAACCAGTCATCGTGGAACTTTCGCTATAAATCCATTTATGCGAAGTTTCAAACTCTGAAAAGTTTACAGGTTGTAGGTAACATCCCCAGGTACCTTGTGTCCAAAGGGCACCCTCAGATTCGTTGTACTTTGTGAGTTATGATCAGTACAAGTTAGGGTTTCTGCCTCTTCCAGATCTCAGTCAAAATCAGGTGACATAGGCAAAAGGGTCATAACTTGGGCTAGGAAGCTCCAAATGAAATTTCGTAAAAAGTGACAGATAGTACACAGACTGTACTATCTCAGGAAACTTTTGCAGAGGCCGAAACTGAACCAGTGACACGTGGCACGCCGTACAAGTTCGCTCTCCTGTTTTATTCCATAAACAGGTCACGTTGCGACACTTGGCATAACTCTCTCTCAGAGAGTCCAATTGAGGTCAGACCTGTCAGGATGGAAAGATAATAGGGCGAGCTATCTCAGGAAAAGGTTTCAGAGGCCGAAGTTCAAACAGTGACACGTGGCACGCCGTACAAGTTCGCTCTCCTGTTTTATCCCATAAACAGGTCACGTTGCGACACTTGGCATAACTCTCTCTTAGAGAGTCCAATTGAGGTCAGACCTGTCAGGATGGAAAGATAACAGGCCAGGCTATCTCAGGAAACTTTTTCAGACCCTGTGGATCGAAAAATTCAGAGTTACAGCAGAAACAATCAGGTACATATTTCTGTCAAAACAGAATTATTTTTGAGCACATTCATTCATGGCTTCCGGAATTTAGGGTTTCGGAGAAAGTTGGAATTTTTGGAATCGGAGTCCACGGCTGAATGCTACTCAGGAAAATCGAAATTTAGAGACCAAGATTGAATTTTTTGGTTGAGTAGAAGACCGGGCTTGATGAAACCCTAGTTCGGGATTTTGATCAGAAAGATGAAAAATTAGGGCTTCAGCAAAAGTTGGAATTTTTGAAGTCTGTAACCACGGCTGGAAGCTCCTTAGAAAAATAAGAGTTTAGAGCCTTGGATCGAACCTTTTGATTGGACAGAAGGGTGGGCTTCATCAAGCCCTAGTTCGGGTTCCTGTCCAGAAGATCCAGAAATTTTGAAGGCAATTTTGAGGGGTCAAATTTTGGAAATTTCAAAATTGAAGTATGCTAGTTTGATCAGTTCAGCAAGACACATCCTTCCATCCATTCAGAAGTATGAAAGTCAAAGATTGAATTTTTAGGGTTTCTCTAGCAAACCCTAATCAAGCTCCAGATCAAGTTTCAGGGGGAGTTGAGGCTAAGGCCTTACATAAGAAGACTACAAGAAGTCTTGTCAGGTATGACTTAAGGAGGTTCAGGTATGTCTTGAAATCTGATTCTTGATTAAGTTCATAATGTGTTTGTCTTCATGTTATTTAGTACAATCTTGATTAATGTTAGAATTGTCTTATCACCCTATCAACAGTATGAATATGATCGAAGACATTCATTGATTAGGGCTATATGATTGTACTTATGCATTATGGTGTTGTGTGAGGTTGATGTTGTTTGCTAACAAGATACAGGTACATCACAAAAGACAAATCAAGTTCCATGACCATGACAACATGAAGACAAAGACTCATCCACTTACGAGTGGTACAGAATGAATAGAAGTTCAGAAGACATACAGAAGATCAAGCGGGAGGCAACCACACAAACATAAAAGATAAGTATTTGAGTTGTTATTAGAAATAGTAAATGATATTGCTTGTATGCATATTTGTATTCCTAGAATATATCATGCTACTAATATGCATATGATTGGTAAGTTGGACAAACATTCCATTGTTGCTTGTCTAGAATGAAACCTCTTTGCTGACATGCTGAGAGCTGTGCACACTCTCGATAGTATGTTCTGGTAGAGATGGAAGGCATCTAGATAGCCACTGTATGCATACAGGATATGGGAAAGTGTTGTGCCAAAGTATTGGTCAAAATAGTTGCATAACTATGTAAATGATATCTGTATGCATAATAGGTTATCATGTCAATATGATTTGATGATTATGAAGTATTACTAATCATTTACTTAATTTTGATTTGTAGGAAAGATCATGATGAATGATGAACACTAAACAAGCGATGGATGTTCAACAAAAGTTTTACAAATCAAACACACTATAGAAGGCTTGTGGCTAGAAGATTCTCTTAGAAAGAGGAAGAGAATCATGATGAGATGTTTTGCTCCAAGTGGCTAGATAAGACCATTCTCTTAATGGTGTAATTAAAGAAGAAGTGTGAATCAGGTTCTGTATGGGTACCCAGGATTGGTAGTCAATTGATGAGCTTAATGATCATCATGGGTAATGTGGATCTCAACCTTTGCTACAAGGTTGAATATGGCTTCTATACACATATGACATGGATGCAAGAAGGAACTCACCGCAGAGTTAGAATGATTTTGAGGCTCATATTAGTAGACCCATCTGACGAGAGATGGCACAGATAGATATGCAGAAAATCACTCAATGCAGAGTGTGAATAATGGACAATTGACAGCTTCATGACAAAGCTTGGGCTTTACCAGAAGTAAAGCTGATCCTAACCTTTACCTTAAGGTTGTGGATGATGAACCTATCATACCATTATTGTATGACGATGATCTCTTTCTGACAAGGAATGAGAAACAGATCATGAAAATGGCTGCAGAAATGAAAATGAAAGATCTCGGATTAATGCACTACTTCTTAGGTCCAGAAGTATGGCAAGATCCAAAAGGAATCTTTTAAATCAAGGTAAGTATGCTGTGAAGTTTCTAAAAAGATTTGATATGTTGGAGTATAAAGCCATGGCCACTCCCATGGACTCCAACTTGAAGTTATTAGTTAATGACTCATCGGATTTAGTGGACCTAACCCTATATAGACAAATCATTGGGTCATTGATGTATTTAACAAATACTAGGCCAGATATATGCTTTGCTGCAAATACCCTAAGTCAGTATCTAGTAGAACCTAGAAAGGTTCACTTAATAGCTACAAAGCATGTAGTGAGGTACCTAAAAGGTACATTAGATTTTGGTCTATATTATCTTGGAGGTCATGAACTCCGTTTACATGGTTACTCAGATTCTGATTGGGCAGGAAGTGCCTCAGACAGAAAGAGTACATCAGGTGGATGTTATAGTCTTGAATCTGCCATGATCTCATGGTTCAGCAAGAAACAATCTAGTGTGGCTCTCAGTACTGCTGAAGCAGAATATATATAGCTGTCTGCTCTGCCAGTTGTGAAGCAGTGTGGCTTCAGAAGCTATTGTATGGAGTGTTTGACTTATAAATGGATTCCACTATGATTATGTCTGACATTCAAAACTGCATCAAGATAGAAAATCTTGTATTCCACGATAAGTAAAAAAAAAACACATAGAGATCCGATACTTCTATATACGAGATATGGTGCAGAGAGGAGCTATCAAGCTCGAGTATATAAGCACTGAGGATCAGATTGCTGATATCTTGACTAAACCTCTGTCTCGAGTAAAGTTTGAATACTTCCGAGACAAGCTTGGTATAGTCCAGAAGGACCCTCCTCGAAAGGGGGAGTAGCATAGTATCTGATAACAAGTCTGTCTCATCAATGATGAGGTTACCTATTTACTGCACCTAGTTACTTAGAATTATTTAGATTTAGGAATCTTATATTTTTTCTTTTGATGATAGATGTATACATGCTTTTGATGATAGATGTATACATGCTTTTGATGTTAGATATACATACTTTTGATGATAGATGTATACATGCTTTTGATGATAGATGTTATGCATGTTTTGATGATGAGGATACATGTTTTGTTATACATGTTTTGATGATGAGGATACATGTTTTGTTATACATGTTTTGAAGATGAGGATACATGATTGACACATGTTTTGATGAAGTTCTTGGTGAACATGTGAGGGGATTGGATCATCCCTGGACTTCAGTCCGAAAGAAGAGCCGTAGACGTATGTCTTCGAGAATGAAGTTCTTGGTGAACATGTGAGGGGATTGGATCATCCCTGGACTTCAGTCCGAAAGAAGAGCCGTAGACATATGTCTTCGTGAATGAAGTTCTTGGTGAACATGTGAGGGGATTGGATCATCCCTGGACTTCAGTCCGAAAGAAGAGCCGTAGACGCATGTCTTCGTGAATGAAGTTCTTGGTGAACATGTGAGGGGATTGGATCATCCCTGGACTTCAGTCCGAAAGAAGAGCCGTAGACGTATGTCTTCGTGAATGAAGTTCTTGGTGAACATGTGAGGGGATTGGATCATCCCTGGACTTCAGTCCGAAAGAAGAGCCGTAGACGTATGTCTTCGAGAATGAAGTTCTTGGTGAACATGTGAGGGGATTGGATCATCCCTGGACTTCAGTCCGAAAGAAGAGCCGTAGACGTATGTCTTCGAGAATGAAGTCCTTGGTGGACGGTTGAGGATTAAGTCATCCTTGGACGTAGTCCTAAATGTACGGTTGAGGATTAAGTCATCCTTGGACGTGGTCCTAAATGTACGGTGGAGGATTAAGTCATCCTTGGACGTGGTCCTAAATGTACGGTGGAGGATTAAGTCATCCTTGGACGTGGTCCTAAATGTACGGTGGAGGATTAAGTCATCCTTGGACGTGGTCCTAAATGTACGATGGAGGATTAAGTCATCCTTGGACGTGGTCCTAAATGTACGGTGGAGGATTAAGTCATCCTTGGACGTGGTCCTAAATGTACGGTGGAGGATTAAGTCATCCTTGGACGTGGTCCTAAATGTACGGTGGAGGATTAAGTCATCCTCGGACGTGGTCCTAAATGTACGGTGGAGGATTAAGTCATTCTCGGACATGGTCCTAAATGTACGGTGGAGGATTAAGTCATCCTCGGCCGTGGTCCTAAATGTACAGTGGAGGATTAAGTCATCCTTGGATGTAGTCCTAAGTGTACGGTTGAGGATTAAGTCATCCTTGTACGTGGTCCTAAATGTACGGTAAGGATTGGATCATCCTCGGACTTTGGTCTTGTGAACTGAGCCGTAGACATGAGGTCTCCGAAAATTGATAGGACTGGATCGTCCCTGGACTTCGGTTCAAAAGGTACATGACTGGATTGCATCATCCTTGGACATAGGTCCTAAAGAGAACTGGATTGATCGTGTGAGGACGATGCTGCTGATCGTGTGATAACGATGCTGCTGATCATATGATGACGATGCTGATGATCGTGTGATGACGATGCTACTGATCGTATGATGACGATGCTGATTATGATGCTGATGATCGTGTGATGACGATGCTGATGATCGTATGATGACGATGCTGTTGATCGTGTGATGACGATGCTGATGATTGAGTACTATCAACTCTGATGATGTTGATGTTCCAGTAACTAGTCAAGTTACTGATGATGATGAATTGAAGAAAGCTTCCGATGATATATAGATGATGTAATGAATGACTCCTTGCTCCTGCAGATGTTATATAATATCCTTCTCGTTAAGGGGGAGTGTTGAATATTGTAACTTCTAAGAATATTATATTTATACATTATTTATTCCGGAGATGTTCCATCCCTCCGAGGTGATTTTATTATGTATCCGGAGATGTTTATTCCTCCGAGAAGTTGTGGTAACTAGGGTTATTAGACCCACCATGTGGGGGTCGGCCCAGTCAGTTATAATAGGGTATTTAACCTAATAGTTAAATACGAGCCTACATGTACTTGTGTAAAATATATGTCAGAGTAGTGTATAAATAGAGGAGGTGTGTTCCTCATTTGATACACTCACTCACTTATGAAAAGAGGCGCACTTGTCTGAGAGATTTGCTAAGGAGGATTAGAAGGAGGGAGCACATCTTGTATTTTGGTTTATCATCTTATTGAGGAAAGCTTTGTTGGGTTTTCTACCCCATGAGGGTTTCCCAGGATAAATCTGTGTCTCTTGTGTTTATGCTATGCTTGTTGTTTCTTCAGTGATCCTGTATATGCTATTATTGTGAAATGGTATGTAATGCTGCTATTTTCTGTCTTAGCATATTGAATTTTAACAGTTTTATGTAACATAATTTTCCAGTTTGCTAAGCTTGTTGTCCATGATTGTGTTTCTAGTAGCGGGCATGGGTGCTTGGGTCCACCCAAAGGATTACTAGAGAGTTACACCAATGCGATAATCACCGCACAAGGAGGTTTTTAAGAGAGGTCGTTCACAAATAGTATGATTGGGTTCACAAAAGAATGGTTACTTGAGAGCTATACCAATGTGATTGGTGTGACACAAGGAATATTTTGAGATAGGTCTCCTACAATGCTACGAGTTGGCCTATTATTCTTGTCTAAGTATTACTAGGTTGATAGAATTCACAAATTCTTGATATTATAGCAATTTTTTTTTTTTCATTTGCCTGTTTTGTAGAGGCCAGGGTTAAGCGTTATAGCTCTTTGATATACATGAGGGTTTCCAACGATAGTACTCGACCAAATATTTTAGAGCACTGACTAAGGACGATAAACTATACCCTTAGATGTACTACTTGATTCCTTGGTGCCGAGATTGATCTCCCTGAGTCTTGTTCTCAATGTACTATAGCATTAGGATGGGCTAGAGACTTATATAAGGTTAGTTTCTGGTGCACCTACTGGACTTCCGATATATTCGGAGTTACGTGAAAGATTGAATTCGTAGAAAGATTTTGTCTAATGCGATACCACTTGTCAAGGTACCTACAAAGGTGTAAAAGGGTGTCCAACCAAGTGACTCCTCTTGTATTCCTTGGGTGTATGCTTCTTTAGTCATAGTTTCCTTGTTGAATGACAGATTTGTGTTTAAAGATGTTGGAAGATGTCTCTAGCCTAAACTTTTTTCCTTAAATTTGGGGACATCCTAGCACATGAAAGAGCTTGGTACCACTTCTAAAGTACTTAACCAACAGAAACAATGATTATTGGGCAATTATTAAAGAAATATAAACTATAGAAAAGTAAATAAGAGATATAATAACTTGTAGAATATAACACTTGTATTAATGGTCTAGAAAAGAGAGAACAATGTTCATGGGCCTCTTCAAGGGGGAGGTTGCAATGTTCATGGGCCTCTCCAAGGGGGCAACCTCCTTTGAGTAGAGTTCCAATACAATAACAACACTTGACAAAACATTACATAGCCTACTAGCTCTATAAATAGTTTCTCTCTAGCAAAACCCTAATGATTTGAGGTCTCATCACTAATACCAACCACATAGTTGGCCTTATTTAATAAAGACGACCAGTTTACATTGAGTAGCTACCCACTAACTACCAAATGGGCCTTATTCAATGAAGATGGCCTTGTACATTAAATACTAACTCCTAACTAACCCAAAGTAGGGTGGTGCCATAATGGATTTCATTCCAAGGTTCCTCTCTTTCTCTCTCTCTTTCTTTCCCTTTGCTACTCTAAAAGTTTTAGGTTTCATGGGGTCTACTTGTCTTGCATTATGGGCTAGGTGGAATGCCACTTGTCATGTAGCATGGCTAGGCATTTTATCAATCTCACATTTTGGATAGCATCATGCTTACATAATGTGTTTACTTGGGTCTTCAAAATGCCTAAATATTTGAAAGTAAGTTCATATATCCACTGGTGGGGCTTTGGCCTTAAGCTTCCACTAGGGAAACAAGACATGGCCACATATTTTGGTATGTATTTACAATACATCGAGGTAGCTATTTACAATACATCGAGGTAGCTTTACAAATCCACATGACTTGGTACGAAGGCACATCCATTACACTTGATTGTTCGAGTACCAGATTGGGAATTCAGGATGGGGTATTATAACACAACTCTATAAGACAATAATTGTTCAAGGATCATTGTGTGAGGACTCTTCATCATACTAATACAACGGTGCTCACTATTAAAGTTTTAAGTGTTACTTCTTACACTTGATTCTAGAAAAGGGTTTTAGGACATATAGTTGTGGTGAACTCTTATCTCCTAAATCAGCATGCTATAAGAAGATAGACAATTACATAAAATTAGATTGAGCTCAACACATATAGTAACCAATGGGTTTCTATTCATTTAAGGATGTAGAATATGTTGTTTCAAAATGAGACCAGAACGATCATACCCAAAACCCTCTTTTAATGAACTTTATTTCTGCAAGGATAGACACTGCGGAGCTCTCACCGAACTTTCAACATGAGATGTCTGCAAAATGTGAGTAAATATTTGCTCTTAACTTCTATAACTGAGTGGTTTTATTGTGGATTGATTTTAAAAATAAATTGGATAAAATTCCAAACATGAACAATGGCTTGAAATTGGTGCATCTTCAAAATGATACAATTACAAAATTGTTTGCCATGGGATAGGCTTGTATATATCTGGCAGTGTTCCCCTGTTTCCTTATTGTCATTTCATTCCAGGGATATTTATTTGATATAGTTAGCAGGTCTTTCTTTTGGAATGGAGCTTTGTAATTGTTCCTATTTGTTTTCAACTCTTGTAGATTTGATACACATAGGACAGTGAGACAATGGACAATTTTCCAAACAATGTGTTCAGTAATTTGATGGAGCTTCCTGACTTCAACTGAGTAAGTTTACAAGTTTATGTCAATTCTAGTCGCCATCCTATGATTAAGTCCCCACCTGTCTTCAATAGCAATGTTTTCACACACTCATTCTGCCTGCAATCTAGTTTTCACCTGTCCTTTCTAGACTCCATCCTATGGCTCAAGCCTCCATCTGTCCCCATCTGTCTGGAATCTGGATAGAGATGCTTTAAATTCTCTGAAACGCTATTGGATGCTTACCTTTGGTTTTTCGCTACTCAACAGTGACTTTTTCAAGTTGTTGCCGTTGTTGTGCAATACACTAGTCTTTGTTGCTGCTTGGATTTTGACAATTCTGATTTATTCGACGAAACTGTCATGAACCAGTCTTTGGCTCTATTCTTCATGCTTGTCTTCCTCATTGATTTTTAAAGCGGGGTAGTGCTGAAAGCTCAATCCAACTCTCCTACAACAAACCCAGACTGTGCCAAGTCCTCAGGCGAAGCTAGGCTTCACAACTCACATGTGGACCATCTTTTGTACTGTGTCCACAAAATGCCTGGTCATCTAGTTCCAAGCTTTGTATGCATTCCTGTGGAGCCATTCACAACCATATTGCTCCAGTCTATTTCACTTGTAAAGTAACTAATTTCTTTGTAGATGAGTAATGTTTAAGTAATTTGGAGTTTGTTAAATTATTTTTGACTGTTGGTTCCTTAGTGCATCATCTCATATTTAGTATAGAACATTTGCTCATTTAAGTCTGAAATGCCCTTTGCTGCATTTCTTGACATCTGTAAATTTAGAACCCATTGACCTGACATCAATGAATCCATGTACTAGGTATGTTGGCTTTTAGCAGTCTTTGATAAGATCTGCGTATTTTATTATTCGGGTAAAAGTGTATGATTAAACTTGATTCAAAGAAATGAAAGTCTAATTTAGTGTTGACTTTGCATCCTCAATGCTTCATTAATGATCTTTAACTGTACTCAGTTATTTCTTCGCTATGGACAAGTTGATATTTGATCCCAATTTGGTTTATAATGTTTTTATGATTTTGTTAAAAGTCGTCTTTACTACTTATCCACGTATCAAGGTAGGTATCTTTGCTGCCCATTGTACTTCTGTTAGGATAAGTTTTAGGACATCTGCAGTCATGGTACCAGGTGCTGCCAAATATATGATTATATATCCTGTTGCCAATACTTGAAAGACTTGCTCCAAAGACATTTTTAGTTGGGATTGACTTTTTCTTAATATATCTTTACATAGGGCTCAATGCAGTCATGGTTCATGGTTCACCACATGTGAAATATATTATTAGTCCAAAAAGAAGGATGTTGGGTTTAGTTTGATGGGATGGTTTGGTTATCACACTGAAGGACTGCTTGCTGTCTAGCCTGCAATTATCGAGATTAAGGTCAAATAATTAGTTCAAACAAGCAATAGGTAGTGAATTCTGATGACAGGATTGTTCATCAGCCTGAGGGACATCCTAGAGTATAGCTGCATAGCATTCCATTTTGAGCAGTTAATCCCAAAAAATGATATTTCATAATGTTGGGCTGGGCCCACATGCTTAAAACTATGGTTATCCTCCTGGAGAGTATGTAGACTATATATCGAGATTGATCAGAATGGCAGAAATCCTCTATGCTATGTGGCATGTGTTATAGCAGATATAAAAGAGCGGTAATAGCAGTTTGTAACTATATTGAAGGCTAGGTCTTTTATCATTATCGGAAGTGGAAGCTACTATTCTCTGTTACCATGGAGTCCATAGTGGCATTGGTTTTGAGTTTAATCCATTGCAAGACAGAATTAAACTTGAAGGATTCGTTCATTCAGAAGAGAACAGAATTCATTTAGACGTTTAGGCAAAATCGGCTTTCTAGTCTCTATGGTTGGAGTAATTTCTTGCTGTACTGATTGATTTTATAGAGCCCAGAATTGTGGGAATAATGTTGCTGAGTACATATTTATTTTCTCTCTCTGGGAGGTCTTGTATGCATTCAGATTTGTGATGGCTCAAATTTCTTTTATATTTCGCTGCATGTCTTCAGTAATAGTGAATTGATAACAAAGTGCACAATAGAGAATGTGAAGAGAACCAAATGTATAAGGGCATTGCCAGTTTTGAATGCTTTATCTTGTTGTTTGTCAAACATAAGTATAGGCTCAGATACACCAAATAAAGAACATGAAGCCTGAACTTTGATACCAAATTCAAGAAGGCTATGTAAACATGCGTGTATGACTATGCATAGCAACATCCTTGGGTATGTATGCCTACACATTGCTACGGAGAATAAAGAGGAATTCAAATTGAGAAAGTGAGTGCAAATTAACATCATAGTGAGGAGAACATCAGAAATAAGAACCGGAAAAATTCTTAAATGACATTGTATATGGACAAGAATTCTATCATTGCAGCACAAAACTGCATAATCTGCTGTGTTACCAGAGACATTCTGTGGTGTTGTATTGATATCTGACACAACTCTTTTGATGCTGGATTCATATCCCAATGGTAATGCAATGCTATAAAATGTTCTAGAGTTATCGGAGCTATGTCCATCACCTTGCTTCTTATTATGGGCATATTTAAACCCAGTAGCACTTATCTCTACCTTCCAATCCCACAGAAACGGGAACAAACCTAAATAGTAAAAAACATCCTGCATAGCAAATTATCTTCGATCAATTTTTGGATGGGATCACAATTGTTTCTCTGAAAAGTACCCGAGTATGTCAGACCATTTTGACCTGGAAATATAAACATGTCTGACAGCTCTCAGTTTTACTTTTCACATAAAATCGAAAGAAATATAATTTTAACTTAACATTAATGTTAATCTAATCATTTGCCACTCTAATCTAAAACCAATGCTAATCTAATAATTTTTCCATACCCTCTAACAATAAATATGACAGCAAGGAGAGTCCTTCAGAGCTTTGAAACATGACTCCCAAAGAAGGTTAAATGCTCTTTTTTAGACTGTTGGTGATGGCGTTGCTTGTTTTGCTTCTAAGTTCTATGGAGATCTAGGACTTTGAAATTCACATTTCGACTGTAGTAGCCATAGAAGAATAGTCTCAAATCATAAAATAATGCTTAGGAAAACGGCACAGCATTAACAATAAATTGATGTCTGATTTTAGGCAGTTTAGTCTGTTACCACTCAAAATAGCACCCTTGACCAAGGTCACAGATCACGGTGTGAAGAGTGGTAAGCACAGGAAGAGCTAGTGCCCAATGTCACCACATCCAAACTGCTAAACACTTTAGGTCAACTCCTAAGACCAAGGGGGAGTCCTTAGATTTTGGTGAATAATATCTACACTTACTTAAACAACACACAAACACCTTTCCCAAGGAACCTCTCAGCAAAGATCAGTGCCTTATGGAGTCAAAATAATGAAGCAATAATAACACTAAGTGAGAGGAAGGAGTTATAACACTTTGTCACGGATTCCAAGAAAGATAACTTCAATATGTTACTGCCGTTATACAACTGCAAGAGTCAATAATACTCCAAAAACTTGATAAAATCGATCAAAGCAATGCCAACTTACCGTATAAAATCTAACTTGTATAGTAAGGCAAGTGACAAGCCTCCGGAGGGCAAGGGGAAACACCAAATCAGATCTGAATATGTAAAATCAGATCTGGTAAGTGCCCTAGAACAACCCTCAAATAGATGGTGGTCCTGCTTATAACGCTTCTCAACAGGTGTCCAACCCCCCAGGGGTCAATCTAGGCCCAAAACCTTGCCTTTTAGACCTTCAAACTTGGCTGAAATGATGAATATATCTATTGTACCTGCAATAACAAATCTGCAAAACAAAACCCCAGCAAACACAGGCCACCGAAAACCTCACAATCCAACCACGAGAAAATGGCGCCTTCAAGAATCCACCATTAATTGCCCAGGGCACACTTTTTCATCCGAACAAAAGTTCCAAATTCCAAATATTTTTTGAGATATGAATTTTTATAATTTTTAGGGTTTTTCCAATATTATATTTATTTTGGTATTTTTACAACATATATACAACAAAATTTTGATAAAAAGAGAAGAGAAGGGGTTATGACCTTAATCCTCAACCCTAGGGCAATTAGAGATCGAGATCAACGTCCCTACTCAATTTGGCTATTCAAGATTTACAAACTAGGACAAAGGCTAGTAACTTGATACTAGGTTGAAGTGGCCAAATACTAATTGGGAAAAGAATGAACCCCAATGCCCATATCGGAGAGCTTCTTCAAAGGAAATTTTCTTCAAATAAGACTAACAAGATGCCAATAAAACCCTAGTTTACCTTACTTTAGGTGCAAAGGCAACATCAAACAAGAAAATGGAGAGATCTTGCCAACATCAACCAAGGAAAGAGCAAGAGAGAGAGTTCTTAGGTCCTCCTTAGCCACGAGTTATTACAACTATTCGTTGGATCAATCTTGCAAGATAGTAAACCCTAGAAATTCCACTATTCAACCTTCATCACATGAAAAGCTTGCCAAAGAGAGAGGTGCACATCACTAAGAAGCTCCAATATACCAAAATAAAGAGAAAAGAGTACATAATTAGAACCCTTGTTTTGTTTACAAACGAGCGCTAGGAGCCTTTATTTATATGAGGCCTCCTAGTCTTTTTAACTTTTTGAGCCTACCTAAAATAACTTAAAATTAAGGTTTGTCACCCACAAGCCAAGGACTAAACCACAAAAGATTAAAAATAATGATAAAATGATGCAATTGGTTTCATCCAAGTGAAGTGATGAACCAGAGGAGGATGTCAAGCCCCAACTAACCCCAACATTGTAGAAGATCCCTCAACATTCTCCTCTTTAACAAGGTAAGGATTTTGCACATGTAGACCAATATGAGGGGTAATACACGAAAGAGAAGGTCCAAGTGGGCATAAATGAGTTGTGTTAAAATGGGTATGAAAACCCTTACACGTGTAATCACCTTCTACATAGCATAAACATGAGTGTGGCTAGGAGCCCCTAAGCCCATCCCAAGAAGCACCAGAGCACCTGTCGGAAAGTGAATAGTCAACCAATCCCATGAGGACATCTGTAGTCTGTTCATCTATCGGAACATACTGTAGTTCGACCGCACCTTTCTGCACCATATCACGAATGTAGTGATATCGAATCTCTATATGCTTCGACTTGTCGTGGAATACGAGATTCACTGACATCTACACACAACTCTGGTTATCACAGTGAATCACAGTTGGCTCTAGAATCTGTCCAAACAATCCCACAAGGAGTTTTCAAAGCCATACCGCTTTCCGAGTTGCTGTACTAGCAACCATATACTCGGCCTCTGCAGAACTAAGTGCTACTGAGGTCTGCTTCCTGTTGCACCGGGATATCACTACAGAACCCAAGCTGAAGCAGCACCCGGAGGTGCTCTTCCTATCTGCAACACACCTGGCCCAATTTGAGTATGAAAATCCCTGCAATCTCAAGTCACATTCTGAAGCATATCTTAGGCCATATCCCACAGTGCCACGCAAGTACCTCAGCACATGTTTTGCAACAACCCAATGAACCTGTCTCGGTTCACACATAAACTAACTGAGGGAATTTACAGTAAAACATATATCTGGTCTGGTGTTCGTCAGGTACATCAAAGATCCAATCAGTTGGTGATACATAGTGGGATCAATCAAATTTGAATCTGAAGCAAAGTCTCTCAACTTCTTCATATTTGCATCCATCGGTGTGGCCATGGACTTGCAGTACAACATTCTGAACCTCTTCAGTATATCAATGGTGTACTTTCCTTGACTTAGGAAAATCTCCTTCTGCCTCTGCCATACTTCTAATCCCAAGAAGTAATGCATCAATCCAACATCCTTCATTTCAAATTCAGAGGCAAGCTTTTCCTTACACCATACAATAAGTTTCTCATTCCCAGTGAGAAACAGATCATTATAAAGGACCAAAATCAGTGGCTCATCATCCACAACCTTGTAGTAAAGGTTGGGGTCTGCATCACTCTTAGTGAATCCCAAGCTCATCATGTATCCATCTATCCGTCCATACCAAGCACGTGGTGCTTGCTTGAGTCCACATAGGGCCTTTTTCAGTCTACATACGTGAGACTCCTTTCCATGGACAACAAACCCTTCTGGTTGTTCAATATATACTTCTTCCTCGATAACACCATTGAGGAAGGTTGTTTTGACATCCATCTGATGCAACTTCCATCCCATAGCTGAAGCAATAGCAATCATCGTCCCGATGGAAGTATATCGAGCCACAAGAGCAAATGTCTCATCTTAATCGACTCCCTCTTTCTGAGAGAATCCTCTGGAAACAAACCTAGCCTTGTGTTTTTCAACACTGCTATCTGCTCCATGCTTGATTTTGTAAAGCCACTTGGAAGTCACTCCTGACTTCCCCTCAGGTCTCGGTACAACCTCCCACACATCATTCTTCATGATGGATTGGTATTCTTCCATCATGGCATCCTTCCAAATTTGGTGTCTAGAGGCCTCTTCATAGGAGGTAGGTTCTGAGTCAATGATGTGACTCATCAATGCTACATAACTCGAGAACCTCTGAGGTCTCTTGCTTTCTTGGAAAGTACCATGTGGAGCTTCATGCCCCTCTGCATCCTGCAATGTCTGTTGTGCCCATCTAGGCCTCTTATGGCCTACTGCAATATCTGTGGGAGCATCAACCGGCTCCACTGGATCAATGGGATCGATCGGTTCATCCTTCTCTGCTAACTCCTTCGGAACTACTGGAGGGGGAGATGATCTCATATCCTTTGAGTTTAGCATCTCCTCATCATCGATCTCCATATCAAATCCTCTACCTTTCCTGATAGCCATCTCTTCTTCAAAGGACACATCCCTGCTGACTTCGATCTCTCTCGATCCTGGGATGTAAATTCTGTAAGCCTTTGAAGACTCACTGTCTCCCACGAAAGTTCCCTTCTTTCTTGAAGGTTCTAACTTTGTCCTCTTCTCCTTGGGCACATGAATGTAGACTGGACAACCAAAGATACGAAGGTGGCCCACTTCTAGTTTCACTCCTGTGAATGCTTCTTTCGGAGTCATGTTCTTCAAGATTTTATGAGGGCATCTGTTTTTTACATATACAGTTGTTCTATATGCTTCTGCCCACAAGAACATCGGTAGACTCTGGTCATGTATCATGGCTTTGGCTGCCTCCACAATTGTTCTATTATTTGTTTCTGCAACCCCATTTTGTTGAGGGTTGTAGGGAACTGTGAGCTCCCTCTTAATTCCTGCTTCCTTGCAGAAATTATTGAAATTTGTAGAGGTATATTCTCCACCATTATCTGATCTCATGATCTTAATTCTCTTTCCCGTCAAATTCTCGACTTGTGCGTTGAATTTTTTGAATTTACTTCGCACTTCCTCGGATTCCTTGGTCTTGAGAAAGTATATCCAAGTCTTCCGTGAATAATCATCAATAAATGTTACATAATAATTATAGCCACCCAGTGAAGCAACAGTCATGGGTCCGCACAAGTCAGAGTGTACAAGATCCAAAATTCCTTTAGATCTGCTCTCACTATTCGGGAAAGATCGCTTGGCACTCTTGCCAAGTGCACATCCTCTACATATTCCATCATTGTCTACATGAAGCACTGGTAGACCTGTCACTATATTCCTTATTGTTGGAAGAGCTTTATGGTTTAGATGAGCTAGTCTTCTGTGCCATAGCTCACCCATGTTGGTAGAATCATGAACTAGTGCTTGAGATGGTGGTGTGCTCAATTGGTATGAGCTCTCCTCTCTTACGCCAATTACTTTTGTTGTATTCATGCTTGAATTCTTGCGCCAAGCAAGGACTTTACTTTCCCATCAGAAAATGCAACTTTATATCCTTTGTCCTCCAAAGCAGATATGGAGACAAGATTTCTCTTCATACCTGGTACATATAGTACATCACTTAAGTGTTATGTGTCACTAGACTCTAACTAAAGGGAGGTAGCCCTAGATCCCTTCAAAGTATAATTAACATCATCCCCAAGTACAACACAGAGATGGGATTCTTTCTCAACAATTTCTGTTAAATTTTCTTTATAACTAGTCATATGCCTAGAAGCACCACTAACTATAAGCCATGTATCACTAGTGGTGGGAATAATACCTGATAAAGCTGATATGAAGAATAATTCTGTACGATCTTCATTCCTTTGCTTCCTGTGATGAGAGTCTTCTTCTACATCAGCAATTGACGCTTCATGCTTTCTTTTGTTTGAGCTTGGACAATTGTTGGCATAATGACCATAAGTGTTGCACCTGAAGCATTGTATATGTGAGTGATCCTTCTTCTTTTTCTTTTGATATGGAGAAGGGCTTGATTTCCTACCTAGGTTCTTGTGATTGTGAAACTTTCTTCCCTTTCCCTTGCCTTTCTTGGTATGGGCCATGAATGATTCTCCTCAGGTTGAGTGCCATGAAGTTTATGTCTTGCTGCAATCCTCGTCTCTTCCTGAGTGCAATTTGCCCATAACCTGTCAAATTTGGGCAACTTGGTCCATCCACTTATGCTTTTGAATAAATGACTCCCAAGATGGTGGAAGACCATTTAGAGTAGTAATGACAAGCTCCTTATCATCGAGGGGCTCTCCACTAGAACTTAGCTTGTCCCTTAGTTCTGTGATTCTCATGAAGTATGAAGCAATCGATTCTGACTTGGACATCTTCATATTTGATAGTTGGTTCCTCAATGTGAGAGTCACATTGATGCTACTATGTTCAAATAACTTCTTCAGGGTTTTCAACATCTTCCTAGTTGTCTTCTTTTGAGATATTGGAGGAACCAAATGATCCTTGACTGAGTCCACCAAAATTCTTCTTGCTTTGGCATCATTCTTCCTCCATTGAGACTTGTCTTCTTTAGCTTCTGGTTTTGGAACCTTCTCATCGACAAACTTCAAGAGGTCATTTTTTCCAATATGAGAAGAACTCTAGACTTCCAAGAGATGAAATTGGAAACCCCATCCAGTCGATCTTCAACCTTCATTCCAATCATCTTGACTGCAGATTTGGACCAGAAACCCTAGCAGGAGCTATTTCAAAAATGAAGTTTGGATTCTTGAGAAACTAACTCCACATATAGATGCACCCTATCAAGGCGAGTTGAGAGAAGGTAAGGTCAAACCAAATCTATGGACTGAACAACATAAAACTTGAAACCCTAATTTCTGCAGTAACTGCAGCAGCTGCAGAATTAGGTAAAAAATGAAACTTCTCAGAATTGAATTTTTCCTTCACCAAAAGATGCGCCTTCCCTAGGGAGAGATTTCCAATGCTCTTTTCAAGCCAAATTTATGAGGGAAGGCCTTGAAAAGTGAAACCCTAGCTTCTAGCAATGGCTTCTTCTAGTACTGCTCTGATACCATGTTAGTTTTTACACAATTATAGCAGTATAATTTAATTGTAGCTAAGCAATAGGATCACTAGAAGAAAGACAAAGCACATAAACAATGAACACAAGAATTTTATTTTGGGAAACCCAATAGAGAGAAAACCCAATAACCTTCGTATAGAGATGATCAATTCCGAGAACAGAGTACAGAGATAAGAGAGAGAAACAGAAAATCTCTCCAAGAGAAAAACCAAAAATCACTTCTCTAGTTGCAGATGTGAACTTCTCTCTACACTAGTGCGAACTTGCTTGAGTTGGATGAGTGAGTGAATGAGGCACACGATCTCTCTATTTATACACATGAAATCTAACCTTTTTCCCTTATTGGGCCGACTTGTCTAACTGACAGAGCCGACTTGTCTTGGGGAAAGATAAAATAACATTTATTAATTCTTTTCTTTGTATAATTTTTCCCCAAGGTTTACATTGATTCTTTCAAGGGTTTTACATGATTAATTACATCAATATCTTCTCCTGTAGGAGGTACAAAAATAATATAATAAAATACAATAAGAATAACTACCGAAGTTGGACTATTTCCAACACGGATCCATCACTAGATTACTTTTGATCATTGTTGAAAAAATCGACATTGGCATAAAATTGGTGAGGGTCCCAAATACAATGTTTTAGCAACATTGGCAAAAAAACCGTCAAACTGCGGCAAGCAATACAAAATTTAAAATACAAAATAAATTCATTTTCTTCAATTTTTTAAACATATAAACCAATAATAACATCAAATAAACACATTGGCACATAAGTATGGAAAAACACCAATATATATAATGTAGTATGCCAAATCAAAATCGGTACATCAAAGTTGATACTGAATCCTAAACCCTGAGATATCCAATCAAGGACTCAAAAGTGGACAACCAATACAAAATGACATCAAATATATAAATGTATCTCATCATCATGAATAATCTACAATGACAAATCTAGTAACTAGTTATCCCGTATCGATTCCCTCTCCCCTGTTTATGGAAAAGGTCGTGGCTCGTTTGCCACTAGAGGTCCCTGCATCATCTATTTGATGCCGATTGGTGGCTATAGTTGTATCAATCTATGTAGAAGGTGGTGTTGAAGCTACCACATCACCCTCCATGATGTCAAAGTCCTCCTCTACCCTCCTCTTGTTGCTCCTCTCCTACCTCTTGTTCTTTCTGTTGTTGCTCCTCCTCTAACCATGCAAGTGCCTCCTTTATAACAAGTGCCTCATACTCCACCCTCCATTGAGACAATATGTTAATATCGTCCACATTAGGTATCTTCTCCAGTTGCTTCACCCATAGTCGAAGATTGTAGTGGACATATACCAAATCATTAAGATGTGGGAAATCCAACTTGTAAGGTCATACATAAATTTAATTAGTTTTGAGGATCATAAATATGTTAGGGTCATAAATTATAATAATTGTAATTGCTTAGTTGAAGTTCTAACTTGTTGCACTTATTTTAGTGTATTTTTTAAAGCACAATCCATTTGTGCTTGCATCCTAAAGAGCTATAGGTTTGGCCAAGGACTTGAATGGCGAATTTTCATAAATTTGGTGCTTTTGTACCATAATTTCGCCACAAAAAACTTCAACAAATAAGAAAAAATAGACTTAAATTACATTTCATTAAAACATAATACAACTTTCAAATAAAGCACAATTAAAATTTTAAATTCTAGTGGCTTAAATGGCATCAAAATGCTCCTTTCACTAATAGCATCAACACAACCAAATAGTCCACTAACCTATGATACATCTCCATCTTGCAATTAATTGTTCTGCGAGCCTTGGCATCAAGTACCATCCTCTTGAGACATATCAAGAGCCCTTCCATCACCTCACCATCAAAATCAAAGTTGCATGAGTAAGCATATGTAGGGTTGAGGAAAAGTGCTATTGCATGAACAGGTCGATGGAGCATCTCCAAACCTAGATCATCAGGTATTTATCATATCTGGGAGTAACCTTGGCCACATAATAAGATCGGATAGCTTCTTTGGCCCTATCCACGACCTCATACAAATAGCCCATTGTGGGCTTATCCCCATCAACCAAGCAGAGAACCTTTACCAAAGGTTCACTAATCTTGCACACTTTTTGCACTCCTTCCCAAAAGGAATTAGTGTACACTAGTTTAGCAATGGCTCTCCCATCTTGGCTTGTGCTAAATGCACAACCGTGCCACTCATCCAACTCAAACATGTAAGACCATGCATTGGGAAACCAAAAACCAAATGGATATCAACTCCTCTCTACCGAACGCTCCGTTTCCCAAACGGGTATGATACCAAAGACTATATTGCTCCTTGATTGCCTCTTCTATTACTTTCAACATTTTCTTGGCAACTTTAAGTTCATTTTCATTGAACTTGTTTCTCCAAGTCTCTATTTGTTGACGTGCACTTCACAACAATTCTATTTTTTTATGCATGAGGATGCTTTGTTGGCAAATGTTTGAAATATGGATTCCAATAGCTCCCACACACACTATATTATAGATGGAATAACTCAAGATGCATAGTGAGGTGTTGCACTTCCTTGGCATATATAGTCATTGCTACTTTTCAGAGGACCCTTTTGGCACAACATTGTTGTTAGGGTGCCTTCTTCTGATGTACTAACCTCTCTATCTAGGGTTTACCCTTTTGAGTTGCCCCCGTTTAATTTTCTTGTTTTGTCTCTCTTTCTTTCTTTAACCTAGGTTTTAGATTGCTTCGGAGATGCTTTAGGCACTCCTAATTATTGTTGTGAAACATTGTTCTTCCTAACCCCATTGACATATTTTTGTTCTTCCTAACACCATTGACATGGAAGCTGTTCACTTCTAGAATTTTTGCTCTCTTTCAAAGTTCATTTCAGATGAACCATTCAACATCCAAATTGACGGTTTTTCAGGCATATCTTCATTGAAGCTCAGTTGAAAAGTTTCAGATTGTAGATGATATAAGCCTATGCACTAATTCATGTTGTTTTAATGGTATAATTATTCAGACTTGTGATTGAAGGGGGGAATGTTAGACTATAAGTACCTAGCCAATCACAAAGGCCTAGATCACCTCTCATATGAGTTGTTATTCTTATCACTTTATGAGTTGTCATACTTATCCATTGATGACTTATCAATGAGATCTAGATCTAGGGGTGACTATGATCCTTGTACCATATAATACCATCATTGGTATGAAGATTATGTTGAGAATGGCTCAAGCCTTTTTCGCCTAGTTTTTGTCTTGTGCTTGCTTGTTCCATTTCTTAACAAGAGGGAGTCAGATCTCTCTTTCCATACAATATAATTATTTTTCTAACCAACTCCTTGACAAGCCCAACAATAATAAAAAACTAGAGTTAGTTAGGCCTTTTCTAAGTAAAAGATCTTCATTTCCTCAAGGAGAATTCACTTCACTAGAAAAATGAATAAAATATTACAAGGAAATCTCCAAGAGAGAAGGTGCACTAGTAACATAGGCCCATTTTGCCAAGTCAAACCTTCAAGAAGTAATAAAATATGTTCCCCTTGTGCACCCTTCAAGATGCTTTGAAGTGGTATAAATAAAATAATGTTTTTTCTAAGTAACCACCTCCATGAGTCGAGTCAACAAATAGTAGAATATTGAGGTGGTTATAACTTCCAAATGTGTACCCTCCAAGATATATAGATATAACCAACTTCCAGTTACTAGTCACTTAAACTTTACAAGGTGTGCAAGGTGTAGACAAGACCCATTGAAAGATGCAAGTGGACCTCCTAGAGGAACACGCCATCTAATGCCTTGGGAAAATATGCTAATGGATGAATGACATGGTCAAAACCCTAGGGCACATGCATAACAAACCCATCAAATAACGTGCAAGCACAAACAAGTCTATAAAATTAGGTTAGCATGTGTGAACACGATTAATATCAAACCCTGGTGAATTTGTGAAGGGAGGCAACAATTAAATATTCTTATTTTAGTATATTGCCTCAAAACATGTGCCAAAGGCAAGGGGCATTACCCTCAAGTGTGCACCACATCACTTAGAGTTGCATTCCCTAGTGATTAATTGAATTAAAACTCAGGGAATGAGGCTTCAATGCCTAATTACAACGTTAGGCCAATTAATGTAGCGCTCAGCCTAAGGTTTGGGTTTTATTAATAAATGAAAATATTCCAAACCAGTTTGATGTGCTCACAATTGAAATGATGAAAACTAGAAATGTGACAAAATGAAGGGTTAATATGAGATGGTACTTAGGGAATTTTATAAGTAAAATGTGCCATGTGCCCTCTAGGAAAGGGAAGGTGATGAAGTGTAAGTGTGATATGGATTTTATCAAGGTAAAAGGTGAAGATGTGACAAAATATGCAAATTACCTAGGTAAAATGATGGAAATGTGATGAAATGTAAATGATACTAGGAAAACACCAAGCAAATACACCTCCATGCTAGAGGACACTAACAACTAAGAACAAGACTTGAACTAACCATGCAAAACCAACTGAAAGTAGTGACTAGAGCATGAGGAAATAACTAGGTGATTTGCCCAACATTGATCCAATATGAAGAATGCCTCCATCAAACTGCAAGGATCATGATGCACAACTGAAGCAACCTCCATCAAACTAACCAACATGATCATCCACAGAAGTGAGTCTCCTCCACCAAATATCTCCATCAAATGCCAAGAAGAGAAAGGCTCCATGAAGAAGTATACCCCCAAGTCAATGAAGATGCTCCAAGATACCAACTGAAAACTTCAATGTAAAACCTCATACAGTATGAGGTGTGACATTTGAAACTTGTAACTAATGGGTGGTATTATAAAGTATAAACCCATTTCCAAACAAATTAAATATCTACAAGATGATGAAAGAAAATACTAAAAGAAATTGAAAAATGAGATAGTGAAGTGCTTTTTCATTCACGGGAAGCGTAGTAGATGAAGCCATATTTCTAAGGATTAGTGCTACATAATATTCTAAAATAACATGGGATATTATAGAAACACATATGAAGGTGCAACAATACACATGAAGATACACATCAGTGCAACAAATACATTAGATACACATGCACTTCATCAAAAAACTTGTTCCAAATCATGTTATTAAAGTGCTCTATCGCTGTTAAGATTAATCAAGTTATCGGCATTTTCACAAAGACTCTTACAGGAGCGCAGTTTTCCAAATTTTGATCTATGTTAGGAGTTCAAGAAGTTGTCATTAAGGTGGGATAGACTCTAATGCCTCCTTCATTCACTTATTGTGACACCTTTGTAAATCCTTCAATCCTATCCCAAGTTGCTCTTAAAGGGGGATGTTAAGATATTAAGACACTTAAGATTTAGTTAAGTTCAACTTGGTCTAATAAGGTAAAGCATGTTTCTTTAATGTGCTTTTGTAACTAACTTATCCAATGGTCACAATTATGTTCTATGAAATGAACAGAGTTCATTTACCAACAAATATCCAACATAAGAATGGCAATAAATAGAAATCCATATCGGAGAAGTAATAAATATAATTGAATAAGATAGAATGGATGATATGTTACAATGCCATGTGATGGTATACTTATACGCATTGACTGGTAACCATGGTTGAATGGTAATGTCCCTTAGTTAGGATGTGACACTTCATTTATATTTATTATTAGTATTAGTATTTATTGATGTCTATTTATATATTTATGATCATTACATTGCCTATCCCTTCAAGATTCTTTGTCCTCGAATCATTCTTATGGAAAGCTTTGTCTTTGTTTTGGCATGTAATGCTTTCTTATGATTCTCTGTGCTTGAAGTTGTGATGGTTGATGATACAAGACAATATGATCTTCTAAGCATTGAGCAGAATTGTTGAATCGTGAAAGGATCTAACTTTCCTAATCTGATCCCTTGTGGAACAATGCACCTATAGGGGTCCCAAGATAAACTTTTATTTTAAGACCTAATTGCACTGGCATTAATATTCTCTGGACTATAAGTCAATTGCTTTTGTTTAGAGCGATGTTGATATATTGATCAGTTAAAGTATTGGCTCTTGTGATTAGGATGTCGATAAAGCGTCCTTGTAACATGATCTTTCCTTATCATACTTGTAGTGTTTTGCTGATTAACTTTTGGTATTATGTCTTCTTCATACATGTGTCACTCTGTTGATCACTGGATATTAGTAAGGACACTTGGATTTTCCATCTTTTGTACTTTGACATTTGAAGATATTTTCTTCCTTCAATTGGATTTGCACCTTTTTGAGTTGTGATCTTGATCGGATCTATATTGGTTCCTTTCTCCACAACTTGGATTTTTATGTCTAAAGACTTATCGGTCATTGTTTCCTAATTAATCAATGCTTCCTTGTTGGTAAATTGCTCTAACTTGTTTTGTAGCGACTTCATATCATTCTTTAGCTTCTTAATTTGTGTAAGTAAGCTTTGATTATGACCCCTTAAGCATGAAAGTTCTTCATTATTTCTGATTTGTCGCCTTTGCTTGTGAGAGTCATGCGCTAGGGCTCCTAGCTTGTGTGATGCAAGTGAATAGTAAAACTTGTGAGATGCAAGTCTAGATCCAAGGGTTGGACAGTTTGTCTGATGCAAGCTTATTGTTAAGCTTTTGGAGAGGCTAGTATAGCTTGGTGGTTTGATGTTGTTGGTTAGGTTTTGCAATAATTGTGGATGCCCTAGCTAGGGTTTGTGATAGTTTGGAGAAGTCATCGCTTGGTATAAAACAGAAGGACTTGATGTACCAACGTTGACAAAGCTGAGATATTGTACTTTATTTTCATATTGTGATAATAAGGAGTTGTACCATTGCTGCCCTAAATCCTCTTATTGCAGATCTGATTATCAGGTCTAGTTTCATGTGTTTTGAGCAAGTTTCATGGCCATTTGATATGCTGATTTAGTGGGACAGCAAGGGTGAAATGTCAAGTGATTTGGCATGTCTTAGATGGAACCTCAGATATGAAATGTGTTGTTATATTTATGTTAATGAATGCAGTTTTCAAATCTCCATACTTGATTAGATCATACCCTAAGCATTGTTGCATTGATCTAGTGCTAAAGTATTTTACGGTATTTGTGAATATTTCAGTTCATCACTAAGGCTGAAATTATATGTGATATATACATGACCTTTTTGAAGTGGGGAAATTTCTGAATTGGGTAACAAGCAGGTTTGTTGGTGAAGATTCCTTGTTCTTGAAATTTCGTTGATCTGAATTTGTAAAATCTACAAGTTTGAAATACTTACGTCTACCTACCAAGCAGGAGTTGAATAGGATCACCCGATATGATACCTATAGGCAGTTCGTGCAGGTCACTTGGATCAAACCTTAAGGTGGGTTACATCTAAAGATGGCCTTTTATGCTAAGCACTTCATTGATTTGAGGGACAGTCTCATTGTTTGGCTCCATTACACACTCCACTATTGGGAACATGCTCTTTGTACTCCTTTAGGCTAGTTTAGAGTGGGTTCTCATTGTCTTAAGGTGGAGACAAATCACTAGACTGGCCATTCAGACAGGATTTGCCAGGTTTGCCACCTTCGAGAGGTTGAGACCGAGGAGCACTTTATCTTTTGTTGTCCTATTTACTATGTGATTCGAGGGCGATTCGATTGTCTTTTTAGGGAGCTTCAAACTGTGACCAGTTTCTTTAGGTATCCTGACCAGAGATGCCTAGCCCTTTACTTGTAGGAGGTCCTTCAGCTTCGTGTCCTCGTCCTTCAACCACAATCACATTTTGGACCAGCCTCACCTCATCGAATCACTTCCTTCTTTTCTGTGCTTCCATCTTTTAGGGGCTCCAAGAGA
Organism: Larix kaempferi; assembly: GCA_027924585.1. NCBI lineage: Eukaryota > Viridiplantae > Streptophyta > Pinopsida > Pinales > Pinaceae > Larix > Larix kaempferi. Next base: position 14,611,813 of record BSBM01000017.1, on the reverse strand, counting down.
CAAACGAATGGCGGTATTGTTTTTAACCCCGGATCAGTTCGGGTGCAAAGGATCACCTCCACTTTTGTCATACCTCAACAACATGACCAGTCTCGGCTCCATACCAGTAGTTAGATGATTTCAGTCAGGTCATAGCGGCAAGCCCCCAACTTTAGGCAATGATGCATTACCCAACCTAGCTCCTCTTCCAACCCATCCTCCAGACAAAGTTCTACTTTGATCTTCCTCCATTCAGCCTTGGATGTTAGGAGAGATGGTTCCAGCGAACCATGACAGAATTACACCTCTTGTATCAAAGATCCTAGATCAATTTTCTTTGTACATTTCTTTTCTAGATCAGCTCTCCATCCTCAGAGTTCACCTTCTAGTATTTAGGTTAGAATCATACTTTTTCTTTCTGCATCTTGTTTTTATAGGAGCCGCCTTACTGCTTCCACATTGTATTGACATCATGGTACCAAACAGTCCCATTGACCTACTTTTGTTGTCATTCGTAGGACATTAATAAAATTATCTTATCTTATTTTATCTACCGTACTAGATGCCAACTCTAAGGGACCCTTCTCATATGATAGAATCCTCTTCATTGCCATACAATTGTCATTTCATGGTTGTCATAAATATAGGAACATCCCTGATTGCAAAGCTTGGATTTAACTTGGTCACTATGACATAAATCAAGCTTCCTACCAGTTGTCTATACACTCGTTCATTTGTCAATTTTGAATTATACAATGTTGATCATTTTAGCCCAACCTCCATAGGTGTACTTGTTGACGTACAAGTAGCCATTCCAAACCTCTCAAGCAAGCCTTTGTCATACTTTGTTTGTGACATAAACATACCAGCATCAGTTTGCAAAAAAATTTCAACTAGGCTGTAGTGAAGGAGGCTAAATTAGTCATGCTAAAAACTAAACCAAAGTCATTTTATATTATGAAATGCATTGACCTCGTTACTTGTGATTATTATGTCATCCACATAAACCACTATGATCACCACATGATCACCAATACCTCTAACATAAAGATTTGGATCAGAGGAGCTTCATCTAAATCCAGATCCTATAAAGTATCTATCAAATTTCGTATATCGAGCTCTTTGAGTTGTTTTTAAACTGCAAAGAGTTTTACTTAGCCTACATACCAAGTACTCTTTAATTGCAACCTGAAGTCCCTACGGCTGATAGATAAACACTTCCATCTGAAGATCACCATTGAAGAATGCACACTTTAGATCAATTTGATATATTTGTCAGTCCAAGAAGGCTGCCACAACTGTCACTAATCTGATTGTGACCACTGTTCGAGCGACTGTTTCTTCATAGTCCACTCCTTGATGAGCAAAACCTTTGGCAAGCAACCTTGCCTTGTGTTTTTCCAATGAACCATTCACATTACATTTTCTTTTTTAAGCCCATCTATAACAAATGGGTTTCTTCCCTGGACGTAACTGTTGCTAAGCATTGTTCGTCATGAATGTAGCATATTTAGCTTTCATGTCCATTTCCCACTCACCATGTCCCTTTGATTCATCATAAGTCTACTATTTAAAAGAGTTATGAACAACAACCAATGCAAAATTTATATGTTAAGGGTGGTACTAATTGAAATTTTACCATCTCTCAGATCTTCTATTGTTGTGTCATACCACTTAAGTCTGCATTTTTGCAGCTCTTGCATCCAAATCAGTCTTCTTATCGACCTGATTTGATGTTATTTCAATGCATGGATTGTCACATCCAACATGCACATTTTTTTAATATGATGATTCCCCTTCTTCCTGCAATTGAATACCCTGCAATTTGGCTGACATTTTACCTTCCAAGCAGCCAACATCATCAGATTTCAGGTTCGTTGAATTCTCATCAAAGATTCCATCCCAATTGAGTTCTCCTTTGTTGGTAGCCTTATCCATCAAGCGATGTGCCTTAGATTGTGCTTTGTTCAATGAAGTGAACACATGTAGTTGAACTAAAAACTTTTGGATGACTAACCTTGGGTCTTCTACTGGACCATGTCTTCTCTAGTGTGATGTTTTGGACAGCCTTGTGGGGCTCCTATTGAGCAGATAAACATGAAGTTTACTACTTCTCCCTGGAGCTTGTTTGGTACAATTCTACATGGCAATGTGGAGCTTCCCATTTCAACAATTGTTCTGTTCCACCTTTCCACTTCCCCATTTTGTTGAGGTGTATATGGTAGTGCAATTACCATATTGGATTGTTGAAAAAGTTAACTCTCGAGGTCCTCCCTCTTATTTTTGGTGTGGTGTGATGAGGGGGACATAAAAGTCCTTTTTGTCCCTTATGATGTATTTATGTAAAAGAGACATTATGTAAATAAAAGAATTCTTTTTGTACTTTATAAAACTGGGTCTCACTTAAGTGATGTATTTAATAAAAATTTTTTATTATTATTAAAAAGTGCATCTAATGTGGACCCTAGATCTCCTAATCTAATCCTAGCCAATGATTAGGTAGTTTCTTTGGTAGTTAGGGTTAGTTAATGAGAAAAGTATAAAAGAGGGAAAAGGGACAAAGGGAAAGGCACATTCACCACCAAGAAGAGAAAGAGGAGAAGTGAAGGAGAAGAAGAGTTTCCCAAGGCATATTGGCACAATTTTCAAGAGAAAACCAGCAGCACGCATTCCAAGGCAGCCTGAAGCAGACTGACAGTACCGTACAGTCACACATGTGAGCACATTTCCCAAGATTGCAGACTGTTGCATTAATTGCAGACCGTACACTGTACAACAGTGTTTTCAGGCATGTGTGGGCTTGAAAATCGAGGCAGCAGTTTGACAGTACCGTACAGGCCGTACAGCACGTGTGGGCAGGCCATACCACTGTTTTTCAGCACGAATTTTGAGGTAGTTCGCTGCTGTTCTGTTTTTGTGGAATTTTGTCAGTAAGGGTTAGAAGAACAATTCATTATAAAGGAATTTTCTGAGTATACTCTTAATAAAAAAATTCCTCTTAGGGTTTTCCCTAGGTTGTGGTTTTGCGAGGTCAAGGTTGACCAAAAATAGCTGTGTTCAATGTGCTTGTCCAGTTTCAGTGTTTGAAGGACTTTTAGCATGGTGGTTTTATGTTTCAAAGATTGCATGTGATTCTTTAACCAAAACCCTAGTTGTTGAAAGTGTTTGACGGAATGTGTGAATGCGAATTTTCATGCTTATGTCAAGTTTCTTCATGGTATCAGAGCGATACTGAAGAAGAGCAGTTTGCTAGTTTGATTCACAGTGTGGTGAGGTGAAGTTTTTCAGTTTTTAATTAAATGGCTACCAGCTTGAGGTTTGAAGACCGGTTGGATGGAGAATCCAACTTCAATCCATGGAAAGGACGCATTGTTTTGTTGTTGGAGGAAGTAGAACTATGGAGCATAGTTGAGAAGGCAGTCATAGTGCCTGACAAAACTACTGATGCGGCCGGTTATGCAGATTATCAGAAAAAGAATGTGAAAGCCAAGAGGGTGATACTTGATGCTATCAAGGATCACCTTGTTCCTCATATTGCAAGGAAAACAAATGCATATGAAATGTGGGCTTCTTTAACAAACTTGTACCATAGTAGTAATGAGAACAGAAAGATGGTACCGAGAGAAAGGCTGAGGGACATTAGGATGACTGAAAACGAAAAAGTGGCCTCTTATCTCACAAGGATTAGTCAAGTTCAAGATGAACTTGCAGCAGTTGGAGAGGTTGTTATAGATGGAGAAATGGTAAGAACTGCCCTGAATGGGTTTTCAGGTGCATGGAACACCTTTGTAAAAGGTGTGGTCTCCAGGGAGCATAAACCCAATTGGGAGAGACTTTGGGATGATTTCATCCAAGAAGAGACTAGGGATGAGGCTCTTAAAAGACAACAATCCAAGAATGGTGAGATGGAGGAGAATGTGGCTCTTACAGTTAAGAGTGAGAAGAATAAAAAGAAGAAAGACCTAATCAAGATCATATGCTTTAAATGTAATCAGTTCGGGCACTATGCTTCCAAATGCCCGGAGAAGAAGGAAAAGGCAGAGAAAGATATTGCAGCATCTGCAGTAGATGAGTTTGTAGCACAGTTTGAGCAGGAGTTTTCTTTGGTTTCTATTGACTCCGGTATTGGGAGTTCAGTCTTTGAGCATGTCTGGATAGTTGACAGTGGGTCAACTAGACATATGACTGGACTATATGATGCCTTCCAGATTATTACAAAGTTGGGCCCAGGGCACTATGTGCAGTCAGACATCCACAGTTCACAGGTAACAGTTTGAGGTGTTGGAACAATTAGGTTCCAACTGGACCTTGATGAGGTCCTGGAAATACATGGAGTTCTCTTTGTTCTTGGGATGGGAGTTAGCAAACTCTCAGTCTCATCTTTAGAGGATGATGGTTATGGGTTGTTGATCAAAGGTGGTCATGTTTTCATTTATCAGACGAAGGATCCAATTGGGACCACTATCCTTCTTGGTGATCGCAGGGATAGATTATATGTGGTGAGAGGACATGTTGTACGTCTGGGGTCAGGAGGATGGTTATCTGAGTCAGATTTTGAGGATGGGGAAGGTGTAGCAGTTGATGAACATGTTATCTTTATTTCTTTTGACGAAGAGAGTGATTCTCTTCAAAGCATTGGCAGGAGACTCAATCAGTGAAGTGATGGTGAGCAGGTTCAGGAGACTCAAGTGGAGTCTCGAGGTTCAGAGTTTCAATTCAAGGTCGGGCACATGTCTCCGAGATGCATTCTAGAGCAGGAGGGAGCTGCTTTAGGAGTCAGAGATGGAGATTCAAATGATGCCAGAAGGACCTCCCTCGGTAGGAGGGAGTGTTGAAAAAGTTAACTTTGGAGGTCCTCCCTCATATTTTTTGTGTGGTGTGATGAGGGGGACATAAAAGTCCTTTTTGTCCCTTATGATGTATTTATGTAAAAGAGTCATTATGTAAATAAAAGAAGTCTTTTTGTACTTTATAAAAGTGGGTGATGTATTTAATAATTACTTTTTTATTATTATTAAAAAGTGCATATAATGTGGACCTTAGATCTCCTAATCTAATCCTAGCCATTGATTAGGTAGTTTCTTTGGTAGTTAGGGTTAGTTAATGAGAAGTAAAGTATAAAAGAAGGAAAAGGGACAAAGGGAAAGACACATTCACCACCAAGAAGAGAAAGGAGAAGAAGAGTTTCCCAAGGCATATTGGCACAATTTCCAAGAGAAAACCAGTAGCACGCATTCCAAGGCAGCCTGAAGCAGACCATACAACAAACTGATAATATTGTACAATCACATGTGTGGGCACATTTCCCAAGATTGCTGACTGTTGCATTAATTAATTGCAGACCCTATAGATTGTACAATAGTGTTTTCAGGCATGTGGGCTCGAAAATCGAGGCAGCAGTTTGATAGTACCATGCAGGTCGTACAACACGCGTGGGCAAGCCATACCACTATTTTCAGTACAAATTTCGAGGTAGTTTGCTGCTATTCTGTTTTTGTAGAATTTTGTCAGTAAGGGTTAGAAGAAAATTCATTTTAAAGGAATTTTTTGAGTATACTCTTAATACAAAATTTCCTCTTATAGTTTGTTGCTGCTGGATTTGCGCACCTGGTTAACGCAACAAAAATCTCACTACTGCTTGGTGCGCCCTTAGGGGCAAGTCTCGAGTCAGGGTTGTCACTTGATCCTGACTCCTCCGTTTAGGCCAACTCCTAACCGAAGCCAAGGGGGGTAGTCCCTATGGAATGTTTCTAAGGTTGTTAAAATGCTTTAGAAAGTTAATTATGGATGTTTTTTAGGAGTTTTAAAGGGTATGATTACACTGTCCAAGTTTGTTGTAAGAAATTAAGAGATGCTTTTAACAGTATATAATAGACAATCACCAGCATATAAAGATTAAACAACAATTGATTGAACTGATATTAAGTAAATATAAAGTACTTGTTGTTTTAGATCAGTGCCAATGGAATCAAAATAAAAAATAAGGTGATGCTGCTGAATGGGAAAAGTTTTGCAAGTGTATCTTGGTCAATTTTAGAAATGGAACTTAGTTAAGGGAAAATGGAAACTCCAGACCGTGAGGTAGGAGGAGCAATGTCTGGAAATTAAGTGAAGGTGGCTCCTCACGAAGACGTGTGGGTTGGAGCGGATTCTCGAGGGTGTGTTCAACACTACACCAACAAGGATGTAGTCTAACGATGCCTTGAGGTCGCTATCCAATTGTTCCCGTTTCTTCTAAGGAATTTCCCCATGCAAAACTTAATGTTTGTGTTGGATTTGCACTATGTTTGGGGTTGTTAATTTTTTATCATGAGTTCTTAATTAAATCTTGAGAATTAATAAGTTGCTATAACTCTTTCTGATTTCCCTAGGACCAGGCAAATGCCCACAAAGGGAAAGAGCATACTTTGAGTGATAGCAAGATGTTTGTTCCAAATTAATGCTTGAAGATAAAAATGCTAAACGAAATGTGGAAAGATATAGGTCACCGGATCTATGTGTCACTTTCTGATCAACCACCACTAATCGGCAATGCCTTTATGTGGTGGTGAGAGCATACTTCGTGGCAACGAGATCGATTTTATTTGTAACTACTCACGAAATAAAAATGGAAAAATTATTAAACAAGTTAAGTATACAATCCTGCATCAAATGTGGTTTGTGTGCTTATGTTTGTTAGAAAAAATTATGTCACGAAAATTGGAGACTACAAATCCCCCCAAGGCGGATGGGGTGTGGGCGTTGTGTAGCCCACTTGCTCTCGTTTAATAATTTTACAATTCTTGCTCAAAAGAAGTGCCTCGTAGTCCTTTTAGACTTGGATCTAAGGGATTACAAGTTAAGAAATTGAAATAGTGGTGAAAGAGGGTCCTCGGAATGTATTTTTGGCAATTTTAGGTGAAAATTGGCTAGAGCTTTCTTCTCTTTTTCCTTGGATCTACTAAAAACCAGCAAGCTAATTTAACTAATTTAATGAGTTAAGCATGTACAAATACAAAAAATTTACAACTTTTTATGCTTGGAAAAAATTGGAAATTTTTAACTACTTCAAGTTTGAAAAGATTAGATCTAGATCTACAATTTTAACTTTGGAAAAGAATTTCTAGATCTAAGAGAAACAATAAGTTTGAAATATGCTTTAGATCTACACTAATTGCTTCAAGTAAAACACAAAGAAAAGAAGAATTTTTTTTGCTTGAAAGAAGATGATGGAAGAAACCCCAAGCTTTTAGGTTTGAAAGAGAAGAGGAAATTCGATGCCTGCAAAACAAATATATCACTCAAAAAGACGCAACCAGCCACCAAGATTGGAAGAAGAGTCAAGACAAGATCAATCTCCAATGCTTAGCACCCATCCTGCAAGATCTCAAAAGCACTCATACACAAAAGGGATTAAATCTAGTATATCAACAAAAACAAATTAGAAGGGCAATAGTATAACCGAATACATGTGTTGCTCCTAGATCTCTAAACAATTCAATATACATAAGCAAATCAAAAGTTGTGAATGCTTACTCTATTAGACTCAAAGAGCCTTTCCAAGTTAGATCAAACCACAATTATCATATGAAAACAAAGTTGAAATTCTACAAGTATACCTCAATCAAGTGCATGCATGAACATGGAAGAAGAGCCACCAATTTTGACCTCCAAAGTCTTCAAATCTTATCACTCAAAGCGAGATTACACATTACGGGAGCAAAGGTTCTATGCTTTCCATCATGACGAAATTAGGAAGCAAGACCTCGCTTAAATAGCACTCAAGAGAGAGAGGGGCGAATTCAAGAGGAAGTGGCTGCATCACTAGAAGAGGGGAGTGAATATGTCTTGATTGATCTTTGATTTATTGTGCCAAGCCATGAGTTGGCTGCCACATAGGAAGGTCACCTGCCTTCCAACATTGTAAACTCTTCAAGATAACACAAGGCTTCCACATATGGTGAAGTCGCCCAAGTGGAGGAGGGCGCAACTCCCAAGAGAGGGCATCTCATATCTACTCAATCCTTGATTGATTTAACTCAATATTGCATGAGATTTGCCTTTAATACCACTGTCAACTCAACTGGGCCTTTAACTGGGACAAGTTCCATTGATTTAGGAATTTGATTTTCTCTCATATCTTTATTTTTTCAATTAAATAATTCTCCATAATTAATTATGAGAGAATATTTATTTAAGTGAATAATATTCACTTAAAAAATAGGAAAAGTGGGCTTAGGGGTTTTGTGGCTCTGGGTTTGAAAATGAGCACCTCCATGGCAAATTTCACCTCCTAACCACACTTTTATCACTTTTTTGGATTTTTTAATTAAATTATTAAAAAAGCCTGTTAAACAGGAAAAATTATTTATGTCCGAATCAACTGAAAATCCTAGGGTACCTAGTGCATGTCCATATGATTCAATATTGATGGCTAGCATGTGAAAAATACATAAACACACAGGCTTTAATAACCTCCTAAGGTTCGACCACCATGGAAAATACTCCAGCTTTGGAGGTGTGAGTGAAAAACTTAGGAATTATACGTCACTGAAGTGCAAGGCATAATTCCCAAGGAAAAAACACTCTAGAATATCCCCTTGATAGCTAAACCTATAAGGTAGGCCAAGCCTTTTACAAAAGTACCTGTTATCACACAATTCGTAGTTGCCCCAATGGGTGATCCTATACAGGACGACAGAGGGGATAGGCAACCAAAGAGGTGACACAAGAGGGCCTCGATCCCCAAGATGGATTGGTTGTCATGCCAATCAAGGCACTCTTCACTTTATACTATCCAAGCCACAGATAGTAACGGGGGAGACCCTGATCTACTCCCGACAGGAGAGATCTAACCCAATCACTAGATCAAGCTACGGAAATATGGTACGTAAGGTGAGGGGTGAATAACCCTAGATTTAAGGAAACAAGGTCACTGTGGAGGCCTAGGAAAAATAAGATTGGACTTTGAGTGTTTAGACACAGTGACTTGAAGATTAAAAGTGAATCCAGGATTTTAGTGCTAGGAAAAATGATCAAATCTAACTACCTTGGGAAACGTGAACCTTAAAACAGGGAAAATGGTTCCAAGGAGTAGATTTGAAGAGTTACGGATTTTTAGCACTGCTTGCAAGTAGATCTGACAGTATCAAGGCACACAAGCTCAATAGACAAGATTTTAACAACCCGACAGACAAGCTAACCAAGGAGGGCGCAAGGGTTAAAGATCAGTGCCTATGGAAAAGGGGCAGATGGAGTCCTCAGAGCATGACACCCTTGAGAACCCATCTGGGGTTTGGCGTTAATATAAAAACCCAGAATTGATTTGCCAGTAAACCAAGTAATCAAGCCCAGAGAATTTTCCCAATAAATAGCAGTTAGGGTTTGAATGTAAATGACAGATGGGTAAGTTAAAAGAATAGATTACGTACCTTGCAAGCCTACCCGGATCAAGGAAATTGATGATGGCATGTCAAGGACTACTCTTGCAAAGATCAAGTGAAGGTTTGATGCTTTATCTTGCCCCTACGAATTTGCTCGGTTCCACTAATGCACCCCTCCCTGCAACACCAAGGAGATAAACTCAATTAGCAAGCAACAATGAAGGTAAATGCAAATGACGAAAATGATCACAGAGAATAAATAGTACAAAGACAGAATCACTCCCTGAATCAAACCAAATGAAGAGAGAGAGAGAGAGAGAAGGTAAGTCTCCCCAACCATTGCGTCCCTCCTCCAAGTCGTCTTCTTCACCTGCAGATTAAATGTGGATCGAAAGATGTGCAAAATATTCAGCAAGATATTCAATGCAATGGAAAAGCAGTTTCAATTGATATAGCCAAACATTAAAACCCAGATCACAAGAGTTTTTTGCAAAATATATTTTCTATTCCATAACCAAGAGCCAAAAGTCACTTTACAATGAGGGGGGTCTCTCCTTTAAATAGGAATGATAGAGACCAAAACCCTAACCACCTTTTTAACGAGTGGTTGAGATCAAAAGATACATAAGTGATAATCAATGGCTATGATGAGCCCAAATACAATACACACGGATCAACTCAAAAATAGAGGGGGCACACTAGCTAAGTCGCCCTAGGGGGGACGCACCATATGAAAGTGACTAGATAATATAACATAAGCTCATGGTGGGAATAGGAGGTGTAACTATCCTTCTCTAGCATGTCCCTATGGCACAATAACATATAATAAATCATCAATAATAGCATACTATGAAACCTGGCCAAATCGTGCCCCCTCAATAACATAATAAAAATGCAAAATAATAGCTCGGAGTGTGTGTGGACCCCATTGAATGTTGTAAGCTGTGCCAGAAGGTGTGGGATGCATCACAAAAATCCTCTGAACAAACCTCATGCCATTTCTTTGCCTCATTTGCCCAAATCGATTTCCTCAGTAACCATTTTAACCATTTTTTATCCTTAGAAAAATCACCTATGAAAGAATAAAATGCCTGTAGCTCACTGCTTGGTATCCCGGGGCCAAATCTGACTTCACCAAAATGTCTGGGAGCATGGTAATAACAAGTAGCTGGACCCCATGCTCCCTCTGTAGCGCCCTAGGTGAACCCAATAAAAATCAAACTGTGCTGTCAGGCCATTTTATAATGGCAAATCTGTAGTAAAGTGACAATCTGAGTGAAATCTCATCCGGAAGTGCCTGCAACTGAAAACTGAGTGTCCCAATGGACTCAGAAAGTCCAAATGTACTAGAGAGTGAGTACGCATACATCATGTGGCTATCTGTATAATCATCTGTAGTCATAACCATGCCCGGACAAATAAAAATAATGGTCTGTAAATAATAATAATAACCATAAAAAAATCATCAATCCATCATGTGAAACCTGTGTCTGATGCATGGAACCATCTAATGGGCATCAAAGGACCATAAATCATCATCCTCGAACATCACTGGTCCAACTCATCTCAGATCCTATGGTTGACTTCGTCAAACTGGGTTTGACCAGGTCAAGACTAATCAAAATATGACCCAGGCTTAAATTGCTTGATGTTGCAAGTGCAAATGGATAAAGTATGCTCTTTTAATCATTCTAATAGCAAGACTTAAAGTACAGAGTAGCATATCACTGGCGGTTTAAGCAATAATAACATCAAATATAAGTTTAAATAATCAATTACTCAAAATAGAACCTCAAGAATATACTCATTTCATGGTCGTGATCATTTTGCTAGAATTGGGTGAAAGTGAAAAATGCAAGGCTAGGATAAGGGAATGACTAAACTGACTCAACACTGTGATACTTTGGATAAGGGAAAAGGGAATACACACTTAAGCATACGTTGGATAATAAACACACAGGAAATGGCAGTGTCTCACAAATGGAATGAGTTGTTTTGAGAGGTGATTATTCAACCTTGGCAAATGTCTACAGCTCACATCCAAGTTGAATCCAGCTCCGTGAGGATCTTTACTAGAACTGCCATAACTAGGTGCACAGCTAACCGTAACTTGAGGGTCTAGGGGACACTTAGAATTAGTTGTCCCTTACTCCATCTCACATCCCAACCCGTAGGCTCCGTGAGGAATTTAATCATTACATAATATCATGGCCAACAGTCTTTGGATTTAGCATACATTTAACCACTGCTTTTTAGGCCTTAGGACCCCTTGGATTTTGCATGTGCTTAGAAACACAACTAATCGCAGCTTTCATCCGGGGTGCTTTCACATTTCAATTCATTCAATTTCATAGCCCTCTTTCATTGTGCTGAGAAGCACAATTTTAATTTATTTCCATGAGCTTGCACAAGAGATATAACAATAGTTCATTCATGCATGTAATGATGGTAGTACAATTTGCTTCAGGTTTAGCCAACACAACTCAGGCAACTAGGAGGATTATCCACAATCAGGAGCAAACATCGGGGCAACCGACTAGAGAGATCAAGGTATCAAATCCAACTCACCTAAGCTCATGAACCAACACCAGTGGGTTCTCCTAGCCCAGAAGGATCAAGGCTTCGGTAAGTTTTGTTGCCAACTTAGAGCCGAGACACAAACTAACAGGGATGCTATCCAACACAGAGGAAAAAGTGGGGAGGTCCTCCATATCACAGGCTGAGGTGTAAGTCAAGGTAAAACCAAGGATGGAAGAGAACGGATGGATGGGGAAAGTGAAAGGTGGTGCCAAAACTAGCAAGCCATAAATGGTGGGAATGATCACATCCATTCTACTAAAGCGGGTGAAACCAATGAGTATAAACAAGAACTTCATATAATGAGTAAATTAGACCATTTAGATAATCATTGAAACAACCATGTCCACATAACATATATATACACCGCCAGATCATGACCACTAGATACCAAGTCAAGCTACTAAAATGAGCAAAAGTGAAAAGCAATCATAACCAATGCATATCCATATACCTGTTGGGTCATATACCTATACATACCATCTGAACCATCCACTGTCACTGGAACACTGCTGCTGTACACATCTGGGCACTATCATACTGCTTTGTATGGCAAAAATGGCGACATCGGTCATGAGGCTCAGTCATGGCATAAGGTTGTACTGTTTGCTCTGGGGTTGTATGAAAGTATGGGTGATCCTGGAATAAATGCTCATCAGCTGTCGTTCTCAAGCATCTCAATGTAAAGGACTAGTTAAGAAAAGTACTGGAATCTAATCTGAAGATATGGTAGCCCTGGCTACTATAAATGTGATAACAGTACCATGCTTAGACCAACTTATTACAATTCCCCCAAGGGCGTCTGGACATGCAAATTTTACAAATGGGCCAAAAATTGGCTTAATGAAGTTCTGAACTCCGCAATGAACAAGGTGAGTTGTTCAAGTCTTCTGAGGTTCACAATGAGTCCACCTAAGTGCAACTTAATGGACAATAGGGTTTTCCCCGGGTTGGGGTTTTGCTCGGTCAAGGTTGACCAAAAATAGTTGTGTTCAATGTGCTTGCCCAGTTTCAGTGTTTGAAGGACTTTTAGCATGGTGGTTTTAAGTTTCAAAGATTGGATGTGATTCTTTAACTAAAACCCTAGTTGTTGAAAGTGTTTGACAGAATGTGTGAATGAGAATTTTCATGCTTATGTCATTTTTCTTCATGGATTTCATCAATAAGGAAAGATAGTGGAAATTGACATGTCCATACCTTTGGTGCCACAATGAATTGTTGATATTTATGCTACTTTCACTACTTATCATAGCATGATTTGCATCTCTTTCCTCCCTTCTTATATATATGGTAGTTCAATTACCATATTGGATTTCATTAATAAGGAAAAATAGTGGAAATTGACGTGTCTATACCTTGGTACCACAATGAATTGTTGATATTTATGCTATTTTCACTCCTTATCACCAAGGCCTATGACTTTGTTAAACCCCCAGTCACAAAATTGCAATACCCAAGTTCTTTAGCCTTGATGTTTTTACTTTCCATGTCTTCTTCACTACTACAAAATCATATCCGTTGAAGATCACATCCAAAAGTTAACATTGGTTGGTTATTACGCTTGTTGAAAGAAGATTCTACATTAGGCCTGGAATATAAAATGCATTCATAAATAGGAAAATTTTGCTTGTTAACTGTCTCTGACTCTCTAGCCCTAGTGGTTGCAGATGGAGTGTTATCTTACCCACCTAGGTTCTATTCATGTAAGTGACATGTTGAGTTCTTAATGAGTATATTGTTGATTGGCCTTGTGCCTAGAAGAATCTAGTGTTTACCCTAGGTACCATCCTTGTAATGAGGGGAAGTGCTATGGGATTTGCTCTAGGGTATTTATCTGGAAAAAAAAAGAGAAAAAAAGGAAAGTTTTGCCTTTCAACTCAAATTGTACATTGCCACTTTTTTCCACAAAATGATCTCTACCATCACTTAAAATGACCAAATCTGATATAGATTTGTATTCTACAAACTCCACAAGCTAATCAGATTTGTTAGTCGTGTGCTTTGGTGCACCAGAATCAAAATACCAAGTTGAAGACTTATCTAGATTTGATAAGTAACAAAGGCATAAAATTCTAACATCTTCTCCGTCTTTTTCAGCAATGTACACTTGCTTTTTAGTTAGCTTACCATGCTCTAAAGTGTATCAGTATTTCCCTTTTCCTGTATCCAATGTTTAAATGTCTTGTTTTGCCACAGTAGTAACACTTGAGATTTATAGTTCTACTCCTACTTTTACTTGAATCTGAAGTTGTAGGTGCCATTTTGCTATGTCAATGGTTGAAAGGATGACTATTTAGTGAACATTGACTCATCCAGCTAATGAGTCAATTGTCAAACAAAAAGATGATGACATAAATTGTACTTAATTAGATACAGCACAATCCTAGTTGTTTTGAAGATCTTATCTTGTGGACTGCAATCATCTAGCTTGTCCAAATCTTTTGTCTTTTTGTATTTTGAGCAAGCATCTAAAATGACCATTATAGGAGGGTGTTAGAGATAATGGTCATAATTAAAACTTAGACATGTTAATTGGGACTTAGGCATATACTAAAGTATTGTTAATGAAGCGACGTAATAATGAAGCATTTAATGTAGTAATTGGTGTATTAGTTAATGGTTAGGTATTTGAGAGTTATGTAATGTACTCCTCTTCTCCTACTATGCAATGAGACATTACATCATATAATAATATATGAATGGATCCACTCTTTCTCATTATATATATTTCTGCCCATGCTTGATCCATGTAAAACTTACATCATTAACAAGCCAAGTTATTGAAAGAGAATTAAGTTGATTGTTACTTTGCCTAGACTTCATATTGTAAGACTAAAATATGGGAATTGGAATACATATTTATATTCTAATTTTTGCCTTTAGGTCTTTGCTTGGAACTTTGGAATGGTCTTTACCACTTTATTTGTTTATTTATTATCTGTATAAGAAAAAGAAAGGAATATACTTATTTTGTTTTTACAAAAGTAAAATATTATATTAACAAAAAAGTGGTTAGAGATGATCAAACTGAACTTTTTTGTGTTTTTCTTTCTAGCTGATTTCTCTTTTTAAAATGTTTTCTTCTTCTTTTTAATCGTTGTAATAAATTCGAAAATAAGAACCAAGGTGTCTTTATAAAGTTTGTCTTCCCTTTTTCCTAGGACCACATGTTGTTTTTCTTCTTGAGATTTAAGTTGTTTACTCTTCCTTTTAGTTAAAACATATTTGGTTTCTTGCTTATTGTTTGTTTTCCGTTTTAGTTAGCTATCCTTTTCAGCGTTTGAATTGTCATTAGATTTGCCAAGGAATCAAGCTCTTCTCTTTAGCTGTCCTTCTAACCGGGCTTTCTTTTTCTTCTCCTCTTTGGTACTTGGAAATCTCTACTTGCATGTATCAGGTTAGATGGTATCGTGATGGTTTCATGAAATCCTCTTCGGTACTTGGAAACCTTTACTTCCATGTACCAGGTTAGATGGTATTGTTAAATCATTTATTCTGATTAAATATTATGCATTTCCCAATAGATGAGAATCTCTATAGAAAACATTGTTTGTATAGAAACTCTAGCGGTTCCCTATCCACCTTCTTCCGCTATCCTGATCAAAGATGCTTAGCCCTCTTCCTTTGAGAGATTGTCACCTTCAGTAGAGCTTTGCAGGAGATCCATGGAGCCAACCTAGGGATACCAACTTACCAAGTTGACCACCTCCTCCTTTTAGGCAATCTCTGATGCCAGGGGTACTAAGCACCCTTTAGATGTTGTCATTCCAAACACAGAGAGAGATTGGCCACAGGGAGTGTGTTCTTCATAGTGTGCTTCTACTAGAGTACCCCAGTATCCCCACCTTCATTCTAAGCATCGTTGTGGATATGCTTATATCCAACATTGAGGACCATCCGATTTCCTTCACCCACATCTCAGTATGGGTAACAAGCATGCAATACCAGTATCCTTTCTACTTTCAGAAGTTTATTTATTTTTAAATAGAAACGAATTAAAATTTGTATTAAAGAGTGTTGTAGCTAGGTTGAACAACTAGATAATACAAAAAATAGGAGCTTGCACTAGTCCCAAAAAACTTATGCTCCTCTCATCCTAATGTATCTTATCCAATGAGACTGGTGATAGTCCATACAAAACAAAAGATGGTTCTACTAGTAGTATATTACCTAAAAAAGACACCTAATAGTAGTAGACATTTGCAAAACATAGACCAAACAAGATTTATGTAAAGGTAAATTTGCTTATCGCTTCATCTTGGGCTTGGTCAGGTGGGTCTGCTTCTAGCTTGTCCACTTCCATGTCATCTCAAGGTTGATGAATTGTTTCCTCTTCCCCTTGTGCCATTGGAAAGGAACCCATTGAGAGATGGTTTGAGACAGCAGAGGAGGAGCCCCCCTTGTGCTATTGGAAAGGAGCCCACTAAGAGATGGTTCGAGACAGCAGAGGAGGAGCCTTTACTAAGCTTTGAAACCATGACATTCAAATGAGCACATTCATCTTCCAAATCTTGAATTTGTTTTTTTCTATTGGACCAAAATGTTCATTATTACTGCATTTTGAGAAGCCTGTAGGTGTTCAAGCTCATGGGTTTTTGTTGTAACAGAGAAAATTGAGGTGTTGTTTCCCTTTATGAGGTCCTCCTAGCACCTAATGAACCTTCAAATTTCTTGTATGTCCCTTTGACAGGCTAGGGAATGACTATTATCCATACTGCAAACTTGTTTAAAATGCCCCCCACGATTGAGGTGAGCAAATGACAAACTAGCACCCAGGAGTGTGAGCAAATGACAAACTAGCACCCAGGAGTGTGAGCAAATGACAAACTAGTACCCAGGATTGCAAGCAAATGATGACCCCCCACAAGTTGACTTCCACCAAGAGTCCCTAATCAGAACTCTAAGGAATTAATTCCCAATTCGAAACACCAAGACAAAATACAAAAAGACAACCTCCAAGAGGCTCCCATCCAAACATTTTTCATGAAGCTGAACCAACAGAACCGGAGACCAAACAAACTTAAAACCCATTTGATCTATCTTGTTGTGCAAGGCTATAGCAATTAACCACCGAGTAACAAGAATTACCATAATTGATTGGTCACAAAACTGGAGGCGAGGCATAATCCCATGTGTGTTCGCGCTCTTATGATTAATTGCAAGATAACCTAGAGAGTGCTGAGTCAGGGGCATGTGTGAGGATGGGGCTCTCCTAAATGCATCATCCCTCCTTCCCTTGTGGGAATTAAATCAGATGTGACGTGGCCCTCTCACAATGATTCCACATGCATGAGAAACTTAATGACTTAGACGATGGGGTTGAATGAAGTATCCCCATTTTTTTAAGATACCTTCACCCAACCTTGTGGCTAAATTGGCAAGGTGATCTGCTTCGATGTTGAGAGAACAGAGGATGTGGTGGAATCGAATCTCTTCAAAGCATTGCATTTATTTTCTTATTCTTTTGACGATTTGTGCGAGGATGCTATCCTTGGGGTAGTGTTGTAGTGCAAATGTTGAATGACCATGGCAGAGTCCCCAAAGACCATAAGATTCTTTACACTTGACAAGGAAGCAACCCTGATCCCTTGAAGGAGTGCATAGGCCTCTGCTTGATTGTTTGAAGCCTTCCCTAGACCCCATACATAGTTGCTTTGCTGATTTCCTCCGAGATCAATGAGGATCCCCCCTGCACTTGCCACCCCTTACTTCCGGAAGTTCATTGGCCTTAGATATTAAAGTAGTTTCTAGTTGAGGCACCTTGTCTCCTTTGAGGACTGTCCAACTTGGCCCTCTTGTATGGATATTATCAGGTCATATATTGGTCCTTCCATAATGGTGGATGATGATGCAATTGGTCCCTTCACCACCACTTCAGGCATTGATACAGACATGTGACAGCACCAATCTCTTGTCTCAATTCCCTGATTTGGTCTTCATCTTCCTTGAAGACAATAGGCACATGTACCTGGGTTGTATAGTTTAGGTTTGCCGATTTTTGGGTTTACTCCCTCTTGCTATGTTTACAGTGTTTACTTTGTTCACATTGTTTTAGCATCTTAGTGTTTAGCAACTTTTCAGTGCCAGGTTCTTTCTATGCTAGTTCTTTTCTATTCCACTACTTTGGTCATTCATGGACATTAACATAATTTCTTTATTTCTGTCTTTCTATAGAACAATAAAATGAAGTTGAAGATGTAAGGATGCTCTGATAAGACTGAGCTTGTAGATTGGATCAAATACTTGAACCATGTTCAGCATAATCTCACTCAAATTCGTTGCTTTATTTTTTCACAAGAGTCTTTTAAACAACCAAATTATTGTTAGATTTTTATTTGGTTTGGAAAGTCTATTTCAAGTTATCATATGACATAACATGTCTACTGTGTGTAACATTTTAGGCCCTTATGAAGGTGGCGTTTGGAAGATCCGGGTTGAGTTACCAGATGCTTACCCTTACAAATCTCCGTCTATTGGATTTGTGAACAAAATTTTCCATCCAAATGTTGATGAACTGTGAGCTATTATTTATGTTTATCTACAGTAATCTGCTTTTAAACTTTTTAGGCACCATGTAACTACTGATAAGCAAACAGTAGCGTGCATACAAACTGCTCCAAGTTTCTATTTCTGATATTATGAGAAAGATAATGTTGGGCTTGAGTTGTGTTGATCTTTTTTACCTTTTTTCCCTTTTAGGTCCGGCTCTGTGTGCTTAGATGTTATCAACCAAACTTGGAGTCCAATGTTTGGTAAGGAAATTTTCTGTACCCCAGTTAAAAGATTGTGGATGATGACCATCTTTATGCAGCTTTCTGGAGGCCTCCATATGCTCATTCCTTGCAATGATTGCCTGGCAATTTGTTGATGCAGACCTTGTCAATGTATTCGAATCTTTTCTACCACAGTTGTTACTTTATCCAAACCCAACCGATCCATTAAATGGAGATGCAGCCTCACTTATGATGAGGGATAGAGAACAATATGACCAAAAAGTGAAAGGTATGGAAATTTAAAGGCTTTTAGCCAACCAAATTTTTTGTTAATGTTTATGGTATGTGTAATGATCCACCTGTTTCAAGAGACTTGTTAATCAACTACTTCATATATATATATATATATTCGTTTAGATTGTTCGAGTTATGAACTAATGTATGGATTTTCACAGAATATTGTGAGCGGTATGCAAAAGGAGAAGATGGTTCAAATTGTCCCGAGGAAAGCAGTGATGATGAAGAGGTCAGTGATGACGACTCACAGTCTAGTGATGAGGAAGTAGCGGGCCATGCAGACCCATGAAGTGCAGACAAATGAATTTAATCTATTGTACATGATTAGCACTCGTGGATTTGTACATTGTTTAGGAAAGCTTCCAATTTCTAAGAATTGATTACCTTGTGCCTCTACTTCGATGTCAAGTAAAATTTCATAACACTGCATAGGATGTAGATGAAGACCAAATGAATACTTTCATTTAGTTTGTTTAGACCACAATTGAGTGGTATGAATCATGGTCATTTTCAATAACGATTAAGAACTAATTTCATTATGGAGTGTTTCCAAGTTTAAATATTAGAAGAATTTACAAAATCTTTGATGAAATGATGACCTCCAAAGAACTATCTTGGGAGCGCTTTGTACCCGAACTACTTGTTTCTCTTTGTTTCATTGATATAGAAGAAAAACCTATAAAATTGAGCAATGAAATATACCACCACCATGAAAAGAACCATGTCCGGATCATACAGAATCATGAGTTCAATGACAGTGTGTAGGGAAAAATAAGCAAATTATTCCGGGTGAAACCTTAGAGGAATCGCTGACCTAGAAGTCAATATGGAAGACACTAGCTACCTATGGGAACCTATAACATTAATTGACAGGAGGCATAAAAAACAGATCATGTCATTGACAAACAGCAAATGCCTTGCACTAAGATGGAGATTCTTCCCAAATATTTCAGGAAGCTCCACAACAACAGGAAATGCTTTGCATTAAGATGGAGATTCCTCCCAAATATTTCAGGAAGCCCCACATCTTGCACATAATATTATTTGGGAACTTACTGATCGTGTTCAATGCCAATTCCTCATTTTGAATAGTCCAGTCAGAGATGTTTGCTTAGCTTTACTTGATAGATTCCTTGGACCGATGTAACAAGTGTTGAATAGATTTAGAGGGACCAAACTAATTTTGAACACCAAGACATAATATCCAAAGGAGCTCCATAATAACTTTCAATGGACGATTCCATGACTTCAACATCTTACGTTTGTCATTTTGCATGCGATGGCCAATGAGAATATAACTTAAATGTTGAAGGAAGTGACAATATCTATAATGATCAGATGTTAAATTTAAATTTGGTTACGCTTGAAAACAGTTTGTTTGAAAAGACTGAATTTAATATAGAAATGGAAGAAGATAATAAAATGTAATAACAATATTATTATCTCAAATTCTATTAAACTCTATATAATTATTTCAGGTAGAAAAAAACATAATTTCGTTCATTAAAATAAAATTACATTTATCAAATGTAATAGGCATGTTTGATTCATCTAAAACGTAAATAAAAAATAAAGTAAATCATAAAATATATCTATCCAAAACTAACCTAATCCATTATATATCATAATTTTATTCATTCAAACAAAACTACATTTATTAAATGCTATAAGTGTGTTTGTTCCATTTAAAATGTAATAACAATATTATTATCTCAAATTCTATTAAACTCTATATAATTATTTCAGGTAGAAAAAAACATAATTTCGTTCATTAAAATAAAATTACATTTATCAAATGTAATAAGCATGTTTGATTCATCTAAAACGTAAATAAAAAAATAAAGTAAATCATAAAATATATCTATCCAAAACTAACCTAATCCATTATATATCATAATTTTATTCATTCAAACAAAACTACATTTATTAAATGCTATAAGTGTGTTTGTTCCATTTAAAATGTAAAATAAAGGTTTTGTTTTCAAGAAGAAAAATTTGTATTTAGAGTTGAAGAGCATATTGCAGATGTGTTAACAAAGCCTCTATCAGTGACAAAGTTCAAGTACTTCCGAGACAAGCTTGGTATGGCAGAGAATGCCTCCCTCGTTGAGAGGGAGTGTTAAATATACAACATTATGAGACATTCTCCAAACCAATCTTAGGAGTGTTGGATCAAGTCCTGTCACTGACAAGGGGTGAATCAATGATACAAATTAAAACACAATTTCTTTTACTTTTATGATTTGCAAATGTAACAAACAAATTTGGACACAGTAATTTATCGTGGAACCCAATAGGGAAAACCACCAACTTGTTTCTATTAACTGCAAAAATTATTTTACAATTTACAATAGATGGAAGATATTTTCTTCCTCTTCAGATCAACACCAGCTGATCAGGATGCACCCACACCCCTATTTAATCAATTACAACTTGACAAGGAAGCACCAACTTGCTCTAGCTCCACTCTTCCACCCTAAAGCTGTTTATTTTCTTCAATTTTGGAACATTCGATTCTGTCTCAGACTGCTCAGGCTGCTACAACAACTTATAACACCAAGACACACATTTCTTCTATTTTGATTCTTCATTAAATATCTCTTCCATGGCTCTTCAAATCTTCATACATTTTCAACTCATACCCCTTCAAACTGAAAAGCCACATCTCTTTCAAATAAACATGTCATTTCATTTCTTTGCTATTTTAATTATGTTTTATACTTAAACTTCTGTTCTATTTCTTCACACTTCTTCGAATCTCAACTTTAGTTCTGTTCATTAATAATTAATTAAATCTCTGTCTTATTTACAGATTTAATTAATTAACTAATCAAACCTTTTGAATATGAAATATTATGACTTTTCACATAATTCACATGTCTCTTTATTAATTTTCAAAAACTACGTAACTCTTCATTTTGGCATTTTCAATATAATTAATATTTCAACAACCATATTAATTAAATCATTTTTATTTTTTATTTGGACATATAATGAGTAAATACCATGGGCTTCTAAATACCATGGGAAAATACCTCTTTCACTTTTTCATCCACTTTTACCGAACTTCCTTTTTTATTTCAACTTCACTTTCACGTAATTTTTCTTTTAATCTTTTTAACCTTCATTTTTAATTTTCTTTTGATATTCGTTAACTTTCTTTTAGAATTTTTTTTTAATATTCTTTTAATTTTTTCTTTTCAAATAGGACTTCATTCTTATCTTGTAATGCTTCGGAATCTTTTTCTTTATATGACATTTTCAACATTAGTTAAGATAGTAATAGATATTCTATGAATTCCGATAATATGAAAACTATTTCCTTTCATCTTCACCATTAGTCAAACATGCTCCTCCTGCAATGTTGGCATTAATGAACTCCCTCTATAGTGTTGGTCTCAATAACAATAATGACATCATTGATATTAATAGCATCTAGAAACGTTCTTGTCATTAGACTGTTGACAGCAATGACAACTTTTCAACAATCTCCCCTTTTTTCATTGATGGTAACACATTGTCATAACTCCCCCTGTCGATGTGCTTCATAGAGTTTTCTTTCTCCCTTTGACATCAATGGCAAAGGGTAACTTGTTATGCCCTTTTACTGTAACCATTTTGACATAGAGTTTGCAATTTTTTCTCCTCTTTTGACAACTACTCCTACCAATATGCTTCTCCTTACTTCTTTGTCTTCTCGTAGCTTGATCTTTGAATGAGAACTTGGATGATGAGTTTATGGACTCCCCCTATCATAGTGCTTCTCTTCTTTCCACACGTTCTTTCTTCAAAACTGAAATCAAAATCAATTGTGGTAGTTCATTCTTTATGCATTTGCATCAAGTCATGATACCAAATCTGCATCCAAACATATCTTCATCCTTTGCCAAAACTCTGCTTCAACAAGCTCTTCAAATCTGCTCTACAAGTTTGATCTTCATTTTTCTTTTATGATTTCAAGGGTGATATCATAACCATTACTAACAGTGTCATCAATGACAACAATCTTTTCAAACACTCTCCCCCTGAGTACATGATCCCTTCTAATGCTTTTCTCAGGGTTCTCTTCTAGGTTATGTGGAATTTTTAGAAAAAACATCCATCTTCAGTTCCACCACTATCGCTAATTTCTTCTTCATCGTCTTTATTTCCACCATGGTGAAAGTCATTCTTATCTACAACACTATTACATTCCTCGCCATCTTGAGAAACATCTTTGATGTTTGAAATCTTGGTTTCTTCTACATCTTTGGAGTCTTCCTTTCTTCTCCAACTCTTTCCATGAGGTACCTTTTGGTTTTTCAAGTTTAAAAACGTGTCCTCATCTCCTATCATGTGTTTTGAACTACTATTGTCAACACACCAGAAATATCCTTTATCTTGTGTTTTCAAGGCAGTAAGACATTCTTCTTTTAATGTTCTTTATTTCCAAAGCTTCTTTTGCTCTCTAATGTTCTTTGGTCTTTCTGAGATTTCCATCAATCTGCAATTACTTGTTTTATGTCCATAGTTATGGCAATTGAAGCATTCCAAGTTCCTTTCTTGTAGAGGTGCAAAGAAATTATAATTTCTGCTCTTAACTTGACCAACTGTTTGGTTTTCCTTGAGGTTAAAATTTTTCCTTCCATATGCTCTACAATTCATAGCTTTGTGTCTGAAGTTAAAGCATGTAAAACAATAGCCAAAAAAGATGTGAGGATACCTGTTTTGATAATCCTTCTTTGGATTTGTCTTGACTTCCTTCTTAATGGGTGGAAATAATCTTCTGGAGTTCTGGTCATTGCTTGCCTTATCTTCCTTTTCTTTGAATGTACTAAGAATAGCAGTTGCATAAGATTTTGAACTACCTTGGTTTTCTTCTTGAGTATAACCTATTCCATTTTTGTTACTTGAACCCCTTTGTGTGGTTATAATTTTATCTAAGACTTTAGAGCTATTTTCATATTTTGTTTGGATAAATTTTACATCAAGCTCTTTTCTTAAGTGAGTTAATTATGTCTCCATTCTTTCACAGATTAGTTGTTTCTCTTTAAGGGACTCTTCCAGCTTTTCTTCTATCCTATTCGCATTTAGGATTTGGTGTTTCAGGTTTCTCACAATTTTCTCCAACTCTTTTTCTTTTTGTTCATGTTCTTCCTTTTGTTCAAATACAAAACATTTCAGCTTCCTATATTTGTTTTTGTATCTTCTTAATTCATCCAAAGCATTGAGTAGTTCTTCTTCCATATTAACCTATGCTTCATCTTTTGACTCTTCTTTATGCTCAATTTCTTCTATCTCATTAGATTCTTCAATACCTAGAAAGAGGACTTCATCATCAATGTCATAAACCCCAGATGAACTGTTGTCTTCTTCTTTTGAGTAAAAATTCTTTTTGTTTTTGTAATTCTTTTTCTTATGGTGGAATTTTCCCTTTTTCTTGTATTGTTCTTTTATGTCATCTTCATCTTCAGAATCTTCCTTGGGATAGGGACACTTAGCTTATAAGTGCTCAATTTTGCCACAATTGAAACATTTGAAAGGTAGTTTGCCCTTGTACTTCCCTAAACCTTTCTTAAGTTTCTTCATAAAATTGGCTTCTTCTACATCCGATTCTTCATGATGATTGGTTTGAGGTTTTTTCTTCCTGATTTTTCTTGAGTACTTTGAAGGCTGCCACTCCTTTTGAAGTATTATCAATGCCTAGTCTTAATTCATAGGTTGTAAGGATTCCATACAATTCATCTATGGTAAGTTCTTCTAGCTTCTCTCGGTCTTCAAGAGTAGATACTTTGGGATTATATGCCATAGGAAGTGTTCTCGATATCTTTTCAACTAACTCACTATCTGATACCTATGCTCCCAAACCTCTGACTGCATTAACAAGACTGTTAACTCTTTCGAAGTACTCTGAGATATTTTCTTCATCCTTCATTTTTAGACCTTCATATTGTACTTTGAGGGATTGAAGTTTTGTCTTTTTTACTTTGGAATCTCCTTCATATATAGTTTCCAATTTATCCCATAGTTGTTTTGCACTATCACATGTTAGTACTTTTGCAAGGATATTTTTGCTTATTCCAGCTTGTAATGTATTTAAAGCCTTTGCATGTTCCCAATATTTCTTCCTGTATTCTGCTTCTGTGGGAGTGACTTTTGGAACATCATATCCTTCTTCAACTAATGCCCAAACTTCCAATCCAATGGACATCAGATAACTTTTCATTCTAATTTTCCAGAAAACAAAGTCTTCACCATCAAATATGGGGACTCTTATTGACATCTTCATTTGTTCATCCATAGTGGTTTTAATAGGATCTTCCTTCTAATGGTTAAACTGTGGCGAAGGATCCTGCTCTGATACCAATTGTTGGATCAGGTCCTTTCATTGAGAGGGGAGGTGAATCAGTGACACAAATTAAAACACAATTTATTTTACTTTTATTATTTGCAAATGTAACAAACAAATTTGGACACGGTAATTTATCGTGGAACCCAATAGGGAAAACCACCAACTTGTTTCTAATAACTGCAAAAATGATTTTACAATTTACAATAGATGGAAAATATTTTCTTCCTCTTCAGATCAACACCAACTGATCAGGATGCACCCACACGCCTATTTAGTCAATTACAACTTGACAAGGAAGCACCAACTCCCCTGCAGGCACCAACCTGCCCTAGCTCCACCCTTCCACCTTAAAGCTGTTTATTTTCTTCAATTTTGGAACATTCAATTCTGTCTTGGACTGCTCAGGCTGCTACAGCAACTTATAACACCAAGACACACTCTTCTTCTATTTTGATTCTTCATTAAATATCTCTTCCATGCCTCTTCAAATTTTCATACATTTTCAACTCATACCCCTTCAAACTGAAAAGCCACATCTCTTTCAAACAAACATGTCCTTTCATTTCTTTGTTATTTTAATTTTATTTTATAATTAAACTTCTGTTCTATTTCTTCACACCTCTTCGAATCTCAACTTTATTATGTTCATTAATAATTAATTAAATCTCTGTCTTATTTACAGATTTAATTAATTAACTAATCAAACCTTTTGAATATGAAATATTATGACTTTTCACATAAGTCACATGTCTCTTTATTAATTTTCAAAAACTACGTAACTCTTCATTTCGGCATTTTCAATATAATTAATATTTCAACAACCATATTAATTAAATCATTTTTATTTTCTATTTGCACATATAATGAGTAAATACCATGGGCTTCTAAATACCATGGGAAATACCTCTTTCACTTTTTCATCCACTTTTACCGAACTTCATTTTTATTTCAACCTCACTTTCATGTAATTTTTCTTTTAATCCTTTTAACCCTCCTTTTTAATTTTCTTTTGATATTCGTTAACTTTCTTTTAGACTTTTTTTTAAATCTTCTTTTAATTTTTCCTTTTCAAATAGGACTTCATTCTTATCTTGTGATGCTTCGGAATCTTTTTTTTATATGACCTTTTAACATTGGTTAAGATAGTAATAGATATTTTATGAATTCCGATAATATAAAAACTATTTCCTTTCATCTTCACCATTAGTCAAACATGCTCCTCCTGCAATGTTGGCATTAATGAACTCCCTCTATAGTGTTGACATCAATAACAATAATGGCATCCTTGATATTAATAGCATCTAGAAACGTTCGTCATTAGACTATTGACATCAATGACAACTTCTCAACAAGGAGGTGGTATAATAGTCAGTTTTATTGAGATGATATGATTATCATTTTTTCTAGTGGTTATATTTTGGATTTGTTTATAAAAATCAATGAATAATCATTTAATTCTTCTCTTAATTTTTTTAATTAAAAAATAAGGAAAACAAAGAGAAAGAAAGAGGAGTCAATGGGAAATGGGGAATGTTTTTTTATTTTATTTTTTATTTTTTATTTTTTTTATTTTCTTTTTCCAAAAAAAATTATATTTGTTCTTAAGTTTTTCAATTTTGTCTTAAATGTTTTTTGTTATTTTTAATTTAAGTTTTAATTTTGTTATTTATTTTTAATTTTGTTTATTTTTATTTGTCGTAGGAGACAATTGGGCCTGAAATAAGGATGGAGTAAGAATTATAAAATTATAGATATTTATTATTATTTTATATTGATATTAAGTTTTACTTGATGTATATATTAATAAATATTAAATTATAGAAATAATTTCTCACTAGTTCAAAACTAATGAACATGTGAAAAGAATATTAAGCACAATATATATATAGGGGCGTTTTAAGAAGCCAAAGTCGTTGGTTGGTCACAGGCCAAAGTTTCCCACTTCTTTTGACATATATGTACTTGTTGTTGACATTTTGGAGGTCTCCCCACTTGACTCACATGTGCAAAAGATCGTTTCAGATGGGGCTTGTGCCATTCAACCTCCAGGTTCATCCAAGTTCTATCATCTTTCGCCTTCATTTTCTCCTCCCATTTTGCATTTGGATTTCTTTCCAGAAATTTCCACTCATAGCGTTCGCAGCACCTCACTTGCCCACATACCCACTTCCTCTGCGATTCCTTGCCCTTTGGATGCCCCTTTCGATCCTCCTCCATGCCCAATTCCCCCACTTGTCCCTCCATCTCCCTTTCTTGATTCGAAAGAAGCCCCTCCCATTCCAAAGAACCCTAGAGATCAAAAAAAGGAAATCAGTGTATAAAGAAGACGGACGACGACATGAAGGCATCAATCCTCATATTATTCAAGAGAAGATTATATGTTATACTGAATATGCTTTAATTGGAAGGCTTCATGCTAGGCGATATGAGGAAGACCTAAAAAAAATGGGTTCATCGCTTTTGGGCTCACCTTCTAGGTTATGATCCACTAGTCCACGCAAGAACCATAGGGTACATCACCTTTGTTTTTTAGAAAATTGAGGACCAACAAATCATAATGGAGGGTACCTAGTTCTGAGGGAGTGCAGCGTTAACTCTTTCAAGGTGGCACGTTGGTTTCAACCCTATTTGAGAGTGTATCCATAAATTAGTCGTGTGGGTTAAATTGCCTTGCATGTCGATTGAATATTGGGATGATCTAATTTTCAAATCCATTGGGGACCAATTGGGGACCTTCCTTAGGGTGGCACCGGAAACAGCTCAAAAAAATTTAACCTTAGTTGCTTCCATTTGTGTTGAGATGGGTATCATGCAAGGTTTACCGGATGCTTTACTGCTTGAAGCAGGTGACCAATCCTTCATGCAAATTTTAGATTATAAGAATGTGCCTTGTCGTCGTACTCATTGTCAATCGCATGGTCATCTAAATATCTCTTGCTCGATGCTCCGGTCAGATGGAGATATCGAGGGACCACATCTGGTAATGATCCCCTCGGATTATCGTGAAGAATCTTTATCCTCGACTCAAAACAAGAAACACAGGAAGCATGAGGAGGAGAATCTCCTGGAGACAGTCCATCAAGAAGTTTTGAAGGTCAATAAATAATTCATTGAGGTCACAATAGCTCTTCATGTGAAAATTAAGGAATTAGAAGCTCTGATCATTGGGAAACATGATAAGTGTATTGAAGTTCAAGGATCCCTATCCATAAAGGTATTCATAAAGATGTAGCATATTCAGGATCCCCTCTTAGAACACCTCCCAGTCCTATCCTCGACCCTTCAATCATTGAAGAATGCTCTTCACCTCTTCCAAATGTTGCCCCATTGCAATGTTCTCTAGAAGCTCCTTCTTCGAGGAGGTATGTTACCAGATATCATTCAAAAGTGATTAGAGTTCAATCAAGTGGACTCCACCAGACTCAACAGGTAATTCCTCTCTCAGCTCAGGGAAGAAAATCTTTCTTGGATATTGCAAAGATTGAGGCAAAGAAGGAAACTTATTTTGGTCATCAATCAACCATTCAAGGGGCCCTTAGCAAAGCAGTCCATGCCCAGGTTAAACAATAAAGGTTCTCTCCCACAATCTCAGAGGGATAGGGATCCCCTCCAAACAAATATCCCTAAATCGTTTGATTAAGTTGAATGCATCCTACAATTATGTTTATACAATCAACTACGTGTTCAACGGCCATTGCATCAAAGATCCTTAGAAAATGGCTTTCAGAATGGTCTTTTCTTACTGTTGATGTGGAAGGGAACTCAAGGGGGCTTGTGTTGGGATGGACAGACTCCCTATCTATTCAATCCTCGGTAAGTTCTTCCCATTACATTATTATCTATGTTTTTTCCAAACCCTTAAATATCTATGTTAATTTGCTCAATCTATATGCCCCTTCACATGAAAGAAAATCCTTTTGGGAGGGATTATTTGCTAGTGACCTCTTAGTTCACCCAAATCTCATCTTGGGTGGAGACTTAAACCTTACATTGCTCGCTAGTGAAATTTAAGGGTCAAAATCTAGGAAGGATCCCCTGGTTGACTCTTTCATCCACCATTTTGATAATCTTCTACTAGTTGATGTCGAGCTTACATCTTTCGAGCCTACTTGGTCAAATAAGCGCTTCGGTGATCATATGATATCTAAATGTTTAGACCGCTTTCTACTCAAAGAGAATCTCCTTATGGATGTTGCCTCTTATAGATCCTTTATCCTTAATGTAGGATATTCTAATCACTTTCCAATTCTACTTGAGTTGGTTTCAAATTCCAAAAAACCTCCTCCTGCCTTCAAATTCAATCCTTGTTCTAGAGAATTGGAGGATATTCAATCTGAGTTCACTGACTCTTGCAATGGAAAGTTTTCAAAGGAATTTAAACAATATAAACCGTTGATAAAAGATTGGTTGAAAATAACCTTTGCAAATTCTGACAGGAACTTAGTCCTAATTGAAGCCCAAATAGCAAAGAAACTGGAATATTACAAAAATGGGACCATTTCACTGGCAGAGAAGGTTGGATTAGATTCATTGGAAGGGGAAAAGGCTTGGATTTTGTCTTGGTATGAATTGAAGTGGAGAATGAAGAGTAGGGCCCTTTGGCTCTTGGAAGGAGACAATAATATTGCTTTTTTCTACAAGCATGCTAAAGGAAGGCTATAAACACAATATGGAATGTTCAAAACCAAGAGGGTGAAAAGTGTTTGGACTTCAAGTCTATTGCTCAAAATGAAAAAGGGCACTATCAAAAACTCTACACAGAGCCTCCTAGGGAGAACATTCAATATGTGTTATCCTCGACTTCTTTTTTCAATGGGTGGGTCGATGAGGATGTCAGCAACTCTCTTATCAGTCAGGTTACTAAAGATGAAGTTCAAAAAGTTATATTCTCCTTTCATAACAACAAATCCCCCTAGGTCGGATGGATGGACTGCAGATTTCTTTGTGGGGTTTTGGGATTTTTTGGAAAATGACCTTACCGCTATGTTTGAGGAGTCTTGAGTTGCAAGGAAAATAGATTTTCCCTTTAACTCCACTTTTATAGCAAATATTCCAAATCAAGACTCTTCGGTTGGTTTTGACCATTATAGGCCCATTTCCCTTTGCAATTGTATTTATAAACTCATTTCCATAGTTATTACTCGACGTTTCAAGCCAATCCAATCAGAGCACATCTCTCCTCAATGGTTTGTTTTTTTATGGATGGAAGGAATATTCATGATGCCATTGGTCTTGCTCCTGAAGCGCTTCATACAATCCAGTCAAAGTCTCGATCGACCCTCATGTTAAAGTTGGATTTATCAAAGGATTTTGATAAGGTCAACTAGCTCTTCCTTCTCCTTATTCTAACACAAGTGGGATTCCCTTGTCAATTCATCAATTAGGTCGAAGCATTCTATACCATCGTTTGCTACGATGTTCTTATAAATGGGTCTCCTTCATCCTTTTTCAATCCTACTTGAGGTCTCCTCCAAGGTTGTCTTCTCTCGCTGCTCCTCTTTCTAGTGGCCGTAGAATCCCTCAATAGACGTATCAATCATGAGCACTATCTTGGCAATCTGCAAGTGGTAAAAAAATTGTCGACTCATTCCATTATTCAAATTTTATTTATCGATGATATATTAATTTTTGGTTTTGCTTCTCCTGGGGAAGCGAAATGCTTAGAAAGAATTCTTAGATTGTTCACTTCTTCCATAGGAATGGAGATAAATGTTTAGAATTCTTCTCTTCACTACCATTCGGTGTCTGGGATTATGAAGAATTTGATACTAAAATCTCTTCCATATGCGGAGTCTCCCACTGTTGAATGTTTCAAGTATCTTGGTTTCCTCTTAAAATCTAGTGATTATTAGATAGTAGACTGGCAATGGCTCATTGAGAAAATTAAGAAGAGTATAAACCCTTGGTATCATCGTTGGATTTCAATAGCTGGCAAGGTCACTCTTATCAAAAGTGTTCTAGAGGAAATACATGTATTCTAGATGTCACTAGCTTATATTCCAAATGCTGTCACAAACTCCATTAAGAAGATTTGCACAGCTTATCTCTGGGATGGTAAGAAGGATCGTCATAGTTTTCCACCATGCAAGTGGGATTCTTTATGGCTTCCCAAATCTTATGTAGGTTGGGGCTTCAAAGACCTTCACCTTTTCTCCACTGTTGTCGCTGCAAAATGTCTCTAGAAATTAATCTCCCTAAAAGGATTGTGGCAAGCCACGTTTCAAAAATGCATTGCTCCCAGATCAATCATCTTGTGGCTTCGATCCTTCTCAGTAAATAGCAAGGGTTCCCTCTTTTCTCAATGAAGCAAGGTATAGATATTTGAAGGAAATTTTCCAGTCAGAGTTTGTTTCTCTTTTGACAGCAAGGTGGCCTTCAACTCATCAATTGTAGATCTCGGAAGCTTATATCACCCAGTGGGATATATACTCAGTCGGTCTAAGTCATGCTTGTTTTTCTTTAAGCCAAGAAGATGACAAGTTAGCTTGGATATTGAATGCTGATGAAGGTGATTATAAAGTCAAATCAGGTTATTAGTTTCTATTGAGCAATTGCCTAGATGAGCATGTTATTAATAAATGGAAAGTTATCAATGCCATTCAAGAATGGTTGAGCCGACCTGAAGACTCCCCCATGCAAACGAATTTATAAGTGCTCTATTTGATTCTCTTGATCCATCTCAAACGTTGCACGGAGATCCCTTGATGATGGACTCAATTAGAAGTCTGAAACATTGGGCAAAAAAGCACTTAACAAGTTTTCCTTTACACTAAAAATGGAAAGTTTTCTAGAAATTGAATGCCCCCCAAAAGCAATTTTTTTCTTCTGGTTAGCATTAAGGAACAACCAACTCGCCTGGGATCAACTTCAAAAGAGAGGGATAGTCGAACCCAATCTATGCTTTCTCTGCAAAGAATCAACGGAATCAATCAGTGGTTTGTTATTACACTGTCATTTTTCAAAAGAAGTTTGGTGTGTTGCTCGATCTTTGGGGGATTTCCTAGAATGGGTTGGTGAAACTCTTCTAGATGCATGGGAGAATTGGTTACCCAAAGGAGGGAAATCCGACTTTCCTACCTTATCAATGCACATTGGATGGGGTCTTTGGATCACCCGCAATGATGCAATTTTTAACGATGTTACAATTCTCTTTCCTCTATTAGATTTTCATCGTTTGAAATATTCTCTTCCAAATTCTCCTTCTCATAAGTTGAAACCAAAAAGGTCTATCCAAGAATTGCTTTTCGATCACACGGTGCCTTTCGGTTTTTGTGATGGCCAATCTCTGGGGAATCCAAGCAAAAGTGGCATTGGTGGATATATCATCTTCAAGGGTACTCAGTTGACTTATAAGCGTGGCACTGTAAAAAATTCCAATAATTACAGAGAGATCATGAGTTTGATAACGATTCCCACTCTTGCATTGGAAAATGGAATTTCAATCTTCAATATTTTCTCGAACTCATTATTGGTTGTAAATCGGTTTATGGAGGAGACTCATTGCACAAACATTAGACTTTAACCACTGCTTAGGAGAGGGTTGGGTCTGAAATCAAGGTTCTATTTTTACTCGTTAGTTCTTATATTTAAAGAACACGGCGCTTTACTCGATTCTTTAGAAAAGGAGGTTGTGTTGCTTGAGGTTACAGGTGCAAAGATCAATGTTTGCATATAGTCTAAAAGATCATATTCAACAATAATTAAACATAATTCAGGTAAATTAAATCCAAAGGTTGAGATCTACTCCCTTGGATGTAATTATTGTTGGTATTCATTGGATCGGTTTACTCTCCATTAAATACTCAGTGTGTTGTTGAGCAAGGCTCCCCTTTTTTGTTTTAAAGATAAATCTTGTGCATATCTTTTTGATAGGTTGAGAAATTGTTCTCCCTATTTGTATTGTTTAAATTATCAATTGAATACTTCTAGTATGTGGTGAGCAAGGCTCCCCTTTTTTGTATAAAGGTTAATCATATATGCTCCTTTTTTGATAGGTTGAGAATTTGTTCTCCCTAATTTATTTTGTTTTAATCATTGAATCACTTAGATGGATATTAGCCACAAGCTATGATGTCATTTTCTTTACTTCGGAATAAATTATCGACCTTTTTCTTTGGATATACATATATATATATATCAAAATTAAGTTTCTCTATTTTTTATTTATTTTAATGTTTGAATTTTCTAAATAGGTGTAAATCTTGAAAAAAATGTCTCCCATTGGTAGCCCTAAGAAGGATAAACAACAATTATCAAATGTTGATGCATTTGGTATACCACGGCATTTTAGTCAACCATATCATTTCCAAAATGAAGTTAATGATCATCTAACTGAAGATGATGAATTAGATAATGTAGAATTTGTTGAAGGAGAACAATCATCAAAAAAATGTAAAAAAAACATTCAAATCTAAATGGAAGACAAGATTTTCATGGATTTATATTGTAAAAAATTGTAATGGCAATGAAATGATAAAATGTTATTGGTGTTTTAAATTTAAAAGACTCCATTTGTTAGAGATGAAATACCATGCTTCAAGATAGTGGTCTATATGACCATGCAGATTTAGAAGCTCTTAAATTTTCATTGCAATTTTTGGAGAAAGAAACCAAATGAAATATCTTCCAATTATCAAACATAGAATTAATAATAGATGTTAAGAAAGAAAAAATCATATCAATAATTAAAAACATGTATTTTGTTGTTATACATGATTTTTTTTAGAAATGTATAAATCAATTTGTGACTTGAATAAATATAAATGCACTCCATGCATGCCTCTAACAAATTAATATTCTTCATACACAAATACACCATCTAAAAAAAGTGTATCCAAGATTCTAAGAAAATATATTACAATGATTATATTTTCCGTAGCCCATTTTATTTTATTTTAATTGATGAAATGAAGGAACATGTCATGTGTAACAATTCATGCACTTGTTTTAAATAAAGGATGGAACAACACAATCTATTTATGACACAATAAGGACTCTTTTTAATAGAGATGGATCTATCAAGTTAGTTGGATTTTGTTGTGATGGAGCATCCTCTATAAAATGTAGTCGTGAACAATTATCTACTAACCCTCGTTGTGATGTTCACCATCTATTAGATATCCATTACATAACTCATAGAAAAACAACAAATGATGTTTCATCTTATTTTTTAGAGTTGCAATATATTGACAAATTTGCAAACAAAATTTATTCATGGAAAATTTGCTAGATATCCATTACATAACTAATAGAAAAGCAACGAATGATGTTTCATCTTATTTTTTAGAGTTGCAATATATTGACAAATTTGCAAACAAAATTTATTCATGGAAAATCCACAAGAAGACATAGAAAATTGAGAGCCAATAAAATCATTTCAAATCACTAAGTTAAAGGTGCTACAAATCCATCAAATTAAGTGACTATAAAAAAAACTATGGAAAGATTTGTTAAATTCATGCTTGAAAAGACTACCAGTTGGGAAAAAATTGTGTATGGGTTGGTAACACTAAGTGAAAGGTGCTACAAATCCATCAAATTAAGTGACTCTGAAAAAATCATGGAAAGATTTGTTAAATTCATGCTTGAAAAGACTACCCGGTGGGAAAAAATGTATGGGTTGGTAACAATATTTCAAATACAATTTGCATCCCTTTACTTGGGGATGTGCTTATTGAATTAATAAGTTGAACCATGTGTTCCTAAAAGATCATGTGTAAGGAGGTTTTGAACTTTTAAAGTTAGTTTAGTTGTTGCTAAGAGAACACTAAAATCTGTTCGGGTACACAGGGTACTACCAAAGAACCGAACACCAAGAGCAACCACTTCACATAAACAGATCACAGATCAACATACCGATGTTTTGACTTGGTTTAAACCCTCTTGACGGAAACACTACACGGCCTCGGCCCAATAGCTTCTATGGGACAATTTATTATGCAAAGAAAGAAAGTTACAAATGAGTTTCTCATAATCGATCAACTAAACAATGACCCTCCATGCTCTTTAAATAGAGATCATGGACCAATCGGGTGTTAAACCACAGATTAAGGTTAGGTTTGATCTAAGAGAAGTTGAGCCGTCGGATCACTCTATGTCGGGAACATATCGTGACCGTCGGATTAAGTATTTACAAATGCATACTAATGCATACTAAAGAAACACACTATCCTTAACGGATCTATTACACAAGTTGATCTTAACTAACTCCTAAGTGTCTAAATATCTTAACATCCCCCCTTAAGAACAACTTGGGATAGGATTGAAGGATTTACAAAAGTGACACTATTAGGAGAAGGAAGGAGGCATTAGAGCCTATCCCCCCTTAATGACAAGTTCCTGAACTCCTAATGTAGATTGAAGTTTAGAAAACTTTGCTTCTGTAAGAGACTTGGTGAAGATGTCTGCAACTTGATCATTTGTAGGGCAAAAGAGCACTTCAAGAACACGATCATGAACAAGATTTCTGATGAAGTGCATATGTAGCTCAATGTGTTTGCTGCGTTGATGTAGAACTGGATCTTTGGCAAGCTTGATGGCACTTTGATTGTCGCACCAAAGTGGAGTAGGTTGTTGTTGCTCGAATCCAAACTCTGAAAGGATCCGTCGAAGCCATAAAGCTTCCTGACTGGCATTAATTGTTGCTCGATATTCTACCTCTGCTGAAGAAAGAGCAAGAGCTTGTTGTTTCTTACAAGCCCAAGTAATAGGTCCAGATCCCAGACCGAAAACATAACCTGTAGTCGACTTTTGATCATCAAGATCGCCGACCCAATCTGAATCAGTGAAACCAACCAACAAAGGTTTCCCCCTGTACTGTAATGAATCCCAAACTCAACTGTACCTCGAATATATCAAAGTATTCTTTTAGCTGCTTTCCAGTGACTTTCATGAGGTGTCTGCATATAAAGGACAACACGACTAACGGCAAAGGAAAGGTCAGGACGAGAATGAGTCAAGTATAAGAGACTACCAACAAGCTGACGATATAAGGTGGCATCGACTTCAGGTGAAGTACAAGTGGCAGAAAGTTTGACTCCAGACTGGAAGGGAGAAGGGGCTGGTGTACAATCTTCCATGTGAAAGCGACGAAGAAGGTCACAAGCATACTTAGACTGAGAAATAAAGATTCCTTCTTTGGTTTGCAGGACTTGGAGACCAAGAAAATAATGCAAATGTCCTAAGTCTAACATTTCAAAATTTTGTTTAAGACTGGATTTCACATGGGTTATAAGCTTAGGGTCACTACCAGTAAGAATAAGATCATCAACATATAGAACAAGTATGATGAGATGGTTTCCTACTTTCTTGGTATAGACATTGGGGTCAGAATGGCATCTAGAAAAACCAATGTCAAGGAGAAAGTTATCCATTTTGACATACCAAGCTCTAGGAGCTTGCTTAAAGCCATATAAGGATTTCTTAAGGCGGCAGACAAGGCTAGAGTTATTCTGAACATAGCCAGGAGGTTGTTCCATGTAAATTTCCTCCTATAAATCACCATGTAAGAAGGCAGACTTGACATCCATTTGATGGACTTTCCAGTTGTGTAAGGCTGCAAGGGAAAGAACAAGGCGGATAGAGTTCATTTTTGTGACGGGAGCAAAGGTTTCATTGTAGTCAATCCCTTCAACTTGGGAAAAACCTTTGGCAACTAACCTTGTCTTAAGTCTTTCAACACTTCCATCTGATGCATACTTAGTTCTGTAGACCCATTTACATCTGACAAGTTTTCTTCCTTTTGGAAGAGGTACAAGATCCCAAGTATCATTCGCCATTAAGGAACGATATTCTTCATCCATGGTTGCATCCCAATCTGGATTCCCTGAAGCTTCTGCAAAAGTTTATGGATCATGATTCTCGGAAACTTGAGCCAAAAGAGAAGAGGCTCGCTGAAATTGAAAACATGTTCGACGTTGATCTCTAGGATCGCCGGCAAGATCACCAGCTGCTTCACATGTTGAACGGACCCATCGAGGAAGCACTTATGTTGGTGTAATTGGAGGAACATGAATAGGCGGAGGTTGATTTTCATCCTCACTGTCATTATCAGAAACTGGAGTTGGAAACCAGTCAAGGAAGTTGGAAGAAAAAGAAGAAGGCACAAACGCCGAATCAGGCTCGCAGGCCACAGATGGCACAATCGTCGAGTTAGGCTCGCAGGCCAAGAGATTTCATCAAATTTAACATATATTCTAATGATTATATCATAAGAATGTGGTTAAACAAGTCTATAACCTTTTACATCTTCAGAATATCCAACAAATATGCACTTTTCACTTTTAGGCTGCAATGCTTTCCGTTTTTCATCCAGAATGTGAACCCATGCTTCACTACCAAACACACAAAAGTGACTTACATCAGGTTTAGTTTTACTCCATGCTTCTTCCGGTGTTATATCTTGTAATGCTTTAGTGGGGGTGCGATTAACTATGTAATTTGCACAATTAATGGCTTCAGCCCAAAATTGAAGACTTAGTCCCTTATATTGGATCATACAATTAGCCATTTCTTTTAAAGTGCGGTTCTTCCGCTCAGCTACACCATTTTGTTGTGGTGTATATGGAACAGTGTGTTGTTGTTGGATACCTTGTTCAGTGCAGAAAGTAGTGAACTGTTTGTTAACATATTCTCCTTCATTGTCAGATCTTAACTTAATAATTTGATGACCAGATTGTTTTTCAACAAGGGCCTTGTAGGCCAAGAACATGTAAAATACTTCGCTCTTAAGTTTTAGGAAATAAACCCAAGTGCGTCTGGTGTAATCATCAATGAAATTTAAGAAATATTTGAAACCAGAAAAGGAAGCAGATGGAAGAGGACCACACAAGTCACTATGCACAAGCTCCAAGGGAACCGAAGCGTGCCAAGAGGCACGTTTGTCAAAACTGTCCCGATGATGTTTTTCGAGTACACAACCGGAACAAACACCATCTCTGCAAGATACCATCGGAAGACCTGCCACCATATTTTCTTTACATAGTTGTTGCAATGAGCGATAATTTAAGTGACCAAATCGCTCATGCCAAAGTTTGCTCAAGTTATCACTATGAGCAACAAAAACTGAAGGGAAAAGTAATGACCCAAAGTTGTTAAACTTGTACAACCTGGTAATATCATCAACAATTTCGGTAGCTAGGACCTGTTGAGGATCTTTAAAATCCTTGATTACAACTTGGTGAGGTGTAAAGGTCACAGTTTTACCTTCACCAGAATGAGTGATCTGATAGACTGATAACAAACTGCAGGAAATTCGTGGAACACATAGTACATCACTAAAATGACCATTATCTACTAGAACTGTTCCAGCTCCTACAACACTTAGAGATCTATCATCACCAACAAATATTTGTTTGGTGTTACGTTCATGCATAGTAGAAAAGATGGCTTGATCCTTAGCAATATGATAAAATGCTCAAGAATCAATGAGCCATTCATTTGAAGTAGAAGAAGAAAATGCATTATAAGAATAACCAGAAGCACAAAGTGCATGTCCATGAGAGGCAGATTCTGAAGGTGAATCTAGGCTGATGTGGTGCTTCTTCATTGCTGCTTCCAAGGCTACCATCTTCTTGAAACACTTAGATTCATCATGATTATCTTTCCCGCAATAGTTGCAATGACGCTCAGTCTTCTTGTCTTTTGGCTTGGATCCTTTGTCATTTTTTAAAGAAGGCACTGACTAAGAGGGTTTTGGACCCTTGTTTGACTTATTATTGCGAAAATTTTGTTTCTTGAGAGGCTTGGACTTTTCTTTCTGTTGGGACAATAAGGCTTACCCAGATGGATCTGCATTATTGATTATTCCAAGATGAATGAGTTTATCTTGTTCTCTAATCAAGGAATCACAAAATGATTCAAGACTAGGCTCTTGATAGCTAGCTGCATTCAAGGATACTTTCATGGAGTAAAATGTAGATACAAAAACAGAATATGCAGGTCCAAGTTTGGAAAGAATATGATAAATGCATTGTTTGTCTTCTCTCTCAATCTTACATTCTACACATAAGAGTTTAAGAGTTTTGTACTTAGATAAATAATCTTGAATGCATGAAAAGTCACTTGGATTTAAAGAAATCAACTCATTTTTGAGTTGGTGACCTCGAATTTCATTGTGTTTACCAAACACAGATTCCAACTTGTCCCAAGCAGCATTAGGTTCATCAATTCCAGATATGTAGAATCGCAAATCAGTAGAGATTGACATCCCAATCAATCCACGAGCTTCATCACATCTATTTGCCCATTTTATTTTCTTATCATCATCAGTGGGTTCTTTTTCTTTCCCTGAGGTAATTCTGAAAAGTCTCCTACTTCATAGAACATCCTCCATACGAGATTTCCATGAGAAATAGTTGGAACTGTTAAGTAGAATATCACAAGGGGCGGCCATATTTGTAAATTAATGGCTGTAAAAGCATAAAGCAATAATCTGGATGTGAAGAGCTCGAAAAAATAGGCAGTTTCAAAAAAACAGCACTGAAAATTGACTATGTATGATGAAGTTATGCTTGAACAAAGAAGCTGTTGAAGATGTTCCCAATAGTGACTTGGCTGTTAGAGAATGTCCAGCAAAAAAAAGAAAGTTACTTTAAGTGAACCACTTTTGTAAAATAAGTGATTTCACTTTTACAATGATATTACTTTTAAATAATGCAACAATAAAAAAAAAAAACTTAAGTAACTCACTTGTATTTTTATTTTTTATTATTTAAATGAGATACATTTTTACAACAAAATAACTTGAAAATAGAAATTGCATGCACTTTTTCTTTTAAAAGTAACTTCCTAAGACTTGAATTCAAGACCTATTAAGGAATAAAACAACTTTGAACCAAGTGAACTAGATAAAAGGTATGTAAAATATGGGAATGAGGAAGGGGACTATTTTTTTTTCTTTTCTTTTTTTTTAACTCTTCTTGGTCGGTTTGCATGCTTGCCATTTTTCTTGCAAAGCAAACCACAAATCGAAACAAAAAAAAAAAATTCCACACTTGTGGAGTTAAATCTTGTTAGCTTGCTCGGAAAGTCTACATTTTCTCTCTGTTTCTGATTTGCCGAGATCGCGCAAGGTGCACGGCAAAGAGCATACGCAACCGAGAAAAACCCTTTCCCTTTTTGTTTCTGATTTGTCGAGATCGCTCAAGGTACACGGCAAAGAGCATACACAGACAAGAAAGCAACAATCCGAACCCAAAAAAAAAATCTAACAGTAAAAATGATAAAATATGAGATTTTCCTTTTCAAAACAAAAAATAAAAAAATGCGTCACTGTAACATTATACTTTCAGATCTGATGAAATACACATTTCTGGAACAACCGGGAACCGTTTTCGATCAAACGAAAACTATTTTTCAATGGAAACGACGCTCCGAACGCAATGGAACACCTCCCACAGCCTAAAAATGCACAGAAATACAAGAACTAGAAACCCTTTCGAGTTTAGGCAACAGCAGTTCAATATCTAGATCATAACCGAAAGCAGCACTTCATAAAAGCTCTGATACCATGTTCGGGTACACAGGGTACTACCAAAGAACCGAACACCAAGAGAAACCACTTCACATAAACAGATCACAGATCAACACACCGATGTTTTGACGTGGTTTAAACCCTCTTGAGAAAAACACTCCACGGCCCCGACCAAATAGCTTCTACGGAACAATTTATTATACAAAGAAAAAAAGTTACAAATGAGCTTCTCATAATCGATCAACTAGACAATGACCCTCCATGCTCTTTAAATAGAGATCATGGACCAATCGGGTGTTAAGCCACGGATCAAGGTTAGGTTTGATCTAAGAGAAGTTGAGCCGTCGGATCATTCTATGTCGGAAACATATCGTGACCGTCAGATTAAATATTTACAAATGCATACTAATACATACTAAAGAAACACACTATCCCTAACGAATCTATTACACAAGTTGATCTTAACTAACTCCTAAATATCTAAATACCCTAACAAAATCCAAAGAGAAACTCATTAATCGCGGAACTTTTGAATTTGCGACACCCAATTTGCAACAAACAT
The DNA here is from genome assembly GCA_027924585.1 of Larix kaempferi. Taxonomy (NCBI): domain Eukaryota; kingdom Viridiplantae; phylum Streptophyta; class Pinopsida; order Pinales; family Pinaceae; genus Larix; species Larix kaempferi. The sequence continues at coordinate 14,570,520 of BSBM01000017.1, read as the reverse complement.
TAAATTTATATAAGATTTGTAAACTCTTTTCACTTGGGGATGTGCTTATTGAATTAATAAGTTGAACCATGTGTTCCTAAAAGATCATGTGTAAGTAGGTTTTGAACTTTTAAAGTAAGTTTAGTTGTTGCTAAAAGGACACTAAAATCCAAAGAGAAACTCCTTAATTGTAGAACTTTTAAATTTGCAAAACCTATATCCTTTTTATCCAATTTGCAACAAACACTAAATTAAAATAGGAATACTAATCATTTGCTAAAGAGGAGTTCAATGAGCTTATCTTGTGGTATTTTGGCCTAGCATTTACAACTATAAAATCCCTTTTCCCTTTTTTTCTTTAAATGACAAGATTCAAATGTTCAAACCATGTATCTACACAATCTACAATCTTTCTTCCAATATTTATTGGGTGATGAACCATTTATATAATGTGTATCATCACAAAGTATTGTGTTTTCTCTAATTTCTTAGATATATGAAATTCACTAACTCCATTCCTCATTTCACCACCTTGTTCAAGAACCATAAATAAGTTCTAAAGTGAAACAAGTTTTTCTCTCTCCTTGTTTTTTGTATGTAAAACTCACAACAAACTCCACTCCTCATTTTATCACCTTCTTGTTGAAAAGCAAAAGAGATGTTTCATAATGAGACAAGTTTTTCTCTCTCCTTGCTTCTTACATGTGAAACTCACAAATTCCATTCCTCATTATGTTTTCATGTTTCTCATTTCTAGCAACATAGTAGAGGCATATCACCCTTTGGCAAAAATGTTTCTCATTTCTAGCAACATAGTGAAGGCATATCACCCTTTGGCAAAATCCCTCCTAAACTTCTATACATGACCTTACTAAAACTAAATTACACTTTATAGCTCAAAGGTTTCATCACCTTTTGTTCAAAAACCAAAGAAAAGTTTCAGTTTCTCTCCTTGTTTCTTATATGTAAAACTCACAAACTCCAAAGAGAAGTTTCTCTCCTTATTTCTTATATGTGAAACTCACAAACTCCATTCCATGTTCCATTTTTTCATTTCCATAGTAGTAACAACTCACCCTTTGGCAAAATCCCTCTAACTTATTACCGATGACGTTATTAATATTCTATTTACATGAAAACACCTTCCATACATGTTCAATATTAATAGCTCTATTTGCATAAAAAAACACCTTCAATCCATGTTCATTTTGATCACCCCTTACACATTAGCAAAAGCTCTATTCACATGGAAAACACCTTCAATACATGTTCATTCTAATCACCCTTACCGCTTTAGCAAAATCCCTCCTGCAATTCTGACCAATGACCTTATTAAAGCTCTATTTGCATGAAACCCACCTACAATACACGTTCACTCTAATCACCCTTGCTTTGGTGATGAAACAAAATTCCTACAAGTATAAAAATAGCAAAGTCTAAAGCAATACGAGCACCATGCATCTAGAGATTCCCAACTCGGAGGTAAAACACATCAAAAATCCTAGACTCTAGAAGTGTAAAAAACCCGTGTGTAAAGCAACACACAAGCAAAATCCATCTAGAGGTTCCTCGTCGTGGGTTAAAGACCATCATTGTCCAATGCTCTAAAACATGAATTACTTGAGAAATTCAACATTCAACAAAGGGGTGGGTAAGTTTAAAATAAAAACACTACTAGATGGGGTGCAGAATGGGCAAGACTCGTTGGATACACCACTAAAATGACTTCATCTCAAAGGGTTTCATCACCTTGTTCGAGAACCAAAGCAATGGAAGCCGATAAAAACATTTCGTGATAAACTTGATGTCTATCAACAATATTTGCATGGGGCATTATGAAAGTTTTTTCAAAATGAAATTTTGAATGCATGTAGTTTAAATATTTTATATTTTCAATTTTTTTTAAATATATTTTTTATCTAATTTTTTGTATTAGTATTTTAATTGAAATTTTTTTTAAAATCTTAAAATCACATATATTAGCTATAAAAATTGTATAATTTAATTGGAATGAGTATTTGAAGATGCTAAATCTATTTATGAAAAACTATCAAATTTCAATCAAAACCCATTATAAAGTCAAAAACTTGGAATAAATAGAATTGTATAATTTAATTGGAATGAGAGTATTTGAAGATGCTAAATCTATTTATGAAAAATTATCAAATTTCAATCAAAACCTATTATAAAATCAAAAACTTGGAATAAATAGAATTGTATAATTTAATTGGAATGAGAATCTATTTATGAAAAATTATCAAATTTCAATCAAAACCTATTATAAAATCAAAAACTTGGAATAAATAGAATTGTATAATTTAATTGGAATGAGAGTATTTGAAGATGCTAAATCTATTTATGAAAAATTATCAAATTTCAATCAAAACCCATTATAAATTCAAAAACTTGGAATAAATAGAATTGTATAATTTAATTGGAATGAGAGTATTTAAAGATGCTACATCTATTTATGAAAAATTATCAAATTCCAATCAAAACCCATTATAAAGTCAAAAACTTAGAATAAATAGAATACTGCACTTTAAATATAGATAGTATCCACATAAAATAAATACACTCCTCCCCTTTGAATGTACATAGAATCCACATAGAATAAATACACTCCTCCACTTTGAATGTACATAGAATCCACATAGAATAAATACACTCCTCCACTATTCCAATCAAAACCCATTATAAAGTCAAAAACTTAGAATAAATAGAATACTGCACTTTAAATATAGATAGTATCCACATAAAATAAATACACTCCTCCCCTTTGAATGTACATAGAATCCACATAGAATAAATACACTCCTCCACTTTGAATGTACATAGAATCCACATAGAATAAATACACTCCTCCACTTTGAATGTACATAAAATCCACATAAAATAAATACACTACTCCACTTTGAATGTGTTGGCACCTCGACACTAGCGAGGGGCCATAACACGGCCTTGATATGGGACTACAACCTAATCAATAATATTAAATCCACCAACTGCATTATAGTCAATGCTCTCAAGAGACAAATGACATACTAGACCTTCTCAATGTTTATGGGCCCTTCACGTCATTGGCAAGGTCTTAGCAAAACTTAGTGGACCAAAGATATGATCTTGTTCTCATAGTAGGATATATGGAGAGCAGAAAAATGGACCTGAGTACATAACCAAACCGACTAGTAGATTATTTGAACCAAAAAAGTCGAATGATGGAGAGAACCATATCAATGAAAGCTTTAGACTATTTCTCCTAATCAAGGTATACAATGTCATTTTTCAAAAATAAATTATCCATATGGAGGAAAAAGCGTCTAAGAGTTCTTATGCATAGGAACCATATTCTCCTATTCAGGGGGGTATGTCACATTTTCAGAAAAATATAATCCATATGAAGCAGCAAGTGTCCAAGATGTGGTGCAGCAAGTACTTCAGTAACACTGCAAGAGAACCACTTCAACCGGGAGGAATCTGAAGAATTGAACCAATTTGAAAACAAAGTACGCCCCTTTATTGGCCTGGGAAGAGGCTCGCTAGAGAATGAAAGGCAGAGCAAATTGGTTACGGGAAAAGGATAAGAATACTGTTGCTTTCCACAAACAAGCAGTAGCCTGAAGAGCGCACAACAATGCAATATATCCAGCGACACCTTTTGCAGATGTCAAAACAGCTGCAAAATCAGTCGAAATTTCAGTCTCTAACCTCGGCTGCGGTGTATTGTCTGTTCTATGCAAATAGTACTGCTCGATGAGTAACAGATAGAACAACACAGGTTTACGTGAATAATCAAGTATTATACTTCTCTAAAAGAAATCAATTGAACTGCATATACATATAGGAATAGATAACCTGCGAAGACACAATTTCGGTAATTCTACTGTTAATAAGACCTGAACTCATCTGTCATGACAATCATTCTATTACAGAGCAACTAACTTTGATTAACATTCCGACTCTACTTCGAATAATTGAAGCCCTTCCGTGGAAAAACAAGCTGCACAAACAACTCTAATTCCATACTAGGCAAACCAAAAACTCAGATTTAGCGCAAATATGCCAAAAATTGCAATGCAAGCCATATCCACGATAAAATCCCACGAGATCATTTATTCAAAACCTGAAATAAACACGTTCTTTCAGATGAGTGAAGAAAATATACGCTTTAAGTAGCATAACCAATTATCACATAGCAGGCTAATAATATCATCCGTGCAAACAACATCACACCCTGATACCAGCGCCCCAATGAGGAACAAACGAATTAATCCTGCATCGATTTTGTATTTAATTACATTCTAGCACACATTCTATAAAAACCATTAATCCGAATCATTGCATTTGATTCATTTTCAAAAGCACATGGAAACCCCACAAGAATTCTGCTTTGTTTCCTGCGATAGAGGATAAAATAAGTTGCAATCGCAATCGCAAGTGCATAGCACAACAATACAATAAAAAAGACGCCTTTTAAGACCAACAACCTGAATAAACCATTCAAAAATATTCTTTTCACGGAAATATTCAAGACATGTAAGCTGCAATTATGATTAACATGAAGATTCATAGAGCATTTTACCTCCTACATTCAAAGAAACACCGTGGAGTAAAAAGGCAGAAATTGTTCTTCCATATAAATTCGGATTTAAATCAAAACCCTAAACCAGAAACCCTCACATAAAAGTAGCAATATACACATGACAAAAGCCCAAAGCTGCAATTTTGCGTCGCTTCGATACCATTAAGCCTAAAAGTTCCCCGAAAACCAGAAAAGTGGTGCTCGAAAACACCATAAGTAATTCACTAGAAAAAGAAACCAGATCCCTCCCTCCTTAACCTCCAAAGCCGTATAGTGTTCGGCCCTGCCTCTTCAAGGCGTAGACGACATCCATAGCTGTTACGGTCTTTCTTCTGGCATGCTCTGTGTAAGTGACAGCATCCCTGATAACATTCTCTAGAAAAATCTTCAGCACACCTCTCGTTTCTTCATAGATGAGACCGCTGATACGCTTGACCCCTCCTCTTCTGGCTAGACGCCTAATGGCCGGCTTTGTAATGCCCTGAATGTTATCACGCAGAACCTTCCTGTGCCTCTTCGCACCTCCTTTCCCCAAACCCTTGCCGCCCTTACCACGTCCAGACATCTTTCACTCTTCAAAGATCCACAGGCGAGAGCTCTCGAGATCGAAACTCAATTGCAAATCGCTCTGCTGCTCTCGAATTATAAATCGGGGAGTCCCAGAAAATAGTATATATAGTCATCATAGAATGGCATAGCTCGAATTGTACGGATATCCGCGCTCCACGTGTTTCTCATCGACGGATTGGAGGTCTCGATCCGTTGCAGCGGATTCGATCAATGTGTACCGTCGATGAGGTGATATCGACGGCTAAGAATAAGTTGACGAGGATTGGCCCTGGGGCATTTGTCTACAATAGGCTTTTGATGTGTGTTTTCTCGTAGATGTGTGTTGGAGAGCGATTCACTATGGAAAAAAGAGAGAAGCGTGTATGAATGAGTTAAAAAAATATTTAATATAATTTTTTTTATTGGAAATAATCATCACCGAGTAAAATAACAAATAGATTTTATTAAATTAGTTATGAGATTAAATATTTATGTGGTACAATAAAATTTATACTTTTGGTTGGTATTTCTAAAGAGATGAAAACATTCAAGGGTTAAATGTAGTGTTTACTCTTTTTCTATTTCATCAAATAATCAACTTTTGTTATTTAGAGGGGATTCATTACTTTTATACCTCTCACTTAACATGGGATTCATCACCATGACATTATAAAACATACCAAGTCATTAGTGACAACATAAGGAGTGTTGCTTAATTTGATTCTCGGTGGTGATTTAAATTTAACTTTTGGTGCTTCTAAGGTTTGGGGTGATAGAGCCCATTTAGACCCTATGGGAGATTTGTTCAAATCATTTTTTGAATCTATTGCCATGATTGATATTGGGTTGATTCCTCTGGCTTTGACTTGGAGGAACAAACGATTGGGATCAGATGGTGTGGCTAAGTGGTTGGATCGTTTATTGGTTTCAGAGTCTTTCATCGAGTCTCTTTCTAGATGCAGATCGTGGGTGGAAATTTTGTTACTTTCAGACCATTATCTGATTTTGTTACAGTTGGAGTTGTCAATTTTAATGCCCATTATCCATTCAAGTTTTAATCATTCCTAGATCAGAGAACATGAGTTTATTGACTTGGTTAGGAATGAATGGGGACAAATGGTTTCATTAAATATTCCTTCTGTGATGCATCGATTGGTGTTGAAGCTTAAGCTTTTAAAAACATATGTGGTCAAGTGGGAGAGGATTCGAAGAAAGGATATGAAATAGGAATGGTTGATTGCGAAGGGGAATTGGCTGAGATTCAAACATATCATATATTTGGATCTTTCCCTTCCGAGGTCCTACACGGGATGGAATCCCTTGAGGCTAAGAGAATTCACAACTCAAGGATGGATGAGGAAAGATGGTGGTTAAAGAGTCATGTTATATGGTTGTCACGAGGTGATCATAACACAAAAAAAAAATCATAATTTTGCAAACTGTAGGAAAGCACAAAATTCTATCTAGGAGATTATGGGTGAAGATGGTGATATGGTGTCGAATAGCAATCAAATTCATGAGAGGCTGTTAAAGATTTTCACTCTTTATTCACTGATCATGGATCGTCATCTATCATCGATCAAATGATTGTAGTTTCAAAATTTCCTCTTTTCTTTACAAAACATGAGGGAGATCCGGTTGTGGCCTTGATTACTTTAGAAGAGGTGAAAACTATTCTGAGGGGTTTTGCAAAGTTGAAGAGCCTAGGTCCAGATGACTAGACAATGGAGCTTTTCTTGGAATTCTTTGACATCGTGGGGGGAGACATTATGAAGGCGATGGAGGAATCCAAGACCATAGGTAAGATAATTGGTGCGATGAATGCTACCTTTGTTGCATTGATTTTGAAGTGTTCAAGGGCTACGTATTTAAATGATTTTAGGCCTATCTCCCTATGTAATTTAGTATACAAGGTGATATCAAAGATTATAGCTCATAGATTAAAGCCACTACTTTCCATATACATAGGGAACAATTTGGCTTCCTAGAGAACAAACAAATTATGGATGCCATTGGTGTGGCACAAGAAGCTTTCCATGGTATTAAGTCCAAGAATCATAAGGCCATGGTTTTAAAGCTAGACCTTGTCAAGGCATATGGTCGTGTTGATTGGGGCTTCTTGAGGTTTTTATTGTTACATATTAGTCTTAGCATCAATGCTACTAATTGGGTCATGGCTTGTGTGGTTTTGGCCAATTATGCAGTGTTGGTCAATGGGTCCCCTACCTGTTTTTTCGGCACATCTAGAGGAGTGAGACAGGGATGCCCACTCTCCCCTCTATTTTTTCTATTGATCATTGAAATTTTAAGCAGATTAATTGAAGATAAACGAGTCTTGGGTCATTTACAGGGCATCAAGGTGTCACCATTTGTGAGACTCACTCATTTTATTTTTAGACGATGTCGTGATCTTCAATGATGGCCATATTTATGAATGGTTGGTATATAAAGAGTTGCTATATACTTTTTGTCATGCTTCAAGGATGATTATTAGCATTACAAAATCTTCTTTACTCGAGCACGGATTGGAGGCGAATGTGAAATTCCAAATTGGTAATATCTTGCCATATGGGATTTCACCTTTAAACAGTGGGGCGAAGTATTTGGGATACTATATAAATCCAAATAACTACTTGGTTAGTGATTGGTTATGGCTTTTGAAATGGTTTGATGCCCGCATAAATCATTGGTGTATGCGGTGGTTATTGTTGGGAGGTAGACTTATTTTGGTAAAATCAGTCCTTGAAAACCTCCTAGTCTACTAGCTATCTCTATCTGAGATCCCCAAATCAAATTTACATGCTATCAAGTGTAGAGTATTTAACTTCGTGTGGTTAGGCTCCAGGGACAAGTCAAAGTTTCATCCGGCGAGATGGGACTTTGTGGCTAGACCAAACAATCTGGGTGGATGGGGGATAAAAAACATATTCATTTTTGCAAAAGCATTATCTACAAAATGTTTACAGAGGGCACTATTTATTGACAGCTTATGGCATAGAGTTATGGATAAATACTTCAAGCATGTTTCATTGGTGTGGTGGATCATAATGTAGAATAAACCCATAAAGAATGCTTCGAATATTTGGAAATGCCTTGTTTCTTCTTTTCATATCCTTGGTGACTAGCTGGCATGGATGCCTGGGACTAGTGCCTCTATCAGAGTTGGCATGGATCCCATTGTTGGTGGGATAACTAATTATAGAGTTTCAAATGAGATTTCAAGGATTATTCATTCACTTGGTATGTTTACCCTAGACCAAATTGCGAGGATTGATGGGACCAATATGTTGGGTTGTTGATGAGTGGATGCTCAGTTTCTAGGTCTCAAAGATGCTTGTTGTCAATAATGGACTCAGTACATTATGGGTCTTCAGAGAGGTGGCATATGCATATCAGAACAGAAAGATTACTTATCTTAGACATCGAATGCACATACAGGTGTTGTTACTGCAAAGGGGGTGTATGATACACTTTTGGTTGACCTAAGTGTTGAATACAAGTGATGGTACAAGGAGGTATGCGAATGGTCAGCGCCTTTAAAGATTAGATGTTTTTTTTCTTGCTGGCTCTTAGTAACAGGATTTTAACCTAGAACAACTTTGTCAAGTGTGGCGTTATTGGCTCTGGCATCTATTTATTATGCAAAGTTGATACAAAATCTATTGATCATCTTTTTATTACTTGTACCTTATCCAGAGATGTTTGGTCGAGGTTAAAAGGACGACTAATTTTTTATGAGGACTGGGCCAATGATACTCTAGACAATTGCATGAATTCTTGGAAGGACAAAAACTTGGAATGGATAGAACTACCCATCTTCACTTGTTGGGATATTTGGAAGGCTTGTAACTTGTTACTTTTTTATGGGGTTTCTTGTTTCGTTCCCTTGATCCATCATAAAGATATATCGGCCTTTTCGGAAGTACACACTGGTGGGCATCTGATTCCTACAAAATCTCATTAGAATACATCTTATTCCATCCTTCTCCTTATATTTATATAGAGGTTTTTTCGATGGCGCTTCTCAGTCAAGCGGTTCCTTGGGTGGAGCGGGGGGCGATATCATGGATAGATGATACATGCTTCTACAAGTTATATCTTAATTATGGGGGGGGGACAAATACGAGAAGTGAATTGTTGGCCCTCTGGTTATTACTCTCCTTCTCCAAATCAAAGAATATTACTAATATTTAGGTGTTGGGGGACTCTAAGACTATTATTGATTGTGACTCCATGAAAGGCGGCTTGCAGGTTACCCACTTTAGCTACTGGATGAAGAAAGTAAAGGATTTAATCTCCTCCTTTGAGGTCATCAATTTTCTCCATATCTACAGGGTTTATAACCAAGTCGCAGATGAACTATCCAAGACTATTTTGCATGTTGTTGATGGCAAAAACAAATTATCTCAATTTTCAGGACGAGGAGATGATTGATGAGGAACATATTCAACTGTACTAGTAGTTGTTGATGATAGACTTGTTTGAGTAGTAGATAGATACATCAGTTGGACTTTATTTCTCTCTGGACATATTTGAAGCATGTATCTTTGGTGCCATAACATCTTCCGAGGGGTTTCCTCCCGTTATGATTTTCAACTATCGGTCTTATTATACATGATGCAACTTGTCCATGTTTTCTTTTTCTGTTGGCAGTTTTGATCTTTCAAGATGTTGGTTTCCGACTTATAACCATCGTGTAACTATTTGGGTTACTTTTCAGGATTTATGTAATTAGATTCAATCTACTTGGTGAATGTACATGATCATCTCATATTGGCTTGGATCTTGTTTATTTGATGTTACACAAGGCATATGGGTAGAGATTGAACTAGCACTTTTCTACTTTTGGCGATTTCTATGACAATTTTGCTTCCAGAGATTACATACTTTGGTATCATTTTTTGTTTTGCTGATATTGGTTGTTATGTAACTTAGAACTAGCAGTGGTTTTCCTTGTCCTTCATTGGCATCGACGCTACCATGTTGGTCACTCAATGCATTTATAGAGATTTGTTTTGTGAATTTGGATAATCGATGGACTATATTATAATTTGTTACTATGTATGGGACTTTGTATGGGACTGGGTCACTTGTTGGTGCATTGATCTTTGATATTTTGTGGGGACTATGTAATGTTTTTTGTTTGTCTATCTATACATATACTTAATACAAGTATAGATTTTTTCCTGTGTGAAAAAAAAGGACTGCTAATGTGTGGGCACCAAGTGAATTTGAACCCGCGACTTCCTAGAGTCTTATCAACCAAAAGAGATCAAATTACCAACTGAGCTATATGCAAAACCCTTTGACTTGCTCTCGACTATTTGTTTCCTACTTGCATCATTTTCTTAGTCAACCTCATGGTACCTCTAACGTAATCCACTTGAAATGTTGATTCTAAATCATTGATATGTAAATTTGACCTCTCTCTAATTTGTGAGTATGTTGCATAGGGTGGGAGAAATTGTTGCTCAATTTCTACTTCCCCATTTTCACATACTTGTCATAACCTTTCCTCCCATGACTCGTTAGGTTGTTCTCATCTTCTTGTTTCATGGGATATAAAGTGTGAGTTACTGAAGTTGTGTATGTAGTATTGTTGTTTTCTTTTGATGTGTCTTTAAAGTTCCCTTAATGTAGTGTTCTTGTAAATGACTTGTTAGCACCATTTTATTAGTTGAGCACCTTTCTTCTTCCATATCCCACTCTTCAAACCATTTTCTACACTATTGATTCCATGTTGTCTTTCTCCTTTTTAGCTCATCTTTGATGGATTTAACCAAAATATTGTCATCATTCATCGTTGCAATTTTTTGTTTGTACAAACTCATTTTTCTCAAACGCCTCTGATTCTATTGGGTGTAGTTTTGTTTTAGCGAGGAGTATCTCATAAATCACGTTTTTTTTAATAACATGTTACCAAAGATTTTTTTGCTAACTCAATTTGGTTTCATGTGATTGCATAATCAAAAAGAGGGGAGCGAAGATAATAAAAGAATTTAAAGTTACAAAAACTATTCCAAAACACCAAACATGATGTATTGCATTGTGCATTATTGCTTCGAGAGTAATGAGGTGTTCTACATACCAGTATGGAGGAGATGTTGTCACATACGTAACGTAGGTGACAACAACAAAAAATTAAATAAAGTTATTCAGTAGCATATGTTGACTTGATTTCAAATTTTACATAAAAGCTAAAAAAATTAAAACCAACATAGATCCATATTAAACTTATATCTATCAAGCACAATAGGGATTAAATAGATCAAGAGGGATTACAGGGGAAAAAACAAGATTTCAAGAAGAAACTTGACAAGGAATTACTAGAAAATGATGAAGAAAGTTATAGCTTAAAAGATCACAATCAAAGCTATTTGCACAAATCAAGAAGACAAAGGATAAAAAGTAGTGTGTTCAAAAGTTGGAACAAGAGAATCAAGATCTTGAGAATAAAGTCTCAAAAAAAAAATGAAGAAAGTTATTGCCTAAGGAACCTTAATCAGAGGTTACTTGAACAAATCAAAAGGTTAATGGATAAGAAACCAAAGAACCAACACCTTAGAAATAAAGTTGGCAAGTCAGAGAATGATGAAGAAGTTTCATACCTAAGGGATCATAATCAAAACCCACTTGCACAAATTAGAAAGCTAAAGAATGATAAGAAGTCACTACATGGAAAGTTATAGCAACTTACCAATAAGAAAGCATTGATTAGTAAATGAACATTTCTATTGAACTAGAGAAGTCTCTAGACATAAAAATCTAGGTCATAGAGAAAGGAACCAATATAGAACCAATCGACGTCACAATGTAGAAAGATGCAAATCCAGTGGATGTCAAGGTACAAATGATGGAAAATCCAAGTGTCCTTGCTAATAGAAATTCAATGATTAACAAAGTGACACACGTGTATGAATAATACATAATACCAAAAGTAAGTTAGAAAAACACTACAAGTATGATAAGGATAAATCATGCAACAATGACATCCTAATCACAAGAGACGATATCTTAACCAAACAGTATATCAACATTGCTTTCAACAAAAACAATTAACCTATATGTTTAAGAATGTGATGCCAATATGGTTGAGTCTCGTAATAAAATTTAATCTTGAAAAATCCCATAAACACAATGTTCCACAAATGATCATATTAAGGTGGTCATGCCTTCTTACAAGTCGAGAATTATGCTCAACACTTATAATATCATATTGCCCATATCCTTAACCATCACAATTACAAGAACAAATAATCATGAGAAGGCATTACAAGCCAAAACATGAGATATGATATTTCTATAAATATGTTTTGAGGATTAATAATTTCTAAAATTGAGGGAAATGCAATGAACATAATTAGAATACACACGCGCACGCGCGCGCACATGCACACTACATAATATGTTCGTTGGACTCCATAAATAAATGTGAGGTTGGGTAGGAAAACACAATCTATAGAGATTCATTTGGCTCACATCTAGCCTACATAAAATTAGTCATTGGCTTCTCCGTTGGGCACTCCTCATTTTGTTAGCTCTCATTCACTGATACGAACCGTTATACCAAAACCCCGAGGTGTTAGTGAAGGCCGCCCACTAGGATCTTAACATCCCACCACGCTCCGCAGTCCAGACTCTGGGCTGGATGTGCGCCCGTACGGTGGTGTCCCCTTTGAGCCGTACGAGCCCTGGACAAACACTGCAACGCCGACGTTGCCACCCGCTCTGTGACTCGAACCTGGGTGGAGCTCTGATACCAAATGATACGAACCGTTACAACAAAACCTCGAGGTGTTAGTGAAGGTCGACCACTAGGATCTTAACATATGGACTATGGAGAGGATGACCTCTCCAGTCCATCATCAATCTTCCAAACACACGATGAACTATTGGATATCTGGAAGGTCACTCTTAAATTGAAGGAAGATGCAAAAGGTCCTGTCCTTTCTTCGGATTTTGGTCCACTAGAGATATATAGCAAACAAAGGTAAAGGCATGATCACTTCACAATCGATGATGGCATCACTCCAAATGGGGTCTATTATTCTTCACATGGAGGTTGTCAAGTTTGGGTGGCTCCTCGATTTGCATTCCAGTTAGGGGAGGCACACAGGCAAGGGAATTCAAGTTAGTACCATAGGTGTGTGCTAAAGAAATCCCCTTGGAGAAGAAGCCCGATCAAAATGTTTCTAGGATCAAAAGCGGGAAAAAATTTGTTAGATGCAAAAAGGATTAGGTAAAAATGGGGTTAGGGATCGATGTTGGTATGGAGAGGGTAGAGAGGTTGATGAGTTAGGCACTGGTTTGCAAATTCACTAGTAAATTGGTTAAGGGGTGCATGTTGAGATCGTGGTTGGCTATGGGTTGGAGCAAACTCTTGGGATACATTCCACGATTTCATCTTCCAATAAAAGGATGGAATTGTTTCGAATTAAGGTGTGCAAAGGATGCGGTTTTAATCCTCAAACAATAATGGTCGTGGGGTCTTTCTAGTATGGTTCTAGACCGATGGAAAATAAGGTTTGATCCACACTGAGAACCTGTGAATATTCAACATGTATGGGTACTTTTTACAGGATTATCGCTCGAGTTCTAGAGTGAAGTAGTGTTGAGGTTGACTAGCGTTCAGATTGGTTGTTTCATTTTCTAGAGGAGAAATTATGATCTATTATAGACAAGAAAATGGGATGGGTGTTGGTTGAATTTGATACAAGGGATGGGTTATCGGCCGAAATTGAAAATTTGTCAGGGGATATTCAGTGCTAGTACAATCTTAGACTATTGGAAGGTTCCATTTTGATGTTCAAAGCGTCATGAGGTCGAACACCTATGGAAAGAGTGAAAAGTTCAAAGGAAACAATGGCAACCTAAGCATAAAATGTGGGCAAGGAAGCTCGTGCCTCCAATGGAAGTTGAGGATGCAAAAGGTTGTTTGTTGAAAGCTTAGGCTATTGGGGACACTTTGGTTGTGGGTTCTCGACAGTAAGATTCAATGAAATGTTTGTAGTGTGCGAAGGAGGATGCCTCCTTGGTGTTTTCTCTAGGAAAGGATTGTAAAGGTAAGAACACAAATACCTTGATGCATCTAATGCAAATCGATAAAGAATTTCTTCCCCGTGAAGGTCTGAATCAAGGGGGCAAATTGGAGTCCAGTAGTGTCCCAATTTTGTCTTCTTCTTCGACAGTTGGCCAAAAGGCAGACTTATCTATGGTTCAAGATGATAACTAGAAGCCAATTAGGGGGTTGTCCCCGGTTCAGGGTGATTCATCATTAGGTTTAACTGCAAACCATGTGACTTCAGTGATTCCTCCTTATCAGTTGTGCCCAATAAAAACAAACTTATAAGATGAATGTGTGGGGGTGAAGGGTGGGCTAGCATTGACGGCTTCAAAGCCTGGTCTAACTAGTAGGAAATATCATGTTTCCAAAGCTATGACAAACCCTTTCATAGAAGCAAGGGAAGGCACGTAGAAAACAATCAAAGGGTTCCTTATAGCGGATAACCCTTCGAAGCTTATTCCATTATGATCATTTTGTCATTCAATGTTAAAGGGTTAGGGAGTGACCTAAAAAGGTTATCTCTTAAAAGGTTGTTTTATGTTTACAAGCCTCATGTGATTTTGTTCCAAGAAACAATGTGTCTTGGGGAAAAAGCTATAGAAATTGTATCTTTGATGTTGAAGGAATGGAATTTTTGTTCAATTGATGCACAAGGTTTATCCATGGGTCTTGTGTTTGGTTGGAATGATAGTATCAAAGTGATTAATATTGTGTGCATTCCCGTAGGTATTGTTCTAAAGGGAAGGGAAAAAGGGATGGACAAAGTGTTCAGGTTGGTAAACTTATATGATCCTTACAGTGATAGAATATAATTGTGGGACAACATAAAAAAACACAAGTTATTGCTTGGAGACAACATGATTGTGGGTGGTGATTTGAATTTGAACCAAAATTCTAGAGAATTTTGGGGTGAGGTTGCAAGGGCAGACCCATTGGCAATTTTTTTTGCTTGGTTGTTTGAAGATTTAAACTTGGTGGATGTTGAACCCCATAAGGTTAGCCCCCAACCTAGAGAAATTATAGAAGAGGAAGGTTTGGGATATCAAAGAGACCAGGTCAGCTTCTTATGGCATATTTTTTTTGGAAGATGTTAGTGAGTATAAGCCATGGGTAGGTTATGGGGGGCTCTCTAATCATTTGTCTATCTTGTTGCAGTTAGATGTAATGAACCAAAATTCTACAGTTCCCTTCAAGTTTAATCGCACCTGGTTGAATGCGGAGAGTTTTAGAAATCTAGTTATGAGAATTTGGAATAAGTATGAGGAGGCTAGTGGTGAATCGATTATGTTTCAATTATCAAACAATTTGATCCATGTTAAAAAATTAGTAGTTGAATGGACCAGACAGAGAGATAGAGATAATAAAAAAGACCCGAAGGATGTCCAGTGAACCCTCCAGAATCAATTTCAACATAATTCCAACATGACCTTTTAAGGTGAGGAAGATTTAAGGTTGAAGGAACTTGAAGGAAACAAGAAGGAACTTCTTTAATCATGTTAGAAAAATAATATGAATGGATTAGAGAATATGAGGAGTCTCGTTACTCCAACAAACATGCTTGAATATGAAGACCAATAGTCATCTCTATTGTATAGATATAACATCCATGATCAATAAAAATCACCATTCGGGATTTATTCTCTGCAAATTGAAAGAGGCAGAGTGGAGGCTCAAAAGTCGTGTTATTTGGTCAGTAGAGGGTGATAACAACACAAATTTATTCCATAAATATGTAACATACAAAAATAACTTTAACATTGTTTGGGAGTTGGTGAGGCCAGATGGATCTAGGGTGAACTCCTTCAATGATATGACTAATGAAATTAAACACCATTTTCATTAAGGAAAATAAAGTGTTTAACATAGGGGAGATCTAAAGGTTGTCTGATTGTTTCCTACTTTTCAAGATTTTAGGCCTATCTCCCTTTGCAATCATGTATACAAGATTGTCTCGAAGATAATTGCAAATAGATTGAAGCAAGCTTCGTCAAACAACATTTCAAAGGAACAATTTGGTTTTTTATACAACATGCACATACATGATGTTATTGGGACTACACATGAGGGGTTCCACTCAATAAAAGTTGGGAAACAGGCTTCAACGGTTACGATAATAGATCTCTTTGAGTCTTATGACAAAATTAACGAGTTATTTCTAAGATTAGTTCTTTTGCAAACAAGTTTAAATCTTTAATCTATTAATTGGATTATGGGTTGCCTGGAATAAGCTAACTCTGTAGTCTTGAGTAATGGATCAACATTAATTTTTTAGGGCCTCTCGGGGAATTGGGAAAGGATGCTCGTTATCACTTTTCATGTTCCTTTTAGTGGTCGAGGGACTCAACAGATTGATAGTAGAAGCTAGAATTTAAGGTTTTATAATAGGTATAAATATTGCAGGTTCCACTGTGGTCACACAGCTATTGTTTGTTGACAACATCTTACTCTTTGGGAGAGACAATATGAGGGAATTTAACTTCTTTAAAACTATTATTGACTTGTTTTGCATAGATATGGGGTATTTTGGTGAATGGATTGAGTGAAACATTTGAAAGAAGAATAGAACATTTATATTCTACGAGGATTGAACCAATGGACAATAAATTTAAGTACTTAGGTTTTCACTTAAAACTTAATGATTACAATTTTTTTATTGGATATGGGTATTAAAGAAGATTGAAGACATAATTTCTTGCTAGTGTCACAGGTGGTTGTCTTAGGGAGGAATATTGGTGTTAGTCATATCTATATTATAGAGTATTCATGTCTATTAGTTATCAGTTGCACATATGCCAAAGGTGATTTTAGTTCAAATAAGAAAAAAATGTTATAGTTCCTTTGGACAAGTAGAAAAGAAGAAGAAGGAATTTCACTTGTCAAATGGTCAAGGATTGCCAAACATAAAGAGTTTGGAGGATAGGGTTTACAAATCTTGTATATGTTCATCCAGGCCTTAGCAACAAAATGTCTTTGGATTATTCAATAAGGGATTGTGGGGGAAGGTGTGTTAGGATATTTTAATACTCCATCCTTGTCATACCTAGCATTATTTCATTTTACTAGTAGTCGATGATGTCATTTTCCCTCTAGTGGTGTGCATATGTCATCCAGGATCCATCTACCACCTTCTGAGCCCTGCATGTATCATTTTAGGACCACTTGAGTTAGTTCCCTATTTTATAGGAACCCACTCAGTGTTCCAGTGCAGTCCACATGAGTTAGCTGACTCTTGTGGGGGTTTAGAGCTCCAAATGCTGCTGATTGTGGCCTCATGCACCCATTTTTTACTGATACGCATGAAAAACTCACTGATGCGCCATCCTTAGTCAGTTAAGTGATTTCGTCTTCGGTTAACTGAGTTTAGGTTTAGTTTGGTTGAGTTTGAGTCTTCTGGAGCACTCCAGTGGTGACAATTACTATGCTAGACCAACTGAGGTTCGAATTATCCTATGTGATTCGAATTCTCTCCATTGTAACATCATTGTTCAATATACTGATTATTGGATCATGTGACAATATTTTGCTCCTATCTGAGTTTTGTTGCATAATTATTTCTCTGCTCTTTTTTACTGCAATTTTCACTCTTATTCAACTTTTATGCTCATTATTTCTCTATGAGGTATACTCAACTCTTAGATCTGTTGTGACTTATAATTTCACATGGTATCAGAGGCATTGAGCGAATAGGTTAAGCAGCTGCTTTCGGTAGTGCACCAGAAGCCTCTGGATTTCCATAGCAAATCCTGGTGCCAATGCATTGAATTCATTGGATAAATCCAATGAGGTCTAGCCAGGTGTGAAGGATCTGGATAAAAGTGCCTAATATCCTAAAGCAGTGCTCAGTAGTACTATACCTCCATTATTGAGAGTTTTTTGCAGGTTATTCAAATTTTTTTAGTGCAGCAAAAGTTTTTTGCAGTTTTGCTGCAGAAGCAACAGTTTTCACCTTATATTCGCTCCAGTAGTTGTAATGGACAATTCGAACTCTCCTCTCTCTCCCATGATCATGAAACCCTTCAATTACCTTGATTGGAGGGATAATATGCAGATGGTATTACACAACAATCAATGTATAGAGTAACAATGGGGAAGGAGCCCGAACCATAAGCAGTTGTGGAGAAAGCCAAGTATCTGAATAGATTGGATGAAGCATTTGGTTTCCTGTGTATTCATATTTCCAGACATCTACTCTTCCACCTCGATGGATTGAAGACTCCAGGAGAGTTATGGTTGAATTTAGAGACCCTCTTCAGCAAACAAGATGAAATAAGAGGCCATATTCTGGAAAATGAGTTGATTGCTCTTCAATCGAGTAGTTTCGAGACCATTCAACAATTCTTTTCAAAATTCAAATCTCTGGTTATGCAATGAAAGCAGTGTGGCATTGAGAAGAAGGATGAGCAGCTGGTGTTATCCATTATGAGCAAGCTAGGTCCTAAGTTCTCCATCTTTGTCTCTACCTTCCATTTTGGGAGAATGTCAATCCCTGGTTGGAAGATTCCCTCCTTGGATCGTTTCATTGAATCTCTCATCCAAGAACAAGATATGCTGATCCAGATGGGCGCCTTGAAGGCCTAAAAAAATCAAGCTATTTTGGTTGGAGAAGCAAAAAGTGCAAATGGAAAGGGGGAGCACAAGGGCAAGGAGAAGAGGCAATCTGAACCCGAGCAGAATGCCAAGTCAAGTCCATTGGAAGGAGCCTCCAGCTCCAAGAAGGAAAAAATAAAGGGATTTGAGAAATCCAAGTGTTCCTATTGCAAGAAAGGAAACCACCCAGAGAGATATTGCATGCAGAAGAAGATAGATCAGATGACCAATCTTCTTGAACAACACAACATTTCCCTCCAAAAAGGTTCCAGAGAGACTAATTTTGGAATTTAGTCTGATGGTCATGAGAGATGCCATGCACTGAAGGCTGGATTTTCAAATTCACAAGCCCTCCTCATAGATTTAGGAGCCTCCAACCACATGGTTGCCTCCAGAGAATCATTTTCTTCTCTATATCTCAAAGACGGTCTGATTACTCACATGGGAGATAACTCTCAGATCTCTGCTGAAGGGAAGGGCACAGTACATATGAAGCATGGGAAGTTAAAAAATGTTCTATTTGTTCCTTCTTTGTCAACAAATTTGTTGTATGTATATAAAATGACTCACACAAGTTCACCGAAGAAAGTGGTCTTTGGTCCTGACGCAGTGGATATTGCAGAGATCTCTACTGGGAAGATTATAGCAAAAGGGTTTACAAACCATGCCTCCAAGGCATATGGATTCTCCCATTTTTTGCCATACTCTCTGCCTACCCCATTGGAATCTGATGAATATCAAAGTGATATCTCTTCTAATGAAGATGAGGATCAAGATCTTGATGTTGAGAATAAAGTTCAAGGAGATTTAGATCCAGATCCAACACATGCTCCCAATCCATGGCCAAGGACAATATGGGCTCACAAAGTCCTTGTAGCTGCTGGGAACACAGTTAGGGATCCATCTGACCATAGAACCACCAAATCTCAGTATCATGCAAAACTTGCACTATGTCATGTAGCTCCACTTCTCTCAGAGGGGTGCTACATGATGGTGGGGTTTGATCCACAATATCTTGGAGAGACTTGCCATGCGGGATCTACAACCAAGCAACAGTATCGGTTGTCTTACAAAGGGTACTCAAAGGTTCATGATTTGGACCACAATGAGCCATTCGCTCCAGTAGCAAGAAGGGTTCCTGAAAGACTTGTTTTGGAAAATACAACTTCTACATAGTGGGAGGTACATCAGAGGAGCAGATCCATATCCAGATTCAGATCCATATCCAGATCTAGCACCTGCATTTCTACCCTACATAGGAGCAGCTTGCCAATATTTTTCCAAAGGCTTTCACTGAGGAAAGTTTTTTCCTTTTCTGCTTAGTATGAAGGTTCTTTGAATTCCCCGCTGTTGTTATTTTTGAGGGGGGGTATTTTTCCCATGAGGTTTTTCCCCATTTACCTTGTTTATGGACAATTCTTTATTTTTTATCATTTATTTGATTGTATGGGTGACCTTTGGTCTTAGTAACCAGGGCCCAGGATGCAAAAGTATGGATTAAGGGGGGGTGTTAGGATATTTTAATACTCCATCCTTGTCCTACCTAGCATTATTTCATTTTCCTAGTAGTTGATGATGTCATTTCCCCCCTAGTGGTGTGCAAATGTCATTCAAGATCCATCTACCACTTTCTGAGCACTACATGCATCATTTTAGGACCACTTGAGTCAGTTTCCTAATTTTTAGGAACCCACTTAGTGTTCCAGTGCAGTCCACCTGAGTTAGTTGGCTCTTGTGAGGGTTTAGAGCTCCAGATGCCACTGATTGTGGCCTCGTGCGCCCATTTATGACTGATATGCATGACAAACTCACTGATGCGCCCTCCTTAGTCAGTTAACTAATTGTGTCTTCAGTTAACTAAGCTTAGGTTCAGTTTGGTTGAGTTTGAGTCTTCTGAAGCACTCTGGTGGTGACAATTCCTATGCTAGACCAATTGAGGTTCGAATTCTCCTGTGTGATTCGAATTCTCTCCATTGCAACATCATTGTTCAATATATTGATTATTGGATCATGTGACATTATTCTACTCCTATCTGAGTTCCGCTGCATAATTATTTCTCTGCTCTTTTTTACTGCAGTTTTTCACTCTTATTCAACTTTTGTGCTCATTCTTTCTCTGTGAGATATACTCAGCTCTTAGATCCGCTATGACTTAGAATTTCACAAGGTGATGAAAGCTAAGTAAAGCTAAGTATTTGTAGAATAAATAACTTGAATAATGGATTAGACAAGACAAAAATTTATGTAAAGGTGCCTTGAATGTTTGAAAAGAGTTATTAAAAGCATTTGATATTCTAGGTACTTGGGTTGCATGGGAAATTGGGAAAGGTAATAAGTTGATTATTGGTGAGGACCCTTAGACAGGGTGTTATGGAAATTGTAAGCTTTCATAACCTTTTGGGATTATTCTTCATGAAAAAGGCATTTATAGATTAGAGGATTTTTCAAGGTATGTGGTTCATGGTTTTGGGATTCAAGGATGGAAATCCGCTGAGGATCTAGATTTATAGGATGAATAGGTTGTTGAATGGACTCAATATATAAATTTATTTAAACATAATGCCATGTGTTTAAAGGATCACAACGATGAACTAAAATGGTCTATAAACAAATCCACTAGAGTGCTTACTGCAAAACTTGGCTATCAAGTAAAAAGTAGCGAAGAACATGGTGAAGAGAGTTGGTGGTGTTAGTTTGTACCCTTAAAATAAATTTATTTACATGGGATAATGGCCAAAAAATAAACTACATAAGTCCCAGATGGTGCTATATGTGTAAGAATGTAAGTGATATTGTGGATCATTTATCGCTAGATTGTCCATTGTGTGGAGGGAGATGATCCAAAATTACAATTCATAAAATCATTGTGATAAATTAACCTTGATAGATTGCTTGGAATCCTGGTTGACAAATATATCTATTTCTTCCTACAAAGCTTTACTGTGTTATGTCATATGGGGAATTTGGCTAACTAGGAACAAGATTATTTTTTAAGGAAAAGAGGTTCATTTAGGAAGGTGACCCATCAAAATAGACTTGCTTTTGGAGAAGGAAAGAAACATATTAAACAAAATGTTCCAAGAATCTTAGAATTGCCTAGTATTGATTTCACAAAGTCTAGTTAGTTTTTTTTTTCTTTTTTCTTTTCGATGAGGCATGCTAGGGAACACTAGGAGTTTGCGTAGCGGGGCCAATCCTTTTTCTAAACAATGCACGTTATTTTACTTTAAAGTATGGATTTGGGATTGGAAGTACTAGGGGATTCTAAACTAGCGATGGATTGGGAAAATGGAAAAAGTCACATCTCAAATTTGGCATTGGGGCCTATCATGGGAAGGATCGTGGAGTTAAAGGCACATTCAAGGATATATAATTTGCACACATATATAAAGACTTCAATCATAAAGCTGACAATTTATCAAAAGATGGTGTATTTATGGAGGAAGGACCACTCTAGGTTTAAGAAACAAGGGATAACTTCATTTTGATTGTTGTTCATATATCACTTTTTTTCTGATGATGTTATTGCTTGTACGTTTTATGTAAAATATTGTTGTATTGGAGTCCTATTGGGTTAGTTTAGTTTATAGTACTGTGACAGTTTCTTGGTGTACTGTAAAAAAAAACAAATATGGATATGGATGGCTGGAGGACTGTATAGTTCTAATATAAAGGCTAAGGTCAGTCTTGTAGTATTGAAGGTAGATGTATGTATTGGCAGTTATTGGATTTGAGTTGAAAGGTTGGTTTAAGTGTATTTTGATTTCACCATAGAGATATCAAATACATGGATCTTTTTTTGGATATATCTGTGTGTGTGTGTGTCACATTCTAACTAAGCGTTATGACCTATTTAAAGGACACGAATGTTCAACCATAATGACTAGTCAATGCATATTAGTACACAAACACATGGCATTATATCATCAAGATAATCTATTCATTCATATTGTTATTCAATTATTATTACTTGTTCTATATGGATTTCTATTGTTGTCCTATTTATGTTGGATATTTGTTAGTAAATGAATTTTGTTCATTCAATTTATCTTATTGTTATTACTTTTAGCATTTGGAAAATAATGAATTAGTAAAATGTTGATACTATGACATTTTTTATAACAGTTTCAATTTTTTTTTCAAAAATCAATTGATTAATTTTATTTTTATTAAAAATAAATTGGAGAAATTTAAAATTTTACTCATTCCATCTTTTGATTGGTCAATAGGTTATTAATGGGACATAAATCCATGATAGTGTAACTTTACTTTTAAAGCATAAAAAAAATAAAAAATAATATGCAATTTTCTAAAAGTGCCATGTGACAATTTGTGTTTACTAAAAAAACAAGAGCCACGAGGTGGCAATGTCCTCGACATTGCCACTTGCACTGGCTATTGTCTAGTCTCTAGTGTGATCAAATATGCTTTAGCATTGAAGAATGCATAAAAACACTCAAAAAATGAATTATCAATGATCAAGTCTCTTAAATACAAAACAACATTTGCTCAACATGTGTGAGAAGAATCCTTATGGTGAAAAGGGAAAAGTCCTGCGCAAGGGCTCGCTGCAGTGGGTGGATCCAAAATATGGGACAACGAAACCAATTTCATGTTAGGGTTCGAAACAAAATGTACTTGCTAAATATTGTCATTGTAACCCTTAGGCATGAGGCATGGACCAACTGAAATCTTGTTCTAAGCTGGACAACTGCCCTGATAACATAATGATGGTGGGATTGGTATAATGGGCTTTTCATTCACATGATGTAGTACTTGTCAAGCACAAAAAAAAACTCATAGCATACATGTTAAACAAAAACAAGCCCTGGGGAACAAAAGTAATACCAAAAGGCCGAGCATTTATTTACCCTATGCCCACCATCATCTATTTACTGTAAACAATCAAACAAAACATTGCAAATGAAATAAAATAACCCCGGAAAAGAGTAATCAACTATTTAAAATTGTTGTGTAAAGAGAACAAGTGTAATATTGAAATATGGATTGATCGAAAACCCAATATGTCCATCAATTCAAACAACCGTCAATACATTCTCTGTTTATGAACTATACAAACATTGGTATATATATAAACCGTGTAGAAGTCAAATATGTAGAGACTTTGGTTGTTTTGGATCTTGCAATGAAGGTATTTTGTGTTAAATACTAATGATTGTTTGGTTTCTTGGTAAATTATACCAGGAGGGATAGATTGTAGGCCTGAGTGTCTTGGACATGGTAGTGAATGTAAGACCCTCAGCATACACTCTTGCTCTGGCTTCTCAAATAAGAAAATGGATATGTTATTTCAGTCTTCACCCAAGTCTACCTCAGATGAGTTTGTCTCGCCCATCCTAACCTCACCCTTTCAAGCATTCTCATGTTTTAGTGTGCTACTTGCCATACTTTATGCTACTGAATATTTGAAGATAGCCAAGGAAAAGGCAAAAGAATGAAGGCAAGAGAAATATGTATTATGTGTAAGGAATTAAAATATTCCATAGGAACAAAGATTCAATATATATTCTATAAACATAAATCTAAAGTTTTATTTATAATCAAAGATTTAAAATGTATTTCATAAAAGGAAATCAAAAATATTTTCTATGAACAGAGAGCAAGGAACCAATATGCATAAACATCAGTGGCCATTGAACAACACTAGCAAACATTTATTGATATTCTATTCGCACTATATTGCAACCACCAACATCATTTGAAAGTGTTTAAACATAGAGTGCAAGTGACTATTGCATAAAAGGAATATGACATATTATTCAAAACTAAAAAATTTATTGGCTTTCTCACATATGCAATACTTGCAATTGGTTAAAGCAATGCACTAAACTGAAAACATGACGAGAGATTTCACACATACAATGAGCATAAATTTCCAAATCTAGGACATTACAGCCTTGAAATGTCAAACTTGCTTCTTACAATTTGAAACATTGACAATATCCTATTTTTTATGCTATAGGTTGAGCACCATGGAACTCCAAATCATCAACATTACAATAGATATCAAAGGCATTAGAATTTTTCTCAATATAAGCACATGCACCATATTTTTATATAGGAAACTTTTAAAACACCACATAGTAGGCAAAAGGTAAGAGATCAAAATGGTTAAACATACATGGATACTGACCATCCTTGACAAGCATTTATCAACAACCTATTCAACACTATAATGCAACTACCAACATCATTTGAAAGCGTTTAAACATAGAGTGCAAGTTACTATTGCACAAAAGGAATATGACACATTATTCAAAACTTAAAAATTTACAGGTGTTCTCACACATGCAATATTTGCAATCGATTAAAGCAATGCACTAAACCGAAAACATGACGGGAACTTTAACACATAAAACAAGCACAAATTTCCAAATCTAGGACATTGTAGCCTTGGAATTTCAAACTTGCTCGTTATAATTTGAAACATTGTCAATATCCTATTTTTTATGCCATAGGTTGAGCACCATGCAACTCCAAATCATCAACATTACAAGAGATAGCAAAGGCATTAGACTTTTGCTCAACAGAATCACCTAAAAACGTTGTAAACAAAGCTCATATCGATAATTCTTAGAGGGCCTCGATATGCTATAAACTTAACTTACTAGAAATATGAGCAGTTAGTTGAGGAGGCTTCGTCCCACTTTCAGCTCCTCGACAAAGCAATCAAGGACCTGTAAAATGTTTTGACTATGAGATCCAAAAGATGGAATTGAAATAATAAATTTGAAAGATTAATATTTTTAAATGTACTTAGTCGGGGATTTAGATCCTAGATTACATGCACACAACCGTATATATATGTCTTTTTAAAGTAAATGAAAACAATGAAAACATATCTATGCAAGTGTGGATATAAAACTATGGATCTAACCCATAAAATAAGTAATGCGACTTATCGAATGAATAAGTTAACAAGAAAAGGCGACCATTCTCTGGGCCAAATGGGGATCAAAGAGCTAGCACCCTGGCAGGGATAGATCTATACTTTGTGCACTAAATCGTGCCAAATGGGAAGGTGAGTGAGATCGCAATAAAGCGATCTTCTTACACTCAAATCACAGCTCAACAATAAACAATATTTGAATGTATATCTATGAGAATTGAATGACTAAGAATGGGATTCGAAATGTGCATACCTAAGTGCAAGAGCAAAACCGAATTGAACATAAAAGACCATTTTTTCTTTAACCTTAGAAAAGGGGACCCAAGCTGTGATTTTGTGGCCTTGTTTTTAGCCGTCATATCCATCATTGGGTCACAATTCTCTTTGGGCTGGGAAGCATTGGAGGAAGACGAGGACCCTCCCCTTGGTCATCCCTCTTCTCACGATAAGAATCCGAATCCAAGTCACCTGCAACAATGCATCATTTAAATGGATAAGTGATTTCCTCTAAACCATATATCTAATAACGAAAAAAACTATGAATGTATTGATATGTACAAGTAGGAGAGACTAACTGGTCTTACCTAGATCAAAGGAAAAAGTGGCCCGTAGAGTGCTTCCTTCCCTTGCACTTCCTATGTGTCCTGCAAACCAACACCAGAGAACGAGTACCTCCATCGTGACCAGCTTGAGCTTGTGACCTGAGTCAAGGAGAGTCTCATACGTGTGGAAAAGTAGAGAGACCCATGGGTCTACCCTATATATCATTGTGCGGAGAAGAGTAAATCATTGAGAGAGAAACTCACCATATATATACTATGGGTAGGTCGAAACAAGGTTTGATGACTTAGGATAACAGATCAACTCAAAACCTAGAAATGGCTTCCAATCCTTTTCTCCATAGATAAGCCATGGTTCAATCCTTTTTGCATACACATTACAACATATGTTAGTACATCTTTGTATAAGTTGAATGGATACTTTACCAAGTAACAAGTAATAAACAACATGAAATGGCATGCAAACCCTCTAGTTACCACATTAAAGGGTCGTATCTCTATCACCCAGCCCAGTTCGAAAAACGTACACAAATACAAATGAGTTGAACGTACACGCATTGAAGGTTTGTTGACGACAGCCTGCCTCCGGGCCCTGGGGCACAACACCCTGGGAAAACATCAGCTGCACAGAACCAATGCGCAGGGAGATAAATAGGATTTAAAACAAAAATTAATCCATCCAAAAATGGAACTATGCAAAAAAAATATTCAAAGAAAAAAATTTACATTTAGCACGTGCAAATATGCACGAAAAAAAATATGGATGGCCCTGGGCCCAACTAGAAGGTCCAAAAAGGATCTAAATCCCTTCATAAAATGATAAAAAGAAAGCCATATGCCACAAAATGCTCCATGGTCAATCTACTAACATGTCTTGTATTTCGAAATAGGATTATTGCATTTTTTCTGGGGAGGGTTGGGTAATAGGGTTTGACAGCTAGGGTTTTTACTGCAAGACTATTTTTTCTTTCGAGCATCCTCCATGGCATATGAGAGGGGAGAAGGTCTGCCTTCTCCCCATTCCTATTGCGATGCGGTGGGGCACAAATCTGCAACTCCTTCTTCAGGAGTCAAGACTCAGTGTAAGTTTTTGGATTGTGGGATTAAGCCTGGTGTCACCGACCCAAGCCTTGACAAGGGCAAGGGAAAAATAGGGAAAATGGGGCATCCACCTCGTATCCAAATGTGGCTCGTGCATGGTAACCAAGAAAGCGCATCCCATAGACAGTTGATGCCAAGATATGAGGTAATTTCAGACCAGTTCGAAGGATACAAGTAGTGTATGAGAGATCACGCGCTAATAGGTAAATTCCTTGACCTATGGTCATTTGAGAAGGATCTGGCCCACTGGATCGATACATGGTGGAAACCGAAAGGTCATTTCGACCTACACAATGATCTTCCATAACCTTGAGTACCGGGATCAAATATTTGAAAATGGTCCCTATTTCTATAACTCAACAAGCCTCTTTCTACGAGATTGGACGAAAAAATTTAGCTCGGACAAGGAGGACTTACCTATGCTCCTGTTTGGATCCAACTGTACTCTCTCCCACTAGAATTCTGGCTGCCAGAAACGTTAGAAGGAATTGGAAACACTCTTGTAAAGTTTGTCAAAATCTCTGAAGCAACAAAAATAGGACGCTATACTTCATTAGCTCGAATTTGTGTTTATCTTAACATCTCATAGGCCCTCCCTGGAGAAATATGCCTCACAAGGCATGATGAAGATTGGATCCAAACTATAAACTATGAGCATATTCCTTTTAGATGTGGGAAATGTCATGTTCATTGACATCTCTTCCAAGATTTTCCTCTTAACAATATACCGAAGCCAACAGCCCCATACCTGGGCATAGACAAGGAAAAATTCATTCTGGTTCAAGGACAAGGAAGAATAGTGCACAAAAAAGCGAGGGGGGCAGCAGGAAGGATTTTCGCATCAAAGAACAAGTTTGAAAACCTTTCTTCCGATCCATAGATCGCAATGGAGAAGGAAACATAAGAGGGCGAGAGGGAACAATTGAAATTAACAGTAAGGGGAAAATAAGAAGAAAACCCGAACATGTAAATTGAACCAGTAATCCTTGAAGTCACATAAGCCCCCCACCTGGTGCCTTCATCTCAAGAAAAGTAGGACTTCCCCATGGAGGAAGGAGTGGGTCTGGAGTCATAATATGATGAGAATGAATTAGTGAGACTGAATTTGGAAAACATTATTGAAGCCTGTCCCAAAAGAGACTACTTGGCAGTCCCTACAGAGCAACTAATAAAGGTCCACAAGGTTTTCCTCAATTCACGAGCATGAGAAGCATCTAGAGCCAAACTAAATCTAGGCATATCCCATGGCCCCATTAAACCCATCAAGAAAACCCCTAAGCCGGAAAAAAAGAAAGGAAGGAAACCTATGAAACAACTGATTGAGGAATTTGGACATATGATGGTTAACTCTGGTTAGATGGAGGCACTCACATGCACTTTTACCCCTATCTCTTATGAGCAGTTATCCCAATGAATATACAATCCTGGAATATTATAGGAATAAATAATAGGAGAAAACATAGACTCCCGCGAAAAATGATTATAGATGAACAACCTAACATTCTCCTCCTGTAAGAGACTAAATGCTCGAAAGAGGAGGCTAAGCATATTATTCCTTGATGGTGGAGGAATGGAGACATAGTAGCGACGGATACCAGAGGCAATGTTGCAGGATTAGCAATCCTTAGGAATCCAAGCTCGATTGAGATAAACTCATCCTTCTCGACCCCTTGGACGATTTTGATTAGCTTCATAATTTCGAAATCAAGAATTTGCGGTGCCCTCACTAGCATCTATGGGTCCCAAATCCTTCAAGATAAAATCATGTTCCTTCGAAGTTTACATCATCTAAAAGAGATCCTGGGAGATCAATTTTGGGTCCTGGGGGGAGACTCCAACACGATTACCTCACTAGATGAAAAATAGGGGGTATCCAGTGACTAGAAAGGAACAATGAAATCTTCAACAACACAATGGGAGCACTACAGTTGATTGACCTGAGCACTATCAATGGTGTCCACACCTGGAGCAATTGACTTTCGAGATTGTTACCGAATAATCTACCGAAAGCGGACTTAAGGCGTGATCTCCCTAGTTCAATTTGAATCTAGAACAAGTGGGATAGAACATGAAACTGCTTTCCTAGATCTAGTTAAAGATCGAGCGATTAGATGTCTTACCTCTAGCTTGTAGATCTTTCTCCTTGATGTTGTTCCAAGCTCCACGGTCGTCAAATCTCAGCTGCAAGACCTGTCAAGACATACAGAACAATACAAGCAGTAAAACAATATCTAAACAGTAACAGATCTAAGTAAACGGTTAAGCAAGTAAACTACACAAACATTATTAATGCAACAACATTTGGTGGAAAGAGTTTATATTACTGTATTAAAAGAGGGAAGTACAAAAGAGAGATGATTACAACCAAAGCTTAACGTCACAATCCTCCTCCAACAAGCCAATGCCAAAGACTCCAAAGGAATTATAGGTCTCCCAAGAGATGAGTAGAGATCTCCTAAGCTAATTTCACCAGCATGCAAGTGTTATAGACTTCCTCCCCTTGGAATGGAGAGGGCTCTCATATTTATAGGACCAAGTGGATAGAGTAGGTTGAGGATCATGGGGAGAGGGTTAAGGGATCCTCCCATTAGGTTAGGGAATCGAAGTCCAGTTCACCTAGGAGTTAGGGATAGGGATCCACCTCATCCAACTTCTATAATTTGCTCGAAAGCTACCTTTATCTCATAAAACTGACTCCGGCGTAGTCTGCATGAGGACAACCTGCGTCGCCGCACCTTTCTCAAAGACAACATGCGTCGGTCTAATTAGGAGTGTGGATAAAGGACATCAACTTGATCCAAATGACTAACTTGATCATGGGACTTCAGGGATTTAGGCACCGAGGTTACAGGTGTAGATTTTGGGTGTAACAAAGATACCAACATGTTGTTTGTCGGCTGGATCGCTTTTTGGTAAGTAACTCTCTTTTTGTCTGGTACGACTCTTGAAGCCTCCATCCTGCCTCTCTTTGGATCCGATCAATGGCCTATCAGCCTCTCTGTGGACATCAGGGGCCCAAATATATATAAACCCTTTTGTTTCGATAAATTATGGTTGTCCAACAAGGAATTTCAAGAGAATTACCATAAATGGTGGGAGGAGTCTTCAGTTCGCAGAGGCTCTCTCGTGTACGAATTCCAACATAAACTCAAGAATTTCAAGCAAAAACTTAAGCACTAGAATAAAACCAATTTTCAAAACATTTTTCAAGCTCAGAGAGATTTGGATGCCGAGATGAGACAAACTCAACAAGACATCATCACCTTGGGACACACAACAGATCTTGTTGAAAAGGAGCAATCCCTATCCCAGCACAGTAGATTGCATAATGCAACTCTGAGGAGAAAGTCCTTTGGCATCAAAAGTCTCGGCTGGTTCACTAGATTAAAGAAGGGGAGCAAAACACCAAGTTATTCCACCAATATACTGTCCTCCATAGACACATCAATCACATCAAAAAGTTGAAAACTTCCCAAGGGGAGGTGATCACAACAAGGAAAGACATAGAGAAGGAGCTTGTTCACTTCTACAGGGACCTCATGACGAAACCAAATGCAGATTGGGATGAAGCTATAAGAAGGATCACTCAACACATCCCGTGCCTGGTCGCAAGAGAGCAAAATGAAACTTTGATGAGACCTATCACTCAAGAAGAGGTTGACTATGCAATGAAAGAGATGGCCCTTGGGAAATTGCTAGGCCCGGATGGATTTACCTTAGACTTCTTCCACCATTGCCAATCTATGGATCGAGAAGAAGTTTGGAAGCTTGTGGAAGATTCCAAGCGTTCTTAGGAGGTCCTCTCCGCCTTAAATGTGACTTTTCTCTTACTCATCTTCAAAGAGGACAAGGCAGACAATCCAAAGAAATTCATATCGATTGCACTCTATAATGTAATCTACAAGCTTATCACTAAAGTCATTGTGCTCCATCTGCAACCCCTTCTCCAAAACCTCATCTCACCGGAGCATACTGGCTATGTTGAGGGATGTCAGATCATGGACGGTGTCATCATGGCTCACGAAATGGTTCACTCCCTTCAAGTCACGCGCAACCCATGTATGCTCATAAAGTTGGACCTTCATAAGGATTTCGATAAACTAAGTTGGTAGTATATTAAGAGGTCCTGAAGACCTTTGGCTTTAGTAACCTTTAGATCAACTGGGTCATGAATCTCACCTCGTCTACTTTCTTTTCTATTCCACTGAATGGCTCACCTACTGAAACTTTCTCCCCTACTAGAGGAATTCACCAAGGTGACCCACTTTCACTTTTTCTTTTCATTCCGATGGTGGAAGGCCTTAGCAAAAGAATCAAAGCTTCCATTGTAGAGGGGTCTCTAACCGGTCTACTATTGTATGAGTTGAACCCTCCCCTCACATAGCCAATTTGTGGACAACACACTTTTGATGGGAGTCCCCTATGTCAAAGAAGCAACTAGCATCCAATCTATCCTTACTAATTTTAGTGAAGCCTCAGGTACCTCGATCAATAAAGCCAAGTAGTAGATATTTTTCTTCAACACGCCCTTGGCCATCTAACGACACATTTCTAGAATTCTTTGTTTCACTAGGACTTCCCTCTTGTCCAAATACTTAGGCAATCCCTTGATTGATAACACCATTATAAACAATTCCTGGGAAGATCTCCTCACCTCCCTGGAGAGGCGTCTTTATTCTTGGACCTTCCGAACTCTGAATTTACCCAGCCGTATTATCCTTCTCAAATCAGTCTTCCAAGCTATTCCTCTCTACCTCTTCTCAGTGTTAGCTGCTCCAAAAGTAGTTCTAAAAAGGATCCCCAATATCTAAAGAATTTTTCTTTGGTCCTAGACCAGGGAAGAAATGAAATGGGCTCTAATCAAATGGATGGACCTCTGCAAACCAAAAGGATTGAGTGGATTGGGACTCCGAGACCCATAAATTATGAACCAGGTTATGAATGTCAAAGTTTGGTGGAGATGGATCAAAATACGAATTGATAGTTGGGTGAACCTGTGGTGGGCCAAATACACACCCAATGTAGAGGACAATGATTTGATAAGGTGGAATGGGAAACAACAAGGGTCTTTGATATGGAATGCAGCCTGGAAACATCGGGATCTCAACAATAATCATTGTTTTTGGGAGATATGTAATGGAAACTCAATGCGCTTATGGATGGATTCCTGGCCACATATTCCTCGCCTCCAAATGGATGAAACCATTCAGGACATTTTCAACGGCATTGATGACTCCTAGAATCATCCAGTCTGGCACTATTGGAAGGAGACGGTTGGGGAGAGTCAATGGCGAGATTGGAAAGTCGCAAATATAGAGCTGAATCTTAAGGAGCAAATCAACATCCAGAGTTGGGTTGATGCAATAAGCAGTCGGAGGATAAGAATCAAACAAGGGATTTACATATTGTGTTGGGGCTACTCCTCATAGGTAAATTTATTGTTAAAGAAGTCTATCACTTGAAATCCAAAGTACACCTCCTTGACAAGGAAATGATATGGAACAAAATATAGAAAAATGGATATTCGTGGGGGATAACCTCCAGCACTGCGGGTTCATAGGACCCTTCAACTGCCATCTATGCTCTCAAGACACTGAAATCGTTAATCAACTGTTGGATGGTTGCTCTTTCATATCTCAATTATGGGATCAAATGGTTGCCCTAATGTGTCAAACTGATGACCAAAAGCAGGATGTGGTAGGTACACAAAAGGCCTGGTACACCAATGCATACAAGAACTCGATCCTCAACAAGATCTGGAAACTCATACCATGTTTTACCATGTGGGAAATATGGAAAGAAAGGAACATAAGAATATTTAAAGGCACCAAACTCTCGCACCAAGAAGTATGGAGCAACATAAAGAGGCATATTACAGAAACTGTGGTAATCTTCCATTGGCACGAGGATTATTTTGAAGGAGGAGAGGGAGAGAAAAATATGCTGAAGAACTAGATCGTTGAGCCTCCTCCCTCGGGTGTGCCCAAGGCCCCCCCTCTCACTCTTCTCAACGCTTCGGTGTGGCAGGCCCCAGCTGGTGATTTTTTCAAACTCAATTTTGATGGAGCTTCCAAGGGAAACCCACAGAGGGATGGTTATGGGGGAGACTTCAAAAACTCAAGAGGGGAAATCCTATGCACCTTCGCAGGTGGACTGGGTATATACACCAATAATGTCGCAGAGCTATGGGATCTCTTCATTGGCCTCAAGATCGCCTCCCAACATCGGTTTTCTTGGTTAATTGTGGAAGGTGATTTAAAAATCCTAATTGACATTCTTCGTCGCCTCCAAAATGGCATGTCTCCTACCAAGCTCTCTACCAACTGGAGGCTTGAGAATCTTCTTGTTTCTGTTGCTGAAATGTTGCATGTACAAACGAACACCATTATTCCATCTCACGTCAGACGCTTAGCAAACAAAGTAGCAAAATTTTTGGCTAATGTGGGCATCAACTCACTAGAAGAGGGTTTCGCCCACCTATGGCCTTTGGAGCATCAAACCATGGTATCCCTCTCCTGTCAAGCCTTAGTTGAGCAAGACTGGAACATCCAGGATGGGGTGTTTAACGGAAGGTGGTTGAGCATTGATGATGATGGGATGGGAGTAAAGAGGTAGGACAAGCCGACTGGTGATGAGGTTATGGTGACGACGTCGGTGGTTGTGCGCCATTAATCTCCCTCCACTCCCATAGATTGATGTGACCAACTCACTCATGCCAATTCATTGCACATTCAAGATGGTTCTAGTTTCATGCACATGATTATTATGGCTCAAACATGATACTAAGGGATCATTTTGACTTGTTCTACCTCGAGGGTTTGTTGCTCCACCTTTGGTGCTCCCTGCTCCAGTGTTTTCCTTGTGCCCAAGCCAACTCAGACTAAGATCACAAAGGAAATCAATTGCAGTGCGAATCATAGTGTTTTTGACAACATGGCTCGTGAGAGTTGTCATGCCTCTAGTAGGCGATGCCGTGGCCACCATGCTCGCTCTCTAGAACCCAAGGGCACAAGCATTGCTCATCACCTGACTGCAATGACAGACACGCTGTTGGCCATTCGCAATGACATTAAGGAGATGAAGGAGGACATGCGGGCATGGATTTCTGATCTTCACGACAACGTTCAGACTCTCATTGCATGATGCATAGATATCGTCAAGTTATTCCACCTTCCTTTGCCTCTGCTCACCATCATTGGGGAAGATGGAGTAATTTACTATGGTCGAGATGTAGAGGTTGGGGGCGAATTTCACCTTGGGGAGACATCGCTCATTGCAGTCAAAGAGGAATCCCTAGCTGTGACCGTGGTAGACACAACGAAGGCAGAAAACACCAAGATGGCCAGCACAAGCAGCATCAAACAAGAGTCCTTGAGCAACACTGGAGACGAAGGGGCGCCTCAAGAGGCTAAGCGACGACCCAGTCAAGTAGTGCTTATTCCTGCTTTGTTTTTTGGGAAAAGTCTGAACTGTGTTAGATGGAGGTCTTTTTTTATTACTGTCGACTATATGTAAGCTTATTTTTTGCCACTAAGATTCTCAACAGATTTAGACTCTATCAATCATATCTTTTGGGCTCAACAGAAGTTTATAGGAGGTTTTCAGTGTCTTTATGTCTAGCTCTTGGAACACTATATATTGGCTATTTTCTCTTACTGAGAGGCCTCATGACTCTGAATCTGGGTTGTTTTATCTTTATGAGAGGCATGTTGCGCTATATCCCTATGTAAATGTTATATGTGATATAATGTAAGTACTAAATTACAAAAAAAAATTGTCTTATATTCCATGAAAAAAACTACATAAAGTCTTTCAATAATAATTATTACACTCATCCAATAGTGTTCTAAAAATTATGTAATAGTTTGATCCTTTGATTATTCTTCCCACTATTATCAAATTCTTCCAAGATAGAGTGAAAATCTTCCAACTCTAGAACATACATGGAGAGGTGATCTGCTTCCACATTCAACTCCCAGTAAATATGTCGAAAGGAAATGTCTTGGAAAGATTGATTAATATCCTTTAATTTACTAGCCATGTAAAAAAGTTTGTTATTGACAACATGGATTGCTTCAGCTGTCTAATTTATCGTTAAAAGTGAGTCCCATTTCACCTGCAATATTAAAGATTTAATAAGAAAAATAAGGCTTTGAACCCACTAATGTTATTTGTCCCCCCACAATTTGCTTGGAACCTAAAACCATTATCTTTTGATAAATACAGCATAAATCCCAATCCAACCATCGAATCCTAGGCCCTACAAGATCCATCAAAATATGCACATGGAATTGTTTTGTCAAGATCAATAGGGCCAAAGTTCGTGGAGTTCTAGTTTTCACAGGAGACTTGGAATGTGACATAAGTTCCCAAACTTGTGTTGAAGTTTGAAAGTTGGGTCTTAAAGTGTTCTCGAAAATAAGAAGGTTTCGAGACATCCAAATCCCCAAGAGCACTAGAAAGAGCAATGACCTCCAAGGTTTTAAATTATAGTTGTCATACCAAATCTTCAACCTCGCTTCTATCATGCGTCTTGTCCAAGGTCTTCCTTTACCACTTGTGCTACCAAGTTTTCCCATACTTTCACTAAAAATGAGTAATAGTTAAAAAGTTGTTCATTTGTTTCTTTATTTCTTTGACAAAGGAAACAAATGTTCAGTCCTTCCCTTCCACATTTCAAGATTCGATCCCATGTTAACATCTTACCTTGAACGACGTGCCACATAAGAATTTTGTATTTTTAGCGAAGTTGATGACTTCCAATTTTTTTAAACCACCATCTCCCATCTCCCTGCTCATTGGACATGGATTCTTTGTAGCTTAATTTTGCTAAGTAGTCCCCTCCTAAATCATTGTGGCTCCAAACAAGGTGATTTAGCTCTGGTACTAAGCGAACATCGCCTCTTCCAATTTCATTAACAAAATTCTGCCAAACTTGTGCATCATCCCCAACTAATGCTAATTAATAGTTGATAGCCTACCTTGTGATCAAATGGTGGTCATCTTCGGTTTTGCTAGTTGTCCCAACAAGAAGAGTCCCTGAGTATGCAAATGTTTTTCCAATCCCTCAAGTAAAAAGATGTTGCAGTTATAGTTCATAATAACATCCCCACCTACCTGGATTTCCATGTCGTTCCCCACTTTCCAAGCCAAGTGCCTACCCACGAGGGGAAAAGCTTGAACCAACTCTTTTTAGTGATTTGAACCTCCTTGATGATACTTTGGATCACGACGAATCCAATCTACCATAGACCGTCGTAAAATGTACTTTTGAATCATGATCTTTTCCCATAGACCCCCATAACTCACCAAATTCCAAACAAACTTGCTGACAAGGAGTGACCAAAGGAGTAGATCTCCGTGAATCCCCAACCTCCTTGATATTTGGGCTTTGTGATCTTATCCCATCTCACCCAATGAAAATCCTTTGTCTCCAAGTTACCTTGCCAAAGAAAGTTACAACAATATTTTGTAATCAATTCCAATATCCCTTTCAAATATAGGACAAAATGTGTCAGCACATCAGGACGAATTCTAATACCAACTTGATTAAGGTAAGTCGACCCCCCTTAAAAATCCATTTATGACACCATAAACCAATGTGTTTTTCTATTATTTCCACCAACCACCTCTAGTCATCTTCAGTATAATTGTTCGGCTTGCGATTATAGCCCAAATATCTAAAACCCAGGTCCAACTGATGGTGTTGAAAGTGAAGAATCCTCATGAGCTCATCAAATTTATTTTTTACCTCACTTGAAATTAACATTGCAAATTTCTCTTCATTGTTCTTCATACTTATGGTCTCCTTGAAAAGTGCAAACACTTCCTCAAGAGTATGGATATTCCTACCCTCAACTCGATAGAATTTAACAAATCATTGACAAAGAATAGATGAGACATCTCTAGACCTCCACCACAACCGATTCCCTGTAGCAGTCTTCTCCTTTTAGCACTGCAAAGTGCTTTACTCGTCCCTTCAACCACTAGTAAAAAGAGATATGGAAAGAGGGGGCATCCTTGCCAAATACCTCCCATGTCCTTACAAAAACTCGATGTGAATCCATTGATTAGGACAACAAAAATTTTCGTCTTCACCCACCCCATGATTTAACAAACTAAGGGAAAAGAAAAACCGAGGTGAACCAAATGGAGATGTAAGTATAGCCATGACACGCTAGCGTAAGCTTTTGATAAGTCGACTTTGAAAACTACTGCCGAGATATGTTGTTTCTTGATTGTATTGACAATTTTCTTGGAAGATCCTATAACTTCATGAATTTGTCATCCTTTTGACAATCCAAACTGCTCCTCATAAATGTTTCCAACAAGAACCGATTTAAGCCGATAGGTGAGAATCTTAGCGATGAATTTATAGACACAATTGCACAGGGAAATAGGTAGAAAATCAACAAAAGAAGTTGTCTTGTCCACCTTGGGAATTAAAGAGATAAAAGTAGCATTCATGTTACTTGGCAATGTACTGGATAATCAAACTTCTTTGGCTGCTCGTAAAAGATCTTCACCAAGTAGATCGAAAAAGTTGATGAAGAGCTCGACTATCCAACCATGGGGCACGAGGCTCTTGTCCTTCCACATTGAACCCATAACTTGAAAGACTTATTCCTTATTTACCAAGCTATATAATTTCCATTCAAGTCTTCATTCACCATTCTATGAACGAACATTGCCATTTTAATTATATCAACAAATGTTTGAACCCTCAGGGCTCTAAAATAAACTGCCAAAATATTCCTTTTACCAAAGCTGCTAGATCGTGGAAATCCTGGATGAGACTTCCATCCCCTAAGGGTAACTCCCAAATGGTGTTTAGCCTCTCCCTATGAGCCACGAAATTGTGAAAAAACTTTTTTATTATCGTCCCTTAGAGCCAACCACGTCATGTGACTCTTTTGTCACTAATCACTCTCTCGGTCCATAAGTAATTTATTGTGCTCATTCTCCATCCACTTGAGCTTTTCAAGTTGCTCTTGGTCTGGAATTGCACCAACCTATTTCATCAAATTCCCCAGTTACTCCTCTAACTCCTTCGACTTACTATCCCTTTTATTTAACCTACCCGTCGAAATTGTTCGCATGAGGAATTTTCTGAAAGTGGATTGATAGGAATCCAATGCTTTTTTATCAAGTTAACAAAATCATGCTCTTGACTATAGCTCGGATTATATTTGAAGGGGGTGCCTTGCTTATTCCTCTGATGATCCAATTCTAAGAAAATAGGGAAATGATCAGAATACCACACCTCATTAATTCACGGACGAAAGGTTGAGACACAAAGTGATAGCTCATTACTAAGCAAGAACCTATCCGATCATTTGGAGATTCCAATGGAGACCCCTCTATCGTTAAATTAGGTCGACATGATTTCTAATTGCTTGATGTACACTAAGTTGTTCTTCACCAACCTATTTCAAAAATACCAAGTTAAGGCATCGAATCTCGCGTTCTCCCCCCAAACCTTTGATCCGTACAATGCAAAGTTGAGATCCCTGCTAATATAAGATTATCCACATGACAGAGTCGGGTGTCAAAGAGCCTATCCCACAAGGCTTGTTTGTCATTATAGGGCCCATAAAGATTCAAGACAATTAAATTAAAGCCTAAACTAGAGGCGACAAACTCTATGTAGAGGCTTGAATGAATAGAGCAAGAGTTTGTTAGACTCAGACTAAAGTTCCACCCCGAAATTAACCCACTTGACAAACCAAAAGCATCCACAACCAAAAACTTCCAATATTTCAAAATAAATTTTAATCTAGTGAATAATGTCCCTAGACCCCGTAATTTCTTGAAACACGACCAAATTGGGCCTTTCTTTCTCCAACAAACGCTTTAGGACCACTAATTTTGCATGGCCTCCCAACCCTTGGATGTTAACAAAATTAATTTTTATTTAGTCACCCCGACAGGAGTACAACAATTTCTAAGAGCCCCATAAATAGAAAGTTGCTTGCCTTCATTTATCTCTTTTTATCACTCTTTCCTTAGCACATCAAAGAGCAGATTTCCAATAGGGACCTTGCTTTCATCGGAAGAGTGTTTGAACCGAGACCCCTAGAGAGGTTTGGAGCCTTGGTGGGGTGACCCCTAGGCCTAAGGTTGTATAGGCCACCTATAGAGTTACTGCTAAGGGAAGACGATGAAAAAGTCGAGGGCTCTTTAAGGGGGGCTTCTCGGTAAGGAATTAGATTGGCATCGAGACCCACAATATCCTTCGTACTTTCATTGCCCCATGCCTCCAGGATTGCATCCAGTGGATTTTGAACCCCCCAATCCACATCTAACATGTAAGAGATAAAAGAACCTTCATCCATGTACCCTAAAATATCAGAGAAAGGAGAGACTGAAAATAACTCAATAGGAGTAGGACGAGCGAGGCTCCTTTAGCTCGCTCCAATTCTTGTACAACAAAAGGAGAAAAAGTGCTTGGCCGAGTGCCCTCTTGAATGACTAAAATATTCCTAGAACCTTCAATCCAAGGAATCAAAAAGTCTCCTACTACAAACATCCTTTGAAATTCCTCTTTCTCAACTCGGCTAGACTCCACTTCTCAAGAGGCCAACTTCACTGGAGGCATAAAATTCGAACTGGGATGTTAAGTTTTTTTGCACCAAATCTTATTTTTAAAGCTTTGAGGACAGTTTGCCACAACGTGACCATAAAGTTGGCAATGTGCACATCAGAATGGCATGTGAACATAACACAAAGCTTAAACATAGTGTTGAGAGTTCAAGATTAATTCAATTGATTCAAATAGACCCAACATCGTATCAACCTCCACCAAAACCCTCGCAACAGAGCGTGATTTTTCAGTGAGGAAACCATTATCTACCACAACAGTTTTCCCTATACAATCCCTGGTGGCAGATGTCGTTGACACCAACCAAAATTCCATGGGTAACCCCAGAAGTTTCACCTAGACCAGGGCTTGTCCCTTTGTTTATGTGGCGGCATCAAAAAGAGGGTGCCATGGTTTCAAGTACAATAGAGATGAGCCCATGAACCATACATAATTTAAGATATCAAGTGCCTACTCCTTTGAGCGGAAAACAAAGTTGCACCACCCTGTGGAAAGAAGATGGCAAACCAAAACATAACTAAGTTTTACTCCCCAAGTTTTATCCATCCAATTTATAAGGACATTCGATGAAACCCTTATACTTGAGAATTTTTCGACAAGGATCGTCTCTGTTAGATCCAACACCTTATCCAAGCCAACGTCTTGTCCAGCCACCAAAGTTACACCTCCCCCTAGGCTCTTTACCACCTTCCTCCTCTTTATGGTCATAAGATAAAGTCTCCGAGAGCCATCACCTCCTTGTAACAGGCCTTCATCCAAAAGAGTGCCGAAAACCCCTAAATTGCTCTTAGGCTCCAATCAATCATGAGGATTTTTCAGTCTCAAACCTTGGAATTTCAGAGAAGAGGTTGTTGAATCCAAACTCTTCAAATTATTACTAAAATACCTACCCCTGTCGTTTCCCTATTGCGGATGGCAAAGAATGCCCCCTTGAAAGTCGTCAATGAATATGACCAAATGACAAGCCTTTTTTGAACATTCTCCCTTGTCGGAAATGACATTAACCCCTCGGAAATCACTGGGCCTTGGAAGATGTATTGACTTGTAAGAAGGTTGAAGTCTAGAAACCATGTCGCCATCACACGATTTATTGGAAATATGGTCGATGAGAGAGGCAATACTAGGGGGCAAGGAAAATATCCGGTCCTTCAAAATATCTTCTTCCAAATAGTTGACCAATGGGTCGTATGTCTCCATGTCCTTCGGATCCAAATCTAATGCTGTATGAATTGTGTATTCATTCTAGCTTACTGAATACTAGGGGTTTCTCTGGAGGAAGAAAAAACTACCACATCGAGTTCCTCTCTAGTTAAATTTATAAACTTAACAAAATAATTTATACTTTCTCAATTTATATATACAGCACAAAGTTTATTTACTTTTTCAGTTTATATATTTCACAAGCTATACTCTATGGCATATTCTCTTATTACGTTGTAAGGCATTTCCCTTATAGAAACATATGTCATAAATTGACATTTGAATCATTCCATATCCATTGCTCTTTGTTAGACGACTATCGATGCACCCCCCGCCATCCATTCCTTAAAATCACATATTGCCATAAAGTTATTGTTTTCAGATTCCACCATCCCTTAAGATCACCAACTTGCAGGTCGTCATTGTGATGCCTATAAACTACTACTTGTTGCCGCCAACTGAAGCACAACATCTCTAGGTTTCCTACTTATATATGGGAATGTGTTGCCTTTATTTTTTCTTTGTTTCATGGGTTTTTTCTGGGATTCCTTTATAACTATGCATTATCAAAAAGTTATTGTTTAATGGACAAAGTATAGTAGCACTAGCTAGTGCATATCTTCTTGTTGAGGAGTCTATAAATTTAGAAGCACGGGTAATTGCAATACATGGACGAATTGTGAAATAAATGAGGTCAATAGAGAATAGAAAGAAGAGAGATAAAATGCATTGGATTTCATTGAATGAAGTGAGTAGTGGCAACTATCTCATTGTTGATGTTCATTTGAGGGATTTGAGGTTTGCTCATAAATCTATTGCAAAACATTTTGACTCTCCATACGTAAATTTTTTGTAGAGGTGTGAGAGAAGATTCATAAAGGACTATGAAGTCTTTGACTTTCCTCTCAGTGAAGTGTATAAAGACGATAACAATGTCACGTGGTCTAAGGACAACATAAGGTTGTGGGTGCTTTGCAAGGCTAGCCTTATCAACTCTAGACCTACATACTCATCCCGAGATAGTTGATTAATGATCCTAATAAAAATATTGAAGCCATATAAGATGCGAGCAATGCTAGTCGTTAACTATTAATCAAAGAAATGCTAACCAATGATTAACCAAAATTGCGAGATGTAATGAGTAGTTAACTCCCCAACTTTGAAAGGAGAAATCTCACATTTTGCTCATCACGGCTTGAGCTAGCTCTTTAGACTCCTAAGAAAAATAAACATACACTAGCATACCCCCAAAGCGGGGGAAATGAAACGCCGAGAAGAACTTTAATATGTTGTAAAATGAGAGAAAGTTGTGTGTACGTAGACAAGGGGTAATTTTTTGTAACACATGGCAAGTTTCTTGAGCAGTGATGTCTCGGTCAACAATTGCATATGATTTCAAACGATGATAGGCATATGAGGTTGAGTCACGTGGAAATGATGTAATTGTGATTCTAATCACCATATGATGGTAGGTCTTTGATTTTCCCTCTGCTTTGGAAGCATATTTGGATGTGTATTTCAAGACAACATATTTGGTGCTGTACATTTGCTCACCATGTTTGAAGTATGCTCAAATTATGGTTGTTTAGACAAGGGTCAGTGCGTGTTGGGTGATATTTGTTTTCCATAAATGTACATAATGATGATTCATGTTGTACC
The DNA here is from genome assembly GCA_027924585.1 of Larix kaempferi. NCBI lineage: Eukaryota > Viridiplantae > Streptophyta > Pinopsida > Pinales > Pinaceae > Larix > Larix kaempferi. The sequence goes on along the minus strand of BSBM01000017.1, from coordinate 14,527,728 downwards.
TTCCAAGGGCATTTATATATGCATACAACTGTATTCCCTTTTTTGTGTAAGACATGAATTTTCATTGCACTTTCTATGTCTTTCCAATAATTTTATGTGTATGTTGTTCCAATAACTTCTACTGTAGAAAGTTCTTCCATCTCATTTTTAAAAGTTGATAGAAGTGTGTGTGTCATGGAAAACCTTGTGTATTCTTAATGAATCAATATGAAGACAATGTTGAAATGAGTTTCATGTTATTTTCAAGTGATGTGTACAGATAAAAATAATATTAGTGTTGTGATGTTGCATTATTCCAATTTTTATTGTCGCCTTCATGTATCAACTACTCAAAACCTTATGTAGAAACAACTATGTAGAGGACCATTCATACATGTCACTCTTTTAAGACTTGCAAAAAAAAAAAAAATCCTTTGTTTTGTTATGCCACATAATTGTCTCGATGAAAATAAAAGAAAAATCAATTGGATGCCTGGCTTGAGAGCCATGCAACAGGTCGTTCCCGCAACTCGATGCCATGTTGCATTATTCATGGAGAACTGCGCCCCCACTTTGCCGAGTATGCCTGGGATGTCCACATTCTCCACAACTTCTTGTCTATCTTCCTTTTGCCACATGCATGCCATGCAAATTCGTTACTACATGGAGACTGGAAGCACATGTGAATTACACCTGGTAAGTGGAGGAGGCTATAGGGCAAAGTCCCTCTGTTCGTATTACTTCACCAGAACGCAATGCATATTTGTATTTATGAGCTTGTTTGATCTGGTATTTATGAGGAGGAGGAAAAGGATAAGGAACGAAGGATGCTCTGGCCGATTTGCTGGAAAATATAGAATATATATCTATCATTTCTAGATGTGTAGCTAAAACCACATACCAAGATGCAAAAAATTACGGCACATGGCACCGCACCATAACAAAACAAAAGAAATCCACACGCTACCACTTGAGCCGTGGAGCAGCGGAACTGGTCCACAATCACCGATACGTGGACACCATGAAAACCCGTCCAGAATATATCAGTAATTACCACATGCCTACCTTAACGTGTGGTTTTGGGCACACAACTACACCATAGCAGCAACACGTGCTCATCATGCAAAAACATCTGCTCAAGCTAGCGTACCGTTGGGAAATGGAGGTGGTAGGGCAAGCAAACCGCTTGGTGAAACCATTTGTATCTGCACATTTTTCACCCCTTAAACACTAAATCGGGGTCAACAATGCTTTGACTCGGTACAAATATGGATCTCATGGGAGAATGCTAGTGCAACTAGGATGTTCGTACTCAAAATGGTTTGTTTTTGTTTTGTGTTTCGATTGCAAAGATGTTGTGAATTGTATTTGGTGTTAATTATGTTTTGGTGCAGATATGATGCCTTGAATCTGCTTTAGAGATTGAGTGGAAAGACGATTCCTAAGCGTTTGATCCACGTAGAATTTTGTGATCGGCTTTGCACAAAAGGGATGTTTCTTTTTTCCTTTGATTTTATAAAAATCCAATGTTATTCCATGGAAACATTGAGATAGTGTGTCACGTTACACGGGTGATGAGAGGGGTGATGATATAGATGTTGATAGTCATGCATAACACACAAATGCTTTTAATGGAGGGGGGTGTGTCATTTCTGTATGCCATGCCACGACCCTGGACAATTATTTTTACGAGAGGTGGCAAAGAGATGGAGGCTTGGTTCAAGAGTGTTTTTGGATTGTAGGTGGTCTCAAAGGCTTGTTTCAATGGTGTGAGAGGAGTTGCGACGTGATTTATGAGCGGCTAAGGATTAGATAATACATTATGCCAGGAAGACTGTGGATTTTAGGAAGTTTACGAATGCAGGAGATTATATCAGCAATGTGGTCAACAGTTTCGGCATCATAATCGTTATCCATGATATTAATGCGGCAACAATTTGGATTCATAACCAACCTGTGGGCTTTTATCTCGTTGACAACATGGGTAAATCGCGTATATGGGTGCAGTTCCATGGATCTCTAGGGTGGTTCTCATGGACTTCTTATCCGCTCTCATGGGACATTAATGGCCATTGAGAGCGATGATTCCACTTTTTGGTAGAAACGTAATATCCAGGTATATCCTTGAACTTCACTAGAGTTGAGACCAGTGTGATGGAATCGAAGGAGGATACAGTGAGGGGATTAAACTTCTGATTGCGGGTTATTCGGAGTAATGAATTTCCTGACTTGCAGAGTGTACCGTTGTTGGATTCCACATTGTACCTGTGGTTGGTTGTTGAACATTCTATTGGGGATTTTGATTTGCAATACCTTCGTCAACCACGTCTTGCTTCCCAATATTGTGTATGATATCCTTTTGGGATTTATTCTCAATATAAATATGTGTGCTGCTAATAGTTTACTTGGCTTCTTCGGCATCTTAGGCAGGCAATCCTTAATCCTCCATCTCTGTATCCATCTTTCAACACCAAATTTCTATCTCTGCTGAAAACCAACTTCGCATTGGTTGACACAGGCCTGTTCATATTGGCAGACCAGACGGTGGTTTCATTGTAGAGAAGATAGTCTATTGCCAACATCAAGTATTTTCCATTAAGGGAACGAAACTTAAGGCCGAATTCGCCTCCAAGAATCGCCTGGAGTGGCTTATGCATTTTGCTTAAGTTGCTTCAATAACATATGTCTTTATATGTATTCTCTATTCTTTGTATAAATATAGTGTTTCTGTATAAAGTTTACCAACATGGAGCACTTACATGAAGCATAGGAAATCAATTATTATAGGCATAGTTATTATAGGATTGTAGCAATATGTAAGTAGAAAATGAAGGGCATATACATAAAGGATAAGGTGTCTCCAATACACAGTTTTCTCCTCCAATCATCATAGTTCCTAAAATGCATATATCCTTGAATTCCTCTGATTTAGAAGCAACAGGGAGTCCACCATTTTGCTTCTTCTAGTACTGGAATCCATGAATGTGGTTGATAAGTCCTTGTTAATTAGGGATGTGATTTCCGCTTGTAGTCATAAAATTGTTTTTGGTACTTCAGTTTTTGTATCCCTTTATTGATCTATCACTACTTTTGTCACCAGTCTATGCATCTCTTCAACATTCCTATCAATGCCCTCGATCCCTATAAATAATAGCTTCCCTATGGCTTCTCACATTCTGACCAGCAATGCTGCTAGATGAGCGATTTGCATTTCCTTTGCGTGAATTTGCCTTCTTCCCCAATTCGGCATTCAGTGTTCATCTATATGTAAATTGGTGTGTGTATTTGGTTATAATAGCTTGGTGTATTTGACATGGCTCTCTTTGCACACTACCCCGCTAGTTGATACAAAGAAACAATGTGGCAAATCTAGAAAGGATAACCATGAATGTGGCTACAACTGATGTGGTGCTGTGAGAAGCATCGAACTTGGTGAACCGATTGCTGGGCTGGTTGGTGAACCTCCTCCTAAACATGCTGAACCTGTTGGTGAGGGAGACGAGCCTGTTACAGGACCGGCCGCGGGAGTAGCTGTCAGGGGAGAGGGCAACGGTGAACTGTTGGGAGCAGTTGCAGTAGAGACCTTGATGCTCACCTTCTGCCCAGCGACGTAGTGGCCTGTATATGCGCATATGTAATAATGATGGCCAATGGTGTTGAGAGTGATAGTCGTCGGGCCTGTCTCGTATTTTTCCATGGGGTTAGTCGTCACACACTTGTCGTAATCCATGTTGCTCACTCGATAAACATTGTGCGTATGCGTATTCGTTGCATTTTTACAGCAGCCATGTCTGTGTCCCCAGGCCGACCCAACACCAAACCCTGACACTTGCAACAACATCCCATTCTGACTCCCTGTCTGTCGAAGAGCCACGGCCTTGGACCCTGATTTCTTCGCATTCAAGAAGATCGAGCTGCTTATGACTCAGCTTTTCATCTAATTCGATTCACACGGAGTGGCTCCTCATTCGCCGTCGACAGACAACGAAGGCCGAAGAGGAGCCAACCCCTTAAAATACGCCTTCGGCGTAAAAATTAACATGTCAAATATTTTTTTTAATTGCTATTATAAAATATACCATTCTTGATGTGAAATCGTTGCCATATAATTCCCTAACTATATACACTTTCTTTTAAAGTATCCATTTAGCGAAATTTACCATTGGATTTCCCGTAGAATAATCCAAAAAATGTTATTAATAAATAGTTCAAAGAGTAAAGACCTCAAAAACAATCCTCGTCAACTTATTCGGAGCCATCGATAAGAAATTATGGACGGTCGAGATGAAACCATCCCGCTGCAACGGATCGAGATTCTTGTTCCGTTGAAGCAGACACGTGGAGATAGGAGGACCGTACAGGTGGAGAGACGGAATTCTAATTTGACTATATGTATTCTTTACTGGGCAGAGACTATTTCATAGTTCATACTCATTATTCGTCGAGAGCAATACATCAGTCAGCCAGTCGGATTCGAACTCGAGACCTACTGTTGAGATTTTCAGGAGCTAAAGATGTCTGGACGCGGAAAGGGAGGCAAAGGTTTGGGAAAGGGAGGTGCAAAGAGGCACAGAAAGGTGTTGCGAGATAACATTCAGGGCATCACAAAGCCGGCCATTAGGCGTCTTGCAAGAAGAGGAGGCGTCAAGCGTATCAGCGGCCTTATCTATGAAGAAACAAGAGGTGTGTTGAAGATATTTCTGGAGAATGTCATCAGGGATGCCGTCACATACACAGAGCACGCCAGGAGAAAGACTGTCACAGCCATGGATGTCGTATACGCCTTGAAGAGGCAGGGCCGAACACTCTACGGCTTTGGAGGTTGAGGGAGGATGCTGAAATTTTAGTCAATTCATTGCATATTCTAATGCTGTCTCTAGACACCAGTTCTCCGCCTCTCAGGGAACACGCAAGCTAGTAAGCCCTAATTGCGTCCTGCATTGGTGCTTCGAGCATTTGTTTTGTGGTATTTTACTTTGTTTTGTATTAGGGCTTTGATTCAAATCGGGGTTACAAGGAAATTCCACTTTGCATTCTTTTGTTAGGGTGTTTGCCGTGCATAATCTAGAACGTGGAATGAATTTTCACGATCTGATTTGCAATGTATATATCCTACATGTTTCTTTAAAGGATGCGGATTACAATTATGCATGGATCATGGTGCAATTATCTTGAATGTTTTTATGGGGTTATCCTACATGTTTCTTTAAAGGATGCGGATTACAATTATGCATGGATCATAGTATAATTATCTTGAATGTTTTTATGGGGTTATATATTTTTATTGTGTTTATATCTCAAGGTTTTGTTTATATATATATATATATATATATATATATATATATAACTTCGCATACGTAATTTCTCACTTCTTTCATCCCAATCATCCTATAAACAAATACGTGACTGAATCTGGGTGGGATAAAGCAATCTCTCCACTTACTTACTCATTAGAATCCATCGAGTGGTATTTAAATTTAGGTGGGAGGATACAAAACTCATCTTTTTCAACTCAGAACTCCGTAAGACAGACCCAATTGACATATAGGAGGATAGCATGTTCTATGTGGGATTTTGGAATTTGGATGGGGAGTTAGCAATTTCTCCGTGAAATGTATCCAATTGACTCCTAACTCCTTAAGATAGATCCAATTGATAGATAGCATGTTCCAAGTGGGATTTTGGAATTTGGATAAGGAGGATAGCAATTTATCCCTGAAATAGATCCAATTGCAGAAGCGTTTTATAGAACATGTTTTAAGTGGGATTGGATGGGATTTGAACTTGGGTAAGATTCAATTCGCATTTTGTTAAGCTAGAGCCAGTTAACATTTTTCATTTCTTGTTGATGAAATGAAATCTGGAAACAACTTGTAAATTTGGTAAGTTGATTTGAAATATGTTATGGTCAAACAAAGTTTGTGAATAAATGACATAAAACACAATATGGATTTCATTCTTTTGTTGAAGAAGATGGTTTCATATCCTTTGGCAAAGCTAGCTGCATTAAAGTTTTGGTAATTTCAGTTGCAATGAAATTTTGATATTAAAAAATATCCGACAAACAGTATATATTTGGAATCGGAGAAAAGATGATGAACATGTTGAAATTGGATATCATGGCTTTCGAGTTGACTTGGCTCCAGCAATTCCTTCTTTTATTTTTTTCGACGGGCTTCTCTCGTCTCTCCTTCTCAAACACTTGGCAACGTGCTGTTTAACACACTGAATTGGGTTTTTGCCATTTTGGCCATATTGCCGCTCTCCTGTTTAACTCCGGGGAGTGATCTCTGACCAGGGTTAGTTCAATTGGTAGATCTTTGAATTGAGTTTTCACACCATTTCTCTACGTGACTAGGGTTAGTTTGAATAGTAGATCTTGTAATTAAGTTCACACCATTTCTGTGTTTTGAATGGACTCGGGGTTGGTATGTGTTGGGGTGGCCTTTGGTCCTTACCATGGGTTGCCATCAGATTTCTTATGTTATTTCAGTTTGTTCTGACTTGAATGTCAGAATTTACAGTTTCTGGATGAAATGAAATTCATTTCTTCTCACTTAAAGCAGCAGCAAAGGAAAATGAAACCTAAGTGGTGGGAAGGGGAATGAAATTGGACTGTATTCCCACCAGGGAGAGGCTTGATTATCACAAACTGAAATAGTACCAGGATGAAATGAAGTGCCGCTCAAGGGCCTGACTGTGCTTTCTCTCTTGCCTTGAGTTTTTGAAAGTTTCAAACTGTCTCAAAGACTGAGCTTATACTTTTTTTCCAATTGTGGTCATCGTCAAATTTTCTTATATGTAGAGGGAGGCTTGATTATCACAATTGGAAAAGTATAAGCTCAGTCTTTGAGACAGTTTGAAACTTTCAAACACTCAAGGCAAGAGAGAAAGCACAGCCAGGCCCTTATGCAAGAAATGAAGGCCTTCCTCCAAGAATCGCCAATCCATCATACATGTTTTGCATTAATGTCATAAAAAAGTGCTTTCAAAAATAAAATTGCGACCTTGTCATTTTGAATAACTCTTTCATCGTTATTCTGATGCATATACTGATGAGGAATTTTGAGAGGATGTCTTATTGTTGCTAGAAAAACTCAAATATGTCTAGAAACTCATTAGAACAACAGAGCAAAGTTAATGGATCTTATTTGAGGGGTATGACCATGTTTATACAATGCAACACACCCATCTTTCATATAAGTTCGTTGCTAAGCAATGAGTGGCATATGTATGCCAACCACGGGAGAAAATCCCTATTTCTGCACATGCAACAAGCCTTTGACATCAATCCAAAGGCCCAAACACAAAGCTATTCTCAACAGATTCACTAGAGCTATTCCATTGATTATTTTACTTATTTTTACTCGACAAACTTACACTATCTACATCAAAAAGATAGTCCCAAATCTAGAAATTGTCCCATAAGACATAATTGTGAGCCTTGTAAAAAAAACAAACCATCTGAAGAACATGAAGCATGTAGTGCCGCATAGTAGGTGATCCAAATGACCCATGAATTTCTTTGAATTCGTTCCACGACCACCTTTGATACCAAAAGAGAAAACTTGTATAGTAGTATCCAAAATCCATAGCATTGGAACATCGGTAAACAAAAAAAAATTATTCTATGAAGGGGTGATGGTAGAATTCATGATTCATGCCATCATTAAATTCATTAATTTTCCATTGTCCAGTTCCTAGCAGCAACCCCGCTTTTGATGCCTTGTCTGCCTTTGCGTTATTTTCCTTGTAGACATGTGTGCATGCAAAGTTGTCAAATGTTGAAGAAGTAATCCTTATGGAGGCTAGAATGTTGGTGAGTCTACAGGTATGACAAAGATGAGCTCTAGTCATCCAATGGATAATGTTTAGTGAGTCTCCAAAGACATTAAGAATCCGGCATCCTTCCTCAGCAACAAAGATTACAAGGTATTTGAGACTTAATAATTCCGCTAGATTGTTTGTCCCATCCCCCAACCTGAGAGACATAACAAAGTTGTGCACAAGAGTAAGATAGAGGATAATGCCACCCCCACATCGGTTATGAAGACATGCCTAGTCGAAAAATCCCCATGGTTGTGATCGATCAATAACCATCAGTAAGATATTCCTTTCATTAACCACAAATTTAGTTCTTTTACAAGCCAAGAATAGCCCATAGCAGTTTACTGTTGTTTGTGCAAGTGGGCAAACAGAGTCCATAAATTTCTAGCTAACCAGACACTCCAAACAACAAAAAGAGGAAGTGCTCTATAACTCCGCATATATGGGTTTATGGTACTAGTGATGCGAGGCTTCATCAATGTTTGCTCCTTCCCAATGAAAATGGGCCCTTAGAATTTGAGACAAGAAGCTCCAAACAATGGAGATGTAATTGCAATGTAGGAAAAGATGACCCATCGTTTCCCCATCCAAATGACAAAGAGTAAACCACCTTGGCCCATGCTTGTTTCTTTTCTGAAGGAAATCCCATGTTGGGACCCTGTTGACCAGTACACACCACATAAATAGACAAGTCTTGTGAGGACAGGGCAATTTCCAAACTTTTGACCACCACCACAGCGGCTCCCTTTGTAGTAGTTTGGCACTGATCTTGATATACCTTGCTTTGGGAGTGTAGTTGTCAGAAGGATCCCCATCCCAACAAAGTTCATCTAAATCATCCCCAAGAGTAACATGATCCAAAGCAAGAGATTTGAGATAAAGAGCCAGATCCCTTTCCTCATCAGCCCGAGATCGAAAGAGTTGGTTGGCTGCCAATTATGATGACCAAGTAATAAATCCTCCTGATCAGCTAGTTGATGTAGAAAGAAAATGCCCCTGCGTCCAAGAGCTTCAATAGTCTTGAGAGGCATCAAAAGTTGAAGTTCACACCCCATCCGAGGATCTCTACCAATCCAGAGCAAGTGACCATTTCCAACGTCCCATGCTAAATCTTGTTTAATAATATGGAAAGAGGAAACCAAGGCTTTCCAAATGATCGATCCCCCTCGATGTGATTTATCAGGGTTTCGAATCCAGCTATCAAGTGACTCGGGAACAATATACTTATGGATCATAACCCGACCCCAAAAGCCCCCAGATTTGATCAACCTCCATCCACACTTAGTAGCCAGAGTTGTGGAAAAAGAGAAAATGTTTTTTAATCCCCATCCCCCCAAAGCCTTAGGGACTGCTATACGATCCCACTTGACCCAGGGAGCAACATATGAATCTTTTTTACCATTCCACAAAAAACGAAAGCAAAGTCGCTTAGCTTGATCCAGGATACCCCTGGGGATCCATGCCAATGACATCCAATAGACTGTGATGGCCTCCAAAACAAACTTAACTAAAATTAACCTTCCAGCACGAGACAACCATTTAAAACACCAACATTTCAGCCTCTTTTCAAGTTTGTCAATCAACCACTTCCAGTCCATCTTCGTATATTTATTATGGTTAAGAGTAAATCCCAAATACTTCAGCCCACTCTCCAGGGTGAGAAGCGAGAAGGGAAACAATTGAGTATAAACTTGCAGCTCAGCTAGACTCAGAAGATTGGTAGATAAAGTGGATTTATTTGCATTGATGTCCATACCTGTAGCCTGAGAGAAAAGTTCCAGGATCTCAAGTAACTTATTCCCATCACCTCTAGATCCTGAACAGAAGATGAGAATGTCATCGACAAAAAGCAAATGGGTAATGGTAAAGCCCTCAACGACTTCAATACCAGTGAAATGCCCCAACTGCTTGGCCTCCAAAATGGCCCTGCTCAAACCTTCTGCCACTAGAAGAAATAACAAAGGAGATAAAGGACATCCTTGACGAAGACCTCGTCCCGAGTGAAAAAAGGGAGTAGCAGCACCATTGATGAGAACCGTGAAGGAAACAGTGGTTATACAGCTCATTACCCATCTAATAAAACTGATGTCAAACCCAAGATGAGTAAACAGGAGTCGAATATAGAGCCAACTTACCTTGTCATAAGCCTTTGATAGATCAATCTTAAGTACTGCTCCCTTCAACTTCAGCGTTTTAATATTGTGTAGGCCCTCTTGTGCGATCCCAGTAACTTCATGAATTTGTCGTCCTTCTAAGAACCCAAATTGTTCCTTCGAGATGTTAGCAGAAAAGATGGCTTTCAAGCGACGTACGTTTGGAACCATTGGTCAAATATCCCCCCTAGCCACCATGGAAATGGTTGCAATTTCCTGTTCAATCCTCTTAAGTTCACGACCCTCCATAGTTCACGACCCTCCATAGTTCTCTTATTAGCCGCCCATTTCTTAATAGGTGCTTTCAAATTCCTGATGTTCTCGACAAATTGGAAGGTAGCCGTGAGGTTGCTTTCCGGCTTGAAGGGGGTCCAGATTGACTGAAGTAATTCAAAAAAGGTTGGATCCTTTAGCCAAGTTTTGTTGAATTTCAGAGTAGATGGCGGTTTTATAGGGCCATTCATGAAGTTGAGAAAAATAGGGTCATGATCAGAACACCCACCAAATCCAACCCATTGCCTAACATAAAGAAAATTCTCCACCAAAGGGTCTGCCACAAGAAACTTGTCCAAGTGCTTAGCAACCCGATCATCCCCCACCCTTTTGTTTCGCCAAGTAGGCTTTAGACAGACAGGTTCAATATCGACCAAATTATTTTCAACCAGCTTTTTGGTAAAAAATTCCGTGAGAATGTCTACCTGTGCATGAGGACCCCAAACTTTAGCATTACCTAGTGAGAAATTGAGATCACCCCCCAGAATAATGTCATTCCTTTTGAGCAAGTCTTTACTCAAAAGTGATTCCCCAAAAGGAATCCTATTGCAATAGGGCCCGTAAATGTTAACCACAATGAACTCTCTTTCAAAATCCAGTGCACGAAAGGAAAAGCCCAAAACAAAATCCATCCCCCACAAATTGGTGACGTTGATCTGAGCTTCGTGCCATCCCACAACCAAACCCCCAAAACGCCCACGAGCGTCCGATGCTTCAAAATGCCAACCAGTGAACCATCCATTCAACTTTTCAGCCACTACAATGCCCTCCCCCATAGTTTATTGTAACAAAAGTATATCAGGATGCTCTAAATGCAGCACCCGTCGCAACGCTGATCTTTTGGAGGGACCAGCTAGACCTCGACAGTTAAAGGACATTATCTTCATCACCGCCCCTTATCACGAGCCTGCACTGCTCTAAGTGCCCTTTCAATAGAGAGTTGTTTACCTTCCAACATGTCCGAGCAAGCTCTGGACTTTGCTTTAGTTAGAAAAGATTTGCGCCCGCGCCCCTTCCCCAAATGACCCTTATCTTTCCCAAGACCACTAGATATGGGTTTGTTGGATGAGCGGAGGAAATAACCTGACTCGGACGAGCCAATGGGAGAGAGTGGCAGATCCACCGGTTCAATGGAAACATGTGACAAAGTAGGAGGAGGAACGACATCAATGTCCAGGGTAATGGGGTCGAGGTCAGGGTTCAAAGGTGTGGAGGTCGTGACAAGGGTAAGAGGTTTCAGTGCTTGAGAAGAAATGTGTAAATGTTTAAGACCTTCCAACCAGTCCAGACCATGGAAAGAAATGTTCTTTAAAATGAAATTAAAAGGAGGTGTAGTGTAGGGAGTAGAAAGAGTACCGACATGAAAAAGTGGCGATAAGGAGTTCTGTTTGTCTTCATTGACATCAGCTGGGAGAGGCACAGGTAAAACCATTTCCATATCAGCGGCTGATGCCGAAACAGGAACTGCAACATCTTCAAAAAGGGGAGATTCAACATCCGAAGAAACAACCAGTGGATCAGAAGGTGCAACTTGTTCCAGAGAAGCATCACCCGGTAACTCCAAATCATCCCCCTTTTCCAGAGATCGATGAACAGAAGGACCACCCGTCGGAGGTAAAGCCAACGGACATTCAATGGCCGGGTGACCAAAATCATGACAACGCAGACAGCGGAAGGGCACATTTTCATAATCAAGAACTTGAGGAAAAATATAGGGGGACCCCAAGTAAGATCCATACCATCAACTAAGCCATCCCTTACATTAATGTTCACCAAAATGCGAGCAACCTTCTGAACCCCAAAAGTAACAAAGGAGAAATCAACATCCAGGTATGTGCCCAATAAATTACCAATATTCTGGAAATGACCTTCAGACCAATAATGCAGCGGAAGCCCTGGTAAGCGTACCCACAGTGGAATAGTATCCCCAAAAGTACCAAAGGAGAAATCAACATCCAGGTATGAGCCCAATAAATTACTAATATTCCGGAAATGACCTTCATACCAATAATGCAGCGGAAGCCCTGGTAAGCGTACCCATAGCGGAATAGTATCCATCCGTTCACAACTAGCGTTGAATAGAGGGTTCCACGGTTTCAATAGTAAAGGAACATTCACTAAAATCCAGTTTTTGCTAAGGGCCCAAAGTGCATGTTCTTCAACATTAAAGTGAAAGGCAAACCAGCCACTAGTGAGAGCCACTACCCAAGGAACATACCCAAGCTGCCGCAACCAAACCTGCGAAGCCCAATGAATAACAGTTTTAAGAGCCACCGTGCGACCATAAATCTTCTTGACCAAAACCGTCTTGATCGTCTGAATGATTTGTTGAAAACCAATGTCTTCACCCAAAGAGTAAAGTCGGTGCCTTCCCCTTATTTTTGAGCCACTTGCGTCGCACCCTAACCCTAGAACCACTATCTCCATCATGTGCAGCACTATCCCACCGAATAGGGAAACCCTTATCAAGCACGGGTGCAGGGCTAGGGAACACTGTTTATGGTCGACGACGACCTCACCGGTGAGTAAAAAGGGGCATGACCGCTCAAAAAATCCCATATGTTGTGTGCACAGCCACCGGTCTCCAAATTCTCGTCCAAAGAGGATAAAAAAGGTGCTCCAGAAAAGCCCTTCGGCAAAACAAAAGAGGAAGAACCCCCTTCCATAGGAGAAACATGGTTTGTTACATTACCATCAAGAAGCACCCGGACGTCACCTGAACCACGAGATAGACCGGCATCTCCCACAATCCGATAATTGCTAGGTGGCGAGGCCCAGACCTCACTCGACGACAAATACTCATCAACATAGTTGAGTAAATCAAACTCCATAACAGTGAAGTCGTAATAATCGGCAAGGGAGAACATTTGTGGGTCTAACTTAACCTAATATGTACTTTGTTCATGATATAAAATTAAGTACCCCTTGAAGTTGGAAGGATGGCCATCATGGAATTGTGCCAGGGTCATCTATGAAGAAGGTTCTTATTAAAAACTCAAAAGTAATGTCTGTGGGAGATAAGTTGGTTATACCCTTTCCATGACAAATTTAGAAAAATATAATAATGAGGGTAGACATAGGATCGACATGAATAACACAATTTATTTAAAAATTTCCACATTCTACTTAGATGTAATTAGGGGAGGTTAGATAGGTCAAAGAATAAGGTCAATTACTTCTATGGAGTAGTATAAGGGCTTAAAAAATTTCCACGTCAAGTCAATGTATGGCAAGGTTAAATTGGCATAATAAATGACTTTCCCTTTAGCGTATTTTTAATATCATAAATAATTTACTTAAACATATATTTACGCTGTAGGTGTTCTTTCTACGAGATCCTCTTGTAGGACACTGTTCTTAGATTCCTCGCTTATGTCTCCAATAGATTAACGCCACGTGTTTGATGTTTGCCTGTTGGTTTTCATGCTGCTTTGGTGTTCTGTCCTCTGGTCTGCTATCCTCCTTGCTACTCCCATCTCTGCCCACTCCCATCTTTGGGCAAAGCGAAACCCACTCTTTCGTTTGTTGTCTGTCGAGATGCACATCGGCAGCAGAGATCTTTCGAAAGCTGTTCCCTCATTCCAAGTGGGGAAGGTGTGGCCTTGGAAACAAGCAATGAGCTAGGTACTGTCACCTGAATCCTATCTCCTCCGTTTAGGAAAACTCCTAATGAAGCCAAGGGCAGTTGTCCCTTACAAAGAGTTTTCTATGGCTCTTGTGTTTTAAGTGTTTTTATGGTGAAATGATGCGTATGGGTGTTGTTTAGGAGTTTTTATGACGATCACAAAATTACAATATCACTTAAGTATTCCAAAATAACAATTGCAAGATGTTTTGAAGTACACAAGCACTTGAAGAATTAAATACAAGACACTCACAACAATATAGATGCTCTAGATAGATAATAAGCAAATGAAAAGTGATGACAAGGACCACTGCCTTATGGAGTCAAAAAATAGTCTTGAGTGCTTGGGTTGCTTGATACAAGAGTTCAAAGTGAGGGAGATCGTTTTGCAATTTGTTCTTGGTTTATTTTATTGTAAATTTTAATGATCTTGATTATCATGGCTAGGGGAATCTTCAACCGGTATGCAAGGTACTGAAGATCTAACCATAAATACTTTCAGTGGCTTCGTTCGAAGACAAGTCGGACCATCTGTTTCTCTAGGCTAGGTGTCCAAGGAACTTAACCAACAAGCTAGAGTCTGATGACAGCACTTCGGCGCCCCCAATTGGAATTTTCCCACTACCTGAGTATTTATCGAATCAACACCGGTTCATTGGTTATGGGTAAAAGTTTTATTATGTTTGAATCTTGCAAGATTAATCAATCCAATATCATTTCTGAGTACTCCAACCCCTTTCAAGGTTGGTCAGAGCATACTCCGGCAAGGAGAAACGAATAAATTCAAATTTTATTATGGGGAGTGATGAGTTGCGAATTTTAGTTCAGAGCACACAAAACCTCTCCGACAGAGAGTGCTCTTGACTTGTCTTATGACAGAGGTTCAAGAGGCTTATCTAAACTATATGCTAAATGCAGAAAAAGTGCAAGAGTATGCTCTTGACTTGTCTTATGACAAGTTCAAGAGTCTTTGGTTCCTTTTAACAATTTAACAATTTATAAGCAATGAAACCAAAAATGATAGCTCAAATAACATAAAATATGATCTAACAATTAGTATGCTAAGTAACAAATAAAACTAAACTAACAATTTAAGTTCTAAAGCAAGAATTGAAAGCTACAATAACAATTTAGTACTTCTAATGATGCCAAAATTGAAACTAAGCTAAGCAAAGCAACCACTGAAAGAACATTACAAAACTTCCCCAAATGGGGAAGTTGGGGTGTGGGGGATTAAAAACCTCACTTATGAATTTTATTAAACAAGTACAATACTTTTTCTTTTGGATTTTCAACCACTTGAAAAGACTTGGAAAAATGAAATGGAAGAAGCCTTAATGGCTTTTACAAAAAAAAGGAGAGGTTAAAACTTTGTCTTTTTGGTTCAAAACTAGTGTTTTTGATCTTCCTTGGTTTTGCAATTCTTGTTTTTTGGATTTGGTTCTTCTCCTTCCTCTTGGTTCAAAGTTGATGATTTTCTCTTCCTTTTCTTCAAGCTTAATCTTCTCTTTGGCTCTTTTCTTCCTCAAATGCCTTAAAAAAAGATGATCAACTCATAGCACCCATTAAGTGTTAGAAAAATCAAAATAAAATTGAGATCTACACTAAAGAAATAGAAACTAACTAATCTAAACCAACAAGCTAATTTAAAACAAAGAAAATGAGGTCTATTTTATAACAATAATGAAATTACTTTTTAAACAAAATGAAACTAGATCTAACTTTTTAAAATGTTTTATGAGTTTGTAGTGAATGAAATGAAGCATACAATGGAAAGGGCGAATGCAATGAGGAGGATTAGGAGGAATGAACAACAAACAAAGAAATAAGGAACAACACGCAGAAAGGTAAGGAAGCTGGTCAAAGTAAGGAGCAACAAAAGGAAGGTAAAGGGAATGAGTTTGGGCAGCAAAAGGAGGAATGAAACTGAGATGAAGGGTAGCGAAAGGGAAGATGGAAGATTGTGCGAATGCTAGGAGAACAAACAATAAAAGCAGGGCAACGAATGCAGTTGGGGATGAGACTTGGGAGAAGGATACAAATGGGAGCTTGAAAGTGGAGATGAAGAATGGCGAATGCAAGGAGGAAGCCAATGGAGACCAAAGGCCATTCTCAAATGACCAGTAACAAGTTTTAAATAGCTTTGAAGATGAATTTTTTAACCCAGTTTCTCATGCCCAGTTTTGAAGCTCAAAAATCGATCTTTAGGAGGCCCTGAAATGCACAAAATGTTAGAAAAAAGGTCTTGTGAAGAAATGAGAGAAGCAACTGAGTTCAAACTTCTCTTCACACCTGGGAGATCTGCACAATAAACAACTTACAAACACATTTTGATCAAATCTAGTATGAAAAATTAGATGGGATTAGAAGAGTATCAGTATTTCCATCTACAATCTACTACTAGATCACATTAAACTCAACATAAACGAACAAATTGAATTACAATGCCCACCCTATGGACTTGATAAAGACTTCTAAGCTAGCAATATGATCAAAATAATGAAATGCAAGCAATATAAAGAACAAAATCACCTTGATACAGATGAAGCACTTCTCATGAACAAATTGAACACACCATATGGACCTCCAAAGTCACTTTATTTCCAATAGCAAAAGCTAAACACTATTACAAAATTGGCAGAGTAAGCTTACCCCAAAAAATCCATCCTAAGAGAGTGCAAAGCATCTCTCTTTATACAAAAACTAAGAGACAAAAAGCCTAAAACGAATCTGGCAAAGGAGAGCCAAATCCCAATCGAATTCCAATCAAGTGCAATGCTTGGAGTCCTGATCCAATGGTGAAGTCGAGTTGCTGGTTGGTGTGAGTGGGGAGGTGGCCTCCACTCCCACATAGTAATCTCCACCCAAACTTTGTAATGATCATCAAACCAATGCGTGGGTGCCATCTAGGAAAGACGTGAGCCACATGAGAAATGTGTGAGCTTTGGAGTTTAGTAAATGATAACTCGAGTTGTAAGGGAGCGTGGCCACAATCCAAGGGATGCGCCCACCATGGAGTAAATACAATTCAACCATCCATTAATTAGCTGCCACATAACCAAATTGTAAATCCCATGCATTGAGCTCCCACGTGAAAGGTAAAATCCGTACGAAACCGTACAACTCAATTTAATTGAAAAATTGACTTTTGTGGCATGGTTTAACATTGTAATGTATTCGTACCTCTCCACAAAAATATTTCCATGCCTTTTCCATAGTTTTTAAAGTCAACCCTTTTTGATTTTTTGATTTTTGTCTTTATGTGCTTTTGTCATTTTATGGCCACTAAATGTCAAAATAAAGAAAAACTGCTTCCAGAGGCGATGTAATCGCCCGAAACCTTAGAAAAGTTGGCGCAAGGGTAAAGAGGACGCTTTGAGCGTCAAAACGAGCTTCCCCATGCCAAAATCCGCCTCTGGATGAGATTTTTATCACTTTTTGAAATTTTTTAATTAAACTATTAAAAAATGGTCTAATTTATGGAAAAAATTATTCTTCTCGGAATCAAACGAAACTCCTAGGGGACCTAGGGCATGTTCATACGACTCAATCAAGATCGCTAACACGTAAAAAATCCTAGATACAAGACTCTAATAACCACCTTAGGTTTTGACCACCATGGAAAATATTCCAGCTTTGGAGGTTTGAGTGAAAAATTCAGGGATTATACACCACTGATGAGTAGCGCATAATTCCTAAGGAAAAAACACTCTAGAGTATCCCCCAAATGGCTAAACCTAAGGATAGCCGAGTCTTTTAAAAAGGACTCCGTTTAGACCAACTTTTTACAAATTCCCCATGGGGTTATGAACATGTAGTTATTACAAATGGGGAAAGTTGCCCCGAAAATGACTTCTGAACTTCCAAACACTGATGATGAACATGAATCATGTTCCATAAACTGGCGGCTCACAAGAAATTCAACTATTGTACAAAATAGCTGGTAACACCGTCTTTGGCCAGGTTTAGCAAATCCTCGATCTCATGTATAAGGGACGAGTTGAGGACTACATCTAATAGAGAATACCAGTTTCATTCGGCTATGTTATGTAGTGATTGGATTTTGTAACACAATGGTGCCATGGTATTGGCACACCCATCTGTCATGGATTCACCACATTCACAAAATGCAGTTTATTCCCACAGAGTTCAAAATCCTGCATCGCAGTCAGAAGGATCTCCGCTCTTTCTCTCAACTCACAACTACTGGACACGATTAACACAAAAGCTTCCAATGGCATTCGTGAGGAGGTATTGCATTATGCAGGCAGGGGTAGTTGAAGAAGGCCCTGGATTATCTATATCTTACAAATACCAAATGCTTTCGAGAAAACTTGTATACGTATTCCTCTCAACTGCAAGAGTGTCTCCACAAAAGGGCACTCTTAGAAGCCAAAAGAGTACATACTCACATGAGTGAATCTGGATATAACCTGGACTTTTTCGTGAACAACAAGCTCATGGTTTTGTATGCCAAGTGTGGGAGCCTGGTGGATTCCTGTTGAGTTTTGGATGAGATGCCTGTGTGAAATGTGGCCTCATGGACCGCCATGATTCAAGCTTATTCCAAGCATGGTCATGACGAGGAAGCCTTGGAGTTGTTTTTCCAAATGCAAAGGAATGGCACTCAATTGGATCAATTCACATTTGCTACTATTCTTCGTGCCCGTGGCAACTTAGCGGTTTTGGAACACGACAAGAAGATCCATGAAGATCCATAAAGATATAATTAGAAGGGGTTTGTATGTAGGGAGTGCTCTAGTAGATATCTATGTGAAATGTGGGTATATAGAAGATGCACGTAAAGTGTTTGACAAAATGCCTGAACGGAATGTGGTTTCTTGCACTGCTATGGTTGCAGGATATGTGGACATTGGAGATGTTGGCTAGGCTACAAAGCTCTTCGAGAAAATGCTTGAAAGAAATTTGTTCTCGTGGACTACAATGGTTACTGGATATACCTAGGCTGGATGCCTTGATGAAGTGCTGAGGCTCTTTCAGAAAATGCCAGAGATGAATGTGGTTTCGTGGAATGCCATGATCACAGGGTATGCACAAAATGGGAATTTTGATGAGGCCTTGAGGGTTTTTCGAGAAATGCAACTGACAAGCATCAAGCCGAACTTGGTAACCGTTGTAAGCATTCTCCCTGCATGTTCTAATTTAGCAGCTCTTCACAAGGGTATGGAGATCCATGATAGCATAATTAGGAGGGCATTTCAATTTGATATTTTCGTTTGGAATGCCCTTGTAGACATGTATGCTAAATGTGGAAGCATAGAGGAAGCACGTCAAGTGTTTGAAAAAATGCCCAAGCGTAATGTTGTTTCATGGACTACCACGATTGTGGGGTATGTTGCACATGGTTTTGGGATGGAAGCACTTGAACTCTTTGAACAATTTCAATTCTTTGGCACAAAACCAAACAATATAACTTTTGTTGGTGTTCTTTGTGCATGTTGCCATGCATGGCTAGTGGATGATGGTTGGCAATATTTCAATTCCATGGTTCAAGATTATCAGCTTTCTCCTTCAATGGAGCACTATCGTTGCATGGTGGACCTTCTTGGTCGTGCGGGGCACCTTGAAGAAGTAGAATAATTTATCAACAAAATGCCAATAAAGCCTAAGAGTGTTGTTTGGGGATCCTTACTTGGTGTTGTAGTTAGGGGAATGTGTGGCAAATCACCTTTTTGAGTTGGACCCTGAAAATGATGTGTACCATGTGCAACTCTCAAACATCTATGCAACAGCTGGCCTGTGGAATAATGTAGCAAAGGTGCAAAAATTAATGAATGACAGAAACATTACAAAGTTACCTGGATGCAGCTGGATTGAGTTTGATAACAAGGTACATGCTTTTTTGACAGGAGACCGTTCACACATTCAACCAAAGGAAATCAATGAAAAGTTAGATAGATTGTCCAAGCAGATGAAGGAGTCAGGGTATACACCCAACAAATACTATGATCTTCAGAATGTAGAGGAGGAGCAAAAGAAGCATATTCTATGCTATCACAGTGAGAAGTTGGCCATTGCTTTTGGGCTCATCAATACTTCCCCTAATACCCCTATCCGGATTGTCAAGAACCTTCAAGTGTGTGGTGATTGTCACTTTGCAACTAGGTCCATCACAAAGATTGTTGGTAGAGAAATTTCTGTGAGGGATTCCAAACGTTTCCATCATTTCAAACATGGGCAGTGCTCTTATGGGGATTATTGGTAATGCTAAGTGGAACAAACAATGAAGATGGACATTTGCATATTTTCTACCATGTATTGATTTTCAGTGGTGGTAATGTACTCATTGGCATCATATCACCAATTTTTTGCCTTAGCAATAATTATCATATGGAAAGATATTGTAAGATAAATTAACTGATTGTATATATATTTTTGGGTTTAACACTATCTCAAGGCAAATTCACTTATTGTAGATCTATTTTTGGGTTTAACACTATCTCAAGGTATGGTGATTGCCATAGTTGAAATTAAGATCTCTTTAACAGGTTTTGTGTTTCTCATTATATGTTAGCTGATGATTGTATATGCAAGGTTTGCCCTCTTCTCCATGCATGTAGAGGTGAACTAAAGAGTTTTAATTATTAAGCATTCATTTGATCATAGGAGAAAGACTTGGGGCATACTTCGAGTCAATAGAACCATTCCTTGTTATACTTGCCATCATTGCAAACTTCCCAAGTTATTTGTAAGAGTTTTAATTATTAAGCATTCATTTGATCATAGGAGAAAGACTTGGGGCATACTTCGAGTCAATAGAACCATTCCTTGTTATACTCGCCATCACTGCAAACTTCCCAAGTCATTCAAATAATTGGGGCATGTAATAAATGTAGAGTGAGATTTACCAACTCAACATAAAAAATAGCATGTCTCGATATCTTTTCCCAAAACTGAGCGTGTAATATCCATGGAGTGAGATTTACCAACTCAACATCCAAAATATATGCATATGATTCCTTGATATATCTTTTACAAAATGCAGGTTATGTTATTGCTTCATTGGAGATACCCACTATTTTTCACTTGTTTTAAAATAGGGGTTGGTTGGCAGTTGACCGAAAAGTAGGAAAGGCTTTGTTGGATTATAAACAATGGATAAATATGCTGAGCATGCCTTATGGGTTGCTTGAGCCTGCTTTGTTCCTCATTGATTCAATTAAATTAAATTTAATAAGCAATGGTTATTAATTCAAAAGCACCAGCCTCTTAGCAATTTTTTATTTGCATTGATTCAGTCATATATTATTGTAATACAAATCTTCTATATTTATAAAGCCTTCAAATAATCCCATAGTTCCTTTAAACCACAAAAACCCACAAATCTTAACATTTTGTAGGAAAATGACCACCCATGTACAAAGAAAAAATGATGGGTAAACCTCAAAGAGATCCAGTTGCAGACAAGACTCAAGCATCAAATACAAATTAGCATTGATAAACAAAGGGAAACTATCCTATCAAGCTAGCTGATTAAACACATTAGAGATCCTATCAAGATCATTGATTAAACACATTAGAGATATTTTTATCTCTATAGAAAACAAGGGTTGGGGACGACATGTGTACCCTTACATATAAGGGAAAGAAGGAAATGAGAATCCAGTTGCTCCTTACAACTATTTATAATGGATAATTAAGGGACGAAGAGTTCAACTGCACCCTATAACTAGTGCAAAATGTCTATAATGCACTGTTGGCTGAAAGTTGGTTAGTGAAAGTAATCACTTTGTTGGCTCACAATCAAGAAGACACGAGCTCTCAAGGTGGTGTTAGACAACATAGCTCTAGGCACATCAACTCTCTTGTTCCTAGCTTTTGGAAAAACTCTCATCTTTGTCAAGACTTTGTTGGAAATTATAAAATTATTGGGGAAGTGACAAGTTAAATTTTTGGTGTAAAAGTGTTTTTTTTTTCCTAGAAAAAAAAGCGTAATTTTATTTCATCTTGAGAGTACAAAATTACACTTAGATAGCGCAGAAAGGCTTATGCGAGCCCTTTTTACTAGTAGCTTTTCAGCTTCATTAAATGTAGGTACCAAGGCACCTCAGACAAAAAACCTACATCTAAAAACCTAGTTCCGGGCAGCCATGAATGGCTCAAATACAATGAAAAAAAACCCGGCACAAATAATGTTAAAACCCAACTCAGATAGAGTTGCAGAAAAACAATAAAAAAGAAGCAAAAATAGAAAAAAGAAAAAAACGGATATCCAAAAACGTTTGTAAAGTTTGCAGAGCCAATGGCTTCAGCAATGAAACCCTAGGCCGCCGCAAAGAAACCTCACCCAGACAAGGAAGTCGAAGTGTGGCTCCCCTCGGCAAGGAAACAACCACCGCTGCGTCAAAGGAACACGAACTCGTCGATAGTACGCTGAAGTCAATGCTATCGACATTCCACTGCAGTCGAAGGGAACCCACGCCAATGTTTGATACTTGTGTACAATCAGTCGTCCGCAGCCATCTCGAACCAGAGTCAGGAAAGCCACCGAAGCTCGACTTCCTCAACGATTCCACTGCCGTCAATGGAGAAAACGAAGCCCATGTGCTCCACAGACCTCCACTGCCTCCATCGTCCCGCGCCAAGGATGCCCAGTCCCGGATCTGCTCCCCACATCACAAAAAATCATCGCTGCCGCCACTGGGAAGCAGGAGGAGCTTGCTACCCAACAAGTCGCCGCGCGAAGGCATCGCCATTGTTCCAAAATGAAGGATGAAACCGTCCGTAATCAACTACATCCGGCCAATGACAGAAAATAAAACAATGGAGGAGGAGGAAAGCGGCCATGGAGGATGCATGGCCGCCAAGTTCAACATGGGAGCCGACTATCAAACCCTAACCCTAGTTGTAGAGCCTGTGTAAAAGTGTTTTGTTTCAACTAGAATGAGAATTAAAATTGTTAGTGGCAGACTATTCAATTTGGGATCTTACGAGAACATTTAAAGCATAACATGATGAGACTTGGTTTAGTAAATATTTTTAAACATTTATTACATGTGTTTTTGTTAAAATACTTTTATACTATATCTCTTTGGGTGGTTGTTTAGAGTTTAGCAACTATATAAGTTATGCTTAGAAGTTAATGATGATATTAGATGTCTAAGTACAATTTGATTTGCATATATTTTTTGTTTGTAATTTGATTTGGAGAAAGTACATATATTACAAATATAAGTACGTTCATGTAATTAGCCATATGCAAATCAAATTAAAAATATATGTACTTTCTCTTTTTTTAGTAATTTGATTTGCATATATATATGTATTTTTGTTGTTTATTTGTGGATTATCCATCTTCTCCTACTCTTTCCTATTCCTTCTCCTTCCTCATTTTATAGCAAGTTCTTCATTTAAGACTTGAAGAAAATGTGCTTCTTGTAGTTTACGGTTCCATTTTTTATTCTCATGTGTTGGTGGGGACTAGGAATGAGAGGGAAGAAGAGGGCATTGGTCATTCTCATAGTGATCCATTATATGAAGAGGACAAAGGTTTGGAAGGGGATGAAGGTGGCAAAACTTCATTAACACCCTTGTGGAAGTTTGTGACAAAAATTGAGGGAGTAGGGGGAAGGGGTCAAACCACTAAATTCATATACTTGTGTGAGGAGCCATTTTTGTGTGGCAATGGAGAGTGATGATGATAAGAGGGCCATTGGGATCTGAATTTTCCCTAGGGTATCGAAGGAAGATAGACAAAAATACATCAAGAAATTGGAAGCAACACAAAGAATGCATGGTTAAAACAAAAGGTTCAAACTGATGCATCATCTATATTCGGTAGCAATACATCTACATTCCCTCATGTTAATGGAACCTCATGGCATATAGTGGGTGAATCTAAAAGAGGTGGATACAAAAGTGATGTGGTTCCTCTATGCATGTGATGTATAAGGGCCCAAGGTAGGAGATATCTAGAATTGTGTTACTATATATGGAAAGATAAAAAATCCATAGAGGAGTGGGCATGTATTGGGGTATTGATTGTAGTTGACGATTGGACAAATGTTAGAAACCAACATTTGATAAATGTTCTTATTGGATTGGCTAGAGGTGCAACATTTATTTCAATACACGACTCCTTGTCAATCACTTCATCTGCTCAAAACATTTCAAAATTCCTACTAAAAACCACCAACATTGTTGCTCCTTCTAATGTGATTTAGGTAATCATTGATGATTTGGAGACTTATAAGGGAGTAGGAAAAATCATTGAGCGAGTTCATTCTCAGATATGCTAGTTTGGGTGGTTGGTGCACACATTAAACCTTTTGATGCATGATATTATCAAGCATAAAGACCATGGATGAATTAATGACTTGTACAAAAAAGGGAATAAACTCATTAAATTTGTTATCGAGCATACAAGGGTCCATAACTTTTATGGCACTCACTCTAAGTTGCAGCTACTTAAGATTGAAAAGACTATATTTGGTAGCTATTTCCTTACCTTCAAGTTCCTATTGAGAGTAAGACAAGGTTTGGGTGCTATGGTGATGAGTGATAACTAGGATGCCTTGAGCACTGGTATAGATGGTGCTAGATAAGTCTATTCATATTTATTATTGTTAGACCACTTGTTATCCTCCATATTGAATAGATACGTATTGAGAGAAAGAGGTACCTGGGAGCTAGGATTGGAAGTATATACCAAGGTTGAGTATTTACTTTACTTCATTCTCTTAGTAAGTCAAAGTTTCTTACTTCAATTATGATTTTGTTTTATGTTTTGATGATGCGCTGTAACCTATTGCTTAGAATCTAGCCAAATTGTTTTTCCTTCCTTGTGCTCTTCCTCTCGACATTCATTTTGCCCCTCTTGGGGCAATTTCTAGTGTAGTAATTTTGTAGGGATGGATATCGTGTTTATGTTTAACTCTTTGGACATTATCTCTTTATATAAAGAGTTGAACTTTGAGAGATATCCCTTTGTATATACAAGTTTAATTTAGAGCCAATGTTGTAGTTTTTCAAATATATCATTTCTTGTATAACAGATAAGCTTGAATTTTTTATATGTTTATTATTTTATATATATATATTTTTAATCTTATCTCAAATGAGGTGAAATGAGATGTCCCTTATATACAACTTAAATTTAGATTCATTGTAACTTTAAATATACCCCTTGTATAAGGGATAAATCTAGAATGATAAAATTTGATTGGGAGAGCTCAAACTTGGGGTCTTCCATTTGCATCTCCCTTGCATATGCTCTTTGACGCTTTGTTTCCTCCTAGATCATATGGGCTTGTATTATATCATCATAATTGGCTTCCATGGGGTCAAGCTTCTTGAGGGAAGTTGAGATTCATTTTCGTCCATTGCTTTTGCAATGATGAGATATTTCAACTTGCATGGCATGCACAAATAAATACCACAAGAATTGTAGAGAAAAGGGATGAACAAAAAGAAGCGGGTTGAGAAGAAGATTGAAGTAGCAACATAAGAAGCATCCCTCCCATCAAGCAATTCAAGTCTTGCGAAAGAAAGCTGGACTCTTGAGGAAGATTGTTGGAAAGAAGAAGAATAAAATCTTGATAGCTATATATGCAAAAAAGAGGGTGGATAATACCTCAAACAAGGAAGGAAAAATCATTTGTCCTACCCTTGGGAAGGCGGTAGTGTTGGTAGGTTGTACTCACAAGGAAAATAATGAGATGACCTTGATTTTCATTTGAATTTGATCTTTTGCACAATTGGTTGAGAAGCTTGGCTTGGAGACATGTGATCATTTGCAACTATACTAGTTGGGTTGGGTAAGACGAGATGCAGAGCTAAGAGTGAATAATCAATGTAGGTTTAAGTTTTCCATCAGTGAGAATTATGTGGATGAGGTGAGTAGTAGATGTAGTTCCATTGGACATGTGTAGTCGTTTTGGGAAGCTTGTGCTGAAATATTGTAACTTCTAAGAATATTCTATTTGTACTTTATTATCTGGAGATGTTTCATTCCTCCGTTGGGACCTTATTATATATCCGGAGATGTTTATTCCTCCGTCGGGATGTTGTAACTAGGGTTATTAGAATTCCCTAGTGGGGTCGGCCCTGAGTTAAGTGTTTAGGGGTTATTAGACTCTCTTAGGAGAAGTCGACCCAGTTAGGGTTAAAAGTCAAGTGGAGTAGAGTATAAATATAGGAGTTGTGTTCCTCATTTATACTCACTCATTCACTCACTTGTGAAGTGCGCATAGGAGAGAGAGAGATCTGTGAAGGAGGAGAAGGAGCTCTTTTTTGGGGTTTACATCTTTGTATTTGTTGGTCATCTATATTGAGGAAGCTTTGCTGGGTTTTCTACCCCATGAGGGTTTCCCAGGATAAATCTGTGTGTATCTTGTGATTGTGTTTCTTTCAATGATCCTTATGCTCTTGTTGTGAATTTTATGCTAAACTTAACATGGTATCAAAGCTAGCCTGAGTAGGACATCTTTCGCAAGGTGAAAATCTCTCTCTCCTCCTCCGAGGAAAAATTAGGGTTTCTGCAAAAGTTGGAATTTTTGGAATATGATTGCATGGCTGGATGCTCCTCCTCAAAAGAGAAATTTTGAGCCCTAGATCGAACTTTTTGAGTGGGTAGATCTCCGGGAAAGTCAAACCCTAGTTTGACTTTTGGACCAGAAATTGTAGAAAACTAGAAAACCAAAAAACTGCGAATCATAATTCTACAGCAGGTCCGAATTTCGTAGGTCAAGTTTGAAGGGTGAAAATTTGAAGTTTTCAGAAACCAAGTGTACCAGTCAGCTCGCCTCAGTCAAGCACATCTCCTCGTAAGGTCAATTTTTCATTTTAAGAATTTTCAATTTTAAGAATTTTCAATTTTTGGTGACCTCCTGATAAGATGGCCCGAAGCATTAAGCTTGAGGACAAGCTAGAAGGCATAGAGAATTTATGTGCATGGAAATATAGGATTGGTCTCATTCTTGAAGAGAATGATCTTGCCCAATACATCAAAGAGGAAGTTGCAGAACCTGCAGAAGATGAAGCTAAAGAGAAGCACAAGAAGGACTTGATTAGGACAAAGAGAATCATTGCTCATTCTATCAAATACCACTTGATTCCCCAAGTGTTTTCCAATAAGACCCCAAAGGAAATGTATGATGCCCTAGCCAGAATGTATGAAGGGAGGAACATCAACAGGAAGATGAACTTGAGAGCTCAATTGAAGAGCACCAAGATGAGTCAAGGAGAATCTATTCAAGATTACTTCACAAGGGTCTCCCAGTTCAAAGAAAAACTATAAGCCATTGGAGACACACTTGATGAATATGAACTAGTCATGACTCCTCTCAATGGTCTCTCTAGACCTTGGGATTCATTCATCCAAACCATGTGTGCCAAAAAAAAGAAAGCATGAAGTTTGATATTGTATGGGAGGATTGCATTCAAGAAGAGGCTAGAGTAGCCAATAGAGAATCCCTACTCAAAGAAGATAATCAAGCATTAGATACCCATACCAAGAGAAGAAGAAGTCAACCCAACTTCAAGAAGGGAAGCCACAAGGAGTCTCAACTTCCACAAAGGTTTCAAAAGAAAAGAAGGACCATTCTAGAAAGAGATCACTCTTCATACCAATGTTTCAATTGTCACAAAATATGACACATTGCTAAGGATTGTCCTTCAAAGAAGAAGAAGGGTTCCCACCACAGAAGACATCAAGCACATCGAGCAGAAGATGATAGTGAAGAAGAAGAGGATGAAGAACCTCCCAGGAAGCAAGCAAAGGAAGAAATCGAAGAATATGTCCTGTGACAGTGGTGCTTCAAAGCACATGATAGGACAAAAGAAGACTCTCTCCAGTTCAGAAGAAAAGGAGTCCCCTCACAAAGCTCTTTAGGAAAATAGGAGAAGAACATACAAGATTGGTTCAGAAACTCTGATGATGATCAAAATACTAGGATCAAAAGGAGATCCTACCAAACAAACAAAGATAAGTATTTGAATTGTCATTTTTTGTTTAAATGATAGTATCCAATTGTATACATATGTATTAGGATGTTTGTAGTGCTATGCATGTAATGGGTAAGTAGCCTATGGTGCTATACAACATTCCATTGCTACTTATCTAGAGTGAAACCTATTTGCTGACATATTGGGAGTAGTGCATGCTCTTATTAATGTCCTGGTAGAGATGGAAGGCATCTAGAAAGTTACCATATGAATGTGGGATATGGATGAATGTTGTAGCATTGGCTAAGATAGTATGACTTATGTTTTTATGCATTTATTTGGAAACTATGAGATGTTTCTAACCATACTATTGATTTTGACTTATAGGAAGTATCGTACAACGATCACCTACAAATGAAGAATGATGAGACTTGTTCCATAGAACAAGTGACAACTATTCAAGACTTCAGAAGAAATGTTCATAGAGAAGAAACCTGAGGTAAGCCACCTCAAGATATTTGGGTGCCTTGTATATGTTCACATACCAAAAGAGAAGAGAACTAAGTTGGACCCTTTCGAAAAGAAGGGAATATTTGTTGGGTATTGTGAAGCATCCAAAGCATTCAGAATATACATCCCAGGATTCCATCACATGGAAATTAGTAGAGATGTAACATGTGATGAATAAGTTGTTCTCAAAAGATCTAGAAAGAGCCAGTGTGAAGAAGTATATGAAGAAGATATACCTCCTAGAAATACAAAAGCTGTTTCCTTTCTCAAGGAAGAAACACCAAAAGACCATGATATGATAGAACCTCAAGAACCCCCACCTATGAACATATCACGGAAGAGAAAGTCAGCACGAGCAAGAGAAATTACGCAAGAAGCAGAAATATATGGAGCTCCAAAAGGCTCCACTAGAGCAAGCAAGAAACTAAAGCCATTTTCCAGTTATGTGGCTTTGATGTGTGATCTTGTAGATCAATATAAAAAAGCAATTCATAAGAAAGAATGGGTAGAGGCAATGACGGAGGAATACCAATAAATAATGAAGAATGATGTTTGGGATATAGTTCCCAAACCAAAAGACAAGAGTGTGGTATCCTCCAAATGGATATACAAGATAAAGCATGCTGCGAATGGTAGCATTGAAAAATATAAGGCAAGGTTTGTGGCCAGAGGATCCTCTCAGAAAGAGGGAATTGGATATGAAGAAACATTTGCACTAGTTGCAAGGTACACTTCCATTAGAACCATCATGGCACTTGCATCCATGATGAAGTGGAGATTGCACCAGATGGATGTGAAGACAACCTTCCTGAATGGTGTAATTGAGGAAGAAGTGTACATAGAACAACCACAAGGATTTGAGGTTGAATATAGAAGAACTCACGTATGCAAGTTGAAGAAAGCTCTGTATGGATTGAAACAAGCTCCTAGAGCTTGGTATGGGAGAATTGATAGCTTCTTGACAAGCTTGGGATTTACCAAAAGTAAAACTGATCCCAACCTTTACCTTAAGGTTATGGATGATGAACCTGTCATACTATTACTGTATGTGGATTATCTATTTTTGACAGGAAATGAGAAACAAATCATGGAAAGCAAGAAGAATCTAGCTACAAAATTTGAGATGAAAGATCTCGGATTGATGCATTACTTCCTAGGTTTGGAAGTATGGCAAGGTCCAGAAGGAATCTTTCTCAACCAGGGAAAGTATGCTGTGCAAATATTGAAGAGATTTGATATGTTGGAATGTAAAGCCATGGCCACTCGCATGGATACCAACTTGAAGTTGTTGGCTGATGAATCGTCAGAACTAGTGGATATGACTCAGTACAGACATATTATTAGGTCATTGATGTATCTGACGAATACCGGGCCAGATATATGCTTTGCTGTGAACACCCTGAGTCAGTATCTAGTTGAGCCTAGACGTGTTCACCTGATAGCTGCAAAGCATGTGATGAGGTACCTAAAAGGTACGATAGACTTTGGTCTATATTATCTTGGAGATCATGACTTCAGATTGTATGGATATATAGATATAGATTGGGCTGAAAGTGTCTTAGGCAGAAAGAGCACATCGGGTGGATGTTATTGTCTGGGATATGCTATGATCTCATGGTTTAGCAGGAAGCAGTCCAGTGTGGCTCTCATCACAGCTGAAGTGGAATATATAGCAGCCTGCTCTACCAGTTGTGAAGCCATATGGCTTTGGAAGTTGTTATCATGACTATTTGACTTAGAGATGGAATCCATTGTGATCCTGTGTGACGACCAGAGTTGTATCAAGATTACAGAGAATCCAGTGTTCCATGATATGTCAAAGCACATAGAGATCCGATATTTCTATATACGGGATATGGTGCAGAAAGGAGGTATAAAGCTCGATTATGTGAGCACTGATGAACAAGTTGCTGATGTATTGACCAAACCTTTGTCTCGAGTAAAGTTTGAGTATTTCCGAGACAAGCTTGGTGTAGTTCAAAAGGACCCTCCTTGAAAGGGGGAGTGATATGGTCGATGATGATATTTGGATCGATGATGACGTTGATGATGAGGATACTTGTATCGATGATGAAACTTGTATCGATGATGAAGATACTTGTATCGATGATGAAGATACCCGTTCCGACGATGAGGTCGATGATGAGGATACCTGTTCCAACGATGAGGTCGATGATAACAACGATGAGGTCGGTGGTAAATCCTAGATTTGATCTAGGTCACATCCAGTATGAAAAAGGACTGGCTCTGTGGTTGTAAATCCTAGATTTGATCTAGGTCACATCCAGTATGAAAAAGGACTGGCTCTGTGGTGGTAAATCCTAGATTTCATCTAGGTCACATCCAGTATGAAAAAGGACTGGCACTATGGTTGGGATTGCATCGTCCCTAGACATGATATGGTGTCTTAAATTGATAGGGATTGATCATCCCGTAAGTGGATCAAGATTGCATCATCCTTGGCTTTATGTCCTAAAGTGATCAAGATTGATCATCTCGTAAGTGGATCAGGATTGTATCATCCTTGGACTTATGTCCTAAAGTGAGAGGGATTGATCATCTCGTAATTGGATCATGTGTATTGTAGATTATGATGCTGTTCATCGAGAGATCTAGATGATGCTGTTGATCGGAAGATCCAGATGATGATGTTGTTGATTGAGAGATCCAGATGATGATGTTGTTGATTCAAAGATTCAGATGATGCTGTTAATCGGAATATCCAGATGATGATGTTGCTGTAGTTGATCAAGTGCTGCAGAAGATGAAGACTCAGTACTGAAGATGTTCCAGTATTGAAGATATTGAAGATGTTCCAGTAGTTGTTTGAGTTACTGATGATGATTGAAGAAAGCTTCCAATGATTTATACATGTATCATGTATCATGTTGTTGATGACTCCTTGCTCTTGCAGATGTTGTTATAATATCCTTCTCGTTAAGGGGGAGCGTTGAAATATTGTAACTTCTAAGAATATTCTATTTGTACTTTATTATCCGGAGATGTTTCATTCCTCCGTCGGGACTTTATTATATATCCAGAGATGTTTATTCCTCCGTCGAGATGTTGTAACTAGGGTTATTAGACTTCCCTAGTGGGGTCAGCCCTAAGTTAAGTGTTTAGGGGTTATTAGACTCTCCTAGGATAAGTCGACCCAATTAGTGTTAAAAGTCAAGTGGTGTAGAGTATAAATAGAGGAGGTGTGTTCCTCATTTATACTCACTCATTCACTCACTTGTGAAGTGCGCATAGGAGAGAGAGATCTGCGAAGGAGGAGAAGGAGCTCTTGTTTGGGGTTTACATCTTTGTATTTGTTGGTCATCTATATTGAGGAAGCTTTGCTGGGTTTTCTACCCCATGAGGGTTTCCCAAGATAAATCTGTGTCTATCTTGTGATTGTGTTTCTTTCAGTGATCCTTATGCTCTTGTTGTGAATTTTATGCTAAACTTAACAACTTGTACTTGTATGTGAGAGATACCATTTTCAAGGGGGGTGAAAATAAGTATTAGCTTATCGATGATGTCAATACATTTGCCATAAATGCACATAGGGATGATGCAAAACCATTTTTTATCATTGCTCATTAGACAAGGAGAATCATTGGCAATACTAAAAAGTTTGTTTTGCTGTTTTTGAGAGAAGGAAAATAACAAGGAGAAGGCAATGAAGTGGAGTTGAAGGCATTTGTAGAAGGATGTAGTGGAAAACAATGCCAACAACTACAACAAATGGTCAAAGCCTACAAGGAGGTTTCAAGGACCTTAGGGGATACCACCCAAGAGAGAGGTTGAGCATGAGGTTTAGTTGTTGTGGGAGTTGCCATTACCAAACATTTGGTTGTATGGGAAGTCCATAATAGAAGTGGATGAAGTGAAGAAGCAATTGCAACGGTTTGTTGGAGTAGGGAGTTAATTAGGCCCATAACCTCATTGTGCAGTTCACCCATTGTGATGGTACTTGAGAAGGACACAAGTTGCAAATTGTGTATTGATTATTGCGCATAGCCATCAATAAAAAAATCTATTGCCAATAATATATGATCTTAAATCAACTACAACAAGCTAAGTTCTTCACCAAGCTAGACCTCAAATCAAGTTACCATCAAGTAAGGATAAAAGTAGAAGATGTGTGGAAGACAACATTAAAAAAGAGGCAAGGTTTGTACAAATGATTAGCGTCCTTTTTTGATTTATGTAATGCACTTGCAATTTTCATGTGATTGATGTGTGGTAGCCTTTTCCCTTGGCTCTACATTGAGTGTTTTTTTGTAGACAACAATTGATTTTTTTTTTTTGTAATTAGGGGAATTAACAATTGGGGTTGGGCTTGTACTTGCTTAATAATCACTGCATTATTAAATTAACAATAGATCACATTAATTCCATCCTTCCAACAAACATTCGGTATCCCCATAGTGAAGGAGATGTCTCTTCTTAACAAATTGTTTGGCACTTTGTTTATTTTGTCACATGCTCTCAATGCTTCATTTAACAAGATTGTTCCTCCTATTGGAATTTCATTTTTAGTGATCTCCCAAGAGGGGGGGTAACCCTAGTTTTCATTTATTCTTCTTGAACCTTTGATGATTGTTTCAAGTCTTCAATATTCTCTTCTAGTTATTCATTGATCCTTTCTTTACCTATGATGTCTCTAGCCCTCTCCATCTTTTGAAAGAAGGGTCTCATAATACTACTAACTTTTAAATTTGGAAGGGTCCTCTTTGAATGAACTTGAGCTTGAGGACATGATTGATAGATTCAACATTGAAAAATATGTGTTTTCATAATCCAAAGCCTAAACCTATTAAAATATTCCCTATTTTAGGATCATTGTCTAGAAGGCCTTTATTAAAATCGATCTCCACACACTAGACTCCAGCGTAAGTAAAATGTTCTAGCGTTGCTTGCTCAAATCTATCTTTAAGTATATGCCTAGTGAATTTCCAATATCTCTATGGACTAAAAGATGATAAGAGCAAGTGGCATATTTGGTAGGAAAACTCAAATTGACATTTTGGTGACATCCATAGTGGAGGGGGTTGAATTAGGTAACCATGGGGTGATGAAGATATTTTCTCTTCCCCAAACCCAGGGCCCCTCGAGAACTTTTTGATGATCATCTTGATTAAATTAACCCATGAAGAACCTTTTCAAAGAGATATTCCTCACATTGCTTGGTCCAATTTGAATAAATCCATTGATACATGTGTTGCATGGGGCCAAAAACCATTAAAATGATAATTGTTATATAGTATTTATATAACGAGATTGGATTTCGTTGACCGCTAGATTAGAGATTTCTAGTGCCAGTACCTTGTTAGTTTCTTCGCAATATATAAAATAGGGATAACATGGGCTTGAGTTGCTTGAGGAGATGGCTTGGATAAAATTGCATCATTGAAGGACATTGATTTTGAAGAAGGAACCCTAGTGCCCATTCATCCTCCACACAATCACAAATACAATAGAAGAGTTGAACATTTGTAGATATGGTAATCAACCAATTTGGATATAGATATTCTAGTTTCTTACCCTATTCACTTGCAATATTATTGATTTCTTGTATAGGGACTTGATAATGATATGAAAACTCAATATAATTTTGAACCTCTCTTTACCTAAGATCACCCTAGAGGAGTTTTTAGTAGCATACCTATAACTGCAAACACACTGGGAAAACATTTCTACAAATAATGTGTGAGCCAACCTTTCATCAAACACTTGGCATGTATCATCAAGTAACTTGAATGCCATCTCACAACATTGATATGAAAATTCACTATAATTTTGAGCCTCTCTTTACCTAAGGTCACCCTAGAGGAGTTTTTAGTAGCATAACTATAATTGAAAACACAACGAGCAAACATTTCTACAAATAATGTGTGAGCCAACCTTTCATCAAACATTTGGCATGTATCATCAAGTACCTTGATTTCCATCTCACAACATTTCCACATTGCTAGAGAGAGTGGCTAAAAGGCCATAGACTCCTTTTGCTGATCATGTTAGGCCTATCTCACAATATTTTGAGGAGCCACTGAACTTAAGCACCAAATCAATATCACTCTTGATTGGATTGAATGGAGCATATCTTAGGGACTTTATAAGGCTTCCATATCCACAATAGAGAAGGAAATGACTTCTAAGATTCTCCACAAGAAAGCCTCTAAGAACTCAACCCTTTGGGAGTACACATTAGGTTAAATTGCTTCGCTTTTCTTGACCATTAGTGAAATCTTGACCAAAATGACCATGAGTTCCATTATCATTGTTGTTGGATATAGATGTAGATTCATCTTGGATTCAATCTCATCCTCGTGTCTACCAACTCTTAATAATATTGCCTTGGTTTCCACATGATCCACTGTCATTGGATGTATATTGCCTTGGTTTCCGCATGATCCACTGTAATTAGACGTACAAAAAATTGAAATAAAAACCTTGCTCAATGGCCTTGGGAGACATTGTTTTGGTCATGAAAACCTTGTGCAATTTGTCCAAATCTACACACGAGGCTAAGTAGAGCCTGGTGCCATGTAAGAGCGACGAAATCACAGAACAACCGACATCCAATACAACACCATCTCTTGGGAACTCCAACGCATTTTAAGACATGACTTGTAGTTGTCGTATTTCCTCCTCTCCCAAATAAATCCTTTCGATATATATATATATATATATATACTTCACCTTGAAACACAATATGATATGTTATAACTAATGGAGCTTTTATATATATATGAAACAAGATGTTATAGCTAATGGAGCTTATATATATATATATATATATATAAGCTCTATTAGTTATAAACAATATGTTATAGCTAATGGAAGCTCCATTAGCTATAACATATTGTTTATAGCTAATGGAGCTTTTATATATTGTTATAGCTAATGGAGCTTATATATATCTATATCTATATCTATATATCTATATATATAAAAGCTCCATTAACTATAACATATCATATTGCGTGTGTGTGTGTGTGTGTGTATATATATATAAAAGCTCCATTAGCTATAACATGTTGTTTCATATATATATAAAAGCTCCATTAGTTATAACATATCATATTGTGTTTCAAGGTGAAATTTGTTGCAAGGTCTTTGATTGTAGTCTCGTTGAATGTTGTTGGGTAAGCAACTACTATTGTGGTTGGTGCAGGCTCTCTCTCTCTCTCTCTCTCTCTCTATATGTGGTGAGAGAGATGGCAATTGCCTTTCATATATATATGGAGAGAGAGTGAGAGTGAACAATTGCGCCTCTCTCTTTGTCTCTCTCTCTCTGTATATATATACTCTCTCTCTTTGTCTCTCTCTCTCTGTATATATATACAGAGAGAGAGAGTGAGAGTGAACAATTGCTCTCTCTCTCTCTCTCTCTCTCTCTATATATATATATACAATTGTTCACTCTCACTCTCTCTCTCTCTCTCTATATATATATACAGAGAGAGAGATTATTGGTGTTTGTGTGTGTCTATATTAATGTAAATAGGGCCAACCATTCATTAGAGTAAATTTGGGGTCTAAGATTGGCCTCATAAGAAAAAGAACCATTGATGAGTTGGAATTCAAGAACCAATAGAATTTCAAGAAAAAGAGAATGGTTGACTTGGCATATTTTTGTTATAAAAAACTATCTTTTTAATTTGTATATTCAACTTATCTCCCTATGATTTTACTCAAAGAGCACTCGTTGGATGCAGAATTTCCAACGTGTGCTCCCGCTCGAAATTTGAGTAAAACCATGAAGAGATAAGTTGAATCTCGCTTGAAATTTGAGCAAAACCACAGGGAGATAAGTTGAATACATGAAGAAAAAAAGTAGTTTTTTCTCCTTTCTTCCAAAATTCATAAATATTATTTTATTATTTTCTATAGGAAGCACTTTTTGGATCCCATTTTTTTCTAATCACAGACACACACACACACACAACCATAAATCAAGTGGTTTGACTTGGCATGTTGAAGCTGTATAGGCCAAGGAGGTGACGAGGTCCAATCGCCTTGGGTCCTTTGGGGTTAAGGCATACATGTTGTCCGTCAAAGACATTCACTTCAAGTATTATTCATGGAATGTGAAGAAGTCCTTGTGGAAATGTTCTTTGGAATCTATAAATTGCATATCTAAATATAGATGGTCCCAATGAGATTAGTGATATAGAGTATTTTTGATATATTGTTTTTTCTAACTGTGCCACGAGTGCTTGATGATTATATTTTTGGTTCACCTCAAATAAAAAATATGTTTTCTTTCTTGGAATTAAGAGAATAAAATTTGGTGAGATTACTTTTTATTTTTTGAGAATAAAATTTGGTGATATTACTTTTTATTTTTTTTGTAAGTAAGTATTTTAGCCTTCTATTACTGAACATAAAAATTTACATAGTGTACAAAAATGGAGAGGCCTCTCTCAGAGTGAGCAATTTTTCTTAAGGTCCCTCTCTTTTCCAGCAGAAACAAGATGTCTTCCTATTCTTATGAATTTTTTCTTCCCCTTTCCCATAGAGAATTCAACGATCCCTACATTACATAAATAAAAAAATCTATGTAGAGAGAGATAAAAAAAGAAAACAATTCTTCAACTTGGGGCTGTAGTTTGATAACAGAACAATGTATGGACTCGAGAAATAAAAAAATGAAACAAAAACAAGAAAAGGGACCAAACCCTGAATTACGTTGCGTCTGACGACGATTTTGCACACTCGCTAGGTCCGACCAATTCACTATCCTGTTCTAGTTCCTCTTCTGCCAGAGGTTGTGGTTTGTCATTGTCCCTATTGCGCTTGAAAGTAGGGGCATCTAGATTCACCACATCTTCCATATCCACCAGATTTCTAGACATGTCCTCCTTAAGATTGGTAAAGACTTGGAGAACCATATCTCCATAGATCTCTCGTTCCATCATAGTCTTTGCAAGAATTTTCCGTAGAATCCAATAGGGGTCCAACTGAGCCTCTGTTATCTTCTTCTCAGTTTGCTCTGACATTTCATCCACTTCAATCACAATGACAACGCTATCTATATGAGGTGGGATGTTTGTGATTTATACATGCTCTTCTTCCATCACCTCCACCTTCTTGGCACGATGGCTCTTCCTTCCTTGTCGGCATCACATTCTTTGGCGGGGGTGCCATTCTAACATTGACACTAAAGATGAACCACTCGGTGTTCTCTCTCTTGAATGAGTCCTATGCTCCCAAAATCCCCAGTTCTCGACTGCAATTCCCTTCTCCTCCATATGAATTTATCCTTGTTTCTCATCTCCCACGCTCGGCTCGCCAACATCAACTTCAATTCACCTGCATCAGCATTAACTGCCATAGTCTCGATGCTATGGATCGCCTTAGCCCTTGAGTATTTTCCCACGAATTCGGCGTAATTATTCATAAATTTACCATGGATGCAAAGGTCCTTTCTCGTCCTGCCTTCTACGTCCACATTAATATTGTTCTGGTTCAAAACCTTCCGCTTTAACTTCATCCTTGATTTGCCATAAATTTCCAGTACCTCGCACATCATATCAGTTAACTGCTGTCGGATCATACCACCCCCACTTGCCCTTTCAACGCACCTACAGTCTCCACGCGATCTCATGCATGCATAGTTCTATCCACGTGGTCACCCGCATCTGGGATCAGAGATCTTTGGAAGCGAGGGATACACATTTGTTTTTGAAGTTTCCCTCCATAACCTCTTCCCACATGCGCTCCTGTATAGTGATCCAGTTCTCCACACCATAGTTGGAAATATGGTCTGCAAGAGAATTGGCTGGTCCTTTGACGTGATTAAATACCAAATCTAGTGTGTTCTCTAAGAGGGATGCTAGTTGTCCAAGTCTTCCTTCTAGTCTCCAATTCTGAGCCACTCTGGATATTCTCCTTCCTGCTTGGATTCTCTTCGCCATTTGTAAGATGATTTGGGAGTCTCCTTCAACAATCGCCCGGGTCCACCCTTGTTGCAACGTCCAACTTATCCCGTTAATTAATCCTTCCAGCTCAACCATATTATTGGTCGACGTTCCGATATAGACCCATTAGAGTCCCACAATCTCCCCTCTGTTAAGATTCAATATGCTAGGATAGATAACATCAGTATTCAATTCAATTTCACAACAATAGCATATATAGGATCACTGAAAGAATAACAAGCACAACATAAACACAAGAGACACAAATTTATCCTGGGAAACCCTCTAGGGGGAGAAAAACCTAGCAAAACTTCTTCAATATAGATGATCAAAAGTACAAAGACAAAACCCCAAACAAGTGCTCCTTCTCCTTGCAGATATCTCTCTCTCTCTCTCCTATGCGAATTACACAAGTGAGTGTGTGTGTGAATGAATGAATAAATGAGAGATCCTAGCTCTCTATTTATACATTCACTTCTATTTTAATTTTACAACTTGACATGTCGGCCTCAAATAACCTTACCACTCAATTAATGATGACTGGGCCGACTCCTTTAGGGGACTTGAAAACCCCATTACATTTGAATCTAGGGGATCTATTGCCCCGACTTACAAGGGAGGATTTACCTCATGACTCTATGATGACCAAATACAATAATAACATCCCGGCAGAGGAATAAAACATCTCTGAATAAATTACAATATTATTCGAAGTTACAATATTTCAACACCCTCTACTATTACAGACTCCTTCGCCAAATCTCGCCGTTCTCGGGTTGCCACGCAAAACCCCATGAAATTGATTTTGTAGGAGCCTTCTGGGTGTGGTTGCCAGTGGATTCCGCTCTTCACCATGGGGGATCTAACAGGATTGCAACCATTGAATATAGGGATGGAGTTAATATCCCAGTCCTGTAAAATTCTTCTCTCCGCAGCCTCTGTTTGGAGGTCACTTGGTCCCCATTGATTTAAGTTGCGTCTCATGAATGTTTATATCCAATCTCTCCCATAATGATGTCTCCATTCTGCGCTTCTCCTTGAAAATTCTTCGATTCCACTTTGTCCATACTGCCCACATAAGGAAGCCTGGGAATAATTCCCAAATCCTATTCAGAATCGGATTTTTGTAGGGTTGAGAGTCCCATTCTATTAGTGAACCTGTTATCAGACAATCCACTTGAGCGGACGCGAGCCGGATCTCCCTAGCTCAATGTGAGTCTAGAACAAATAGAACAGACTACAATTCATTTCCTAGATCTACTTAAGGACCAAGTAGTAGATGTCTTACCTTTTTACTACGCAATCCTTTCTCCTGAATGTTGATCCACGTCCCAAGGTCGTCAGATCCAAGCTGCAAGACCTGTCAAGACAAAGAAACAAGAGAAACAAGTAAAAGACATCTATACAATAAGTGATCTAAGTAAACAATTAAGCAGGTAAACTACACAATATCATTGCACATAAGAACAATATTGGTGGAAAGCATTTGTATTACTGTAAATAGAGGAGTACATGATACAGATATAGAACTACAACCAAGACTTAACGCAGTAGCCCTTCTCCGACCAAGCCAATTGCCATGTTCTTCCAAGGAAGTATGAGTTCTCCAATAGGTGAATGGAGGTGTTCTAAGAGAGATTTCACCGGCATGTAGATACCATAGTCTTCCCCCCTTTGGGATGGGAGTGAGCCTCACTTATATAGGACTAAGTGGATAGGGTATGGATAGGATAGGTTGAGAGATGGTAGGAGAGAGATAGGGGATCCTCCCAAAGAGTTAGGGGTCGAGTACCAACTCCCATAGAGGTCAGGGATAAGCCCCTAAATGGGCAAGTTTCGAGAAGGATCTCGGATAGACTATTTTTTCCCATTAACAAACCTCTTTGCACCCTGCAATGGATCAAGCTGCGACGTCGCATGTTGCTAGTATGCAACCTGTGATGACCTCTCAAAAGATTGCAGAAATGAGTGCAAATCCTCCCATATGAAAATACTTAGTCCAGGTGACTTCAGGGATGTATACACTGAATCTAATGATGGGTAGATTTTAGGTGTAACAGAATGCCCCCCAAAGCATGAAGCTGTTAAGGATGTACAGGTGAAGTGCTTTGAAATAAATAATGGCAATAGGCTCGTCGGACGAAGGACACTGCTGCAGTACAACTGACTCTGAACGGACAATCTCATATGAAGTACAACATGGCTGGCGACCAATACATTGCAGATCCATGGTAGTAATGACCGACTGAACACAATCATGGCTACTAGACACAAGCGTAGATCCATGATGAGATGATAACACAGCCACGACCAATACAAAAGTGGATCCGTGTAATATGACTCAATACAAACTCCATCGCAACCTGGGTAAAACATGACTCCCCAGGGTCTTCAAGCTGAATCCGCAATGATACGAATCTATCCATGCGATTACAAATGTCTTGACGTCGAACATGGTAGAAACCACTTGATTTCCAGCCATTGATGTAAACCGTTAACAAGTGCGAGGGAGATCACCATTGATGTCAATCAAGAGTCAATGATGTAAACTCATGATGAAAGCAAGGTAACCTGCAATTGAGGCATGCAGGGCCAAGGTACTTGGTTGGTTTCTAGATTCAATCCTCGGATGATGTGTTGAAGTCGACAAGGATGAATCCGTCGAAGGAGGGCCATGATGAATCCCCCATTAATCAACATGAAACACGACAAAAGATGTGTAGAGTGGATCGGATGGTACAGTAACATGTAAAACTGACTCAAAGTAACAATGGCATGATGACGTGTGTACTGACTGTAGATGATAGATAGTGAACGTGTTCTTGAACATGGGCATGGCATGACTTGGCAATATTAACACAATGAGAATGGCGCAAACTTCTAATGCAACTGATAATGGAAGCTTTCTCTGAATGACTCAGAGGAGTAACATGACTCAGAAAGTAAGCGGGGACTCATAGACAAACAGAGGACCCAAGTATTGTATGCGATTGCAGATGAGTGCCATGTTCAAGAACAACTATATACTGCCACTAAGGTATGTAACACAGACACTTTCCTTTTTCCCCATCATGAACGATGAGTGCCTCATGTGTTTTTTACGAGCTTGATGAGGGTAACCAGATGCTTGGTATAGCTCATCTCATAGATGAGTCCAATCCCAAATATTTTTCGAACCTGGGATAGGAGGGGTTCGTCCCATGACGGGCCCTTCAATGTGAAAATTTAACGAGTCCATAGAAGGTAAATTCGGTCGTCATTTCATGTTTCGAGAGTCTGAAAAGAACTGAAGAAGACTCCAATGGTCATTTTTCGTAAAGTTAGCCTCATCACCCGAAAAAGGGTAAAACAACGCGGGAGAGGACTCTTCCAGTCATGATTGGCTGGAGTATTCCTTTTTCGTAATTAGTGCCTCCTGGTCCGAAAAATGGGTAAACTATCACTAGGAAGACGACCATTCAAATACTTTAACAAATGTGAACGCGACAAATTTGCTTGGCAATATTTTCATTTTTCGAGAGCTTGAAAAGAGCTTAACGGTAGACTCCGGGGGGTGTCCTTTTTCGTGAAAGTTTAACGATCTCGAAAAAGCGATAAACCATAACTCGGTACTTGCTCTCATGGTTTTGTGAGTACGAGAACAAACAGAGAGTAAACTCGTCCTCATGCAATAATTACGACTAACCAAAAATAATAATGACAAAACATTCAAAGGGGTGTTCATACCTGTAGTTACCGTTGGCGATGCGAGAAACGACATAAAAGACCACTTTATGACTCCTGTACACTAGAGAAAGTGTCAAATAGTCCCAAATATAATGACAAACGGTCGAAACTATAGTAAATGGCCCAAAAGCATCAAAATATTTGAAAAGGAATATTCCATTCTATTTATAAATAGAAATATGGGCCAAAAATAGATTTCATTGTTCAAATTGCCAATTTGGGTGGAGAAGTACCAATTTGGAGCCAAAACTTCCTTTGCCGATTCCGGGAGCTACGATCTGCCATTTCACCAACTGCTCGGATCAGGTAGGCCTAAACTTCATCCAGCAACTTTCCAGTGGTTTAGTTTTTGCTTTTATGTCCATTTTTTGGGTTTTTGATGGTATTATGGAGGGCTTTATGAGCCCTCGGCTCGTCGCAGGTTTCCCTTTTGGGACTTGCGACGAGACTGAGTCGTCGCAAGTCTCGAAAATGAGAGGTGTGACGTCATCGCACTGTACCTAAATGTACAGTGTGACGACGAAAAACCACAAGCCAAACATAAAAAATAATTAAAAAAATGGACTGCTGAGGGTTGAAGCAGGACCTAATGGTGTTTAAGTGTCCTTCTTGGCAGGTTACTAGCTAGCCAATATGGTATTGGAGTGGCGAGAGAGAGAACACGAACTCGAGGATGAACAAGCCGCGAATGATCCACAATGCGTGGATGCTTTGAGAAACTGCGGGTTACTCATGTTCTTTGAGATCCAGGGGATGAGATCCCAGATCCCATTGTTGACACACATGCTACAGAGTTGGGATGCGGCCCAATAGTACTTTGTGATTGGTGAGCATATCCTCACGATAGACATTGAGGTTATCTACTTTATTACCGGTTTGTCCCGAAGAGGGGACGTTGTACAACTTACTGGGACACGGACCAGTGACCGTACAGTTGAGGACATGGTGTCACAGCACTGTGTTGCCACTTCTCGTCCTTCTAGCGGGAAGATTCTCATCAGGGATGTGGTGAGTTGTCCACTGCGGACCATATTGCTTACCATTACTAGGGTGGCGGGTAGCCAAGCCCCACACACGGCTACTCGGACCCAGATGTTGTATGCGGAGGACTGTATGTCCCCCATAGTTTTCAACTGGTGCGAGGG
Source organism: Larix kaempferi (assembly GCA_027924585.1). Classification (NCBI taxonomy): domain Eukaryota; kingdom Viridiplantae; phylum Streptophyta; class Pinopsida; order Pinales; family Pinaceae; genus Larix; species Larix kaempferi. Next base: position 14,484,671 of record BSBM01000017.1, on the reverse strand, counting down.
TCTCCTCGCAAACATCCGAGCTCAGCTGACCAAGTGTCGGCGAGGGGAGCTCAAGCAGTTTGGGTATGGATCGATCATAGTATCATTCCTCTTGGAGCGGATTCCTCTTCTACGTCCGTAGTTGGTACTTAATGACAGGGAGCCTAGGGATCCCCATATGCTCAGATGGGCTGAGGTCATGACCCGTCATGGTGGTGGGCCCATCATTAGCTTTGGTCCCGAGTTTTTCAGCTGGCTAGAGGGCCCGTTACTTATGGTCGAGGACTTTCCATACCGCGGCACGGACTTCTGAGAGGATCTCGACTTGGTGCTGTCGAAGGGTGCAGCATGGGGTGACCTAGGTGAGAACAAAAACCCTTGTATTTTTAGTTTTGTATATTATATCATTTTTTTGATGTAGTGCTGACAAGTATGTAATATGTGTGTGCAGATGTGGGCCCCATACGGCCGGTGGGTCTCTCCCTTCCGGCGAGGAGAGACAGAGGCGGGGAGGCATTCGTTCCTGCAGGTGCTCATGCTTCCATCGAGGAGATGGAGGAGGTGTACAGGAACCTATCTCAGCTGACTGTGGAGGCACCAGAGCCAGCTATTGATGACTTATTGAGGCCCATGCAGAGATTTGGGGTTGGAGCGTCTGTGCGCTTCAACGCCTTACTCTGCAAGGTGGCTCGGACAGTAGATTGCTTCCTCACCCAGCGGAAACGTGCCGTTCGAGCTAGGGGTGGTGTACGGGTTAGGTGCCAGGCTTGATGACACTACTATACTTGTACTGAGAGCTTAGAGGCCTCATATTTTGTACTACTGAAATCTATGATGCTTTAGATTTTTGTAGAGACTCACTGAAAGCCATCGTGCTTCATATTTTGTACCAGCACCACTTTTGAGCGATATATATATATATAGACATTACCGACGATTTATACATTATGTGTTTTTAAAATGATTAGTGATGTGATATTGTTTACATGTTTGCTTTTATACATTGTATTTACATGTCGTGAATGCTTTTACATATTATGGATATTATTTGTGTGTGATGTACCAATCCAAAATGAAGTTGGCCATCGAGTCAGCAACTGTGTTTAACTCCCGTGGAATGTGCAGGTATTGAATAGATTCAAATGACCTTTCCAGGAGACGTACTCGTCTGAAGAGACGGAGTAAGGTGGGATCACGGATGGCGTACACCCGGTTCAGATGGGAAACCACTAATTGAGAATCCATGTGGATGACAATGTGGTTCATACCCAAGGAAATGGCGTTAGCTAGGGTTTCGATTACTGTCTGATACTCTGCGGCATTGTTGGTCGCAAACCCTAGGCAACTTCCTCCTGAGCTAATGAGCTCACCTGTTGGGGAATATAGTACCCAGGCTGTCGAAGTAAGGTTACGGGTATGCCGGCTGGCGCTGTCCGCGAATCCATATCACGTTGCCATCTGCACACGCAGATAGAACATGGTATAAGAAGCGGAAACAAGATCAGAAGACACTCAAAAAGAAATGCGTCACACTACACAAAAACACAAAAACACGCCAACACGCCATGTACAGTTTATACAAGCAAGTCTATGCATGAGGGATCAAGCATAGTATCTCTTCAGGTAAATCCCATTACGGGTTTCACCCAAAGAGATTCCGTCATAATATTCAATCTTGTAAGCTCCTTTCTTCAAAACACGTTTTACAACGTAAGGTCCATGCCACATGGACTCGAACTTCCCTGCTCCTAGTTTGTCGTGCTTCTGGTCATAAGTGAGGACCAGGTCACCTTCGTTAAAGATACGAGGTTCAATTGACTTATCGTATTGGGCCTTGATGCGTTTCTTGTGCGCTTCATTAGCAAGAGCGGCATCTCGGCGAAACTCGTCAAGTTTTGCTAAGTGCAAGAGACATTCTTCCTCAGCAGTAGTGTTAGGAAGAAGTTCGACAACGAGTTGTAGAGACGGAATTTTGCACTCTATCGGCAGAACAACCTCCAATCCATATACCAATTGGAAAGGAGTGAAGTCTGTGGCGGTTTTGACAGAAGTTCGGTAGGCCCATAACGTTGAAAAGAGCATGTTGTGCCAATTGGACTTATGTGTCCCTACCATCCTTTGGACCATAGTTTTCAAGACCTTGTTAATGGCCTCGAACTGTCCATTGGATTGCAGGTAGTAGGGTGTTGAATTTTCATGGCGAAAACCCAACCTGTCGCTCAATTCACCAACCATATGGTTCTGAAAATGAGAACCATGATCGGTAACAATTGCCTGAGGAACTCCGAACCGCGCTATTACATGATTGAACATGAAGAGTGCGACGGTTTTTCCGTCGTTCTAGTATGTAGGCATAGCTTCGGCCCACTTTATGAAGTAATCCACAGCTACAATTATGTAACTCTGCCCCCCGGTCGAGGTAGGCTTACAATGCATAAAATCAATGCCCCATTTTGCGAATGGGCCAACGTCAATAATCGGATGTAACGGGGCAGGATGAGTGCGCTTCTTCATATGGAAGTGTTGGAAAGGATGGCATTTTTTTACGGCCTCAATACAATCTTTGAAGATAGTAGGCCAGAAATATCCTGCTCGCAAAATCTTCTGGGCCGTAGCCATCCCAGAGAGGTGACCGCCACATGCCCCAGCGTGACAGTCATTCAGAACGCGTTCAGCCTCATCATGAGTGAGTCAACGTCGAAGAATTGAATCAATGCCACGGCGATACAAAGTATCATTGATGATTAAATAATACTTTGCATGGTGACGTATCTTACGACGGTCATCGCGAGAGAGTTGAGGGTTGAAGCGTTGGGTTTGAAGATACAATGAGATATCTCCATACCAGGGGTCAGACGTACTGATGAGAAACAATGATTCATCTGGAAAGAAGTCATTGTGCTCAACTTCTGCAGCAGGACGGGGAAGGTCGCAAATGAGCTCGACAAACACCAAAGACTTCTTAGACTTAGCTTTCTCGAAAAGAAGATCAAATTCTTGCAGTATCACAATCCAGCGTGAATACTTGCCCCGAAGCACCTGACGTGTCAGTACGTGGTACATGGGGTTCGAGTCGCCGATGATGGTGGTGTGGAGCAAGATGTAGTGCCAGAACTTTTGGACGGCGATGACCACCGCGAATGCGAGTTTTTCGACATGTGAATATCTAATTTCAACGTTGACTAGACCCTTACTTGCATAGTATATTACATGTTCCTGGGCGTTTTGATCCTCCTGTACCAAAACCATGGCGATAGTGGTAGCAGAAGCGACGAGATATAGGATGTAATCTCGATAATAATTAGGCGGTTGGAGCACAGGGGCATGCGTGATGGCATGTTTGATACTGTGGAAGGATTTTTGATCTTGGTCGTCCCAAATGAATGGGACGTCCTTCTTGAGCAGTCTCATATACCCCTGAGTCTTCTCCGCGAAATTGCAAACAAAACGTCTTAAATAAGTCGCCTTCCCTTGGAGACTTTGAAGTTCCGTCACATCAGTCGGGGGTGGTAGGTTGATGATGGCCTCCACCTTAAAGGGATCAATGCGGATCCCGTCCTTCCAAACGATAAATCCTAAGAGGCGTCCGAACTCAACGCAAAAGATACACTTATGAGGATTTAGAAGCATATTGTACCGTCTGCATATGAGGAAAATGGTCGTCAGATGATCAATGTGGAACTCACGCTGCTTTGAATGAGCAGGGAGATCGTCCAAGTAAGGTTCCACAAAGTCCTTAATATCGTGGAAGGCATACGACATGGCCCGCTGAAACGTGGCGCCAGCATTTTTAAAGCCAAATGGGAGTTTGCGGTACGCAAACGTTCCCCACGGGAAGATGAAAGCCGTCTTATGTTGGTCAGCTGGGTTGATCTCAATTTGGTTGTAACCAGAAAATCCATCCATGAATGAGAAGATGACACTTCCAGCATAGTTGTCGATGATCTGGTCGATGAAGGGGGTCGGGTAGTTGTCTTTTGGACAAGCCCGATTAAGGTCCCGATAATCAACACAGACGCGGATGGTGCCCTGCTTTTTGTTCACAGGAACGATGTTTGAGACCCAATCCGTCAATGGGACATGATAAATAAAACCAGCCTTTAAGAGCTTTTAAATTTCTGCCTTTATTGCCGCAGTCTTCCGAGGGTGTACCGGTCGCAACTTTTGGCGTACAGGTTTGATGTCGGGATAGGTTTTTATTTCATGAGAAACAATTGCGGGGTCTATCCCAAGCATCTCCTCATGGGACCAAGCAAATACGTCTCAAAATTGCTTGAACAAGGCCGTGCTAATAGCGATTTCTTCAGGGGAACACTTATGGCCTATGTGAATGTGTTCCACTATACCAGGTTTCACCGAGATGTCTACCGGGTGGTTGGCTCAATATTGGCCAAGTTGCCCTCCGTGTCCATAAGACATGTAAGGATGGGGGAATGAGGGGATGGGTAGATATCTGGCGAAAAGAGGGTATGGATGTTGTTCTCTATGTACTCCAAAGGAGGAAGAAAATATGACCTATGGTGGAGATCATCCCACGGACTATCGTCAATATTAATTACTTCCATGATGGACTCGTTTGAATGAAAAGTCCGAAGTAAGATATCAGGTAGAGATGACGTCCGTCGTAGAGAACAGGATGGAGAGGCTATGGTTAAATGGTCCTCCGATGCTGATTGGATAGCCTCATAAATATGTTCAGCGGGTGAAAGAGGCATCATATCTCCAAGCAGGTGTGTTGTGGCTTCATCCGGTACAAGCCAAGCATCGTTAGAGTGAGATAAAATCTCTGCAGAGATCATGTTCACTGTAGCAACATGATTAGGGGGGTCCGCGGCTGGAAAAACGCCCATGAGAGATGAATATTTCAAAAGTCCAACCCCTACACTCTCTTACTATTTTGACATCTGTCCAATGGAAGGAACATGGTCAGCAGGATGAGTAGTGGTGTCCGGTGTACAAAAATCTAATTGGTTGATAGTAACAATTCGTCCTTGGTGGGGGAATTGTACTATGCGGAATACTGAAGAGGCTACCACCTGCATGGTGTAAAACCAATTGTGACCAAGCAAGAGATTATAATCTAACGGGGCCGAGACCACTTCCACGTTAATGGTTATGGTCTTTCCGCCCAACTCAACTGCAAGAACTTGTAAGAGCCCATGAGGTTGAAAGCCATGACCGTCGAATGCTTTCAACGTGGTAGGAGAACGATTCAATTCGGGGGAGCCAATGGCTCTCCACCAAGCGATGGACATGACAGAAGTGGAGGCTCCTTCGTCCAAAAGGGTACGATGGACAATCTTCCCAGCAATGTTCTCAGAAACTTGGAATGCGAGCTGGTGCGAGAGCCTAGACTTAAAGTTGTCAAGTTGGAACATGATGGTGTTCGAGGAATCCGGGTCGACTACACCAATGGCTGCAAGGAGAGTTTTGCGTTGATTAGGACAATTCTGCAAAACTTACAGGGTAGACATGGTGCAAGGAGCTTGTTCCAAGTCCTCCACGATATTGTAATTTTGTGCCACTCGAGCATTAGGATTGAAAACAACTTTTCGAATCGTGCTCTTGGGCGGTTGCAATATCGATTCTAAGGAGGGCTTCTCTATGGTGAGAGAAGTCGATGGTATAGTGACATCAGTCAAAGAGTCGGAAGATTTTTCAGTATTACTTCCAGTGGATTCCTTCGAAGGGACCGATTCGTAAGATCGTGAGCGAGTATTTAAATTGATCATCTCGTTACGCAACATGAGAACATGCGTGGTATTGGATGGTTCCCCCTGGGCTAGGGGGGTTGAGCAATCATCTGCTGGTTTTGAGTAGGAAACGAATCGTTGAGGACTGTGGGAGTCGATTTACCCCTAAGAAACTTTTTCACTTCATCTCTATGGGGACACTCTTTGGAGAAATGGTCATCTCCACACAGTAAATAAGGATACTTCAGTTTCCGTTTCTGCTTGGTATCGTCAGGAGTGCTCTTTGGTTCCTGCTAGGCAGAAGACTTTTTGGGTTTCCCTTTGTTCTTCTTCTTGCCGTTAAACTTCTGAGATGAAGCCGATTGGACATAATTCACCTCTTCAGTTACAGTAGCAGCGGTGGACTTGGTGGTGTTGTGGCCAGCCGGAGCCGGGTTGGATGATCCAACAGTGCTAGTAGTAGGCTGGGTGTTAAGGGAACCAATGATTCCATCAGTTTGGAGTCCCTTATGTGGTTTCGCGATGTCATTAACATCACGGGGTGCATTCGGTAGAATATTAAACAGAGTGCCAGATTGAGTGTAGACCAGCTCTAGCAGATGGGCGCTCGCGATGGCTTGTTCTTCGGTGACAGCACCTCTCATGGCGACATCTTTTGCTATGGTGGGAACGAGCGATTTTGTAAACCAGTCTGCTAGGAGCTGATCTAGAATAGGAGCTTTAATAAGACGTCGTCTCCTTCGCCACTCATGGATATGATCGGAAATATGAGTGGCGGTATTCTGACGGAGCAAGGTTAAAAGCTCAGTACCGGTCTCATACCGTATAGGCAGCTGGAAATGCGTCAAAAAGTTCATAGGAAGAGAGCCGAAATCAGGAAAAGAGTGGGGTGGAAACTCGATGTACCACTTGGCAGCCGAACCGGTGAGAGTCCTTTGAAACAATCTAAGACGAATTGAATCGTCCATTAAGGAATTAGATGAACACCATAAGTGGTATGTCATCACGTGGTTTTTAGGGTCTTCACCCGGCTTGCCGTCAAACTTGGGGATATCAGACGGAAGTTTCACCGGAATCGGTGGCCAGTTAGATCTGCGGTAAATAGGATCGTTGGTTAAACGGGAGAGGTCAGGCAGGTCGAAAGTATCCAGGAAGGGAAGCTGTGGGTTAGGTTGCGCGTATTGATAATACAGATAAGGCATGTAAGGACCAGAATGACCGTAAGGTGTACCAGGATGAAATTGACCATAGGGGGGTGTGCCGCCCGGACCGTAAGGAGGTCCGCCACCATAAGGTGGTCCATTCCAATAAGGTGGGGGTCCACCTCCACCTCTGGGAGGGGGTGGAGGTCCATCGCCACCACCGGGAGGAGGTGGGGGTCCATAACCGTAATAAGGTGGCCCACCACCGCCTTAGCCTGGAGGGGGTGGTGGACCACTTCCGCTGCCATAAGGATGGGGCACCCCACCACCTCCGCCGCCGGAAGGATGAGGGTCTGTCGCCACCTGAAGGGAAATGTCCTCCTCCCCCATGATAGGGTGGTCCCCCGCCGCCTCCGCTGGGAGGGGGTGGTGGACCATTCCCGCCACTGCCGGAGGGGCGAGGGATATTGTAGGAAAAATGACGTGGGCCTCCATCAATGTTAAGTGGGGGTCTGCCGCCTCCAACAGGAGGTGGGGGAGGACCGATCAGGGTTGGTGGTACTTGAGGAATAGTCGGTTGGGGTCCGTGTTGCAACACAGGTTGTTTCCCCCATAGAGTGTATGAATTCCTGGGATAAGGTATCTCGTATGGTGCGTTTTCGGGATTAGGTTGGCCCGGCACAGGGTTAACGGAACTTGGATACGCTTGACTCCATGAGGGTTGAGTTACATTTGATGGCCCCCCAACATGAGATAATCCCGTGGTGGACGGTCTAGCGGGTTGAGAAGGTCCAACGAAAGGTCCGTTGGGCATTCCACCGCCTACGTTCTGGTTAGGAAACGAGGGTTTCCCCCCAGCCACAACAGGTTGACCACTATTCAGAGGTTGAACCAACGTAGGTTGTTGACTAGCTACTGTGGTAATAAAATTACCAATAAGATAATCCGTGGGAATGGAATACCCTCTCCTTGAATTCTGCGGTGGGGGAGGGACTGGTAAAGTAACTGCGGTAGTGACAGGTGTGTTGGTCTGTTGTCCTTCCACCAGTTGGTTCACTTGAGGCGCAGGACTGGACTCTTGCGAGGGTTGACCAGTCTTGTTAGCGGTCGCATGGTGGGGTGCTTCATGTGATCCAAAAGATATCGGATGAATTGGGATGGGTTGGTAAGGGGGTAACAATGGGTCCTGAACCTGTCGTTGGAGACTTGACTGCTGACACTCTTCATCCATGGAACGAAAGTGAGCCAATTGGCCATGAAAGTAGGCTAAAGTGTCTTTTGGAGTAGTCTCACTGGGTGAGGATGAGATGGCAAAATGAGCCACTGGGTGGTCTGTAGAAGATGTCCAATAAGCTGCTGAAGGACCAACAACTGCTGTAGGGTTGTCCTGGGGTCGGTTTATACATTCCAACGATCCAGGTTCTCCTGGGATGACGGGAGAAAGGCCTTGTGAAGCAGGTGTGTGTGCTTCTTCATCCTACGGGGGATGAGAGGCAGGTGAATCTGGTGGAAACAAAAGTCCGCCAACATTCAAAGTGGGGTTCTCCACTTCAGTAACTATGACCGCGTTATGCTGATCCATTCTTAACCTCGAAATAACCTCCGGATTAAGGGGATATTCAGGTGATAAGTTTAAGATCCTACGGGACCTTCTCTAGGGAAAATCCGCCAGAGTATCAGGAAAATCAGCCAAAAAGGCCGAAACAACGTTTCTCCTAAGGGTATGCTAAAAGAAAAGTAGTCTAGAAAAACCTACTCAAACTAAGGCAACAAGCAAACTTATGTGACAGAGTGGATTCAAAAGTCTGGAACCTCACAGGATTATCAAGGCATCACAAACCGCGATATACTGCAGGGTCCAACAATATGACGCGACAAGGGGGGTTGGGACCGTACCCTTGCCTGCATACCCGATTACCTGGACAGTACGTGCGTGCTAATCTCCCCGACTGCTATTCTCGGTGTATTGCTTTGCCAAGACGGAAAAATGGTTAACTCGGTTGGTTTCATGAATCCTAATGGTTTCTCCCGATATACGCAAGGTACGTGGGAGCTCAAATCCGTAGTGGTGTTGTCTAATGCACAACCGTTCGGCAAGAGACCTTTCGATATACGTGTCGAGTACGTGATACACCCTTCGATATATGCCAAGTACGGATTATGGTACTTGGTGGGTACAGGAAGGAGCTCGATATACCGATGTACGTGGAAGACTACAATGCCCCCAGGATACAGTGCTGGAAAATAACGACAGCTGCCACACTTAACGACGCCGGAACACGTCTCTAACTTACACACAAGTTGCTAAAATTTTTACCTAGTTCTACCGTTAATTTTATCTTGGACGGTTAGGTGAATGCATGAGGTGAGTACATAATTTGAAGCATAATGCAAGCCCTAGCTACATGCACGAAATATTATTTTCTTTCTATGAATTCTAGCTATGGGAAGGAGAAAGATTTTTTTTCCAATGGTATTGCCAAAACAAACTCAATGCAACACAATTCCAATTCAAACAAATTTGACAATGAAAGTATTCTTTTCCTTTTCAGCGAAACACAAAAGTACACAACACAACTAAACCAAATCAAAACAATTTTTTTCCTTTTCTTCTTCTTTTCAAAGTAAAATGACACTAAAGGATGAAAATAGAGGATTCTGAAATGAAATATGCAAGCTTTTCAATTTCAATTTTAATGATCTAAAATCAACAAGAATTAAAAATGCATCTATCTTTCCTTAGCATGGAATTAATTTTGCAAAAATCGAAGCGTGCTTTGAGCCTTTCAAGAAGATGAGCGATTCATAATTCGAGAAAAACACAATAGATCATACATTCATTCAATTTTTCCAAAATATGAACGAGAATTTTCCAATGCACAATAATCTTTCTTCAATAATTTTTTGAGAAACAATGGGAAAGAAGCACTTTTAAACTTTTCGATGGATGCATCAAAGAATAAACTTGATAACAATTCTGCTTTCGGATATAAATGACTAAAAAGAAAACACTACTTGCAGCACTCATATATTCAGAAAACTCGAGAAAAGACAAGCACTCAACCAAGCTGAAAGACACACTTAACTCAAAATCAAGCATCAACAAGCAAACTAAGCAAGCAAAGTTCAAAACAAATGTAAATGAGGTCTGGAAGTTGATCCAATGCAATGATCAGATCAAGGATGGAAAGAAGGGAATGCAAGAGTGAATGGATGAAGGTGGAGGAGACTAGAGTATCCACCACTACCTATCTCAAACTTGTCCAAGACGGATCCCAAACTCAATCCAAATGAAACCAAACTCTCAACACACAAATCATAAATGGGGTCTCTGGCTAGATCTTGCAGCATAGAGAGAGTTCATACATTAGACCAAGGTTCAAATTGTCAAATGAGGGAAGGGATGCCAGTATGCCAAATTTTGATAGATCAGCGCACTTTGTCCTTACACACAGTGCGACGTCGCAGTTTACCTTCACGGGAGGTGCGACGATGTCGCAGTATACCAATGTAGAGAATGCGACGGGTGACTAATATGTGAATAACAGAGACTCATAATGACACATTGTCGCTCTGTTTCTACTGCCCAGATGCGACAGGCGAGGTCTAGATTCAAAAATGAACCAGATCTCTCAACAATGAACCATAAACAGGCTTGAAAATGAGTTGTATAAACTCAAAGGAAGCAAATCAGAATCTTCAACGCGAAGATCTGATAGTGAAATCAATCCTAAGAAGTAAATGGAAAAAAATGATAAAAGAGGCTTGTGTCAAGTAATCAACTGAAAATGGCTCTCAGATTAATGACCACTAAACAAGACAAACACTACTCCCCAGTATGGTCGCCAGATTTGTTATCGGACAATCCACTCGAGCGGACGCGAGCCGGATCTCCCTAGCTCAATGCAAGTCTATAACAAATAGAACAGACTACAAGTGCATTTCCTAGATCTACTTAAGGACCAAGTACTAGATGTCTTACCTTTTTACTACGCAATCCTTTCTCCCGAATGTTGATCCACGTCCCGCGATCGTCAGATCCAAGCTGCAAGACCTGTCAAGACAAAGAAACAAGAGAAACCAGTAAAAGACATCTATACAATAAGCGATCTAAGTAAACAGTTAAGCAGGTAAACTACACAATATCATTGCACATAAGAACAATATTGGTGGAAAGCATTTGTATTACTGTAAATAGAGGAGTACATGATAGAGATATAGAACTACAACCAAGACTTAACGTAGCAGCCCTTCTCCGACCAAGCCAATTGCGATGTTCTTCCAAGGAAGTATGGGTTCTCCAATAGGTGAATGGAGGTGTTCTAAGAGAGATTTCACCGGCATGTAGATACCATAGTCTTCCCCCCTTTGGGATGGGAGTGAGCCTCACTTATATAGAACTAAGTGGATAGGGTATGGATAGGATAGATTGAGAGATGGTAGGAGAGAGATAGGGGATCCTACCAAAGAGTTAGGGGTCGAGTACCAGCTCCCCTAGAGGTCAGGGATAAGCCCCTAAATGGGAAAGTTTCGAGAAGGATCTCGGATAGACTATTTTTTCCCATTAACAGACCTCTTTGCACCCTGCAATGGATCAAGCTGCGACGTCGCATGTTGCTAGTATGCAACCTGCGACGACCTCTCAAAAGATTGCAGCAATGAGTGAAAATCCTCCCAGATGAAAATACTTAGTCCAGGTGACTTCAGGGATGTATACACTGAATCTAATGATGGGTAGATTTTAGGTGTAACAGAACCAATTGGATCGTTTGGATTTTTCCTCCCCCTTCTGAAGATCTCCTCTCCCCTTTTCCATAAGTAAATCACAAACCTGCAGCTTCCCAAGAGATGGTTTATTTCCTCTCCCTCTGTTCCACACATAACGCACCATGTCGGTCCTATCACACCCCTTTTTTGGATATTCTCCCAAGTGAGGATCCTTCTGCGGAGCAAGAGCCACAAAAAGAGGGTGATCTTAGGCCATAATTTGGTTTCCCACAGTTTCTTCCATTTTCGTTCCCTGGGTATTTGATTGTAATCTGCATGCAGGGATGTGGCTTCTTTTAAGTTAAAAGCTCCCAAGGGAGTGTTGCCCCATCTTAACTTATCATTGTCATGTTGAATCCCTATCTTCCTATCTTGTAGAAGATCCCACAGAACTTGAACGTTTTCCTCCTAGCTCCAACTCCTTCACCACTCAAGATTTTTCCATCTTCTAAATGATCCATCTGTGTTCTCATTGTCCCACATATCTTTCACTTTAGTCAGATTGTTGCGAAGAAGGGTCTCTTGGAGGAGCAGAATATCAATGGAGTTCTTGATACTAGGGGTTTGTTTCCATGAATCCAAGAAGAAGTAAGCTTGCTCCCCATTTTGGATCTCCTAGAAGCTATGCTTTTGCACCAAATATCTGTTCTTCTGAGCTGCCTTCCAAATTTGCAATCCTGTCCTGTCTTCCATGAAACGTATTAGATTCTTTTTGTCCCATTCTTTTGCATATTTTGCATTCCACAATTGCGACCATAGCTCCTTGTCATAGGTGATCCATCACCACCAAAGTTTTGCTCCCATAATCTAATTGCTGGTCTCCGGATCTCTTAAGCCAAGGCCTCCCAATGGCTTATGCATACACACTATCTTCCAATCCACTAAGGCCCATTTCTGATGCTCCCCCGTTCCTCCCCAAAGGAAGGTTCTTTGGATGTGTCAAATTTTCTTAATGATGGATTTAGGGGCTGCTAAAACAAAAAGCAGATACAATGGTATGGCTTGGAGAACATATTTTACCATGATCATCCATCCAAGCAAATTCAGGGCTCTGTATGTCTAGCTAGAGAGTCTCATTTGCATTTTATCTATCATATATTTCCAAGATGATTTTTTTATTGTTTCGTCTGAGATGAGGGCCCCCAAGTACTTTGACGATAAATTACCTGGTCGGAAGCCCATGATCCTAACAATGTTCCTTCTTGTTACTGAAGGTGTGTTAAAAAAGTATATGTGGGATTTACCTTGGTTTATTTCCATCCCGCTAGCCATAAGAACCCTGTTCAACCCTTCTTTCATATACCATTCTTCCTGAACTGAAGCATAGTCCATCAACATTGTATCGTCCACAAATTGTTGATGGGTATGCAGAGCCTCTTCCTCGTGCATCTGAAGGCCTCTTATGGAGTTCTCCCTCGCCATTTCTTTTAGCATACATCAAAGTTCTTCCATGATGATGAACAGAAAGGGTGATAGCGGATCGCCTTGTCTCATTCCTTGTGGCGCTTTGAAGGGGGTCGATGGAGTTCCATTGACCAATATGGAAAAAAATGCTGAAGACACCAACTTGAGTATCCATTTGATCCATAATTCATGCAATCCAAAGGATTTTAGCATCCTTACCATGAATTTCCAACTGAGCTTATCATGCGCTTTAGATAAGTCAAGTTTAATTAACATACCAGGGGATTTAGTAGCTTTGAGGGAGTGAATTACCTCATGGGCAAGAATAATTCTGTCCAAAATCTGTCGTCCTTCTACAAACCCTACCTGCTCCAATGAGACAATCAAAGGAAGTAACGATTTTAACCTATTGGCTATGACTTCCGTTATAATTTTGTAAATGACATTACAGAGGGCGATCGATCTGGATTTCGAGGAGGAATCATCTCCTGCTTATTTAGGAATCAAGGAGAGAAATGTTGAGTTGAATGTCGTCAAAATTCCCCCCGTTATCCTAGAATTTTCCACAATCTCCGTCACTTCATCTTTGAAAAGGTCCCAACAAATCTGGAAGAAATTAATGGTGAATCCGTTGGGGCCAGGGGTGTGTCTCCCTCCATTTTGAGGACTACTTCCTCCACCTCTTGCGATTTAGTCGATCTCATTAGCAGTTCATTGTGCTAATTGGTAATCAACGATGGAACATGCTTCGTCACCTTGTCTATGAAAGGATCTCTGTCGAAATGTTGTTCTTCTAGGAGGTTAATGAAGAAAGAATTGAGTTCCTATTTGATGTCCTCCTGGGTCTCCACGATACCTCCATCTTCCATTTTAAGGCGTGAAATCCCGTTGTGTTGTCTATGCTATATGGCCGCTCTATGGAAGAATTTTGTGTTTTTGTCTCCTTCCTAAAGCCACCGGTCTCTCGATTTCTACTTTCACATTAATTCTTCTTCTTCTTCTCTCCTACTTAATTGAGTCATAACCTCTCTCTCTTCGTTCTTTAGTGCCTCCGTATATCTTTGAGTTATACTTATTCCTTGGATCTCCCCTAGCTTGATTTCCAATCATATTTTCTCTTGAAAGATGTTCCCGAATGATTCTTTATTCCAATTTTTGACACTCTCCTTAACATACTTAAGTTTTTGTTGGAATTTATACATTATTGAACCTTAAGGTGGTACAAATTATCCCCACCAGTTTCTAATATTTTCCTTAAAATCCGGATGCGACAGCCAAAATTGTTCAAACCAGAAGGGTCTGCGTAAATGCACTCTAATCCTTCCCCAATCTAGGCAAATCGGCCAGTGATCTGATCCCGCGGCCGAGAGGATAACCGCAGTAACTTCACCTCCTGCTAGAAACACTGATTCAGAAACCATGAATCTATCAAGTCTCGAAGCAATTTGTCTGTCTCCAGTTCTTTTGCTATTCCATGTATAAAGACTATTAAAGGTTCCTATGTCCACTAGCTCAAGGTTTTCCAAAGTATCTCTAAATTTAAGATTAGTGCTGTGAAGAGATCTGATGCCCCCTTTTCTCATCCAAACTTTTGATCATATTGATATTGCCTCCAAGAATCTAATGCTTCTGCCCCACCCAACGACTAAGGTTCTCTACTGTTGCTACGAAACTTTCTTTAGCCGAAATTTAACAAGGACCATAAACATTGGACATCACTCCTTTTATACTAGTGCCTATGAAATGAAATTCAACATAAATTATATTTCTCGAAGCTAAGAAATTAAATAGACTTACTTCGAGCAGGTTCCACCAAATTGCAATTCCACCTGCTGTTCCTTATGCATTAACAACTACGATTTCGCTTCCTTTCCATATTCTTGTTCCCGCCTGCTTAAGTTTCCTTTCTTAGCATTTCGTTTCCTGTATCATCACCACCGAGGGTTTTTCTACTTCTATTTTCCTTTTTAAGATTCTCTTTTTTCTTAGGCTGTTCAAGCCTCTAATATTCCATGAGATCAGCTTCATTTCAAAGATTTGGTGATAGCTTGGAACGCCTCCTTAATTGTTGGAAATTGACTTGAGGCTAGCAACTTTTCCCCTACTGCTTTGATTCTCTGACTGTTGCTTCTCCATCCTCTGCCTATTTTACTTTCCCCTTCACTCTCCTTTAGAGGTTCTGTCATCACCTCAAGCGCTGGTTGGGGGTTTGTTTCCAGGGTTACATCCCTTAGGAGACACAACTGTTGTGAGGGAATGTAACCTGTTTCCAAGTTAGTACATGCATTCTCTATCTCTTCTAGGTTAAGTTCCCCTAGCTCCACATCCTTTGTTTCTTCTACTTGTTGATCGATCTCTTCATCCTCTGTCCTCGTTCCTGGATTATCTTGGTCTTCATTCCCCCCCTTTCCCTACCTGTTCTGATTTCTTGTTGTCATATCCTTTCTCTTGCATATTGCTTTCCTCTTTCTCTAAGAATTCAAACCGATTTTCTATTTGGGTCTTCTTGTGGATCTGTGTACCTCCTCCTCTTTTGGCATGCCTTTTCTTACTGTTGACTTTTGTGTATCCCTCCACATCCTTCTCTGTCTTGTTCTTGTCTGCCCCGCCAGATTTGTTAAAGGGAACATTCCTGAACATGTGACTGTGCTCATGGCAGTGTCTGCATATGAACTACACATTCTCATAATCCATAGGCTGGGTTCACTCCTTGTCTTCCCATGACATGTACCTCACCGATTTAGTTTGCTCTGATGCATTGACAAATATTCCTATGACATTGCCCAGGTCTGTCAAGATTTCCTCCCTCCAATCTCTCCTTCCATTCTATCACAAATAGGCTTGCCGAAATGAAAAAATAGGGTCCACCATCCATTACCCTGTTACGATCTTCCATATTAAGGAAAATAATGGTGAAAAACCACTTGGCACCTAGTTGCAGGTCATAATGCCCCTTGGGATTCCACATTCCATTTATCCACCACGTTAACACTTTCTTAGATGGCCATATGCTCACAAATTTCCCAATTAGTGCGTGGTCCTTCATGTGCTGTATGTGGTTCCTCAAACCCCTCGAGTTAATATGTAAGCTAGGGATAGTTGTTGATTTAGGGACACATTGTCCTGACTTTCTTTTGTTTGTCTTGGCACCTGGAGCTTCCTTTAGGCCGCTAGTCTCTTCTCCTCCTGCTCCCACGGAAGTGTCCATGGCCATTTCTTCCCGCACACCTTTTTGAGATCCCTTTGGCAGGGGGTTGGTCCCCTCTCCGCCGCCTTGACCATGCCGGCCACCAGTCGAGCCCGATCTCTACCTTCTACGCCTAGAAACTATGAAAATCTACAAACCCTAAGAACGTCGTCGTTCCTCCCTCCTGCTCATTGAACTCCGTCCATCATCTCATGCCATAACTTACTAACATCATTAAAATCATTTGGTAGATTACTTAAGTGGTTGAGTGATTTAATTTTATGCATTTTTATCAGGATTTTGGAAATGTTTATCATGCATGTTTGTGTGATTGTGTGGGATTTTGGAATTTTACCGGACCATGTTTGTTTATAATAATTTGACGGAGCAGTTGAAGATACTTCAGGTTATGCCTCGCATGTTATCGGAATTGGACTGTATAGAGATCTATGGCCTGGTAACACTCCTGGAGATTGAGAATATTCTGAAGGACATGGAAAAGGATAAGAGTCTAGGGCTGGATGGCTGGACTTGTGAATTTTTCATTCAATTCTTTGATATCCTGGGCCTGAAATTAGTTTGCTTGGTGGAAGAGGCTCGGGTATCGGGAAAGGTAACTGGTGAAGTGAATGCTACCTTCACTTCTTTGATTCCAAAGATTTCAAATCCTATTTCTTTGCGATATTATCGACCCATATCACTATGCAATCTGATAGATAAACTGATATAAAAACAATTGCACAAAGGATAAAGGGGGGCTTATCTCGTGGTATTTCTGCTGAACAGTTTGGGTTTTATACAAAAGGTTGATCTTTGATGCTGTAGGGACGACACAAGAGGTGATGCATACTGTTAAGACCAAGAAGATGGATGCTATGGCCCCGAAGTTAGACCTGATAAAGGCATATGACCTTGTTGACTGGTCATTTCTAAAATTACTCCTTTTAAATGCCAGTCTGGACTTAGTGGATCACACAGTGGATAATGGGCTATCTTAAGTCTACCAATTTTTCCATTCTCGTCAATGGTTGTCCTACTTCATTCTTTCAGGCTACTCGGGGACTCCGCTAGGGATGCCCTTTATCCCCTCTCTTGTTCATACTTGTCATTGATGGCCTCAATAGACTTATTCATCCGGATAGGGATGGGGGTTTGATCAATGGTATTCGAGTCTCTCCAAATCTGATTATTACACACTTGCTATTTGTCGATGATATTCTCATCTTTGGGCTTGGAAAAGAACAAGAATGGTTACACTTCAAGTTCATTTTGGATACCTTCTGCACTACAGCTGGGATGCAGATCAACTATGCTTTAAATTTGCAGGATGATTTAAGGCGAACCATGCACACTATTTTTCCTCTTGATATCCATGATCTTAGACAGGGTTTGATATATCTGGGTTATTTTTTGAAACCAAATGCTTATTTAGTTAATGACTGGCTGTGGATTGTACAAAAGGTGGAGAGCAGGATACTTTGCTGGAAAAATAGGAAGCTTTCTTTGGGTGGCAGATTGGTACTACTAAACTCCGCTATGGCAAATATGCCAATTTATTGGTTCAGTCTGGCCCATGTTCCTATGTCTATTCTTCATATGATCCGGAAACTATTATTCAATTTTCTTTGGAGGGGCCAGTCACTATATTAGGGCTGCCGTCGTGGGAGATCATTTCTAGACCAAAGATTGATGGAGGATGGGGTATTCAAAATTTGTGTTGGGTCCACAATGTATTACATCTGAAGTCACTATGGCGTGGTATTACTAATGGGGGATTGTGGGGTTTACTGATTAGGGACAAATATATTAACCCTGAATCGATTAATGGTTGGCTGCGTACTGGTAAATTTCTGAAAAGGAACTCCTCGGTCATATGGGTTGGTTTGGTGGCTATGCTTCCCTATCTTGAACGTTGGCTATTCTGGCAGGTGGGAAATGGGTATCATATCCGCATTGGCAAGGATAAAATACTTGGTTATTCGGACTCTTGCTTATCGGTGGATACATGTTTGGCTGTA
The DNA here is from genome assembly GCA_027924585.1 of Larix kaempferi. Lineage (NCBI taxonomy): Eukaryota > Viridiplantae > Streptophyta > Pinopsida > Pinales > Pinaceae > Larix > Larix kaempferi. The sequence continues at coordinate 14,466,481 of BSBM01000017.1, read as the reverse complement.
AGAAGCATGGGGTTACAGTTTTTAAACCAAATTAGAAAGATACAACCTGGCATATTATGTGATGGTGATTGGTTGTGTGCCTCGGATTTATGTCTGCGTGGAAATGTGGCTTTCGAATGGGATACGTATGTTACAGGTCTGCGACATGCTGGTATCATCCTCACAAACGAACTTGATTCCCTCTGTTGGGATTACAGGAATGGGGATGGCACGGTTACTCCTACATAGGAATATATGGCGATGGCTTCAGAGGCCGTGATGCTGCCAAAATCTTGGTGGAGCACTATATTATGGCGACAGAGGGATTCCTGGTAAGTTAAAGTTATTTCTGTGGCTTGATTTAAGTTACAGGATTTATACTAGTGACAGATACATATTTCACGAGGGATATGGGCCTTCGGTGTGTTATCTGTGCCTTCGTGCAGAGGAGACCTGTGATCATTTTTTGCGTCATGTTCTTATACTCTTCAATCATGGGAGGAGTTCTCTCTAGTATTTGGTCATCAGGGACCGTGGCATGGGAACACACTATTAGAATGCTTGGAAGGCTGGTTTGGCATTTATAAATCAACAATGGCATTTCCTGTCAGTTTTATATGGGGCGTCTGGAGGCTTCGAAATTCAATCCTCTTTGATCACAAGTCATACTCATTTATAAATTCGGTGGCTTTCATCAAATGTTTTATGTCTGGAATGGTATGGAAGACTACTCCTTTGAAGGATGGACTCTCGAATGCTCCGGTGATTGGATCCACTAATCCTGTGGGAAATTTCGATGGGGCAACTCAGATGGGGTGGTGTGGTGCTGGCTGCTACTTGAAACTAGACACAGAACAGTGGGTGGAATTACATTTTGGATGTGGTATGGGGAATAATACAATATCCGAGCTTATTGCATTATGGGGCATACTCTTTCTGGCACATTCCTTGGGGATCAAAAGAATAGACTTGTTTGGGGATTCTAGTGCTGTTATTGACTGGGCATTATTGAAACATAAGTTACAGGTTCCTTCCCTCTCAGCCTGGAAAACAAATATTTTGACACTTCTATCATGCTTTACTTCTACATCTTTCTGTCATATGAGAAGGGTCTTCAATCAAAAGGCAAACTAACTCTCAAAGAAGGGTCTTGCTTTGGATGCGGGCAGTGCTATTACTCGACATTACTATCGTAAGCAACTTGTGGAGGAAAAGCTGTTTATCATATATTGATTGTTGCTTTCCTTTTTGTTTTTTGTTTTTTGTTTACTATTGTCCTCGAGACAAAGACTGTTGGCAATGGGGTTTCATTGATCTGTTTTCTGGAGATTAATTTCTGTAGCTAGTTTCCTTTTTGGAGAAAGTTATGGAATTCACACCTTTATGATATATTGGCCAGTAGCTGGCATGTCGCTTGAGGACCCAGTGTTGTGAAGTAATTCCTTTAAGATAAGAGACAAATGTATAGTTTCTTTGATTCACGAATGACTAGCAAGAGACTCTTTTTCTTTTGGAAAACAAAATATTTGTGTGCTTATGAGTGATTTAAGCTTTATGCATTTTTTTATTAAGCTTTTGGAAATGTTTATCATGCATGTTTATGTGCTTTTGAAAACAAGTAATCTTTTAATAACCATATTGAAATATATTCCGAGTTATATTTGGGTCTCACACTTTTAATCTTTTAATAACCATATTGAAATATATTCCAAGTTAAGTTTGGGTCTCACACTTATAAATCGTTTGTTAATACTTGTTATGTGCACTTCGCATGTGTTCCCATATGGATTTAAAGATCACTTGATTTCGTAACAAAACAAATCTAAGTGAAAATTGAACCTAGATGAATAATGGAAAAATACTCTTACTTAATCATCAAACTACATCCTCATGTTCTTGTATCTATAACTTTTTCTTTAATACATTCTCATTTGTATATGACATACATTATAATGATGATGTATCCATACCTAAACATGCTTGATGATATTTATGTAATGATTTTTTTTAAAGATGTATTATATTTTCTTTGTTGAATTGAAAATTTTGATTTTACAAACTTTAATTTGAAAAAATTCGACATAAATTTTTAAAAATTATGGTTACAACTCTCAAATTCTAAAATTTTGGGCACCCTAGGATTTTGTGATGGTGTTGAATCTGTTTCTATCATCAAAATTGCCATCAAAACATAGTTAAATTCAAATTTTGAAAAACAAAAAAAATACCAAATTTTGGTGAAAAGCTCGCCCGGCCAAATCTTTGAATTTTTAGACAACTCCTTTTCTTTCAACAATACTTCCAATAAAAATCTAGTACTTTCTATATAAAAATATAATAATGTAATAATATGATTAAATAAGCTTAATTTTATAATAAAAAAATATGATATGAAAAAATATTCAAATGGATAAATTTTAATATTAATAATATAAATATATTATTAGATAATTATCATTCTATAATAATATTATTAATTTAAAAAAATTATCTTTTTACAAATTTTTAATATTTTATTTTATTTGAAAGATTTATAAATAAATAGCTATTATACAAGAAAGAAGATCATACATTTTCATTTGTAATTTCTTTATATATATATATATATAATTTTTAACATTTTTTATAAATATTTTCACAAAACATCATATAATTATGTATTTTTTCTTTTTATTTAATTATCTCTTTCTACATCATTTTCTACAACACTTGTGTTCTTACTCTCGTTCATTTTGAATTTATCTTACCTATTTTTTAATGTAATTCTCTGCCATGAATCAAAATTATCTAACCATGCATTGCATAGCCCACCTTCTTAGCATGCTTTCTACAATTGAACTTATACTTTCCTTGGATGTTCCAACATCCAAGATGAAGTAAGATACACCTGTATAAAAATACAAGGTAAATGGAAGGAATATTACATGAAATTTGAATACACATTAACATTATGATAATATTTATCAAGAAGGGAATAGACAGAGGTATTAATATGAAGGAAAAATGATATTTCTGAGAAGTATAAAATAAAAAGCTTTGAATATAATTGTCAAACAATTATTTATCTTAGTATAAAGTCATGTTACGAAAATGTTTTGAGTCACGAGGATCATGATAGAAAAGAATGAAGTGACCAAAAATATAAAATCATTTCAAGTAAATTGATTACAAATAAAAAAAAATCTACAACCTTAAAATATGAAATATTTTGAAAAATGCTTAATGAAATATATATTAATAATGATGACATCACCTTGTTGATGGACGATATATCTTATGAGTCTATGAAATTAGTAAAGAAAAATACTTTAGAATACATCGCATTATCACTAAGCAAGATGTCCTAAAATTAGAAAATTCCTATTGAAGAATGCTATACATTATAACATGCGTTAACAATACATAACCAATTAAAACTAATTAATATGTAAGGTTTGTCATGTATATGTAATGTAGAATAATCACATATGCAAACAAGTCATATGAACATCACACTACTTATTCCATGCCTTTGCTTTGCTTGTTGTGTTTTAAAAAGAAATATAAGAAAGAGAATTATGATTGAAATAGAAACACATTAAATGAATAATAAATTGAACACATGTATTTGGTCTACTATTAAAAATACAATTGGAAGCCAATTATTTTGCGAAGGTATTACTTTGTTTGCTACTATTGAAGAAACTTAAGTTGAACAACTTAACCCATGGTCAACACAAAAAAAACCATCATAGAATAATGGGCAACAATTCACACTTGTAACATCAACAAAGACGAGAATAAACAAACTATAGTTCCTTTCCACTCGTCCTCCTAGGAAAATAGTTGGGGTGCTTCAACAAAGGTCTAATTTTTTTAGAGAACATGGACATTAGAATACTAGTTGATGAGGAATTAATTGTGCAAGTTGATGGGGCTTAGGATTCAACAAGATCGTTGCATCACACATGCCTTTCCTTTACTTTGTCAAACTTATGAGATGCTATGCGAAATATATGCGACTGCATAACTAATCTATGAATTGAAAACTAAATAAAAAAAGCATGAATTAACAAGGTGGTTAAATTAAATCTTTGTTATCCCTAGTCCATTATCTAATAGGCTAGTGCATTCACCACTTTATCCAAGTTGTCGACAATGAATGGAGCAAATTGACATTGTTTTGTGGATTAAACTACTAAAGTCAACAAGTTATTCAATGATGGATACCAATACAACACACATTAATATGAGTAAGATAATTATCACTATATATAAAAAAGGAATTAACATGAATTACCGCAAAAAACTAGAAAATGCTGAAAATGAACATAAATGAATTAAACAAGGTTATCAAACCAACCCTTTGTTTTTGCTAGTTCTTTATCCAATAGGTTAGCTAGTGCATTCACCTCTTTGTTTAAGTTATCAACAAGGAATCGAGCATATCGATATTGTTTTGTGGATTAACTAATAACAACAACAAGCTATTCAATGATGGATACTAGCCCAAGACACATGCATATGAGCCAAATATTGATCACGGTAGAAAGCTAGATAAATGTTGGAAATGAAAGTACATGAATTAAAGGGAATTAACAAGAAGCAATGGAATGGAAATGCTGAAATAAAACTACAACCGTCACAAGAAATAATACAACATACATCTAATCTAAATGTAGAGGGGGTTCGACCTCCATTGCAGCTTCGAAGCAGGCCCAAACCCTGAAGCAAGCAATGGAGTGAATCCCTCAAGATAAAATCACAATTTACAGTAATATATTCAACTTCAAAAGCAATGTATTTGCAAATTCAAAATTACATTGTTCAAACGAAAGACAAATTGAAATCCAACTCTTTAATTTTTTTTTTTATGAGAGCTCCCACACTCTCTTTAAATACAAAAACAACCTCAAATCCTTCCAAGGTGAATTTTGGAGAACTCTCTACTCCTGCAAACATTTTCCTATAATTTTGGAGGTTGTATTATGCATTTAAATCCTCCCTCAATTCATGGCTACGCCGAGGAGATCTTATATCAACTAGAAAATCATGCCAAGCCACCTCAAGTGAGATCCAAAGTTGTGTTCTTTGAGATGGTAACATTCTCCACCAATCTCTTCTCAAATTTGCAATTCTAATCCATGGAATCTCAACCTCCTTTGTGCAATTCAAATTTCTTAGGAATAAGATCCCTTGAAATGCTCGTCATGCACTTTACTTGTATTTAGTCATAAGTGAGAGAATCAATATGCCTTTAATGATTTGATTCCTTGCACCCTTAGCCTTTGAACCATATTGGTCTATGCAAATCGCAAAAATCATTGAAATCACTTTGAGATGAAGCATATATCACATTCAACTTGGAATTAAGTAAATCATAATTAATTAGATACGCATAAGTTATAAGATCTACATTTGGTCATCGAAAGGGTAGTGTTTGTTAGGAAGGTCTTGTCTTAAGAGGAAAAATGTACCAAATTTAGATGAAAGATGGGCCATGAAATAGACAAATCAAAGGCCCATCACAAGTATCTACATAAGCAAATTTGTCTCAGAAGTCTTGGTGAAAGGAGGCATAGGTCAGATTCGAAAATCTTAGTTGGCCATGGTGAAAGGAGGCAACTTAACTACTTTAAATCTTTTAAAGTGGATAATCAAAACATAAATCACTAGCCAATCACTATAAATCATAGCATCTTCAAATTCATCAAAAGTGTTACCAAGTTCCAAGGCTTGCATGGTTAAATATTATAATATATTTGTCTATACATATCAAGCTTGGTTAAATATTATAATATATTTGTCTATACATATCAATTATACCTTACTATCTTGTTCTAATGCTATACATTTCTAAAAGTGAAAGTACTTTTCCAAATGAAATATAACCTTTACTAGGTATCATCTCAAGAACCCTTGCTTTAAGAAGAACAACTAAATCTAGAGGAAAACCCTTGCATTTTCTAAAGAACCTCTATCTTTGGCTCCTCCAAGAGGTGCCATTGTGAACCAACGATCATTCAATATTTTGATACAGAATATGTGGCACCACAACAAAGGGTGGAACAAAATGCTAGAAAACATAACCATTGCAATTCTTCCTAAACAATATACTCAACACAATCTATAGGGTGGTACCCTACTCTCATGTAATGTCCCCATTAAAATAAATTTCAAAAGAGGAAATTCCACCAATCTACTAGTTTCCTAGGTTGGGGTGGAAACATTGGGATTTTGAATAAGGGAGCTAATAAATCCCAAATGGACATTAGATTGACATAAATGTATTAAACGAGGTTAAATAAATATTTATGATAAGAAAATAAGGTGGCACTTGGTCATGGAGACACATTGGTGGTGTGGGACCCACACAAAGCTAGATTCCTCATGCCACATGTTATTCTATTCTCACCCATTCGAATCCAAGATGGAGTTTAATGATCGTGGGGAGTTGGAAGGTCAATATACTTGGCATGACTCAATGAAGGTCGAATTGGAGTGGAAGAGTAACTTGTGAAAATCCTCACAGCAGATCTAAGAGTTGATGTATACCTCATAAGAAAGAATTTATGAATAAGATTAAGAGTGGTCAATGCAGTAAGATGAGCAACAGAATAATAATACAGTAGAACTCAGATAGAAGCAAAATAACTTCACACACACTATTTCATTAATCACAATATGGACAAATAAGTAGTACAATGCATGAGGATTCGAATGCCAAGGTGACAATTCGAATTAGCCTTCATGGAGTGATCAAAAGATCACTGGAGTGTCATCAAAGCACAACTAGAAGTCTATCTCATCATCGATGGAGTCATCAATGCACAAGTAACTGTAAACCATCAGTCAAACTGAGTCTAACCGAGTGTGGTAGGTGTGACTGAGTGTAACTGGCACATGGAGGCACTAACTGAATGAAGGAGGCTCAGTGGAGGGCGCATGAGGAGTTAACTGGAGTCAGAATGGGCAGATTAGTCTCACTGGAGGTCTATCGGAGTGATATAGTTAGTTGAGAGTCAGTCTAGCCTTAAATCAAGGAAAGAACTGATGATAATTCAACTAACCGAAGTACAACTGAATGGTAGGTGAGAGAGGGTGAGTGGCTTCCTTAAATCAATGAAGAAGGGCACACTAAGCTCTAGGAGGGCTAAAATTGATCCGTGAGAAGCTCCCGGGGCTAGCTAGCTGAGGGCTAGGTGTTGGGACTGATGAATGGGACGCATGCAATTGCATGCATGCTGATTGCAGAAATGCATGCAAGACTGAAAATGAAAATAATGAAAATGCCGGTAGGACTAGGATGGAGTATAGGAATATCCTAACACCCCCCCTTAATCCATCCTGGGCCCTGGTAACTGAGACCAAAGGTCACCCAATACAATGAATAATAATAACAGTCAATAAACTGAGGAAATGGGGAAAACCTCATGGGAAAAATACCCCCCCTCAAAATAGACTGTAAGGCACACACAAAAAATAAATGCTCCAAACTCAAGCAGGTGTGATGCTTGGTCATATGTCTGGAGGTATCTTCTTCTTGGGAAGAAGTGGATCATGCTCAAAAAGCATGTGCTTGTACTTGCTCTTCAGATCGAATGTTACGAGAACAAATCCAAAGGTATGAGGATGATCCTTGAACCTGTGATTCGAATTAGTTGAGGTAGGATCAAATCTATGAATGTGCAGATAGTCTTTTGTCTTCTTTTTTGAACCATCATGGATGAGATTATGCTCAAAAGAACCATCAAATATCAGTGATTGCTTGGAATCCAAATCAGATCCAAGACTTGAATCATGGTTGCTTAAGATCTCCTTTGAACCATTTGATGTGAGATCTAAACCAGTAAATGCATGAGAAATTATCCCAAGTGAATGGCAATGGCCATCATCTTCAATAACCTTCTGAGAGCATGAAATAATGATCTTACAGTAGTAAATAAGAGGTGAGTGATCAAGGAGAGCGAATTCATTATCTCCAATGGCTGATTTTATTTCCGAAACATTCATGAGATCATGATGCAAACCAACAGACTCTGGTGCAAGAGAGGATTTAGGAACCTCTGCAATTTCTAGAGTGTGAGCTGGCATAGAATTTGAAATAGAAGAAATTTGGAGCATGAGTGTAGAATCTGCAAGTTCTTCTTCTTTGTGGCTAACTTCAATGTGAGATATGCTTGATACTGATTCATGATCAATGAGATCATCAAGGAGGGCGAATGCAACACTTTGCTTGCTCTTGAAAGGGTTTGGACCAATCCCTTCATTCTGTCTGCCAAATCTTTCATCCAGGTGGGCCCATAGCTCTTTTGGAGATTCAACATCAACAAAGTGGTGTACCATGCATCGAGACATAGAAAACATCATGGCTGCACAGGCTCTGTCACCTTCATTTAACCAGTCATTCTCTTCTTCAGAGGATTTGAACTCTCTTTCAAAACAATAATCAAAGAGACCATTTCTCTTCAAATGTGCTATTATGTGTGGTTTCCATTCATCATAGTTGAATGGAGAAAGAGGAGTAATTCCTGCATAATACATGGAAGTTGTTTCAGAAGACCTGTAAAAACAATAGAAAAATCTGCAACTGCTACTGTTGCAAAAATGCAGAAATTGCTGCAACTGCTGCACTCGAAATCTTGATAATAAACTGCAAAAAACTATCAGGAATGGAGATAGACAATACTCTCAACATGCTCTGATACCATGTGAAAATTCAAACAGTAGATCTAAGAGCTGATGTATACCTCACAAGAAAGAATTTAGGAATAAGATTAAGAGTGGTCAATGCAGTAAGATGAGCAACATAATAATAATACAATAGAACTCGGATAGAAGCAAAATAACTTCACGCACACTATTTCATTAATCACAATATGGACAAATAAGTAGTACAATGCATGAGGATTCGAATGCCAAGGTGGAAATTTGAATTAGCTTCATGGAGTGATCAAAAGATCACTGGAGTGTCATCAAAGCACAACTAGAAGTCTATCTCATCATCGGTGGAGTCATCAATGCACAAGTAACTGTCAACCATTAGTCAAACTGAGTCTAACTGAGTGTGGTAGGTGTGACTGAGTGTAATTGGCACATGGAGGCACTAACTGAATGAAGGAGGCTCAGTGGAGGGCGCATGAGGAGCTAACTGGAGTCAGAATGGGCAGACTAGTCTCACTGGAGGTCTATCGGAGTGATGCAGTCAGTTGAGAGTCAGTCTAGCCTTAAATCAAGGAAAGAACTGATGATAAATCAACTAACTGAAGTACAACTGATGGTAGGTGAGAGAAGGCGAGTGGATTCCTTAAATCAAGGAAGAAGGGCGCACTAAGCTCTAGGAGGGCTAAAAATGATCCGTGAGAATCTCCCGGGGCTAGCTAGCTGAGGGCTAGGTGTTGGGACTGATGACTGGGATGCATGAAATTACATGCATGCATGCAAAAATGCATGCAAGACTGAAAATGAAAATAATGAAAATGCTGGTAGGACTAAGATGGAGTATAGGAATATCCTAACATAACTCCCATGGAAGAAGAAGAGGCATTTTGGAGCTAGTGGGACACTTGGACTAGATTCCCTAGCTCTATGACAACAGTGATGAAGATGCTATGACACCTATGACACAAATCAGATATGAATGCTGAAATATGACATATATGACATGTCAAGGCTAAAAATATCCTCCAAGAAGGCACACAAGGGAGTTAGGGCATCCAAAGAGACACCCATTCGAAATGAGGGAAGATGGAGAGTAGGAATTGTTGGACAAGTGGCACACATTGGAATCTCTTCCCAACTTGAGTTGGCATGAGTCTTTTGGAAGGAAGTCGACCCAAGGAGGTCTTTGGAAGTTTATAAAAGTAAAGAACAAAGAAGGAGAGTATCTTTTGATCATTTGAGATTTTGCATTTGGAGAGGAGAGCTAGTAGAGTGCTATTCTACTTGCCTTAGCACTAATTTCGAGGGTGAAAGATTCCCATCCTAATTGGAAATTGGAGAGGCCATTCAGACCTTTCATTTGGAGATACAATGGAGTATTTTGTTACAGGTTGAAGCTACAGGGAATCTCGTGGTCACATTTCTTTCAGCTTGCTTCTACAACCATTCTCTCATTTCTTGGCATATTCTTGCTCCTTGAGGAGAGGCACACTTGGTGAGGTGATGATCTCTTTGAGATAGATCTTAAGGCCACACATATTTGTAATATGATATATATACTCTGTATTTACTACTTAAAATACTTTCATATCGAAATTCCAATATATTTCATGTACAAATGCTAAATTATGAATAAATGGTGTCATTTCCCCAATACCTTGTTATTTGCACTTGAAGTGGTATCAAATTTGAATGGTTCAGTAAATATCTGATATATTAATGTTGTATGGAGTTACATTAATATGATGAAGAAGTTTCATATTCATTAGACAAGCACTTGGAGCAATATTCTTAAGTTTCATAACAATTTGTGAAGATTTACTATCATTTCCCCCTATGTCAAAGCTAATATACAAACATTTGATTTATGGGAGTTGCAGAAGATTATAGAAACTTATTAATGATGAATTGGGGAGCCCATTGAAGTCCTTTATCAGTACCATGTCTCTGTTCTGAAATTTGGAAAGGTTTTACAATGTTTGGGAATCCATCTTTGTCTCCTATCCTTGGGGCTTGTGAACCTCGATTTGACTAGTAATGTTCATCATTTTTCCCTGATTATAAATGAATGTTGCAGAAGTGTTTTAAGAGTGTCCAAGAATCCATAAGCCTCATTTACATGTTTGAATACCTTCCAAACTTAGTCAGACCCAATTCGGAACCATTTGGAGCAATTTGGAAGCAGTTGAGTCAATACTAGTTTAAGGGTCGAATTAGCCAAAAATTACAATTTTTCCTAGTTTGTGCAAATTCTTAAAAATGGACACTACATGTGGTGTCAAAGCATGGTCCTTGCACCTGATGTGGATGACCATTCATGAGGACAATAATTTGAAGAAATCATCCCCCACCCTTAGAAACTGAAACTGAAAGTACTTTGGTGAAAGGGAAGAAGTAGGAGAAGAGTGCATTCTTTGGTAACCATGAGTAAGGATGAGAAAGGAAACTTAGAGGAGAATGACGAGTTTAGAAAATCCTTGAAACCATTATTTGAAGACATGACAAAACAACTAATGCGAGGGTTCGAATTGTTGGCTAATCAATTTGGAAGCAAATTGAGAATAGGAGGGAGTAGTGGTTCTCCTTTCGAGGAAAATAAGACAATGGATGAAATAATTTATGTCACAAAGGATGAGCCTCATGTAATGGTGGAACATGAGGTATATGTTGATATGCAGGTGCTTGAAGATGCTACACTCAAACAAGAATAAAGACAAGCACTTGTCTTTGTTCAGAGGGATTATGAGTTGCCTCATCGAGAGAGTTGCAAAGCCTTGGAGGAGGCACATGATCTCACAATAGTTGGACCAACCAATTATGGAGAAGATAAATTAAATATTTCGATGGGTAAGAGTTGTAAATATTTAAGATTGGTTCATAATTCCTCACCCCCTACTTCTTTTTCAGCCACATCAATTGGGGATGAAAATTGGGTGAAAGGTTTTTCTCTAATGGTGCCACATGAGGGGTATGAAACTCCTACCTTTCCTTTCGATGATGACATGACTAGACCACCAAATTATTTACATTTGCAAAAGCATATTTTTTTACTTTATGATGATACATATCTTCATGGATGCACCTATGATGTTCATTTGAGTCACTTGAAGACTCATGATTTTCCTTGTTCCTTGCTTAGTTCAATTGATGTTGGAGGAACTTCATACAATACTTGGGTGAAGTGATATATGATTGGAGCACATTTTTATTGGCAGCAACATCCTTTGTTATTTCTCGATGATACACATATTCATGGATGCACAAATGGTACTTCTGTGAGGCCCTTGAAGGCTCATTGTTTTCTTTGCTCCCTACTTGGTTCAAATTTTAGTGGAGATTCTTCATTCACTTCTTGGATGAAAGAATACATGGCTGATTGTTTTGATACATCTTACATATTTTTGGAGCAGCATTATAGGACATGGGATACTCACCTATGTCATTGGAGCAGATTTGATTGGTCACTTGATGCTTGTATGCACCTAGCAAATGGTGGTCTACTTACTTGCAAGTACAAGCACTTTCATGATTATTTGATGATGCACATCCTTGATGTACATTTTTATTATGTTGTCATGTACTTTGATGATCTATATTTTGTACTTATAATGTTTGGGAGAAGGCATAAAGGGAAATGGGATCTAGGAATTCTCTTTCTCGATGGTATGGGTTGGAGAACACTCCTAATTGTTGGAGTGCAATGCAAGCAATGGGACCTTGAAATAATTTTAGTCTTATTGGTTTCAAATTTTTTTGTTTTGGAAAGAAAGAAGGTTCTTCAAAATCCATGTTCGAATTGCTTGAGGACAAGCAATCTTGGGTGGGGAGGACTGTAATGTCCCCATTCATATAAATTTCAAAAGAGGAAATTCCACCAATCTACTAGTTTCCTAGGTTGGGGTGGAAACATTGAGATTTTGAATAAGGGAGCTAATAAACCCCAAATGGACATTAGATTGACATAAATATATTAAAAGGGGTTAAATAAATATTTATGATAGGAAAATAAGGTGGCACTTGGTCATGGGGACACATTGGTGGTGTGGGACCCACATAAAGCTAGATTCTTCATGCCACATGGCATTCTATTCTCACCCATTCGAATCCAAGGTGGAGTCTAATAATCTTGTAGAGTTGGAAGGTAAATATACTTGGCATGACTCAATGAAGTTCGAATTGGAGTGGAAGAGTAACTCCCATGGAAGAAGAAGAGACATTTTGGAGCTAGTGGGACACTTAGATTAGATTCCCTAGCTTTATGACAACAATGATGAAAATGCTATGACACCTATGACACAAATCAAACCTGAATGCCGACATCTGACATATATGACATGTTAGGGCTGAAAATATCCTCCAAGAAGGCGCACAAGGGAGTTAGGGAAACCAAAGAGACACCCATTCGAAATGAGGGAAGATGGAGACTAGGAATTGTTGGACAAGTGGCACACATTGGAATCTCTTCCCAACTTGAGTTGGCATGAGTCTTTTGGAAGGAATTCGACCCAAGGAGGTCTTTGGAAGTTTATAAAAGTAAAGAACAAAGAAAGAGAGTATATTTTGATCATTTGAGATTTTGCATTTGGAGAGGAGAGCTAGTAGAGTGCTATTCTACTTGCCTTAGCACTAATTTCGAGGGTGAAAGATTCCCATCCTAATTGGCAATTGGAGAGGCCATTCAGACCTTTCATTTGGAGATACAATGGAGTATTTTGTTACAGGTTGAAGCTACAGGGAATCTCGTGGTCACATTTCTTTCAGCTTGCTTCTACAACCATTCTCTCATTTCTTGGTATATTCTTGCTCCTTGAGGAAAGGCGCACTTGGTGAGGTGATGATCTCTTTGAGATAACTCTTGAGGCCCCATATATTTGTAATATGATATATATACTCTGTATTTACTACTCAGAATATTTTTAGATCAAATACCAAGAGATTTCATGTACAAATGCTAAACCATGAATAAATGGTGTCATTTCCCCAATACCTTGTTATTTGCACTTGAAGTGGTATCAAATTCGAATGGTCCAGTCAATCTCTGATATATTAATGTTGTATGGAGTGCCATTAATATGTTGAAGAAGTTTCATATTCATTAGACAAGCATTTGGATCAATATTCTTAAGTTTCATAACGATTTGTGAAGATTTACTATCATTTCCCCCTATGTCAAAGCTAGTATACAAACATCTGATTTATGGGAGTTGCAGAAACTTATAGAAACTTATTAATAATGAATTTGGGAGCCCATTGAAGTCCTTTATCAGTACCATGTCTCTGTTTTGAAATTTGGGAAGGTTTTACAGTGTTTGGGAATCCATCTTTGTCTCCTATCCTTGGGGATTGTGAACCTCGACTTGACTAGTAAAATTCATCATTTTTCACTGATTATAAATGAATGTTACAGAAGTGTTTTAAGAGTGTCCAAGAATCCATAAACCTCATTTACATGTCTGAATACCTTCCAAACTCACTCAGACCCAATTCGGAACCATTTGGAGCAATTTGGAAGCAGTTGAGTCAATACTAGTCTAAGGGTCGAATTGGCCAAAAATTACAGTTTTTCCTAGTTTGTGCAAATTCTTAAAAATGGACACTACATCTTAACACTATATGGTTGCATTTCGTTTATGAAAACTATAGTTGTGGATTTTGATTCCAACAGCCATGGAATGCATAGATTTTGGATACACGATCCTTGGAGGAGTTATTGAGAAAGTGACTAGAATGGGTTCTAGGGTTGCTGGTTAGTCATACCTCCTATCATTTTGTATCATAAAGTGATCCAAGTAGTGAAATGACCGAGAAAAGTACAAGCAATATATATATATATATATATATAAAACATTGTTTAGGAGTGATAAAATTAATCATATTAATTGAATTAACCAATAAAATTTATATATTTTGTAATTAGAAAATAATATTTTTCTTATAAACTAAACAATAAAATATGAGATTTTAAGATAGAAAATGATTGACACTCTAATTGGTTGACTCCAAATCAATCATTATATTCCTATGATGTAGGCAAGATGTTGTAAAGTCAAAACATAAATAATGGATAATCTTACAAATATGTTGAGAAAATTGACTTAAAGTATTTTTGTTCTAGCTAATATCATTAGCAAGGTATATAGGTAACCAAGTCATATTAGAGAAAATTTGGGGTCTAAAATGGGTTAGCAAGGTATATAGGTAACCAAGTCATATTAGAGAAAATTTGGGGTCTAAAATGGGTTAGCAAGGTATATAGGTAACCAAGTCATATTAGAGAAAATTTGGGGTCTAAAATGGGTTAGCAAGGTATATAGGTAACCAAGTCATATTAGAGAAAATCTGGGGTCTAAAATGAGCCTTATAAGAAAACGAGCCATCATATAAGAAAAAACAAGTCAACCATAATTTCTTGATGAGTTGGATTTCAAGAACCAATATAATTTTAATAAAATGAGTCAATTGTAATGGTTGACTTGAGATATTTGTCATAAAAAACTATTTTTTTGTTCGTATTTTCAATACATCTCCTTTTGTTTTTGCTCAAATTTCGAGCGGGAGCACTCCTTGGATGCATAATTAAATTCTGCATCCAACGAGTACCCACACTACATACTTTTGATGGACCCCGCTGCCCCAAAAACAAGAAATACCTGAAAAAACGTGATGATGATATGAAACAATCCCAGAAGCAAACCTGAGTACTAGTAACACTGACTCCAACTGGGGATATCACTTCCCTGCGAAGTGCTAAGAACCTGCAGACTAGTGCCTTATTTGTTCCAGCAACTATGTACTCCTGCAATCTTCATTATGCTCTGATATCTATCCCATTTATGAAAACCAATGACTACTGAAAATAAAACTGGAAGACTATGTACCAGTGCCTCCATTGGGTTTTGGAGTCTTAATGATGCTAATCTACCACACACCCAACCTGCTCAGAAATATGAGCTTATTTATCTACAAACCTACTCTAACTAATCAGTTGTCCTTATCAAGTGAAATGGAATTTTCAATGTAGCCAACCATTCTTATGATCAATAATTTGAAACTTGGTCCCAATTTTAATTGAGAGTATGGAAGCAAGACTTAGGAAACATGAATGGAAATAAAAATCAAGCAAATATCTTGTTTCCTCATCAGTACATAAATGAAATTTAAATTCTCCAACAGTCTCCATATAGGTGGCTATTGGGTCTTGCAAGTACATGGTTACAAGGGGGATTGGGACCGTACCCTTGCCTGCATACCTGATTACCTGGACAGTACGTGCGTGCTAATCTCCCCGACTGCTATTCTCGGTGTATTGCTTTGCCAAGATGGAAAAATGGTTAACTCGGTTGGTTTCATGAATCCTAATGGTTTCTCTCGATATACGCAAGGTACGTGGGAGCTCAAATCCGTAGTGGTGTTGTCTAATGCACAACCGTTCGGCAAGAGACCTTTCGATATACGTGTCGAGTACGTGATACACCCTTCGATATATGCCAAGTACGGATTATGGTACTTGGTGGGTACAGGAAGGAGCTCGATATACCGATGTACGTGGAAGACTACAATGCCCCCAGGATACAGTGCTGGAAAATAACGACAGCTGCCACACTTAACGACGCCGGAACACGTCTCTAACTTACACACAAGTTGCTAAAATTTTTACCTAGTTCTACCGTTAATTTTATCTTGGACGGTTAGGTGAATGCATGAGGTGAGTACATAATTTGAAGCATAATGCAAGCCCTAGCTACATGCACGAAATATTATTTTCTTTCTATGAATTCTAGCTATGGGAAGGAGAAAGATTTTTTTTCCAATGGTATTGCCAAAACAAACTCAATGCAACACAATTCCAATTCAAACAAATTTGACAATGAAAGTATTCTTTTCCTTTTCAGCGAAACACAAAAGTACACAACACAACTAAACCAAATCAAAACAATTTTTTTCCTTTTCTTCTTCTTTTCAAAGTAAAATGACACTAAAGGATGAAAATAGAGGATTCTGAAATGAAATATGCAAGCTTTTCAATTTCAATTTTAATGATCTAAAATCAACAAGAATTAAAAATGCATCTATCTTTCCTTAGCATGGAATTAATTTTGCAAAAATCGAAGCGTGCTTTGAGCCTTTCAAGAAGATGAGCGATTCATAATTCGAGAAAAACACAATAGATCATACATTCATTCAATTTTTCCAAAATATGAACGAGAATTTTCCAATGCACAATAATCTTTCTTCAATAATTTTTTGAGAAACAATGGGAAAGAAGCACTTTTAAACTTTTCGATGGATGCATCAAAGAATAAACTTGATAACAATTCTGCTTTCGGATATAAATGACTAAAAAGAAAACACTACTTGCAGCACTCATATATTCAGAAAACTCGAGAAAAGACAAGCACTCAACCAAGCTGAAAGACACACTTAACTCAAAATCAAGCATCAACAAGCAAACTAAGCAAGCAAAGTTCAAAACAAATGTAAATGAGGTCTGGAAGTTGATCCAATGCAATGATCAGATCAAGGATGGAAAGAAGGGAATGCAAGAGTGAATGGATGAAGGTGGAGGAGACTAGAGTATCCACCACTACCTATCTCAAACTTGTCCAAGACGGATCCCAAAGTCAATCCAAATGAAACCAAACTCTCAACACACAAATCATAAATGGGGTCTCTGGCTAGATCTTGCAGCATAGAGAGAGTTCATACATTAGACCAAGGTTCAAACTGTCAAATGAGGGAAGGGATGCCAGTATGCCAAATTTTGATAGATCAGCGCACTCTGTCCTTACACACAGTGCGACGTCGCAGTTTACCTTCACGGGAGGTGCGACGATGTCGTAGTATACCAATGTAGAGGATGCGACGGGTGACTAATATGTGAATAACAGAGACTCATAATGACACAGTGTCGCTCTGTTTCTACTGCCCAGGTGCGACAGGCGAGGTCTAGATTAAAAAATGAACCAGATCTCTCAACAATGAACCATAAACAGGCTTGAAAATGAGTTGTATAAACTCAAAGGAAGCAAATCAGAATCTTCAACGCGAAGATCTGATAGTGAAATCAATCCTAAGAAGTAAATGGAAAAAAATGATAAAAGAGGCTTGTGTCAAGTAATCAACTGAAAATGGCTCTCAGATTAATGACCACTAAACAAGACAAACACTACTCCCCAGTATGGTCGCCAGATTTGTTATCGGACAATCCACTCGAGCGGACGCGAGCCAGATCTCCCTAGCTCAATGCAAGTCTAGAACAAATAGAACAGACTACAAGTGCATTTCCTAGATCTACTTAAGGACCAAGTACTAGATGTATTACCTTTTTACTACGCAATCCTTTCTCCCGAATGTTGATCCACGTCCCGCGATCGTCAGATCCAAGCTGCAAGACCTGTCAAGACAAAGAAACAAGAGAAACCAGTAAAAGACATCTATACAATAAGCGATCTAAGTAAACAGTTAAGCAGGTAAACTACACAATATCATTGCACATAAGAACAATATTGGTGGAAAGCATTTGTATTACTGTAAATAGAGGAGTACATGATAGAGATATAGAACTACAACCAAGACTTAACGTAGCAGCCCTTCTCCGACCAAGCCAATTGCGATGTTCTTCCAAGGAAGTATGGGTTCTCCAATAGGTGAATGGAGGTGTTCTAAGAGAGATTTCACCGGGCATGTAGATACCATAGTCTTCCCCCCTTTGGGATGGGAGTGAGCCTCACTTATATAGAACTAAGTGGATAGGGTATGGATAGGATAGATTGAGAGATGGTAGGAGAGAGATAGGGGATCCTACCAAAGAGTTAGGGGTCGAGTACCAGCTCCCCTAGAGGTCAGGGATAAGCCCCTAAATGGTTAAGTTTCGAGAAGGATCTCGGATAGACTATTTTTTCCCATTAACAGACCTCTTTGCACCCTGCAATGGATCAAGCTGCGACATCGCATGTTGCTAGTATGCAACCTGCGACGACCTCTCAAAAGATTGCAGCAATGAGTGAAAATCCTCCCAGATGAAAATACTTAGTCCAGTTGACTTCAGGGATGTATACACTGAATCTAATGATGGGTAGATTTTAGGTGTAACAGAACCAATTGGATCGTTTGGATTTTTCCTCCCCCTTCTGAAGATCTCTTCTCCCCTTTCCCATAAGTAAATCACAAACCTGCAGCTTCCCAAGAGATGGTTTATTTCCTCTCCCTCTGTTCCACACATAACGCACCATGTCGGTCCTATCACACCCCTTTTTTGGATATTCTCCCAAGTGAGGATCCTTCTGCGGAGCAAGAGCCACAAAAAGAGGGTGATCTTAGGCCATAATTTGGTTTCCCACAGTTTCTTCCATTTTCGTTCCCTGGGTATTTGATTGTAATCTGCATGCAGGGATGTGGCTTCTTTTAAGTTAAAAGCTCCCAAGGGAGTGTTGCCCCATCTTAACTTATCATTGTCATGTTGAATCCCTATCTTCCTATCTTGTAGAAGATCCCACAGAACTTGAACGTTTTCCTCCTAGCTCTAACTCCTTCACCACTCAAGATTTTTCCATCTTCTAAATGATCCATCTGTGTTCTCATTGTCCCACATATCTTTCACTTTAGTCAGATTGTTGCGAAGAAGGGTCTCTTGGAGGAGCAGAATATCAATGGAGTTCTTGATACTAGGGGTTTGTTTCCATGAATCCAAGAAGAAGTAAGCTTGCTCCCCATTTTGGATCTCCCAGAAGCTATGCTTTTGCACCAAATATCTGTTCTTCTGAGCTGCCTTCCAAATTTGCAATCCTGTCCTGTCTTCCATGAAACGTATTAGATTCTTTTTGTCCCATTCTTTTGCATATTTTGCATTCCACAATTGCGACCATAGCTCCTTGTCATAGGTGATCCATCACCACCAAAGTTTTGCTCCCATAATCTAATTGCTGGTCTCCGGATCTCTTAAGCCAAGGCCTCCCAATGGATTATGCATACACACTATCTTCCAATCCACTAAGGCCCATTTCTGATGCTCCCCCCGTTCCTCCCCAAAGGAAGGTTCTTTGGATGTGTCAAATTTTCTTAATGATGGATTTAGGGGCTGCTAAAACAAAAAGCAGATACAATGGTATGGCTTGGAGAACATATTTTACCATGATCATCCATCCAAGCAAATTCAGGGCTCTGTATGTCTAGCTAGAGAGTCTCATTTGCATTTTATCTATCATATATTTCCAAGATGATTTTTTTATTGTTTCGTCTGAGATGAGGGCCCCCAAGTACTTTGACGATAAATTACCTGGTCGGAAGCCCATGATCCTAACAATGTTCCTTCTTGTTACTGAAGGTGTGTTAAAAAAGCATATGTGGGATTTACCTTGGTTTATTTCCATCCCGCTAGCCATAAGAACCCTGTTCAACCCTTATTTCATATACCATTCTTCCTGAACTGAAGCATAGTCCATCAACATTGTATCGTCCACAAATTGTTGATGGGTATGCAGAGCCTCTTCCTCGTGCATCTGAAGGCCTCTTATGGAGTTCTCCCTCGCCATTTCTTTTAGCATACATCAAAGTTCTTCCATGATGATGAACATAAAGGGTGATAGCGGATCGCCTTGTCTCATTCCTTGTGGCGCTTTGAAGGGGGTCGATGGAGTTCCATTGACCAATATGGAAAAAAATGCTGAAGACACCAACTTGAGTATCCATTTGATCCATGATTCATGCAATCCAAAGGCTTTTAGCATCCTTACCATGAATTTCCAACTGAGCTTATCATGCGCTTTAGATAAGTCAAGTTTAATTAACATACCAGGGGATTTAGTAGCTTTGAGGGAGTGAATTACCTCATGGGAAAGAATAATTCTGTCCAAAATCTGTCGTCCTTCTACAAACCCTACCTGCTCCAGTGAGACAATCAAAGGAAGTAACGATTTTAACCTATTGGCTATGACTTCCGTTATAATTTTGTAAATGACATTACAGAGGGCGATCGATCTGGATTTCGAGGAGGAATAATCTCCTGCTTCTTTAGGAATCAAGGAGAGAAATGTTGAGTTGAACGTCGTCAAAATTCCCCCCGTTATCCTAGAATTTTCCACAATCTCCGTCACTTCATCTTTCAAAAGGTCCCAACAAATCTGGAAGAAATTAATGGTGAATCCGTTGGGGCCAGGGGTGTGTCTCCCTCCATTTTGAGGACTACTTCCTCCACCTCTTGCGATTTAGTCGATCTCATTAGCAGTTCATTGTGCTAATTGGTAATCAACGATGGAACATGCTTCGTCACCTTGTCTATGAAAGGATCTCTGTCGAAATGTTGTTCTTCTAGGAGGTTAATGAAGAAAGAATTGAGTTCCTATTTGATGTCCTCCTGGGTCTCCACGATACCTCCATCTTCCATTTTAAGGCGTGAAATCCCGTTGTGTTGTCTATGCTGTATGGCCGCTCTATGGAAGAATTTTGTTTTGTCTCCTTCCTAAAGCCACCGGTCTCTCGATTTCTACTTTCACATTAATTCTTCTTCTTCTTCTTCTCTCCTACTTAATTGAGTCATAACCTCTCTCTCTTCGTTCTTTAGTGCCTCCGTATATCTTTGAGTTATACTTATTCCTTGGATCTCCCCTAGCTTGATTTCCAATCATATTTTCTCTTGAAAGATGTTCCCGAATGATTCTTTATTCCAATTTTTGACACTCTCCTTAACATACTTAAGTTTTTGTTGGAATTTATACATTATTGAACCTTAAGGTGGTACAAATTATCCCCACCAGTTTCTAATATTTTCCTTAAAATCCGGATGCGACAGCCAAAATTGTTCAAACCAGAAGGGTCTGCGTAAATGCACTCTAATCCTTCCCCAATCTAGGCAAATCGGCCAATGATCTGATCCCACGGCCGAGAGGATAACCGCAGTAACTTCACCTCCTGCTAGAAACACTGATTCAGAAACCATGAATCTATCAAGTCTCGAAGCAATTTGTCTGTCTCCAGTTCTTTTGTTATTCCATGTATAAAGACTATTAAGGGTTCCTATGTCCACTAGCTCAAGGTTTTCCAAAGTAGCTCTAAATTTAAGATTAGTGCTGTGAAGAGATCTGATGCCCCCTTTTCTCATCCAAGCTTTTGATCATATTGATATTGCCTCCAAGAATCTAATGCTTCTGCCCCACCCAACGACTAAGGTTCTCTACTGTTGCTACGAAACTTTCTTTAGCCGAAATTTGACAAGGACCATAAACATTGGACATCACTCCTTTTATACTAGTGCCTATGACATGAAATTCAACATAAATTATATTTCTCGAAGCTAAGAAATTAAATAGACTTACTTCGAGCAGGTTCCACCAAATTGCAATTCCACCTGCTGTTCCTTATGCATTAACAACTACGATTTCGCTTCCTTTCCATATTCTTGTTCCCGCCTGCTTAAGTTTCCTTTCTGAGCATTTCGTTTCCTGTATCATCACCACCGAGGGTTTTTCTACTTCTATTTTCCTTTTTAAGATTCTCTTTTTTCTTAGGCTGTTCAAGCCTCTAATATTCCATGAGATCAGCTTCATTTCAAAGATTTGGTGATAGCTTGGAACGCCTCCTTAATTGTTGGAAATTGACTTGAGGCTAGCAACTTTTCCCCTACTGCTTTGATTCTCTGACTGTTGCTTCTCCATCCTCTGCCTATTTTACTTTCCCCTTCACTCTCCTTTAGAGGTTCTGTCATCACCTCAAGCGCTGGTTGGGGGTTTGTTTTCAGGGTTACATCCCTTAGGAGACACAACTGTTGTGAGGGAATGTAACCTGTTTCCAAGTTAGTACATGCATTCTCTATCTCTTCTAGGTTAAGTTCCCCTAGCTCCACATCCTTTGTTTCTTCTACTTGTTGATCGATCTCTTCATCCTCTGTCCTCGTTCCTGGATTATCTTGGTCTTCATTCCCCCCCTTTCCCTACCTGTTCTGATTTCTTGTTGTCATATCCTTTCTCTTGCATATTGCTTTCCTCTTTCTCTAAGAATTCAAACCGATTTTCTATTTGGGTCTTCTTGTGGATCTCTGTGCTATTTGGGTCTTCTTGTGGATCTGTGTACCTCCTCCTCTTTTGGCATGCCTTTTCTTACTGTTGACTTTTGTGTATCCCTCCACATCCTTCTCTGTCTTGTTCTTGTCTGCCCCGCCAGATTTGTTAAAGGGAACATTCCTGAACATGTGACTGTGCTCATGGCAGTGTCTGCATATGAACTACACATTCTCATAATCCATAGGCTGGGTCCACTCCTTGTCTTCCCATGACATGTACCTCACCGATTTAGTTTGATCTGATGCATTGACAAATATTCCTATGACATTGCCCAGGTCTGTCAAGATTTCCCCCCTCCAATCTCTCCTTCCATTCTATCACAAATAGGCCTGCCGAAATGAAAAAATAGGGTCCACCATCCATTACCCTGTTACGATCTTCCATATTAAGGAAAATAATGGTGAAAAACCATTTGGCACGTAGTTGTAGGTCATAATGCCCCCTGGGATTCCACATTCCATTTATCCACCACGTTAACACATTCTTAGATGGCCATATGCTCACAAATTTCCCAATTAGTGCGTGGTCCTTCATGTGCTGTATGTGGTTCCTCAAACCCCCCGAGTTAATATGTAAGCTAGGGATAGTTGTTGATTTAGGGACACATTGTCCTGACTTTCTTTTGTTTGTCTTGGCACCTGGAGCTTCCTTTAGGCCGCTAATCTCTTCTCCTCATGCTCCCACGGAAGTGTCCATGGCCATTTCTTCCCGCACACCTTTTTGAGATCCCTTTGGTAGGGGGTTGGTCCCCTCTCCGCCGCCTTGACCATGCCGGCCACCAGTCGAGCCCGATCTCTACCTTCTACGCCTAGAAACTATGAAAATCTACAAACCCTAAGAACGTCGTCGTTCCTCCCTCCTGCTCATTGAACTCCGTCCATCATCTCATGCCATAACTTACTAACATCATTAAAATCATTTGGTAGATTACTTAAGTGGTTGAGTGATTTAATTTTATGCATTTTTATCAGGATTTTGGAAATTTTTATCATGCATGTTTGTGTGATTGTGTGGAATTTTGGAATTTTACCGGACCATGTTTGTTTATAATAATCTGACGGAGCAGTTGAAGATACTTCAGGTTATGCCTCGCATGTTATCGGAATTGGACTGTATAGAGATCTATGGCCCGGTAACACTCCTGGAGATTGAGAATATTCTGAAGGACATGGAAAAGGATAAGAGTCTAGGGCTGGATGGCTGGACTTGTGAATTTTTCATTCAATTCTTTGATATCCTGGGCCTGAAATTAGTTTGCTTGGTGGAAGAGCCTCGGGTATCGGGAAAGGTAACTGGTGAAGTGAATGCTACCTTCACTTCTTTGATTCCAAATATTTCAAATCCTATTTCTTTGCGATATTATCGACCCATATCACTATGCAATCTGATAGATAAACTGATATAAAAACAATTGCACAAAGGATAAAGGGGGGCTTATCTGGTGGTATTTCTGCTGAACAGTTTGGGTTTTATACAAAAGGTTGATCTTTGATGCTGTAGGGACGACACAAGAGGTGATGCATACTGTTAAGACCAAGAAGATGGATGCTATGGCCCCGAAGTTAGACCTGATAAAGGCATATGACCTTGTTGACTGGTCATTTCTAAAATTACTCCTTTTAAATGCCAGTCTGGACTTAGTGGATCACACAGTGGATAATGGGCTATCTTAAGTCTACCAATTTTTCCATTCTCGTCAATGGCTGTCCTACTTCATTCTTTCAGGCTACTCGGGGACTCCGCTAGGGATGCCCTTTATCCCCTCTCTTGTTCATACTTGTCATTGATGGCCTCAATAGACTTATTCATCCGGATAGGGATGGGGGTTTGATCAATGGTATTCGAGTCTCTCCAAATCTGATTATTACACACTTGCTATTTGTCGATGATATTCTCATCTTTGGGCTTGGAAAAGAACAAGAATGGTTACACTTCAAGTTCATTTTGGATACCTTCTGCACTACAGCTGGGATGCAGATCAACTATGCTTTAAATTTGCAGGATGATTTAAGGCGAACCATGCACACTATTTTTCCTCTTGATATCCATGATCTTAGACAGGGTTTGATATATCTGGGTTATTTTTTGAAACCAAATGCTTATTTAGTTAATGACTGGTTGTGGATTGTACAAAAGGTGGAGAGCATGATACTTTGCTGGAAAAATAGGAAGCTTTCTTTGGGTGGCAGATTGGTACTACTAAACTCTGCTATGGCAAATATGCCAATTTATTGGTTCAGTCTGGCCCATGTTCCTATGTCTATTCTTCATATGATCCGGAAACTATTATTCAATTTTCTTTGGAGGGGCCAGTCACTATATTAGGGCTGCCGTCGTGGGAGATCATTTCTAGACCAAAGATTGATGGAGGATGGGGTATTCGAAATTTGTGTTGGGTCCACAATGTATTACATCTGAAGTCACTATGGCGTGGTATTACTAATGGGGGATTGTGGGGTTTACTGATTAGGGACAAATATATTAACCCTGAATCGATTAATGGTTGGCTGCGTACTGGTAAATTTCTGAAAAGGAACTCCTCGGTCATATGGGTTGGTTTGGTGGCTATGCTTCCCTATCTTGAACGTTGGCTATTCTGGCAGGTGGGAAATGGGTATCATATCCGCATTGGAAAGGATAAAATACTTGGTTATTCGGACTCTTGCTTATCGGTGGATACATGTTTGGCTGTAAGAAGCATGGGGTTACAGTTTTTAAACCAAATTAGAAAGATACAACCTGGCATATTATGTGATGGTGATTGGTTGTGTGCCTCGGATTTATGTCTGCGTGGAAATGTGGCTTTCGAATGGGATACGTATGTTACAGGTCTGCGACATGCTGGTATCATCCTCACAAACGAACTTGATTCCCTCTGTTGGGATTACAGGAATGGGGATGGCACGGTTACTCCTACATAGGAATATATGGCGATGGCTTCAGAGGCCGTGATGCTGCCAAAATCTTGGTGGAGCACTATATTATGGCGACAGGGGGATTCCTGGTAAGTTAAAGTTATTTCTGTGGCTTGCTTTAAGTTACAGGATTTATACTAGTGACAGATACAGATTTCACGAGGGATATGGGCCTTCGGTGTGTTATCTGTGCCTTCGTGCAGAGGAGACCTGTGATCATTTTTTGCGTCATGTTATTATACTCTTCAATCATGGGAGGAGTTCTCTCTAGTATTTGGTCATCAGGGACCGTGGCATGGGAACACACTATTAGAATGCTTGGAAGGCTGGTTTGGCATTTATAAATCGACAATGGCATTTCCTGTCAGTTTTATATGGGGTGTCTGGAGGCTTCGAAATTCAATCCTCTTTGATCACAAGTCATACTCATTTATAAATTCGGTGGCTTTCATCAAATGTTTTATGTCTGGAATGGTATGGAAGACTACTCCTTTGAAGGATGGACTCTCGAATGCTCCGGTGATTGGATCCACTAATCCTGTGGGAAATTTCGATGGGGCAACTCAGATGGGGTGGTGTGGTGCTGGCTGCTACTTGAAACTGGACACAGAACAGTGGGTGGAATTACATTTTGGATGTGGTATGGGGAATAATACAAGATCTGAGCTTATTGCATTATGGGGCATACTCTTTCTGGCACATTCCTTGGGGATCAAAAGAATAGACTTGTTTGGGGATTCTAGTGCTGTTATTGACTGGGCATTATTGAAACATAAGTTACAGGTTCCTTCCCTCTCAGCCTGGAAAACAAATATTTTGACACTTCTATCATGCTTTACTTCTACATCTTTCTGTCATATGAGCAGGGTATTCAATCAAAAGGCAAACTAACTCTCAAAGAAGGGTCTTGCTTTGGATGCGGGCAGTGCTATTACTCGACATTACTATCGTAATCAACTTGTGGAGGAAAAGCTGTTTATCATATATTGATTGTTGCTTTCCTTTTTGTTTTTTGTTTTTTGTTTACTATTGTCCTCGAGACAAAGACTGTTGGCAATGGGGTTTCATTGATCTGTTTTCTGGAGATTAATTTCTGTAGCTAGTTTCCTTTTTGGAGAAAGTTATGGAATTCACACCTTTATGATATATTGGCCAGTAGCTGGCATGTCGCTTGAGGACCCAGTGTTGTGAAGTAATGCCTTTAAGATAAGAGACAAATGTATAGTTTCTTTGATTCACGAATGACTAGCAAGAGACTCTTTTTCTTTTGGAAAACAAAATATTTGTGTGCTTATGAGTGATTTAAGCTTTATGCATTTTTTTATTAAGCTTTTGGAAATGTTTATCATGCATGTTTATGTGCTTTTGAAAACAAGTAATCTTTTAATAACCATATTGAAATATATTCCGAGTTATATTTGGGTCTCACACTTTTAATCTTTTAATAACCATATTGAAATATATTCCAAGTTAAGTTTGGGTCTAACACTTATAAATCGTTTGTTAATACTTGTTATGTGCACTTCGCATGTGTTCCCATATGGATTTAAAGATCACTTGATTTCGTAACAAAACAAATCTTAGTGAAAATTGAACCTAGATGAATAATGGAAAAATACTCTTACTTAATCATCAAACTACATCCTCATGTTCTTGTATCTATAACTTTTTCTTTAATACATTCTCATTTGTATATGACATACATTATAATGATGATGTATCCATACCTAAACATGCTTGATGATATTTATGTAATGATTTTTTTTAAAGATGTATTATATTTTCTTTGTTGAATTGAACATTTTGATTTTACCAATTTAAATTTGAAAAAAATTGACATAAATTTTAAAAAATTATGGTTACAACTCTCAAATTCTAAAATTTTGGGTACCCTAGGATTTTGTGATGGTGTTGAATCTGTTTCTATCATCAAAATTGCCATCAAAACATAGTTAAATTCAAATTTTGAAAAACAAAAAAAATACCAAATTTTGGTGAAAAGCTCCCCCGGCCAAATCTTTGAATTTTTAGACAACTCCTTTTCTTTCAACAATACTTCCAATAAAAATCTAGTACTTTCTATATAAAAATATAATAATGTAATAATATGATTAAATAAGCTTAATTTTATAATAAAAAAATATGATATGAAAAAATATTCAAATGGATAAATTTTAATATTAATAATATAAATATATTATTAGATAATTATCATTCTATAATAATATTATTAATTTAAAAAAATTATCTTTTTACAAATTTTTAATATTTTATTTTATTTGAAAGATTTATAAATAAATAGCTATTATACAAGAAAGAAGATCATACATTTTCATTTGTAATTTCTTTATATATATATATATATAATTTTTAACATTTTTTATAAATATTTTCATAAAACATCATATAATTATGTATTTTTTCTTTTTATTTAATTATCTCTTTCTACATCATTTTCTACAACACTTGTGTTCTTACTCTCGTTCATTTTGAATTTATCTTACCTATTTTTTAATGTAATTCTCTGCCATGAATCAAAATTATCTAACCATGCATTGCATAGCCCACCTTCTTAGCATGCTTTCTACAATTGAACTTATACTTTCCTTGGATGTTCCAACATCCAAGATGAAGTAAGATACACCTGTATAAAAATACAAGGTAAATGGAAGGAATATTACATGAAATTTGAATACACATTAACATTATGATAATATTTATCAAGAAGGGAATAGACAGAGGTATTAATATGAAGGAAAAATGATATTTCTGAGAAGTATAAAATAAAAAGCTTTGAATATAATTGTCAAACAATTATTTATCTTAGTATAAAGTCATGTTACGAAAATGTTTTGAGTCACGAGGATCATGATAGAAAAGAATGAAGTGACCAAAAATATAAAATCATTTCAAGTAAATTGATTACAAATAAAAAAAAATCTACAACCTTAAAATATGAAATATTTTGAAAAATACTTAATGAAATATATATTAATAATGATGACATCACCTTGTTGATGGACAATATATCTTATGAGTCTATGAAATTAGTAAAGAAAAATACTTTAGAATACATCGCATTATCACTAAGCAAGAAGTTCCAAAATTAGAAAATTCCTATTGAAGAATGCTATACATTATAACACGCGTTAACAATACATAACCAATTAAAACTAATTAATATGTAAGGTTTGTCATGTATATGTAATGTAGAATAATCACATATGCAAACAAGTCATATGAACATCACACTACTTATTCCATGCCTTTGCTTTGCTTGTTGTGTTTTAAAAAGAAATATAAGAAAGAGAATTATGATTGAAATAGAAACACATTAAATGAATAATAAATTGAACACATGTATTTGGTCTACTATTAAAAATACAATTGGAAGCCAATTATTTTGCGAAAATATTACTTTGTTTGCTACTATTGAAGAAACTTAAGTTGAACAACTTAACCCATGGTCAACACAAAAAAAACCATCATAGAATAAT
The DNA here is from genome assembly GCA_027924585.1 of Larix kaempferi. Classification (NCBI taxonomy): domain Eukaryota; kingdom Viridiplantae; phylum Streptophyta; class Pinopsida; order Pinales; family Pinaceae; genus Larix; species Larix kaempferi. Next base: position 14,437,396 of record BSBM01000017.1, on the reverse strand, counting down.
GGGCAACAATTCACACTTGTAACATCAACAAAGACGAGAATAAACAAACTATAGTTCCTTTCCACTCGTCCTCCTAGGAAAATAGTTGGGGTGCTTCAACAAAGGTCTAATTTTTTTAGAGAACATGGACATTAGAATACTAGTTGATGAGGAATTAATTGTGCAAGTTGATGGGGCTTAGGATTCAACAAGATCGTTGCATCACACATGCCTTTCCTTTACTTTGTCAAACTTATGAGATGCTGTGCGAAATATATGCGACTGCATAACTAATCTATGAATTGAAAACTAAATAAAAAAAGCATGAATTAACAAGGTGGTTAAATTAAATCTTTGTTATCCCTAGTCCATTATCTAATAGGCTAGTGCATTCACCACTTTATCCAAGTTGTCGACAATGAATGGAGCAAATTGACATTGTTTTGTGGATTAAACTACTAAAGTCAACAAGTTATTCAATGATGGATACCAATACAACACACATTAATATGAGTAAGATAATTATCACTATATATAAAAAGGAATTAACATGAATTACCGCAAAAAACTAGAAAATGCTGAAAATGAACATAAATGAATTAAACAAGGTTATCAAACCAACCCTTTGTTTTTGCTAGTTCTTTATCTAATAGGTTAGCTAGTGCATTCACCTCTTTGTTTAAGTTATCAACAAGGAATCGAGCATATCGATATTGTTTTGTGGATTAACTAATAACAACAACAAGCTATTCAATGATGGATACTAGCCCAAGACACATGCATATGAGCCAAATATTGATCACGGTAGAAAGCTAGATAAATGTTGGAAATGAAAGTACATGAATTAAAGGAAATTAACAAGAAGCAATGGAATGGAAATGCTGAAATAAAACTACAACCGTCACAAGAAATAATACAACATACATCTAATCTAAATGTAGAGGGGGTTCGACCTCCATTGCAGCTTCGAAGCAGGCCCAAACCCTGAAGCAAGCAATGGAGTGAATCCCTCAAGATAAAATCACAATTTATAGTAATATATTCAACTTCAAAAGCAATGTATTTGCAAATTCAAAATTACATTGTTCAAACGAAAGACAAATTGAAATCCAACTCTTTAATTTTTTTTTTTATGAGAGCTCCCACACTCTCTTTAAATACAAAAACAACCTCAAATCCTTCCAAGGTGAATTTTGGAGAACTCTTTACTCCTGCAAACATTTTCCTATAATTTTGGAGGTTGTATTATGCATTTAAATCCTCCCTCAATTCATGGCTACGCCGAGGAGATCTTATATCAACTAGAAAATCATGCCAAGCCACCTTAAGTGAGATCCAAAGTTGTGTTCTTTGAGATGGTAACATTCTCCACCAATCTCTTCTCAAATTTGCAATTCTAATCCATGGAATCTCAACCTCCTTTGTGCAATTCAAATTTCTTAGGAATAAGATCCCTTGAAATGCTCGTCATGCACTTTACTTGTATTTAGTCATAAGTGAGAGAATCAATATGCCTTTAATGATTTGATTCCTTGCACCCTTAGCCTTTGAACCATATTGGTCTATGCAAATCGCAAAAATCATTGAAATCACTTTGAGATGAAGCATATATCACATTCAACTTGGAATTAAGTAAATCATAATTAATTAGATACGCATAAGTTATAAGATCTACATTTGGTCATCGAAAGGGTAGTGTTTGTTAGGAAGGTCTTGTCTTAAGAGGAAAAATGTACCAAATTTAGATGAAAGATGGGCCATGAAATAGACAAATCAAAGGCCCATCACAAGTATCTACATAAGCAAATTTGTCTCAGAAGTCTTGGTGAAAGGAGGCATAGGTCAGATTCGAAAATCTTAGTTGGCCATGGTGAAAGGAGGCAACTTAACTACTTTAAATCTTTTAAAGTGGATAATCAAAACATAAATCACTAGCCAATCACTATAAATCATAGCATCTTCAAATTCATCAAAAGTGTTACCAAGTTCCAAGGCTTGCATGGCTAAATATTATAATATATTTGTCTATACATATCAAGCTTGGTTAAATATTATAATATATTTGTCTATACATATCAATTATACCTTACTATCTTGTTCTAATGCTATACATTTCTAAAAGTGAAAGTACTTTTCCAAATGAAATATAACCTTTACTAGGTATCATCTCAAGAACCCTTGCTTTAAGAAGAACAACTAAATCTAGAGGAAAAACCCTTGCATTTTCTAAAGAACCTCTATCTTTGGCTCCTCCAAGAGGTGCCATTGTGAACCAACGATCATTCAATATTTTGATACAGAATATGTGGCACCACAACAAAGGGTGGAACAAAATGCTAGAAAACATAACCATTGCAATTCTTCCTAAACAATATACTCAACACAATCTATAGGGTGGTACCCTACTCTCATGTAATGTCCCCATTAAAATAAATTTCAAAAGAGGAAATTCCACCAATCTACTAGTTTCCTAGGTTGGGGTGGAAACATTGGGATTTTGAATAAGGGAGCTAATAAATCCCAAATGGACATTAGATTGACATAAATATATTAAACGAGGTTAAATAAATATTTATGATAAGAAAATAAGGTGGCACTTGGTCATGGAGACACATTGGTGGTGTGGGACCCACACAAAGCTAGATTCCTCATGCCACATGTTATTCTATTCTCACCCATTCGAATCCAAGATGGAGTTTAATGATCGTGGGGAGTTGGAAGGTCAATATACTTGGCATGACTCAATGAAGGTCGAATTGGAGTGGAAGAGTAACTTGTGAAAATCCTCATAGCAGATCTAAGAGTTGATGTATACCTCATAAGAAAGAATTTATGAATAAGATTAAGAGTGGTCAATGCAGTAAGATGAGCAACAGAATAATAATACAGTAGAACTCAGATAGAAGCAAAATAACTTCACACACACTATTTCATTAATCACAATATGGACAAATAAGTAGTACAATGCATGAGGATTCGAATGCCAAGGTGGCAATTCGAATTAGCCTTCATGGAGTGATCAAAAGATCACTGGAGTGTCATCAAAGCACAACTAGAAGTCTATCTCATCATCGATGGAGTCATCAATGCACAAGTAACTGTAAACCATCAGTCAAACTGAGTCTAACCGAGTGTGGTAGGTGTGACTGAGTGTAACTGGCACATGGAGGCACTAACTGAATGAAGGAGGCTCAGTGGAGGGCGCATGAGGAGTTAACTGGAGTCAGAATGGGCAGATTAGTCTCACTGGAGGTCTATCGGAGTGATATAGTTAGTTGAGAGTCAGTCTAGCCTTAAATCAAGGAAAGAACTGATGATAATTCAACTAACCGAAGTACAACTGAATGGTAGGTGAGAGAGGGTGAGTGGCTTCCTTAAATCAATGAAGAAGGGCACACTAAGCTCTAGGAGGGCTAAAATTGATCCGTGAGAAGCTCCCGGGGCTAGCTAGCTGAGGGCTAGGTGTTGGGACTGATGAATGGGATGCATGCAATTGCATGCATGCTGCTTGCAGAAATGCATGCAATACTGAAAATGAAAATAATGAAAATGCCAGTAGGACTAGGATGGAGTATAGGAATATCCTAACACCCCCCCTTAATCCATCCTGGGCCCTGGTAACTGAGACCAAAGGTCACCCAATACAATGAATAATAATAACAGTCAATAAACCGAGGAAATGGGGAAAACCTCATGGGAAAAATACCCCCCCTCAAAATAGACTGTAAGGCACACACAAAAAATAAATGCTCCAAACTCAAGCAGGTGTGATGCTTGGTCATATGTCTGGAGGTATCTTCTTCTTGGGAAGAAGTGGATCATGCTCAAAAAGCATGTGCTTGTACTTGCTCTTCAGATCGAATGTTACGAGAACAAATCCAAAGGTATGAGGATGATCCTTGAACCTGTGATTCGAATTAGTTGAGGTAGGATCAAATCTATGAATGTGCAGATAGTCTTTTGTCTTCTTTTTTGAACCATCATGGATGAGATTATGCTCAAAAGAACCATCAAATATCAGTGATTGCTTGGAATCCAAATCAGATCCAAGACTTGAATCATGGTTGCTTAAGATCTCCTTTGAACCATTTGATGTGAGATCTAAACCAGTAAATGCATGAGAAATTATCCCAAGTGAATGGCAATGGCCATCATCTTCAATAACCTTCTGAGAGCATGAAATAATGATCTTACAGTAGTAAATAAGAGGTGAGTGATCAAGGAGAGCGAATGCATTATCTCCAATGGCTGATTTTATTTCCGAAACATTCATGAGATCATGATGCAAACCAACAGACTCTGGTGCAAGAGAGGATTTAGGAACCTCTGCAATTTCTAGAGTGTGAGCTGGCATATAATTTGAAATAGAAGAAATTTGGAGCATGAGTGTAGAATCTGCAAGTTCTTCTTCTTTGTGGCTAACTTCAATGTGAGATATGCTTGATACTGATTCATAATCAATGAGATCATCAAGGAGGGCGAATGCAACACTTTGCTTGCTCTTGAAAGGGTTTGGACCAATCCCTTCATTCTGTCTACCAAATCTTTCATCCAGGTGGGCCCATAGCTCTTTTGGAGATTCAACATCAACAAAGTGGTGTACCATGCATCGAGACATAGAAAACATCATGGCTGCACAGGCTCTGTCACCTTCATTTAACCAGTCATTCTCTTCTTCAGAGGATTTGAACTCTCTTTCAAAACAATAATCAAAGAGACCATTTCTCTTCAAATGTGCTATTATGTGTGGTTTCCATTCATCATAGTTGAATGGAGAAAGAGGAGTAATTCCTGCATAATACATGGAAGTTGTTTCAGAAGACCTGTAAAAACAATAGAAAAATCTGCAACTGCTACTGTTGCAAAAATGCAGAAATTGCTGCAACTGCTGCACTCGAAATCTTGATAATAACCTGCAAAAAACTCTCAGGAATGGAGATAGACAATACTCTCAACATGCTCTGATACCATGTGAAAATTCAAACAGTAGATCTAAGAGCTGATGTATACCTCACAAGAAAGAATTTAGGAATAAGATTAAGAGTGGTCAATGCAGTAAGATGAGCAACATAATAATAATACAATAGAACTCGGATAGAAGCAAAATAACTTCACACACACTATTTCATTAATCACAATATGGACAAATAAGTAGTACAATGCATGAGTATTCGAATGCCAAGGTGGAAATTTGAATTAGCCTTCATGGAGTGATCAAAAGATCACTGGAGTGTCATCAAAGCACAACTAGAAGTCTATCTCATCATCGGTGGAGTCATCAATGCACAAGTAACTGTCAACCATTAGTCAAACTGAGTCTAACTGAGTGTGGTAGGTGTGACTGAGTGTAATTGGCACATGGAGGCACTAACTGAATGAAGGAGGCTCAGTGGAGGGCGCATGAGGAGCTAACTGGAGTCAGAATGGGAAGACTAGTCTCACTGGAGGTCTATCGGAGTGATGCAGTCAGTTGAGAGTCAGTCTAGCCTTAAATCAAGGAAAGAACTGATGATAACTCAACTAACTGAAGTACAACTGATGGTAGGTGAGAGAAGGCAAGTGGATTCCTTAAATCAAGGAAGAAGGGCGCACTAAGCTCTAGGAGGGCTAAAAATGATCCGTGAGAATCTCCTGGGGCTAGCTAGCTGAGGGCTAGGTGTTGGGACTGATGACTGGGATGCATGAAATTACATGCATGTATGCAAAAATGCATGCAAGACTGAAAATGAAAATAATGAAAATGCTGGTAGGACTAAGATGGAGTATAGGAATATCCTAACATAACTCCCATGGAAGAAGAAGAGGCATTTTGGAGCTAGTGGGACACTTGGACTAGATTCCCTAGCTCTATGACAACAATGATGAAGATGCTATGACACCTATGACACAAATCAGATATGAATGCTGAAATATGACATATATGACATGTCAAGGCTAAAAATATCCTCCAAGAAGGCACACAAGGGAGTTAGGGCATCCAAAGAGACACCCATTCGAAATGAGGGAAGATGGAGACTAGGAATTGTTGGACAAGTGGCACACATTGGAATCTCTTCCCAACTTGAGTTGGCATGAGTCTTTTGGAAGGAATTCGAACCAAGGAGGTCTTTGGAAGTTTATAAAAGTAAAGAACAAAGAAGGAGAGTATCTTTTGATCATTTGAGATTTTGCATTTGGAGAGGAGAGCTAGTAGAGTGCTATTCTACTTGCCTTAGCACTAATTTCGAGGGTGAAAGATTCCCATCCTAATTGGAAATTGGAGAGGCCATTCAGACCTTTCATTTGGAGATACAATGGAGTATTTTGTTACAGGTTGAAGCTATAGGGAATCTCGTGGTCACATTTCTTTCAGCTTGCTTCTACAACCATTCTCTCATTTCTTGGCATATTCTTGCTCCTTGAGGAGAGGCGCACTTGGTGAGGTGATGATCTCTTTGAGATAGCTCTTAAGGCCCCACATATTTGTAATATGATATATATACTCTGTATTTACTACTTAAAATACTTTCATATCGAAATTCCAATATATTTCATGTACAAATGCTAAATTATGAATAAATGGTGTCATTTCCCCAATACCTTGTTATTTGCACTTGAAGTGGTATCAAATTTGAATGGTTCAGTAAATATCTGATATATTAATGTTGTATGGAGTTACATTAATATGATGAAGAAGTTTCATATTCATTAGACAAGCACTTGGAGCAATATTCTTAAGTTTCATAACAATTTGTGAAGATTTACTATCATTTCCCCCTATGTCAAAGCTAATATACAAACATTTGATTTATGGGAGTTGCAGAAGCTTATAGAAACTTATTAATGATGAATTGGGGAGCCCATTGAAGTCCTTTATCAGTACCATGTCTCTGTTCTGAAATTTGGAAAGGTTTTACAATGTTTGGGAATCCATCTTTGTCTCCTATCCTTGGGGCTTGTGAACCTCGATTTGACTAGTAATGTTCATCATTTTTCTTTGATTATAAATGAATGTTGCAGAAGTGTTTTAAGAGTGTCCAAGAATCCATAAGCCTCATTTACATGTTTGAATACCTTCCAAACTCAGTCAGACCCAATTCAGAACCATTTGGAGCAATTTGGAAGCAGTTGAGTCAATACTAGTTTAAGGGTCGAATTAGCCAAAAATTACAATTTTTCCTAGTTTGTGCAAATTCTTAAAAATGGACACTACAAGTGGTGTCAAAGCATGGTCCTTGCACCTGATGTGGATGACCATTCATGAGGACAATAATTTGAAGAAATCATCCCCCACCCTTAGAAACTGAAACTGAAAGTACTTTGGTGAAAGGGAAGAAGTAGGAGAAGAGTGCATTCTTTGGTAACCATGAGTAAGGATGAGAAAGGAAACTTAGAGGATAATGACGAGTTTAGAAAATCCTTGAAACCATTATTTGAAGACATGACAAAACAACTAATGCGAGGGTTCGAATTGTTGGCTAATCAATTTGGAAGCAAATTGAGAATAGGAGGGAGCAGTGGTTCTCCTTTCGAGGAAAATAAGACAATGGATGAAATAATTTATGTCACAAAGGATGAGCCTCATGTAATGGTGGAACATGAGGTATATGTTGATATGCAGGTGCTTGAAGATGCTACACTCAAACAAGAATAAAGACAAGCACTTGTCTTTGTTCAGAGGGATTATGAGTTGCCTCATCGAGAGAGTTGCAAAGCCTTGGAGGAGGCACATGATCTCACAATAGTTGGACCAACCAATTATGGAGAAGATAAATTAAATATTTCGATGGGTAAGAGTTGTAAATATTTAAGATTGGTTCATAATTCCTCACCCCCTACTTCTTTTTCAGCCACATCAATTGGGGATGAAAATTGGGTGAAAGGTTTTTCTCTAATGGTGCCACATGAGGGGTATGAAACTCCTACCTTTCCTTTCGATGATGACATGACTAGACCACCAAATTATTTACATTTGCAAAAGCATATTTTTTTACTTTATGATGATACATATCTTCATGGATGCACCTATGATGTTCATTTGAGTCACTTGAAGACTCATGATTTTCCTTGTTCCTTGCTTAGTTCAATTGATGTTGGAGGAACTTCATACAATACTTGGGTGAAGTGATATATGATTGGAGCACATTTTTATTGGCAGCAACATCCTTTGTTATTTCTCGATGATACACATATTCATGGATGCACAAATGGTACTTCTGTGAGGCCCTTGAAGGCTCATTGTTTTCTTTGCTCCCTACTTGGTTCAAATTTTAGTGGAGATTCTTCATTCACTTCTTGGATGAAAGAATACATGGCTGATTGTTTTGATACATCTTACATATTTTTGGAGCAGCATTATAGGACATGGGATACTCACCTATGTCATTGGAGCAGATTTGATTGGTCACTTGATGCTTGTATGCACCTAGCAAATGGTGGTCTACTTACTTGCAAGTACAAGCACTTTCATGATTATTTGATGATGCACATCCTTGATGTACATTTTTATTATGTTGTCATGTACTTTGATGATCTATATTTTGTACTTATAATGTTTGGGAGAAGGCATAAAGGGAAATGGGATCTAGGAATTCTCTTTCCCGATGGTATGGGTTGGAGAACACTCCTAATTGTTGGAGTGCAATGCAAGCAATGGGACCTTGAAATAATTTTAGTCTTATTGGTTTCAAATTTTTTTGTTTTGGAAAGAAAGAAGGTTCTTCAAAATCCATGTTCGAATTGCTTGAGGACAAGCAATCTTGGGTGGGGAGGACTGTAATGTCCCCATTCATATAAATTTCAAAAGAGGAAATTCCACCAATCTACTAGTTTCCTAGGTTGGGGTGGAAACATTGAGATTTTGAATAAGGGAGCTAATAAACCCCAAATGGACATTAGATTGACATAAATATATTAAAAGGGGTTAAATAAATATTTATGATAGGAAAATAAGGTGGCACTTGGTAATGGGGACACATTGGTGGTGTGGGACCCACATAAAGCTAGATTCTTCATGCCACATGGCATTCTATTCTCACCCATTCGAATCCAAGGTGGAGTCTAATAATCTTGGAGAGTTGGAAGGTCAATATACTTGGCATGACTCAATGAAGTTCGAATTGGAGTGGAAGAGTAACTCCCATGGAAGAAGAAGAGACATTTTGGAGCTAGTGGGACACTTAGATTAGATTCCCTAGCTTTATGACAACAATGATGAAAATGCTATGACACCTATGACACAAATCAAACCTGAATGCCGACATCTGACATATATGACATGTCAGGGCTGAAAATATCCTCCAAGAAGGCGCACAAGGGAGTTAGGGAAACCAAAGAGACACCCATTCGAAATGAGGGAAGATGGAGACTAGGAATTGTTGGACAAGTGGCACACATTGGAATCTCTTCCCAACTTGAGTTGGCATGAGTCTTTTGGAAGGAATTCGACCCAAGGAGGTCTTTGGAAGTTTATAAAAGTAAAGAACAAAGAAGGAGAGTATCTTTTGATCATTTGAGATTTTGCATTTGGAGAGGAGAGCTAGTAGAGTGCTATTCTACTTGCCTTAGCACTAATTTCGAGGGTGAAAGATTCCCATCCTAATTGGCAATTGGAGAGGCCATTCAGACCTTTCATTTGGAGATACAATGGAGTATTTTGTTACAGGTTGAAGCTACAGGGAATCTCGTGGTCACATTTCTTTCAGCTTGCTTCTACAACCATTCTCTCATTTCTTGGTATATTCTTGCTCCTTGAGGAAAGGCGCACTTGGTGAGGTGATGATCTCTTTGAGATAACTCTTGAGGCCCCATATATTTGTAATATGATATATATACTCTGTATTTACTACTCAGAATATTTTTAGATCAAATTCCAAGAGATTTCATGTACAAATGCTAAACCATGAATAAATGGTGTCATTTCCCCAATACCTTGTTATTTGCACTTGAAGTGGTATCAAATTCGAATGGTCCAGTCAATCTCTGATATATTAATGTTGTATGGAGTGCCATTAATATGTTGAAGAAGTTTCATATTCATTAGACAAGCATTTGGAGCAATATTCTTAAGTTTCATAACAATTTGTGAAGATTTACTATCATTTCCCCCTATGTCAAAGCTAGTATACAAACATCTGATTTATGGGAGTTGCAGAAACTTATAGAAACTTATTAATAATGAATTGGGGAGCCCATTGAAGTCCTTTATCAGTACCATGTCTCTGTTTTGAAATTTGGGAAGGTTTTACAGTGTTTGGGAATCCATCTTTGTCTCCTATCCTTGGGGATTGTGAACCTCGACTTGACTAGTAAAATTCATCATTTTTCACTGATTATAAATGAATGTTACAGAAGTGTTTTAAGAGTGTCCAAGAATCCATCAACCTCATTTACATGTCTGAATATCTTCCAAACTCACTCAGACCCAATTCGGAACCATTTGGAGCAATTTGGAAGCAGTTGAGTCAATACTAGTCTAAGGGTCGAATTGGCCAAAAATTACAGTTTTTCCTAGTTTGTGCAAATTCTTAAAAATGGACACTACATCTTAACACTATATGGTTGCATTTCGTTTATGAAAACTATAGTTGTGGATTTTGATTCCAACAGCCATGGAATGCATAGATTTTGGATACACGATCCTTGGAGGAGTTATTGAGAAAGTGACTAGAATGGGTTCTAGGGTTGCTGGTTAGTCATACCTCCTATCATTTTGTATCATAAAGTGAGCCAAGTAGTGAAATGACCGAGAAAAGTACAAGCAATATATATATATATATATATATATATAAAAAATTGTTTAGGAGTGATAAAATTAATCATATTAATTGAATTAACCAATAAAATTTATATATTTTGTAATTAGAAAATAATATTTTTCTTATAAACTAAACAATAAAATATGAGATTTTAAGATAGAAAATGATTGACACTCTAATTGGTTGACTCCAAATCAATCATTATATTCCTATGATGTAGGCAAGATGTTGTAAAGTCAAAACATAAATAATGGATAATCTTACAAATATGTTGAGAAAATTGACTTAAAGTATTTTTGTTCTAGCTAATATCATTAGCAAGGTATATAGGTAACCAAGTCATATTAGAGAAAATTTGGGGTCTAAAATGGGTTAGCAAGGTATATAGGTAACCAAGTCATATTAGAGAAAATTTGGGGTCTAAAATGGGTTAGCAAGGTATATAGGTAACCAAGTCATATTAGAGAAAATCTGGGGTCTAAAATGAGCCTTATAAGAAAACGAGCCATCATATAAGAAAAAACAAGTCAACCATAATTTCTTGATGAGTTTGATTTCAAGAACCAATATAATTTTAATAAAACGAGTCAATTGTAATGGTTGACTTGAGATATTTGTCATAAAAAACTATTTTTTTGTTCGTATTTTCAACACATCTCCTTTTGTTTTTGCTCAAATTTCGAGCGGGAGCACTCCTTGGATGCATAATTAAATTATGCATCCAACGAGTACCCACACTACATACTTTTGATGGACCCCGCTGCCCCAAAAACAAGAAATACCTGAAAAAACGTGATGATGATATGAAACAATCCCAGAAGCAAACCTGAGTACTAGTAACACTGACTCCAACTGGGGATATCACTTCCCTGCGAAGTGCTAAGAACCTGCAGACTAGTGCCTTATTTGTTCCAGCAACTATGTACTCCTGCAATCTTCATTATGCTCTGATATCTATCCCATTTATGAAAACCAATGACTACTGAAAATAAAACTGGAAGACTATGTACCAGTGCCTCCATTGGGTTTTGGAGTCTTAATGATGCTAATCTACCACACACCCAACCTGCTCAGAAATATGAGCTTATTTATCTACAAACCTACTCTAACTAATCAGTTGTCCTTATCAAGTGAAATGGAATTTTCAATGTAGCCAACCATTCTTATGATCAATAATTTGAAACTTGGTCCCAATTTTAATTGAGAGTATGGAAGCAAGACTTAGGAAACATGAATGGAAATAAAAATCAAGCAAATATCTTGTTTCCTCATCAATACATAAATGAAATTTAAATTCTCCAACAGTCTCCATATAGGTGGCTATTGGGTCTTGCAAGTACATGGTTACCTGCTCATAGAAACATTGATTCATTGCAACTCAAGAAATATTGCTAATGTAAAATTTATCCTCCATCCACTGCTGCTTAATATCCCTGATAACTAACATTCGTTCCTGCAACTTGACTTGTTTTGTCAAAGTAGGATGTTACAAATGAAGAAATTGCCTTTGAAAATCCTTCTCTCTCACAATCCTGTGTTCGAAATTGATGCCTCCGCAATCCTTAAACTCAACTAAATGAACACCAAATCCCTCCAAAGAAGCTTTAAGGCTCATAGAAAGAGTGTGTTTATTAAATTCAGAAATGTCACTGGTCAAATGAAGAGTATTTTCAGGCTACTCAACAAGTGAAATTTTCTCGAGTATTACTTATTAAAAATATTGCTTTCAATTTCAACTTAATAAATGTCAGAACTATTTGAAAACGAATAATATTTATATTTAGAAACTTCAAAGCTTCTAGGAGATGGATGATAAACATGTTTAGAAATGACCTCTTCATCAGAATCTCTCATGAAAATGTAATCAAATTGCTGAAAAACATAATTTCCTCCCTTACCATATGAAAGTTCACCTTCATTAGAATCATCAAATACTAGATCTTCCCAACCTGAAGTAACAATCTTATGTAAATTCCCAGACATATCATGAGGATTTTCATAGGAAAAGGCTGAATGTGCATGTGAAGAATTCTGTTCCAAATGATCAAACTTGGCCTAAAAAGTATCTTTGTCGATCTGAAAGTCATTTTCATCAAAATGTGCATCGAATTTATCCAATTCTGAACCTCTAGAAAAATTTGAATATGAAGCTGAAGAAGGGTATATTGGAGAGGTAACACATGATATTGAATAAACTGATTCCATATCATTTGCACTGGTATCAAAAACAGGTTGAAAACTGAAACTTCGTAAATTATGAAATTCTAGAACTTTATGCTCATGAAAAGCATGGACAACTAATGAATTACATACAACCTGATTTGTATTTAAATATGAAACACTCGAAATATAATCAATTTTAGCAGCATATGAAAACTTTGAAACTTGACTGGAAGTTTCTTCAACTTTTGAAATCTCTATTCTAATACGAGAGCAACAATTATCCCTAACTTTATCGCTGTCCATAACTTGATCATGAGAACACCCTCTGTCATTATTTTCCCGTTGACTAAAGAAGTAGAAGAAGAATACAAAAACTCAACTTCATCCTAGCTCTTTATAAGGTCGATTATCATTATTGTTAGAAGACTCCTTGATTGAGTTTTGAATATATAATTGAATTTTTTTACAACAATCTTCAATAAGTTCATATGGAAATCACCTTTTACAATGTTCATTGGATACTGCATGAAACCCCTTCAATGATGATATACTAGAATGAGGCAGAGAGAAGTACCATTCACGTGCATCACCATTTAATGAATGCATGAACATTTTCCGTCTTCATGATGTAAATCCACCTGAGCCATGCATTGATGAAACTTAATGAGATGCTGTGCAGGATTATCTTCATCATTCACAAGAAAGATAGTATTAATTTGAACTTGATCATTAAGAAATATATTTTCAGCAGCTCGACAACAGTCTTCTGCAAAATGCTCTTGATGAAGATCTTCAAATTCATAGTAAAGTCACCCCGCTGATATAAATCAAGAGCATGAGTATTTTCTAAATCCTCATCAAAAGAAAAATTTGATCGATTAGCTTCAAGATTCGGGAAATAATACAAATATGGAAATGATACATCAACATCTTGAAGCGGTTGAGAACTCGGATTTGATCTTTCATGTTCGTATTTTTTCTCCAACTCCTCTACATCTAGATCTGATTTCTCCTGCTCATAGATTCTCCACTCCTCTGGATATAAATGTTCATCACAAACCTGATCTCGAAGTTTGTCACAGGCTCGAAAGTTTTCCTCAATTTCTCGAGCATCAACAAATAATTGTTCTAATGATGAGGATTTCCTTTCTCTAAGATAAAAAACAAGATCAGGGTGTTGAGTTTCTATATAATACAACATGGCATCAGTTTAAGAAAGTTGAATATGCTTAGGCATACTGTAATAAAAACTGTGAAATCTCCCATAGAATATGAAAAGAGCTTCATCCTTCTCTCTCTTCAAATCATTAAACTCAATCAAGTACTAATCAAAGGATTTGTTCTCACCCCAATATCTTAAAAAAACACTATGAAAATCAATCCATGAAGCAATGGAACAAGCTTCCAAATTTCTAAACCAAAATGCAACATCTCCAAATAAAGATTTGCAAAATATCCTCATAACTACATCCTCATGGATAATTTCAAAATTATCAATGAAATTTTCAAAAGCTTCCAAGTGCTTTTCAGCTGCAACATGGTCTTTTCCATTGAGCATAGGAAGATACTTGAAAAACTTGAGAGGGTAAGCATGCATAATCGATGGTAGCTTCAAAGGTCTAAAAATTACTCTTCTTATTCTTGACTGAACTTCAGTGGGTTGAAAATCGGGTTCAACAAGCTAACATGATTGATCATGTTCAAGACAAACTGGTATATGTACATAATTTTTATCATAAGGTTCCGCTGGGGGAATTAAATCAATATCTATAACACCAGAAGATGGCATATCTTCTTCCAATGAGGGATAAACAAATGAAGGCTTATGGTCATCATAGTAAACAAAGCATACGATGATCCTTTTCACATGTAATGGAAAGGACATGAAATAATTGATGAATACGAATAAAATTTCATGGAGAAAGCTTATAAGCTGATACCTAGTTTTTCCATACCACCCTTTCATCTTTTTTGAAAGTAGAACTGATCCTCCATTGGAGTCTTTGATTGTGGAGTCGTCCGATGAATAACTTTGCAGTCAATTTTATGTGTCTATCTTTTGTTCACCTTCAAAAACTAGATATGATCAATAACATATCATAGGGAAGATAACTTCATTACTCCGCTCCACAACAATGACGCCAAAAAATGTTATCCCTAAGGTCTGCACTCGAACTACTAAGGGAAAAGCTAGGGCATTTATGCTTAAGTCTGAGGTAAATTGTGGATTTTGGTTTGAAGTTTAAATGGTTGAATAATCAATTAGCCATTCAATAATTAAGTGGAACAATCAATAATGCAATAAGAACGACGATAACATATCATGGATTAAAAGGCTTTGCAATCATGAATTACATGAACTCAGAATTTAAAACACAGCTAGAATGTAAAAGTATGAAAGGTAAGCTACTCATTCATAGATTCACATAGATATTCCATCTCATAACAACGCCATAATTTGGAAAAACTATTTGAAAACATAATTAGACTCACAAGCAATGTACATTTAAGGTTTAAATGTCATTAGTATTGAAAAGACTGATTATGCAACCCATAAAACACTTCTATTTTCAAATAGATAATTAGAAGCAAAACTTGATAAGAGGCACAATTGCATTCATGATTCAAATGATATTCAAATACACATATGTTACACTTCTATCAAAGCTTACAGATCTTCCACCAATTCTTCTTGACTATCCAAAAATTCCAACCCCTTGCTTCCTCCTGAGGAGGATCCCTTTCTTCTTCCTTTTTTCAAAGTTTTATATCAAATTACATAATCATCAAGATCCAAAACTAATGGATCCGAAAACATCCTCCTCCATATTTAGTTTGCTGATTCAAATTAAAAGATCCCATCCCAAATCGAATTACTGAGGTGGCCTTTCAACTGGTGATTAGTCATTTTTGCAAGAAATTAAATTTCGCAAAATCTGGAAAAATAGGTTTCAAAGCATCACTTGTATTTCCCAGACCATGACACCTGTGTAAAAAATGAAAGACATTTTTGTAAATCAACCCGTTCCCAAAAAAACCCATGTTTTCGTTTTTTGAAATTCATCTCCATTTGTTCGAAAATTGTGCCCAAAGTCAGTATCTCGTATATGAAATACGAGAAATTCTGGAATTGTGGATCAAAATATATCCTAGGCAGTTTGGTAGCGCAATCCTCGAACAGTTTGATAGCTCAATCCTAAGGAGAGTCTAGTCCCATGACTAACCTTCACCTTTCGAAAGTGTACATATCATTTAACCAAGATGATAGCTCCTGCAAAATTGTAAACATAACAAGTACCTTGCAGATTGTGCCATCTTAACATATTCCACTAACTAATAATCAAATTTGAACCAAAATGTGGAAACAAACATAACATCATAGGATACACATCAAGGGTATGAGGTTTGTCTCGGGTGAAAGTTATTGAGATGATCCTGGAATAGATTTAAATTTCTAGGTATCAGGATTAAAAATGGAAATAATCCTAGGAGCAGACCTAAGTACTAAGACATACCTTTAAATGTATTAGGTTAGATCTCTCTTGACCCATGCTCATTACATGGGAACACAATCTCCGTAGGCTTGCTAAGTACATAGCCCTTTCATACTCTTGTCGACTCAATCTTGAAGTTCTACAATCCCTCCACCATGTCCTTCAAGATAGTTAATGCTATGTAGTGAAAGTGAACTGATCTCTTGTGCCATAGCTTGCATAAGCTATCATGGTCATGCACAATGGCTCTAATTGAATCTTATTAACAACTTGTACAAACTACCCTCTTGAACACCTATGCCTGAAGCTCAGCTAGGATTTGAGCATCTCCTTTAAAAGTTGACTTGCAGATCATCAATCTCAACGACACATCCTAGGTCTGTCATAACTAACATTGAAAGTAAATTCCTAGTTAAACTAGGAACATATAAAACACCAAGATAAACAACAATCTCTAAGGGCATCCAAAATGAGATAGATCCCACTCCCACTAATGGATATGTGGCATCATCACCAAGCTCCACTTGTATGCTAGTCCCTTGCTCCTGAAATCCAGCAAAATTTTTCTTGTTGAAGGTTATATGTCTAGATAGATCCCACTCCCACTACTGGATATGCGAGTTCATCACCAAGCTCCACTTGTATGCTGGTCCCTTGCTCTTGAAATCCATCGAAATTTTTCTTATTGAAGGTCAAGTCTAGATGCTCCATTGTACACATACCATCCGACACCAGACAATGCTAGATTAAAGGCATGAGACCTTGGTGAACGTTGCATCAAGCTTGGATGTAAGCTCATCCACTCCCACAAAGGATTTTACACTCCTTGCAAACTGCTTTTGCTATTGATGCTTGCCTTTACCCCCTTTTCTTGGGATAGTGGGAAGCATAGTGAAACAATAAATCAGTTTCTTATAAAAATAACCAACATAAATACGCAAACAACTCCATTAATGGATACTATATAATTGATGATTAAGATGATTTTTACAATTTACATTGCTTGGGATTTATAAGCCCATTTGTACCTTTTCACGTAAAATACATGACTATTGACTTATAATTAATTATTAATTTTTTATTATTAAGAATTAATATTAATTGTTATATTATTATTATACTGTTATATATATATATATTTTATATAACATTGCCTTCCCCTTAAAGGAAGTTTTATCCTCAAAGCTTATTGAAAACAAGGGTTATGTTTGATTTCTTGCTTGAATCGTCATCTCTAGATCATTTCTTTTAATATCTGCGACACTTGATGAAATGAGACGATAAGAGTTACAAATTCCAAAGAAAAAATTTCGCATCATCTCTAATGTGGTCCATCCGAGATCTATCTTCAGTGTAACTATTTGATCGCTTTATGGGATGGATCTTCTCGTTTGTTGCTTAGTATGTTGATTTGATGTTCTTGCTTGTCTGACAACATAACTCCTATGTGTATGTTCATTTTGACCTTGTCGTTGATCAAAATGACGTTTATAATTAGGGTGTCCATAAGGAATTCTTGTTGTTTGTTTTTCTATTGAATTGACATCTTTTTGAACTATGACGATGACTGAATTTGCATTTATTTCTTCTTCCTCAACTTGAATTTGTTTTCCGGGGAGTCTGGATGCTTCCTTCTAGATTTGCGCTATTTTGTTCTCTAATTGATTATTATTACTCTGACTCTTCTCGAACCTTTCGTCTTGCGACTGTTTGTCCTCTTTTAACTTCTTGATTTGTTCATCTAGTTCTTGATTAAGATTTCTCAGATGATGGTTTTCTTCTTGCAGTTTTAGTATTCTTCCTTCGAGGCCTTCATTGGAAGGTTCCATCTTCTGACTATTTTTTAGTTTCTTGATTTTGTAAGTAATGTCTTGTTATGAATTCTTAGTCGAAATAGTTCTTTGGTATTGCTTGCTAATTTGTCATTGATTTTAACAATTTCTAACTTGGGCTTCTTTTTAGTGTCGTCATACTTTTGCTGGAGTTCTTCCTTCTGTCGTTGATGTCGACATATCTCTGATTCTTGACTTTTTAGCTTTCTCTAGATTTGCGCCAATTCATTATCTTTGTCCATGACGAGCTTGTTTAAAAGCTTTATGTGTTCTTCTAAATCGTTATCACTTCTATACGATGATTCTTCGTTATCTTCGAACTTTTTGATTTTGTCTTCAAGATCTTGATTTTGATGAGATATCTCTTCATTCTTAGCTGATAACATTTTCTCAATATCTTCATTAGCCTTTTCCAGCTTTTGATTTTGATCTTTTAAATGATGATTCTCTTGTTCTATCAACTTATGACGAATGATCTGCTTACTCATCTCAAATTGTAGATTTTTATTGCTTTCTTTGTAGTATCCTAATTCGCTTTCCAGTCTCTGTGATTGCGATTGTGATTTACCTTGATCGTCCCTCATAATAAAATATTTACCACATATTGGACAAGAGCGATTGCAATTCTTAAAAAATGTTGGATATTGGAATTCCTTTTCGCAATAAGGACACTCAGTGCAAAATTTGGACTTATATATGAAATCCACAATTCTTCAATAAGTCCACAAATCTACTTCAATGACTTCCTTCAATATCTTCTTTTCCTTTTTTTTTTCCGTGGGGCAAAATATTATAACAATATAATTGAAAACAATAATGTTATTATTATAATTTTTTTTTTTTTGGGTGGGGTAAATGGAAGAACTAATGTTTTGGAAAAAATATTTAAAATAATAATTTTATTATCATATTTTTTTTTGTTTTTCAAATGAATAACTTTTTGGTTAAATTTTTTTTAATCATAAATAATATTATTAATTTTTTTTTGAATGACACTAGACAAAGTGAAATGGGCGAATGTCGGCTAGCATGGGGGGCGTTGGAGATAGGGCTAACGTGGAAGGATTGACTAGCGGCGAGCGAGGATTGGTTAGAGGAGGAGTGGGAGGTCGACAAAGTTTAGAGGTAGGTGGAGGTAGCCGCAGAATGAGGAATTGAGTAAGGTGGGGGCGCGCTGTAGAGGAGAGGGGCCTCGTGGGAGCAGCTAATCAAGGGCGTTGGTTGTAGTTTGGAGGTGTGGAGGAAGGGAAGTGAGGAGGAGGGTGCGTAGGTGGTGGCTGAGCGACGACGTGGGTTGGAGCGGGCTGGCGAGAGGGATATTGCGTGTGGAGGGAGCAGTGCTGGAGTGCGTGGGCCGTGGCTTGGTTGGGGTGAGAAATGGCATAGGTGGAGAGGAATGTGGGGGAGCCGAGGTGAACGGGGCACGAACACGAAGTGAATGCTGGCGTGGAAGTGAAGCAACGAGGAGGTAGCAAGGTAATGGAGCAGGGTAGACGAGTGCATGGCGATGGTCGAGGCAACAAAAGGGAGCGTGGGTAGCAAAAACGAGAGCAATGGAAAGAGAAGTGGGGACGGAGCGAAGAGGGGCACGCAGGAAGATGAGGAGTTGCAAGGGCAGCGTGAGGTGGCTGGATGAGGGGGGAAAGAGAGGTAGTTAGGTAGGCGATGGCACAACGTAGTAGTGACAGGGGGTGCAGTGGAGAGGGGAGGTTCTAGCGAAGTACGAAATGTGCTTGGGTGTTAATTGCGGCAGGGTGTGGCACGACGAGCAGGCAGGGATGGAGTGGGCGGCTGCGACAGGTTGTGGGGAAGAAGACTGTGAGATGGGTGGTCAAAAACTTGAGGTGGGTCAAAGGCCCAGTTTAGGAGAAACTCCAGAAAAATTTGGCCAAAAGCCGATAAAATGCTCAAGGGGCTCTGATACCACTGAAACAATAAAATAGTTTCTTATAAAAATAACCAGTTTCTTATAAAAAAATAACCAGCATAAATATGCTAAAAATTCCATGGATAATAATATAATTGATGATAAAGATGATTTTTACAATTTACATTGCTTGGCTTTGTAAGCCCATTTGTACTTTTCACCTAAAAACATGACTCTTGACTTACAATTAATTATTAATTGTTTATTATTTTATAATGTTATATATATATTTTTTATATAACACAGTGGCCAAACTTCTGACACTTGAAACACTTGATATAACTTAAGTCTTTGTTGCTTTGATTTGGGGAACCTAAATACTCTTTTTTTCCTCTTTGACCCTTTTGGGTCCTTTCTTACCACCCTTCATCCCTTTAATGAGAGATAGATTTTGTGCTCCTCTATACTTGCAACTATTTCCAACCTTGTTTCCCCGTAGACCAAATCATTCCATAGTTTCACAAAGGCCGGAAGCTTATCTTGGGCACATACACCTCAAACAAAATGCTGCTAAAAAGATGAAAACCCATTCAAATATATGGGTGCTAACTCTTCACTCTTGACCTCTTCTTCAATTGTTGCATGCTGATCACCAAGTTCAATAATCTTCATAAAATCATTACCTATGGTATTTGCCTTGCTCATCCATTTGGCTTTGAGTTTATTCCTCGGAAGTATCTTTTGATTGATGTTCTGACTCTGATGTAGAGTGACTATAGCATTAAACAACTCCGAATCAATTTTCCTTTTGGCGATGTGAGGGATGAGGGATCAAGTGATCCTTCATCGAGTTGAAAATGGCTTGCTTCTCCTTGGTTGTTTTCTTGTTATATTTTTCATGCTTTTTAAAAAATAGAAAAGCTCCCCAAGATTGGTGCTAACAATAGCAAACATCCTAAAACTGGGAAAAGTAGACGTCCAAAAATAACAAAAGCAAACTGCTACAAAAAGCCGAGTTTAAATCTAACTGCTAAATTTGGAACAACAATGTAACTATGAAAGTGGATATGAAGCTGGCCCCTCCCCTACATAACTCCAGTGCATCCTCCAAAGAAAACTAGCGCTGCACCTTAGCTCCAAGATGTTGCTGCACAGGAATGACGATATGATCTGCTCCACTGCTGCACCATGATCAAGGATCCTCCGTTGTCACTGCTGCACTGTTACTGCAGGAGACTACCCGAATAATCCATGATAACATTGTAACAAAGGGTTCCCAACGAGATTCTTGAGTGAGATTCAATTGATTTTAACCCTATATAAAATATTATACCATTACTTTTGTTACCCAAGATATTCCTATTCCCATCATGACATTTTGGGTTCTAGATAGGGGGGATTTTTATTCCAATTTTATGAAGGGTAACAATCACACTTGCTTTCCCCTGCAATTTTCCTGTATATTACCTAAAGCCTTAGCCTTTCTCTTCTGCGCCTTTACTCTCTCTTCTATCTCCTTGTATGAGTTTTGTTGTGTTGATGTAAACATAATATCATTATGCTTACTGTATGCATCTCCATTCCTAACAATTCCAACAAATATCTCCTTCAACAACAATGTATCTCTTGCTTTTACATTACCTACTTATAACTCATGTTGTTCGGAATAGCAAAGGTTAACATGTACACTGAAAGGAATTGCCATCAAACAAAAGGTTCACTTCATTGTGGAGGCAACTTCAGACAATAGAACCATTCCTATTGCTTATAGAGGTATCAAAAACTATCTTCTTTCCCCAACTTTATATCCTTTGCCTTATCATCTTAAATTCTATTCCCACTCGCTTAATCATATATCTTCTTGAAACATAATTCTCTACAAATCACTAAAGAAATGGAATAAGACTTTTGCCTAGCTATATATTCTACTTTAATTGCCAACTGTCATTGAATTCAATTTCTCAAAGTTCCCTCATGCCTTGGTGCATATAGCAGAAAATTTTGTAACTTGCCTAGCATCCAGTCACTGCTTTCCAGGCAGTGCAAATTTTTCTAGGCGGTCCAAGGTTGAGGGACAACTGCTGATGAAAGTGCTCTCATCACATCAAAAGAGTGAGCATGCCAACTTTTCTCTCATTGTCACAAAAAGGAAATCATCTGTGGACTCGTGGAGGAACCATTTAGTAGGTGAACAAGAATTTGGATAAGATGCTAAGCTCAGGGGAATGAAAATAAGTATTTGACAATATGAACAAACACTCTTTTGAATTACAAAATATGGGCAAAATTTTAATGACCCCCCAGTGCTATTTAGGCCTATGAGCTCCAAAGCCCAAAGCATCATTAAGAACGGAATCCATGTCAATCACACGCTCATCAAGAATCTTGTCATAGTACATTGCACTCCCAATCTCAGTTATTATGCCTTCCATTTCCTCAAGAGGCTGATCAATGTGCAGTTCGATTTGTGCCTTCTTTACAACGGTCACTTTGTAGTCTTCTGACTTGGCTTCCCTATAAAGTTCCTGCAATACCAAGAGATAGTTCAGGAAATCATGCAATTTGAACAGAAAATATTGAGAACCTACTGGTTATTTAGATTGCTATTAATATTTGAAATCAATAGTCATAAAAATGGCTACCACGTTAAATCATTTTGAATAATGAATCAAGAAATGAATCCACTGCCTACATGAGAATCAGTATTACAAAAATTACTTCAGCTTCAATTTTGAGCAGATGTGTTTATGAAAAGTCACCTTACCTAACCAGCTGCAAATATCCATTATGGGGTGATTGGGATGTATCGTTTTTTGTTTTTTGTTTTGGAAAAATGCTGCTTGTATTAAAAGAGAAAATTGTTACATTGGAATCTTTCAGAATCCTTACACAGGATACATAAAATAAATATGACAATCTGATTGCAAGCGACATCTAGACTTCTTGCTATATACATGAGAAACTTTACATATTTGTGTATAATGGTTTGGATTCATATGGATGCACATGAATATATATGTTATGTTAGGTTATGACTTTGAAATTATCTACAAAAAAGGGAAGAAAAATGTGGTGGTGGATGCATTGTCAAGGAAAGAAAGAAGACATCGAGGCTTTACTTTGTGCTGGTTCCATTCTACAAGTTCATTGTGTTGAAGAAGCAAGGATAGAATGGTAGCAAGAAAAAAATGCACGGTGACCAAAATGCATGGCAGCTAACAACTAGGCTAGTGCACCAGATAAATTTGTGTGGAAAAATGATTCATTTTGGTATAAGGATACCCTATATATATGTTAGAATTACCAACTTAGACACAAGGTCCTTTGGAAATTGCACACTTCTCCTATAGGGGAATACTCGGGATTTCTAAAAACTTATCATGGGATCAGGAAGGATTTTTTCTAGGAAGGTTTTAAAATTGGTGTTTAAAAGTTTGTGGGGAGTGTTTGGTTTGCTAATAAAACAAAGGAGAGACGATCAAGACTTAAAGTCTTTATAGAACCGTTATCCATACCAAGCCAATGTTGGGAATGTTGAAGAATGTAACTTCGGAAGATATTCTTATTTGTATTATTTGGATCATTTGTATCATTTGTATTGTACACCCTACAAGGATTATTATTGATGTAATTGATTATGTAAAAGTCATTGAAAGAGTCAATATAAACCCTAACTGTTAGGTTGGCCTGGAAAGATCTAGAAAATAATATTTTATTGTAAAGAGTACAGGTCGGCTCAGTTAGATGAGTCAAGCCGACCTAAATAGGTCAAGTGGTTTGTTTAGTATAACTAGGAGGCTTGCCCTCCTCATTTGTACACTTCACTCACTCATCTAATTCGCATGAGTAGAGAGAGAGAGTCGTTCAGAGTAGCTGCTTTTGGAGTCTTCTTGTTTTGGGTCTTTGCACGAGGGATACTATTGTACATTCTACATAATCTATATAGAAGAAGTTTGATGGGTTTTTCTGCCCTGAGAGGGTTTTCCCAGGATAAATTTGTTGTGTACTATTGTTCATGCTGTGCTTGTTTATCTTTCAGTGATTCTTAATGTTATTTCACTTAAAAAAATCTAACATGGTATTAGAGCTAGCCTAAAAGAGAACATTGTGCAACTGCTGCAACTACAGAACTAGGGTTTCCATTTCCAGAAACCAGTAATCTTGGCATTTTCGCTATAAATCACTTTTGGCAAAGGTTCAAGATCTGAAACTCGGACATGCCAAAGATGAAATGTCCATGTACCTTATGTGCGAGTTTCAGCCTAGATTCGCTGTACTTTAGGAGATATGGTCCATGCAAATTAGGGTTCCAGCCTCTTCCAGAATTCAGTTTTAAACATGTGACTTAGGGAGAAATGATATATCTCAGGCTAGGAAGATCCAAATCGAATTTCGTCAGATGTTCCAGAAAGGGCACAGACTTTAGTTTCTTTGGTGCGAGTTTCAAAACCCGGAGTTGAAACAATGACACGTGTAAGTCCGTACAAGTTCGCTATACTGAAACAGTCCATAAACAGTTCACCTTGGGAAACTTAGCATAATTCCCACTTGGTAAATCTAATCTCGCTCTAACCTGTGGGGTAGGATAGAGGACAAATTAGACTATCACAGAACGAAGTTTTAGACCTTGAGGAGCAAAAATTTATGAGATGCATCAGAATTAAGACCGGACAAATCTGCAATAGAAATCGAAGAAACTAGGGCATCAAATATTTTGCAGTCCTGTCCACAGATTTGGGAAAAGGAGTACATTGCTCAGCTCACCTTGGGGAGGTGCGCCTTTTCATCCTCTCAGATTTGCAAGATCCCGAAGTTGACAAATTAGGGTTTCTCTGACAAACCCTAGTACCTCCTGCAGCTAGATCTCAGAAGTCAACCTTTGGTTGAAGCATCTCATTTGGTAAGTTATACTCTATCTATTTCCATTTGAGGTTCTCATTTATCAAGTTTATCAAGATGACAAATCATACCAAGCTTGAAGATAAGCTTGAAGGGGCAGAGAACTTCCGAGCATGGAAGTATAGGGTGATGCTCATCCTAGAAGAGCATGATTTTGACAAGTATGTTACATAGGTAGTTGCAGAGCCAGTGGGAGATGGCAAAGCACAAGAAAAACCTAATCAAAGCTAAGAGGATCATAGTTGACTCCATTAAGGATCACTTGATCCCACACTTCTTTCTTTGAAGACTCCGAAAGAGATGTTTGAAGCATTGAAGGGACTATTTGAAGGAACCAACATCAATAGGAAGATGACCTTGAGGACTCAACTCAAGGCTGTGAAGATGCTAACAATGAAAGTATCCAGTCTTACTTCACAAGGGTCTCCAACATTTGAGATCAATTAAGTGCTATTGGAGACAAGGTTGAAAATGTAGAACTAGTGATGACTACCCTAATTGGTCTTCCAAGATCATGGGAGTCATATATTCAAGGAATTGTCCTAATAGGAAAGGGAACAAGAAAGGAAGAAATAAAAGACATCATGCTCATGCTATGGAGGATGATGAACCAGCTAGGAAGAAATCTAAAGAAGATTCCTCCAATGATGAGGAATATGTACTTTAAACCAAACCAAGAAGATGGAAGAACATCTTATCCATTTCAGCATCGGATAAGAAGGGATGCAATTGTAATTGGTGATGAAGAAGGAAAACATAGATTCAACACTAGTACACAGTTCCATGTGATCTAGAAGACTTGTCGATCATAAGCAAGAAATCTAAAGAAGATTGTCGATCATGCTCATGCTGTGGAGGATGATGAACCAGCTAGGAAGAAATCTAAAGAAGATTCCTCCAGTGATGAGGAATATGTACTTTAAACCAAACCAAGAAGATGGAAGAACCTCTTATCCATTTCAGCATCAGATAAGAAGGGATGCAATTGTGATTGGTGATGAAGAAGGAAAACATAGATTCAACACCAGTACACAGTTCCATGTGATCTAGAAGACTTGTCGATCATAAGCAAGAAAGGAACAGGTCCTCAGAATCAAATGATGAAGCAGAGCACACTGTCAGAGACTCCAATAATTCCTATAAGGAGACAAGGATCAAGAGAGATCCTACCAAACAAACAAAGATAAGTATTTGAATTGTCATTTCCTGTATATCCAATTACTTAAATGATATTGTTCAGTTGTGTACATACTTATGTTCCTAGATTTAGGATGTGTATTATGCATGTTAGAGAGTTTGCATTGATGAACATAATAATACTAATATACATGTGATGGGTAAGTGGCCTATAGTGCTATACAACATTCCATTGCTACTTATCTAGAATGAAACCTATTTGTTGACATGTTGGGAGTAGTGCACACTCTTAATAATGTTTTGGTAGAGATGGAAGGCATCTAGAAAGTTACCGTATGAATGCGGAAAATGGATGAATGTTGTGTTGAAGCATTGGCAAAGATAGTTGCATGACTATATGACCTATGTCTTTATGCATAAGAATTTGTTTTGAAGATTATGAAATGTTTTTAATCATGCAACGAAATTTGACTTGTAGGAAAGATCATGTACCTACAAGAGAATAATGATGAGACTTGTTCTAAAGAACAAGTGACGATGGTTCAACTACGAAATTCAAGAAGATTTATGAAATCAAGCATACTACAGAAGTACAAAGCGAGGGTTCTCTCTGAAAGAGGGAGTCGACTATGACGAGATGTTGCTCTAGTGGCCAGACCAGAGCTGCTGGGAATCGACCCCCCCCCCCTCGAATCGATCCCGAATCGCGCTCCGGAAGGAATCGATTCCGGAATCGCGATTCCTCACCGATTCCTCCTGGAATCGATTTGGTAATTCGCGCTCCCTTAAAAAAAAAAATGATCCCTGGTTTTTTCGGAAATCGATCCGGAAGCTACGATTCCTCATCGATTCCTAATCGATTCCGGATCGATTCCAGGTAAAAAATCGAACCCGAAATCGATTCCTAAATCGCTCCTAGAGTTCGACGGACTCAACCAAAAAAATTTCGATTTTTGCATTTTTTTTGGATGGGCTAGGGTTAGTTTGGGCCTATAAAGGGATTTAGAGTCCATTTGGACTCCAAATGGACAGTGTATTAAACTCTATAGCCGTAAGTTTTGGAGCAAGAACCTCTGGTGTTTTGAAAATATTTGCATGTTGATCATGTCAGATCTAGATTTCTTTTAGAAAACTGTAAAGATGATTGTTGGATTGTAACAAAGATTGTATGGGCAATGCCACCTCAATTTTTTTGATAAATTGAAAACAAGCTGTTATGTTTTTAAATGATATCGAGCAAATATTTTATTTTAACTTATTTTGAAGTTCTTTCTCTTGCTGTGCTTTCAACCAAAATCACATTCACACCATCATATTCTTGGGATATTACTTTTTAATTCATGTTACTTCATTCTAAAACACTTTTAACATAGCAGTTTTTCGTTCTAGGTTTCATTTCTCATGCCAATCAAATCTCTTAAAGCCACTTAGACTTAGCTAGAACAAAAAGCTTGCTGGCTTTTACTGGGCATAACAAACCACACAACTATTGTTATATCAATCTATAAGAAACAATGCATGTGTGCATGGATGACTAAATAGGCTCCTCTCTTGTATAGAAATGGGAAGTGCACAAGGTATCTCCAATTAAAGTAATCTCCAGATCTAATTTTCGAAATAGCCTCCTTTGGCTTGATTCTAACTTGAGTTGCTGGGAATCGAGCTGAGCGTTTTGGCTTTTAATGGGCATAACAAACCACACAACTATTGTTATATCAATCTATAAGAAACAATGCATGTGTGCATGGATCACTAAATAGGCTCCTCTCTTGTACAGAAATGGGAAGTGCACAAGGTATCTCCAATTAAAGTAATCTCCAGATCTAATTTTAGAAATAGCCTCCTTTGGCTTGATGTTATATCAATGTGTACTAAATGGTTATATGAATATCTAGATTCTATGTTTTCATGTTTTCTATAGCTAATTTGGCATAATACATGTTTTTTTAAAAATTTATATGCATCAAAATATATTAAAATATATATTATATAAAAAACGCTCCCGAAATGGAAGCTTTTGAAAATTTCGCTTTTCGCTCCAGCTCCCAATAGCGTAGGGCCAGACACACTTCCTCAGCGGTGGATATTACCTAGATAGGTGGTGTAATAGAAGTAGAAGTGGATATCAAGCAACCTCCAGGACACGGGACTCTCTACAGAGAACCACATGTGCACATATTGAAGAAGGTTTTGTATGGGCTCAAAAGGCACCCATGGGATAGGATGATGAGCTTGAGGATCACCTACAGTGATGAGACATCAACCTTTGCTACAAGGTTGAAGATGAGAAGCTCATAAGTGGGTGCAAGAGAGAACTTGCAACAGAGTTTGAGATCTTAGTATCCAGTGACCTAGGAAGATGACATAGATGGATACACAAAAGATCATCAGAAGAGAAGGCTACTAGTCACTCCGGTGCATAACGTCTCGATGCAGAGAGTACAAGATGCAAAGGGAGGATAGTGCTCAGTTACAGAGGGAGCAAAAAAGCTCTGCTTTAGAGGGAGTGACTACAACACAAATTGAGAGACATTATCACTTAGCCTCTATTAGTGGCAAAGGTTGTTTGCCTCAGTATCTTAGGGATATGCTCAGAGTGATACCAGATTCCTCCCCTCACGAAGAGGAAGTACGTGTGGTGTAGTTTAAAATAGGCACCCAGGACATGGTACGACAGGATAGACGAATTTCTGACGAGCTTGGGATTTACTAAGAGTAAAGCAGATTCCAACCTTTACTACAAGGTTGAAGAAGGGAATCTTGTCATTCTACTGTTGTATGTAGATGACTTGTTCCTGACAGGTGATGAGAAGCTCATAGCAAAAACGAAGAGAAAGCTTGCCGCAGAGTTTGAGATGACAGACCTTAGTATGATGCATTATTTTTAGGTCTTGAGGTGTGGCAGAATCCAGAGGAACTTTTCCCAGGTCAAGGAAAGTATGCGATAGAGATCCTGAAGAGATTTAGGATGATGGATTGTAAGGCCATGGCCACACCTATAGCATTGAATCTGATGTTATTGAGTGATACTACTTCAGAATTTGTGGATGCCATGATGTATTGGCAGATGATTGGTTCGTTGATGTATTTGACGAACATGAGGCCAGACTTATGATTTGCGGTGAACACTTTGAGTCAGTATATGGTAGAGCCGAGACATGTTCACCTTGTTGCTAATGTAGCATCTGTCTCAAATAAAGTTTGAATACTTTCGAGACAAGCTTGGTGTGTCAGAAAGGACCTCCCTCGAAAGAGGGAGTGATGATGATGACGTGGTTTCCTGGAGCTGTGGTGTGGTAGTTCAGTCTGACAAGCCTTGTTTGATCCCGAAAGAGATTGATATGTTAGTCAGACACGGCCTGTTTGATCCTAGGGGGATTGGCATGACTGACTAGGCTTGTTTGGTCCGAAAGGGTTAGTAAGTCCGACAAGGCCTGTTTGGTCCCCAGGTAGATTGGTATGTCTGACTAGGCTTGTTTGGTCCGAAAGGATTAGCAAGTCAGACAAGGCCTGTTTAATCTACCAGAGTGCTCACTGATGTTGTTCTAGCATTCACATGTTGATGATGGCGATGTTGTTCCAGCATTCACATGTTGCTGCTGATGTTGTTCCAACATTCACATGCTGCTGATGATGATGTTGTTCCGGTATTCATATGCTGATGATGATCTTGATGATGACGATGATGATATTGATGATGATGATGATGCTCCAGATAGATGATGTTGTTTTGAAACTTCTTATGACATATATATTCGGGAGATGCAGATGTCAATAGTCTGTGTACAAGAAGTGCAACAACTGGAAGACGACGGTGACGATGACTAAAGAATACCTTCCATGTGAAGAGGGAGTGTTGAAGAATGTAACTTCGAAAGATATTCTTATTTGTATTATTTGGATCATTTGTATCATTTGTACTGTACACCCTACGGGGATTATTATTGATGTAATTGATTATGTAAAAGTCAATGAAAGAGTCAATGTAAACCCTAACTGTTAGGTCGGCCTGGAAAGATCTAGAAAAGAATATTTTATTGTAAAGAGTACAGGTCAGCCCAGTTAGATGAGTCAAGACGACCTAATTAGTAAAAAGGTTAAGTGGTATGTTTAGTATAAATAGGAGGCTTTCCCTCCTCATTTGTACACTTCACTCACTCATCTAATTCGCATGAGTAGAGAGAGAGAGAGAGTCGTTCATAGTAGCTGCTTTCGGAGTCCTCTTGTTTTGGGTCTTTGCACGAGGGATACTATTGTACATTCTGCAAAATCTATATAGAAGAAGTTTGCTGGGTTTTTCTGCCCCGAGAGGGTTTTCCAAGGATAAATTTGTTGTGTACTATTGTTCATGATGTGCTTGTTTATCTTTCAGTGATCCTTATTGTTATTTCACTTGAAAAAATCTAACAGGGAAGAGGTCTCAAAGGATTTTATTTTTTATCACAAATCTACCAAAGTATGCAGTGAAAAATGTCATCGTGGTGGTGGTGGATCAACTCACAAAGTATGCCTAGTTTTGTTCACTTTAAAGCAAGTACAATAGTTGCAACATCCATAGAAATAGTTCAAAATCTATAAATGGAAACCCCAAGATTATTGCAAGTGATAGAGATCCAATTTCACTAGTAATTTTTGGACTAACCAATTTTCTTGATTGGGTACTCAACTATCTCAGAACTCCTCTTACCATACCTGATCTAATGGGCAATCTGAGATTGTGAATAAATGTCTAGAAGGTAGTTCTTAATCTCCATGAAGTACTCAATATAAAAGACCATCTTAGGTTTCAACCCCCCTTGAGGTGTGACCCAAGTGAAGTGACCTAAATATAGAGCCTATAAATATCCCCTTTGATAATATCAGTCATCTCCTATCAAGTAGGTAGTAGGTGACCATGGGCATCTAGCGAGTATTTGAACGAGGGAAGACAATCCATTGATATACCAATTGATTGAAGAAAACACGAAACATCTAAAAATCAGAGATGGACTCTCCCAAGGGGGATAAACTGAGAAAATGGCCATCATAGAGTAGAGGTCAAGATATGGATACAAGTTTATGCTGACAGTTGAGTCCATAAAACTCTCAAGGCAATGCAACAACTCAATAATTTGAAAATGGTCTCTATTTGGAAGGGGTGTGTTGCAACCTCTGCCTAGACAATGGGTTGGGGAACCATCGTGTTGCATTTGATGATATGACGAAGTTTGAGGGTTTAGACTCTAGAACCGGGTCCAATTAGAGTTAAGAAGGTTGAAACCCCACAACTCCAAACCATACTAAACTGTGGGTCTAATGATGAAGTACATGAGGTCCAATTTGGACAAAATGTCCTAGAAGTGGTGTCAGAAACACTTTAGAATGGCTAGGGATCCATACCCATTATTAACTCAAGGTTGGAGAGCTTGCCTCAAGCCAATTCCGAGACTGAAAAATTGAACCCCCAGATGTGTATGTGGAGGCGATCTTAATCTCCACACCCATGAAGTAGAAATGAAAATATGAAAGATTCTTCTTTGAGTCATGATCTTGGTTTTCCCAAGACTGATTGTCAATTGCTAAAGATCGTAAAAACGTAAGAAGCATGATTGTCAATTGTTGAAGATCGTAAACACGTGAAAGAGCATTCAAATGCCTTTGTAATTCCTCGGGGGTAGAAGATAATAAAACCACATCATCTACAAAGAGAAGTATGGAGATCGAGACCTGGTGGAGACAACTATCACTTGGTGGTATGTGCTCTTGCAACAATGACTTCAACTCATCAATGTAGATCCCAAATAAGATAAACGAGAGGGGGCACCCCTACTGCACCCAAGGTTACACAAACCATGGGTGCGATTGGAATCGACTGAAGAATCTGATACGGGTGTGACACTCATCCCAAAATTAGGAATCGGGGATTCGGAACCCTAACCCTAATTAAACCTAATTATCCTACATTTATCCTACGTAAACAGCTTTAGATTAGTCAAAACGAGGTGGAAGAATCCGATGAAGAATCCGAGAATTTGATTCGAATGCGGTTGGGTCTAGGGCCGAATCCGGTAACTACGACTGCACCCCAATGGTACTCTTGATGAAATTTAACAAGTTGTGTGTTATTAATAATTGCGACAATGAGAGTCTTTGAGATACCAATGTCTCCAAGCCTCTTGAAGAGGACCTCCCTTAAAAACCAAGTCAAAGCCTTTTGAAAGTCTACAAAGCAACAAAAGACTTTCAAAGAGTGGTACCTCACCTCCTCAATAATGGCTCATTGGGTGAGAATGTGGTCCATAGTTTGATACCTCGACCTGAAGCTCGCTTATCCTCTACCTCAAAGATCTCTCCTCTCTAACTCAAATAACAATAACTACGTCATTGTTGTAATAACCCAAGTTTTGACTTGGAATGTATTGAATCAAAATTATCTAAATGATGTAAATATGCTAGTATGGATTCCTAGTGCGGAGCTCAAGGCCAAGGCCCAACCAGTGAATGGCTATGCATGTATGATGTAAATATTTTAATTGGACCATATGGTTGGTTTGTCATGCTAACTCGAAAGCTTTGTAACTATTACGTTGGCAATATAATAAAATGGTCCAATATGGTTGTGTAAAGAGCACTAGAGGGGTTATGATTCCACTAGAGGGTAAGAGGAAAGGGGACCTGTTATCACATACATAGTAGCTGGGTTACCATGTGAGCATAGCAGATATCTCTGCACTTTCCAGAGCTTTGCTTTTACACTTTTTCGGTGAGATCAGCTATGATGAGCAACATTATTTTGATCACTCACACATCAGAGCATCTTTGTATCAGACATTTAGAAGACCTTATGCCAAGGCTGAGCCTTGAGACCTCAGATTTGATGACCAATGTGGCCTTTTATTCCATACAGTTGCAGTGCAATTCTTCAGTATTTCAGATACAATGTTCTCAGTGGTTATAGTTGGTTCACATTACAGATATTGATTGATGACCTAATATATATATGATGTGCATTGATGTTATTACCTTGTTGTTTAGGTTATTTTTATTAGCACTGACTTGGTATAAAGTAGTTATGATCTGGTAGTGTATTAAAATTGTAATGAAATTGGTTATGGATTATAAGTATTGGTTGTACTACTGACATTTGGAAGCTCTTGTTTATACTTGTTGGTCCTTACCTTCTTATGAATATGAACATGATCATTTAGTGTCTCTCTGACCTGCTTGCTTAGGCACCATCTTCACTTGTCTCCACCCATCCATTTGTCATCTCCCCTATATTGGTTTTCACCCTGACTTACACCTTGACTTGTGATATGGAGGATCCTTTTCCGCTTCTGCCTCTATGTTGGACTTGCATCCATGTTTATATTGTGTCTCGGCTCTGAGTTGGCAACAAAACTTGCCCTTGGTGAGTTGGATTCTATGCCTTTATTATTCTAGTCGGTTGCCCCGATGTTTGGTTTAGATTGCGGAAGTCCCCCTAGTTGCTTGAGTTGTGTTGGCTAAAACCTGAAGCAAAATTGTACTACATATGGAAACTATTGTTATATCTTGTACAACCCAATGAAAGGGGCTATGAAATTGAAGTGGAACTCAAATGTTATGAAATGTAAATGCACCCCAGATGTAAGCTGCGATTAGTTGTGCTTATAAGCACATGTAAAATCCCAAAGGGGTCATATTAGCCCTAAAAAGCAATGGATAAATGTATGCTAAATCTAAAGATTGCTGGTCATGAAATGAAATGAAATGAAAGGTCCTAAAAAGCAGAGGCTAAAGTATGCTAAATCTAAAGACTGCTGACCTTGTGTGAAACTTTCCTCATTGAGCCTATGGGTGATGATGTGAGATGGAGCAAGGGACAGCTAATTCTAACTGTCCCCTAGAACCTCAAGTTACGGTTAACCGGGCACCTAGTTCATGACGGTTCTAGTAGTAGACAATTTTTGCCAAGGTTCAATAAGCACTTCTCTGAACAACTTATCCATTTGTGAGACACCGCTATTCCTTGTGTATATCTTGTCCAACACATGCTTAAGTGTGTAACACCATGTCCTTCATCCAAAGTACCATAGTGTCAAGCCAGTCAAGTCATCCCTTTTAAGACTAGCCTTATGTCTTTAGCCCTCACCCTTTGCTAGCAACTTGATCATGTTTACGAACAAGTATATTCTGGAGGTTCTTCTTGGAAGTGGATTATTTAACTAACCTATCTCCTATTTATTAACTGCCAATGAAATAATGCTTAATACTTTAGAGTCTAGCTATGAAAATGATCTAGAGAACACGTCTTAACTATTTGCACTTGCAGCAGCTTGGCTTCTTAGCCAGGGTCATATTTTGATCAGTTTGACCAAGGTCAACCTTGGGATCCGTGATGAGATGGACCACTTTATGTATGATGTTGATATATGGTCTTCTATATACCTTTTTGATGATTCCATATGATGGACACATGGTTCAGATGATGATTGATGCAGTTTGTCATGTTTATTATTATTTTCGGATCATCATATTTTTACACTGTCCGGGTATGGTGGACCCTACAGATGATCCTACAGGTTATCATGAGGTGTATGAGTACTCATATCTAGTGGATTAGGGTCTTCTGGATCCATTGAGACACTTATCTATCAGTTTCAGGCACTCCAGGGCATGTTATGAGCAATTTTCCACCTGTTGACCAGATTGGCCATGTTGATGTGGCATGTCCAGCTAGAGCCTTGGAGGCTAGTCGTTGCCTAGGGCGTTACAAGGGAAGGGGGTGGTCTAGCCACTTGTTATTACCATATTACCCCCCTTCCGGACATTATGGCACACTCAGTTTGACAGCGCAAGCACCTGGCAGTCAGTTATGGGAAGTATCAGGGTTTTCAGGAGGATTACAAAATGGAATAAAAAGGTCACAGAGGAATTTGATTTGGGCAATTGAGGCAAGGTTTTGGCATGAGGTCTTCTTTGAGGTGATCCATGGTGTATCCCACTCCTTCCAAATTAGTTTGCAGCAGTCAGTGGGGTCCACACAATCAGCAGGATGTCTTTTGATGTATTTTTCTCTCAGATTTGGAGGGGCAGGATTTGATCAATTGTGTACTTGGACATGTCATTGAGTCTCATGTTATATTATTGTGCCATTGGGTGGTGCTAGTGAAGGGGAGTAATACCTCCTAGCCCCACCATGTGCTCCTAGTCACTTGTCCTAGTCATCTTATGTGAGAGACGCTTGTTTTAGTCCCCCCTAGTCATGATGTCACCCCCCTAGGGTGTTTTTAGGCATGACATCATCCCTTTAGTGAGTGATCCATGTCTTATATTGTATTGGCTCATCTAAGCCATTGATTATATTGTTGTATCTTTTGATCTCAACCACTCATTTCAAAAGTGGTTAGGGTTTTGGTCTTCCTCATCCTATTTAAGGAGGAGAGCCCCCTATTGTAAAGGCATCTAGAGATTTTTGGCTCTTGGCTATTGGAATAAAATTCTATCTTTTGGATCAATGCTTGGATCTTGAAGTGGATGTTTGGTTGTGAAGATTGTAAATGCTTTGTCCATTGCACTAGAGGATATCTTGTAGCTATCTTGTAGCTATCTTGCATCTTTTGCCATATTTTTTATTTAGAGGTGAAGAAGACGTCTTGGAGGAATGCGCATTGGTGGGGAGGCTTGCCCTGCAAACTTTCTTCAATTCATGGATCAAACAAGGAGTGGTTTTGTCTTTGTACCAATCATTCTTTGTCATCTATTTCTAGCTTGTATCTACCTTCATTCTGTTTGACTGATTGATGCTTTGTCTCCTTGGTTTGACAGGTATAGAGGGGCACACGTGTGGGCTTGGACAAATCATTTTGGCAAGAGGGCTTCAAAATCTTCCATTTGCTCTTTGGCAAAGTAATCCTCATCACAATTGGCATTCATCTCATTATCCAGGTATGCTCTAAAGGTTAGTGTTTTTCCTCCTTGGCTTATCCATTATTTCTAGATCTCAAAACCCTAAACTTCAAAACCCTTGTAATTTTTATTTTTCAGATCTACTTGGATCTAGCATGCTTTTGGGGATATAATTTAAAACCCACCTTAATAATCTTCACGACAATCCCGATCTACAGTTTGGTGAGGTTTGGACTCCATTTGGCCCATTTCCCAAGGCACTAGGTCTCTCCAAGGGTAGTCGCACCCCTAGGAGAGTGGCCTCTTTGCTAGTTCTAGTACGTTGGTGGGTGAGATTTTTGCTTCATTGGATAGATCCGCCCCTAAAACCTACCCCTAGTGCTTCAACCTATTGATTTTCACCTTGTGGGCCCCATTACCCATTTTGAGGGTTGAGCCCCACTTGGGTCATTAGGTGATGCATTAGCCTTTTTCTTAGATCTACTTGTTTAATTTCATAAGTGGCCTAAATCAAACACTTGGTTGAAACATTTGTCCATTGCTTAAACCTCTCAACCAAGCCCTAACCACCTTGGGTCCACTTACCTTCTTAGATCTAAAGTCTCTCACCCTTGATCTCCTTGCTTAACTTTACACTTTTCCCTAGGAGCCTTTGGGTTAGCTACTCTTCATAGATTGGCTAGGGTCCCCCTTGATCTTAATTCATCTTGATATAAAGTGAAGGTTGCCTCGGTTGGCATGACACCCACTTGCATTGGGAACCGTGGCAACCCTTGGGTCACCTCTTTAGTTGTCTACACCTCTACCGTCCTGGATGGGATACCTTTAGAGACAACTACAAGTTGTGTGATAATAGGACCTATGGGAGATTAAATCCTCTATTGCCAAGTTGTTGAGCATGTGTTGTCATTGATGCCAAGAGAATAAGATGAGCATGTGTTGATATCAAGATGAGGTCATTGAATAAGATTGTGGACAACATCATCAGATTTGGGGTGAGCCCATGAAGTTCCAAATGTTGAAGAAGCGACATTTTCTTCAAGAAACAATGTACTTGCTCAGTCATACATTGAAAGTCCTTGAAAGAAAGCTTTGAGGCCCAAAAGTTGGTAAGAAAGCCCCCCTGCAAGTTTATGAAGTCATTGAGATGATCTTGGAAGGTTTGGTAGCCCACTTGTTTTGTTGAAAAAGGTCCACCTTGAAGAATTTGGAGACCTTGATGATCTCTTGAAGAAGACCTCGAATAAGTGCTTAACAGAATGTGATTGAAACCCATGAAGAAGTCAAAAGCCCTAAAAAATCCATTGGAATGATTAAGGACGGTTCAATAAGTCTTGGTCAAAAGACTAGTCAAAGAAGAATGTTGAAAAGATGAATGTTTTGAAACAAAGCTTAGGTCAGCTCAAAGATGAGAAGGAAGACTCCTATAAAAGAAAATCAAGACATTTGCATTCAATGAGTGTGAATATCACGGGTCATTGTGTGTATGCTCTGAATTTGAAAAAGACATACTTATAATGAGTTTCTTCTTGGTGATGATGGCGAGTGCCTCTTGGTGCTGATGGCAAGGTTTCCTTTGTTTTTGTGGTGAGCATGGCGAGCTTCTTTTGGTGATCTTGATGAGGTGATAAAAGGTTTCTTGTGGATGATGGTGAGTCTCTCTCGGTGGTGATGGAGAGTTCATTCTTGGTGATCTTGGCAAGTTTACTCTGAAATAACAGTGAAGGTCTGAGGTAAGAGGGCTAGCGAAGGAAGGAAGTCTAAGAGGCTCATGGATAGCATGG
Organism: Larix kaempferi; assembly: GCA_027924585.1. Classification (NCBI taxonomy): domain Eukaryota; kingdom Viridiplantae; phylum Streptophyta; class Pinopsida; order Pinales; family Pinaceae; genus Larix; species Larix kaempferi. Next base: position 14,399,635 of record BSBM01000017.1, on the reverse strand, counting down.
ATCAAGGTTGATATGGAACAGCTTGATAATGAGTAAGTCCATATTTTACTCTGGTTATGGACCTTGTTTGTCATGGATTTTGTTAGCAGGTTTGGAAATGATAATACATATGAGGTTTAGGCCTATTTTGGTATGTCCTGTTTGGCAAAGAATTCGGACTGTTACAGATCTGGGTTTTGAATATGAATGGAGAATGTGTAAGATAGTAATGGCAATGCTGTTGGAAGTATATTGATTACAGTTGAAAGATATATTGTTTGGTTCAAGGGCCTCTTGGTGCTTTTGGTTTTGGACAAGGCTTATTTGATAAAAAGGCACAATTCCTAAGGAAACATAATTTGCAGAAAACTTGAGTAGTGGAATACTAAATTACAGCAATAGGCTACAGCATCAATATTCGTTGAGATTGACAGCAGTTGAGACACATACAAAAGCATGTTTAGATGACGATTTATAAGTGTGCAAATGTAATGAAAGGAAGCATGCAAAAGTGATAAAACTGCAGTTTGTCGCAGCAGGTAAAAATTGGTAAGCTACAGAACTGGAAATGACAAGCAACAGCAGTATAACAAAAGGGTTGTTACAGAAGTATTGAAATGTTAAAGAGTTGGTTGACTGAAGAAAGCGGTCTAAAAGTACAGTAACCTGGGAAACTAAGGTTTGCCTGTTGCCCTGAGAAACTAAGGTTTGCCTGTTGCCTTGAATAAGGTTTATGTTTTAAGATAGCAGATTGTGAACAAAGAAGAAAAGATCAGTGACAGAGGCAAAGGAAGCATTCCTTGCGAAGTTGTAATCATTATTTTCAAATAAGGGTGGCAGGGTGGTGCAAGGCTGAGGATTGGGGTCCTTCCAGTTGGAGCTGGTAAACCAGGGTGTTGGAGCATCCTTTCAATGGTAGCTGATAAAACCTAGGGGCTTGGAGCCTCCTTCAAGTTGGAGCTGGTAAACCAGGGAGTTGGAGCATCCTTTCAATGGAAGCTGATAAAAACATAAGGGGTTGGAGCCTCCTTCCAGTTGGAGCTGGTAAACCAAGATGTTGGAGCATCCTTTCAGTTGTGGCTGATAAATTTTGAATGTAATTCCATTTTGATTTAAGAAGAGCATTCCGTGTTTTTCTCCCATTTGAGTTTCCACGTAAAATTCTGTGTCCAATGCATTGATGGTTTCTGTGGTTAATGATGTACATTGTATCTTATTGATGATGAACAAATGCATATATCGGTAATGCACTATTAAGGCAAGAAACAAAGAAGAGTAAAAAGTCAATAAGTAGTAAAAAGTACCCTATACTAATTCACCCCCCCCCTCTCAATATAGCTGAATATTCCTACACAAGTGACAACCTTAAAACTAATCCAATTGCTGCCATGTGCCTTAAATGACCAATTACTTCCTTCTAACAATTAAATCCAATCATTGAATGCAAGTGTGAAGTTGGTGGGAAAGGTCCTCTCATATAGTTATGGAAGCATGGGATTAATATACTTCTATGACAGTTGTAAGGGTCCTTTCTTCTATGGTCAAAAGTTATGTCAGTTGTCTCGTCACCATCCTCTCCTATCCCTTGGAGTCAACCACTCATTTTCTATTACTCATGCAGATTTACACTACGTAGAGTTTTCCTCTTGCGGTTGATTACCATTTACCATTACCAGACTGCGTATTACCCCAAAATTTGAATTTGGAAATAGAACTGCAGATTTGAGGGAAAAAGAGATGGTTGTAGGTGAGCATAGAGGTTGGGCAAGCTAGGAACCTTTACCCATTGAGTTTTGCTACTTCTGCAAGCCAAGAATTAACTACATCAGGTTCTCCAATAGCATGCAGCAAATTGGACTCTTACTGCACATCATAGATATCAAAATCGGACCGGTCATCGAATCGATCGACCCCAGGAATCGGAACCGGGCAAAAACTGGTCGACCAAATTATACATTAAATATTCAAAATTTTAAATATATATATATATTCATGTGCATCCATCAGAATTCAAACTATTATACATAAATATGCAAAGTTTCTCACGTATATAACAAGTAAGAGTGCATACAACCAAAATCGCACCGAGTGCAATCCATATTTGAACCAAGGTACATCAATAAATAGACTATAAAGTAGGGATTCTTCAAAACTTAGTTTTGAGGCCACCAACATCAATTTGGACAATTAGCACCACCAACATCAAGGTACATAGAGGGGTTGATGTGCTTGATTAAATGCCAATCTCATACTCTCATACATGATAGAATCCAATGGAAACATTGCAATCTTGAAATCCTCAAAATTGTTAAGCCTGTTGAATTTTTAATGGGATAAAAAATTCTACTTTTTGCATTTGAAGTCTAATGAGGTTGGAATCACTCTCAAACATTCTAAAACAATTAATGGTAATGTTAAAAAGTTAAGTAAAAGGATAGAAAATGAAGGATAAGGAGAATACCACTTTTACTTTAAGAATTTAATGTTAATCATTTAATATTACCGATGATGACTAGGTCTAGGGTTTACCTTTTTTTTCTTCTAAATTTCATGTTCTCTACCTTTATATAGCATTAGTAGGGGCCTAGGGTTCATCCCCCCTCACTTAAACTTTTTGTTCTTTTAAAGAAAAAATAAAAATAAAATAAAATAAAAATTTGAGGATAAGTGCGCCCTTGTACGGTCCATATAGAACCGACTGGTTTTGAGTATGAAGGTCGGTTTTGTACAAAACCAGCCTTTTCTGGTTTGGTACGTTGATTCAGACAAGAAACCCCTGTAAACCAGTTGGACCGACCGGTTTTGATAACACTGCATGTACACACTACTAAGCATTGTAAGGGTTGGATTTCTTGAGGGAACTATGGATCAGTGTAGGGAAATTCCTTCATTGCGCTATGTGGGGCAGTTGGAAGGAGTGCCATGGATGTGATGGCTGAGTGAGATTCTTGTAAAGCTTTAGATGAACATTTGCCTAAAAACACTGAGAGTATTATGGATTGTGGGCTGAGAGACAACAACCTGTAGGTGTTTCCTTCACCCTGGTGGCCTCATAGCCCAGCATGGGGATGGTTTCTTAGTAGAAAAAGTATATGCTGGACAAAGTGCCTATGGTTGGGTGGAAATTGCTCTTACACAACTAGCTGCTTGAATATTCTTTGTTTAAAGATAAGTATTTTCTTTGTATTTGAGTGTTGAATGATTTTATTTTATACCTGTGATAATTATGCTCGTATATGCGTGCTGTGTGTGTAGATAGAGTTTATTTCCATTGTGTTTACAATTATACATCTGCACATGCATAATTATTGTTATGGATCCGTAAAATGGCCATGGGGCAAAATTTATTAGCCCGAAATCGTTCATGTCCCCCTTTTGTTGTAAAAATGATGGATGGGGACGTGATAGTTGTGACATAGAGCTTTGAGAAAGCGTGACCCACCATAATAATTGTCCCATAGTTGCTTGGATCAATGCAAGGACCTAATATATAAATAGGGTGGATAGTATGGTGGGACTAGGGCGATGGGAAACCTGAGCGCACAACATTATTATATAGGTCAACAATGTGATAGGCCAATGAACGTATACCATGAACAACTTCCCCTAGAACCCCTTGTCGGCAGCCCTGCTCTTGTTCATCTCTCAGTTTGACTACCTGATATGTGTGTAGTAGAACATGTGGCAAGAGGGTGGAGAGAAAGAGAAACAAAAAAATGTACAAAATAAACATAATTGTGAAGCTTTGCTCCTAATGTACACAATAAACATGTATACATACAACTGCTGAATATATAAGATGTTTAGTGTCCCACAAAATAACAATCACCATATTTATTATTATTTACAAATTAATCAAAAATAAAATTGTCAACAGTCTACTAGTTAAAGCCCACAATACATTAATGGTTAACAAAATGTGTTTCCTCCTAGCAGATCACAAGTTCGAATTTGGAGGAGGGTAGGGCATACGCACCTTTATAGACTAAACAGTTAAGTTGTTACATGGAAGGGGTCCCTTCTCCCACAAACAAGGGGGTATAATACATCAATTTGGTGTCTAATAAGGCCATGACCTTAAAATTAGATATTATTATTATATTATTTAATTGATTTTAGGATGTTTGGTGATGGAATGAGACACATTGAACCTTAGATGGAGAAGATGGAAATTGGGGTGTTTTTTAACATTCAACACACTCGACAACTTTTCCAGCATTTCTGCATATATTCAAAACAAGGCCCTATACATCTTCCTCTTGCACCCCTTGAGCTAAGAATTGGGTGATTCAAAGCTTGAAACCAAAGAAGGAAACATGGTGTCATTGGAGCCAATTGATTTAAAACATCAAATAGCAACAATTTTTAAAGCCATTCACCACGAGAAAGAAAAATTCATATTCTTGGACTCTGTTGAATCTAACTAATGAGCTAGACTTCAAATGAGCTACATACTCATTTGATTATGGTAACTTCGGGGTGTCCTCCATGGTTTAGATGCCGTACATGGAGGTACATTAGCTGCATAGGCATCAGGATGGAGTAGAGGCACTCTACTCAATGGCATGAGTCCAGTGGGGGCTGCATGTGGAGCTTCAGGCGAGATTGACCTTTGCATGCATGAGTTTTGCATGACCTGTCAGTATTCAGTGACTGCATGCAAAAGTGACTTTTTGCATGCACCGGGAATTAGGGATTTGGCAAACCTAATTAATCGGTGAGATTATTTATAGAGGCAGGGGGTCCCCAGATGAGGTTACTCAGTTGCATTATTAGAGAGAGATACTGCTAGAGTGAGGAGGGCGTAGCTGTGCATGTGGGGCGACGTTATGAGAGAGAGAGGAGCTGCTGCAGGAGCTAGGAAGGTCAGATTTGAGCTAGATCAGTGACCTTCAGTTCCAGAGTTGCTTGACACCCATTACTGTGAGCTGAGATAGCTCATCAGTGTGATTTTTGATCAGTTTGGAGAAGGCCGAGTTCTCTTGGAGGAGGGCGCATTTCCCAAGGAGGGAGAAGCTCGTTGTGAGCTAGATTGACTGATTTGGAGTCTGAGACTTCCAGGATAGCATTGCCTCAGCATTGGAGGAAGGTTAGGGATGATCAGAGCTCAGATCTGCTGAGATCCGGACCAATACGAGCATTTGACATCCAGAGGAGAGGGCGCACTTGTGCATGCAGAGGAGGCCAAAATCATCAGAGGGCAGTCTTCAGAGCGAGCAAATCGGAGCTGTGAGATACAGAGAGGGCAGATCAGTCAGAGGCACCTTCAGAGCACTCAGATCCAGTTTGGCAGTTAGGGCTTACTCCTTCAGTGCATGCATTAGCTGGATGCATGCAAATTTAGAGTCTATCCTGTTTCAGAGTATTGAGTTACCGACTGAGGTAATCCTGTATTGTATTGTCATTTATATATCTATATGCTCTGGGCTCGAGAGAGAAGATAGCCCCACAGTTAGCTGGTTTTTCCCGAAAGGGTTCCAAGGTGCATCTGTTGTTTATGTGTTTGATTGCATTTATATTTCAATTGGTAAATGCAGATCTAGTTATTTGAGTCTATATTTTTATGAGTATATACTGATATTGAGACTCATACCGCTTGAGATCTCAGGGCGATTAAGAGGGAGTAGTGATCTCTGTTGCCAACTAAGTTGTACTTGGTTGGATTATCAAGCGAGCACGCAAAGTTGAACATGATACATGTTCGTTTTTGATGATTTGATATCTAGCTGGCCTCTTAAAGGGCCCCCGTTTTAACTTTTTTCCACATGTCCATGGCCCTGCGGGGTTTGTAATAAAACGTACTAGCATGATGTTTTGTAAAAGACTTGGTTCCTAGGACTTTTTGGCTAAGTCAGGTATTCCAAGGAGTTTTTTCACCTAGTTATTATGTCTTGCATTCGTGCATAACATAATTTTTGGGTGTTTCTCCTGCTCCTCCAAAGCTGGAATGCCTGGGGAGGCTGACGGGCCTTAGGGGGTTGTTAAAGTCTATGGGTCAATGTATATGAACATGCTAGGCGTTATTTTTGAGTCATATGGACATGTGCTAAGTCCCCCTAGGTTGTTTTTTTTAAATTTTTGGCAAGTTTTATTTTATCTGTAAACTGGGCCATTTTTTAATGGTTCAATTAAAAAATTTGTGATTGGCCTGGAAGTGGCGTCTGGAGGTCTTTTTTGCCTTAGCGGTGCTCGTTTTCTAACTCAGAGCACCCCCTAAACCCCTAAACCCACTATTCCTAAGGTTTGGATGCTTAATATTTTCCCTAGAGCCAAAAAAGTAAAAAAACCCAAAAAAGTCATAAAAAAATCAAAAAATGGGAAAAATTACTTAAAAAAATATTTAATTTTTTGAGTGATTAAAGGTCTGATTTATATCAGCACCTATTGGGGAGTATTTTTGGCTGAAATATATGACTAGTGGGCAGCTCGAAAGGTGGGAATAACTCCCCACATTAGGGAGGGCGCATCTCCTTCTCTCTTGGGGCGCATTTATTGAGAGAGTGGCCCACGTTTTATGCTCATGTTGCAGCATGTTTCAAGCTGATTGAATGGGCATGTTTTATGCTGGTTTGTGACAACCCAATGCAAGGGATGGGCAGCTATTTCTCCTCCACCATCCATGCCACCACTCCCCCTCTCATTTGGCAAGTGCGCCCCTCCTCTCCTCACTTGGTTTTTCTATAAATTGTGTGCTCCTCTCGATTGTTCACTAGTGAGAATTGGCGCAAGAGACATATCATTGTAATACTCATTTGGTTTTAAGTGTGAATAAAGAAGACTTTGGAGGTCAGCTTGTGGTGTTCTTGTTAAATGTGGATGTACTATCTTGTGTCTTTTTCCAAGATGACTTGCGTATAAACTTCATTCTTCAAGGGTGTGGTGTGCTCATCGGAAAGATTGTTACCAATCTATGAGATAAGTTGTTTCAGTTTATTTATTGCAGCAGCTTAGTGATGTGTGCTTGGTAAGAGATTATTTTTGCATTTTCCATTTGTTTATGCACATGCAATAGTAGTTTCTTGTGAGTGTATATCTACACTTTAACTTGTGTTGGTGAAGTCTGTGATATGCAGGTGTTTTCTTGAGTTGGCAAAAGGAGGATCTTGTTTGTTTCCCTCTTTTCTAATCATCGTTTGCAGATATAGTCCCTTTGAATATCACTAAACCATCTCCAAAAGCTTCGGATTTCAACGAAGGACTTGTTCCATCTCTCTCTCTCACATTAAAAAAAAATCAAATCTTCTGGTTATTGGTTATTGATCGAAAAGTGGATCTGATTTATATACTGCTGTTAAAATCTTAAATAGATCAGATTCTCTTATCAAGAAGTTTTAATTTTTCATTTCATAAAGAGTTCATTGTTATTAGATCAAAGCTCCTTGCTTATCTAGCACTTTCTTTTCGAAAACTAGTTTAAATCGTCAAAAAATTTCAAGCTTCTCTGAAGTAGTGTTAGATCTGATTTCAAAGTATTACCTAGCTGTCCTAGAGCTTGAAATTTGCAGCAAATAAAAGCTAGCAAAGATCCCAAGTAGACAAGCCCCATAGCTTGTTCTACTTGGTTACTTTCCGTCATTTTAACTTAGATTTTTTTGGGTTTTTAGGAAGTGTTCCAAAGACACTCTTAAAGTGTTTTGGGGCATCTTATACTGACATTTGCTTGCTGGTTTGCAGCAAAAGACAAACAGGTAGGAGGAGGTGCTGCCAAAATTTCAAAGATCCAGGCAATTCGGAGGACCATTATTGATTTTTTGCAAACCGGATACCTTTTTCTCTCCAATTTTTGTAAGCCACTGAGTCAGTTAAGACCGGGGCATTTCTATTGCATTGTAACTAAAGTATCAAACAAGAACAAGTGGGCTAGTCAAGCGCCCACACCCCATCCCCCAGGGGGGAAAACTGTGTCGACTCAAAATTTCGTGGTTTGCAATTTTTTAGTTTAGATTTCTTTTTTCTGCACTTAATAAAATCAATTTAGGGTTAAAATTAACCTTCTTAGTCCGTTCCACTGGCGGGCCACAAGTTCACTCAAAACGTAGTTTTTATCATTTTTTTTTACAAACTCAAACGCCCCCCTTGCTTTCCCGAAGTAGGGTTTCCGTACAAGGGCTTGCCCGAGTACGTGCCTGAAAAGAGACTCTTGGGGTTTAAAAAGATAAAATTTTGGTTCATAAAATTTTCTAAAAAATACCAAGGTCTTCTTCCGTATGCTCTGTGGCTGACTTGCAGCTCAGTCTGATCCAGTTGGTACACATCCGAAAGGAGGAGATGACTAGTAATAGGATCTAATACCGCCCCGAATAAAAAAAACCTTTATGTGAAAATCCAGCACATCGCGAACATTTTGTTGTCGTGGGGAAATTTCTCAGAAGGCTTGGGACAAAACTGAGTAGTGACCTCTTGGAAACCGTTAGGCTTGCCCTCGTTGGTACAGCATCTGAACACCTCCTCAAGACTCCGATTCAGCCCAAGCCTGAGAGGGAAGCCACACATCAAAATTCCGGACATGTTCCCCTGTACCTTGCGTATACTGGGAACCCACCTGCCATAATAAAAAGATCACTTTCACATTAATCTTAAAATACACCAAGAAAACTGGCACAACATTTACTTTTCTGCTCATGCATCTATTTCGACTCCATTATAAGGCACTGGTCTATATTGATATTATTTCATGTTATTGACAAATGTTGCAAATGATGAAAATAGTGAATGGGAGCAAATGATGTATTGATGAATGTTTGATTTGCTTTATATAAGTATATCCTGTTGTTATCTTGGTTATCAAAAAAGTATTTTTCTAACTCCTAGATTAGACACCTTAGCTTGTTTTTTGTTTTTAGGGTCCACCCCCCTTGGCTTCGCTAGGAAAGCCTAGACGGAGGAGTCGAGTCCTAAGTGACAGCACTTGACTTTGACTTGCCCCCAAGGCCACACCAGCAGCTTGAAGACTTCTGCTGCGTTTTTTCCCAGGTGTGGAACCAGGCAGCAACATTTTGGCGTCGTTGCCAGGGACAAGTCTTTTTATTCCCGAAATACGACTTTTGAGTTTTCCTTTTTGTTTTTGCTTTGTTTGATGAATCTTTAGATTAGATTTTTTAATTTTTCATCTGGCGACTCCACTAACCTTTTTTCCTTTTATAAAATTTCAAAGAAAAGCAAAAATAGAATTCTTTGTGAGATTATTTAATATGAATATTTTTATTCTCACATGGCGACTCCATTGAAGGGATAAAACCCTTGTTTCTCATACAGTTTGTTGAGACTGTTTGTGTGTAGATGAGCTTGATGCATTACAGTAAAATCTATAAAGCTCACCTTTTGACAACTCCATTGATTCAGTACCATGTTTTCTCCATGATTACTTCAAAATAACATTGCTTAATTCCTGATATGGATGATGAAAGAAAAGAGTATGGTATTCAGGTTTCCAGTGCATTTCCTCCCATCGACTTCTCACACATTCTGGGTTTCCCTAACTCTGAGCCATATCTCCCAATTGATGGATACTTGAGGCTCCGATTTTTCGTGGAAATGGTGATTCACCTATATTTCACATCATATCTTTTGATTCATTGTTGGGTGAGGTCAATATTTGTCACGAGGATAATAAGATGTTGATGTTTGCTAAGTCCCTAAAAGGAGATGCATGGAGGTGGTATTTTGGTCTTCTTAATGGATGCATTACCTCCCTAGCAAATTTCTTTGCTATGTTTTTCCAGAGATGGTATGATGGTGATGGTGATATGATAAGTGTTATGGAAAGAACTTTCACATACCTAAATAACTTGGAAAGGCTGGATGAGTCCATGATTTCCACTACTGAGCAGCCCATCCCAAGTGATCCTCTTGAAGAAGTTCATGAAGCTCCCTCGACTGAAGATTTTGTTGTAAACCATCCTCTTGTCAACATAACTGAAAATATAGAAGATATAGCGTGTTCCCAAACCTATGAAGATGATCACATATGTATTCCTGATTTACCTAAAGAGGAAGCCATTATAGAAGTTGACAAAGAAATTCATGAAGGGTCTCCATTTCCAATTGAAGATTTTTCAAAAGAGCTCCCTCAATTTGCCATTGAAGATTTGGGATCTCGAGATTATTTCAGTGTAAATGATGATGCTAGTACTTCAGATTCACCTCAGGAAGAAACCATTACAAAAACCTCTAAAGAAACTTGTAATGAATTTTGTATGGTTTATGATGACACTCCTCCATTTTCTCCACATAATGGTGAAGTCTTGGACATCTTTACACCTTGTAATATCTTTCAAACCAAGCCTTCTAAGGATGAGTATCATGCTCATGAAAATTGTGAAAGTTGGCTTCCTTGTGATATCTTTGAAAGCACTCTTTTTGAAGATGAGGATGGGTATGGCTAGGATTGTGATGCAATAGACAAAGACTCCCCTTTCATTTACAAGGATGGGTATGATGATTATTGGACGGATTTAGAAAAACCCATATTTGATATATCAAGAGAGGGGAGTGTTGATTTTGAGACCGTGGGGAATTTTGATACTTCTCATGATCAATCAAAGCCACGCATAAGTATTAGTAATGAAGACTTGGATCAGCAGTATAACGAAGAGTTGGATAGGATGAAATCAGTGGAATGTCAGTTTCAACCTTCATCAGCACATTCCGAGGTTCCTTATGATTTGGAGCAGCTTGGGGCTTATACTTTCACAGAAATAAACTATCAAAAGAGCCCTTCAAAACAATATGATGAGGTAGTTGGTCTGCCTTATCATTTCAAGTTTTTTCTCAGCCCTATCCAGTCATGGGTAGAAGAAGCCTGCATGAGGACTTACCATTTGGGCAAACACTTCAAAGAGTTATCATACACCTATGATCTACCATCCAATCTTTCAATTCAGAATTATCAAGCAGGTTTGCATTTTCTAAACAAAGTACCCTTGTTTTGGCTAGTAACCAAACGCAAGGTTAAAAGTTTTTATATTGATAAAATGTTAAGATGGTTGCATTGGATTTATCATTTTACTTAGCATTTTATTTTGTTATGTTTAGAGTAGGAAAATAAGTTCATCAAATGAGCATTTACTTTCAACATTTCTTTTTCAGTACTTTACTTTTTTATACTTAGAATTCTTTAGTTTTTGAATAATACAACTTATGGTTCATTTGCCTCTTATAAGAACTTGTGCTACTGAAAGGTTTTCTTGTCAAGCTGAGATGTTTTTACAGGTCATAGAAACTGGAGATTCTGGTGTTCTCATATGCTCTCCTTGCCTGAAGACCAGATCGAGCACACGTTCCACAGTTGGAGCCAGATGTTGCCAACTAAGTTGTCCTTGGTTGGATTATCAAGCGAGCGGGCAAAGTTGAACATGATACATGTTCGTTTTTTATGATTTGATATCCAGCTGGCCTCTTAAAGGGCCCCCGTTTTAACTTTTTTCCACATGTCCATGGCCCTGCGGGGTTTGTAATAAAACGTACTAGCATGATGTTTTGTAATAGACTTGGTTCCCTAGGACTTTTTGGCTAAGTTGGCTAAGTCAAGTATTCCAAGGAGTTTTTTCACCTAGTTATTATGTCTTGCATTCGTGCATAACATAATTTTTGAGTTTTTCTCCTGCTCCTCCAAAGCTGGAATGCCTGGGGAGGCTGACAGGCCTTAGGGGGTTGTTAAAGTCTATGGGTCAATGTATATGAACATGCTAGGCGTTATTTTTGAGTCATATGGACATGTGCTAAGTCCCCCTAGGTTGTTTTTTTTAAATTTTCGGCAAGTTTTATTTTTTCCATAAATTGGGCCATTTTTTAATGGTTCAATTAAAAAATTTGTAATTGGCTTGGAAGTGGCGTCTGGAGGTTTTTTTTGCCTTAGGGTTGCTCGTTTTCTAACTCAGAGCACCCCCTAAACTCCTAAACCCACTTTTCCTAAGGTTTGAATGCTTAATATTTTCCCTATAGCCAAAAAAGTCCAAAAACCCAAAAAAGTCATCAAAAAATCAAAAAATGGGAAAAATGACTTAAAAAAATATTTAATTTTTTGAGTGATTAAAGGTCTGATTTATATCAGCACCTATTGGGGAGTATTTTTGGCTGAAATATATGACTAGTGGGCAGCTCGAAAGGTGGGAATAACTCCCCACATTAGGGAGGGCACATCTCCTTCTCTCTTGGGCGCATTTATTGAGAGAGTGGCCCACGTTTTATGCTCATGTTGCAGCATGTTTCAAGCTGATTGAATGGGCATGTTTTATGCTGGTTTGTAACAGCCCAATGCAAGGGATGGGCAGCTATTTCTCCTCCACCATCCATGCCACCACTCCCCCTCTCATTTGGCAAGTGCGCCCCTCCTCTCCTCACTTGGTTTTTCTATAAATTGTGTGCTGCTCTCCATTGTTCACTAGTGAGAATTGGAGCAAGAGACATATCATTATAATACTCATTTGGTTTTAAGTGTGAATAAAGAAGACTTTGGAGGTCAGCTTGTGGTGTTCTTGTTAAATGTGGATGTACTATCTTGTATCTTTTTCCAAGATGACTTGCGTATAAACTTTATTCTTCAAGGGTTTTGTGTGCTCATCGGAAAGATTGTTACCAATCTATGAGATAAGTTGTTTCAGTTTGTTTATTGCAGCAGCTTAGTGATGTGTGCTTGGTAAGAGATTATTTTTGCATTTTCCATTTGTTTATGCACATGCAACAGTAGTTTCTTGTGAGTGTATATCTACACTTTAACTTGTGTTGGTGAGGTCTGTGATATGCAGGTGTTTTCTTGAGTTGGCAAAAGGAAGATCTTGTTTGTTTCCCCCTTTTCTAATCATCCTTTGCAGATATAGTCCCTTTGAATATCACTAAACCATATCCAAAAGCTTCGGATTTCAACGAAGGACTTGTTCCATCTCTCTCTCTCTCGCATTAAAAAAAAATCAAATCTTCTGGTTACTGGTTACTGATCGAAAAGTGGATTTGATTTATATACTGCTGTTAAAATCTTAAATAGATCAGATTCTGTTATCAAGAAGTTTTAATCTTTCATTTCATCAAGAGTTCATTGTTATTAGATCAAAGATCCTTGTTTATCTAGCACTTTCTTCTCGAAAACTGGTTTAAATCGTCAAAAAATTTCAAGCTTTTTTGAAGTAGTGTTAGATCTGATTTCAAAGTATTACCTGGCTGTCCTAGAGCTTGAAATTTGCAGCCACTAAAAGCTAGCAAAGATCCCAAGTAGACAAGCCCCATAGCTTGTTCTGCTTGGTTACTTTCCGTCATTTTAACTTAGAATTTTAACTTAGATTTTTCTGGGTTTTTAGGAGGTGTTCCAAAGACACTCTTAAAGTGTTTTGGGGCATCTTATACTAACGTTTGCTTGCTGGTTTGCAGCAAAAGACGAACAAGTAGGAGGAGGTGCTGCCAAAATTTCAAAGATCTAGGCAATCTGGAGGACCATTATTGATTGTTTGCAAACCGGATACCTTTTTCTCTCCAATTTTTGTAAGCCACTGAGTCAGTTAAGACCGGGGCATTTCTATTGCATTGTAACTAAAGTATCAAACGAGAGCAAGTAGGCTAGTCAAGCGCCCACACCCCATCCCCCAGGGGGGAAAACTGTGTCGACTCAAAATTTCGTGGTTTGCAATTTTTTAGTTTAGATTTCTTTTTCTGCACTTAATAAAATCAATTTAGGGTTAAAATTAACCTTCTTGGTCCGTTCCACTGGCGGGCCACAAGTTCACTCAAAACGTAGTTTTTATCATTTTTTTTTACAAACTCAAACGCCCCCCTTGCTTTCCCGAAGTAGGGTTTCCGTACAAGGGCTTGCCCAAGTACATGCCTTAAAAGAGACTATTGGGATTTAAAAGATAAAATTTTGGTTCATAAAATTTTCTAAAAAATACCAAGGTCTTCTCCCGTATGCTCTGTGGCCGACTTGCAGCTCAATCTGATCCAGTTGGTACACATCAGAAAGGAGGAGATGACTAGTAATAGGATCTAAAACCGCCCCGAATAAAAAAACCTTTATGTGAAAATCCGGCACATCGCGAACATTTTGTTGTCGTGGGGAAATTTCTCAAAAGGCTTGGGACAAAAGTGAGGAGTGACCTCTTGGAAACCGTTAGGCTTGCCCTCATTGGTACAACATCTGAACACCTCCTCGATACTTCGATTCAGCCCAAGCCTGAGAGGGAAGCCACACATCAAAATTCCGGACATGTTCCCCCGTACATTGCGTATATTGGGAACCCACCTACCATAATAAAAAGATCACTTTCACATTAATCTTAAAATACACCAAGAACACTGGCACAACATTTACTTTTCTGCTCGTGCATCTATTTTGACTCCATTATAAGGCACTGGTCTATATTGATATTATTTCATGTTATTGACAAATGTTGCAAATGATGAAAATAGTGAATGGGAGCAAATGATGTATTGATGAATGTTTGATTTGCTTTATATAAATATATGCTGCTATTATCTTGGTGATCAAAAAAATATTTTTCTAACTCCTAGATTAGACACCTTAGCTTGTTTTTTGTTTTTAGGGTCCACCCCCCTTGGCTTCGCTAGGAAAGCCTAGACGGAGGAGTTGAGTCCTAAGTGACAGCACTTGACTTTGACTTGCCCCCAAGGCCACACCAGCAGCTTGAAGACTTCTGCTGCGTTTTTTTCCAGGTGTGGAACCAGACGGCAACAATCTCTGAATCAAATATTTACAAGGTATCAAAGCCTTGTTGAGGGTCAGGGTTGGCAGTCACACATAGATCTGCAGTGTTGGTGACTAAATCTGAGATAGATCTAGTAGATCTATGGAGATAGAGACCAGATCTACCAGATCTGAACATCTCAATTCAGATCTAAGGTTGTAGATGTCAGATCTATCAGATCAGTTGGTTTTGTGGTCAGATTTGTGATCAGGAGAGACTCTTGTTTCATTGTGGGTTACAGTATTTCAGTTTTGCAGAGTTATGGCCACTAGCTTGAGAGTAAAGTACAGGTTGATGGCCAAGCCTGTATGTGGGTCCAGGGAAACCTTCGATGCAGCTTCAGTATCAGTGACAGAGGGAGAGCATGATGCTTCTCTGAAGATGACATTGATAGAGGAGGAGCGCAGATTTGCATATCATAGTGCAGCAGATGTAGCCAGAAAGTCTTCCAGTTCAAAGGGAGTAGCTGCAGCAGCATATGATGTGTTTGATCCTGGTGGATGCTTCTCCAGCAGTACCTTCCTCGCTGAGAGGAAGTGTCAGTATAGAGATGTGCATAAGATATGCATGTGCATGAGGTCTTGCATGATGCATGTGCATGAGATATGCATGCACATGAAGACTGAGAGATGGTTGATTGAGGATGAGCGAGTGGCAGCAGTAGAGGAGGTTGATGAGTTTACTTCTAGGTTTGAGAAGGAGTTCTCATTAGCCTTAGTTCAGTCAGGACATGATAGTAGCCTACCAGAGGCTCAGGTTGATCAGAGGTGGAGAGTGGACAACACTCTCAACAATCATATGATAGGAGTGTGAGATGCATTCCTGATCCTAGAGCATACATCCATGCAGTTGACTCGGGATGTTCAGGGGGCTGACCATTCGATTACTGGAGTGGGCAGAGTGAGATTTCTGCTTGAGCGCGGGGAGCTCTTGGAAGTTTCAGGAGTGCTCTTTGTTCCAGGACTGAGAGGGAGTGTCCTCTCAGTGGCAGCCTTGGCAGCAGCAGGCTACCCTGTAGTGTTTCACAGGGATCAGTTCTTCACCTATCCTGGAGGAGTAGACCCAGTCTTATTAGGTCATAGGATCAATGGTGATTATTTGGTTCATGGACAGCCTACTTCGAGCACATCTGGATGGCGAGTGCATCCTCTTCAGATGCAGAGGAGGAGGATGAGCGGGATGCTCATAGCAGAGATGAGGCCAGGAGGAGTGCGTGTTCAGCATATGGGTGGGCAAGATGCTCACCATGATGAGGATCAGGGTAGAGATTCTGGAGTTCAAATGGATGAGCGAGATGCTCTTGACAATGATGAGTCTCAGGAGATTGAGTCCTTGGGCTCATATCAGATGGATGAGCTTGTTGCTCATGCAGGCACCAGTCAGAGAGTGAGCTGGTACGACATGGTTGAGATGGACTTGGCTCAGGAGAGAGCTAAGTCAGTTCAGAGACAGAGGGAGTTGACTTACAGAGCTGAGTCAACTTAGGGTCATAAGCAGAGGATCTTCAGAGCAGTATATCCACTTGACAGCAGTCTTCAGGACTGGTTACACCATTTGAGACTCAGAGGGAGTCTGAGTCAGAGTGCAGTGGCAGAGTCAGCAATGGTTGACAGGAGCGCTTCTTCTGAATCCACACATATGGAGATTGATCAGAGTCCTTCAGGTTAGAGAGCAGTGTTAGGCAGATCAGTTAGATCAGTGGCAGTAGTAGCAGACTTGATGGATCTAGGCATCAGTGTCAGGTTTTCGCTTGTTAAGAGGGAGTGTTAGATTATGGTAACTTCGGGATGTCCTCCATGGTTCAGATGCCTTACATGGAGGTACATTATCTGCATAGGCATCGGGATGGAGTAGAGGCACTCTACTCAGTGGCATAAGTCCAGTGGGGACTGCATGCGGAGCTTCAGGGGAGATTGACCTTTGCATGCATGAGTTTTGCATGACCTGTCAGCATTGAGTGCATGCATGCAAAAGTGACTTTTTCATGCACCGGGAATTAGGGTTTTAGCAAACCTAATTCATCGGTGAGATTATTTATAGAGGCAGGGGGTCCCCGATGAAGTTATGTTTGACAGACAATCTACCAAGAGCGGACTTGAGGCCTGATCTCCCTATCTCAACGCGAGTCTAGAACAAATAGAGACAGAACATAAATAACTCTCTTAGATCTAATTAGAGAGCAAGGAACTAGATGCTTTACCTTTCAGATCGTTGATCCTTTCTCCTTGAATGTTGCTCCAAGCTTGATGGTCTTCAGATCTCAGCTACAAAACTTGTCAAGACAACACAACAAAACAAGCAGTAAAAAGCATCTACACAATAATAGACCTAAGTAAGTAGTTAAGCTGGCAAACTACACAAAATATCATCAACGCAATGAGATTTGGTGGAAAGCATTTATATTATTATATAAATAAGGGAAATACATAGAAAGAAGTGATTACAACCAATTGACTTAACGTAGCAATCCTTCTCCGATCAAGCCAATGCCCAAGCCTCCAAAGGAAGTGTGGATCTCTCAAGGGATGAGTGGAGATCTCTCCTAAGCTAATTTCACTAGCATGTACATACTATAGACTTCCTCCCTTGGTATGGGAATGAGCTTCACTTATATAGGACTAGGCGGATAGGATATGTTGAGATATGGTAGGAGAGAGATAGGGGATCTCACCCAAAGGCTTGGGAACCGAATGCCAACTCCCCTATAGGCTAGGGATAATGCTCCACATCACTCATCTTCGAGAATGGACTCGAAGATGCACTTTTATACAACTAACTGACATCGTCTCAGGCTGCATTAGGACAACCTGCGACGTCGCATATTGCACAAGGGTGAACTGCGACGACCTTGAAAAGTAGGTCAGTTAAGCCCTCCAGTCATGGGAAACTTCAGGGATGTTTACACTGGGTCTCATGATGGCAAGATTTAGGTGTAACAGGTTACTCAATTGCATTATCAGAGAGATATACTGCTAGAGTGAGGAGGGCGTAGCTGTGCATGTGGGGCGAGTTTCTAAGAGAGAGAGGAACTGCTGCAGGAGCTAGGAAGGTCAGATCTGAGCTAGATCAGTGACCTTCAGTTCTAGAGTTGCTAGAAACCCATTACTGTGAGCTGAGATAGCTCATCCGTGTGATTTTTGATCAGTTTAGAGGAGGCTGAGTTCTCTTGGAGGAGGGCGCATTTCCCAAGGAGGGAGAAGCTCGTTGAGAGCTAGATTGACTGATTCGGAGTCTGGGACTCCCAGGATAGCCTTGCCTCACCATTGGAGGAAGGTTAGGGACGATCAGAGCTCAGATCTGCTAAGATCCGGACCAGTACGAGCATTTGACATCTAGAGGAGAGGGCGCACTTGTGCATGCAGAGGAGGTCGAATTCATCAGAGGGCGGTCTTCAGAGCGAGCAGATCAGAGCAGGAGATACAGAGAGGGCAGATCAGTCAGAGGCACCTTCAGAGCACTCAGATCCAGTTTGGTAGTTAGGGCTTACTCCTTCAGTGCATGCATAAGCTGGATGCATGCAAATTTAGAGTCTGTCCTATTTCAAAGTTTTTCTAAAAAATCGTGAATTTTTTAAAATTTGAATGTTGCACGACTTTTTCTAAAAAATCGTGAATTTTTGGTAATTAGCGTGCCATAATGGAAAAAATCGCCAATGAGGCTTTTTCACAGTTTAAAAAAATCGGGTTTTTTAAAAAAAATTAATGAGTTTTGTACAAGTGACATTGATGTCAACAATACTAAACCGTAATGTTAAATTCTTAAAGTAAAAGTGACATTCTCTTTATCTTTCATTTTCCATCCTTTTACTTAAATTTTTAACATTACCATTAATTGTTTCAGGATGTTTGAGAGTGGTTCCAACCTCATCGGACTTCATATGCAAAAAGTAGAATTTTAGATCCCATTCAGAATTCAACAAACTTAATGGTTTTCAGGATTTCATGATTGCAACGTTTCCACTAGATTTTATCATGTATGTAGGTAAGGGATTGGAATTTAATGAAGCGCATCAAACTCTCTATGTACCTTGATGTTGGTGGTGTCGATGCCTGATTGTTGAAGTTGATTGAATTCCTCTGACATGACCTTAATAAAAAATGTACCCTTCAATCAAGCAAAATCACTTATTAAGCATGGTAAGCTCTTTCTACCTTATTTTAACGCTTGGATTAAGTTTCACAAAATTGTAGGGTGTTAAATTGTTAATTGATGTCCTTGGAGGATCAACTTCGAGATTAGAGGTAGAGGCAAGGGCTAGAGCCTAGAGGTTAGGGAACATGGTCCTATTGATGAATAGGATCCTAACATAGACAATAATTTTGATGATTATGTTTTTTCAATTTTGATTTAGATATGTATTGCACTTGGTGCCATTTTGATAATATTTTGTCTCCTGTTTCGCGGACAATCTACCGAGAGCGGACTCAAGGCCTGATCTCCCTAGCTTAATGTAAGTCTAGAACAAATACGACAGAACATAAAATACTTTCCTAGATCGTATAGAAGTACAAATGTAAGAGTAGATCGTTTACCTTAGATTTGTAGATCCCTTTCTCCTTCGTTGATCCAATGCTCCAGCGCTGCCAGATTGCGAGTAGCTAAACCCTGTTGAACATGTAACAGACCACGAGAAGTGAAAGCATATATCTCATATGACAGATCTAAGTTAACAGTTAAGGAGGAAAACTCTAAACATCATCAAAGATACAACATTTATGGAAAGCAATTATATTAACTGTATTAAAGAGTGGAGAAGTACAATAGAAAAGAGGATTGCAACCATTGCCTTAACGTTGCAAGCTCCTTCCGACAAGCCATGCCAAAGCTCCTAGAGAGAAGTGGATGTTCCCCAAACTAGAGTGTTAGATCTATTGGGCTTAGTTTCACCAGCATAAGAGTACCATAGACTTCCTCCCTTTGGGATGGGAGTGAGCTTCATTTAAATAGGACTAAGTGGATAGGGTATGGATAGGATAGGTTGAGATATGATAGGAGAGGCTTAAGGGATCCTTCCAAAATGATAGGAATCGAATGCTAGCTATTCCAAGAGGTCAAGGATAGGGTCCCAAGTCAGCAAGCTTCGAGAAGAAGCTCGAAGAAGCTATTTTTGTCATTTAACTGACTTCGTTGCACCCTACCGTGGAGTAAGATGCGACGTCGCATGTTGCATAAGTGCAACTTGCGACGTCGCATGTTGCATGAGTGCAACTTGCGACGACCTCTCAAAACCTAGTACAAATGCGTACAAATCCTTCCAGGTCAATCACTCAATCAAGGTAACTTCAGGGGTGTATACACTGAATCTCATGATGGGAAGATTTTAGGTGTAGCAGAATGCCCCCCATAGCATGAAGCTGTTTGAAAATAGATAGGTGAAATGCTTTGATAGAAGGAATAGCAATGGACTTGTTGGACGAAAGACACTATCGCAGTACAACTTGACTCTGAGTACACAGTCTCAAATGACTCACAACATGGCTATCGACCAATACAATGCAGATCCATGGTAGTAATGACCGACTGAACACAATCATGACTACTAGACACAAGCGTAGATCCATGATGAGACGATAACACAACCACGACCAATACAAATGTGGATCCGTGTAATATGACTCAATACAAACTCCATTGCAACCTGGGTAAAATATGATTCCCCAGGGTCTTCAAGCCAAACCCGCAATGATACGAATCTAACCATGTGATTACAAATGTATTGATGTCGAACATGGTAGAAACCGCTTGATTACCGGTCATTGATGTAAACCGTTAACAAGCGCGAGGGAGATCACCATTAATGTTAATGATTCCCAAGGTATCACAGTACATATCACCAAGTGTGAGTAAGTGAGTTGAAGTCGAACGCAAGATGAAATCTTTCAATCAAGAGTCAATGATGTGGACTCATGTTGAAAGCAAGATAACCTGCCATTGAGGCATGCAGGGCCAAGGTACTTGGTTGGCTTCTAGATTCAATCCTCGAAAGATGAGCTGAAGTCGACAAGGATGAATCCGTTGAAGGAGGGCCATGATGAATCCCCCATCAATCGACATGAAACACAACAAAAGATGTGTAGAGTAGATCGGACGGTGTAGTAATATGCAAGACTGACTCAGAGTAGACCAACAAGGTGACGGACGTACTGACTACAGATGATAAATGGTGGACGTATTCTTGAACATGGACATGGCATGACTTGGCAGTATTGACATGACGAGTACAACACTAATTTCTAATGCAACTGATGAGGGGAGCTTTCTTTGAATGATTCAAAGGAGTAACAAGACTCAAGAAGTAGGTAAAACTCGAGGACAAATGGATGACCCAAGTACAGTATGCAAATGCAGATGAGTGCCATGTTCAAGAACGACTACGTACTGCCACTGGTAAAGTGTGTAACATAAAAGCCTTCCTTTTTCCCCATCATGAATGATGAGTGTATCATGTGTTTTTTACGAGCTTGATGAGGGTAACCAGATGCTCGGTATAGCTCATCTCATAGATGAGTCCAATCCCAAATATTTTTCGAACCTAGGATAGGAGGAGTTCGTCCCATGGTGGGCCCTTCAATGTAGGAATTTAACAAGTCCATAGAAGGTAAACTCGGTCGTCATTTCATATTTAGAGAGTTTGAAAAGAACTAAAGAAGACTCGAACGATCCTTTTTCGTAAAGTTAGCCTCATCGCCCGAAAAAGGGTAAAACAACACGGGAGAGGACTCTTCCAGTCATGATTGGCTGGAGTATACATTTTTCGTAAGTAGTGCCCCCTGGACCAAAAAATGGATAAACTATCACCAGGAAGATGACCATACAAATACTTTAACAAGCATGAACGCGACAAGTTCGCTTGGCAATCTTTTCATTTTTCGAGAGCCTGAAAAGAGCTTAAAGGTAGACTTTGGGGGGTATCCTTTTCTGTAGGAGTTTAACGAGCCTAGAAAAGTGATAAATCGCAACTTGGTACTTATTCTCATAGTTTTAAGAGCACGAGAACAAACGAAGAGTAAGCTCATCATCATAATATAATTACAATCTAACCGTTGCAAAATAATGACAAAACATTCAAGGGAGAGCTCATACAAGAGATGACCGTTGTAATGTGAGAAACGGCACAAAAGACCACTTAACCACCCCTACACACTTGGAAACTAGGTCAAATAGTCAACCGATATTCCAAATATGATTAAAGATGATCAAAACTATAGCAAATGACCTCAAAGCATCAAATATTTGAAAAAAGAAAATTCTATTTCATTTATAAATAGAAAAATGGGTCGAATATAGTCACCATTGTTTCATTTGCCAATTTGGGAGAAGAAGTGCCAATTTGAAGCCAAGATTTCATTCATCGATTCCGGGAGCTACGAGTCGCCATTTCATCCACCGTTCAGAGCAGGTAAGCCTAAACTTCATCCAGCAAAATTGTAGTGGATTACATTTTGATTTTAGGTCCATTTTTGGGGTTTTTTGATAGATTTATGGAGGGCTATTGCGCCCTCAGCTCGTCGCAGTCTGCCCTTTCGGGAACTGCGACGAGACCTACTCGGTGCAAGTCCCAAAAACGTGGAGTGCAACGTCATCGCACTGTGTGTAATAGCATAGTGCGACGGTGGAAATGCATATCCCAACCATCAAATTAAACCCAAAAGGTGGACTTCCCATGGTTGAAGTGAGGTCTAACAGTGTTTAAACACCCACTTTGGCAGGTTGATAGCAAGCAAAGATGGTATTAGAGTGGCGAGAAAGAGAACACGAGGTGCAAGATGTACAAGCCGCCGAAGATCCACAATGCGTGAATGCTTTGAGAAACTGTGGTTTGCTCAAGTTCATTGAGATTCAGGGCATGAGGGCCCAAATCCAGCTGTTGACACACATGCTCCGGTGTTGGGATGCGGCCCAGCAACACTTTGTGATCGGTGAGCACATCCTCACTATAGATGTTGAGGACATCTATTTCCTTACTGGTCTGTCCCGAAGAGAGGACCCAGCAGCTCAACGGATCAGAAGCTAGTGATCGCATTGTTGATGACATGGTGACGCAGCATTGTACTGCTCATGCTCGATCCTCTAGTGGGAAGATTCCCATTAGGGATGTTGTAAACCACCCACTACGTGCCATATTGTTTACTATTACTAGAGTGGCGGTGAGCCAAGCCCCACACATGGCCACTTGGACTCAGATGCTCTATGGAGAGGAGTGTATGTCCCCCACGATCTTCAACTGGTGGAAGGGTCTCCTCGCCAACATCCGAACTCAGCTGACCAAGTGTCGACTGGGAGAGCTCAAGCAGTTCGGGTACGGATCAATCGTTATATCGTTCGTCTTGGAGCGGATCCCTCTCTTGCGCCCACAGATACGACTGGATGATAGGGATCCTAGGGATCTACACATGCTCAGATGGGCAGAGTTGAGTCTTGGTGCCCCTTGTGGAGCCCCTGAGGGTTAGTATTTGTTTAGTGATTGTCTGTGTCAGAGGAGGTGCCTGGTCATTGATGCCAACAGTTGAGTCTTGGTGCCCCTTGTGGAGCCCCTGAGGGTTAGTATTTGTTTAGTGATTGTCTGTGTCAGAGGAGACCTTTTGATCTTGTCCAAGCCCAAGCTTGAAGCCCTTGGAGGCCTTGGGACAATGCCAAAAGCCCTGGCTACCCATTAATTTGTTTAAGTGACCCCTAAGGTGTTTCTATACCCCAATACCCTAGAATGTGTCCTTGATGTGTTGCAATAGATCAAATGACCCTTTCAGTGGTCATTTATGTTTTAATAAGCTCATGGCACCCTGGGAGAAGTCTAGGCAACCCCACACGTAATGAATTTATTGGTCCTTGAAGGAATGGCAAAAGTGATACCCTGAAGGTGGTCAAAATGGTCAAGAAAATACTTGAACCCACACCTTGATGGTCATGGGGTCTTGATGGCTAATAGAACACCATGCTTAAACAAATTTAATTAAGGTCGGTCCCATAAATTAAACAAAAATTCAAATTAAAAATTAATTTGATTATTAAAAAAATATATATATAATAATAATAACTTTTTAAACAAAAAAAAAAAACCATGGAAAGATGATATTTTTAAATAAGAAAAGCTTAATTTCAAATATTAAAAAGTTTTTAATAAATAAAACATTTTAATAAATAAATTAAATATATAATAATAATAATAATAATAACTCATTTAAACATAAAAGATGACTTTTTTAAAGAAGAAAAGTTTAAATTCAAATATTAAAAAGTTTTTAATAAATAAAACATTTTAATAAATAAATTTCTTAATATTAATAACTTTTTATAACTCATTAACTTTAGGAAAAGTTTCATTCAAATTTTAAAACAATAGCAAACATATTCATTAAAGGAAACCATTCATCTTATTTCATATAAATATATGAACGTTTGACAACTTATAAAATTAATGTTAATTAAACAATTTTAAAATTGGAGGTCGGCCCATAAATTTAAATTAAAATTAAATTTAAATTTCAAATTAAAAATTATATAAGTGAAGGTCGGCTCCATAATTTTAGCTTGAAAAACTAGTATAATATCCCCTCCACGATTTCACTCTTGAAGGTGGTTTTTCGCTGTTTTATAGCTCGGATCTTTTGGTGAAGGTACAGCTGAAATAGAGCTCGAATTTTGGTGAATGCATAGCTGGTAATACAACTCAGATTTTTGGTGAAGGCACAGTCTCATAACACGAATTTTTGGTGAAAGCTCAGCTGGTTTTAAAAGCTCAGATTTTGATTTTGGTAAAGAAGATTTCGTGGGGAGCTCTGATTTTTGGCAGCCGTAGAATAGCTGGAGATAAAGTTCGATTTTTTTTTTGGTGAAGGAATAGCTGGAGATAAAGTTTGATTTTTATTGGTGAAGGAATAGCTGGAGATAAAGCTCGATTTTTATTGGTGAAGGCACAGCCGGTTTTGAAGCTCTGATTTTTTTGAATGAAAATTTGCAGGCAATAAATCGTGGTAGATACAAGCAACAGCAGTTTGAAATTTTTGATGTTGAATTGTGAAGAGAATATAGGTGAAGCTCTGAATTTTCGGGGGTAACTCAGCAGCAGCAGTCAAGTGTGATTTCGGCGTATATATATCTGAGATTTTTGATTCTGAACATAGCTGCAGACACAAGAGAATAGGAGTACTGAGGCAGCAGCCTTTTGGCACATCTTTCCACCTGAAAAACAAAAGCCACAGGCCTAAAATGATGCTCTGTCTACAACCACTGTGGCAAACCTGAGGAAGGAAATCACAGGAATATTCCTATCGTTGAGAATCCTGGTTGCAATATGTCATAGAGCACACTTGAAGAAACAGAACTTTGGCAAAGTGACATCTGCAGAATTGTAAATACATAAGAATAGTTGCAAGTGCATAAGACATAGTCTTGTAGCTTTTTAAGTTTCGATAATGACAGTCTGTGCATTGACAAGTGATGAAGATTAGCAGTTGAACTGATTAAGCAGTGTATGAACATAGTGGCTAATTATTTGAAAAAGATGATTGCAGTTGATTGAGGTGATTGTGGAGTGGGCAACTGACAAGGATTTGAACATTTGACAATGGATTGTGACCGAGGTAGTACAGTAACCACGTGACCATGATGTGATTGTGACAAGTGATAGCCTGTTCACATAATAAGCAAACAGTCTTGTGTACAGACTTTTGGCATAACAGCAGATCTCAGATGAAATGGCAGCAGACTCGAATTCCTCAGACTAGGGATGGTCTTACAGTAACCAGGTATGTATACACCTATATGTTGATATGATCAGAAATTATAATGATGATATAATCAGAGATGTATGCTCAGCATACACAGTCATGATATGTAAGATTACACAGTTAGATGATGTTAACACAGTAAGATGTTCTGCAATGCTCAAATATGCTTAGTACACAGAACAATGAACTATGATCTTACACAGTAATATAACCCATTGATGATGAGTAGTAATTGGAGTTGAGGACATTTGCTGAATGAGCAGACTGTGGGAATGAGCAGTAAGTGGGCATGAGCAGAATTATTTCAGTGATTGATATGTGATGGTTATGGCAGTGAAAAGACTTGTTGATACACAGGGATGTTTTGGCAGTGAATGGTGTGCACAAGCAGATTCAGAGATTGGTATGTGACAAATTTACAGGTTGTGCAATGTGGTACAGAATGTGTCAATGACAAAACTGAAGTGGCAGTGAACAGTGAACAGAGGTAATCAGCAGCAGAGAGTACAGGGTTTGACAGGTCCACAGGTTCAGCAATCCTTCTTTTCAGGGTGGTAGGGTGGTGCAAGTGCCAAGGACTCACAATCTTGTGAGCTGAGCTGTTGTAGCAGCTTGTCAGTTGTGGCTGACGAAGCCTAGGGGTTGTAGCCCCTTCCAGTTGTAGCTGGAGAAATTGTATTAAATTTGTAACCCCAGTTGTTGCTGGGTCAAATTTGATTATAAAAGGCTTCCGTGGTTTTACACCCAGGACTTGGGTTTCCACGTAAAAAAAATCTTGTGTACTGTGCATCTTGTTTTTATTGTTGATGATTTACTGTTATGATTGGTGATTAGCTACTTGCTCTCGATTAAAAATTTGATTATTGGCAAATACTGATTCACCCCCCTCTCAGTATTTCAACAGTTATAAACAAAACGCCTTAAATAAGTCGCCTTCCCTTGGAGACTTTGAAGTTCCATCACATTAGTCGGAGGTGGTAGGTTGACAATGGCCTCCATCTTTAAGGGATCGATACAGATCCCATCCTTTGAGACGATAAACCCTAAGAGGCGTCCAGAGTCTACTCAAAAGAGACACTTATGAGAATTCAGACGGATATTGTACCGTCTTCATCTGAGGAAAATGGTCGTCAGATGATCCATGTAGAACTCACGCTGCTTTGAATGAGCAGGGAGATCGTCCAGGTAAGGTTCCATAAAGTCCTTAATGTCAT
Source organism: Larix kaempferi (assembly GCA_027924585.1). Taxonomy (NCBI): domain Eukaryota; kingdom Viridiplantae; phylum Streptophyta; class Pinopsida; order Pinales; family Pinaceae; genus Larix; species Larix kaempferi. The sequence goes on along the minus strand of BSBM01000017.1, from coordinate 14,373,025 downwards.
GGAAAGCATACGACATGGCCCGCTGGAATGTGGCACCAACGTTTTTAAGGCCGAACGGGAGTTTGCGGTATGCAAACATCCCCCAAGGACAGATGAAAGCCGTCTTATGTTGGTCGACTGGGTTGATCTCAATCTGGTTGTAACCAAAGAAGCCATCCATGAATGAAAAGATGACGCTCCTGGCACAATTGTCGATGATCTGGTCGATGAACGAGGTCGGATAGTTATTCTTTGGACAAGCCTTGTTAAGAACTCGATAATCGACACACGCGAATGGTACCCTGCTTTTTGTTCACAGGGACGACGTTTGAGATCCAATCCATCAACAGGATAGGATAGATGAAGCCAACCTTTAAGAGTTTTTCAATCTCTACCTTGATCGCTGCAGTCTTCTAGGGGTGTACCAATCGCAACTTTTGACATATAGGTTTGATGTCGGGATAGGTTTTTATTTCGTGAGAAACTATCGCAGGGTCTATCCCAGGCATCTCCTCAAAGGACCAAGCGAATACGTCTCGAAATCGCTTGAATAAGGCCGTACCAATAGCTATTTCTTCAGGGGAACACTTCTGGCCTATGCGAATGTGTTCCACTACATTAGGTTTCACCAAAATGTCTACCGAGGTGGTAGGCCTGATGTTGGCCAAGTTGCCCTCAGAGTCTGAAAGACATGTAAGTACGGGAGAATGAGAGAACGGGTTGATATCTGGTGAAAAGATGGTGGTAATGTTGTCCTCTATGTACTCCAAAGGTGGAAGAAAAGACGACCTATGGTGGAGGTCATCCCACGGACCATCATCAACGTTCATAACTTCCATGATGGACTCATCTAAATGAAAAGTCCAAAGCAAGAGATCAGGTAGAGATGATGCCCGTTGTAGAGAACAGGGTGGGGAGGCCAAAGTTAAGTGGTCCTCCGGTGCTGATTAGATAGCCTCGTAAATACGTTCAGCGGGTGAAAGAGGCATCGCGTCTCCAATCAGGTGTGTTGTGGCTTCGTCAGGTACAAGCCAAGTATCAGCGAAGTGAGATGAAATCTCTGCGTAGATCATGTTCACCGAGGCAACATGATTAGGGGGGTCCGAAGTGGGAAAAACACCCATGAGAGACGAATCTTTCAAAAGGCCAACCCCTATACTCTCATACTGTTTTGATGTTTGTCCAATGGAAGGAACATGTTCACCAGGATGAGTAGTAGCGTCCGGTGTGCAAAATCTAATTGGTCGACGGTAACAATTCGTCCTTGATGGGGGAATTGTACCACGCGGAAGACTGAAGAGGCTACCGCTTGCATGGCGTAAAACCAATTACGACCAAGCAAGAGATTATAATCTATTGGGGCGGAGACCACTTCCACATTGATGGTTATGGCCTTTCCGCCTAACTCGACTACAAGAGCTTGTAAGAGCCCATGAGGTTGAAAGCCATGCCTGTCGAATGCTTTCAACGTGGTAGGAGAACAATTCAATTCGAGAGAGCCGATGGCTCTCCAACAAGCGATCGACATGACAGAAGTAGAGGCGCCTTCGTCCAAAAGGGTACGATGGACAATTTTCCCAGCAATGTTTGCAGCTACTTGGAATGCGAACTGATGGGAAAGCCTCAGCTTGAAGTAGTCAAGTCGGAACATGATGGTATTCGAAGAATCAGGGTCAACCGCACCGATTGCTGCAAGGAGAGTTTTGCGTTGATTAGGACAATTCTGCAAAACTTCTAGCGTGGACATGGCGCAAGGGGCTTGTGCCAAGTCTTCTACGATATTGTAATTCTGTGATGCCCGAGCATTAGGATTGAAAACAGCTTTTCTAATCGTGCTCTTGGGCGGTCGCAATATCGAAGCTAAGGATGGCTTCTCAATGGTGACAGAAGTTGATGGTACAGTGACATTAGGTAAGGAGTTGGAAGCTTTTTCATTATTACTTCCAATAGGTGCCTTCGAAGGGACCAGCTCGTATGATCGCGAACGAGTGTTCAAATTGATCATCTCGTTACACACCATGAGAACATGCGCGGTATTGGATGGTTCCCCCTGGGCTGGGGGAGGTTGAGAAATCATCTACTGGTTTTGAGCGGGAAACGGGTCGTTGAGGACTGCGAGAGTGGGTTTACCCCTAAGAAACTTTTGGACTCCATCTCTATGGGGACACTCTTTGGAGAAGTGATAATCTCCACACAGTAAACAAGGATACTTTAGCTTCTGCTTCTGTTTGGTGTCATCAGGAGTGCTCTTTTGTTCTTGCTGGACAGAAGATTTCTTAGGTTTTCCCTTGTTTTTCTTCTTACTACCCGACTTCTGGAGTGAAGCTGATGAGACAGAATTCACTTCTTCACTAGCAGCAGGAGCGGATGACTTGGTGGTGCTGAGACCAGCCTGTGTTGGTGATGGGGACGAACCCTGGGGGTGCGAAGAACCAACAGTTTGACGAGGAGGTTGGGTGTGAAGTGATCCAATGATGCCATCGGCTTGGGGTCCCTTGAGTGGTTTCGCGGGGTCGTTAGCATCACGGGGTGCGTTGGGAAGAATATCAAACAATGTGTCGGATTGAGTATAAACAAAGTTTAGCACATGGGCGTGCGCGATGGCTTATTCTTCAGTGACAACACCTCCCATGGCAACATCTCGTGCTATGATAGGTATGAGGGACTTCGTAAACCAATCTGCTAGGAGTTGATTTGGGATAGGAGCTTTAATGAGACGACGTCTCCTTCGCCACTCATGAATATGATCAGAAATGTGAGTGGCAGTATTCTGATGGAGTGAGGTTAAAAGCTCGGTACCAGTTTCATACCGTATAGGCAATTGGAAATGAGTCAAAAAGTTCATGGCAAGAGAACCAAAATCAGGAAAAGAGTGGGGTGGTAACTCGATGTACCACTTGGCAGCCGAACCGGTGAGAGTCCTTTGAAACAATCTAAGACGGATCGAGTCGTCTATTAAGGAATTAGATGAACACCACAAATGGTATGTCATCACGTGGTTTTTAGGATCTTCACCTGGCTTGCCATCAAATTTCGGGATATCAGACGGGAGTTTCACCGAAATAGGTGGCCAATTGGTTCCATGGTAAATGGGGTCGTTAGTTAAACGAGATAGGTCAGGTAGGTTCAAGGTAGCCAGAAAAGGCAGCTGCGGACTAAGCTGCGCGTATTGATAGTACGGATAAGGCATGTAAGGACCAGTATGAACGTAGGGTGTACCAGGAGGAAACTGGCCATAGGGGTATGTGTCGCCCGAACCAAAAGAAGGTCCGCCGCCATAGGGAGGTGGTCCATTACCATAATAAGGTGGCCCATGACCATGAGGTGGTGGCCCGCCCCCACTGCCGGGAGGGGGTGGGCTGCCACCAAAGGGAGGTGGTCCGCCACCACAGTCGGGGTAAGATGGGCCTCCACCGCCTCCGCCAGGGGGCGGTGGTGGTCCGCCACCGTTGCTAGAATAGGATGGGCCTCCACCACCTCCACCAGGAGGAGGTGGCAGTCCATTACCGCCGCCACCAAATGGGTAAGGGCCTCCTCCGCCGCCTCAACCATAGTGGGGTGGGGGACCGCCACCCGCTGCCACCACTACCAGGATAAGATGGTCCTCCACCATCGCCACCGGCAGGAGGTGGTGGTGGTGGTCTTCCGCTACCTCCCGCAAGGGGAGGTGGGCCATGATGACAGAAATGAGGTGGTCCTCCGCCAGAAGGTAGAGGTCCGCCTCCTCCGGAGTTGTGTGGGGGCCCGCCGCCTCCGCTGGGAGGTGGGGGTGGACCAATGGGAGGTCGAGGGACTTGAGGGACTGTGAGCGAGGGCCCATGTTGTAAAACATTTTGCTGCCCCCAAAGAGTGTAAGGATTACCGGGGTAGGGTACCCCGTAGAGTGCATTTCCAGGGTAAAGTTGACCCGACACAGGGTTAGAATAACCTGGATATGCTTGACTTGATGGAGGTTGAATTACATTGGATGGTCCTCCAGCATGGGATAGTCTCGTAGTGGAAGGTCCAGGAGGTAGCGAATTGTCGATGGTAGGTCCGATGGGACTCCAACTGTGGTATTATGGTTAAGAGACGAGGGTTGCCCCCCAGCAACAACTTGGTGATCACTAGGTAAAGGTTGACCCAACACCTGTTGTTGGTTATCCACCGTAGGGTTAACGTTACTTGTAAAAAGGGTAGGGGGTAAGGAGTATCCTCCCCTCAAAGTTTGAGGTGGGGGAACAGGTAACTCAACCGTGGTGGTTACAGGTGTGTTGGACTGTTGCTGTTCAACAGGTTGGGCAGTAGGAAGTACTGAAACGGTCTCCTGTGTAGGAGATGCATGTGCAAGTTGACCAGTTCCAGAAGTGGTCACGCGTTGCGTGGATGATTCCGGTGACTCGAAAGATAAAGAGCGACTTGGGATCAGTCGATAAGGGGGTAACGATGGGTCTTGGACCCTTCGTTGGAGATTTGCTCTCTGGAACTCTTCAGCCATAAAACGAAAGTGAGCCAATTGGTCACGATAGTAGGCCAAAGGGTCGTCCGGAGTAGTCTCGCTGGGTGGGGGTGCAACGGCAAAATGGGCCACTGGGTGACCGGTAGAAGATGTCCAGTAGGCTGCTGATGGACCAACAGTGGCTGTGGGGTTGTCCTGGGGTTGGTTTATCCATTCCAATGACCCAGGCTCTCCCGAAGCAACGGAAGGCAGGTCCTATGAAGTGGGGAGTTGTGCTTCTTCACCCTGTGGGGGGTAAGAGGGGGGTGAATTTGGAGTATGAGGGAACAAAAGTCGTCCAACATTCAACGTGGGGTTTTCCACTTCATGTGACCCGACCCTGGCGTGTGGATCCATTCTTACCCTCGAAATTACCTCCTGATTAAGGGGATATTCGGGTGGTAAGTTTTGAATTCTACGGGACCTTCTCCAAGGAAAGTCAGCCAGAGTGATGAAACAAGAGTTTCTCCTAAGGCAAGCTAAAAGAAAGCAGACCAAACAAAACCCTACACAAGCTAAGGCCACAAGCAAACTTATGTTATAAGAGTGGATTCAACAGTCTGGAACCTCACGGGATTATCAAGGCATTGCAAACCGCTATATACTGCAGGGTCCAACAATATGACGCGACAAGGAGGATTGGAACCGTACCCTTGCCTGCATACCCGATTACCTCGACAGTATGTGCGTGCTAATCTCCCCGAGTGTTGTTCTCGGTGTATGTTTTTGCCAAAACGGCCAAATGGTTAACCCAGTTGGTTTCAGGAATCCTAGTGGTGTCTCCCGATATACGCGAGGTACGTGGGAGCTCAAATCCGTAGTGGTGTTGTCTAATGCACAACCGTTCGGCAAGAGACCTTCCGATATACTACCGAGTACGTGATACACCCTTCGATATACGCCAAGTACTCAAGATGACTTGGTGGGTACGTGAAGGAGCTCGATATACCGATAAGTACGTGGAAGACTACAATACCACAGGGATACAGTGCTGGCAAATAACGACAGCTGCCACGCTTAACGACGCCGGAACACGTCTCTAACTTACACACAAGTTTCTAAATATTTTACCCTAGTTCTACCGTTAATTTTATCTGGACGGTTAGGTGAATGCATGAGGTGAGTACATAATCAGAAACATAATGCAAGCCCTAGCTACATGCAAAAAGTATGCTTTTCTTTCGATGAATGCTACCTATGGGAAGGAGAAATCTTCTTTTTCTTTCCAACAATTTTGCCAAAGCAATGCAATGTAAAACAATCCCAACTCTACGAAAAATGATATCGAAACATTCTTTTCCTTTTCTTTTTCTTTTCAAAGTAAAATGACACTAGGTAATGAAAAGAGAGGATTCTAAGATGGAGTATGCAAGCTTTTCAATTTCACTTTCAATGACCTAAAAGCAATAGGAAAAAATGCATCTATCTTTCCTTAGCATGGAACTAATTTTGCAAAAACTGAAGCATGCTTTGAGTCTTTCAAGAAGATGAGCAATTCATAATTCAAGAAAAACGCAACTGATCAGACATTCATTCAATTTTTCCAAAAAATGCATAAGCAAAACATTCCAATGCACAAACAATTTTCTTCAACAATGCTTGAGAAATGATGGGAAAGAAGCACTTTTAACTTTTCAATGGATGCATCAAAAGATTAGCTTGATAACAACTGCTCTTTTAGATGTAAATGACTAAAAAGAAAACACTACTTGCAACACTCAGAAAACTCAAGGAAAGACAAGCACTTAGTCAGGCTGAAAGACACACAAGACTCAAAATCAGACAGTAGCAAGCAAACCAAGCAAGCCAAGCTCAAAAGATAATGTAAACGAGGTCTGGGAGTTGATCTAATGAAGTAACCAGATCCGTTAATGGAGAGGAGGGAATGCAAGGGTGAGCGGATGAAGGTGGAGGAGACAAGAGTGTCCACCACTACCGGTTCTCAGACTTGTCCAAAGCAGAACCCAAAACCAATCCAAACTAAGCCAAACACTCAACACACAAATCAAAGATGGGATCTCTGGCTGGATCTTGCAGCACATAGGGAGTTCATACAACAAACCAAAGCCCATATCAACAAATGGAGAGGGGATGCCAGCATGCCAAATTCGACGAATCGGCACACTCTGTGTTTGTACACAGTGCGACGTTGCAGTTCACCAATGCGAGAAGTGCGACGGTGTCGCAGTATACCAATGAAAGGACTGCGACGAGTGGCTAACCGACAAAGAACAAAGACCAGAAAAGACAGTGTCGTTGTGTTTTCACTAACCAAGTGCGACAGGCGAGATCTAAGTTCTGTAATGGATCAGATCTCCAAGCAATGAACTATGAAATGGTTTAGAAATGAATAGTATAAACTCAGAGGAAGCAGATCAGAGTCTTCGATATGAAGATCTGATAGTGAAATCGACTCAAAAAAGAAGTGAAAAAATAAAAGGCTTGTGTCAAGCAATCAACTGAAAATGACTCCTAGATTGACAACTATTAAGACAAAATGAACCTTCCCCAGTATGGTCGCCAGATTTGTTTCGCGGACAATCTACCGAGAACGGACTCAAGGCCTAATCTCCCTAGCTTAACGTAAGTCTAGAACAAATAGGACAGAACATAAAATACTTTCCTAGATCGTATAGAAGTACAAATGTAAGAGTAGATCGTTTACCTTAGATTTGTAGATCCCTTTCTCCTTCGTTGATCCAATGCTCCAGCGCTGCCAGATTGCGAGTAGCTAAACCCTGTTGAACATGTAACAAACCACGAAAAGTGAAAGCATATATCTCATATGACAAATCTAAGTTAACAGTTAAGGAGGAAAACTCTAAACATCATCAAAGAGACAACATTTATGGAAAGCAATTATATTAACTGTATTGAAGAGTGGAGAAGTACAATAGAAAAAAGGATTACAACCACTGCCTTAACGCTGCAAGCTCCTTCCGACAAGCCATGCCAGAGCTCCTAGAGAGAAGTGGATGTTCCCCAAGCTAGAGTGTTAGATCTATTGGGCTTAGTTTCACCAGCATAAGAGTACCATAGACTTCCTCCCTTTGGGATGGGAGTGAACTTGATTTAAATAGGACTAAGTGGATAAGGTATGGATAGGATAGGTTGAGATATGATAGGAGAGGCTTAAGGGATCCTTCCAAACTGATAGGAATTGAATGCCAGCTCTTCCAAGAGGTCAGGGATAGGGTCCCAAGTCAGCAAGCTTCGAGAAGAAGCTCGAAGAAGCTATTTTTTCCATTTAACTAACTTCGTCACACCCTACCATGGAGCAAGATGCGACGTCGCATGTTGCATGAGTGCAACCTGCGACGACCTCTCAAAACCTAGTACAAATGGGTACAAATCCTTCCAGGTCAATCACTCAATCAAGGTAACATAGGGGTGTATACACTAAATCTCATGATGGGAAGATTTTAGGTGTAACACTCCAATGGTTTGGAATCATAGCTTGGAATCTTTAATATATATTTTTTTCATTAAAATTGTAAAATTTTATGTATTTTTTAGCAGTCTGAGTCATTGAAATCAAATCGCTTCGAGTTTTTTTCATCCACTACATCTTTATATCAACACTTTCTCCATATTTATGTTCCAAGGTGTTTATCTGATGTTATTGTTGCTTTATATGTTTAAAATTCTGAAAAAAATGAATGTATTTTGTATTTTTTAATGTTTGCCGACTTTTGCCAATTTTTCCCAATTTTTTCGACGATGTTGCCGAGAAGTTGTATTTCGGACCCTTGCCGACTTTTTGCCAATGCCGACCTTTTCAACATTGCATGCTATATACTTTAACAAACTTTTTATATTCAATTCTAAAGGTTTGGATTTACATTGATGTACATGAATATAAATTTTCTTATTCCAATTTGAATATTTTATGTATTTTTTAGTCAACCGGTTATTCAACCTAGTTTTTCGGACAGTTATGGACAGGTTCATGATTTCAAGAATATCAATTATGGAACTGACTACTATGATCTGTGCTGCATGGGTACCCGGGGGGTTGGGTACACGAATTCGTACCGGGTACTTCAAAGGTAGGTCCCCTGCCGTACCCAAATTAGACCTCACGTACCCGAGACGTCATTCATGAAATTCGGGTACTTGCATGCAGTTCGGTACTATTATCACACCATAGTAGCAGGGCTACTATTCTTGCTTAGCAGATATCTGCACATTCCAGAGCTTAGATTATTCAGAGCTTAGCTATGATGACTTTATATTTTGAGATCACTCATGATCAAAGCAGTGTATTATTCAGACTTATGTTAGACCTTGTGTCAAGGCTGAGCCTTGAGAGTTCAGATTTGATGACCGATGTGACCCTTTATTCCATACAGTTTCAGTTCAGTGCCTAAAAATGTATTGCAACAATGTTTCAGATGATATATGATGATTATTCTTATGATGATGTTGTATGACCTATGGATTTCTGATCATTGAATGTGGATTATTATCTTGTTGCCTTAGTCGTGTTCACAGCATTAGCTTGATATATGATTCATGATGTGGCAAACTTTGTAAAACTTAAAATGGACTATCTTGTTGATGAATTATAAAATGGACATTTTACTTGCACATTTAGGTTGTTTGACAAAACTCACTGGTTTATTACCTTGCATAGATATGGTCTTTCTTTACACCAGTTATCTGCTAGCTTAGGCTCCACCTTCACTTGACTCCATCCATCTATGACTTTCCTTATTTGGCTTTAACCCTTGATTTGTCTTACTTGACTTTCTGATATTGAGGATGTCCCCTTTTACTACCTCTGTGTTTGGACCGCATCCCTGTTTGTTTAGTGTCTCGACTTAGAGTTGGTGACAGAACTTGCCTTTGGTGAGTTGGATTGTAGGCCTAAATCATTTCGATCGATTGTCCCGATGCTTGGCATTGGCACGAACTCCCCCTAGTCACTTGAGATGTTGTTGGCTAAAACTGAAAGCTCATGTACTACTTATGGAAACTTATGTAAATTCGCCCATGGAAACTAAAAACTCTAGAATGTGTTTATCAACACACGTGAGTAAAGGGCAAGAGCGATGAACTGCTAAAAAATACTCCGCGAAGAGTATAAGAAAGGTCCAAAAAGCAATGGTTCTTAAATTCTATATCTAAACAATTGTTGACCTTATATGTATATAAACATGCCCTGGATGCAAGCTGCAATTAGTTGTGCTTATCAACACACCTGAGATCCGAAGGGTTATGTCGGCCAAAAAGGCTATGAAATGAAATTGAATGATCCTAATGAACTTGGATCAACTTGATGTAGACATGATGCCTAAGTTGAATAAGCACTCTCTAAACAACTTACCCATTTGTGACGCACAGCCATTCCCCGTGTTTTATTTGTCCAGCACAGAGTTTGTAGCTTCCCCTTTCTCCCAGTCCAAAGTGTCTTTTAGTTAAGTTCAAACAAGTCACCTCCTTTGCCCAACCTTGTTCCTAGCCTTCATCCTTAGCTAGCAGTTAGACCATGTCCAATGGGTGAGTCTGTCATTTAAGCTATTGTGCAAGTAAATATAAATAACAACGGAATGAACAAATATGATTGATGCCACTAAATGATGTTATACTTTAAGTTAAGCTGTGAGTATGATTAGAGGAACATGTCTTAGTCTATTGATATGATTTATCCTTGGATGTATATTGACCTAGTCACACCCAGTTTGACTATGGTCCTTTCTTGGGATCCGTGATGATGTGGGCCATGTATGCTTATTGATGATGATGTATGGACCCACATACTCTTGATGATGATGCTATATGATGGACATATGGTTCAGATGACGATTGATGCAGTTCAACAGGTTTTATTATTTCTTCAGATCATCAGATTATGCACTGTCCATATATGGTGGACCCTACAGCTAGCCCATCAAAGCAACCCATGGTGTATGGGTACACATTCTTAGTAGATTTGGGTCTTCTGGATCCAATGAGACACTTATCATTCAGTTCCAGGCACTTTTGGCAGTGATAGATGCAGTTTTCCACTTGTTGACCAGATTTGGGGTTGATTTCCTAGCCTGACCAGCAGGGTACATGAGAGGCCAGTTCACCTAGGGCGCTGTATGAGGAGGGGTTAGTCCAGCCACTTGATATTACCATTTACCCCCCCTTCCAGAGAGCCTAGTGGGCTCAGTTTGACAGTGCAGGTGCCCTAGGGGGCAGTTTCAGCAACTTCACAGTTACCAAGGCAGGTTAAAAATGGAATAAAAGGGTCACTGAGGAATTCGATTTAGGCAATTGAGGCAAGGTTTTGGCACTTGGTTTTCACAGAGGTCTTCCAGGGTGAACCCCCCATCTTCCAGCCATTTTTCATCAGTCAGTGGGGTCCACAGAGGCCTTTTACTGCATGTCTCTCATAGATTTGATCATTTGTATTTATTTTGGACATATTTTATTATTTTATTGTGCCATGGGGATGAGCTAGCAAGGATTGATGCCTCCTAGCCCCACCATGTGCTTCATGTGTGATGTCATAGTCATATGAGGTGGGCCCATGTACTTTTGCCCCCTCTAGAGGATGACATCACCCACCACGAGTACTTTAGGCTATGACGTCATCATTATTTTTGAGTGATCCATGTGTTATGTTGTTATGATTCATCTTAGCCATTGATTATGTATTGAGATCTTTTAATCTCAACCACTCATCTTGTTGTAAAGTGGTTTTGAGATCTAGGATTTTGGTTTTATTATCCTATATAGGGAGGAGACCCCCTATTGTATAGCTCACCTTTGGAGCTCTGGAATATTGGAATAGAACACTTCTTTGTGGAGCATATTTCTCTTGTCTTGTGGGTTCTCTTGCATCTTGAGTATATAGTATCTCTTCTATGTATCATTGTGGGTTTTGGAGCTACATCTTGTTTTCTTGCAGGGAGGCTGAATTGGTGAAGAGGAGGACGATTTGAAGAGGGTTATTGTTGGAGGGATCCACATATTCTCTCTTGGGTTGATCTTGGTGACAGGGAGTATCATTATTGTATCTTTGTGACATAGTTGATGCTTTCTATTACATCTTTCCATCATTTTCATAATCATCTTACCTGGCTTGTTTCACTTGATCTTGTCTTGTAGGAGGAGGACGATTTGGCATCTTGGAGGAGGACGTTTTGGCTTGGAGCAACAAAATCTCACTCTTGAATATACACATAGGAGAATGCTATCAATTTGCAAGGTGGCCATAAGCAATTGAGGTAAGTTCTACAAGGTATGTGCCTAGATCCATCCATTTCTTCTTCATTGGTCAACAAACCCTTAAAATCAAAACTTTTGTTTTCACCTTTTCTTAGATCTACAAAGATCTAGCTTGGCTTTGGGTATATTAAAAAGAACCCACCTCTATAGTATCCACGGCAATTCGGATATATAGTTTGGTGGCATTTGGACTTAATTTGGCCCTTCCCCCAAGGCACTTAGCCTTCCTTGAGTGAGGTCGCCCTCCTTGGGTAGGTGAGTTAAGCTAGTTCCATCACATTGGTAAGTGAGATCCCACTTGATTCATGATCCTCACACTTGATAACCTACCCCTAGTGCTTCATTTCATTGATTTTCTCCTTGTGGGCCCCATTCCTCATTTTGAGGGTTGTGCCCTGTTATCACACCATAGTAGCAGGGCTACTATTCTTGTACAGCAGATATCTGCACATTCCAGAGCTTCCTTTATTCCAGAGCATGGCTATATATTTTGGATCACTCATGATCAGAGCAGTACATTATTCAGATTTTATGACCTTGTGTCAAGGCTGAGCCTTGAGAGTTCAGATTTGATGACTGATGTGACCACTTATCCCATTACAGTTTCAGTTCAGTGCCTAGAGATGTATTTCAGCAGTGTTTCGGATGATGCATGATGATGATTATTATGATGATGTTATGGATATGTTCTCACTGACTGTGGATTATTATCTTGTTGATTTAGTCATGATCATGGCATGTGCTTGGTATATTATTCCTGATGTGGCAAACTATTTAAAATGAACTGTAAATCATAAAATGGACAATTGCTTGCACTTTTAGGTCATTTAACAAAACTTACTGGTATTTCACCTTACATAGACATGGTCTTTCCCCGACACCAGTTGTCTGCTAGTGTAGGCTCCACATTCACTTGTCTCCATCCATACATGACCTTCCTGTTTGACTTTAAACCCTGACTTGTCTCATTTGACTTTCTGATACTGAGGACTTCCCCATTTTTCTACCTCTGTGTTTGGACCGCATCCCTGTTATTCAGTGTCTCGGCTCTGAGTTGGTGACAGAACTTGCCTTTGGTGAGTTGGATTGTAGGCCTAAATCATTCTGGTCGGTTGTCCCGATGTTTGGCATTGGCTCGAACTCCCCCTAGTCACTTGAGATGTTGTTGGCTAAAACTGAAAGCTCATGTTCTACCTTGGGAAACTAAAAAATTCGCCCATGGAAACAAAAAAAAGGGCAAGAGCAATGAAAAGCTAAAAATACTCCTCGAAGAGTATAAGAAAGGTCCAAAAAGCAATGGTTCTTAAAAGTTATATCTAAACAATTGCTGACCTTATAAATATGTGAAAAACATGCCCTGGATGCAAGCTGCAACTAGTTGTGCTTCTCAGCACATCTGAAATCCGAAGGGTTATGTAGGCCAAAAAGGCCATGGAAATGAAATTGAATGATCCTAATGAACCTGGATCAACTTGATGTAGACATGATGCCTAAGTTGAATAAGCACTCTCTAAACAACTTATCCATTTGTGAGGCACAGCCATCCCCCGTGTTCTTTTGTCCAGCACAGAGTTTGTAGCTTCCCCCTTCTCCCAGTCCAAAGTATTTTTGAGTTAAGTTAGACAAGTCAAACCCTTGGCCCAACCTTGCTCCTAGCCTTCATCCTTCACTAGCAGTTTGACCATGTCCAATGGGTGAGTTTGTCATTTGAACTATTGTGCAAGTAATTTTATATAATCACGGGATATGTTAACTTGATTAATGCCACTGAATGGAATTTATACTTTGAGCTTAGCTGTGGGAATGATTAGAGAAACATTGTCTTAGTCTACTGATGTGATTTATCCTTGATTATATATTCTTGGGATCCGTGATGATGTGGGCCATGTATGGATGATTATTGATGATGATTTATGGTCCCACATGTTTGATGATGATATCATATGATGGACATATGATGCAGATGATGTTTGATCCAGTTCAGCAGGTTTATTATTATTTCAGATCAGCAGATTATACATTGTCCATATATGGTGGACCCTACAGCTGGCCCATTAGGGCAACCCATGATGTATGAGTACTCATTCCTAGTGGATTTGGGTCTTCTGGATCCATTGAGACACTTATCTTTCAGTTCCGGGCACTTCTGACAGTGATTGATGCAGTTTTACACTTGTTGACCAGATTTGGGGCTGATTTCCCAGCCTGAGCAGCAGGGGCCCCGAGAGGCCAGTTCACCTAGGGCGCTGATGATGGAGGGGGTGGTCCAGCCACTTGTTATTACCATTTATCCCCCCTTTCGGAGAGCCTGGTGGGCTCAGATTGACAGCGCTAGCACCCTAGGAGGCAGTTTTGGCACTTTCACAGTTCCCGAGGCAGTTAAAAAATGGGAAAAGGTGGTCACTGAGGAAATCGATTTGGGCAATTGAGGCAAGGTTTTGGCATTTGGTTTTCACAGAGGTCTTCCATGGCGGCATCACTACCTTCCAGTCAGTTTTCACCATGTGGGTATGCCCAGATTGATCACAGGAGGACATTTACTGCTTGACTGTCATGGATTCTGAGGACAGTTTTGGTCATTTTTATTATATTGGACATATTTTATTATTTTTATTGTGCCTTGGGGATGAGCTAGTAAGGATTAAAACCTCCTAGCCCCACCATGAGCTTATATTGTTATGTCCTAGTCACCATGAGGTGGATTTTGATGCTTATAGTTTCTCTTGTGGATGACGTCACCCCTCATTGTATCTTTTTAGTGGGGGCGCTATCATTATGTGGGTGATCCATGTGATATATGGTTATGATTTATTGTTAGCCATTGATTAGATCTTGAGATCTTTTAATCTTAGCCACTCATGTAAAAAGTGGTTATGATTGTACTCTCTCCCCATCCTATTTAAGGAGGGAGCCTCTCATTGTAAAATTCATCTAGAGATTTTTGGCTCTTGGCTCTTGGAATAAAATTTCTATCTTTTGGAGTACATGCTTGGATTGGAGTGAATGTTGGTCGTTTCGATTGTAAATGCTATTGTCCATTGCACTGGAGGATCTATTGTAGCTATCTTGCATATTTGCCATACTTTATTTGCAGGTTGAGAGGGCGACTTTGACAAGTGCGAATTGGTGGGGAGGCTTGCCCTTCAAGCTTGGTAGAAGTCGTTTTGGGTTTGACAGGGAGTAGTTTTGCCTTTGTGTCAACTATTCTATGTTTTTCTCTCTCTTGCTTGTATCTACCTTCAATTTGTTAAACTGATTGATGCTTTGCTCCTTGGCTTGACAGGTTAGAAGGAATTACATGTGGCTTGGAAAAATCGATTTGGCAAGAGGGCTTCAACAATTCTCCATTTGATCTTTGGCAAAGTAATCCTCGTCTCAACTAGCATTCATCTCTTCATCCAGGTATGTTCCAAGAGGTATGATCTTCTCTTCCTTGAATCTTCCATAATTTCTAGATCACAAAAACCCTAATCAAATTAAAACCCTTGTTTTTTTTTGGTATTTTTCAGATCTACTTAGATCTAGCCTTGCAATTGAAAAGATATTAAAAACCCACCTCTATAGGATCCACCCCTAGTTGGATCTATAGTTTGGTGGTGATTGGCTAAAAATTGACACACTTTTCAATGCAAAAAGCCTCCTTGAACCTAAATCGTTTTTCCTAAGAGAAGCTTGTTGGGTTAGATCTAGCACATGGGTAGGTGAGATCCCACTTGATTTGGATTCTAGACACTTGATAACCTATACCCACATCTTTACTTTGGTGAAAACTACCTTGTGGACATCTCTCCATGTTTTAAGGGGTTAAAACCCCCTTTTGATTCTCTTGGCATCTTAAAACTCAGATCTACTAAGATCTAGCCATTGGGTTCACTTGAAATTTTGACCATACATAGATCGGGGTACTAGCTACTTGGATCTACAGTTTGGTGGCCATTGGACTTGATTTGGTCCACCAAACCCTCATTTTAGCCCTCCTTGAGCAAATCGCACCCCCTTGAAAATTTGAGTTGGTCCACTTTGAGGAGGTGGGTGCTTGAGATTTTTGTGGATTTGGAATGCCCGTGCCTTGAAACCTAGGTCTATACTGTCTTTTTGTCACGATCCGCTTTGGGGGTTGCATTCCTTGTTTCAAGGGATTGTGGTCCACTTAGGGTCATCACTTAAAAACCTAGATCTAGTAAGATCCAACCATTGGATCTCATTCAACCCACTTGACTTGGCTTCTAGGTGTCCCGATCTACACTTTGAAATACTTTTTGACCCCATTAGCCCATCAAACAAGGCACTAGTCCACCACTAAGCAAGTCGCACTCCTTGGGATTTGTGTCAAAACCCTAGATCTAGTATGTGGGTGGTCCTAGAATCAACCTAGATTCATAGATCTAACCTTTATCTAACCTATAGTACCAACCTCACACCTAACTTCACCTTGTGGGCCCACCTAGAACCATTTCACACTTCCCAAGAAAACAAGACCCACTTGTGCAAACACATGGTACTATACCTAGTAATCATACCCCATCATGTGGCCTAAACCATACATAGGTTGAAACACTAACTATCCATTACACCACCTTCAACCATTTCTTAAACTCTTAGGTCCACCTAGCCTTGCATTGGTTTCCGTAACTCATCATTTACCTACCCTTAGAAACCTTTGCTTGGATCCAATCAACTGTGATTGGGGTATAGGGTCTCCCCCTTGGTCTAGTTACACCTTGATCTAAAGTGAAGAGTGCCTCGGTTGACGTGACTCCCACATTGCATTGGGAACCGTGGCATCTCTTGGGTCACCTCTTTAGTTGCCTATCTCCTCTACCGTCCCGGATGGGATACCTCTAGGGGCAACTACAAGTTGTGTGATAACATGCCCCACTTGGGTCAATTTGGTGATGCATCTTTAATCTCAGATCTATGGAGATCTAGCCATTGCATCCCTTTGATTTTCAAGATCCACATTGATAATTGCATAAACTACCCGGATCTAAAGTTTCGTGGCTTTTGGACTTGATTTGACACACTTTCCCATGCATTTAGCCCTCCTCGGGTAAAGTCGCACTTCCTAGGGGATTGAGTTGGCCCACTTCAAGGACTTGGGTGGTTGAGATCCCATTTGATTTGAAAAGAGCATACCTTGAAACCTATACTCAAACTTCTAGGTCCACCTAACCTTGCATTGGTTTCCGTAACTCATCTTTAACACCTCTCTAGAAACCTTTGCTTTGGTCCAATCACTTTAGATTGGCTATAGGGTCTCCCCCTTGGTCCTGATTCATCTTGATCTAAAGTGAAGAGTGCCTCGATTGACATGACTCCCAGCTTGCATTGGGAACCATGGCATCTCTTGGGTCACCTCTTTAGTTGTCCATCTCCTCTACCATCTCGGATGGGATACCATTAGGGACAACTACAAGTTGTGTGATAACAGGTACGCCGTACGCTGTGTTTGGGTACGTAAGGGGTACGAGCGGATTAGTTTTGTTCAAGTTTGGAATCCGCTAGTGTTAGGGGTCGATTTGCAATGTTTAAAAAAATAAAATTTTAATAAATAATTTCATAAACATTATTAAAACAAATAAGAAGTGGGCACGTAAACCCGGGTCCCAAACCTTAAGTTTTAACATTTCATTGCTCAAGCGATGCCTCAACTTGAGTGCGATGCCTATCTAGAGAGCTTGCTGACAGAGTACCTTGGTGATGCTAATGACATTGATCTTGAGGATGTTAAAATATGAGCTAAACTCACCCCAAACACTTAGTAGAACTCTGATATCAGTCTTCAACATTCATAAAATCAAACACATATCACATGCATATAAATTTCATGTCTCTGTAAGCTGATATACTGTAACTAAGTAAACTTTGCAGCGGAAAATTAACTCAAAATCAGCAGACTGTAAAACATATTTAACACAGATATTTTGGTCAAATAAGACCCTGGAAAAACCCCCCCAACCTCTGGGGAAAACCAGTTCAAGAGATTTTATTTATGAGCTGAGAAAAGTGATAATTAGAACAGCAGTATAGTACAGCAATAAATACTGCAGATACTCAGTACAAGATCAGAAATTAGTACCCACTAACAGCTCTGAGTTTGTGTGCCCAAAATGCTCAAAATCAGCAACAGGATCTTCTCGATTTCTGTGCATTGAATCTGCCCGGATAGACAGTCCTCCTTTGCAGCAAACACTTCTTTGTTAATGTGCACACAGTTCTGGAATCTTGTACCACTTCAGCACTAACAGCACCTTGGAATGCGTGCTAACAGCAGCAGTACATTCATAGTTGTACGGCCCTCTCTCTTTCTGCTGTACGGCTCCACCACAAACACTTGGTATTGGAATTTGTGCCCACTGTATCAGCACAGTAGGTCACCCACAAAACTGCTGTAACAAACAGCCCTCACAACTGCTTGAAACTCGTGCCCACTCCAACATTGGACAATGCGCCCTCCTGCTGTACCAGTCTTGAAATGCGTGCCACTCCTGGCTGCTAGGAATACATGCCCTTCTTGACTGCCTCTTCGTCTTCCTCCTTTCTCAGCTCAAAACCTCTTGCTCAAGTGCTTCACACACTCCTCACCAAGCTCCTCCTTGGAAATCGAGACACACCAAGAACTCTCTCTTGAATAATGTGCCCAAATGAAGTCTCATGCACTTTTATTTACCCTATTAGGGTTACCCTCATGACTCTTCAAATTCAACGGACGAGATTAGATCTTGGCCAAGAGATCTATCGCTGGGATCTAATCTCTCACTCACTCAAATCTCCTAAGTGAACTTTACAACAAATTTTTTCCTTTTGAAAAGTCATATTACCCTAAATATTTAAAAGTACACTTTATGACTTAAAGTCACTTTAAAAACATAATAAAGTGCGACTCACTTTTAAATCATAAAGTCACATCAAAAAGGTACTTTAATAAAAACACATTAATAAAGTCACTTTAAGAATATAACTGAGACTCCAAG
Source organism: Larix kaempferi (assembly GCA_027924585.1). Lineage (NCBI taxonomy): Eukaryota > Viridiplantae > Streptophyta > Pinopsida > Pinales > Pinaceae > Larix > Larix kaempferi. The sequence goes on along the minus strand of BSBM01000017.1, from coordinate 14,354,374 downwards.
TTATTGACCCCTGCACCTAGGCACCTGATGCAGGAGTGCCACCGAGCTATCAAATGCTAACAGAGGATGCTGATGACATGGCTTGAGGAAGCCAAATCATCTATCTTGTTCATTGTTTACTATTTTGAATTTTCTTTTCCAAGTTTGGAAATGCCATTAGGCAAATTTTGAATATAGTATGACAACGAAGTTTGAACGCATGGAGTCATGGACATATATTATTATTAATTATATAACTTCCAGTCTTCCACTTGATATCTACTGCGAGTCTATGATTTATCAAATTTATTATTTTATGTTTCAAATTTTCAATGTGAATGTTCATATGAATCATTGAATTTAGAAATATGCATGTATGATCTGACCATGACATGTTATATATATATATGTCTACAATACCCCCGACGTACCCAAGTACCCTGTTTCAAAAAGTGGCGTCCCCATCCCCGTCCCAGAACCCGTCCCCATACCCACATTTCCCGGCAACTTAGACTATGATATTAACCCTTAAAACAATAGATTAATGCATATATCATTACTACTAAATTGTCATTTATGTCTATCATTTTGATCTTCTTGATCGTCTTATTCCAATTTTCATATAATGTGCTATTTAAAAAGCATATATTTTTGGAAATATTTATATTTTTTGTATTTTTTAAATACCATATTTCAACATTTCCAAAAAATTTGGTGTCAAATTTTCATGCTGTACACATTTCATGCAACTTAGCCTGGAGTAAATATTTGCCCCAAACCATTATTGCTTTGAGAGGCACATTCTACAGCCTAGCATGGGGGAGATTGTAATGGTCGCTCATCCCTCTATTTGTAATGCTTATGTCAGCCAATAAAAATCGTGTCAGGGACCCATCTTAGCCCCATATCTATCAAGCACCAAGAGGAATCAAATCCCTCAATATGCACACCTTTCCTCAAGTTTTTGCACCTCAAAGGATTTGAGCCCTCTCAGCGCTTGATAGATCAGTGGTTAAGATGGATCTGGGCTGGTGAAAATAACACAATGACTGCAACTAATGTGAACTTCCTTTTTCTGTTTTCATAAAGCCATTCATAATTGATTTGAAATGCTAACCAAAATTAGGAAAATAACATCAATAGTAAAGTGGTCAAAACAAAATGTGGATACTTTCCAATTCATGGTATTGTTGACTTTTCTATTATGCTTTTCTTGTTGTTTGCCGATGCAACATGAGAGAGGAGATTTAAAATGCTATAATGCTTTAGGAAAGCCATGTCAAACACTATGATGAATGAAAGTATCCTTAACTCTTTCTTTAAACGATGCAATTTATATTTCTTCAATTAAAAATCAGAATTATAACAGATGAGACATAAGTATCCATAACTTTACCTTAGGAGCAAATGGAATAACATGGGCAATGGCATTTTCTAGTTTGTTTCTTAAGATATAGCAAAAATTTTTAGCATCTCCTTTGTCCTCAAAAGCAACAACATGGAACCGCTGGCTTTTTGAATCAAGGTCTGGAGCCATTTCCAATGAATATAAGCCTTTCATGATTTCACCATTTTTGTTTCTGTATAATCCAATGCACTGCATAGGACAATAAACATGATGTCATCTATAAAAAAGTTGGCATTCGGTGTACAACTACAGCTACAAGTTGACATAGTAAACAGTTGGAAGGACATTGAGATGTCCCATTAAACACATTATCAATTATTTATATCCACAAGACAAATAAACTAACAGAGATCTATTATACTTCATTTTATTTAAAAAACACTCTTTAACAAAAGTTTGCAGTCATGGATGAAATGTTATTGGAAAACAGGACAGTGTATCATCAAGAAAGTTATAGACTATAATATACCTCATCAAGAATAAAATAATAATACTAAATTAAGCTACATCACTAAGGTTATTGTGTAATTATATTGCAGGGATATAACCCTTAATGAAAGGTCACAAGAATAATATTTAATCCTTGGCTTTTCTATCCTAACAGATCAATCATTCAATATGTCAAAACAATTTATTTTAACTCTTGTGGTCCAGCAAATGTCATGTCCCCAAATTTTTGCTATGGACCACTCCATTGGACTAGGGGATGCAATGGCCTAAGTTACTTGGTAAGTTCATGATAAATTATTAAGGTGATGGCATCGGTCATGAATTTGTAATGTATGAGGTTCAATATTAATTACTAATGCAATATTAGTCAAAATGGGGCAATGAGGATTCATGGGAGGAGGAAATTGGGCCCCACATGAGTTGTAATTCCCCAAAATCAAGCTAAGCACATTCAAATTCGAATTCCAAGGTGCAAGAAAGTTCATGATAGAAACAAATTTGAATTTGTAACTCCCTGGGCTAAAAATAGCAAAGGGAAGGTGCACTTGAGGATAAGTAACTCCCAAAGGGAATCTATGACAGCATCTATGACACCTTATGACAAGTTATGACATGTTGCAGGTCCTAAATTTAGCCAAGGAGGGTGCTAGAGGATATGGTGGGCCCACATGAAGGTGTAACTTCCCCAAAATTGAACTATGCACAACTAACTCGAATTTACTAGTGAGATGAAATAATATTGGGTCAAATAACATTAACCTAAGGACCCGTTCTCTCATGAAAATAACATTTATCAATATTTTATTAATATTTTGTGAGAGAATTCTAGAATGAGGGAAAAATGGCTCAATGGAGTCTATAAAAAGGATGAAGAACTCTTGGGAAAGGGCTTTTGGACATTTTGATTTTGAATAGGAGAGCTCTTGTGGCTTTTCAAGCTTGGGAGATGTGGCCCTTGCAATTGTGAACTAGTTTCGGTGGTGAAAGATTCCACTCTAGATAGTAAAGAGGAGGAGATCATTTAGATCTCTTCACTGTGCTTCATGGAAATTGATTGAGGGGGGAAAATCACTTTCAGATTTCTCTACAAAGCTTTATTTTAGGTGTTTATGTCAATCTACAGTAGTGGAGTCAAATTCTTGATGGTGTGTTCAAGTTCTAGTCAGTAGAAGTGTGAAGTTGTGGAGTTTTGGGACAGCAGTGTTTGTGTTGGTTTCTGCTCAAGGAGGCCACACCTATGGTCATCCAGATCTCTTGGGGGCTGTTCTAAAGCTTGTATATCATCCATATTTGATGGAGGGCGCATTGTAGGAGGCAGATCTCTGAGTTGGGGACGAAATCTTGCTTGTGGAGGGCGCAACAGTGGAAGGAAATCACTCATTTGGAACAGTAACTCTTCCTCTTTTCTCTATGGTTCTGAGGCAGCCATCTCTACCCTCTTTGTAGCAGATATTTCTTTGTATTTCAAGCCATTGTAGCATCCATTGATGTACTCTCAGATAATGTCCCACTTAAAATAAAAATCTCAGTGTTCTTCTCCATATATTGTTCAATATTCAAGCACAAGTAAATCTATGAGTAAATGTTTATCTATGAGTAGATCTGTTTTAATATGGTTGTGTAAACTTCATGTTTTGCTCTGAAACCTTCATAAGAGTCCCTAGTGTCTGTTAGTAATCCATTTGGCTTTATTCATATGTGTTTGGGAGCATTTGGGTTTGGTTTGGAAGTTCTATAGTTCACGGTGTTCTTAATCTTGTACCGGTGTTAAGTGGGTCGAAAGTCATCCTCTGGTTCAACCATTTATGAGTGTTTTTGGATTCTGAAACCTATTCCATTGCACAGGGAGTGTCGTTTCCGGTAGGAAACACTTTTTATTTCACTCAAAAAGGTTTTTGTATGCCCGAGATATGATTATTTTACCAGTGGGTCAATTTGTACAATTATGTTAACGCACCCTCAGTTATAAATGCATGTGTAAAGTGTTCAAGGCTTCCATAAGTTCTCTGATGTCTGTTAATGGTTAGATTAGATGTGTTTGGATCCCTCAGAAGCTATTTGGGTAAAATTAGAGGGAGTTAGGGGTTGTTTGGGAAGAGTTGGAAACTCAGTGTTCCACATGGTCAGATTTGAACTAGTGCTCCTAGTTTCGAATCCAGTGATTTTTTGGGGTTGCATTGGGGTTGATAGCTTTGAGTATTGGATCAGAGATCTGATTGAACACATTATAGTGGCTTGAAAGCATACATTGTGGGCTGCACCATAGTATTCATATTCCAATAGACATAATAAAGTTACTATTTGAATAAATTTGGGGATCAATTTACTCTCTCTTGGGAGGTTGGAGTTAACGTGCCTAAAATTTTAATTAGGTACATTACAACAAAAGTGGTGTCAGAGCTTTGCACTTATAATATCCTATGTTGAACAACTTAGCAAATCACTTCTGCCCATCCATTCACCAAAATTTCTCTATGCATGCATTTCACATTTTATTATTTCCCCTTCATACTATTCCATATTGATCTACTTCTCCCTCGTTTTTCACATATTATCCCCTGCAATATTGTTCTCTATTGTTTTTCTTTAACTAAAAAAGTTAGAAATTGTATTAAAAGAGGTTGTGGCCTGTTGTCACCCAAAACTGACATGCGTGTGCTGAAGCCCAAAACGTAAGCACACTAGCTCGATGACAACTCTCAAGAAAGAAGCCAATGTCACCACACTCCTCTCTTCCTCACTTCAGGTTGGCTCTTCTCCAACTCAAGGGGGGTTTCCCTAAGGTAGGATCACTAAGGCAGGTGCAACGAAGGGCAAGGTGAACTGAAGAGGCCGGCTTAGAGAAACAGTTGTAACAAAAAAGGTATTGTGATTGAGTGATGGGAAGGAAGGGAGGATCAATCCTCGAGGGAAGACCAGTGTCAGTACCAGAAGGGAGAATGGAGTCAAAAGAGAACTCAAAGGGGGCCTTGCGTTTCACACAAGTGAGATTAATCTAGTATGTTCCATAATCAAAGACAAGAAGAATATAAGTATAACCGACTACAGTCTATTACATCTAAGATATTTTGAAAACATAACATCAACAAACAATTTGACAACTGCAAATGCTTGCCCAATGGACTAGAATATAGCCTTCTATGCTAGATTTACTCCACAGCTTATAATGAAACACGCAACCATGAAAGAGATGCCCAATCTGTCCGAAAAACCCAACATGATATTTTTTCTATTAGGCTCAAGGGAAAGAAAAACTCCCAACTTTTTTCCCATCTGTTACTTCTTTCGATCTTGCTGCCCAAAGAACCTTGCAAGGATCCAGTATCTGGCTTCCCTACACTTATGGCCTTTTGACCTACCACCTCTGCCTTCATAGAAACTGAACTGTCCTCCAGAGGATCCAACATTGTAGGGAAAACATACCTATCAACTTCTCCACCTCTATCTGTCCAAGCTCTTCAAATGAGGGTTCTCAATATTCATGCTATTACAGTATATCTCGCTTAGAAACAAACAGTTTGCCCAAAATTCCAAACAAGAGTTTAGAATCATGATCCAGCAACCTGATCACGAATATGCCACCCCTTAATAGCATGATCAAGATCATACGTGGACACCCATGCAAAAATTGGGGGTAAGATCTGGATCCATATGGGGACGTGTGCTCTCCTCGAGAGTACATAAGAACCTCAGACTCTGAGTATTCGCAGACCAGTTTGGAAATAGAGACACCACGTGGTGGGGATGCCTCAATTCACATCCCATGACCACCACTTATTACATAAAAATTGCAAAAAAGACAAAATGAATGAGGCTAATAACAGCAGAAAATGCTCATGTGAGAGCTTTATTCTTCCTACCTACTCTAACTTAACATGAGACACGAGAATGCTAGGTGTAATGGTACAGCCAATGGAGCCATTTCAGCTCCTCATCTATGCTAGACTGCTTCCTCCTGTGCTTGGTTGGGAACAAAGACACAGATATATACAACATAAAACCAATCTGTCCTGCAATCTGCTCATAAATAAGTTTGAATTGTAACATCAGATTCTCAGAATATAAGAAATCACTAAAGCTTTGGCCAGAAGAATCAGAAAATGCAAAAGAAGCCTCTATCCACTAGTTGATAGGGCTCACATACAAACCTCCATCATAAATCTTCTCAAGTTGATCTGCTAGATAGGTGTTGTTATCTTCTTTCATGAAATGATCTTGAGGCAGATCAGAATCATCATCATAAAACTGTTTGTGAACATCTTTGGTGACATAAACTCGAGGCAGCTCCGACTTTTCATCAAAAGGTTGTTCATAAACTTGAGGCAGCTTCACATCTTTAATGTTTTCTATTATGGCTATATCAAGAGGTTGTTCAGCTACATCTTCAAACAAAGGCCCTTGTATTTCTTCTTCAATGGGATCTTCAATGATATGTTCTTTAAGCAGTCTACTTTGATTTTCAAAGTTTTCTTCATGGATATGCTCTTTAGTGTTAGGCTGGGATGTAATGTCCCTTATTAGGAATTTTATTAAAATTGCAATTTTCCACTTTTTTCCCTAGTTCGACCTTTGACTAGTTTTGATCTCTAGGTCCCAAATTTGCCCCAAATGATCCCAAATCTTCTAAGAAGGTATATGAATGAGATTAGAACATAAATATGTGTTTTAGGGATGCCTTTGGACCTTTAAAATACTTCTGCAAATACTCTTTCAATTCTGGCCCAAGTATGCAATTTTACTAGTAATTTGGGGTTCAAATCCCCCTGGGGTAAGTACTGAAAATGGCTTCCCAAATGCCTCCAAAGCCACTCAAATTTCTGAACAGAGGTAGGGAATGTATTAAGGATGTTATTAAGGTCTCATGTGCACCATTAATTGATTATTATATCTGTTCCAACCCTCTCCCATTCAACTGCAAAAATCACCAATTCGACCCTTGGGGAAATGGCACTATTTCTTCTCCCAATGCAATTAAACTGAGTAAAAATAATTCAAATGCTCAAGTACAGTACATGAAACTTGTAAAATACATCCATGGCAGTACATTAATCACAAATGCATCAAAGAATCATCCATTCATTCGAAATCATCATCAATACATTGGTTCACAACAAGGTAGTGGGGAAATGGCATTGTTCTTCCATTAAAAATGAGATTTATACATTTCTACTTGGAATTTCGACCTGAAACTTTCTGGAGATGAAGAACAGAGTATTTACTTCATATTACAAAAGAAATGGGGCATTAGAAGCTCCCCCAAAGAGTACAATAGCTCACCAAAAACGCCCTCCCTCAAGGATCAAGAATATGCCATCAAAACTGGAAATGGTTGAAGGAGTGAGCTGCAATAGAAGAAACAATGAGCTGCCCTGTAGCTTACACCTGCAAATAAAGACTCCATTAAAGCTCCAAATGAAAGGTCTGAATGGCCTTTCCAATTACCAACTTGGATGGGAATCTTTCACCCTCGAAATTGGCTAAGGCAAGAAACTAGTCATCCACTAGCTCTCCCTCCTCACAAATGCAATTGCAAATTCTACAAATGATCAAAAGTTGGTTTCATTCTTTGAAATATTCATTTATAAACTTCTAATGTCCTCCATGGGTCAAATTCCTTCCAAGAGACTCATGCCAACTCATGTTGGGAAGAGATTCCAAAGAACGCCACTTGTACAACAATTCCTAGTCTCCCACTTCCACCAAATCACATGTGGAAGCATCTTAGCTGCCCTAACACCCTTGAGCGCCCTCTTGGAGTCTATTTTTAGCCCTGACATGTCATATATGTCATATGTCAGCCTTCAGGTCTGATTTGTGTCATAGGTGTCATAGCATCTTCATCATTGTTATCATAGAGCTAGGGAATTTAGCCCAAGTGTCTCACTAGCTCCAAATTGCCTCTTCCTCTTCCATGGGAGTTACTCTTCCTCTATATTTCGACCTTGGATGAGTCATGCAATGAATAATACCTTTTGGACTCCCCCAAGTATGTTACCATTCACCTTGAATTCGAATTGGTGAGAGAATGATGCCAAGTGTAGTGGGGAAATCTAGCCATATGTGGGTCCCACTTCCTCCATGTGTCTTCATGATGAAATGCCACTTTGATTTTCACTTGTATATATTTATTTAGCTCCTTTATTAAATATTTATGCCATTCTAATGTTCAAACATCATTTATTATCCCCATTATTCCAAATCCCAAAGCTTCCACCCCAAACCTAGGAAACTAGTAATTTTTCTCCTTGGCAATTATTTGACCTTTAGCATCAATTTGACAAACTCTAATGAATAGGGCCAATGTGATTAGGCCATTGTGACCCAATACCAAATTTGGGACATGACATGGGACCTTGGGATGAGAGCATCATATTCTTTAGCAAGCTGCTCAATCTCATCAACTGTTCCATCATGCCAGCGAAGGAGAAACCTCTCGAAAAACTTTGCCACTGAATCTATGGATTCATCCAAAAGGCCATAGAACCAGATTATTGCATCCCCTTCCAAAGTTATAGCAAAAACGATTATAATATCATCCTCATGATGAACATTAAAATCAAACATCGATTTGCAGAGAGAGGCAATATGATGGGTGTCTGAAACATCATCATTTACATGGAATTCTGGAAGAATGTCATGCACCTTCCCACGGTCGTAGCACTTATTCGGAAATCCACGGATTTTTGAGAAATCCGGCGGGCTGTAAGCTTCGTGCAGAAAATCACGCAGTTTTTCCTTATCATCATCCATAAACCAAATAATGAGGTACTAAATCTGAAAAATGTATATAGTCATACCTCATACCAAACTGTGGAGTTGTCAAGGTGAGCTTGAAAGCCTTCCAATGAGTGTGCTCACCTCTACACCCAATAGGATCTTCAAATCTGCAAAGGACAAGGGCTCGGTCCTGTTATCACATATATAATAGCCGGGCTACCATACATTATTTTTCTGATTCCAGTACACTTTTCAGCCAGTTCCCTTACATTGAGATGCTGAGATGAGCATCTATTATGGATCATTATCAGATTTGGACAATAGTTTTATTCCCCATTGCCATGACTGAGTCTCAGGACACTCAGAGAGATGACCGATGTAGCCATTATACCATTTGTACAGAGCAGTCAGTAGTGCCCAGAGTTACAGTGGCAGTTTCAGAGGACAGATGATGGTTCAGAGGATGAGCATTCAGGTATATGACTCAGCAGGTATATCATAGTGTTGTGGTTATATTGCTTTTATATTTATTCTTATAGCATGTCTTAACACTTAGTGTCATGATCTGGCGATCATATAGATATGTGGACCTGGTTGATCGTATTATACATATTCTATTGTCCCTACTCAGACTTAGAAGTTCACTATTCATACTCATTGCTTTTACCCTCCTTAGGGAGAATAGAGGTGATCATTCCACCATACCTTGGCTTGCTAGTGTTGGCTCCATTATTCATTGTCTTCATCCATCCATTACCTACCTTTTAGTTTATCACCCTGACTTACTACTTGACTAGTGGCATGGAGGACTTTTCCCCACTGTAGCCTCTGTATTGGATGAGATTCCCTGTTTATTGTGTCTCGGCTCTAAGTTGGTGACAAAACTTACCTATGGTGAGTTGGATTTCCTTGTGAATTCCCCCTAGTCACTAAAGTTGTGTTGGTTAAACCTGAAACTTTTAGTGCTGCCATGAATACAAAGTATGGAAAATGAAATGTTATATCTTGTATGAAAAGCCCGTTCATGCAATGTGTTTTTAAACACACATGAATGAAAGGCAAGCCAAATGAAAATGGCTATGAAATATAATGTTATATCTTTTGTGAAATGTAAAATACCTAGGTAAACAAGTTGTATGTGACACACCTAGAAGTGCTCAGGTAAACAAGTGCCTTAAAAACACACCTGCAGCAAAAAGCTTAAATAAATGTAAATCTATGCAATGTGTTTATAAATAGAAGTGCTCAGGTAAACAAGTGCCTTAAAAACACACCTGCAGCAAAAAGCCTAAATAAATGTAAATCTATGCAATGTGTTTATAAACACACATAGATCAAAGGCTATGGAAACTTCAGGCCCAAAAAGAAATGGAACTTAAATGCTATATCAAAATAATTGCTGTCCTCATTTGTATTATGGATTGTGCGCATCTGTTAAAGGTGAATAAACCCTCTTTGAACAACTCATCCATTTGTGAGACACCGCCATTCCCTGTGTTGTTGCTCATTCAGTATATACTATGGTGTGTTTTCCCTTTCCCATATCCAAAGTGTCACAAGGTTAAGTCAGTCAAGTCATCCTATTAGCCTAGCCAGTTTATTTCAGCCTTCACCCTTCACTAGCAAATTGATCACAACTAGGAAGTGAGTATGGTCCTGAAAGTCTAGTCTGAGTTATAATAATAATTAATGACATTATATATTTGGATTTAGATCGTCAGTAATGATTACTTTGTGTTATAATTGTTATTTGAATAAGTTGTAGAGCATGCATTAACCTTTGACACTTTGTAGCAACTTCTGATGACAGTCTGAGTTATATTTGGTCATGTTGACTTGGTCAAACCTAGTTTGACCAAGGTCAACCAAAGGACATGAGATGGTAGGGCCTTGTGATGATACAGATAGATGATATATGGTCCATGTATATGTACATGATGGTTCTATGCATCAGATACAGGTTTATGATGATGATTCATGGTTTTCAGCATTACTTGATCATTTACAGATTATTATTATTTCACTTGTTCCAGTATATTGGATGTATTATATGATCATGCAGAGATCCATATGGTGTATGAGTACGCATCTTGGATAGATTTGGACCTTCTGAGTCCAATGAGACAGTCTACTTTCAGTTCCGGGCAGTTACAGTGATGATTGAGCCTCAGTAGGCTATCCTAGTGCAATTTTGGTCTGTCGGAGACCCTGTCAGAGCAGAGATGGATTTTATTTGGTTGACCTAATGCGCTGTGCTTGGAGGGGGTGGTCCAGCCACTTGTTTTTACCATATTTCCCCCCTCCCAGACACACTGATGCCCTCACCTTGACAGCGCAGGCACTCCGGGAGGCAGTTTGGGTAGTTTCACGCTTCCCGAGGCAGTTTGGGATTGGTAGAAATGGCTATAGCGGAATTCGATTTGGGCTACTGAGGCAAAGTTTTGGCATGGGATAATCAATGATGATGAGTGAGATGTCTTCCACACCTTCTCCAGCAGTTTCAGCTTCATCGGGACCCACATTCATCCCTTATGGCATTTTCCGATGATTTCTGAGGCCTCCTAAGGCCCACGATTTGTCCATAGAGGCACGATTTGTCCATAGAGACACGATTTGGTACTTTGATGACTATTTTATTATTATTGTGCTATGGGGATTGACCAAGGGTGTCTAAAATTACCCCTTGGACCCACCATAAGCTTATTGTCATATTTTGTCATCATGATTTGGTGGGATCCCCTCTCCTAGGGCGATTTTGTCCACTTATTGTTATATTTTATTAGTGATCCATGTATTTTATTGTTGAGCTCATCTCAAGCATTGATTAAATCTTTTGATCTTTTAATCTTAGCCACTCATTCAAAAAGTGGTTAAATTATGGACTCTCTCCCTCCTATTTAAAGGAGAGAGCCTCTCATTGTAAAGGGGAATTGTGGCTCTGGATTATTGGAATAGAAAATTATTATTGCATCTATCTCCAGTGTTGTGGTGAATGTTTTTGGTGTTCGTTCGTTGATTCTTCCTTTGCACTAAGTTATTGGAGATCTTGTCTTGCCATATTTTTGTACCATCTTTTTGCATCTACAGGTGGAGGCCGAATTCATCTAAGGAGGACGTATTGGTAGGGGAGGACCCTCCCTACTTCTTCTTTGGGTTTCTTCGTCGGTAACAAGGAGTATTACTGTCCCAGGACCTTCTATTTCATGTTACTATTGCACTTCGCTTGTATTTCCTCCATACTTGACCTTATGATTGAAATCGCTTTCCTTGGATTGACAGGTAGAGGAGGTCGCACTTGTGGGCTAGGGCATCATTTCGGCAAGCAAAATCAACAATCTCTCATTTGATCTCTGCGGGAGTCTTCCTCAACAACAAGGCATCTCATTCACATCACTCAGGTATGATCTCAAGGTAATTTCTTTCCATGATCTATCCACTTGTCTAAAATACTTCAAACCCTAATTAATCAAAACCCCCATTTTTACATTTTTTCAGATCTACTAAGATCTAGTGGCTTCTTGGGTAAGATATTTAAAACCCACCTCTATAGTATCCACGGCATCCCGGATCTATAGTTTGGTGAGGATTGGCCTCCATTTGACCCCCTTCCCAAGGCAAGTTAGCCTCTCCAAGTGAGGTCGCACTCCTTGGTTTGGGTGAGTTAACCTAGATCTAGTACATGGGTAGTTAAGATTCCACTTGATCTGCAATCTACATATCCAATAACCTACCCCTAGATTGTCACTTTTATGATTTCTACCTTGTGGGCCCTATTCCACATTTTAAGGGATTAAAACCCCATTTTGAACCACTTGGTATCTTAAAACTCAGATCTAGTAAGATCTAACCCTTAGATTGCCTTGATATTCTAGATCCACATTGTCAATTTCTTAAACTACTTGGATCTAAAGTTGGGATGCCATTAAACTTGTCTTGATCCCATTTATCCCACTTTTAACCCTCCTTGGGCAAAGTCGCACTTCTTGGAGAGATTGAGTTTGTCCACTTGTAGGACGTGGGTAGTTGAGATTTTGGTGGATTTGGAACACACATACCTTGAAACCTATATCTAGTAGGTCATTTTGTGAAATCTTGCCTTGGGGATAGCATTCCTTGTTTTAAGGGATTGTGGTCCACTTAGGTCACATCATGAAATATTAGATCTAGATAGATCCATTCATCAAACCTTTAGTAGCCCACTTGTCTTATGTTATAGGGGTCATGATCTACAAGTTAACTTCACTTTGACTCCATTTATCCCAATTCCCAAGGCACTGATCTTTCTCCAAGCTCATTCGACTTTCCTAGATTGTTGAGTTAACTTGTGGTTTAATCCTTGGTTGGGTTGCTTGAATCCCTTGATGTTGTCCTATCTCAAGATCAAACTTATCTCATGTATTGGTTAGCCCCAATTCAATCCCTAAACTACCCTGCATTGGACACGGTTCCCAAGGCAATGGATTTTCTCATAATTGACTAGTACTTTAATCCTGGATCTCATTTCAAATACAATAAGTCACTCTCACATCAACAATGAGCCAAAGCTATACTCATTTAACCCATTACTTATCCTGTGACTTCATCCTTAGGTCTAGGATACACCATACACCTTATAGTACTTCACTCATACTTAACTTTTATTTGGTGTTTTGGTTTGATCTCTCCTGTCTAGAGTAGATCTGGGTCTCCCCCGTTGTTGTATGGGCTAGATAACATAAAGTGAAGGTTGCCTCGATTGGCGTGACAACCATCTATTGGAAGTTGAGGTGATCGTGGTTGCACCTTTGAGTTGCCCTTTCCTACTGCCATCCATTAATGGATACATCCATAGGGGTAACTACAGTTTAGGTGATAACAGGTCCCTTCGTGGAGTCGCCATGTTAGAAGAAGAATCTGCAATGTAATCTCCCACAAATGTCAATGAAGCACAGTCTTCAAATTTCGGGAACTGGACTTTGTCCCCGGCAACGGCGCCAAAATGTTGTCACCCAAAACTGACATGCATGTGCTGAAGCCCAAAAAGTAAGCACACCAGCTCGATGACAACTCTCAAGAGAGAAGCCAATGTCACCACACTCCTCTCTTCCTCGCTTCAAGTTGGCTCTTCTCCAACTCAAGGGGGGTTTCCCTAAGGTAGGATCACTAAGGCAAATGCAACGAAGGGCAAGGTGAACTAAAGAGGCTGCCTTATAGAAACAGTTGTAACGAAAAAGGTATTGTGATTGAGTGATGGGAAGGAAGGGAGGATCAATCCTCGAGGGAAGACCAATGTCAGTAACAGAAGGGAGAATGGAGTCAAAAGAGAACTCAAAGGAGGCCTTGCGTTTCACGCAAGTGAGATTAATCTAGTATGTTCCATAATCAAAGACAAGAAGACTATAAGTATAACCGAGTACAGTCTATTACGCCTAAGATATTTTGAAAACATAACATCAACAAACAACTTGACAACTGCAAATGATTGCCCAATGGACTAGAATATAGCCTTCTATGCTAGTTTACTCCACAGCTTATAATGAAACACGCAACCATGAAAGAGATGCCTAATCTGTCCGAAAAACCCAACATGATATTTTTTCTTTTAGGCTCAAGGGAAAGAAAAACTCCCAACTTTTTTCCCATCTGTTACTTCTTTCGATCTTGCTGCCCAAAGAACCTTGCAAGGATCCAATATCTGGCTTCCCTACACTTATGGACTTTTGACCTACCACCTCTACCTTCACAGAAACTGAACTGTCCTCCAGAGGATCCAACATTGCAGGGAAAACATACCTATCAACTTCTCCACCTCTGTCTGTTCAATCTCTTCAAATGAGGGTTCTCAATATTCATGTTGTTACAGTATATCTCGCTTAGAAACAAACAGTTTGCCCAAAATTCCAAACGAGAGTTCAGAATCATGAACCAGCAACCTGATCACGAATATGCCACCCCTTAATAGCGTGATCAAGATCATACGTGGACACCCATGCAAAAATTGGGGGTAACATGGCCAGACCAGACAACTTAGAAATACAAAATTTAGATAGACTGCTTGAGACTTTCAAGTCTCTCCTCCACCCATCGAAGCAATGAGAGGAAAAGAGCCAATGTCTTTTTCTTCATTGTATCTTTCTGTTTCTTGAATACAAGGATAGATTCTTACAAAGTGCTTGCATAGTAAAATGTAGAAACAATGCATAATTACCAATTGGGATGGACAGTTCCCCCCCTTAAACAGAGGTGAATCGAAGGGGAGGTGGTGGCCCAACAAAAGATTTGATTTTGTTTATTTTTCCCTTTGTTCCTGATTTGATTTTCTTCCCTTTGTAAGAGGAGGGGTTGGGATGAGGGGCTTTCTTCAAGACTCCAGCGTAAAATGGGGGATTTGATGCGACAGACTGATGATGGTCTACCTCCTCTTCTGTTGGATATTTTTGGGTTGACTCTTTCATTGGGACCTCTTCTATTACATTAATATCAATGATCTCTTGTTCTGCATGGGTCTTGGATAGGTCTGATTTGTTTTCTTGAATATCGTTAGTGTTCATATTTTTTGTAGTTACTTCTTGTTGCCGCCTAATCCACACTTACGTGAGAAACTATCAACTCACTAGGCGTGGCCTTGGAGTCAAGCTCAAGTTGGGTTGCAAATACCACCACAACATTCAATCCCTCTGTTTAGGCCAACTCTTAAACAAAGCCAAGGGAGGTAGACCCTTATAAAATAAATTAAGTATGAATAAACTATAGGAGTTAATGTAAGTACAAAAAAGTACTTCGGAAATAAAGCACATAAGTAGATCTAAGATATAACAATAATGCTAGAATCTAGATCTACAATTCATAAGCATGTAAATTCCCTACAAATATGATATTCAAAAGAACCAGTACCCAAAATAAGAATAGATCTACACTACAAGATAATGAATGAATGAGTACTTTAGATTTGTAATATCACATTAATTGCATGTATAAAGTTTGTAAATATGATAATCGCTTGCATGCAATATGTGAAAGTAAAATGAAATAAGTGCTTTGAGCTTCCTTAAATATTAAATTTAGTGAAATTGTAGATGTTAGAGACCTAGACTAGTTTGTATGTCAGTGTCCACATAATTGGTGGACAAAAGAAAAATAAACCCTAATCTACAAAAAAGTAAAGGGAATTAATCCTAATCTAGATTCTGAAAGAATAGTTGGAAATTGTAAGTCTGAACCTTGAACAGAAGGAGGTATTCCTGCTTCACAAGCAAGTTTGAGAGTCGTCGACGCCTGACAAGTACCAAGCCAACGTTCAGTTAGACTCAGAAACCTCCAAATCCAAGCTACACCTTAGCCACAGTGAAGATGTAGAGCTTGGATCCCTCCATGAGAAAGTAAATTTTATTAGAAATCTAAGCTAGATTGTTTATTTAATTAAGTGACGTCCATATGGTTGAGTGATGGACGGATTGATAAATTATATCTAAACTAGCTATTCTATGTTACTGAAAAGTAAATGAAAAAGGAAAATGCACAGACTATGATGAGAGTAGTGGTGAGAACCACTTTGCATGCAAGCTACAATGCCCTTGGAACTTCTTAAAAGAATGCTTGTTGGTCCATGACTTTAGGACAGCACAAAAGTTTATAGAGAGGAAGAAAGAGGTCACAAAGAGAGAAGAAAGTTACCTAGGACATAGGTAGTTTGACCGCCCTTCTTCCCAAGATGAGACTGCTACCTTATGGTTGTCCAGACCTACACTTTGTTAGTAAAAATCAAGCATAAATCACAAAAAATGCAAGGGAGGACTTACGGGACATCTTGCAAGTGTTCTCAGTTGAGATACCTAGCTGCCCACTTACAAATCTGCACTTATATATGGTCTTTAGTAGTCTAAACCATGCAGATTTGTAGGTAATTTAGGAAAAATCTGAACTATGAATGATTAAATTCTGATATGCAAGTCCAAACTTTCTCTTTAAAATAGATCTAGCTTATGATATTCAAAGTTTAGTGAAAATCTATGGCATGCAATCTATTTGAAATGACATTCATTTATATGCAACAGGTTGAAACAAATAAGTAAAGGGAAAGAGTTTTCTTTTAACTTTGGAAGGTTGAAAGAGAGAAAGAGAAGTGCCAACAAGAATGACAATGGGATCGCCAAGGAACAACTAAGAGGGCCTTGTCTGAAAGATCACCGAAGAAATGAGGTTCCGTTGTGTTACACCTCAGATTGTTTGAACCGTGCCCTTTGGGATGTACCGGCGTGAGGGGGTCTTTTGCCATTGTAAAAGGCCAAGTCTGGGATTTCTTATGTAAAAGTGGTGGTCTAGCAGGGCTCAATACCCTTGGTCTTGTCATGGTAGGTCCTCTTGATTCTCATGTCAAGGAGTGGTGACCTTATGGCTTTGCTGACTACCCCTTGATGGGAGGAAGTCCCCAATCATGTTGGGCATTTATGCCCTAGGTGGGCGCTCTGGTGCACCTTGGGATGAATCCATTAGGACACATGGCTCAAGGGCTCCTAGCCACACTTGTGTTTATGCTAGGTCCTGTCATGTTAGGTCCTCTTGATTCTCAGGTCAAGGAGTGGTGGCCTTGTGGATTTGCTGACTACCCCTTGATGGGCAGAAGTCCCCCATCATGTTGAGCATTTATGCCCTGGGTGGGTGCTCTGGTACACCTTGGGATGAATCCATTAGGACACATGGCTCAAGGGCTCCTAGCCACACTTGTGTTTATGCTATGCAGAGGTGATTGCGCTTGTAAGGGTTGTCATACCTACTTTAGCACACCTCATCTTTTCCCACTTGGACCTCTCTTTGATGTATTACCCCTCCTCTTTGTCTCCATGTGTGAAAAAGATGATGTTGTCAACCTTTGAAAAATCCCTTATTGTTAGACTTTATTATAGCAGTATAAATTTCATGATTTTGCTGCGGAAACAAAATGGGATCATTGAAAGAATAACCATGCACAGAAACACAATAGGCACAGAGATTTATCCTGGGAAACCCTTCAAGGGAAGAAAACCCAACAAACTTTTCTTATTCAGAGATATCAATTCAAGATACAATATACATCCAGATACAAGAGTAATCACATAGACAAACTCTAGGGAAAACCCTAGAGACAAAGAAGAAACTCTCCAAAGATAACAAAACCCCAAGAATTTCCTTCTCCTTGCTTCGTCCTTCTTCCTCTCTTGCGCACTTGTGGAGCAGACTTGAGCGAATTGGGTGTATGAAATGAGAGTGAGGTGTCTTTTATTTATACTTGTCTCGAGGCTGATTTTTTCACTTTAGCTGGGGCCGACTTTAGGTTGACTTGCACATTAGCATAATAAATATTATTTGATTGTTTCTTCTGTTGGGGCCGACTTGAGAGGATACCTCACGCAGCTATATGATCAACACTCTCTCTTAGCTAGGGAGGTATCATCATGTTGAAACACACATGTATATCATCTGTACATCACGGTTGTCTTGAACATCTCGTCATCATAAGAAAGGTCTTCCGACACAACTCAGTCCATCAAGAAGCATCACCAACTCAACTTAGTCCATTGAGGAGTCAACAACTCAACCCAGTCCATCCGAGAGTCAACATGTGTAATGACTCAACTCAATCCATCGAGGAGTCCACATGTAACGACTCAACTTAGTCCATTGAGGAGTCAACAACTCAACCAAGTCCATTGGGGAGTCAACATGTGTAACAACTCAACTTAGTCCATCAAGGAGTCCACATGTAACAACTCAACTCAGTCCATCGAGGAGTCAACATGTGTAACGACTCAACTCAGTCCATCGAGGAGTCCACATGTAACGATTCAACTCACTCCATTGAGGAGTCAACAACTCAACCCAATCCATCGAGGAGTCAACATGTGTAACGACTCAACTCAGTCCATAGAGGAGTCAACAACTCAACCCAATCCATCGGGGAGTCAACATGTGTAACGACTCAACTCAATCCATCGAGGAGTCCACCTGTAACGACTCAACTCAGTCCATCGAGGAGTCAACAACTCAACCTGGTCCATCAGGGAGTCAACATGTGTAACGACTCAACTCAATCCAACAAGGAGTCAAGAACTCAACCCAATCCATCGAGGAGTCAATATGTGTAATGACTCAACTCAGTCCATCGAGGAGTCAACAACTCAACCCAATCCATCGGGGAGTCAACATATGTAACGACTCAACTCAGTCCATCGAGGATTCAACAACTCAACCCAATCCATCGGAGAGTCAACATGTGCAATGACTCAATTCAGTCCATCAAGGAGTCCACATGTAACGACTCAACTCAGTCCATCGAGGCGTCAACAACTCAACCCAGTCCCTCGAGAAGTCAACATGTAACGACTCAACTCAATCCATAGGGGAGTCAACATGTGTAACGACTCAACTCAGTCCATCGAGGAGTCAACAACTCAACCCAGTCCATTGGGGAGTCAACATGTGTAATGACTCAACTCAGTCCATCAAGGAGTCCACATGAAATGACTCAACTCAATCCATAGAGGAGTCAACAACTCAACCCAGTCCATCAGGGAGTCAACATGTGTAACAACTCAACTCAATCCATCGAGGAGTCCACATGTATAACGAAACATCTAGCTCCCTCTCTCTTCCTCTCAAAGGAAGAGTCACACCATTCTCCCTATCTCAGGGAGAATGTCTCACTGATACTGCAACATCAATCCTCCTTCTCAACGAAGGAGACATTCTCCATTATTCCAAGCTAGTCATGGAAGTACACAAACTTCGCCCTGGGAAGAGGCTTGGTGAAAATGTCGACAGTCTGATCATCAATAGAGATATACTGAAGTTGAACTGCTCCCTTCTGTACCATAGCATACCACTGCAAGTTGCCATGTTGCTCATCCATCAGTGTCATCTCTCATCAAGTGAGCTTACCGAAATGAGCCACTTGCTCACTCTATGTCACTGGATATTACTCCAGACTCCCTCTGGAACTGTGCTGCAAACTCCCTCTACAACTATGCATCATACTCTCCCTCTAGAGCTACGCACCGGCTAGTCCATCAAGCTATATGAGGTCTCATCTTGGATGACAATTTGAATTGCATCCTGAACATTGGCTCTGCACAGCTTCTCATGAGAGGGTAATGCAAATATTTATCCAGATACATCAATGACCCGATCAACTGTTTGTTTGGTAAAAATTGATTCGGAAGCTGAGTCATTCAACTTCACCATGGTGTAGCCATGGACTTACAATCCATCATCCTAAATTTCCCCAAGACATCAATAATATACTTTCCCTGACTCAGGAAGATCTCATCATGTCTCTGCCACAGCTCTAATCCCAAGTAATAATGTATCAGGTCAAGGTCATTTATCTCGAACTTAGAGGCTAACTTCCTCTGCATCTATCAATGAATCTCTCTGTCTTGGTGGGAAACCACATCATGATCAAGGAATCAATATCAACAATTTGTGCCACCTGCACATGCTGAATCCTGAGTCACTGCTCTTCATGTGTTCCCCACATCTCAGGTCCCATGGTGAAGTAACTAAGGAACTTCAAAGAACTCATCTGCTACTAAATGCAATTCCTCATGATCATCGGAAGGATGAACATTTGTACTAGAGAGAGACCAACATTCGTTGGAGCCTCCTGCTTCCAACCATCAATCTCCATATGAGATCTTTTGGACTGTGGTTTATGGGTCCACATAAGACTGAATGTACTAGATCCACATTTATCTACTGTCACTTTTGAACAGTCATCACATTCACTGTAGTTGCTCCCTCAGACACGAAAGTCATCCTGCTACCTGATCTAGAACCTGAGCTAAGGACAATGCTCCTAGAAGCTTTCCGCTTATGAACATCCTGCTCTCACTCGAACATTGAATATCAAAAGGGATCTAACACCTGGCTAACTTCACCTCCATCACCTGTCCTTTTGAACAAGTCTCATCATCCTTCTTGTGTAGGCCATAGTATATGGTCTTTCCTACAAGTCAGGTTCAATCAAATAGTTAACAACATTGCATAATCATGAAATTCAATTAAATCGTATGCAATGGCAATAATTCACACACTTATGTAAACATCTTAGCCAATGCCACAACACAACACCCATCCATATCCCACACACACTTGGTAACTATCTATATGCCTTCCATCTTCACCAGAACACACTATCAAGAGCGTGTATTGCTCTCAGTGTGTTAGCAAAGAGGCTTCATCCTAAACTAGCTCCATCAACAGCTCATGGGATGTTGTGCAGCACTATAAGCTAGTTACTCAATCATATACATAACATGCACTACATGAGCCTACTACTCGTCAAACTCAATCACATATAAATGCATAAAAGAAAATTGTATCACATATCTACATATAACTGTTATGAACATTATCCTTTAAATCAAGCATTAAAGAATAACTCAAATGACAATACAAATACTTATTTTTTATTGTTTTGTTGCCTCCCTCTTGATCTCTGCCTCCTTGCAGAAATCTCATGAGTGCTCGGATCTTCATCTTCTTTCTGCAACCTAAATCTCAGAAGTTGATGCTAAGAATTTTCATTTTCTAGCCCGTCACTGCTGCCAGAAGTGAAAAATTAGGGCTTCTCACAAAATTGGAATTTTGGAGTGCAATTGGCATAGGGAGGTGCGCCTCTCCAAGATCGAAATTTTGATACCAAGATCGAAATTTTTGAGTGGGTAAAACTCCCGAAAAGTCAAACCCTAGTTTGACTTTGGAGCAGAAACTGCAGATCAGAATTTCGCAAGTCAATTTTCAAGGGTGAAATTTTGGAATCTTCAAAAACCAAGTATACCAGCATACTCGCCTCAGTCAAGCGCATCTATCTGTCCAATCAGAAGTTCCAAATTCCAAAGTTTGAAAAATTAGGGTTTCTCTGACAAACCCTAGGCTAGCTCCAAAAACCAGTTTCGGCAACTTAAAGTGGTAAGACCTAAAAGCTTTTCTATTTCCATTTGATGTTCTCATGAAAGATGTCTCACCACACCAAGCTTGAGGATAAGCTTGAAGGGGATGATAACTTCCGGGCATGGAAGTATAGGATTACACTTGTCGTTGAAGAGAATGAATTGGACACATATGTGAATGAAGAGATTCCAGCACCAAAGGGTGATGAGGCTAAAGCCTTACATAAGAAGAACTTGGTTAAGGCCAAGAGGATCATTGCAAATTATACTAAGGATCATCTCATCCCACATGTGTCATCTTTGAAGACACCTGAAGAGATGTTTGATGCCTTTACCAAGTTATTTGAAGGGAAGAATATAAATCGGAAGATGACCTTGAGGAACCAGTTGAAGAATGTGAAGATACAAAATGCAGAGACCATGCAGTCTTACTTTACAAGGGTCTCTCAGATCAAGGAGCAACTTGAAGTTGTGGGAGAAAAGGTAGAAGAAGGAGAAATTGTGATGACCACCTTGAATGGTCTCCCAAGATCATGGGACTCATTCATTTAAGGGATATGTGCCAGAAAGAAGTTATCCACATTCAGTAGGCTATGGGAGGAATGCTCACAAAAAGAAGCTCGACTTGTGGCTTGAGAAGAGAAGATGGGAGCAAACGATGATCAAGCTCTCACAACACACTCCAGAAGGAATAATAACAAGAGGGCGCACCATCACAGTAAGAGGGAGAAACACCACCATCAAAATCAGAGGGAGAACTATAGAAGACCCAAAAGAGATCTATCCAACATTAGATGTTATACATGTGATGAGAAGGGACACTACTCCAGAGATTGTCCCAGAAACGGAAATGTCTCCCACAATAAGAAGACCAACAAGAAGAGATATCATGCTCACGCTGTTGAAGAAAGAGATGAAAGAGATGATTCTTCAAGTGATGAAGAATATGCATTGTAATGAAGGTAACCAATTACAAGGGTTCATTTAGAAGGTTCTACTTCATAAGGTGAAGCTAGAGATGACTTTCAGTATTACATGAAAGGTGTAGGAAAAGCTCCTACAAAGTTGGACTCCAGAAACAAATAAGGATCAATGCTATGGGAGAACCTCTCATCCATTTCAGCATTGGTTAAGATTCAGAAGAAGGAGAACACAGAGTCTACTCCAGTACGAAACACACAGGTCCTCAGAATCAGACAATAAACTAGAGCACATTGTCAGAGACTCCAATAGTTCCTGCAAGGAAGAAAAGATCAAGAGGGAGCACACTGTCAGAGACTCCAGTAGTTCCTACAAGGAAGCAAAGATTAAAAGGGAGTCCACCCAACAACCAAACAAAGATAAGTATTTGAATTGTCATTACTTAGATGATACTGTTCACATTTATATTCCTAGACTTAGGAAGTGTGTTATGCATATTAGAGTGATTGCATTGATGAACAATATACTACTAATATACATGTGATGGGTAACTGGCCTACGGTATTGTACAGCATTCCATTGCTACTTATCTAGAATGAAACCTCTTTTTGACATGTTGGGAGTAGTGCATGCTCTTAATAATGTTCTGGTAGAGATGGAAGGCATCTAGAAAGTTACCGTATGAAAATGAGATATGGATGAATGTTGTAGCATTGGCTAAGATAATTGCATGACTGTATGACCTATGTCTTTATGCGTAAGAATTTGTTCTGAAAACTATGAGATGTTTCTAATCATGCAATTGAACTTGACATGTAGGAAAGATCATGTACCATCACCTACAAGAGAGACTTGTTTCAAGGAACAAGCGACGAAGATCAAGAAAACTACCTATTGAAGATATTGAAGAACCTGAAGTTCCCAGGATCAGAGATGCAGTAATGGAAGAAGCGATTCCAGAAGACCGCGAGATGGAAGAACCACAAGAACCTGTAGATCCACATCGTGAGAAGAACTCCCACAAGAGGAAACCAGGATGGGTACGAGAGGCAATACAAGATGTAGAGAGGTATGGCGCTCCAAAGGGGATAGACCTAGGCCATACTCCAGCTATGTAGCCCTGTTGTGCGACATCATTGACAAGGAGCCTGCCAACTATGATGAAGCGGCAGAGAAGAAAGAATGGAAGGATGCCATGATCGAGGAGTACCAGTCGATTATGAGGAATGATGTCTCGGATGTAGTTAAGAGACCAGAAGGGAAGTCTATTGTGACTTCCAAGTGGATCTACAAGATCAAGCATGTTGCAGATGGCAGCATAGAGAAACACAAGGCGAGGTTTGTGGCACGTGGCTTCTCCTAGAAGGAAGGCATAGATTATGAGGAGACATTTGCACCCGTAGCCAGATACACTTCCATCAGATCAGTACTTGCATTGGCTGCAGTAATGAAGTGGAAGGTACACCATATGGATGTCAAGACAGTGTTCTTGAATGGTGTAGTAGAGGAGGAAGTGTACATGGAGCAGCCACTCGGATTTGAGACACATGACAGGCAGACACGTGTGCAAATTGAAGAAGGCCTTGTTCGGATTGAAACAGGCACCTAGGACGTGGTACGGCAGGATGGATAGTTTCCTAATGAGCTTGGGCCTTACCAAGAGTAAAGCAGATTCCAACCTTTACTACAAGGTTGAAGTGGGAAATCCAGTGATACTTCTACTCTATGTAGATGACTTGTTTGTAACAGGGGAGGATGGGCTCATTGTAGATACGAAGAGGAAACTTGCCACAAAGTTCGAGATGAAGGACCTGGGTATGATGCATTCTTTCCTAGGCATGGAGGTGTGGCAGAATACGGATGGGATCTTTCTTGGACAAGGGAAGTATGCAGTAGAGATTCTGAAGAGGTTCGGAATGATGGACTGCAAGGCTATGGCCACACCCATGGCATCGAACTTGAAGCTACTATGTGATGCTTCATCAGAGTCAGTTGATGCCACGATGTATCGTCAGATGATTGGTTCATTGATGTACCTGACGAATACGAGACCAGACATATGCTTTGTTGTGAACACATTGAGCCAGTTCCTGACGGATCCGAGACAAGTTCACCTGGTTGCTACAAAAAGAATATAGTAAGGTACCTAAAGGGTACAATTGATTATGGGCTCAAGTATGACGCGAATTAGAAGAATAACCTGCAGGGTTATGTTGATTCGGATTGGACAGGCAGTGTTGCAGATAGGAAGAGCACTTCAGGATGCTGCTTCAGTATGGGATCCGGTATGATCTCTTGGTTTAGCAGGAAGCAGTCATGCGTGGCACTGAGTACAGCCGCAGCAGAGTATGTTGCAGCTTGTTCGGCTAGTTGTGAGGCAGTATGGCTTAGGAAGCTATTGTCTGATTTGTTTGATCTCCAGTTAGAGGCGACTTGTATATTCTATGACAACCGGAGTTGCGTGAAGTTGTCCAAGAACCCGGTGTTCCATGACAAGTCGAAGCATATTGAGATCAAGTATCACTATATTAGGGATAGGATATGGTGTAGAGAGGAGCAGTGAAGCTCCAGTATGTTGCAACGGACGAGCAGATAGCCGATGCATTGACCAAGCCGCTAGCCAGAGTGAAGTTCGAGTACTTCAGAGAGAAGCTTGGTGTACTCCAGATCAAGGTTCCTTCCAAGGGGAAGTCATGAGTCCGGAAGACGCAGATGCACATGGGCCTTTCCCGAATGGTGGTAGGATAGTCCTCCCATGTCAGTTGATATAAGTATCGGGCCTTTCCCGAATGGTGGTAGGTTAGTCCTCCCATGTCGGTTGATGTAAGTGTCGAACCTTTCCTGAATGGTGGTAGGAAAGTCCTCCCATGTCAGTTGATGTAAGTGCTGAGCCTTTCCTGAATGGTGGTAGGAAAGTCCTCCCATGTCAATTGATGTAAGTGTTGTGCCTTCCTCAAATGGTGATAGGAAAGTCCTCCCATGTCGGTTGATGTAAGTGCATTGCCTTTCTCGAATGGTGGTAGGAGAGTCCTCCTATCCCGATTGATGTAAGTGCTGAGCCTTTCTTGAATCGTGGTAGGAAAGTCCTCCCATGTTGGTCGATGTAAGTGTTGCATCTCACATGGTGGTAGGTTGGTCCTCCCATGTTGGTAGACTTGTTATGTGCATCTGGGTTGTGCTCCGTGTGACGATGAGATGATCTGAAGACGATGAGGCGACAGTAGGAGACGCAGGTGTTTGCAGAGGCAATGTAATGACTAGTCCTAGGTTGTACCTACTTTATGGCTTGCTCGCGGAGATGATGAAGACCTACATGAGGGCTGGGCCTACATCCAACATGAAAAACGGTTGGCTCTGTAGAACTTCCTATGGCGAGTAGATTCGAGAGATATCACCAATCAATGATCGACATGATGAGGATTGCAGCAGCAGCGGCGATGATGATCTAGTGTTGATGATAATGTTCCAGCATTGATGATCTAACGACGAAGACTTGTGTCCAGATGTGTTGATGACTATGTCAAGAGAATACCTTCCTAGTTAAAGAGAGAGTGTTAATGTAATTGTAACTTCAGAAGATATTCACCTGTATTTAATATTGTCATTATTATTGTATTTTATTTGTACCTCCGACGGAGATGTTTATTCCTCCGATCGGGGATGTCAATATTCCATTTGGTCATGTAAAGTCATTGAGGTAAATCCTCCATTGTAAGTCGGGGCAATAGATACCCCAAGAGTCAGATAGATTACGGTTATTGAGTCCCCTAGAGAAGTCGGCCCAGTTAAGTACAACTGGGGCCGACCTAGTAAGTGAAAAGGTCAAGTCAAAGATAAAGTATAAATAAAGAGTGGAGCTCTCTCATTTAGACATCACACTCACTCACAAGTTCGCATTAGTGAGAGAGAGGACAAGTTTGCGTAGGAGGAAAAGAAGAGGAGCTACAAAAGACCATCTTTGTTTTGGGGTTTTACTTTTGTGATATTGTATTGGTGTAGATTCTATCTCTGAGGAAGTTGCAGGGTTTTCTCCTTTATGGTTTCCCCGAGGAAATTCTGTGTCTATTGTGTTATGTTATGCATGTTATTCTTTCAGTAAGATACTAGATAAATATTGATTAAAAGTAGAAAATCTAACATGTTGTTGTGTTGTGAACTATTTCCCATAGTTCATTCTCCTCCAGTATTAACATTATCCTAGCCTTCCATGGGCTAAAATTTGCAGCCCCATCCAACCTGTCATCTAGTCTAAGTCTAGTGACCATGACTACAACTTGTACCTATTCTTCTCAAAAGAAATCCGTTCAAAAATATGTTCTTCTCAAAAATTTGTTTTCCCTTCTTTTCTCAAATTCTGAAATCTCAACCTCTGATTTAATTTCTGCCTTTAAATAGGCTCTGTTACATGGAAATTTTTCAAACCCCAACCCAGTTTCAAGTTTTGTTTGCATAGAGTTTAATGCCCAAACCCCATTAGCTTCTCATGAAACGAAATTTAACAATTTGCTTCAAACACATGAGATATTTTAACAAATTTCAAATACAGAAATTTAAACCAGCCACATGAAAATATTAAGACTCGAAAATTTAGCCAACTTGACTCAGGAAAAACTTCGAAGGGAAAACCTAACAGAGAGAAAATTTTATTCCTTCAACAAATTACAAAACAAAACAACAATACTTATCTCATCTTTTCATCTCGAAAAGCATGCCAAAAACTCAGCAGAAATCTGTACAATTTTCTCAACAGTGTGGCCTCACGCGTGAAGAATTTATTTCAGCAGTACGGCCCTCGAAAACTATGCCAACATTAAATACAGTGCGCACCTCGAAAACTGTGCCTTTCTGACAGCAGTACGGTCTGCATTATTTGCAGCAATGCTGAAATCTATTTCTGTACCTTTCTAACAGCAGTAGGGCCTGCATTAAATGACTGTACGAAATTCCTCGATTGTTGTGCCTATTAACAATCACCTCGATTTTTGTGCCTCCTCGATTCTGTGCTGTAGGAAATCACCTCGATTTCAATGCTGGAAAGAATTACTCTGCTGTACGGAATTGTCCAGGAAAATGTGCCCTTCTTGGAATTTGTGCTCATACTCAGTCTGCAAATTCTTCAAGGGTTTTCTCTCTTTCTCTCTTCTTTCTACTCTTCTCTCTTGCTCTCCCAAAATCTCTTTGGTGAAAGTGAATAATGATGCCTCCAATCCCCAACTCCCTTTTTGTTTATGGCAACTTCTTCATTTTCATCCAATGGCTTAAGATTAGATATGATGAAGGGTTCACAGTAATTGCTCATTAATAACTCAATTAAATAATATTTAATGCTCAAATATCATTTAATACGTGACTTCCCTCCTTTTAATTAATCACTCACTTTATTTCTCATAACGTGAACTTAGGAGAAAAATATGACTTAAAGTACTTTATAAAGTGACTTTATAAATATAAAGTACATCTCACTTTAATAAAGTGCTAGGGACCACTTTTTTAATGTTTTGTCCACCCCTAGGCATCTCAAGGTGGAAAAACACTTCCTTTGGTACAAATTTTAAAATAATCTGTAGTGCAACTACAGATCTCATCGAAGGACAACTGATCATCATTTATCCCTTGTTGAAAGAGGGGTAATACTCTACATATGGGTTTGATCTATTATGCCAAACCTTTGATCAAGGTCTAGCTTCATCAATTATGCATTTCAGGTTTTTTCAATCAAGTACATAGGCCCACATTCATATATATTATTTATATGATCCTTCTAGTACAAATGCTATATTTGATGGAGTTTTCTATTCACAGCCCACTAGGATCAATTTCACTGCTTTTTGTTGAGGATTCTTCTATGGATGATTCTCATCCTATTATAGTGGATCTTTCTCTAGTACAATTTTATGTACCTTTTATTAATGTATTGTTATCACACAACTTGTAGTTGTTTCTAAAGGTATCCCAGCTAGGACAGTAGAGGTGTAGACAACTAAAGAGGTGACCCAAGAGAAGCCATGGTTTCCAATGCAAGATAGGTGTCACGTTAACCGAGGCACTCTTCACTTTAGATCAAGCCTAAGCAAGATCAAGGGGGAGACCCTAGCTTAGCCAATGAAGGCTAGCGAATGCAATCAAAGCCTCCTAGGGAAATGTGATGATGAAAGATAAGGACACCAAGATGAAACAAGATCTAGATCTAGGATGGATAAGTGGACCTGTTATCATATATATAGTAGCCGAGCTACCATACATTATTTTTCTGATGCCAGCACACTATTCAGCTAGTTCCCTTACATTTGAGATGCTGAGATGAGCATCTATATTGGATCACTATCAGATTTTGGACAGCAGTATATATTCCCCATGCCATGATTGAGTCTCAGGACACTCAGAGAGATGACCGATGTAGCCATTATACCATTTGTACAGAGCAGTCAGTAGTGCCCAGAGTTGCAGTAGCAGTTTCAGAGGACAAATGATGGTTCAGATGATGAGCATTCAGATATATGACTCAGCAGGTATATCATTGTGTTATGGTTATATTGCTTTTATACTTATTCTTATAGCATGTCTTAGCACCTAGTGTCATGATCTGGCGATCATATACATATGTGGGCTTGGCCGATCTTATTATATATATTATATTGTCCCTACTCAGACTTAGAAGTTCACTATTCATACTCATTGGTTTTACCCTCCTTAGGGAGAATAGAGGTGATCATTCCACCATACCTTGGCTTGCTAGTGCTGGCTCCATTATTCATTGTCTTCATTCATCCATTGCCTACCTTTTAGTTTTATCGCCCTGACTTACTACTTGACTAGTGGCATGGAGGACTTTTCCCCACTATAGCCTCTGTATTGGATGAGCTTCCCTGTTTATTGTGTCTCGGCTCTGAGTTGGTGACAAAACTTACCTATGGTGAGTTGGAATTCCTTGTGAATTCCCCGTAGTCACTAAAGTTGTGTTGGCTAAACCGGAAACTTTTAGTGCTGCCATGAATACAAAATCTGGAAAAATGAAATGCTATATCTTGTATGAAAAGCCCATTCATGCAATGTGTTTCTAAACACACATGAATGAAAGGCATGCCAAATGAAAATGGCCATGAAAATAAAATGTTATATCTTTGGAAATGTAAATACCTAGGTGAACAAGCTGTCTGTGACACACCTAGAAGTGCTCAAGTAAACAAGTGCCTTAAAAACACACCTGCAGCAGAAAGCCTAAAATAAATGTAAATCTATGCAATGTGTTTATAAACACACATAGATCAAGGCTATGGAAACTTCAGGCCCAAAAAGCAATGGAACTTAAATGCTATATCTAAATTATTGATGGCCTTATTTGTATTATGGATTGTGCACATCTGTTAAAGGTGAATAAACCCTCTTTGAACAACTCATCCATTTGTGAGACACCGCCATTCCCTGTGTTATTGCTCATTCAGTATATACTATGGTGTGTATTCCCTTTCCATTTGCCAAAATGTCACAAAGTTAAGTCAGTCAAGTCATCCCTTAGCCTAGCCAGTTATTTTAGCCTTCACCCTTCACTAGCAAATTGATCACAGCTATGAAGTGAGTATGCCCTTGAAAGTCTAGTCTGAGTAATAATAATAATTAATGACATTATATATTTGGATTTAGATCGCCAGTAATGATTACTTTGTGTTATAATTGCTATTTGAATAAGTTGTAGAGCATGCATTAACCTTTGACACTTTGCAGTAGCTTCCGATGATGATCTGAGTTATATTTGGTCATGTTGACTTGGTTAAACCTAGTTTGACCAACGTCAACCATAGGACATGAGATGGTTGGACCTTGTGATGATATGGATAGATGATATATCGTCTATGTACATGAACATGATGATTCTATGCAGCAGATACAGGTTTATGATGATCATATGGTTTACAGCAGTATTTGATCATTTACAGATTATTATTATTTGACCTGTTCCGGTATATTGGATATATATTTTGATCATGCAGAGATTCATATGGTGTATGAGTACACATATTGGATAGATTTGGACCTTCTAAGTCCAATGAGACAGTCTATTTTTAGTTCCGGGCACTTACAATGATGATTGAGCCTCAGTAGGCTATCCTAGTGCAGTTTTGGTCTGTCGGAGACCCTGTCAGAGCAGATGTGATTTTTATCCGGTTGACCTAGGGCGCTATGCTTGGAGGGGGTGGTCCAGCCACTTGTTTTTACCATATTACCCCCCTCCCGGACACACTGATGACCTTACCTTGACAGCGTAGGCACTCCAGGAGGCAGTTTGGGGCAGTTTCACGCTTCCCGAGGCATTTCAGGAATGGTAGAAATGGCTATTGAGGAATTCGATTTGGGCTACTGAGGCAATGTCTTGGCATGGGATGATCAGTGATGATGTGTTGATGTCTTCCACACCTCCTCCAGCAGTTTCAGCTTCATCGGGGCCCGCATCCATCACTTATGGCACTTTCTGATGATTTCTGAGGTCTTTTGAGGCCTACATTTTTGTCCATAGAGGCACGGTTTGGTATATTGATGACTATTTTATTATTATTGTGCTACGGGGATTGACCAAGGGTGGCTAAAATTACCCCTTGGACCCACCATAAGCTTCTTATTATATTTTGTCATCATGATTTGGTGGGATTCCCCTCTTCTAGGGCAATTTTGTCCACCTATGTTATATTTTATGAGTGATCCATGTATTTTATTGTTGAGCTCATCTCAACCATTGATTAGACATTTGTATCTTTTAATCTTAGCCACTCATTCAAAAAGTGGTTAGGATTTTGATGCCTCTCCTTCCTATTTAAAGGAGAGAGCTTCTCATTGTAAAGGGACTTGTGGCTCTGGATTATTGGAATAGAAAATTATTATTGCATCTATCTCCAGTGTTGTGGTGAATGTTTTTGGTGTTCGTTCGTTGGTTCTTCCTTTGCACTGAGTTATTGGAGATCTTGTTTTGCCATATCTTTTGTACCACGTTTTTGCATCTACAGGTGGAGGTCGATTTGCTTTGAGGAGGAAGTATTGGTAGGGGAAGACTCTCCCTAATTCTTCTTTGGATCTCTTCGTTGGTAACAGGGAGTATTACTGTCCCGGGACCTTCTATTCTATGTTATCATTGCATTTTACTTGTATTTCCTCCATACTTGACCTCTCTGATTGAAATTGATTTTCCTTGGATTGACAGGTAGAGGAGGGCGCACTTGTGGGCTAGGGCATTAATTTGGCAAGCAAAATCAACAATCTCTCATTTGATTTCTGCGGGAATCTTCCTCAACATCAAGGCATCTCATTCACATCACTTAGGTATGATCTCAAGGTAATTTCTTTCCATGATCTATCTACTTGTCTAAAACATTTAAAACCCTAATTAATCAAAACCCCCATTTTTACATTTTTTTAGATCTACTAAGATCTAGTGGCTTCTTGGGTAAGATATTGAAAACCCACCTCTATAGTATCCACGGCATCCCGGATCTATAGTTTGGTGAGGATTGGCCTCCATTTGACCCTCTTCCCAAGGCATCCAGCCTCTCCAAGCAAGGGCACACTTCCTAGTTTGGTGGGTTGACCTAGATC
Organism: Larix kaempferi; assembly: GCA_027924585.1. Classification (NCBI taxonomy): domain Eukaryota; kingdom Viridiplantae; phylum Streptophyta; class Pinopsida; order Pinales; family Pinaceae; genus Larix; species Larix kaempferi. The sequence goes on along the minus strand of BSBM01000017.1, from coordinate 14,322,412 downwards.
TAGTAGGTGGGTAGTTGAGATCCCGCTTGATTCATGATCTACACATCCAATAACCTACCCCCAGACTGTCACTTTTCTGATTTCTACCTTGTGGGCCCTATTCCACATTTTAAGGGATTTAATCCCCATTTTGGACCACTTGGTATCTTCAAACTCAGATCTAGTAATATCTAGCCATTGGATTGCCTTGAAATTGTAGATCCATACTCTCACTTGCTTAAACTACTTGGATCTAAAGTTTGGATGCCATTGGACTTGTCTTGACCCCACTTAACCCACATTTTAGCCTCCTTGGGTAAAGTCGCACCACCTTGGAGAAGGGAGTTGTCCCACTTTTAGGACGTGGGTACTTGAGATTTCAGTGGATTTGGAACGGGAATATTTCAAAACCTAGGTCTAGTAGGTCACCTTGTCAAATCTTGCCTTGGGGATAGCATTCCTTGTTTTAAGGGATTGTGGTCCACTTAGGTCAAACCTAGATCTAGACCTATTCATCCATCAAGACTTTAATTGCCCACTTGTCTCATGCAATAGGAGTCCTTAACCACAAGTTAACTTTGCTTTGACTCCATTATCCCAATTCCCAAGGCACTGGTCTCCAAGTAAATTCGACTTTCCTAGATTGTTGGATTAACTTGTGGTTTGACCCTTGTGCGGTAAACTAAACCCTTTGATGCCATCATACTTCAAGATCAAGCGTGTCACTTGTACTAGTTAGCCCCAATTCAACCCTAAACTACCCTGCATTGGACACGGTTCCCAAGGCAGTGGATTTTCTCACATTGAGCTAGTACTTTAATCCTGGATCCTATTTTACAGATCATAAGTCACTCTCACATCAATAATAAACCAAAGCTATACTCATTGAACCCCTCTCTTGTCTTGTGACTTCATCCTAAGGTCTAGGATAAACCATACACCTTACTTCACTTAGAATTAAGTTGATTTGGTGTCTTGGTTTTGATCTCTCCTGTCGGGAGTAGATCGGGTCTCCCCCTTTGTTGTCTGGGCTAGATAACATAAAGCGAAGGTTCCCTCGACTGGCGTGACAACCATCTATTGGAGGTCGAGGTGATCGTGGTTGCACCTTTTGAGTTGCCCTTCCCTATTGCCATCCATGAGTGGATACATCCATAGGGGTAACTACAGTTTAGGTGACAGCAGGACCCAAAGTGGTTACGGCTTGGTTGAAGAGGCTTAGGAAGTGACAAGTGTTCAACCAAGTGTAAGATAGGGTCATTTATGGATTAAGAGTAGTAGATCTAGATATATCTAGTCCCCAAGTAATAGATCCAAGTGGGGCCCACCCTTAAAATAAGGAAATTGGTCCAAATGGAGCCCACAAGGTCAAAATCAAGATGAGAGGGCACTAGGGGGTTTGCAAATGAGTGGATCTAATAGATCAATGAAGAATAGGCAATACCCACATGTGGGATCTAACAAAAGACCACTAACCCAAAGAGTGTGACTTGCCTCAAAGAGGACTAGTGCCTTAGATGAAGGGGCAAATGGAGGCGGATGTCCACCAAATTATAGATCGGGATAGTTAAGATGATTACCAAGGCGGGTTTTAATTATTAAAGCCCAAGTGATTGCTAGATCTCCATACATCTGAAAAATACAAAATGCAAGGGTTTTGATTATAGGATTTATATGACCAATGGAGAAAAGATGGATGGAACTAGATACATACCTTGTAGAACATACCTCAAAAGCTTGTGGCCACTTTACAAATTGATAACCTTTCCCCTGTGTGTATATTCAAGAGTGAGATCCAAGAGCCCAAGTGAAATCGTCCTCCTCCTAAGGTGACCAATTCACGCTCCTCCTGCAAGACAAGATCAATGAGAAACAAGTCAAGTAAAAGAATGATGAAAATGATGAAAAGATGAAAGAGAAAGCATCAACTATGTCACTAAGATACAATAATGATACTCCCTGAGACAAAAGGCCAATCCAAATCATCCTCCTCTTCACCAAATCGACCTCCCTGTAGAAAAACGTCTTGGAACCCCAAGATCCACAATGATACACAGAAAAATGATTGTATATCCAACTTGCAAAAGAATCCATCAAGACAAGAGAAGTAGATCCACATAATAGTATTTTTATTCCAAGTTTGTAGAGCTCCAAAGGTGCCTTTACAATAGGGGGGTCTCCTCCTTAAATAGGATGAGGACGACCAAAACCCTAAACCACTTTTGAAATGAGTGGTCGAGATCAAAAGCTACAACAATATAACCAATGGCTAAGATGAGCCAATACAACATAAGACATGGATCACTCACTAAAGTGATGACGTCATGGCTAAAAATCCCCTAGGGGGATAACGTCATAGCTAGGGGAGACTAATACAAGTGTCTCTCACATAACATGACTAGGACAAGTGACTAGAAGCACATGGTGGGGCTAGGAGGTATTATTCCCCTTCACTAGCATCACCCCATGGCACGATAATATAACATGAGACTCAATCACATGTCCAAGTACACAAATAATCAAATCCTATCCCCTCAAATCTGAGAGAAATATACATTAAAAGACATGTTGACTGTGTGGACCCCACTTATTGCTGCAAATTGATCTGGAAGGAGTGGGATACACCATGGATGACCTCAAAGAAGACTTCATGCCAAAACCTTGCCTCAACTTCCCAAATCGAATTCCCCTGTGACCTTTTTATTCCATTTTTTAATCCTTCTGAAAACCCTAATACTGCCCATAACTCACTGCCAAGTGCCTGTGTTGTCAAACTGAGTGTGCCATCATGTCCAGAAAGGGGGTAATATGGTAATAACAAGTGGCTGGACCACCCCCTTCCCCTGTAGCGCCCTAGGCAACGACTAGCCTCCAAGGCTCTGGCTGGACAGGCCACATCAGCATGGCCAATCTGGTCAACAGGTGGAAAACTGCTCATAACATGCCCGGGAGTGCCTCAAACTAATAAATAAGTGTCTCAATGGATCCAAAAGACCCAAATACACTAGAGCTGAAGGATCATCTGTAGGGTCCACCATACTCGAACAGTGTAAAAATATGATGATCTAGAAATAATAATAAACATGACAAACTGCATCAATCATCATCTGAATCATGTGTCCATCATATGGAATCATCAAAAAGGTATATAGAAGACCATATATCAACATCATACATAAAGCGGTCCATCTTATCATGGATCCCAAGGTTAACCTTGGTCAAACTATGTTTGACTGATCAAACTGATCAAAATATGACCCTGGCTAAAAAGCCAAGCTGCTGTAAGTGCAAATAGTTAGGACATGCTCTCTAGATCATTTTCATAGCTAGACTCTAAAGTATTAAGCATTATTTCACTGGCAGTTAATAAATAGTTAATAGGTTAGTTAAATAATCCACTTCCAAGAAGAAGCTCAAGAATATACTCGTTTGTAAACATGATCAAATTGCTAGCATTGGGTGAAGGCTAAATACACAGGGCTAGGCTAAATGGGATGACTTGACTAACTTGACACTGTGATACTTTGGACGAAGGACATGGTGTTACACACTTAAGCATGTGTTGGACAAGAAGTACACAAGGAATGGCGGTCTCTCACAAATGGATAAGTTGTTCAGAGAAGTGCTTATTCAACCTTGGCAAAAATTGTATACTACTAGAACCGTCGTGAACTAGGTGTTCGGTTAATCGTAACTTGAGGTTCTAGGGGATGTAAATCTTTGATTCAGAGATCACTACTCCCTCTGAATCTCCCTGAGAACTCAAGCTGTTTGAGTCTCGATATCAATACATACTCATATAAATATAAACTCAACAGCTAGATCTCTTTAACAAACTGAAACATACATGCAATCACACATAAACACCAAATATACCCTGGAAACCCCAACCAGGGAAAACCAACAATCTGTGGGGCTATCTTCTCTCTTGATCCCAGAGCATATATATAAATAGACAAGTACAATATAGGATTGCCTCAAAGGTAACTCAATCCCGGAACCGGACAGACTCTAGATCTGCATGCATCAGCTGATACATGCACTAGAAGAGTAAGCCCTAACTAGTAAACTGGATCTGAGTGTCGTATTTGTACACACGAATCAACACCTACTTCTTCAATGGTTTTGATGAATAAATCGCCCATAAATTGTGCATCCTTGTATTTCCCAAGAGCATCCACCGCTTTCAAGAACAACAGTCCATTTTGGGAAGATACCATGAAATTGATGAGTGGATGGCGTGCGGGATCCGTCCATCCATCAGAAACAACACTCACACCGCATGAGGGCCATGTTGTTCTAATTGGCTCAAGGATTTTATCTACCTCCTTCTTTGCTTTAACCAACAATGTGGTTCTAAGCTTCTCTGAACTAGGAGGCACATAACCACTTGGAGCTCGATCTAAGATAGTTTTAACCGTCTCAAAATACAATGGTGACCGTGCAACATTGAATGAGATGAAGTTGAGGTAGAAGAAAAATGCAATGGTAAGGTCTACCTCTTCTCGCGCCTCTTGTTGGAAAATCCTATCCATTGGACCACCGATAGATTGCCTCTTTCTTGTTTGATGAGTGTCCCCACGTCCATGACTGCTAGAGCTAGGTGGAAATGGAGGCTTGGTGCTAGAGGGCTTTCTCAAAAATGGAAGAGGATCATCCTCTTTTTTCTTGCTTGCTGCTGCCACCTTCCCTAAGCCAACATGATCCTCTCTTTCCATATCCCTCCTTTGGTGAACAGTCACCGCTTTGCATGAAGAAATCCCACAAGAAGGAAGGGCCAACAAATGGCCCTTAACCCGAAAATATGTGCTCATGAAGTCATGCTTGCAAAAATTGCATCTCCAAGACACATTACCTCCCCCACCAAGCTTTGCCCCGGGCCCATCTTTTCTTGTCACATACTTCCACAAAGGGTATTTTTTTTCTTGGGCTTGTTGTCTTGCTAAAACAGGGTTAAATGGAGCATGAGCTTGAGCTCCACTAGCAGCCGATGGAGCACTTGACGGAGGAGGAGAACCGCTTGTGCTTGGTGGAATACGAGGGGAGGCACTAGATGGTGCATTTCTCCCTCTCCTTTGCCCCCTACCTCCTGCCCTAGCTGATTGAGACATTCCTTTTGTTGTGTGATGGTTGAGCTTGCAATCCTCTCCACAAATCCACCGGAATGCACTTGGAATTGCTTGGATAGCCTTCAAATCGCCTTCAAATCGCCTTCACCTGCACATACAATCACTCTTAGCCAACTCCTTCCTTGCAAATGATAAAAATAAACTCAAATTTTGGTTTTATAACTTACCCGGCCGCACTTTTCCTGTTTTTTCGCGCACTTTACGTGTCCTGTTTTAGGGACGCGTGTCCGACAGTCGGGACACGTTACGAATTCGTGTCCGACTCGTTGGAAATTCGTGTCCGAAAAACGGATTCGATGGAAAAGCGAATCGGACACGACCTCAGGTCGAATCGTGTCCGATTCGATAGGGACACGACACTTGGCCTGTTTTGAACGAATCCTGTTTCTTAGCACTGCTCTAATCTTCTCTCTCTGAAGACTGCCCTCTGAAGAATGCGACCTCCACTGCATGCAGAAGTGCACCCTCCCCTCTGGATGTTTCATGCTCGTACCGGACCGGATCTCGGCAGATCTGAGCTCTGATCGTCCCTAACCTTCCTTGAATGCTGAGGCAAAGCTATCATGGAAGTCTCAGACTTTGAATCGGTCAACCGGGCTCCGAATGAGCTCCTCCCTCCTTGGGAATTGCACCCTCCTCCAAGGGAACACGTCCTCCTCTAAACTGAGCAGAATGCTCTCTAATGGACTATCTCAATCCACAAACCTGGGTTCCTAGTGACTTTGGAGCTGAAGGTCACTGATCCAGCTCAGATCTGACCTTCCTAGCTCCTGCAACGGCTCCTCTCTCTCTTAGAAATTCGCCATGCATGCACAACTGCACCCTCCTCTCTCCAACACTATCACTCCCTGATAATACAACTAAGCAACCTCATCCGGGGACCCCCTGCCTCTATATATAATCTCACCGATGAATTAGGTTTACCAAACCCTAATTCTCGATGCATGCAAAAGTCACTTTTGCATGCATCCAATGATCGTTGACAGGTCATGCAAAACCCATGCATGCAAGGGTCAAATCACCCCGGAAGGTCCACATGCAGCCACCACTGGGCTCATGCCACTGAGTAGAGTGTATCTCACCCTCTACACCATATTGATGCCTATACTGCTAATGTACCTCCATGCAAGGCATCTGAATCATGGAGGACATCCCGAAGTTACCACACTCTAACAGGGGACACTTAGAATTAGTTGTCCCTTGCTCCATCTCACATCATCACCCATAGGCTCAATGAGGAAAGTTTCACATAAGGTTAGCAGTCTTTAGATTTAGCATACATTTAGCCATTGCTTTTTAGGCCTTTCATTTCATGGCCACCAATCTTTAGATTTAGCATACATTTATCCATTGCTTTTTAGGCCTAATATGACCCCTCTGGGATTTCACATGCACTGATAAGCACAACTAATTGCAGCTTACATCCAGGGTGCATTTACATTTCATAACATTTGAATTTCACTTCAATTTCATAGCCCCTTTCATTGGGTTGTAAAAGATATAACAATAGTTTCCATATGTAGTACAATTTTGCTTCAGGTTTTAGCCAACACAACTCAAGCAACTAGGGGGACTTCCGCAATCTAAACCAAACATCAGGGCAACCGACTAGAATGATAAAGGCATAAAATCCAACTCACCAAGGGCAAGTTTTGTTGCCAACTCAGAGCCGAGACACAATATAAACATGGATGCTAGTCCAACACAGAGGCAGAAGCGGGGGGATCCTCAATATCACAAGTCAAGGTGTAAGTCAAGGTGGAGACCAATATATGGGGAAATGACAAATGGATGGGTGGAGACAAGTGAAGATGGTGCCTGAGCTAGCAAGTCAGAAAGACACTAAAAGATCATGTTCACATTCATAAGAAGGTAAGGACCAACAAGTATAAACAAGAGCTTCCAAATGTCAGTAGTACAACCAATACATATAATTCATGAATCATAACCAATTTCATTTAAATTTTGATACACTACCAGATCATAATCACTTTATACCAAGTCACTACTAATAAAAATGACCTAAACAGCAAGGTAATAACATCAAAGCACATCATGTATATACTGGGTCATCAATCAATATCTGTAATCTGAACCAACTATAACCACTGAGAACATTGTATCTGAAATACTGAAGAACTGCACTGCAACTGTATGGAATAAAAGGCCACATCGGTCATCAAATCTAAGGTCTCAAGGATCTGCCTTAGCATAAGGTCTATTAACTGTCTGATAAAAACATGCTCTGATGTGTGAGTGATCATAAATAATGTTGCTCATCATAGCCGATCTCACTAAATAAGTGTAAAGGCAAAGCTCAAAAATGTGCAGATATCTGCTCTGACAACATGGTAGCCCAGCTACTATGTATGTGATAACATGTACGTTCCACAAGACGACTTCTACATTGTCATTGGACTTGATGTATTCTCCTTACGATGCACATATGGCGGAGCATTTTACCTATTGAGCCTTACCTGTTCCACGATGTGGTGATCTCATTATTAACCTTGCTACATTTGGAGACACTGCTTATGCTCCGGGAGTTGGTGGTTTTCCAGTGGATGATTTATTTTAAAGTGAAACGAGGCCCACATCTCAATTATTGGAGTTGGTTCATAGTAACATTTTTGGGTCTATAACAACTTGTTATCGTGGGCAAGGTTGCGTGGGAGCGCCCCCCACCCCCTTGCTCTCGCTCCCAAAGCTCGCTCCCAAAACGCTCCCAAGGTGCTCCCTGTCTCTCCTATACTAAAAGCTCCTATACTAGGTTGATCATTTGATCACGATGTCATAGTACCTCCCTTCATTGCCAAGGTCATATAAAAGTAGTTATGGTTGATCATTTGATGATAATGTTATAAGTTATAACTACTAGATGATTAATGTTATATGGTTTAATCTATGTTTTTTATTGCTAATTCAACATCCTACATGTTTTTTAGATATAAATCCATCAAAATATATATATATATAAAAAATGCTCCCGGAATGCTCCCAAAACGGGAGCTTTTGAAAATTTCGCTCCCGCTTCTCGCTCCCAATAGCATAGCTCGTGGGGAAGCTAAGTAATTTCTCAACTTCTTTGATGTGGTCTCTATTCACAGGTTCATAGGCTTTGTCGTACTATTTTTAAAAATATAATTCTACAGAGGATTCTCAACATATTTCAATGGATCTTTTCCTTCCACATTATGATGGTGATCCCTTTTGGATGTAGTACACTTGACAACTTTGTCATCAAATACAACTTGTGCCACTCTTTGTACCTTCAGTAAATAAAAATGCTTCAGTGGATCCTTCTTATGCATCTGCCAAATGCCACCTTCAACAGGTTGTGGAACCATGTTGGTGGTAGAAATATGCCCAGAAGTTATATCTTCACTATGTAGCCCGATTCAAAATTAAAGGGGGAAATTGTGGTGTGATGCCTCCTCTCCAAGGCCTCTTGTTCAGGTTCAGGGGGAATGTTGAGAATAGGGCCAACCTTATTTTGAGTTAGGTATCCATAAACCCACTCACTGCTGTATCTTGGTTACAACCAACCTATCTGAGTTGGGTATGCATAAACCCACTCACTATTGTATCTTGGTTACGACCAACCTTTTTGAGTTGGGTACCCATAAATTCACGCACAACTATATTAGAGCTAGGTATCCAATAACCCACTCTCATTTGTATTTCGGCCTCGATCGAGCCAATATTGAATTCGGTATCTATAAACCCACTTGCATCTGTATTCACCATTTCTTGTTGTGACCTCCTAATTAGCTTAATGGGTGGTGTTGAGAATGGTATAACTCTCACATGTGGCCACAACCATATCATATTGTGTCATTAATGCATTTGGTTAGGCATTAATTATGGCTAAGGCGATCATTGATGGTAATACTAAGTTATGGTTAAGGCTGACCTAGTCAACTTTGATCATGTAAGCTGAATGACCCTCTTGAGGAGCGCACCCTACTTATAGGCTCACAACCACACTTAGGAGTGTTAGACACAATGGCTCACTGAGAGGGGGGGGTGAATCAGTGAACTTACACTTTATTCCATTTCTTCTTTCACAATCTTGTATCATCAATCACACATTCACTTCAATAACATATTCATCAATAACCTATATCATCTAAGCATATGTCATTCATCTATTAAAAACACATCAACACATTGCACAAGAGACACACAATATAGTTTGAAATCTTTTTGTAATTGGTTCAACGGCTACAACCGTGAGGCAATTCAGCACCAACTGAAATAAAAGAGCACCAACTCTTTATCTAGGACCCTGCCTAGTTTTTCTTAGATCCTACTAAGAAAGGGATACAAGACCCTGCTTGTATTATATGTACATACATTACATTTCATTACAGTCATGTCATTATACACATCATCTCATTCATCATTCTGTCCATCTAGTCACCATGTCTTCATCAAATCAGTCCATCACTTTTCTGTCCATGCATATCATCAGTATTCTATTCAGCATATCATAACTGTCTTCGTACATAAATAAATATTAGTTTGTCATGCCCAGCATCTTTATCATCCACATCAACCTGCCTGTAGGTCCATCTTCATACTGTCCAAAAACCCAATAATTTGATTACCCATATTCACAACATGTCATTTGCCAGCTGATAGTTATTTCATCATGTTGTTCATGTCACATATCATCACAAATACGTCCATAAGCATGTCTTTGTCAACATCATCATTCTGTTCATTTCACAAGCATATCAACATAGTGTCATTTCTGCTGCCAGCATCAAACTGTTCAAGTGTTCATATTCTCATTCTGTCCACCAGCAAATCCATTATGTCCACATCTTTTCTATCATAATTCTGTTCAGCATGTCAGCATAATGCAGCCCCAGAAAGCATCATCAAACTGTCCAAGACATTTAATGTTTCCATCAAGCATCACGTCTTCATCTTAGCCAAACCAAAAAAAAGAGATAAACAGTAATTGATTTACTGCTGCTCCTGTTTCTTCATCCACCTAACTGTCCACTCACTGAACCATGCGAATTCCTCCACTGCTGCCTTAATACTGTGCTTAAAAAATCAGACTTTCATGTAGGATAAGGCTGCCATACAAAACAAAGATGAAAGCAAAAAATAAAAGATGTTGTCAACTGTAGTTGCCAGCTACAGTACCCGCAAATTTCCTCAGAGCTCCCTGTCTATCCTCCACGAAATCCACCCAAGGTATGAGGGCGTTGCCTCTTATTTATACTAGTTTTCCTTCAAAAAATTTGCTGAGCCGACCTGTTAAACTTCAATTTTGCTGGCTGGCCGACCTGTTTATAAAGAATTGTTTTATTTTTTATTTAAATCTCTGACTGAGCCGACTTGCAAGAATATGAGATTATTTGTTTTTTAAATTAATTAAAAACTCTTTTCCCCTTTTGCCTGGCCGACTCCTGTACTTGTATTCCATGCCACAATTTTTAGGATCAATATAACCTTTTTTTATATCTATTCAAGCTTTAATATTAATATGATCAGCCCTAGGGCCGTTGTGGGCTTTTTTTATGATAATCAATGGGCTGCCAAAACATCCAAGGGGTTCCAAGCTCTGTGACCATATGTCAAGAGCTTTAAGGGGTTATCAACATCATCGTGGTCAAGGTCTCCATATCAAAAACACATCCAATGGTTCCAATATATCTTCATTACCACAGAAATACCCAAAACCCCAAAGATAAGGGTAATAACCAATGTTGCACGACTCGGACTCGGCAAAGACTCGGCTGGCATATGACTCGTGGACTCGGGAAAAACTCGGGAAAGACTCGGGACAGACTCGGCAAATAGGAAAAAAAATAAAAATATTGTACAATTCGAGCAAAAAAAGAGATTAAAAGCATTTCCAAACCATATAAGCTATAAAACTACAATTTATGCAGTAATTCATAACATTGTCTCATAAACTCATAAACAATGACTATACGACATAAGATAATCAATTTTAAAATAATAAAATTAAAAAATATATATACAAAATATATAACAGAAATAAAAATATATATATAAAAAACAAAATATAACAAAATAAAAATATATATATATATATATAACAAAAAATTAAAAAATTTTAATTTTAATTTTAAAACATATACATAAATACAAATTTAAAATAAAAAATAATACAAATAAAATAAAAAATTTATAATAACAAAATTTATAACAAAAATCTAAATAAACAAAACTATGTAACACAAACTATATAATAAAAATATAAATAAAAAAAACTACATATATAATATATATTATATATAACAAAAAATATTTAATTAAAAATTATATAATGAACAAAAAATATAAATAAATAAAAACTATATAACATAAAGTTGAAAACTTGAAACTATAAATAAAAAAACCATATAATATAAAAAAACCATATAAAAAAAACATGTCGTCGAACAACAGCCCGGCCGTGTCGAACAGCAGCCCCCGCGTAACCGCAATTTAGACTACTTCAATCAGAATGTCGTCGAACAGCAGCCCCCGCGTAACCGCAATTTAGACTCCTTCAATCAGAATGTCGTCGAACAACAGCCCCCACCCAACAGAATAATGATTGATGGCGTAGACTCTCCGGCTGACTGCCGTCAGTCAATATTCTATGGCCGCAGACTGCCGTTGATGACCATTCCATGTCCATCGACTGCCGTAGAGACGTAGAGACGCTTGTCGGAAACCCAGGGCAACGAACTCTAAAATTAAAAATCAACGAATTTGCCTCCATTTCCGCGGTTTTTATTTTTCCTTTGTTTGCAGAGTCCGAGCGATTCATCACAATTTAGGGCGAGTACGCCGAGTTTAGGGCGAGTACGACGATTTTGTTGAGTATGACGAGTTCAAGGCCGAGTCTTCTGCGAGTGCTCGGCGTGGGGGTTGACTCGTCCCGACTCGCGAGTACTCACAAGTCTGGGGCGAGTGGTGCTTCACTGGTAATAACCCCACATAACTTCCACAAAATTGTGGGATATCAAAACATGCTTCAAATTCCAAGTGAAGACTTCTTCAATCATTTTAGGGCTTCTTTATCATGTGTGTGGGCTTCATGACTTCTTTAACAAGAGTAAGAGCTTGCATAGCAAGCCACCATATGCAAGGGGTTCCATGACCTCATCTAGCCACAAATGACCACAGAATGGGTCATTTGGCTCATTAGGTGTTCCAATGGCTCTAATGCCCACATCTCTTGTCATCCACACACTTGCTTGCTTGCTTGCTTTGGCTTTACTTCACATTTGTCATTAATGTTGTCATCAATGACAATCATAGACAACCATATTCATCAAGGAGGACATCGTGCTTGGGTTGTATATAGATACACAACTCAAACCTCATTTGTAAATAATCACTTTCTTATCATTGAGCTTTGGCTCTCTAATACAAGTGTTTTAAGCCTATGGGCACTACACCTTTCACATTCTCTTGTGGTTAGCATATTTTCTCTTTTATGTGCCTTTGTGCATCTCATGTATAGTGCACTCATGCCTAGGCATATTTCTCTCTCACGCACACTTTTGGTTCAGCCCTAGCACATTTCTTTAGTGTTGGTTTTTCTCTTCTTATTGTAGGTTCTTTGGTTGGTGTTTTGGTTCCATTCAATCCCCTCTTGTTGTTTGAGATCTCAAATGAAAGAGGTACTACAAAGAAGAAAGAACACTTGGGAACTTCAATGCACAAAATGGTCTGAAAGTTGGGGCATATCAGAAAAGGAGTGCCTGATGGATTAAAAAGCAATGAAGGATCACAAATAGATATGCTATAGGATGAGTATATGGAGGAGAAAAGCACCAGAAAGAGCAATTGTGTATAAAGCATTTCGAACCCAAAAGCAAGATCAAGATGCAAACGTACCTCGTGCTTAACATGCCATGGAAAGAGAAACACTTTGACCCAGCTTAGGACAAGTTTCCATCAGTTAAGATGTGACAGATAGATGGAATGAGTCCAATGAGAAATGGAACCATAAGACCTGTGAAGTCTGCAGATCAAGGGAGGTGGAAACAGAGCAGTTCTTCCTTCTTCATTATGAGGTGTATGACCACATCAGAAGGGCATCAGCCCCAGAGGTTTCCACTTCAGCAGAAGTATTCCATGACAGCCAAATAGAGGATGTTTCAAGGAAATCAACAACAATGATGTTCTTCAAAGCCAAAGCTATGAAAGCCGCAACATGAGGACTCAACACACCCCAAGGGGGAGTCCAAATAAGTAGACATATGAAAGGGGCTGCAATATGTCCACCCACACATTTTATTTTAATTTAACTTGAGTCTCTCTTTTTCTTAACATTGGCACTTTCTTTTATTTTTACTCTCTCTTGTAGAAATCAGCATCATAAAGATATAACACTCTGTCTCGTAGACCAATTTGGACTCATGAATATATTACCCTTCTGCAAAACATACTTAGAACTTATCTTTCTAAGATATGCTTCATTTTAGTTTGATATAGGAAGGTGTCTGAATCATCATTTGATCAACTCATCAAAGCAAACAAAAACCAACAAATTGTGTCCTAGGAAATAATAGTTTGAAAGAACCACATGGAAGACGAAATAAGTCTGAAATCATACCAGAACATAAGGAAGGTCCAGCCACCATAGATAATCTTCCGTTTTGGACTTATACTCCCTGTACTTACTTAACATTGCTCTCCGCCCAAACATTTCACTCTCTTTCTGCATCCTTGCCTTGATGTATTTAAGTTGCTCGTCGGAACTTCGCGAAACAATCTCTGAAACTTCCTTCACTTTTTCTTCTGTAATCCACCTATCAAGGTCTTGTCCTACATTCCTCATTATAGCTTTTATCTCTGGGTCTCTTTCTGCATCATACTTTTCTTGAACTGCACGACTCCATTTCTTAGTGTGCTTCCAAGATTCATGTTTCAGTTGCTTTACAAATTTGTTGGACTTCCCACTGCTACTAATAACAGTCTTAGCACTAGTAGAAGAACCATTGTGAGATTCACATCTCGTATCAGTTACATCATGTGTGGAGTTTATTGAAGGTAAAGCAAAAGATGTCAAATTTGATGTTGAGTTTGCGAAGCCAGAAGAGCTTTCTTTTTCAGGAACTGCTGGAGGATATAGCTCTATTTTCTCCTCCATGAATTTCTGACGATCCTCTTTTAATTTATCAACCAAACGAGATCTTTTTGGTTGATCCTTATTCCACTGTGCCATATAGACCCTTGGTTGATCATCATATCCAATGCCATCTGAAAAAAGAAACATTGGATAACCGTTATTTTGCATCTCAAACAAAACACCTAACAATTAGATATCTTCAGATATACCACTTCAATAGAAAATTCACCTTAACATTTCAAAATGACAGTCTTTGCTAAGAATCTTCTAACAAAAGTACAATTAAGAAAAGAAAAGTGTCTCAGTCAGGCAAACAATAATCCTAAGTGAAAACCAACCAGACACTAATTTTACACCAAAATGCAAACAAAACAAAACATCACCAAGTGATATAGCATGGAACTCATGTCAGATACAGTAACTTCAACAACTTAATTGTTTTGAGCAGATTCATTTATTCCTAAGGGCAGAAACCAGAAGGCTAGGTAAGTTCTGTTCTCTCTGTTATTTATAATCTACAAGTCACCTTATTCTTGCCACAACTCTACCTAAAACAGAAATGGATATGCTATAAACACAAAGATACAGGTACAAAACACCTACAAGCAGGCCAGGTAAATTATGTTCTCTCCATTATTTATAATCTACAAGTCACCTCATTCTTGCCACAAACTCTACCAAAAACATAAGTAATATGGCTATAAACACGTATATACAAGTACCAAATGTAAAAATTTAGTGTTTCCCAACCCGGTTTCAAGTTATGTTCAGAACATCAGTTTAATGCCCAACCCCATTCTGCCATGAATGCTGCAAAAGAGTTTTTTCACACATGAAAACAATTCTGTAGGTTGAACACTATGGAAAACTTTTACAAACTTAAAGAGCAGAAATAAGATCAGTCACACATAAATAAGTTTCAGACTCAGTAATTTTTAGCCAAATGGCCCAGGAAAAAAGCCGAAGGGAAAATACCCTCTCAAAATTTGTGCCTTCTCGAAATTTGTGCCCAGAATCTTCCTCGAATTCTGTCCAGCTCCTCCTTGAATTTCGTGCTGATTCTACACTAGAAAGTCATGCCCCGGTACTCTGCTGTAAGGCTTTGGATTTTGTGCAATTTCCAGCTCCTTGGAATTCATGCTAGCTATCCCAGCCACTCTCTCTCTCTCGAACTCGACCTCTCTTCTTCTCAAGTAAAGTCGACCTTCTCCAATCCTCATGGAAAACTGAATGAAGTGCCTCTTTGGTTTGCCTTGCCTTTTTGTGTTTCTCATGGGGCAGCTGAAAGGTCTCCAAACCCAAGGGCCCACATTGGCTTTGGTGATCTAAGATCAATGGACGAGAATAAATGCACTTTTATCTCCATAAAAAATCGTTTCTCTCAACCACCACTTAAATTTATCAAAAAGTCACTTTAGAACTCTAAAGTGAATTAATTACACATCTCATGTAATTAATGCAAGGATCATGTCACTTTTCCCTTTTTAGAGACTTAGGCACAAAGTCACTAGGGGAACACTTTCCTAAGTACAAAATCAACACCAAACACTTACAAGCACTGAATATCTTAATATAATAGATCAGTTTGGCCACCTTCAATAATGATTGTGATAAGCAGCATATACAATTAACATATTCATTTTTTCATCAAATATTAAACTGAAACAACTGAACTGATCCTGTATTATAATCGTTCACAACCCTAAAAATCCAATATTGTGGGCAAATAGATAATTCCAACTATTAACCATGTGGTCAAAAGGTTTATCACATGTCCCCTTCTTCTTTATAAGTTTAAATGGATAAGAGGATTTAAGCCTAACTGCCTCTAAGCAGTTTTCTCATTTGTAAAAACTATCATACATAACGATTCAAGGTTTGGGGTCCGGCATGGATAAGAGGATTTAAGCCTAACTGCCTCTAAGCAGTTTTCTCATTTGTAAAAACTATCATACATAACGATTCAAGGTTTGGGGTCCGGCAGGTTAGCTCGAGTGGTTCAATTCTGTGAATTGAAATAAGAGGTCTCGGGGTCAAGTCCCTAGGCCGGATATATATGATATGTTAATACTCGATGTCCCCATTAGGTCAAGGGTACTGTTGTCACACCATAGTAGCAGGGCTACTATTCTTGCTTAGCAGATATCTGCACTTTTCAGAGCTTAGTGTCACACCATAGTAGCAGGGCTACTATTCTTGCTTAGCAGATATCTGCACTTTTCAGAGCTTAGATTATGCAGAGCTTGGCCATGATGACTTTATATTTTGAGATCATTCATGATCAGAGCAGTGTATTTTATCAGACTTATGTTAGACCTTGTGCCAAGGCTGAGCCTTGAGAGTTCAGATTTGATGACTGATGTGACCCTTTATTCCATACAATTTCAGTTCAGTGCCTAGAGATGTTATTGCAGCAGTGTTTCAGATGGTTTATGATGATTAGTATGATGATGTGATATGACATATGGATTTCTGATCATTGATTATGGATTATTATCTTGTTGCTTTAGTCATGTTCACAACATTAGCTTGGTATAAGATTCATGAGGTGGCAAACTTTGTAAAATGAAAATGAATTATCTTGATAATGTTATAAAATGGACATATTAGTTGCACATTTAGGTTTCTTGACAAGACTCACTGGTTTACTACCTTGCATAGATATGGTCTTTTCTTGGCATCATTTTGTCTGCTAGCTTAGGCACCACTTTCACTTGACTCCATCCATCCATGACCTTCCTTATTTGGCTTTTACCCTTGACTTGTCTTGCTTGACTTTCTGATATTGAGGACTTCCCTTTTTGCTACCTTTGTGTTGGATCGCATCCATGTTTGTTTAGTGTCTCGGCTCTGAGTTGGTGACAAAAGTTGCCTTTGGTAAGTTGGATTGTAGTCCTAAATCATTCTTGTCGGTTGTCCCGATGTTTGGCACTGGCACGAAGTCCCCCTAGTCACTTGAGATGTTGTTGGCTAAAACTGAAAGCTCATGTACTACTTATGGAAACTTGTGTAAATTCGCCCATAGAAACTATAAAACTCTAGAATGTGTTTCTTAACACATGTGAGTAAAGGGCAAGAGCAATGAAACACTATAAATACTCCTCGAAGAGTATAAGAAAGGTCCAAAAAAACAATGGTTCTTAAACTCTATATCTAAACGATTGTTGACCTTATATATATATATAAACATGCCCTGGATGCAAGCTGCGATTAGTTGTGCTTCTTAGCACACCTGAGATCCGAAAGGTTATGTAGGCCAAAAAGGCCATGAAATGAAATTGAATGACCCTAATGAACTTGGATCAACTTGATGTAGACATGATGCCTAAGTTGAATAAGCACTCTCTGAACAACTTATCCATTTGTGAGGCACAGCCCTTCCTCGTGTTATTTGTCCAGAACAGAGTGTAGCTTCCCCCTCTCCCAGTCCAAAGTGTCTTTTAGTTGAGTTTAGGGAAGTCATCCCCTTTGCCCAGCCTTGTTCCTAGCCTTCATCCTTAGCTAGCATTTAGACCATGTCCAAGGGGCGAGTTTGTCATTTAAGCTATCGTGCAAGTAAATATAAATAACAATGGAATATGCAAACATGATTAATGCCACTAAATGATGTTTATACTTTAAGTTAGGCTGTGAGTATGATTAAAGGAACATGTTTTAGTCTATTGATGTGATTTATTCTTGGTTGTATGTTGACCTAGTCAAACCCAATTTGACTATGGTCATTTCTTGGGATCCGTGATGATGTGGGCCATGTATACTTATTGATGATGATTGATGGCCCCACATACTCTTGATGATGATGCTATATGATGGACATATGATTCAGATGGTGATTGATGCAGTTTAGCAGGCTTTATTATTATTTCAGATCATCAGATTATGCACTGTCCATATATGGTGGACCCTACAGTTGGCCCATCAGGGCAACCCATGGTGTATGAGTATACATTCTTAGTAGTTTTGGGTCTTCTGGATCCAATGAGACACTTATCATTCAGTTCCGGGCACTTCTGACAGTGATGGATGCAGTTTTCCACTTGTTGACAGAGTTGGGGCTGTTTTCCCAGCCTGAGCAGCAAGGGCCATGAGAGGCCAGTTCACCTAGGGCACTGTATGAGGAGGGGGTGGACTAGCCACTTGATGTTACCATTTACCCCCCCTTCTGGAGAGCTTGGTGGGCTCAGTTTGATAGCGCAGGTGCCCTAGGAGGCAGTTTCAGCAGCTTCACAGTTACCGAGGCAAGTTAAAAATGGAATAAAAGGGTCACTAAGGAATTCAATTTGGGCAATTGAGGCAAGGTTTTGGCACTTGGTCTTCACAGAGGTCTTCCAAGGTGAACCCCCCATCTTCCAGCCAATTTTCATCAGTCAGTGGGGTCTACTGAGGTCCCAGGAGGCCTTTTACTGCATGTCTCTCACAGATTTTGAGGACAGATTTTGATCATTTGTATTATTTGGACATTATTTTATATTATTGTGCCATGGGGATGAGCTAGTGAGGATTGATGCCTCCTAGCCCCACCATGAGCTTGTTGAGTCATGTCCTAGTCATATGAGGTGGGCCCATCTGCTTTTGCCCCCTCTAGAGGCTGATGTCACCCTCACTTTGTATCTTTTAGCTATGACGTCGCCTCGTATTGAGTGATCCATGTGTTATATTGTTAGGCTCATCTTAGCCATTGATTAGATTATGAGATCTTTTAATCTCAACCACTCATCTTCATGTATTGTAAAGTGGTTTTGAGATCTAGGGTTTTGGTCTTTATTATCCTATATAAGGAGGAGACCCCCTATTGTATAGCTCACCTTTGGGCTCTTGAAAACTTGGAATCAAAATAATATTTTGGAGATCTACTTCTTGGCTTTGATTGGGTTACTCTTGTATATGTTCTTGGATCTCTTGCTTCTAGACATTGTTTGCTTTTCAGGGGAAATCGACATCAAGAGAGGGAGGCCGAATTGCTTGAAGCTAGCTACGATTTGCTTGATGGGAAGATTGTAGGAGTTGCTCACATCCCCCATGGGGCATGGGCAAGACGTTTTCATCTTGAGGGAGTTTTTCAATTGTGCTTTGTCCATTGATTGCTTTCTTGATATGACATGCTTAGATCTTATGGATTTGTGGATCAAATCTAACTTGATGTAGTTTGATTTACAAGTTTTCATGGGACATCTCTCCTCCTAGAGCTTGGACGTTTTTGGTTGAAGACACTTGGATCAAGCTTGGAATTGTAACTAGGGCAAGAATTCTCCATATGCTAAGAGGCCGCAAGCTTTGAGGTAAGATCTACAAGGTATGTATTGATTTCGCTTGTTCTCCATCCTATTGGTCACAAACTCCATTAAAACTTAAAACCCTCATTTTTTGTTTTTCTCATATCTACTTAGATCTAGCTTGGCTTTGGGTATAATAAAAAGAACCCACCTCTATAGTATCCACGGCAATTCGGATCTATAGTTTGGTGGCATTTGGACTTCATTTGACCCTTCCCCCAAAGCACCTAGCCTTCCTTGAGTGAGGTCGCCCTCCTTGGGTAGGTGAGTTAAGCTAGTTCCCACACATGGGTAGGTGAGATCCCACTTGATTTGAACTCCTCTCACTTGATAACCTACCCCTAGTGCTTCACTTCTTTGATTTTTTCCTTGTGGACCCCATTCCTCATTTTGAGAGTTGTGCCCCACTTGGGTCATTGAGTCTTGCATTTTAAATCTCAGATCTACTGAGATCTAGCCATTGGATGCCTTTGATCTTCAAAACCCACCTTGCTTTGCACCTTGACTACCCCGATCTACATTTTGGTGGACATCCAACTTCATTTGGCCCTTGATCTAAGGCACTAGTCCTCCTTGGGTCAATTCGCACTCCTTGGGGTTAGTGGCTTTTCATAGATCCCGCACTTGGGTGCTCTCAATTCTTGGTCAATCCATATATCCATGTCATAGATCCCGCACTTGG
Organism: Larix kaempferi; assembly: GCA_027924585.1. Taxonomy (NCBI): domain Eukaryota; kingdom Viridiplantae; phylum Streptophyta; class Pinopsida; order Pinales; family Pinaceae; genus Larix; species Larix kaempferi. Next base: position 14,302,234 of record BSBM01000017.1, on the reverse strand, counting down.
GTGCTCTCAATTCTTCGTCAATCCATATATCCATGTCATAGAGCCCCTATAGTACCATCTCCCATTAATTTTGACCAAGTGGACCCATCTTGGACCATTTCCCTATTTTAAGGAAGTGGGTCCCACTTGTGTATTTCATGGTATTAGATCTATCTTTTGATCTCCCTAGGTTACCCAACTCATATATTGGTTGAAGCAATTGTCACTTCTTAAGCCTCTTCAATTATAAACTTAAACCCTTGGGTCCACCTAAGCTTGCATTGGTTTCCGTAACTTAACTTTCACATTTCCCTAGGAACCATTGCTTGGGGCTAGTCTTTTATCGATTAGCTGTAGGGTCTCCCCCTTGATCTTATCATGTCTAGATCTAGAGCGAAGAGTGCCTCGGTTGTCATGACTCCCAGCTTGCATTGGGAACCGTGGCATCTCTTGGGTCACCTCTTTAGTTGTCCATCTCCTCTACCATCCCAGATGGGATACCATTAGGGACAACTACAAGTTGTGTGATAACAGGTACTATAGTCGACATAGACAGTTACCCCGGTTACCACCCGTCAACAGCGACAAAGTCTCCAAGGATATCCCGTGCAATGATTACAGGAGACATTCCATCCTCCTCTTCTGCAGGAGACAGCAGCAACACCAAGACATGTTGAGCACCCCTCCTAAGTCTTCTCATACGTGACCTTCCTCTTCTTGGTTCCTGGGTTGTGTATTCACGTCAGCGAGATTATTCCTATTTTGGCATTACATTTTTATATGCTTGGGCTTTAGATCTTAGATCTTAGGTTAGATCTATTTTTGTCTTGCTTTGATAAGAGTGACCCTTACACTCTTCGTATTGACACATATATGCTTAACAACATCATTGACCTTTTTATAGTCATTTGTTGGGCATTAATAAACTTATCTCATTACAGGAAGAATGAATGCAATCATATTCACAATCCAAAGGTTTATACCAATCAAATCTAATATTGCCTATGTAGTGAGACACTACCTTTAGCAATACTATATGGTAACCAAGCATCCCATGGAGGCCCTGCTGTCACATCCATAGTAGTCGGGCTACCATTATTGCAAATCAGTTTCCAGTATCTTTTTGAGCCAATTCTTTACACATTTTGATGAGATCAGTTGATGATGAGCAGTATGTTGGTCATCACTCTTACACATTCGGTGGATGCAGTCCTTGTACATTTACAGTCTCATGCCAGGACTGAGCCCCATGACCCAGGTCGGTGACTGAGTTAACCATTCTTCTATCATCCAGAGCAGATTGATGTCAGTGCCCATGGTATATCCGGATGCAGTGCTTTAGTTTGATTCAGATAGTTCAGATCAAGGACTCAGGTATATGATCCAAGAGGTATATTATTGGTGCATTTGGGTTACTGATGTGCTCTTTCCTTTATCTAGGTAGTTTATGACTGGGTATACGATGATTGTTTACTGGTTGTATCTTATGATGATTTCTTGTTGTTTAGTATAGAAGTAGTCGGTTACTATGAGTAGGAGGTTTTTGTGTATACTCGTTGGTCATACCCTTACTTTACGAAGTACAGACTTGTCCATTCCCTTATTTTTGGGCCTTTGTTATCCATGGCATCATCAATCATTTCTCCGTCCATCCATTACCTTCCAGTTTGGTTTCATCCTGACTTACACATTAACTAGTAGTCTCAAGGAATTCCCCCACCTAGACCTCTGTGTTGGATAGATTCCTTGTTTGCATTGTGTCTCGGCTCTGGAGTATGTGATTTTAGTCAAAGTGATTGTTCTCCTCTGACCCTCGAAATAAAGTATTCCTACAGACAGTGTTGCTAAACACTAGAGCATCGGATCTTAAATGCTATATCTAAAGGAATGATAAGTAAAAAAAAACAGTGTTGCTAAACACTACTGCTTATATCTATCTTAACTAGTCAGTGGCCAAAGGACGAGCACTCATCCTTGTTTGATGTAAGGTCGTTTACCCCTACAGGGCAACAGGGTGGTCACTCCATCGCACCGATGGACGGTGGCGGGCAATGGAGGTCATATCGAGTCATATCTGAAGCCCAAAAGGCTTTCAAGGCACCTGCGTTTGGAGGTTGGCTAGTGAAAATCTTTAAAGTGAAATAAATGATAAATCTCAAGTGAGAAAAGCTGACAAATATAAAAATTGCTAAAAGGTTGCTTGTCTAGAGTCTATTGGAAGCATTCTCATCAATCTACCCATTTGTGAGACACCTCCATCCCCCATGTTATTTTCTATCCAACATATGTATAGGTGGTTCACCTGGTTCCTTCATCCGAGAGATTGCAGTGTTGAGGTTGTCAAGTCTTTCCCCTAGCCTAGCCTTTGTTTTTCGACCCTCACCCATGGTTAGCAAATTGTTCCAATCTGTAAACGAGTATACACTTGAGATTCTTGTTTATAGTGACTAGCTACTTTGATCTAGAATTATTTCTTTATTTACATGCTTTTGCCAGTTAAACATCATCTTATGCTTTAGTCTAGCTACTAATATAATTGAAGGAGCGTATCATAACCATTTGTACTTGCAGCAACAGTTATTCATGGTATGCATCATTATGTCGATCATTTTTTACTTGGTCAACCCAGTTTGACCAAGTCAACTGTAAGGTCCAGGATGAGTTTGGGCAAACAGTGTTCGAGATGGATTATTCATAGCCCATATGTGTCCATTAGATGGTCCCATGCCTCAGAAGTTTCAGGTGATGACATGGTTAAATTACCATTTTTCTCCAGTTTGCCATGTAGAAATGGCATGTCCAGCACTTTTATTGAGCATGCATGTTCTCCTACGACACTACAGAGGGAGATGGGGATCCAGCCAGTCGTTATTACCATATTACCCCATTCCCATACATTTTGGTGCAGTCAGATTTGTGTTCGGGACACTTGGCAAAGAGCTACAGGGATTTTTGTATTTTCAGAGGTGGTTTTCCGACAATAGAACGGCTCATTGAGGAAATCGATTTGGCTTAGTGGGGCAAGGAAATGGCATGAGATTGGTTCGAGTATTTTAATGATGATTTCCACACCTTCCAACACTTGTTCTAGCATAAGTGGGGTCCACACGTCCTAGCATTCATCATTTTGGGCATTTTTATTGTGTTATTGAGGGGCCACGATTTGGTCATTTGGTCACATTATGATATTATCTTGACATATTATTAGATATTGTGCCTTGGGGTCATGCTAGTGAAGGATATGATACACCTCCTAGCCCCACCATGTGTTATTTTCATGTGTCTTAGTCATATGTCATGTGGTGTGTCCCCCTTGGGCGATTTAGTGAGTGCGCCCCCTTTATTTTTGGGTTGATCCATGTGATATCTATCCGGCTAATCTTAGTCATTGATTAGAGTGATTGTATCTTATGATCCTAGCCATTGATATTATTGGATCTAGGCATTGTGTATTAGAGAGATATATATATTGAGATGCTCTCTCATTTGTAAAGGGACTTTTGGCTCTTGGATTTCAGACATAATAAAAATATTTTTGCAAAAAACTCTTGGAAGCTTTGTGAATGTCCTTGCAAGTGATTGTAAAGTCTTTTCTCTTTGACATCATTGTGGATCTAGCTCTCTCCATAACTATTTTTGCAGGGGTTATGTGGTAGTGAAGGAGGACGATTTGAAGGGGGGCTATTGTGGGGAGACCCCATCTCTCTTCCTCAAGACGTCTTGCATCTCAGGGAGTATCTTTATTGTATCTTGGATCATTTTGATGCTTCTTGAATTATCTTTGCTATCGCATAGTTTATTTCTTGCTTGACTCGATTCTAACTGTAGATCATTTTGGCAAGGAAGCGCGCATTGGCCATCTTGGGAGCATAGCGATTTCACTTGGAGAGGTTGGGTCTCACTCTAGATTGCTTCGGTTTGCGAAGGTCATCAATTTGCAAGGCGACCGCAAGTATTTCCAGGTGTGATTCAATTTATTATTGATGTTATGGGATCTATTCCAACAGTCAATTAAAACCCTCATTTTGTAGATCTGATAGATCTGGCAATATTTTGGGATTAATATTTAAAACCCACTTTAGAAATAATTAATAAACCCTAGATCTTAAATTTAAACTTAATCCGACTCCATTTTCCCTTGGATCTAGCACTAGTTACCTCTAGGTGAGACACCCTCCTTGGTTTACTCATTATCTCTTCAGATCTATCATCTAGGTCTTGCTTGAAACCCCTCTAATTGGCAAATCTAACCTCAAGCATCCATTCTAGTGTCATTACATCCATTAATTCCTCATTTGGGTCCACACATCCATATTTTGCCTAAACCCTAGGTGGGTCCCACTTGGGCATCTCTATTTGACACTAGATCTATGAGCTTAACCTCATGGTGGTAAATTTCTTCCATGGTTGAGAATCTCTATCTTGCCTAAGCCTCCTTAACCTACTCTTAACTCCCATACACCACTACATTATCCTAGATCTAGTATTATCCACCAAGATCTTCTTATGTGCTCCATTCCTAACCTTTAGAGTACCTTGTGTTGGTTCGCTAGCCCTCATTTGCTAGTAAGGGTCTCCCCCTTGATCTTCCATTTGCTTGATCTAAAGTGACAAGAGCTCATCCGGTGTGACAACTACCCTTTTACAGTAGTGTACGAGGCCCTTGCGGTGTCACTTGGTTAGCTACCCTACCTCTACCGTCCCGAATAGGATACCTTTGGTGGTAGCTACACCTTGAGTGATAACAGGCCCTCTTCCAATGGCCAACACCACACTATCATAGCTAATCCATGAGCAATGACTATAGTAGTGCCTCACATATAACTCCAAACCCATATCCATATAGAATAGGGCACATGACTATACTTCAATAATTCAAAGCTCAATGTCAATGAAAATTCAATACGCTTTTTGCCAACAACACATTGCCTCCCTCAATAGTTCTAATTCACCATTACCCTAACATATGGTTATAAGCAATAATGCAAAAATACATATACATGCAACAAAATATATTTGCTCATAGTAAGAGAATCAGAAGCATGCCTACCTACCACTCTTACCAACTAGGTTCCTTGTTATCAATATGAACTTACAATAGCCATTCTTGTCTTCAATTATCAATGATGTCCAACTCAATGCATCACCCTAAGATGTTTATGCTATGGGTTTGTGATGATGAAATCATCATGTATACAAACATAAATCATATACCAACTATTAAACCCTAGATTTGTAGGGTTACATGATGATCAGTTTTGTTTGTGATTTCATCACAAACTACTTGCTAGAGAGGAGATTTATGGATTGCCGTAGATCATTTGTCAAAGACTATCCCAACTTGCTCAGACTGTTCTTGTGCCTTGAGTGTACTTTGTGGAGATGGTATCAGTTGTGCCAATGCTATGATATATTTCACCCCCGTTCACACATGGGGATGCTTCTTTTATGTTGGATATGACCATGGGAGGTCACTTTTATGCTTTATAGTGGCTCATAATAATTAAAAATCTTGTTCATTACGAATATGTATCATGCTATAAACATAATTCTCACTTAGACAAGTATGTCATTGATCTAGCCTTATCATCCACTTCCATCAGTTTCCCCTTTGTCATTGATCTGTCATATATAATTCTTCAAGGTCTCAAAACTATTCCCATGTATGAAATGCCTAGAATCAAAGCAAAAAAGAGTCAAAGTACTCAAGGTCAGTGTTGCTAAATCAAATTGTGAAGTACATGAGCCATGCCCCTTTGCCAAAAGCCTTTTCCCTAAGTCCCATGGATCAAAGATAAATCTAAAGAAAAGGGGACCAAGCAAAAAGAAAAATGAAATAAAGGGAACAAAAAAGGCGTAGGGAAAGGGTAACTCATGCTAAAAGCGCTCCCTTCAAAGAGGCACTCATGTGGAAGAAAAATCTATAATTCCTAGGTCTTGAAAGCTAAGGGATAGACCTCTCACTCATTGTTAGGAGGGTCAATTCAAAAAGACACTTTACTTCCTAATGTCACATTCATTTCATCACCCTCACCTGGATTAAGGATCTAGGAAATGCACCTTGACTTAGGGGTCACATGTAATATGGGTTAATGTTGGTCACAACATGATAAGCCTAATGTTTAAATGGAGAAAAATTAAATAAGTTATTGAGCCATTAGAAAAGTGTAATTGTTGATTATTTCATGTCATTTCTTCATGTTTTGAGGCATTTCCTAATCACATGTGGGATGAACCTCCTAGAGTACAGGCACACACTCTTTTCTATGGCTTGACACTTGTTATGATACACATGGATGATGACTAGGCTCTAATGGATGAGCACTCCCCTCATTCCACATATTTGGAGGCACATGTGGGTGCCTAGACGACATTATGATGGGGTCATCCCCTTTTTGATGGTTGAGGATTGCATTCCCTCGCATGTGGGGATGAGTTGGCACCTTGTTGACTCCTATTAGCACATGTTTGACCCTTGACACGAGTTTGGGGGAGCAGTTACACATTGGATTCCCCTGCTGGCATTCTTTTATTACTTGTTTGATGGGATGTCCCCCTTGGACCCTCCATATGTGCCACATTTTTGGAAGTTTGTTGCACATTTTGGAGGAGCATCACTTGGTTTGACATGCTATGTTCCTTGGGGACACATGGCACGTGATTTAGGGTAGGGCGTTCAACTTGAGGAGGCACCCCTCCACAATTTTCCATGATACTCCCTGGGTCGTCACACTTTTGGGCTCTTCTTTCCACTTTTGGGTACATTTCTTAAAAAGCGTTCATGTCTTTTGAGCTCTACAGATGGAGGGAGACCCCTTGGAAGGATTTTTCCATGCTATTGCACCATTTTTTAAGAGGTCGTTGCACATTGGAGAAGCTTGAGGGTCAAAATCCTAGATCCATTAGTCATCTATCATTAGTTTGACCTTGTTGTCTGTCGAATGCACACCGTCAGCAGAAATCTTTCGAAAGATGTCTCCTCACTAAAAGTGGTAGAGGTGTGGCCTTGGGGGCAAGCACAGAGCCAGGTACTGTCACTTGAATCCCAGCTCCTCCGTTACGCTAACTCCTAACGAAGCCAAGGGGGGTTGTCCCTAAAAAAGAGTTTGTCTATGGCTCTTATGTTTTAAGTGTTTTTATGGTGTATGGATGCGGATGGGTGTTGTTTAGGAGTTTTTTAAGATGATCAAAGATTTACAATAGCTTGAACTTAGATCAGCAAAGATACAAATTGCAAGATAACTGAATACACAACCACTTGATCAAATAGAATTAAGGCAACCACAAGATGATACAATATAAATGCTTCAGATAACAAGTAAATGATAAGAAGACCAGTGCCTTATGGAGTCATGTAACTGAATGCTTGGGTTGCTTGATACAAGTTGTCAGTGTTTGTGAAATGTTTTGCAATTGTTCTTTGTATATTTTATTCTAAATTTTAATGATAATCGTGTTTTAGGTGAGGGGTATTTCCAACCGGAACACGCTGTCCTGGAAATCTAACCGGAAGAAGTACTCTAGGTGGCCCCGTTCAAGGACATGACGGACCGGCCTGGATCACAGCGAGGTGTTCAAGGAACTTAACCAGCCACTGTGTCCGAGGTTGGGCTACCCGGCGCCCCCATTAGGAGTTCCCCACTTTTGAGTACTTACGATAAACAACGTCGGTTCGTTGGTTATGAGGTGGTTGATTTTATTATGGTTCAAATTGGATTAATGTGAAGATTTAAATAGCCCAACACTGTTTCTGAGTATTCCAACTTTTTTAGGGTTGGGCATAGCATACGTGGTGTGGAAAATGATTAATTCCAATCTTATTATGGGAAGTGAGTTGCGAATTTTAGTTTAGAGCACACAAAGAACTAAAATGCTCTCCAATAGGGGGTGCTCTTGACTGTCTTATGATCAGTTCAAGAGATTTATCTAATCTATATGAAATGCAATGCAACAAGAAAAAATGCTCTCCGACAAAGAGTGCTCTTGACTCGTCTTGCGACAAGTTCAAGAGACTTATCTACACTATATGAAATGCAAATGAGATAATTAAAGTGCAAATAACTTGAAATGAAACTTAATAACAATTATTGAATGAGATCTAATATAAATACTTGAAGCAAATCTAAGCTAAGAAAACAAGAAAATACACAAGACACTCTTCCCCAAATGGGGGAAGAAACACAAACTATGGGAGGCTTTATCCCACTTAGCCTTATTTCATTAATCAATTACAAAATGAGGGAATTCAACCCTTGAAATAAAATGTAACTAAACAAGAAACTAGAAGCCTTATTATGACTTATACAAAGGAGAATGATTTAAGTTTGGATCTTTGACTTTGGGATCTCCTTGATGTTTGAGAAGCTTTGATCTTTGTTGAGTTTAGATGGATCTTCTTCTTGGTATGGTTCTTTGTTTTGGATCTTGGTTTCAAACTCTTCTTGGTTTTGCAAACTTCTTCTTCAAGCTTTGATGATTTCTTCTTGTTTTCCACTTCTCTTTTGAGCTTGATTCTCTTCAACACCTACAACAAAGATAATCCACTCATGCACCCATTAGCATTAGTCGAAAGCAAAACAAATCTAAGATCTAATCTAGAACTGAAACTAGATGCAAAACTAGCAAACTAATCTATATGCCCAATCACTTTTTTAAATGCAAACTTTTTGAATTTTAAAGATGAGATCTAATTAAAACTTCAAATAAAATAAATAAATATGAGATCTAAACTTAAAACTTAGGCAAAAAGGAAGAAGATCAGGAATGGAAGGAGAGGGAGTGAAGACGAAAGCTAGAGGAATAAGAAGGAGACGAGAAGATGAAGAGAGGAGGTGAAAAACGAAGAAGAGAGAAGCGAGATAAGACGAATGGGAGCTAGGATGAGAGGAAGGGAAATGCAGATAGGGCAGCAAGGAAGAGGACTGTGTTTAGGACTGAAATCTGCCCACAAAACAGTGAGCAGAGACCAAGAAGTAAGGCAGCCAATAAGGGATGGGACAGCAGCAAGAAGGGAGCAGCAGCAAATAAAAGCATACAAAAAATGGGAAGGAGAAAGGGAAGGAGGAGAGGGACAGCAAAGGTAGAGCAAAGCAAAAAGAGAAAGAAAGATAACAGAAAATGACAGAGATAAGGGACAGTGAGCAGCAAAAAGGGAAAGAACAGTGGGCTTGAAAGAGAGAAGGGTGAAAGAGACGAGAAGGAGGAGGAGTAGGAGTAGGGGGAAGGAAGACGAGAGCAATTTGAAGAGAAAAATGAGGAAGTGAGAATAGAGTAGGAAGAGGAGAAGTGAAGCTAGAAGAGGGGAGCAAATGCAAAGGAGGAAGGATCAAGCTTATTGAAACCAAAAAATAAACTTGATGGGAAGGTCCAAGGTTGGAGAATGATATATCTTAAGTTTCCACAGCTTGGAGATGGATCTAGTAACAAAAAATGACTTAAACTTCTTGATGGATGAGAAAAAAGGCCCTGTTTCGCAAAGCTTCTTCTTTGAGAATAGAAGCTAATTGTAAGTCCTGCAAGGTGAAGTTGTTAGATGGCAATATCTCTTGTGTAATGAAGAGGATGTAGATTTCCCAAGTCCTCTCCACCTGAAATGCTCCCTGAAAGACACAAATCTCAAACAACAAACTGGATCAAGTGCAAGCATGTAAATCAAACAAAAATCTCAAAAACATTGGTATAACGACTACTTCCTGTCCGATCTAGATGTTTGAGCAATTTAACATGGGTAAGCAAATTAAAACTTTAAATGAATACCTTCATATGCTAGATTGATAGCCTTCTTGAACATGCATTGAACAAAATTTGAAATAATAAGAAATGGTGAGAAAGATAACACCTCACAAAATGAAGCCACAACACCAAAAGCCCTCGCATAGACCTCCAAAGTCACTTTTATTTCAAATACTAAGCAAATACCAGTGTTACACTTTTGGGCAAAGTGCTCTTACATCAAATCTCCATCCGAAAAAAGAAGCAAGAGCTCTCTATTTATACAAAAAAATAGACAATCTAAGAGCAAATCGAATTGGCATAACTGAGGGAGCCAATGGCCATCGAATTCCAATCAAGACTGAGCTGATTCCAATCGAATGAGAGATTGGAGCGTGGATACAATAGTTAACTGCTTGTTGAAGTAGGTATGAGTGGGGAGGTGGCCTCCACCTAGGCAAGGCGCCCCCCATCTCTTCATAGTAATTAACATCAAGCCAATAAACAAGAGCCAAGTCAAAAAATCGAGCCCTCCATCCATATTGACGTGAGCATGCATGAGGAAGGTGTGAGCTTAGCTTGGAGTTTGATGGAGTTAACATAGCTTTGATTTGGATTCTTGGTAGAAATGACATATGATGTGGCCACTAATTGAGGAGGGCGCCCTCCATCCATTAAACAATTGCCATGTCAACAAATCGTGATCGTATGCATTGACCTCCCACGTGAAAGGTTGAAATCTGTACGGATCCGTACAACTCAATTTAATTAAAAATTTGACTTTTGTGGCATGGTTTAACATTGTCATGTATTCCTACCTCCCCACAAAAATATTTCCATGCCTTTTCCATAGTTTAAAAATCAACCTTTTTTTATTTTGTATTTTTGTCTTTATGTGCTTTTGTCATTTTATGGCCACTAAATGCCAAAACAATGAAAAACTGCTCCCAGAGGCGATGTAATCCCCCAAAACCCTAGAAAAGTTGGTGCTAGGGTAAAGAGGATGCTCTAAGCGTCAAAACGAGCCTCCCCACGCCCAATTCTGCCTCCGAATGAGGTTTTTATCACAACCTGAAAAATTCCATTTAAACTATTAAAAAATGGTCTAAATTACGGAAAAAGTTATTTTTCTCGGAATCAAACGAAACTCCTAGGGGACCTAGTGCATGTTCATACAACTCAATCGAGATGGCTAACACGTAAAAAATCCTAGACACAAGACTCTAATAACCACCTTAGGTTTTGACCACCATGGAAAATACTCCAGCTTTGGAGGTTTGAGTGAAAAACTCAGGGATTATACGCCACTGATGAGTAGCGCATAATTCCCAAGGAAAAAACACTCTAGAGTATCCCCCAAATGGCTAAACCTAAGGATAGCCGAGTCTTTTATAAAAGGACCCCGTTTAGACCAACTTTTTACAAATTCCCCATGGGGGTATGAACATGCAGTTATTACAAATGGGGCAAAATTGCCCTAAAAATGACTTCTGAACTTCTGAACACTGACGATGAACATTGAACATGTTCATGAAGCTGGCGGCTCACGAGAAATTCAGCTATTATACAAAATAGCTGGTAACAGACCTCTTCTATGAGAGTGCTCCATTTGATTGAGCATCTATTGTATTATACATGTATTATGGCACTTGTTTATCATATTTGGAGGGTCGTTGGACCTAGTCTCACTTGTTCTAGTGGTGTTCCCCCTCTTCTCGAGCAAATTAGTTAGGGTTTGAGGTTGGATAGCCTAACCACCTCACTTTTGTGTATTTTTTGACCATGTCAAGAGGAGAATATTGTTATTTACTCCTCCCTAGGATAGATCAAGAGATGAAAACCATGGACGATAAGGATTTGTAGTGTCTTTGGTCGGGAATGGGCGGCTAGAGTTCCAAACAGGCTTTGCGGCTAGGGTTCCAAAGGAAGTTGCAGCTCGTCTCTCATTCTAGGGTTTTATGGGCTTTCTTGGCTACAGACATGGTGGTCGACTCAAAAGACATTCAGTTAGAGGATTATACCAACAAGGAGCCCTCAGATTCGTCCATCTTCTGTAGCGATGAGGTTGCGGCATCCAATAAGCGTCACCGTAAGATGGATGGGGTGGCAGAATGGATTGATGACGAGTTTCGTTGTCCCTTCCGAACGGCCTGGTACAAGAGTAGTTATTGTTGAAGCATGCCGAAGGTGGTCAGTTGGACTCTTCAATGCGGGCCATATCATCAAATCTTATCATGCCTGATGCTTCTAATGCCAGGCTTTCTAACAATGTGTGGGAACTATCGGATAGTGAGGTGTTTGATCTCTCGCATGATATTGAGAATAATGGATTGGCGTGGGTCAATCCTGGCCAGGTTCAACAGGTCAGTTCCGATAATGGCCTTCCCATTTTATTTGACTCTCTTTCTCTCAATAAGGATTTGTCGGAGGGTTTTGCGAGCAGCAAAATTGGATTTTCAAAGCTTTACTATTCAACCCCCTAGCCAAAGCGGATTATGAAGAAAAAGGTGGTTAAATCGAGAGGGTCTGGGGTGTTGTTGGTGATGGGAAAAGCTATTACAATCATGGACGTCCCTAAGATGCTGGGTAAAACCCTGATAGGAAAGGTTTGTGGCCATCGAGTGGGGCTTCGCGAGCTTCGAGCCTAGGTTAGGGCTTCTTGGTGTCCTCTGATTAGCAAAGAGCCAATCGTAAAATCAATGGCCAAGGGGTGGTTTGGCTTTGATTTTGAAAGTGAAGTGGATGCCCAAGCTATGTTGCAACGGATCTAGGATTTGGAGAAAAATATGTTGGTTTTAAAATCTTGGCATCCTTTATTTGACCCAAGGAAGGATTATCTGGAATCCATTCCAGTCTGGGTGAAATTACCTTGACCTCTATTGGAATTTTGGTCAATTGAAGGGTTGAAGGTGATCAGGAATACTATTGGTAAATTCTTGGTTGTAGAAGCGGGCATGTTTCAGTCTTCTTCTCGTTCGATAGCCTGAATTCTGGTGGAGGTGGATCTATGTGAAGAACCTGCAACAATTAATTAATGAAAATACACGAGATAGCAGAAATAACAGATCTCAGAATCGCTTTTATTGATCGTAGGCCACTTCGAGGGGGCAACCTCCTTTGAGCAAGCTCAACACAAATAACTTCATGGTACTTTCATTGGTCTCAACACAAACTTATATACTAAATCTAGGCGCCAATACCATGGGTCAATACCATGTGTCAATACAAACCATGGACCAATACAAACTATGGATCAACAATTACTACGAGACGACTTACAAAGCATATGCATCCAACAACAATAATACAAACTATGGATCAACAATTACTACGAGACGACTTACAAAGCATATGCGTCCAACAACAATAATACAAACTATGGATCGACAAATACTACGGGACGACTTACAAAGCATATGCGTCCAACAACAATATACTAACAAAGTAAATAGAAGGGTTGACATGGGTTCCTAACATCCCCTCTCCCTTAGAAAAAGATTTGTCCTCAAAGCTTTAGATGTGGAAATTGATGCAGAATCTGAAGAAGTGGTTCCCCTGTAGCATCCTCGGGTTGCATTCCGGGCCACTAACGCCTTTTGAGTTTCAGGGAGGATTGCTTGGAAGGATGTAGACGAAGAAGAACTATATCAACTGCGTGAAAAGTGCGCTCAGAACGGTGCTGATCGGCTTGTTGTTTCAATTGAATTCTTGCCATGTGAAGATTGTCCTACAGAATGAGAAGAATCTGATTGCGGTTTCGAAGAACCGAGTCAATTGCTTGAATTGGGGAGTTGCTGAGGGTGTATGTAAAAAGAACTGGCGGTGCCTGTCCATAGACTACTTCATATGGTGTCCTTTTAGATGTGGTATTGTACCACTCGAGCGCTTCTAGGAAATCCATAGAAATAGTTGTCCAAAGCTGTGTAGGGATGGGCAAGGGTTCGAGCAGTCCCGAAAGGAGTGTCGTTTCACCCTTGTTGACATGGCAAAAATCACAGTCAACCACCATCTGTTGAATTGGCATTTTCAGTCCCTGCCAAAAGAAGTTACATTGTTCCCGGTCATACGTTTTGAGGAACTAAGAGTGCCCTGCCGATGAAGAAGCATGGAGTTCATAGAAGAGATAGCCCTGTTGAACAGATTGCAACCAAGTTGGAACAAGCAGAGAAATAGCTGTAAGAGAAACTGGGTCATCAAATGTGCGAGAAGGAGCATCTACCACCATATTGTCCTTACCCTTCTTGTAAGTGATCGCATAGTCATAACCCATGAGTTGGATAACCCATTTCAGGTGTGCTGGGGAGGAGACTCGTTGTTCCAGGAATTTTTCCAAACTCTAGAGATCAGTCTTGATGCAGAAATAATTCCCTAATAGGGATGGCTGCCACGTCTGTACTGCATGCAAAATAGCCATCATTTCCTACTGAGATGTAGATGCGGCTAAATGCTTACCGGAAAGGTCTCTTGAAGGCAGCAAGCCCACTGGTGCAGCAAGGGCACCTACATATCTATCCAAGGAAGTAGTGGAGACCGTTGGTGGGTGCATCTGAATGGAATGGAGCTGAGCGATGACACCATATGAATTCTTCATAAGGATCTTTTCCAGGCGATGTGAACTGATGATGCGGAGAAACCCAGGTTGTAAGCCCGTAAATTTGTGTTGTGTCCCATTGACTGAAAACTGCATCCAAAGTTCAGCAAAATCCCATAAGATGGGGCCAGGTGTGCATAACCATTGAACACCCAAAACCACATCACATTTGCCTAAGGACAAGGCAAACATGTCAGAGCGCAAGTTATAATCTTCCAGAGAAATATGCACATTGTGACACTTTCCCTTGCAAGGTAAGGTGCCCCCATTGGCAACTATGACTTCAAAGTTGGAGCAAGGATGGACAAAACAATCAGCCTGTTTGGCGATCCGGGGATCAATGAAGTTATGAGTGCTACCAGAATCAATGAGTATTGTAAGAGGAAGCTTCTTGAAGTAACCCCTGACCCGCATTGTTTGGGGGGTGGTGACGCCGGATAAAGCATGGAGATATATCTCTGGTTGGTCATCCTGAGATGGGGGGTCAATAGGCGGCTCCCGAATGTCGACCCGATCATCCATTGTATCTGGAGCTTCTTCACCAAGTTTAGAGGCAGGCAGAGAATCCATATCCAAGAGATAGAGCTTTTGCTGAACACATCTATGTCCCCCAATGAATTTCTCATCACAATTATAACAAAGCCTTTTTTCTCTGCGTGCCTGCATCTCTGTTTCAAACAAATGCTTGATAGGAGTTGGTCGAGGAGCTGGCGGGATAGGAGGTCGTTGAGAACCCATATTTCGGAAGGAGACAGAAGTGGGTTTGGAGCATTGTTGGGCTGCAATCTTGTCTTCTGCCAACTTAGCCAACCCTAGGGCTTCCATCATTGTATTGGGACAGAACATTTTAACCTTTGAGCGGATTTCATCCTTAAGACGACTGATAAAACAACTCCTGTAGAAGTCATCAGACAATCCTTCTGTGTGATTGGCTAGTTTCTCAAATTTTGTCTGATACTCTCTCACAGTGCCAATTTGACGAAGTTTAATGAGTGCTCTGGTGAAGTCATCAAAAGCACTAGGACCAAATCGGTGCAAAAGGAGTTGGCAAAAATTTGTCCAGTTTGGCTCGTCATGAGCCTTAATGTACCAACGGTACCATTGAAGGGCTTCCTGTTCCAAATGAAAGGAGGCAAGTGGAACTTTTTGGACATCAAAAGTATTATGTACACTGAAATACTGTTCTGCACGATAGATCCATCCAGTCGGATCAGTACCATTGAAGCGAGGAAAATCAAGCTTCGGACCCCGGAAACTGGTAGAAGAAGAGAACCCATTGTCTGATGAAGACTCGGACTGTCGTTTGTTGTTCATGGCTGAATGCTCAAGATGGAGGCCGAGAAATTTTCCATCCAGATCCTGGAGTTTGGCTTGGATGGCTGCAAGTACTTCCTCATGGTTTTTGCTCCTGTGCGTGTGACAACCATAACCAAGAGTTTTTTTTTTATTTGTGAATGGGTAGAAAAACACAAACAGAAGCTTATTTAGTAAAGGAAAATTTGGATTTGGGAAAAACTCGGATGGGTAATTGGGGTTTGAATAGGTTTTGGACACTTTGGAATGGATAGGGAAGCAGAAAATGAGAATTTCAGAAGCGAGGTGAAAGAATGAAAAAATTGGTCAGAGAGAGACAAAGAAGCAAAAATAGGGAATGAACACGGTGGCAAAATTTGAAGGGGATTGGGTGAAAATCGAAGGAGTTATGGCAAACCCTAAAAATAGACAAATGTGGGATTTCTGGTCTTGGGAAGTGGAATTTGGGATAGGGTCCTCAAGAATGAAATATGCAGAATAGGATTGCAGAGGTGTCAGTGAAGTTTCGGGGAAAAAAGAGTTAAAACAAGGGAGATATGGCGAAAAAACAGATCTGCAACGACGCGGAAGGCATCAGGACAATTGGATCTGAAACGGCGTAGGAGGGATCAGCAACAGATGGATCTGAAACGGTGTCGAATGGATCGAAAAACGGCTGGATCTGAAACGGTTGGATCTGGAACGGCTTTCAGAATGGATCTGAAATGGCTGGATCTGAAACGGATCAAAATGGATCTGAAACGGCGCGGAAGTGATCGGCAACAGTTCAGCTGAAAATAGATATGGACCCCAAGTATGTTCGGCTTCCTAACAATTCAGGGGTTTCACTCAGCCACCAATGCTGTCTGACGGCTTGCGTATTGGGGCAGTACCCCTCACTCCACGGCTCAAGTAAAACTGATAACCGCTTTGCCACAAACGACAGCTCTTGGTTTACCTCACGGGTGGGAACTAATCAATCCGGTAGGGGTCGTTGCACTTTTCGCTGACAGGTCCTCTCAAAGGGCCAGCTACTTTGGGGTTCCTGTGGTACTCCTCACAATGAATTTTAGGGCTTATGCCCAAGTACTTCCCATAGTTAAGCGGATAGGGATTATTCCCAGATCCGAACTTGCAACAGATGCGAAAAAAAAATTGGCAAAAATTCCACCCAACAAGCCCAAGAAAGTGCTCTGATACCAGATGTGAAGAACCTGCAACAATTAATTAATGAAAATACACGAGATAGCAGAAATAACAGAACTCGGAATCGCTTTTATTGGTCGCAGGCCACTTCGAGGGGGCAACCTCCTTTGAGCAAGCTCAATACAAATAACTTCACAGTACCTTCATTGGTCTCAACACAAACTTATATACTAAGTCTAGGCACCAATACCATGGGTCAATACCATGTGTCAATACAAACCATGGGCCAATAAAAACTATGGATCAACAATTACTACAGGACGACTTACAAAGCATATGCGTCCAACAACAATAATACAAACTATGGATCAACAAATACTACGGGACGACTTACAAAGCATATGCGTCCAACAACAATATACTAACAAAGTAAATAGAAGGGTTGACATGGGTTCCTAACAATCTAAGAGTTGGGTTGCTTGTATTGATTGACCTGGTGTCAAAGGATGTGGTCTTTATGCAGCAATTGAACTACATTAATGCTCCCTTCCGATGTGGGTGTTGCCATATTTATGGACATTTAATAGTTGATTGTGCCCACTCCTTCCGAAAAAAGGTTTGGTGTATGAAGGAGTTTTCTTCCAAGGATGAACCTTCCCATGAGCCCCTATTTCGGAGAATTTTGTTAAGGTTTATGATCCAGTAAAGCCAGGTCTTGATGACTCTTTGGGCTCCAATCTTGTTAGGGACTTGGTTCTTCCAGTGGAAATCCCAGGGTTCACGCCTCCTCACCCTCTCATTCAGGTCCAGGATCTCATTGAGGGATTAGAGATCACTCCCAATCAATTGGATAAGCTTACAGAAATTTGGAATAAGTCTGAGGTGCAATTTCCAGGCAATGAGAAGATCGTGAAAGATAGTCTACATGGAGAGGGTGACGGTGAGACATCGATCATGCCACCTTTGGAAGAGGACCCAACCCTCCACGTTGGTCCTAAGGAGACAGGCGAATTTGTTGTAAATATTTTAGACGAAGACCACGTGGATCTTGTGCCTTCTTCGAGGAAAGTTGTAAGCCAAGTGTCGAGGGGTAGCCATAACATCTTCCCCCACGTAACAAACCTAAAGGCAGTTTGGAGTTTGACGATCTTCCACTTTCTCAGCAGTCGAAGGTTGGCAGAAGGTCAAAAATGTCACATGCAAAGGAAAAGACAAAGATGGAAATTAGTCAAGGAAGACAGTTAAGCATCACAGGGGCGCTTAGAGCAGTGGAAGCCCGGGTCAAGGTTTCTAAATGAAGGTTCTCTCCTTAAATGTTCGTGGCATGGGAGGGCGAGCCAAATTAGAGGCCCTGAAGTGTTTGGTGTCTGGTGAGGCTCTTGATATTATGCTCCTTCAGGAATTGATGGGTAAAGATGAGTTATTGATTCCTCCATTAGAGAATACTTTTCCTGGTTGGTCATTTTTCGCTTTGGATGCCTCTGGTCAGTCGAGGGGTGTCATCTCTAGTGTTAATTTCTCTTGCTCTGTAGAAGGTTCTTATGCTTGTCGTGGTGCAGTGGTGTTGGAAATATTGTCAAAAGATTTGGATTCCCGCTTTTATGTCGTTAATGTTTATGGGCCATATGATGACCGTAAGCCCTTTTGGGAATCCTTTTCTAGTGCGTCGGTTTCCAAGGTCCCAACCTCATCTTAGGGGGGGATTTCAATTTTGTTGTGTCCTGTGATGAGATATGGGGGAATTACATTAGGGAAGGCAGATTGGCTCCCTTTTCTGTGAGCTCTTTGAAGCCAAGGAAGGGATTGACAATAAGCCTTCTGTGTTGTCGACTACTTGGATAAATAAGCATGCTGGTGCTACAGGGGTGTCCAAAAGATTGTGCAGGTTCTTTATGCATGAGTCTCTGTGTGATCAGTTCGCGACCTATCGGTCATGGGTGCATGATGTGATCTTCTCTAACCATTTTCCTATCTTCCTAGAAATTGGGTTAAAAGATAGCAAGTCCGGAAGTCCTTTCAAATATAATTCTTGTTGGGCGGAAGGCAAAGAGTTTCAAAAGCTGGTCAAATAAAATTGGCACCCTATTAGGGAAGATGACAACAGATGTGCCAGTTCCCAATTTTTTGCTTCTTGAAAATTCTCAAAAAAATGTGTATTGGAGTGGAGCAAAGCTAAAAAGATGTCTCAAGAAGCAAAACTTTTGGAGATTTAAGAGAAATTGAAGATGTTCTTCCTCAATAATCCGTCGGGGATTTTTCAGTCTGAAGTTAAGGGGGAAATAGCCAGTCTATCTAAAGCTAAGGAACTTTTCTTGAAAGAAAAGGAAGAGGAATGGCACCTTAGAAGTAGAGCACTATGGTTGGAAATTGGTGATCATAATACAAAATACTTTCAGAAATACGCTAAGCATAGGAAGACTATCAATACCATTTGGGAATTGAAGAATCAGGACGAGGAAAATGTCAGAGGCTTTTCAGATCTCTCAGCCTTGGGTGTTGATCATTTCCCCTCACTTTATTCTAATCTAGGTGATGCTCAGATAGATGCTCTATTGAAGGTGATTCATTCCTTCCCAAAGTTGGTGGAAGAGGAGGAAAATGAAGATCTCTTCAAACATGTTGATAAGGATGAAATAATGACAATCTTAGGACTATTTCAAAGAGACAAGAGCCCAGGGCCTAATGGATGGCCAGTCGAGTTCTTCCTAGATTTTTTGGAGGTTATGGGAGATGACTTGATTAAAGTGGTGGAGAAAGCTTGGCTTAGGGGCTTCTTTCATGGTTCAATTAACTCCACTTTTTTTAAATTGATTCCTAAGAAGGACGAAGTGGAGAGTTTCGATGACTATAGAATGATCTCATTATCTAATGGTGTCTATAAAATCATTGCCAAAATAATCGTTGTAAGAATAAAGCCCATTCTTTCCAGGGGAGTTTCAGGTGAGCAGTTTGGCTTCTTAAAAGGTAGATCTATTCATGAAGTTGTTGATGCTACTCAAGAAGGGCTCCACATAATCAAATCTCGCAATATGAAGGTCAACGTTCTCAAGTTGGATCTATCCAAAGCCTATGAAAAGGCTTCTTGGCTTTTTATCGGGTTAGTCCTTTTGCATGTGGGGTTCAGTTTGGAAATTACTAATTGGATGATGGAATGTATCTCCTCTTCCTCTTTTGATTTCCTCATTAACGGTTCAAGATCCAATTTTTTTAATGCATCCAGAGGTCTTCGTCAAGGTTGCCCTCTTTCTCCTTATTTGTTCATGCTTGTCATTGAAGGGTTGAGTCGGCTAATTCTGGAAGAACGTAGATGTAGGAGGTTTACAAGTATTTCCTTTAAGGGTAGGGATTCTCTATCATGTTACATTGTACCAGCACCAACTCACTTTCAGATATCTACCCAGGGAGAGGGGTTATTTTTCTTCTTCAGGTCTAGGATGGGGGTGTTATCTACATTTTTTGAGAGGTGGTTATGGCCAAACCCCTTGATTCTTCCTTTAGAAGCACTATGGCTTAGTGGCATTACTGATTGCCTCATTTTAGGGTGTGTAGCCTGAGGTTGGTGTCCGAGGCTCCTGGGGGCAAGTCACTCGATCACATGACCCCCTACTTGATCTCCACACAGGTGACAGCGTTCCACTCAGAGGCACTTCACTCCTCTTCCAGTCACCCCATGCACCCGTCCTGGCCTCCATTTAGCACAGAGCCCTCTCTCATTGGAGCCTTTATAGTGATGACGTCATCCTAGTTGTCAGTCCTTCATGCTTGATTGAGGGGGGACATTGAGGATTTTTTGGCATATTTGGGGTTAGATGGGGCATGACGATCCCCCCTACTCACTCCATCCTTCAGAGTGGAGCCATTTGTTTAGTTTAGGTTATTTTCATCAGTTTTGGTGACTATGGGAGAAAATACCCCAAGTTTCACAAATCTTAGATTATTTTATATTATTTTATATTATTTTATGTTATATTTTTACATTGACATTTATTGGCTTATCTACCTAGTTATTTGTAAAAAGTGAGGATCTAAGGCTATAAATAAGCCTTTCCTCAATCATTTATAAATCATAAGACATGGGATAAAAACATACTATGCTATTCTTTTCTCTTTCTATTGGGGCTAAGACAAGCACACTTCTTGAAGATGGCTTTTTTCTCTCTTGCAAAGTGAATGTGGATGATTCTAGGGCTTGCATGCTTCTACAATTTGATGCTTGAATGGTTTGATAGAACTCTTGCCCATTGGAATACCTAGATCCTTGCGGTTTACTCATTCTTTGTCTAAACTTGGTAAGTTTTTCTCTACTTCTAGTGGAATGGTGCTGATTTTGGTGCATTCTTCTAAACTAGCTAGGGTTTCTTGCTAAGTTTTTGTCATCTTGTAGGTTGGAAGACCTTCACTGTTGGAGTCTTTCATAGCATTTGGCCTTAGACTTCCATTTGTTAGATTTTTTAGTGAAATAACAATAAGGATCACTGAAAGATAAACAAGCACAGCATGAACAATAGTACACAACAAATTTATCCTGGGAAAACCCTCTCGAGGCAGAAAAACCCAGCAAACTTCTTCTATATATATTAATGCAGAATGTACAATAGTATCCTTCATGCAAAGACCCAATAGTATCCTTAATAGAATCTGCAATGATCCTCTTGGCCTTAACCAAGTTCTTCGTGTGTAAGGCTTTAGCCTCATCTCCCTCTGGTGTTGGAATCTCCTCATTTACATATGTGTCCAATTCATTCTCTTCAAGGACAAGTGCAATTCTATACTTCCATGCTCGGAAGTTATCAGCCCCTTCAAGCTTATCCTCAAGCTTGGTGTGGTGAGACATCTTTAATGAGAAATTCAAATGGAAATAGCAAAGCTTTTAGGTCTTACCACTTTTAGATGCCAAAACTGGTTCTGGCGCTGGTTGGCCCTAGGGTTTGTCAGAGAAACCCTAATTTTCCAAACTTGGAATTTGGAACTTCTGATTGGGCAGATAGATAGATGCGCCTCCTCAAGGCGAGTTGCCCAATGTACTCAGTCTTCCAAATCAATGAACTGAAACCCAAAATATCTGATGCCCTAGTTTTCCTCCGACAGTAGTGACACGCCAAAAAATGAAAATTCTTAGAATCAACTTCTGCTTCAACACAAAGATGCGCCCTCCTTAGGCGAGTTAGCCTAGCCTCTTTTCGTTGATGATCTGTGGAGATAAGTCCAAAAATTAAGAAGCCCTAGCTTCCGCAGCTGCACGGTGTCTTCTTTTCAAGTTAGCTCTGATACCATGTTAGATTTTCTACTTTTAATCAATATTTATCTAGGATCTTACTGAAATAATAACATGCATAGCATAACACAATAGACACAAAGAATTTCCTCGGGGAAACCATAAAGGAGAAAACCCCGCAACTTTCTCAGAGATAGAATCGTCACCAATACAATATCACAAAAGTAAAACCCAAAACAAAGATGATCTTCTACAACTCCTCTTCTTTTCCTCCTATGCGAACTTGTCCTCTCTCTCACTAATGCGAACTTGTGAGTGAGTGTGATGTCCAAATGAGAGAGCTCCACTCTCTATTTATACTTCATCTTTCACTTGACCTTTTCACTGACTAGGTCGACCCCAGTTGTACCTGACTGCGCCGACTTCTATAGGAGACTCAATAACCCTATTCTAACTGACTCTTGGGGGATCTATTGCCCCGACTTACAATGGAGGATATACCTCAATGACTTTACATGACCAAATGTAATAATGACATCCCTGACCGAAGGAATAAACATCTCCGTCGGAGGTACAAATAAAATACAATAATAATACAATATAAAATACAAGTGAATATCTTCTGAAGTTACAATTACATTAACAAGGGGCGCATTAGCTTCCTCGGGTAAATCGATTTCACTTGGATACTCAGCTAAATCATCTCAAATTGATCGCGAAGGGATAGATCATCACTCTCAGAGTCTCAAGGCATCTGCGAGATTTTTCGGGTAAGATCTACACTTAATCTCTTTGTTTGAAGTTCTAAACCACTGGCCATTGGAATATACTGTTGAAACCCTAACTACTACTATTTATAAAAACTCTATAGCTCATTTAATTTGGAATCTTGGCGAAAGATTTTTGGATTTTTCACTTTAGGCCGAGCCCAAAGTGGGTTCAATAGGGTGTCAACCTTAGTGGACTCCTAGCCCAATTCTCTAGGCATTGGTCATTCTCCCTTGCGCCCTCCTTGATTTTGCCTTGTTTCCGGGTTGTTTGAGCATCTTTTTGTCTTATGAGCTTAGATACTGTCAAATCCTACATCAAGTCTCATCCAAAGGCACTAGGAAGCCTCACTATGATCTTAACACTTCTACCTTGGACACGTTTCCCAAGGCAGAAGAAATCTTTCTCATTTGCTAGTGTCTTGATCCTGGGTTTAGTCTTAATATTCATAAGTCACTTGTACTTTCACATCGGGTCAATATTTACATACTTTAAGCCTCTTGATCCAATCTTAATTCACCTTGTGACTTCATCCATAGACCTAGGGTTTATCATACCTTACACATTACGTATTCTAGTTTTTCTGATTTGATCTGGTGTTTTGGTTAGATCTCTCCTGTCGGGAGTAGATTTGGGTCTCCCCCATTGCTATCTAGGGCTTGGATAGCATAAAGCAAAGAGTGTCTCGATTGGTGTGACAACCAATCCATCTGGGGATCGAGGCCCTCTTAGGTCACCTCTTTAGTTGCCTATCTCCTCTACCGCCTTGAATAGGTTCATCTTTAGGGGCAACTATAAGTTGTGTGATAACAGTTACATGGACCAGCACTTATTTCCAATAATCTTACAGCATGCTTCAGTGTTTTCCTTTTCCTTTTTTGAACTGGTATAAACTCTTGACCTATGACCTAATTCACACCATTGCTAGTCCATTCGTTGTGAAGGAAATTATGATGATAACATGTTTAGCAAATTCTATATGATATACATGTGATATTTTAATATTATTTCATGCATTTCTATCAATTTATATGATAAAAAGCAAACAACATATCTAAGAGAAGTCAATGGTGTCTAGAGATAGTGTTATAGGCTTATAGCATATACTGCATCTTTCATGTCATCACACTTTTCATTATATCACTCAACACATGAGGTCACTTATTTATATTTGAGTGTCTCATATACATGTTTGTGTGTGCGCGTGCATGCCATTTCTCCACCATACCATATCTGACTTTTTTGAAAAATGGTCATATCTGTTTCACCCCCCATATCCATATCCATTCCCATATCTGTTTCAGTGCAACTTAGCATAATAACCCTCATTGATATTATGAATAACTGGTGCATTTATTACAATGAGATTCACCTCTCCTATAAAAAGTCTGAGAGATCTTATTTGTTCAAAACCCTAAAAGCTAATAATAATTGAAGCCCTAACTTTTATAGCTTAAGTCACTAAGGTGACTTTATTACACATGTAAGTCTTATATTCTAAGTTCTAACATGCTGAGCTACAACCCAATCTGAAACACAACCAACAAGGATTGAAGGACCTTAATAGAAAATATAAGGTGCTGCCAGCCCAGAAATTTCTTAAGCAAGGATAGGCCAAAAAATTTGAAACATTGTTCAATGATGCTCTCAAAATAGAACAATGGTATGCATCGGAGCAATGGTTATAATAAACAACTTCAACAACGTGTAGCAAACCAAAGACTCATGATCAACAGTAAACAAACTGCAATCTAAAACATCAACCAAATGCAATAAAAACAAAACAAGGCAGCATTGTCGAGCAACACTGCATATTATGACAGTAACAGACATGAGAAAAACAAAAATTAGGTGTTCATATATCTTCAACATCCATGAAATTGAGTAATGAAAGAACAACAATAGAATTGCAACTCAGAAACCATTTCACAACTAGAAATCAAAGGCAAGAAAGGCCAAACCAGCGCCCAAGAATCCATGCACTGCCCACACAATAGGCCATAAGAATCAACAAATCAATGGCAAGAACACCCAAAGCGCTGGCCACAATCCAATGAGAAAAGAGCATGACCAACATGCCTAGAAATCTCAAAATCAAGAGCATAGGGGACTGCAAAGTGCACATATTAAACACAGCAGCCACTAAAAAGCATCAATATACCGACAAGAAAAGTCAGAACAAGGACAAGCAAAATATAAAGTAAACCATATACAGGACCCTCAACTCCAAACAGAAATCAGAGCTGCCAAGCCATAAGCCAAAATGAAGTAAACCATCGCATGAGTAGCAACTCAGTTCGAAATGCACCCTTTCCATAATATCATTACAAAGCCAAATAGGTTATAAAATAGGGTTAGATCAGTCGGTTGGTGCCAATGTTGTCAAGACGTTGTCAATAATCCAGTGTGTTGTCAAGTCCCTAGTTTGATTGCCACAGGGTTAGGCACACCAAGTCTACACCACGCGCTTTACACTAGGTACCATTCTAAAAATGGGGCAAGTGTCGGTGACCTTCTCAAGGATTTATTTCCAAGTAAAAAAGGCAATAAAATAGGGTTAAACAAAATGCATGTAAGGCATTGTATAACCACGAGAAAATCGAGCATGCGGACCCATTATGCCCTATAGCAATATAATTTCACCAACTCAAGACCATCAACAACCCAAAACTCCAACGTATACATAACCATTTATTCCCAATTATGTGAAAATCCAGCAAAGCAAGGTCATGACAGCTAAGTGGGCAAGGCAAAGGACTGTCTTGGGCCTTTAATCTTCAAAGCACAAAACTAAAGCAAGCTGCAAACCAAACAGCCCAAGAACAAGTAATGCAGCAACATAATATAATTACAAAGGCATGCATACTAAATGAAAGGAACTACAAAAGTAGGCATGCACAGAGCGGTGGCTTCAAGGTCAACCATATACAGCATTCCAACTCGAAGTTGTAATTCAAGTAAAACCTAGAAGCTAGTAAACATAAGCTTACAATTGTTGTTCTGCAGCCGATATCTAATGGAAACTGCAATCATAATTGCTAGAAAATCATACTCACTGTACATCAAAGTTGAATAATAATGCTACCAAATATTCAAATCAACAATGCATGAGATAAATAATCATAATAAAAATATTGTCATTCCATAGCATATAAATAAACCATCAATTCCTACCCCTGATGGCAGTGTATTGTTGTCACAAAAAGTGTTATAGCTAATCATCCAAAACACTTATGCCTCCCAACAACTAGGTGATGTACCCCTCTTTGAGTTTTAAGTCATAACAATCAACAAAGAGGAAGCATATATCTAGAAACTTAAATAACAGTGGGTTTAAGAGATGTGAGGCTACATAGACATGGATTATTACAGAATAATTTAGGTTTGAAGTAGCCATACTTTGTGATTCAGTATTGTTGACCAAAACGAGGTCAACACCAACCACAACAACCATCATAAACTCTAACATACATTTTGTGGATGATAGAAATGATGTATTCAGGTTGCATGTGTGAGGGGAGTCATTTTTTTACTTCGGAGGAAATCAAGCAATTAAATATGCCTGGGGAATTGGAATTTCCACACACAATGAAGTGGAGGCTCTAGCTCTATTCAAAGGTCTCTTACTTCTCAAAGCACAAGGGACCCGGGAGGAATCAATGGTGGGTGATTACATGATAACCCTCCGAGAAGTACAAGGTAAATCTCTCCCTAAACAACCAATCCTAACTCGCTTGATGAAAAGAATACTATAAGAAGTGTAAGGCTTTCATAAGATTGGGTTCTTCCACATCCTACGACATTATAACTCAATTGCAAAATAGAAAGCAAATTTGGGTGCGGGAGTAAATTTGGGCTTGTGTCAAATTAATGGGGAGAGTTCCTTCAACCTCCCTAAATAGTGCAGCCTTAGAAATGATGGGGGCTTAAGCAAATTTGGGTGCGGGAGTAAATTTGGGTTTGTGTCAAATTAATGGGGAGAGTTCCTTCGACCTCCCTAAATAGTGCAGCCTTAGAAATGATGGGGGCTACCTTAGGCATCCCCTTGGTGGATATCTCACTATTGAATCAACAAGTATTTAAGGACCTGTTATCACACATATAGTAGCCGGGCTACCATACATTATTTTTCTGATGCCAGTACACTATTCAGCCAGTTCCCTTACATTTGAGATGCTGAGATGAGCATCTATATTGGATCACTATCAGATTTTGGACAGCAGTTGTATTCCCCATGCCATGACTGAGTCTCAGGACACTCAGAGAGATGACCGATGTAGCCATTATACCATTGGTACAGAGCAGTCAGTAGTCCCCAGAGTTATAGCAGCAGTTTCAGAGGACAGATGATGGTACAGGTTGATGAGCATTCAGGTATTATGACTCAGCAGGTATATCATTGTGTTATGGTTATATTGCTTTTATACTTATTCTTATAGCATGTCTTAGCACTTAGTGTCATGATCTGGCGATCATATAGATATGTGGACCTGGTTGATCTTATTATATATATTATATTGTCCCTACTCAGACTTAGAAGTTCACTATTCATACTCATTGGTTTTACCCTCCTTAGGGAGAATAGAGGTGATCATTCCACCATACCTTGGCTTGCTAGTGTTGGCTCCATTATTCATTGTCTTCATCCATCCATTGCCTACCTTTTAGTTTATCACCCTGACTTACTACTTGACTAGTGACATGGAGGATCTTTTCCCCACTGTAGCCTCTGTATTGGATGAGCTTCCCTATTTATTGTGTCTCGGCTCTGAGTTGGTGACAAAACTTACCTATGGTGAGTTGGAGTTCCTTGGAATTACCCCTAGTCGCTAAAGTTGTTTTAGCTAAACCTGAAACTTTTAGTGCTACCATGAATACAAAATCTGGAAAATGAAATGCTATATCTTGTATGAAAAACCCATTCATGCAATGTGTTTCTAAACACACATGAATGAAAGGCATGCCAAATGAAAATGGCCATGAAAATAAAATGTTATATCTTTTGGAAATATAAATACCTAGGTAAACAAGCTGTCCATGACACACCTAGAAGTGCTAAGGTAAACAAGTGCCTTAAAAACACACCTGCAGCAGGAAGCCTAAAATAAATCTAAATCTATGCAATGTGTTTATAAACACACATAGACCAAGGCTATGGAAACTTCAGGCCCAAAAAGCAATGGAACTTAAATGCTATATCAAAACAATTGCTGGCCTTATTTGTATTATGGATTGTGTGCATCTGTTAAAGGTGAATAAACCCTCTTTAAACAACTCATCCATTTGTGAGACACCGCCATTCCCTGTGTTGTTGCTCATTCAGTATATACTATGGTGTGTATTCCTTGTTCCTTTGCCAAAGTGTCACAAAGTTAAGTCAGTCAAGTCATCCCTTAGCCTAGCCAGTTATTTTAGCCTTCACCCTTCACTAGCAAATTGATCACAGCTATGAAGTGAGTATGATCTTGAAAGTCTAGTCTGAGTAATAATAATAATTAATGACATTATATATTTGGATTTAGATCGCCAGTAATGATTACTTTGTGTTATAATTGTTATTTGAATAAGTTGTAGAGCATGCATTAACCTTTGACACTTTGCAGCAGCTTCTAGTGATGGTCTGAGTTATATTTGGTTATGTTGACTTGGTCAAACCTAGTTTGACCAAGGTCAACCATAGGACATGAGATGATTGGACCTTGTGATGATATGGATTGATGATATATGGTCTATGTACATGTACATGATGATTCTATGCAGCAGCTACAGGGTTATGATGATGATTCATGGTTTACAGCAGTATTTGATCATTTACAGATTATTATTATTTACCCTGTTCCGGTATATTGGATATATATTTTGATCATGCAGAGACTCATAGGGTGTATGAGTACACATTTTGGATGGATTCGGACCTTCTGAGTCCGATGAGACAGTTTGTTGTCAGTTCCGGGCACTTACAGTGATGATTGAGCCTCAGTAGGCTATCCCAGTGCAGTTTTGGTCTGTCGGAGGCCCTGTCAGAGCAGATGTGAATCTTATCCGGTTGACCTAGGGCGCTGTGCTTGGAGGGGGTGGTCCAACCACTTGTTTTTACCATATTACCCCCCTCCCGGACACACTGGTGCCCTCACCTTGACAACGCAGGCACTCCAGGAGGCAGTTTGGGGCAGTTTCACGCTTCCCGAGGCATTTCAGGATTGGTAGAAATGGCTATTGAGGAAATCGATTTGGGCTACTGAGGCAATGTTATGGCATGGGATGCGCAGTGAT
This sequence comes from Larix kaempferi, assembly GCA_027924585.1. Lineage (NCBI taxonomy): Eukaryota > Viridiplantae > Streptophyta > Pinopsida > Pinales > Pinaceae > Larix > Larix kaempferi. The sequence continues at coordinate 14,273,258 of BSBM01000017.1, read as the reverse complement.
GATAGATCGATGTCTTCCACACCTCCTCCAGCAGTTTCAGCTTCATCAGGGCCCGCATCCATCACTTATGGCACTTTCTAATGATTTCTGAGGTCTTTTGAGGCCTGCGATTTGACCATGGAGGCACGATTTGGTGTATTGATGATCATTTTATGATTATTGTGCTATGGGGATTAACCAAGGGTGGATAAAATTACCCCTTGGACCCACCATAAGCTTCTTATTATATTTTGTCATCATGATTTGGTGGGATTCCCCTCTTTTAGGGCGATTTTGTCCACTCATATTATATTTTATTAGTGATCCATGTATTTTATTGTTGAGCTCATCTCAACCATTGATTAGACATTTGTATCTTTTAATCTTAGCCACTCATTCAAAAAGTGGTTAGGATTTTGATGCCTCTCCTTCCTATTTAAAGGAGAGAGCTTCTCATTTGTAAGGGGTTTTTGGCTCTTGGATTATTGGTATAGAAAAACTTTCTTGTGGAAATTCTTGTGGTCTCCTTTGCATCTGGTGTTCTTAGATGGTGATTGGAAAGTCTATTGCAACCTAGAATTTGGAATTTGTGGTAAGATCTATCTATTTTGGAAATCATTGTCTTGTCTACAGGAGGGCGACTTCAACAAGGGCAATTTTGCAAGGCTTCTTCAAATCGACTTTCTTGGCATTTGCTTGTATCAGGGGGTTATCATTAGTATCATTGTGATCTATGCTATCTTTCTGTTACTTCTCTTGTGGCATTAGTCTTATCTCTTGATTGCATCAAATCTGATATTGTTGACGTTTGTTGTGCAGGAGAGAGGGCGCATTGGCTTCTTGGACTAAATCGATTGCATAGAAAACTACCTCAAAGCTTCTCAAATTGATCGGGTTTGCATAGATCATCATCATCAAGGCATCTACAAGGTTACCCAGGTAAGATCCACAGGTTTGTTTCTCTTATCTTGATCCAATCCATTGACATAGATCATAAATTGATAAAACCCTAATTTCTTCAAACCCTCATTGTTACATTTTCTCAGATCTACTTAGATCTAGTGGGTTGTTGGGTATAATATTGAAAACCCACCTCTGTAGCATCCACGGCATCCCGGATCTATAGTTTGGTGAGGATTGGCTTCCATTTGACCCTCTTCCCAAGCCAACTTAGCTTCTCCAAGCAAGGGCGCACTTCTTGGTGAGGGTGAGTTGACCTAGATTTAATTGATGGGTAGTTGAGATCTCGCTTGATTCATGATCTTCACATCCGATAACCTACCCCCAGATTGTCACTTTTCTGATTTCTACCTTGTGGGCCCTATTCCACATTTTAAGGGATTTAATCCCCATTTTGGACCACTTGGTATCTTCAAACTCAAATCTAGTAAGATATAGCCATCGGATTGCCTTGAAATTGTAGATCCACACCCTACTTGATTAACCTACCCGGATCTAAAGTTTGGATGCCATCGGACTTGTCTTAACCCACTTAACCCACATTTTAGCCTCCTTGGGTAAAGTCGCACCACCTTGGAGAAGGGAGTTGTCCCACGTCTAGGACGTGGGTACTTGAGATTTCAGTGGATTTGGAACGGGAATAATTCAAAACCTAGGTCTAGCAGGTCACCTTGTCAAATCTTGCCTTGGGGATAGCATTCCTTGTTTTAAGGAATTGTGGTCCACTTTGGTCAAACCTAGATCTAAACCTATTCATCCATCAAGACTTTAATTGCCCACTTGTCTCATGCAATAGGAGTCCTTAACCACAAGTTAACCTTACTTTGACTCCATTATCCCAATTCCAAAGGCACTAGTTTCTCTCCAAGTCAATTCGACTTTCCTAGATTGTTGGATTAACTTGTGGTTTGACCCTAGTGTGGTGAACTAAACCCTTGATGCCATCATGTATCATGATCAAGCTTGTCACTTGTACTAGTTAGCCCCAATTCAACCCCTAAACTACCCTGCATTGGACACGGTTCCCAAGGCAGTGGATTTTCTCACATTGACTAGTACTCTAATCCCGGATCTTATCTTTAATTATTATAAGTCACTCTCACATCAACAATGAACTAAAGCTATACTCATTGAACCCCTCACTTGTCTTGTGACTTCATCCTAAGGTCTAGGATAAACCATACACCTTACTTCACTTAGAATCAACTTGATTTGGTGTCTTGGTTTTGATCTCTCCTGTCGGGAGTAGATTGGGTCTCCCCCTTTGTTGTCTGGGCTAGATAACATAAAGTGAAGGTTGCCTCGACTGGCATGACAACCATATATTGGAGGTCGAGGTGATCATGGTTGCACCTTTTGAGTTGCCCTTCCCTATTGCCATCCATGAGTGGATACATCCATAGGGGTAACTACAGTTTAGGTGATAACAGGACCGACAATGTAGCATTTCTTCCTGTTAATTTTTTTTATTCCAGCACTAGATAAAACAATTCCTAGTGGTTTACTTGCATAAAAAATTAATTTTCATCCCATTGATTATTTTACACTTGCTGAGATCTATTAACAGAAATAACAAGCGGAAGCAATATGGGAAACATATCACAAAATACATGCATAATTTTCCTTCCCTTCAAAATCCGCTTTTCATTAAGAATATTCCAAGCTTACAAAGGCCCCCTTACTGGGAAAATGGCTCTCGAAAATTACACAACAAACCTCGCAAATTCTACCCCACGGAAGATGAACTTCAATCTGCAAAACTGCCCCAAAAACACCTCAGCAAAACCCATAATTTTATGCCCCTACAAAACTGTTGTACGACGTCGTTGTACGGCTCGTACTGTTTATACGACTATACGGATCCGTATGTTACAAATTTACAATCCATACGACTGTACGGAACTGTACTATTGTCTGTACAATCTGCACGAAATTTGTTGGGTCAAATCCATACAACTATACATATTTGTATGATAGGTCCATACAAATGTACAACTTGTCCATATGGTCCATACAGCTCCTTGCACCAAAAAAAATCTACTCAAGTTGGTTCAAGTTTCAACTGCCTACCTCACCCTAAATGCTATTTATTCTCTTTCTTGGCCAACAGACTGGAAATCAGAAAGTCTTTCTCCTAATCCCCCACTCGATGCTTGAGTTTCTCTTCAAAGAATATGTGTCTTCTCCTCTCCCCTTAAGCTACCTTTTATACTTTTCAGATGAACCAAAACCCTAACTCCAATGGCTAAGATTAGATCTCATTCATTTGAGATCAACAGTTGTGATTCATTTGATTAACTTAAATCACTAAAGCCCAAAACTTAGGCTTTTCTCCAAATTAACCCCAATTAATTATAAAAGGACATTCACTTTAAAAATTCATTTAATTAAAGTGAATTTCATAAGTGCCTGAGAGGTCATAATGATGATTCCCATGGGTAATACACAAACCCATGGAAATACCTATCCGAGCTACAAACATCAACACTCCCTCTTAGTGAGGAAGGTATTCTCCACCACTCCTAGCTTGTCTCTGAAGTAACAAACTTCCCTTTCACCAAGGGCTTGGTGAGAATGTCTACGACCTGCTCATCTATGGAAATTTATTGGAGCTTGACTGCTCCCTTCTGAACCATGTCTTGGATGAAGTGGTACTTGATCTCAATATGCTTGGACCTGTCATGGAACACTGGATTCTTAGAGTTTGATACAACTCCGATTATCGTATTGGATCACCGTAGGCTCCAACTCTTGACCAAATAACCCTGTAAACAATTTGCAAATCCAAAGTGCCTCACAACTAGCCATACTCACTACCATGTACTCTACCTCTACTGAACTGAGTGCTACGAAAGTCTGCTTCCTGCTAAACCAAGAAATCATTGCCGAGTCCAAGCTTAAGCAACACCCTGAGGTGCTCTTCCGATCAACTACACTCCCTGTGCAATCTATGTTTGAGTATCCCTGCAACTCTACTCCATCACCTCCAAGGTACCTTAACCCATATTCCATTGTGCCCCTCAAATATCTGAGTGTTAGATTTCATACATTCATAGCATAATAATTCAATTGCATAAATTCAATAGGATCACTAGAAGAAAGACAAAGCACAGAAACAATAACACAAGAGTTTTATCCTAGGAAACCCAAACGGGAGAAAACCCAGCAACCTTCATATAGAGATTATAATTCCGAGAACAAAGTACAATGATGAGAGAGAAAAGATGGAAATACTTTCCAAAGATAGAAACCCCAAATATAGTCTTCTCCTTCTGCAGGTGCGAACCTCTCTCTCCAAGTGATGCGAACTTGTGTGAAGTGGATGAGTGAATAATGAGGTGACTTTTCCCTCTTATTTATATAAGTGCCAAACTGGCTTTTACCCTAGCTGACCCGACTTCACTTGGGGGGCAATTAATAATTTAATTTTAATATTTTCTTTTGCTTCTTTTCACCCCAAGGTTTACATTGATTCTTTCAAGGGTTTACATAATTAATTACATCAAGTTCATCTCCCTTAGGAGGTACAATCAAGTACAATAAAAATACAATAAATAATATCTTCCGAAGTTGCACAAAATCCAACACTCCCTCTCAACAAGGAAGGTATTCTTCGGTCTTCATCAGCATCACGATCATCTGGGTTTCATCTGTACATCTATAATGTCTCCATCATCTCTATACATACTGAAGGTTGTCCACATAGTCTCAGTCTTTTGAGAAGTGTCATCATGCATCAACTTCATCAATCCTTCGGTGAGTCCAAGAGAGTCTCTCCATCCTACCTAGATATCTGAGATATAAGCTATACCATCTCTACTATACCATCTGCTACCTGTCTGTCTCATCTACCGATGGGATTTCTCCCATACCTGGCTGAGATCCCGGACGAGCAGAGGAGCACGACCATCTACTACTTGTTCGTCTCATCTGCTGATGGGGTACTCCCATACCTGGCTGAGAACCTGAACGAGTAGAGGTACCTGTGAAATCACACGGCCATCTACTACCTATCTGTCTCATCTGCTGATGGGATTTCTCCCATACCTGGATGAGAACCTGGACAAGTAGAGGCACTTGTGTGAACCCGACCATCCACTGCCTGTCCGACTCATCTGCCGATGGGATTTCTCCCATACCTGGCTGAGCACCTGGACGAGTGGATGCACCTGGGTGAAAGCAAGGCAAGCATCTCTATGTCATCGCTCCCTCTCAAGGAGGGGCACATTCTCTTCCACTGCAAGTCTTCCGCGAAAATATTCGAACTTCACCCTGGGAAGAGGCTTAGTGAGAATATCTGCAGTCTGGTCATCTGTCGGCAAGTACTGTAACTCGACCGCACCTTTCTGCACCATATCATGTATGAAGTGATACTGAATCTCTATATGCTTCGACCTGTCGTGAAATACAAGATTCACTGACATCTGCACACAGCTTTGGTTATCACAGTGAATCACGGTTGGCTCTGCAATCTGGCCAAACAATCCTGCCAGGAGTTTATGAAGCCATACTGCTTCTCGAGCTGCTGTACTAGGAGACATATACTCGGCCTCTGCAGTACTGAGTGCTACCGATTTCGGCTTCCTGCTGCACCAAGAAATCACTACAGAACCTAAACTGAAGCAACATCCGGAAGTACTCTTCCTATCCGCAACACATCCGGCCCAATCTAAGTCTGTAAACCCCTGCAATCTCAGGTCACATTCTGAAGCATATTTCAGGCCATATCCTACAGTGCCACGCAAGTATCTGAGCACATGCTTTGCAGCAATCCAGTGAATCTGTCTCGGCTCGCACATGAACTGGCTGAGTATTCACAGCAAAGCATATATCCGGTCTGGTGTTTGTCAGATACATCAAGGACCCAATCAGCTGGCGATACATAGTAGGATCAATCAAATTTGAATCTGAAGCAAAATCCCTCAGCTTCTTCAAATGTGCATCCATCGGAGTGACCATGGACTTGTAGTCCAACATCCTGAATCTCTTCAGTATATCTATGGTGTACTTTCCTTGCCCTAGGAAAATCTCTTTCTGCCTCTGCCATACTTCTAATCCCAAGAAGTAATGCATCAATCCAAGATCGTTCATTTCGAACTCAGAGGCGAGCTTCTTCTTACACCATACGATAAGTTTCTCATTTCCAATGAGAAACAAGTCATCAACATATAGTACCAAAATTAGTGGCTCATCATCCACAACCTTGTAGTAAAGGTTAGGGTCTGCATCACTCTTGGTAAATCCCAAGCTCACCAGGAATCCGTCTATCCGTCCATACCAAGCACAAGGTGCTTGCTTGAGTCCATACAGTGCCTTTTTCAATCTACATACATGAGACTCCTTTCTGTGGACAATAAACCAGTCTGGCTGCTCAATGTATACTTCTTCCTCAATAACACCATTGAGAAAGGCTATCTTAACATCCATCTAATGCAACTTCCATCTCACAGCTGAAGCAATAGCAATGATCGATCTAATGGAAGTATATCGAGCCACAGGAGCAAATGTTTCATCATAATCGACTCCCTCTTTCTGAGAGAATCCTCTGGCAACAAATCTGGCCTTGTATTTTTCAACACTCCCATCTGCTCCATGCTTGATTTTGTATAGCCACTTGGAATTCACTACTGACTTCTCCTCAAGTCTCGGCATAACTTCCCACACATCATTCTTCATGATGGATTGATATTCTTCCATCATGGCATCCTTCCAAACTTGATGTTTGGATGCTTCTTCATAAGTGGTTGGTTCTGAATCAAGGATGTTACTCATCATTGCTACATGACTGGAGAACCTCTGAGGTCTTCTGCTTTCTCTAAAAGCACCATGTGGAGCTTCATGCCCCTCTGCATCCTGCAAAGTCTGTTGTGCCCATCTAGATCTTTTCCAACCTGCTGCAACATCTTTGGGGATATCAACTCAATCAGTAGGATCAATGGGTTCATCCTTTTCTGCTAACTCCCTCTGAACTGGAGGGGGAGATGATCTCATCTCCTTTGGTTCTAGCATTTCTTCATCATCGATCTCCATGTCTAATCCTCTGCCTTTCTTGACAACCATCTCTTATTCAAAGGTCACATCCTGCTGACTTCAATTTGTCTAGATCCTGGGATGTAGATTTTGTATGCCTTTGAAGACTCATTGTATCCCACCAAAGTTCCCTTCTTGCCTGAAGGTTCTAACTTCGTCCTTTTCTTCTTGGGCACATGTATGTAGACTGGACAGCCAAATATCTGAAGGTGGCCCACTTCTGGTTTTACTTCTATGAAAGCTTCCTCCGAGGTCATCCTTTTAGGCTGAGAGTTGTATTCCTGGAAGCTTCCTGCTGAACATCAACGGGATTCATGTGTCCATCGGAACAAGTCTCATCATCCTTCTCTTGTAGGCCATATCACATGGTCTTTTCCCTACAAGTCAAATCACGTCTGATGATTAATGACATTACATAATCAAATTTGACCAATTTCTATTTCAATGCAATGACAATAGTTTACACAGGCATCTTAGCTAATACTTGAGCACAACAATCATAAACATGTCTTCTAAATACATCTGGGAACTATCTAGATGTCTGCTATCTCCACTAGAACATGCCCTCAAGAGTGTGCACTACTCTAAGCATGCAGGACGGAGATATCATCTAGAATAGCTCCATTATGTGTTAATGAAGTGTTGTGTAGCTCATATGCATAACAAGGTAAACTATATCAACTGCTCAATACACTTCCAGATAGATCTGCATATAATGGTTATGGAGACATATAAGACAAATCAAAGCTATGTAAGCAAGAAAACCAAATACTTATCTCTTATTGTTTTTGTGTGTGGACTCCCACTGCCTTCTTGTGGGAACCAAGAGAGATCTATGTTCTTGCAGTTTGTATCTTCATATCTCCTAGAAGAAGAACTCCGAACGATCATCATTCCTTGACTTCTTGTGAGGATGGTCTTCTTCTACATCAGCAGTTGAGGCTTCATGCTTCCTTTTGTATGAACTTCGACAATTACTGGCATAATGACCATATTTCTTGCACTAGTAGCATTGTATCTGAGATAAGTCCTTCTTCTTCTTCTTTTGATCTGGGGATGGACTTGATCTCCTACCTTGGTGCTTGTGTTTGTGGAACTTCCTTCCATTTCCCTTACCTTTCTTGGTATGGGATACAAATGCTTGATTCTCTTCAAGTTGAGTGCCATGAAGTCTTTGTCGTGCAGCAATTCTTGTCTCTTCCTGAGTGCAATCTACCCATAGTTTATCAAACTTGGGTAGTTTGGATCTACCACTTATGCTTTGGATGAAAGACTCCCAAGATGGTGGAAGACCATTCAGAGTGTTGATAACAAGCTCCTTATCATCAATGGGATCTCCACTGGTACTAAGCTTGTCCCTTAGTTCTGTGAACCTCAAGAAGTATGAAGCAATGGATTCTGATTTGGACATCTTCATATTTGAAAGTTGGTTCCTCAATGTAATGGATACATTGATACTAGTGTGTTCAAACAACTTCTTTATGGTCTTGAACATTTTCCTAACAGTCTTCTTTCCTGAGATTTGTGGAACTAAGTGATCTCTAACTGAGTCCACCAAAATCCTTCTTGCTCTGGCATCATTCTTCCTCCAGCGGGATTTGTCTTCTTCAGCTTCTGGTTCTGGGACCTTCTCATTTACATATTGTAAGAGATCATTTTCTTATAGTAGTAGAATAAATCTAGACTTCCAAGAGATAAAATTGGAAGCTCCTTCCAGACAATCTTCAACCTTCATTCCAATCATCTTGACTGCAGATCTAGTTCAGAAACCCTGGCAGGTCAAAAATGAAAGTTGGAATTTTGGAAAACTGATTCCACATGGAACAGGTAGATGCACCCTAGCAAGGCGAGTTGAGATGAGGTAGGGCTGATCCAAATCTGTGGAGAAAAGTGGGTAAAACCTGAAACCCTAATTTCTGCTACAGCTGCAGAATTAGGTCAAAAATTGAAAGTTCTCAGAATTGAGTTCTGTCTTCACCAAAAGATGCGCCTTCCTTAGAGCAAAATTCCCAATGCTCTTTTTCCTTCAAAAATTTGAGTGAAGACTTCAAAATATGAAACCCTAGTTCTAGCAAGGTTCTGGCAATGTTTCGGCAATGGCTTCTTCTAGAACTGCTCTGATACCATGTTAGGTTTCATACATTCATAGCATAATAATTCAATTGCATAGATTCAATAGGATCACTAGAAGAAAGACAAAGCACATAAACAATAACACAAGAGTTTTATCTTGGGAAACCCAAACAGGAGAAAAACCAGCAACCTTCATATAGAGATAATAATTCTAAGAACAGAGTACAATGATGAGAGAGAAAAGATGGAAATAGTTTCCAAAGATAGAAACCCCAAATATAGTCTTCTCCTTCTGCAGGTGCGAACCTCTCTCTCCAAGTGATGCAAACTTGTGTGAAGTGGATGAGTGAATAATGAGGTGACTTTTCCCTCTTATTTATACAAGTGTCAAACTGGCTTTTACCCTAGTTGAGCCGACTTCTCTATTTGACTGGGCCGACTTCACTTGGGGGGCAATTAATAATTTAAGTTTAATCTTTTCTTTTGCTTCTCTTCACCCCAAGGTTTACATTGATTCTCTCAAGGGTTTACATAATTAATTACATCAAGTTCATCTCCCTTAGGAGGTACAATCAAGTACAATAAAAATACAATAAATAATATCTTCTGAAGTTGCACAAAATCCAACACTGAGCACATGCTTCGTTGCTAGCCAATGCACCTGCCTTGGCTCCACCATGAACTGACTCAAGGTGTTCACAACAAAACATATATTTGGCCTAGTGCTGACCAAATACATCAAGGATCCTATCAATTATCTGTATACTCTGGGATCCACCCACTTTGAATCTAAAGAGTCAATCTTCTTCAAATTGGATACCACAGGTGTAGCCATCGGTCTACAGTCCTCCATCCTAAATTTCTTCAAGATCTCAACTATGTACTTCCCCTGTCCAAGGAAGATCTTATCCAATCTCTGCCATACCTCTAACCCGAGAAGTAATGATGCATCATGCCTTAGTCGATGTCCTTCATCTCAAACTTCGATTTGGCCTTGCACCCTACTATAAGCTCCTCTACACCTATGAGAAATAGATCATCCACGTACGGTACCAAGATGAGTGGATCAAATCCAACAAGTATAAGTACAAGTTGAGATCCACCACAATCACACTCTTGTTGAAGCCCATGCTATGCAAATATCCGTCAATATTGGAATACCATGCCCTGGGTGCCTATTTGAGTCCTTACAAGGCTTTCTTAAGCCTGCACACATGAGACTCCCTCCCATGTACCTCAAATCCATGAGGTTGCTCTATGTATACTTCCTCAATGATCTCGTTGAAGAAGGTTGTCTTCACGTCCATCTGGTGAATCTTCCACCTCGTGACTAAGGCGATAGATACCACAACTCGAATGGACGCATACCTAGCAACTAGAGCGAATGTCTCCTCGTAGTCACTCACTCTCTCTGTTAGAACCCTCCCACCACAAACCTCGCTTTGAACTTCTCTATGCCGCAATCTGCAACATGCTTTATCTTGAAGAGCCACTTGGAAGTCACCACAAACTTCCCCTCCGGTCAAAGCACAATGTCCCACACATCATTCTTCATAATGGAGTTGTACTCCTCCACCATGGCATCACTCCAAACATGTTGGTCGGCTACTTCCACATAACTGGAAGGATCGAAATCAATATTTATGCTCATTAATGCCATATAGTTCAGAAACTTCCTTGGAGGCCTACTCTCCCTGAATGATCTCTTGGGAGCATCAACATGCTCCCAAGCATCTCTCGATGTCTGCTCAAACCATTTGGGTCTCTTGATAGAACTAGAAGGAGCTAACTCCTCCTCATCACCTAAAGGCCAACTCCCTAAACTGGAAGTCTGTGAACTTTGTTCTCCCTTCGGAGCCCCCTGCTCCTCATCCTCTGCCACTGGAGGCAACTCATGAGACTTCCTAGATGCCAAGTTCTCTTCGAACTTAACATCTCAGCTGGCAATTGTCTTTCGATGTGCTGGCATCAAGGTCCTGTAAGCCTTCGAGATCTCACTATACCCCACAAACACACCCTTCTCTCCTGAAGGCTCAAGCTTCATCCTCTTCTCCTCATGCACATGGGATGTAGACCGGATAACCAAAGATCCTAAGATGACTAATCTCTAGGTTCACTATTGTTGATGCCTCCTCGGGAGTCTTCTCCTCCAATATCCTGTGAGGACTCATGTTCTACAAATAGACTGTTGTGTTACATGCCTCTACCCAAAGAAACATAGGCAGTCCCTGATCATGAATCATAGCCTTTGCAGAACTAATGATGGACCGGTTCTTTCTCTCTGCAACCCCATTCTGTTGAGGGTCGTATGAGACTGCCTTCTCCCTCTTGATCCTTGCCTCCTTGCAAAAATCCTTGAAGTCATTAGGGGTGTACTCTCCCCCATTGTTTGACCGCAAGACCTTGATCTTCTTTCCTATCAAGTTCTCCACACCTAAGGCTTGAACTCCCAGAACCAATTGAAGACTTCATCCTTGGTCTTCATGAAATAGATCCAGGTTTCCTAGAAAAGTCATCAATGAACATCATGTAGTATGATGTGCCCTACACCGATACTACGAACATAGGCCCACACACATCTAAATGAATGAGATCCAATATCCCCTTGAACCTACTCCCATTGCTTGGAAAAGCAGTCTTGACATTCTTGCCAATTGCACACCCTCTGCATACTCCCTGCTGCTAAACACTAAAATCTAGAAGACCAATGACAATCTCCCTCAGAATCGGTAATACTCTGTAATGCATGTGTCCCATCCTCCTATGCCAAATCTCACACAAGTTGTCATCATTACATACCAAAGCCTGAACAGGCTTCACTTGCAACCTATTTTAGTTGCCCTCTCTAACCACAATCTTCATTGGTGTGTCTGGGCTATCTCCCTCTGGATGTATGAGTACTTGCCCTCTCCTAAAGATAACAGCAAAACCCCTATCCTCCATAACTAAGACTGAAAGCAAGTTCTTCTTCAATCCTGGTACAAATAGCACATCCTAGGCATCAAATAAACCACTTGACTCAAGTTGGAACGAAATTATTCCCTCTCCTCTGACTGCATACTTGGCATCATCACCAAGCTCCACATAGATCCCTGAGTCTGACTCCATCAATCTGTTGAATAGCTCCTGTGCTTCCTCCTATGCTTCCGTCATGTGACGAGATGCACCATTGTCCAAGTACCAAGCACTCCTAGCAATTGTGTCGGTAGAAAGGCAGAAATAAAGAGAGAAGTCACTCTCAAACTTCACAACAAACTCACTCAACTGAGTCTCTGCAGATGCTGCTACCTACTACCTCAGCATTACCCTCAATGATCACATTGCCAAAGAAGCAAAAAAGACTCCTTCCACTACGGATATAGTCTAAGTCACACTATTCGGGTTGGGCAAGAAATTAGGTTTGGTTCGAATTAAATTTTTCCTACAAGGTTTGGATGAGGTTTGCCATTAGGTTCACCTATATTATACATTTTTCAAATATATATATCAAACAAATGATGACTCAGTCAACGGCCATGAGGTTCAATGAACCTGAACAAACCTCGTAAATTTTTTCAGGTTCATCGAATTTTGAACCTCAAGGTTGAAGTTTGATGAAACTTGTGATAGAGGATGTGGACTGAGTTTTATTTCTAAAATTCTAGTATAGCACAATTACAGGGCCCAGCCAAAAAAAATGGAAATGTGAAGGCCGGTGAGAAGATTCAATCCAACTTGGCCATAAGACTAAAGGGGAAAGTTGGTAACTTGGCTCTATCAAAAAGGACTAAAGGGGAAAGTTGACTCTATCAAAACGGACTAAAGGGGAAAGTAGACTCTATCAAAACGTCACAAGCCAAAGCTGAGGATAAAAAACTCAAGGGTTTCATATACCCCAAAAATCAAAGAATTATACATGTTGGATGCCATGACATCAAGAGTTGCAACTTGCAGACCTACACCTGAGATCCTTAGACTTTCTAAACCTCCTAAGGTCTATTTTTGCCTGTCTGGTGCACTAATATCCTAATAATGTTGAAAGCATCTGCTTTGTAGATTATAAAGATGCCCATATTATCAGAAACTTAGAAATGTCACCAATAGAAACTGACACCAGATGTTACCAATCGTAATCTCAGTCAATCCTATGTTCATAAACAATCTATCAATCATTTTCATTATTATGAATAATATATCACTGTCTTCGAGGATGATGATGATGATGATATAAATTTCAGTCTTGAAATAATATATAAAAACATTTTACCACTACGAAAGGTAAAGAGTCATGCTTAAAATACTTGTCAAAGGCACAATAACGGAATGCATCTAAGTTACAGAAATGAGCCTGTATAAACTCACTTTAGACCTGAACATTTGAGGGCATGCTCAAGCAATGTTCTATGTACTTGAAATATAAGAAAACAGAAAGTTACCTTTGCCATAGTCCAGATTCTCAACTCTCTCGCTGATCCATTTATTCACCCTTTCCCCTTCTCGTTCTATTCTATCATTGATTCCTTTAAAGAAAAGATCTTCTTCCTCGGAGCCCAGGCTATCAAATGGTTCCTTTCCAGCTTCTTCATTAGCCTGAACCTTCAAGACAATTTCTCGTAATACATCATCCTTTGTCCAGTCGAATTCTTCTGCCTCCACTGCTGACAGACTATTCTCTTTTTTATCTATGCCATTTTGAGGTTCAATCTGCATTGTCTTACTTTCACTTTCATCGCTATCTGTTCCATGACTTTCCACATCTGATTCATTCTCAGCGAGTTTTGCAAGACGCGTACCATTATATTGCCATATAGATTTTGACTCATCTGGAACCATTTTTTTTGTATTAACTTTTCGAAAGGCTGGTCTAAGCTTTTCATAGTTTTCATCGATAGGCCTAACAGTAACACTCAAATCTGTTTGTTTTGCTGCCATGCTTTTATTTGCAGTGGATGGCTCCACTGAAAAGGAATCATCATTTGGTGGCCTAAAAGGATCACCAATTTCCATTTTTCTATCGTGATTACCTCCTTCAATTCTTTGCTTTGATGCATTCATAGCTGCATATTTCTCAACAGCAACAGATGCATTAATAGAAGGTTCACCCAATTTTGATGCCAGTATTGCCCTGGCTTCTTCTACAGAGGTTATGACTCGTGGCCTTGTCCGCCGTGACCTTTTTCTAGAAAATGACAAAACACTCTCAGGTTTATTTAGAGGTCTATCTTCCAATGTCTTTGGTCCCTGTACTACAGCAGTCCTTTCAGTTCCAGCACTTTCATCAGCACCTGTGTAGGAATTATGTCCATCTTGTAAGACAGTAAGCTGTAAATGCCCACTTGTAATTGTGTTCCTGACACTGCATGAGCATTTTATATCTGAAACAGAGTTGTTTCCTTCAATACCATTTGAAAAATCTAAATGCTTCTCTATTGTAGTTGCTCTAGCTGTCCTTTTATCTTGTTTGTCATTTGAATCCGTGCGAGCTCCCGTTAATGTAGGACTATCCATGGGCTTCAATTCCTTTCTGTCGCAAGTACTGCTTGAATCAGCAAGAGAGGCTGTTGCATCGAATTCTTTATCATCAATTGCATTTGAATCAACTTCACTCATGCTTGCCACCTTATTTGGATGGGAAGAATTCTTCAAATCCAATCCCCCAGACACAATACGATTCTGCAAATCTAACTTCTCGCCCTGTGTGATAATAATGTCTGCTGCTATTTTATCAGCCTTGTCATTCGCTACAAGAACACCAGCCAATGCAGAGATATCTATAGGCCCTGATCCCAACTTCCCATTTAAATCTGGGTCGACAGCAGATGCTGCTGCATTCAAATCTTTGGCTTCATCCACACTATCACCTGCAGTTATTCCAAAGTTACTTACATTTAGAGCATTTTGATGTTCTGTCTTGCGGGCCTCCCTCGCCATGGACCTGATCTTTAGAATCTTCTTATCAAATTCAGTATCATCCATGGGAAGTTTCCCCTTAGAGGTCGTAGTGGCCATGACCTTTTTCTGTAGTTCAGCTTCATTCATGTCAAGATTTCTCTTATACAACTCCATAGAGATGCTTTCCTTCTGCAATTCAGCCTCATGTTTGTATACAATACCCTTCAGCAACTTCGAATCCGAAACCCTCTTCTCCTTTCCAACAAATTCCTTATCCATCCTATCTTTCTCCATTCTCAACTTCATCTTTCTCATCATCATCTTCTTCTTCTTCTCTTCTTCAAATTCCTTCCTTGTCAATGGCACATCACTAAACAAATACTTCCGTGCTGCCCAAAAGAAGCAACAGCCATACAAGACAGTGAACCCAACAACCGAGAACTTCACAAAGGCCGGAACACGACGCGCAACACCACCAACCTGACCCATCACAGACCCAAACCCCTCCCCCCACATTTGCAGCTGTGTCTTCCCAGGCTTCACAAATCTAAACACATTACTATTCCTCGGAGGCCTGGATATCCCATTCTCTATCTCTTTTGCAAGCAACCTAGCACGCGCTATCCTCGTATTAGCTATCGACATGGCATCTTCATCAGCAAACTCAGCCAGAGTCGGCGAAATGCCACATCTTTCGAGAATGGCATTCTCATCGATAGAAACCCTTTCGATACCCCCACTGCAATTTTCATATAAGGTAAAAATGGGGTCCGCTCCAACACCCCAAGCAGCTGTATCTTTCTTGAGTTGTAAACTCAAGTTCTCTAGTTTATCCCAAATCCCTTGCCCTGTATCTCTAATTTCCTCTTTTTCTACCTTAATATACACATTTTCTCCCAAACTCCCACTGCAACCTTCTTCCAAACTCTCACTGGAATTATTTTCCAAACTCTCACTTAACTTATTTTCCAAACCCTCAATCAAATTTTCTTCCACTGAATTTTCATGGCCAATAAGATTACTGTTACTTTCAGGCATTGAGCTCGGTTCTCTTGCCTTAATTTGCTTGATAAGTTTAGGTCGCAGTGAATTACGCCTCCTGGGAGCTCCATTAACTCGCTCGAACGCTGCAATTACTGAATATTTTTTGCGCTTATCCGACCTTCTGTTTAACATAGACATTGATAATGTATGTAAAGGAATGGCAAGTAAGCTGCAGCCGTTGCGATAAGCAAGGCATCTCTCTGGCTTTTTTCTATTCGAAATATTAGGATCATTTCTCCAGCTTACAGATGTGAAAACTACAATCCTGTTCAGAGCTTCCATGACCTTCAAATTCAGGCGTCTAAAATTGATTCCCTCCCCTAAAAATGAATAAATGAATACATGTAGAAAAATATAAGAGAGCAGATTTTCTTGAGAGATGTATTTTTACATGAAGAATTTTTCGAACAGGAGCTCTCGAAAAGGGTCACGAGGTGAACTGCTTATCCAGTACATGGCTGTGACCTTTGCAGAATGTTCCAAGTGGATTTTTCTCCATGTAAGTATAAGTATAGGGTGAGGGGTAATAGTTTGGATCATAGTAGTATTGGAGTTATTTTCATGTATGAAAATTTGGAATAATTTGAAATTTATTAAATATTAAAAAAATTTGAAATTCTTTATTTTTTTATTAAAATAATTATTAATAACTAAATTTTTTTCTCACAATATTTTTGTTTTTAAGTAATAATTTTTGTTATAAATAACATGTGTGTGTGAGATGTACATTTATGATATATTATTATATATTTGATTAAAAGTATTATATATAAGAAGTTTACTATTTGTTTTTCTTATTGGATTTTTTTATTGTATCAATATTTGTGTTGGAATTATACTTTGATTGTATTTGAATTATCAATATTTGTATTTGTATTTGGTTGTATCAATATTTGTATAGTTTGGATGATGTGAAAATAAATTTTGAAGGTAATAAGAATGATAGTTTCAATAGTGAGGAAATAAGTTTGACAAGATAATAATTTGAATAGTGAAGAGATAAGTTTCATACGCTCACTGTTATCAATATTAATCCAGAGATTGAAGTAATACCAAATTCTTGATTTCATAATTTTACCATTTTCCAAAATCAAAAATAAACTTAGTAAAATTTATAAAATAAAGAAAATAGAAAATAAACATTACTCAATTTCCTATTTTTATCATTCTCCAAAACCATGTGGAAAACCAAAATAAACTTAGTACTTTCATTTACATTGTATTTTAAATAAAAACATAATTATTAGAAATATATAATGTGATTCTCTTTATTTGTCTTTTTTTTTATTTTAAAATAATATAAACATCATAATCATTGTAAAGTATGGACTTTAATTTTATACAAAATTATAAATTGTAGTTTTTTTATTTATTATAGTTAAATATTATTGTTGTTATTTTTAAAATAATTGATCAAGTATTTAATTTATCAAAATTGTAAGTTGTTTAATGATTTAGTTATTTTATGTATTCAAAATGTATAGAAAAATTTAGGGCTATATCCATTGGGAATGACCAGCAAGGAGCAAGTGTCACTAAAGATTTGAACTTGGGTGGGGAGGATAACAACATTCCTCCCAATCACTCGATCTACACTCAATTGACATCTTATCAATTACAATTGTAAAAAAAGATAGTGTAGTTGTTTTAAGATTTGTTTTTTTTTATGTGAATTTACCAAAATATTGAAAGTAGGGAAAATTTTAAGGATTCATAATTTTTTGGAAGTATAGAAATATTTGCAAATAGCTTAATACTTTACCTAAACTTGAAGTTTGGGGAGCAAAAGCTAATTTTTATATTTAAAGTTAGAGTTGGCATTGATATAAATTGCGGGAGTTTGAGTCCATTGGTTGTAGCTTGGGTGGTTGGGAGGAATGATTGTTGCCCTCCCCACCCAGGTTCAATTCTTGCCTTCCCTACCTAGGTTCAATTCTTGTAAGTGACATGATGCTCTTGTTGAGCCCTATTGTAATCATTGTATTTCTGGCCATACCTTGATTCTCTACCTAGAATAGCAGGTATTGGCATTTTTCCCGGTGGACTAGCCCTCTAACAAACGATGAACCACCATTTTAAAAAAGAAAATTGGGAGAGTTTCGCATTCTAGTAACCAGGGATGAGGCGGGAGTTTCAAGGATGCAGAACTGTTAATGCAGTGAATATCATGTCCCAACGGATAAGTGTTTTATGAATGATACAATCGCACAATTGAATGGAAAAATAACAGTGGGGCCGCCGAAGATCGAACGAAACACGCTCTCATTGTGACGCAAACAATCAATACAATAGAATGAAAACTCTGGGGGAGAGTCACAATGAGTAGGTCGATGAAACTAGTTTGGAAATACCTCGGATTATGGCATCTTTGATGCCTCAAGCGAGAGAACATGCAACAAAGGTGAGGCTTATGATGCTTTGATGCTTTTTATCCTAAGTGCATGAGTTTTGTTTCGGGTAACTTTTCGAATGGCCTTTGGAGCCGATGCTAAAGCTGGCAGTCTCGTGGATTGTCATGTTAACGAGAGTCCTACTTACATGTATCAAGGGATAAATAAGAGTATGGCCCTCTTAGGAGTGTGTCATCTATAAGGAGTCATCCAAGGAAGTATCCAACGCACCGTTCGATAACAATGGTGGAGTGGCAACCGTCAATGTAGTCCATGCATTGAAGGAAGGCTTGTCACAGCGGGTATTTTTTCATGCATCATTGTTTCATTGGAGATTTCTTTTAAATAGAGTAAGGCCACTGTGATGATTGACTCGACAAAAAGAATCAAGAGACTAAGCGCCAAGTTTGAAATTTGGAACAACATTTGGAGATCATCGCCCTACATGGAGGAAAGTCGCAGAATCATAGGTAAAGGAGGAAGTCAGTGCTGCAAACGAAGTTCCTATCTTTGGTGCATTCAATGAATGAATGAAGAAGTTTTAATGATGTCCACGAGCCCAAGCAGTCTAAGGGACGAAAAGCTCCAGAAACCATCACATTTAAAAATTTATCTCCATAGAATCTCTTTTGTTATGAATCTTGATCAAGAAATTCGTCATTTGGAGAATCCTTGTTCCCTCAAACAGCGCATTCAAACTATCCACTTTCAAATTTTTTTCAAATTGATTACAGATATCCTCATAATCTTAATGTTCCATGATGAAGTGCCATTCGGTTTCAACCGCTCCTTTCCTACAAAAGATGCAAGTTCTTTCTTCCCATTCTTCCTTGGGGGTTAGCCACCTTATTGTTACACAACTAAGATGGTGAGATCCGATCCTCAGCTGCGTTATTACAACTTTAGCCTTTCCCTTGATTTCAGCCCTCAAATAAGTCTTTTCATCATGCGACCATGTTGGGTTGAAATCCTTGACATAGAGCGTTTTTTTTTCGACCAATCTGTTTTCCCACATGGTAGCCCTAAATTTTTCAAGCACCCACTTTTTTATCTCCCCTTGAGAGGTAGGACAGTCCTTCCAATTAATTCCCCATTTTCCCATCCACTTGTCGTTTTGCTTCCTCCAAGTCTTCTTCCTACGTTTTAGCTCTTCCACAACAACCATTTTGGGCCAACGTTGTTCATCCATGCTTTCCACCTTTTTTAAGTAACTTAACAAACTAATGATCGTTGAAGCCTCCATCGGGAACATACCAGCCTCAGCTAGTAGGATCTCATATGGGACCGTTGACTTGACTTTGAGGTTACTAGCGATTAAGTGCTTTTTAATTCTTTCTAGTTGTCTCCACTTGTGGTTTGACATGTTGCCCCCCCAAACTTCACATCCATAAAGGATAACCGGGGTGACCATCAATCCAAAAAGGGTTTTCTTGGTCTTCTAGTCCCATAATTCTGCTCTCTTACATCTGTTTTGGAGAAAGTAAGAAGCCCTCCATCCCCCTTGAATCCTTTTAGTTCTACATGTCTCCCAATGTACTTGTACTCTTCCACTATGTGCAAGGATTTTCCCTCAAAGATAAAGTTAACCTGTTGCTTCTTTCGCTTTAGCGAGAAGATTGTGATTTTGGTTTTGTTAGTGTTTACTTGCATCCCAACCTCTTGACAAAAGAGCTCTACGGCCTTCAAATGTTATCTAAAACCATGCGCAGATTTTGCAATTAGGATAAGATCACCCGCATATAAAAGTAGCTTTACCACATAGCCCGCTAACTGAATACCCTCTCCACTAGTGTTGTTTAACCAACCTTCCAGTTTATCAATATATAAACCAAACAACATGGGGAAATGGGGCACCCCTGCTTGACCCCAATGTTGTTACCAAAGCATTCTGAAAAGCCTTCCTTAGTTCTGATTTTAGCACTAACATGGCCGTAGAGTTTATGGACAATCGCTCTATATTCGTTCAGATTCTGAGCTCCTCCATCCTTCTCCAAATCTTGTCTCTAAGAACTGTGCCAAAAGCTTTTTTAAAGTCAACGAAGCAACAAAAGGCCTCCCCACCTTGGGTGTCCCAAACCTTTTCAATGAAGTTCCTAAGAGTGATGCAATGATCAATGGTAGATTGTCTTGGTCTAAAACCAACCTGTCCTTTTGCTCTTTTACCCCCTTTTGCATTGTATCCAAACTATCGGTATGAAAGGGGCATTCTCTCGGCATAGGCATTCTTAAGGTTCTTTAAAAGGAGGTTACACGTACTAAACTCAAAACTTGGGTACATGTTCGGCCGGGAAACTAAATGAAACATGATTTTTTGGGAATTGAATGCAATAAATATAGACCTCGAGGTTTAGGCAACTAACATGTCACAAGGTCTATGTTCAAGGCTCATGAATTTATTTTATGCGTGAAACTGAAGCCTCAACCCTTTAGACAATAATGGTTGCATCTTGATCTGATTTTTAGCACCATGTTTTTCAAAATAGTTTATATTGTCGTGATACCACTAACTGCAAGGTCTAATCCCTTGGTCCATGAATGAGTCATGGACCTATGTAAATAAAATCATTCGTCATCTAAATTTTCCCAAGGTATGTGTAGTTTCTTGTTTTATATCTTGTGACAAGAGTATCATCTTTCGTTGTACAATGACATTGGTAGTATGTGGCGCTATGACATTGCTCAATCAAAACAACAATATCGTGCTTGAGTGGCATTTGTACATGTTTATGCGATTTACACCTACACATCAATCACTTTGCATATTCACATTATGTAATTGATAGACCTAACCAACGGAATTCCGCTTTCGCTAACAGGAAGACAATACCATTCTTAAGAGATTTTGTTTTGAGGAAGGAGACCAAAGAGAAATCACAGCACACCTAATGAAGATCATGCAAAAGTCCCGAAGATATACTTTGGAGTACCATACATCGAGAGACATCAATCCTGGAAGTTCCAGCAGCTATGCATCTTCCCCATACCCCAAATGCCAAATGCTTCCAAAACGTTTGAGTCCCTTGTGAAGCAATCAAAACGTTTATGCTACCTCGACCACCTTTAAAAGCAATATGAAGGAGAGCGTTCAAATCATCAATCACATCAGAGGTTAAGGAGAAGGTACTACTAGATTCCAAGTCATTTTTTCCCTTTCATACTCAGTCATCCAAGGACCTAACAAGTGTGGCAATGGTAGGTACGACTATGTCTAGGTCTATTCATTATGATGAAGGTGAAGTGTCCTTTTGTCGAAGGTACATTCTATTTTCTTGCATGTTTTTCAAGTTTTCTTGTATATTTTTAAGACTGACATCTTCATGCATGCAGGTCCTTCATGATAGTCTGAGCGTTGAGTACTTACCCTGTATGGGTTTCACTTGGCTGAACCTAGAACGTTGAGAGCGGTATAAGGTTACAGAAACCTCATGTTCTCAAGGTTCATAAATCGATCACGACCGTTTGTAACAACGATTGTTGAAATCCTGATTTTTAATTAAAAAACTATTTGGGCATACCTTTGTCCTTGCCTGTCATTGTTTATCATTCAACTTCACTATTTCTCTTTTTCTATCATTTGAGATTTTGTATCGTTTGTAAATATTTAGGACTAATATAGTTTATTAGTTTTAAAACTTGTACATACTTGATGAATTTTCAAGTCATAGGTGTTTTTCTTTGTAATGTACTTTTTGCAAAATTAAACTAGCCGTTGTGTTCAATTTTTTGTCCTCTTTCATCAAATGCAAATCATCAAATTTAAAATTTTCATTTTCAGAAAACACTCACAATTTGAAGTTCATCACCTTACAAAGTGATTTATTTTATGTGCATCACTTAAAGAAACATTTGCATTATGCAAATCAGATTTTTTTGCTATTGTTGATCCATAGTTTGTGCTATTGTTGTTTGGCGCATATGCTTTGTAAGTCGCCCGTAGTATTGTTGATCCATAGTTTGTATTGGCCCATGGTTTTGACCCATAGTATTGGCACCTAGACTTAGTATATAAGTGTGTGTTGAGGCCTATGAAGGCACTGTGAAGTTATTTGTATTGAGCTTGCTCAAAGGAGGTTGCCCCCTTGAAGTGGCTTGCGATCATTAAAAGTGATTTTGAGTTCTGTTATTTTTGTTATCTCGTGTATTTTCATTAATTACTTGTTGCAGGTTCTTCACATCTGGTATCAGAGCACTTTCTTGGGCACACTGGGTGGAATTTCTGCCAATTTTTTTTTTCGCATCTATTGCAAGTTCGGATCTGGGAATAATCCCTATCCGCTTAACTGTGGGAAGTACTTGGGCATAAGCCCTAAAACTCATTGTGAGGAGTACCACAGGAACCCCAGAGTAGTTGACCCATTGAGAGGACCTGCCAGCGAAAAGGGCAACAACCCCTACCTGATTGACTAGTTCCCACCCGTGAGGTAAACCAAGAGTTGTTGTTTGTGGTAAAGCGGTTATTAGTTTTACCTGAGCCGTCGAGTGAGGGGTACTGCCACAATACACAAGCCGTCAGACAACATTGGTGGTCGAGTGAAACCACTGAACTATTAGGAAGCCGCACATACCTGGGGTCCATATCTATTTTCAGCTGAACTATTGTCGATCACTGCCGCGCCGTTTCAGATCTAGCCGTTCAGATCCATTCTGAAAAAGTTCCAGATCCAGCCATTTCAGATCTATTTCAGATCCAGCCGTTTTCGATCCATTCGGCGCCATTTCAGATCCTTTTGTTTCTGATCACTTCCGCGCCATTGCAGGTCTATCTGTTTTAGAACCCTTCCGCGTCGTAGGTGTTCCATTCTGAAAATAAATAAATAATAATAAATAAATAGAAAAGCCCGAAATCCCATTCTGCATATTTCACTCTGTTTCCCTTGAAACTTCCCTGGAACCCCTGTCATCCCATTCTGCATATTTCATTCCTAAGGACCCTATCCCAAATTCCACTTCCCAAAGCCCGAAATCCCACATTTGTCTATTTTTAGGGTTTGCCATAACTTTCTCAGATTTCACCCAATCACTTTCAAATTTTACCACAGAGTTCCTTTCCTAATTCTGCTTCTTTGTCCCTCTCTGCCAAATTTTTCCATTGTTTCACCCCGCTTCTGAAATCCTCCTTTTCTGCTTCTTTGTCCATTCGACAGTGTCCAAAACCTAGTCAAACCCCAATTACCCTTCCGATTTTTTCCCAAATCCAAATTTTCCTTTACTAAAACAGTTTCTGTTTTTGTTTTTCTACCCACTCAACCAAAAAAAAAAAAAAAAAAACTCTTGGTTATGGTTGTCACCCACACAGGAGCAAAAACCATGGAAGAAGCACTTGCAGCCATCCAAGCCAAACTCCAAGATCTTGATGAAAAATTTCTCGGCCTCCATCTTGAGCATTCAACTATGAACAACAAACGACAGTCCGAGTCTTCATCAGACAATGGGTTCTCGTCTTCCAACAATTTCCGTGGTTCGAAGCTTGATTTTCCTCGCTTCAATGGTACTGATCCGACAAGATGGATCTATCGTGTCGAACAGTATTTCAGTCTGCATAATACTTTTGATGTCAACAAAGTTCCACTTGCATCCTTTCATTTGGAACAGAAAGCTCTTCAATGGTACCGTTGGTACATCAAGGCTCATGAAGAGCCAAAATGGAGAAATTTTTGCCAGCTCCTTTTGCAACGATTTGGTCCCAGTGCTTTTGATGACTTCACAGGAGCGCTCACTAAACTTCGCTAAATTGGCACTGTGAGAGAGTACCAAACCGAATTTGAGAAACTAGCCAACCACACTGAAGGATTGCCTGATGACTTCTATCGGAGTTGTTTTATCAGTGGTCTAAAGGATGCAATCCGCTCGGAGGTCAAAATGTTATGTCCCAACACAATGATGGAATCCCTGGGGTTGGCTAAGTTGGCAGAAGACAAGATTGCGGCCCAAGAACACTCCAAACCCACTTTGTTCCCTTCTGAAATATGGGTTCTCAACGACCTCCCATCCCGCCAGCTCCTCGACCAACTCCTATTAAACATTTGTCTGAAACTAAGATGCAGGCATGCAGAGAAAAAGGGTTGTGTTATAGTTGTGATGAGAAATTCACTCGGGGACATAGATGTGTTCAGCAAAAGCTCTAACTCTTGGATATGGATTATCCACCTACCTTTGAAATTGGTGAAGAAGCTCCAGATATAATGGATGCTCAGGTCGACATTTCGGAGCTGTCTATTGACCCTCCGTCTCAGGTTGACCAGCCAGAGATATCTCTCCATGCTTTAGCTGGAGTCACCACCCCCCAAATCATGCGGGTCAGGGGTTACTTCGAGAAGCTTCCTCTTACAATACTCATTGATTCTGGTAGCACTCATAATTTCATTCACCCTCGGGTCGCCAAACAGGATGATTGCTTTATCCATCCTTGCTCCAACTTTGAAGTCATGGTTGCTAATGGGGGCACCTTACCTTGCAAAGGGAGGTGTCGTAATGTGCGTATCTCTATGGGAGATTATAACCTGCGCTCTGACATGTTTGCTTTGACTTTAGGCGGATGTGATGTGGTTTTGGGCGCTCAATGGCTACGCACACTTGGCCCCATCTTATGGGATTTTGCCGAACTTTGGATGCAGTTTTCCCCCAATGGACAAAAACACACATTGACGGGCTTACAACCAGGGTCTCTCAGCATCATCAGCTCACATCGCATGGAAAAAATCCTTAAGAAGAATTCACATGGTGTCATCTCTCAGATCCATTCCATTCAGATGCAACCATCAGTGGTCTCTACTACTCCTTTGGATCTACAACAAATTATGGATCGATATACTGGTGTCTTTGCTGAACCAGTGGGATTGCCACCTTCAAGGCCAGAGGACCATCGGATTCAGCTCCTTCCTGGAAGCGTTCGTCCTAACATCAGGCCCTATCTCTACACATTTCACCAAAAAACAGAGATTGAAATGCTCGTTCGGGACTTACTGAAGCAAGGTATTATTCGCCCAAGCACTAGTTCCTTTTCTTCATCAGTTCTTCTCGTCCGCAAAAAAGATGGGTTCCTCAAAACATATGAGCGGGCACGGCGTAACTTCTTTTGGTAGGGCATGAAAAGGATAATTCAACGGATGGTGGCTAAATGTGATACCTGCCAGCGCAATAAGGGTGAAACAACACTCATTCTAGGATTGCTCGAACCCTTTCCCATACCTACACGGATTTGGACAGATATTTCTATGGATTCCATTGAAGGGCTCCCTAAGTCTGGAGGGAAGACAATGATTTTGGTTGTGGTTGATCACCTCTCCAAATATAGTCATTTTTGTGCTCTAAGCCATCCCTATACAGCCTCCTCAGTCGCTCAAATTTTCCTGGACTAGATCTTTCGTCTTCATGGCATCCCTTCTTCCATTGTCTCGGATCGTGATGCGACTTTCACCAGTCATTTCTGGACAGAACTCTTTGTTGATGTATATGTAACTTCGGAATGTATTTCACCTATGTTTATTGTACTCCTATAGAGATGTTATTATTCCTCTATACGGAAGTGTCATTATTTGTATTGACAAGTGTCGCAAGTGTCGTAACTTGATGTGATGGGTTATTAGACCACCAAGTGTGGGGTCGACCTGGATTAATTTAACCATGGGTTATCAGACTCTTCTAGAGAAGTCGGCCCTGCTAGTGTATTAGGCAAGTCGGAACAAGTATAAATAGAGAGTGGGAGATCTCTATTTGTTCATCTCATTATTCACTTCTACATCACTCGGAAAGTGGCGCACTAGTTGAGGAGGAGGAGTAGTTTCTAGGAGAAGACTATCTCTTGTACTTTGGTTGTATCATTGCTCTTTCTATCTCTGAGGAAGTTGTGGGGTTTTTCACCTTTATGGTTTTCCCCAGTGAAACTCTGTGTGTCTATTGTCTCATGTGATTGCTTGGTGTGATTGATATGCATTGTTATACTTGATATGTTGTACATGTTATTCTCTCAGTAAAGATCCTAGAGTATGTTGAATTAATGCTAAAAAATTAACATGTTATGAGAGCTAACCTGAGAAGAAGACATTGTGCAATGGCGGAAACTAGGGTATCTCTCCACAGATTTTGGAAAAGCAGCAAGGTATATTGACTCTACTCATCAAGGAGAATCTTTCTGTCCAATTAAAATTCAATTCTGGGCACTTTCATTTTTTGCCCTAAAAATTAGGGTTTCCACAAAATAGGAATTTCTGAAATCTAAGGACATAGCTGGAAGCGCCTTGGAAAAATCGAAGTTTAGAGCTTTGGATCGATATTTTTGGTTGGGTGAAGCTCCGGGAAACTCAAATCCTAATTCAGGGTCCTCCCTAGTGAATCCGGGAAGACTAAAAGGCATTTCTGAAGGGTGAAGCTTTGCAGATTTCAAATTCAGAATATACCAGGCTGATCAGCTCATCAAGGTGCATATTTCTGTCCTTTCAGAAAGTTGAAATTCACGTTTTGAATTTTTAGTGTTTCTCTGACAAACCCTAATCCAGCACCAGATCCAGATTTCTGCAAATCAAGTGGTAAGACCTAAATATTTTCTATTTCCATTTGAAGTACTCTTTAAGATGTCTCACCACACCAAGCTTGAGGATAAGCTTGAAGGGGATGATAACTTCCGAGCATGGAAGTATAGGATTGGGTTAATCCTGGAAGAAAATGAATTGGTCACCTACATAAGTTCTGAGGTTCTGTCCCATAGGAAGAAGAGGCTAAGGCCTTACATAAGAAGAACTTGGTCAAGGCAAAGAGGATCATTGTTGATTCTATCAAAGACCATCTCATACCACATGTTTCATCTCTAAGGACACCCAAGGAGATGTTTGATTCCCTAACCAAGCTATTTGAAGGGAAGAACATAAATCGGAAGATGACTCTACAGAACCAATTGAAAGGGGTAAAGCTTCAAAATGGAGAGACCATTCAATCTTATTTCTCTAAGGTCTCCCAGATCAAGGAGCAACTTGAAGTTGTGGATGAAGTAGTGGACAATGGTGAAGTTGTCATGACCACATTGAATGGCCTACCTAGGTCATGAGACTCCTTCATCCAAGGAATCTGTGCAAGGAGGAAGTTGATCTCATTTAGTAGACTATGGGAGGAATGCTCACAAGAAGAAGCAAGGCTTGTGGCCCAAGAAGAAAAGATGGGGAATGAAGATCAATCTCTCACGGCACACACCAAGGGAGGCAAGTTTAAGAGGGAAAGATCTCATAACAAGAATCATTCTCACTCTCATCACAAGAAGAAAGATGTATCTCATGTTAGATGTTTTGATTGCAATGAAGTAGGACACTTTGCTTCAAATTGTCCCAAGAAGAAGAAAGATAACAAAAACAAATTCAACAAGAAGAAGTTTCATGCTCATGTTGTTGAGGATGATGAACCTCCCAAGAAGAAGGCTAGGGCAGAAAGTGATGCTTCATCAAGTGAAGATGAATATGTTTTAATCTCTGCTCTCACAGGTACTATCTCTCATGGATGTAATGATTGGCTTATTGATAGTGGGGCTTCCAAACACATGACTGGGTTTAAAGAATCTTTTGTAAATGAGTCACCCCATAAACTGAAACTTGGGGATGACTATCAATATCATATCAAGGGAAGTGGTGAAGCTTCCTACAACCTAAACTCTGGGAAGTCCTTAAGATGAAAGATGTTCTATATGTACCTGGGCTCAAAAAGAACCTACTCTCTATATCTGCATTGGATGCAAAAGGCATGAGGGTTGCATTTGTAGATGGCCAAGTCCTGATGTGGCCAAAGAGTAAAACTATAGATGATGCAGTAGTGATTGGAGAGCAAGAGGGAGGATTGTACAAATTGAATGGACAACCTGAACATGGCATGGTACATGAATCCATGGATCCAAGTGAACTTTGGCATAGAAGGCTTGCACATGTGCACTATAGAGCACTACCAATTGCAAGCAAAGCTGTAGAGGGTCTTCCTGAAATCAAGACAAAGCATGAAGGTGTTTGCAAAGGATGTGCAAAAGGAAAGAACATTAAGAAGGCATTTTCAAGCAGTGAAAGCAAAGCAAAAGGAATCTTGGAGATTATCCACTTTGATGTATGCGATCCAATGTCATCCAGTTCTCTGAGTGGGTATGTATAATATGTTTCTTTCATTGATGATTTCCCTAGGAAGACTTGGGTTTATTTCTTGAAGAATAAAGATGAAGTGTTTGATAAGTTCAAGGAATTCAAAGCCTTGATGAAAAATCAAAATGATAAGAAGATCAAGACATTCAGATCCCCGACAATAGCGGAGAATTCACTTCAAGTGATTTCAAGAAGCTATGCAGTGATTTAGGGATTAAGAGGGAGTTGACTGCTCCCTGCAATCCACAGCAAAATGGAGTTGCAGAAAGGAAGAATAGAACAATCATGGAAGCAACACGGGCAATGTTGCATGACCAGGATCTGCCTATGCATCTTTGGGCAGAAGCAGTTAGGACAGCTGTATATGTGCAGAACAGAACACCTCACAAGATTTTGGACAACAAGACACCGGAAGAGGCATTCTCTGGTAAGAAACCTGAAGTCAACCATCTCATAATATTTGGTTGTCTAGTATATACACATGTTCCAAAGGAAAATAGGACAAAGCTAGATCCTTCAGGAAAGAAGGGCATATTTGTGGGGTATAGTGAAAGCTCGAAGGCTTACAGAATATACTTTCCAGGGTTCAAGAAGATTGATGTCAGCAGGGATGTAACATTTGATGAAGACCCGACTTTCATCAAGTCAAGAAAGGCGCCTATTGAAGATCATGAAGAACCAAAGGAAACCAGATTTCAAAACACCACCATGAATGAAGTAATTCCATATGCAGATCGTGAAGTTGAAGATCCACAAATACCTGTAGATCCACCCCGTGAGAAGAACTCTCACAAGAGGAAGCCTGCATGGGCTAGAGAGCTCATTCAAGATGCAGAAAGATATGGCATTCCAGAAGAAGAACACAAAGAAAGGAAGAGGACTAGATCACATACCAATTATGTTGCCCTACTCTGTGATATTATGAACAAAGAACCTTCCAGTTATGAAGAAGCAGCGGAAAAGAAAGAATGGAAGGATGCCATGGTCGAGGAATACCAGTCGATCATGAAGAATGATGTTTGGGATGTAGTCCCAAGACCTGAAGGGAAGTCGATTGTGACTTCCAAATGGATCTACAAGATCAAGCATGTTGCAGATGGCAGCATAGAGAAATACAAATCGAGATTTGTAGCTCGTGGCTTCTCCCAGAAAGAAGGGATTGATTATGAAGAGACTTTTGCTCCTGTAGCCAGATACACTTCCATCAGATCGGTACTTGCCCTGGATGCAGTGATGAAATGGAAGATACACCAGATGGATGTCAAGACAACTTTCTTAAATGGTGTAGTCGAGGAGGAAGTGTATGTGGAGCAGCCACTTGGTTTTGCGACACATGACAGAGAGTCATATGTGTGCAGATTGAAGCAAGCTCCTAGGACTTGGTATGGTAGGATAGACAACTTTCTATCCAATTTGGGATTTACCAAGAGTAAAGTAGATTCCAACCTTTACTACAAGGTTGAGGAAGGCAATCCTGTGATACTACTTTTGTACGTGGATGACCTGTTTGTTACAGGTGAGGATGGATTGATTGCCGATACCAAGAGGAAGCTTGCTGCCGAGTTCGAGATGAAGGACTTGGGGATGATGCACTATTTTCTAGGCATGGAGGTGTGGCAGAGTGCAGATGGGATCTTCCTTGGACAAGGGAAGTATGCAGTAGAGATCCTGAAGAGGTTCGGGATGATGGACTGCAAGGCCATGGCCACACCTATGGCATCGAACCTGAAGCTTATGTGTGATGCTTCATCTGATCCGGTTGATGTCACGGTGTATCGTTAGATGATTGGGTCCTTGATGTACCTAACGAACACTAGACCCAGATATTTGCTTTGCGGTGAACACATTGAACCAATTCCTAACGGATCCCAAAGGTGTTCACCTGGTTGCTGTAAAGCATATTCTGAGGTACCTGAAGGGTACAATTGATTATGGGCTCAAGTATGATGCGAATCAAAAGTTTAACCTGTAGGGTTATGTTGATTCAGACTGGGCAGGCAGTGCTACAGATAGGAAGAGCACATCCGGGTGTTGCTTCAGTATGGGATCAGGTGTGATCTCGTGGTTTAGCAGGAAGCAGTCCTGCATAGCACTGAGTACAACCGAGGCAGAGTATGTTGCAACCTGTTCGGCTAGTTGTGAGGCAGTATGGCTCCGGAAGCTACTATCTAAGTTATTTGATCTCCTGCTGGATGCTACTGGTATATTTTGTGACAACCAGAGTTGTGTGAAGGTGTGTAAGAATTCGGTGTTCCACGACAGGTCGAAGCACATTAAGATCAAATATCACTATATCAAGGATAAGGTGCAGAGAGGAGCAGTGAAGCTCCTGTATGTTGCGACAGATGAGCAGGTTGCAGATGTGTTGACAAAACCACCAGCTAGAGTGAAGTTTGAGTACTTCAGAGAGAGGCTTGGTGTTCTTCAGATTGACAACACTTCGAGGAAGAAGTGATGGACACATTTGCAGGAGCCATTCCAAGCATGGTGAGAAGAGGATCCTTCCCATGGATGTGGATGTAAGCGCTAGATGATGAGCATCAGGACGATGCTCTAGTTACTGCTCTGTATTTGCATCAGTTGGATGCTTTGATTAGTTTGATCATGTATTTGTATATGCATCATGTTGGATGCTTGATATATTTGTGTATGCATCATGTTGCATACTTGATATGATCAGGTGGATCATGTATTTATGTACCAAGTGGATACATTGTATGATCAGGTGGATCATGTATCAGGTGGATGCATTGTATGATCAGGTGGATCATGTATTTTATGTATGTATCAGGTGGATGCATTGTATGATC
Organism: Larix kaempferi; assembly: GCA_027924585.1. Classification (NCBI taxonomy): domain Eukaryota; kingdom Viridiplantae; phylum Streptophyta; class Pinopsida; order Pinales; family Pinaceae; genus Larix; species Larix kaempferi. The sequence continues at coordinate 14,241,995 of BSBM01000017.1, read as the reverse complement.
AGGTAGATCATGTACTTATGTATGTATCAGGTGGATGCATTGTATGATCAGGTAGATCATGTACTTATCTATGTATCAGGTAGATACTTTGTATGCATCAGATGGATATATTGTTTGATCAGGATGATCACAAATGATGAGCTTCAGGATGTTTCTCCAGATGATACACATCAGGATGATGCTATGATGGTGATCAGGATGATCATAGATGACGAGCTTCAAGATGTTGCTCCAGATGATATGCATCAGGTTGATGCTATGATGATGATCAAGTTGATCATGTGATGATGTACATCAGAATGATGTATGGTGAGGATCGGGTTGATACTCTGTGGCCGTGGACAGGTTGTGCAGGTAGCATAGAAGAGGTCCTTTAAAATCCGGACAGGTAGAGTGGTGTGCTTGTAACATCCTGGGATGCTCTATCGAGATCCAGACAGGTAGAGCAGTGTGCTCGTAACATCCTGGGATGCTTTGAGTAGGTTTTTCTACGGTTTCGCATAGAAAAGATCCTTTAAAATCCGTATAGGTAGAGCGGTGTGCTCGTAACATCCTGGGATGCTCTGAGTAGGTTTTGCGAAAGTTCACATAGAAAATATCCTTTAAAATCCGGACAAGTAGAGTGGTGTGCTCGTAACAGCCTGGGATGCTCTATCGAGATCCAAATAGGTAGAGCGGTGTGCTCGTAATATCCTGGGATGCTCTAAGTAGGTTTTGTGAAAGTCAACATGAAAAAGATCCTGGGAGATTCGATAGGCTGAGCAGTAAGCTCGTAATCAGTCCTGGGATGCTCTTTCGAGGTTTTGTTGATGCACGTAATCAGTCCTGAGGATTCCACAGTATGGGCAGTGATGATGAAGACCTACAAGTGGTGGGCCTACATCTAGTATGAAAAAGGATTGGATCTGTAGAACTTCATATGACGAGTAGATTGGAGATTGATTGAGATAGCAGCAGCAGTGATGATGACGATGATTCGCTGACGATGATCTAGAGAAGAAGACTTGTGCTAGCAGATATGTGTCGAGAAATACCTTCCTAGTTAAGAGGGAGTGTTGATGTATATGTAACTTCGGAATGTATTTCACCTATGTATATTGTACTCCTATAGAGATGTTATTATTCCTCTATACTGAAGTGTCGTCATTTGTATTGACAAGTGTCGTAACTTGCTGTGATGGGTTATTAGACCACCAAGTGTGGGGTCGGCCCGGATTAATGTAACCATGGGTTATTAGACTCTTCTAGAGAAGTCGGCCTTGCTTGTGTATTAGGCAAGTCGGAACAAGTATAAATAGAGAGCGGGAGATCTCTATTTGTTCATCTCGTTATTCACTTCTACATCACTCGGAAAGTGGCGCACTAGTTGAGGAGGAGGAGTAGCTGCTAGGAGAAGACTATCTCTTGTACTTTGGTTGTATCATTTCTCTTTCTATCTCCGAGGAAGTTGTGGGGTTTTTCACCTTTATGGTTTTCCCCAGTGAAACTCTGTGTGTCTATTGTCTCATGTGATTGCTTGGTGTGATTGATATGCATTGTTATACTTGATATGCTGTACTTGTTATTCTCTCAGTAAAGATCCTAGAGTATGTTGAATTAATGCTCAAAAATTAACACTCTTTTGCCACACTGGCACCAAACTGAAGATGAGTTCAGGGTATCACCCACAAACAAATGGTCAGACTGAAATTATCAATAAATGCTTGGAAACTTATCTTCGTTGCTTCACCTCTGAACAACAACATCAGTGGGCAAAGTGGCTCCCTCTCGCTGAATGGTGGTACAATACCTCTTACCACACTACCTCTAAAATGACCCCATATGAAGCATTCTATGGTCAAGCACCGCCAGTTCTTCTTCCATACACCCCCAACAGTTCACTAGTTCAGGCCGTTGACACAGTCCTTCGCAACTGCGATCAGATTCTTCGCATTTTGCGGGACAATCTTCACATGGAAAGAAATCGCATGAAGCAACAAGCTGATCAACACCGTTCTGAGTGCACTTTTCAAGTAGGTGATATGGTTTTTCTTCATCTCCAATCGTACAAGCAATCCTCCCTGCAACTCACAGGGCGTCATAAGCTCGCTCCAAATTTCTATGGGCCATATCGGATTCTTCAGAAGATTGGGTCCGTTGCTTATAAATTGGAACTTCTCCTTCTTCTCGCATTCATCCAGTATTTCATGTCTCTTGTCTGAAGAAAGTTCTTGGCACTAACATCAGAGGACAAACTATTTTACCTGAACTGGATAATGAAGGATCCATTCTTTTGGATCTGGAGGCCATCCTCAATAAGTGCACTCATCAGCTTCGCTCTCGCTCTATCACAGAGGTCTTAATTCAGTGGCACGACATGCAACTAGAGGATGCTACATGGGAACCACTCCTTCAGATTCAACAACAATTTCCACATCTAAAGCTTTGAAGACAAAGCTTTTTCTAAGGGGGAGGGGATGTTAGGAATCCATGTCTTTACTTTGTTAGTATATTGTTGTTGGATGCATATGCTTTGTAAGTCGTCCCATAGTATTTGTTGATCCATAGTTTGTGTTATTGTTGTTTGGCGCATATGCTTTGTAAGTCGCCCTTAGTATTGTTGATCCATAGTTTGTATTGGCCCATGGTTTTGACCCATAGTATTGGCGCCTAGACTTAGTATATAAGTGTGTGTTGAGGCCTATGAAGGCACTGTGAAGTTATTTGTATTGAGCTTTCTCAAAGGAGGTTGCCCCCTCGAAGTGGCCTGCGATCAATAAAAATGATTCTGAGTTCTGTTATTTCTGCTATCTCGTGTATTTTCATTAATTACTTGTTGCAGGTTCTTCACAGAAAGATCACGCACTAATTGGGAAGTTCGTTGGCATATGGTCCTCGGAGAAGGTGCTAACCTGGTGGATCAATGTCACCTGGAATCCCCAAGGGAAATACGATCTTCATCTCAGAGCTAGTGGATTTTTTACAATTGTCTTCCTTAACCTTGACGATAGGGACAAAATCTTCGAAGGAGGACCATATTTTTTTAACTCGGCAGGGCTTTTCTTGACACCATGGAAAGAGCGCTTCAATCCAGACAAAGAGGACCTATCTTTTGTCCCAATCTGGATAAGACTCTATTCCCTCCCGTCAGAATATTGGCATGAGAGTATCTTGGAAGCCCTGTGCAACACGATTGGAGAATTTGTCAAGATTTCAGAGTAGATAAAGAAAATGCGATGCACTTCCTACGCCAGAATATGCATCTACATTAACATAACCAAGGATCTCCCGGAAGGCATCAATATCTGTTGGGATGATGAAGACTGGTTCCAACCCATAGACTATGAGCAGATTCCCTTTAGGTGCAGGTGCTACCATGAGCACAGACATCTATTCAGAGATTTCCCAGAGAACTCTCGAGATGCTTCACACAAAGGTAAAGGGATTAAGGATGTGGATGGATTTACTAAAGTTTCTAGTAGGAAGCGTTCAGCTAAGCGCAATGCTGGATGATAAACAAAAAATCTCAAACGTCCAACAAATTTGATGTGCTACAGTATGACCATATGCTTGACAACCCAGAAGATGGCTCTGGCACTCTTCAAGAGAAGCATAGCGAAGTAGATCCAAAGGCAAACGACTCCTTACTCTCAAATCCTCTTGAGGGGGAAGAGGATACTAAAATGACAGGAGAAGACACAGAGGATATGGATATAGGTGATCTAGATCTCGATGGGCTGGATAAAGTTGTTCAGGATCCATACAAAGGGATCATACCTTCTCAGCAAGTAGTTTTTCTCAAAGAGGCCATCATCAAATGCAGAAGGGAAAAATCTTTGGGCATAGTGTCGGAAAATGCGAATGCAAAAATCCATGAGGTGACAAAAAAAACTGGTAATGAAAGGTGTGGAAGAAGGAGCAACCAGCAACACATTAAATAAATAGGGGAAAAATTGGTGGCATCCGGTCAATTTCCCATTATTGAGGCGCTTTTGCTACTTCTTTCAAAACTACTCAATGAAGCTCGTCACTTGGAACATTAGAGGTTGTGACACTCCTCAGAAAAAGGCGCTTCTTGAAAGGGAAAATAACATCGGAAAAACCTTCAATCATGTTTATTCAAGAAACAAAATGCTCTGAAGACAAGTTCAAAGATTTGGGCTCTAAAATTTGGAAAGGCAACGAAGCCATAGCTATCGATGCCAATGGCTCAACAGGAGGACTGGGTATACTCTGGAACCCGCTTGAGGTATGCTTATCTGGATTCCTTGCTACTAAATTTTCCATTTCTGTTGAATTGCATGTTATAGGCACGAGTACTGGAGGCATTATCTCTAATGTATACGAGACCTTCTCTCTCTCTCCCAAGCAAGCATTCTTGGGCTCTCTTAACATGATAAGCATTTGGGTTGGACAAAAGCACTGGATATTAGGTGGGGACTTCAACCTAATCCGAAATCTCAATGAGAAAAATGGAGTTCTACGCACTTTGAGCAATGCCAGTGCTTCCTTTTATGAACTGATCTACACCCTCTCTCTTGTGGACATTGCTACAGCTAATAATACCTATACTTGGAGTAACAAACGTTCTGGGGATAGATATATTGCCTCTCGCTTAGACCGATTCCTTCTTTCGGAATCCGTTCTCACTGATGGTGCTGATATCTCATCCTTAGTTCTTCCTCCCACGGGTTCAGACCCTTGGTCGATCTGTCTTGACTAGAGGAGAATAGGGGAGCACTTACGAAGGCCTTTCAGATTCGAATTTTTTGGGCTCTCTCATCCAGAATTCCAATCCCTTATGCAGCAATGGTGGCAAGACTTTCAACCCCCCGGAGGCTCTCCTATGTTCAAATTTCAACAAAAACTAAAATATATTAAAGCTCAGGTCAAACTTTGGAACAAAGATAATTTTGGCAACATTCACCTTGAAAAGCAGTGATTGGAATCCCCAGATAACAGATCTTCAAAGATTGGTTATGGAGAACGGTTATTCAAATTCTCTCAGAGAAAAATAGAAAAAGCTTTTGGAGGATCTGGACATGAGAGAGGCACAAGAAGAGACCTTTGGAAAACAAAGTCTAGAAATATTTGGCTTAAAGAGGGAGACCGGAACTCTTCTTTTTTCTTCCGTGCCACTATTCAACACAGATAAGCAAATAAATTTTTTTGCTTGAAAATGAAACATGGTCTAGATGTGGAGACTCATGCAGAGATTGAAAACGCTCTTACCAATCATTTTAAATCTCTGATGGAGGAACCCGATCTTGATCGAAATGAAGCTATGGAGTTAATAATCAGGCACATTCCAACTCTTGTTTCTCAAGAACATAATGATTTGCTACTCAGACCATTTGAAATGGCAGAATTGGAATATGTTGTCAAACAAATGAAGAATGATAAAGGCCCAGGCCCGAATGGTTTTACTACAAATATTTTTCACGCTTGCTGGGATATTGTCAAAGAAGAAGTTCCGGAGATCATGGAAGACTCAAGGAAGTCAGAAAAGGTTTTAAAAGCATTCAATTCAACTTTCATCTCTCTCATTCCCAAAGAAAACGGAGGAGACTCCCCAAGTAAATTCAGACCTATTTCTCTTTGTAATGTCATTTTCAAAATCATTACCAAATCCATTGCCAACAGGCTTAAACCTCTCCTTCCCTCCTTAATCTCTCGAGAGAAATCGGGTTATGTTGAGGGAAGACAAATCATTAATGGTATCCTACTTTCCCATGAAATCATTCACTCCCTAAAAGTCTCGAAGAAGTTGAGAATGCTGATCAAACTTGACCTCTCTAAAGCTTTTGACAAACTGAACTGGTAGTTTTTAAGGAAAATGCTTCTTGCCCTTGGCTTCTGCTCTCACTGGGTTAAATGGATCATCAACCCGATATCCTCTGCTTTCTTCTCCATTTTGATCAATGGCACTCCCTCCTGCACCTTTCACCCCTCACGAGGCATCAGACAAGGGGATTCTCTTTCCCCATTTATTTTTGTCTTGATGGCCGAAGGGCTTGGGCGCTTACTTAAAGCTAGAAATCAGGCCCTTGCAATCAAAGGCCTATATTTTCATCTAGGTCTATCCCCTCAAACTCACCAAAAGTTTGTGGACGATACCCTCTTAATGGGTCTTTCCTCTGTCCAGGAAGCTAAAGCCTTTAAAGAAAGTCTTCAAACTTTTCTCATTGCCAGCGGACTGGAAATTAATAAAGATAAATCTCATGTTTATTTTTTCAACACCTGCAAGATCACCAAGTGCAACATCCTTAGAATTTTAGATTTTACTAAGGGATCCTTGCCCACCAAATATCTAGGTGCTCCCCTAGCGGATTCTATTGTCAAACAAGTTTCCTGGAAAGACCTTTTGGACAAAATGAAAAAGAAGCTCAATTGCTGGACCTTTCGAGCCCTAAATCTTCCCTGCCGCCTCACTCTTGTCAAAGTTGTTTTGCAAGCTATGCCCATGTATCTTTTCTCTGTGTTAGCTGCTCCTAAAGCTGTTCTAAAGAAAATTCGCACCCTGTAGCGATCTTTCCTATGGGGAGGTTCATACAATCACAAAAATGGGCTCTTGTGGACTGTAATTTTGTCTGCTCTCCCAAGTTGGTGGGAGGTTTAGGCCTTAGAGATCCTGAAGTCAACAATCAAATATTCTGGACAAAAAATTGGTGGATATGGATCTCCCATTCCTTAGCGCCTTGGGCTCTTCTTTGGCATGCAAAATACGCTTCTAATTGGGATAAACATCATCTTATCCGATACTCTGAGAATGTGAAAGGGTCTCATTTATGGAACTCATCCCAAGCCAATCGCTCTCTTGTTCAAAGGTTCAACTTTTGGGAAATTCGTAATGGGGAGTCAACAGATTTTTTCATAGACTCCTGGGACCAACAAATCCCCCTAATGGAAGAAGCCAGAACTCCAATCCTAAGAGAGAAAATCCTAGCTAAAAAAAAATACCAAAGTACAAGATATGTGGGCTGAGGGGGAAAATGAAGGACATTTTAGAAAATGGAAAAGCTTCTCATGGTGGCAAGATCTCAGTCCTGAAGAAGACATCAAACCTTTATGGGATATTCTCCAATCCAGGAAAATATGTATTCATAATGGCCCTGAGAAGATAAGGTGGGGATTCTCCCAAGCAGGTTCTTTTAATTTGAAAGAAGTAGCCCTGCTTCTTCCTAACCTTCTTAATGTGCCCTAAGAAGAAAAATGGAAGAAAGTGTGGAAGGCGAACCTCTGGCCAAAAATATCCTCCTTTCTTTGGCTCTTACTGCGCAGACGTATATTAACTTGGGAAAATAGACTTAAAAGAGGCTATTCTGGACCAACCTAGTGTTGTATGTGCAGAAAAGAAGGAGAGTCCATGAATCACCTCCTCGATGAGTGCGAATTTGTTGAAGCCATCTGGAAAAAAGGAGAAGACATTTTCCATAAATCTGCCAGGGTGAAAGGGCGTCTAGATCTCTCAGTAGCCAATTGGATTTCTTCTCCTTTCATAAGCCCTATCCTCAACAGAATTTGGGAGATTTTACCAAGCTTTGTCGTTTGGGGAATATGGTTGGAAAGAAATAATAGACTCTTTGAGAACAAAACAAAGAAGGAAGAAGATGTCTGGCATACTTTACAAAAGCACATTGTTGAAACCATTCGTCTCATCTCATGGGGAGACAATGACCTTGCCTCCAATGCTAGAGAAATGCAGAAAAGAAGGAGAGTCCATCAATCACCTCCTCGATGAGTGTGAATTTGCTGAAGCCATTTGGAAAAAAGGAGAAGACATTTTCCAGAAATCTGCTAGGGTGAAAGGGCATCTAGATCTCTCAGCAGCCAATTGGATTTCTTCTCCTTTCACAAGCCCTATCCTCAATAGAATTTGGGATCTTTTCCCAGGTTTTGTCGTTTGGGAAATATGGTTGGAAATAAATAACAGACTCTTTGAGAACAAAACAAAGAAGGAAGAAGATGTCTAGCAAACTTTACAAAAGCACATTCTTGAAACCCTTCGTCTCAGCTCATGGGGAGACAATGACCTTGCCTCCAATGCTAGAGAAAAGCAGATGTTAATTCAATGGGGCGTCTCCTCCATTTCGGATTATATTGGTTTACAAAAGTAAAAAATGATAAAACAGGATTCTCCGGACTTCTCGTCACCTCCGGCCTCTGGAGTCTTCAAACTCAACTTCGATGGCGCCTCAAAGGGCAACCCTGGACCCGCGAGATTTGGAGGTGTTGTTAGAAATCCTAGCGGCAACATCATTGGTGTCTTTTGGGGCTCCATAGGACTTTCCACCAACAACGCCGCCGAGTTGGACGACCTTCTTGTAGGTCTCAATTGGGCCCTCATATAGCATTGGACTCCTCTTATAGTGGAAGGTGACTCTCTCCTCGTCATCATTATGGCTACTAGGATTCAGAATGGATCAACGGGAAGCAAAATCGCAAAATATTGGAGAGTCGACTGGAAAGCAAACTAGGATTCCTAGAATCACTGCTCTCTTCAAATACAACAATCATTTTTAGGCATGTCCGCAGGAAAGCCAACAAACTTGTAGATTCAATTGCTAATTATGGGGTAGCCAACAGTAATGCCTAATGCCACTCAACTGTTTCAATGGGAGGACATTCGAGATCATACAATTAAGAGAATGTGGCAAAATCTTACTTCCAAAGATATTGCCATTCCGGATGCGGGTGAGCAAATATCCACCATAGAAAGGACTGAAGTGAATATGACACGTGCCTCCACAGATGGTAGGATCTTTGGAGCTTAATCCCCTATTTAGATGCCATTTCGCAGATGTTCACACAAGGGACATTGAAAGGGTGTCCGTGGATTTGAGTTTCGGTGCTGAATGCGACATGGAGAGCCATCCTTTCATGCTTTGGATCACATGGCTCTGGTACTTATGCCATCCCCCGATGGATTGCGTCCCTTCCTTTGCAGATTGTGCTCGTGCAAGTATTTTTCTTTACCGATCTCTTGGCTTAATCCTATTCATTTCTTCCTTGAGGTTCGTCTCGATCATGTTCATTTCCTCGTGCCAACGGATGCGTTGTAGGCGTAGCAACAACAACCGACGTCCGAAAACTCCACCTGCTTCCATGCATCAGTTCACAAAGGCCGAAAGCTCCGCACACGCTGAAGGCAGAACTGACCGACATTCTCTCTTTGTGGATGAGACCCCTCTCCACATCTGCAAGGCTATTTCTGTCATGGAAGAGGAGATTTTTGGAGAATTCAAGCTCAGGCTCGGCCCTAATACTGTCAAGGAACATTACTGGGGGCTCAAATTCATTCTCTCCATAGCGATGAGGGAGAGAGAGAGAGCTTTGGTGACATGGTCAACCTCACGGTCAACTTGTTCAAGGAGGATGTTAAGCAAAACCTCCTTTCTATCGGCCACATGGCTCCGATAAAGATATGGATTGTGAATCTAAGGATAATGTCTCTCGAGGATCTAGTGGGGGTGGTGCTGAAACTTCAAACATGAAGGCCTAATAGCTCACTCGACTTCTTTTCCTATTCGCTCCTCTTCATGATTTCTGCTCTTGTATCTTCTGTTAATATGTCTCCTTCCTTTAAAGGGTGGATCGCTGAAACTTTGCTTAGATTATCTGTATGGGTTCTGTTGAACAAGATCCTTTCTTGGTCACACGTTTTCAATCTGATTCCCTCTTTAGGGCAGACTTCAAAATGTATTAGTTTTGTTGTTTTAAGTAATAGAAAGGCCTCATTCTTACAAAAAAAAAAAATTGAGCATCGACATAAAATGGCAGCCATACCGGGGATGAAGTTCCCAACCTTCTGTTGAACTCATATTGCTCCGACCCCTTTGAGGTTAGTTCCATTGAATCTTCCTTTTATATCGTCTAATCATGACTAATATATGGTGACTTGTTGTTATTCTCGTTGATACACTAGGTGTTCTGGGTTATAGTCCAGTAACCTAGTGTTTGGACACAATAATTCCCCAATTCACAGGTCAAGCTCATGAGAATCCTAATGATCATATTAAAAGGTTTGTTGAATATTGTCATGCTCATCAAATTTATGATCCTTCTCTGATGGTTTGTATATTTTTCCTTAAACTTCGTGGCAAAGCTTTCATGTGGCTTGATTCTTTACCGTACCATTCTATCCTAGGCTGGGAGAAATTCTTCGACATTGTTGATACTATGTTTGACAATTTAAAGCCTCCTTTCCCTTGGTGTGCCTACTATAACAATCATCATGATCCTAACACCTGTGAGAAACTCTTGGAATCCAGATATATGAAGTAGTGGGAGAATATGCTCATAAATTTTTCTCATGATGATTATCCCTAGTTCCTGAGATCCATTATCGAGATGATTAAGAATACGATTGATGTCCCTGAATCCATGTCCCCTCCTGCGCAAGATATTCACTAGAATTTATTTTTTGACGATGATATATTCCTAGCTAATTTCAAGCAAGAATATCACATTGCCACTCCTCAAGAAGATGCCATCCCTCCTCGTCCTAACATCCCTTGTTTTCATGATCCACAAGACGAGGCCTTAATTGAGGATAGGGTTTGTAATTTGCAGGACAATATCTTATTTGACTATGAGGTTTCTTTAGATAATTTCTTCGTTAATGATCAAAAGAGGGAAGAATTTAGTTCTTGTGATGAAGCGGTTCATATTGATCTTAAAAGCTTCTTCCCTACCCTTTCAAACCCTGAATGTTTAGCCTTGGATGAAATTGTAACTAGTAATTTTGACGAGCCCCTCATAGCAAGAATATTCCATTAGTTTACGATCCAAACAAGAGAGATGCTCAATCCTTATTGATTAGGGATGAGAATCATGTTTTTCATGAAACTACCCTCAAGTTGGAATCCTACACTTTCGAAGAAAACCCTCAACCCATTTATGAGGATTATCCTCATGGTTTTGTTGCTTTCCAGCTTGAGCATGAGGCTAATATCATAGGGGTCCCTGATTTCAATAATCATATAATTTCTGATATTTATCCCTTATTCCAATCTAACTTACATCCTATTTATGATGATTATCACGAGTCTCTCCCTGAAGGATGTGTCATTTTCAATGATTAGTTTGAGGTCATAAACGTCCTCAATGTGAATACGCATGTATTTATTGAAAATAATACCTTGTCCCAAGACCATATGCATCCTATCTACGACAAAGACCCTAAATATCCCCTTGAGCAGTATGTCAATGAGGAAATCATTAATGATTAAGAAATCAACATGGCTTTGAGAATTGTTGATTCTAGAGAAGATATTAAATGCACTATTCTCAATCAACCAATCATAAGCAATGAATGGGACACGAATATTCTAGGTTGGTTTTTAAAGAGTTCATTTGGGATTCACGGATAAAGAACTTTGTTGATCTCACTCGTACCAATTCATCTAGTTTGCATTTCTTTTTACCCTTTTCAATCAAGACCAACACTCCTTTTCAAGATCTCACAATTAATATTATCTTAATTTCCGGCACTAAAAGTAAAATTTCTGACAAGAATCTTGAATCTAGTTATAATCATCATAACATTTGCGATTCCTTCCTCTACGATAAATGCCACCTGCCATGATTTGATTTTCACTTTTCGTAGAATTAGGGGTTTAGGCTTGCATTTTTAGTCGTAGGTCATTTTGCCACCTTATTTTGCATTTAGTTTTGTTCCATCTCATCAGGTTAGATATTATTATTTTCAATTTGACGTTTTTATTTGCTTATCTAATTTATTCTAGTCGTTTACTTGTCGTGGTTGCCCATTTGTTTGGAATTTGACATCTTTCAGTGTTATACGCCACTATGCACTTTATCCATATTGTTTAAATGTTAATATTTGACATGATGATGTTTATACATGATATACATGAGAGGACGTGACATAGAAGGAGTAGAACTATCAGGAGGTTCCTAGTGATCAACTTGGGTACACTGGACTGTTATTTGCTTTATGTTATTGGTTTTCCCAACACTTCTTATTATTCCTCTGCTTTTCCCATCGTAGACTGCTAACCTTACTATTTTCAATCCCTGCCCTTTTCAGGTATGAATATGAGTGTATGTACATGCTTCATGTTTACATTGTCCTCTACACGTCATGTTGGTCATCCATTAATGAGTCGTCATGTGTCGTCATGTTCCTTATGTTTATTGTTTGTTTGGTTAGATGTTGATTTCCAACATCAACATGATTATGAAGCATTGAAACATAATGTCTAAGGTGAACCTACTTAACTACACCTCTATTTTATTATGTCTCAACCATGAAGTCTAGAATGAGATCCTCTTCTCGTTCCTACTCAATTTTGTCACATACGTCATCGTTTGGCCTTCACGCCTCTTATGGGGAGGTTTTGTCATGTACGCCTTATTGGTCAAAGTAAGTCAAGTTTTACAACTCAATAGTTCTCCTCATTCATGTCACCATGGTATCACCTCTACGCCATTGAGTCCATAATGAAGAGCTCATAACGACCATGTTTAGTTTCGTGAAAATCGTCATGATTTGACCACTGCATCACTCATATGAAGTTTCGTCATGATAACACCATTTGCATCTTGTAGGTTCAATTTCGTCAACTTATTTTGGTCAAGCGTTTGATGATTAAAAAATTGCCAACTTCATACTTTAACATTGACATTGCACGTACATGTTGAAAAGAAAAAAGCTACCCCCTTAAAGCTTCACCTTGCCAAATTATTTTCATCACCCTTCACGAAATGAAAGAAAATAAATTTTTTCATATGGTCCCATTATTATTCCCTAAATAACTTTTTCACTTAGCATGTATGTTGCTAAATATCCCTACGAAAGATTCCCCATCCTTCCTCGTCCATACTCCCATTTCAAAATATAAAAATAAAATAAGCACCCTCTCCTCATTTTTCTTCCCCTAAGTCTTCTAGGTCCAAAATTACATTCCATAAATTAAAAGAAAAGAGTTGTACAAACCGAGGCTTCCATTAACGCATACTCCTTGCCATATTCGCATGAAATATAAAAAATGGGCGTCCCCAAAGAAAAGTTTCTTTTTTAATTATTTCCCCTTGACTAAAATTGCTTATCAACCTTCCCATTTAAGAGGTGCCCCCTTGTTATCATTTCACTATGATAAAGTCATACCCTCAAGAAAATAAAAAGGGAAGTTCCCTCACATTTAAAATTCGCTCCATTTCTAGTGAAAGATCGACATCTTTAATTGTTCTATACCTAAGAATCTTTGATATGCCCTATACATTTTTCATCTAAAGTCTAATCTCTTGTTTGTATATGTGTTTCTCCTCTAAGGTAAGAGATAGTGATTGATGTGGGATAAGGTCCATAAGGATCCATCCAAACATTGAAATCTTGCTTTATAATGGTTGGTTCCTTATAGAATCCATGAAGTTTTAGGTACAAATGCATTCAAATTAAAGACATCGGGTGATGAACCTCTCCGATTTATGGTGAACGATGAACATCTTAAAATGTTGTATACCTAAGCAGCTTCATTTTTCCCCATGTCATCTTGAGTTTTATTTATTGTTTATATATATGTGATTCTTTTTGTTATGTTTTTTTTAGTTTATTTGATTTAGTGTTGGATGTTGATTTCTCCTTCACTTTTGGGGTTGTTTACTTATAATGCTTGTTGTAAGTTTCTTTCTTTTCCTTTGGTTGAATTTGATTTGCTTAAATTTGTGTTAAAAGTGGTTTCATTTGTTGCATGAGTTATTGAAAATAGGTAATCCTTGGAACTCTCTGTTACAATTTTTTTTTTATCCCGAGTAAATCTTTGGTTGAAATTACTATCAATATGCTAAGTTATAATTATTGGAATGTTAGATTTTGTACATTGGAGCCTATAAAAACTAGTATAGGTTATACTCGGTCCACTTGATTTTGATGGCATGATGCCTAAGCATAGATACATAGTTGTAATTTTATTTTATGTAACATGAAACATGAAGATTCAAAACAACTACCCTTGGCTCAATCAATTACTTGAGAGTGTTTGAATGTTTTTTGCATCTACTACAATTTTTAATATTTCTTTACTCCCTTGATTGATTGATCTGATTACTAGTTTTTGTCCTTTTGAACCTCAAATCCATTTTTGTGTGTAGAGAATTGACAATATGCATGTGACTTTGTGTTGAGAAAGGGTTCACCTTAAGCTTCAATTATGGCAATCAGAACATAGATCGAGTGGGATACCCATTTCACTTGGTCCACCCAACAAAACCCATGTCATTCTTCCATCTCTTCTATTTTATTTATGAATCCTGGCAAAAATTGTATTGTATGCTTATTGTATGTTATTTTCCAATTCTTCAATCAATCCCTTGTGTGAAAATGGCCTTTACACTACAATCAATTTCAAACCCCTCACCTAACTCATTTACATGGACCATTGAATATCTTGATGGGAAGTCTTGCCTATGATGCATGTGCGTGCTTGATCTAACATGCCTTATAAAACATCTCCCCTCTCACTAAGAATGTTGAGCCTAGAATAATATTTGGGCACAACATGATTATTCATTCTATACCTTTCAAAGGAAACACGAGTGTTGTTATGCTTAGTCTTTACAAGATCGATTTAAGGTAGTTTGTCTTATCCCCCACCTCACAAGGTTATTGTTAGGGTAAAGAGTATCTTGACATATCAAGTACAATATAAACCTTATTTGTGATTTCCAAATAATCTAAACATGGTGAAATATATTGCATACAATTTTGGTTTCCATGGGTTGAGCTTCACGGTGATGCCTCTATGTTTTCTTATTTATAGTTTTTTTAGGTATAATATAGCCCTCTCTACACAACCATTACATCCATTGAGGTCAACGTGCCAAACAAGTTTTTGTTGGCATGCAATCCAATCGAATTTTACCCTTCCTCGTCCGTTTCAATTGCAATATCCTAATGTTGTCCCCTTTCACTTGTTAGTATGTAGGCGTCCATCCAAGTTGGCTTTTAAAAAATGAATATATATTGTTAGGTCGTTTCCCAAAACTATTAGTTATACTCTATAATATGAGTCACAATATTTCCAATGATCTATCATTTATGTCATTTCGAGGCCATATGCCTGAGATATAACTTGGCATCTTTCCAAGGTCAAAATCCATCAGTATAGCGTCAAGTTTACAATCCTTTATGAACGAATGCAAGAGTGAGAAGCAATCCCAACAATATTTAAGGTAATCTTGATATCTTTCCAACAACATATCATATGGTTAGTTTCGACCCTTAGTCACCAAGAACAACCTTTCATAAGATCTTGACTAGATTTGGGACAATGAATTGATGGTTGAAGTTCAAGGATTAAAATATTGTTAATTCATGAATAAATCAACAACAACAACAAAAACAATTATAAATAAATAAATAATGGTTTCATGATGTATCTTACCTCAATAAATTTTTTACTATACATTGTGTTCCTCATTATGAGTCCATATAATCGAGATACAATGGTTACAAGTATTTTAAGTTGTTTTAGGTGTTGGGTCCCCACATCATTCATATCATATCTCCGGGGATTGAAAAATAGGTATTAACGATAAAAAAATGAATATCCATCATTGTTATTCTCATCACAATATTTCCAATGATATATCGTGTATCCTATATAGCTTCCAAATGATTGAGTTATGACCTTCAGAAAAGCAAGGTGGGCCCAAGTCAAGACAAGACAAGATTTTCCCTTAACGAGGGTAAGTTTTTTTGGATTAATTTTTTTTACCATACTAGCTTCAAATAAAAAATATGACCAGGTAATTGAATAATCCTCTTCGACATGTTTCTTCTAGCATATCCTATATGTCATTTTGACTCTTATGGCTTGGATACAACTTTTTTAAAGTTCCAAGCAAGCTTATATAGTTTAATGCAAAATTGATGTGGTTTTTAAAATTAAATTTGATCTTGGATAGTTAAAAAATAAAAAAAGTTATGAATATTATCAATGAAATTGGAGATGTAGGGAGATTCATATCCCTAACCTTGTGATCCTCATGTGGCTTAAGATCCCTCCACTAGCCATTCAAGCCTATTACTCAAGGTTGTGAAGTCAAGACAAACATAGTTTGAAAATCCATCACCTCTCTTTCTATGGGGCTCATCCAAATCCCATGCACCCTGCTCATGTGACCTGGCATGGGAATGCATATTGAGAAAAATAAAAATACTAAGTGAAGGACATGCATGGTTTTATATCAAAAATAGTTTTTGGTTTGGATTTTGTCCTCTCCTTACATTTTTCTCCTTTCCCATCACTAGTTGGTATCATTGAGCAATCATAAATACATAGTTGATAGAGGAAGAATTAATGTCAAATTTGAGGCATGATCCACCCTATCTAATGACTAGGATGTGTTATCTTCCAAAGCTCCCTCTTGTTGGTTTTGGTTTGCTATGTAAAGTTATGCGTTTCATTGGTTAATTCTCTTGTCGATTCTTGTTGTTTCATATTTGTTATCAAAATTGCAAGTTGGATGGTTTTGTGGTGATTCCAGAATTGTTGTAGAGGGGGATTTGAACCCATGCGGCCAAATCCCCCATGATCTCCGCATTTATTCTTTCCATCCTTTTGGGGGAGGTGGCCAATCATTGCCCAATCAAATGAAAATATTCTACAATCTAAGGGAGCCTTTGAGGACTATTGGAATACACCATTAGAGAATCTTATTAGGCAATTTTCATCCCTTAACACATGTAGATCCTATTGCTAACGAAGCTATTCTTGAAGGGAATATGACATCTCTTTTCATTTGATTATTTATTTTCCCTAAGTAATAGTGGAAGATGCATTGGGTAAGTAGTTTGAATATCATAAAGGAGGTTTTGAAGAATTATTGAACCACTTCGGTCCCACTTCCACATTTCCCTTTGGAGGTCATTTTTTCAAAGTTATAAATTTCGATTTTACCCACCTTCTCAAACTCTCATCACAACCTTTTTATTGTGGCCATTTCTTCTCTTGGATGGTGTTTATTTTCCAATTTAAATTATATGAATACCTCATCTCCTCCCCTCTTGTAAGTTGAGGAGGATCGACTTGATGAAGATGCCTTTAGGTTTAGTAGTTGGCACTTGTCTTTTCCCAAATGTTGACAAGATTTTATAACCCCAAGGTTACTTTGACCCTTTGGTATGGTTACAAATCACCTCCTCCTCATATGTAAATAGGAGGCTTGGATGTATAATTTTTTATTACTTCTTGAATGAAAGTGACCATGTTTTGTAGAATTTTCTATGGGTCCTTTAATCATTGTTCCTATAGTGCTTGTGCTCATTTGATTATTAGTTTTGGGTGGTTGACATGCAAATTTGTGTTTAGGGTGTTTGTAGGGTGTTGATTATTCTATTTATAACCATCAGGGATTGGTTAATTAGGTTTCCTTATTTTTTGATCTTGGTTATAACATGTAGATTTCTTATGTTCAACAATAACTCTATTTTCCTGGATGCGGGTGTTAATTCCCCAAGTGCGGAACACATGGTGTTCACGAGATGACACGTGACAGAGGGCTCGGGATAAATAGTGAAAGGTGGAGGTTGTACAATGACCCATGGTGGAGTTATGAGACATTAATGAAACTAGGATGGGAGTATAGTGGTAGTTACGTGGAGTATTGGGAAGGCTCGTACCTAGGAGGAGCATAAGTGTTATTCATGGGGAATGTTTTCTCAACAAGGCGGAGGATCTTTCATGGGTACATGCAAGTGTCTTGGTGCATGGGAACTTGGTGAAGTAATCATTGGAATTTATGGAGCTTTTGAAATGCATGCAGACAAGTTTTATATGGGAAGAAGTAGGGGGTTGGTGCTCATAATGTCGATCATTGGGGCAGTCCTAGAGGAGGAGTTGGATTCGATCTCTGGGAACTTGGTGAGATGGGGGTCTGAGATGATGGAGTTGAGTGGAGAAGTAAAGGGGAAAGCGACAGTCGGTTCGATGTGTGCTAACAGGGAGCAATTCAAGGTGGCTCAAGCAACATGACTTTACAAGGCAACGATCCCATAGTCTATCCAAGAAGAAATTGAGGAGGTAGAAAAGGTTCTCTAGGTGGAATTGGATGAGGAAAAGACTATGGATGACTGCACGACCTTGGAGGTGTGGATCCAAGACCCTGGTACGACCAGAGCATGGGAGGTATTATATGAGATGAGAGGGAAGTGACAATGTTCTAGGTAATGAAGGGTCTCCTGGCCTGTGTTTTACTGGAACGTGGGGAGAAAGAAAAGGGTGATGAAGTGCTGGTGCAATTATGGAAGGAGCATCATGTTGACACCCACCTCATGCACAATAAAATTGACATGATTTCCAAGAGATTGGGTATCTTGTTCATGCCTAGGCAAGTTGTTGAGGGTGGTTATATGTCCAAAGTGCCGCAAGCTATAAAGGTTGGGTCGATGGATGGCCGCCATGTTCCATGGTCAATGCTCCGGTCTTAGTTGATGGGTATCTTGTACGTATTATATATAAATAGTTTGGATAGTGTTTTTCATTTTCGCAGTCGATAGTTATAGTTTTGTGACTGGTCCTTATGCTTAAACCGACTGTTACAAACATTAAAAATCCTTGTTTTCCTCAGTTTTGGAGTAATAAATTAGTGATGCAGTTATACTATGTTTGTATGTGGTATTCATACTGAAGGGGTGGGGATTTGTTTTGATAGAAGCAAAATGTAATTCTCTTGTTGATATATAATATATAGTTTTCTTACTTACCCCAAAAAACAATAACTCTATTTATTTTGTATGATTTTATTTGTAGGCTTATGACTGAAAATTCATTCTTCAAGATTGGTTGGTGGTAAGAGCCACCATTGAAGCTTATATACATTTGCTAAGGTAATGGTCTATTTTACTTCTTTTAATCATTTTTTTATGTGTAAAATTCATATGTTTTATTGTTGCTCAACATACATGACTAATCAAAGCTAAGCATCTCGAGCCTTATTCACTCTTAATCAACATATATGGCTAATCAAGGCTACGACAGGGCCATTCTCCACTAGCAATTGGTTAACTCACATGACCCCTTTGGGAGAATGTCTGCAGAATGTTTGCCCAATGCTGCAATCTAGAGAATCATCAACACTCCCTCTTGACAAGGGAGGCATTCCGCATCACGCCTAACATCACACTCGGTGAGAATGTACGTAGGAGACATTCTGCCGCTCACTGCCAAGCATCACACTTGGTAAGAATGCCCGTGGGAGATATTCTGTATCACTACCAAGCATCACACTTGGTGAGAATGTCTGTGGGAGACATTCTGCATCATTGCCAAGTATCATACTTGGTGACAATGTATGTAATCCATCTCGAATATGTAGTGCATCTACATCTCGAGTCTTTAATCCTAGCCAAATCACATGACTATCTGGATAAAGACTGCGCCGGGGCCATTCACCTCTTGTGAATGTCTGCTCCTCATCTACAGGACCATCATGGTGTCTGGGCCATTCACCACTAGCCATATGACTTAGGATCTGAGAGTGAATGTCTTCCCAATGCTACTCATCCATCAACACTCCCTTTCATCGAGGGAGACATTCTCCATCACGCGAAGTTTGTCCCTGAAGTATACAAACTTGGCCTTGGACAAAGGGTTGGTGAGAATGTCATCTATTTGCTAATCCATGGATATGTACTGGAGCTTCACTACTCCCTTCTACACCATGTCTCAGATGAAGTGATATTTGATCTCAATATGCTTCAACCTATCATGAAATACTAGATTTTCTGAAAGCTTGAAACAACTTTGATTATCACAATGTATTAAGTTCGTCTCTAGCTCTTGATAAAATAGTTCTGCAAGAAGCTTCCGAAGCCACACTGCTTCACAACTTGCGACATTGGCTGCATAATACTCTGCTTCTGTTGTATTGAGTGCGACAGAAGTATGCTTCCTGATAAACCAAGATATTACAGTTGGTCCCAAGCTGAAGCAACACCCCAAGGTGCTCTTTCTGTCCACTGCACTCCCCTCCCATTCAGAATATGCATAACCCTGTAACCTCACTTCACCACCCGAGACATATCTTAAGCCATATCCAATTGTACCCTGTAGGTACCTCAACACATGTTTTGCTGCAACCCAATGTACATGCCTCGACTCAACCATAAACTGACTCAAGGTGCTCACTACAAAGCAAATATCCGTCCTGGTGCTAACCAGGTACATCAAGGATCCAATAAGCTTCTTGTACATCGTGGGATCCACCAAATATGAATCTGAAGCGGAATCACTTAGCTTTTTCATATTTGCCTCTGTAGGTGTAGTCTTGGACTTGCAATCCATCATACATAATCTTCTCAATATATCGATCATGTACTTCCCTTGACTAAGGAAGATCTCATATGGTCTCTACCACACCTCTAATCCCAAGAAGTAATGCATTAGGCCAAGATCCTTCATCTCAAACTCAAAGGCCAACTTCCTCTTGCACTCGTCTGTGAGCCTCTTTTCTCCCGTAAGGAACAAATCATCATCATGCAACACCAAGATCACATGATCACCATCAACAATGTTGTAGTAAAGGTTGGAATCTGCATCACTCTTGGTGAAGCCCAAGCTCATCAAGTATCTTTCAATCCTGGCATACCAAGCCTTGGGTGCCTGCTTGAGTCCATACAAGGCCTTCTCTAATCTGCAAACATGGGACTTCTTCCCATGTATCACAAAGCATTGAGGTTTCTCTATGTACACATATTCCTCAATCACACCATTGAGGAATGTTGTCTTTACATCCATCTGATGTAATTTCCATCCCATTACTGAAGCAAGGGTAATAATAGTCCTGATGGAAGTGTACCTGGTGACTGGAGCAAAAGTCTCCTCATAGACCACTCGCTCTTTCTGGGAGAATCATCTCGGCACAAACCTCGCTTTGTGCTTCTTGATGTTGCTATATGTTGCATGCTTGATCTTATAGATCCACTTGGAAGTCACCACTTACTTCCCCTCAGGTCTTAGAACAATGTCCCACACATCATTCTTCATGATGAATTGATACTCCTCCATCATGGCATCCTTCGAAAACCTGTTGGCCTTCTGCCTCCTCATAACTGGAAGGCACAGAATCAATGATGTGACTCATCAATGCCATGTAACTTGAGAACCTCTGAGGCCTTTTTCTCTGCCTGAAAGTGGCTCTGGGAGATGCCTGCCTCTTTGCATCCGTAAAGTATCACAAGGCCATGTTGGCCTCTTCCTAGTCACGAGAATATCTCTAGGTACATCTATTGGCTCTATTGGCTTTACAAACTCCTCTTCATAGTCTGAAAGATGAATAACTGGACTAGAGGGTTGTGTACCCTCGTATGTTGGAGCCTTTTGCTCCTCGTCATCAACCTCTACGTGAGAATCTCTGGACCTTTTGAAGGCTACCTCCTCATCAAAAGTAACATCCAGACTAACCTCAATATGATGTTGTCTTAGAATGTAGATCCCGTAAGCTTTTGAAGTCTCTCTATAACCCACAAAAGTACCCTTCTTCCCAGAAGGTTCTAAATTCGCCCTCTTCTCCTTCGACACTGTCATGTCCCAAATTTGGTATTGGGTCACAATGGCCTAATCACATTGGCTCTATTCATTAGAGTTTGTCAAATTGATGCTAAAGGTCAAATAATTGCCAAGGAGGAAAATTACTAGTTTCCTAGGTTTGGGGTGGAAGCTTTGGGATTTGGAATAATGGAGATAATAAATGATGTTTGAACATTAGAATGGCATAAATATTTAATAAAGGATCTAAATAAATATATACAAGTGAAAATCAAAGTGGCATTTCATCATGAAGACACATGGAGGAAGTGGGACCCACATATGGCTAGATTTCCCCACTACATTTGGCATCATTCTCTCACCAATTCGAATTCAAGGTGAATGGTAACATACTTGGGGGAGTCCAAAAGGTATTATTCATTGCATGACTCATCCAAGGTCGAAATATAGAGGAAGAGTAACTCCCATGGAAGAGGAAGAGGCAATTTGGAGCTAGTGAGACACTTGGGCTAGATTCCCTAGCTCTATGACAACAATAATGAAGATGCTATGACACCTATGACACAAATCAGACCTGAAGGCTGAGATATGACATATATGACATGTCAGGGCTAAAAATAGACTCCAAGAGGGCGCTCAAGGGTGTTAGGGCAGCTAAGATGCTTCCACATGTGATTTGGTGGAAGTGGGAGACTAGGAATTATTGTACAAGTGGCGTTCTTTGGAATCTCTTCCCAACATGAGTTGGCATGAGTCTCTTGGAAGGAATTCGACCCATGGAGGAAATTAGAAGTTTATAAATGTCAATAACAAAGAATGAAACCCGCTTTTGATCATTTGTAGAATTTGCAATTGCAATTGTGAAGAGGGAGAGCTAGTGGATGACTAGTTTCTTGCCTTAGCCAATTTCGAGGGTGAAAGATTCCCATCCAAGTTGGCAATTGGAAAGGCCATTTAGACCTTTCATTTGGAGCTTTAATGGAGTCTTTATTTGCAGGTGTAAGCTACAGGGCAGCTCATGGTTTCTTCTATTGCAGCTCGTTCCTTCAACCATTTCCAGTTTTGATGGCATATTCTTGATCCTTGAGGGGAGGGCGTTTTTGGTGAGCTATTGTACTCTTTGGGGGAGCTTCTAATGCCCCATTTATTTTTTAATATGAATTAAATACTCTGTTCTTCATCTCCAAAAATTTTCAGGTCGAAATTCCAAGTAGAAATGTATAAATCTCATTTTTAATGGAAGAACAATGTCATTTCCCCACTACCTTGTTGTGAGCCAATGTATTGATGATGATTTCGAATGAATGGATGATTCTCTGATATATTTGTGATAAATATACTTCTATGGATGTATTATACAAGTTTCATGTACTGTACTTGAGAATTTGAAGCATTTTTACTCAGTTTAATTGCATTGGGAGAATAAATAGTGCCATTTCCCCAAGGGTCGAATTGGGAATTTTTGCAGTTGAATGGGAGAGGGTGAGAACAGTTGTAATAAACCATTAATGGTGCATATGAGACCTTAATAACATACTTAACACATTACATACCTCTGTTGATAAATTTGAGTGGGTTTGGAGGCATTTGGGAAGCCATTTTCAGTACTTACCTTAGGGGGATTTGAACCCCAAATTACTAGTAAAATTGCATACTTGGTCCAGAATCTTAAGAGAGTTTGCAGAGGTCTTTTGGTGGCCATATGTTATCCCTGAACATCATATTCAATTCCTAATATCATTCATAAACCTTCCTTGAATATTTGAAGGCATTTGGAGTCAATTTGAGACCTAGAGACCAATACTAGTCAAAGGGAAATCACTAGTAAAGTTACCTACATTGACCAGAATTGAAAGAATATTTGCAGAGGTGTTTTAAAGGTACAAAGGCATCCCTGAAACACATATTTATGTTCTAATATCATTCATATACCTTCTCAGAATATTTGGGATCATTTGGGGCAAATTTGGGACCTAGAGATCGAAACTAGTCCAAGGTCGAACCAAGGAAAAAAGTGGAAAATTGCAATTTTAATAAAATTCCTAATAAGGGACATTACAGTGGTATCAGAGCATGGTCTTGGCACCTGATGTGGTAGAACATTAATGAAGACCAGGAGTCAAAGAAATAAGCCACCACCCTTAGAAACTGAAACTGGATGTACTTTGGTGAGAGGGAAGAAGTAGGAGAAGAAGTGCATTCATTGGTCCCCATGAGTAAGGATGGGAAAGGAACCTTAAAGGAGAATGAGGAGTTTAGGAAATTACTTGAACCATCCTTTGAAGACAAGTGGAGACAATACTTTCAAGAGTTCAGATTGTTGCTTAGTGAAATTGGAAGCAACTCGGAAAAAGTAATGAGCAATGGTTCTCTTTTCAAGGAAAATGATGAAACAATTTATGCCACAAAAGAGGAACCTAATGTAATTATGGAACATGAGGTACATGTTGATATGCAGGTTCTTGAAGATACTACACTAAAACAAGAAGAAGGACAAGCACTTGTCCTTGTTCAAAGGGATTATGAGTTGCCTCATGGAGAGAGTTGCAAAGCCTTGGAAGAGGTACATGATCTCACAATAGTTGGACCAGCCAATTATGGAGAAGATGAATTAAATATTTCAATGGGTAAGAGTTGTAAAGAATTAAAGTTGGTTCATAATTTCTCACCCCACACTTCTTTTCCAGCCACATCACTTTGGGATGAAAATTGGGTGAAAGGTTTTTTCCTAGTGGTGCCACATGAGGGGTATGAAACTCCTACCTCTCCTTTTGATGATGACATGAATAGAGCACCTCATTATTTAGAATTGCAGCAGCATATTGCTTTACCTTATGATGATACATATCCTCATGGATGTATGGATGAGACTTCTTTGAGTCCTTTGAATTCTCCTTGTTTTTCCTGCTCATTATTTGGTTCAGATTTTAGTGGAGATTCTTCATTCACTTCTTGGATGAAAGAATGCATGGCTGAATATTTTGATGCATATCACATTCTCTTGGAGCAGCACTATTGGACATGGGATCCTCACCTATGTCATTGGAGCAGATTTGATGGGTCACTTGAAGATTGTATGCACCTGGAAAATGGTGGTCTACATGCTTGGAGGTATAAGCACTTTCATGACTCTTTGATGAAGCATCTCCTTTATGTACATTTTCATTATGTTGTTATGTACTTTGATGATATATATTTTGTACTCATGATGTTTGGAAGAATGCATACAAGAAAATGGGATCCAGGAATCCTCTTATCTGATGGTATGGGTTGGAGAGCACTTTTAATTGTTGGGGTGCAATACAAGCAATGGGACCCTGGAATAATTTTTATCTCATTGGTTTCATATTTTTGGGGAAGCAAGCAGTATGGGAGATGGATTCCCCACTTAATAAAGTGATTTTAATTAGAGTACTGCAGCAGCAAGCATGGTGGTTCCTCTCTAAAATCTTCATGGAAACTCAAAGACTCAAGGTTGGGCAATTCAATGGCAACTTCAAAGAATTATACAGAAAGCAGGTTCTTCAACACCCACATTTAAAATTGCTTGAGGACAAGCAATATTGGGAAGGGAGGATTTGTCATGTCCCAAATTTGGTATTGGGTCACAATGGCCTAATCACATTGGCTCTATTCATTAGAGTTTGTCAAATTGATGCTAAAGGTCAAATAATTGCCAAGGAGGAAAATTACTAGTTTCCTAGGTTTGGGGTGGAAGCTTTGGGATTTGGAATAATGGAGATAATAAATGATGTTTGAACATTAAAATGGCATAAATATTTAATAAAGGATCTAAATAAATATATACAAGTGAAAATCAAAGTGGCATTTCATCATGAAGACACATGGAGGAAGTGGGACCCACATATGGCTAGATTTCCCCACTACATTTGGCATCATTCTTTCACCAATTCGAATTCAAGGTGAATGGTAACATACTTGGGGGAGTCCAAAAGGTATTATTCATTGCATGACTCATCCAAGGTTGAAATATAGAGGAAGAGTAACTCCCATGGAAGAGGAAGAGGCAATTTGGAGCTAGTGAGACACTTGGGCTAGATTCCCTAGCTCTATGACAACAATAATGAAGATGCTATGACACCTATGACACAAATTAGACCTGAAGGCTGACATATGACATATATGACATGTCAGGGCTAAAAATAGACTCCAAGAGGGCGCTCAAGGGTGTTAGGGCAGCTAAGATGCTTCCACATGTGATTTGGTGGAAGTGGGAGACTAGGAATTATTGTACAAGTGGCGTTCTTTGGAATCTCTTCCCAACATGAGTTGGCATGAGTCTCTTGGAAGGAATTCGACCCATGGAGGACATTAGAAGTTTATAAATGTTAATAACAAAGAATGAAACCCGCTTTTGATCATTTGTAGAATTTGCAATTGCAATTGTGAAGAGGGAGAGCTAGTGGATGACTAGTTTCTTGCCTTAGCCAATTTTGAGGGTGAAAGATTCCCATCCAAGTTGGCAATTGGAAAGGCCATTCAGACCTTTCATTTGGAGCTTTAATGGAGTCTTTATTTGCAGGTGTAAGCTACAGGGAAGCTCATGGTTTCTTCTATTGCAGCTCGCTCCTTCAACCATTTCTAGTTTTGATGGCATATTCTTGATCCTTGAGGGAGGGCGTTTTTGGTGAGCTATTGTACTCTTTGGGGGAGCTTCTAATGCCCCATTTATTTTTTAATATGAATTAAATACTTTTTTCTTCATCTCCAAAAAGTTTCAGGTCGAAATTCCAAGTAGAAATGTATAAATCTCATTTTTAATAGAAGAACAATGTCATTTCCCCACTACCTTGTTGTGAGCCAATGTATTGATGATGATTTCGAATGAATGGATGATTCTCTGATATATTTGTGATAAATATACTTCCATGGATGTATTATACAAGTTTCATGTACTGTACTTGAGCATTTGAAGCATTTTTACTCAGTTTAATTGCATTGGGAGAATAAATAGTGCCATTTCCCCAAGGGTCGAATTGGGGATTTTTGCAGTTGAATGGGAGAGGGTGAGAACAGTTGTAATAAACCATTAATGGTGCATATGAGACCTTAATAACATACTTAACACATTACATACCTCTGTTCATAAATTTGAGTGGGTTTGGAGGCATTTGGGAAGCCATTTTCAGTACTTACCTTAGGGGGATTTGAACCCCAAATTACTAGTAAAATTGCATACTTGGTCCAGAATCTTAAGAGAGTTTGCAGAGGTCTTTTGGTGGCCATATGTTATCCCTGAACATCATATTCAATTCCTAATATCATTCATAAACCTTCCTTGAATATTTGAAGGCATTTGGAGTCAATTTGAGACCTAGAGACCAATACTAGTAAAAGGGAAATCACTAGTAAAGTTACCTACATTGACCAGAATTGAAAGAGTATTTGCAGAAGTGTTTTAAAGGTACAAAGGCATCCCTAAAACACATATTTATGTTCTAATATCATTCATATACCTTCTCAGAAGATTTGGGATCATTTGGGGCAAATTTGAGACCTAGAGATCGAAACTAGTCCAAGGTCGAACCAAGGAAAAAAGTAGAAAATTGCAATTTTAATAAAATTCCTAATAAGGGACATTACAGACACATGGATGTATTTTGGACAAACAAAGATCCTCAAGTGACTGACCTTGGGATTCACTCCTGTAAAAGCCTTCTCATGAGTCTTGTCCCCCAATACCCGATGAGGACTTTTGTGCTGAACATATACTATTGTGTTGGACCACTTTACCCATAAGAACATGGGTAAGTTCTGATCATGAATCATCACCTTCATGGCCTCCCCAATGGATCTGTTCTTCCTTTCTGCAACCCCATTCTACTGAGGGTTGTAAGGAACTGTCAAATCCCTCTTGATCCCTGCTTCCTTGTAGAAATCATTGAAGTCCTTGGAGGTAAACTCTCCTCCATTATCTTACCTCAAAATATTGATCTTCTTTTTTGTCAGGTTCTCTACTTGAGCCTTGATCTCCTGGAACCTACTGAAGACCTCATCCTTGGTCTTCATGAAATAGATCAATGTCTTCTAGGAGAAATCATCAATGAATGCCACATAATACAAGAAGCCACTCAAAGATGATACTGTCATCAGTCCACATGCATCGGAATGCACAAGATCCAAGAACCCCTTGGATCTACTATCACTACTCTGAAAGGAACCCTTGGCATTCTTTCCAAGTGCACAACCTTTGCAAACATCCTCATGCTCTACCTAGACCTCTGGAACACCTGTAACCATCTTCCTCAATGCTGGAAAATCCCTATAATGTAGGTGAGCAAATATTTGATGCCATAGCTCACATAAACTGATACTATCATGTACCAATGCCTGGGCTGGACGTCCTGTCAATCTGTATAGTCCTCCCTCTCGAACACCAATCACTCCTGCCGATTCTATGCTTGAGTCCTTTGGACATACAAGAACCTGACCATCCACAAATGCAACTATGTAGCCTCTATCCTCCAATGCTGAAATGGATAGAGTAGATTATTCTTCAATCTTCGTACAAACAATACATCTCTCATATGTAGAGAATCTTCAAAATCTAGCTGAAACAATGATGTTCCACTTGTAATGTTGAGTTCTTCTCTATCAAATCTCTAAGAGAATCTTTGTAACCTGTCATGTGCCTGGAAGCACCACTATCTACCAACCAGGTATCACTACTATCTGTAATAGTGCCTGTAAGAGTGGAAACATGAAAATGCTCCTTTCGATGCTTATCTACAATATCATCAAGTTTTGTCTTCTTTTGTGGTGGATAGTCATCAACATTGGTTGTTTATGATAGTGACAAAATTTCTAAAAATTGAAGCACTTAATTTTTGAAAGATCCTTCTTTTGTTCTTACACTGATGCTTGATTTTCTCCATTCTGCAAATTGTTCTTGGACAATATTCTGAAATAGAACTCGACACCATCTTGACAAAAAATCTAAAATATGATCCATAAACCCTAGACCCAGCAAAAATTAGGTCAAAATTCAAATTTGAAAAAAAAACTGAATTTACAGATAGATGCACCTTCCTTAGGTGACCTCCATCACACTAAATTTGAGTCCAATGTTAGGCTAGAAGACTCCAAACTTGGAAGTCCTAGTTTCCAATGTTAGGCTAGAAGAGTCCAAACATGGAGGCTAGTGTCATGGAAGTGCAGACTGCAAAACCTCCTATAAGCAATGAAACTTTGGTACCTTGTGGAGAAGGAGGTCAACCCTCCTTTAGATCCCAAAGATTTGGGAGAGTACAACAAGAATGGTGAGTCCTACTGGATTCAACGATCATGTGATCCATCATATTATTGAGAAGAACACTGCCAAAGAGATGTATGATGCCTTGGGAACCCTATACCATAGTGTGAATATATCCAAGGAAATGCTCATAAGGAACAAGCTCACCATGAAATGCATGCACAAGACAAATCTTGTATCTAGCTATCCTATGAAGCTAAGAGACCAGCTCGATGTAGTTGGTGACAAGGTCAAAGATAATGTGCTAGTCTAGATTGCTCTAAATGGGTTAAGTGCATCTTGGCACAACTTTGTCGTAGTTATCCGTGGTCAAGAGAAGTTACCTGACTTTAGGCAATTGTCAGATGTTTTCATTGGAGAGAGGATAAGACTAAAGCAAGTCTCAACCAGTTACAATGATGAGGATGATGGATCGGACCTATCCCTCACAAGTAAGGTGAGGAGAGGAGGTAGGAAAGGAGGACCCAGGGTGGGGTCAAAAGGGAAAGGACGAGGAATCAAATTCCTCATCTAAAAGGAAGAAAGACTAGAGTTATATCAAGTGCTTTAGGTGCAACAAGCATGATCATTGTGCCTCTTAGTGCCCCAAGTGGAAGAAGGGAGAGGGTAAGCAACAATAGTAGCAACAACATGAGTTTGTAGGGAGTATAAATGCTTCCAGTATGGATGATTTGACTGCCAAGCTAGATCTCCACTTTACCATGGTGTCCAATCTTTCCACATACATAGTTTCAAGGATTGGATAGTATGTGGCTAGTGGAGATTCAAGACATATGACTTATGATAAAAATATCTTCAACAAAGTTCAAAAGCAAGGAGGAATGTTGGTAGAGTTGGGAAGAGGATGCCACGGGATTGGACTCCAAATCTTTCCAGAGGCCTTCAGGTGACGTTCTTGAGATAAATTTTGTCTTGTATGTTCTATATTTAATAGAGTTTGTTTTCAGTTTCTTGCTTGATAGAATTAAAGTATTTGGCTGAGTTTGATGGTTAGCAAGTCACCATCACAAATAACAACCATGGATTTAGTTGTGTTTTGGCCAGAGGAGTGAGAGAAGGTGGCCTTTACAAGCCACTTAAAGATTTAGTTGAGCAGGTATGGCAAGATGCCATGATGGAAAAGGGTTCCTCCAACATTGAAAAGGTTATCACCAAAGGATTCTCTCAACAGGAGGTAGTTGACCTTAATGAGACACTTACTATTGTTGTTGAAGGATTCTCCCAAGAAGAGGGAGTTTCTCTAGATAGGTTGATGCATGCACCATTAGTTTTGGATTTCAATAAAAAGGAAATTTTACTCATGTTGGATTGTTTTGAATCCAATGATAACTCTAACACATTTTCCTTGGACCTGTATACAAATGAGTTCATTATTCTAGGAGTGCCAAATAGTTCATGGTGTGGTGTGAAAAGATTTTGACTAGTGAAGATGGCATAGGAGGTTGGTAGGTCACTAATTCAATATTCCCTATACATAAAGTTTTCACCTTAAAGACCCTGAAGAGAATTCAAGGTACATGTCATGCCCACATTATATAATAAATAAATAAACATAAAGTTCCATCATTGTATTTTTTTGTTCATATGACGACTTTTGAGAGGAATTTGTGTAACCATACATCAGACATGTTTGTAACAACATAAAAGTGTCCCTAGGCATGTTGTAGCAGCAAATACCTATCCCTTAGTGTCAAATCAAGAGTAGCACTTTTCATTATCAATTCTAGGCAGTTCATATGGTATATTATATTGTTTTTAAAGCACTATACGGTGCTGTTTTTGGTCCAACAGGCTACCAAGATTATCATAGAATGTCGATCTTGAGATCTGTATCTCTTGTTCTGTATTCTTTGTAGTTATTGATTATATTATGCAAGTAGCTCTTTTGTTTTATTTCGATTGAGTTGCAATCTCCTCTCTTTTAGCATTTTAACTTTTAATTATAATAAAGGATTATAAAGATATAAAATTACGATTCACTATCAACTCTAGTTTTTGAATGCAATAAAGGCCCACATTTTCTTCTTTTCGTCCACCTAACCATGTTCTTAGCATTGAGAGATGTTGTATGTGCATTTCGTAGGATGGTAGACATTGGACATGTGCTCAGTATTTGGTGTCTTGTCAAGAAATACATGTTAACAGCGAGCCCGGACTCATGCCATTTAAATAGATGGAAAGAGTAATATATTAATGTGTTGACAAAATTGTTAGAGCCCTTGCACTCTTCTAATGTTTCAAATTCACTAATTGATTAATATGTTCAATTGCAAAACTGTTGTGCCCCTATAAGTATACATAACATTGTGTCTCAGGTCAATTTATTGGTCAACCATTATTTTCAAGCACCCACAATTATATTTTATTATGTATTGGTACACTAGAAATGATCTTGACACTCGAGGCTTTTTTCTGATAACTATAGGTGAATAGTTCTTTGAACGCAAGGCATCATTAGAGAGGAGGCATTGAATAAATATATCTCCTACTTTTATAGGTTTCTTGATATAAAGAATTATGCCTTCTATTTGGGTGGAAAAATGTCCCCATTTATCTTCTCAAGATAGGTGGTGTACGACCCATCACTTGGACGCGGTGTGCTTCGCCCTATATTCATGATATTTTGGGGTCTTTTCTAAATAAAGAGGTTATATATCATATATTCATTGTTTAATGTTATATTTGGGCATATTCTATTGTGCACTTTGTAATTATGTGATTTGGAGCATTAAAAGGTTTCCTGAATTACATAGAATTCAACAAATAACAACCAACAACATAAGGAGGATGGTGATCTGGTAGCTAAGAGGAATGTAAGACCCAAACGTTCATACCATCACTTAATGGGAGAAGTGTAGCACCATTTAATGACACTTGAATTTGGTAGAGATTGTGCAAGCATTTGACACTTTGAATTTGGTAAAGATTGTGCAGGCATTTGACAATTTGAATTTGGTAGAGATTGGGATCTCAATTAGGAAAGTCACTTTTGGTCACATCTACATGCTTAGACACCAAGCCTATAGAAGACCATCCAAGCTATAAAACTCAACACTTACACACACACACACACACAACTTCTAATATTATTTTAAATCCGAACATGTATTGGGATAATATCGTAAAAGAGGGGTCAAGCAAGAATGAGGAGAAATTAACCAAGTGAACAAACTTAAGAGTGGTTAATAATAATTATGAAAGAAAAAGAGAGATTTTCCAAAAGAAACCCTAACTACTCAAGGTAGGTGTCCTCTTCTCAAATAATCAAAATACAATAATAATAAATAATTTTATTGAATGAGAAGATGAGAGAGAGGAGAAAACATTGACCTTTTTTTCCAAGAAAGAAAGAGAAGATTGAAATATGAATCTTCTTCCTTTAACCCAACTAATAAAATAAGAGAAAGTGTAAAAAGGATTGCAGGAATGTATTGCTAGGTGCAATAACCGTATTATAGATGCAAGTTCAATTGGATTCTGGAAATAAATCCTTTGTGGCCATAGAGTGTTGCATGGTGTAGTTGTTGGCTTGGGAAGCCTATAGGCTAAGCCCATTGGGTAGCCTGAGATAAAAATAAACAATATTTTATGAAGTTTGAGTATAGCACTCAATTTAAACAGTTAATCTAACATTTTCACCATAAAACTATTACATAACAATTGCAATTATCCTAATGGAATTAGGCAATTGGGTGCACTTCATTTGTAAAAGTTGAACCTGGATGAACCTCGAGCTCGTGCTAGAGTAATTTCGAGCTTAATTCCCTACATATTCCTAAATGTTTTCGAACTGACGTTGATGCAAAAGCAGGAGCACTTAGTTCAATGACTGGTAGCTCAACACAAACAATTAAGACAAACAATCAATATACATACTATGAAATCGCTGAAGAATAGCATGAGATTCAAAACAATAATCTTACCAACGAAATGATAATGATTCGAGTAGCTAATAAAGAGACTGAGCTTAATCTCTCTATGGTAAGTCGCATCACTATAAAGAATAAATGTTGATAAGTATATATCAATAGTGCATACATAACGTTAAGAACTAAAGTGAACTAATTGATTAGTAAGCCAAGAGTTGTTACTCACCTAAATCAATAGCTTAAGAGCTCCAACTTTGTTTTCAACATGTCACAAATCGTTTATGTCTGTACTCGTACATAACACCAATCAGGGAGACATTCCTTTTACCAGTAAACCTAAAATGACACATGAAACCTCAAATATTCGTCTCGAAAAACCATGCAGTATTATCAAGCCCTCGGGACTCAAAGCCCTAGCCCACAAGACAAGCAGAGCCTTCAAAATAGGAGACCAAATGAGTGAATTATCTCGAATTAGACCCACAAAGCTCATTGTACTAGGAGGATATGAACACACATTAAAAGTCCAATATGGAATGCCAAGTGTCATAAGCAAACAAACTCAATAGGGATGAGTACCAGCTAGTAATAATGAGACTAACAGAGTAACTTTATTAACCTAGTACATCACCATAATCAATATTGTCCTTGTCAAGTTGTCAATCCACTTCATAACTGAGTTCTTCATTTGTTAATCAGTAGGCCATGGTGGGAATTGAGGATCACTTGAGTGCACCCGGGTTCATATTAAAGCATGGTAAAGTGACATTAGGTCGCCAAACTTACAGAGATCTTAAACTCCAAGCAATCCATAACCTCAATATTGCCTAGGTAGTCAGGTAAGATTCCAGGTCAAGGGGGCAAACAATACCGATACCCAAAAACCAAGGGTATAGTAAGGCCATGAAAGTTCACCTTAGGATCTGATATTATCGTTACATCAAGTATGATATGATATAAATAACAAGAGCGAGTAGGTAGCAATGTCTATGATACTTGATATAAGAAAACATAGATAGATATTTGAGGGAAGAGATGCAAATCCATATCCCATACTAGGAATTTCTTGAGATAAACTTTTGCTTGCAACTTGGCTTGTAGTTCATGTGATAGAAGCCTTGAGTTTAGATTGAGAAGGTGTAGACAGATGCGCAACCTCATTATGACTAACACACGAGTTATCTTCATGGCCTAGTGTTGGCCTTCCAACATTCCCATGATCTTGAACTCTTTGACTTGACATTGGGATAGAATGCAACAAAGAATCACTACTTCTAGCAACGTCCACATGAAATAAATCTTCAGCCACTAACGAGGTAGAGACAAAAGAATCATCAGAGGCAAATTCATGATCATTTTAAAAAACGATTGACTGACTTGTTGCATCATTCCTGAGCCTAGATCTCAAAGGACCTGCTCGTATGTTCCTAGTCCCATTTTGCTCTATGCCAATCAAATTATGTTTGTGTTCCCCATACATCAAATCTAACAAATTATTGTTTATTTTCAATAACTCCATGTCATTCCAACTTCCTTGTCTATTTACAAACCTGCTAGAAACAAGTCTTTTATCTCTCCTTCCCACACTAGAACCACCATGAATGAGGCTTTTGCTGCTCATAGAAGAAGTTGGTGTTTCCTGATTCCAAGTCAGAGGTTGATCCTTCAAAGCTTGTCAAATTCAATATTTATGATAAACCAAGTATATTGTTATTGCTTGGTTCTCCGTGATGCAATGCCACTCTAACCTGCCCAATCTGACCCAATCTAGCAAAGAGATTGTGTAACGACCAACCCAGAACAACTAACTACTGAACTTGTACTATCAACATTACACATTTAAAAACAAGATTTACAGTAAATAATTACTACAAGCGAGGCATATGCTAATTTTCACAATTTTCTTCAGTAACAAAAGAAAAAGAATTTAATCATTCAAAAGATGAAGAGGAAGACATACATGAACGACTTAAATACTAACAGATATACCTGGATGTAGGCAGCTTCCCCATGTTGAATCCACGCCCATCTCCAGCGACACCCGTAACAAGATTTGGGGGGGTAGCTCTCCACCCAACCTAATCCATTCAGTGAAAGAACCGAAGACCCCCAAGTCCCCAACAAATAACCTAATGCCAACAACTAATAATATTTTCTCCTCACTCTCACCACCAAACACCAGGTAACCTTACAAATAGCATACTTGGAAAACAGTGTGAACCAAACCTCAAACCCCTCGGAGAGGAACCCCCTACCAACATGTCCTTCCCCCCCTTATGCGACTTTAATCTCTAATTAAAATCTATTTTCTCATTTTTGCATGGATGCCACCACTTGTCATCCATGCAATTAATCTAATTCCATCTTTAATTAACCCTATCTTCTTCTTAATTAATCTACTTATTGGTTAATCGGTCTTTCCCCCCTTTTTGTTTCTTTTCCTTTTCTTTTTAATATAATTTAATAATACTTAATATTATGTCTAAGGACTATGGTTGATATTTTATCTCCAATTGGTGTGTTACATACACCCCCCTTTCATAGAACTTCGACCTGAAGTTACAACTCACATAAAAGCAAGATAAATTACAAGTTCAATCAACATATATTATGTACCTAGATAACTAATACTATTGTGGAGGTGAAGACATACATGTGGCCACCACACATAAATCATACACCTACACTAATATCAATCAACACCCTAATTACTACATGCTCTTGATTAATCCTACTAGGTGTCTAATATGTAATCATATCATAACATATGCATCAAGTCTATCCTACAATCATGCATCATTCATCGCATAATGCAAAAATCACATCAAGATATAGGTTTTCTTCCTCCCTTACACACCCTCACCCAAAATCATACCATCATCAACCTCCGAACACCCCAAATACTCCGGATGGTCTTGCTTGCCATGGTACAGGTCCTCTATTGCAACTAGTATAAGGGTCGTCCATCATGTTGTGACCGCAACAGGCATCAAAAGTCTCATCATAGCTTCGAGGAGGTGCACGTATAAATCTCGCTATATCCTTGACTTCTAGCATCATTCTAAGGCTTAAGGTCTTTTGACCTTAGCTAGGATTTATGGCCCCAAGGCCTCATCTGGAGGGTACTAGGCATCTGGTCTAGTGCATTAAACCACGCACACCAGGCATCTCATAAGGCTGGCCCCAAACTCCCTCCACAAATCCTACATAGCAATCAACCCCAAGCATCGAAAGTCCTTCTCATTATACCTCCCTCCTGACGAAATACCTCAAGCCGTGGACTTTCGGCAATTGTATAAAGGAAAGGAACCACTAGCATAGTGTTATTTGTTGGGTTGTCCCCCAGCCCATAAGGTGTCACTTGTAGCCATTCTCCCCCGTGGTTATGGGCTCCCGTGAGATCCTAGAATGATTTGGCCCTCTAGGCCCATGAATAGATTTCCTGAAACAACTTCCACTCACCACATACATATGTTTATTAGTAGTAACCAAATTATCAAGAAAATATGCTTGTATAACAATAATTCTCATCTTAGTACCAACATAAAGCCTCATAAGTTGAGTATCTCATAAAATACCATCATGAAATCATAAAAGTTCTATAACCAAGTATCACTTGCCATGAAATCTCATCATGAAATGATTGGAACCACAACTAAGTATCATTTGCCAAGAAACACTATCATGAGATAATAAAGCATAATAAGTTAAGCCACATGTCCTCCTCATGAATTACCATCCTGGGATAATAGAACATCATAATCATTGCGAAATACCAGCATGAAGTAAATAAAATTCCATAAAAAATCGTCCACCATAAAACAACATCATGGAATAACAAGCATCAATAATATCTTGCAATATCAAGAATCTATAACTCAGTCACATATTCTAAGGGTCATACCCTTTCATTAATTACCACATGTGCTCATTCACATCATCACTATCATGGGACAAAATCAACATGCAATACTGTATGCCATCAACTCATACCATGGAGCATTAACCAACAAGGCCATATGCCTTAATGGAACATAACATTCTCGAACACTAAATAAGCATGGCATTGAATCATATCATGAGATCAAAAGGAAATCAGTCTACATGCAATCATAGTATGCCATTAATTAGATCACCAATGCTAAGGAAATGGAACCTACACAAATCACCCATGCAGTCAAGACATAATTAGATCACAAGGCAACATGTTCATGATGAAAATGGAACATGCAAATTGCTATGAAAGCATGGAATTATAAAACACCAATAAAATTATATCATCATCATGTCATTATTACAATAACCTTACACAAGTATAAAGTAGCATGACATCGTCGAGGCATAAACTAAATGCTCACTGAAGAACATCATTATGATACATCATCTTTTTAACATTTTCACAAATAGTATATTGCATATCATCCATGCATAACAGATCAATAGGTAATGCATGAAACAAAACATATAGATATCCCATTCAATAGCATAGTAAAACATCTCATGAGAATTTGTTGTATAGAAAATATGAATCTTGGCCTTGGAATATAGGTTAATTTAGTTTTATCATGATAAACCATAATATATTTACCCTAGAACTTGACCTCTCTTAACCAAGGTCTTATGTGTATGTAGATGTTACTTCATGGTAGAGACATTTATAAATTACCCAATCTAGCAATTACTTAAGAAGATGAATGTCAACAAGGAGATATAAAGGTTTGAATCAACCAATGCTCAATGTTTTAATTACCTCCTCAATGATTAATCAAACAACAAAAGCTTTTGAGGGCTTCTCGTGATATATATTAACATAAGCAACTTTGTTAAGGTATACCATATTCTTGTTTTGAGTTGGAATCTAAATTCACTTAGAGATTTCATATGGACACTTAACTATAACCTTTCCCTGATTAGCTAGTAATGCTAAAATAATTCGTCTTCCTAGCCTACTACTTACCATCAATGCACAATCAAATCATGCAATAGCTTACTTAAAACCACAGATCAATTAACATCATGCAAGCCATGGGCAGTGGTTTCTAGTGTGGCTATGGAAGGAAAATAATAACTAAGTATGAAGGTGGCTAGGAACTCCATTGGCAACACCCATCAAGTAATACGAAAACTAGGCATAAAGTGTGAAATTTAGACATCATGTTAAATTTGGGCAGCCATGCATACACAAGTTCATACACATGTTACTCAAGGCTCCTCAATCCAACCACAAGAATACTATGCCTCTAACTCAACACCCAACATAGAAAATGCTTGAGCTTGACTTTAAAGACACACCATGCAGTATGCCATTCATTTATAGATAGAAAGCATACCCACAAATCTGTTCACATAAAACTTTTTAACACCCTTTCAACCACCCTGTGCATACATATAAAACCAACCTCAATGCATGTTTAAGTAAATAGACAATGTGGTGTATGCAAGCAATATATACAAGTAACCAAAGAAACCTAAGCCCAACTATATAAACCAATGGTCAATCCTATGCCATAACTCCTCATAATCCAATATATGTGTTGTATGTTTAAGCAACAGTGAGCACCTTGCATATGCATATCTCTTTTAGAGATTATAGTTGAGTTCAATGTCCAGAAGAACCCATTGTTGTTGATGACTTGATCTAACATAAAAGATATGAACGCGCTTCCAAATAATCACCCATCACATGATTGCTTGCTAACAATGCATTTGATGATATATTGCCAAGCAAATAAATTTCTCAATAAATAATGTTCAAATTTGCTAATGAAAACATTAAATTGATCTAATGTGGGGTCTCACATCTAGAGGCTCCCAAGACGATTGATTTTTAATGGGTAAATAAGAATTTTGAGCCAAGACAAATGTAATCAAATTAAAGGATGAATTTACAGATAGTTGAATGATATGAAGAAAAAAAAATCCCCTTGTTTCTATCATTTTCTCCTTCACTTTATAAGGAATTCATTCATTGTGCACAAGTTGGATGAAATTGGACTTTTATTTATTTATTTTTCTTTGGTAAATTTCAAATGCAATTTCAACAAAGGGGTTGAACAGTTTACAATGCCCTAATAGTGTTAAAACGTTGTACCTTGGACAAATGTTCCCCTTGGTGGCTTGGTGTTTAGCAAAAGAGGAAATGTCCAAAAGTGACCCTAAGACATTAACTTTATGAGATATAAAGTGACTTTTTGAGCATATTAAATGAGAGGGGTGACATAATGTTTTTAAGTTGAGATAAAGTGATTTTCTCTCAACTGTTGATCTAGATGGCCTAGGATTTAATCTCAGCCATTGGATCTTAGGTTTAGGTCATTCTCATTGAGATGAACAAAAAGGTGAGTTGAAGGGGTTGAGACACCATTCATTCTTTATGAGCGTTGAAGAGAGAGCAAAGAGAAAGCAAGAGAAAGAACTGAAGACTTAGTGTGATTGCTACAGTAGAGAAGGGGGCACATAGTCCAAGAGACTTGGCACACATTCCAAGGAAACTACTCCAACATTTAATGCATATGTATATCATTAAATAAAGTCAAACCGTATTGTGATTTACAAACTTTACAACAAAAAGGTAGCACACAAATCAAGGTTGTCCTTTGCATGATTTTCGAAGCAATCTACTGGTAAAAATATGTATTGTTCCATACAGTCAAAGATAGAATAGGCACACACTTCAAGGGTATTTATTGCAATGTTCAGACCATTTTGTTCCATACAGTCAAGCACATAAAACTGAGCATGAGTTTCTAGGCGTTTGGGCACAAATTTCGAAGTGGAGAAAGGGCACGATTTTTTAGATAAGTCTGTGTATTTATTGCTGGAAAAAGTTTTTGTTGTAACTTTGTATGTGAGCTCTTGAAATAATAAAAATATCTCTCTCCCTGGTTTTCCCCTTGTGGGTTTTTCGAGGGGCTATTTGCCAAAAATATCTGAGTTCATTTCCTGTGTGTGTGCATTTAATTTTTTTGTCAAAGTACAGTAACAAACTTCAAGTGTTTCTTGTCATAAATTTTTGTTTATGCTAATGATATTCTACAACAAAGATAAATGTGGGTTGGGCATTAAACTATGGTGATTTATTGAAACTTGAAACTGGGTTGGGGCCTGAGTTTTTACATGGTATTAGAGCTGCAAAAAGTATCATAGCAAGAAACATCAGGAAAATACCAGATTTAAGAGAGGGAGTCAATTTGTTGACCAAGTCAGAAATTTGGATTAAATATCAGTTGTGAGGGTCAATGGCTATAGGTTTAAGGGTTGAAGGTAGATTGGATGGGGCTGCAAATTTTAGCCAATGGAAAGAAATGATAGTGTTGCTTCTGTAGGAGTGTGAGTTATGAGACATCACTCAATAGAACCCTATGACAATTCCTTCAAATGCTACTCTTTTGGCGACATACACCAAGAAGAATGTTAAGGATAAAAGAATCATCCTTGATGCCATAAAAGATCATGTGATTCCACATGTGACAAGTAAAGACAATGCCTTTGAGATGTGGGACTCCTTAACCAAACTTTATCAAAGTTCCAATGAAAATCGAAAGATGGTATTGAAGGAAAGACTGAAAAGTAGAAGAATGACCAAGACTGAAAATGTTGCCACTTATCTTACGAAGATAACTCAGGTTAGAGATGAGCTAGGTGCTATTAGGGAGGTTATTGCAGACAATGAACTTGTGTGGACAACTTTTCCTGGTGTGACCAAGCAATGGGTTGTTTTTGTTGAAGGTGTTGTTGCAAGAGAAAATTTTCCCAAGTGGGACTGTCTTTGAGATGGCTTCATACAAGAGGAATCTTGAAGAGGATATGTGTAGGGGAGTTCATCCAATGGTAATGATGAGGACAATGTGGCTCTTACAGCCAAAGGCAAAAAGAAGTCCAAGAAGGGTCCCAAGCACGGGGCTAGGCAGAAGGGTGACCAAAAGAAAGATATGAGCAAAGTGAAGTGCTTTGCTTGTCAGAAGTTTGGGCACTATGCTGGACAATGTCCTAAGAAGAAGAAGAAGAAGAAGAAGGTTCCAACTTCAACAGAAGTGGAAGAGTATTCCACTAAGTTTGAAAAGGAGTTTTCCCTATTTGTTTGCCATTTGTTGAGTGCATCTTCTTCTAGCATTTGGTACATTGATAGTGGGGCCTCCGACCACATGACAGGTGTTCATAAGCTTTTCACAAATTTTACTAAGAGTGGTTTGGATCTTGAGGTGGTACTTGGAGATGACACTACTGTCAAGGCAGTTGGATGAGGGGCATTTACCTTTCAAAGGGAGTCTAAGGAGTCCATGACAGTGAGGGATGTATTGTGTGTCCTTGGGTTGAAGAACTTGATATCAGTTTCCACTATAGAGGATAGGGGGTTTGTGGTGTTATTTCGAGATAGGCATGTACTCATTCATCCTAGGGCATCTGGTGACACTACAGCCGCAGTGATTGGTGTAAGATGTGGAAAACTATACAAACTCATGTTTTATCCCATTCATGCCTTGGCACATAGCAGCATCAGTTGTGAGTCATGCGAGTTATGGCATAGGAGGATGGCCCATTTACACCATCCACCTCTGAGGATGTTGAGAGATATGGTTATAGGTTTGCCAGAGTTTAGCACCGAGCATAGTGATGTGTGCAAGGGATGTGCTCTTGGAAAGTACTCCAAGACTGCTTTCCCTAGCGGTGACAACATGTTAGAAGGAATACTTGATTTGGTACATTTTGATCTTTATGGTCCGATGTCTCCTGTCTCATTGAAAGGTTATGAGTATTATGTGACCTTCATTGATGACTTCTCCAGGAAGACCTGGTTTATTTCCTGAAGAAAAAAGAGTTGGCAAAAGTCTTTCAACGGTTCCAAGAGTTAAAAACTCTTGTGGAGAACCAAACATGAAGGAAAATCCGGGTATTAAGGATAAATAATGGGGGTGAGTATACATCCAAGGTTTTTAATGAATTATGTGCATTGAAGGGGATTAAAAGACAGATGACAGTTCCATATACCCCACAACAGAATGGGGTTACAAAGAGAAAAATTGGGCTATTATTGGGGCACCTAGAGCTATGCTGCATGATCAAAGTTTACCATTCTTTCTTTGGGCCGAGGCTTGCAACACTGCACTATACATTCAAAACAGGAGTCCTCATAAGGTTTAGGGGTGTAAGACTCATGAAGAGGATTTTGCAGGGAAGAAGCCTGGGGTTGGGCACTTTAGGATCTTTGGGTGCTTGACTTACTCATATGTCCCTTCAGAGAAGAGGGCTAATTCGGAGCCCACGACCAAAAAGTGTAATTTTGTTGGGTATGATGAGACTTCTAAGGCCTATCGCACATACATTCTTGCTAGGAGATAGACAATTGTGAGGTAGGAGGTGAGATTTGAGGAGGATAGAGTATTCAGGAAGACATGTGAGTTAGAGAAGGGGGAACGGTAGGCTCCTACACCTCATGTGAGTACATCGCAGAGTTCAACATCACAAAGTACAGGGTCACAGGTATTGAGGGTGATAGGTTCCTCAATTACAGGGATACAAGTCAGAGGTTCCCCAAGTACAGGAACAAGATCACAGGTTACTGGTTCTCCAGTTTCAAGTTAATGAGGTAGAGGTTCACCGGCTACAAGGTCACAGACCACAGGTGCTACTTCTTCAGGTGGACAGTCATTAGATGAGGATGTGCAGGAGGAGTCCCCTCCACAGGAGACTACTGTTAGGGAAGAGAAAGCCAAGATGGCTTCAATATAACTTGAAGGAAGCTCGGGAATATGTGGGGAATCCCAAGAGACAGGTCCGAGAGAGTAGAGCACTAGAGAGATTTTGCAGTTACATGGCTTTAGTGAGCAGTATTCGTGAGTTTGAGCCTTTTACGATTGGGGAGGCAATAGATCATTAGGTGTGGAAAGATGCCATGTTGGAAGAGTACAATTCCATCATGAAAAACAATGTGTGGAAAGTGGTTCCTAGACCTGAAAGGAAGTCAATAGTGACATCTGGGTGGCTCTATAAGATTAATTATGTTGCAGATGGTAATATAGAGAAATACAAAGCTTGATTTATGGCACGGGGGTTCTCCCAGGTAGAGGGAGTTGATTATGACAAAGCATAAATCCATCTCAAACCCGGATCTATCAAGCACCAAGAGGGATCCAATTTCCTGAGGTGTAATTGCTTGATAGGTCTGTGTTTAAGATTGATATATGCTTTTTATTTTTTTATTTTATAAGCCAACATGGATTATTTTAGTAACTTTTTATTTGGTTTTAATTTTTTATTTTATAAGCCTACTTTTTATTTTTATTTTTATGAGCCAACATTAATTTTTTTAATTATTTTTTATTTTGGTAGCATTACGTTAGGAACGTGACATCTCTACCATACTAGGTTGTAGAGCACCTCACTACTCTTGGTGCAATGAGACCTTTGCACCGGTTGCTAGATACTCTTCGATCAGAGCAGTGATCTCCATTACTACGGAGATGGTTGGAAGATTCACCAGATGGATGTGAAAACTGCAATTCTGAATGGACATATACAAAAGGAGGTATATATCAAGCAGCCACAGGGCTTTGAGATACATGGGGGAGATTCTCATGTTTGCAGGTTGAAGAACGTGCTTTATGGACTGAAGCAAGCTCCCAAAGCTTGGTACTATAGGATTGATTCTTACTTGTTGCAGATGGGTTTTCAGAAGAGTGAGGCGGATCCTAACCTCTACTACATAGTGATTGGTGAAGATCCTCTTACTCTTGTGCTCTATGTGGATGATTTGTTCATTACAGGTTCAAAGATATTCATTGCAAGGTGCAAGAGAGATCTTGCTTCAAAATTTGAGATGAAAGATATTGGGTTGATGCACTATTTTTTGGGATTGGAGGTTTGGCAAGAGACTGGTCGCATTTTCATTGGACAAGGAAAATATGCAGTTGACATCCTGAAGAGATTTCGGTTGGAGGGCCGCAGGCCAATGTCAACACCCATGATTACCAAATGGAAGAAGTTTAATGCTTTTGAGTCTGAGTTGGTGGATCTTACTTTATATCGTCAGCTTATTGGCTCTTTGATGTATTTGGTCAACACCAGGTTCGATTTGTGTTTTGCAATGAACACTCTCAACCAATACATAGTTGGGCCTGGGAGAGTGCATTGGGTAGCTACAAAACATGTGTTCAAGTATCTTTGTGGTACAGTGGATTATGGTTTGGATTATAGAAGAGGGGATGGAGTGAGCTTGGTTGGCTATACAGATTTTGATTGGGTAGGTTGTGTGATAGACCAAAAAATCACTTTTGGATGTTGTTTCAGTTTGGGATCGATAGTTGTGTTGTGGTTTAGGAAGAAACAAAAACCCGTTGCACTGAGTTCTACAGAGGCAGAATATATGGCTGCTAGTCAGGCTAGTTGTGAGGCCCCTTGGCTCCGCAAGTTATTGCTGGGATTATTTGGTCAGCAGCTGAGGCCTACGTTGATTTGTTGTGACAATCAAATTTGTATCATGCTCTTTAAGAATTCGGTATTTCATGACAAGTCAAAGCATATTGAGATTGGATACCATTTCATCCGCGATTATGTCCAGAAGGGAGCAGTTGAGCTACAATATATATCCACTGATGAGCAGGTAGCAGATCTTCTTACAAAATATTTGGGGAAAGGCAAGTTTGTCTTCTTCAGAGACAAGTTAGGAGTGGTGAAGAACACTTTCCTCATTAAGAGGGAGTGTTAAAAAGTTGTACCTTCGACAAGTGTTCCCCTTGGTGGGTTGGTGTCTAGCAAAAGGGGAAATGTCCAAAAGTGACCCTAAGACATTAACTTTATGAGATTTAAAGTGACTTTTTGAGCATATTAAATGAGGGGGGTGACTTCAATGTTTTTAAGTTGAGATAAAGTGATTTTCTCTAAACCATTGATCTAGATGGCCTAGGATTTAATCTCAGCCATTGGATCTTAGGTTTAGGTTATTCTCATCGAGATGAACAAAAAGGTGAGTTGAAGGGGTTGAGACACCATTCATTCTTCATGGGCATTGAAGAGAGAGCAAGAGAAAGAGTTGAAGACTTGGTGTGATTGCTACAACAAAGAAGGGGGTGCATAGTTAAGAGAGTTGGCACGCATTCCAAGGAAACTATTCCAGCATTTAATGCATTCATACATGTCATGTCCCCAAATTTTTCATTGGGTCACAATGGCCTAAGCGACTTGGCCATATTCATGATAGTTTGTCAAATTGATGCTAAGGGTCAAATAATTGCCGAGCATGATGTC
The DNA here is from genome assembly GCA_027924585.1 of Larix kaempferi. Classification (NCBI taxonomy): domain Eukaryota; kingdom Viridiplantae; phylum Streptophyta; class Pinopsida; order Pinales; family Pinaceae; genus Larix; species Larix kaempferi. Next base: position 14,197,119 of record BSBM01000017.1, on the reverse strand, counting down.
CAAGTTAGTAATAATGTAAAATTAGATCAAAATGGAAAAGGTGGGTCACATTAAGAGAAAATTCTCAATTCAAAGTTTGTAATATCTCCATCCAAATGAACTATCATGGAGAAACATTACTAGTTCCCTAGGTTGGGGGTGGAAGCATTAAAAGTTGGAATAAATGAGCTACAAGACCCAAAATGACCTTAGACTTACAAATTCACATTAAATGGGTCAATTAAATAATAATAAAAAGAAAATAAGGTGGCATTGGATCATGAGGGCACATAAGAGGTTGTGGGACCCACATGTGGCAATATTCCCCACTACACTCGGCATCATTCTCTCACCAATTCGAGTTCAAGATGAAGGGTAACATACTTGGGGAAGTTGAAGAGGTATTATTCATGGCATGAATCATGTAAGGTCAAATTGGAGTGGAAGAGTAACTCCCATGGAAGACGAAGAGGCATCTTAGAAGAATTGTGAAACTTGGAGCTAGATTCCCTAACTCCTATGACAACAATGATGAAGATTCTATGACACTTACGACAAAGTTCAGACCTGATTGCTGACATATGACATATATGACATGTCAGGGATAAAAATAGCCTCCAAGAGGACACACAAGGGGAGTTATGGAAGCCAATATTCCCCCATTCGAATTGATGGAAGAGGAGAGCTATGAAAAGTTGGACAAGTGGCATTCATGGGAATCTCTCCCTAATTCAAGTTGGGATGAGTCTCTTGGAGGGAATTCGAGCTAAGGAGGCATTGTGAGGTTTAATAAAAGACAAGAAGAAAGAAGGAGACTAGCTTTTGATCATTTTCTCATTTGGCAAAAATTGGAGAGCTTAACTTGTCCTTGCAAGGTGGATGCTTATCCTTCTTGCCTTAGAACCAATTTCAAAGGTGCAAGATTCCCATCCTAGTTGGTTGATGGAGAGGCCATTCAGACCTCTCAACAGAGCTTCATGGAGATGTTTTGATGTAGGTTCAAACCCCAACTGAGTTCAAGTTCATCTTCTCTCATTCTTCTCTATGCCTATTATACTATCTTTCTCTCAATGTCATGTAAATGTACAAGGGTGCACTTGTTGCATATAGTTAGTGAAGGATTGTTATTTCGACTTCATGGACATTTTAGCTGCTATATATCTTTGTAATAATCATATCCTCAGAGCCACAGCTCGAAACATTATGTATTTCAAGTGATATTTACATTCAAGGAAGAGATTCGAGCCATTTTCCCCATAGCATTTGCATAGAGATTTGGAATGATATTGTACCTGTTTTATATCAGAGTTTGCTGAGTTATTTATCATGTTATGAGCTGCTGCATATGAAGTTACTTTGATGGCCCAAATGATATGTGCAAACCTATGAAGTGTTACTATGGTTTATGAAGAAATTCGAGACTCCTTGCCCACCAATTTCACCTCAAAAACTAGACTCTAGAAGTTGTTGTTCATTAGGATGCCTATTCGACCCTAAAACCAAATCTAATGCTGCACATATATTGTTCCTAATGTCTTCTAACAGAGCCAAGTCTCAGACCAAGAATTAGTGAAGGCCGTACAATGTTTGGAAGAACATCTAATGGCAGAGCTAGGGGGGATCTCCACTTCTCAAATTAACTAGTCTTGTTGCGAAACTTCTTCCCGTGCAATTAGCAGACCATGGATGGGTATATCAGTTGTTTGGATGTTTGATAGGTGTGTTAATATGTCCTATGCCGCATCAAGACTTTTCTCCCCAGATTCGAAATCATTTGGAGGTGTTTGGAACTAGTTGTAAACAAAACCCTAGAGTCAAAACAAGGTGAATCCAAGGACTTTCCTCACAGGGATACGACAATACAGCATTAAATACAGTCAAACCGTACTATGATTTATAGACTTTACAGCAGAAAGGTAGCATGCAAATCGAGGCTATCCTTGACACAATTTTCGAGGCAATCTGTTGAGAATTCGTACCGTTCTGTATAGTCAAAGAGAGAACATGCATGTACTTTGAGGGCATTTATTGCAGCGTTCAGAACGTACTGTTCCGTACAATCAAGCACAGAAAACTGAGCACGAGTTTCTAGGCATTTGGGAACAAATTTCGAAATGGAGAAAGGGCACGTTTTTCGAGATAAGTCTATGTTTATTGTTGAAAAACGTTTTTGCAGTAACTCTATCTGTGAGCTCTTGAAATAATAAAAACATCACTCTCTCACTGGTTTTCCCCTTGTGGGTTTTTCTAAGGGCTATTTGCCCAAAAATATCTGAGTTCATTTCCTCTGTGTGCGCATTTAATTTTCTGTCAAAGTAGAGTAACAGACTTCAAGTGTTTCTTGAAATAAATTTTTGTTTATGCTAATGATATTCTACAACAAAGATAAATGTGGGTTGGGCATTAAACTATGGTGATTTATTGAGACTTGAAACCGGGTTGGGGTCTGAGTTTTTACAAATAGTAGTACAGTGCTTATGAACAGATCCATCTGCAGAAAGCACACAAGGAAATCCCTCTATCATATATGTTCCACAGGATGAAACATCTGAGGAGATCAAGAAAAGTACATTTTCTGCTAGGAAGCTAAATGCATTATTCCATACCTTGCTATCATCTTTGATTGCTAGTTTCTCGGATTCCAATTATGAGTTTTGGGTGCTTTTCTGATATTGATAGCCTGTATAGAGAGGGCCACTTCTTAACGTTTGAGCATGATATCTATAATTTGTTGAGATGAAATAAATCTCATCGCCGCTAATGGGCTGCTCTTGAAGGAGTTAATTGTGGTACCGAATATTATTTTTTTTCTGAATTTAACTGCAGGGTTGGCACATTGTGGTCCTGAGTCACCAACTTCAATTCTCGATGTGTGACAAACGACAGTTTGACCACATTTTCAAAAGTCATATACCCTTTTTTTATGTCATTTTGTAGTTAGTAGTTTTATACTGATCGGTTCAGAGTCAAGTAAATATGACTTTGGATTACTTGAACTTTTAAAATAAATTTTATAAAATTTAACTGAAGTTTGTGAAAATCTATGTATTAAACAGATTTATTTTTTTAAAATCTGAAAAGAAATTTTTTTTTTTTAAATACCTGTTGTTGCCAAAGATATTGAAGGAGATACTAATCTAATCTGATATAAATGATATATTTCAGGGGATAGATTTGTATGGTTAAGTGACAATGAATTTGCCCACCAAGCATTGGCGGCGGTAAACCCTGTTATTATTGAATGGCTAAAGGTTTGTCTTGCCACTTTGTAGTTCTAAACTGGGTTAGCTATGATCCTCACTCAAAAGGTTTAAATTAATCAATGATTCATTAGCAAATTCATTTCAAGTCTTAACAATCCAAAAGAATGAATATTGTTCAGGAATTTCCCATTTTAAGCAAACTGGATCCAGTGATAGATGGTTCACCGAAGACTGCAATCAAATCTGAATATGTTGAAGGAAAACTCAATGGAATGTCTGTTAAGCAGGTAATAGTAACTGTCACATTTAATAAAGATCAATATAAGAGGCAAAATGAATACACAAGGTTGTTGGATGGAATAGCTGAAGCATATAAATCCTCTGCTCCATTTCGTTCTTTCCACAACACAGTGTCATGGACAAACCAAAATGTTCAGGAACATGAATGATCTGAATGTAGTGTATTCTTTAGATTAGCAACCAAATTCCTCTAGTAATAGATGTTGTAAGAAGCAGGCTCTTGAAGAGGAAAGATTGTTCATCTTGGATTACCATGATGCATTTATGTCTTTTGTCAACAAGATAAATTCTGAGAAGGCGAGAAAGGTTTATGCTTCACGAAGAATATTCTTTTTAACACCACTTGGAGCTCTGAAGCCTGTAGTTATTGAGTTCAACCTTGCACCTACTGTTACTGGAGCTCAATCCAAACAATTTTTTATTCACAGCCATGATGCAACTTCGAACTGGCTTTGGAAGCTAGCGAAAGCTCATGTGTGTGCCAATGATGCCAGCTTTTGACCAGATCGTCAATAACTGATAAGTTGGTTGGTTTGCACAAATTATAGATAGTCTTCAATGTTTGTAATTTCCTCACTGACTGCAATGGTGTATATGCCAGTGTAGTGCAACAGGAAATTTTTGGTAACTACATCGTGATGCCAATTTGTTTTTGTGCATCTATGCACAAATTAGAATATTGAATGGAAAGGCTGAATAGTGCAAAAAGTTCTCAATGCCCTCCTGGACTGTTCATGAACATTCTTCCTCCAACTTGTACCATCCAAGGTGGAATGGAAGGCAAATCTAGTACGAGGTGCAAATATAGCATGCACATCGACGATTTGACACCATCAATGTTAATGTTGTGAATGGATTGGCACACACCTTTGATTCTTGTTCTGCTAGTATGACTCCCATATGTAGGTGCCTCTTGTGCTTCTAATTTCACTTCTTCTTATGGATTATATGTAGCTTGTTGTGCCTACGTATTAGAAGAAACATCAATATCACCTATAATTTCCTTCTTTATTTTGCCACCTTTATGGCCTCTAAGAATAGAGATGTTAATGTTTAACATCTTGAGGTAACTTTCAACAGGCTTCCACTTCACCTCCAACAACATGGCCTGGATGGTATTTGAATTTGTTCATTAGCCCCCATTGACTTCTTTAAAGCAAAAAAATTGAATTTCACCATGCCTTTTGATCTTTGTGTAGTAGTTCCAAATAAAAAGCCCTTTTCCTAGGCGTTTTGCTGGAAAAATAAGGTGAGAAAGGGTAATATGAGATCTCAAAATGAATTTGTTCCAGCTCAGAAAATTAGCACAGAAAATATGCAAAAAAAAAAATGTTGCCCCTGCTATGAAGAACTTTCCTCTGATTATGAACTCTGGTTTGTACCATAGCTACCCTAGCTGTGAAAAAAAATCATCTCTGAAAAGTGTACCCTAGCTGCCCTTGCTGGTGAAAATACTCAGCTCTCCAAATTGTTAGAGTTTGCACTTTAATTTAATGTTAACTAGGATCTTTAACTGAAAGAAAAACAAGCACAACAAAATACAATAGACAGAGTAGTTTTCCTCAGGGAAACCATAAAGGAGAAAACCCCACAACTTCCTCAAAGATAGATTCGTCACTAATACAATATCAAGCAAAATGGAAAACCCAAATATATATGTCTTCTGCAGCTTCTCTTTCTCCTTAGCGAACTTGTCTTCTCTCTCTTGCTTATGCGAACTTGAGTGAGTGAGTGGTGTGTAGAGAGCAAAGCTCTCTATTTATACTTTACGTTAGGGGTGACCTAAATCCTAATTAGGTCGGGCTCACTAACCTGACTGGGCCGACTTGTCCTAGGGAGACTTAATAATACATTTTACGTTTGACTTTAGGGGATCTAATGCCCCGACTTACAATGGAGGTTTTACCTCAATGACCTTGTATGACTAAACATAATAATAACATCCCCAAACGGAGGAAAAACATCTCCGTCGGAGGTACAAGTAAAATACAATATAAAATACAAACGAATATCTTCTGAAGTTACATTTACAGCAACACTCCCTCTTAACTAGGAAGGTATTCTCTCGCCACAGTCATCATCATTCTGAAAACAAATTCTAAACAATGTCATCATCGCTGGATCATCTTCAATGCTGGAACATCATCATCAACACTGGATCATCATCGTTGTTGCTGTCGTAATCCTCATCTTGTTGATCATTAATTAGTGACATCTCTCGAATCTATCCGTCAGAAGAAGTTCTACAGAGTTATCCCTTTTTCATGTTGGATGTAGGCCTAGCTCTCATCTAGGTCTTCATCATCTCTACGAGCAAGCCATCAAGTAGGTACATCTCAAGACCACACATTACATTGCCACAGTAATCACCTGCGTCTCCTACTATCATCTCATCGTATCCAGATTATCTCATTATCACACAGAGCACAACCCAGATGCACACCTCATGTCCAACAAACCACCTGCGTCTCCTACCTAGGGGGTACAACCCAGGAGCACCCCAGGTTTATTACGTCTCTCAACGGTCAACCCACTTCTACAGCATGGGAGCACAGCCAGAAGCACCCCAGGTGCATTACGTCCCAAAGACCACCTGCGCCTTCCACCATGCGAGAAGCCTAGGCGCACACAAAGTGTCTTTGTGACCGGTGGACCTCTCGACGTCTCCAACATGGGAGTACAACCTCGGAGCACCCCAGGTACATTACGTCCCAAGGACGACTTGCTTCCTCCACCATGCGAGAACCAGCTCTGGTGCATCTGCGTCTTCCGGTCTCATCACTCCCTCTTTCGAGGAACTTCAATCTAGATAACACCAAGCCTCTCTTTGAAGTACTCAAACTTCTCCGGCTAATGGCTTGGTCAACACGTCGGCTATTTGCTCGTCTGTCGCCACATACTGGAGCTTCATTGCTCCTCTCTACACCATATCCCGGATATAGCGGTACTTGATCTCAATATGCTTCGACTTGTCGTGTAACACCGGGTTCTCAGATAACTTCACGCAACTCTGGTTGTCACAGAAGATACAAGTCGCCTCGAGTTGGAGATCAAACAAATATGATACTAGCTTCCGAAGTCATACTGCCTCACAACTAGCCGAACAAGCTACAACATACTCTCCTTCCCCTGTACTCAGCACCATGCATGACTGTTTCCTGCTAAACCAGGAGATCATACCGGATCCCATACTGAAGCAACATCCTGAAGTGCTCTTCCTAACTGTGGCACTGCCTGCCCAATCTGAATAAACATAACCATGCAGGTTAATCTTCTGATTCGCCTCATACTTGAGCCCATAGTCAATTGTACCCTTCAGGTACCTCAATATATGCTTTGCAGCAATCAAGTGAACATGTCTTGGATCCATCAGGAATTGGCTCAGGGTGTTCACAACAAAGCATATGTTTGGTCTCGTGTTCGTCAAATACATCAACGAACCAATCATCTGACGGTACATCGTAGCATCAACTGTCTCTGATGAAGCATCACACAATAGTTTTATGCCATTGGTGTGGCCATTTCCTTGCAGTCCATCATTCCAAACCTCTTCAGAATCTCCACTGTATACTTTCCTTGACCAAGGAAGATTCCATCCGTACTCTACAACACCTCCATGCCTAAGAAAAAATGCACCATACCCAGGTCCTTCATCTCGAACTCTGTGGCAAGCCTCCTCTTTACATCTGCAATGAGCTCATCCTCACCTGTCAGAAACAGGTCATCTACATATAGCAGAAGTATCACTGGTTTTTTGTCTTCAATCTTGAAATAAAGGTTGGAATTTGCTTACTCTTGGTAAAGCCTAAGCTCATCAGGAAACTATCCATCCTACCGTACCATGTCCTGGGTGCATGTTTCAATCCGTACAAGGCTTTCCCTAACTTACACACATGAGTCTGTCTATCATGTGTCTCAAATCCTAGTGGTTGCTCCACGTACACTCCCTCTTCAACTACACCATTCAAGAATTATGTCTTGACATCCATCTGGTGTACCTTCCATTTCATTATTGCAGCCAATGTGAGTATAGATCTGATGGAAGTATATCTTGCTACAGGTGCAAATGTCTCCTCATAGTCTATGCCTTCCTTCTGGGAGAAGCCATGTGCCACAAATCTTGCCTTGTGTTTTTCAATGCTACCATATGCAGCGTGCTTGATCTTGTAGATCCACTTCGAAGTCACAACAGACTTCCCTTCTGGTCTCGGAACTATCTCCCAGACATCATTCTTCGTAATCGGTTGGTACTCCTCGATCATGGCATCCTTCCATTCCTTCTTCTCTGCTGCTTCCTCGTAGTTGGAAGGTTCTTTATCAATGATGTCGCATAGCAGGGCCAAATAGCTGGAGTATGGTCTTGGTCTCTTGCTTTCTCTATGCATCCCATCTGGCGCGCTATACTTCTCTGCATCTTGGATTGTTTCACGTGCCCATGCTGGTCTTCTTTTGTGGGAGTTCTTCTCATGAGGTGGATCTACAAGTTCTTGTGGTTCTGCCATGTCGCGGTCTTCATGATCTTCTGGAATCGCTTCTTCCATCGCTGTGTCTTTGACTCTGGTTACTTCAGGTTCTTCAATCTCTTCAATAGGTAGTTTTCTTGATTTGGTGTATGTTGAGTCTTCGTCGAAGGTTACATCTCTGTTGATGTCGATCTTCTTGAATCCTGGGAAGTATATTCGGTAAGCTTTTGAAGTGTCGTTGTATCCCACGAATATTCCCTTCTTTCCTGAAGGGTCTAGCTTTGTTCTCTTTTCCTTTGGGATGTGTATGTACACTGGGCAGTCAAATATCCTGAGATGGTTGACTTCTGGTTTCTCACTGTAGAAAGCTTCTTCGAGAGTCTCGTTGCTTAGTATTCGGTGAGGAGTACGGTTCTGTACATATACGGTTGTCCTTGTTGCTTCTGCCCATAAGTGCATCGGAAGATACTGGTCATGTACCATTGCTTTTGCTACTTCCATTATCGTTCTATTCTTTCGTTCTGCAACGCCATTTTGTTGAGGATTGTAGGGAGTGCTCAACTTCCTCTTAATCCCAGATTCTTTGCATAGATTTTTGAATTCTTCCGAAGTGAATTCTCCGCCATTATCTGATCGTAGAGTCTTGATCTTTTTCTCAGTGTGATTCTCAACCATGGCTTTGAATTCCTTGAACTTGCTAAATACCTCATCTTTATTTTTCAAGAAGTAAATCCAAGTCTTATGGGAAAATTCATCTATAAAGGAAACATAGTATACATACCCATTTAGTGAGTTGGATGACATGGGACCGCATACATCGAAGTGGATTATCTCCAATATTCCTTTTGCTTTGCTTTCACTGCTGGGAAACACCTTCTTTACATTCTTTCCATGCGCACATCCCTTGCAAATGCCTTCATGTTTTGTCTGGATTTCTAGAAGTCCCGAAACTGCTTTGCTTGCAATAGGTAGTGCTCTATAGTGCACATGTGCAAGCCTTCTGTGCCATAGTTCACTTGGTTCTATTGAGTCATGAACCAATGCTTGTTCAGGTTGTCCCTTCAACTTGTACAAGCCTCCCTCTTGCTCTCCAATCACTGTTGCATCATCTATTGTCTTTCCTTTTGGCCACATTAGGACTTGGCCATCACCAAATGCAACCCTCGTTCCCTTAGCTTCTAGTGCTGATATGGAGAGAGGATTCTTCTTTAATCTTGGAACATATAGAACATCTTTCATCTTAAAGGATTTGTCGGAGTCTAGCTTGTAGAAAGCTTCTCCACTTCCTTTTGTGGGGTATTGATAATCATCCCCAAGTTTCACCTTATGAGGTGACTCATGCTCAGATCGATTGACGAATGATTCTTTATATCCTGTCATGTGCTTGGAAGCTCCACTGTTTACAAGCCAATCATTGCTCCCGTGTGTGATAGTGCCCGTGAGTGCTGAGATTAGGACATATTCTTCATCACTTGAAGAATTATCTCTTTCTTCTTCTTTGGTTCTCTTCCTTGCCGATTCATCATCTTCAGCGGTGTGTGCATGATGTCTCTTCTTGTTAGTCTTCTTGGAGGAACCTTTGTTTCTGGGACAATTTCTTGAGTAGTGTTCTTTCTCATCACATGTGTAGCATCTAATATTGGATAGATCTCTTCTGGATTTTTTGTTTCTTTTGTGATGGTGGTCCTCCCTCTTGTTATGATTTCTTCTCATGTGAGTTGTAAGAGCTTGATCATCATTTGCTCAAAAGTTAGCATGCAAAAAGCACTGAAAGGTGAACTCAAGAACTTGTGTGATTGTACCATAAGTAAAATTCCAACAATCAAGACGAGAAAATGGGAAAAGGACTAAATATACATAAAAATTATTACATACAACCGAGAACTTGCAAATATTTGAGGAGCTCCACAGGAATGGTGGATTGGCACCACGATTAACAGGCAAAAGGCATGTGACGGAGGGATTAACCACACTAAAAACTTGACCTAGAAAATTTGGTCCTTTCTGAGTTCTCACTTCCCTAATTGATTCCATCAGAGGGAAGCCTTGCTGCTGCTGAATTTCGCTTCCTCAACGGGTAACCTCGCACTACATTGTTATTATTATTATCAATATTACTATTATTATTATCATTGCCCATCAGAAATGGTGAACACAACTGTGGCCACGAAAAAGCTGGAAACCAACATGCTGCTAAACGGCAGTAGGGCATGATCATCGGGCATTCCAGTGAGGCCCTTCCCAACTTGCCCTATTTTGTTGGAAAATCCTGTAAAGGGAGCTAAGAAATTGTGAGCGATGGACTCCATGAAGCCTGACAAAAAGTCGGGGAAATTCTCAAAGACTATCGGTGGTTTCAATTGCAACGTCGATCTCTTATGCTTGGAAGCATGTATGAATCTTTTAAAATCCCGAAGCTCGTCACACTCTGATGCCATGGCTAGTATATGAAGCAACGACTTAGCAGTGGTTCGAGTCTTGGCAAGGACGGGCAGAACTGCCAAGATCAACACAAGTAGATTGGACATTATTGTAGGGCACAATTCCTCACTCTAAGTCCATCGACTGATAATAGAAACGTTGATAGGGAAACCTTAAGTAATGGGTGGCGTGAAGCTCCATTGAGGTAGGTGGAAGGATGGATTTGGGCTCTGCTTTTGCATTCAAATGCTAAAATGGCATGCATTCTCCCTTCTTATGTGGTGACTGAATGATATTATGTGTGCCTTGACATCTTCTTGGGGCCAGAGGAGAGGTAGTGACACCATCATGAATTCTTATAAAGATGCAGAGAAGCTACTGCAGTAGGATTCCAAAGCATTGTATTCATTTTCAATTCATTCAACATCCAGTGGCATTGCAAGGTTTAGTGATTACAATCGCGAGCACTAGAAAGGTCCAAATACCCAACTAATTTTATCACCAATAGCATACGGGTGCTCAAGGTGTTTAGTGAGAGCATGGCCATATGCTTCACCATGCTAGCCACGGAACCTATCGCTGTGAATTGGCAGAAGATCATCCCCTCGAGCGACCAGTAAGGGGATTTGATCAAAGGCAATGATGCCTCGTAATATGCCATCATTAAGGTTTCCCATATTTCAGCGATGTAGAGGGGTCTACATTCTAATAATCCATTTTAAATGTCATGAGGGTCCGCCCTAAGGTTGGAGCGTGGGCTCTGATACCAAATGTAAGAGCCAACCCAGACCAACGAACTAAGACTGAACTTGTACTATTAGCATTATACATTTAAAAACAAGATTTACAGTAAATAATTACTACAAGCGAGGCATAGGCTAATTTTCACAATTTTCTTCAATAACAAAAGAAAAAGAATTTAATCATTCAAAAGATGAAGAGGAAGACATACCTAAACCACTTAAAGACTAACAGATATACCTCAATGTAGGCAGCTTCCCCATGTTGAATCCACGTCCATCTCCAGCGGCACCTGCAACAAGATTTGGGAGGACAACTCTCCACCCAACCTAATCCCTTGAGTGAAAGAACCAAAGGTCCTCGAGCCCCCAACAAATAATCCAATGCCAACAAGTAATAAACATCCTTCTCCTCACTCTCACCACCAAACACCAGGTAACCTTACAAACAACATACTTGGCAAACAGTATGAACCAAACCTCAAACCCCTCAAAGAGGAACCCCCTACAGAAATGTCCCTCCCCCCCTTACCCTCCCCCCCCTTATATGGCTTTAATCTCAAATTAAAATCTATTTTCTCATTTTTGCATGGATGGAACCACTTGTCATCCATGCACTTAATCTAATTCCATCTTTAATTAACCCTATCTTCTACTTAATTAATCTACTTATTGGTTAATCGATATTTCCCCCCTTTCGGTTTCTTTTCTTTTCCTTTTCTTTTTAATATAATTTAATAATATGTGATATTATGTCTAAGCACTATGGTTGATATTTTATTTCCAACTGGGGTGTTATAGATTGCATGTTGAACTCAACTACCATGAAGCAACAGAATTTGGTCGCACCTTGCGTGTCTTCTTCAAGTTTGATGAGCTTGATGCACCCAGTTTAGGAACTGCTGAAACTAACGTTGGCAACAATGACTTGTTGCTTGAGGGACATCCACCAATGTTGGAGGATTCCCCTGCTTCCTTACCTTCAATTCGGTTAGCTTTTGAGAGTAGTCACTCTGGTATTACCCCCAATTCTTGTAGGGTAATGAGTACTCTATGCTTCATGATTTTGTTCTCTAGAAAAATAAGTACCCCACCTAGGCAGTGCATTTCTCCTCTTGGCACGATCATCCATGACCATAGTTGCAAAAATTGGCATCAACAAAAAATTGACAAGGGTCCGAATTACAACTTCTCGGCAACATCAACAAAAAACTCGAGAAAAATCGACAAACCGCAGCAACCATTAAAAAATGCAAAAAATATACTTTAATAGAGTCAAAATTTGCTTGTTGATTTTTTCCCCTATTTGCCGATTTTTCGCAATTTTTTCTTGATTTTTCCCAATTTCTCTTGATTTTCCCAATTTTTGTCGATTTTTTCCCGATTTTTTGGAGTGTGTTTTTTACAAAAATTGCGATTTTTTAGGCCCGAAAAATTAACCACCAAAAAAATCATGATTTTTAGGGACATCGCCTACTTTTCGCCGATTTTTTCAAATATGTCCATGACTGTACCTAATCTAGCCATTTGTGGGGCTACCCTTCCAGGCATAACATAATTTGAAATTACTAGACAATAAACATAATTCATGCCCTAGCATATTACATGAAAGTCTGATCTTTGCGATCAATGGTATTTTTAAATATTTATGGCAAATAACAAGCGAAGATGGCGATGTAAATTATAATTACAAGTGTCTGCTTATTATCAATAGGAGGCAGTTATCATTTGGCGTATCCAACTTTTTCAATAGCATTTCACTACAAATACAAGCAATTAGAGTCTATAGAATACCAAAGATACAGAAGTATGTCAATTGTACAAATGGTTAGTACGTTCCAATTTTTTCAGAAGTCCAGTCCATTTGGCCAAGATTTTCGATTATATGATCTACTATTACAATGTCTCTTAACCAACCCAACCAACAAACCCAGGGTTGAAATGGATGATTATCTTGTATTTCTATCGTCAATATGATCATCCAAATACTGATTTTATTTCAAATTACTTAGACTGATCCCACCTGCCCCCAATACACTGCAATATATCCCCTGATACTTTCTATATTACTGCTGACAGTTTCTCTTTAAGTTCTGGAACAATTTTTACCCATGGTTATCACCGCAACACCATTAAACTTTCATCCTCTGGAAAAATACACCCAAACAAACTTCCACAGAACAAAGATTAAAGCCAGAAAATTAGCCCTGTACCCTAAAGTCCTCTAAAGGGTAGAAATAATTATAGTTCAAATCCCATGAAAGATAACAGCCAGTCAAACACAATTACTCTCTGTTGTAACCAAAGAATGCCCAGCCATAAACCAAAAACTCAAAAAATAGTCATGCAATGCAAAACGGCCAAGAAAATTTCGATTCTACCCCAAAAAGTAGTTATTTGATTTCCAAAACCCTCAAGCGGAAATAAAGCGCATCCATACTCATTTAAATTGAATAAAATCAGTTTATCCAGTCCTAATGCTCAAATATAGCGCATAGAAAAAATATACCATGAAACCAAAAACTCTAGCAGTGTCAGCTTTTGTTGAAATATTGTAACTTCGAAGAATATTCTATTGTATTTTATTGTTGTAATTTATTCGGAGATGTTTTATTCCTCCGTTGGGATGTCATTATTGTATTTGATTATGTAAAGTCATTGAGGTAAATCCTCCCTTGTAAGTCGGGGCAATAGATCCCCTTTGAGTCAATTGTAATGGGGTGTTTAAGTCCCCTAGAGGAGTCGGCCCAATCAGCATTAAGTTGAGTAGTTAAGTTGTTGGGGCCGACCTAGTTAGGGAAAAAGTCAAGTGGAGGATAAAGTCTAAATAGGAGTGATGTGCTCCTCATTTGTACATACACACTCACTTGTGTAATTCGCAATGGAGAGAGAGAGAGAGAGAGAGAGAGAGAGAGAGAGAGATCTGCAAGGAGAAGGAGCACTTGTTTGGGGTTTTGTCTTTGTACTTTTGATCATCTATATTGAGGAAGTTTTGTTGGATTTTCTTCCCCTAGAGGGTTTCCCAGGATAAATTTGTGTCTCTTGTGTTTATGTTGTGCTTGTTATTCTTTCAGTGATCCTGTATATGTTATTGTCGTCAAATTGAATTGAACATTGATGTTATCTATCTTAGCATATTGAATCTTAACATGGTATCAGAGCTAGCCTGAAAGAAGGCAATGTATGGCATTTACGACACTTTTTTTACTTGCGACAATTTGAAAGCTAAGGCTTTGTATAACAAAAACTAGTCATCTTGGAATTTTCACTATAAATCACTTTTGGCGAAAGTTCAGGAACTAAAACTTGGACAGGGCGAAGCTGAAATGTTCATGTACCTTGTGTCCGAGTTTCAGCCTCATAATCATTGTACTTTGTGATATGTGATCCGTACAAGTTAGGGTTTCTGCCTCTTCCAGAATGCAGCCCTAAACATGAGACCTAGGGAAAAAGGTCATATCTCGGGCTAGCAAGCTCCAAATGTAATTTTGTAAGTCGCAGTTAGGGAACGGACTGTAGTTTCACAGGTCCGAGTATCAGAGGCCGAAGTTGAAACAGTGACACGTGGCACGTCGTACAAGTTCGCTATGCTGTTTCATCCCATAAACAAGTCATGTTGGGAAACTTAGCATATCTCTCTCATGGAGAATCCAATGAAGCTCAAATTTGTGGGGTTGGAAAGATGACAGGTCAGGCTACCACAGGTCGAAGTTTCAGACCCCGAGGATCCGAAATTTCAGAGATACACCAGAAACAATAAGGCACATATGAAATATCTCAACGGAGGAAATCAAAGAAGAGGAGGAAGAAACTTTCACTTAGGGTTTTCAGTTTTTTAGGTATGGAAGGACCTGATACAATGTTGGAAGACACTTTATGCAACATTGGAAACTTTGAAAATGGATTTCGAATCCCTTCATCATATATATTAATCTTCCATCAAATGTTGCGGGAGGAAGGAGATTGAAAATTAGGGTTTTTCAAGTTCTACAGGTAAGAAGAAACCCTAGCAAAGTTGGGAGACTCATAGGGCAGCAATGAAGGAGGTTTAAATGGCATTGGTATTCTATCATCCTAGCACCATGAATCTATATAAGATGTTTACAAGTGATCTACCTTAGACGATTAGGGTTTTACCCTTATAGAGAAGACTACAAGCAATCTCAACAGGTATGACTTGAGGAGGTGCAAGTATGTTTTGAAATCTGTTTTATTTATCTGATGATTAAGTTCATGATATGTTTGTATTCATATTATTGAGGTTAGTACAATCATGATTAATTTTATATTTGTCTGATCACCTTAGTAAAAGTATGAATGCATGTGAATGATAGAAGACATTCATTGATTAAGGGTTATGACACTTATGATTGTACTAGTGCACTTGTGGTGTTGTATGAGGATGATGTTGTCTGCTAACATGAAAGGTACATGAAGAAAGACAAATCAAGTTCCAAATCAAGAATATATAACCATGATGACATGAAGACAAAGACTCATCCATAGTCTTTGATGACATAGAAGCTCTACTTACAAGGTATGTATGATTTGGTTCTACTATTCTTAACTTATGAGATATGCAGGTTACTAGCACAAGGTCTCTAAATCATTGAAGAGAACAAAGAAGATATTGTTTGGGTATGTTAGACATAACTAGCAAGCATGCTAATCCAGGTATGTTTTCCTATATCGAGTTAGAATCCTACTTTGTGTTAGGATCTTAGATAAGTATACTTTCATATGGTTGATAATGATTATTCTTGAAAATAGAGTTTAGCTAATCAAGGCTTTATGCATATTGTGCTTCTTAGTTTGATTAATGATTATGACCGTACGTGTTTAAGATTATTTAGGGTTATAATGCTTTTAATCTTATTGAGATTATACTAATGGATGTGTGATTATGTATGGGATCTTGAGGATGACACAATGATGAAACTAGTGCACACTTAAGCATGCATAGTGGTATAGGATGGATAGAAGTTCAAAGACATATTATCATGATGCTATCATAAAGGGAAAATAGAGACAAGAGGGAGGCAACCACACAAACATAAAATATAAGTATTTGAGTTGTTATTTGAATTACTTTTGAATAGTTAATGATATTGCTCGTAATAGAATTAGGAAATATATCATGCATAGTGTAAGCATTCATATAGCATTGAACAGTATACTACTAATATGCATATGATGGGTAAGTTGGACAAACATTCCATTGTTGCTTGTCTAGAATGAAACCTCTTTGCTAACATGTTAGGAGCTGTACACGCTCTTGATAGTATGTTCTGGTAGAGATGGAAGGCATCTAGATAGCCACTGTATGCATACAGGATATGGAAAAGTGTTGTGCCAAAGTATTGGTAAAGATAATTGCATAACTATTTGAATCATATCAGTATGCATAATAGGTTATCATTGAAATGTCAACATGATTTGATGATTATGAAGTGTTACTAATCATGTAATTGAATTTGATTTGTAGGAAAGATCGTGTGCTATGATCTACAAAAGAAAGATGATGAACACTTGTTCCGAAGAACAAGTGATGACTATTCAACAAGAAGACTTACAAATCAAACATACTATAGAAGTACAAAGCAAGGCTCGTGGCTAGACACACTTCCAGAGATAGATTACACCCATGGATGATTCCCAAGATTTGAAAAAAAATCACATGATTGAAGAAGGCTTTGTATGGGTTCAACAGGTACCTAGGATCGATAGTCATTTGATGAGCTTGCTGATCACCACGGGTGATGCGGATTTCAACTTTTGCTACAAGGTTGAAGATGGTTGCTATATACAGATGACATGCTTCTCTCAGATGGATGCAAGAAGGAACTCACCATAGAGTTCAAGTAATCTTGAGGCTCATGTCAGTACACCCATCTGACGAGAGATGGCACGAATAGATATGCAAAAGATCACTCAATGCAGAGTGTACATGATGTTCAGTCACAGAGGGAGGACAATACTCAGATGTAGAAGACTCCACTTCAGAGGGAGTAGATCTCAGAGTTAAAGAATCTTGGCATGATTCTTGTGATTAGATATGTGGCTGAGATTTTTCCTTAGCCAAGGAAAATGTGAAGTAGAGATCCAGGATGATGGACGGTGGTTTCTACAGTTTACAGATGATGTATTTGACGAATACCAGGCCAAATATATGCCTTGTTGTGAACACCCTGAGTCAGTATCTAGTTGAGCCTAGACGTGTTCACCTGGGAGCTGCAAAGCATGTGATGAGGTACCTGAAAGGTACGATAGACTTTGGTCTATACTATGTTGGAGATCATGACTACAGATTGTATGGTTATACAGATACAGATTGGGATGGAAGTGTCTCAGACAGGAAAAGCACCTCAGGTGGATGGCATTGTCTAGGATCCACCATGATCTCATGGTTTAGCAGGAAGCAGTCCAATGTTGCTCTTATCACAGTTGAAGCAGAGTATATAGCAGCTTGTTTTGCTAGTTGTGAAGCCATATGGATTCGGAAGTTGATGCCAGGCCTATTTGACCTGGAGTTGGATACCACAGTGATTCTATGTGACAACCAAAGTTGTATAAAGATGACAGAGAACCCAGTGTTCCATGACAAGTCAAAGCACATAGAAATCTGGTATTCTTATATATGAGATATGGTACAAAAGGGAGCTATAAAGCTCCAGTGTGTGAACAGTGATGAGCAAGTTGTTGATGTGTTGACCAAGCCTCTATCGAGAGGGAAGTTTGAATACTTCACGGACAAGCTTAGAGTGGTTCAGATCAAGAGGGAGAAATGAGCTTGGTTGAGGTAGCAGGTAGTCACGGGTCATGTAACGTAATTGAGTCTCCTAGGCTACGAGAGGATCTGAACGAGCGGTGAGGTAACGTAGGTGGTTGCGGTGTGCAACGTAATGGACGCTCCTAGGATGGACCCACCAAATGGCTTGCTCTGTTCATGGATGAGGATAGTCACATTCAGTATGAAAAAGGACTGGCACTGTGGTGGAAAATCCTAGATTTGATCTAGGTCACATGGACTGGCACTATGGTGGAAAATCCTAGATTTGATCTAGGTCACATCTAGTATGAAAAAGGACTGGCACTGTGGTGGAAAATCCTATATTTGATCTAGGTCACATCCCGTATGAAAAAGGACTGGCACTGTGGTGGAAAATCCTAGATTTGATCTAGGTCACATCCAGTATGAAAAAGGACTGACACTGTGGTGGAAAATCCTAGATTTGATCTAGGTCACATCTAGTATGAAAAAGGACTAGCACTGTGGTGAAAAATCCTAGATTTGATCTAGGTCACATCCAGTATGAAAAAGGACTGACACTATGGTTGGATTGTATCATCCTTAGACTTCAGTCCAGAACGAATCCAGTGACTTCTGTCCTCCAGAATGTGGTAGGATTGCAACATCCTTGGACTTATGTCCTAAAGTGAAAGGGATTGATCATCTCGTAATTGGATCATGTGTGTTGCAGGTTATGTTGCTGTTGATCGAAAGATCAATATGATGATGTTGTTAATTGAGAGATCAAGTGTTGCTGTAGACGATCAAGCGATCGAGTGCTACAGAAGATGAAGACTCAATGTTGTAGAAGATGATGCTCCATTACTAAAGATGTTGAAGATGTTCCAGTAACTGTTCTAGTTGCTGATGCCGTTGAAGAAAACTTCCAATGATTTATAGATGTATCACCTTAATGGTGTTGATGATGCTCTCTCTCCTTGCTCCTATAGTTGATGTTGCTGTTGTCAGTAGAATACCCTTCTCATTAAGGGGGAGTGTTGAAATATTGTAACTTCGAAGAATATTCTATTGTATTTTATTGATGTAATTTATTCGGAGATGTTTTATTCTTCCGTCGGGATGCCATTATTGTATTTGATTATGTAAAGTCATTGAGGTAAATCCTTCCTTGTAAGTTGGGGCAATAGATCCCCTTTGAGGCAATTGTAATGGGGTTTTTAAGTCCCCTAGAGGAGTCGGCCCAGTTAGCATTAAGTTGAGTGGTTAAGTTGTTGGGGCCGACCTAGTTAGGGAAAAAGTGGAAGATAAAGTATAAATAGGAGTGATGTGCTCCTCATTTGTACACACACACTCACTTGTGTAATTCGCAATGGAGAGAGAGAGAGAGATTTGCAAGGAGAAGGAGCACTTGTTTGGGGTTTTGTCTTTGTACTTTTGATCATCTATATTGAGGAAGTTTTGCTGGGTTTTCTTCCCCTAGAGGGTTTCCCAAGATAAATTTGTGTCTCTTGTGTTTATGCTGTGCTTGTTATTCTTTTAGTGATCCGGTATATGCTATTGTTGTCAAATGGAATTGAACACTGATGTTATCTATCTTAGCATATTGAATCTTAACAGCTTTACCCAAAGATATGGTGTGGCAGGCGAAATACTTGATGAAAATCCAGTATCTTCACATCAATAGACGCAGAATCGCACGATACAAACGATTTTCGGCGTTTGATGCTCTGAAATTGTCGATACAAGGCTGATAATAAGCGATGCAATTAGTGGAAGAGGTTTCGTAAAACCTAGGGTCGTTCCATCACCATAACAGAGAAAGAGGCCACATGTATTGAATAGGAGAAAGAACAAAACAAAAACTATGAGATTATTAACCCATAAATGGCTGATTGTTCACATGTGCAAGTAGGGGATAGTCCATGTTATAGAGTGCACACGTGTTGTTTCGGTCACCATCTCCGTCGGCGGATTTCCGCCATAAGTGTTCCCAGCAGTTGGGGTAGATTATTGTCCATTGAATTCAGATTAAGGGGTTAAGGATTTGCGTAGCTACACACTCAACTAACCTGACATGTATTCATTGCGGATAGTGATGTCAATGGACATTTGCGAGTTGAAATCCCCACTCCACAAATCGATGTTGACTCTGACAATGAAAAAATTATTTTTAAAATTTCATTTTAATATCAAAATTCGGAACTTCCGAAAACTCTAAAGTTTATAAAAATCTGGTTGTTTATGGCCCGACTAATAGGCCCAAAGCTAAGTTGCACTAAAACGAATATGGATACAAAGGGGACATGGATATGGCAAATTTTCAAAAAATCTGAAACGACGTGTATATATATATATATATATATATAAAATCTAACTAAAATTTGGCATTCATCATTTAAATTTCAAATTAAAATTTAAAACTACATATTAACATATTACATAATCATCATCATCAACATAAGTCAAATATACAAATTACAAAACGAATTAAGTGGCAACCTACTATCATATTATGATATTCATTGTTCAGTGTTCATACTTCATTGTTCAAAAGTTCAAAACATAATTATAAATTACATTATATATATATATACATACATATATATATATATATATTTAAAATCTAACTAAAATTTAACATTCATCATTTAAATTTCAAATTAAAATGTAAAACTACATATTAACATATTACATAATCATCATCATCAACATAAGTCAAATATACAAATTACAAAAAGAATTAACTATTAAGTGGCAAGTGCAACCTACTATCATATTATGATATTCATTGTTTAGTGTTCATACTTCATTGTTCAAAAGTTCAAAACATAATTATAAATTACATTTACATATCATCAAAAATGTCCTGGTCCATATGATGAAGACCAACATCAGTTCAAAACATAATTATAAATTACATTTACATATCATCAAAAATGTTCTCATCCATATGACGAAGATCAACATCAGTTCAAAACATAATTATAAATTACATTTACATATCATCAAAAATGCCCTCGTCCATATGACGAAGATCAACATCAACACTAGCACTTTCACTGCATCTAGAAGTAGAAGCGGGAGCATTGCTGCCGTGTCCACTTGATGGTGCCCCCTCATCAAATGGATTCATATGAGACATGGCATTCAATGTCATATCCAAGTCAGGTAACTCCGTTTCTAGATCCCATAGTTTGGTGGGCCTCGATTTGTATTCATCCTTCTTATGTGACAAAAGACGAAGGTTGGAATGGACATAAACAAGTTCCTCAACCTTCTTGGAGCCCAATCTATTTCGCTTCACCAAATGGATGAAGCCATATGTGCTCCAGTTCCTCTCTGTTGATGAGGAACTAGCAACTTGTGACAAGATCTTGATGGCCAATTTTTGGATATTTTGAATTTCCCCGCCATGGAAGTTCCACCAATTAATTGGAATTAGTTTGGTCTTGTCCCACATAGTCTCAATATCTGCATCCAAATTTCACACCTCAAAGTTTCAAACCCTCAGATCTTAAACAAATATGAAATGATCTAAGAAACCAAAATGAAATAACAATGATCTTGATTCTTAAGATGATAAAGGATCATTACCTGTGGCACCCAAACCCTCAAATCCCACAAAATGTGAAAACTCTTCACGAATCTGATAGGCAATATCAGGATCTACAAATAGATTTCGAAAAGCTTTCTTAAACCCTTGGGAGACTTCTGGGTCATTGTTTGGTACAGTTCTTTGTGGATCATTTAGCAACTCTGCGGAATAATATTTAGGATTCACTGCATAGGACAAAAGGTGCAATGAAGTGGTCATCTTGTTCCACCTTTTCGTCAATATGTCTTACTACTCTGTAAAAGACTTCATCTGGGTCATGCTCCTTGGCATTGATGACCACTCGTATCTTCTCTATCATGGAGCAATGCCCTCATACACCTCTCCCAAACTGGGCCTATCTGTGTCAAACATGCATAGCAAATCCACAATTGGCTTAGTAAATGCCAAGAGGTACTCCACCTTATCCCACCATTCATTATCAACAACCAACCTATTCACTGGTTGTGCTCTTTCAGTCTGGGATTGCCTCCATTGATTCCAAAGAGAATTGCATACCATTGACTGCAAGGCTTCTTTCACCTGCATAAGCATCGTCAAGACTATGATGTGAGAGGCAAAACGAGTCTCTACAACCTGCAAGTGACAAGATTGAAATAAATTAAAATTTAGAGTCCTAAGCTCCTAACATTTATGAAAGAAACTTTACAATTTAAACTTTAAACTTTAAATTTTTGGTACCTTAAGAAGCTCCAACTTCGCAAGTTCCCTTTAAATTCCTTGGGACATGTGGTGGTTTGTGATGAAGGCTTGTATTTCCTTTGCCTCTTCAAAAATAAGTCGCATCCACTCAATTTGAGTCCCCATCTTACTCAACATCAGGTTCAATGAATGAACAGTACAAGGGGTCCAAAAGATGTGTTGATATTTGCCTTCAACAATTAGGCCCGCTGATCTGCACACTGTTGCATTGTCCATTATGACCTGGACAATGTTTTCTGCCCCCACAGATTCAATTGCTTCAATCAAGATGTCAGCAATGAATTGAGCATCTTTTTGCTGCTCCTCACAATCCACTGCCTTCAAAAACATTGCCCCTTTAGGGCTTTGAGCAATCACATTGATCAAAGGTCTATTTCCTTGATCTTTCCATCTATCAGAAATGATGGACACCCCTGATATACGCCATGAATTACGAATGGGGTTCAATGCACCCTCCAAACGTAACTTCTCGCCTGCCAATAGTGTAGTGTGGATCTTCTCATAACCAGGGCCAACATATCCTATTGGGGATTTATTAACTTCTCTAATCATTTCTGCCCAGTAGGGAGATCACACAAGGTTAAAAGGAAGGCCATTTGCATAAATGCACTAGCCTATAGCTTCATCCGCTATGCCTCGAGCATCATTATTAAAACTCTTTTCAAGCGGTCCCAAATTAGACTGCTTTGAGTTTGAACTTGAAGGACTACCAAATTCATGAGAGGGAAATGGAGTCCTTGATGAATATGCCCCCATTCTTGTTGGTTATTTGAACCGAAAGGCAGCATTTGATTCATTTGCTTTAGCATCTACCTCATCATGTTCTCTCTTATACTTTGTTATTTTTTCTTTGCTCAGACCCTTTCCATCTTTTCCATCCGATCTAGGTGGACCAGTGCATACTCGAATACCAATGTTCTTTATCCCAAGCAAATGTGCTTTCACCCGGGTGTAGGATGCCTTGAATTCCTTTTGACATTCACTGTGAATCCATATTAATGACCCCCCTCCTTGGATCTTCCCCACAACAGTTACATATTTCCAAAGAGGAGACTTTGGATCAATTTTTTTTATAGGGGCAGATTCAATTTCTTGCTCCCCAACATTTACGGATGACGATTCATGTTCCATGATGCAGATGAATAGTGGACTGTAGTTATGCTGCTATACCCTGCAGGACCAAAGTTTTGAAAGTACTGTTAGAATTTTGTAACGAAATCCTCTCTGCAAGTATTGAAGTATGGCCAAGGTAAATACTAAATATAATATAAAATATTGTTTTTGTTTAAAATAATTTTATAATTGAAAGCTACAGAGTCTTAACTTTTAAGCTTTATCTTATTAATTTTTAAACCTGATGTTGAGCATGTGTTAAAAACCCCTGTAGATGAAGGGAACCTTTGTATCAGCAGTGGAAGTGGTATACAAGAAATCAAAAACAATTGTGAATGTGAGCATGATTCAATTAGTTATTCATGGTACTGAGATTGCTGATAGCTTGCATTCTAATGCCAAAGCTGTACGAGAATTAAATGATAACTATAGGTATTAGTCTAAAAAATGGCAGATCTGTTGACTGTGCCACATGCAAATGGTGACAGGGGATCACATCTAGATATTGCACGAATGGTGACTGGGGGTCATATCTAGAATATTATGCAAATGGTGACAGGTCATATCTAGAATATTACCTGAGATCTTGTCAAAAGATGGCCATCAACTCTCAAACTAAATGTGCAAGGAGCATTTCTGTGGTTCCTTGCATATGGCCAGATGATCTGCCAAATGCCCCTGAAATTTTGACAAATGAGTGTCACAAAATTATGCAACAATGGCAAAACTTTGTTCAATTCTATGTACAATGGCACCATTGAACAAGATTTCCGAGAAAGGCACAACGAAGCGCTGTCAATTTCACATTTAATCTGTTTAGTTTCTGCATACTGAATCCCACTAATGCCATTCCAATAATACCTATAAGCATTCAGCTGATTGAAACAATAACATTTTCAAAAGCTCTGTTTCACTCTCATTTCAATTAAATCAGTACCCTTTTCTCTACTGCATTCATGCACACATACTTCTGTTTCCAAATCTGCACATTGTTTTTCATGAAATTAACCAATATTTGTAAGTGATTTTGCATCTAAAGACTTCACATAACTAAACAAAGCGCTGCAAATACCACCAAAAACCACAAATGAATGGCCAAAGAATAAAATATTAAAAACGGATTAATATTTATAACCACAGATGACATAATGGAGCGCTAAAGATCATGATAAATGGATTATAACAACAGATGACATAATGGAATAACTGAGGCAGTTCACAGTCAGTTGTATTTTAGTTTGCACACAGCACAGTGCTTTCTAGAGGATGAGCTGACAGCAGATGGTGTACTGTTCAAAATCTGTGCTATTTGGGTATCCAAGTAAGATTTCACTGTTTATAGTTTGTGGTTACTACAGGAGTCCCAAGGGTAGCCCCATTTGGACCTTTGGCCCTAAAAAACATTCTTAAAATAGACAAAAAAGGAACTAACCTGGACTCGAACCTCTGCTCCAGCAACTTCACAAATTTCAACGCCGACCACTCGGACCTCTGCTAGGCGAACTCGGACCACTGCTCACTGTGCTCCGTGCTAGTGCTGAAAGCCTGAATCGATCTCAGATTCTTGGACCACTGCTAGACATGCCAACTTCCAAGCGACTGCTGAATTGCTGATATGCTTCCCGTGGACCACCGGAGACAAATGTGCTAGGTACAAAAGTGCGTTGAATTGGCCGGTTTAGCGATTAGAACGATAACATTTGTAAAATCGAATTTTTAAAGTGCATGAAATTTGGATTTATTGACTTGAAACGTTTCACGATTTCTCTGATACGCATCAACTTCAACCGGATCCGTTTCCTCCAAGCCAGATCCGTATCAAATTTTCCGGATCAGTTTCTCTTTTGAGCAGAAACGTATCCGTACAGTACGGAAACGTATCATTTTTTTTGGATCCGTACCATGGCTGTATCACAGCCATATCTTATCCGATTCCATTTCTGAAGCGGTGAACAGCGTTTCAGCAAGGTGGGAGGCCCATTTCCGGTAACTTAGGCCCAAAGTGGCCACTATATTTCATGGACATAAAAATAAATAGCTAAAGTTCAGATCATTTATTTATCACAAAAATAAATCTTCAACCACTAATGGGCCAGAGACAAAAGAATCATCAGAGGCAGATTCATGATCATTTTCAAAAACGATTGACCAACTTGCCGCATCATTCTTGAGGCCAGATCTCAAAGGACCTGCTCCTATGTTCCTAGTCCCATTTTCCTCTATGCCAGTCCAATTATGTTTGTGTTCCCCATACATCAAATCTGACAAACTATTGTTTACATTTAATAACTCCATGTCATTCCAACTTCCCTGTCTATTTAGAAATCTGCTAGAAACAAGTCTTTTAGCTCTCCTTCCCACACTAGAACGGCCATGAAATCTAAAGTGATTGAACGTAGTGAACCAATTTAATTTAGTAATCATTCAGAAACTATTTGTCTAATGTGGCCTAGAAGAATTAATCTCAAATGAATGATTCAACAGTTTTATGTTGACTCGGTAGTTCCTACAAAGACTCAGTGGGGCCTGCTAAAACTTGGCAGGTTTAGGGGGAATGGCAATTTTGGGTGGATCAACAAAGCTCTAGGATAGGCCCTTTGGGTTGTTGAAATGATGGTAATCTTCACTTGTAGTTACCTGGCATTATACATAAGCTCTCTCATTGTTGTATTACTAAGTTATGGTTTAATAGCCGATCTAGTCAACATGTTTTTATATTATTCTAGGTGACTAAGACCAACCTAGGTGTTTATGTGAGCCCATGACCTCCTTATGAGGAAAGGCACCCCACCCCAGAAGTTGTGTATAAATACATGCTTAATGAGTCTTTCGTAATACCATCTTGGATTTATTTTTTATTGATTTTATTGCCTAAGGGCACCATATCTCTTCTTATCTTGTTCATGGGTTCGATCTTCTTTATGTGCTATTTTTGTTCAAGGTTTATGCTGGATTAGTTTGCTGAAGTGTTCACCATAGATCCATGATCACTTTATCATCCCAGCATGTTTTTGGAGCTAGTGAGGACTCTTCCTTCTCTATCTAACAATGTTTTAGGGTTTTTCAGGTCTGAAACTAGGATTGTTCAGCACTCTTATTGGGAAAGCAGCAGATTTCTAGGGATTTTTTAGCGTCTCCTTCACCAGTACCCTCCTTTCCTTCACCAGTACCTTCCTTTAACAGTTTTTGGTCTTTTAAGTGGATTTAAGGGGATGGTTGCAGGGTTGTGCCCTTTTTACGGCAGCAACCTCCTCCTTTCTCCTTTGTTCGGCCAAACACTGCAGCTTTTAAGGCTATTTCAAGTCTGAAACTAAGGGTTTTCCAACCATGAATCAGGACAGCAGCATTTTTTAAAGCTTTTTTTACCTCTCCGCCACCAGTGCCCTCCTCTTTTTGGTGTTTTGGTTTTTCCAGCAAATTTGACTGATTATTTTTTGTAGATCGGTACTCTTCTAAGGCAGCGCACCCTATCTTTCTCTCTGCTTCCACCAAAATTCACTGTTGTTTTCTTTGGAACAGCGCTACTACTGTGTAGCTTTCTCCTGTTTTTCACAATTTTTTCTAAGGCTTTTGCAGGTGGCACTATCAACACCAAACCAAAAAGTTCACAATTTCTTCTGTAGGGCCTCTGGGAGGGGCACTGTTGATCCAAAGGATTTGCTTGGCAGTAGAATTTTCTGCGTTATTCAATTGATCTATGAGAATATTGAGTAGTGGCATTTGCACTAAGGGCTGTGAAACTAGGGTTTTTTATCAGCTTGTATTGTAGGGTTTCAAACCTTGTTTGGCTCATTCAGCAGGTGTCCTTGAGGTCTTCACAGAGACTTCCCTTTTCTGGACCAAATGGACTGTATCTTTGACACATATATGGTGGTGTAATTTGCAAATCGGCTTGTACCAGATTCACAAGATGATATTCTTGGTATTAAATCCACCTTATTTGGAAACATCATTTCTATTCCAGGGGTTGGTACCTTTCTATTGGAAGTCGTGGTCAGTGATGTGAGGCCTACTAAGTGGCTGGCGTTGATTCATAGTGACTCTTAATAAGCCTATGGCCATTTGTATGTAAAGCGAGACCCCTCTCAGCTCCTTTGATGCAATTTCCACTCACAGGTCCACAGAGTCTATCCCACTCTATTTTATTCATGACTCTACAGATGATTCTCACCCTTTTTCAGTGGATCAGCTTGATTGTGTGGATCTTTGTCTTTCACACTATGCCTTTTATCCTTAATGGACATACGATATGGAGGATCTTCCAGTGTTTCACATGGATCTTGTCCTCCCCCCCTGTGATCATGGTTTCTTTGGGATGTAGTTTCAGTTGCAATAACAGTCTAATTAATAGATTGTGCTCCTTGGTGCTCCTTCAGTTGACCAGCATACTTCAGTGGTTCTTTCTTTCAGATTTCAGCCAAAAGTCCCCTTTACTAGGTTGTGGAACCGTATTGGTATTGGTACTATGGTGTTTTGGAGAGGTTCTATTTTCTTATGGTCATATTCAGCATTAAGAGGGGTAGGTGTGATCCAATGCTCTCTTCTTGGCCTCTTGTCCATATTCAAGGATGATGTTGTGCTTAGGGCCAACCTTATGTTGAGATAGGTATCCATTAACCCTCTCACTTCCTTTTGAAATCCACACACTAACTCTCTCTTGTTTTTCCACTGCCTATCTTCTATTTTGTTGCCTGGCCACTCTTTTTGAGGAGCCGGATATTTATAAACCCACTCTCATTTTGTATTTGATCTTCCTTTTGAGTTGTGCTCCCTCAGATACATCTATGTTGGGTATTTACAAACCCACACCCCTATTGTATTCAACTTCTCTCAATTGTGCTCAAGCTCTCAAATTATGTTTGAGATTTTTTCACTTGTGCTCTCTCAAGTGAATCTGTGTTGGGGATTCCCCTGTCCCTCTGCTATTCTTAATTAATGCAGAAGGCCTTAGCAGAGCAATAATGTAAACCAAAAGAGTGAATGCGATCAGCGGTGTAAAGATGGGCAGATCTCTTTCTTTAACTCATCTTATATTGGTGGATAATGTGCTATTGTTCAATGATGGATCAATAAAAGAATCAAGAAAACTTCAATAAATTATAGTGACATATAGTATGCATCTAGTATGGAAATCAACATGGAAAAATCTTCAATCACTTTTTTGGAATGGAAGAGGAGCAAGAAAGACAGTAAAAGCGGGTCTTCCCCTTTTAGCACATTGGGTTTCAAGGAGGCTTTCAATATTTTGGATTTTAGATAAAACCAAATGATTATGGAGTTAAAGACTAGTAATGGTTATTTTAAAAGATTGAAGCTCGGGTAAACAATTGGTGTAACCACTAGCTATCTATCCACTCCCCTGTTGTTTTTGAGCATTCTCAGTTGTGTTCGAGCTCTTTTAGATATATGGAGTTGGATCTTCCTACTCTCATTCCAGCAAGTCTAATCTTATTAGAGTTGGGTACTTCCATCCCTTATCTCTTACAGGATGTTCCATCTGACACTTATTCAAACAGGCAAATCAATGGCACTATCCTTCCACAAACCCACTATCTTATTACAACTACAGATGTCCATCTATTGAGATGGGTATGTCCACTCCTCCATTTGTACTTTATCATTTTTCTCCATTGCCCCATGCTTAGAGTTGGGGGGTGTAGAAATGATGGTAATCTTCACTTGTGGTTACTTGACATTATGGCTAAGCACCCTCATTATTGTATTACTAGGTTATGTTTTAATAGCCAACCTAGTAAAAAATTCTATATATTATTCTAGCTGGCTAAGGCTGACCAAGGCATTTACATGGGCCCATAACAACCTTATGGGGGAAGGCGGCCTACTTCATAAGTTGTGTATAAATACACACCTCATGAGTCTTTTGTTTCATCATCTTGGATTCTTTAGTTATTGATTCGTTCGCCTAATGGTACCATATCTCTTGTTCTTTTGTTCATAGGTACACTTATTTTCTTTGTGTGATACTTCTATTCAAGGTTATGTTGGATTAGGGTTCGTTGAAGTGTTCACCGTAGATCCACAATCTCTCTATCATCCCAATACAAGTTTCAGTCAAACCAACCCATCTAGGGTGGAGAGTTACATAAACAATGTGACTTATGAGTCCATCCAAATAGTCCTATAACTATGGCACATAGAGTAGCAATAATCAATACAAATACAAATTTAAATATGATTCGGTACATTCACAAAAAAATGTAATGAAAAAAATTAAAATCCAATACGGCTCAAATACAAAAGTATACATCTCATAGATATTAAAAGTATGCATTTTGTTTTAAAATTTATAAGATTTCAGCCTACTGGACATGTAATAAAAAAAAGAATTAATTCTTTAAATTTTGATATTTAGTTTATATTTATATGTTTTTAGGGGTTCTTTATTAATATTTTTGAGGTTTTTGCGCTACTTTTTTGGGGTTTACTATTTGATGGGTATCAAAGACAATTAAAAAAAATGTTGACTATACCATATCAGTAATACATTGAATTTCATTATGCTCCCAAATTTCCATAGGTCAATACAGCCGAACCTTGTTACTATAATTGTGCATACCAACAACAAGTTGGAGACAGGGTAGACAGTTTCCATGCTGCCTCGATTCCTTTGCCATTTATAGGGGCATGACATATCACATTAGATCCACAAAGTAACAAATAGAATTGGTAATTCCTTTTTCAACCTCGTGCATAAGCATGTTCAATTCAACAATCTTTAGGTTATACATAAACATCATATACTTCTATAAATAGCCTAAATCAGAAAATGCTATTAACAAAGAACAATATAATTTCCATAAGCATGCTCAATTTTTTAATATCTTTACCAGTGAACTTCCTCTAACTGGCAAGTATTACTGCCTCCTTCAATTGGACTACAAACATCTCTTTACCCAAACGATGCCAGCATTAGAGCAGAGAAGAAACAAACAAGCTTTCGAATATACAGTCACATGTCCTCACTCTCATAAATTGGGACATGCAACCAACTAATCTAAGAAGAAAGGACGCAGATTAAAAAGCTAATGGAAAAAAGAATGAGCTGATCCTAGCAATACAAGGAGATGGATATTCTCAAATGGTTATGCAGACACAGTTGTGACAGGACAACTAAAAAGATTGATTTTACAACCACATTGCAACAAGGAAAAAAAGGAAGAGAAGGAAGGATACCATGAAATTGCAAATTGAAATACTAGAAAAAATGTCTTAATGTTAATGCCATGAGAATTTCCGCTTCCAAATCAGCATCCAGGAGATTTCCGACATGTCCAAATACTCATGGAAGAAAATTTGATATCAGGTTAGTGATATATAGTTTGTTGTTGAGCTGCATCCTCGTATTCAACCTAATACAAAGGCATATATAACAAATTAGCATCCATTTTTATTTCTTGAAAGCTCAAAACATGCATGGTTTCAAGCTTAACACAGTCGAATATAAAACACACTTTGGAATATATAACAAAAAGGAATTAAAAACATAACTGAGATAAGAAACATAAACAATTATTTAAACTAAAAAACATGCTTTCAACTTCAGGACACTCCTACAAGGAATTTAAAGATAAGCATGTATCTTGATGCAATCTGACTTCAGAACTAAAAATGAAATATTCTAGAAGCACACCTTCCTAGGATTAGTTCTTTCATACAAGATGAGGGCATTAATGCCAAGGCCAGGAATAGATCTAGGGTATAGGTTTATCTCAGTTAAAGTGTTGTTGTGCATGTGTCCAAATTCATCATGATTTCTAGTCTATAAAGGAGAAGGTTGGGGTACAAGTTTTATTCATTTAGTTTTTCAGAGTAGGAAGCAGTGGGTGAAGGTTAGAATTTGATGCTTTCAGTGTAATTATTGATTTCAAGAGTAATAAACAGTGATGTGAATTGAGTTTCAGATCTGTGTACTTGCTGCTACTTTCTTCAGTTTGATGTATTCCAGCTCCTAGTAAAAGTCAGATTGCAGTTTTGATGGAGATTTCTGTTTTTTGTTTTCCTAAGTAGGTAGGTTATAAATCAAACTAAGATTGTTAAAATATGCTAAAGAATTTTAACATAATATGCAGTGTATCTAAAGCCTTCTATAATTCTATGTATGGAGAGATCAGCCTTGAATGAAAGCATTGTCAGAGGGTTTCAGCGGGGGGTCAAGTCCAGGAATCAATGATTGAAGCAGATTTGTGCCTGTGATCAGCATGTGACCCTGAGAAGAGTTGTGAGGTGTGAAACCCTAGTTGATACAGTGAGTGGGGATCAAAGTAACAGAACTCGTGGATTAAATCGCCAACTTATGCGAGTTTGACTTGGATAGATGAGTTTGACTTGTGATTTCCATACATCCGCGGGCCCAGTGCCTTTAAAAACAGTTTTTTGCTGGGTTTTTCCTCATTATTAGTATATTACTAGTCTGTTTAGCTATTTTTTCCTCTGATGAGTTATGGACAGTGAGAAACAGTGATGAATAGTGACCAAGAAGCCTACAGGAAGAAGAAAGCATCCAAGGAAGGCCATCCACCAACACTGCTGGGCAACTAGAGCACAAAAAGGAGAGGATTTTATTCAACCGGTGACCGTTACAGGCAATTTACAGCCTATTTTAGGTTATTTTCTACAGTTTGGAGGTACCCTTGCCTCATTCTTTTCCTACTGTGTTTTTTTAATATTTTAGGGGTTTTTGTTTTACTATTATTTAGGTTGCCTTTTCAATATTCTCTGTCATTTATTTGCAGGTAACAGGGGTTAAACAAAGTTGCAAACTTGCAAACCACAGAAACTTCAGTCTTAACCCTAGGGCCTAGTGAACACAGTTAGCAGCAAACAGTGATTGAAAAGTTACCAACAAACAGTGAAAATGCCAAGGGAGATGGACTTTGCTTGGTATTACTGTGAAAATATTCCAAGGTCAACTAAGCTCCTCTGTAAATTTTGCAAAGATCATTATAGTGGCATTTTCAGATTCAAATACCACATTGGCAAGATTCTTGGCCATGACATTGGCCCTTGCAAAGGTATTCTTGGTAATCTTAGGCACCAGGCCAGCTTGGCCATTGATTGCTTAAATGAGGCTAAAATGAAGAAAGCAAGAATAAACAAAGAAATAGGAAATATTGCAAGTGGAGAGGCATCCTCCAATACCCCCTTGTCACCTCCTTCTGCTGAATCCTCAATGCCTGGCCCAAGTTTTCATATTCCATGCATGGGTCAACCTCAAAATCAAAGCCAAATGCCACCTCCCCCTCCTATTCCTACAAATTTGAGCAGTTGAGGAGGAAATGTAAACACTTCTTTTGCTCCCCACTCACAACCCGGTGCCCAACCTAGCTTGGATGGCACATGTTGGAAAAAGGATGTCCGTGAGTAAGCAAAGAAGGACATTGTTAACTTTTGGTACTATTCTAACATCCCTTTCAGCCTTACTGGCAGTCTATGATTGATGCAGTTGTTGTTGCAAGTCCGGGGTTCAAAGCCCATATATCTGAGAGCCTTAAGACAGATTTGTTGTTAGAAAGTGTTGATGACCTCAGCCTTGTACTTGTTGAGTTTTACGCATCAAGGCTAGAAATAGGAGAACAAAACATTGATCAATTCCCTTGTATCTTGTCCAAAGGGAACAGTGTTTATCAAATCAATTGATGCCTGGGACAAAGTTAAGAGTGGCTAGTTGATTTGTGAAATCATGGAGAAAGTTGTTGAGGGGGTGGTAGAAGAAAATATTGTACAAATTGACTGTTGGTAGATTTTCTGAGATTAGGTACCCCACCATATTTTGGACCTCTTGTGCTGTACATATTTCATAGATTTAATGCTTGAGGACATTGGCAAACTTTGTTGGATACAAAAGGTTGTGGATATGGCAAAAACCATAACCAAATACATTTACAGCAACACAAATGCCCTCCACACAATGAGAATATTCAATATACACTAAGCACAAAGAACTTATTCAGCCTACAGTGACCAGATTTGAAATTGTTCGTCTTGTGTTTAATGATAGTTTTTGGAAAGATGTTGAGGAAATTACTGTTATCACGAAGTCACTTGTCAAAGTGCTTAGGTACTTAATTCTAATTTATGTTTTCTACTTTGTTGAATATCTAATTTTTTTTTCTAATTTAATTTATAGTTTCGTATTAAAATTTAAAATTTAGTTTATAATTCTAACTTTGTATCAAATATCAAAATACAATTGTTTGACAAGTCATAATTGGCCTTAATATTTCAGGATGGTTGATGGTGACAAACCCAGTATGGGTTACGTTTATGAGGCGATGGATCTCACCAAGGAGGCCATCAAAATAAGATATAGGGATGAGGAGGCCATGCCTCTTTGGGATTGTTACGTGCCAGAGCTACTACAGAGTTCCAACAAGGATGAGGCTAGAGCAAGGGGTCCAAATTTTTATCGTACAGGCCAAAGTGGGATATATTGCATTGATATTTGGTTTGGGGGCTGTTTACCCCCTGGATTGGACATGGCTTGCCCCCTTGGTTTCACTCCTAGAAGTACCTGGCTTTATGGCTCTGATGACTGCCCCTTCAGTGTGATGATTATCTCCACTATGCAGGGCTTTATGCCCATGGGTTGGTGCTCTGGGGCTTTTGGGGTGACCCACTGGGGCACATGCCCATCCTGGTTATTTGACTTGCAGAGGTGATTGTGCTATGTAAAGGACTGTTATCTCCTCCTAGCACACCTTCTTGCACCCACTTGGATCTTTTCCAGCTTCCAGAGACCCCTCCTCTGATGCCTCCAGCCCAGTGCGCCCTTCTTGCTGCTATTGTGCAACACTGAGTCTACAAGGTCCCGGAGAGGGGTGTTGAGGGTTTCACAGCACTTTGGGGTTAGATGGGGCATGACCCCCCCCTCGGCTCACTATTTCATCAAGTGAAGCCAATTTTCTGATTATTTTAGCACATTTTTAGTATTGTTGTATTTTTGGGGTAAAATTCCTTTGTAATTTTGAATTTGCCGTAGGGTAAATATTATTATTTTATTTTAAGGACATGTAGGTTCAAAATTAAAAAAAATCATGTGAGAAGGCTATAAGTATAACCTATCTCGCTCATTGTAAACTCACAACACTTGGGGACAAAAATTATGTTTATCATTTCTCTTACTCTATGGGCTAAGGAAGTGATGCACACCTCTTGAGGAAGTCTATTCTTTGGTTAAGGCAAAATTTTGGAAGTGTTCTTTGGTTTCATGCACATGCTAAGGTGATGCTAGAATTGTTGGATAAACACATGCACAAAGAGGTATCTAGGGCTTATATCTTGATCTCTCTTTGTTAAAAGTTGATAAGTTCATACTCTTTGTGGATTGAATGGTAGTCTCAGTGCTGCATTTTCTCTGATTTAGGGCTTCTTATCAGCCTTTTGTAAACTTGGTATGCTGGAAAACATCCTCATTGAAGGAGTTTTCCTTTGCTTGGGCCTTGGATCTCTATTTTTGCCCTTGCTAGACTCCATCAATGAGCCCTAGAAGCTGTTGAAGGAGGCCCTAGTTTGTAAAACCTTGGAGAGACATCTCAGGAACGAGGCTGGTCACCATCCCTTTAGCCCTACAGTTTGAGGTAGCACCTTAAAACCCTATTTCTCGTCAATCTTATTCAAAATTTCAGTATTTTCATATGTAAATACTTGCATTTCATGGTTAATTAGAGTTAGTTTTTAAGTCTGCAGTCTGCACTTTTATTTCAGTAACCCTAGATTTTTTTTTTAAATTAAAAAACCAAAAAATAGTTTTTTTTTTGCAATTTTAGGCCTAGCTAGGGCTGCGGCCTCCTCATTTTATCCCTACAAACCCTAGGGCGTCACCCTTGGAGGCCTGTTTTTTTTGTTACTGTCAAACCCTAATCCGAAATTGTAGAAAATCCAAAAAAATCAGAAATAAAAAAATTCAATTTTTTTGTAAATTTTTTAGCCCCAAGGGCTGCGTCCTTTTTCCTTCCTAAAACCCTAGGGGCGTCTTCATCAGGGCAGGGTCGAACCTTTAAACTGCTGCAGCAGCAGTTAGGGCGAAATTGCACTGTCAAAAAAAAATGTAGACTAAAAAACTTTTCGCAGACAGTCAAAGTCTGAGTGCTGAAATCAGTTCACCCTGACTTGCTTAGTTGTCTTCATCTTGAAACGAACTTTCCTGAGTGTTTAAAAACCACTTTTAGGGGCTGCCATCACAACTGCTGCCTCCTGTCACAGTTAGGACAGCCTAAAATATCAGACCACCATTTTCCTAAAAAGTTACCGGAAACGACCCTCTAACCCTGCTGAAACGCCGTTTGCCGCTTCGGATACGGAAACTGATGGGATACAGCTTTGATACGGATCCACGATTTTTGATACGGATCAATGATTTTTGGGTACAGATCGGCGGGTTTTGGATACAGTCGACATTTTTTGGGTTAGGGTTCGATCAGAATGTTTGAAATTTGCGGGTTCCAGATTTGTCTTGACGGCAACGTGTGTTCCGGCAGTTACTGTATGACTATTCTATTAACCCGGCGCACAGGTCACAAGTTCCGGCAGCGTGTTCTGGCAGTTACTGTATGAATATTCTATTATCAACAGAACACATGGATCAACGGAACACATGTGTAATCCGGCGCACAGGTCACAATGAATATTCCGGCAGTTTTGATCAACGGAACACATGTGTAATCCGGCGCACAGGTCACAACCACGACGGGTCGAGAAACACCAGTGCGCGAACGGTTGTTTGACAGTTTGTTTGTGAGGACAGGTCGAGAAACACCAGTGCGGACAAGCCCGATGGCCCATGGGTTTAATTTTTTTTAAATTAATTTTTTTAAAACATATAAAGTATATATGAAGCTAAATTGAAATGTAGCTAAATTGAGCTAAATTGAAATGTATAAAGTATATATGAAATGTGGTAGGTATAATAAATATTAAATGTTTTTTAAATTATTATGCATTAACTTTATTATAGTAACTTAATACATTAACTTTATAATGTTCTTTAAAATATTATGCATTAACTTTATTATAGTAACTTAATACATTAACTTTATAATGTTTTTTAAATTATTATGGATTAAATGTTTTAAGTTTTAACTTATGTATATAAATATTAATTCTAATGTGTATATTTGATTTAGGTTGATGATGATGATTATGTAGCTTTAATTTAAAATTTTAATGATGAATGGTAAATTTTAATTTTTGTTTTATGGTATATATATATATATATATATGATTTTATTTTTTTTAAACCCAAACTTTCTTTGCATTGTTTTGAGCTTTCTGAGCTGCACAATCCTGTTGCAAGTGCCCAACCATGCGACAACTGAAGCAGCGGAATGGCAGCTTCCAATAATCCAGCTTCTGCGTCCAGGTACTTCCATACATCTTAATTTTAACTTCTTCGAAGAGACCTTCTCTTAAATCCAATTCGACCAGTATCTTGATACTTCTTCTGTCTTGTTTTGACTCCCAATTGTCCTCTGCAGCAATGAAGGTTCCAAGTTTGTTGCCTATTGCTTCAAGTAATTCAATCTGCCAAAGAAACATAGGGAGTCCGGGCAGAATTACCCACACCTGTTGTTTGTTGTGTGGTTCTCTTTTTGCATCGAAGTCGATTCTCCATTTTTCCAGTAACAGAATTGAGGGTCCCCATCTCCAATTATGATTAAGCAACTTGGGTCCGTCTTCATGATGTCGCAGCTTCAACAAAAACCAGCCACGGGGAAGAATGTGGAACTCAGGTTTATAACCCAACAGGTGCTTCCAATTATCCTCCATCCAATTGTCTAAGGCTGGTCGTCCCGTGATTTTTCCGCAAAATCTTCCAACCAGAGCAAGCTTCAAATAATTTGGGATTTTTGGGATTTGGATATCTTTCCCGACGATCAATTCTGCAGCCTACTTCCTAGGACGTATGCTTCTATGTTTTCCGGGGCCAGACTTTGTATTCGAAGATGAGCCAGGTGGAGTAAGATCATCATGAATTCTGTTGGATTCCTGCCTCTCATCAGACTGGGGCATTTCTGGGATTTGGATATCTTTCCCAACGATCAATTCTGCAGCCTGCTTTCTAGGACATATGCTTCTAGGTTTTCCAGGGCCAGACTTTGTATTCGAAGATGAGCCAGGTGGAGTAAGATCATCATGAATTCTGTTGGATTCCTGCCTCTCATCAGACTGGGGCATTTCTGGGATTTGGATATCTTTCCCGACGATCAATTCTGCAGCCTGCTTCCTAGGACGTATGCTTCTATGTTTTCTGGGGCCAAACTTTGTATTCAAAGATGAGCCAGGTGGAGTGAGATCATCATGAATTCTGTTGGATTCCTGCCTCTCATCAGACTGGGGCGTGCAAGCTTTCTGTGACGTCATAACGGAGGTTTTCGTCTCCTCCAACCTGTTGCGAAACTCGCTATCCGTGCAGAAGATGGCCGAGTTTGGGGAGTACGGCTCGTAATCCACGATGTCAACTGACATCCTATTAAAAGCTGAAAGATAACCAAGAGTGGGAACTTACCTGAAAGGTACTCGCGGTGCTGAATGCCTAACTTCGTCATGATTTTACACAAGTTGCGAAAAACCTGCGTTGACTTGTACCTTCGCACAATTGCGGACTTGCGCACTTCCGGCTAGCTCCCAAAATCAGTTACGTCCCCGATTGACGCGAAAGGTGATACTTTAAAGGTGGCGAATACACAGCAGCAGGTGGCGGTCAACACAGTATGCTCCGGGGCTAGTGAAGCCGGAATGACAGTTGGCAGAAATGTTGATGACGTTAGCTCCCCAACATCATCTAAAGGTGACGCCTTTGAGCATTTGATTGGTCAAAGCATGGAACTCACCAAGGTGTGCAAAGTTCCACAGAGGATCTCTTTCTCTTTAAATCATCCACCCAAGATCGTTGTCGAAGAGGGCCCGAGCATTCTCTGCAACACTGGTCCAGTTATCCCTATGGAGACTCCTACTATGCTTCTACAAGGTATGATTCTCTCCTCACCCATTTCCATGTTTCCTTCTTCTCCTTTAATGCTTCATAATTCCACTGAGGTAGCTGCAACTCCCCTTGTTTCCCCTCACGCTAAAACTCCTTTAGACCCTAACAGGAAGGCTTACAACCTTCGGTCCCTTTCGAGCTCTCTGAAAAATGAAAATGTCCCCTCGGCAGGGGGCCTCTCTCTAGACCCTCCACCCAAAATTATTTTGGGAAGAACTTCCCTTCTGTCCAAAGCAAAAAAACAAGTTGTGGCGGACATTAAAAACGGAAATCAGGCTACAATCACTCGAGCACTTAGAGTTAAAGCCCCAGGGAAGGGCCCCTAATGCTCATTCTATCCTTGAACATAAGAGGGCTGGGGGGAACCTCTAAACAAATTTCCCTTAAAAGGGTGTTATCTACCCTGAAACCGTTGGTACTTTTATTACAAGAAACAATGTTGGAAGGGAAAAAGGCAAAAGAAATAATTCAGACTTTATGTAAAGACTGGAAGATGGTCAGTTTGAATGCAGATGGGAACTCGGGAGGTCTGATAACTGCGTGGAGCCCTGACCTTTCCTTGCATAATTCGGTTGCTCTCGATTCGGCCATTGGAGTAACTATGGAAGCTCTATCCTTAGCGCTCACCTTCTCCTTATTAAACATTTACGGGCCCTTTTTAAATAGGAAACCCTACTGGGTCTCCCTCACTAATTCAAGTTTCCTCTCCAATTCAAACCTAATTATACGAGGAGACTTGAACCTAACCCTGTCTTCAACAGAATGTTGGGGTAAGAAGGCAAGGGCTGACTCCCTAAGTCAGTTTTTTACAAACCTTTTCGAACAGAAAGAACTTGTAGATATCACCCCGTTAAAATTAGAGCCTACCTGGAGGAACAAAAGAGGCGGGAATCAAGCCATCTCCAAAAGACTGGATAGATATCTGGTCAGTGAAGCTTTTGGTGAACGATCGTTTGATCCTAAAATCTTCAATCAAAATAGGGGGCTCTTCAGACCATCTCCCAATAACCCTGGAAATCTCCTTACCTGAAGCTAAGCCCCCTGCGAATTTTAAATATAACCCAACATGGGCCGAAGATGAACAGTATAAGAATCTAATTCTTACTTCTTGGAAACCCCTTACGGAAACCAGAGGCTTGACATTTATGCAACAATTTATGGACAATCTGAAAACGATCAACAAAGTGTCAAAAGAATGGGACAAAGCTTCAAACTGAATTCCCAAGTGGAACTGAAGAGTGTTGAAACAGATATAGCATCCTTGTACCAAAGCAATGATGTTGGGGTTTTCACCATAGAAGAAGTTAAAAAATTAGCCAATTTGGAATCTAAAAAAGAAGCACTTCTACTCCAAGAAGAGAAAAAATGGAGGTTGAAAAGCAGAGACCTATGGTTGGCCGAAGGAGATGGAAACAACAAGTTTTTCCACAAGTATGCGTCGTGTAGACGAAGCATTAACACTATCACTGAAATTAAGACCAGAGAAGGGCACATGGTATCAGCCTTTGCAGACAAAGCAAAAGAAGTTGAAAAGCATTTCTCGGCCATTTTCAGAGATAACCTAGGTAGCTCTATCTCGGAAATCTTAGAAGTTCTGAAAACCTTCCCACGCTTGATCACTGATGAAATGAATGAAGAACTCTTAAAGGAAGTTACGGAGGAAGAACTAAAAAGCATACCTTCTTCCTTCCAAAGAGGGAAAAGCCCTAGCCCTGATGGATTCTCGGTGGATTTCTTCCTCCAATTCTATGACCTGTTGAAAGATGATATCTTGAAAGTAGTCCAAGAATCTTAGAAGGCAGGCAAAGTGCTGGGATCAATGAATTCCACTTTTATCACTTTAATCCCTAAAAAACCAAAGTCCTCCACTTTCGATGACTTTAGACCGATCTCCTGCTGTAATCTCATCTACAAAGTTATCTCTAAAACCATAGCTCAAAGACTGAAGCCTTTTTTGAGCATTATCATCTCTGAAGAACAGTTTGGTTTTCTCAATAACAGACAGATCCATGATGCAGTCTCTCTAGCATAGGAAGCACTGCACACCATCAACAAAGAAAAGCTCTGTGCCTTTGCCCTTAAGATGGATCTGTCCAAAGCCTATGACAGAGTAGACTAGACCTTCTTAAGATTAGTCCTCCTACAGATAGATATGAACTTAAAAATGGTAAATTGGATAATGGGATGCTTACTCTCTTCAAATATTGCAATACTCATTAATGGAGCCCCTACAAACTTTATCTTCCCCACCAGAGGCCTCCGCCAGGGTTGCCCTTTGTCCCCCTTTCTGTTCTTGCTAGTTGCTGAAGCCCTGAGCCGCTTAATCGGGGATGCAAGGTCAAAAGGAAAAATTGAAGGTGTATGGGTTTCAAGTACTGCAAAACTAACCCATACCTTATTCGTTGATGATGTTTTAATGTTTGGCAAGGGCACAGCTGAAAACCTAAGAGTCTACTCTGAGATACTGGAAAAATTTAAAAAAGCTACAGGGATGGAGATCAACATTAACAAATCCAACCTAGCCTTTAGCGAGTTCCCAATTGAACTTCTTCAGGCCTCTGCCTCAATTATACCTTGCCCTAACTCCCCATTGAAGGATTGGACTTGGATGATCAAAAAAGTAGAAACCAGAATTGACTCTTGGTCCAACCGCTTCTTGTCGCGTGGAGGAAGACTAGTTTTGGTGAAATCTGTACTTCAGAGCATCCCGGTCTACTGGGCTATGATAACCTATATCCCTAAAGGAGTACTCACAAAAGTAAGAAAAAAATGCTTCTCCTTCCTTTGGACAGCCAGCAAACAAAAAAAAGAAGGAATTCCCCTTGTCAAATGGACAACACTCTCCTTACCCAAGGCCCAAGGAGGTTGGGGTCTAAAAAACCCTGCTCTTTTCTGTAGAGCCTTGGCAGCAAGGTCACTTTGGAGGCTGATACAATTCCCTGAGTCTTTATGGGGGAAGGTTATGATATCTAAATAATGCCTACATTCCTCCATCCTAAGCTGGATTAGGAGCCCAGGTAAATCTTTTAAAAATGGTTCCATGGGATGGAAAGCATTGGTACTATCTTTCCCGCTGATTGGGAACTGGCTAGCCTGGAAGATTGGAAACGGTAAAAGTGTAAGAATTGGAGAAGATCCGTGGTCAGGTAGTGGGAATCTCTTCAAGTTATCAGACCATTTGATACTTAAGCTGAGGGCTCAAAGAATTTTCTTCCTATATGATGCGCAGGCTAGCATAACTGATTCAAGAAGCTTTACGGGATGGAAAACCGGTCTGGAGTTAGAACTAAACGAGGAAGAAGAGGCAGAATGGGCCAAGTATACACATGTACTGAATGCAAACTTCATACGTTTGATAGAAAATTCGGAGGACACTTTAATTTGGTCCAAAAATGCACGCAATGGTACCTACACAACCAAACTGGGATATGAAGCAGGTAGTGTTGAACTGTTTGGAGAAGCAATACTGTGGTGGTGGCAAAAACTCTGGAAAATCCACAGCCCACTCAAAACCAAAATAACCCTGTGGCTGGCACTTTCGAATAAACTCCTTACCTGGGAAGTGTTACAAAAAAGAGGTTTCGAAGACCCTGGCTTTTGCATCCTTTGCAAAACTTGCGGTGAAACCACTTCTCATATTTTCAACTCTTTCTCTTATGCAGATACAGTGTGGAACTCAGTAACCAAAGCTGTCAACTCCCCTCCACTTCTAGACTCACTTACGTTGGAACAGCGAGCCAAGCTCTGGTGGAGCAATACTAGGGTTCGTAACTATGATGCCTTGCCAGCTCTGTTTGTCTTTAGTATTTGGACTGCCCGGAACAAAGCAATATTCCAAAATATTTTCATGTCTCCAGCTCTTACAAGCGCACGTCTGCTAAAACAAAACTTGTACAGGAACAGAGTTTTGTACCCAAGGCGAAGAAATCTAGAGAACTCATTGCCCTAGAAATCGACAAAAGTATACAATGGGCATTCTTTGATGGGGCAAGTCAGGGCAGCCCTCCATTAGGAGGAGCAGGTGGCCTTGTCTTCCAAAATGAAAGCAAAAAGATTTGTTTCAAATACGCCATAGGAGGTGCAACAAACAGCAAAGCAGAGTTAGCTGCGCTTTGGGCAGTCTTAAAATTGCAAGAAATGCACAGATAAGGAAAATTCAAATCTTTGGTGACTCAAAGATAGTAATAGACTAGATAAACGACTTACTTGAAATCAAAGTTCCAAATTTACAACATCTGCTGAGAGAAATCAAGGAGTTGAAGTCTAGCTTCGAAGCAGTCACTTTCAGACACATATACAGAGAATTAAACACTGAAGCAGATTCTTTATCCAAACTTGCTCTTGCTGTTCAACCTGGGTTCATGGAAGTAGAGTGCCATGGAGACAGCCAAATCTCCAGGTCTTATGTTAAGTTGTACTGAATAGGCCAGCTGATTTATATGGCTCTTGATAATGGCACTTTTGAGCAGTAATGAAATTTTTGTAAGCTCTTTTGAGCAGACTTATGATACTAGGCTGACAGCCTTTTTGATGTAAGCTCGTAAGAGCAGTACAATGTTTTATTCAAATGAATAAAAAGATTTTTTTCCTTGGAAAAAAAAAAATATATATATATATATATGACGTTTCCCTGCTGTATCGTATCCATAAAAATTTGCCGTATCCGTTTCACCGCCCGCATCCGTATCCGTTTCAGTGCAACTTAGCGGGCGCAGAATTACCCTAACACTTTTGGGCATCCAATCTTGGACTCTTAAAGTATGAAAGAGTTCTTAACTACTTTGGACAGTCAATGATGTGTTTCAGTGTTGCAATTGAATTAATCTTGCACTATGATATGTCTACACAGTGACTGCCTCAAGAGTGAATGATGAAATGCTAACTTTGATAACTGTTTGTATCTGTTAACTGGCTGTTGTTTACACTATTTCACTAAGTGGAATGTCCTTAAAGTGTTGATTATTATTCCTACTGTCAAACGTTGATGCCCTAGTGGGTTGCTACTCATTTTTTATGCAAGATTGAATTGAAGAAGTCCTTTTGACAAGGTGTCGATATTATGCATGCTCTGATTTGAATATATTCCTTGGTACAGACATCTGCAATATTGTTTGGCTAATAAATAATGACCCTACTTACCATAATATGCTGGTGTGAAATGATTAAGGGTTAATATTAATTCTCACACTTCACAAGCACCTAATTGACAAATACTTCCTTGACTCCATCTTTCATTAGTATGTCTTCTTCATTCTCTACTTGACTCCATTGAAGGCACTGATCTTGTCTGGAGGTCGTTGGAGGTAGTGGTGTTTGGTGTTGACAGGTGCTATAGAAGGGATCTCCCCCTTGGGACAACATTGGATCCCGAAGAAGTTAAGGGATTGGACAAAGGTGACTGTGGTCCAAGTCTCTTGTGTGATTGCCAT
Source organism: Larix kaempferi (assembly GCA_027924585.1). Lineage (NCBI taxonomy): Eukaryota > Viridiplantae > Streptophyta > Pinopsida > Pinales > Pinaceae > Larix > Larix kaempferi. The sequence continues at coordinate 14,153,404 of BSBM01000017.1, read as the reverse complement.
TCACTAGCAAGCCTAGCCTGCTAGTTTGAACTGTAACAGGGATATTATTGATGAGCATTGGGATAAGCAATTGCATTCCTCTTTACATGCTACTGGTTACTTTTAGACCCATCATATTTTTATGATAAGAGCAGATTTAATGAGGATGAGCAGATTGGTTGATAAGGTGCATCTCTAATCCAAATACCCAAAGTCATGTAATTGCCCAACTACAATAGTATAGGACACCTACAAAATTGTTTCGCTATGCTAGTGCTATACGTGAAAGGACTAAAATGTTGCCAGGTATTGTTAAAGACTTGATCAGAATTCATTAAAATTTCCTTATTTTATTATCTTGATTGTTTTAAGTTTTTAATTTTTAATAGGTCTTTGGTGGAAAACTTTGGCAGTGATACACCAGATCTAAAGAGATTTGCCATTAAAATTTTAAATCAAACCTGTAGTGCTTCAGGTTGCAAGCAAAACTAGAGGATGTTTGAAAAAATACATTCTAAGAAGCACAACCTATTAACACAAAAGCACTTAAATGACCTTGGTTTTGTCCATTACAATTTTCAACTCCGTAATAGACGATTACTTGGTGAGAGTCAAGACATTGAGAAACATGAGACTTAATTTGCTCAATTTATCTAGATTCTAAATTCTAATGCTTAATCATTTGACTTTGAATTTTGAAGGATTGATTTAAAATTTTAAAGTTTATATTTTAATTCACATTTCAGTGTATGATAGGTTTGGATTATTCTCCTATTGACTTGAACATGGAAGAGGAGGATTTGAGGCCTATATCCAATTGGCTTCAATCGGAGGAGGTTCCTCTTTTTCGGCTTGAGGAGTTGGAGAACCTTGAGGCTCAAGCAACTAAAGACATGGGAAAATCCTCTTAGTTTTTTTTGCTATTTAGTATCAAACTATAGTATTTCCTATTCTCTTAACTTCTTCTAGCTCTTGGTTTCAAGCATGGGCTCATATTGTATATGAGATACCTGTTCATCTTTAAAATTTTGGATATCTATTAATATATTGCATTGCATGGACATGGCTTTATTGAATATGAATAAAAAAAGTTTCTTTTAATTCAAATTATATGTATAAATCTTTTTTGTATTTATCGATTGTTTCTCAATCCAATTCAAACTCTTTGCTCTTTTGCCTCGCTGATTTTTTGTCGATTCCAAATATGGTAACATTGGTGGAGATTGAAGCTTGTTTGACGGAGCTATAGTTAAGGCCATTCCAAGCATTCAAGAATCACCTTTCGGAGAGTGCCTCTAACTTTGTGTCATGGAAGTGCAGACTGCAGAACTTCCTAGAAGCAGTGAAACTTTGGTACCTTGTGGAGGAAGAGGTCAAACCTCCTTTAGATCCCAAAGATTTGGCAGAGTACAACAAGAATGGTGAGTCCTACTGGATTCAATGAAGGATCATGTGATCCCTCATATTATCAAGAAGAACATTGCCAAAGAGATGTATGATGCCTTGGGAACCCTATACCATAGTGTGAATATATCCAAGGAAATGCTCCTAAGGAACAAGCTCACCATGAAATGCATGCACAAGACAAATCTTGTAGCTAGCTATCTAATGAATCTAGCAGAGTTAAGAGACCAGGTCAATGCAGTTGGTGACAAAGTCAAAGATAATGTGCTAGTCTAGATTTCTCTAAATGGCTTCAGTTCATCTTGGCACAACTTTGTCCTAGTTATCCGTGGTCAAGAGAAGTTACCTAACTTCAGGCAATTGCCAGATGTTTTCATTGGAGAGGGGATGAGACTAAAGCAAGTCTCAACCAGTTACAACAATGAGGATGATGGACCGGACCTATCCCTCACCGGTAAGGTGAGGAGAGGAGGTAGAAAAGGAGGACCCGGGGTGGGTCAAAAGGGCAAGGATGAGGAATCAAATTCCTCATTTCTAAGGAAGAAAGACTTGAGTTATATCAAGTGCTTTAGGTGCAACAAGCATGATCACTGTGCCTCTTAGTGCCCCAAGTGGAGGTAAGCAACAAAAATGGCAGCAACAGGAGTTTGTAGGGAGTACAAATCCTTCCAGTATGGATGATTTGACTGCCAAGCTAGATCACACTTTACCATGGTGTCCAGTCTTTCCACATATACAGTTTCAAGGATTGGATGGTATGTGGCTAGTGGAGATTCAAGACATATGACTAATGATAAAAAGATCTTCAACAAGGTTCAAAAGCAAGGAGGAATGCTTGTAGAGTTGGGAAGAGGATGCCATGGGATTGGACTCCATATCTTTCCAGAGGCCTTCAGGTGATGTTCTTGAGTTAAATTTTGTCTTGTATGCTCTTGATTTAACAAAGAATTTGCTTTCAGTTTTTTGCTTGACAGAATTGAAGTGTTTGGCTGAGTTTGATGGTCAGCAAGTCACCATCACAGATAGCAGCCATGGATCTAGTTGAGTATTGGCAAGAGGAGTGAGAGAAGGTGGCCTTTACAAGCTACTTGCAGATTCAATTGAGCAGGTATGGCAAGATGCCATGATGGAAAAGGGTTCCTCCAGCGTTAAAAAGGTTATCACCGAAGGATTCTCTCAACAAGAGGTAGTTGACCTTGATGAGACAGTTACTATTGTTGCTGAATGGGAAGAGGGAATTGCCCTAGATAGGCTGATGCATGCACCACTAGTTTTGGATTTCAATATCAAAGAAATTGTACTCATGTTGGGTTGTTCTGAGTCTAACGCAGTTTTTTATTCGTTATTTGATAGCTCTAACGCATTTGCTTTGGCCCTGTATACAAATGAGTTCAGTATTGTAGGAGTGCCAAACAGTTCATGGTGTGGTGTGAAAAGATTTTGACTAGTGAAGATGGCATAGGAGGTTGGCAGGTCACTAATGCAGTATTCCCTGTGCAGAAAGTTTTCACCTTGAAGACCCTGAATAGAGTTCAATGTATATGTAATGCCCACATTATATAATAAATCTAATAAATAAATAAACATAAAGTTCCATCCTTGTTTTTGTTGTTCCTATGACAGCTGTCGAGAGGAATTTGTGTAACCATACGTCAGAGTCTCAGACCTGTTTGTAATAGCAGCATAAAAGTGTCCCTGGGCATGTTGTAGCAGCAAAGACCCATCTCTAAGCTTCAAATCAGCAGTAGCACTTTGTCATTATCAATTCTGGGCGGCTCATATGGTATATTATATTGTTTTTCAAGCACTGTAGGGTGACGTTTTTGGTCCAGCAGGCTACCAAGATTATCATAGAAAGCTGATCTTGAGATCTGTATGTCTCGTTCTGTATTCTTTGTAGTTATTGATTTAAGATTATATTATGCAAGTAGTTCCTTTGTTTTATCTCTATTGAGTTGCAATCCCCTCTCTTTTAGCATTTTAACTTATAATTATAATAAAGGATGATAAAGATATAAAATTATGATTCACAGTCAGCTCTAGTTTTTTAATGCAATAGAGGCCCATATTTTCTTCTTTCCGTCCACCTAACCGTGTTCTTAACGTTGAGAGATGTTGTATGTGAATTTGGTAGGATGGTGGACATTGGACATGTGCTCAGTATTTGGTGTCTTGTCAAGAAATACTTGTTAATGGTGAGCCTGAACTCATGCCATTTAAATAGATGGAAAGAGTAATGCGTAAATGTGTTGACAAAATTGTTAGAGCCCTTGCACTCTCCTAATGTTTTGAATTCACTGATTAATTAATATGTTCAATTGCAAAACTGTTGTGCCCCAATAAGTATGCATAGCACTGTATCTCAGGCAATGTTTTAAAACTCGGACTCGGTCAAGGATCAACTCGGACTTGGACTCGGACTTGGAATCGGTAATGAATCGGAAATGACTCGGCTGATTTGAATTTAATGACTCGGTTTACTCAAAACTACATAAAATATTTAAATTTTAAAGAAAAACAATATTTTAAAGATTCTAATCAATGATTCCAAAGCATTAGAGACAAAATATCCAAAGTCTACTCATGTATATACCATAGAAGGTTGAATATATCAAAATGGCACGAAGAGTACTGTGCAATACATATCTGGATTCTGGAACAAAATACATAATCAATGAGGCCTAAATGGCCTGTAGAGTCCAAAAAGAAACTTGATATGATACCACTACATCATACACCATTCATCATACATGTCATTGATCAACATGATCAATCATCAAACTCATCATCACTGCTAGAACTAGAAGTAGAACTAAAATCAAGACTAGCAATGTCATAGGCAATATCATCATCATTTGGCTCAAGCACGAATTCCTCAAAGTCATCTACAATTGCAGTAGTAGTAGTAGTAGATGAACGTCTAGAAGCATGAGGTTAGGATTCATCTTATAGCTTTAGGGTTAGATTCTAAGTAGGACGAAACGGGGAAACAGGCACAAGTTTCCGAAACAGGGACGCGTTTGAAACGTGACCCCCCAAAATTTTGGAAATGGGGATATATATCAAATTTAATCCATGATCTCAAAGTTGATCCTCCAAGGACATTAGGAAATGACTTAACACCTTACAATTTTGATGAAACTTCCTAATCCAATTGTTAAAATAAGGTTGAAAAAGATTCCCATGCTTATAGTAATTTTGCTTGAGTGAAGAGTACATTTTTTATTAAGGTCATGACAGAGGAGTTCGACAATCAACACCACCAACATCAAGGTATATAGAGGGGTTGATGTGCTTGATTAAATGCCAATCCCATATCCTTGTACATGATAGAATTTGGTGGAAACTTTGCAATCCGGAATCCTGAAAACTGTTACGTCTATTGAATTTTGAATGGGATCTAAAATTCTACTTTTTGCATATGAAGTCCGATGAGGTTGGAACCACTCTCAAACATCCTGAAACAATTAATGGTAATGTAAAAAATTTAAGTAAAAGGATAGAAAATGAAAGATAAGGAAAATACCACTTTTACTTAGTATTGCCCAATCTACTGAGTAACTGAACAAAGCAGGGTTTTTTTCTAGACAACTCGGCCGGTTTAGGTTGGGACTCGACCGAGTTGACCGGTTCAGTACCGAACCGGCCGAGTCGGACATCAACTCGGTCGGTTCAGTACCAAATCGGTCACCCAATCCAGTTTGAAGGCCGAGATAGCTCGGTTGAGGGTCAACTCGGTGAACTCGGTCGAGTCCGAGTCCGAGTTGACCGATTTTTAAAATAGAGATCTCAGGTCAATTTATTGGTCAGGCATTTTTTTCAGGCACCCACAATTATATTTAATTATGTATAGGTAGTAGGTACACTAGCCATGATCCCTATGTTAAGATTATATGCTACTATAGACTAGATTACAAATACATTAGTGGTCAATACATTAGTCACAAATAGCAGCATAATAAGGATCTCTGAAAGATACACAATCACAAAGCACAAAACAAAATATCCTGGGAAACCCTCAAGGGGAAGAAAACCCAGCAAGAACTTCCTCAATATAGATGATCAAAGTACAATGCCCAAAATAGGTCTCAGTTTTCACAAATAAGAAAGACAAACCCAAACTCTAGACACAAGCCAATTCTCCTCCTCCTTCGCAGATATCTCTCTCTCTCCTCTAATGCGAATTTCACAAGTGAGTGAATGAATAAATGAGGGAAACACTCCCTCTATTTATACTTTACTTTTCACTAGACCTTTAACCCAGCTAGGTCGGCCTCACTTTAACTGACTGGGCCAACCTCTCCTAGAAAGACTCAAATAATATCATATTACATTCTTTAGGGTACTAAGGACCCGACTTACAATGGAGGTTTAACCTCATGACCTTTACATGACCAAATGTAATAATAACATCCTTGAACGGAGGTAAAACATCCCCGATGGAGTTACAATAATAAAGTACAAGTAGAATATTCTTTGAAGTTACATTAACTTAACACTCCCCCTTAACAAGAAGGGTATTCTACCGACAACAACATCTGCATGTGTAACTCTACACAACATCATCGGAGGGAGGAGGGGCATCATCAACAACATCATTTGGAACATTGGTTGATACATCTATAAATCATTGGAAGTTCTTCAACATCATCATCATCTTCAGTATAGAGTTGAAGTATCATCATCGTTAGTACTGGAGCATCCTCATCTTCAGCACTAGAGCATCATCTTCTCCAGCACTGGAGCATCCTCATCTTCAGCACAGGATCATCATCTTCTCCAGCACTGGAGCATCTTCATCTTCAGCACTGGAGCATCATCTTCTTCAGCACTGGATCATCATCTTCTTCAGCACTGGAGCATCCTCATCTTCAGCAATGGAATATCTGCAGCACTGGAGCATCCTCATCTTCAGCAATGGAATATCTGCAGCACTAGAGCATCCTCATCTTCAGCACTGGAACATCATCATCTGCAGCATTGGAGCATCCTCATCTACAGTACTGGAATATCATCAGGAGCATCATCACCTGCAACACACGTGACCGTTCCTTTCGAAACTAGGGATCCTGGACAATCCTTCCTTTCGGAACTCGGGATTCAGTCCAACAACTCTGGTGATCCTTCCTTTCGGAACTGGGATCATAGACAATCCTTCCTTTCGGAACTGGGATCATAGACAATCCTTCCTTTCGGAACTCGGGATTCAGTCCAACAACTCTGGTGATCCTTCCTTTCGGAACTGGGATCATGGACAATCCTTCCTTTCGGAACTCGGGATTCAGTCCAACAACTCTAGTGATCCTTCCTTTCGGAACTGGGATCATGGACAAACCTTCCTTTCGGGACCAAGGATTCAGTCCAACAACACTGGTGATCCTTCCTTTCGGAACTAGGATCATGGACAATCCTTCCTTTTGGAACCAAGGATTCAGTCCAACAACATTGGTGATCCTTCCTTTCGAAACTGGGATCATGGACAATCCTTCCTTTCGGAACCATGGATTTAGTCCAACAACACTAGTGATCCTTCCTTTCGGAAATGGGATCATGGACAATCCTTCCTTTCAGAACCAGGGATTTAATCCAACAACACTGGTGATCCTTCCTTTCGGAACTAGGGATTCAGTCCAACACTCTTAGACAATCCTTCCTTTCGGAACTAGGGATTCAATCTAAGGATCAACATTTAAGACTATCCTTCCTTTCGGAATTACGGGATCACTGTCTAGGGATGATCAATCCCACTGCACCACAATATCATCAGCACTACTCCCCCTTTCGAGGGAAGTCCTTACGGACTACTCCAAGCTTGTCACGGAAGTGCTCAAACTTCACACGAGACAGAGGCTTAGTCAACACATCTGCAACCTTCTCATCCGTGTTCACATATTGGAGCTCTATAGCTCCCCTCTGCACCATATCACGGATGTAGAAATATTGTATTTCTATGTGCTTTGACTTATCATGGAACACAGGGTTCTCTGTCATCTTTATACAACTCTGGTTATCACATAGAATCACTGTGGTATCTAACTCCAGATCAAATAGACCCGATAACAGCTTCCGAAGCCATATAGCTTCACAACTAGCAGAACAAGCTGCAATATACTCTGAGATCATGGCTGACCCCAGACTGTAACATCCGCCTAAAGTGCTCTTCCTGTCTGAGACACTTCCTGCCCAATCGGAATCTGTATACCCATACAGTCTGAACTCATGATCTCTGGAATAATTGAGACCATAGTCTATTGTACCTTTTAGGTACCTCATCACATGCTTTGCAGCTACAAGGTGAACACGTCTGGGCTCAACCAGATACTGACTCAAGGTGTTCACAGCAAAGCATATATCTAGCCTAGTATTCGTCAGATACATCAACGACCCAATAATCTGCCTATATAGAGTCACATCCACTAATTCTGACGAAGTATCAGATAATAACTTCAAGTTGGTATCCATGGGTGTGGCCATGGCTTTACACTCTAAAATATCAAATCTTTTCAAGATTTCTACTGCATACTTCCCTTGGTTAAGGAAGATTCCCTCTGGGCTCTGCCATACTTCGAGACCTAGAAAATAGTGCATCAAGCCAAGGTCTTTCATCTCGAATTCTGCAACGAGCTTCTTATTGCACTCTGAAATTTGCTTCTCATTTCCTGTCAGGAATAAGTCATCCACATATAACAATAATATGACAGGTTCACCATCCATGACCTTAAAGTAAAGGTTAGGATCAGCTTTACTTTTGGTAAAGTCCAAGCTCGTCAGAAAACTATCAATTCTTCCATACCAAGCTCTTGGAGCTTGCTTCAACCCATATAGAGCCTTCTTCAGTTTACAGACATGCGTCTCTTTGTTTTCAACCTCAAAACCATGTGGTTGTTCTATCTACACTTCTTCAATGACACCATTCAGAAAAGTTGTTTTCACATCCATCTGGTGTACCTTCCACTTCATCGTGGCTGCAAATGCACTGTTGGTTCTAATGGAAGTGTACCTTGCTACATGAGCAAATGTTTCTTCATAATCGATTCCTTCCTTTTGAGAGAATCCACGAGCCACAATACTTCCATCTTGTATATCCATTTATTTCATCTTTCTAAGTCACTGGATACCAAGATCTTGAACTCTGTTGCAAGTTCTCTCTTGCACCCATCTATGAGCTTCTCATCTTCAAACTTGAAGAAAAGGTTGATGTCTCATCACTCTAGGTGATCCTTGATCTCATCCTTTTATCCATGGGTGACTTCTGAGCCCGTACAAAATCTTCTTCAATCTGCATACATGTGGTTCCTTTAGTCCTGGAGGTTGCTCGATATCTTCTTCTACTTTGATTACACCATGAGTCTGGCTACTAGAGCAACATCTCGTCATAGTCGACTTCCTCTGCTTGATTTCATTAGTCTTGTTTATAGTTGAACCATCGTCACTTGTTCTGCGGAACAAGTCTCATTATTCTTTATTTGTAGGTGATTGTGTAGGATACGTCCTACAAGTCAAATTTAGTAGCATGGTTAGAAACACTTCATAGTTTCTAAAACATATGCATAAAAACATAGGTCACACTATCATAATGCTATCTTAGCCAATAACACAACATTCATCCATATCCCACATTCATATGGCAACTTTCTAGATGCCTTCCATCTCTACCATAACATTATTAAGAGCGTGCACTATTCCCAATATGTCAGCAAAGAGGTTTCACTCTAGATAAGTAGCAATGGAATGTTGTATAGCACCATAGGCTACTTACCCATCACATGCATATCACTGCAAACATTCTAACATACATAATACACATCCTAAATAAATGTGCACACAACTGGACACTATCATTTAAACAATTTGATCAAATACTTATCTTTGCTTGTTTGGTAAGATCTCTTTTGATCCTAGTCTCCTTTCAGGGATTACCGAAATGTCTGATGGTGAAATCTCCTCCATCATCAGAGTTCCTGAATCAAGCTTGAGAGAGTGCTTTGAAGCACCACTATTACAAAACATAATCTTCGATTTCTTCCTTTGGTAGCTTCTTGGGAGGTCCTTCTTCTTCTTCTTCACCTTCGGCAAAATGAGTATGATGTCTTTTATTGCTCTTCTTCTTACATTCTTATTTTCTTTCTGGACAATCTTTGGCAATATGTCCCATCTTATCACAACGGAAACATTGATAAGAAGAGAAGTCTCTTCGCTTGTGGTTTTCCTTCTTATACTTTTGAAACTTCTTAGGAGGATGGAACTCTTTCTTGAAATGAGGTTTTCCCTTTCCTCTTTTAGTATGGCTAGCTAGAGCTTGATCATCATCTCTGCGTAGTGCTTCTCGATTTGCCACTCTAGCCTCCTCTTGAATACATTCTTCCCGTACAACTTCAAATAGTAAACTTTCCTTTCTTGCACACATTGTCTAGATAAAAGAGTCCCAAGGTCTAGTAAGACCATTGAGAGTAGTCATCACTAATTCATCTTCGTCAAGCTTGTCTCCAATTGCTTCTAGTTGTTCTTTGAATTGAGAAACCCTAGTAAAGTAATCTTGGATAGATTCACCTGGATTCATCTTCGTGCTTTTGAGTTGGGTTCTCAAATTCATCTTTTGATTGATGTTCTTTCCTTCATACATCCTTGATAGGGCATCAAACATTTCCTTAGGTGTTTTCTTGGAGGACACTTGTGTAATCAAATGATCCTTGATGGAATCTACTATGATCCTCTCGGCTCTAATCATATCCTTCTTATGCTTTTCCTTGGCTTCAGCTTCTACGAGCTCTGGTACAACTTCTTTAATAAACTTTGAAAGATCATTCTCTTCTAGAATGATTCCAATCCTATACTTCCAAGCACAGAAGTTCTCTATGCCTTCCAACTTGTCATCAAGTTTAGTGCTTGGGGCCATCTTATCCTAGAGAGCAAAGAATAACCAAAAATTAAAGTTTCTCAAAATTGAAAACTGAACTCACCAAAAGATGCGCTTGACTGAGGCGAGTATGCTAGTACACTTGGTTTCTGTAGATTCCAAAATTTCACCCTTGAAAATTGACTTGCGAAATTCTGGTCTACAGTTTCTGGCTTTCTCTGGTTTTCTAGTTTTCTGGTTTTTCTAGTCCAAAGTCAAACTAGGGTTTGCTTTTCGGGAGTTTCACCCACTGAAAAACTTCGATCTTGGTGCCAAAATTTCGATCTTGGAGAGGCGCACTTCCCTATGCCAATTGCACTCAAAAATTCCACTTCTGTGAGAAGCCCTAATTTTTATGCTCGGAGAGAGAGAGTGAGTTTTACCTTGTGAAAGTTGCTCTTTTCAGGCTAGCTCTGATACCATGTTAAGATTATCTGCTACTATAACTAGATTCCAAATACATTAGCATTCAATACATTATTCACAATAGCAGCATAATAAGGATCTCTGAAAAATACACAATCACAAAGCACAAAACAATATATCTTGGGAAACCCTCAAGGGGAAAACCCAGCAAGAACTTCCTCAATATAGATGATCAAAGTACAATGCCCAAAATAGGTCTCACAAATAAGAGAGACAAACCCAAACTCTAGACCCAAGCCAATCCTCCTCCTTCACAGATATCTCTCTCTCTCCTCTAATGCGAATTTCACAAGTGAGTGAATGAATAAATGAGGGAAACACTCCCTCTATTTATACTTTACTCTTCACTTGACCTTTAACCCAGCTAGGTTTGCCTCACTTTAACTGACAGGGCCGACCTCTCCTAGAAAGACTCAAATAATATTATATTACATTCTTTAGGGTACTAACAACCTGACTTACAATGGAGGTTTAACCTCCTGACCTTTACATGACCAAATGTAATAATAACATCCCCGAACGGAGGTAAAACATCCCCGACGAAGTTACAATAATAAAGTACAAGTAGAATATTCTTTGAAGTTACATTAATTTAACACTCTACACTCATGACTTTTTTCTAGTAACTATAAGTGAATAGTTCTCTGAACGCAAGGCATCATTAGAGAGTCATTGAATAAATATATCTCCTACTTTTATAGGTTTCCTGGTATTAAGAATTATTCCTTCTATTTGGGTGGCAGAGTGTCCCCATTTATCTTCTCAAGGTAGGCGGTGTACGACCCATCACTTGGAAGCGGTGTGCTTCCCCCTATATTCATGATATTTTGGGCTCTTTTCTAAATAGAGAGGTTATATATCAGATATTCATTGTTTATTGTTATATTTGGGCATATTCTATTGTACACTTTGTAATTATGCGAATTGGAGCATCAAAAGGTTTCCAGAACTACACAGAATTCAACAAATAGCAGCCAGCAGCATAAGGAGGATGGCGATCCAGTAGCTATGAGGAATGTAAGACCCAAACGTTCATACCACCACTTAATGGGAGAAGTGTAGCACCATTTAATGACACTTGAATTTGGTAGAGATTGTGCGGGCATTTGACTAACAAAAGAGCATTATCGGAACACTGAAACAAAATTAAACAAGGCACTCAGGTTAAGATCTTCTGCACGCATAAAAATCTCTTGCAAATAGATTTTGTGGACAGGTATGTTGTATAAATGCGCAGCACTTAAGGCAACCACATTTAAATTCCTAGCAAATTAAGATGTCCTCTTCAAGCGGCTCAAATAATCGCTTCTCAGAAACAAATTATCATCCCCTTCTCAAACTAAACCAGAGCATACATATACTTCATTCGAGTCAGCTAAATAAATATTTAAAACTGAAAACAGCTTTGACAAAGGAGGAAATTTCCAAATTAGTTACTCGTTTTTATCCCAAGAAAACAGTAATACAAGATTACATAGTAATAAAAAGGCAAATAAACTTTAGATTAGAATCCATTGTGTTATTTTATGTAATTTAAACACTAAATCATAAAGGTCTCAGAAAAGATCAAGAAAAATAAATCAGAATTCTGGAAAGGGGTAAAGAAAAAGAAGCCTTCTGACTTCATCAGGCTGTGGTCGCGAATTGGAGAACATTCCACAATGATAACGAGTTCCCAATGATAACACGTTTAAAACTCAATAGGCTGACTAGTTAAACTATTTATAAAGCTAGCTCTATTGGGTTCCTGTGCCTGTGAAGCAGTCTTAGAAGATGATGAAATAGGAGATGGTCATGAATTTTGGTATTCAAATAGCAAAAGCAGATATTACAAGGTCTACTGGTTATAAAGAAAATTGTATGAGCTCTACTCACACCAATCAAAAGGGTAAACACACATTCAACCAGAAAAAAGTTACCCGTATATTTGTTGGGCCATGGGGTGGTTGGGACGGGACCATTGTCCAAAATCTAGCTTTATTGTGGTCCCCATGCCAGTGCAGTAGTAACCTTAGAAGATGAAATAAGAGAGCTGGTCATGGCGTAGGAGTTCTGGTAGTAAAAGCCAATATTACAAAGTCTCCAGGTTGTAAAGGAAATGGTACAAGGAGCTCTGTACACTCTCCAATCAAAACCACGTCCAACAAAAAAAGAAAAAAGGCGTCAATATATCTGCTTGGCATAAAAAAAAACATCAAGATGTTTTCAAGCTGTAGCTTAGTGGTTTGAACGAAGATAGCCGCATCTTAGTGGTTAAAACAAGACGACAACATGCAGAGAGCCCTAGTTTTAACACTGACAGGTGAAAAGGCAATCAGGAAAGGAACACCATGCCCAAGTCAAATATCAATAGGTATAAAGAAGCATTTTTCACATTTCATTTGCAGGAAGAAATGAGGTTTACTGTAATTACCTAATATATTTAAACATCCCGTGCAATTTGTTTTTTCAAAAAAAATAGCCATTTGAAAAAAAAATCACTCAGAATTATGTCAAATTTCGATTCATTTACATGCAAAAGTCAACAGAATGCAAATATTTCAATTTTCAACCAATTAACCCCAAAGGTCCATAATATTTAAACCTCGCTGGCTTTGATACCAAATGAAATGCCTAAGAGACGTTTCTAAGACATTTAAACCATGCACAAGTACGTATTCTATGGTAAAAAAAAATGCTTTACTATCAGCTGCCCATGAACTTACATGTACTATGTGCTTCAATGTTCTTTTGGTAGGCAAGCAGCAAAGAAAGAACTAGAATGAGCTCTAGATGAAATCTAGATATAATTAGTATATTTCTTATTCATTTTCAATAATTAATCAAAGGCCATTTGCAATTTACCTCCACATGAGGTCTCATTTTCCTCTTCAACTTTGTTCTGATGCTATCGGTGTCAAGCTTTTGTGGAGTAGACCCTGACTCTGTGCGTGACTTCTTTGTCCCAACACCAACACGCCCGTCTATATCCATTTCTTCTGAACCATCATCAGTGTTGTCTGTGCAATATAAAAGAAAAACAGTTCCAATAAACATAGTGAAAGAACGGATAAAACATGTAGTTTACAGTACAGCTTTGAAGTTTAAACTTATCCTTATTATTGTAATGCAAAGATAATTAAATTTACTGTGATATCCAATTTGCCAAACTTGTATGACTGGGACCAAGAGTTTAGTTTCCTCGACATTTCATTGGAATAAAAAATGGAAACAGTGGAATATGATTCTGCTTATTCTTCTGAAACTTTTCTACCTTCATCTGCATCCAATAGATCAGCATCATCAATACCAGCAACAGTGAAATCTTCAATGTCATCTTCTTCTTCCATTTCATAGCCTTCCACAAACTCTACTTCAGGCTCTGGCTCCTACAAAAAGAAAACAAAAAATAAGAATGCAAAACAATATATTAAGGATGATATTTATGGGTGACAAAGCAACTAAAATAATTGTGGCATGATCGAGCAGGACAGATGACTATTATTCAAAGGCATAAGCTGATTACTGTACCATCATCTAACAAATCATAAAACAAAAGTTGTTACAAACCTCCTCGCCATTATCTTCCTCCTCACTGGCTGCCTGCATTTCCTCCATTTCTAGGACTTTCTCATATTCTTTCACTGGGAAATTGTATATGTCACCATAAGTACCACTTTGCAACCTCTCCAGCAATTCTTTCTCTATGGCCTGAACAAGATACAAAAGTCATCATTTGATTCCCATCAAAAAGAAGAATGTAGAGATCTGCAAAAGGGAAACAGGGAATCAAGATACCCTACTCTATCTAAAACAGCTGCTATTTCAGCTTTTGCTTCCCTCCTAGCTTCCCTCTTCTTTTGTTTTGTAGGCACAGCCATGACTTTCTCTCTGTAGCAGAAGAAAACAATAGCTATAAGACTTACAACTGTAATCTCTTGTGACCCAGTATTTGTGGGAATTTAATTTTGCATATGGGAAGTTGGGCACAGAAATTTTTCCTAGGCTGTCAAGCAAAGGACGTGCTATATTAGCAGTCACAGGGAAAAAAATTGCTGAGGTTAACCATTCTAAGCTTAAAAGCGTGTACTTTGTTACTTAATGTTTAAACCAAAAAACAAAGGCTAAGAAATTCAACATTTGTGAAATTCAAATTTCCACGTACTTTAGAAAGATAGGATATAAAATATGCATTATCAGACTACATATAAGTATTTGTGCAGCAGAAAAGCTTATAGCCAGGATACAAAAAACGAGTATATATTTAATATATAAATAATTGAATAAAACTAAAAGTGATAACAAGATGATTATAATTTATTACAATGAAGGAATGACCTGAAGGCTGAATACATAGGCCTCCATGGTGTCTCATGTAGAGCTATGTCTTTACCTGATGGTGACAATGGTAATTACAAATATAATAATTATACATAACATTATTTGTATTTATGTATGTTACATTACCGCTCCCTTAAAGAAAGTTTTGTCCTGAAAGCTTATGGATTTTAATCTTCAATTTAGATATATGATAGGTTGTGATGAATTTGAACATTGTCTATCTAATATGCCTCTTAAGTGTCTTTTGTTCACTTGATACTTGTGTATATTTATCTTCTTGTTAACACGTCATATGTCGCTTTTTAACTTTCACCACTTCACGATTCTTTTAATATTTGTAGTAACACTTAGTCTTTTCTTTTATAATAATAATATTTTTTTTTTTTTTTTTAAATACCCTTAAGTTAGTGCTTGTTAGTATTGGTTATTAAGAAATAAGGGTCACATCGATTTAATATAGCGATAGCAGCGGTTGGATGAATTATTCTGGTAATTGTTTCCAATACTTGCACATATCACGGCAAGGTATAATGAAATCAAACTCAAATTTACCCAAAAGATTATTGTCCTTAGTTCTTGCTCTTTCACCTTCCCAGACTTGGATCAACACACCATGATGATTGTCAGGACTCAAAGTACATAGAGAAGACTTGTTCCTTCTTCGTTGGAAATGTTGTGTTCTATGGAATCAAAACAGTCATCACTCCTCCCGCAGTTTCCAGTCCAAATGACAGGGGAGTACCATCCAGAAACAAAAAATCTTGAGCCTTCTCATTCCCTTCTCCACTAAGCATTTCAGATGGCACCGCCACACCATAAGCAACAGCTTCATCAAAGTTTATACTCTTACAGAGCTCTTTTTCATTGAAGAAATCCTGCAACAATTGCTGCATTTTGGGAATTCAGGTAGATCCTCCCACGATCACAACATCATGAACAAAAGTCTTATCCATCTTGCAACCATAGGATATTCTTTTTTCCCGTTGCTCCATTTCAGTTTGGATGTGACGTAAGGTGTTAATCCGAACACAGTTGTGGCAGTGCCAAAAACTCAGAACACACAGTTTGTGTTATGTGATTTTCTAATTCAATTCTCTAAATAAACTTGCAATGTAATTTACTTCATATCATTGTATAATTGTGTTTGATGGATGTATTTTCCACTGCATACAAGCATTCATACATGCATATATATGCTTTATGGGGTGTCAACCCCAAAAAAAATCCAGGTTCTCTCCAGCAGTCCTTGAAACTCCTTACCCTATCCCCAAACCTTGGTGAAATATAGTCATTACCCTTGGCAAAAAGTTCATAGGATAGTTGGTAAAGGTGGGAGATTGTCTATTTGGAGATAAAGAGTTCAATAATCCCTCTATAGAAAAGTTACGTATGAAACTGCAGCCAAAATCTGCAATAATAGCAATAAATTGACTCTTCAAGGTCCTTCTCATATTTGCAATTACACTAAACCACAAATAGTGTTGAATTTAGTTTGGTGTTTTGACATGGGCTGTGCCATTTGCACTCATGGAGAATTTGGGCCTTTGAGCTCTTCCAGTCTCGGACAGTAAACCATGTAAGTGCTTCGAACAAAACCTCCACAATGCCTAAAGTGTAAATATGAAGAGACATATCTATGGCAGTTATTAAAACTGTCAAGCTTGATTAGCATGCAATTAGGCCCTCTATAGAAACGTTACGTATGAAACTACAGCCAAAATCTGCAATAATAGCAATAAATTGACTCTTCAAGGTCCTTCTCATATTTGCAATTACACTAAACCACAAATAGTGTTGAATTTAGTTTGGTGTTTTGACATGAGCTGTGCCATTTGCACTCATGGAGAATTTGGGCCTTTGAGCTCTTCCACTCTTGGACAGTCGACCATGTAAGTGCTTCGAACAAAACCTCCACAATGCCTAAAGTGTAAATATGAAGAGACATATCTATGGCAGTTATTAAAACTGTCAAGCTTGATTAGCATGCAATTAGGCCCTCTATAGAAACGTTACGTATGAAACTACAGCCAAAATCTGCAATAATAGCAATAAATTGACTCTTCAAGGTCCTTCTCATATTTGCAATTACACTAAACCACAAATAGTGTTGAATTTAGTTTGGTGTTTTGACATGAGCTGTGCCATTTGCACTCATGGAGAATTTGGGCCTTTGAGCTCTTCCACTCTCAGACAGTCGACCATGTAAGTGCTTCGAACAAAACCTCCACAATGCCTAAAGTGTAAATATGAAGAGACATATCTATGGCAGTTATTAAAACTGTCAAGCTTGATTAGCATGCAATTAGGCTGATGAGGGATATGAAATAGTATCGTCCTGAGTAAGAGCCATAATGCAATTAGCCTGATGAGAGATATGAAATATGGTATCATCCTGCGCAAGGGCCATAATACAATTAATTTTACCTCAATTAATCATTTTGCTTCTCTCCTCTGATTTGTGCCCAGTTTTACATTTTAAAGCATAAGTGTTGCCAATTTCTCTCTTCCAAACATAAGTAAATCCATTAGCAAAGTCCTTAACGTTGGAGATCAAATAGTCTGAGGGAATGATAAATATATGGAATAATACACTGATTTGAGGTGTGTTTTGACCGAAACCTTGTTCAATATTGAAAGAACACCTCTAAAACACTACTGCCAAAAAACCATGACGACCATGAAAAGAATTATATACCTGACTTTTAAAGCAAGTTTCCTTCTGCGTATTAAGTATTGTGTCATTTTTGTCAAACGCTGCTTGTTCTTGTGTACAAGAAATTTCGGCCAATATTGCTGCCCATCCAAAAAATAAGCCACATAAGAGATCTAAGATGCAAGTCAGAAAATAACCACAAACTCAAAGTCCCTTCAACAACCAAATTTTTCAGAAAACCTTCTTATTGAGGCAACTAAATAACAACAGAAACTAACAAACATACCAAAAATTTGTCAATTGTTTCCAGCGCTTTTTCATAATTCCTTGGAAGTTTAACTCTTTCCCATAAACTTTTTGGCATATGAGCTCTTTCGATTGACTTCATATACAAGTAAAGCACCCCTGTAAAAGAATCAATGAAAATGCCCATGTCCTTCATCACAATCTCAAACTTAACAGACCAGTCACCAACTCCAATACAGTAAAAACTATAGTTAAATCAATGAAAAACTAACCAAATAGATTGGCCTGCTAAATTTGGTGCTGGGCAAGGCACTAACAACAGAGCTGAGATGTATGCTATGTGGCTATTATTGAAAGCAGCTGTAGGAAGAGGTATTCGAAATTGCAAATTCTGGGAGATTCAAAACTACCGATTGATTGGGCCAATGAACATAATATGATAACAAATCTGGTACTGAATAAGATCATGATCAGAGTTTTGGAAGTAAAAATAAATTTGAAGCAATTTCCTTTACTTGCATTTACCAGGAGTTCAATACAAAGGCAGACCAGCTCTCAAAATATGCTTTGTCTTTGCAAAAGGGATTCCTAATAGAGCAAGAGTTTAGAGAAGGTGCTCTTGTCCCAGAATCAGAAAAATCTCTTTTTTAATTTTTCAAGAAGTTGATGACACTCCTGTTTAATTATTTAATAGGACGGCCATGGTACTTAGGGGTCTGTAAGACCAAGAACCCAAGATATGTTTTTGATGATCTGAAATGTCCAGAAAAATCTTTATAGAAGACTGTAATAATTAGGGGTATTTTGAGGAGGAGTTTTGCGAAGTTTATGACATCTACTCTTGACCTAAGGTTTCTCTTGTCTATGGTGAAGGTTTATCTCTTGGTTATAGCGAAGTTTCTCATTGACTAGGGTTCACCTTGTGATTTTGGCAAAGGTATGGTTCTTGCATAGATTATTGGTATGGGGTTCCTCTCTTGGAATGACTTACTGTTTGAAGATAATAATAATGTTAAGGGGTTGAAGAAGCAAATGTATGAAGTCTATGGATGATTGTTTCTAGGGATTGAAGGGCATCTTCTTGAAGGTTTTATTGCAGATTTGGAGGACAGATTTGAGGCATGTACAGGTTGACATAGTGACAGTCACAATGACAGTGAAAGTGACAGATTGATACTCTTACTTATATCAGGGTGGCAGGATTGGGGCAAGGAGAGGAGATTGTAGTCTCCTTCAGGTTGGAGCCTAAGAAGTGTGACTTGGTGCTCACAAGGGGGTTGGTACCTCCTCCTAGTTGGTGCTAGAGAAATCAGTGAGTTGGTACTCACAAGGGAGTTGGTGCCTCCTTCTAGTTGGTTAGAGAAATCAGGGAGTTGGTGCTTCCTTTGTGTTGGTGCACATAAAATTGAATGTACTCTTCATATACATGAGAACAACATTTTGTGGTTTTCTCCTGATTGGGTTTCCACGTAAAATATTTGTGCACTGTGTATGATTTATGTGTTGATGATAATGTTTGATAATGTACTATGGTTAACAATGTGATGTAATTTAAAGTTGTTGCAGTTTAATTTTTTATAAAAATTAGTAAACGTGTCTAAATACTGATTCACCCCCCCCCCCTCTCAGTATTGGGAATATTCCAACAACAACCTCTCAAGAGAAATTGAAAATGGTGAGAAAATCAAATGGGAGCAAGAAACCCCGAACGGGGTCGAGGGGTCTTGGGAAATCTAGGGCATCCTTGGCTCGATCTTCAAATCCCCTCAAAGGGAATCAGTTCCAGATTCTGAGTTAGACACCAGAGGATTTTTTTCTTGAGGAGATGGTTTCAGATCTAGCCCCTCCTTCGCAAAATTTGCACTCCGTGAGGAAACTTCAAAAGAGAAAGGTGAGATTACGAAAGAAAACCCTAGGAGGAAGGGAAGATGGACAAAAAAAGAAAAAGGGGAAGAAGAAGCTCGAAGGGAGAAAACCCTAGGGTGTCAGGCCACAATCGAAAAGGTAATGGCCAAAAGTAGCAGGAATGCAGGGAGGAGCAAGCCCCAAGATCGAGTGTCCAAAGGGGCCCATTTATCTTTCGCGTTGAAATAATGAAGTTGGTCTCCTGGAATGTGAGAGGAATGGGCAGTCAGCCAAAAGAAATAGTGTTAATTTTTCATCAGGTTAGGGTTATAGGCAGAAAAATAACTATTCAATATACTTTAATGCAAAAGATACATTTAATAAACATTTACAAACATTGAATTATAAAATAGTGCAGTAGTAAACTCTAACATAACATAATTTTCATCTCTTTCAACTTCACACTTTTAGCACTCTCAGGTCGGTCACTGTGTTAAGGTAATTTTAACACTACCAGTTAGATCATTGTGCTGAATTACTCTTCAGTAACATGTAATGTTAATAAATAAATTGATCACATAATAATTAAAGAGATATAGCTGAAGATACTTACCTGAGTGTGAAACCCTTCCTATAAGAATTTCAGTAAAAGACTGTTCCTCAAAGAGGCCAGTCAAAATTCTGGGAACTAGCTAACCCTACAAGAGGGTAGTACAAACCAGAGAGAGAGAGATGACTGAGGTTGAGAAGGTCAATGACAGTCAAGCACAGTGCAAAAACCCAGCACAAAATAAAGTCACAATAAATTATGAACTTTAACAAAGTCTCAGTACAAAAGAAGTGACCACAACTAACTTTTAAAACACATCAAATCTGAGCACATGTGATCAGGTTCAATTAATAAAACTCAGCATTAAACAATCTAAACCATAGGTAAGTCTTAACAATTAGATCTGGGCAAAGTAAGACTCAACATCAGCACTCAATCCAAGCTATCCATACAAGCTGAAGCCCTCACAAATGATCAATCAATAATCAGATCCATACCAAGGAGACTCACAACCTCCACCAACAAGCAGATCTAAACAGCAGACCGGATCTCAGTAGAACAACTGCACAGCAGATTTATCCAGACCCTACAGCTGAGATGGACAGAGCTCTAAGGCTCACGACTGAGTTAGCAAAGGCTAATCAAATCACCATAAACATATCAGACTCTTCAAACATAAAAAAAAAAAACGGATCTCTCATCAACCAGGATGAAACCCAAATAGACTTCCCACAGTAGATAAACTAGGAGCAGATCCGGTCTCAGTAAAACACAGAAAAAAAAAACAGATCAGACTTCTCCTCAGGCAAAACGGGCACCACAACAGCAGATCTGTACTCTCAGCAGCAGATCAGACCTCTCCTTACAATATCACGGCTAGGGCAGCAGTAAAGGACAGATCTGAAAGATAAACTCCAACAGTTGTACGGCCAGCAGCAGAGGTAAGAAGAATTCGTATGGATGATTAATGAGAGGAGAAAGGACTCCAATAAATAGGATTATAATCTTAGAAAAGAATTAGTAAATTTAATCCTTTAAAATTGGGTTCCATAGAATTAGGAAGTTATTAATTAAAACTTAAAAGTTAAAATAATAAAAATTAGGATTTCATTAAATAGGGGAAGACCATCTTAAAAACTAAAAAGTAAAAATAAATAAATAAATAAAATAAAAGTAAATAAAAAATAAAAAATAAGGAAATATAAACAAAGGTCATAAATCAAGAGTTGGGTATAATGTCCCAAAATAAATAACATAGGTGTGGGTACATGACCCATGACCCTTAGAACCAAGGGTATGCATCAAATGTGGACAAACAACCATAATACCCTATATGACCAAAACATCAACAAGGGTGCATAAATAGATAAAATAAAAATAACTCAAGGTGGGTAAATAACCCCATTAACCATAAGTCAAAGACAAGGTACCACAAGACCAATAATAACTCAACCAAGGTGGGGAAGGTACAACCAATCATCTCTCTCTCAAATGTACAAACATTCCATATAACCTGAAAGTTCATCATCACTGTATAAGGAAGGGATCACACAAATGATGTGATCATGTGGTCCTCTCAACTGCTCCTTAGGTCAAATGTTAATAGCTTCCACAAGGGGTGGCCAGTCCCTTGAGAAGACCAACTAACTCACCCATCTCGAAGACCTAGGAGAAGAGGACATCACACATCATAATCTTGGTAACTGACCAAGTGCCTCCAATCTCAAGGAATGGCTTCTCCGCCCAAGGCTGAGCCTCAGTCCTAGACTGGGACATGTTGATCAACCATCTGGTCCATGACCAGGTTCTCCATTCTCCCATAGAATGGTCCTCAACCTCAAGCTGAGCATTCAGTCCTAGACTAAATGTTGATCAACCATCTGCAGGACCTAGGATATCTCTGTCTCAACCTGCAGGATCTGCTTGGTCCTCATGACCAAGAAACTGTCTGGTTCTAGACCAGAATACCCTAGAGACAAATAGGGGCCCTAGCCACATGCTAGGGACTTTGCCATGGCATCAACCTGCTTGGTCCTCAACCAAGAACCCCACGAGACAGTTGGGGGCCCTAGGGTACCTTCTAGGGTCTTACTCATACTCTACCTGGTTAATTTGACCAGGAACCCTAGTCAACTGACTAGGGTATCATTCTCTCTGAGAATGGGTCTCGCAGCTGGACTAAAAATCAACAAATAGTGATAAAGGACCTTATTAAATCCGGCAATCCAGACATCCTTCTCCTCCAGGAGACCAAGCTAGAAGTTGAGACATTCTTAAGTGTCAGCTCGAAATTGTGGAAACAAAGCATAGGAATTGTTGGGAGTTCGCGTGGGGCATCGAGAGGCATTGATACTCTTTGGAACACTATCAATTTTGTCCTCCTCCGCTCTCATTCCTCCCAACACTGGCTTTTCTCCTCTTTGTTCCAGCTTTTATCCTCTTTGTTCCGTGTTCACTCTCAATAGCAGGTATGTATTTTTAATCTCTATGTTCCTTCTTCAATTTTTGGAAAAAAAAGAATCATGCAAATCCCTTCAAGCATTCAAAAACTCCCAAGTCTTGGAAAACATCATTATAGCGAGGGATCTGAACATCACCTTGCATTCTTCAAAAAAAAGAGGGGGTTCAGTGTTCAGGGATCCCATCAAGGAATTGGTGGAGGATCTAATTTCATATTGGGACTTATTAGATATTAAGCCTTTGAGAGGCTCCTTTACCTGGTCTAATAAGAGGTTGGGGCCAGGGAATATTACTGCAAGATTAGAAAGGTTTCTAGTCAATAGCTCTCTCCTGTTGCAAGGGATAGAAGTAGAGTCCCGTATCATCCCCTTTGGCGTTTCTAACCACAAGTCGATTTCCATATCTCTACAGGAAGTAGTTAATTTAGGGCCCATCCCTTTCTTGTTCTCACCACTTTGGGTCAAAGAACTTGGGTTTATAGATCTAGTTGTCAACTCCTGGCGGGAATCGATTATCGGTTTGGCCTTTTATGTGTGGGAGGAAAAAATCAGAAGAACCAAACGAGCCCCGAAGATTTGGACAAGGAAGCTCGTCTCACCTTCCTAGAGTAGGCTTGATGCGTCTCGATCCCTGGAGAAGCATCAACTCCCAATGGAGAACAAGCAAATACAAGAAGAGGACATACAAGAGGAAGTTAAGCTTCATGCAAATCTTCATAAAGCCTGTAGAAGTGAAGAGGAATATTGGCGGTTGAAATCCAGGCACTTATGGCTAAAAGCAGGGGACAGAAACACAAGCTTCCTCCATAAGCATGCTCAAGCCCACAAGATGAGAAATAAGGTTGTTGAGATCAGCATCCAAGATGGAACTCATGTGACAAAGTTTGAGCAGATCAAAACAACAGCCTATAGTCATTTTAAAGACTTATATATGAAAGGGTAGAGCCCGAAGAATGGCTTGGTCCAGGTGTATTTCTTTGGAATGGACAGGGTGGTCTCCGAGAAGGACAATGGAAATTTGACAAAACCTATTTTCAGAAAAGAAACTAAACAAGCCATCTAGAGTATGGAACTTGATAAAGCCCCTAGGCCTGATGGTTTCTCCTTAAGTTTTTTCTACTCATGTTGGCAAATTATCAAAAAAGGTCTCCATCGGATGGTCTCAAAGTCGCAGCAATATTATAAAATTCGGGGAGCCACCAACTCTTCCTTTCTGCCGCTAATCCCAAAAGAGCAATCGCCTTCTTCCTTTTCAAGATTCCGTCCTATTTCCTTGTGTAACTCTACCTATAAAATAATAACGAAGATCATTGCCACTAGGATGAAAGGCCTTCTTTCAAAGTTGGTGTCAAAAAATCAAGGCGGGTTTATCAAAGGGAGGCAAATCCTTGGCAATGTGACCCCTGTTCAGGATGCTATCCACTCTAGCATAAAAAGGAAAGATAAAGGAATGGCTATTGAAATTGACATGGCAAATGCTTTTGACAGAGTCAAGCATGACTTCTTGTTTAGCATGATGGACAAAATGGGGTTCTCCCTCAGTTTCATCACTTGGATCAAGACTTGCATAGGGGCATCGTGGATTGCACCTCTTGTTAATGGAAGAGTTTCTCCCTTTTTTAAGGCTATTCAAGGACTACGGAAAGGTTCCCCCCTATCCCCTTTCCTGTACATTCTTATGGCTGAGGCTCTTAGCAAAAATTGGAGGTGGATAGGATTGAAGAGGAAATCTCGAGTATCTGAATAGTGAGGGGGATTAGGAGCATCAACCATGCTCAATTCGTCGACAATACTATGTTAATGGGAGGAGCCTCGCGTCAAGTAGTGGCCCGGTTCAAAAAGACTCTTTCTGGATTATGCTCGGTTTCAGGCAGTATGGTAAATAGTGAGAAAAATGCCATATATGGGTGGAATATTACGCCAAGAGAAATGCACAACCCAAGTTACATTCTTAGCTTTCCCGAGAAAACGAAATGGGATAGTTTTAAATATCTAGGTCTTCCGATTGTTTGACACAAGGTTACTTGGGAGAGGGAGCAGGAGCGAAAAGCGAAATTTTCAAAAGCTTCTGGTTTGGGAGCATTGCGGGAGCATTTTTTATATAATATATATTTTTTATATATTTTGATGCATATATGTTAACAAATGCTTGTAAAATGTTGAATTAGTTATGGAAACTCTTTGGAAAGCATAAAAACATGAAATAAACCATAATACCATATAACATCATTCATCAATCATCAATCATATAGTCGTGAATTCGTCAACCATAGGTCTAGTTACCAGTATCTATAACATCAACCTTACAGCTTCAAATTTTCAATATATAACATTTTGTGATCATTAAAGTTGTACTTGTAACCAAACTATAGTCTAGAGTCTAACCATGAAATGAAAGTTGAACTTGAAACAATTCACAAAGCATCATATTCATTACCAAAGAGTTATAACTTATCATAATATGCTTTTATGCAGTCAATGACTCAATAATGCAAAGTTGCAAATAGTGAACTTCAAAGGTATGTTTTCCACCTTCTTCAATCAAGAACGGTGTCCTCCACCTCCCGAAAATCAAGCCTGTCAGATGTGGATGTTTTCCATATCAGTGTGAAGAAGAGTTTGACAACCTCTAAAGCAGCGATGGTTTTCTTGTTGGATGTGAGGATAGCCATCTTAGAAAACCTATCAACCACAAACCTGCTATTGTGTTGGTGCTTTGTCACTGACAATCCTGATAAAAAAATCCATAGAAATAAACTTTTATAAGTGTGCTAGAATAGGAAAGAACCTGCACATGTGCTTCTTGCAATCTCCGGATTCGGCAATGCAACAAGGGATGTATGATTTGATATACTTCTCTGTATCATGGTTCATGTTGGGTAAGTTGAAATACTTTTACATGTTGACAATGTTTTCTTAACCTTGAAATGGCTTGACACTTTTCAAGTAATGGGCTTCTCAGATCAATGTCTATCTTGGCTCACCATTCAAGACATACAATTGAGTAAGATGGAATAAGTGCTTATCATGGAGATGGTAATCCAGTACCTCTCAATTCTGTTGGACAGTGGCATATATATGTCCAGAGGATGGTTTGGAGAAATACACCCACAGCCATGCGTTGACCATGATGTGTGAGAACTACAAAGAGATCCTATAACAAATTCTAAGGCAAGTATCTGAAACTCAACAGGATAATGGGGATTCAATAGTCATCCAGTTGAACACCCGACAATGACAACTTCTGGGTTAATTGCATGTATAGCTTGATGTGGGAGTTTCTTCAAACATATGTCCTGAAGCTGCTTATGGACCTTGGGACTGATATTTGTAGGTATTTCCTTATGATTTTGCTTCAGATTTGGTTCTGAGGTTTTGTCAAACAATTAACAGCTGTTTACCAACCCCACAGTGCACACGATATTCCTGTAGCTGCCTTTGACTGATCTTTTGGGGTGTTTGAATGGTACTTACATCAATGTTTCAGATTTCAATAGCATTCAATGTTACCACAGAATATGTATTCATGACATGTCCAACATATACATAGTCAAGAGAGAAACATAAAGGGATCAGCATGAACAGTCCACAATTCCTCTCAACAATACAGAGATATAAAGATAAAATCTGAGTCAAGTAATTTTTGGCAGACCTATAGCTTTTAATGGAGAAATTATCCTTGATAGATGATTAACAATCACTTCAAGAACCACGATTTGACTGATTTCACTAAGTGCTGCTGGTATAAATTGGGAAAGACGCCTGGTGTAGCCGATTCATTCTCTTCAAGTTGAAGACAGACGGACCCACTGGTGTAGCTTGAAAGAATCTCAACAAGCTACCTTACACAATGCGTTGACAGCGGGAGTGATTTAGGGAGCTACACGGAGCTAAGGCGGGAGCATTTTTTTTATGGGAGAGCGTTTTGTAGAGCGTCCGGGAGCGTTGAGGGAGCGATCGGGAGCTATAGCTCTCGATAGCTCCCTCATCGCTCCCGGACAGAGACATGAAGCATTTTTTTCTGCACTAGAGTGCGCTCTACATTTCGCTCTGGCCCAGGGGCGAAAAAGGGAGCGCGCTTCGTGTTAGCTCCCACAGCGCTCTGGCCAGGAGCGAGCTTCCGGAGCGGGGGCGAGGAGGGGAAGGACGCTTCCCCGCAACCTTGGTTTGACGATCCACCAGCAAGAAAACTTGGAGCCTAGTGTTAGAAAAAAGAAATTAAAAGCTCCAGAGTTGGG
This sequence comes from Larix kaempferi, assembly GCA_027924585.1. NCBI lineage: Eukaryota > Viridiplantae > Streptophyta > Pinopsida > Pinales > Pinaceae > Larix > Larix kaempferi. The sequence continues at coordinate 14,126,388 of BSBM01000017.1, read as the reverse complement.
GGGCTTCCTGGCTTAATTTAGCTAGGAAAGTTACTCTTATCAAATCAATGTTGGCATCCCTGCCTCTTTATCAATGCTCCCCTCATGCTTGCTCCAATTTCAATACGTAAGGAAATGGAAGCCTTAATGCGGAAATTTCTATGGCAAGGGCGAAAGCATAATGAGAAGAAATTCTCCCTAGTCAGCTGGGCAAAGGTTAAAAAACCTGTTCAAAGTGGAGGACTTCAAATTCGAGACCTACAAAGCAATAATCTAGCGCTGGGTGCCAAGCTCTTATGGAATCTGGTGACATGAGCAAATACTTGGGTTAAGCAAGTGCTAAGGAGAAAGTACTTAAAAGGGCACCGATTGAGATGCTTATACTCCCCTCCCAACTCCCCCCATGCGACTCAAATCTGGAAACTATGTTTCTCGACATGGGATTTTTTTCACAAGGGACTCTACTGGATCCCTGGGAATGGGAAAAAAATCAAGATATCGATGGACAGTATCCTTAACAATCCTCCCCTAGCAGAGCATCTCGAATTATAGGACCTACAAAGTTAGATGAACACGGCTGGTATTGTAACTCTTTGGGACACTTCCAATTGGGAAGACAGCCATCAAGGGGAATGGAAGAAGTTGAAAAACCTTGATATCCCAGAAGAGCTGAAGATGTCTTATGCCAAGTTCCGGGTACTTCTCTTTGACAAAGCCTCAATCAGGAAAAACGTCAAAGAGAGTCGGGGTTGGGGCCCATCCGATCATTACTCAGTAGCGATAGGGTACAAATTCCTCCATAGTCCTTGAGTGGAGGCCTCAGATTAACTCTTATGGAAAGTTGTATGGAGACGTGGGTGCCTCCCAAAAGTCTCTTTCTTCTGCTGGCTCGTGGTGCATGGTAAGCTTCTAACTAGTGATAATTTAATCAAGTGAGGGCTCTTGGGCCCTTTTCGATGCCCTCTATGCAATTCTAATGAAGAAACTATTGAGCATTTGTTTTTCGAGTGTGATTTTTCTAGGTCTGCCTAGTTCTATGCCACTTCCCCACTTGGGAAGAATCTACCTCTTCCCCGGTCTCCGAAAGAATTATTCAAGAATTGGGGAAAGTTGTACCCGTCTTCTCTCAAAGGCAAGGGGTGGTTTAAAACAAACTAGTTGACTCTTCCAAATTTTGTTTGTTGGAAGATATGGTTGGAAAGGAACAATCGCATCTTTCGCAATGTTGTCTCTCCTCCGAAGAATGTTGTTTCCTGCGCTAAAGCCCTTTTGTTTAAATCAATCAGTGCCAAGGTAACTATGGGGCCTTCTTCTGCTCTCTCCCAAGAAGAACGCTATTGGGCATATGTATTTAATCTGCACTCTTCTTGTATGGGGATAGGACTATCTAATGAATCCTCTTGGAAAAATGAGAAAACTGAGGAAGATTTTAATCTTTGGCGGCAAGATCAATAGAAATATTGTCTCTTCTTTGACGGTGCTTTGAAGGGGAATCCCAAGGTGGCAAGACCAGGAAGGATTCTTCTTGATCCCGAAGGACAAAGAATTTTTGGATTTGCCTGGGGGTTAGGCAAAACCACAAGCAAGTAGCAACCATACAGAGGCTCTGGCTTTTTTGCAAGGGTTGTCAATGGTGAAGCAGCAAGGGGTCCCAGAGGCATGGATCTTCAAGGACTCATCTAATATCATTAATCTATGTCGTACCAAATCTGATCCAAATCATTTGCAATTGAAATGGGTTATGTGAACGCTCTCTTGAACCCTCTTCCTGGACACCGAAATTTTCAAATCCCAAGGAATTTAAATAAGGTTGCAGATGCCCAAGGAAATCGAGCGCCTATACTCGAACCGGGGTGGTTGGTGATAAATTATCAAAGCCTGGATTTCTATGCAATACCATAAGCATCAAAGGACGGCAATGATGAGGGAATTAAAATAGTTAATGCGCCTTGTATGGATCGTCATCGCACCAAGTGTGATGGACAGGCGACGAGATGTCTATCGTGGGAAAAGCTCGGGACATCAAGGCAGCAGGTGACAAATGAAACTGTGCTCCGATCGATGTGGTACGGTATATCATGTTAAAATTTAATATGCTAAGATAGAAAATAGCAGCATTACATTCCATTTCTCAATAATAGCATATACAGGATCACTGAAGAAATAACAAGCACAGCATAAACACAAGAGACACAAATTTATCCTGGGAAACCCTCATGGGGTAGAAAACCCAGTAAAGCTTCCTCAATATAGATGACCAGCAATATACAAAGATGCAAACCAAAGACATGATCTCCTCCTCCACCATAGCAGACCTCTCCTCCACAAGTGCGCCTCTCTCAAGTGAGTGAGTGTGTCAAATGAGGAACACACCTCCTCTATTTATACACTACACTGACATATATTTTACACAGGTACATGTAGGCTCGTATTTAACCATTAGGTTAAATACCCTATTATAACTGACTGGGCCGACCCCCACATGGTGGGTCTAATAACCCTAGTTACCACAACTTCTCCGAGGAATAAACATCTCCGGATTCATAGTATAATCACATCGGAGGTATGGAACATCTCCGGAATAAATAATATACAAATATGATATTCTTAGAAGTTACAATATCTCAACACTCCCCCTTAACGAGAAGGATATTATAACAGCATCTGCACGAGCAAGGAGTCATCAACATCATACATGATACATCTATAAATCATTGGAAGCTTTCTCAACATCATCAGTAACTCAACCAGTTACTAGAACATCTTCAATACTGGAACATCAACATCTTCAGTACTGAGTCTTTATCTTCTGCAGCACTCAAACAGCTACAACAACATCAATATCTGAATCCTCACGATCGTCAGCATCGTCATCACATGATCATCAGCATCGTCATCACACGATCATCAGCATCATCATCACACGATCATCAGCATCGTCATCACACGATCATCAGCATCGTCACATCATCTTGATTTACAACATCTGGTTCATCACGATCTACAGCATCGTCATCATACGATCATCAGTATCGTCATCATGCGGTCATCAACATCGTCATCAGCATCGTCATCATACGATCAACATTTTCCAGGGTGATCAATCCTGCTTTCTTTAGGACATACGTCCATGGATGATGCAATCCAGTCATGTACCTTTTGAACCGAAGTCCAGGGACGATCCAGTCCTATCGTGTACCTTTTGAACCGAAGCTCAGGGACGATCCAGTCCTATCGTGTACCTTTTGAACCGAAGCTCAGGGACGATCCAGTCCTATCATGTACCTTTTGAACCGAAGCTCAGGGACAATCCAGTCCTATCATGTACCTTTTGAACCAAAGCTCAGGGATGATCCATTCCTATCATGTACCTTTTGAACCGAAGCTCAAGGACGATCCAGTCCTATCATGTACCTTTTGAACCAAAGCTCAGGGACGATCCAGTCCTATCATGTACCTTTTGAACCGAAGCTCAGGGACGATCCAGTCCTATCATGTACCTTTTGAACCGAAGCTCAGGGATGATCCATTCCTATCATGTACCTTTTGAACCGAAGCTCAGGGACAATCCAGTCCTATCATGTACCTTTTGAACCGAAGCTCAGGGACGATCCAGTCCTATCATTCAATTCTCGGAGACCTCATGTCTACGGCTCAATTCACAGGACCAAAGTCCGAGGACGATCCAATCCCCTTACCTGTTCATTCAGGATTTTGTTCTCGGAGACATCATGTCTACGGCTCAATTCAAAGGACTAAAGTCCGAGGACGATCCAATCCCCTTACCTGTTCATTCAAGATTTTGTTCTCGGAGACATCATGTCCACGGCTCAATTCAAAGGACTAAAGTCCGAGGACGATCCAATCCCCTTACCTGTTCATTCAGGATTTTGTTCTCGGAGACATCATGTCCATGGCTCAATTCAAAGGACTAAAGTCCGAGGACGATCCAATCCCCTTACCTGTTCATTCAGGATTTTGTTCTCGGAGACATCATGTCTACGGCTCAATTCAAAGGACTAAAGTCCGAGGATGATCCAATCCCCTTACCTGTTCATTCAGGATTTTGTTCTCGGAGACATCATGTCTACGGCTCAATTCAAAGGACTTAAAGTCCGAGGACGATCCAATCCCCTTACCTGTTCATTCAGGATTTTGTTCTCGGAGACATCATGTCTACGGCTCAATTCAAAGGACTAAAGTCCGAGGACGATCCAATCCCCTTACCTGTTTATTCAGGATTTTGTTCTCGGAGACATCATGTCTACGGCTCAATTCAAAGGACTAAAGTCCGAGGACGATCCAATCCCCTTACCTGTTTATTCAGGATTTTGTTCTCGGAGACATACGTCTACGGCTCTCTTTAGGACTGAAGTCCAGGGATGATCCAATCCCCTCAAGTCCACCAAGGACTTCATTCTTGAAAACATACGTCTACGGATCTCTTTAGGACTGAAGGCCAGGGATGATCCAATCCCCTCATGTCCACCAAGGACTTCATTCTCGAAGACATACGTCTACGACTCTCTTTAGGACTGAAGTCCAGGGATGATCCAATCCCCTCAAGTCCACCAAGGACTTTATTCTCAAAGACATACGTCTACGGCTCTGTTTAGGACTGAAGTCCAGGGATGATCCAATCCCCTCAAGTCCACCATTGGACTTCATTCTCGAAGACATACGTCTACGGCTCTCTTTAGGATTGAAGTCCAGAGATGATCCAATCCCCTCATATGTCAACCATGGGTACAAGTATCTTCATCCATACAAGTACATCAAGGCATCATGTATCCTCATTATCAAAACATGTATATCAAAACATGTATCCTCATCAACAAAACATGTCTATCAAAACATGTATCCTCATGCATAACATCTATCATCAAAAGCATATATATCTAACATCAAAAGCATGTATGCATCTATCATCAAAAGCATGTATACATCTATCATCAAAAGAATATAAGATTCCTAAATCTAAATAATTCTAAATAACTAAGTGCAGTAAATAGGTAACCTCATCATTGATGAGACAGACTTGTTATCAAATACTATGCTACTCCCCCTTTCGAGGAGAGTTCTTTTGAACTATACCAAGCTTGTCTCGAAAGTATTCAAACTTCACTCGAGACAGAGGTTTAGTTAAGATATCAGCAATCTGATCCTTAGTGCTTATATATACGAGCTTGATAGCTCCTCTTTGCACCATATCTCGGTATAGAAGTATCGGATCTCTATGTGTTTTGACTTATCGTGGAACACAGGATTTTCAGTCATCTTAATGCAGCTTTGATTGTCACACATAATCACAGTGGGATCCATTTCTAAGTCAAACACTCCATATAAAAGCTTCTGAAGCCATACTGCTTCACAGCTAGCAGAGCAGACAGCCATATATTCTGCTTTAGCAGTACTGAGAGCCACACTAGATTGTTTCTTGCTGAACCATGAGATCATGGCAGATTCAAGACTATAACATCCACCTGATGTACTCTTTCTGTCTGAGACACTTCCTGCCCAATCAGAATCTGAGTAACCATGTAAACGGAGTTCATGACCTCCAAGATAATATAGACCAAAAAATCTAATGTACCTTTTAGGTACCTCACTACATGCTTTGTAGCTATTAAGTGAACCTTTCTAGGTTCTACTAGATACTAACTTAGGGTATTTGCAGCAAAGCATATATCTGGCCTAGTATGACCCAATGATTTGTCTATATAGGGTTAGGTCCACTAAATACGATGACTCATTAACTAATAACTTCAAGTTGGAGTCCATGGGAGTGGCCATGGCTTTATACTCCAACATATCAAATCTTTTTAGAAACTTTACAGCATACTTACCTTGATTTAAAAGATTCCTTTTGGATCTTGCGATACTTCTAGACCTAAGAAGTAGTGCATTAATCCGAGATCTTTCATTTTCATTTCTGCAGCCATTTTCATGACCTGTTTCTCATTCCTTGTCAGGAAGAGATCATCGTCATACAATAATGGTATGATAGGTTCATCATCCACAACCTTAAGGTAAAGGTTAGGAACAGCTTTACTTCTGGTAAAGCCCAAGCTTTGTCATGAAGATGTCAATTGTCCATTATTCACACTCTGCATTGAGTGATCTTCTACATATCTATCTGTGCCATCTCTCGTCAGATGGGTCTACTAATATGAGCCTCAAAATCATTCAAACTCTGTGGTGAGTTCTTTCTTGCATCCATGTCATATGTGTATAGAAGCCATATTCAACCTTGTAGCAAAGGTTGAGATCCACATCACCCATGATGATCATTAAGCTCATCAATTGACTACCGATCCTGGGTACCCATACAGAACCTGATTCATACTTCTTCTTTAATTACATCATTAAGAGATTGGTCTTATCTAGTCCCTTGGAGCAAAACATCTCATCATGATTCTCTTCCTCTTTCTAAGAGAATCTCTTAACCACAAGCTTTCTATAGTGTGTTTGATTTGTAAATATTTTGTTGAACATCCATCGCTTGTTCAGAGTTCATCATTCATCATGATCTTTCCTACAAATCAAAATTAAGTACATGATTAGTAATACTTCATAATCATCAAATCATATTGACATGATAACCTATTATGCATACAGATATCATTTACATAGTTATGCAACTATTTTGACCAATACTTTGGCACAACACTTTCCCATATCCTGTATGCATACAGTGGCTATCTAGATGCCTTCCATCTCTACCAGAACATACTATCGAGAGTGTGCACAACGCTCAGCATGTCAGCAAAGAGGTTTCATTCTAGACAAGCAACAATGGAATGTTTGTCCAACTTACCAATCATATGCATATTAGCAGTATACTGTTCAATGCTTTATGAATGTTTACACTTGGAATACAAATATGCATTCAAGCAATATCATTTACTATTTCTAATAACAACTCAAATACTTATCTTTTATGTTTGTGTGGTTGCCTCCCGCTTGATCTTCTGTATGTCTTCTGAACTTCTATTCATTCTGTACCACTGTGCATGCTCAAGTGTACACTAGTGTCATCCTCATGATCTCATACACAAACATACATAATATTATCAAAACATTCTAATTCTAAATAATCTTGAATATGTATAGTCATGATCATTAATATTCAGGGTTTCAAGGAAGTCTTCTTTTACTCATGCATATTCTTGTTTGATCTAGTTAGTTAAATCATCAACCAAGATAAGAGACATAATATGCAAAAACCCTTGATTACTAACCAATCATACCAAGTATACTTACATAAGGGATCCTAACACAAGGTAAGATTCTAACATGACATAGGAAAACATACCTGGATTAGTATACCTGCTTAGTTATGTACAACATACCTAAACAATCTCTTCAATGATTTAGAGATCCTGAGCTAGAACCTGCATGTCTCATAGGTTAAACATAATATAACAAAGTCATACATACCTCGTGAGTCTTTGTCTTCATGTTGTCATGGTCATGGAACTTGATTTGTCTTTTGTGATGTACCTGTATCTTGTTAGCAGACAACATCAACCTCACACAACACCATAATGCATAAGTACAATCATATAGCCCTAATCAATGAATGTCTTCGATCATTCACATGCATTCATATTGTTACTAGGGTGATAAGACAATTAATAACATTAATCAAGATTGTACTAATAAATAACATGAAGACAAACACATTATGAACTTAATCAAGAATCAAATTTCAAGGCATACCTGAACCTCCTTAAGTCATACCTGTCGAGACTTTTTGTAGTCTTCTTATGTAAGGCCTTAGCCTCAACTCCCCCTGAAACTTGATCTGGAGCTTGATTAGGGTTTGCTAGAGAAACCCTAAAAATTCAATCTTTGACTTTCACTCTTCTGAATGGATGGAAGAATGTGTCTTGCTGAGCTGATCAAACTAGCATTCTTCAATTTTGAAATCTCCAAAATTTGACCCCTCAAAATTGCCTTCGAAACTTTTGGATCTTCTGGACAGGAACCCGAACTAGGGTTTGATGAAGCCCACCCTTCTGTCCAATCAAAAGGTTCGATCCAAGGCTCTAAACTCTTATTTTTCTGAGGAGCTTCCAGCCGAGGTTGCACACTTCAAAAATTCCAACTTTTGCTGAAGTCCTAATTTTCCATCTTTCTGATCACAATCCCGAACTAGGGTTTGATCAAGCCCGGTTTTCTACCCAACCAAAAGTTTGATATTGGAATTCAAATTTTGATTTTCCTGAGTAGCATTCAGCCGTGGACTCCGATTCCAAAAATTCTAACTTTCTCCGAAATCCTAAATTCTGGAAGCCATGAATAAAGGTGCTTCGAAAATAATTCTGTTTTGACAGAAATATGTACCTGATTATTTCTGCTATAACTCTGAAATTTTCACTCCACAGGATCTGAAAACTTTTTCTGCAGTAGCCTAACCTGTCATCTTTCCATCCTAACAGGTCTGACCTCAATTGGATTTTCTGAGAGAGAGTTATGCCAAGTGTCGCAACGTGACCTGTTTATGGGATAATACAGGAGAGCGAACTTGTACGGCGTTCCACGTGTCACTGTTTGAACTTCGGCCTTTGAAAACTTTTCCTGAGATAGCTCGCTCTGTTATCTTTCCATCCTGACAGGTCTGACCTCAATTGGACTCTCTGAGAGAGAGTTATGCCAAGTGTCGTAACGTGACCTGTTTATGGGATAAAATAGGAGAGCGAACTTGTACGGCATGCCACGTGTCACTGGTTCAGCTTCGGCCTCTGAAAACGTTTCCTGAGATAGTACACTCTGTGTACTACCTGTCACTTTTTACGAAATTTCATTTGGAGCTGCCTAGCCCAAGTTATGACCTTTTTGCCTAGGTCACCTGATTTTGACTGAGATCTGGAAGAGGCAGAAACCCTAACTTGTACTGATCATAACTTACAAAGTACAACGAATCTGAGGGTGCCCTTTGGACACAAGATACCTGGAGATGTTATCTAAGACCTGTAAAGGTTTCAGATCCTGAACCTTCGCCAAAATGGATTTATAGCGAAATTTCCATGATGACTGGTTTTTGCTATATAAAACCCTAACCTTCAAATTGTCGTAAGTAAAGCAAGTGTCGTAAGTGCCATACCTTGCCTTCCTTCAGTTTAGCTCTGATACCATGTTAAAATTTAATATGCTAAGATAGAAAATAGCAGCATTACATTCCATTTCTCAATAATAGCATATACAGGATCACTGAAGAAATAACAAGCACAGCATAAACACAAGAGACACAAATTTATCCTGGGAAACCCTCATGGGGTAGAAAACCCAGTAAAGCTTCCTCAATATAGATGACCAGCAATATACAAAGATGCAAACCAAAGACATGATCTCCTCCTCCACCATAGTAGACCTCTCCTCCACAAGTGCGCCTCTCTCAAGTGAGTGAGTGTGTCAAATGAGAAACACACCTCCTCTATTTATACACTACACTGACATATATTTTACACAGGTACATGTAGGCTCGTATTTAACCATTAGGTTAAATACCCTATTATAACTGACTGGGTCGACCCCCACATGGTGGGTCTAATAACCCTAGTTACCACAACTTCTCGGAGGAATAAACATCTTCGGATTCATAGTATAATCACATCAGAGGTATGGAACATCTCCGGAATAAATAATATACAAATATAATATTCTTAGAAGTTACAATATCTCAACACTCCCCCTTAACGAGAAGGATATTATAACAGCATCTGCACGAGCAAGGAATCATCAACATCATACATGATACATCTATAAATCATTGGAAGCTTTCTCAACATCATCAGTAACTCAACCAGTTACTGGAACATCTTCAATACTGGAACATCAACATCTTCAGTACTGAGTCTTTATCTTCTGCAGCACTCAAACAGCTACAGCAACATCAATATCTGAATCCTCATGATCGTCAGCATCGTGAGGATATCTCAACATATCAAGCTCAGTCTCTTCGATGGTAAATTGCACGAGGAATCAAGTACGCAGGCATGAGGTGAGTGCTGAAGTTTGCAGGAAGGAGTTAAGGATGAAAGATGGGTTCATCATGCCGGGACGTGGGAGGAGCCCGTTTAAACTCTAGCGTCCCCCGCATAAGTTTTGGCCGCATCGTGAAATTTGTTTAGTGGATTGGTATTCGGAGGGTTGTTCGTGACGGATCTTCAATCTTCGGCCCGTCATCTGGAAGGAACAAGACGCAAATTGCAGAATGTCGGACAGTGATACAAGTCTAGACTGCTGCCCCGAGCATGGAATACAGAGTGTCTCGACAGAAGTTAAGATTCTCCTACACAAGGTAGCCAGATCCTTCGGCCTGTCATCTGGAAGGAACAAGACGCAAATTGCAGAATGTCGGACAGTGATATAAGTCTAGACTGCTGCCCCGAGCATGGAATACAGAGAGTCTCGACCGAAGTTAAGATTCTCCAACACAAGGTAGCCACCCTGAAGCGTCATGTGAGGTTCAGCGAACTCAGGTATGAAGATCAACTCCGTCAAATTGAAAGAGAAGCTGCTCAAGAACGGAGGGAGCACAGAGCCCAAGAAGCCGAATTTACCTGGAGGCTCGACGCTCAGGATCAGACAATTCAAGAGCTACTGCGTCCCATTGGAATCATGGAGAACCAGATGAACATGGTCGCAGGAAAATCCCCCATGTTGAAGGCTGAACAGGCATTTCCAGGCACGCTCTATGGAGAGGGCTCATTCTCCCATTTCTCTTAGCTGTTAAATGTTTTGCAATTTTTAGTTGCTGTTAGGAACGTTTTGTCATATTTATAGTGGTAGTTTAGGTAGCAGAATGATAAAATTCTCTCAGTCAAGAGGATGGTTTGTGGTTTGCAAAGATAGGTTAGCTACTGCTTTAGTTACTGTGGACAATCAGAAATTTAGAGAGATGTAATTTTGCTACGTGGCCCAGCCACTCTCTTTACATAATAAAAACTTCTGTCCATTTCGGTTTAAAAACAAAGCATAACATGAACAAAATTGACAACATTAAATGCATACCCTCGTGTTCCCGAATAGTTGCATACCGGCTGTTGGCAAGTGGGCATGAGCTCCGGTTGCAGAGCCCAGTAACATTGTACTCGTTTCGACAAAAGTTCTGTGTTTCGGTTCTGCATAAAACAAAATAAACAAGTAAATACCACTGTTTAGAGATTGCTCTAGCAGTCTAGCTTCACTGCTGTGTCAATGAAAATGCCCTAATCCCTCAAACACATAAACCTTTTATTTCAGGGTCATTTTATCCTTTGAAAACATCGAAACTTAATTATTTTTCTAACAAAAAGAGCGAGTTTTCACTTACTTGGCCATAAAGCTGCAATGGCCATGCCTGATGATCTGCCATATTACTTCGTCGTGCTGCATAGCTGCTGTCTATGAAGTCTGCTTTCTATTATGTCGATTATGTGAAGTTCTGTTACCAGAAATGAACGAAAGAGCGTTAAAAAATTTGGAAGTGTTAAACATGGCCTAAACCTCAAACCCTACCAACCATTATGTATTTCTTGTTTACTCGTATTATATAAAAATGTCTAGTATGGTCATGTTATTAGTCCCTGCTCCGCAGGGATTATAGCGATCGGTAGGTCGCCAAATTTTGTTAATTGGCATTGTTTCAATTTTTTAAACCTCATGTTGATTAAAGTTTTTCAACTTTTTATTATTAAAATTATTTTATTAAAAATTAAAAATAAATTTTTGAAATTTCGAAATTAGATTATTTATTTTTTGATTGGTACAGCACACAGATTTGACTAATTACTCTTGGTGTGCAAAATAATTATGGAATTATAAAAATAATAAAATAAAATAAAAAACCTTCATTTAATACATATAATGTGATATATAAAAGATTTGACAACCATTGTTGTGTCTCTCTCCAGCACCTTGCCGGGCTTTGCCACGTCTTGGTGTTTCCGGTCGATCCGAAAAAGCTTATTAGGTGTGGTTTTTCCTTAAGCGAGCCTCTGTTTGTTGGGGTAAGATACACAATCCATCCACCTGTGTATCAAAATTTCATTTTGATTAAGCGAAATCGATTCATTCTGCTTAACTTATAAACATATTCAATTCTTTCCCCAAATATGATCTGTAAGAACTTCTTACATTGCATCCATCATCCAATGTTATCCTCATGAGCAGCCCACCACCTCGCAGGAGTGGCCTTCAAGGCTTCATCTAACGCTAAGACTCACTGCTGTTTTGGGACCTGAAGTTCAAACTCTGTAAGAAAAAATCTAGGTTTACTAAGCCATCATAAAAAAAATGAATAGAATTTGCACGGATTTTTGGAATTATTATTAATTTAGACAAATACAAAAGTAACGCTCAAGCACGGAGAGCATTATATTAGAGAAATTGATCACTTAAATCTCTGAATTCGAACATACGGAGCCTCTGATGATCCGGCACACATGCCATGAGACCCGCATGGCTAAAGAACTTTGCCACAAATATAGTGGCGTGCCCCTGGGCTTCCAGGCATTCGATCTACTGCAGACAAGGCCGAAGAATGCAAGTCCCTTCACATGAGGGTAATCAGTAAAATCCCTTATCTGCAATGCCGAAGAATGCAAGTCCCTTCACATTAGGGTAATCAGTAAAATCCCTTATTTTACAGGCGGCTCAACTGAAATCATTCTCACATCTTCACATTTCACAATCTTTTGCAAAAATCATAGGCGGCTCAGCTGAAATCATCCTCACATTTTCACATTTCACAATCTTTTTCAAAAATCACGGGCGGCTCAGCTGAAATCATCCTCACATCTTCATTTGCCTTCATAATTTTATTTATTTCGCATGAGACCATGGAGGGTAATTGAACATTTAGAAGGCATGTAAACAATCCTAATCTATAGATATCATATATAAAATATTTGCAATACTCACTTAACAATTGAGTTCACACAGATGCTTGGAAAATTGGAAGAGTTTGCAGCAAGACAATAAGCTTGCTTCGGATCTGTCGCTTTCTCAGTCTCTGAGTAGTGCAGGCTCCATCGATTTCTAAGTCTCTGAGCAGTGCATCCACCTTCAAGGAGACGATGCCTTTGGCCATCCCTGACAATGGGTTTACTACTGTCAAGGAAGCAGCTTGGCCTCAAGCCTTCAATATTGTTCAGAATGGGTTAGTGCCATTGTCCACCACTTCTGTCCTTCATTGGCAACTGAAATTTAATGTGTTATTCCCTGACAGAAAGTAGGAGATAAAATTGACAAACATATTTTTTCTTATTGCAATAAGGTTCTAATAGCTGCAATGGCTTATGGAATAACTGTTCCTATTACCTGGTAAATCAAATAGCATCAGAACTTCTTGGGTTTTACCAAACAACATGGATGATGAGCAAATCCACTCACCCAAGCAAGTAAGTGAACGAGTCCCAATATTTGTTGTGCTATGCTTCTCTACCCGCCTTCGGCCGCTGCCCGACAATATTTCTTGTATAAGGGTTTTGCTGTTAGTGCTTCTTCATATAATATTTCAAATGCAAACACAAGCAGACTGCAATTTGTGACCAATACTTACCCCTGCACTATTCAAAATCATCCATGAAGGAGGCTCCGCGGAGCATGCCCTTATGTGTTGGTTTTTTTGTTTTTTTCGTCCAACCACCCGCATAACCTTCTATGCATTCTATTTAGGTTCCTTGCATGTAGTACTTTGTCACTTGTACAGGTTTCAGTAATGTTCATTGCCGAATATTGTGTATTATTATACCTGCCGATGTTTGCAGCACTAATTGTAGCCTACCCATCGGATTCTATTGGTTAAGCTATGATATGAAGAAACATATGTTGAAGCACCCATAGCCTACAATAAACTAGCTTAGAAATTAAACTCTGGCAACGTGTTTTGGGCAGCCGAGTTATGTTCCTCATGTTAGATAGCTGGACACGTTGTTGACAATGATACAACTCACAGACACATACAGGCACGTACATACTTGCATGAATCAACCACGCGGAGGAAATATCAGGCCCTAGGGAAACTTGGCGGAATGGAGCAGAAACAAAGTGATACCACGAGGAAAATGGAAACCTTAGCAACAAATGGCAATCAAAGTGTATTCAACGATGTATGAATAGTCACATTTATCAAGGCTTAGCTACATTTTATTTTATAATTTATAATTTTATTTAGTGTTAAGTTACTATATACACTTAAAGTTGGTCTCCATCCGTCTATGTTGTTGTCACATGTTGCAGACCTGTCAACAACGTTTGTTGTTACAGCTGAAAATTTTCAAATGGAGCAGCAAGAAGTACCTATTCTTGAACTTAGCGAGTATCACAGTGTTCTTGATCCAAGGGCAGGAATGCTGACCCATTCCCTTTGCCTCTCCGTACTTTTAAGACCTTACCAACAAAAATATGCATCTTTTGTTTTCTTATTTTGTCGATGCCAATCAGGTTTTCGATGCATTCTCCATAAGGGTAACCCACCCATTCTTGTAAATTATCGAGGTATGTCGGTGGCAAAGCTTATGGAGCATCATGTAGCTGCAATGACAAAGGTTAACATTGTCAAATAACACATAAAGGACAAGTTCCTTCAACTATTGGATACAGACGATGTGTATTTTGCTTGGAATCAATTTTTATTTTGCCTGTTTCGCATTGAATTACTATTGTTTTAGCTAGATTTGGCTTAATGCAACCAACTATGCTAACTGATTAATAGACTTTTTGTGCCTGTTTTACACATCTTGCAGTTGCAACGTATGCCAAGAATAGTGGAAGGACCCTGATTAGCTTCAGTTTCACGGAGGCAATGAACATAGCAAAACATCTATAAAGTCATATAAGGTGGTATAAACTGCTTGACATCAATTATCATGATTTTTAATACAACATATAGTCGGTGAATGCTTCAATACACAGTCGGGGATTGCTGCATAGTTGGGGAATAATGCACAAAACCCTCAACATAAGCCTATTACCCTTACCTTTATTGGAATGTCTACGGGTACACCTGCCCTTGCCTGCAATGTCTACGGATACACCTATCCTCAAAATACTTATGCTTACACTTCCAGTAGTTATTGTCCTTGCCTAGAGAAAAAGCCCAGAGAACGATGCTAAGAGAGTAGCTCTTATCCTTGCCCTTACGTGGATATCATATTAGAATTTTTGGGTTTGTCATTCAGGGGATCAACGTTCACTCTAGAGTAATTGGTTTTCACTCTAAGAGAAGGTATCTTAAGCAATTGGGTCAGCGTTCAGGTACACTAACCTTTAAGGTCTTAGGAACTTTAAGCTCTTAACAAATAAGGCCACGTTCATTAAGACAATTTTACCATAAAAATGTGTCGCACTGTGTTCCTCTACCGGTGTTGCTTTCATTGTTGTATAGCAGTGCCATCCATTGAACATCATTAAGGCGGAGATACACTTCAAAAAATTTAAAGAAATAGCATAAGAAAATGCCATTGCAAAGTCATGTGTTGAACTGCAGTTGACCAAAAACTTTGTGCTAACAAAAACTATTTTCTTAAAGGCTACGTGAAAGGTATTGCTACCACGTAGCCTTCATGAACTTGAAGGTCCCAAGACTTAAGTAGCAAGGGTTCAATATTGACCAGGGCCCAATGTTGCTATTGGAAATTAGTGAACTGATACTTACTCCTCACAAGGTAAAGTGCAATTTAGTTGTCTATGTATGCCATGAGACTTACACTACATGCATCTACTTTAGTTTTCTATGGATGTCATGAGACTCAAAGTAAAGTGCAATTTAGTTTTCTATGTATGCCATGAGACTTACACTACATGCATCTACTTTATTTTTCTATGGATGTCATGAGACTTATAGTACTTGCATCTACTATATGTTTTAAGAACATGTTAATGTTGTTTCTCATTTGCTTTTTCACCACAGATTTGAATTATTTGAATGCTTATAGTGCTTTTTATTTTTTTTCTTGAGAAATGGATTTTGGCAAGTTGATATATTGGTCTTAGAATTTTTTTTGTTGCATGTGATTAAATTGTTGTCCTTGTTTTTTAATTTCCATGGCTGAATCAAAGAAAAATAATATAGTATATAGCACTTTTGACTTATTTTTTTCATTAACGAAACCAAGCAAAGCCTATGAAAAAAGAGTGAGAATGACAAACAAAAGCACTACCAATGTGTGTTTTATTTCCATTGCCACAAGGATGGCATTATTGTTAAAGCTTAAAGTTGAAGTATGTTCTAAATTTACTTATACAAATCTTTGCAGGAGAGGACTCTAGCAATGGTTTGTCATTCATTGCGTGTGTTATGGCGTTTGGATTAGCTATAAGGTGTCTGATGGTTCAATCCATAACATTGAACTGATAGCATTTGTTCATGTATATGATAGTATGCAAAGGAATTAAACACAAAATATTCCAAATTCCATCTTCATGTATATGATGGTATGCAAAAGGCATTAAACACAAGATTAAAATTCCATTGCCAAACATTTATAAAATATTTGTTTGCTTCAAGATGCTCCAAGAAACTAAATATCTCTCATTTTGGAGTGCACGAAAAATGCATATAAATAGAGCATCCCAAAACCCGCATATGTCTATAATCTTAAACAAACAAGACAGTTAATCCAATCGATGGAGTATGTCATTGCAAGACCAACTGCAGTAGTATAAAGAGTGTGAAAATTTAAAATATGCCAATGGTCATTGCCCACTTCACTCCAAATTCTAACAACTATTTTAAGAGTAAGGGCTACAACCTGTTAAATTTAAATAAATTTAAATAAAGTTGACTTCTGTTAGGCCATTTGTTTAGTTTAACTAAATCTAATCAATTATGTGCATTTTTAATATTTCGAAATATACCTAGTAACAATTTTAGGGTGACAATAAAAACAGGCGAGAAACCTATGTTTGCAATGGCTGTCTAACTAGGAAGGGATTCAATGCATTTACACATATATGTTTGTAACATAAAACTGCAGCCATGCTGCAATTGTTGTTTTGCACATTCAACATGTACAACAACATGTTTAAATCAAAACACTTTGAACAAACCTACAATTCTACCTACCCAGCTAACCTCGGCAGGTATCCGCTGCCATGCAGCCTTGCTATTTATGAGGATGTATGTATATGTTAATTTAACTTGGAATATATTTAAAATTGAGAAATGTATCCACCTTTGTTAGAGATGCCACCTACACCATTGTATGGAAAGTTTAATTCCACGAGTCAATGGAAGAAATCTCAACCACTTGCCCTGTTGTTTGTTGTAGCAATTTCAGAGAAGGCCATTGTTTGTTGTAGCAGTTTCAGAGGAGGCCACCTTCCTATTGTTCATTGTAGCTTAACTCTAAATAAGGATTGAACTTTTAGTAAAATAGGGTTAAGATACTATTAAATTTTAAATAACATAATTATATCACGAAAGAAAATAAACACTACTATCATTTTGTACTCATGCAAAATATGTGACCCTATATTGTGGATGAACAAATATGTAAAAATATATTCATAATGTCAGAGGTTGGTTTGTGGTTTTCGCATGGTTGGGTGAGAATTTCCACAATTAAAAAAAATGAGTACAAAACGCTACCACTGGTTTCAGGTCCAAATCTGAAAAGGACAAAGCTATTGCTCACATGTTCAATTTTCAATATTTTCATAATTTCAAATGACAGAATATGTTCATACAACAAATGGTTCCTACAACAAATGATTCCTAAACTTTCGTGCACATGTTGACAACTTGCTTAAGATACTATTCAACAAATTCCATTTCGTTGCTTCAGGATTTGTTTACTATAACAGACACTCCAGAAGTGACGACTATGGCTGGTGAAGCCGTATGCAAGTATTTCCAGGAAGATTAAGACGGTGGGTTGGAAATGCTTTCCATGGTGTTTATTTTGTGAGAAATTATGAATAACGGTTTCACATAAAGTCTAAAAATCCGATGATTTCAAAAACCTTAGAACATCCAAATTTTTTGAATTTGAGAGTTGTAACCAAGTTGAATTTGAGAGTTGTAACCAAGGTTCTAAAAATTTCTGTTCATTTTTTTCAAAATTTGACCAAATCGTCGAGTCTATTCCGCAGGGTTTGAAAATCATCCTACCAAACATCCATGAGTTAATTACAAGTTAGTCATAGGTTTAAATAATTTATTAGCATATCCATTTATGATTAAAATATTTTTAATTTATATCTTAATTTCTTAATTTTTTAATTTTTTATATATACATTATGAAACTTAACTTTCAACAATATTTCAATCCGTCGATTGAAAATTTCAAAATCAACTACTCTCACACTTTATGTCACTGACAATTTGATGTTATCAATGCTATGATTAATTCTTGTCGTGCTTTAATCTTTTGCTCCTAATATATGTCATCGTTTGTACAATCGAGATAAGTCTTTCCGTTATACTCGCCAAACTTCAAAGAAATTAAGGTTGTCAAACAAGGGAAGATACGCATAGTTAGAATAGATTCACACTTGTGGGGTCCATATTGTAGTATCGATTCATATACTTGGGATATATTTTTTCAAGTACTATTCATCTATCTCCATTCGTTGCTCTAACATACTGCAATACTTCTCATGCCATTTTTTATGCCTTGCTTAGTTAACTTAAGATTAATAAATGATTTTTTTACTGTTTTCAACCAAAGTTGATTTGATTCCTAATGACAGGGATCGTACTTTCCCCTTTTTCCTATAAAATTGTTGTCTCTATCAATGGAAGCATCCCCTTAATTCTCGAGTCACATCTCAATCTTCATAAAATGACATTGTGTTTAAATTCTCGAATTATCAATGGAAGCATCCCCTTGATTCTCGAGTGGCATCTCAAGCTTCATAAAGCAGTATTATGTTTAAATTCTCGAATCACTAATTAGAAGAAATGAATCTTCTAAATATTGGTGAGGGAAAGAGGGATGTTGCTTTTTTATAGGTATAAGATGCCTAAGCTGGTGTCAAAAATTGAGGGATGAGGTAATGGCATAAAGGCAAATCTTGTCAATATGGTAGATATGGTTAAAGCTTTTGCTAGACCTCCTCCTTATACAACAAAGTATTTTGGTTGTGAATTTTGGTTTTACATCTCTATGATAATCACATGTGATTGCTTATTTATTTTTTAATATTCCACATAAACCATATTTCAATCATAAACATAATTTTAAAGCAGGGACTAGCTGTTTTTGCAGCTATTTCTCTTGTATTTTATTTTATATTTATGTAACGTCATTATGCATTTCTTATTTTTTTCAATTATATATTTATATTTATGAGATATAAACTATGTGAATTTGTGGTAACCATAATAAATGGGTATGTTGCATAAAACAAGAGCCACGAGGTAGCAATGTTCCCGCAGTTGCGTTCAGAAATTGCCAACAACTATTGTTATAATATGGTATTTTTGCCACGAAATTGTAATAGAAAAAAAAAATCTTTTATTACAAAATTGCTTAACCATCGAATTGATTTTCAATGTTTTGATGAATTCTTGCTTGCTATTGTAAGAATCACAAGCGAGGCCATGATTTTGTGTACAACTTTTATATTAAAGGACGCACATGTCACGAATGATCGAAGGAGTGATGAGCATAACACCCTCAATCCTAAATTAAATTTAAAACGTTAATCCTTTATTATATCAAACACTATCACATGTACATCTAACTTTATATATACCTCTTTAAATCATATCAACTATATATGAATATAAAGCTTCAATTAATTTATTCACTTTTAAAATATATATCATATAAAATATTTATAACACCATAAAAATTCTAATCAATGTAATATTTTAAAGATTTCATAATTCAAGATATCCTAAATCAAAAGACAATATTCACTAATGTATTAGTTTTCAAAGATTATATGAAAAATAGTTCTACCCTATGGAAAGACAAAGAATTATATGAACCCCCAGACCCAATCTTGTTTCAAAAGGCATCCATACTAAGATGTTTATGTATGTATATATATTTGAAGTGATATTTTTCCATCTCCATAAATGTTGTTTTAATCTAAAGAAATTGACTTTACAAAGCACACCAAACTCTCATTCAACTTACAATGTTAATTATTACATTATCTCTTATTCAACTTACAATGTTAATTATTACATTATCTCTTATTCAACTTATAATGTTAATTATTACATCATCTTAAAATCTAGAAAAAAATATTGAGAATTTAGCTATTGGCTAAATTCTTTCCTTTATCATTAATAACCTCTATATAAAGTTAATAACACCCCCATTTTTACTCACCTAATTTGAAATACAATAAAAAAATTTGTAATAAAGAATAACATTTGGATTTTGGAGCCATGTATATATGTAAACCAACATATACCATGGCACATCTCACCAACTTAAATTGTAAAAACCCCACTAAATAAACTTCTTAAATTATTCATCTCTTTATTTTTACCTTAGTTCTAATACTTATATATACCTTACGTATAATTTGTGATTTTAACTTGATACAAAATCTTGGTTTTGTATTGCATGTATGATTGGCATATCATATTATTTACTTTTTACTGGGATTATTTTCTTAAGATATGTTGACATAGAAAAGTAATTTCGCATTAATTTTCTTGATTAAATGGATCTTTTGCTATCCATTTATGCGAAACATAGTTATTGTATCTACCAATTCGCATAGTTATTGTATCTACCAACGTTTTGAATCGTTTTAAATTGTGTATGGGTAAATTGATATCTTGGTGCCCACTCTTGGCCTTATTATTATAGTTATTGTATCTACCAATTCGCATAGTTATTGTATCTACCAACGTTTTGAATCGTTTTAAATTGTGTATGGGTAAATTGATATCTTGGTGCCCACTCTTGGCCTTATTATTATAGTTATTGTATCTACCAATTCGCATAGTTATTGTATCTACCAACGTTTTGAATCGTTTTAAATTGTGTATGGGTAAATTGATATCTTGGTGCCCACTCTTGGCCTTATTATTATAAGGGCATAACAATGTTATTATTATATTTGTTGGAATTGGTCAACATTGTTAAAAAAAATTGTTCTAAGATCTAGAAACTTGTATTTTTATTAAAAAGTTGTTTTGAAAGTTGGAGAATTGTTATAAAGATTTTTTGATATGCTGTATTTATTATTTATAAGCACTAAACAATAAAAATTAGAAAGTTTATATGGAAGAGATTTTATCTATTTTTATTTATTATTGTTTTGTATTTTTATTAAAAAGTTGTTTTGAAATTTAAAGATTTACTGCAAAGAGTTCAATACCTTGTATTTACTATTTATAAATAAACAATAAATAAACAGTTAAAATTATGATAATTATATTTAAGATATATTTTTTTGTTTATTTAATTTATATATAATTATATTATTTATTATTATTATTATTATTATTTATATATAATTGTATAGAGATTAATAACATGTAATATTAAAATAAATAAATAAATTTATTTTAAATGTTAATTTATCAATTTTCAATTTAATTATATTGGATTGGATTTAACTATATTTTATTTATTTATAAAAATATAAATATAATGTTAAGATCTTTTTAAAGAAAACTTTGATTGTTCGTAGCTGAATAGCCTAAAAGCCATGTTATCAATTATATTAAAAAGAAAATAATAAAATATTTATCTGGAGTTTGGAGTTTGAATAATGAATTTATTCTCCCTTTTTTTTTAAAAGATGGTTCACCATTTGTTAGAGGGCTAAACCTGGGTGGGGAGGGCAACAATTTCCTTGCAACCACCCAAGCTACAACCAATGGATGAATTTATTCTTTTTTATGTTGTTGTAGGAACCACGTTCGGCATTGCACTGGTCTCTGGACATATTTATTCCACTCCGATGCTCGTTCTGCAATGGCTTACCAATGCTAGGAGAATAGCGAAATTTTGACGATTTGTTGTGGGTTAAAAACATAATTATGGATAATTAATCTCCAGTCAATGGTATTGGGGCGGTTTTCACACCAACTATATGTCAATGAAATGAAGGACTATTCACTACTCAGTGAAGTGGTAATAAATGGGAAGATCTTTCCCTCAAATGATAATGGTATCTTAAAGCAGAGCGATCCTGACGGCGGTTCCATGGGCATGGGTGTGCGTTGAACTTGAATGAATGAATACCAGGTGTTGATCGACAAATTAATTGCGAACACATGTTGTATTTTTTGGTAGATCAACAAATTAATTGCGAACACATGTTGTATTTTTTGGGAGACTGCAACCATCTCCTACTAGCTTTCTCTTGGTTTAATAACAAGCACGCCAAATATTTGGCCGTCTTCTCAACCTATGCGTCTCCTCCTACAGCTTTCAAGTAATACTTGGAAAGGTAGCGGTAGCGACAGATGTGAATATATTATGCAAGAATTACCAAAGAAAGGTAGCGGTAGTAGGTGAGGATCAGTATCGATAATCCAAAACTTTAGCGGTAGTAGGTGAGGAGTATTGGTAATCCAAAACTTTAAGGATAGTCCATTCCATTGCAACAACTTCTTATTGCTTAAATACGTTATTTGCGGCTGTAAATGTTTCCTGCCTGATACCGGAAACGAAATGCTCGAATTAATATATGTTTCATTTTCTAAAAAGTTTGACGCGATTACAAATTTATACCAATTCGTAGGTTGATTCTGTTCAATTCTGCAATCGGAAAACCTTGGGGCTGGGGCTCACACTATCTACTGCTCAGTGGAACAAAGACAAACCCTGGGGCTGGGGCTCACACTATCTACTACTCAGCGGAACAAACTCAGTGTAAAAGTGAAACGAGTTCTATAGTTACTTAGAATAGAATATGCTCTAGCCTGAGCCCGAGGTCCGCTAAAAACCATTACTCCCCTGCAGTTAAAACTTTGTACAATTATTCCTTTGCACTTAAAACTCTGTACGAGCTATATGAAACTCTGTTGGATCCCTGTCAAGTTGTTATCTAAAAGTCCGTGTCAAGTTGTTATCTAAAATTCTAATCCATTTAAGGCGTGTGCAATTACACAATGCTTTTGGAATCAATCCTCCCAAGATATAATTGAAGCTGAGATCAAGTGCTCTCAGCGCTTTAAGCTGCCCGAATTCGGGTGGAATTCCTCTTGTCAAATTATTACCAGCAAGAATTCCTGTCGTAGCTAAACTTGCAGCTAAAAATGGGTTGTCGAATATATAGTACCTGCAGACTGTACTCGGGCTCGCCGTCAAACTGAAAAACGAACCTCGGGTCGGGCTCTGCTCGGACGTTCAAGTGAAGTTGAGGACCCTGTTTCGAATCCCCGGATGAGTTTTTCCCAATAGAAACCCACCCACTGTGGTTCACGACCAACCTCTTGCGGGCTCCCTCCAAGTCCAAAGGAACAATGAATTTACCCAGCACCTTCCCCAGGTTCATACCACAGTTCGAACCCTGCCAGCACGTGTAAATTGCAATCTCCATCTGCGAATTCGAAACCCCCAGACATGAAATCTTCGACATCTTTAGCATCTCCGAATGCTCCAGATGAAAGCTCGCCGCCAAGTTCTAGACGTCAGGGGCCGCAGCGTCGTCCGAAATGAGCGAAACTACCGCTATCTGAACCTGGAGTTTGTCGAATTTAATCACGGGGGCTTCACTAGAAGGAAATATAATATCACGTTCATTCATATTGTGGTATTAAATATTCATGAAAACCTAAAAATTATATTGCTTATATATTAAGGGGCAAAGGGTTTTTTTTATTTAATGTAACAATACAAAAATACTTTGGGGTCTTTTTAATATGGGTGGGCTGACAAATATCTGCCAAATGGAGATGGAGGGATCACGGTCGAATGAGAAATCGAGTTGAGGCAAGGCTCGGGCTTACCAATACGTAGAGAAATCGTGTCTTGAGGCATGCTTGAGGCCAGGGATTTTGTGGTGAAGTGGGTTTCCAGTCGATCATAGTCGAGAGACAGTGGTCATTGATATCCAATTGTTACCAATAGCACTCAGCCAGTTGTTACCAATAGCATTGGGAGGCTCTAAGCCTCTAGGGCCTGTTATAGGCCCTCGATAGGCCTTGGGGGATTGAATACCCAACCACTCGTGCCTATTACAGGTTGTGGGAGGTTTAGTTAGCCTCCTAGAGCTTGTTACAGGCCCTGGGGGCTTGGATACCTAGCCCACAACAGGCTTAGTCAGCGATTGGGGAACTGCAACCTGCAATCTAAATGTTGTACTATGTGCATTGGCTCTAGTGACATACAACAAGTGATCTCCTATCTCTTCACTAGACCATTAGATGTTGCAAATCATAATGATATGTGGTTGAGTAATTACATTGTGGGTGAAGTAATGTGCATCCACAATATACATCGAAAGAAGCAAGGTGCATTGTAGAATGCATGTGGGGTCATAAGAGGGGTATCATATCAATATAATAGATAGAAATATAAAGGGGTATAAAAAATGTTAATGAAAAAATTGATACATACAATATCTAGTGAAAATAGGGGTTTTTTTTTTTAAATTGGGAAGGCATATTGGGAGGGAGTTAAAAAAACGATTTTGGAAGGTATTTTCCAATATTTAGTGAAATTAGGGGTATTGTTTCATATGCCACAAACGAACATGATATGATAGCGGTTTATTACGTGAAGCCCCCGTGAATTTAATCTGGCAAAAACAAGGAAATCTCGAAGAATGAAAGCCTGCTCTTGTGGGTTTGGAGGCCATCGGAATTCTCAGAGCCAAACCTCCTACCAAAACCTGCACGAACAGACACAAATCCATTTGTACCAAAAAATAATAATCTCAGAATGTCATCAGATCGAATCCTATTGAACACACTTGAAATCAAGGCTTCTCAGAATGTCATCAGATCGAATCATGTTGTAGAGGTTTATTGTTAGTTTTCCCATACATATACACACTGGAATAATTTTCCAGGCCGATCTATCTAAATGACAGGAGAATTGGTTGTCACAAAGGATGGAGATGGTGAGGACAGAGAGGAGAACGCAACAATTGTCAAGAGTTCGTGTCACAAAGGCTGGAGATGGTGAGGACGGAGAGGAGAGCACAACAATTGTCAAGACTTCGAATCCTGTGGAGGCATAAATTTTGTTTCAACGCAGAGATTTCCCAGTGTGAGTTGTGAAACATATTGTTAATTAAAAACTGGAGGTGGATTTCCGATGTTATATGTTAAATAGCCTGTGAGTTGTGAAGCATATTGTTAATTAAAAACTGGAACGTGGATTTCCAATGCTTTATGTTAAATACCCTCTCGAAACTTTGCATGACACACACGGATGGAGACGGTAACCATATACAAATGGCAACATGAAAATATTAACCCTTGTCAAAGCGAGCAGGTGGCTTAGCGGAGGTAGTTAGAGCAAGTGGTGAAGCCTCCAAAAATGAAAAGTTTAATTCACAATAAGAGGTCAGGTTATAAAAACTTTCATTAAACTATAGAAAACATATCATAAAAATTTGAAATGGTCGTTGCATATTTGCCAAAACCGGGGCCAGCATGTGCGGACGAGACCTCACTAGTATAATGGCCCTGTACTCTGCGCAATGTAAGATGTGACGTCATTCCGCCACCTCCTCCCGGGGAGGGAAAAACGAGGGCGATGTCATCGTCCTGCAGCCAATTACAATTTTAGAAATGTATTTTTAATAATTCGATTTTATAAAAAATATTTCAACCTATACTTAAACTATAGACAAAAACAAAAAATTTATAGACTCTAATCAAATTAATAGGGGTTTTTCGATCCATAGATGATCCCCTTCGGGGACATAATAATGGTATTGCTCTACAATTTGTTGTAACCATTTGTTGCTGTGAGTGTGTTGACAACTTAACTTAAATGCACTTGTGGAGGATATAAATCGATAGAGTATTGAGGTTTGATTATGTAGATGAAGGAGATAGTTGTACATCATAACACATTAAATTAGTGCTTTTAGACTTGCCAAAGATTTGTTGAGTTTAGCAAGTTTGTTGCAAAACAAGTACTCGAAGAGACTTGCCTAGCAAACTTGCCACTCGCTAAACTCGACCAAAACTCACCAGACTTGCCAAAATCGCCAGAGATGGTAATATTAAATTACGAAAGTAAAAATGGAATTCTCCTTATCTTTCATTTTATATCATTCTACTTAAATTTTTAACATTACCATTATGTAATGTCCCCATTTTTGGATTCCCTTGTTCTACGATTGGAGATGGACTTTTGAGGCTTTTGTCAACCAGGTCATAGGAGTGAGATTGTGTTACCAGTCAGTTAGGAGGGTTTGGAGGAGTTTTATGGGGCCTAACCTAGTCCATTCACCATTATTCATCTTCAAGATCACTTATGCACAGTTCGTTCTTAGTTCCATTGCATTTCGAGGATTCCCGTAAATTGGGAGGATTATTGTCCATAATTTAATTTAATTCACTGAGGGTGTCATCTCGATCATATTATTTGAGGGAACACCTTAGCATACTAGCTCGATGGAACCAGGATGAAGAGCTTTAAATGATGGGAAGATAAAAAGGTGACTTTAAGTGCCCATAAAGGTGTAAAAACAAATAAAGTGAATTTGGGGGTTAAAAAGTGATTCAATTAATAATGTGAATAATAACTTTAGAAAGTCACTTAAATAATTTAGGTGAATGAGGAGAAAATAAAAAGGGGCCTATAAAAGAGAGAAGAGAACTCATTCTCGGTCATTCATGAATTAATTTCGAAAAAGTGATTTTGGAGAGCTATTGTGGCTTCTTTCTCTTTGGACAAAAACCCTAAGTGAAAATGTTGATTTCGGTTGTGAAAGCATCCACCCTAGTAAATTAGTTCGGAAAGATCACTCAAATCTCTTGCTTCTGCTTCATTGTCGTGGATGGGACAAAGGTTTACAAGTATATTAGGAAAGTTTTAACCAAGTTTCAGTGACTTTTGGTTAGGGGGGCACTTGCTCCGGAGGACATGAGGGCACTTTCAGCTCCACATATTTCTTATCTACTCATAGTTGAGAATTAGGGGGCAAGTTACATTTCTTTTGTTGCTTACACTACCCATATTGGGCGTTGATTACTGTATAGTTCATGTGCTTCTTCTTAAGGAGGGCGTACCCATTGGATGGGTGATTTAGGGAAGGACAAAGGGACAACCACCAAAGAGGGAGAGGGCGCATTCATTTGGGGCTACTACAGGCGTATATATGTGTTGCATGCTACTTGAAGGGAAGTATCTTAGCACTGTGGGTTATCTCCATATATAGGTACAACTGCCATCTTCATTTCCCAACCAACTCGTGGACACCAAGGTGCTATTTTAGAGTTTTCCAATACAAAAAGGGGATTGTATTCCATCAAATAGAGGGATGTCATATCATGAAACCCACAGGTCATAAGTGTATTTATTTTTAGATCTGAAATATCCTTGAAGATCGTTGTTAGAAGTGTGAAAATAATTGATGAAATTCCCCTTTGATTTCCATGCAAAAGATATTATATTTTGATGATCAAATTACATGGTTGAGAATATATGTTGATGGTCTACAATCTGCAAACCAATACAGTCCAAAAACAAACCCAAGCATACTGTTATACAAGCATTTGACAAATGAAACTCAAAATTCATAGCTACAATAAACTCAGGGATCATACTGGTTTGAAGGACACCTACAACAGTCTTAAACATTGTTCACTAAGTGTTTGACAAAAGTCATCAGTTAGAATTCACCATCAGTCAAACTCAAATCATCCTAGAATTGAGTGGGGCCACTATAGTGGTAATAGAGCACTTTGGCTAAAGTGTTCGTAAAAAATCATAAACCAAAATATACTAGCAGTAAGCTTTAAAATCATACCAGTGCTAGCTAGGGGCATTACATATTAATTGTTTCGGAATGTTTGAGAGTGGTTCCAACCTCATTGGACTTCATATGCAAAAAGTAGAATTTTAGATCCCATTTAGAATTCAATTGACTTAACAATGTTCAAGGTTTCAAGGTAGCAACATTTCCACTGGATTTTATCATGTATGATAGTAGGCGATTGGCATTTAATCAAGTGCATCAACTCCTCTATGTACCACGATGTTGGTGGTGTTGATTATTTCACTCCTTTGTCATGAATTTAGTAAAAATGTAACCTTCACTCTAGCAAAATTACTTATTAGTCATGCAAAGCTTTTCTACCTTTTTTAATGCCTGGATTAGGAGGTTTCATCAAAATTGTAGGTTGTCGACTAATGTTTTCATAAGATCAACTTTGAGATTCAAGATAGAGGCAAGGGCTAGAACCTAGAGGTGGGGGACACAGGGTGCTATTAACAAATAGGGTCCCAATATAGGCAATAATTTTGATGATATGTAGTCATTTGTTGTAGCATGAAGTTTTGAAGTTTTTTTTACTCGAGAGGTAATTTAAAGCCTCTTTATTTATGTATTTTGAGTTAGATATTATGCACCCGTAACTTTTTTTATACTTTATGTATGAATCTTCTACTCGTGATTTGAATTGGCTTGAACACCCAATACACTTGCATCACAATTGTTGCTTCGGTCTAGCAATGTTGGTAATAGCTCCGCTAGGCCCTATTCCAGGCATCCTACTTCTCGTAGTCATGCATGAGACTTGAGATTGGACTTGAAGATATTGTCTATTTTGATTTTCTACTTATGTTTTAAGTTATGTAGTTGAACTTGGTACTTATGCTTCAAGGAATCATCTTTCAGTTCATTATTTTGCATATAAATATGGAGTATCAAATGTTGTATTATCATTTTTATGAGATGATGTAATGAATTTTTGCATAGAATGTGGTTTTATAACTTATATGGATTAAAAATGTCGGTAGTATATTCTTTTGTGCACAAAATGTATTATGTCTTGAGTTTTGTTTCTATTTGTCGAGTCTTTATCTAAGTCTTATCCGAGTCACCGAGTCTATCGAGTCCCAAGCCTGAGTCTTTTTCAAGTCCAAGTACGACAACATTACATTAAATAGCATGGACCATCAAAGTCATCTAACCAATTCAATTATGTCCTAGAGAGCACCCATTTCACCTTCCCTACTAGAACACTAAAATTACTATTAGAAAATAACCTGAGTACAGTGACCAAATAGTACATACTTCCTACAATCGTCATGTGTCTTTTCGAGATACAGGAATGGGTCCTCTTCAAAAATAGGAAATCCTTTGGAATATGGACTTTGATAATTCAAACTCCAAACAAAGCCTTGATGTCAGATTTCTCCTTTTTTATCCCAAGGGGATAGCCATGCCTTTCACTTTTGTAATGTCCCCATTCAAATAAATATCAAAAAGAGGAAATTCCACCAATCTACTAGTTTCCTAGGTTGGGGTGGAAACATTAGATTTGGAATAAGGAGACTATAAAACCCCAAATGGACATTAGATTGACATAAATATATTAAAAGGGGTTAAATATATATTTATGATAGGAAAATAAGGTGGCACTTGGTCATGGAGACACATTGGTGGTGTGGGACCCACACAAAGCTTGATTCCTCATGCCACATGGCATTCTATTCTCACCCATTCGAATCCAAGGTGGAGTCTAGTGATCTTGGGAAGTTGAAAGGTTAATATACTTGGCATTACTCAATGAAGGTCGAATTGGAGTGGAAGAGTAACTCCCATGGAAGAGGAAGAGGCATTTGAGAGATATTGAGACACTTGGGCTAGATTCCCTAGCTTCTATGACAACAATGATGAAGATGTTATGACACCTATGACACAAATCAAACCTAAATGCTGACATCTGACATATATGAAATTTCAGGGCTAAAACTATCCTCCAAGAAGGCGCACAAGGGAGTTAGGGCAGCCAAAGAGACACCAATTTGAATTGAGGGAAGATGGACAAGTGGCACACATTGGAATCTCTTCCCAACTTGAGTTGGCATGAGGATTTTGGAAGGAATTCGACCCATGGAGGACTTGAGAAGTTTATAAAAGACAATAACAAAGAAGGAGAGTGGCTTTTGATCATTTCTCATTTTGCATATTGGAGAGCATAGCTTGTCCATGATTGTGGAGTGTTTACTCTATTTGCCTTAGTACCAATTTCGAAAGATTCCCATAATTGGAAATTGGAGAGGACATTCATACCTTTCATTTGGAGCTACAATGGAGTCATTTGTTTCAGGTTGAAGCTACAGGGCTGCTCGTTACATTCTCTTCTTCAACTTGTTTCCACACCTTTCTCACTGTTCTCTTCATATTCTGGCTCTTGGAGGAAGGGGACACTTGGTGAGATGCTGATCTCTTTGCGGGAGCTCTTGTGGCCCCATTTATTTGTAATCTGATGTATTTACTCTGTATTTTATGCTCATAAGATCTTCAGGTCGAAATACCACTTGAAACTATGTCAAAATACCAAACAATGTGTAAATGGTGCCATTTTCCTCATATCTTGTTATGAAAGCTTGAAGTTGCTTTATTTCGACTTGTATCAGATCATATCTGTGATTTTTATGATGTATGGATGGTCATTAATGTCTTGAATATTGAAGAATTTTCATATACATTTCATAATCCCTTGGAACATAAATCTCGAATTTCATGGCAAATAGTGAAGTTTCCTATCATTTCCCCCCATGTGAAGACATGTCCACAAACCTCTGATTTATGGGAGTTGCGGAAGCCTATAGAAATTGATTGATGGTGCATTTGGGAGCCCATTGAAGTCCTTTAACAGTACCATGTCTTTTTTTCTGAAATTTGGGAAGGTTATACAGCATTTGGAAAGCCATTTTGTCCCCTACCCTTGGGGGTTTTGAACCTAGAATTTACTAGTTAAATTCCCTATTTTTCCCTGATTGTAAATGAATGTTGTAGAAGTCTTTTGAGAGTGTACAAGCATCCATCAGCCTCATTTTTATGTCTTAATACCTCTCAAATACATTCATACCCAATTTGGAAGCATTTGGAGCCATTTGGGAGCATTGGAGTCATAACTAGTCTAAGGGTCGAATTGGCCACAAAGTGCAATTTTTCCAATTTTTCCAAATTTATTAAAAAGGGACACTACAACTTTCTAATTAGAATATCTCAACACCAAGAATATGGTTGAATGTGAAGTGTTGTTTCAAGGCCTCCAAAATACTTTGGATTTAGGAATTCAACATTTATTAGTTAGTGGGGATTCAGAGCTAGTTGTGAATTAATTAAGGGGAAAGTATGCAATTTATAACCCTCGCCTTAAGCAGTACTATCATAATGCCAAAGAACTCATTGACAAGTTATTGCCTTTTAATATTCAAGTTGTGCCTATGGATGCAAATCAAGTGATTGATATTTTAGCATTTGTCAGTTCATATTCACTTCAAATTTTGTTAGGTTCATAGATGATATTAAAGTGTAGACATTACATAGGCCTGCATTACCTAACAATATTAAATGTTGGCAAGTCTTTGAATTTGATGAACAAATCTTCAAATTTATTAAAACGGGGTGGTTTTCTTTGAAGGCAGGGGATGAAAAAGCCAATAATCACACAAAACTCAATCTTAATAATGCATAGGAATTATGAACCAACAACAACAATTATATTGAAATGACAGAGTGTTACGGTTGATCCACACAATTCAATTCAGTATTGGCTAACCTCATCGAGAGGATATTGTTCCTTTTTATAAATACAGATGATGGATCTAAATTTGTCCAATGTTTAAGAAGATGCCAAGGGTTAAGAATTTGCAGCAATTTGTTACAACAAACTTTGAAACAAAATCGAACACAGTGTGTCAATCTATCTCATCCTTCTATTATCATGTAGGCCAATTGAAGAGTATTGTTACATAAATAATAGAATCAAGGTTATGGTTATGACCTTTGATCTCACGGGTGTTGACTTTGTTTCTAGCTGACACTTGATAGGTGGAACCGACAACAAGTTGAGTCGTTGAGCTATGGAACGCCTTGAAAGTTTCCACAACCCTCTTTGAAAACTGTAGGTAGGTTTCACAGCCGCTCCTGTGCTAGTTCCACAACTTCCAAAAATACCATGATTCCTCAAGAAATTGTCAGTACATAATCACACACCTAAACATTAGATAATCAACAAACATGCAAAGAAATACATTTCACTTCATACCAATGCTAAGGATGTGTAAGATGGTCATAAAAGAGGTAAGTATAGTCATGAGAGGTGGAAAAAGGTAGGCAAAAAGGTGACAATGAGGTATTCGATAACGCCATATCCAAAGCCCTTCAGTGGTGAAAGAGAATTTTAGCTTTTGAAGAAGGTTCGACGATATGAGCCTCTCCTAACTCATCTTGTTGAATGCATGTCACAACATTCCCTCCATGGCATTGGCATCCCATAAAAAATCATCCATACTAACATTTATTTCATTGCCTTCGTCCTCAACATGTGAAGAACCAATGTCTATAGACATTTTGAATTGGTGACTTGGGACATAGTGGGAATTGAATAGCTGGTTGATTCAATAATGCCTAGTATGCTTGTTTAATATCCTTCTCTTGATTTCACGTCATAGTGGGGTGCAATGGTAGATGTTGGACATGTCACCCTTCGTTTGAATTCTAATTCCAAAAATATTGAATATTACATAAATGGTCTTAGCAAACACAATGAATTTAGTATGTTCAAATATTATACCAAACAGTCACTAGAAGCATGGATTTTTTTTTCTAATACGACACGTGAAATTGACCGCTTAATAAAACAAATGTTGAATTAAGAAATATGTTACATTAATTCCATTAAAAAAAAACAATTACTTGGTGGTCTTTTTCTTATACTTGAAGTGAATATCTAAATGTTGTCCCAATGCAATGTTTGTTTGACAAGTGGTTAGTGGTCTATGAATGTTATAGTTTATTGACAACTTGTCACCAAGAGATAAACTACATATTGCATGCACAACAACAAATATGTATGCTTATGTTTTCATAAATAACTCCTTGTCATTGGATTGTTTCTCAAAATAACAATTTGCACTAAATAATGATAACCTACAACTATGTATGAACCTTGCAATGTTCGCATGAGTGTGTGGATGGCCATTGATATATAATAGGTTCTTCCAGTTAAATTTTTAAGAAGCATAACCATTCATGCACATACTATACATGGAAAGGATATGTTTGTATTTAACAATATTCAAGAAATTAGATCGACCATAAAGGGGATCACACAATGGCATAAGTGATATTGATTGTTTGGGAGGATAAAAACATGTGAAATGATAAATAACCCAAGATTTGCAACATCTATTTTTTACTTGGAAATCATGTAATTATTGCCATAAAAGGAGAATTTAGTCCCAATATATGACTTAAGCAGGGAAGACGATTAAGTGCCATATAAAGTGTGGTTGTAATAGGTTGGGTGTTTACTTTGTAGATGGACATGAAGAGAGAAGTCGCCGCTACTCGCCAACAATTGAATTAACCTCAGTGTGTACTTGGACATTAATGCTCTCAGTTCGGACAACTTTTAGGATTTCCTAGTAGAGATATTTGGGGTGGTATTGATATCATACTTTGGCTCACTAGAACTATTGGATAACTCTACATAAGGAGATGGGTTGGTCAATTTAGGATGAAAACAGTTGATTTGACTTCCAACTTGAAAAAAAAAGCATGTGGAAATTTTCCTACGTGTCTTTTCTTTATCACCTATTGGATTTCTTACTCTAATGGGAGGTATTAGACCATCAACTTTGGGTAGTCAAGAATTAATATAATGGGACAGTGTCACACAACAAGAGCTCTCCTTCAACCCTTAACATTTTGAACAACCACATGCTATTGGGGTGTCAAAAAGAGATATAGTTCAGAGTGAAGTATTATCAGCCTAGGATGGTGGTTGAAAGATGGGATATTACAATTGGTGGGGTAAAGTGGATGTCCATTTCATCTACTAGTGTCTTTTGGTATCTTTCTCTCTATAACAACTTGTGGCAATTTTCGATGGGCGGAATATCTTGCACATCTGAACTCAATCCAAAATCATGATACTACAAAAGCCAATGCATAATTATTCACATGCACATGCATCAATAACATAAATTCAATCACAAAATCAAAATATAAATAAAATCTACACTTGTTGCAAATGGCGGGGATAAGTTGATGAACTTTGAGAAATATGGAATGACCGAGAATATGAAGAATTTACTATTATTTTTTTCTCCCTGCATTTGAGCGAAAACAACAATCAATTTGTGTGTACATTTTTAAAATAAAGTTTGGGAAGCATATAACAATATAACTTCAACGAGACTTTTAAAACCTTTTTTTAAGTATATGGTGTGAGTTAAGCATCATTTGTATCCTATAGAGTATTGTAATTTATGTGTTTGCATTCCCAAAAGAAACTTTGGGATGCATGTAACAATTTAACTCCAATTGGACTTTCAAAGGACTTTTCAATATAATTGGTGCATTTATTTCAAATAATAGTACCGATGTATTACTGCAAACAAACACATCAATGCGCCAACTATGATAAGAATTGAGAACACACATCCATAATAGCCTCCATGAAAGAAAATATCCGCAAAGTTTTAATTGTGGATGTTTGCACTTGAATTTTAACTATGTTTAGACTAAATAGGTGGGTTTTACACATGTAGTGCACTGGTGCACTTATCTATAACAAGCAGATCCTAAACCAAAATATTATAAATAAATAAAAATAGTGCACGTGATTCTCATCAATGAGATAAGATATCCAATCAAAAAAGAGGGAGAATTTCATTTTCTAAAAGTCACTTTATAGTAGAAAACCCTAATCACTATCCATTCTTTTGCCAAAAGTTAGAGGAGAGACTTATGTAAGAGAGATTTACCAAGGAAGACTTTAGAGTGGCTAGATTTTTCTTAAGAGACAAACCTGTAAGGGATCGACGTATGTTACATACAACTATGCATAGGATAAATTTTAGGTATGTAACGTGTGTTGATAAAGGGTAACACGCATGAAATACGGATGTGGCTAAAGGACAACACGTGCATGCAGGCCAAAATTTGATTTTTGAAGGATTTAGCACACTTTAGGATGTGCAAAAGGGGTGTAAAGGGGTTTAAGAATTAATGAGGTTGAAAAATGCTATAACACCAAGGAAGACTTTAGAGTGGCTAGATCTTTCTTAAAAGAAAAAATTGTAAGGGATCACCGTAGGTCACATAGAACTATGGAGAGGAGAAATTTTAGGTATGTAACTTCTTATTATTCATCTCAATTTTCCCCTTAATTGTTTCAAAAGAATCGTTAAATTGTTTTGTTCTGTTACTATTTATAATGTGTTATCATGGAAATATAGGGTTTTCATAGTTACCTTTATTGCTTTAAACCTTAGCTTTTGTGTTGCTTCCTTTCTGTTTTATGTGGTGCAAACTTTAGCTTTAGGATTTTACTTGCTCTGTTATTTCACAATGAGATTTTTTTCTTCTAGGTATTTGATATTTAGTGACTTTTTGTATAGGTATATGGGATGTTGGGAATCTATAGCAAAGGGACCACTTATTTCATTAGATCCCAAAACCCGTCACTATCATTTAAAAAAATTCTTATACGATAATTGGTGTGCATTGTACAATAAAATGAGCCAGTGCCCCTTTTTTAAGAAAAGTTCACAGTTATAGTTAGTATTCCAAATAGTTTATGGTTTTGGTAGTGTGAAATATAAAAAAAGTATGCATCAATGCACATATTTTTTTTTTGTACTAGGGGAATTGACAACTGGAGTTGGGATGGTACTCGTGTGACACGAGGTCTAGGGATCCAATCTGTTACGAATATAAAATATATAGGGAAAACATTGGGAGCAGTGATGGTGACCTACTTTTGGGATTACCTTGGATATAAACATTGGGGATTTATCTTAAATGCTGAAAAGAAGTTTTTGACATTTCCTTACAAGAAGAAGAAAATTACATTTTAGGACATTAAAATGAAGTCGGAATCCAAAGTCATGTTATCTGAAGACTTCAAAGATATATCAAAGGTGATTTCGCAAGAAAATGGGAAATCAATACCGACGATACTGAAAGAATTCAAAAAATTTGTCATGAACAAAGAAGAAGAGATCTTTCCTCTAAGAGATCATAATAAAAGCACAATGCAATCAAAAGTTAGAAGAGGAGAATCAAAATCTTCAAAAAAAATTATCAGGAAAAGACGAAGAAAATTCCTCTTTAAACAAGGTTAATCAGGAATTGCTGGAGCAAATAAAAAGAGAGCAAGAGAATTAGGATACTTAAAATGAATTCAACAAGTCAGACTATAAGGAAGAACTATTTCACTTAAGGATTCATAATCAAGACTTACTCATACAAATTAGAAAGCTAAGGTATGATAAGGAATCTCTATAAGAAGAGTTAGATTGCAAGGGATCATTAGCCGACAAAGAAACGATGACCTACCCAATAGAGAATTCATCGGATGCTCAAATTCAAACATTAGAAAAGAGAACATATACACATTCCATTGAATTATTATCAACCAATTATCCACCAAAAGCACAAAAAGTGGAGGTTTCTATGAACGCTCCACAAGTGGCTCGAATGTCTTATCATCACCCAAATCATAAGAGTTGTTATGACCAATGACAAAGTCAACAGGAAAATAAACAATATTATTCTTATAGACAAACCAACTACAATATTGAAAAAGAGCAAAGATAAAATCACCAACTTTTATGGAATCCTCGAATGAGAAGTTCTATCTGAACAGTCGAACATCAAATGGTTCCAATGAAAGTAGATTTGAGGTGGATCACTTCCCAGAAAATGCAACACATTAGTTCATGTATTCGAAGATTATATCACTTTGTTTCATTGAGCATCAAACTTACGAGCTTAGAAGATCACAAGACAAAGTCTTTCAAAATACTATGCTTTGAGGACAAAGCATTTCCAAAGACGAAGGCAATGTTACAAATATAAAATATATATAATAATAAATATATATAATATAATATAAAGAATAAATAATAACAAATAACAAATAAATAAATAATAAATAATAGTTAATATTAATTATCAACATATGACGCAACTCTTATGAAGAATATCTTAAAGGCCCTTTTAAATGATTATATATACGGGCATTTCTATTTCGAAAAATCATCATCCATACTTTTATACATATATTCTTCTTATCCAAATGGATTTTTATATATTTTTCCAAGTATTTTGGTAATCTTGTGTGAGCGAACTTTTGTTCGGCTCACAATCTTGCTACCACTATACCCCTAGGTGCATCCACACGGCCTAAACCATGGCGCACGGGTAATATTGGGGGATTCGAACATATGACCTTCTATGTCATGTACCCACTTGCTGACCCAATAAGAGAGGGAACATAATAACAATCTGTGGGGCTTTTCATAAAACTCAACCCAATCATTAGCATCATATGAATAAAACCATTGGTGTGCAGATACAAATTAGGCAAAATGCACAGCGGAATTGAAACTAATCCACACACAATTCATGCCCATCCAGCATATCAAAACAGTCATCAAATTAATGCATTACAGAAGCAAATACATAGACAGAAAACACTTATCTTCATTGTGCAATTGTCCCAAGCAACTAGCTATGTCGCTACAACGTTCCACCCAACCGTAGGCTCTTCGACAGCATATACTGAGTTCGTCCGAAGGCCACCCCTGAGCTGGGCATGATATCTACAAGAAAAAGGGGATTTCAAACTCATACACAGCCAAACAGCCAAATAGTCATTTGGATCTAAGCCAATCCAGACCACTGCTAGGTTTATCAAGCTAAATCTGAACCCTCTTCAATTGTGGATGCTTCCACTCAAGTTCAGGCCAAAGCAATGGAAACCCATTTCAACCCCAACAATCTCCTACACACAGAAACTCATAAACTGGGCATGGGTACACATAACAACAAAATCTCAAGTATTGGGTATGAAGGGAAAACGAGGGCAACCCAAAAACGAAATGAGGAATGGGAAAAAAACCCTGGAAAGGCAAATTTCGTTTTCAGAAAATGTTTGGGGACAACCCAGGAGCAAAAACGACCTTCATTAAACCCCCAATTCGTGGGTCTCTTCTCCCATCCATTGTGCTAACCAAAACGAGTTTGCAGGCATGGAAAAAATGCAGGAAACGGTAAAAACATGTAGGATAAAACCCCAGCAAGCCAAAACGCCCAGCAGGCTTCAAGAAAAACGCCCAGCAAACTCCCAAAAACGCCCAGCAAGCCAAAAACGCCCAGCAAACTCCCAAAAACGCCCAGCAAGCCAAAAACGCCCAGCAAACTCCCAAAAACGCCCAGCAAGCTAAAAACGCCCAGCAGGCTTCAAGAAAAATGCCCAGTAAACTTCAAGAAAAACACCCCGCAAGCTCTCCCAATGTGAGAGGGTGAAGTCTGACTATGAAGAATGGCTTGGGAAGGCAATTCGTGGGAGTTTTCTTGCCCAAGAAGGAGAAACACGTTTTTACATGAGGGTGGCTTGCCCATACTCGAATTTGGACAGCCATACCTCCCCAATCCCCAAGGCATTAAATACTTCACCCAACTTTTGGGAGAAATGAATGATTAGGCACCAAAATCAACGTGGGTAGTTGAGGGTTTGATGGGTTCTCTCATTGACACTTGGCTTGACTCAATTGGCTCAAGGGTTTTGAATATCCTCCTCCCAATTCCTTGCAATATCATGTCCCCATCTCTTGTTGCATTGCATAGCTAGTTGTGGGAATTTATATTAAGATGCATATTTACAATTCCCATGGTTCACTAGCACATGGGTAGTATAATTTCAAATACTTGCCTCTTCTAGATCGAGCGTTCACTAGCGGGGCCTTGGCCTTGAGCTCCACGCTAGGAATCATACATAATATGCATACATTATTTACATTATAGCCCAAAATATTATAAGGGTCAAAATGGGGGACATTACATTCCCGTCCCCTTGGAATAACACCGTCCTCGGTGTTCCAATTACTTAGGAATACATACAGGCTATACACATGTCCAAAATTCACAAAATATGGCAGGTCTGTCCTGCACCTCACCCTTTACTTGGGTTTTCAGGACCAAGCCTTTTGGCCTTCACAAATTGTTCTTACTGGCGGAGACCTTCTAGCTCTGCATGAGGGCATTGTTCCAAAACAATCCCTTCCTCTTCTTTACCTTCCCGCTGATCTACAAGTCTGGAAACTTTATGGCGGCTACCCTCTTGATATTCCATTGTTGAGCAGTTACGGAGGCAATGATTTCCTCCACATCCCCAACATTTCATTGGTTGCTTTACCTTTTCCTTCTCAAATTCCTTTGAGTCTTCCCACCTGGAACGTTTCTTAATCGGCTGAATGGATGAATGCTTCTTCATGGATCTACTTTCCTTTCCTTTACTGATTACTCCCAGAATGCTTTTTACCTCTTTTTGCAGACGAATAGAGTCTTGTAGAACCTCGTGGTTCATCTCATTCTGTTGCCTCTGTAGCTTGAGCATCTCCCCGAGATTTTCTTGGGTCTTTGCAATTGTTTGAAGAAGACTTTCAGCCAACTCTAATAGCCCTCGGTCTGCCGCCATGGTCAATGTGCACAGTTGACCACACTTTACTTACTAGTAACACTTGCTTGTGTCGGCTGCAACTAATTGTTTCAATTTTTCACCTGTGAAATTTATCATGGAAACTCTTTGTTAGGACAAGCATAATATAAACATTAAAATTAGTCAATTATTTCCCAATTGACATGGAACGTCCATGCTTCACTCACACGACTTCCAAATTTTCACGCTTTCCCAACATACACAGGATCTCTTTCATGTTCATCCTTTCATAGTGAAATAACTAGTTTAGCATTCATAATTTTAATTCAAGCAAATAAACACATTCTTCTTCTAGTCATGACATGCATTCAACAATTATTTGTTTTATAAATGCATCAAAAAAGGAAAGAGAAGAGTAAGAGTTTTCTCCCTCTTAGTCTTGTTTTATTACAGAGCTATGCCATCATTGTGGTTTCATGCTCCTTAGTCTCTTTCACTTTAATGTGAATGCTTGAATTGCCCTTTATTGGCTATGACACTTAGTGTCTAAGGTCTGTTTAAAGCTTTTCAACTTGGGTACCCCTTCCAATTCTACTTACAGAACCTCTGGTTGCTAGGACCCACTCATGTCCACTAGCAACATCTTTATTACCGCCCATATTGAGCTCTTTAGGACGGTCATATGTCCATATGCATCCATATGATGCCTTCCTGGTCTTTGCTTCCAACAATACCTACACTCAAACATTGAATCAATTCACATGTTTAGTTTATTTCATAAGATTTTTCTCTCAACAAGAGTTTGAGAAATCATAACCAAATCATATACACACGTATATTCATAAGCAAGAAGCTACAAGATAACAAAATACTTATCTGTATTGGATGTCTTCACTTTATTCCACGGGATCCTTCTTTGCCTTACGAGCCTTGGATTTCCCGTGAACACAATTATGAATGTTGGGCCAGAACGTATGCTACTCCACAATCATTCGAATAGGCAATGCCAGGCCAGTACGCTGACTGGTTTTATCAATTATTTAAGGGGTATTGGGCCAGCATGCATGCTATTTTCACAATATTAAGTGACTAATGCCCATCCATTTACTTCCTAGATTTATCAATAATTTCATAACGCCCACTCATTCACTCTCTGGATTTACCAGCAATTTATAGTCTTTCAGGGTCTTGCCTTCCTGCAATGACCAAGGTTTCCAACAAAGAAACAATAGTGTATCAACTTAGTTGTTAAAAGATTTATACATGAAATCTTCATTATTTCAAACAAGACATAAATGAAAACGAATACTTCTCTGTATTGTGCATTTCCCCTCTGGTCCACAGGATCCTGCTTCGCTTTGCAATCCTTGGGATCACCTATGGACTTTGATGTAGTTAATGATTAACCAGTACACCTCCCCATCGGCTGGATTTACCAAGCATTTGGTGGTGCCCAACCAGTCCCATACCTGGCTAGCCCTCTCCATTGCCGAGCCAGCACATTCATCTAGGTCATCGACCAATGGAAAGAAACTGTGCCACCTGACCATTATAGGTCAAGGCTCTATTATGGATCCATAGGAATTTCAGGGTTTTCAGTCAGTCCTCGGCGCCCGCCCTCCCACTGCTGACCCAATAGAGATTTTATGCCTTCACCAATGTCACCACACCTTCTTGCACCAAAACCCTTCACACACACATCAACTCTTCATTCATACAAGGACACCACTCCTTCTATTGTGCAAATCGGTGGTTCCTCTTTGGAACTTTATAGGTGACTTTCTTGACTGTAGGTTAACATGACCCCACTCACACAAGGATGATACCTCTTCTTATTACACAGCTCTTCGGGCCTGTCCATCCCTTCTGGTAATATTTCGTGTGAGCATAAAAAGGTTGCCAATTCCTATACAGTCCTTTTGCGTACCCTTCTTTACTTTGCCTCTTAATGTGCAGTATCAATCTGCATCTGTATAGGCTGATAACACAAGAAGGATAAGCAAGCTCATCAGTATTGCTGTTCAATATCTTTAACCACATTCCATATCATTCACTATCAAGTATTGAAACACCAGAAATGCGTCAATTCCCTTAGGGTGTAGTCAATATTGAAAACCCTATCATGACCCATCATCAGAAAAGGTGTGCACCCCCTTTCCAATGTGCGCAATGTAGGCCCTAATCATACTCAAGCAATTTTTCCAGCAAGCTTCAGGAAAAACGCCCAACAAGCTAAAAACGCCCAACAAACTAAAAATGCCCAGCAAACTTCAAGAAAAACGCCCCACAAGCTCTCCCAAAGTGAGAGGGTGAAGTCTGACTATGAAGAATGGCTTGGGAAGGAAATTTGTGGGATTTTTCTTGCCCAAGAAGGAGAAACACATTTTTCCATGAGGGTGGCTTGCCCATACTCGAATTTGGACAGCCATACCTCCCCAATCCCCAAGGCATTAACTACTTCACCCAACTTTTGGGAGAAATGAATGATTGGGCACCAAAATCAACATGGGTAGTTGAGGGTTTGATGGGTTCTCTCATTGACACTTGGCTTGACTCAATTGGCTCAAGGGTT
The DNA here is from genome assembly GCA_027924585.1 of Larix kaempferi. Lineage (NCBI taxonomy): Eukaryota > Viridiplantae > Streptophyta > Pinopsida > Pinales > Pinaceae > Larix > Larix kaempferi. Next base: position 14,084,323 of record BSBM01000017.1, on the reverse strand, counting down.
TTGAATATCCTCCTCCCAATTCCTTGCAATATCATGTCCCCATCTCTTGTTGCATTGCATATCTAGTTGTGGGCATTTATATTAAGATGCATATTTACAATTCCCATGGTTCACTAGCACATGGGTAGTATAATTTCAAATACTTGCCTCTTTTAGATCGAGCGTTCACTAGCGGGGCCTTGGCCTTGAGCTTCACGCTAGGAGTCATACATAATATGCATACATTATTTACATTATAGCCCAAAATATTATAAGGGTCAAAATGTGGGACATTACATTCCGCTCCCCTTGGAATAACACCGTCCTCGGTGTTCCAATTACTTAGGAATACATACAGGCTATATACATGTCCAAAATTCACAAAATATGGCAGGTCTGTCCTGCACCTCACCCTTTACTTGGGTTCTCAGGACCAGGTCTTTTGGCCTTCACAAACTATTCCTGCTGGCGGGGACTTTCTAGCTTTGCATGAGGGCATTGTTCCAAAACAATCCCTTCCTCTTCTTTACCTTCCCGCTGATCTACAAGTCTAGAAACGTTATGGCGGTTACCCTCTTGATGTTCCATTGTTGAGCAGTTACGGAGGCAATGATTTCCTCCACATCCCCAACATTTCATTGGTTGCTTTACCTTTTCCTTCTCAAATTCCTTTGAGTCTTCCCACCTGGAACGTTTCTTAATCGGCCGATTGGATGAATGCTTCTTCATGGATCTACTTTCCTTTCCTTTACTTATTGCTCCCAGAATGTTTTTTACCTCTTTTTGCAGACAAATAGAGTCCTACATAACATCGTGGTTCATCTCATTCTATTGCCTCTGTAGCTTGAGCATCTCCCTGAGATTTTCTTGGGTCTTTGCAATTGTTTGAAGAAGACTTTCAGCCAACTCTACTAACCCTCGGTCTGCCGCCATGTTCAATGTGCACAGTTGACCACACTTTACTTACTAGCAACACTTGCTTGTGTCGGCTGCAACCAATTGTTTCAATTTCTCACCTGTGAAATTTATCATGGAAACTCTTTGCTAGGACAAGCATAATATAAACATTTAAATTAGTCAATTTTTTCCCAATTGACATGGAACGTCCAAGCTTCACTCATGCAATTTCCAAATTTTCATGCTCTCCCAACATACACAGGATATCTTTCATGTTCATCCTTTCACAGTGAAATAACTATTTTAGCATTCACAATTTTAATTCAAGCAAATAAACACATTCTTCTTCTAGTCATGACATGCATTCAACAATTATTTGTTTTATAAATGCATCAAAAAATGAAAGAGAAGAGTAAGAGTTTTCTCCCTCTTAGTCTTGTTTTATTACTGAGCTATGCCATCACTGTGGTTTCATGCTCCTTAGTCTCTTTCACTTTAATGTGAATGCTTGAATTGCCCTTTATTGGCTATGACACTTAGTGTCTAAGGTCTGTTTAAAGCTTTTCAACTTGGGTACCCCTTCCCATTCTACTTACAGAACCTCTGGTTGCTAGGACCCACTCATGTCCACTAGCACCATCTTTATTACTGCTCATATTGATCTCTCTAGGACGGTCATATGTCCATATGCATCTCTATGATGCCTTCCTGGTCTTTGCTTCCAATAATACCTACACTTATACATTGAATCAATTCACATGTTTAGGTTATTTCATAAGGTTTTTCTCTCAACAAGAGTTTGAGAAATCATAACCAAATCATATACACACGTATATTCATAAGCAAGAAGCTGCAAGATAACAATATACTTATCTGTATTAGATGTCTTCACTTTATTCCATGGGATCCTTCTTTGCCTTACGAGCCTTGGATTTCCCGTGAACACAAATATGAATGTTGGGCCAGCACGTAGGCTACTCCACAATCATTCGAATAGGCAATGCAGGCCAGTACGTTGACTAGTTTTATCAATTGTTTAAGGGGTATTGGGCCAACATGCACACTGTTTTCACAATATTAAGTGATTAATGCCCATCCAGTTACTCCTTGGATTTATCAATAATTTCATAGCGCCCACTAATTCACTCTCTGGATTTACTAGCAATTTATAGTCTTTAAGGGTCTTGCTTTCCTGTAATGACCAAGGTTTCCGACAAAGAAACAATAGTGTATCAGCTTAGCTGTTAAAGTATTTATACCTGAAATCTTCATTATTTCAAACAAGACATAAATGAAAACGAATACTTATCTGTATTGTGTGTTTCCCCTCTGGTCCACAAGATCCTGCTTCGCTTTGCAAGGCTTGGGATCGCCTATGGGCTTTGATGTAGTTAATGCTTAACCAGTACACCTCCCCATTGGCTGGATTTACCAAGCATTTGGTGGTGCCCAACCATTCCCATACCTGGTTGGCCCTCTCCATTGCCGAGCCAGCACATTCGTCTGGGTCATCGACCAATGGAAGGAAACTGCGCCACCTGACCATTATAGGTCAAGGCTCTATTATGGAGCCATAGGCATCTTAGGGTTTTCAGTCAGTCCCCGGCGCCCACTCTCCCACTGCTGACCCAATAGAGATTTTATGCCTTCACCAATGTCACCACACCTTCTTGCACCATAACCCTTCACACACACATCAACTCTTCATTCATACAAGGACACCACTCCTTCTATTGTGCAAATCGGTGGTTCCTCTTTGGAACTTTATAGGTGACTTTCTTGACTGCAGGTTAACATGACCCCACTCACACAAGGATGATACCTCTTCTTATTACACAACTCTTCGGGCCTGTCCATCCCTTTTGGTAATATTTCGTGTGAGCATAAAAAGGTTGTCAATTCCTATACAGTCCTTTTGCGTACGCTTCTTTACTTTGCCTCTTAATGTGCAGTATCAATCTGGATCTATATAGGCTGACAACACAAGAAGGATAAGCAAGCTCATCAGTATTGCTGTTCAATTTCTTTAACCACATTCCATATCATTCACTCTCAAGTATTGAAACACCAGGAATGCGTCAGTTCCCTTAGGGTGTAGTCAATATTGAAAACCCTATCATGACCCATCACCAGAAAAGGTGTGCACCCCCTTTCCGATGTGCGCCATGTAGGCCCTAATCATACTCAAGCAGTCTGCAATGATATAAATAAGATAGAGCATGCTTTGCATATTAACCCTAATAATTTAGACATGCATGTTCTTGTCTAGGGTCACAAAATACTCATTCATTTTGCAGATGTGTCTGACATGCCTTCTTGGCATAGCTTTACCATCTCACTCTCATGCTTTACCGACATGCGGTTTGGCTGAGACATTATCAATGACATTTCACCCGAAACCCATTTCCAAAGCATGGGGCATTTCCCATCTAGTTTGGCTTTTGCAGGCCATCACTCCTGGTCTTCCTACAATGTGTCTTCCTGGCACATTTATCAAATAGCCAAACAGTTAGCAGCATTTAACAATAGAATTCAAATCTGATTTCTCTAATCAGTCAATGGCATTGATAATTAAATTCAAGTATGAATTTGCAATTCTGTCCTCTGCAGAAATCGATTCGATTAGCCATGAGTCTGTTTTCATATCGTTTGGCTCTTGCTCGCGGTAGATTCCAATCTTCATCATGGACTTACCAATATTTTCCATGCCCAAAACAATCTACCTGAAATCTAAAACTTCCATCACCCAAATGCTTTGTAAGTCTCTATGCATATAATATTTCATTGTTGACACAGTCACTGAAGCATTTTAATATCACCAGAATCATCTACTTCATGTGAATCATTACCATACTAGAGTTGCATGGTTCAATTACATCACTCACATAATCTTTTAATGTGCATTCACTCAATGCATAACCACAAGATTGTGCATAATATTTTAATGCACATTTCTTCAATGCTACCTTGCATTAAGTTATTAGTACTATGCGTTCAACATAATTCAAACATAGTTGAAGGGATCTTACCAAATCCTCTTTCAACATTCATTTCATTTATGCACCAATAACCATTACCTGCATGGCTGATATTAACATCACTTGATGTTACCTGATCAGTTGGTCTCTTACCAAGGCTACATAGTCCTTTTGCCAACCTCATGATCATAGATTTGTTGCACCATCCCTTCCTCATACGGTTGTTGGTCATATGCAACATCATCCTTGTCTTTAGCCATGCTTCAATTGCCTTTGGCCTTCTAACCAATGCGAACACAACTAATGTTTAGCAACCACAATCATTGTCTTAAGTGGCTCATTGCATATGTAAAACTTCACTATTTTACCAATATGCAATATGCTATTCATGCACAACATTTCCACATGCACTATGCAATGTTTGTTAATATGCCATCTAGTGCATATGCATCTATGTAATCTCTTACATTTTCACATTCCTATGCCATAGTTTATATGCATGACAATTTTATAATTATAAATACGATATCAAAACAGGGGGTTAAAGAATTCTCCCTTTCCAATCCCTGATCGTAGAATGGATTCCGTCTTCCATGTCATAGTTGGTTTGATTTCCTTCCAGTCATGCAATTGTAGAAATTGCCCATATTGACAACAAAATTTTGTTTTTTTGAAAACAGTCGCTGGCACTTTTCTGCACCAAATATCTATGATACATGTGGACCCCATTTAAACTCTGGTCACGCATCCATGTTCTCCTTTGGATAAGCTTTCCAACGCCTATCATTGTGCTCCATTCCGACCCAGGACATGGAATTTACATTCTTCCAAAATTGCAAACTTTGCCCGAAATTCGGCACTTTTACACAGTTGCAATTTATTCTGAAAGGCCAGCTTTAGCTGCTTGTAGAAGCAAATTTAGGAATAATCATGAAAAATTATCTATCGAGAAAAGGTAGTCCATATAATGAGAAACACTCAGCAACCTTCATATCCCTGTTCTGATGTACCAGTCAACTTCTATAAAATTCGGGGCTTAGCGACTTCTCACTTTTCACTTTTTCCCCAAAATCTCAAAATTTCTCCCAAACTATGCATTTCTGAAAAATCTTCGTCTAACGGAAACTGTCCATCTTAATGAGAAGATGAAATGTCTAGTTCAGTAAAATTTTTGATTCCAACATCTATGGTCACTTTTACTGTCCACAAGCTTTTCAAAATCCTGAAAAAGTGGCCCGAAACAGTGCTTTTTGGCATTCTGGTTCACCCCGACTCCACATCCTTTGGAGTTCGGCTCTAAGATTCCAAACTTAACACTGTGCCTGCTCCACGGCCGCGCCATATCAATTTCAGCTCAAATCGACCCTCTGTCAAGCCTCGGGACACTGTCTTACAAAAGTCACTATTCTCCATTTTCTGTCAAATTGGAGCATACGGGGTTTGGGACCCTCTCTAGTTCTTTCATGGCCTTCGTTAATGGCCTCCAAACCCCACAGGAATCATCCCATACTGAGCCCGACTGCTCCTATCAAAAAAACAAATTTTTGGCTTTTTTTTTTATCTGCTCCTCCCCTCGCTGGTCATGGCTCAACCTCTGCAACCATCGCTGAATTTGACCCTAACTCCCCCGTCGCAGCGCAGGCTTTATCCTTACCATTACCACCCTTGGCGCTAGATCTAACTCTAAAATTGTCGCCGTAGCGCAGGTTTTAACCTTAAAGTCGTCGCCATTTCGCTAGTGTCGCTGCCGACCGACGTAGATTTTAACCTTAACTTCTGTGCCCTATTGCGGCGGTCCTGGCCTTTTCTTCGCCGCCTGTCACAATTTTTAAGCTTAAAATCGATGCCTAGTGTCGCAGCTTTTAAGCTTAGAATTGCCGCCGCGTGCAAAATCTAACATTAACTTCGCCGCCGCGCACGTCGCAAGCTTTAAGCTTAACTTCACCGCCGCGCAAGCCTCCAACGCAAATTTTAAAGTTAAAAATTGTTGCCGCACGCAAAACTTACCATTAACTTTTCCGTCAGCGTCACACAAAGTTATCCTTATCTTTGCCGCTGCGCCCGTGGCGCAAAATTTCAAATAAGACACTTAGAAAATTTTGAATCTCTCTTCCCTTTCAGCGCAGCATTTATGCTAATTTTGGCGCCGTACACGCAGAGTTATGCTTAACTTTGCCGCCGCGCCCGCGCATGGCGCATAAATTAGCGTTAATTTCGCCGCTGCAGCAAACACTTAGAAAATTTTTCAATTTCTCAAAAACAGTTAGAATTTTTGGGAATGTATCATTCTTTTCTTTACAGAGTAAGCCACTCACAGATCATAGTTACATAGAACAAAACAGTATTTCAAGAAGAATTGCACCTCTTCTATGTCAAAAATAAAACAACACAACAACAAAATAATATGGGATGGCAAGCATTAAACCTTGAAAACAGACAATACAACTGAATGCTACTGCATTGGAAACAATGTAAAGCAAGCATCCAACTTGAAAAGGGATTTCCTTCCTCCCTCCTCACTTTCATAGAATGAAATCAATGCAAGCAATTTTGCAAAAATCCCCAAAACAGTCATGGGAATGATTTCCCATTCTAACAAATAGAAGCCATGAGATCTTCAGTTTTCCTTAATGCATTTTAATTCCAAATGCTAACTAAATATACACGATGATTTATATCTCTATGAAGGGTCCAACAGCCGTAGTGTTGAACCTTAAGCTCTGATACCAAATGTCATGTACCCACCTACTGACCCAATAAGAGAGGGAACATAATAACAATCTGTGGGGCTTTTCATAAAAATCAGCCCAGTCATTAGCATCATATGAATAAAAACATTGGTGTGCAGATACAAATTAGGCAAAATGCACAGCGGAATTGAAACTAATCCACACACAATTCATGCCCATCCAGCATATCAAAACAGTCATCAAATTAATGCATTGCAAAAGTAAATACATAGATAAAAAACACTTATCTTCATTGTGCAATTGTCCCAAGCAACTTGCTATGTCGTTGCAACGTTCCACCCAACCGTAGGCTCTTTGACAGCATATACTGAGTCCGTCCGAAGACCACCCCTGAGCTGGGCATGATATCTACAAGAAAAATGGGATTTCAAACTCATACATAGCCAAACAGCCAAATAGCCATTTGGATTTAAGCCAAGCTAGACCATTGCTGGGTTTATCAGGCTAAATTTGAACCCTCTTCAATTGTGGATGCTTCCACTCAAGTTCAAGCCAAAGCAATGGAAACCCATTTCAACCCCAACAATCTCCTACACAGAGAAACTCATAAACTGGGCATGGGTACACATAACAACAAAATCTCAAGTATTGGGTATGAAGGGAAAACGTGGGCAACCCAAAAATGAAATGAGGAATGGGAAAACAACCCTCGAAAGGCAAATTTCATTTTCAGAAAATGTTTGGGGACAACTCAAGAGCAAAAACGACCTCCATTAAACCCCCAATTCGTGGGTCTCTTCTCCCAGCCACTGTGCTAACCAAAACGAGTTTGCAGGCATGGAAAAAATGCAGGAAATGGTAAAAACGTGGAGGATAAAACCCCAGTAAGCCAAAACGCCCAGTAGGCTTCAAGAAAAATGCCCAGCAAACTCCTAAAAACACCCAGCAAGCTAAAAACGCCCAGCAGGCTTCAAGAAAAACGCCCAGCAAACTAAAAACACCCAGCAAACTTCATGAAAAACGCCCCGCAAGCTCTCCCAACATGAGAGGGTGAAGTCTGACTACGAAGAACGGCTTGGGAAGGCAATTCATGGGAGTTTTCTTGCCCAAGAAGGAGAAACATGTTTTTCCATGAGGGTGGTTTGCCCATACTCGAATTTGGACAGCCATACCTCCCCAATCCCCAAGGCATTAACTACTTCACCCAACTTTTGGGAGAAATGAATGATTGGGCACCAAAATCAACGTGGGTAGTTGAGGGTTTGATGGGTTCTTTCATTGACACTTGGCTTGACTCAATTGGCTCAAGGGTTTTGAATATCCTCCTCCCAATTCCTTGCAATATCATGTCCCCATCTCTTGTTGCATTGCATAGCTAGTTGTGGGCATTTATATTAAGATGCATATTTACAATTCCCATGGTTCACTAGCACATGGGTAGTATAATTTCAAATACTTGCCTCTTCTAGATTGAGCGTTCACTAGCGGGGCCTTGGCCTTGAGCTCCACGCTAGGAATCATACATAATATGCATACATTATTTACATTATAGCCCAAAATATTATAAGGGTCAAAATGGGGGACATTACATTCTATTTACAACTGATTACAAATTCTCATCTTTACCACTTGAGATGCCCCCCACAGGCGCATCAGTGCACGTATTACTGTAAATGTATCGCCTAAATTTATTTTATTACTAATTTGTTTTAAGTAAGGGTCATCCAAATAGATACCAATGTGTATGCCTATGTTGGCATATTTTATATTCCTTGGAAGGTAATAATGTCTTTGTATTATGTCGAAAGATATCCACAATCTTATGCAAAAGAGTAATACATTATATCCCATATTCATTATGGTAAAGTATACTCTTGATATTCATTATTATATAAAGAGATGTTACTATGGAGAATTATATTATCCCACATGTAATATGTGAGAGTAATTCCTACTCATCTCTTGGTATATAATAGAGTCAAGGGAGTCATTCATATTCATCCATTGTGGATCACTAATGATGATCTTTACTTATTCACACAAGTATTGCTATATTGTATTGGGGTTATTAGCATTGCTCTCTTGTAAGCTTGAGGGAGATATTCTGGAGATAATAGAAGACTACCTTTTCGTGGATGTAGCCCAATTGGGTGAACCACATATATTTGGTGTACTCTTTTCTCTTGTTCTCTTTTTGTACTTATTGTTGATATATTATTGTTTTGCATAGATAGGTAAGCTAGTGTAGCTAGATCCATATCTCTGACATGGTATCAGAGCATATTATTATAGAGTATTATATAATTTCTTTCTTGAGCATATTAATCTTCGATATTTGTTATCACCTTATTCCATAAATAATGAAGCACCATTTCCTACTTTTAAAGTCAAGATGTTAATCTGTAAGATATCTTTTTCGATGTATAGACCATTGGGGTCTTGTTTCTTCAATGTTTTGAGGTCTTCTACAGATATTTATATTGCACCTTCATTGTAAGAATGTCTGTTATCCGCATGTATATTGGCCATCTGGGTATTTTGTACATTGTTGTGGTGTTCTTCACCACATGTTCTATTGTCGTAGCAGTTAGAAGGTATCTATACATTGGTGTGGATGTTATATCAAAGTTCTTCAGCTATCAGTTATGGTTGTGATGATTCTTGTGGTGATCTGAGCACCTTGTTGTTGGATTGCGTCACATGTTCTCGGCATTTTACTATTGGGTATTTCATCATACAACTTGGTTCGTGTGCACTTTCATGATTCAGTGAGAAGCGGTTGTTCTTCATCAAATTTCATTCACCGATGTGTTCTTATGATGATCTTTACTTATGTTTGAATATTTTATATTCATTGGAAGGTACTAATGTCTTTGTATTATGTCAGAAGATATCCACAATCTTATGTAAAAGAGTAATACATTATATCCCATGTTCATTATGGTGAAATATACTCTAGATATTCATTATTATATAAAGATATGTTATTATGGAGAATTATATTATCCCACATGTAATATGTGAGAGTAATTCCTCCTCATCTCTTGGTATATAATCAAGTCAAGGGAGTCATTCATATTCATCCATTGTGGATCACTAACGATGATCTTTACTTATTCACACAAGTATTGCTATATTGTATTGGGTTATTGGCATTGCTCTCTTGTAGCTTGAGGGAGATATTCTAGAGATAATAGAATACTACCTTCCCGTGGACGTAGCCCAATTGAGATTATTGGCATTGCCCTCTTGTAAGCTTGAGGGAGATATTCTGGAGATAATAGAAGACTAACTTCCCGTGGACGTAGCCCAAGAGAAAAGAGTACACGTATATCTGGTGTACTCTTTTCTCTTGTTCTCCTTGTGTACTTATTGTTGATATATTATTGTTTTGCATATATAGGTAAGCCAATTTAGCTAGATCCATATCTCTGACATGGTATCAGAGCATATTATTATAGAGTATTATATAATTTCTTTCTTGAGCATATTAATCTTTGATATTTGTTATCACCTTATTCCATAAATAATGAAGCACCATCTTCTACTGTTAAAGTCATGATGTTCATCTGTATGATATCTTTTTCGATGTATATACCATTGGGGTCTTGTTTTTTCGATGTTTTGAGGTCTTCTACAGATATTTATATTGCACCTTCATTGGAAGAATGTCTTCTATCCGCATGTATATTGGCCATCTGGGTATTTTGTACACTGTTGTGGTGTTCTTAACCACATGTTCTGTTGTCTCAGCCGTCAAAAGGTATCTATACATTGGTGTGGATGTTATATCAGATTTCTTCAGCTATCAATTATGGTTGTGATGATTCTTGTGGTGATCTGGGCACCTTGTTTTTGGATTGTGTCACATGTTCTCAGCATTTTACTGTTGGGTATTTCATCGTACAACCTGGTTGGTGTGCACTTTCATGATTCAGTGAGAAGTGGTTGTTCTTCATCAAATTTCATTCGCCGAAGTGTTCTTACGATGATCTTTACTTATGTTGGAATATTTTATATTCCTTGGAAGGTAATAATGTCTTTGTATTATGTCGGAAGATATCCACAATCTTATGTAAAAGAGTAATACATTATATCCCATATTCATTATGGTGAAATATACTCTTGATATTCGTTATTATATAAAGATATGTTATTATGGAGAATTATATTATCCCACGTGCAATATGTGAGAGTAATTCCTCCTCATCTCTTGTTATATAATAGAGTCAAGGGAGTCATTCTTATTCATCCATTGTGGATCACTAACGATGATCTTTACTTATTCACACAAGTATTGCTATATTGTATTGGGGTTATTGGCATTGCTCTCTTGTAAGCTCGAGGTAGATATTCTGGAGATAATAGAAGACTACCTTCCTATGGACGTAGACCAATTGGGTGAACCACATATATCTGGTGTACTCTTTTCTCTTGTTCTACTTTTGTACTTATTGTTGATATATTATTGTTTTCCATAGATAGGTAAGCTAGTTTAGTTAGATCGATATCTCTGACAGCCTATGTATGATGCATCTATGCATTATTATTGTTTCATAAACACCAATTAACCTGAAAACACTTATAGATTGAAATTCTTAGCTTTATTTGTAATACATGTTTCATAGTTTCAATATTTCATGATGCAGGGATTTTATCAATAGAATATACCTCATAGAATTCAAAGGAAAAAAAAAACTTGTTGCTACAAGAAAGATGAGAGAAAATCCCCAAAAGAGAACAAGACAAGTTCTTTGAAATTTTGGTATAAAATTAATATATTTGAATTATTTGTAGGTTTAAATGATGTGTATTGGTTAAAGTGTATCATGCACAGTAAAAACTTGAAAAAACTTGATCAGATGTTTTCAATCTGAGTGGAAAAGAGCATAAAATGTTTATGGAAATGTTGCAAACAAAGGAATTAAATGAATCAAGAGGTAATCAGGATGAAGTTTTTCTTTATATTTTTAGTAATAGTGTACTTTTTAAGAATAGATACTAACATGTTTCAAACACTCTTTCACATTTGTTGAATGTTGTGTAGGGACCGACAATGAAGGAAGGGAATGTTGTCTTGAAAAGATACAAGTTATGAAGGATGTAAATGATGATGAATTGGTCCACAATTATCTGGACTAACAGTGGAAGTTAATAAGGCGGGGGGGAGGGGACTTTTATAAAACTACGAGGGATATAGTTGAAAAAACATATAGATGTAGTTTCCACTTACTGAACAAAAAACAATCCAATGACTCCAAGAATCAAGCTATATATAAACCACAACAAATGTTTCAAGATCAATGATCAATGAGACCTATCGAACTTGAAATAACAAAAACATATAGTAACAAAAAAGAATCATTCAAAAGGTATTATTCATTGACATGTTTCTTTATAAGATGTAAATACTACTCCAAAAAAATATGAAATTAATATTTCGACTATATTTACTTTCATATAAATATTAAAAGTTTTGTTTTTGCGTGTTTAGTTTTTTAGGGAGATTATTAAAAATCCAAAGGACAAATGAGGTGAAAGTCGAAACATGCTAGTAGGAATGTCCCAGGAAGTGTACAAGGAGAGGGTCAAAGAGTTGAACATAATTACATCGTAGGAAGAGCCACACCAACAATAATGTGGATCAAACATATATAATCATTGTTTTTTTCTTTTATGTACATAGATTTTAATGATTCCCAATTGTTTTGTTTCAATAAATAAATAAATAAAATAAGATAAAAAGAACCCATTCAACACAAAGACATGACGATGAAAATGAAAAGGGTTGATCATAAAGTTAGTGAGTGCTTGTGTAAATTTCCTTGAGATTCATATTTGTTGAGATCTCACCTATATTTTAATTAATTTAAACTCGTCCATAGATGTCTTCTAATGGGTGCTAACATTCAAAGAAAACCCAACATATGAATTTATTGACATTGGGTTGAGTATGGGTTGTAAGTATATGTTGGTTCGAGTATCACTAATTAATTGTGCGAATTGTAAGCAACAATGTTGTTTTAGTTCACTCATTTTATAATTAATGGAAAGACAATAAACTTTTATATTAATTATATCAATGCTTTTTCATGGTGTATTAAACTTGTAGGAAAGAAAGTGTGGAGTGGAGCCAACAAAAAGTTGTCGAGAGATGACATGATAAATGACTTTGAAAGAATGTGTATTGTCTATGAATCACTTATTGCTATGGTATTATTTTCGATTTACACAATAATGTATATTATATTATAAATGTAGATATACTTATTACACTTTATTTCCATGTTTGTAGAAGGAAAATGAAGAGGAGGAACAAAATCAAGCCAATGAATAAACTAGCAATTTCCCCGGGAGGGGAAAAAGGAACGCCGAGTGGAAAAGAGTATAAGGAAGGAAAAGAACTTTGGGAAGCTCTAAATATTCAACAAAGTAAACATTGTAATTAGTGGGTCACTTCGACATCCAATATTTATTAGTGTGTATCCAATGGGCTTTGAAAAATTTAGACGATTTCTTATGGATGACACTTCGCTTTCGTATTTATTGCTCAATCATCAATGGTGACAAGAATAGCCACATTGGCTTCGACATCCAATATTTACTAGTGTGTATCCAATGGGCTTTGAAAAATTGAGACGATTTCTCATGGATGACGCTTCGATTTCGTATTTATTGCTCGATCATCAATGGTGCTAAGAATAGCCACGTTGGTCAATGGTATCGGGAACGTGCCCACAAAAAAAACAATCATTGTCTACATTTAAAAAAAAAATATGAGTAATTTATGACAATTCTTCTTAACATTTTTTATGATATTTCTCCTTAACAATTCCTTTAAAATTGTTAGAACCCCTTTTTTTATTATTTTAAATTAAAATATTTAGAATTAATTTTTACTTCAATAAGATATTCCCTCTTAGCAACTTATATTCCCTCTTAGCAACTTCAAGCTAACGAATAAAGAAGCTTCAAGCTAATGAATAAAGAAGCAGCAGTAATACCACGATTCAAAAAAAAATGTGGTTCCATTTGTATCTTAATCCTAACACTTGAAAAAAGTAAAAGAGATTCTAAAATAATTATATATTTTTTTAAAATCATCAAAATGAAGAGCTAGAAAGTTAGATGAAATAAAATGTGCCAACAACAACTTAGGACATTATAGTTCTTTCCCGACTAAGGAAACAAGGATAAAGACCTATCCTAGTGACAAACAAAAAAATTGCAATCAAAAGTTTTTGAGCTCCTATTCATAGAACTTATATCTTCTAGACAATTCATAAAGTCATACCTTCTAGACAAAAAGGCTAACAAGTAGAGGAGATGAAATATTGTATTAAGGACCGCCACTTTCCTAAATTTTCAACGGCATAGATTCGTATGGATTTATCTAATGGCCAGCTAGCACTCAAACAATATTCCACCACACATAGCTTTCTGAACAGCTCCATGAAATCGATTAAGGTTCCAAGTGGTACAACAGGTTGTAACATATGCTGGACGTGGAAACACCCAAGTAAAATCATAGTCTCTCCCATCTTTGCTAAGCTCGATCGGTTAAGGTGCCAAGTGGGAAAACGAAACCCACATATGTTGGACATGGAAACACCCAAGTAAAATTAGAGTCTCTCCCATCCTCGCTAAGCTCGAATGAATGATTTTTTATGGAGATGTGATCACTACTTGGCAGATCCTTGATGTTACAGGAGAGGAATTTCATATTTAAATTTGGATTGTTTACCAAGACGCTCATACATATCAAAGTACAACTGGCATTTTAATTAGTTGGGAGTTTTAGCAGTCAATACATTCTCAGTTATGTTGAGTTGCATCCTTCTTTGATCAATCTGAAAATGCTTAATATGCTTCTGCAGACATACCCATATTTGGGATCAGATTACACTTGAGGCACTGACAAAAGTTGGACGCTCCTGAATCAATATCCTTTATGAATTTATAGCCTATACCGAAGTATGGCATGAGAAACGAGGACTATGGCTACAACATCCAAACTTTAAAAAAGTGCCTAGAAACATGAAGACCCTATCATTTATGGAGATAGCATATAACTGTATCCCCTTGACTTGTGGAAATGAACTGCACCTTTGAGGATAAACAATGATATGTAAAGATCGGATGTAATGATAGAGCATAAGGTTTTCCAATCCACTGTCACATGGGAACTAGGGTATTTCAGTGGAAGAGGTGTAACATTCCTTTTAATACATCAAATATATAGAAACGAAATTTCCCTTGGTGCACCTTGATCTTTCTGTGGATCCCATTTGATTACTATGTACAAATACACTGTGTTCCCATCTGTTAGTTGTATGAACTTGATGTTGATACAGGTTATAACGGGAGACCAGGCCCTGGATTGAATAATTGTCTCATAAATTGAAATTTATTTATCAAACCATTGTAATACATGCCCATAACTCCTTTTCTTGATTGTTGATAGCTTGCAGGTGGCTTGTATAGTGCCCAAAACTTCACTTAAATGCTAGAACAAGGCATAATAATGCCCATACCTATTGTTGAAACCTTCTTTACCAGAGTTAGATTGCACATACCTGTGAGCCTTTTGTATATTAAACATTATAGCTTTAGCATCAGGATAGGAACCCCACAATGTATATTGCTTATAAAGGCCTTCACCAAATACATAGAGTCCCTGTTTCAGTTTTGCAAGGGATAAAACTATCTCCAGTTGCAACTTTTGCACGTCATTATTCGCATAAAATTCTGAAGTGTTGCATAAAAGGAACCATTGAACTCGATAAAATTGTCTCTCAACCTGTATTGTCCCTTTTTAAGAATTTGCACAAATTAGGAAAAATTGCTCATTTTGACCAATTCGACCCTTAGACTAGTATTGTCACTACTGCTTCCAAATGCTTCCAAATTGGGTCTAAAGGTATTTGAAAGATATTAATACATATAAATGAGGCTTATTTATTCTTAACAACCCTTAAAACACTTCTGCAACATTCATTTACAATCTGGACAAAGTAAAAATAATTCTAGTCAAATCGAGCTTCAAAACCCCCAAGGGTAGTGGACGAAGATATATCTCCAAATGCTGTTAAAAACTTCCAAATTTATGAACATAGGTATGGTACTGATAAATGGCATTAATGATCTCCCAAATGTATCATTAATTAGTTCCTATGGCCTTCTGCAAGTCACTTGAATCAGATGTTTATGTGTAATACTTCACATAGGAGGAACAACTAGTAATTTTCACCATATGTTATGAAATTCGAATTTTAGGTGCCAAGGAATTATGCACTGTTATTGAAACTTCTTCATAACATTAATGAAACTCCATACATCAACAAAATCACAAAGAATGACTGATACAATTCGAAATAATGTCTCTTCAAGCCCCAACAACAAGATTTAGGGAAAATGGCATCATTTATGCATTGTTTGGTATTTTTACCCAACTTCACTTGGTATTTCGACCTGAGAGTCTTATGAGAAGTAAATAAAGAGTATATATATTAGAATACAAATAAATGGATATTCATGGACTCTCACAAAGAGACCAGCATCTCACCAAGGGCGCAATTCCTCCAGGGGCCCAAATATGCAATAAAATGTGAAAGAGATGGAAGAATGAATTGTAGCTGAATGAACCACGAGCTTCCCTGCAGCTTCAACCTGTAACTAAACACTAAATTGTAGATCCAAATGAAAGGTTTGATTGTCCTCTCCAATTTCCAATTAGGATGGGAATCTTTCACCCTCGAAATTGGTGCTAAGGCAAGTAGACTAGCTCTCTACTAGCTCTTCTCTCCAAATGCAAAATGCAAAATGCAAAATATTCAAAAGCTACCATCCTTCTTTGTTATTGTCTTTTATAAACTTCTAAGTCCCTCCATGGGTCGAATTCCTTCCAAGGGCTTCATGTCAACTCAAGTTGTGAAGATATTCCATTGTGTGACACTTGTCCCTCCAATTCTAGCCTCCTCCTCCACCAAATTCGAATAGGTGTCTCTTTGGCTTCCTTAACTCCCTTGAGCGCCATCTTGGAGGCTATTTTTAGCCCTGACATGTCATATATGTCATATGTCATCCACCGGGTCTGATTTTGTCATAAGTGTTGTAGCCATCTTCATCATTGGTGTCATAGAAGCTAGGGAATCTAGCCCAAGTGTCCCGCTAGCTCCAAAATGCCTCTTCCTCTCCCATGGGAGTTACGCTTCCTCTACAATTCAACCTCATTGAGTCATGCCAAGTAATATGACCTTACAACTATCCCAATAATAGTGGAATCCACCTTGGATTCGAATTGGTGAGAGTGGAATGCCATGTGGCATGGGGAATCTAGCTTTTTGGGGGTCCCACACCACCAATGTGTCTCCATGACCAAGTGCCATCTTATTTTCTCACCATAAATATTTATTTTCCCCCTATTAATATATTTATGCCCAACCAAAGTCCATTCGGGTTTATTAGTCTCCTTATTCCCATTTTAATGTCTCCACCCCAACCTAGGAAACTAGTAGGTTGGTGGAATTTTCCCTACTTGAGATTTATTTGAATGGGGAAATTACAGTCCTCCCCACCCAAGATTTCTTGCCCTCAAGCAATATCAATTTATCATGCTGCAAACTTGTTCCTCCTCTATCAGGTGGCCTTCCATGAGGAATGTCTCCCAAAACCTTTTCATCTTTGTGTTTCATACTGTGGGAGGACACTACCTTATTTGGATAGGTGTGCATTCCTCTCAATACTCTTTGTTTTCCCTCCGAATCTTTGAATCTCATTTCAGGGATTTGATAGTTCACTGTATGTTCTCGTATAGAGTACAGCCATTGCACTCCTAAGACCACATTAGTATTAGCAACATCAACGACATAAAAGCTATAAAAAAATGTGTAATTACCTATGGTGAGTTGTAGCTTTGGAATCCATGTTTTGCACTCCATAGTATGGTGACCTAGAATGATGACTGTGAAGCCCTCGAATTGTTCAGCAGGTAGCTTTCTCCTCTTCACCATGGCTGCATCAATGAATTTATGTGTGGCTCCTCCATCTACCAATACCGAAACCCTTTGTCCCTGTACAACTCCTTAGCATCGAATAATGTGGAAACGAGGCACTCCTAAAAGCAATGCCAGTCTTCCTTTGTCAGGTAATGGATGATCTTCTTATTTTTTCTCTCCTTCTTTTGCTATAGAATATCCCTCTTCTTGGGTTGAAATATGTCGTCCTTCCTCCATGCCCCCTTCATAGTCATCATCACAAAATACTTCAATGAATTGGGCCTTTTCCTTAGCACATTTATGTCTTGGTGCCCATGGTTGGAAGCATGAGTAACATAGTTTCTTCCTTCTGAGTTCTTCCATGCTTAGTTCCTCTTTCTTATCCTTTCCACATTCATCTTCTTGCCATGGTTTATTTTCATATCTGAATTGGGAAGGGAAGTTGGGCTTGGGAGGAAACTTTGTCCTAGGTAGCACATTTTGTAGATCTCTTGTCAAACTCATAGCATCCTTCAATGAATTGGGTTTGTGGGATTTAACTAAACCTTTTAAGGGTTCATCCAAACCTTCAGTGAACATCAATACTAATTTTACCATAGATATATCAGCCACCTTGACTGATAATTTTTGGAATTCCATCATATACTCAGCAAGGGTTCCAACTTGCTTCAATTGGGCTAGTTCTTTGAAAGGCTATTCTGGATCTTTTTGCTCAAATCTTTCTAATATCCTGTCAAAAAATTCTCCATAGGTTGCAACCTGATCATGTCCCAAGTTTTTTCAGACCATGGAACCACCAATCATTGGCATCTCCTTCTAGATGCAAAATAGCCATTTTTAAAGCATCATTTTCCACCATTGGATTTAGTTGAAAATAAACATCTAGTTTTTGTACCCAAGTATTTGCAGAACTCTGGGGTGAGCCATCAAAATGTGGGAAGGGGCATTTTACCAATGGCACAATTCCTTCTTCTTTTTTGAAATGGAGTCCTATTACTATAATATCCTAGGCAAGATCTGACCTAGATATTAACTCCACTCAAAACTTTTATAACTTTTACTAGTAAAATTTTCTATCAAATCCTTCGAACCAGGCATGAGGTAAGTGAGGGGTACTGAGGTAAGGATTGAGGATGGTGGGATGCATATTTAATTCTGGAAAATGTATGAGGTTAGGTGCAGCCGCAGGTAAAGGAGGTCAGATCAGATTTGTCTTATGCACAAGGTACCAGTACCATTCACTTTTCAACATAGAACAAGTCTATGTCTACTTCAAGGCTCCCTGGGTAGCTGGCATATGCATACTGGAAAAGGGGGGGGGATACTGGAAGTTGATGATAGAGTTTATATCAGTCAAATTATGGCTGGTTATGTTCAAAAATATATTTTTGCAGACTTGTGAAAGTTTGGGAAGAACTGGGGTTTCTGGGCTCTCCCGGGATTGTTGAGCTAGTATTTTTCTTATCTTTCCAGGAAGGGTCAAGAGGCTTCCAAATTCTGATTTTTTAGATTGATATGGATACTATACTAAGTTAAGGACTAGATCCAAATGACAGAATGTAAAAATAGAGAATAAAATAGATTTGGCAGGAAAAGTGGTGAAACTAGTTTAGAATTGTCATCAATCTAGCTAGTCTTGCATTTTAACTTCACAAAATGCTCTTAAGAATTAGAAACTCTGCTATGATATTAATTTCATCTCTGATATAACATATTTCATCCATAAAACTTGAAATTTGACATTCAGAACATTCCTTCTTTTATTAATGCTAGCTTCTCAAATCATGATGCCTCACAGGCTAGTTTTCTGTTACAATAGTGGATAAATAGATAAGAGAAGAGAGAAGTTACTTCGGATCTGTAATGGAGATTATTATCAGTCCATATAATGTCTAGATGGATAAACTTGCTACATTCTGAACATGCTGGTCTTCAATGGTTGCAATCTTCAATTGGTTCTCTCCTGTGGGGAAATCACCTCCAAAACGGGTTGTGGGAGTAGTAGAGGTAGAAGAAGAGAGGATAATGGTTCTGATATTCGATCTCTGGAATTTATAAGCCTTTAATATCTGCATCATCAGCTTATAGAACTCACTGGAGGTCTTGGGCACACCTCTCCATAATTATCTCCATCCTCTAGTGCTCTTTCTTCAAATCTAGCTACAAATCTCCTTCAATGGTGGCCTCCTCTTCAATCTGACATTAGATCTTCATGGATGAACTGTACTGGACATTAATGGTTGTAATACTACTTGCTGGACCTACATAACACTCTCAGGAAACTCAAGGGACCTTGGGGCACATCACCCAAGCATAACTTGTTGAGGCACAACACTCAACTTGGAGGGCTCAGAGCTCTCACTCACAAATTCCAATAATGATCAAAAGTTGTCAAATGGAGTTGGTTGGATTCTTTTATAAACTTCATGATGACCTGCTAAGCAAGTTCTTGGCTTGGTGACCTGTGAGAGTAGGTTACCCACTTTCCCATTCTACTCCAAAGCCATGAGGGCGCATTTCTTGAGGAAAATAGCAACTTCTGAGCTTTCAAAACTTTCTTTCCTTCACCTCCTTCACTGAATTTGGGCAAGTGTGCTTTAGGTAGATTTTCTGGTTGTTGCTATTTTCTTTCTGAAATCTTTTTTGGATCTTTCCACTTTCTTTACTTTCCTCTTTCTTGCTTTTGTTTAATTTTGCCAGCTTTTGTCAGTTTCCTTTCTGGGTTCAGCTTGCCAACTTGTCTCCACTAGATTCCTTAGCTTTTCTGAGACTTTACCACTTATGCAAGTTTGGCTCACTTACCAATTCGAATTTCCTAGCCAAGTCATCAACCACTTGGCACATTTATTAGCAATAAACATTTAAATGAAAATAATACAACTCGGAAATAATTTAACTTAGCAATTAATTAATTATCAAGTAATTAATTAATTGTTATGGTGTAATGCCTCAAAATTTTCCCCAATTAATTAATTTCTCAATTAGTCAATCACTTAGACTTAGTCATGGGGTTAATAACTGCATGGGGGCCCCTCCTTGTCCATTTAATTCCCAAATACAACCTTAGGCATCTTCCATAAGGTAGTTTCCATACTTGCTCATTAATTAAATAATTATTGCCTAGGTGACTTAGGCCAAAATTACCCCATTGACCATGGAAAAATATGGGGACATGACAGTCCTTTCCTAAGATTGCTTGTCCTCAAGCAATGTCAGGATTCCACCATGCTTCTGCTACAGCACTCTAATTGTAATTGTCCCCATCCACTGTACAGTCTGTAAATTAAACTTGGGCCTTCAAAAAATGAAGAAAAACTGCACTGTAATTATATCTACAAATGAACCAGCAATGAACAAAATTTTCAACCCAGTTAGGATAACTTGAGTAGAATTCCTGGATCGCATTGTTTCTCCTGCAAGGACCAAAACTGTTCTATCACCTTTGGAAATTTGTCACTCTAATGAATGCTCGGATCCCAAAGTATCAACTGCATTTTCCCAATCATCAAAGCAATTTAGTGAATCTGTCATCAAGCATGTGCCTTTCCATCCGAGGAATAGTTGAAAGGACATTACTGCCAACTAAACCAAGTGGATAGAAAAATGTTTCTTCCAGTGGAAACATCCAATGGCTCAACTCTCTGCCATTGGAGAAAAATTTCAAGCATCCCTCCCAGCATGTGGATTCCCTCCACATAGGCCAACTTTTGTAAGTAAAATGTTCCATTAATTTATCTTGGCAACTTGCCTGCTTAGCTGCCTTCCCTTGATCATAAGCATAAAAAAATTTGCAAGGTAGTTTCATGCTTGTCAGGTAATCATTCACCCAATCCATATGTGGATGAGTGACATCAAATGGCTGCAAAATGTACTTTTGTTGCTGCTCACAATTCAAGACAATGCCAGTTATAATAAGAAATTTATTGCAGAAACAAGTGAACTTTTTACCTTCCAGATTTTCTTTTCCCATGAGGCCTCTATCCATCCATCTGGTGGATGAATCGGAGATCCTGCTTGCTGATTTATATGAGCTATAATCAACCAACTCTTCTACAATAGGATCCATCTCCCATGGGGACAAATCATGATCCTCCTACTGAACATGTGACACAAACCAGAAAAATGTCTTCACCCACTGCTCATTCCCCATTGGTGTTGTTGAATCTAGGACATGTGGGAAAGAACTGTGAACCTTCTTTGCATGTCTGCAACCTTCAGTAATCAGACTTATGGCTACAAATTCTTCATTACTGGCTGTCCCAAATTGGGTGCTCTCATCCCACTCTTTCATGGGAGAGTGATTGTCTTCAAGGAACAACTCAAGTTCCCTTGAAAAACAATCATGTGCTTGGTTCTCATCAAATTGTTCTGCACTCTCTTCGAGCACACATAAAAATGAATGATCCTCATGATCCACCTTCTCATGAGGTTCCTTGGGGCACATCACCCAAGCATAACTTGTTGAGGCACAACACTCAACTTGGAGGGCTCAAAGCTCTCACTCACAAATTCCAATAATGATCAAAAGTTGTCAAATGGAGTTGGTTGGATTCTTTTATAAACTTCATGATGACCTCCTGAGCAAGTTCTTGGCTTGGTGACCTGTGAGAGTAGGTTACCCACTTGCCCATTCTACTCCAAAGCCATGAGGGCACCTTTCTTGAGGAAAATAGCAACTTCTGAGCTTTCAAAACTTTCTTTCTTTCACCTCCTCCACTGAATTTGGGCAAGTGCGCTTTAGGTAGCTTTTCTGGTTGTTGCTATTTTCTTTTTGAAAGATTTTCTGAATATTTTCACTTTCTTTACTTTCCTCTTTCCTGCTTTTGTCTAATTTTGCCAGCTTTTGTCAGTTTCCTTTTTGGGTTCAGCTTGCCAACTTGTCTCCACTAGATTCCTTAGCTTTTCTGAGACTTTACCACTTATGCAAGTTTGGCTCACTTACCAATTCGAATTTCCTAGCCAAGTCATCAACCACTTGGCACATTTATTAGCAATAAACATTTAAATGAAAATAATACAACTCAGAAATAATTTAACTTAGCAATTAATTAACTATCAAGTAATTAATTAATTGTTATGGTGTAATGCCTCAAAATTTCCGCAATTAATTAATTTCTCAATTAGTCAATCACTTAGACTTAGTCATGGGGTTAATAATTGCATGGGGGGCCCTCCTTGTCCATTTAATTCCCAAATACAACCTTAGGCATCTTCCATAAGGTAGTTTCCATACTTGCTCATTAATTAAATAATTATTGCCTAGGTGACTTAGCCCAAAATTACCCCATGGACCATGGAAAAATATGGGGACATGACAATTACCTTCCCTCATTTTGAGTTTGTTTGAGACAGTGAAGAATTGGTCAAATGGTAGATTTCTTCTAAAATCTTCCCATTCTGTCACCACTTCCTGCATATCAAATTGGGTTTTTGGTTCTTCTTTGAGCTCAAGAAATTTAGGTGTAGTAGGCCTTGGTGTACTCTGAAATTCATTAGGTCTATTATGGGGTCCTGTGCTTGAGAAGATATGCTCACCCATTGCCTTCTTTTCCTCAGAATGAGAACTACTGCTACCTCCTATTACTCCTTTGCTCCCAAGTTGACTAGACAACAATTCGAACCCTTTCATGATCTGTTTTGTCATGTCTTCAAATAATGGTTTCATGAGTTTGGTAAATTCTTCCCTATCCTCCGAGGTTTCCTTCTTATCCCTAGCCATAGTTTCAACAAAATACTCTTCTTCTCCAACAAAAGTGCTTTTAGTTTCACTTCCTAAGGGTGGTACCTGACTTCTTTTCCTCATTAATGGTCAGCCACATAAAGTGCAAAGACCATGCTCTGATACCACTTGTAGTGTCCCTTTTCAATAATTTGCACAGATTAGGAACAATTGCCAATTTTGACCAATTCAACCCTTAGACTAGTATTATCACTACTGCATCCAAATGACTCCAAATGCTTCAAAATTGGGTCTAAAGGTATTTGAAAGGTATTAAGACATATAAATGAGGCTTATGGATGCTTAAAAACCCTTAAAACACTTCTGCAACATTCATTTATAATCTGGACAAAGTAGGGAATAATTCTAGTCAAATCAAGCTTCAAAACCCCCAAGGGTAGTGGACGACGATAGCTCTCCAAATGTTGTTAAACACTTCCAAATTTATGAAAAGAGGTATGGTACTGATAAATTGCCTTAATGATATTCCCAATGCATTATTAATTAGTTCCTATGGCCTTCTTCAACTCACTTAAATTAGATGTTTATGTGTAATACTTCACATAGGGAGAAAAACTAGTAATTTTCACCATATGTTATGAAATTCGAATTTTAGGCTCCAAGGACTTGTGCACTGTTAATGAAACTTCTTCAGAACATTAATGAAACTCCATACATCAACAAAATCATAGAGAATGACTGATACAATTCGAAATAATGTCTCTTCAAGCTCCAACAACAAGATCTAGGGAAAATGACATCATTTATGCATTGTTTGGTATTTTAACACAACTTCACTTGGTATTTCGACCTGGGAGTCTTATGAGTAATAAATAAAAAGTATATATATCATAATACAAATAAATGGAGATTCATGGACTCTCACAAAGAGATCAGCATCTCACCAAGGGCGCAATTCCTCCAAGGGCCCAAATATGCAATAAAATGTGAAAGAGATGGAAGAATGAGTTGTACTTGAATGAACCACGAGCTTCCCTACAACTTCAACCTATAACTAAACACTCCATTGTAGCTCCAAATGAAAGGTCTGAATGGCCTCTCCAATTTCCAATTAGGATGGGAATCTTTCACCCTCGAAATTGGTGTTAAGGCAACTAGACTAGCTATCTACTAGCTCTTCTCTCCAAATGCAAAACGCAAAATGTAAAATGATCAAAAGCTACCACCCTTCTTTGTTATTGTATTTTATAAACTTCTAATGTCCTCCATGGGTCGAATTAAGTAATAAGAATCATTATCATTCAGAGAATCAAATTAAAATTAAAATTCATTTACACAAATATTTTGTTATTCAAAAGAAAACACCATATATAACATCCAAATAAACATTTTGAAACGAAAACCATAAACATTTTTTTTCAAAAGACTGTCATATATAGCAAACAAGATCAACGTGTGGCAATGGAGGCCCATTTATATATACCCACAAATCCTAATCTTTTTATTGATTTTGTTGATTTTTTTTTTTTTATAAATATAAGTTTTACATGATTGAATATATATTTACTTATCAAGAATGCAAACATTCTCATATCTATAAGATCAAAATTTCTACAACTGCACTTGTGCCCATCAGTTGCAGGGAATTTTTAAAATATGCACATTAGGTAAGAAAGTGAGGCTGCACTCCTTTTACATCCTCCATATCATGTTTATAAACAATCAACATTGTGGTTTGCACCTTGACTTCTATATTATACTGAACGTCCTCACCCAATGAAGTAAAATTACTTGCAATAAGTACATTCTAGTTTGATGATGAGTTACAGATCGTGTCATATTTTACACTGCATATTTGGTTTGATGTTATTAAATCTTTCAATAAATGTACATTATCCTTATTGATTATTTATGAATTAAATATGGACCGACTATTAGGCTCATGAAGCTGGTTTAAACCTACAATTGAATAAACGTAACATTGCAATACCCATCTTATAGTATGAGGAAAATGGTAAGCAAGCATGACCATTCTCATTTAAATTAAAATGTCAATCAAGTATGAACAGTTTGTATGAGCTCTCAGAATTTTGCAAAGTTTGCAAAGTCCCTGATTCCTTAGGACATGGAATTTTGTGTTTAAAATTTTAGGCTGCTTAAGAAGTACATTTTTAAGTTCAAATTAAATCATAAAATATTTACATGTCAATTGGGTATAGTTTCTATGAAGAAAGAAATCCCATAATTAACATATTGAACTCCTAATGAGTATAATGTTATAGAATAATATCATAAAAGATCATATATTTTTATTTATTTTTTATTTAATTTTTTTTACCAAAATTGAGAACAATGTATTAGTTCTTTTTTCAATATAATTTTTAAAATCATGCTTCCTCTTATCCTTATAAAAAAATACTTAGGCAATGGAGAAAATGACACCTTTGTCATACAATGTAATTTGTAATAACCACCGACTTAGAATGTTGTGCATCCTTCTTAGAGTGTGCAATGGCAATTCATCGGCAAGTCTTTTCCCCATTGGATTTGCATACTCTTATCAACAATTTGATGTTAATAAAGAAACACTCATATTGAAACCTTTAACAAAATAAGCAATATTTTTTTATTTAATATGGAGTGTTCTCATATTTAAAAATGCTCAAGAGCTTCAATTTTATGATTGATTTTGAGTTTTAGCTCACCAAACTTGAGGTTTAGAGATAACTTAGTACTTCCGAACAAACACCCATGGCTTGAAAGTCCACACCATAACTTGGAAAATATGCACCATGGCCATGCTCTAAATCAGAGCCAGTTAAAAATAATAATAATACATTGGTTTTTGGTTGGAGGACAAGGTGTAATTTTCCTACCAGTATCAACCTTTGAAACACCTGATATTTGGGTAGGGGAGCTAGAATAAAACAATGCTATTGATGGTTGAACCAAGGCCTCAATATCAAATCCATTGAAAAATGAAAATGAAAGGGAATGAATACCTACAGTTATACATGAATACTGGAAGGACATGACAAAGATGCACCAATCCAGTGCAAAGGAATGAGTAAATGGTTTTGAAAATGAATAAAATTTGTATTCTCATGGTTCCCTGTTGCACATGAATACCAAAAAAAGAGAATAGGACTCTCACAAGCATAATGTTATAAGCATATAATGGAGCAATATTGAATGATGGTATAATGGAATCTTCTTGTATTATGTAAGCCAATATAGAAAGCACTTACTGGTATTATTTCCATGGTAACAAGTGATTGGCGGGATCTGTGAAGGTTTGGAGGGTGAACTTTCCAAGGCTGTTTGAAACTTCAAAAAAAATTTCAAACCAGTCTTCAGGCTCAACTAGTTCTATTCCAAGTCCCGAAGCTCGGTCCCTAGAGCTGTCATTCTCAATCTCTTGCAAGTATGTTACATAAGTTGCTACCCTTATGAAATATGTGGCCTTGAATGTATCCCAAAATTGGTATTTGTAGTGATTGAATACTTCAAAGCCTCTGGGTAGGTTCATGTAATGATAACCCTGTCCGGGATGGAAATGATGGAGTAGATGTATTAGGATTTGGTTCAATGCAGATAAGAGAAAGATAGATTTATGCCTCTAAGTTGTGTTCAGCATGTAGGTGTAACCTGCTATCACACCTTCCTCTGGGTGTTTCTTCAATCCAGATGGGCCAAAGCTATGAGAATCAATTATGATTTCTCCTATTTTGAATAAGCTTGAAGATGCAGATGTTGCATTATTGATCAAACTTTCCATGACTGTGGGACCAATTTGAGTAAAATATGTTGGCATAGTCTCATTCTGAATATATTCTATGGGATTCAAAAATTCATCAACATCCATGAATGCCACCCATTCACATTCCCCCCGAACCCGTAATGAGCAATGAGAGAATCCAACCTCTTAGGTTTCAATCCTTGGCCAGATATTCTACTCACATTGAAAGAAACCAATGATTCTACCACTTCTTCTATGGTGTCATCATTGTTGTTACCATCAAGAAACCATCTCTTGGTAGCCGAACAGTTCTGTGAAGCACCGAAATAATGCCCATGGAATTCCTCACATGTTATGTTAGCAAACTCTGCAAAACATTGTTCAATATACTTTATCAGTAACAAATTCATTTCGGTTTTATTGTGACCATATTAGGCGCTGATAAACCCAACAAACAAACATCATGGCATGGGTGTAAACTTATATATTGTTGCACATATATTTTTCAGATTCCCTGTTTTCGAACTTTTATTTTTGTATGCTTTTTAATGACCCACCCACGGTGGGAAAGTTTTGTGAGCCCCAACTAATACAAGGATGAAGGACAGTTGTAGATTGGGAAGAATTAAAGACAGTGTTACACAAAATGTTATACCCAGTGGGTATTAACGAGAATTTCAAGTTAATTGGCAGCACTTATGGCAGAAACCGAGAAAGGATGTGAATGAATTTTTTTATCTCTCTAACTAAAAATTTGTAAATTATTCTATAGTTGAAACAATTTTAAAGCAATGTTGTTTTTGTTTAATGAAATTTACCTTCCTTGTGATGAATCTTGTTGCTAAATATTTCCAATCTTAGCTCCCAAGTATTTCTTTGGCTACTACTGAAATTGTATGCTAACTTTAGATTCTACCAATGTTGGGCGTTCTCCTTATGACAGAATTCAAATGGGGTTAGGATCTACCATCAAGTAGCTGGAGACAATACCATCCAACAGGAATGCTTCAGCATAGCCTAGAAAAAGGCTCAAACTATTAGTCATAGAACTCAAACACTACCCGAGAGCCCAGAGTCACCATGCTTCAACATTACGATATTAAGAACGTTTTAATTGGCCAATATACGACATATAGAAAATGTGTAATTGAAAAATTGCTCTAAACCATTTAAATAGGTTCACTCATTTTTATGCTTGCTAAATATTTATTAAATAACCCAACTGTATGCAAGTGGCAGTAGCTTTTCCAATAACACTCTTTTTTTCTTCTTTGAGATATAAAGTATTAGGCATGTTAGAATTTTTTTATCGTTATGTTTTGAAATATAGTTATTTGAATTTGAGCTATAATGATAAACTGTCGATCCCTATTAAAGGGATATGAAGCTACTTACATTTTTTGGTTAAAATTTTGAAAATAGTGACTTCCAAAACCTAAAATTACAATGATCTCATGGAGGATAGTCATGTAAAAAGAATCCCTCCCATTGTCCCATTGCTGTCATCTTGTTCAAAAGTGTTCATAGAGTCAACTCTCTCAATGTTCAAGTCTTCATATTATGTGAACTGTCTAAGTTTGACAAAGCATTCTACAAATATATTCCACCTATGGTATTTTGAACTGTTAATTTGACAAAGCATTCTACAAATCTCTTCCACCTATAGTATTTTGAACTGTTAGTTTGACAAATTGCCTTCTCAAGGTTGAGATCAAATGCTGGAAGAGGAGGGGGTAGAGCATTTAAACAAAATGCTACATTACAAAGCATCGACCAGTACTATTCTCCCATCACCATTGTAGACAATATAGATCATCATTACTTATTGTATATTAATTAAATATAATCATGTCATAACATAGAATATAACAATTCACTCAAGGGATGACTAACAAAAAGAGACCAATGTGGACTAAATTTGACTAATATACCAGCCATTAGGCAATAGGAGCAATACAAACACCCATCCTGAAGCTTTATCAAACTACAAGTCAAGTTTTCATGAATGTATCCTCCATAGAGACTTTGTTAGAAATATTTTTCAACCAAAATAAATTTGAAATTCATAAAAAATTGACATACTAATTTCATAAAAGATCCATGCAACACATCAAGAACTCTATTTGAATATAGAGAACTAAATATCAACTTCAAAGTAAGAAATAAGCCTAGAAGTCACTATCTTAGCAATGATCGAATTGAAGACAACCCTAAGAGTATTTGTTTAACCACAACGATGACTCTTAGACAAGAGATAGTCATGCATGTACAATTATCAACCTGATTTTGTCGATTATAGCCATGGACACCCTTTCTCTTTCACAGATTGAGCGTAGCAGTCTCTCATTTTCAGGTTTTATCAGTAATGCATCTTGAAAAACAAAGACAAATTCAGAAAATATAAGATACTAGTATATTAAAATTATTATATGATATTAGCATATCATATAATTATATCATATGATAATATCGAGGCTTAAAGTGACCACAAATTTGGTAAATGGAGGATCAAATCATGAAAGATGGAAAGTGCAACAAGCAAAAACCCACAACAAGATCTCTTTTGAGTTGGCACAGAATGGATGAGTTAATGGATTTTGTGGACTTGTTTTTTTTCAAAAGGATAGGAAAAGAGGATATAGTAAGGAGAAAATTAACAAGAAATGGAGGCAAGAAGTGGTTGAGGAGAATAATGTAGAGGATGAGATGCAAACCTTGCTTAAGAAGGATAATCTAGCTGTTTTAAAAAGTAGGGTTTTGGCATTGGAACCTCAATTATTGGGGTGACAAAATGCATGAATATATTTTGACAGAAATGATTAATGTTGAGGATCTCCAAGGATATATAGAAATACGGATTATGAAAAATTGTGTTATAAGTTCAAACTATTAAACCTATACCTGTGCTTCTAGACTGAAAAGTTTTCTTCCTTTTTGTACCTTTACCTGCACTCAAATGCCCCATGAAACATATATGCCAATCAAGCTTTTTTTTCATTTGATGTGGTTTATTCAAACCTTGAATATCGTTCAACTTGTCCAAATTTGCAAGCATCCCATACGTCGTTGTAGCAAAAAGGAGATAGATAGTGAAATGGAAGAAGACTTGGTAACATTTTTGCAAATGAATTTCCCAACTCAAGGGGTTCTAGTCTTGTTTTTCATATACTGAAAAATCAGTTAAATATGTAATCTAAAGAAAGTAAAATATAAGTCAAGGTAAATATTAACATTACCTTAAATTAAAACTAAAGGTAAATAAAGTAAAAAAGTTAAAGAAAGCGAATATAGGTCACAATATACAAAACTGGTTCTTGCCCATCAAAGTCTTCTGCAATAAACAATTAGAAAAAATAATTTCCATAGACTCAAGTTTGTTTAATCTGAATGAATAGCCCTTATTTTGTATTTTCCTCGGATTTAATAAGGAGAAGGCATGAGCAGTTTTCCCAATGCTCTACAAATAGAGTCACAAGAACATACCTTGTCAGAAGAGAGCATCCAAACTCTCATAGAATACTCTGCAATTTCTGCAAGCTTGTATCTTTTTGATGATGATGAACCATCTTCACTTGTTGAAACTGAGTGACTGGAATTAAGCTTCTCCTATGGATTAAAGTGTTCAAATCCAGGCACTAGTGTTGGAATCATGGCTTATAGTGTATTGGAGAAAGATGATAAAGATGACAAGCCATAGACATCAGTCAATCAACAATATTGTGATGACATATAAGACCTGTTCTCTGGTAGCCTGAAATAACTCTGCTCGGTATGATCTTCAAATGGTGTTAGGTATGATCTGCAGAAATATTCTGTTATAACTGATGGTTCAAAATCTTAAAATTGTATTTGTTGCCTGAGGCAAATTTTAAAGTTTGTTGAAAAGTTATAATGCTAGCAAAAACACATGTATAAATTTTCAAGTAAAAAACATAGGACTGATAGAGACAAGTAGCAGCTGTATATACATAGTTTTCTGTGAAACATTTCAAATTCAACATTGAAATGCATACATATAAGCTGGATGTTTTAAGAAAGAAAGACTTTTGGTATTTTTAAATTCTAATAGTGTTTTGTCACTTTATTTTACAAGTTACAATGTTTCAACTTGAGAAATAGTTGCAAAAGTAATTTAGAGAAGAAAAAAAGAAATTAGAAGAGATAAGAAAGTTAATATTATTAGAAAAGTGGCTCATTGCTAAGTTTGATAAAGTTAACAGAAAATTTATGGTGTGAAAGTTTTTGAACATTGTATTAATTGATGAAGAGCAATCAATTATAATTAGGGTCTGTACACAAGGATTTAGTAGAAATTAAATGTTGTGGTTCTACTAATGCAAGAAATCTTGAGTATTAATGTTGAGTTGGAGAAGTTTTAGAAAATTGGGAAATTAAGATCATTGAAGTGAACTCCAAAACTCTCCAATTAATATCATAATAACCTGAAAGTGTTACTTTAGTAAACTCAGAAAAAATAAATAAATTATAAAACACTTTTAGAGTGATATTATGCTAGAAACCACAAAGATTCAGTGAATGACCATTGAAATCAGTGAAAAGTCATAATACAGTATGCTTTTGCAGGTCTCCTGAGGTAAAATTGTGCTTAATTTTGATTGGAGGGAAGATATAACCACCCTCTAATAGAGTTGAAGGTGGGCATGATCTATTTAAATCCTTTTGGTTTGCTTGAATATAATTTTTATTAATTCTTACATATGGATATCAAAAGGTTCATGTTGATTCTAGTTGTTCTTGTTTTTTACAGTGTGGGCATTTAATACCAAAACTAAGAAGTGGTCAAGAACTAATGCGAAAGGAGACATCCCAATACCTTCTTAGACACCACTTTTACATCGTAACTAGCTTTCCATAGAATTAGGGTATTTAAAGATAAAATGAGCATAACTAACTTTCCATAGAATTAGGGTATTTAAAGATAAAATGGAACACAGAGAGATCAAAGTAAACAAAATCTGGAACATACATTGATTCCCCTGCATCTAGAACATACTGTATTAATGCATTCAATGCATAGTCAATCATTGATAGCTATTTTCTTTATTATTATCAGTTATTTTCTTGATTACCATTTAAGATCTCACATTGTGACATGCATGCAAAACCTAAAGGCAAATTGAGAAGATGCCATAGCAATTGTTTAAAAAAAAAGCTTGTCAACCATGTTTCTTGTGCTAGGGAAACTCAAAAGTTACAGACCATTCTTGGAGCATTTTTCAGAGCAAATTGTTCAGAACCTATATCTATACTTTCTGCTATGACAAAAATCCTTTCATCCCAAGCAATCAACCCAAAAGGCAGCTGCACCAGCCATTTTTGCAACAAATTCAATACATATATTTTTCAAAATATGTTTGAGAAACCAAACTTATTCCATCATAAGAGTGAGTGAGTGAGTTAATACATACCAGTCACAACCCCTCATAAGTCACGGTAGAATGGAGCTGTCTCCAGACTCCACCATCATACATCTGTACATTCAACTTTTCCAGCAACAACAATAGTTTTTTCCAACAATAACAGGAGGTTTTATAGGATTTGGTCATTCAGGTGGAAGACATAACAAGCAACATCTCCAAACCAGTACCTCCACCTCCCTTGTGTTGGGATCCCAAGGTCACTCTCCCTCAGTTTACAGGCTCATTTGGTGGCATAACAATGGTTTTTTCCAACAACAACAACAAGTTTTATAGGATTTGGTCAATCAGGTGGAAGACATGACAAGCAACATCTCCATTTCCAAACTAGTGCCTCCACCTGGCCTGCATTAGGATCCCAAAGTTACTCTACCTATTTTGCCCCTCTTCTCCAGATTCCAGCCTATATATCCACGCGAATTGTATGTGATAATTTCAAAATTTTGGCCCTAAAAAGGAATATATGAATGGCATAATTACAGACCAAACCTCCAGATGAATTCACCATAATAATTATAAAATCACAGAATTAAACGAGAAAAAAAATGTGCCAAGA
Organism: Larix kaempferi; assembly: GCA_027924585.1. Classification (NCBI taxonomy): domain Eukaryota; kingdom Viridiplantae; phylum Streptophyta; class Pinopsida; order Pinales; family Pinaceae; genus Larix; species Larix kaempferi. The sequence continues at coordinate 14,051,369 of BSBM01000017.1, read as the reverse complement.
AAAAATTCAAAACGAAGCCAGATAATTAGGCCCTAAATTTGAATAAAGGAATTACAAACCAAATCTCCGAATGAAATCACCATTACAAGTTTTAAAATTACAAAAGTAAGCGAGAAAAAAAAATTGCAGAAGTTTCAAAATGAAGCCAACTAATTAGCTAGCGATTTGGCCTTTTTCAAATGAGGCGTAGTCCGGCTGACTTAAAATATGTTGAAATAGATTAAAATAGAGATTTGCCCCTTTTCAGATGAGATGTTGTCTGGTAGACCTAAAATATGTTGAAATAGATCAAAATAGATGCTCCGGATGCCTCAAATGAATTCAGCAGATCCAAAACAACAATAGATCACCTGCCTTATCTTCTTTATATAGAACACCCCAATTTTTATTACTCTAATCGTACAGTCCAACAGAGTTTAATTCTGATCACTTTTAACACAGTCCATCTATGACGGTAGTTTCATAGATGAGGACAAGTCTCGGTATTCCAAAAAGTTGTTTTGGTGTCATCCATTCCTGAAATTTCAGCTGGATTAAGCAAACAAGCATTCCTAAAATTTCAGCTGGTTTAGGCAAACAAACAGCGCTATGAAGCACAGACCTTGACAAGTTGAAGTTCTCAAAGCTATATGCCAGATACAATAGTTGCATAATGGCAGGCAAAAAAAGTATAGGACATTTTTGTGTTGTGTTTGGCTTATCTACATTCAACAAAAGCGGCTTCTAGCAATGGTTTTACACTCACCAATCTCGAATCTTTGCAGTGGAGAGGCTTGACTGGTCCCTGTCCTGTTGGTAAAAATGCAAGTTTTGACCTCGATGAAAACAGTCTGAGATTGCAAATACATCATATTTTTGGATCTTGTTCCCCTATCAAGCCTGCCAATGTCTCATGGCTTGTCTTCTCTCGTCGAATTATTCAAAGCTATGTAGCTCGCGAGAATGTTTCGTTGGTGGGTTCCCCTGAGGATCTAGAGAGCTGGGTTGCTTCAAGCCAGACGATTGGCACGAGGAATTATATTGTGAGAGTGGCATTCGGCACCCCTTCGTCTGGAATGTTTATGCTCATCAACACAGGCAGTGATATCACATGGATTCAATGCGGCCCTTGCCCCTAGTGCTACAAGCAACAGAATTCATCGATTGAAAACCTCAAATTCACCTATTTCATACGCCCAAGCCATGTCCTAATAACAACACAATCCTCTGGTGCCACACAGTCCTCCAAAGCCTTCATCAAAGACGAAGCCTTGTGCTTACTCCTCATCGTCAGGTTGTAGTGAATCTCCCTGCAATGTTCCAATGCCCCAACCTCATGAGCCTCTGTGGACCTCTTCCTGCAATAGCAACAGAGCGAAGAGAAAATAGCCACGACATGCTCTCTACTTCTGTTAAATCTATCTATCTACCCCAGTTTGAACTTTATCGCCTCCAAAACCACTGCTAACAGCACGAAATCGTTGGCCAAATCTAGTCTGCAAACATGAAACCCTTGCTAAATCCCCTCGCCACAACCCACCACCGCCCTTGCTGAATGTTGTCGCCACAACCCACCGCCGCGAACATGTTTATGCAAATCGACACGAACCTGTTTCTGCAGAACGAACCTGTTTCTGCAAATCGAACCTGTTTCTGCAAATCGAACTTGTTTCTGCAAATCGACATGAACCTATTCATCTAATTTGCATAGTTTTATATATAATGCCGTTCTAAATATTTTAAATCTAATTTGAGCCGATATGTTATTTTTTATGATATTTTATTATTTTTATAAAAGACACGTGTCACCTATAGGATGAGCACGAAAGGAGTTACATATATCCCCCGACATGTTATTTTTTATGATATTTTATTATTTTTATAAAAGACACCTGTCACATATAGGATGAGCATTAAAGGAGTTACACATCTCCCCCCTACTAGGTTGTAGAATGCGCCTCTTCGGCACAACAAGTCATTTGGTTTAATGATGACAACAACGTTTGAATTAATAATATTGTCAACATCAGTGTTACAATATATTCATGTGCTCAAAGTAGTATATGCATAGATGCTTTTGACAAATTTTAAGAACCAATGTGTTTTTAAAATCAAATGCATTGATATCAATGCATATAACAACATCACCGTTGTAATAAACAAGTAGTCATACAATATAAAACAATCCACTGCACATGGGAATGCATGCACGAGTGCTTTTGACAAAATTTAAGCGCTGATGCATTTTATAAATTAAACACACTGGTTCTAATAGATACAATAACAACATTGTCATTGGTATAAAACATTTCAATGTGTTTGTAATATAGGCACCAATGTGTATTTGTATACCATATGCACCAAGTAGTTTGTGACAAACTAGGCACACCAAGAGTAAGAGAGATAGAAGCACATTGATGCATTCGTGAGGATAACTAGCATTGGGGCGTTGAATACATAATATATGCATCTGATTGACAATGATATATTTCAATGAATGATGCATCTTTGGTTATAGTTATACACCAATGCATCCTATATTTGGTGCATTAGTGGGTATCTTGGAAATATGTACATTTTGTAACAAATCTCCACTATAACGTTTGGCCACCTAATTTTTTTTAGTTATAATGAACAATGAATTGTAACCTATGAAGTATATTACTTATTGATAAATAAGTAGCCCCATATGCCTTAATTGATTGGCCAAGAAAGAGGAACAAAAGTATTGTGTAGGTCTCTAATTAGTGGAAATACTTAACACTTTCCTTTCCTCTAGTTGGTAAGTAAGTAGCTTGGCGTGTTAGCTCGGGTTCTAAAATTAGAATTGGAAGAGATGCTATTATGGGTTGTTCAAAGGATATATTGTTCCCTATGGAAATGGTCGAGCATGTCCAACTGATTGGGAGGGATACCTTAAACTATGTTCAAGGCCCATTAAATTCAACACTATAGTCCAAAGGGTGGCTTACAGCTTGCCAATTAGAACTCAATTTGGAATTCAATGGTTTATGGGATCATTTTGTCTCGACATAAAGGAATGCACATATCCGACTCAAGGATTCTCCCGACGAGTTGATTGGAGTTTCAACAAGGAAGGAGGTGCTTATGCTGCCCAGCTTGGTTATTCCTTGAATTTGGATTTTTAGGTGACTAATTTTGTGTCACGTCCCCTCCCGTCGATCTGATACAAGGGAGGAAACACGACTAACATTCCGGGGCTTATTTTGGAAACTCAGCCCGATACGTTGCTTACAATTTATAATAAATAAAAACTTATGTGTGCAGATTCATACTTTAAATAAACACATCGGAATGATACACTATCTACACACATTTTCATCATGCATTCAACATATAATCATAACAGTTATCAAATTAAACATTGCAGAACACATAATGAATATAATTTAAACCATAGAGAATACTTATCTTCAAAATGAACTGTCCAAGTAACTGGCTATGTGAGAGCAATGTTCCACCCAACCATAGGTCTCTTTCCAGCCTGTATTCTTTCAGCTGAGAGACCACCCCCGAGCTGGGATGTGTATCCACTAAGGAGGAACTAAACAGGCTCACTCACAGCCATGGTCTCACACAAACAGTCATGCTAAGCCAACACATAGTTGGGTTTATCAAGCATGCAAGAGACAAAGGAGGAGGATGCTAAGCCAGCGAACTCAACCACAGAGCTACAGACATCTCAACTAAACTCAAACAACCATGGTACCCACAATACCACCACACCCAACACAAGGAAGGTCCCCTTCTCTGCTGCACAGTCCCTCATGCGTCCCTTCCCTCCAGTGCTCTTCAGGGTGGGCATAGAAAGGTCCAAGCTACTAAATCCTTGAGATTTTATCCTTCACTGGGTTTATCAAGCAATCCCAACCTTTGTTCTATCCTCTGTTCTGTCATTCACACTTGGATTCTCACAATTCGGTGGCCAAATAACTCAATCCCGTAATTGGATTTTCAGGTTATCAAATCTGGGTTTTTCTATGGATTTAGGGGTGTTTAACACTCTCAAATTCTCCCTAAGGTTCATGTCTATGGATCCCCCATTGGATATATTGTCAACATGAAATTATGGGCGTTTATGGCACTTCAAAACGTGGGTTACTGCAAAGTTGCGATTTCTGGTTTTTCTCACTGTTTGGTCTGTGTAATGAATGGAAACTGAAGCTTAGATCTTCAACAATGGAATGAGAATGAGGAAGGACGAATTTCCATGAGGTAGAGTGACTTGTGGGTCAAGGAAACAGATCCCTTACATGCCATACAAATTTTTGGGCTGCCCATGCTCCATTGAAGCCATGGACTGATTTCTTCAACTACTTCCTTACAACAGAAATAAATGTCAGCAAGGAAAGTCAAATGGGTTCTCAAGATGACATTTGGAAGCATATGGTTCAACCCCACAACCCCCTCACCACTCCCTAGTGGAATACACATGGCCCCCTATGATTAGTTGCTCCCATAGCCAGTTTTGGTATTTTATTGCAATATTAAATATTTACATCAATTTACAATATTTCATGGCTTAATAGCACATGGATAACATAATATCAAATATTTGCCTTTTAACTAAAATACGAACATACAGTAGAGGGGCCTTAGCCTAGAGCTCCACGTTAGGGAAACATACATTGCATGTATACAATATTTACATTAAAAGCCAATATTTCATAAGGGTCAAAATGGGGGTATTACATTTCCCTCCCCCTTAAAACAACATCGTCCTTGGTGTTCTCAAAACTGAACAAAAATGGGAATGTCTCTCTCATGGCATCCTCAAGCTCCCATGTAGCCTCATCGGGACTAAGGTGCTCCCTTGGACCTTTACCTACCCGATGGCTCTGTTTCAGAGCAATGTGACCTTCTTGTCGAGGATGCGCATAGGCTCTACTTGGAACTCTCCCTCGGGTTCCACCTGTATCACATTCCAGTCAATCATATGATTAGGATCATGTACATACTTCTTAAGCAAAGATAAATGGAAAACATTATGAGCTCTTATGTTAGCAGGCAATGCAACTCTATATGCAACTGGTTCTATCCTATCTAGGACTTCAAATGGCCCACAATATTTTGGTGCCATCTTGGCACAACTCCCCAACTTGAGAGAACTTTTCCTTGGTTTCACTCTCAAATAAACATGATCTCCAATCTGAAATCCCTTCTGCACTCTTTTCAAATCTCCATAACTCTTTTTCTTGTCCTGAGCTGCCTTTAAATTCTGCCTAATCTTAACAACTTCCTGTTCCATTTCCTTGATCATCTTTGGCCTAAGCACTACCCTGTTCACCGGACTGTCCCAATTCACTGGAGTCATGCATCCTTTGCCATACAATGCCTCAAATGGACTCATCCCCAATGATGCGTGATGCCCATTATTGTATGCAAATTCTACCAAGTGTAGATAATCTTCCCACTTGGATGGTTTATCCATCACATACATTCTTAGCATGTCATCAAGAACCTGATTCACCCTCTCAGTTTGACCATATGTTTGAGGATGATATGCTGTACTGAAATTTAATCTAATTCCACATTCCTGAAACAATCCTTTCCAAAAATTGGAAGTGAACTTTGTATCACGATAAGAAATTATTGCCTTGGAAAATCCATGCAATCTGAAGATCTCTCTCATGAAGATATTTGCAATGTCATTAGTCTTGTGAGTGGACTTGACTGGAATGAAATGAACTACCTTTGATAGCTTGTGCACCACTACCATGATTGAATCATGCTTCTTCACTGTCATGGGAAGACCTGTTATAAAATCCATAGAGATCACTTCCCACTTCTACTCTGAAATGGGTAAGAGCTGCAACAATTCTGTTGGATGTTGGTGCTCTGCCCTGACTTGCTGGCACTTTTGACACCTAACAATGTACTCAACTATGTCTTTCTTCATACCATGCCTAAAGTATTGTTTTATTGCTGTTGTTATAGTTTTTTGATATCCTGGGTGTCCAGAGTATGGCATTTGATGTATTTCATCCATCACAAGCTTCTTCAAATCTGCACTATTTGGAATGTACAGTCTGGTACCTTGATAATTGAGAACATCGTCATCACCCAACTGATATCTTGCACATGCTTCATCTGCATTACTCTGCTGCAATTTTTCTTTAATTTGAAGATAAGTTTCATCACTAGTTTGAGCTTCTAGAAATCTTATCTTCAAATCTAATTTGCACATATTTAATGCTGCAACATGAAATTTTCTGCTAAGAGCATCTGCAACTTTATTCTCTTTTCCTTTTATATGCTTAATTTCAAAATCAAATTCACAAAGAAATTCCACCCACCTAGCTTGCCTAGCATTCAAGTTTGGTTGATCAAACAAATATTTTAAGCTCATGTGGTCTATCCTAAGTTCGAATCTTCTTCTCAACAAATAATGTCTTCACATCTTGAGAGCATGTACTATGGCTGCTAATTCTAAATCACGTGTGGCATAATTATTTTCATGCTCTTTTAATTTTCTTGACTCATAGTAAATCACAAATCTCTCTCGCATGAGCACTCCACCTAACCCTTTAATCCAAGCATCTGTGCACACTACAAAATCCTTCCTCAGATCTGCTATCTTCAAAACAGGAGCGTTGGTAAGTAACTCCTTCAACTGCTGAAAGCTTTTCTCACATTTTTCAAACCATACAAATTTGATATTCTTCCTCTGCAATGAAGTGATTGGATGTGCTATCTTGGAGAATCCTTCAATGAGCCTTCTGTAGTAACTAACAAGACCCATAAAAAATCTAACATCTGAAACATTCTTTGGAGTAGACCAATCCATGATGGCATTAATCTTCTCTGGATCCACTGCAATACCTTCTTCGGAAATAACATTACCCAAATACTGCACCTTCTTTTGATAAAATTCACACTTGCTTAACTTTGCATATAGTTGGTGTTCTCTAAGGGCTTGCAACACCATCCTTAGATGCTCCCCATGTTCTTCTTCATTCCTTGAATAGACAAGAATGTCATCCAAGAACACAATTACAAACTTATCCAAATATTTGTTGAAGACACTATTCATGAGACACATGAATGTGGAAGGTGCATTTGTAAGACCAAATGGCACCACAGTGAACTCATAATGCCCATATCTTGTTCGAAAAGTTGTCTTGTGAATGTCTTCCTCCTTTATCCTTACTTGATGGTAGCCAAACCTCAAGTCAATCTTTGAAAACACTTTAGCTTTCTTCATTTGATCAAATAGATCATCAATTCTTGGCAATGGATACTTGTTCTTAACTGTCATTTTTATTAGTTGCTTGTAATTAATACACAACCTTAAAGTCCCATCCTTCTTCTTAACAAATAACACAGGTGGTCCCCAAGGGGATACACTTGGCCTGATATATCTCTTGTCCATTAACTCTTGTAGTTGCATCTTTAACTCTACCAATTCCGGCGTGCTCATTCAATAAGGAGCTTTGGAATTTGGTGCTGCCCTCGGGAAAAGATCGATGGTAAAATCAATATCTCTCTTTGGTGGCAGTCTCAACAATTCATTCAGAAACACATCTTTGAACTCTTGCAACAAGGGGAAGTCTTCTATCCTTAGTCCTTTGTCCTCTGATGAATCTAATATATGAACTGCATATAATTGGCAACCTTTCTTATAAAACTTTTTCAACTGTAAGGCTGAAATCTGTCTTACTGAAACTTGCTTGGGAATTCCTCTTACTAATCTTGGTCTTCCCTCTTCATCAATGCATTCAAGTGCTTTCTCATAACAGTCCAACTTGGCTCTATGTCTTTCCAACCAATCCATGCCAATTAAGACATCTTTAGATCCTAATGGTAGTACATTTAATTATGCATGTGTGTGGAGTCCATTCAATTCTAAAGGGCATTCCACCACTGCTTCACTTACTTTTCTCTTGGTCCCTATGACTAATTGAACTAACCAAGACTTATTATGCTTCACTTTCCTAAGAGAACAACCTTCAACCACTTTTGGAGAAACATAACTATGAGTAGATCCTGGATCAATCAAAACAGAAATAGATTGCTTAGCAATCTTACCTTCAACTTCCACCACTGTTGATTGGTGGTCTGCCTAATGATTATCCAACGCTGCATAAATTCGAGGCATTGCCCTTTCCATATCCTCCACCGTAGCTGCTCCCTTTAAGTTGTACAAGCTCCAGGGATTCTCCCTTTTAGTTGGACAATCTCTAAGCATGTGGTTTCCGCCACAACCCCAACACTGAAGTGGTCCTTTTGATGCTTTATCTGCTGCTACTGCTGGCTTGTTTCCAATCCTTACTTGTTGCCCCTGTGGAAAGGTTCTGGGCTGATTTTTGAATGGTGGCTTGAAGCCACTTTTCTTTTGATCAAACCTCCCTCTTGGATTTCCTTTCCATGCTGGGTGAATCTCTGATTTTCCTTTATTCTTCTCATACGAATGCATTGTCATCCTAATGGCTTCATCAAGACTTGGTGGGTTAACAAACTCAATCCTATCTCTGAAACTTTGAGATAGACTCCCAAGAAAGCATTGGATCTTTACCCTCTCATCTTTGATATTGTCCACATACCTCAACAATTCCAAGAATTTATGGACATGTTCTTCCATAGTTTTATGTCCCAACTTGAGTTCATTGAATTATTTCCTCTTACTGTCATAATACCTAGCAGAAAGGTATTTTTCCTTGAAATACTTCTTAAATCGCTCCCAGTTGATCCTCCTTTCACTGATCCCTTTTACTTCCAAAAGGTGATCCCACCAAATTGAAGCTCTTCCATTTAGATTGTAAACAATAATTCTGGCCTTTTCATTGCCTGATTAATCATGAATCTTGAAATATTTCTTCATCCCAAGAAGCCATGCCTTTTCCTCTTGGCCAGCCTTGTCTTCTCCATCAAATGTGGGAGGCCTTGCCTTCCTGAATTCTCCCTGTGGAATTCCTTTGAATTTCTTTCTTCCCTTAAGTCTGCTATAAGTATGTCTTGGACTTCTCCTAGAACCTCTGGAGTCACATGACCTGCTGGAAGAAGATCTTGAGGAGGGTGGTCTATGCTTTTTGCTCACATAACTCTTTCTTGGGCTTGGAGTCCTCCTCCTAGAACGACCTCTAGAGCGACTCCCCGCATCTCTCCTTTATTCACCTACATTGCTTGGGTTGGACCCAAGGTTTATCCTCTGCTGCATATCAGTGAGGCTATGCAAATAGCAGCATTAAGCTGGTTCTGTTCTTCTTGAGCCTTCATCAATCTTTCATTGAAGCTTACCATGGTCTCAACCAAATTATAAGGAGTTATTTGCTCCCTTCTCCCATTGAATTCAGTCTCAGCATTCCCTTCTTGCACATTTTCTCCTAGCACATCTTCATCATGCTCATAAGGATCCTGAGCATCATTTATGGTCACCGTTTTCCTTTGGAGGCCCTTTTCCCTGTATGCTGCCCTCTGCTACAACTATTCAAATCTTATCAACTACAAACACTATGCATTATAAAATATTTATTAGACACCTTAGGAATGCATATAGAAACATTAAACATCAATATTTAAAAGAATTAAACTCATAGAATAATTCTCATAGCTATTATGCCTTCATTTCTTTCACCCATTCATGCAATTTTGGAAATTGCTCATATTGTCAACAATTTGCTAAAATAGTCACTATCACTTTTATGCTCTACATATCTATGATGTATGAAAACCTCATTCAAATTCTGGTCATGCAACATTGTTTCCTGCTGGATAAGCTTTCCAATGCCTATCCACGTGCTTCATTCCGATTTCGGGTGTGGAAATCACATTACTCCAAAAATGACAATTTTTACCAAAATTCTGCGCTTTTACACAGCTGTATTTTGGTCTGAAATGCCAACTTTAACTACTTGTAGAAGCAAATCTAGAAAGAATCACGAAAAAATTTCTATCAGGAGAAGTTAGTCCATATAATAAGGAACACTCAGCAACCTTCGGATATTTGTTCTGATGTGTCATTCATCTTCTATAAATTTCTGGTTTGACTATTTCTAACTTGTAACTTTTTCCAAAATTTCAAAATTTTGGCAAAAAATGACTATTCCAAACTGAGCATTTATGGGAAATCTCTGTCTAACGGAAAATGTCTTTTTTAATGAGAATATTAAATGTTGAGTTCAGTAAATTTCTTGAATCCTAAATAGAGGGTCACTTTCATCCACTGCAAGCTTTTAAAATCCTCAAAAAGTGGCCCAGAGTAGTGCTTTTTGGCCTTCTCACTCACCCCAAATCCACATCCTTTGGAGTTTGGCTCCAAGCTTCTAAAGTTAACACTGTGCTTGCTTTATGGCCGCTCCATACCGATTTTAGCTCAATCTGACCTCCTGCCAAGCTTCGGGGCACCGATTTGCAAAATCCATTAATTCCAATTTTATGCCAAATTGAAGCATAATGGGCTCGAGATCCTCTCTGGTTCTTCCATGGCTCTCGTTAATGGCCTTAGAACATCACAAGAATCATCCAATTTTGTTTCCGCATGCTCCTGCTATCAAAAAATCGAGTTTCGGGCTCTATCCGCAATCCGCAATCCGGAAATCAGAATGCCAATTTTCCAACTCCAGAAAATGTCACTTCCGCAATCCGCAATCCGCAACTTTCGCAATCCGCAATGCGGAAGTTGGAATGCCAATTTTTCAAATCCGGAAAATGTCACTTCCGCAATTTGCAATCCGTACTGCGAAACTTGGAAATGCGGAACGCCAAATTTTCGACCTTAGGAAATGTCACTTCTGCAATCCGCAATCCGTACTGCGGAACTCAAAAATGTGAAAAGTCAAATTTCCGACCTTCGAAAATGTCACTTCCATAATCCGCAATCTGCAATCCATACTGCGGAAGTCGGAAATGCAGAAAGCCAAAAACGCAACTTCAAAATTTTTACGTTTCCACAATCCACAATGCGGGTTCAGAAATGCGGAAGTCCAAACCGTAATTTCAAAATTTTTACGTTTCTGCAATCCGCAATCTGCAATTGCGGAAACACCTCTACTCCGACAAACTTTCAGAGCTCATATCTCCCTCGTCCTGTAACCAAATAAGGCGAGTCCGGTACCATTGGAAATATCTTGGAGAGATCTATGCAACTGTGTGATCCTCTGCCACATCTGAGAACTATGATCATGTCATTTTTCTAATCAAAATGTAGCCCAAACTTCTTCAATACCACATTAAAACATTATGATATCTGCCTGTAACTCACAGTTTAGGCCAAGCATTCCCGATGCTATAACATGGGCTCTGATACTACTCTGTCACATCCCCTCCCGTCGATCCGATACAAGGGAGGAAACATGACTAACATTCTAGGGCTTATTTGGGAAACTCAGCCCCATACGTTGCTTACAATTCATAATAAATAAAAACTTATGTGTGCAGATTCATACTTTAAATAAAAACAACGGAATGATACACTATTCACAAACATTTTCATCATGCATTCAACATATAATCATAACAGTCGTCAAATTAAACATTGCAGAACACATTGAATATAATTTAAACCACAAATAATATTTATTTTCAAAATGAATTGTCTAAGCAACTGGCTACGTGAGAGCAACATTCCACCCAACCATAGGTCTCTGTCCAGCCTGTATTTTTTCAGCTAAGAGACCACCCCCGAGATGGGATGTGTATCCAGTAAGGAGAAACTAAACAGGATCACTCACAGCCATGGTCTCACACAAATAGTCATGCTAAGCCAACACACAGTTGGGTTTATCAAGCATGCAAGAGACAAAGGAGGAGGATGCTAAGCCAGTGAGCTCAACCATAGAGCTACAGGCATCTCAACTAAACTCAAACAGTCATGGTACCCACAATACCTACCACACCCAACACAAGGAGGGTTCCCTTCTCTGTTGCACAGTCCGCCAGGCTTCTATTCCCTCAAGTGCTCTTCAGGGTAGGAGTAGAAATGTCCAAGTTGCTAAATCCTTGAGATTCTAGCCTTCACTGGGTTTATCAAGCAATCCCAACCTTTGTTCTATCCTCTGTTCTGTCATTCACACTTAGATTCTCACAATTCGGTGGCAAAATAACTCAATTCCGTAATTGGATTTTCGGGCTATCAAATCTAGGTTTTTCTATGGATTTCAAGGTGTTTAACACTCTCAAATTTGCCCTAAGGTTCATGTCTTTGGATCCCCCATTGGATTTTACTGTCAACACAAAATTCTGGGTGTTTATGGCACTTCAAAAAGTGGGTTAATGCAAAGTTGCGATTTCTGGTTTTTCTCATTGTTCGGTCTGTGTAATGAATGGAAACTGAAGCTTAGATCTTCAACAATAGAATGGGAATGAGGAAGGACGAATTCCCATGAGGTAGAGTGACTTGTGGGTCAAGGAAACAGAGCCCATACCTGTCATACGAATTTCTGGGCTGCCCATGCTCCATTGAAGCCATGGACTTATTTCTTCAACTACTTCCTTACAACAAAAATAAATGTCAGCAAGAAAAGTCAAATGAGTTCTCAAGATGACATTTGGCAGCATATGGTTCAACCCCACAATCCCCTCACCACTCCCTAGTGGAATACACATGGCCCCCTCTGATTAGTTGCTCCCATAGCCAGTTTTGGTATTTTATTGCAATATTAAATATTTACATCAATTTACAATATTTCATGGCTTTATAACACATGGATAACATAATATCAAATATTTCTGTTTTAACTAAAAACCGAATATACACTAGGGGGAGCTTGGCCTTGAACTCCATGCTAGGGAAACATACATCGCATGTATACAATATTTACATTAAAAGCCAATATTTCATAAGGGTCAAAATGGGGGTATTACATTTTGTCTGTTGGTGAAGCAAGTTATGGAAGATTAGAGCTCCGCCAAAAAGCATCTTACATATGCGGTTGATCTTAAAGGATAAAGCTCTCGCATGTGAATCTATGTAGAAGAGAAGCGTTCACAGGTCCAATCTTTGTTATCTTTGTGGAAGTGTTGTTGAAACATCGGACCAACAGGTGTGGATGGAGGCTAGTCATCTCTGGGGACTTACAAATCTCTGGAAAAAGGATTTATTATGTATTTTCTTTAAAGGTTTCTTCCAATGGCAAGACTTGAGGTAGGTGCATGCTCTTCCTTTGATAGTATGATGGAATATTTGGACTACACACAATAAGCGCTTGTTTGATGGGAATATCATTCTAGCACATATTGTTGCTCATTTAGTAGAGGCGCATGTCAAACCTTATATCACTGTAGAGCATGCTAGGAGAATCCAATAGGTGGGGGTGTTGGCATTGGATCACCCCAAAGAATGGACTTTTTTTACGGAGCATGTCAAGCCTAGGACTAGTTGTGTGGCTTGGGATTTTCACTTCACCTCTCAGAAATACACTCCTTTCACTTCAAAGCTAATGCAAGCAGGGGGACCAACAACAAGGATGAGTTGTTGGAACTTTTATACCTAATCAAACTTGCTCATCGAAAATGGATTAAACAACTTACTATTATGGGTGACTCTCTTTTAGTTATTAACCAAATGAACCAATAAACACATTTCCATAATATAGGTATTCTAGAACTGTTTTTAATAATCGTGTTTGCTCCTTATTCCCTCAATTGGATTTCAAGCATATATTTTTGTGAGAATAATATGGCCACTGACTTGGTTTCAAAGCAGGGTCTCCAATTACAAGCTCGACAATTCCATTTAACACAAAAGGAGAATTCGTTAGAGACTATTGCAAAAGGTACATTGTCATAATTCAGAAGTTGAATGTTAAACATAAGTTTCGACGGGCTCTTGGAGATTAAACTTGTATCTGATAAGGATGGATACTGACAATGTTTTGAATACTTTTTAATTCTCATCTTTATGGATAGTTGTAATGTATTTATAAGTTAAATTTTGAACCTGCTAAGGAGTCAATATATGTGGTCTGTGCATAAAGCACCTAAGGATTGTACTTTTTGTTCAACTTGAATAAAAACATTTTTAAAAATTTTTGTTATGGGGGATATTGTATATTAAAAATCAATAAAAAATAATGTGGTTGATGTTCATTCTTTATGCTATCTCCACTTAGCCATATGATGCGAGTCATTATTTAAAAGAAATCTCTTATATATTAATATATAAGAGTTTATGCAAAATGTTTTTGATATTGGGCTATCACTTTCCAAAGTATGATGAAGAAATTCCATGACTAATGCTAATGAAACTATCAATGTTAATGTTTTTATTTTTATCTTCTAAATTTAATTATAAGAAAATTATCTTTCTTTTTTTGTTGGCTTATTTATTCGTTTATTTTATTTTATTAACATAATATATATCACTACTTAAAATAAATTAAAAATATATATATATTTAAAAATTCATATAATATCATATTCATTCTTTATATCATTTTTAATTTGTTAAAGACTTTAAAAATTGTAATATGTTTAAGAAGTAGCCAAATTCTAGCCAGATGACTTGCATTCGCAAGATCGATAGCAGTGTGGTAGACTATCTCATATCTAATATCCCTTTTATATAACAATATGATAAATTTAGACATTCTGCTCGACCATGAGCTTGACTCAGATCATAGACCTCTAGTTGTAACTCTCAATTTTGCCATGCATAGAGATCCCACAGAAGACAATCCTCACAGTCAAAAGCATTTGATCTTAGATAGAAATAAGGACGATCTTTTCATAAATGATTTAAAAAATAACTTGTTTCCTCTTTCCAGTACAAACAATATAGAAGTCCTCTACCACAATTTCATCACGTCCCCCTCTTCCTCCATTAGCAAGTTCTCCATTGAAATTTCGGGTAAAAATAATAATAGGAAAACCAACCCCTTGTATGATAATGATTGCAAAAATGCCAAAAGAGCCATCAAGGAAGTGACTGAAGAGTCTCTAAAAACTGATAAGATAAGTAATTACAAATCCCTAATCAAAAGAAAAAAAGAGGCATTATATAAATAAAAAGCAGGAGCACCTTCTACACCTCTCTAAGGTGACACCTAAGAAGTTTTGGAGACAAATTCTAACTAGTAAAACTAAAGAGAATAATAAGATTGCTTTGAAAGATTGGGATTCCTATCTTCAAAGGCTCCATGAATCCCGAATGCCATTAATAACACTCAAAATTTTTCTCATTAGAAGACATTGACTTTGGGGTCAAGTGCCTAAAGACATTGAAGGTTATCAAGCCGAAATCCTAAAAATTGGAGGAACCGTTCTCATTCCTCACATCCACAAGCTCTTCAATCTAACGGTCGCGCAAGGTTTCCCTATTCCTTAGACTCAGAGCCTCATTATTCCTATCTTTAGAAGTGGCGATAAAAATAACCCCTCTAATTGTCGAACCATTATGATTATCCTTCTCTTATCCAAGCTATATGGTATCATTCTAGAGAAGAAAAGCAGCGTTTGGATTGAAAGTGAGGGTAAGCGGGGTAAAGGCCAGGCGGGGTTTACAAGTCATTGCTCTACCACGGACCACCTCATTACTCGTAGGATAATTGTGAAAGATTGTCGTAATATTAAATCCAATCTCTTTTGTTGCTTCGTGGATTTTAGGAAAGCTTTTGATGCAATGCCTAGAAATAACTTGTGGAGTAGATTAGAAGAGCTAAAGGTTCATTTAGAGTTGAGAGTTGCTGCGATAATGTTGTATGAGAAAGTCATTTCCAAATTTAAGAGTATTGAAGGGTGGTCAAAATATATTAATTGCAATATTAGAGTAAAAAAAGGATGCCCCCTCTCCCCTACCCTTTTTGGCATTTACATCGATAAGCTAGAAAGTTGTTTAGAAGAAGCATGTTGCAGAGGAATGACCTTAGTTGGAATAGTCGTAATCCTCCTCTATGGTGATGATATTTTTCTTTTGGTAAGAAGTCCCTCTGACCTTGATAATCAATTAAGGTTTCTCAAGGATTTATGCTCTAACATGGGTATGTCTGTTAACACTGACAAAACTAAAGTTATGAGTATCAAGTCAAAGAAAGACACTTATGCTAATTTTTTTTAAGACAATAACAACTTGGAGGAAGTGCCCTATTATAAATATCTAGAAATTGATACCGATCACAAGCTCAATTGGAACTATAGCTTTGAGAAAGGGATTAACGGAGGGTGGAAAGCTTATTTTGGCCTAGAAAACAATTGTAAATCAACAAATACGTTCCTACCTGAAACTCTCGTCACTCCCATTATCTTGTACTGTTGTGAAGTTTGGGGTTGTAGCATCTCTCAAGAGTCTTGGAGAAATATCTAGCAAATTCAAAAACTTCAAATTCAAAGACATTTTATCACGTATAATCTCAAAATTAAGAGCAATATGCCCTATCATATTCTCCTTATAGGAGTAGGTCTCGCCCCCATCGAAAGAATCACAATGTATATATACTTTATGCACAAGAATAAGACAAATAACATGGCAGACCAGAGACTCCCTAAAATTGCTTTAAATTCTAGTCCAGGTCATCTTCGACTCAAGAGAGTTTGGTACAAAGACACCATGGCTTGGTTAAATCATTGGGGGGTTAACGAAAACACCACTTTGCAAGATACCAACAACCTCAAAAAAGCTATCACATACAAGTTTAAAGCGAGAATGTGGGACAAGAAAGATTTAGAGGGTAAAAGAAAGTTAAGATATTACAAGGAATTCATTAATCATAATCTAGAAGATCAGGCATACCTCTCTGTCTTAACAAGTTCAAAGAAGAAGATTAATATAGCTAAGATAAGAACGAACTCCCATGAGCTCCATAGTGAAACAGGACACTGGACAATTCCTAAAAATCCATCGGAGGAAAGGATTTGCCAGCTCTGCAAGTCCATGAGCATTGAGGATGAATCTCACCTTCTTTTAGAGTGCCCTGCATACACCCACATTCGATCATAGTTTCCCAATCTTTACTACAACTCTAATCTCCATGAACTTCTAACTTGTTAAAACTATGGGATCCTAGGAACACTTATTTCTCAGCTTTTCCATCATAGGAATCAACTTTTATAGAAATCTAAGTAATTCCTCTCTCTCTCTTTTTATGGTCCGATAAAATCAAAGGATCTCAGTGGACGTTAATCTTCATTATCATCATTATCATCAATTATAAATATGAAATCATTATTAGTCTCTGCTTCGCAGGGATTAGAGCGATCGATCGGTCGCTATAACTATTTTAACTTCAATTAATTTCAATTTTTTTCCAGTGATAACCAAAGTTCTTGAAATTTTTCTTATTAAACTAAGATTTTTAAATACAAAAATAATATTATATATTTTAAAAATTAAATTAACTTATTTTATGATTGGCTAGCTACATAGATTTGACATTTTTCCCCTGGTGTGCAAATAAATTATTGAGATATAAAAATATTTAAAAATGAAATATAAAAATAAAAAACACAAATGTGCCACGTATGTACTTATTATTGCTGAAAGATATGATCAGAGATTGCAGTACTTGCATATTTATTATGCGTACTTATTATTGCAGAGAGATATGATCGGACCGGAGATATGCAGTACTTGCATATTTATTATGCGTACTGTACTTATTATTGCAGAGAGATATGAGCGAACCAGAAGCTTCGCCCTTCTAAAAATCTAATATTCTCCATGAAAATTTGCATTTGCACTTTATAGAAGCCCTTCAAGGGCAAGAAGCTTCCAGGCTTTAGGATTTTACACTCTAATAATGTCGATTGAAGCTTTGTAATGATGACAAATTAGTCGATAGGAGATGCTGGCCTGCTACAATGAAGGTAAAGGACCAAGAAGAATGAAGGTAAAGGACCAAGAAGAGGAGGTTAGCATATTGATTCCCAAGCCGACGACCTTTCCTTCCCAGCCCAGGTATAGGGACCTTTCCTTCCTAAGCAAGTATCATATTGTTTTATTTTTAAGCATAGGACCTTATATATTCATCAAACTAAAATATGCATAGAGAAAGAAAATAGAGAGACTGGAAGAGACCTACCCATCCAGGAAACCAAGCCACACCTCTGCTCTTCCAAGCGACAGTGTTCCTAAAGCAGTACAGAGCTCCCCCCCTATAGGGAAAACGAAAACGGGAATATACAGAACAGTTCTGAAACTGAAAATCAAAACTTAAGACTAGAGCCCACGGGGGAAAGTTGCTACCGAGACTAAACATAATTATTCTATGACTCAAGCAAAAAATAAAAGCAAAATGCATAGACATTTAGAGACCTTGAAACCTAGAGAACGGAGAACATAGGGAGATCCCCCTCAAGCGACCATTGGGTTGTCTGTCGGAGCGTCCTCATTGATGACCAGATGTGGCTTCTTACAACAAGAGTCTTCAGAGAGTCTTCAGGCTGAATTGAACTCCTAAATGGTGGGCTATTACATTAATCTTCTTATGCATTAGTTGAGAATCAGCACACCGCTCCCTCATCAGGCTTATCTCCTTTTTCAACTCCGAATCTCCTCTGCACTATTTTTGAAGGTCGACGTATGCTGGAAGATGTTGGTGGTTCCCCTACTTTTGGATATGATCCTGAAGGTCCTTCATAAGGTAAGGGGTGAAGGAAGTCACGTCGCGTCTCTGCAAATTATAGGCTTCAACATGAAAATAAGCCACCAGAGCTAAAGAACCACTTATGTCCTCTTGCGACTGAGCTGAAACATGGAGGAGCCAATTCTAGATGATGGAGGTCATGGAATACAATTGGACAACAAACCAGGTGCAGTCTTTGCATTTTTTGGTGTCTCTTGGGAGAAGCTGCGAAAGTGGGAGATCAGGTCAATGGTAGAGAGAGGGCTTACCACAGTGTTCGCTAGATATTATGATTTTGAATTCCTTGAGCAAGTGCTTCGGGCCGTTTGGAGCATGATATTATCCATTGAATACCCGTAACAAAGCTGTAGTGCCACTCGTCGAGCAATTAAATAAAGAGATCGCCACGTTAAATGGATTGAATTTGCAATATGTTGGTTGAGATGACAACGTGGCAGCAGATATATTGGGAAACATGCAGGTCATGACCATTTTCTCACGCCAAATGTTGAGAAACATATGAAGACCACGGAGATAAAGGTTCGATGATCTATCGCTAGTTTTGTTGTTGTTGTGGAAAAAATCTTCTAACTTGATAACCACACCAATACGAGATATAGAGATCATACCCAATGTCTGGAAATTGACATTTGGAAGGATAAAAGCGTGCAAGTGTTTTTACACAGTTGTTTTTTTTTATTCTGACTTATTTTGATACAAGATACAACGTTACAACATGTTTCCCTTGAAGAAAGAAAGCCTATGATCAATCGGGAAATAGTGAGCAGCTGTCTGCAAACTGCAATTTGCAATCTACGTGAGGGATGATGTGGATTCCGAGAATAGAAGTGTGATTCCTTAACACTGGAGGATGGCTGCAAATTAGTGCCGCTAGTATGGAGAGCGGTATGTCTGGTATTAAATGGACTATTGATATTTATCAGCTGGTTGGTGTAGCTGTTGTTGAAGTGATCAGAGGGCCTCCAACAAACTCCAGATTCACCATGTGCAGGTTTTCGGCAATGAGGAACTTGAGAAAACCACAGGCGGGTTCCAAAAAGATACTAAAGTCACACCATACAGTGAAATAATAGTCAATGGAGCTAAATTCTTGGTGCAGAATCAACACGATCAAAGGAAGGTAAGAACTTTGTGGTTCAATAGAGTGTAGTTTTCGAACAACACGAGACAATACATTAACAGGTCAATACGCATCATTTCTTTGTTATCTAGTCCGTGTTATTGAAAGTTCTTTGATTCATGGGCCACAGTTGATGTGGCTCTCATCATGCCACACTTTTAAAAGAGAAGAAAAAAATAGGTTTCAATGGCTTTATGTTGAAATACTTCTGGTGGAGTGCTATGTTTCATATAAATCCCAATCTCTATTTATAAACCCCAATCTCTATTAACAGGTAAATGTATGTCGCTTTGTAATTTGTTTGTTTTAAAGAAAGTTAAAGTTTTGTTGGAAGGCATTTTCATTAACATTGCAATTCCAACAAATTGAGTGTATATATAAATTTTTCTATGATGTCTCTTTGAAAAAGGAATCTGTAACGCATAAATGGCATGATGTATTCATGCAATTAATGGTGATATAATTTTTCATTGGTTGAGAGTTTGATTGGAATGTTTTTGTCGAATTTGAATGTTTTATGGGTTAATTTAGAGAATACATTATGAGATGAATGTGAAGCAAATTGTCTAGCTTATAGAAGTGATGGATTGGTAGTAAGTTGTTTCTCTAGCTTATTGTTATTCTATATTGTTTCGTGTCACTTTAGTGGACTCTTATATGTATATGTTTCATTTTAGACATTTTATTACATAAGAAGGAATCTGAATTAAACCCTAACATCTACATAATCTACATTTTTAACAAACAAATTACCATAACATTAAAAATATTATATTTGTAAATATAATATTTTATATTGATACAATATTGATATTATTATCAGATTTGATATTGAGTGGCTCTTAGCTGGGCAATCAAAATTTCATTTAACTATCAATATTGGTAAATATAACAATCAACACAAATTATATTTGATGATATTTGACCTCATAGAATAACTCCCATTCAAACTAGAAAAATCACAAATATATTTGGGCTTAAATTACATATTTATTGTGAATATTACATAAAACTTTATCCTCATTAAGACAAGGGAATTTATTTAAAAGAGGATCAAGCAAGTGTTCCTTCTCTTACAATGTATATCCACTTTTCCAACCTCACACTTCACGATCATTGATCTTGTGTGTATATACAAACCTGGGCCAATTTATGTCTATCATTACTTTAACTTCAAGGCATAACAATAACACTAGTTGCTATAACTTGTGGGCCTACTACATTGCTATAACCCTATTCCAATTAATCACCATCCCTTCAACATCTCCATATTACATTGTGTCATTCAATATTTTTTAATTGAGATAAAAAAATAAATTATATTTTTATTTACTAAAATAATTTTTAAAAATAATTTTAAATTGTTATTTTTACCTTATTATAATTTTAAAACTAATATAAATCTATTGTTTTTATTATATGTTTTTTTAAACTCTATTATATAATATTATAAAAGTTATATTTAGTTTTATAAATTTATTATATTGCAATTAAGTTAATAATTAGTAATAATAAATTTAATTTATATAGTTAAAATTATGTAATTGAGATTTATATTATTTTTAATTGATTTTAGTATATAGTAAATATTTTTCATTTACTATGTTTTTTTAGGAATAACAAATTTATTTTTTATAATTAAAATTATATAAATCTTTCCTTTTAATTTCAATGTATTTTTTTAAAATAAAATGATTAATTAAATAAAATATTTAATATAATCTTAAAGTAAAGATTAGGCTTTGCAGCTATTTCTAAAATTAAACAATTTTTAACATAATCCTAAAATAAAAACTAACTACTTTACAGCTATTTTTCTTATTTAAAATAATATATCCATCATAAATTAAAAACTAACCTAAAATGTTTTTTATATAAAATTATCCCTCTCCCAAAATAATAGAATTCTTCCTCATGTACGTAATTGCATTAGTCCATGCTAATGTCTATATGTGTATATATGAATGCAAATTATTTATTTTTGATGGAGAAGATACAAAAAGAGTTGGAAAGTATTTTGTTTTGAGCTACCACAAAACAAACAAAGCAATTAATGAATGGAATGATTGAAGATAGAGAATGACACATGAAATGCATAGGGATTGTAGTGCATTGTCATCAATAATAAAAGTTCATGGACAAAACAAAATAGGATCTATCAACATCTTTATCATTATAAAAATGGGTGGATCACATTATGATAACAAGCCATAGTGTTATGATAAAAATTGGTGTATGAGAACACATAATAACATCTTTATCATTATAAAAATGGGTGGATCAAATTATGATAACAAGCCATAGTGTTATGATAAAAATTGGTGTACGAGAACAAATAATAGTAATATGATTTCCATAAAATGAATGGAGATATAATCAATATGCATGAAACAAATAATAGTGATATGATTTCCATAAAATGAATGGGATATAATCAATATGCATGAAATCCAAGGGAATTGAGTCACATAGATGATTCCACATGCATTAATTCAATTATTGATAAAGATGACTCCACATGCATAAAATAATTCAATTACTGATTAAATGATGTATGATGTATTTTTTTAAAGATTAATTGAATAGAAAATTTATTATTTAAATGATTTATTATGGTTTTTTAATTAATAGTATCAATTATGATAATATTTTATAAGATTGAGTAGTCTATTATTTGACATTGGTTGTATAAGGTGATGTTTATAAGAATGATAAAGTATGATTGAAATTGGTGAAATAAATCACATAGAATTAATTATCACTTTTAAATTGTCATTTAAAAATTAGGATTTTCTTGAGAAGGTTATTAATTTCAATATGATCATGGGTCAAGTGTACTTAATTATAAATTTTTTCCCACATTCAATCTTATTTAGCTTGCCACCTTATTTGCAAAGCATTAGCAACTATTTAGCTCCAAGTTCCTGCTCTTAATCATTGGAAAAAAAAAGATTACTCTTCTTAAAGAATCCTTTGCTTCTTTGAATTTTAGCCATGTTAGTCGGGTCTTCAACAAAAGGGTTGATGCTTTATCAAAGTTGGGCCTTCAATTAAGTGAAGGAAAGGCCAGGATCAACCACTATCAGGGGAATCAATCTGTGGAGGAACGAGACGCTGTCCTATACTGATTTCCCAACACTTATCTTTCATGTTTTTTTAATTTTGGTAATTATCGGTTCTATAGAATAGTACTTAATGATATACAATTATGTTGGAATGATTCAAGTAGTTATTGGGATATTATCTTTTTGTTTGCTGAAAAGATCATGGACATATTAGTGGCTAGTTGCAGGACTCTGGCCCTTGGTTCCTATATGGGATCATTGGCCTTTGTTAAAACCGTTTTGTCAGTATTGGTATTGTATATCAACATTTTCAAATATGTCTTTTGGACATGATTCCCTGTGTAGTTTCTTTGATTCACCTATGAATAGCAAGAGACACTTTTTTCTTCTGGAAAAAAATTAGCAAGTATTGTTTAGTATAAACCTTTCATTTTGTTTTTTCCAAGAAAAAAAACACAACTTTCTATTACAATTTAGAATGAAAATCACATTATGAAGGTGCTCAAAGCACATTACAAAAATAGAGTAGATACAATTGAAAATTGCACTGACAATAACAAAATTATATTATCAATGTATATATCATTTCTTACCCTGTAAAAAATAATTTTCAATCCTTCCTTTTCCTCATTCTTTTTACCTCATATCACCCTTGTGAAGAAGGATCCACATTGGCTACTTGTATCTTAGAAATCATGAGATTGCGAAGGGAAGAGCAAAGCAATTCCTTATTGGAATAAGAGGTGTCGGACAACTTCCATCCTTAAGGAGGAAATCCTAGTAGCCTTGGCTTTTGCTTTATCCTCAAAGATAGGACAGGGTTCCCCAAGTGGCACTTCTGAACTAGTAAGATGAACCTTCTCAAAATCTCATGTTTGTTGATTTTCTTCATTTTTTTCCGCTTCTTTAGTTGATGGAAATGCTTAACTTCTTATTTAGATTCCCCCCCTTTCTCCATGAAGAATGAGCTTGATCATGAGGACAAGTATCCTATAAATATCTTGTAAGATGAAAATTCCAACACTAAAATGTTGTATTCTCATAATCTAAAACAATTCGTCTATTTTTTTTCCATTTGAGAATCATTTTTTTCTAGAAGGCCCTTAATGAGTTAAATCTCAACACAAATATGAGCATATGTGCATAGTCCAGTTCTAACCCTCTCAAAATATGTATTGAAGCAACTACCCAAAATATTCCCAAAATCCTCCATAACTGAGATATGCTAGAAATGTAAGGGAAAATTAGGAAGAAAACCCAAACTGCTATGCGAGTAATGAACATAGAGCTTGGATCAAGATTATGGTACTAAGGAGTTATAAATAGTCCCATGCTTCCGCAAAACCAAGGACCCTCCTCTAAAAATTTCTTATAATTAGTGTGATAAAAAACTAAACTATAAAAAGAACCTTGGAATAAAGAAATATATCACAATTCTTTGTCAAAGTCGAGTGAATCCACAAATACAAATCTTGTGAAGGAGTCCAATAACCATTAAAACTGTATACAGTAACATCTAATCCATTGTTGGAAGGAATATGATGGATCTACGGTGATGTATCTTCACCAACAACTTATCTTCCACTTTATCTATAATGTAGGCACATGACAAAGGAATCGAAGTAGTTGAAGTGGAAGGTTTCTTATTTTTGAATGCATATTTGAAGGACACCTACTTTAATGAAGCTAAAGAGACCTTGGGACTCATTGCTCCTCCTCATAATTGTAAAACCAAATGGATAGTTAAATATTTGCATAAGTTATAATCATATAATAAAAATTGAGCAACCAATTATTTACCCTAAAAAATAGACATTGATGATCCACATGAAATCCCATTAAAAACTCCAATTGTTGCTTTACTTTGCCACATAATTAGTTGAATGAACCCACAAATGCATGATACTCCCATTGAGAAACCTGGTCATTAATTAAGTTGTCATTGATAATAAACAAATTCAACAAATACTTGGGATGTAGGCAATTCATTAAACACTTTTGACTTTCAAGTGTTTTTTCAATTGCATGGCATGAAGAGATTTCATTAAACACTTTACGTGCAAACTCCCTATGGTATTAAAGTCCATATAATCGCTTGTGGGTATATTTGATGGAAACTATGGAATTTTGCATACTTGTGGCCATCGCCAAGATGCCCATATACAACTTCATAATGCCATGTCTCATCCACAGACTCTGTCTCTCAATCATTATATGTTAGAGCAAAACATTATCAACTAGAATGTTGGCATGTTTTAACAAACTCTAGGTTCAGGAAACTTTGAGCCTATGCTCCTCCCAATCCATACAAACCCCATGCAGAAGCATGCAGGCACTATCCATAATGCACAAGAACTCCATGGTAGCAACAACATTGTGTTGCTTCAAAATAAATGAACAACTTAAAGTTTCCATCCTCATTATATGTTGAACTTTAGGAGTTCAAATATAGAAAACCCGGACCGAATTTTGCAACTCTTGAATTTGAATAATATATTTATTATTTTAGAGGCATACAAATGGAGAATATTTGGCATCTGCTAGTGCGGGTTCTGTAGGGTATGGTCTTTTCGTTCTGGAAAAGAAGGTGAATGTGTACATGAATTGAGCTGTAATGGAAATAAATTCCATTTGTGTGTCTTTCATCCAAGCTATCCAAAACTTTAGGTAATTGGATGCTATCAAGTTAGTTGCATTGGGTATTTGACTTCGAAATTATTACTTAGTTAATATGTTTTTTCTTCTTGTGAGAGTTAATATATTAAGATACAATATTTATTTTAACATGATTGTATTATTTGAATCTTGTATCCAATAATGGTGGTTTTGATTTTCCTACTAATTAAACTTACAAATCAAGGTAATACTTGATTAAATATCTAAATGACTAACTAAATGAGCTAAAAGACTAACTAAATGAACTCCTTATTAAGTATTTCATAAATTCCAATCCCACATATTATTAGGAACATATACCTTACTTTTGTATTGATTATATATGGATGTTTTTCTCATATTTATAAGCATAATTACTTGCACCATAATAAATGTTTGGCTAATTTATTCAAAACCTAACCACTCTTCAAATAAAATTTAATCTAATTAATATACAAAACATTGAAGGAATGGATTGTCCACAGTGGAGAGAGAAAGTTGATTGGTAAAAGTAGGAAGTAAAATAAAAGCACTCTATCCAACTATCCAACATTTTGTATTATAGTCTATATCTAGTTATGATTAGACATAAATAATAGTTGTTGCTTCTGAGACAAAAAATAACTATCCAATATTTTGTGCCATAGTCTATATTAGGGTAAATACTATTCATAATAATTAACATAAAAGAGAACTTAAAAATAGAGTTAGGAACAAACATAGAGGTACCTAATCCTTGGCCTCACATAAAGATATTTTTCACCTATTTCCTTCCTAAAAAAATTCTTTAGATAATTGGTTTCATAATTAAGTTCACACAAATAACTAAAAATAACACTAACCAAAAAAACAAAAAATAACAAAAACAAAAAAAAAACAAAAATTAATTGTTTATTATTTTGTATAAATCCAAACCATCCCAAAAGGGAAGGACTCTTATATTTACCCTATCCCATTTTTCTGAAACAAGTATCTCTCATTATTTGAGCAAAAAATGCATTTCTAAAACATTATTTTAGCTGAGAATTGCATCTCTACATAGCCCATAATAATTGAACTAGGAATTCCATTTCTATATTATTTTAACAAATAAACTATATGATAAGATTTGCATCTATATATAACCAAATATATTTCTCTCATTAATTTTTCATATCTTAATATGTAGATTTGAAAAGTAAAATGGCGATGTCGTAGTAGAGATTGTTTGATAATTTAAAAATGGTATTCTATTATTAAATTTCTAGGTTGGGTGAAGACTTTCCCATTGTTTTCAATCCCTGGATTCTTTCAAGGGAAAGAAAAATAAAAAGTAACTCCAATAAGACATTAGAAAAGTTCATTTCTTTTAAACTTAAGCATTTATCATTTATAAACAGGTTTAGAATTCCGGCTAAAGAATGTTTCAAATTAAAACATTCTCTTTCCTTTTCTAAAACACATTAACTCAACTTGAAAATAAGTTGAAAACATC
Source organism: Larix kaempferi (assembly GCA_027924585.1). Classification (NCBI taxonomy): domain Eukaryota; kingdom Viridiplantae; phylum Streptophyta; class Pinopsida; order Pinales; family Pinaceae; genus Larix; species Larix kaempferi. Next base: position 14,024,540 of record BSBM01000017.1, on the reverse strand, counting down.
TTGCACAAACTTTTATCATGACAAGTCCCCAACTATAGAAAGTTGGAAAGGAGTTTAAGAATTCTTCACCATTTTTAGAATGGGTGAGGTCATCCCAAAGATTTTTGTTTAGCCAAGTAGGGATTTGCCAACTCTTTAAAATAAATTTACTATTGTATTCATTATATTATATTAATTTATTTTATGTGATTTTTTTATTGGATTTTAGTTGTTTGGTAAGTTATTTAAAGGTAAATTTTTGGGCAAGATGGCAATCAAGGTAAATCTTAAACTGTTGAGGGTATAACATTACTACAACAATACATTTGTTATGTGTTTAGCATATCACTTACAAAAATAAAAAAAAAATAGAGTGAAAAGAATAACACTTCATTCCACAACATTTACTGTCAAATTAATAAAGTTAGTCAGTTGTTTCGTACTCTAAAATTAGTGTGCTGCAAATTGAAGTTTCAGGAGAAAAGCAAAACAAATTCAGCAGAAATTTCAGCTTATTAAAAGGCTTCTTTTAAGAGTAACGCAATGCAGTTCGAATTCTTTGGTCACCTGAGCAAAGGTTCAAGTATCAGGGACACTATTCACAAAACAATAAGGCTCGTGGCCAGTGATTCCAACCGCATATTTGGTAAGATTCAAACAATGAAAACACAAACATAAGAGCATCTTTAAAAAAAAGAATCGAGGTATAATTGTAAAATTCTTTAGACAGAGATACACTCACCGATTCTTAATACAATATCAAAATTTCGTCAATTTGTCATAACTGAATTGAAATTTGGAAAGTACAAAATCCATTCAAACAACAAAAACACAAACACAAAAGCATCATTAAAAAAGTCTTAAGCAGATTATTCATAACCGTATTAACATATTATTCATAATTGTATTAAACAGATTATCCATAACTCTATTAAAATTTGGTGAGCAAAAAATCTATTCAACCAGTGAAAACACAAAAGCATCATTAAAAAATTATTCAAGCAATGATACACTCAAAGATTCCATGATTCTAAAAGTGATAAATACCTAAACCACTTGTTACAATTTGTTTTCTCTTTCTGTACAAGCTGCAAACAAGTCTCTATGCAAAGCTAGTCCAGCAAGTTTTTGAGCATTTTGCCAATTACAAAAACAACATTCACATATTTGAAATGAAATTAGTATTACCCACCGTTTTTGTTGTTAGCCTCGTAAGACATGAGATATAGTAAAATTTTGTAATCCAAAACGAGATAGTAAAATTTTGTAATCCAAAACGATAATTTTTTAAGTCTGGACTTCACTACTATATGGTTGCCATTGGAACTGATATAAACAATATGACTTCCCTACTAAATGGTTACCATTTGAATTGATATAAACAATATTTAAAGGCATGATAGTAAATATGCATATTTGAATTTTTAAAATATGTTGTCCATATTTCATGCACTGTTTGGTGATCTCAAAATTATGTTACTATAAATCATTTGAATAATGAAACTACATAATTTCATTTTTACCTCTGTTATATGTCCAATTGTTGAAGTTTTGCAGACCTTTCCCAGAAGAAGAGTTGTCCAAAAACATAGTCCATGTTTCCAAAGTGGACTTTGAGAGTCATTCTAATAGATCAGTTATTTGTTTATATAATTGGGTAAATTATGGAATTCCATAGCATAATATAATATGATGACAAAATTGTTGCAAACGCCTAAGTGCAAAAATCATCAGCAAAAGAACAAACCTGAAAAGATTCATCACAATGATAAAATTGTCAATGTGGGAAGCAAAGTCATATAAACACAGTAAAACCAACAACATAAAAAAACATTATATAAATTAAAAAAGAACCAATGAATTTTTTTGGGACTAAAAGGTCATATAAAGTGATTAAAACATAAAAAAAATAACCAATAAATTTTTGGGGACTAAATAGTCATATAAAGTGATTCAAACACATAGTATCGACTAAAAGTGCGAAATCCTCTTTCTTAAAATAATAACAAGGTGAATATAAATTCAATGTCATTCCTTTCTTTCTAGGTAATCATAGTTGATAATCCCGTCTATATGATTGATAAGCACAATGATTGGTAAACACAATGGAGCATACAATTTAAAGTCTAAAAGAAAAACAATATCTTCATGTAATTTATATATGATTGATAAGCACAATGATTGGTAAACACAATGAAGTATACAGCTTAAAGTCAAAAAAGAAAAACAATATCTTCATGTAATTGAGAGAAACGTGATGTTAAAAATGTATAATTATAAATATAAGAAAAAATTATAATAATAAATATTAGTTTATGATATTGATTGATATTATATTAGTTTACAATTTTATTTTATTTTAATTTCAAATTTAATATGAAAATTCTTCTTTTAATTCAGAAATTATCTTAATATTTAATGATTTTAACATGTGTTTTTTTCTAGGAGGTTATAGGTTCAAATTTGTAGGAGGGTAGGGTATGTATACCTTTCTAGACATTAGTAGTTACATTGTTGCATAGAGGGGGGTCCCTTGTCCCACAAACAAGGGGTCTCATACACCAAATTAGTGTTTGGCTTGGCTATGACCTTAAAAATATTATTATTATTATGAATTTTGATGTAATGTTTATTAAAAAAGATCATCTCGACATATAACTAACATTCATAAAAGATCCTTTTGAGGAATAGAATTCCAAATTTTGGTTAGGGTTTCAGGGATTAGGAACTGAAAACGAAGAAAAGGACCGACGAGCGACTCTGGATCACGGTGCTACGTGGGATCTCGCTCGTTGCTTCACAAGCTCTATCTCGGCCCCATTGACACGCTCCTCGTGCCCCTGGTAGAGAACCTTGCTCGGCCTGCGGCTAGCCCCGACCCTCCCCTGCCTTCCCTGCCCGCCCCCCTCCTCGCCTTCTCTTCCTTCCCCCCGACCTCGACTCTGGCTCCTCTTTCCTCCGATCTCTAGGGGTTGGCCTCCAATGGCCTCAGAAGCTGAAAGCCTCCCCCCTGACCTCGCCTCCTTTCTTAAGCTCCTTGCAGCTCAAGGCAAGCGGCCGCTTTCATCCACTCAGCAAAAATTCGTGAAAACACTCAATGAAATACCTAATGTGGCGCTTCTGGAGGATCTACCTTGCAAGACAACCATCAATCTGTCAGAACGAGCCCTAATCGGCCAGTTCACAGGCTTATGGCCTTCTCCAAAAACCACCAAAAATTGGGTACATAAGAACTGGAGACCCTTGATTACGGAAGACATCAAATCATTCTTCTTGGGAAAAGGATACTTCGTGTTCATCTTCGAATGCAAACAGGATCGCGAGCTCATCTTCCAGAACGGTCCCTACTTCATGGGTCCACAAGGGCTCTACATGAACAGATGGTCCCCGAAATTTGACCCAACGCTCGACATCCCCTTAGCAGTCCCTGTTTGGGTGAGGCTCCCTCACTTACCTCTGCATTGCTAAAACACTGAATCCCTCGAAGCCATCTGAAACGCTCTAGGGAAATATATCAATAAAGCAGACCGGAAAGACCAATATTCATGCGCGAGAATATGTGTTGAAGTTGATCTAGAACACGGCCTGCCGGAAGCTATAAATCTTACAATAGTAGATTGGTCCCACATCCAAGAACTCGACTATGAACAGATCCCCTTCAAATGCAAATTCTGCCACGAATACGGCCACTTCGCACAATCATGCAAAAAGAAGCCAGCAGATCCAGAATCAGATGGGAAAAAAGAACAATGGACAACAATCCAGAAAAACAATAAATTAGGTATGAAATCCCATCCAAATCTAAATAAGCAGAAACTAGATCAGCGACAACACGATCCGTCAACCTCGACCAGCAGAAACAACTTCAAAATCCTGGAAACAGGTGAGATCAATGATAACCCCGAGGCTGAAGAAGAAGGAGAAATACGAGAACATCAAGCCACCCAATCACCTCCGCCTGCAACTGAAAAACCCCTGATCACCCCAGCCCTTAACTCTCCCATCCCTCTCAAATCTGCCCTATTTAAGGACTCTCTCTCCTATGCTGAAATCACCAAAGCAAGACCCCCCGGCTCCCCTTCCTCACTGGAAGATCCCATAGATACAACATCTACAAAACCAGGATGCAAATCCACTAAGGATCTTAGGGAAGAAGAAGTCGAGAGGGAAAAAGTCCAAGGATCTCAAGCCATGATAGATATGGTATTTAGCAGAAATACTAGAGCCAGGATTGCAGGGAAAAAGCACGGAGACCCAGCTAGAGGAACCCCCTCCTCCAACTACACATCTAAATGATGAAGTTGGTTTCCTGGAATAGCAGAGGCCTAGGCAATCCCAGTAAGATTGAAGCAGTAAAAGATTTGCAGAAAAATGACATGCCTGATCTGCTCCTTCTCCAGGAGACCAAACTCGATGACACCATGGTTCTAGACATTGGCAAAGTACATTGGAAAAAAATGCAGGTTATGCAGTTAGTGCCAGAGGAGCTTCAGGTGGCCTGGCAACATTATGGTCCTCTGATAATTTCCAGCTTCACAACCACTTCGCCACACACACTGGATCTGCACCGAACTTATCCATCTGAAGAGCAACAAACAGTTCACCCTTTTCAACATGTATGTACCAAACTCTCACGCAAAAAAAAAAGACTGTTGGAGTCTTCTCGATGTCTTTCTGGATGCTTATAATCCACAACATATCATTATAGCCGGTGATATGAACATAACACTCTCAAATTCTGAAAAGAAAGGCGGCCTCAAGGGCAATGACTTCTTCAAATTGTAGGTGGAATCCCTGATCCACAAATGGGATCTTACTGATATCAATCCCAAAAAAGGGAAATATACATGGTCCAACAAGCGCCTTGGTAAGGGGAACATCAAGGCCAGACTGGACCATTTCTTAGTGCAAAGCAACCTCCTGTCAGACACCCAAATCATCTCCTCTAGCATTTTAGTCAATCTTGCCTCCGATCACAAACCCATCCAACTCCTTTTTAAAGATATTGAGGACTTAGGCCCCATCCCATTCAGGTTTAGTCCACAGTGGCTTGACCATGCAAGCTTCTGGACCACATTGGAAAAATCTTGGAAAATTCCTGTCACAGGCTCTCCATGCCATGTTTGGGAACATAAGCTCAAAAATACCAAAATAGCTCTCAAGAGCTGGGCCAAAACTATTTTCCCAGCCACGACTCAACATAGAAAAAAGGCCATGGGCAGTCTTGAACACATCCAACTCACAATGGAGGATCAGCCATCGGAATCTCTCTCGTTGCATGCAGAAGTCAGCCAACAATCAACCGTATATCAGGCATTTTGTATGGAAGAGGAATATTGGAGACTGAAGTCAAGGAGCACGTGGCTGAAATCAGGTGACAAAAATACAAGTTACTTCCATAATCAATTTAAACTCAGACAATCTGTCAATCACATAGGGTAAATCAGAGGGGATGATGGAACAATTCACACAGGAAATTCTAATATTAAAATGGCAGCTCATGCCCACTTCTCTAACCTGTACGCTAAGGAGGACAACACCGATGGGGACAACGAGATCTCCCTGTTGGAGCACATCCCAATATGTATTAGGCCTGAGGAAAATTGCAGTATTACTAACCCATTCACTGAGCAAGAAGTGTTAAACAAAATTCACTTGCCGGAAGCCGATAGTGCATCGGGCCCCGATGGTTTCTCGATACACTTCTATAAAGCTTGTTGGAAGTATATCAGCAAAGATTTCATGCGAATGGTGAAAAACTTCCACACCAAATAAAAGTTCAGTGGAGGAACCAACAACACCTTCTTGTCACTCATCCCGAAAGAAACCAGTCCCAGCTCTTTTAGCAGATTCAGGCCAATTTCACTATGTAACTCATCCTACAAAATCATATCCAAGATGCGGGCGACTTGAATGAAACCGCTGCTCAACAATTTAATTTCAGAAAACCAAGGAGGCTTTCTGAAAGGGAGTCAAATTCTCGACAATGTCATCCTTGTACAAGAAGCTATACACTCTAGCAAATCCATAAAGGAAAAAGGTATGCTCATCAAGCTTGACATGGCCAATTCCTTCGACCGTGTCAAGCATTCCTTCCTCTTCAATATTATGGCACGTTTCGGTTTTGATGAAACCTTCATCAAATGGATCTCAGCTTGCATTAGCAACCCATGGATCGCTCCCTTAATTAATGGCCGCCCTGCTGCTTTCTTCCAAGCATCCTGAGGAATCAGGCAAGGATGCCCGCTCTCCCCCTTCCTTTATATCATTCTGGCAGACTCCCTCAGTCGAAAACTCAACCATGATCTTCTCATTGGCTCACTCCCCGGACTCCACTTGGCCCTTGATTCCCACCCCCTCAACCACACCCTTTTTGCAGATGATTCTCTCTTTTTGGGAGGAGCCTCCACAAACATTGCCAGGAAGTTTATGCGCAACTTGAATAGGTACTGTAAAGCCTCCAGAGGCAAGATTAACTTGCACAAAAGTGAAGTTTACAGCTAGAACCTCAACAATAGAGTTGTTGCCAACATCAGCAGAATCCTAGGAATCGATGTCCATACACATTGGGACAAATTTACCTATCTTGGCCTTCCTATCACCTATGGGAATTCAAATGATGGAAAGTGGGATGACACGCTCAACAAAATCAAAAGAAGAATCAGAAGATGGGGAGGCCATTGGCTCAACAAGGCCGACAAACTAATATTAATAAACTATGTTCTATCTGCCTCACCCATCTACCAATTATCAACCCTTTTAGCTCCTAAAGGAACAATGGATCAGATCAGCAAGCTAATGAGAGACTTTCTATGGTCTAGGGGTAAAAATAACAACAAAAAATTCCATTTAGTGAATTGGGAAACTATTAAGCAGCCAAAAGCCTCGAGAGGCCTTCAAATCCGCGACCCACGACTTGCAAACTTGGCAATGGGAGGCAAGATTCTCTAGCAAATCCTACACCATAAGCGCCACAGAGTAAGTCAGGTCCTCAGGAAGAAATATCTAAATATGACAAACTCAAGATGTCTAGACCACAAGCCATTGTCCAAAGGTACCAGCACCTGGACACTATGCAAAACAGCGTGGGAATTCTTCGTCAAAGAGCTTTATTGGGTTCTAGGCAATGGAAGGAAAATAGATATATTTTCGGACAAAATAATGGGCAAGGATCCACTCAATGACTCCCAAGAGTTTCATAATATAGCAGCTTGGCTCTCTCAGCATGGAATCAAGACTCTCAAAGAGTTTAGTATCTGGGATACGCACGGCAACTGGAAGAGCTGGAAAAACATCGAGACACCTCCCCACCTAGAGACATTGTAAGTCAGGCTTTATGAAAACCTGAAAGGATGTGCACCACTGCATCTTCTAGCCAAAGACAAGCGGGGTTGGGGCCCATCAGGTTCATACTCAGCAGCCCTCGGTTACAATTCACTACAAATCCATCAAGAAGTTAGAAACGAGCTATGGAAGCAGGTTTGGGACCCTTTAAGCCTCCCAAAAATCAACTTTTTCACTTGGACTTTAATCAATGGCAAAGTCCTCACAGGCGAGAATCTTAGCAAGAGAGGCATCCATGGTCCTTTTAGATGCCCTCTCTGTCAGAATAATTTAGAAACAATAAATCATCTTTTTTTGGAGTGCCATTATGCCAAGTCTGTATGGCGGTTACTGCTGCTTGATCTCAATCTCTCCCTACCTAACTATAGCTCGATTACTCAGCTCTTCAAAGATTGGAAAACTCTCTATCCTGCCCCTCTCTCCATCAACAAATTCTGGCTCCATCTCTGGCTCACTCTGCCTAAGTTTGCTTGCTGGAAAATTTGGAAAGCAAGAAACTCTGCCATATTCCATGACCATCTATGCACCCCCCTTCAATCAGCAGGCCAAGCCAAAAGCCTGTTGCTTGAGTGCCTCAACTCCTCCAAACTCAGGACTGATGCTACCCTTAGTAATGCAGAAAGCAGTTGGATTGGAGCTACCCCACCTCACCCTAGTATTGATCCCCCCCGGAAACCTCAACTGGCTTGGCATATCAGACTCTCTATTCTTGAATTCCAGGAATGGAGAACTAAACAGGACTTGGACAGCCTGCATTTTGATGGAGCTTCCAGAAATAACCCCGGTGTTGCAGGAGCGGGGGGTGTATTTTGGACTAAAGAAGGAATGAGAAGATTGAAGTACAGTTGGGGCCTTGGCACCTGCTCAAACAATATAGCAGAAGTAATGGCTATGTTGAAAGGTTTCCAGCTTGCCAGAGAGCACAATATAGACAACCTCCAAGTTTTTGGAGACTCTATGATCATTATTGGAGCCTTCAACACGAACACCACCCCCAATAATCTCCCTCTCAGTCGTATCATCCAGAGAATACGCCAAATTACGAACATATTCACCAATTTCAAAGCTTATCATGTCTTAAGAAGTCTGAACAACAAAGCGGACATAGAAGCAAATGGAGCCACCAGACTTAATCAAGGCATTCTAGAACTTTCTGATACAGAGAATGAAACACATCATCTTCCATAATCATGCATCTGAGCATCCTGGCTTCAACCTTAGCTGCTCTTTGTTCTTTTTCAAATCGAAGCACGCCATCTCGGACCAAGTCAGTCCCATTCAGGACACTCATAAGAGTACTTACCATAATTTCCAAAGCAAAGCATCAGGACAATAAGAACTTGCAACTAGCACACTTGAACCTCTCGATCCTGGTAGATGTGGATCAGAAACGGTGCAGAATTTTGCTCTTCCACTTTTGAAAGTGAAGCTCATCACTCCTGGTAAATTCACTTAAGTATCATTACAGGCGCATGCCATTGTGAATACTTGATCTACACTTAGCAGTCATTCTATTCAAGCTCGTTTTCCAGCAAAGAACAAAGTCCCTCGCAGTAGTCTTCAGACAGTTTGATGATCGCCTTCTTGGAGCATTCATCCCGACTCTGCCTCGAGATTAGGCTAAGTCTCATCTTCTTAAATGGTAGCTCAGCACTCCAGCAATCCATCGCTCAACATCTTGTCTAATATTACCTCGACATCTCCTCCAGCAACACTATGCCTTCTCATAAGCTCATTTTTCAGAATTAATTGGAGAATCAGTGATCCACCGATTTTTGAAGAAAGATTGGATAAACACACAGCATACACGTATTAGCACTGGTGGAAGCTCAGCTTTGACACCGACAGGTAGAGTTAAATCTCTTTTCCTTCACTTAATGAAGCCTTATAACAATCCACGCCAGTCATACATTATTTCAACATCCTTGCCTCCTTATAGAGAATTCTTTATATTATGATCACTTCAATAAGCTCCTTAAGCTTGTTTTTTTTCTCACACAAACAATAAAGGCTCCCTCAGGTCAACAATTCGGTGAACTAGGAATCAGCTTATAGCCAATATGGCCTCATATGTACTGTGCCGATTTGGTTTAAAACCACGGCTTTTTTTTTATATATACAATACTCGTTTTCGTTAAAAAAAAAAAATCATAAAAGATAATATTCCATTGTTAATATATATAATTGATTCCATACTTCATTTTTGGTGATTCCACAATTAAGTAATCACATTTAATTCATAATATAATTTTTGTCAATTGGATATAATTCGAGTGGTTGGGAGGAAAGTTGTTATCCTTTCTTATCTATTTCAATTATCTTGGCATTGAGCAAGTAGATGTTCACATTGTTATTCACCTTAGAGCAATTAATTTTCTTTATCCTTAACAAAATCATTAAAGACCACCGAGGCAAGGTGTTGCAATCTCAGGCTTTGAGGAAGACTTGGGCTTGCATACCCTTGCATGCGAAGATAATGCGTTGTGCAGGACATGGCAAGTTTGCATAACTAACTGATACGTGGTAGCCATGGTGGCCAATTCATGTGTGGTAGATGTGAGTTGGTTAGGACGGTGTAATAGCGCGTAGGCTAGGAGGACCAGGGGATGGTTTGTTGAGTGAGGGCGGGCAACTGACAAGGCCTTGGAGTTCAAGAATCCTCGAAGGACAATGTGATTGGTGATGTGCTAGATGGTATGTTTCCCATGCTAGGACAAGCACGTTGAGATGTGGATCGAAGGTATGCGAATGCCTCAAGTTGGGAGGGGCATGACCTCCAATCATCTTCAAGTGTTAGACTAGATGGATGGTAACATCATCATGCATTGGGTAGTTGGTTTTTCGACTGTGCTAGCTTGGGGGAATACGTAACAAGGTAGCCTGTGGTTGGATGGTGATGGTGTAGCATTGCCTATGGTGAAATGAGCATGTTCATATTCCACAAGTATAGTATACTCCTAACTTGGGTTAGGTAAGATGTGTTAATGAGGCGTAGTCCATGTGATACAGGTTGACTGTTGGTAATGCCCAACTAGCAAGGTCACAGTGGTTCCAAGCGACGACTAGACTTCTTGAGTGGTGTGGGACGCTCAAGGTGAATGATATGTTTAGCCCTGTTACACAATGCCTCCTTAATTAATTAAGATGTTCAACTTTCCTTTTTAAAGTTATGAGGTGAATATAAACTTAGTGTCTCCCCTTTCTTTACTTGTAATTACCAATGTAGAAGCATTGAGAATGATAAAATCCCTTGAGGTGCAAAATTTTTTATAATGCAAAACTTCATGAAGGGTTTGCATATAGAGGGATATGATCCCTCTTGGTGCTTGATAGACTTAGGTTTTAGATGGATTTACGTTGGTATAATCTCAACTATAGTATTCATATTATTCATGTAAATCTACACATTAATCACACACACATGTAAATCTATGCATTAATCACACACACATACTAAGATTCCATATTCTCAACCTTAAATATAACATAGGAAGAAACTCCATAATTCCATATTCTTAACTATATTAATAACACTGAAAGAAATTCCATAGTCTCAGCTACATTTTTTGGTTTGTAAGTTAGTTGAACCAATGTACAATAGAAGATGAAACCATCCCCCATTGTATCCCACCACAAGGAAAACTCAGTCTATAGTGAGTCATAAAAATGCTAGTGATGTCCATGGGTTCATAAGAGGGAGCATTATGTTTGTTCATAGTTATCCTATGTTGTTCTAAGCTTATACATAGAGTATACACATAGCAAGATGGCATAACAGAATCCAACAAGCTAGCTAATATAACAAAAAATTGTAACACAGAATCCGTGTGTTATGGAGAATCTGTATCCGGATAAAGAAGAGATCCATCTTCATAAATAATACATATTGAATAATAATTGAATGTGATAAATAATATTACATTGAGGGCCTCTTTTATATATTGTCAGGCACCTTTGAGAGGAGTCGTGTCCTCTTGGAGTAATTATAATTATTATTAATTAATTGTTAGTTTATATTTACTTATTATTTTATTTATGTTTGTGACATTGCCTTCCCCTTAAGGAAAGCTTTGTCCTCAAAGCTTAGTTTGCTGATGTCGTTTTTATTTATTTATTCTGGCTCTATGTTGAACTGATGACTTGAGACATGCAAGTTTGATTACGACCATTACTTCCTTTTGTTTCTTTTTCTTCGGAATCTGTATTAAATCTATATTTGGTGAAGTTTCATTTATGCTTTTACCACTTGCTTGGTTATCGATCTTAACTCTTCTTGTCGTCAACTGGAGAGACTTGACAAACTTGATGCCATTCTTATCTTGTGTCTGATTAATCTTATAGTTGTTCTCACTGATGTTCTTTTGAGGTGAGAGGATAGTCAAGGTATAGTTTAAATCTGAAACACTGGCTTGGCTCTTCGCACAAACTTGGTCAATATCATCTCCACCTTTATCATATATATCATTGTTATTTTCGTCATCACTATGATGTTCGACATCCTTGTCTTGTTTAGTATCTTGATTAATATTATTAGTCTCATCTTGATTGCCACAATGATTTTCTATATCTTCCTCATTTTCGTCATTTTTTTGTTTTTTATCTGGTTTTTGTTCGAGGCTTTGAACGTCAAATTTAGATTTAGGTTCTAAGTCCTTGTCTTGAGAAGCCTTCGATTTGCTTTGTTGGATTATTTTATTGAAGGTGTCGTCAATAGCTTTTTTAACATCTTTTATAATTGATTGTTCTATACGATCAAGCATTTCGTCCGTCTTTTTCTTTTGCTCATCAAAAGCATATCCAATTCTTCCCACTTTGACCTCATGGCTACTGTAAAAGTTTTTCCAAAAATAATAATTAATCCAATTAATTATTATTTTTATACTTCTTTTGATATTTAGCACAAAAAGAAACATCAAAAAATGAGAATTGAGGCCAAGCAATGTATCGCCCAGTCCTCAGCTTCCAAGTTAAAGTCCATGGAGATAAAATTTGGGTTGGTGTTAGTAGATGTTTATGTGATCGACGTATGGTTGTCTTGATCATGCTCTCGCCCTATTGGCTCCATGTTCCAAAGAGATTTAAATAAGGCCTCATATTTCTAGTCCAGAAAATTCATTTTGTCGAGAATGACCTTCCATTGAATAGCTTGTCCTTCAATTATCTATACCACAATAGATTTGGTTTACCAATAGAGGTCAATTTGCCTAAAATACTTTGTATTTTTTATGTAAGAGAAGCTTGTATCTAGTATCCAATTCATGAGATTAACATCAATGTCCTTGGAAGGGGTGTTGTCGCTTCTCTTCCTTGCTTTCTACTCTATTCATTCTACTTCAACTTTAATATTGTGTGGAAACCTCTAATGGAAGCTCTTAGCTACTTATCTGGTCTCCATTTCATCTTTGGTAGGCTTTGTGAAATTCTTTGTGAGACTGAAGTTGGCCATGTATGACAAGCTTGGTTGGTTTTCTATCTCCCATTATGATTTCACTTTGTAAAACCTCCCATTCATGCTTGAAAACCAAGAACGTTCCTTCCTAAAAGCATGAGTAGAGGGTTGAAGGTGGCCTTGAATCCCTAACTCAATGCTTTTAAAGAATTGATCAAAGTCTAAATATTTAGTATGAGCTAGAAGATGTCTGTGTTCTTCCTTAGGAAAAACCATTGACATAGATTTGAGCATTGTAAACCTTAGATCCTATGGATCTTTGATTCCTTGGCCACATCATTGCAAACCATTCCCCTATTCTTCCTTTCTTATCGACAATGCCTTGAACATAATAAACAATTTGAGAAGAATATGCTTTTATGCCTCTCCAATTAAGAATAGAGGGGGATTTGGCGCTACCTAAACTCACTAAAAGGACAACCATACAAACCAAACCAAGGAAACTAGAGACATATTGTTCTAGCAAAGCATTTGCTTAAAATCCTCTTGAAATCATCATTGAAACACACTAGTTTATGAAATCCGTCCCTTGCCCACATAGAGCCAAATGCTCTTTGGAGGTTGATTCAATGCTAGCTGATTATAAGGACTTCGGTGGTAGGTTGAGGTAACTACCCTCGTCCTTTCCTCCCAACACATACACATGATCACCATGACATCTCAATGCCAGTTGCAGCTTGCCTACCCTCAATTCTCCTCCCTTATACCTTACGCGGGGTCTAGTCTTGACTACTTATTAAAAATCATGTATTGTAATTCATTGCATGAATTCTATACTCTCAACTATATTATTAATACTTGCATTATTTTAATGTAAGTCCATACCATAATGACATGCAAGTATTATTATTCATGTAGGGATTTCTATTTATGGGATAAAATTCCATAATCCGAGTCAAGGAATATTTTAAGGATCTATAATTTTTTTAAAGTGTAGAAACCTTGGCAATCTTACTAATTATCAAATTTTCAATTATAAAACGTTTAGCGATATTTTTAAAAAAATATTCATATTTCTAAGGATTTTATATAGTTTTTGGATAATTTTGACAATTTTTAGGGTAAAAAAATTTAATCTTATAGAATTTGGACGAATCATATTAAACAAAAATGGAAAATGACCAATATTTATTTGGAAAGAAACCTCCAAAATTAATCCATGGGCTAAATTTTGCCCCTAAAACTTTCCCTTATCTCAACTATATTATTTATTTTTCGAGTAAATCTTCACACAAACAACAACATTGTAAGGTATTAATAATTCTATTTAAAATATTATTTTTAAATAAATTTTATGCTATATAAAATCTAGGGTAAACTATGTTAATTTTAATTAATATAATTCATTTTAATATAATATTTAATTTGTATCTAATTTATTTTTTCGACCCATAACATATATTTTATTAACATATCTATTTATATACCTTCAAATTTTTTCAAAGCAATCATATGATCTTAACGTCTAACTAACTCTGATAAAATTTATTTCATGGGCTTCAACCTACAAGTTGACTCCATACTGACGAGCCACTTATATTTGAGCAATGTCAATCAAAGTACTTTGCATCGGTTGAGATTGATGTTCAAATTCCTTTTCAATCGTGTACAACTAGTTTTCTTGTGAGGGACTCACAAAGAGTGAATGCCACGCAACCTAGATCTCCATGATAATTCAACTAACATTTACAAAAGTCCTATGTCCTATACTATTTAAAGGTGTGTACGTATGAAAGTTTCAACATGTGATAGATGAATAAATTTGTTACTTTTTGGACTGATCTAAAGATTACATTAGATGATTTTGATTTATTATTATTATCAATATAATTTGATGATCTAATCTTTAGTCAGATCATGATTTTTAATTATTCAAAACTTATTTTTGATTGTAGAAATGGATTTAACGCCTTTGAATGTCCTTGTTGCATCTAAATTGTGCAATCACAATAGCTTATACTAACGATTTCAACGAGTCCTACAAGATTTTCAGGCAAAAAGGTTGGAAACAAGCCAAAAAAATTGTCTAAACCGTCACTTCTTTAGACTACTCGTTACTTTTCATATGAAAAAACAAGGTGGGATATGTACACAAGGAAAATATTTTAGTGGATGGAAAGTTCTCTTTTTTTGGAGATATGGAATTTTGGATGTTGTGATATTTCCTCTTCCAATTTTTTATCACGTCGATGTTCTTGTATAGTTAAGAAGTTTTGGGTTCAAGTGTATCTAAAAGCAAGATGAAGTAGCTATAACAGATACAAAAACATCTGATAACTAAAGAGTAAAAGACAATACCCAGTACAAGATACTCCTTACAGAATCATGAGTGTACTTAATAGATTTGGAGGCTCTTAGAAAACTGATTTTATATAGGTAGAAAATGATAACCATGGATAATGAGAGGTTTCCGTTTGAAATTGTACAAGGGGAGTTGAGAAGATGGAAGAAATCATGGGACCTCCAATGAAGGTTTTGGCTCAAGGATTGAGGTATAGAAGATGGCAATTGTCCAACATGTTTAAAACACTCAAAAAATGCTCCAAGAAGGGGAAATGGAACAAACACGCCAATAACAAACAACAATGATACATAAAACACTACAACATGTAGCAGGAAATCGTAATTCAAGATTGTTTGAAACTAAACACATTATGGTGTGAAAAACATGTAGTGGCTCAATTAAGAACCAATGCCCACATGTGATGATGTAAAACAAGAAAATGGGAGCAAGCCATGTAACCATGTGGGGAATGGTTGTGTAGGATATATGATAACATTAAAGTTGAAACAAAACAATACTTATTCTTGCATTGTGTACTCGCACATTAAATAAAGGACTGAAAACTATATCGAGTCTTGGGAGACAACATTCCAAGAAAGCTAAGTATCGACCATTATAACATTGATTGAGGGACATATATAAACAAGAAAAGAGTTGTTAAAAAAGAGATGTATAATAAATATATAATTTTAAAATATTTATGTATTATAACTATGACACTAAATATCTTAATTTCCTTCTTATTTTCACTACTATTTTCTATCATCTAAGATAATCAATCATTGGTATACTTTCTTTTACCAATTTATTTTTTATGCACATTATGAAAGTCATGCCCATTGTAATAGTTACTTTGAATTTTTGAACTTTTTTTATATGATGTTTTATTTTGTATGATATATATTCTTATGAACAATTCAATACAAATCCATCTTTCTATCTTTTTAATAGATTTGAGACCTTTTTCATACTGAGAAAATGATCTACAAATCTATTTCTCTATCTCTTTATAGAACAGTTCAATACAAATCTATCTCTCTATCCCTTTATAGAACAGTTCAATACAAATCTGATACCTCTTTCTATTAAGAAAATGACCTCCATTGTTTGAGTTTTTTAATATGTTGGGACATAAATAGTGTTGTATATTGATGGTCAGATTCAACTCATTCTTATTATAGTTTTGATACCCTTTCATATTGAGAAAATTACTTACATTGTTTGAGTTCTTTAATATGTTCGGAGACAAAATGGTGTTGTATATTGATGATCAGATTCAACTCATTCACTGTTTGTTGTTTAAGGTTTTTTATAGATTTGATACCCTTTCATATTGAGAAAATTACCTACATTGTTTGAGTTCTTTAATATTTTGGGAGACAAAATGGTGTTGTATATTGATGTTCAGATTCAACCCATTCATTGTTTGTTGTTTAAGGTTTTTAAGTTGTTGGTAGGGAGAGTGGTGTTTGCTACAAAATATGTTCAAGATTATGGATTCAACATTATAGTTGTTAGTGTCATGACCCATTAATTACCTTCGGGAAAGCTTCAATGCATTAAATTAAACTTTTTAAAGATCATGGCAACAAACCACTCTTGGCCATAGTGTCCTGGTTTATGTCTTTTTTATTTTTGCCCATTGTAGCTAATCACTCTCTTACAATGTCAATTGGTTTCACTTATATATTGATTTAGTTTTAGGTTTTCTCCATTAAATCTAATGGAGAAACAAAATCCTATGCCAACACGAGATTGAGATTAGTGATCAAATTTAAAGGGTGGGTCTTGATTTCAAATGGAAGGGCATTTTCATTTATGGAGGAAACCTTTGTTCAACTAAAGCTATTATAGTCATTAAATTGATCCAACATAAAAAATTATTACTGTAACATAACTTCTTATCTATTTTCTTATATGATGATTATGTAGTTGTGTGTATTTGTGAGTACTTTAAAAGTGATATATTTATAAAGAAATCTTTTCTCACAAAAACAAGGACATCTACTCATTGAGGATTTATGTTTTCATATTGTCACAGTCATCAAAATCCTTTTTTCATTTTTGAAAATTCCTATAGTTTTAAATTCACCAAACTCTTTTAGGATCATGTAAAATGACAATAATGTAATAGTTAATAATGCTCACGTTTCATTTTTTTGTTTATAGTGAGTTCTCCTTTTAATAATCTATTTTTCCTCAATCTTCTTCATCTCTAGCTTTTCAATACTTTCATTTCTAGCTTTTCAGTATGGCGTTACTTTCATTTCTAGCTTTTCAGTACGGCGTTCTTTTATTTCACCCTCAGGTGAAATTGCTAGTTAACTTTACACTTATAGGAAGGACTGGAAACCTTTGGAAGTGCTGGGAAAGGTTCAAATTTGAACATTGATTGAGTCCAAACAAAACTCTGAACCGACCACATAGCGATCCTATCTTTGAAGGACAGGTAGGTGTAAGTGGGTTCAAATTTGAACATTGAGATCCAAACAAAACTCTGAACTGACCACATGGCGATCCTATCTTTGAAGGACAGTTAAGTCAATGCCCCATGCAATCAAACAATCGACGAGTCTCTTTAGTAAACCAAACCTTGGAATTACATAACTGATACATATTATAACAGAGCGTGGGCAGAAGATCTCTGCGATTTGAGCAAAGGGATTGGGAAAATCTCACTGATTTCAGCTGGCCAAATAATCGATATGGATTCCAAGTTTCTATAGAAACAAAAGCTTCATGAAGAGAAACATGGCACTCGATCAGGTCTAAAAACAGCTGTTTTTAATTTTGCCCTTTTATCCTCGGCCAGTTCGAGCGTACTTCCGACGGTTTGTCACAGGCTGAGGGGCGTTTATAAAACTTTGAGCGAGTCGGGGGATTGAACGTGCATGTGGGTCAGCCGGGGGATTGGATGTGCATGTGGGTCTTCTTCATTTTCATTTGCAAGGGTAGATTCATTATGGTAAATACAGATCGAAATAGCGGTACAAATGAAATTTTCACCATTGATTAGCAACGGCTGTAATAGAGAAGAAGAATCGCAGAGAGGTGCAATGGATGGTGAAGAAGAGGGGTTTATAGATATTGAGAACAATGATTTGGGTCGTGTGGAGAGTGGCCTGCATCGGCCGCTTCTTAAGAAGAAGAGTCGTTTCAGCGGGTCCATGATCAAACATGGCACATCACAGCTAGCAATCGTGGGTGCCAATGTTTGTCCTGTCGAGAGTTTAGATTATGAGTATGTTGCCCTTCAAATCCCTCATTTCCCTTACGCTCCACAAAAAAAAAGCGTTTTGCAAGTTTGTGGATAAGGATCTGTTTAATGTTGATTCCCTCGTTGTGTTTTGGTATGTTGCAGGATTAGTGAGAATGATCTCCTCAAGCAAGATTGGAGAAGCAGGACACGGATGCAAATCTTCCAGTACGTTGTTCTTAAGTGGACTTTTGCTTTTCTGATTGGCGTCATAACTGGGCTGATTGGGTTCGTCACCAATTTAGCTGTTGAGAACATTGCTGGCTTCAAGCTGGTCGTCACCTCCAACTATATGCTGCAAGAGAGGTATGAATGAATGCAAATCTGTTGGAATTCTGTTTAATCTTTCCATATGAGTGAATGGGGATATCCAGTGATTGGTTGGGATAAGTATCCCCTAAACATTCACCCGCCATCGGGGGGCCATGATTTAGTGGGTTTATTATAATTCTCTGAAATGAAATCTTGTGTATTTGTGTTTTTCATTTCCCTAGTCAACTCCTGAGTTTTTTCTCGATTTTGAGTCAACTCTTTCTCTTTTGCTCCGCCTGTTAATTTTTTGAATGCTATCCAATGTAATTAATACACATTGATTTTGAAGATGGATCATTGTGATTTGGTTTGATGTGGTGAGTACACTGCAAAAAAATAACAAAGTGATATTGTTTTAGTGCAGGTATGCATTAGCCTTTGCCGTATTTGCCAGCTCTAATTTCGTTTTGGCTCTACTCTCAGCATTGCTCTGTGCTTACATTGCGCCAGCTGCCGCAGGGTCTGGTATACCTGAAGTTAAGGCTTACCTTAATGGAGTTGATGCCCCTGTTATTCTGTCTCCTAGCACATTGTTTGTGAAGGTATGTATGCATTTTGTTAAAAGACGTCAAATTCAATGTCAGAAGCTTATAGCTAATCCCAGAACATGCCATTTGGTGGCTTTAATGATTTAGGTTTATTGATGGTCTTATAGTTTCTAGCTTCTAGAAGAGTAGAGCAGAAAGTGCTAGATTTTGCATTTGCGTGAATTTGTTGGAATCAGTTAGGTAGTTTGTGTTTCCAGGAGGAGAAACAGGCTAAATTTAATGATCAAATCTGTTATTCAGTGAAACAGGATGGATGGTGTTTGCATCAAGTCATCAGAACTAGATTAGCTCTGTCTAGTTTCTTGACATATTGGTTGTGTGGGTTACCATGCTCTTAACTGTATTTCACGATCTAAGCTGCTTTTGGTTTAAGTTTTTAACAGTCTGAATATTATTATTTAGTCACATCGATTAACAGTATTAACATTCGTATTTATGATGAACGTCCTTCCTTATTTTATCGGTTGACAAATTAGTCTATGCTTGACCTCATGTTGGAGCATTCCTAGGTTTAATCTTGTGAAAGTAGCGGGAATATAATCATTGACATGCATGGTCATAGTAGAAATAAAGCAGAAAAGAAAACCAGTCTTGCATTAATGGAAGGTTTGAAAACTCCCATCGGGATACATGTGCATATAAAGGTTGAACTGACCTTTCATTTCAATTTTCCTACTTGAACATGCAACACTTCCATGTGTCAAGAACTGATTACTATACACACGTTACAAACTTACAACTTATATATGTACAATACATCTACTCTAACATTTGACCATTACATGCCAACACCCTCCCCAATGGTCAAAATGACCAAAACACTAATCCCACCCAGATTCTACAGGAAAATGCACGCTGAGCTGAGTATTCTTGCAGCAGATGTTGCTGAGTCGAGAGAAACTGCTGGCTTATGTACCCTGCACTTGTGCCATATACATGCTGCTTGTTGTGCCCTATGACTTTCTTCAACACCCTCCATCTCTGTCCTGTATTTGCACCTGTACATGATTCCCCCTCTGCCATGTGCCTGCCCACAGTACTGTACATCTATTTATGTACCCTTTACTGGTAACAGTGCATTGCACCCAATGTTTTCAGAACCGGACTAGTGACTGAAGCAGTCAACCCCAAAAACTGGAACCAAACTGGAACCAGTAAAAACCAGAAACAAAAACCAGTTGACCAAAAAGTACATAAAATATTCAAATTTTGATTAAAAATGTATATATTCATATATCTATGTGAACCCCAACCATTAGAAACAAATATGCATAGTATTTTCATGAATAGCAACAAATATGAATAGTTTTTTCATGAATAGCAAGTAAAGATGCATATAACCAAAATAACCCTGAGTGCAATCCATGAACCAAAATACATAAACAAAGTTGGTGTTCTGGGGGTTTTAACTTTTGGGGACTGCTGTGGGGGTCAAGGTGAGGCAATCTCCCTGCAGCCTCGTACTGCTGCAAGGTGGGTAAACAAAGATGATGTTCTGGGAGTTTCGACTTCTGGGGACCGCTGTGGGAGTCAAGGTGAGGAAGCCTCCCTGTACTGCTGCAAGGCGGGTTGAGAGCAGAGCCCTCCCTTTTTTTGTTTTTGAAATTCTAAGTCCATTTTACGCAATTTCCACAGATTCCCCATGGTATGAGTGAGTCAATCCCCACTCCACAATAGCTTGGCTAATGGCGATTAAAATACCAGATTTAATCGTTATTTTTAAAGTTTAGTGGCCCTACATGCTGACTGTATGGTGCAGTACAGAATTGGCTGGTTTAGGCAAATAAAGCCGCTTCCATACAAAACCGGCCATTTTTGGTTTGAGGCCATGATTTGGACCAGAAACCTTCCTGATCCGGTCAGGTCAATCCTGATAACATTGATTGTAAGAGATCATGGGAATTAAAGGAAGAACTCACAAAAAAGGAGAGCTCATGGGAATTAAAGGAAGAGCTCACAAAAAAATGGAGGGGAGGAGAAGAAGCAGTTTGCAGAAAAAGGAGAGGGCTGCCACAAAATATGCTGAATAGAGAAGGAAAAACGAAGGAAGAGAAGAGTAGAGAAGAAGGAAAGAGGAGATAGTTCCGGCATACAGCTTAGTAGAATTGTCATTGATCAAGACTGTTGGGTAGAATAGTGTGATTGTTCCAACAGAGATTGTGGATGTAAATTTCCTTAAAATCCACTATAGAGTTAGAGTATGCCAGATTAATTAATTTAAACCCAATTGCTACTGTTAACCACACATGGATTTTTTCACAAATAAATGCAGCGGAAAATAAACATTGAGAGAAAATACCAATCACACCAATAGAGACAACACAGATCTTTTTGGGTATAAACCCCCGGACAAAACCCAAGATGGGAAAACCGGTGCAGCAGTCTGAGATGAAATTTTATTATGAAGATATGAAACAAGTACAATAAGAAAATCGATTTATTCCCAACCTGGCAAACTCGGACCTCTGCAATTCCCTGAGAAGAACCCACAGACCTGTACGACCTGCCCACGCAGTTGTATGGCCCTGCTGCAGTTCGTACGAAATTCGTACGTCAGCTGTACGAACGAATTCCGTACGGCCTCGGCTCACACATGAAACCCCTCTGCGATCTGCTATATGACCCTGCTTGATTTGTACGACCTCCCTCTCTCTGCAAATCGTACGACCCTCTCTCTCTGCCTGAGTGCACTGTCGATCTCTGAAAGATTGCTCCTCTGTCTTCTTCTCCTTGAACTTCTCTCTCAAACTTCTCTCTCCGTCTCTGTTGGAATGTGTGTCCTCTCCACCAAATTAATCCTCCTTTTAACTTAATGTTTAAGCGAAAACCCTAACATCTCACTATGGATCAATGGATGAGATCCTCCAGTGAGATCAATGGCTAAGATTAGATTAGCTATCACTTAAATATTTTTCACTTGCACTTTATAAAAAGTGTTCCATTAAGTCAATTAATAATTAGATCACTTTAATATATTTTCCAAAGTTAGACTTAGAAAAAATACATTAAATATATTTGGCTTCCTTATTTAAGTCTTTTGCATGCAAAGACACATGCAATGCAGGAAGACCTTCCTTGTTGTCACTTTCTAACACTCCCTCTCAACGAGGAAGGGATTCAGTAACAACCCCAACTTATCTTTGAACTTTACAAACTTGAGTTTGCAAAGTGCCTTGGTGAATATGTCTGCCACTTGCTCATCTGTCTGAATGTACTCCAATCGAATGGTTCCTCTCTGAACACAATCTCTAAGGAAGTGATACGGGATGTCAATGTGTTTACAACTTTACTGCTGTCATGGAACACTGGATCATAAGAAAGGTTGATACCACTCTGACTATCACAGTGAACTATAGTAGTCTCCAACTCACTCTCGAACAATCCTGAGAGCAACTTCCTCAGCCACATCCCCTCACATGCAGCCATGCTGGCTTCCATGTACTCAGCCTCTGTTGAGCTCAATGCAACTGTCTTTTGCTTCCTGCTGAACCAAGAGACAACCCTTGATCCAATGCTAAAGCAACAACCTGAAGTGCTCTTCCGATCCTCTACACATCCTGCCCAATCAACATGCGTGAAACCTGCCAACTGTATACTCCCACTGCGCTCATAAACCAAACCATACTCCACTGTGCCTCTGATGTAGCGAAGTATGTGCTTCACAGTTGTCCAATGTACTCTTCGAGGGTTCACCATGAACCAATGTTATCAGAACCGAACCGGTGATCGAACCGATAGAGCCCAAAATGTGAACCGGACCGGAATTGGAAAAAAACCGGTTGACCAAAAAAATAAACTATTCCTATTTTGTAAAAAAATATATGTATTCATGTGCATACATATGAATCCAAACCATTAACACACAAATATGCAAATTTTCTCATATACATAGCAAGTACGGGTGCAAATAACCAAAATAACACCGAGTGCAATACATCTTTGAATTTCTGAACCAAAATACATTAATAAAGAGGCTCTAAATGGCCCCTAGAGTTCAAAAAATAAGTAAAGTATGGACTGTTTGGTTCCGTATGGAACCGGTCAAAACCGACTAGTTCACAGCCGGTTCGGTCGGTTCACAACTAGTCCAAATCAATTTCCAGTTCAGGCACCTAATCGGACCAGTTGGGCCCGTGAACCGATCGGATCGACCGGTTTTACCTGTTCCGGTCCGGTTCGGATAACATTGCCATGAACTGACTCAAAGAGTTGACTGCAAAGGTAATGTCTGGTTGAGTATTGACCAGATACATAAGCGACCTGATAAGCTGCCTATACAATGTAGGATCAAACTCCTATAATCCTGGTATATCAATCTTCCTCTAGTTGGTAAGTAGAGGTGTGGCCATTGATCTACAGTCCTCCATCCTGAATCTCTTTAAGATCTCCACTGCATACTTCCCTTGTCCAATGAAGAAGCACCCATCTCTTTGCCAAACCTTTAGACCTAGGAAGTAATGCATCAACCCAAGGTCTTTCATCTCAAACTCCACTGCAAGATTGGACTTGTAGTCCTTGATCAACCTCTCATCTCCTGTAAGAAAGATATCACCCACATATAGTACCAATATGAGAGGTACCTCACCTGACAAGAAGTATAGGTTATGGTCTGCCTCACTCCGCTGGAAACCTATCTCTCGTAAATAACTGTCAATCCTTGAGTACCATGCTCGAGGTGCCTGCTTGAGCTCATAAAGAGCTCTTTGCAACCTGCATACATGCGAATCCCTGCTCTTCGCCTCAAACCCCTCTGGCAGCTCAATATACACCTCTTCCTCAATAACCCCATTGAGGAAGGCAGTCTTCACGTCCATCTGATGAACGTGCCAACCCATCTCTGCTGCCAATGATAGGATAGTCCGAATAGAAGAATGCCCGACGACAGGGGCGAAGGTTTCCTCATAAGCAATACCTTCCTTCTGCGAATACCCCTTCGCCACGAAGCGTGCCTTGTACTTCTCCACACTTCCGTCTGCTGCATGCTTTACCTTGTAGATCCATTTGGATCCCACCACCTTTTTACCTTCAGGCCTCGACACAACCTCCCATACCTGATTCTTCATGATTGAGTCATACTCCTCAACCATGGCCTCTTGCCACACATCATGTTGTGCAGCCTCCTCAAAACTAGAAGGTTCAGAGTCAATCAACTCTGTCATCAGTGCCATATAGCTTAATCTATTTGGTGGTCTGCTCCGTCTCATGGAGCTCCATGGAAGACTCACCTGCTTGGAATCCTGAATAGTGGACTTATACCACCTAGGCCGTGGTCTAGTGTCTACCTGCTGCGGCTGCTGGATATCCTCCTCCTGCTGCTGCTCATCCTCCACATCAATGATAGGAGGATCATGTCCACCTGACTCCCTCTGACTACTAGAACTTGTGTTCTGTGTCCGTACCTGTAACTCCTCCAACTTGACTCTCGAGTCCTCAACTGGCTGCTCCTGTGCTGGTAAGTCCATAGATCTTCTCAAGGCTTTGTCCTCATCAAACTGGACATCCCTGCTCACAATGATCCTCTTGGGAGCTGGGACATATACTCTATAAGCCTTGGAAGTCTCACTATAACCAACTAGAAGCCCCTTCTCTCTAGAAGGATCCAGCGTCTTCCTAGTGTCAACATGAATGTGGCAATAACAGATACTCCCAAATATGCGTAAGTGACTCACATCTGGTCTAGTACCTGTGAATACTTCCTCAGGTGTCTTCCTCCCCAATGTTGTGTGGGGACACCTGTTCTGGACATATACTGCAGTCTGGAATGCCTCGGCCCATAGGAATAGTGGTAATCCCTGACTAAATAGCATGGCCTTGGCTGCACTCACCAGTGTCCCGTTCTTCCACTCCATCACTCCATTCTGCTGTGGGGTGTGAGGAACAGTATGTTCCTTCTTGATCCCCTCTGATGCACAATACTCCATGAACTCTCTATCGGTGTACTCACCACCGTTGTCAGTCCTCAATATCCGAATCTTTCTCCCTGTCTGGTTCTCCACGAGAGTCTTGAACTCTCGGAAATGCTCGAAGACCTCTGACTTGGCCTTCAGGAAATAGATCCAGGTCTTCTTGGAATAGTCATCAATGAATGTGACGCAATAACTGTAACCACTGAAAGAATGGACGCTCATCAGTCTACATACATCCGAATGCAACAAGTCTAAGGTCCCCTCAGACTTGTGCTCACTATGTGGGAAAGGTCTCCTGATGTTCTTCCCCAACGCATAACCCTTGCAGTGGTTGTGCTTCTCCTCTTGTACTGAAGGAACTCCAATAACTTCCTGTCTCAGATGCCTTAGTGCACCATGATGTAAGTGTGCCATCCTCCTATGCCATAACTCACCATCACGATTGTTGCTACTGACGAAAGCCTTTACAGGCTCAAACTGTAGTCTGTAAACCTTCCCACTCTGAACCCCAATCATCCTGTCCAATCTCTGATCTGACCCATGTGGCTTGATATATACTTTCCTGTCTTGGAAAGTCACCATAAAACCGTTGTCTTCTAGTGTGGAAACTGATATGAGATTCTTCATCATCCCTGGGACATATAACACATTAGCAAAGCTGATGGGCTTTCTAGACTCCCTTTGAAATGAAACAGTACCAACACCCTGCGCCTGATACCGCGCATCATCTCCTAACTCAATATGGAGATTTACTCCGCCCTCTTACAAGCTTTTGAAGAACGATCTATGTTCTGTCATGTGACAAGATACACCGCTATCCACATACTAGATGCTGTTGCTGATGGAGCTTTCCATGCAAGCTATCAAGCAAAAGTCCTCGTCAAAACTCTTGCTGAAGTCATCCACCTCTGTTGAACCTACCATCTGTGTGTTGTTCTTCTTCTTTCTCTTTGGGCACTGGGAAGCAAAGTGTCCATGCTTGTGGCATATGAAGCACTTGACTTTTGACATGTCCAAGTTCTTCTTACCACCTTTCTTCTTCTTTGCCTTCCCCTTGCCTTTGCTCGCTAGGGCTAGAGCCTCTTCATCCACGATCTGTGGGGTACCGCTGGATGAAGCTGAACCTTGACCCATACGGGTCTCTTCCTGTGCGAAGTCATCCCACAATTTCTGCTAGTCAGGGAGTTTCTCCCTAGCCACCACGCCTTTAACAAAGACGTCCCATGGCTTAGAAAATCCATTGAGAGCTATACGAACTAGCTCCTCATCCTCGGTCTTCGAGCCCACTGCTCCAAGCTCATCCCTGATCTGTGTGAGCCTTGTAAGATAAGGCACCACTCCTTCACCCTTCGCCATCCTGGTGCTACGCAATCTCTCCTGCAGCACCATCTTTCGGTTTTCATTCTTGCTTTGGTAAAGACTCTCCAAAGCTTTCCACATCTCTAATGCGATTTTCTTCCCAGACAGATGAGGGACTAGATGGTCCTTCACCCCATCCAAGATGATCAACCTAGCTCTGGAATTTATCTTCTTCCACTTTGCCAACTCTATTGGATCTGTGGGAGCTACTTTCTGATCATCAATGTGCTCATCAACATCACTGACATCCGGGATCTTGGTGATCCTCTCTTTCCAAGTAGGAAAGTTCTGTGCCCCCTGGAGTCTATCCTCAACTCTCAACTGTATGGCCATAATGAATAGTACCTGTAAACCCTAGGGTAGATATGCCAATGATTTATCCAACTAACCTGTTGCTTTCTCTCAGTCTGCTCATAAGAGCTCTGATACCATGTAAATTTCCTTAAAATCCACTCCAGAGTTTAGAGTATGCCAAATTAATTAATTTAAACCCAATTGCTACTGTTAACCACACATCCAACTAACCTACTGCTTTCTCTCAGTCTGCTCAGAAGAGCTCTGATACCATGTAAATTTCCTTAAAATCCACTCCAGAGTTAGAGTATGCCAGATTAATTAATTTAAACCCAATTGCTACTTTTAACCACACATGGATTTCTTCACAAATAAATGCAGCGGAAAATAAACATTGAGATAAAATACCAATCACACCAATAGAGACAACACAAATCTTTTGGGTATAAACTACCATACAAAACCCAAGATGGGAAAACCGGTGCAGCAGTTTGAGATGAAATTTTATTATGAAGATATGAAACCAATACAATCAGAAAATCGATTTATGCCCAACCTGTCAAAATCGGACCTCTGCAATTCATTGAGAAGAACCCACAGACCTGTACGGCCTGCCCACGTAGTTGTATGACCCTGCTGTAGTTCGTACGGAATCCGTACGGCTTCCACGTCAGCTGTACGAACGGATTCCGTATGGCCTCGACTCACACGTGCGACCCCTTTGCGAGCTGCTGTACGACCCTGCTCGATCTGTACGGCCTCCCTCTCTTTGCAAATCGTACGACCCTCTCTCTGCCTGAGTGCTCTGTCGATCTCTGAAAGATTGCTCCTCCGTCTTCTTCTGCTTGCACTTCTCTCTCAAACTTCTTTCTTTGTCTCTGTCGGAATGTGTATCCTCTCCACCAAATCAATCCTCCTTTTAACTCAATGGCCAAGCAAAAACCCTAACATCTCACTATGGATCAATGGATGAGATCCTTCGGTGAGATCAATGGCTAAGATTAGATTAGCCATTACTTAAATATTTTTCACTTGCACTTTATAAAAAGTGTTCCATTAAGTCAATTAATAATTAGATCACTTTAATATATTTTCCAAAGTTAGACTTAGGAAAAATATATTAAATATATTTGGCTTCCTTTTTTAAGTCTTCTACATGCAAGGACACATGCAATGCAGGAAGACCTTCCTTGTTGTCACTTTCTAACAGTGGAAATAAAATAGGAGAGGAAGAGAACATAAGGAATGCGGGGACAATAGAAAAATAGAGAGGAGGAAGCAATTTTAGCAAGCCTACTGGGTAGAATTGTCGAGACAGAGATGTAGAAGGAAGAGTGAAGAAGGAAAATAGATTGAGCTCTGGAAAAGAAGAAGAACACAATTCTAGTATTTGCTGGGTAGAATCCTTGAGGAAGAAAATAACTTGGTTCCAGCCGCAGTGCTGGGTAGAACCAATTTTTACGGGGTGGAGCTGCAAGGAGAACAGTAGAAGAGCCAACTCTTAGAGAAGCAAGCACCAAGAAGAAGAGCCCACAATTCTTGGGTGTTGAAATATTGCAATTTCGAAGAATATTGTATTGTATTTTATTATTTATTCGGAGATGTTTTATTCCTCCGTCGGGATGTTATTATTGTATTTGGTCATCATAGAGTCATGAGGTAAAACCTCCTTTGTAAGTCGGGTCGATAGAACCCTCCAGAAAGTAATATTATATTGTTTTGAGTCTTCCTAGGTAAGTCAGCCCAGTTAAGTTTGTTGGGGCCGACCTAGTTAGTGAAAAAGTCAAGTGGAAGATAAAGTATAAACAGGAGTGATGTGCTTCTCATTTGGACAGACACACTCACTTGTGTAATTCGCATAGGAGAGAGAGAGAGAGAGATATCTGCAAGGAGAAGGAGCACTTGTTTGGGGTTTTGTCTTTGTACTTTTGATCATCTATATTTAGGAAATTTTTGCTGGGTTTTCTTCCCCTAGAGGGTTTCCCAGGATAAATCTGTGTCTATCTTGTGATTGTGTTTCTTTCAGTGATCCTGTATATGCTATTGTTGTGAAATTGAATTGAATACTGATGTTATCTATCTTAGCATATTGAATCTTAACACTGGGGAAGTATCAGGTAAATGATTCCCTTGCTTTGTTAGTCCAAACCACAGTAATTTTATGCTGCGTTAACCCTGACTCAGACTTAGACCAGCAGGCACTCCCAGTATGGGTTTGAAGAAAACAGCATTTGGCTCTGTAATTATTACATCAGTAGAAGCCCATTGAGGCATTTTGTATGTAAATTCATAAATCTGCAGTTTAACATATATAGCTGGTTGTACAAATCTGGGTTGTTCCCTTTTTGTGCATGTTCTTTAAATTTTTTGTGTGCACTTCCTTTTGTTGCTGTGTGCTCTGAGTTTAGTCTTGGCAGTCCTGGTGGTTGTTGTTGTTTGCATGCCAGTGCGAGGCTGCATCAAATATAACCTTTAATCACGGACAGATGGACATATAGAAGTGGTAATCAGAACCGTGGGTCCATTTGCTGAGGGCATATAACAGGAAGCATCCTAATACTTTCAACACCGTTATAATTGGGCAGTTCATAAAGCAATAAATCACTGTTTGAAACATGTTTGGGATTTTTCCCTGGGATACATTGACATTTCATTTGCTCAAGCTACTGTAGACCAGTTGATGGACTACGATGATAACCATACGAGGCCATCTGATTCATTGAGAAGATTCGACACATACATATGTGGGTAGAAAAGAAGTCACAGAGAGCACAATAGAGGTATAAGGATAGGTATGATCTAGATAGAGTATCTCATCAATTCCACGTGGGAGATATGGTGTGGCTGCACCTCAATAAGAAGCAGATACAAAGGACAGGGAAGAAGCTAAAACCTTTAGGTATGGTCCATTTAAGATTATGCAGCAGTGGGGGAGAATGCTTTTGGGTTGGAGTTGCCACTATATCTGTGCATTTATTATGTTATCATTCCAAAGAATTTGAATCTTTTTGAACCTCCCCTGCTTGACAAAGGAAAGGAAGAGTTAGCATTGCCAAAGGTTGAAGACTTGGTGCTAGACGTGCAGATTGATTTGGAACAGAGTGTTGCAAAGGAAGTTTCGTGAGACTCGCTGAGCTAGACAAGAGTTGCTGAGAGTTGGTCTAAAGGGTCAAGTTCCTGCAAAAGTCAAATGGTAACTATTAGAGGAGGTGGAGGGAATGTTTTCTCATCTTCTTCAGAATTGATATTTTTTTGAGGGATTAAAAACTCCCAAAAAGGGAAAGCCTGATCCAAAATTGGATAAAGGAAAAAGAACCAAGTTGGTAGAGTCGACTGAAGAAGTTGATTCGGCAAAGTTGACTAAGGAGAGCTGGCCAAATGAAGTTTGACAATGAAGAGAACTGAGTAGTTGTTGTTGATTGCATTGGAGTCGAGTAGCATATGTATCTACGACAGGAGCAAAATAAAAGTAAGTAGAACAATTGAATTGGTGTTTGATTAAAGGATTGGCGGCATCAGCGAGAGGATTGTCTATACGGCATTCACAGATTGGGAGTTTATCAATTGGACAATTGGCATTGGTTGCCAAGGGAATTCAAACCACTGTGTAACTGAAGGGCAGAGGGAGATGAATGAGTGATCACTGATAAGTGACTTCCAGATAGCTCATAAGAAGGTGGACTATAGTTGGAATTAGGTTAACCGATTAGAGGATTGAGTAATTGACTGTTCAATTGGAAGCCAATAGAGGGATCGTAGTAGTAGAAGAAGAAGGGTTCCTTGTGGAAAGGAAGGATTTGACTTTGAATTACTAGAGATGTTAGGCCTTGCAAACCTGTGGATGGGAAGTCCCAGTGGCTGTGCAGTTTTGCAGTTGTAAGCATTTGTTGGTTGGCAGATTCATATTACTAAAATAGTGAAATTGATCTTGCAGTCTCTTTCCCAAGAGGGTTCACCAGTAAAACCATGGTTGCACTGTGTGATGAATATTGTGTGTGATTGTCTTGTTTCTTTGTTTTGTTGTGGCTTAATAAAGAAAGAAATTTAAGCCATAATATTCACAAGACATTGTTTATCAAATCTGTAGAGACATTGTTTATCAAATCTGTGTAGATACGTTGGGCGATTCTGACTTGCCCACTGGAAATGGATCAAATAGAATGGCATCTTATGGGATTTGAAAAGGACCATGTCAGAGTGCAGGAATAAAACCAGTAACATGCAAGACCATAATATAAATAAATCAGAAAAGAAAACCAGGCTTGCATTATTGTAATGCTTGAAAATTCCCTTAGGGGTACAAGTGGATATAAAGGTCAAAGTGATTGTTCATTCAACTTCCCACTGATACGAAGCGCTCCTATGTGTCAATCCACTAATTATTATGCACACAAATTACAATATTTTTTTGTACAATACATCTGATGTGTTACTTGACCAGTCTATTCCAACAGATCTTATTTTGGAGCATTCCTTTGCCATATTTGTTTTGTAGTTGTCTAGAATCGAGAATCTTCCTACAAATTGTTTTCACAAGATTAACCTCAGTAAGAGTATGCAAAATCAAGATAAAACCCGTTTTTTTTTCAAGT
The DNA here is from genome assembly GCA_027924585.1 of Larix kaempferi. Lineage (NCBI taxonomy): Eukaryota > Viridiplantae > Streptophyta > Pinopsida > Pinales > Pinaceae > Larix > Larix kaempferi. Next base: position 13,993,217 of record BSBM01000017.1, on the reverse strand, counting down.
TGAGATTCTCTCATTACCCTTGTAGTGTCCAACTTGGAAGGCAGATTATGGGGTGTGCATTTATGTCAGTGCTTTCTGTGACAAAAATGTGCAGAGATGTATGCTGTTTTCTTTATGTTGAATTTGTCATTTAGTTGTCCATGGAGCATGTGGCATTGATAGCTGATTTTATGTGCAGATATTTGGTAGCACTTTTGCAGTGGCTGGTGGTTTGGATGTAGGTAAGGCGGGTCCAATGGTACACATTGGGGCATGCATAGCATCATTACTAGGCCAAGGTGGTTCGAAACATTATCATTTAACATGGAAATGGTTGCGGTACTTTAAAAATGACAGAGAGAGACGTGATCTTATTACATGTGGTGCTGCTGCTGGAATTGCTGCAGCATTTCGTGCTCCGGTTGGTGGTGTCCTTTTTGCACTCGAGGAGTTAGCAACATGGTTCGTCATATTTGCATATTTTTGTGTTCTGGTGACAATGTTATTCACTCTTTTTGGAATTTAAGGAACTTTAGGGTGATGACCATATATTAGCTCTTTTCTGGAACAAAACAATCTTTCTATTTGAGTGGAGGAGCTGAAACTTGTGTTTTTTTTAGGTGGCGAAGTGCACTTCTTTGGAGAACCTTTTTCACAACAGCAGTGGTTGCTGTGGTGCTAAGGGCGTTTATAAACATTTGTAACAGTGGAAGCTGTGGCCTCTTTGGGAAAGGAGGCTTAATTATGTTTGATATCAGTTCCGTGACAATATCTTATCACATTAGTGATCTAATTCCGGTGATGGTTCTCGGAGTGATTGGAGGAGTGTTTGGATGTCTTTATAACTACCTTCTGGATAAGGTTCTGAGGGTTTATAATCTCATTAATGAGTATGCAAGTCAACACCTATTCTTTTTCATTTTTGTTTAGTATACTTTGAAATGGATTGTTCAACACTACAGTTTACTTGTTGGAGTTCGTCTTTCAAACATGATTTTTTTTTTGGCTTGGTATTTAAAAAAAAATACTTGTGTAAAGATGAACACGTATGCTGTCTAGTTTCATATCTAACTTTGCTGGCTAGCAAGGAGGGATGGGTACTCAAGTTTAGGTCTTCACACGATTGTTCTTTTCATTTGTAATTGGATGGTGTATACGTTGCTTAATTCTTCTTCGATTTGCTAATCAGAGTTCTACTTTTAAATGGGTTTCTTTTTCTGTGCATGATACAGGAGGGGCCCTATGTTCAAATTGCTTCTTGCTTCTGCTGTGTCTATTATTACATCTTGTTGCTACTTTGGACTACCATGGCTTGCAAAATGTATCCCCTGTCCTGAAGGATTGGATGAAACATGTCCTACAATTGGCCGTTCGGGGAATTTTAAAAAGTTCCAGTGTCCACCTGGTCATTACAACGATCTGGCGAGTTTGTTTTTCAATACGAGTGATGACGCAATCAAAAATCTCTTCAGTTCTGGCACAAAAACTGAGTTTCATATCTCGTCAATACTTATGTTCTTTTGTGCAGTATATGTTTTTGCAATCTTTTCATATGGGATTGCAGTACCATCGGGTCTATTTATACCTGTTATTTTAACTGGTGCCACTTATGGTCGATTTTTTGGCATCTTGCTCGGATCATATACGGACCTGGATCAAGGACTTTTTGCTGTGCTTGGAGCAGCTTCTTTCCTTGGGGGTTCGATGCGGACGACAGTTTCACTATGTGTAATTCTATTGGAGTTGACGAATAATTTGTTGATGCTGCCTATGGTTATGTTGGTATTATTAATTTCAAAGACTGTGGCTGATGCATTTAACAGCGGTGTTTATGATCAAATTCTTCGCCTAAAGGGCCTCCCATTCCTTGAATCGAATGCAGAACCTTATATGCGGAATTTGACTGCAGTTGATGTTGGGAGTGGCCCATTGGTGACCTTTTCTGGAATAGAAAAGGTTGGTAACATTATGCAGGTCTTGAATCGCTGTAAACACAATGGTTTTCCTGTAATAGATGAACCTCCTTTCTCAGAAGCACCTATTTTATATGGTCTTGTGCTGCGTTCACATTTACTTGTTTTGCTGAAGAAGAAACTGTTTCTATCCTCGAGGGACTATGCTAGTCCAGATTTTATCGAGCAATTCTCTTCTATAGACTTTGCAAAGCCCGGTTCAGGCAAAGGCCTCAAGATTGAAGAGATACAGATAAGTGCAGAGGAAGAGGAAATGTTTATCGATTTACATCCATTTGCAAATACTTCGCCTTATACTGTTGTGGAGACGATGTCGTTGGCAAAGGCACGGGTTCTTTTTCGACAAGTTGGATTGCGCCATCTTTGTGTGGTCCCTAAGTCTTCTGAGGTAAATACCTTTAAATTTTTTTTGTATTGTTTGCACATGGTTTAGGTGGATTGTTCTCTTACCTCGTTTCCAATTTCTGTGGTTTTGCAGAGACCCCCTATAGTTGGCATATTAACCCGGCATGACTTTATGCCTGAATACATTTTGGACTTGTATCCCCAATTGAAACAAAACCAATGGAAGAGGTTACGCATTCGGTTTTCGGTTTTGACTAGCTTTATCGAACAACTTCCAATAATAAAAAGATATTTCTAGAGTCCATGTGAGATATTTTCTTCATGGGCTTTAGACTAACTAGGGATCAAAGAGTATGTGTACCATCAAATTGTTTTTTTTGCAAAGTTTGTTTTGGATCGAATGTCAACCGTTCATAAAATATTCTTGCGCTATGCAATCATTTTTTTGGACATGTCTAAATGCTCATCATTTCTGATGCCAAGGCCCTGCAAATTGGTTTGTTTGTAGTTATGGAGCCTCTGTTGTCACCACTTATTCTGGTTTGCAATTTTAGCATTAGCATTTTTTTGACAGGAGTCAAGTGAATTTCTATCCTCATTTTTCGGTCCAATGAATCATTAAATTTTCAACCATGAATATCAGGATCCAAGATCTTTCTAAACGAGAATTGTTCATGGGAGGGACATGAATTCCTGGCAAACATTATATTTGACTTGCTTATAAAACACTTCACATGATGACAGTGCTGAACGAAACTGGGATCATGATGATTTGAGATGGATCTATATTTCTAACAGGAGACAACTCCGGTTTTAAATTAACAAGGTAATTTATGTGATATTTCATCAATTCTATAAGTTTTAAATCTACTAGCAAAAATTTTGAATTTTGTTTTGATGTTAAGCCCCCATGGTACTATGCAAGCTATTTTTGGCAGTGAATGATTGTTCTCTGGTTTGATAATTTGTTGCAAAAACAGCTTAGGATTTCCAAATAGAAGCTTGGATTTCCAAATGTGAGTATCCATGGTCACACTCTCATCAGAGGACATCTGAATGTAACTTGCGCCAGTTAAGAGTATGTTTTTTGATTTACAAGCTTTACAAATTGCTGTATAAAATACTAAAAACCATAGAATATTGCCTACCATAATGTTCTAATTTGGCATATTTTATGTACTCCAGCATATTTTATGTACTCCAGTAATTCTTTAACTCTGCAAATTGTTTTGGATCTGCTATTGATAAATATATCTTGAATCCGAACAGTTCAGGTGATGGATTTTTCTTGTTTTCTCATTATGAGAGCTCTGTAAATTGCTATTCTTTAATGATCGTGGTTATGGAAACTGTATAAAACAGCTTGGTCCAGCCTAAATGGTAGGCATTGGCATTCTGAATGGGGCTAGGTGAAGTTACAAGCAATGTTTTAAAACTCGGACTCAGACTCGGACTCAGAATTGGCCGAGGGTCAACTCCGACTCGGACTCGGACTCTGCAATGAATCAGTAATGACTCGGCCAATTTGAATATAATGACTCGGTTTACTAAAAAACAGATAAAGTATTTAAATTTTAAAGATAAACAAATATTTTAAAGATTCTAATCCATGATTCCAAAGCATTAGAGACAAAATATGCAAAGTCTGCTCATGTATATACTATATACCATATAAGGGTGAACATATCAAAATGGCACGAAGTGTATTGTGCAATACATATCTGGAAGATTGGAACAAAATGAAAATACATAATCAGAGAAGGCCTAAATGGCCTGTAGAGGCATAATTCACTAATTTATTTTATTTGATGCTTTCCATATTCAATATAGTTATTATTTTACGATCTACTAAATTGCTAATTCAGATATAATTAAAACCTCAGAGGCATATACAAACTTCGCTGATTAAAGTAGACAAATATCATGAGTTGAAAGTCCAGATTCAATATTTATCATTCCATGTTCCAACCATCAACAATTTCCTTCTAGTATCTCACAGTTACAAGAAATATCAACAAAATGGCAATGGATGGGCCTGAACGCTGCTTAACCCACTCACAATGGGAGAGCAACTCCAGTTTATAAAGAATAGCACAGTAACAAGATCTGTAAAATGCTTATAATACAAGAATTACCATAGTCCTAAATGACCATTAGCAGAAATAGGCATAGTCCTAACTGACATGCAGGACCTATCTGAAGTTCAGAAGTTCAGGATTAATTAAAAAAAATTAAAAATGTAGTGTTTTTTTACTCTACACATCAACTCGGATCAACTCTAGCAAGTCATCCCATAACTTGGGCGAGTTAACCAGTTCGGAATCAAACCGACCGAATTGGACATCGACTCGGCCAGTTGGGTACCGAACCGGTCACCCGAGCCGATTTACCGGCCGAGTCAGCTCGACTCGAGGTCAACTCGGCCAACTCGGACTCGGACTCGGCCGAGTTTTAAAACACTGGTTACAACTTACAAGTACTAGTTTCTAGCCAATAATACTGATGGCTAAGTTGGGGATATCTCGAGTGGGCCTGTGAATTTCAGGGTCTGGAATGTAAATTCCAGGCTTGAATCTCTTTGGAATTGAATGCCGTTTAATTGGTAGCGTTTGTCCACAGGCTAAATTAAACTAACAGTATGCACAATAGAGTTATATGGAATTTAAATCACGGTATCTTGGTCTCTAGATTAAGGGTAATATTCATGCATTTCAGGTTTTTAAATATTTTCAGACCGTCTTTTATTCAAACGTTGACATTTGCCTTAATACTTAAATGGCCCACAGATTTTAGACTCCAAATCTTTTGGAATTCATGATGGTTTCCACAAGTCTAAGCCCCACTAGTCTTCCACGTGATAAATTAAAATTGTCTGCATCGAATCAATTGATAAAGAATATCGGATTGTGAACAAAAGAAGTGATTTTGGTTTCTGTAAAATAACTTCACTGGCATTGCTGCTTCCCAAACATCAGTTTATCCTTTAAAAATTACATGGGATTGGGATTGGTCACTAACATATACTTCGTTTTGCAAAAGGACAGAACTGTTTGATGAATAGGTGTGAGAGTGATACATGTATTTGGGCTATGTGGTAGCCTGCATATAGCTGCAACACTATTAATGATATGATCCATTTAGTATTTTCTTCACCATACCCTTGTGTTTACTTTCATATATATATATACAGTTATACAATATTATATAGTATTAGAGTTGTGTGCTGCTTTGGGCATATAGCTCTAGTATTTAAACACAAAGAAAATACCCTTGTGGTATTTTCTTCACCGTACCCTTGTGGTATGGTGAAGAAAATACTAGAGTTATATGCCCAAAGCAGCACACAACTCTAATACTATACATTTTAAATGACAAATGTTATACATTTCTAGATTTTGTGAAGGGCACAACTTTTCGGTGATAAGGTAACTTATGCCTAGGTCAATGACCTTGTAATGCTATGTGTTTGTGTTGCTATACACTTGATTGGTTCTTTGATGATCTCATAATTGGTAGATGGATACAAAATGGGTAAATGAACATCTACAAAACATGATATGTCCTAAACCTCCTTTTATCATGTGTCATGGATATGCCTCACATGGGTCCCATATCCTATATGTTTGGGATCGGTGATAAAATTTGAAGGGTGTCTTAATTTCAATTTGAAAGACATATATTCTTTCAGTGCTTCAAAGATGAAGAGTGATTACACCAAGAGGCGCATTTCTACAGCTCGGGTGAGAGGGATGTGTTCGTCTGTCCCAAATATTATAGTCGACATAAAATAAAGAAGTTTAAAAAAAAGAACCCAAAATATTATAGTTGACATAAAATAAAAAAGTTACAAAAAAAAAGTAAAAAAAAAAATATAATAGTAGATATGAAAAGTAGGAACATAATATTATAGTCGACATAAAATAAATAAATAAAAAAAAAGATGTAAAAAAATATATTATAGTAGACATAAAAACTAGAAACATAAGAAATAAGAAATTAAAAAAATAAAAAAGTAAAAAAAAAAATTATAGCCCACATAAAAAATAGAAAATAAAAAGTAAAAAAAATATTAAAAAAATAGAAACATAAGAAGTAAAAAAAACACTATAGCAGATATGAAAAGTAGAAACATAATATTATAGCCTACATAGAATAAAAAAGTACAAAAATATATTATAGCTGACATAACAACTATAAACATAAAAAGTAAAAAAAAATATTATAGTCCACATAAAAAGTAGAAACCAAAGAAGTATATATATATAATATATGTATAGGACATAAGAAGTAGAAAAAATAGAAATAAAAAATTAAGAATGTTACCTCACTAATTACAAATTACAAATAGACTACACACAAATGTTGTTAAAAATAACAATTTAATAAAAAAACATTCTTACATTGATTTCAACAGTGCATATTGTTTTTTGTTATTTGAATTTATATATTATCAATAACAAAAAACAATAAATATTGATTTGATGCATTGTTTTGTGAAATCAACGCAACTAATCAAATCAATATCATTGCTTTTTCTAAATAACAAAAAACAATGCATTGATTTAAGTTGACTACATTGTAAAATACATTTATATAAATATAAATTGAATTTCAATTTCAATTTCCATTCAAGCATCTTCACATTTTAAATAATGTTTTTTCATGAATAGTTATAAGAATAATTATTTTACTTCATAATCAATGAATGCGGACAATTTTTGCATATTTGTAGGGTTTATGTGTTATTGTTTAGGATCCCAAATTGGAATAGTTGGCACGTGGATGAATATATTGGATTAATTAATGAATGCAATTTTTGTGTATTTGTAGGATTTATATGTTATAATTTACATAATGGAATAGTTGGCAATTGGATGATTAAATTTGGGTAAATAATTATTTCACTTCATAACCAATGAATGAATGCAATTTTTTCCTATATAGGACTGCTGTGTTATACTTTAGAATTTGTAATAGTTGGCAATTCGACCATTAAATTTGGGTAAATAACTATTTTACTTCATAATTAATTAATTAATGAAAAATTTGTTTATTTGTAGTATTTATGTGTTAGCATTTACAACATGATTCCAAATTGGTTAGATTAAATGTATTTTTAAGTTGATAATATAATAATGAGTTAAATATTAATTTTGTAATAATTGCATATTAATAAACCAACATAGATCCATTTTAACACTCTATCAAGCCCCAAGACTAGGGATCAAATCTCTTGAGGTGCAAACATCTTTTTAGAGTCCTAAACTTCCTCAAGAGACTTGATCCGGCCCTTGTAGAGCCATAATTATGATGGATCTATGCTAGTGTATTGTTAAGTTAATAATAAAACAATAAGTAAGTATTGGTTTTGTGATAATAGCAAAGTAAATAATAATTGGGTAAATTGAAAGCATTTTACTTCACAATTAATTAATAAATACACATTTTGTGTATTTGTAGGATTTATATGTTATAATTTATAACATGAAATAGTTGGCAATTGGATGATTAAATTTGGGTAATAACTATTTTACTTCATAACCAATGAATGAATACAATTTTTGCCTATTTTATAGGACTCATTTGTTATACTTTAGAACTTGTAATTGGCACTTAGACCATTAAATTTGGTTAAATAACTATTTTACTTCATAATTAATTAATTATTATTATTATTTTTTTATTTGTAGTATTTATGTGTTAGCATTTACAACATTTACATGATTCCAAATTGGAATAGTTGGCGGCTAGATATTAGTTTTGGGTGAATATCTCTTTTATTCATAATTAATTAATTAATGCAACTTTGGCTTATTTGAAAGATGTCCAAATTAGAATAGTTGTTGCTTGAATGATTATAACCTAAAATATATTAGATTAAATGCATTTTTAAGTTGATAATATAATAATGAGTTAAATATTAGTTTTGTAATAATTGCATATTAATAAAACAACATAGATCCATCTTAACACTCTATCAACCTCCGAGACTAGGGATCAAATCTCTAGAGGTGCAAAACCCTTTTTAGAGTCCTAAACTTCCTAGTGTTATTTACATCTATACACTGATAGTAAGTAAAAAGATAAAGAAGTAAAAAATACTATAGGCAACATGAAAAGTAGAAACATAAGAAGTAAAATAAATAAGTAAAAAAAAATACTATAGCCGGCATAAAAAGTAGAAACAAAATAAGTAAAAAAAAAATATAACCCAAAAAATAGAGATAAAAATTAAGAATGTTATGGCCCTCATATTAAAATGTAGCTTTAATTGTTATTCCAACAACAAAATGCAACCCTAATTTGTTAAAATACAACCATAATAATATTTAGATTTGATAATTAACTATAACTCCACTCAAAAAAAGATTTGAACCTTTCTTTAGGTTAACACAAGCTCAATCACCTCACTACTTACCAATAGACCACACACAAATGTTGTTAAAAAACATAAGATGCATATTGATTTGATTTGTTGCATTGATTTCAACAATGCACTGTTTTTTTGTTTTTTACATGTATGCATTGAATTTATCAATTTCATAAAAATACATTCTTACATCTATACATTGAATTGATCAATTTAATAAAAAGAATCAACATTAATTGTTATTTCAACAACAAAAATGATGCAGCCATAACAATAGCTAGATTTGATAACAAATAGCTAGATTTGATAACTAACTATAACTCCCAACAAAATGGATTTGACCCTTGGTATCTAGGTTAACACAAGCCCAATCACCTCACCACTCACCAATAAACCACAAGCAATTTTGTTAAAAAACACAAGATGCATATTGATTTGATTTGTTGCATTAATTTCAACAATGCATTGTTTTCTGTTTTTTACATGCATGCATTGAATTTATCAATTTAATAAAAAAATCTTGCATTGATTTCAACAATGCATTGTTTTTTGTTATTTACATCTATACATTGAATTTATCAATTAAAAAAAACTACTTTACAATGATTTCAACAAATTAAAGATTTTTGTTCTCTATTTCAGGGTATATCATGGATCCTCATGATAATAGTGAAAATAACGAAGATATTGATGATCAAAGAAGCAAAGTACGACAACGGGATAGAAGAGAAAGAGTAAAAGAATCATTAGAATGTACAAAAGAACAGAGAAAACAAGATTGTGAACGAAAGAGATAGTGAAGAAGAGTTATTTGTGTAAGGGATTCTCGGAAGCATGAATGGGAGATAATTTCAGGCTTATATGGGAATCAATATATAACTACAAATGAATATGACATTCTTTGATATACGGAACGTGATAACATGGAAAATTGGAACTCTAATTTTGTTGATATGGACACTTCCAATCGTGCACTGCAATTTATATGTGAAAACCGACAGTTGAATGCCATTGTTCATAATAATCGTACTCAAAATTATTCAATTGAAAGCTTAGCAGAGAAGCAAAGAAAAACATTTGACATTATTCTTGAGCATTAAAAATGTGGGAAGAATGAACCACTACGAATGATTATCCAATGAACTATAAATACAACAAAATCTTACTTGATTGGAGCTATTAGAAAAACACTAGAAATTGATTATTTTCTAGATAAGTCACCATTAATTCTTTTGGCCTCAACCAGTGTTGCAACGTTTAATATATCTACATCAATAGTGCACTCTGGCCTTCATATACCAATCAAGGAAACAACCGATTTAGATGTGTCGTGTTTGATTAAGTTTCAGGAAGATATACTCCCCCCAGTTATGGATAAACCGATATATGCATGTGAAGGTCAAGTGAAAGAAGTATGGAACTCATTCACAACTGTCGTAACTCTTGATACAATTTTTAGACAAAATGGACAAATCCAAGAATAAAAACATGTTTTGGCATCTTCTAATGGATGTTAGAGATGCAATTCCAACAATAGATGACTGGAAATTACTAATGAGTCGTACATATTCTTCATTGGATAGTTCCAAAAAAGAATCATTTAACAGGGAAATACATTTATTTGCACTTAATGAAGATGTGGATAGTCAAAATAGATGTTCTTTGCAATATCTAAATCACTCGACTGCACAAAGCATTGTTGTAGCACTATCAACGAAATCTTACTATTATGAAGATGAGGAAAAATGGAAATGGAATTACTTCTATCTGTTGGGGCCAGGGTTATGCTCACATCAAATTTGTGCACTGATGTAGGATTGGTCAATGGATCTCTTGAGTTTGTTGAAAAAATTGTGTATAATCCTGGATGTTCACCCCAGATCCTCCTACATATGTTTTAGTTAATTTGATAACTATATAAGGATTCCATGGGATGTTGTATCACGTCAAACTGTTCCTATTATACCAATTGAAATAGGTACAACAAAACAACTTCCACTGAAACTCGCTTGGGGTTTAACAATCCATAAGTCACGTGGATTAACATTGGAGCGGGAAAATATAAATATTGGAAACCAAGAACGACATGGACTCACATTTATAGCAATATTAGGAGTAAAAGGTTTAGATGGCCTTCAAATTCAACCCCCTTTCACATATGATCGATATGAGAAGATGGTAAATGGATCAAGAGTGGAATCAAGAGAAAATGAAGAAGAAAGATTAAAGTTGATCACACTGTAATATATTTGTATTTAAACATTATATAGGCTTATATTCTTTGATAACGTCAACCAACATGTTGACATATATCATATATAAACATTATCTTCTTTGATCTATATTCATCTGTATTGTTACATTTTTTTATGAAATAATTTAACTATGATTACCAAGAATACATTAAAACATCACATCGTTTTGACGGGCACACTGCAATTGGAACCACTATAGACCCATATAAATCTAGTTCTATGAAGTGCCGAGAGGGATCAAACTTCCCTCTCGACAGAGGCTTGGTCAACACATCAACTATCTGCTCCTTTGTTGCTATATACTGGAGCTTCACTGCTCCCTTCTGCACCATATCTCTGATATAGTGATACCTCATATCGATGTGATTCAACTTGTCATGGAACATAGGGTTCTCCGACAACTTCACACAACTCTGGTTGTCACAGAAGATACAAGTCCCCTCCTACTCGAGATCAAACAGTCTTGATAGCAACTTCCGAAGCCACACTGCCTCGCAGCTTGCTGAACAAGCTTCCATATACTTGGCCTTGGTTGTATTGAGCACCACACTAATCTGCTTCCTACTAAACCATGAGATCATACCTAATCCCAAACTGAAGCAACATCCTGATGTGCTCTTTCTATCCATGACACTCTCGACCCAATCCGCATCAACAAAACCCTATAGGTTAACCTTATGGTTCGATGCATATCTGAGGCCATAATCATTCGTACCCTTTAAGTACCTCAACACATGCTTTGCCGCGACCAGGTGAACATGTATCGACTCTACCATATACTAACTCAGAGTGTTCACCGCAAAGCAGGATTTTGGAATTGTATTCATCAAATACATCAATGAACCAATCATCTGCTGATACATCGTGGAATCCACCAGTTTTGAAGTAGTATCACTTATCAACTTCAGATTCGATGCCATGGGTGTGGCCATGGCCTTACAATCCATCATCCCGAATCTCTTTAGGATCTCTACTGCAATCTTTCCTTGACCTAGGAAAAGTTCCTTTGGATTCTGCCATACCTCAAGATCTAAGAAGTAATGCATCATGCCTAGGTCTTTCATCTCGAACTCAATGACAAGCTTCTTCTTTGTTTATGCTATGAGCTTCTCTTCACCTTTCAAAAACAATTAATCTACATATAACAATAGAATCACAGGATTTCCTTCATCAACCTTGTAGTAAAGGTTGGAGTCCTCTTTACTCTAGGTAAATACCAAGCTCGTCAGAAACCCATCTATTATTCCGTACCATGTCTTGAGTGCCTGTTTCAATCCATACAAGGCCTCTTTAATTTGCACAAATGAGTCTTCCTGTCATGTGTCTCGAATCCTAATGGCTGCTCCACATACACTTCCTCTTCCACTATGCCATTTAGGAAGGCAGTCTTCACATCCATCTGATGTACCTTCCAATTCATCACTTTGGCGATAGCAATTACATACCTGATTGAAGTGTATCTTGCTACTGGAGCAAATTTCTCCTCATAATCAATACCTTTTTTCTGAGAGAAACCTCAAGCCACGAACCTTGCCTTGTATTTCTCGACACTTCCATTTGCCACATGTTTAATCTTGTAGATCCATTTGGAAGACACTATTGACTTCCCTTTTGGTCTCAGAACTACCTCCTAGACATCATTCTTCATGATCGAATGATACTCCTCAATCATAACATCCTTCCAGACTTTATGTTCAACAACCTCTTCATAACTGGAAGGTTCGACATCAATGATGTCACTTAACAGTGCCATATAGCTAGAGTAAGCCCGAGGTCTCTTGCTTCCTTCTGGAGCACCATACTTTTTTGCATCCTAAATAAGCTCTCACGCACAAGCTGGTTTTCTCTTATGTGAGTTCACTTCTTTCGTTGGATCTATAGGTCTCTATGGCTCATTCATATCATGATCCTCAAGTTCTTCTGGAACCTATTCTTCCATTACTGTATCTCGAACCCTAGGAGTCTCAGGTTCTTCATCATGCTCTTCATCTAAGTGAATCTTCCTTGACCTACTGAAAGCCGTGTCTTCATCAAAGGTTACATCTCTGTTTGTCTCAATCCTCTTGAAGCCGACGAAGATTCCTTTCTTTCCCGAGGGCTCCAACTTGGTCCTCTTCTCTTTCGGAATATGAATGAATACTGGGCAACCAAATATTCTGAGATGGGTGACTTCTGGTTTGTCTCTTGTAAATATTTCTTCTGGTGTCTTGTTCTCAAGAACTTTGTGACTCAAGAACTCTGTGAGGAGTCCTATTTTGAACATATACAACTGTCCTTGCAGCTTCTGCCTATAAGTGCATAGGAAGTTCCTGATCATGGATCATGGCCTTCACTGCTTCCATAATTGTTCTATCCTTTCTTTCTGCAATCCCATTTTGTTGTGGATTATAGGGAGTGCTCATCTCCCTCTTAATCCTCAAGTCTTTACATAATTCTTTAAATTCTCTTGAAGTAAATTCACCTCCATTATCTGTTCTTAGTACTTTTATTTTCCTTCCAGTTTGATTTTCCACAAGGGCTTTAAACTTCTTGAACTTGTTAAATACTTCATCTCTGTATTTTAAGAAATAGATCCATGTTTTTCTTGAATAATCATCAATAAAGGAAACATAGTAGACATACCCGCTTAATGAGTTGAATGACATAGGCTCACGAACATCTGAATGTATAAGTTCCAAAATCTCCTTTGCTTTGCTGTCGCTACTTGGAAATGGTTTCTTCACATTCTTTCCCTTTACACATCCCTTGCATATGCCTTCATGCTTGGTTTGGATCTCGGGTAGTCCATTCATCATCTTGCTCACAATTGGTAATTCTTTGTAGTTGATGTGAGCAAATATTCTATGCCAGAATTCACTTGGTTCCATAGTTTCATGAACCAAATCTTGTTCTGGATGTCCCTTGAGTTTGTATAGTCCTCCCTCTTGCACTCCAATTACTACCACATCATTTGTTGTTTTACCCTTGGGCCACATAAGTACTTGACCATCCACACATGCTACTCTGAATCCTTTCTCATCTAGAGCTGAGATGGAAAGTAAGTTCTTCTTCAAATTGGGTACATATAAAACATCCTTAATTTTGATAGGCTTTCCAGATTCAAGCTTAAGGAAGCTTCTCCTACCCCTTTGATGGGATATTGATAATCATCTCCTAGCTTCACCATGTGAGGTGAGTTGATGCCAACCCCCTCAGCGTTGGCAGATGAAAACCCCTTCTCTAATCGTGAGCAGATCCGCAGCAAACCTGGGCACACAAATTTTCGACAGGAGCCAGAATATTAGACGGGTCACAGCTATGGAGCACTACCGAGCCCAACTTCGAGAACTGCCAAAGCCACTCCTAATACGACCAGAAAACCTCCATTTCTCAGTAAAATCACTACTCAGTTTACAGATCGAGACTCAAGGGTATCTGAGCAGTAGTCTTGTAGTTGCATCTGAGGGAGGGAGCGCTTGGACTCCTCTTGATCAGCCAGCTGGACATGAACACAACCTGCAGAAAATTCAATTTGCATAATATACGCCCAGGTGCTCGGGCTTCACATGCATATGGGGACAAAACAAGCCAGAAAACAAACCAGAAAACGAAATACTCTGTTCATTAAGTTTGGTTCAACATTCCTGTTACATACATGGGCTCAGAGATAGAGGACCATTCACAAATTGCACTACAAAACGAGTTACAGTGGTTCAGAACTGGTCGCTAGCGCACAGGCTATCCACGGCTGTGGGATTTTTCTCCTGTTCTTCCCTGCTGCTGATCCCCCCTGAAAAATGAAAATCTCTTGTTGATATATCAGGCAGCGTGCTCCAACAGCCCGCGGGGTTCTTTTCTTTTCAAAATCAACCACCGTCATAAATACAATCAATGCCTTAATGGCCCAAGAATTCAAAAAAAACAACAACGTATTGGTTTGAAGGTTAATAGGATTACGTGTCACCATGCTTAGGATGGCATAGGTGGCAATTACATCGCTTTTTGGCTCTAAAAAAAAAATCAATGACGTGTTCCGAGTCTAGTGCGATGCTCCTGCATCACCCTCCCGGGGAGAGAAAATGAAGTTCTTCACATGTTCTTCAGGGTCTGTCCCATGTTGGTGAACCTCTGCTTCTGTCATCCATACAGTGTCCTCAACAGGCTGCCCTTTCCACTTCACTAAATACTGATAATAGGTCCTGCTTCTAGTCTTTTTTGTAACTTTCCTGTCCAACACTGCTTCAACTTGTGGCTGCTCCAGCTGAGGCAGTTGTTCTTGCCAATCCACAACCTGTCCATCACTAGCTGGAAGTCCTCGTTCTTCATCCTGTTCTCCTGCTTCTTTAAAAAGAGACAAATCTGCAACATTGAAGATAGGTGATATACCATACCCAGATGGTAGATCAATCTCATATGCATTAGCAGAGAATTTCCTTAAGATTTTGCAAGGTCCAATCTTCCTGAGTTTCAGTTTGTTGTAAGTTCCCCTTGGGAATCTTTCTTTCCTCAAGTACGCCATCACCATATCTCCCACTTGGAAATTCACTTCCCTTCTCTTCTCATCAGCTTTCTGCTTATACCTGCTTACACTTTCTTCCAGCTTTCTTTTGACATTCTCTTGTAAGTTGTGCATTGCAGATGCAAAATCCTCTCCATCTGAACTTCTAAACTCTTGTTTCTCCAGATTTCTAAGTTCATATACACCTCTTGGGTGCATCCCATAAACAATTTGAAACGGGCTCATTCCAGTACTTCTATTAGGTGAGTCGTTATAGGCAAACTCAGCTTGGGCAAGTGCCAAGTCCCATTGCTTAGGATGTTCATACACTAGACTTCTTAAGATGTTTCCAAGGCTCCTATTAACTACCTCTGTCTGCCCATCTGTCTGTGGGTGGTAGGCTGAACTAAAATCCAACTTTGTTCCCAATTTCTTCCATAATGTCCTCCAGAAATGGCCCACAAACTTTACATCCCTATCTGACACGATACTTAATGGTAAGCCGTGCAATCTAACAATTTCAGAAAAGAACAAGTTTGCAACATTGGTAGCATCAGTAGTTTTCTTACAAGCAATGAAATGTGCCATCTTTGAGAATCTATCAACCACAACATAGATTGAATCGTTCCCTCTTTGAGTTCTTGGCAGTCCTAAAATAAAATCCATGCTAACCGCATCCCATGGCCTGTCAGGAATGGGCAAAGGCTGATACAATCCTGCATTCTGCTTTCCTCCCTTTGCATGCTGGCATACTCTACATCTTTCCACAAACTTCTTGACGTCCTTCCTCATACCTGGCCAATAATAAAATGCATTCACTTGGGCTAATGTTTTATCCCCTCCGAAGTGACCAGCTAGGCTGCCGCTATGCTTCTCCTTGATTATATTCTCCCTTACCGAACAATTTGGGATGCATAATTTACTGTTTTTGAACAGCAGACCCTCTTGTAAGGTATACTCCAGCCATTGACTTCTGTTACAAGAAATAGGGCTTACACAAGCTGCATAAATATCCTTAAAGTCCTCATCTTCTTTATAGGCTTCCCTCATGTCTTCAAATCCCACAATGCTCACTTTAACCTCTTCTAACAGCAGATTAACTCTACTTAGAGCGTCCGCAACTCTGTTTGACTTTCCACTGGTGTGCTTGATTACAAATGTGAAATTCTGCATGAACTCCACCCATTTTGCACATCTTTGGTTCAACTTAGGCTGGCTGTTAATGAACTGCAGTGCATGATTATCAGAATATAAAACAAATTCCCTTGGCATAAGGTAATGTCTCCATTTCTTCATTGATTGAACGACAGCGTACAATTCTTTATCATAAGAAGAATATTTCTGTTTAGCTTCATTCAACTTCTCGCTGAAATATGCTATGGGTCTCTGCTCCTGGGTTAGGACAGCTCCTATGGCGGTTCCACTAGCATCGGTTTCAACTTGAAAAACCTTATCAAAATTCGGCAAAGCTAACACTGGCTGTTCAGTAACCTTTCTTTTCAGCACTTTAAAATTTCTGTCTGCTTCCTCCGTCCACTTAAATGGCTTCCTATTTCCTTTGATGGTATCTATAATAGGTGCACTTATCTGACTGAAATTCCTTATAAACTTTCTGTAAAAATTTGCCAAACCGTGGAAACTCCTCACCTCGAATACACTACTTGGAGTAGGCCAATCCAAGATAGCCTGCACTTTCTCCGGGTCCATTCTTAGTCCATTTCCCGAGATCACAAATCCCAAATATACCAATTCTGTCTGCATAAAACTACACTTCTTCAAATTTATCAGCAGCTTCTCTCTATGTAAAGTTTCCAATACCAATCTAAGATGCTTCAAATGTTCCTCTCTACTTTGACTGAAAATTAATATGTCATCTAGGTACACGATCACAAACTTCCCCGTGAAATCTTTTAGGACTTCATTCATCAACCTCACAAAAGTACTAGGTGCGTTAGTAAGCCCAAAAGGCATAACTAACCACTCATACAGCCCATCATTGGTTTTAAATGCTGTTTTCCACTCATCTCCCTCTCTAATCCTAATCTGATGGTACCCACTCTTCAAGTCTAGCTTAGTAAAATACTTTGCTCCACTTAAACAGTCCATTAAATCATCCATTCTAGGCAAAGGAAATCTGTACCTGATTGTTATTTTGTTGATAGCCCTGGAGTCGGTGCACATTCTCCATCCTCCATCTTTCCTCTTGCTGAGCACAGTAGGTACTGCGCATGGGCTTAAGCTCTCCTTCACCAAACCCTTCTCTAACAATTCTTGAACCTGATTTTTAACTTCTTCATTTTCTTGTGGTGTCAACCTATATGCTGCTTTGTTAGGTAGACTTGCTCCTGGTATCAAATCAATGTGATGACTGATACTTCTAACTGGTGGTAGCTTACTAGGCAATTCATCTACAACAATCTCTTCAAATTCATCAAGCATATCTTTAACCTCTAGAGGCAGTTCATCTATTGCTGGGGTATTCGAGATTACCTTGGGTTTGCCAACAATGGCAATCTGCATTTCTTCCTCCTTCTGAACTTCTTGCAATAGCTCCTTTCCACTCATCATCAACACTTTAGGTTCTGCTGCCTCTTGAACCTTCTCTGGCTGCAATGGTAACAAATTCTGTCTTTCTCCATCCCTCTCCACAGAATAGGTGTTCCTTCTTCCATCATGAATGGCTTTCCTATCATATTGCCAAGGCCTCCCTAGGAGTATATGGCAAACATCCATGGGCATGATGTCGCACAACACTTCATCCTTGTAATCCCCTATCTGGAATTCAACTTTGCATTGTTCAGTCACTAGGATTTGGTGTCCCTTCTGCAGCCAAGAAACTTTGTAAGGTGCAGGATGCTTCATCCTCTTCAATCCTAGTTTTTCCACCATCTCAATAGAGACTAGGTTATCAGTGCTCCCGCTGTCTATGATAACTTTACAGCATTTTCCTTGAGTTTTACATCTAGTTCTGAACAAGCTCTTTCTTTGTGGTGGCTCCTGCAATTCTTTTTCTGCATTAACCAATACTCTTTTCAACATGAGACTCTCTCCATCCTCTGCTGCATTATCTTTTTGTCCTCCCTTATGGGATTCCATTCTACCTTCTGCAATGTGTGCACTTCTTTGAACTCGCTGGTTCTTTGGGAAATTGTATGACTTGTGTGTAGGATCTCCACATGTGTAGCACTTCATAACTCTATTTTCCCCTCTTCCTGCTGTGCTAAACCTTCCTCCTCTAAATCCACCTCTCTGAGTGTTCTGATTACTTGAGCTGCCAGCCTCATCTTGATATCCTTGAGACTTCACATTTCTGTTCTAAAACCCTGCATCATTCCTGTAGTCTTGAGTTCTTCCACCCCTATTCGAAGACCATCCACCTCTCACTGCATTTCCTCTTCCTCTAGTTTTCTGATTCTGTTTCCTTACTAACTTCTCCTCCACTTTAGTGGCTGCTTGGTAAGCTTCTTCCACACCCCTAAGGTTCAGCAAACTTATCTCATCTTGGATTTCATATCTCAGCCCATTAACATATTTTGCCACTCTTTCAATATCAGTCTGATTCTGTCCTGATCTGATACACAGCTTGTAGAATTCCTCAGTGTATTCCTTAACCGACATACTTCTCTGTCTCAGGTTTTGCAGCTGTCTTATGAGAGTTAGCTGATAGTCTTTGGGCAGAAACTGGTTTTTTATCTTACCCAGCATCTTGTCCCACTTCCTGATTTTGTTTTTCCCTTGTCTTTCTCTCTGTGCTTGCAGGTCATCCCACCATATGGATGCATATCCCTTCAATCTTGTAGCTGCATATTTCACCTTTTTCCTGTCTTCTACCTCCTCAAAGTCAAAATATTTCTCCACTGCACCAATCCAGTCTATCAATTCTTCTGCATCCAGGCTTCCTTCATACATCGGGACTTCTAGTCTTGGTTTATGGCTTGCTGCCATTAACATCCTCCATGCTCTGGTTTCTTCATTTGGAACTTCTGCAACTTCCTCCTGTGCCTCTTCCTCATTGTCACTGATATCAAACATACCAGGGTTTCTCCTTTCCATGGCTGCCATCCTTGCTTCCAGCCTCCTCATTTGCTCCTCCGTAACTGGTTCTCCTCTTCTTCTTCCTCGTCCCCAAACTGGAACTTCGGGTCCTGGTCTTTCTCTTCTCGGTGGCATTCTCACTCCCACGTTTTTCCCTGCAATTCCTTCTCCGAATCTTCCACAGAACCTTTTAATCCGCTCTGATACCACACTGATGCCAACCCCCTCAGCGTTGGCAGATGAAAACCCCTTCTCTAATCGTGAGCAGATCTGCAGCAAACCTGGGCACACAAATTTTCGACAGGAGCCAGAATATTAGACGGGTCACAGCTATGGAGCACTACCGAGCCCAACTTCGAGAACTGCCAAAGCCACTCCTAATACGACCAGAAAACCTCCATTTCTCAGTAAAATCACTACTCAGTTTACAGATCGAGACTCAAGGGTATCTGAGCAGTAGTCTTGTAGTTGCATCTGAGGGAGGGAGCGCTTGGACTCCTCTTGATCAGCCAGCTGGACATGAACACAACCTGCAGAAAATTCAATTTGCATAATATACGCCCAGGTGCTCGGGCTTCACATGCATATGGGGACAAAACAAGCCAGAAAACAAACCAGAAAACGAAATACTTTGTTCATTAAGTTTGGTTCAACATTCCTGTTACATACATGGGCTCAGAGATAGAGGACCATTCACAAATTGCACTACAAAACGAGTTACAGTGGTTCAGAACTGGCCGCTAGCGCACAGGCTATCCACGGCTGTGGGGTTTTTCTCCTGTTCTTCCCTGCTGCTGATCCCCCCTGAAAAATGAAAATCTCTTGTTGATATATCAGGCAGCGTGCTCCAACAGCCCGCGGGGTTCTTTTCTTTTCAAAATCAACCACCGTCATAAATACAATCAATGCCTTAATGGCCCGAGAATTCAAAAAAAACAACAACGTATTGGTTTGAAGGTTAATAGGATTACGTGTCACCATGCTTAGGATGGCATAGGTGGCAATTACATCGCTTTTTGGCTCTAAAAAAAAAATCAATGACGTGTTCCGAGTCTAGTGCGATGCTCCTGCATCATGAGTCCTTTTCGGTAAGGTTGTTGAGAGCATCCTTGTAACCTGTCATGTTCTTAGAGGCACCGCTATCAACAAGCCAATCATTATTACCAAGTGCAACTGTACCTATTAGTGCTGATATCAAGACATATTCTTCGTCACTTGAAGAATCCTTTCTTGCTTTCTCATCATCCTCTACAACATGATCATGATGTCGTTTCTTGATCTTCTTCTTGAATCCTTTCTTCTTGGGACAATCTCTATAGCCATGCACTAATTCATCACAATTAGAGCATCTAATATTTGAGAAGTCTTTATAGTACTCCTCTTACATTTGTATGATTTCTTGTAATGATGATCTTCTCTCTTTCCTCTCTTGGCATGAGTTGCCAAGGCTTGATTTTCTTCCTCTCCCAGCTTTTCTTCTCTGGCAACAATCCTAGCTTCTTCTCGAGTGCAAGATTCCAATAGTGTACTGAATAAAATAAGTTTCTTCCTTGCGCATATTCCTTGAATATATGACTCCCATGATCTTGGAAGACCATTTAGGGTAGTCATTACTAGTTTTGCATTTTCTACTTCATCTCCAATTGCACTTAACTGATCTCTGATGCTGGAAACCCTTGTGAAGTAGGATTGTATGATTTCATTGTTTTTCATCTTTACAACTTTGAGTTGAGTCCTCAAGGTCATCTTCCTATTGATGTTGGTTCTTTCAAATAGGCCCTTCAATGCATCAAACATATCTTTCAGAGTCTTCAGAGAAGAGATGTGTGGGATAAAGTGATCCTTGATGGAATCAACTATGATCCTCTTAGCTTTGATAAGATTCTTCTTGTGCTTAGCCTTCCCTTCATCTCCCTCTGGCTCCGCAACTACCTCTGTAACATACTTGTCCAAGTCATGCTCTTTTAGGATGAGCATCACCCTATACTTCCATGCTCAGAAGTTCTCTGCTGCTTCAAGATTATCCTCAAGCTTGGTATTGTTTGGCATCTTGATAAACTTGATAAATGAGAACCTCAAATGGAAATAGATAAAGGATAAATTACGAGATGATATGCTCCAACCAAGGGTTGACTTTTGAAAACTGACTGCATGGTGACCTAGGGTTTGAAAGAGAATCCCTATTTTTTCAACTTCGGTATCTTGAAAAACTGATTGGAGGAAAAGATGTGCCTCCCCAAGGCAAGTTGAGAAATGTACTTCTTTTCCTGATTCTGTGAACATATAATCCAAAAACCTGATGCCCTAGTTCTCCAAGTTGTAGTGGTGGGCCCCAAAATGAAAATTCTCGAAACGAGATTCTACTTTGACAGAAAGATGCGCCCTAGTGAGGCAAGTTGATTCCACCCTCTTTTTCAGCTGATTTGTGGATACTTCTTTCGTGAATAAGGAATCCTAGTGCTGTAGTTGTAGCAGCTACACAATGTTCTCTTTCAAGCTAGCTCTGATACCATGTTATAATTTTAAGTGCAATAACAATATGGATCATTGAAAGATAAAGAAGCACAACATGAACAAAAATAGACAACAAATTTATCTTGGGAAAACTCTCTCGGGGAAAAAAACCCAACAAAATTCTTCTATATAGATTCTACAGAATGTACAATAGTATCCCTCGTGTAAAGACCCAAAAACAAGAAGACTCCAAAAGCAACTATGCACTTGAATCTATCTCTCCTAATGATGTGAGCTCAATGTGTGGGTGAGGCAACCAAATGAGGAGGTCGAACTCCTCATTTATACTAGACAAAACACTTGACCTTTTTACTAATTAGGCTGGCTTGACTCTCCTAACTGGGCTGACCTGTACACTTTACAATAAAATATTATTTTCTAGAATTTTCCAGGCCGACCTAACAGTTAGGGTTTACATTGACTCTTTCAATGACTTTTACATAACCAATTACATCAATAATAATCCCTGTAGGGTGTACAATACAAATAATAATATCTTTTGAAGTTACATCCTTCAACATAAACTTTAGACTTTAATACGTTATTTTATTATTATTTATCTTTATATATGAAAAGTGCTTATAAAATTAAATAATTTGAAATATAGATATGAACATGAACAATTATTATTGTGCATCTTTTAAACATAATAAACCATACGATAATGCAATAGAAATTCAAGTATCTAAATGAACACCCATGTGATAATGGAGTTCGCCAGACTATATTGGCTACGTCTCTGGGCCCACTCTGAAAGAGTGACCGACCCATTAATATGACGAACAAAATGCATGAAAGCTGATTACATCACAAATTGATTTTACTTGCAAGGATTCTTTACCAACTGCTCACTATCTGGACTGCATAACAAGTTCCTCTGAAAAGCCACTCTCCTTCATATCCTTCACCTTTTCCTTTCGGATCAAGAATGTCGAAGGCCAAAACCTGTATCCATATGCAAATTCATAGCTGCTTCTTCTGTACAACAACTATCTCTGAAAAGCCACAATATCCTTCAAGTCCTTCACCTTTGTTATTTGGATGGAGAATGTTGAAGGCTGACACTTGTATCAATGTGGATAGTTGTAGTTGATAATCACATGATCATAAATTTGCAGGATCTAAGCAAGCTTATACTTGCCTCATCATTTACCAAAGCACTAATGAAACTCGAGAACACGTTTACAAAGTTTCCCACATATGCTTTAGGCATAAACAAAATGTCTCTCACAAATATGTGGCTATAAAACCCATTACAACATGGCAACATTCATTTTCAAAGTACGATGCAAACGAGTGCACGAGTAGTTTAGACACTATGGTCTCAAAATCCACTATAACAACATGTGTGCACGAGGTCAAATCAATAACGTCGATTACAAGCATTTGGTGGTCTTCAAAAACCACCATAACAAGTGCATATGTCAATCTCCCCAAATTCCCTTGTTTGCCAAAACATATGGCAAATAATTTAAATGGTTTCAATAGTTTTTACACAAAGAAAAACTATAGTGATATGCCTAAAGTATAAATTTGGCTTTCAATAGTTTACATAAAAAACTATAATGTAAGGCATATAAAACAAGGGAAAGAGACATGCGCTTCCATTAATCAACTTTCAACTAAAGTTTATATCGCACATTCCAAGAATAAAATTTTTACCATAGGTGTAAGTCAACACTCAGTCCTTGGCCCTTGGTTCTGCTCCATGGCGCTAGCAATATTCCATGCCTTCACACCAATGGCTTCGACTTGGTATGAAATGCCTTGAGCTTGCGACTTGTCATGTCCGTGGCTATGGCTTGATGGAGAAGCACTTATATAATGCAAGGAGGGGTATAACCATACCTTGAACTTCTTGTCAACCAAACTCTAATGTGAGCCAAATTATATCTCTTGCGTGTTGGTCAAGAGTGAGTCATATCTTTTGAGTGACAAGAATGAGTTATATCTCTTGTGAGTGACAAAAGTGAGTTATATCTTATGTTGGTGTTTCTCTTTTCTACTGAGGGTTTGGGCATAGTGACAATCAAGACTCTGAGAACTAGTGAGTCATATCAAGAATCTTGTCGTTATAAGTGCTATTTAACAAATCTGCAATAAAGGACAACACTATTGGCTGGTTTTCCCCATTGGGATTTCTAGGGTACTTCTTGTGTTCGGTTTTCTCTGTATTTGTTAGCTTAGACAATGTGTTACAATGTATAATTTTTCAGATGTGCAATGTGTTTGCTGAGTAAAAATCTAAAAGTGAATAACTAAACTGAAGTTGTTAACCATATCTGTTTAAGAGTTGTAAATTTCACATTTTATCCGTTCATATATATTGAAAGATACCGACTATGGAGCCTTGCCAAAAAATTACGATGTTTTGCGCAATGTCATTGAGTTTTATACAAGGGAAGTATTATTGCATCCCTTGGAAAGTTGGAACACTAGACAATCTGTGTGTCAAATCATTGATGTAGATTTTTGGGCAAAGGAAGTTCTTTTAATTAGGGAGTAGGGACAATTTGATTTTAAACATTTACAAAGTTGAAATTCATATTGAAATAAATTGAAATTCATTATTGATGGGTATTGTGAAAAGTTGCCCTTCCTTTGAAATGTTGCTATAAATTATGCCCTTTGTAATTGGAAAAGTAAAAATAGGATTTTATATTATTTTAAAGGGTAATTTTAACTTTGCACTTCCGGGACAGGTCAAAACCCTCAGGAAGGGCTGGGACGGTTTCAAATTTGAACATTACTTGGGATTTGTCTTGTGTTGGACACATCCCACACATGTTGAATTTGGTATAAAGGTGGATTTGCACATGGAAATCATTGTGTTTGATCATTTGACGTAGTTCTATTTTCTAAATGTTCAAAAAATTTATATATGTATTTTTGTATTTCCTTTCTATAATCCTTTATATATATATATATTCCTTGTAAGAAGTCACGGGGAAACCCTCAGGTACTTCCCCTCATTTCGAGGATGGTACCCAAGGTAAACCACCGGCCCTGATTACAGGACCTAACCCGGTGGGGACATCAAGTGAGGCCCTTATATATCAATGCATAGCCACCCGAGGATTTGACCCCGAGACCTTATGCTTACAACTCACAGCTCTCAACCACTTGAGCTAACCCACTGGGCTATATATATATATATAAAACCCATCGAACTTAAAAACCCTAAGGCCAAACTTTTCCTCACCCTTAAGCATTTTGTATTAGCGAGAATGCCTTTGATGATAATAATAATAATGATAATTTATATAGGTAGCATTGCAACTGAAAGAAGCCATAATTGGAAATACATCATGTAGGGTGCGAGCAAGCTTGCTAGGATTTGAATATAGTTCATCGTTATGGCAACTGCTCCAAGTTGTTGCTAGACCACAACTGAACATATTCATAGATTGGTTGGTCTTAAGGGACATCGAGGTAATTTTTGATGTGCTTGCATGTATGTGGGAAATGCTATGCAATTTCACACATTACATCACTACCTCCATGTGCCCCCATGGCTACCTTAAGGGGTTGAAAAATCCCTCATAGGAATTGAACCTTGGTTAATAATTAAAATTTCCTCATTCCTCACTAGTGGATCCACACCCTTTGGGAAAATTATACAAACACATATATATTATACTATAATGTATTATTTACATATCCTACATACCCTGTTTTGAGGCATTTATGTACATGAATATGTTGACAATGCTCTTCCCACAACTGATTTTCCCTTTCCTCATTTTAAATCCTTTAGCTTTGAGTTACTTAAGTGTCTTCTGTGACCTTGAAATTCCTTAGGAAAAATTTGATCAATGGGAAAAATACAAGAAAAGACCTTGTGGAAAAAATGCCAAGTTCCATATGTGATAAATATTTTAAGTAATATGGGTGTTGGTTTCCGCATCTTTTATTCCCACATCAAACTTTCCATGCTGATGCAGAATTAAATTGAGCCCTCATTCTATTTCTGGTCTTGCTTTCACATTCTACACCAAAATTCCCACGTGGATGTGGAAGGTCATGAGCCATGCCCCACCTCACATGCGTTTCACACCTATGCACCCCCACATTGCTTTTCCATGCAGTTATAGAGACTTGTTATAACCCTCCCTTTACTTGTATCCTACACTCCACTTCCAAGATGAATTTTGAATGGCATCTAGAGGCACTCGATATCATTCATTACACCATTCCTCCTCCCACCTCTACCCTTTCCTATGTATTTAATTTGAATTACATGTGGCTTCCCCTTACAATGACACGTGGCAATTTCATTTGACCTTGTAAGACAACGACTAAGCGACAACATGACACTTTATATTAATTTGGTCTCTTACCATATGGTCGGATGGACGTATGGCTTTGTGCATTATTTGAAAGCGCGTAAGGTTATAGTTGTGTATGGTTTAGGTTTGCATTTGGAAACATCAATAGAATTGCAACAAGAGGCATGGAACCTAAAATAATATTGGAGCCCTTTCAAGGAGACACTCTCAGTTCATTAGGTTAGAGCAAGAAATACTTCCACTAGACCACAACTTATAAGTGGAATTTTAAAATTCCAAGAGAAGGTCAAATTGAAAATACATTGTGGACATCAACACTGGTGAAGGGTGGCTGCATGGGAGAGGTTTTTGATTTCAAAGAAGTGGTGCATTGGTGTGTTGATCGTTTCAACTTGAAGCAACAACTGGTAAACATGAAAGAGGAAGGGAAAACTCATGTATTGCTCACCCCTTTAGCCTTTAAGAGGATGCTTTGTCTTCCAAATCCGATCAAGCTTTTCAAGGTCTTTGAAGTAGATGCATTCTTGTATACACATGGTGGTGGCTATGGTATTTTAAAAGAGTGGAGACCCACGCGAAAATTTCCAAGGCATGCCAGATTGAGGTTTGCGAATTGGCCGAACCCTATCAAGAGTTGGTTTGGGTCCACACTTGACAAGTGGGCCAAGAGACCATAGCATAGGGACCCAAGAATGTTTTATATGTTATATATTACACTTTCTACAAAATCACTATCTTCAACAGGTGGGGACAAATTTCAAATTAGGCTACCTATCGACAAATTTTAAGAGATCTACTATATTTTTTATGGCTTCATACACAATCCTTGCCTTGGTTTTCTATAATGATTTTGAAAAATTGATGCTGAAGTTAGACATAAATTATGAAATAGATCTAGTACAATGTTGATACCTATCTCTTATGAGACACAATGATCTGCAACATGGAGGTGAGGCTTAGAGAGGAGACTCACCTCATAAGCTAATAACTCAAAATAGGAATTCAAAATAGTAAAAATTAATCAATACACAATGGAATAGGAGAGAACGCAAACACTAACTTATTCTTATATGAAGGCTTGATAGCTTTATATAGGTTTACAAGTGGGTCCACATAGGACTAACTCAAAGAGACTAATTATTATTTTAATAATAAAATTAACTAGCTAAACTAGCTAAGTGGCTAATGAGGTGTGAATGGAATCTCTGGCACCTATTAGGATGGATGGGCCTCCCATTCATACCAATTCCTCCCGGTTGAAGCATAAAGCGTCCTTACTTTCCTCCTCCCGGTTGAAGTGACAGAACATCGAACCCAAGTCTGTTGCTGAACTGTGTTGCAAAAATGATGAACACACTAAAGAGTGTGCAAGTGCTGACTGAAGTAGGTGCCTACATAGATCGGGGTGGGAGGGCACGTCTCCAAAGGAACCCGATCCAGATGTTGTGAAGAGTTGTTGAACGAGCAGGTGCCTACGTAGACCGGGGTGGGAGGGAACATCTCCAATTGAATTCGATCCAGATACTACTCTAAGGCGCCATAGACCAGGGTGGGAGGGCACATCTCCAAAAAGAACCCAGTCGGATGCTGCTTAACTAAGTGTTTGTGACTACAGAAACCACTATTGTAGAAAAAGAACATGTTGCATTTGGTCTGAAAAATGAAAAATGAGCACTATTGTCCCATGAGCTGGGTGTTGGCAATGTGTAGAAACGCTGTAGAAAAAGAAGGCTCCGCCAAAACTTATACAGTTGTGTGGATGGTGTGCTTTTGTTAGAAAAAGCGTCTGCTGATATTAAATCTTGGGACAATACTTACATACCAAAAACTGTTGGCATGAGAATAAACTAGACTCATTGCTATTGATGAAATGCCTTGTAAAAAGTGGAGATTCCTTGATGAAGAGCTGAAAAGATGAAGGCAGGTCTATTGTGACTATTCTGACATGCTGGACTGATGCTCATAGAACAAAACTGCTGAACTGTTGTTGCTGCTGAAAAATGAAGTTGTGCACTGTATAACGACAAAGAGGCTCAAAAGCGGATAAAGAAAGGAAAATAAAACCGCCGTAGTGGAAGGTAATGTAGAACAAGGGACAAAATAAGGGCGTTGCTAGAGCGAGATTTGGAGATGGCTTGCTGCTAAACTCAAATTGAAAGACGCTTGCATCAGAACGCGTGTGAGAATCATGCTGCTGGGAAAAACTGCTAGATATGTAACAAAATGATCAACAATATGAGTGAGGTCAAAATGATAAACTACATTGAAAAAGACAATAGATGTAGCATCATTTACAACACCTTCACCAAAGAATGGAATGTAAAGAAAAGGTGTCCACACTCTTAATGGGTTGTTCTTGTCATCTAGAGAAGAGGAATGCGATCTGACAGTCGAGGAAGAAGAGCGCGTTGGTGCAGTGAAGCACACAAAATATAGGGCAAACGAGGTTAGGTGATGATCGATTGACAAGTCGAAATCCAAAGCAAAATTTAAACATAGAGAAATTGGGTGTATGCACAAGCCCATCAACCAGTCAAACTTGAAGCAATTCCACAACTGTCATCAAATTCAATCATTGAATGCCCAGATCAAATGAAAAAATCTTTATATCTTGATCTTAAAACACTTTCCAATGGATATATTCTTGCATGCAGGCACATAGTCTGCATGGGTTATGAAAACTTGTAAAATGAAAATAAAAATAAAAATAGAGGGATCTAGGCATACGTAAACGAGGATGAGATAGGGTTACGCACTAAGTCGTTCTTAGATCGGGGGAGATAGAAAAACCGAAAAGGAGGATGGGATGATACTAGTTTGTGAGTGAATCCAGACAGGATGAGGGAGATCGGTTGCTAGAAAAATATCAGCAGGCGAGCTTAATACTACATCGAAAATGAGAGCTAGGGGTTACTCGTAAACATATAAGGTGTGATATGTGGAGTGTTAGAAGTGGGGGACAATAGAGGAATGAGAAAGAGAGTGTGGTTGCGGTAGTTCGACACAAAGAGATCTGAGAGCTGGGCGAGTAGATTGAATGAGCAGATCTGAAAAAAAAATAAAAAAAATTAGGTCTTAGAATCGAAAGCTCTAATACCAATTGATCCGCAACATGGAGGTGAATGGAGGTGAGGCTCAGAGAGGAGACTCACCTCATAAGCTAAGGAGTTCAAAATAGTTCAACTCAATCAATATAAAATGGAATAGGAGAGAATGCAAACACTAGCTTATTTTTAGATGAAGGCTTGATATCCTTATATAGGTTTACAAGCAGTTACACATAGGACTAAGTAAAAAAGATTAATTATTATTTTAATAACAAAATTAACAAACTAAACTAGCTTAGTGGCTAATGAGGTGTTAACACAATCCCCAACACCTATTGAGATGGATGGGCTTCCCATTCATACCACACACAGCCCTTCCACTTCTATATAGTCTAGGATGCCTTCATTGGAAGACTTAAACACATGCTAACTAGGAGGGAGCTAGAACAATTGACCTTGGAAGCTCAAAACCTCCTCACAGGGAAGTGTGAGTGATTTTATGTGGATCATTACTATTAGATTGTAAGGTTTTGAAGGAAGGCCTTATTTCCTTCCCAAATTCTTATGTGACAATTTCTTTCTTATTTAGTTATGTAGACAGAATGTGAAGTGGTCCATTTTCTTCGAACAAAAGATGTAGTTCTTGACCACCCCCTTTTATAGTCTAGGGGGTTTTTATCTGTAGGGATTTTTTAAGACTCACATGATTGCCATCTATTATACTTCTAGATTTCCCAAGGACAAAGCACAATCATAGGGAATTGGTGATAACAAATACAATGATACCAAGCATAAGAGAAAGGATGACATATCCACTCCTAATCGCCTAGTTTTGGTGGCAAAGTGAAGAACCCATCCATCCAAATGATGTTTACACCCTTGTAAGCTCCAATACATGATCGAAAATGAAAATCCTCCAAGAAAAAGGAAAGCATGAGGACCTTGGTGAAGCAATCCCTAAAGGAAGGCAAAGATGCAAGTCTGGTGTTAGTGGAAGAGGAGGATCTGTTGCTCATTTGGCCATAAATAAATTGATTCCCAACATGAAAGGTACCTGATCTATTTTATTTAGAGGTGGTGAAGAAGACGTGAAGGTGATGGTGATGGTGATGATGGGGATGATCCCAATATATCAAAGGAGATAGAGCATGATATTTCCATGGTATCCAAAATAAAGAGGTCTTCAAAGGATAATATATGGGAGAAATCAAGAGGAACCACTTATACCATGAAATGAGAACTCGACACAGTTCTCGTTTTTCTCTCTCCTAATTTTAGTAACTATTTTTACCTCCGATTAAAAAAGGGTTGATACCAGTATCACACATTTTCATTTTGAGGCATTTTTTCGGGCCTTTGAATTATCTTTGTCGTAAAATATTTTTTATTTCCATTTTGCAAGTGTGTTTTTAGAAATTTAACAAAATAATATACATTTATAAGCAATTTAAAATGAAAAACATATTCATTTTGCAATTTTTCTATAAAATAAGACATTTTTATGGACAAAATAAGACATTTTTATTGACAAAATTGTAAAAAATTCCAGAAAATAAAGACATTTAAAACCATTTTCAATGAATTTTCAGAGATTTTTTGCATAAAAATAATGCTATTTCATATTATTTTCAGAAAAATGACGATTCGCATAAATTCAAGAAAAAATACACCGTATATTTGT
Organism: Larix kaempferi; assembly: GCA_027924585.1. Classification (NCBI taxonomy): domain Eukaryota; kingdom Viridiplantae; phylum Streptophyta; class Pinopsida; order Pinales; family Pinaceae; genus Larix; species Larix kaempferi. The sequence goes on along the minus strand of BSBM01000017.1, from coordinate 13,962,252 downwards.
AAAAAACATATTAAAAACATTATATATAGAAATTTTATTTCTAAAATAAAGTCTGAAAGTCAATACATTACTAATATATCTTATGAAAAAATTGTCAAATTTAACATTTTCTTCAAGACATGAAACTAATCAAGAATATCATGCAAGCCAAATTCTTCATCGAAATTGGAATTTTCTAGAGCTTGGCTTTCCTCAGGGACATTAATGTCCTCTTCCATTGGGTCTTCTATGTCTGCAAGATGCCCAAAGTACTCATTTCTAAACACCCCTCCTAATGGGGGTTGAGGATCTTTTGACATCTTTTCCACAAGTGTTTCACTAAACTCTAAATCCCCCACCCTAAACTATATAATAAAAATTTAAAAAAAAAAACTTAAAACCTAACCCCCCTAAACTATATAATACAAAATTAAAAAAAATAAAATAAAATCTAAACCCCCCTAAACTATATAATAAACAAATTAAAATCTAACCCCCCCCAAACTATATAATAAACAAATTTAAAAAAAAAAATTAAAAATATAAACCCCCCTAAACTATATAATAAACAAATTTAAAAAAAAAATTAAAATTTTCTTAACACCCCCCTCCTCCATCCTCGCGCCCACTTTCCCCGCTGCCCCCTTCCCCCTCCTCCCTCCTCCCCGCGCCCCCTCCCTTCCCCCTCCTCCCTCCTTGCGCCCCCTTCCCCCGCCGCCCCCCTCCTCCCTCCTCCCCGCGCCCCTCCCTTTCCCCTCCTCCATCCTCACACCCCTTTCCCCCACCGCTCCCTTCCCCCTCCTCATCCCCACACCCCTCCTCCAGCCACCCCCTTCCACCTCCTCCCTCCTCCTCGCGCCCCCACATTACCCCCTCCTCCCTCCTCATGCCCCCTTCCCCCGCCGCACCCTCCTCCCCACTCCCCTCCTCCCACCACCCCCTCCCCCCTCCTCCTCGCGCCCCCACCTTTCCCCCTCCTCCCTCCTCAAAGCCCCCTTCCCCCTCCTCCTCGCGCCCCTCTTACCACCACCCCCCTCCCCCCTCCTCCCTCCTCCCCACGCTCCCCCCTCCTCCCCCTGCCCTCCGAGGGGGATTTGAGGAGGGAGGAGGGGGAAAGGTGGGGGCACGGGGAGGAAGGAGGAGGGGGGAGGGGGTTGTGGGAGGAGGGGCGCAGGGAGGAGGGGGAGGGGGCGGAAGGAGGCTTGGGCGCGAGTGGGTCGCTCGCTTGGGTTACAACTTCAAATTCCAAGGGGGTAGGGTATGTACACCTCTTTTCACCTCATAAGCCAAACTGTTAAAGGTTTCATGTACAAACAAGGATGGGTGTCTCATACATCAATTTAGTGTCTAACTAGACAATGATCTTAAAATTAGATTATTAATATTGTTACATCGAGAGATGCTCTACATCCAAATATGCCATAGATATTATCAACTATGAATGTGAATAATGTTAACATATCAACTCATAAAAAGATAAAAAAAAATAACCAAATACATATTGTTTGCGTTACTAGTGATATTTAGAAACCAAAATAAAAAAAACAAAACACTATCCTTTTATCACCAATTACCACTCAAAAATAACAAAAATAATGTGGGATGGAAATACACATTTATTTGAGCCAAAATTTGAAGATATATTAAATAATATTGGAGGGAGATGATGCATGATTTGAGCCAATTCAAAATAATAAATAGAAATTTGAAGATATATTTTGATTACAATCCAAATGAAATTAGATTTCCAAAACACAATTTTAGAATTTATGCATATAAATAGAAATTTTGAAAATATATTTTGATTACATAATTAGAGTATGGATTAAAGAGGTTATAACTCTCTTTTATATTTATTGATTACATCTAAATTGGTTACCATTTAACTAATTAACCATTTAAGATATTAATTTTAATATGGATGTGATAATAATTTTTGGAGTTGTTTAAAAATTGGACAATGTTTTTTATTTTGCCAAACGGATTCAACATCATCAAAAACTCCTCGGGCGCCCAAGAATTTTGAATTTCTGTCGAATTTTTTCAAAATCGTGCCTGAAAAATTAAAAATTTTCATTTAAAATAGTAGAACTTTTAGACTACCCAATATTTTTTATCTTTATGCTTGTATTTATTTGGATGTGAAGAATGATATGATTGAATAATTATAATTTGGTGTAAATCCATCTTAACTCGGATCTGTTTAATGTTTACAGGGATCACATCCTTCTTAGTGCAAACTTTTTTTAGAGTTCATAACTTGAAAATAAATTTATATTTTGAATGATATGACCCCCTTAATAGATTTTGAATTAAGATGAATCTAAATTTATTATTTAACCACAATACTAACATACACACAATATAAATAATATTAACATGAAACAAAATTCCAACATAAACAAGGATGTTTCATACACTAAATCAATGTTTGACTTGATTTATAATCTTTAAAAAAAGATCAACAAAAAATATTCAGAAAAAACATAATACAAAAGAATGTATAATATAATTAATACATTTCTTAAATATAAAAAGTTAACTCAAATTATCATGTAAACATATCCCAGAAATGAAATCTCTGCCTCAATATACAAGAGATGAGATGAATATGAGAGTCTAGATAGATGAAAGGTGAGAAAAAGAGAAATCTCTTCCCCAACATGAAGGTTAAAAAAAAATTCATTCAACAATCCATATTTGCCTTGGTATATACATAAACCCCAGCTAAATTTTTATTGCTCTCCTCAAGCAAAGAATGGAACCCATATCCTCTATAAGCGGCGCAATAATTTCCGAGCAGCAACCAGAGCAGCAGCGGACAGAATAACTGATAGCAAGATTTTGGTGTTGGTCTTGGAGAAGATTCGCATTGGCTGAAAATCACAGATCATGTCCATACTGTTGGGAGGAATCAGCTTTTCTCCTGAACTTTCCTCCGCGTCTTCTGAATTGAGAGGTCGCATTGCTCTCTGTTCTTCAAGAATTGGTTTAATGCTGTTAATGGGATGTGAATTACCTGCACAATCAGCCTCTTTTAGGGCTTTTCCTTCAGGATCAGCTGTTGGATGCTCAATGTCTTCTTCTTCCATAATTTCCCCCAATTCTTCTTCTTTTAGCTGTGAATCCGAACACAGCTTGACAGGAGGAAGCTCAGGCTGCTGTTGTTGCTGATCTTGTGGATTCTGGGATAAAGTTGAGGCCGCCTCCTTCATCTCTTCTACCAAGCTTTTGGGATCACCATGCTCTGAATCTTCTTCTACCAAGCTTTTGGGATCACCATGCTCTGAATCTTCTTCTACCAAGCTTTTGGGATCATCATGCTCTGAATCTTCTTCTTGTGAAGACAGAATATCTGCTGAAGAGCCCTCAGGAACATGCAGATCAACAGACTGTTCTGTAAGAATAGTGCATTCATCTTCTTCTTCTGCTGGACAGTGAGGCAATCTCTGGGAATCTGAGTGATCTGTAACATGATCACCAGCAAGTTCATTTGCTGGGGCCATTAATTCATCTGGAAATTGCACTGCCCGGTCTCGTATCGAGGCGCGGCCAGGTCTCTGCATTGTCGGGGGATCATAGTAGTGACGATTTCTGGTAGAGCCGTTGATGTGATATGGGCTGAATCTGTTCAACCTGAGCTTGGGCATCTGAACATGCAATACACCGTGGTGAAAGCTCCCGGTCATGGAGGGGACGTTCACATTGTGGGGGATTTTGAAAGGCCTTCTCAAGTTTCTTCGGCCGGCACTACGCTCCATGAGATGCCACGTCCATGACACAATGCCCAGGCCTTCTAAACATGTTTGCCCACGTATTAGCAGAGTCCGGGTGTTATCCATTTCCAGACGTATGTCTTCTCTCCTGAAACCTGTAGAATTCCCATTGTCCATTGTGGTTAGAACTTAGAATTGGAACTTTTGTGCAGAGAAACAGAGATCTAATACTAGACATGAAATTAAAATTACCTGGAAGATGAACATTGAGGGAGTAAGAGGATCTCGTCTCCTTCAATTCCACGCGAGGATTGAAGCCTTCAAGTAATTGCCGATGAACCTGCCCAGAACCATCTGAGACAGTACAATGTCTGTTATGGGTAGCACTCAGTGCTAAATTCAATTCCATTGATGAAAGACGTGCTGATGAATTTGAAAACTAATGTATTTGAAGCGTCTGGAGAATGGAACGCCTTCCAATCGAGCTGGAGATGTATGATATGTCGATATAATCAAACCTGAAACTGAATAATAACAATGTCTCTGGAGTTGGAGATGTATGGCCTGTTTATAGAGAAGAAACTGGGAAGATCCTGACTTTGAGTGGAAGTTTTCACTTTCCTTCATTGTGAAACTTGAAGAATCCAAGCAATTGCTCATATTCCTTCAGCTGCCCGTTTGGCGTTCTGAAAGCCTGTACCATGCTTACTTCTTGTGAGACTCCAACATAAAGTGGATACCTTGCCCCATTCCAAAGAGACTCATAACAGAAAGTGGATACCTTGACCTTTGCCAAAGACCACTTCTCAGAGGTTCTTTTCAAAGCCTGGAACTTTCAGTACCTTTACAAGACTTGTGAAGGAATATATAAGTCTCTGTTAATCCGTTTTCAAAACTTTGTAATTATTGAAGGTGTCTTAACACTGTTCCTCAAAATTTTGTCAACAATATTTAATTCTTTTTCTTTTAAAAAGGTCTCTGGATGTTAAAAAAAATCATATTTTTTGAAAATGTAGATTTACTAAACATATATATCTATTTTCGTCATGATTTGATTGGTATATTTTCATTACATTATTATTTTATGAAAAATAAATTATTTTAATATATTAATGTTAAACGCTCATAATTACTTGTAACACATTTAGCATTATTGGTACAACTATAAATATAAATAGGAGATATAAAGAAATAACAATATGCTAATGTTGCATGAGAAGGTCAAATAACAATAGGTGAAAGTATGTATTTCTGTAAAATACACATCTTCATCCATATAGAGCACTCCTCTGAACTGTACACAAATGCACAACCCCTAAGAGAGTGTGTGGTGAGGATTTAAAGGTGTGAATTGTCTTGTGGATAAAATTCACACTATCACCTCCTTACTACCCAATTGCACATGATGCATGCACACTATCACCCATCTTCTTAGAGGCTAAACATGTGCATCTGGTAAAAGGGTGGGTGGTGGGCAAGTGAATGAGAGCATTGTTAGCATTGTTAGGGGATGAAATTATGTAGTTGTGCAAGCATTGTGTGCTACACACATCTTCACCCAACCCCACCACCCACCCTCCCAAGGGATGGAAGCACACTTTCACCCCTGAACACCCCATCTCAAGAGGTGAAGGTGTGTATATGTGTAGGAATCACGTGTGATACATTCCTTGACCCAATCCCCACCACTCACCCTCTCGGGAGGTGGATGATCAACTTCCCCTCCCCTCCCCTCCCCTCCCCTCCCTCCTGGTTGTGCAATTCGAACCTTTACCCCTCCACTGCTCATGTCTCAAGAAGGGGGGCGGGGGTGAAGGTGTGCAAATGTACATGATTCACGCCTCCCCCTCCCCACCACACGCCCTCTCAAGTTTATTAATGTTAAACACCCATCGTCAAAAGTAGCACATCTAATCTGAATTGAACATCTACCTTTTCTTGATACAACAAAAAACATTTATAATATTTAAACATGCAGTACAAGAAAATTAAATAATAAATGAAAGTGTGTATTTGTGTAAGATGCACACTTTCATCACCTAGGAGGGTGGGTGGCGGGAAATGAAGGTATACATTGTTTGTATGCATCTATCGATGATGCATGACTCCACCCCCTTACCAACTACTTGAACACGATGCACAACTTCACCCACTCACCAACTACCCACATGTGATGCACAACTTCACTCTCCCACTATCCACCCTCCTCGTGGGTGAAGTTGTGCATTTGTGCAAAGGGAGACAACCTTCACCCACAACCTTGGAATTGGAGGAGTGCATCATCTCCATGCATGACATACGATGCACATCTGCAACCCCAAAACTCTTAGAAGTGAACTTAGCGCATTGTAACACCTATGGTCTTGAATGGGTGTCATTAACTAATTTAATCTAACTAATTTATTTTCTTAACATCATTTTGATTTTAATATCCAAATGTAGATATATTTTTTGGCATACTTTATAAATTTCTAAGTACAAATGCAATTATTTTCTACTGTTTAGCTAGTGGTAATATGTTCCAATTGGAATGCATCTAATTTAACCAATAAATTTGGTTTTATCTCTACAATTTAATTGAAAGAAACTAAGTAGAATGATATAAGCATACCAAAATAATGGGTTACTTCAATAATAAGTCAAGATTAACAGTTTCTTCCTTAGTATTCTAGTCCTCCTTAGCAGTCTAGTGCGGTCACCTAAAACAATCTATTGTTACCCAAAGTAGGATTAATACTCGCAACCAACTAGTAGCTTAACTAGTTGTCTAGCTCTAGGAAACCCATATGTTTCCTAGTCCTCCATGCCTGCGATCTCAATAACAACAATAACCAATAGTAACTATCAAATCTATCAAATCCGCTACTAAGAGTCCAACTCTCAACCTTTAGATCTCAGGGTCCCCATTTCTTAGTACCTAGCTCCAGGTTCCCTCCACCAAATTCTTCCCTAAACAAAGTCTTCCCCAAACCCTAATCCTTTTTCCAACCCCCTCTTTATGCATTTCCACTACCCTTCTAGCCTCAAGACGAGTGGATGCCCCCATACCTAGGAAATCCTAAAAATAATAAAATAATGCTCCCTATTCTTAGAATCCTACACTCATTCAATAAACTAGCAATACACTTCAACAAGATAAAAATCAAATCAAGTCTAATCATATCCAATCAAATCCAATCCTTTAGTAATACTAACGAACAAGTATTTCAATGAAGGGGTATGAAATTCAATTCTAAACCAATGCAAAATTTCCTCCCACAAAAAGTGAAATCTTACTTTCAAATGAAAACTAAATTAACCCACAAATGTTAATTTATAAGAAAACAATTTAATTGTATACTATACTCATCATGTATCAAACCATTTATAATATTATTATGATAACTAATATATATATCCGGAAATGATACTAGTGTACATGTGCAATGCATGTATAAGTATCTAGCACATGCATAGTGTGTGCATGTACTAATGATAACAACCATAATTTCTAATGCATAGTCCCTATGTGATCTCATCCAAGCATGCATGACAATAATTAAGTAAAACACAACACCTAGAATCTCACTAACTAACTCAAAATAATTCAATATGAATTGAGCATTACCCCAAAATTTTCATAAGTGAATTAAACATGTGTTTTAGAACAAAAAAGTATCTAAGTACAGAACTAAAGTGGCCTATCTAATTCCTCATCAACATTTTTAACTACTTTGAACCATCCTTCCTCCCTAACCTACTTCCATCTTCCACACCCTATTCTTTCCTCTACTGGAATATCCTGGATAATTGACTATATTGACCTAACCACAAATAGAACCCGTAAGTGGAAATCTAGACTATATTGACCAAGCTTTTCCACTAGGCAACCGATAGTCGTCATCAAGCAAGTTGGAGAGTGTGGCTCAAGACAAACGTCCTACCTCCACCCCTTTTGATAGGACTAAGGTCAACACCCTATAATTACTATACTAAGTTGCTACTATTGTTATTAAGGCCATGCCATCAAATGACCAGTTTGGGCAACTATGTTTCCTATAAAACTTGCACTTTCCCACACATCATAACAATATAATATATTGAACCAAGAATAAACCATGAATGAATGATTCATAGCATATAATTTATTCTTCAATGTCAACGGCATCTAAGCCACTTTAGTACCACAATTATCCAACTATCACTTCTAGCCCACTTGACTTGTAAGTTAGTTACTAGATACAAGATCGTGCATAACCATTTAACTATTTACGTGATTATCATGACATTAACCGATGAACAATGTAAACAAGCTAGTCTATTTACCATGTGCATGCTACCTATTGTTTCATTTCCACATATAATTTAAACTAGTATCTAGATTCTACATGCCATATTTATCCATTTAATTAGCATGCTAGAAGGAAATCATACCACTTTCCTCTTTTACAACATAAATAACAAGTTTTATACCTAACTCTTGTATATTGATAGGTCCATAAGTAACTCATTATACAACTTGAGGAGAACTGTATACTAAAAACGAGAACTCTTGCCATAAAAGTTCAAATTTTTGCATCAAAATTTAAAAACATAAAAAACAACCCCTGAATCAAAAAGTGGTGCTACTAGTAGCACACTTTTTTTTCAGGGGAGGGGGGCGCAAAAATTATAAATTTTTGGAAACCCCTACCAATGTCGGTGCAATCAAAACCCTAAATTAACCCCCGAATCGAAAAGTGGTCCTACGGTAGCACACTTTTTTTCAAGGGCAAAAAAAAACAACTTTTTGAAAACTCCGACCGATGATGGTGCAATAAAAACCCGAAATTAGCCCCTGAATTCGAAAGTAGTGCTACTAGTAGCACCCCTTCAATTTGTCGGGTTACAATTGCATTCGTTGAATAGAAACCATGCATGACGTAAGGAATTTTTTTGTTTGTATTTTCTTCAATCAATTTTAAGAATATGAGAGTCAAACTTTAATAATAATAAAAAAATTCTCTAAAAAACTAAAATGCTCAAATATTTAAAAATTAAAAGAAATTCTTAAAAAACCAGATATTTAAAACAAATTAAAAAAAAACCACAAAAACTAAAAAAAGTAAGAAAAATACAAAAAAGTTATTAAATAAAACCAAATTTAATATATATATATGAAGGTCTTTAACGTCCACTCAAATCAAATTCGGTCTATCAAACCTTAAGAGGAAAGACAAGACATAAATTATTTGATTTGCTTTAAGATATTATTGCTATGCTCAAAGAGCTTGAAGAGGGGCGTCTCTAGCTCACCATAGTTTTGAGGAGTTAGGAGGTTAGAAAGGTCAGTGTTGGACCAAAGATTATGGAACTGAGATCTAATGTGGGTGTACCGTGTAGGTAGGGCATTCTAAGAGAAAGTTATTTTCATCTTCAACTGTCATAGACTCACAAAGATGGCAAATCCTTTCAGCCTACGACATTTTAGGGGTTGTCTAATGCCCAGTTTCACTATGAAGCTCATGAGAGTTCGTTCTAATCTTATCAATATTAATTTGTTTTCTTTGAGCTCGTTCAGATAGAAAGATAATTTTGATCCTCAAGATTAGGGTTAATGATCTCTTTATAATATTGTAATTTTCTTTTAACCTCTAAATCTTCCTTGGAGCACATTGTCTCCTTGAATGTAGAAGTAAAAATATTTTTAATGTTGTCGATATTTTGCAAAGTGGCAGTTTCTTCAATCCCCCAATAATTTAACCAAGTCGTAGCATCTTTAATCCACCCCCGCTTGAGGTGTAGTTGGCTTTTGTTGGAGTTAAGAGCAATTTTAGGAAGCTCGTGACCTATATTGTTTAACTTGTGCTTGTACATTAGATATCTAATCATAGCCATGCTCTCAATGGGGGACAGCCCCACTTCTAAGAGGAGAATAAGATAGGGCGTATTGCTCTTAATTTTGAGGTTATAAGTAATAAACCACTTCTGGATTTGCTCAATTCTTCTCCATGATTCTCTGGAAAAACTGCCTCCCCAAGCTTCACAACCATATAAGATAATGGGAGTGACCAACATTTTAAAAAAAGACTTTTTTTTGTCCCACATCACAAGGTTTGCCAATTTACAGTTGTTTTCAAGACCGAAGTAGGCTTTCCGCCCTCCATTAATCCTCTTCTCGATGCTATAGTTCCAATTGAGCTTGTAATGGAAGTCAATTCCCAGATATTTATAAGAATTTACTTCCTCCAGGTTTCTATTGTCATACACAAAATTGTCAAAAGTAACCTTTTTGGATTTGATAATCATGACTTTTGTTTAGTCATTGTTAATGGTCATTCCCATATAGGAGCATAAATCCTTGAGAATTCTTAATTGCTTCTCAAGCATAGGGATACCTTGCCATAAGAATTATGTCATCAGCATAGAGAAGAAGCATGATGACTATTCTTGCTAAGGTCGTGCCAGCACAACCTGCTTCTTCTAAACAACCGTCCAGCTTATCAATGTAAATGCTGAAAAGGGTCGGGGAGAGGGGGCACCCTTGATTAATTCCATTATTATAGTTAATATCTTGCGACCATCCCTCGGTGTTTTTGAATTTGGTAATGATGTTATCATATAACCATATAGTTGCAGCCCTCATCTCAAGAGGAACCTTAAACTCTTCTAATCTATTTCATAGATTCTTTCTAGGCACCATATCAAAAGCTTTTCTAAAGTCCATGAAACAACAAAAGAGATTGGATTTATTATTATGACACTCCTCCGCAATGATCTTAAGCGAATGAGGTGGTTCGTGGTTGAGTGATGTCTTTTGAATCCTTCTTGGCCTTTAGCTCACTTTCCTTCATTTTCTAGCCATATGTTAAACTTCTTTTCCAGAATAATAGCATAAAGCTTGGATAAAAGAGGACTAATCATAATGGTCCGATAATTAGAGGGGTTATCTTTATCTCCACTTTAAAAATAGGAACTATAAGGCTTTGGTTCCAAGGCTTAGGGAAGCCATGCTTGATTGCTAGATTAAAGAAATTGTGAATGTAGGGGATGAGGACGGGCGCTTCGATTTTTAAGTTTCTTGCTTGGTACCCTTCAATGTCTTTAGATTTTCCATTAGCTATGCACTTAATCCCAAAGTCTATGTCTACTAAAGAAAACACTTGCTCAGTTGTAAGGAGGGGTGGAATGTTATCCACGAAACCCGGGGATTCGTAAAGTTTTTTAAGATATGAGTTCTAGTCCTCCAAAGAGATCTTATTATTTTCTTTAGTTTTACAACTTAGAATTTTCCTCCAAAATTTATCAGGAGTCGTTTTGGATAAATGTAAAAGTTTTTCCTGTCTTTTATTTATATAATATGTCTTTTTTATTTTAATTAGTGCTTTGTACTTATTTATCTGGTCGGATTTTAGGGACTCATCAATAGCTTCCTTAATTTCTCTACACGCATGCTTACATTCGTTACCATACCAGGGGTTAGTTCTTCTATTCTCCTTTTTACTAGAAATTTCGAGAGAGTACTTGTTGAAAGAGAGGGAAGTAGTAAAATTATGTTAGAGATCTTCTATATTGGCCTTCTTAGAAAGAGGGAATAAATTCTTTAGTAAATCATTTAGAAAGCCATCCGTATTATTTCTATCAAAGGCCTTCTTACAAGTGCTATTGGCTTTGAGAATTTTCCTCTATGGGCTCATTATGTATGGCAAGACTGAGGGTTATAATTAAAGGTTTGTGATCCAAATCGGGCTCATGGTCATTTAAGATGTCAAAATCTATTATTTCGTTGTACAAAGGGATATAAAAAAAGACACAATGGACTACACTACTTCCAAGACCATGAATGCAAGTCATCCTACTGGAATTTGGCCACTTCTTTAGGGCATTGCATATTATAAGATCTTGAGCACTACAAAACTTGACTAACTTTGAGCTGAACAAATTTTCGCTTAGATCTTTAAAACTTCTATTGTACATGCTAACTAAAGCAAGGTCTTTGTCTAACTAGAGAGGATTAGGGATTGAGTAGTTGCTTAAATAATAGTTTGGTTACTTGAGATTTAAGCATTGAAGTCTCCCATCAACATGATATTGCCAACATTTATGAGACTAGAAATATTGCACTCTAAACCATTATCTAAGCCAGTACAGAGACAACTTTTATCTAAGATGTGCTTTTTATAAAAGTAAATCTCTCCAACTTTTATTACTTTAACATAAAATTGAACATTAACCTAAAGGAGGCTCAATAGAATGGGTGTTGAAACCCATTACTTACTCCTCATTCAATGGAACTTTTTTTCAATCAAGATGAGCATTTGCATCCATAATATATTTAAGTGATAATTATACTTCAAAGACCTTGTTTCTAATCAAAGATAAATATTTACATCTATAATATATTTATATTTACCTTTAATTATACTTCAAAGAGGTTTTAAGTAATGGTTTTTTCCATCCAAAACTCGAGAGAGATCATTATTTTGTCCTTACTAACAAACTAGTTTCAACCTAATACTATTATTCTAAGACCAATTTATTATCATAAATTGTCTCAGTTATAACCAAGCTTAAAATGTTATATAAATTATTTTGTTGAGTTAATTAATGAATGAAAACAGAACTTAATAGCTTATAAAGAATAATTATTGGTTAAGTTACTATGAAAACCACCAAAAAGAAAAGAGGAAAGTAAGATAATCATTACAATAATGTATTCATTATATCACTTATTTGAAGTAGGATAACATTCTATCTAATCACTTTGGGTACATCCAATCAACAAATTTCTCTCACTTGTATTTCTAAATTCAATATAATTATATAAAAGAAGAGTTATATGTCCATTTGATTTTTAAAGTTATATGTTGAATCTTCATTTTTTTTATATTGGCATATCGGCAATGCATGTAATTAGAGAAGACACAAAATGATATAAATGTGTAATCAACAAATTGTTTATTTGTTTGACAAAGAAGTGGTCAAACTAATAAACAAAAAAGTGGTCAAACTAGATCTTTCTCATTTCTAAGGATGTAGTGTAAATATTTTAGTTTTCAACATTTTTAAGTATATTTTCTGTCTTATTTTGTTCAAAGTGTAATTGGAAATCATTAAGAGAACTTAGAATCACATATATTAGCTATAAAATCTATATAATTTGGCTGCCATTGAAGTATTTGAGGGTGTTGAATCTATTTATAAATTCAAAAACACAATTTAAACATTTCCAAATTTAGATTTTACCAAAAAGAATTATCGAATTTCAACAAAACCCACCATAAAATTCAAAATGTAAAATATATAAAGTGCTCCATTTTTAAGTACAATGATTCTAAACTAATAATAAGCTAAAGAAATGTCACCTTAATGTCTCTTACACCAGCCTAGATCCAAATCCTAAGCTCTATCAAGGGCCGAGAGGGATCAAATCTCCTGAGGTGCAAACCTCTCCTTGAATAGCTCCTTAAGTGCAATATCCGAGCCACCTAATCCTAAGCTCTAAAGTCTCCAGTTTAAGTCTCATATTTACTTTTTACTTTGTATTATTTTTTTTGTTTATGGCCGACATAATATTTATTACTTTTTACTTTGTATTTTTTTTTTTTACTTTGTATTATTTTATTACTAGACAAACACAAAAACTCTAAAGTCTAAGTAAAAAGTAAAGTCTCTAGTTTAAGTCTCATATTTACTTTTTACTTTGTATTATTCTTTTTTGTTTATGGCCGACATAATATTTACCACCTAATCCTAAGCTCTAAAGTCTCTAGTTTAAGTCTCATATTTACTTTTTATTTTGTATTATTCTTTTTTGTTTATGGCCGACATAATATTTATTACATTTTACTTTGTATTATTTTTTTTTTTACTTTGTATTATTTTGTTACTCGACTAACAAGATCTCCCCATATTGGGCTGTAGAGCGCCTCTCGACGCAAAAACCTTAAACAAAACTTAATATCTCTTACAAAATCTCAAACAAAGCCATGTCAACCAGGACTAAATTCTTTCTCTAATAAGACTCATTCATAATCAATTGTGATGCCATTGCTGTTTAGAAAAAAATGAGCCAATAAGGTACTCATCATCTTCTCTTTCTCTTTGTGCATGTCTGACTATAAATATATAATGAGAGATTTTTAACTTTTGTTCATCTTTTCTATATATACCTTACCTTTGCATCTTCTTAAGGAAAAATGTTAATATTAATTCTACAAAGAATCCTTTTGTTCATCCTTTCTGTACCATACCCTACCTTTGCATCTTCTTAAGGAAAATTGTTAATATTAATTTTACAAAGAATCCTTAACAATATTAAATAGTATTCTTGTATTTAAATATAATATACAATTTTAAGCATATATCTTTGTATATATATATATTTTTGTATCTACATATGTGGAGGTTTTTAAATGTAGAATTTAAATACATTTTAATTGTATAATAATTAAGAAATGATAAAGTGATGGTTATCTTCTCTACTCAACTCAAAATCAATGGTTGATTATTGTATTGGTAGTTGAACCATGCATTGAAACTTTTCTTTTATTATAAGATTAAGTTTTAGTCTTTTAATTAGAAAAAAGATCTCAACCATTAACCGAAAAAAGTAATTATTTACATTGTTTAGTACCTATCAATTAATATTGTAATTCTTGGTAGGTAGATTTTTTTATAAAAATTTGGAAAAAATTTAACTCATTAAAAATGACACTTTTGATACTATAAACAAACTTTTTATTGGTTTCTTTATTTTTTTTGACAATTAATATAAAATATAAACAGTATTTGATGGGAAAAATGATCCATGACAAGCATTTTGCCAATCAAATTCCAACCTTGTTGAAACCAAGTAATCATTAACAAACAAAACAACATTTAATGCGCGAAAGGAATGCATATATATATATATATTAAACCATACATGTCATCTCATGATAGGCGCACTAACTTCCCACCGACTATAAGTACAAAAATTGACACACCAATAGAGAGTAATATTTTAGTTGTACATAAGAATCGCTTTGGATGAAGATTATGACGGCTGCCAATGGCTCGATTACACTCGGGAGGAATCACCTTTTCTGCTGAATTTTCCTCCTCGGCTTCTGAATTGGGGGGTCGCAATACTTCATGTTCAACAGTTGGTTCGATGCTCTCTTCTACCAAGTTTTTTGGATCACCGTGCTGCTCTTTTTCTTGTGAAAACTGAATGGCTTGAATTGCTCCCTGTTGTTCAACGGTTGATTTGATGCTGTTAATGGAATGTGAATTACCTGCATCTTCAACCTGTTGTAGGGGTTTTCCCTCACGATCAACTGTTGGATGCTCAATGTCTTCCTCTTTTAGATGTGGGTCTGAGCAAATCTTGCAGGCAGGAGGAGATTGCTGCTGTTGTTGATCTTGTGGAATCTGGGATAAAGTTGAGACCTTCTTCTTCTCTTCTACCAAGCATTTTTTATCAGCATGCTTTTTTTCTTCTTGTGAAGACAGGATTTCTGAGGAAGAGCCTTCAGAAACATGCCGATCAACAGTGCGTTCATTTTCTGGCGCTTCTGAGATATCATGATCACCAACTTCGTTTTCTTTGTCCATTGTAAATTCGTCTGGAACTTCATAGAAATCAGAATCGTCGTGAAGATGGCCATGATCGGTCAATTGCTGGTTCATATTTACGAACTTGAATTGTAATATATATTCAGTACTGTCTCCAATGATCGAATGCCTTCCAATGGAGTTGCAGATCATGTGTGGGACTGTTGATATAATCAAACTTGAATAATAACAGTGTCTTTGGAATTGGAGATGTACATTGGTCGGGGAGATCCTGATCCTGCCGTTGGGTTGAAGTTTTTACTTTGCTTGTCATTGTGAAAATGGAAGAATGCAAGTAATTGGTATCTTTTTTTGGGTTGGAGTTTTTACTTTGCTTGTCATTGTGAAAATTGAAGAATGCAAGTAATTGGTATCTTTGTTTGAAAATACCTGAAGAAGGTTGAA
Source organism: Larix kaempferi (assembly GCA_027924585.1). NCBI lineage: Eukaryota > Viridiplantae > Streptophyta > Pinopsida > Pinales > Pinaceae > Larix > Larix kaempferi. The sequence continues at coordinate 13,946,596 of BSBM01000017.1, read as the reverse complement.
GAAGGTTGTTTGATATATTCACTTCTGAAAATTGAAGAATGCAAGTAATTGGTATCTTTGTTTGAAAAGACTTGAAGAAGGTTGTTTGGTATCTTAGTTGTCCATTGGCATTCTTAAAAGTTTTCAATATGTTATCTTCATACTATGACATAGAAAGCGATTATCTTTTTAAATGCTTAATTAATTAACACATTTATTTAATTTGTGGTAGATGAATAGGGACAGGTCAAAAGTGAAGTGTCATGAACAAGTTATCTCTTACTTATTCTTCATGCATAGTTGTAATTATGCATTATTGTAATTATTGGTTATCTCATCTTCCTATATAGGAAAAACATACTTACTACTCCACCTTAAATTCTAAAATAAAAACATCTATTAATAATTAATCTTAATTTTCTTTAAAAAACAATATTTACTACTTCATAGTTTAGTTTAAAACGTTGTAAAACCGTATGTTTAGTAATAAATGAACTTATTTATATGTTTGGAATTTAAATATAGTAAAACTTTATTTATATTAAAAAAAATGAAAGATACATTCAACTTTTAAATCATAAAAAGATTTAATTATACTTGAAAAATTAATTAATTATAATTTAAAAATATTATAATAAAATTTTAATTATATTTATAAATTTAATAATTAAAAATTTTACCTAAATAAAAAAGTGTTACAATAGAATGAATTCGATTCACATTGGAAGGATTCGAATTCACCTCAAGTATAGGCTTAGTTTGCATTGGAACCATCTCCCGATAAAGTTCAGTGACCACCGATGATGAATAATCAGTTAACTGGGGTAGAACTGAGCATAATTGAATCATGTGGGCACCAAAATAGGGGAGGAGACTCCAAGGGGGCGAAATACAGTCTTGTAGTGGTCAAAATAGGTGCTCCTACACTCAATAGCAATGAAACTAGGTGTAACAGTCAGTTAACTAGGAAATCAAGGGGACAAAGTGCCCTAAATCATGGAACTGACTGTGCTAACTCCTAAAATCATGCATGAGGGTAAATTTGGACTTCAGTGATGTAACCAAGGCGCTTTGAGTGGAGAGGAGGGCTAATGGTGGCCAAAAACAAGCTCCAGTGGACCCAAAGTAAGGACTAGGTGTTAGGAGACTCAATTGCTAATGCATGGATGCATGCAAGACAAAAATGAGATGGTGAGACTATTCCAATACCAATAAAGTCGTCAGATTCAAAACTAGCGGAAGAAGTGAATTTGGGCATTTTCACAATGTGAAATGAGACATTGAGCTTGAAAGTTGGCGAGGAGAAAAACTCACCTAGTCATGGTCCTCTAAAACCATTTGGTAGGACGATGTATCCTCTGAGGTTTGAAGAGCAACCTCATAGCCATACATCCCACAAAATATAAACCTAGTAGCAATCTTTGCAATTCAAGGATCTATGGAGAACTCAATGCCTTCCATTTGGGAAGTGAAGCTATAAAGAATGTTGACCTCATCTATATTCATCGAATACTATATGATGTCGACTAGATGTGGAAGTAGTAGGTGGATTCACTACTTTTGTTGTGAGAGGTCGAAGATCCCAACAACACAATAGGGATGAATAAGTTGTGTGAAACATTGCATTGGAAACACATATCACCATGAGTGTATCTTGATATGATCATTAAAAGTAATTCACTCTAAAAGTGCTATTATGTCGTGTTTCTTATGTTATTTGTGATAGACTACTTATCTGAACTTGACACAGAAAAGAATTATGTTAGAAGGAAGAAATGTAATAGTTAAAGCCATCCACTTTCCATAATAGAAGGGGAATTGCTAAATACAAAAACAATAATCAATTTTGTTTAATAATTTTTGACAATATAACTAAAACTCTCGATTTTAAATCAATTAAAAAACTCTTTTATCTAAAAAAGAGAAATAAAATCAATTCAAAAATTGTAAAGAAAAGAAGAGAAAAATTATAAGAGAATCCATAAAAACATCCATACTAAAATTGTATGTATATGAATCTCCACAATAATGTCTACTTACAGCCATATAAAGTGGTAACATTGATTCTTGATTTTGGTTGGAGTTATATTATTCATCTTAAAAGATTTAAAATATAACCATATTATGAATTTAAGTAAAAACTCAAAAATCAAAAATATTTTTAAAAATAATTTATTATTCTAGTTAGAGTTATATTATTGATATTTAAAATATAATCATATTATGAATTTAAGTAAAAAATATTCTTAAATTATTTTATATTTTTTAATTAATATATATTTATTTTGATAAATAAATATATAATTTTATATTATTAAATTATATATTTATTTTTTCATGTTGAAATTTTAATTTATAGCACATTCCATTTTTTTATTGAAGTTAGTTGTACTTTAGTGTGTCATTAAAATAATGATTTGTTATCTAACTTAAGCGGTGGGTAGGATTTTTTTTTACATAGTGAGAAAAAACTTTGTGAAATTTTTACTATACTCCATACATAAGGCTAGACTCTATATGTAAGACTAGTGGCTGCTTTGAGTTAAACCAAACAACTGTAACAAAATTGATTATCCAACAAGACCAAAACATATTTATAAGAAGTGAGAGACAATAAAATACTGAGAGGGATCGATATGCATTCGTTGTTTGGTATGAGGTAGTTCCATAGTGTCCCCGCCAGGGCTCGAAGCTTTGCGTTTGGTACCGCTTGTGCTGACTGTTGCCCGAACAACTTTCTTCACATAAACCTTTGCTCGGCCAGCTTTCTTCACTGAAACCTCTATGCCTGTCATTTGTTCCTCTTCCTTCACCACAGGGGGGTTGTTCACTCGGGCATTGTTCTCTTCAAGCTTAATCTTGTTCGCCATTTCTGCCTCTAGTCCCCAGCGGACCACACCATCCTCTCCAATGATCGTGAGTAAGGGTGAAGGAAGGCCAAATAGTTCGGTGATATCCCCGCACTAATGAATGATAGTTTTCATGCGGTATGCAAGGTCCAAAATTCGGGCCTTCGAGTCTTCTTTGAACTCCCTAACATCATTTTGTATCTCCAGCAAAGCATCCATCATCACCGCTAGGTGACGAGCAATTCCTCCACTACGAGCTTCCTACGAGCGTTCATGTCGACCTCTGCCCCGTCTGTTGGGGGCCCTGTGGCACTCCCGGAGCATGTTGCACCATCCCCCACTGTTTACCAACACACATATCAGATGCATAATATCCTTCCAGGTTTGCAATGGCATAGAGAGGTTGCTAGAGCTCAAGACCACCAGAAGAAGACGAGCAAGAATGAGCTTGTAGACCTTGACGAGGGAGATGTTAAACCATAAGTATGGACCAACCTTATTAACCACGACATGATGATCCCTAAACAAGTCATTTCAAAGCACAGAGGAAGAGGAGAATGAATGCCACACCTTTCGCGAAGCTACCAGCGTCGTTTCAGCCTGCGCCTGACTCCCTAAGCTTGCTCCATTAATGCATGTCATGTCCATATTTATCACCCCATCCGAGAGGTGGGTAAATATTGAGACTTTAGCTAACTATTGGAACATAAAAGAATAAAAGCAAATTAATAATATCAAAGATATTTTATATGTTTGTAAAATGTAAAAATAAACATATTTAAAAGGTTAGATCTATTAGTAAGAAGCAATGAGTTAGAGATTGACATTATAAGGGGTATTTATCTTTGTTTTCGTCGAAAATAGTGAGGGCAAAAGCTTCTTAAGTTTGAAAGCTATATAAAATGATAGAGATGATTTCTTTAAATAAAGATATGTTTTTTTTTAAGAAAATGGAATCTTTATTTTTTCCAAAAAAATGTTTTAACACATTAGAAATGTTATTCCAATTCACCATATATTTTTTGAATTAATTTTTTTAGACTTTAAAATAAAAAAATTTAGATTTTAATTTTATTTTTCAAAATAATTTTACTAAATAAAAGTTTTATAAAAATATGTTTATAAAAAAAATTCAACATTTTGACAATATCACCTTTAATCATATCTATCAATAGCATAACTCCATAGTTGATAGGCTCTCCAAAGCTACATACACAGGAGAGGAAGGGAAAATACTATGGGAAGAATTTCAAGTTTCTAAGTTGATTCTCTAATTGTTGATGTATTTATAGTATTTTTATTTTTTTTATGAACTGTGACTAACTAGTTCTACATATATGGGGATGGGTTTATTAGTTCTTTGATGAAATAAGTATCAACATATAAGTGATTATAAATCTTGTTCAAACTTATAGAAGGGGAGTTGCTAAATACAAAAGCAATAATCAATTTTGTTTAATAATTTTTAACAATATAATTAAAATTCTCGATTTTAAATCAATTCAAAAACTCCTTTTATCTAAAAAGAGAAATAAAATCAATTCAAAAACTGTAAAGAAAAGAAAGCAAAAATTATAAGAGAATCCATAAGAACATCCATACTAAAATTGTATGTATATGAATCTCCACAATAATGTCTACTTACAGTCATATAAAGTGGTAACATTGATTCTTGATTTTGGTTGGAGTTATATTATTCATCTTAAAAGATTTAAAATATAACCATATTATGAATTTAAGTAAAACTCAAAAATCAAAAATATTTTTAAAAATAATTTATGATTCTAGTTAGAGTTATATTATTGATATTTAAAATATAATCATATTATGAATTTAAGTAAAAAATATTCTTAAATTACTTTATATTTTTTAATTAATATATATTTATTTTGATAAATAAATATATAATTTTATATTATTAAATCATATATTTATTTTTTCATGTTGAAATTTTAATTTATAGTACATTTCATTTTTTAGTGAAGTTAGTTGTACTTTAGTGTGTCATTAAAATAATGATTTGTTATCTAACTTAAGCGGTGGGTAGAATTTTTTTTTACATAGTGAGAAAAAACTTTGTGAAACTTTTACTATACTCCATACATAAGGCTGGACTCTATATGTAAGACTAGTGGCTGCTAGCCAAGTCGAGAATTGAGTTAAACCAAACAACTGTAACAAAATTGATTATCCAACAAGACCAAAACATATTTAGAAGAAGTGAGAGACAAGAAACTACTAAGAGGGATCGATATCCATTCGTTGTTTGGTCTGAGGTAGTTCCATAGTGTCCCCGCCCGGGCTTGAAGCTTCGCGTTTGGTACCGCTTGTGCTAACTGTTGCCCGAACAGTTTTCTTCACATAAAACTTTGCTCGACCAGCTTTCTTCACTGAAACCTCTGTGTCTGTCATCTATTCCTCTTCTTCCTTCACCACAGGGGGGTTGTTCACTCGGGCATTGTTCTCTTCAAGCTTAATCTTGTTCGCCATTTCTGCCTCTGGTCCCCAGCGGACCACACCATCCTCTCCAATGATCGTGAGTAAGGGTGAAGGAAGGCCAAATAGTTCGGTGATATCCTCGCACTAATGAATGATAGTTTTCATGTGGTATGCAAGGTCCAAAATTCGGGCCTTCGAGTCTTCTTTGAACTCCCTAACATCATTTTGTATCTCCAGCAAAGCATCCATCATCACCTCTAGGTAACGAGCAATTCCTCCACTGCGAGCTTCCTGCGAGCGTTCATGTCGACCTCTGCCCCGTTTGTTGGGGGCCCTATGGCACTCTCGGAGCATGTTTCACCATCCCCCACCGTTTACCAGCACACATATCAGACGCATACTATCCTTCCAGGTTTGCAATGGCATAGAGAGGTTGCTAGAGCTCAAGACCGCCCGAACAAGATGAGCAAGAATGAGCTTGTAGACATTGACGAGGGAGATGTTAAACCATAAGTATGGACCAACCTTATTAACCATGGCATGATGATCCCTAAACAAGTCATTTCAGAGCACAAAGGAAGAGGAGAATGAATGCCACACCCTTTGTGAAGCTGGCAGCATCGTTTTGGCCTGCGCATGACTCCCTGAGCTTGCTCCATTAATGCACATCATGTCCATATTTATCACCCCATCCGAGAGGTGGGAAGATATTGAGACTTTAGCTAACTATTGGAACATAAAAGAATAAAAGCAAATTAATAATATCAAAGCTATTATATTTATATGTTTGTAAAATGTAAAAATAAACATATTTAAAAGGTTAGATCTATTAGTAAGAAGCAATGAGTTAGTGATTGACATTATAAGGGGTATGTTTTCGTCTAAAATACTGAGGGCAAAGCTTCTTAGGTTTGAAAACCATATAAAATGATAGAGATGATTTCTTTAAATAAAGATATGTTTTTTTTTAAGAAAATGGAATCTTTATTTTTTCCAAAAAATGTTTTAACACATTAGAAATGTTATTTCAATTTACCACATATTTTTTGAATTAATTTTTTTAGACTTTAAAATAATTTTTTTTAGATTTTAATTTTATTTTTCAAAGTAATTTTACTAAATAAAGTTTTATAAAAATATGTATTTATAAAAAAAATTCAACTGTTTAACAATATCACCTTTAATCACAACTATCAACAACATAACTTCATAGCTGATAGGCTCTCCAAAGCTGCATACACAGGAGAGGAAGGGAAAATACTATGAGAAGAATTTCAAGTTTCTAAGTTGATTGATTTTGGTTCGTTCAGATCTTTAATCTTTAATTGTTGATGTATTTATAGTATTTTTTTTTTTTTATGAACTGTGACTGGTTCTACATGTATGGGGATGGGTTTATTAGTTCTTTGATGAAATAAGTATCAACATATAACTGATTATAAATCTTGTTCAAATTTATACATTTTTGTACTATTTGATTCATTATATGAATACCAATAATATAATTATGGTTATGAATGCAGAGTTATCTAATTCACTGTTACCCAACACACATTATATTTTTACATTATAAAAAAAAATATGTTTACACTGTTTCAGAGCTCTTTCTGTTGAGTAATGAAATCTATATTACATGTGGGCATCAATTAATTGGAACTAATGAAATCCAAGAGGTGCTCCGATCTTTAGCATGTTGAACCCGTGCCCGTCATGTATCATGCTCAGCGGAAAATTTTCCGAAGTACTACTAGAGCAAAACTTGACACCATAACAGAGAGCAATAGCTTACTCGCACAGATAATTCCCTCTGGATGAAGATTATGACTCCTGTCAATGGCGCGCTTATCATTCTTTCCACCGGGGTCTCCACTGTTAGGAAGGATCGCCTTTTCTACTGAATTTTGCTCCTCGGCTTCCGAATCAGGTGGCCGCGATACTTCAGTTGATTTGATGTCGTCACAGGAATGAAAATTAACTGCAGGAACAGCCTCTTGCGGGGGTTTATCGTCATGATTCACTGTTTGATGCTCCCGTAGGTCTTCTGCCATTCCTTTTCCCACTTTTTCTTCCTCTAGACGTGGATGATCTGAACACAGGCGCTCGATAGGAGGCAACTGCTGTTGCTGCTGATCTTGTGGATTCTTGGATGGAATTGAAGCCTCCTTTATCTCTTCTACAAAGTTTTTTGAATCACTTTGCTGCTCTGGTGAACAGAGAATGGGTGGCGTTGCTCCCTGTTCTTCAACAGCTGGTTTGATGTTGTTAATGGAATGGGAATTATCTGCATCATCAAAAACCTCTTGCAGTGTTTTAACCTCGTGATTAGCTGTGAGATGCTCCATGTCTTCTTCCATCATTTTCCCTTCTTCAGGCGGTTGCTGTTGCTGCTGATCTTGTGGATTCTTGGATGGAATTGAAGCCTCCTTTATCTCTTCTACCAAGTTTTTTGGATCACTTTGCTGCTCTTCTACTGGTGAACATAGAATGGGTGGCGTTGCTCCCTGTTCTTCAACAGTTGATTTGATGTTGTTAATGGAATGGGAATTATCTGCATCATCAACCTCTTGAAGTGTTTTTCTCTCATGATCAGCTGTTGGATGCTCAATGTCTTTTTCCATCATTTTCCCAGCTTCAGGCAGCTGCTGTTGCTGCTGATCTTGTGGATTCTTGGATGGAATTGAAGCCTCCTTTATCTCTTCTACCAAGTTTTTTGGATCACTTTGCTGCTCTTCCACTGGTGAACATAGAATGGGTGGCGTTGCTCCCTGTTCTTCAACAGCCGATTTGATGATGTTAATGGAATGTAAATTATATGCATCATCAGCTTCTTGCAGTGTTTTTCCCTCGTGATCAGGCTCTGTTGGATACTCATTGTCTTCTTCCAATATTTGCCCCACTTCAGAGGACTGTTGTTGCTGCTGATTTTGTGGAATCTGAGATGGAATTGCAGCCTCTTTTGTATCTTCTACCAAGCCTTTTGGATCACTTTGCTGCTCTTTTTCTGGTGAACATAGAATGGGTGGCATTGCTCCCTGTTCTTCAACACTTGATTTGATGTTGTCAATGGAAAGTGAATTATCTGCATCATCAACCTCTTGAAGTGTTTTTGTCTCATGATCAACCGTTGGATGTTCAATGACTTCTTCCATCATTTGCCCCACTTCAGGTGGCTGCTGATCTTGTGGATTCTTGGATGGAATTGAAGCTTCCTTTACCTCTTCTACCAAGTTTTTTGGATCACTTTTCTGCTCTTCTACTGGTGAACATAGAATGGGTGGCGTTGCTCCATGTTCTTCAACAGCTAATTTGATGTTGTTAATGGAATGTGAATTACCTCCATCATCAACCTCTTGCAGGACTTTTCCTTCATTTTCAGCTGTTGGATGCTCAATGTCTTCTTCCATCTTTTTCCCCATTTCAGGCGGCAGCTGCTCTTCTAATGGTGAACATGGAAAGAGTGGCGTTACTCCCTGTGAATTACCTGCATCATCAACTTCTTCGAGGGTTTTTCCCTCATGACCAGTTGTTGGATGCTCAATGTTTTCTTCCATCATTTTCCCCACTTGTTCTTCCTTTAGATATGGATCTGAGCACATCTTGACAAGAGGAGACTGCTGTTGTTGTTGATCTTGTGGAATCTGGGATGGAATTGATGCCTCCTTTATCTCTTCAACCAAGTTTTTTGGATCACTTTGCTGCTCTTCTCCTGGTGAACATAGAATGAATGGGGTTACTCCCTGTGAATTACCTGCATCATCAACTTTTTGGAGGGCTTTTCCCTCATGATCAGTTGATGTATGCTCAATATTTTCTTCCGTCATTTTCCCCACTAGTTCTTCCTTTAGATGTGGATGTGAGCACATCTTGACAGGAGGAAACTGCTGTTGTTGTTGATCTTGTGGAATCTGGGAGGTCTCCTTCGTTTCTTCTACCAAGCTTTTCTGATCACCATGCTCTGAAGTCGGAATATTTGATGAAGACCCTTTCTGAGCATGCAGATCGTCTTCATTTTTTGGACTGTGAGGCAATCTTTGGGGGTCGGAGTGCTCTGTAACATGACCTTCCGAAAAAATTTGAGGTGCTTCTGCGAAATCATGATCACTAAGTTCATTTTCTTCGTCCATTATAAATTCTTCTGGAGCTTCATAGAAATTGCAATCATCGTGGTGAAGAGAGTCATGATCGGTCAATTGGGCGTTCATACTGATGAACTTGAATCGTACTATATATTAAGCGCTTCCAGTCGAATCCCTGCCGATGGAGTTGCAGATGTGTGGGACTGTTAGCTATAATCGAACTTGAATAATAACAATAACTTCTGAATTGGAGATGTATATTTGGTCTGTATCTATAACGGAGGTAAGATCCTGCCGTTGAGTTAAGGTTTTTACTTTGCTTGTCATTGTGAAAATTGAAGAATACAGAAACTTTTATTTGAAGCGACTTACAAGGAAGGTTGTGTGGCATATTCTCTTAGTTTTCTGTTTGGGCTAAGGGTTTGTACCTTCTCGTCCTGATTGGAGGTTGAGGATTAATTCGGTAACGTATCCACTGTTTTATTGTCATTGAGTGTGTTTATTGGTGGGATCCAGCAACTTTTATTCTGCTCAACAGGATTAAAATTTTAATGAGACATTAGATTGTTGTGATAAGGTTTGAAGAGTAGATGCTGTTTTAGTTAGTGAGTGTTTATTGGTGGGATCCAGTAATTTTTATTCTGCGCATTAGTATTAAAATTTTAATGAGACATTAGATTGTTGTGATAAGGTTCGAAGAGTAGATGTTGTGATAAGGTTCGAAGAGTAAATGACCATTCTAATGTTAAAAAAGTATCTACTTTCTTAAAATATGTTTTTATATTTTATTTTTTAATTAACTATTAATTAGATATGTATATAACTAGCATAGCCACTTAATTTGTGGTGAAATGAACACGGATAGGGCACAAATTAAGTGCAATGAACAAGTTATCCGGTTACTTGTTCTCCATGTGCAGTTGTAATCACATGTTGTTTATGTCTCACTGGCATGTTACATTGTCTAGTTAAATATAATTTTTTTCCATAAAGTATTAGATAAATCATCACAATTAATAATTAATATTAAATTAATTGTGTATTTTAAAAGATGTAAATGAAACATTAACATACACATATTTAAAGATATTAATGGTAAAATTAATAATACCATTTAATTTCATATTGTTTAGTTATAATTATCTTCATAAAAAATCAATTTATCATATAGAAACAAATCATTGAAGGGGAATGTCATTTCCGAGCATAGTTAAGGTCCTTGGCCTTTGCTGCCACCATTAATAACTCAAAATTGCTCTGATTGGAAAGTGTCGAGTAGGACATCAATAGCTTCTAAGAATGTGTGGTCATCTCATATTAGTCCTTTGACATGAACAATGCCAAGTTGAACATTCCTTAACTTAAATGAGGATACCCATGAAACTCTTGGTTATGCTTTGAGTGCCAGATCCTAGATCTTGTAATCTTGCCCATTTGCACAAGGTCAGATTGAAGATGTTCATCATAGTAACCATGGAAAAATCTCCAGCTTCTGATCTATTGATCAAGGTCTTCCAAACTCTTGGTGCAACATCATCAAAACACCCTAGTTGGTCTATCACTTTATCCAAATTCGTCAAACACACCAAGAATATCCCCAAGTTGAGCATTCAACTTGCAAGTTGACTCATAAGGCTCTTTTGTAAGTGGAACAAATAGTCGACCCAAATTTTATGGGGGACCAACCTTTTGTAAAAGCATTGGTGTCTTGGATCCCATGTGCATATTGGATTCCTCTCATTCAAGATGGCATCCAAATCTATTGTTATGGTATTAGATATTTTTTAATATCATTTTCAGTTTAAGAATGATAAAGACATAATCTTCTGAAGTAGCCATTGGTTTATGGGATCCAATGGGAGATATATACACCATTGGTCCCTGAATTTTAATCTAGAAGAAGAAACCTTGTCTGTAGTTTTGGTGTGGGTAATGTTACCCCATCTTACCCTCCATTGGGACATAGAAACTTATGAGGAAATCCACAGGCCATCAAGATACATCTGGATAAGTACTAGTCCTTTGTACAATCATTGGATTATGAACAAGTCCCATTCAAATGCAATTGTTGCCACGAAAATGGAAATTTTAGTTTAAGAAATGTTGAAGCATCCTTACTAGGCAGCCCAAAATCAAAGGAAGGTTTGCAAAGTGTCTAAAAGCCCTCAAATCAAAGGAAAAGACGAGCCATTCTTTGTGTGGGAAAAGAAGAAAGAGCATATCCAAATCAAAATAGCTTAGCAACTCTTGAGAATCTTCAAGAGGAAAAAGTACCAATTCCAACCCTCAAGGAGCAACAACAAATCCTAGCAAAGCATAAACCCACAAGGGGTCCAACGAAGATGTTGTATTCAAAACTAGCAGAAGGAGTGAATTTGGCCATTTTCAAAACATGAAAGGAAGCATTGATCTTAGAAGTCCTTAAGGAGAAAAAATGGCCTTTCAAGTTTCGAGAGAGGCTCCTCAACTTTGCATCCAATAAAATATAGGCTCAGTAGCAGTTTTACAATTCAAGGATCTATGGGGAACTTAATGCCACTTTTAAGGCCATAGCCTTGAAATGTTTCAGGCACCTCCACTACATGATCACCTTGGTGCTCACTAATAGACATTGACATACATAACATAAGGTTGATGGCTTGATGAGTTAGTTTTGGAGTTCCTTGGCCTGTTGGCAAGGCACACCACAAATATGTTGGGTGCCCTTGCCTGAAGGTTGGGAGCGCCATAGACATTGGAAACTTGCATTAGTTGGATAGACCAGGAGAATCCTAGAAGGGAACTTGGCGAGGAAAAGAAGGTTGTTGGATGCAACCTCGTTTGCAGGCATGCACTATGCATGATAGATGAAGTGGCAAGAAAAACCAATTGGCTTATATATGACTTGACGAGACTTGGTTGGGTGCATATCAGATAGGCATACTTCATTGATTGCACTTGGTTGGGTGCACATCGCATTCATAGATGTTGGCTTCATGTAATTGGAAGGTGTAGCCCCTAGCTGCACTTGGGCATAAGACAATTGGGTGCACTTGGAGGCACCTTGTTGGACGCACTAGCATATAATGTTACTAGATTTCATAACAAAACACATGATTGGATTAACATAAGATTAATTCGTAAAATTTGTGATACAAGGAAGATTGATTTAACTTTCCCTACCCTTAATAATATAAGATAATTATCTTTATTCAAATTAATAATGCTTAAGACCTCTTCATCTATCAAAACTATAATTATCTTATTATTTTTATTTTCAAAATGTTCAAACATATAACTGACATTCTACATAATATTTACTATATTTTCCTTTATTATATATATAAAGCTCGATGGGTTAGCTCAAGTGGTTGAGAGCTATGAGTTGTAAGCATAAGGTCTCAGGGTCAAATCATTGGGTGGCTATGCATAGATATATAAGGGCCTTACTTGATGTCCCCATCGGGTTAGGCTCCATAATCAAAGCGGGCTCTCCAGAGTTATGAACCACATTGAATATATATATATATATAATTTTATTTAAATTATTTTTAAAATAAAATAAAATAATGTTATAATTAATGAAAGCAAAGTAATCTACTTACTTATCTTCCATGGTTGAGTGCTTTGATTTGTTGTTACTTTTGTTCAATTCAAATGGTAATGGAAGTCTCTACAAAACCTAACTACTAACCACCTCATATAAGATCCTTGTAAGCCTAATATTATTAATATTAAAATCATTACAACAAATGCATAAAATCAATTAATTTATTTTCTTCCAAGATTCTGCAAATATTATAAATATTATATAACATGTTTGAATGAAACTCTTAAAATTTAAAATTTGTATATTTCAAAATGTCACGTCCCCATCTTGACCCTATTGCATTAAAATTGTAAATGATGTAATATTGTTATAAAATCGTAGTGAGGAGCTCAAGGCCAAGGCCCCACCATCAATTTAGTGATGCATATGGTTTACATGCTAGCCAGGGACGTTGGAATTGCAAATATCATGTAAATATGCATTTTAATAAAATGCCCACAACTAGCTATGCAATGCAACAAGAGATGGGGGCATGATTTTACAAGGAATTGGGAGGGAAACATTCAAACCTTGGAGCCAATCAAGTCAAGCCAAGTGTCAATGAGAGAACCCATAAAACCCTCAACTACCCATGTTGACTTTTGTACCCAATCATTCATTTCTCCCAAGAGTTGGGTGAAGTAGTTAATGCCTTGGGGAATGGGAGGTATGGCTGTCCAAATTTTAGTATGGGCAATCCACCCTACATGGAAAAACGTGTTTTGCTCCTTGGGCAAGAAAAGAGCCATGAATTGCTCCCCAAGCCATTACCCATAAAGGATTTTTGCCTCTCTCATGTTTTTGGAGCTGCCTGGGTGTTTTCCCTCCACGTTTCTCCTGTGTTTCCTTGTTTTAGCTGGGAAGAGGGCGTTTTTGGTGTGGCATAACTATTGGGAAGAAGGGAGCTCGAATTGGGGTTTCATGGGGGGCGTTTGGGCCATTTAAAATTCTCATAACCTGTGGGAGAAATATGTTTTTCTCCCTGTGGTCGAATTCCCCTTTCCACAGTCCGTTTTGGTGTGCCCACGATTTGAGAAAAATCCATGTCCATCCTGTTTGTAAATCCCATTGTTGGAAATGTGTATCCATGACCAGTTTTTGAGTTTTTGTGTGTAGGAGAATGTTGGGGTTGAGATGGGTATCTGTTTCTTTGGCTTGAGCTTGAGTGCAAGCATCCATAAATGAAGAGGGTTCAGATTTAGCCTGATAAACCCAACTGTGGACTGGCTTGGCTTAGATGAAATGATTAGTTGGCTGTGTATGAGCATTGAATGTCCCATTTTCCTTGTAGAAATCATGCCCAGCTCGGGGGTGGTCTCTGAGTGTTGAAAGAATACAGGCTAGGCAGAGACCTATGGTTGGGTGGAATGTTGCAGCGACATAGCTAGTTGCTTGGGACCATTTCACCATAACGATAAGTGTTTTTCTGTCTATGTGTTTACTTATGAAATGTTATAATTTGATGGTTGTTTCTAATATGTTGAACGCATATGAAATGTGTGTGGATGATGTTTTCATTCCGCTGTGCATGTTTGCTTGATTTGCATATGCACACATCTGTTTTATTGTTGTAAATCTAATGAATCGGGTTGAGTTTATGTAAAAGCCCCACAGATTGGTATCATGTTCCCTTCCAGGAATTGGGTTCGTGGGAGGGGATGTGACAAAATGGTATCAGAGCGAAGGTTTCAACATTTGGGCCTTCATGGGCTACCTATCACAGTTGCAGAGGTAAGTATGCTTCCTGCTAAGCACTTGATCATTAAGGAAAATTTCGAAAATCTCGAAAATTTCAAATTTTTCTAAGTATTTTTTGAAAGTTTTCTGAAAAGACTGTGTCGACGAAATTGCTGCAATGGTCACAAGTTTTAACGTCGTGACCAGCGACGCGGTCGGTGAAGTTAACGCCGTGACCAGCGACACGGACGACGTAAGATCAATCGACAAGTTTTAAGCTAAAACACTGCGACATGGTCGGTGATTTTAGACTTAATTGTTGCGACGCGGTCGATGATTTTAGCCTTAATCGTTGCGACACAGTTGGCGATTTTATACTTAATTGCTGCAACACGATCGGCGATTTTAGCCTTAATCGCTGCGATGCGGTCGGCGATTTTAGACTTAATCGCTGCGACGCAGTCGACGATTTTAGCCGTAATCGCTGCGACGCGGTCGGCGATTTCAGACTTAATTGTTGCGACGCGGTCGACGATTTTATCCTTAATCGCTACGACGCGATCGGCGATTTTAGACTTAAATTTCTGCTACGCGGTCAGCTATTTTAACCTTAATTTCCACGACACAGTCGGAGGAGAAATGGCTAAGTCCGCCGAAACAGAGAATTTCAAATATTTTCGAGGGAGATCTTTCAGGTGCCAAAAGTTGAAAAATGCCATAGAACTTATGCACCAAATTGCGCGAAATCGAGGGATTTACAAAAAAAACAACGAGGGCGGTGCCCTCAACCCACCCTGCAGTGGCATAGGGAAGCCACAAGGGGGAAAACCCACTTGACCCCTGTCGTCCCCCAGAGACAATAGTTGGATGTATGAAAGACATTCTCTATGTTTGGAATGTGCACTATGAATTGCAGAAAGGGGGTGTGGAAACCTCATTAAGGGTAATTGGTTGCAATATCCATTATGGAGGATAAAAGGGAAATCTCTCACCTTAAACTATTTTTGTTTATAACCTAATACTTGTATGCTTGGAAAGTATCAAGAATGAATGTTATACACATGCATACATATATTGAATTTCTACTTGGTGAGAAGATCATAGCTAATAATTGCTTGTGTGCATGTTAGAGAGGCCATGAAATTGGATCAGCTATGATGTGGAAGAGGAAATTCCATGCTATAATGGGGAATTGAAAAAGGAGAATTCCTTAACTCCTCTCTTTCTATTGTATTTATATTTCCCAAGTTTTATATACTGAAAATTATGGCATAGGGATGGTGAAAATGCAAGAGAGTAGCAGATTAAATGCATATGAATTAGTGGGCATGATTAGAGAATCATCACATAGTGCTTGTGAATTGCTTATGCATGAGCATGATGTTGCATATGGGTAAAGGTAGTGAAGTTACACATGCAATGGCCCATTAATGGTATTGCCTATGGTTGATGACAATTAATGTTGTTGATAATGGTTGTGGGAATCAGACCATAGAATCATGATTGAAATGCAAGAGATTGGATAGATGAAATGAATATGCACTAAATGGCAAAGTAATAAACATTGCATAGTGCCTGTGAAAATGTTTGTGCATATATATGATATTGCATATTGGTAAAATCATGGTGAGGTTTTACACATGCAAAGAGACACTTAAGATAATTATTGTGGTTGCTAATAATTAGTTGTGTTCGCATTGGTTGTAGGACCAAAGACAACCGAAGCATGGCTAAAGATGTGGATTATGTTGTTGCATATGACCAACAACCTTATGAGGAAAGGATGTTGCAACAAATCTATGATCATGAGGTTGGCAAAAGGACTCTGTAGCCTTGGTAAGAGGCCAATTGATCAGGTAACATCAAACGATGTTAATGACAGCCATGCAAGTAATGTTTATTTTTGCTTAATTGCATGAATGTTGAAAGAGGATTTGGTAAGATCCCTTCAACTATGTTTAAACGATGTTGAATTGGTTTGCATGTGGTACTAAGTGCCTGAATGTGAATGTCAACCCACCGAGTATGGTCGGTGTGGGTAAGTAAAGGAAAGGAACCTTACACCCTATAGTTTCTTAGAAACCTCAATGCATTCATATGAAATTATATCATGCCATTTGTGTATGTTGGTTGTGAGATTAACAACCCAAGCAAGTGATGACTTATGGTCCTGTTGTAGTGTATGCCATATGAGATAGTCATGGTTAGGCCATAATATGTTGGAATGCATAGTATTCATAGATTAATGCAAGGTTGTATTGAGGGATTATGCATTTAGTGAATTCCTATTAAAATATTATGTAAATGTTGTGAATGTGCATGCATATGTGTGGGTGCACATGTTGAGATGCATTGTGTGAATGCATGGTTGTGACAATATATGTCTCAATGCAAATAGATAGTAGATGAAATGGTGAACTATTCTTAATTCTGAGACCATTTCATGAGATATTGTAAATGCAGGGGAATGAGTGCATGAAGAAGGTAGTCATGTTGATGGGCTACTAGAGTGCTTTGTCGGAAGGACAGAGTTGCATAAAAAAGAATATGGTTGTGACGTAAGGAATATTGGAGTTTTATTTAAATTGCAAGGATAATGTGACTGTGTCTTGCAATTTTATTATGATAATGATATATATATATATATATATATATATATATATATATATATATATATCATTGCATTTCAAATGTTGACAGTTGAAAGTGTTTGAATTATTAAGCGTTATAATTCTAAGATCACTTTAGTGACTGTTGTAGCAATGAAAATATTATATGCATAGATACTCACAACCTGTTTGGATGATTGAAGTTCAGATTTTCGGTAGAGAAGTCTTGTGTATGGCAATGAGGATGAGCCCTTAGTAAAGACCGGGATCTACCATGTGCAGAAGCGAAAGGTTATGAGAAGGTCCTCATGGTTGTAACTTATGCATGAAACAAATCTGAAAATTTTGTGGGTTAAGTTTATGAGAATAATCTCATTGTTGCAAACCTAATTTCGGTAGGAAAACAAATTTGAAATTTTGCTAATAATTGCTAATGATTGTTTGGCTTATATAAAATTGTGTCAGGAGGACATGTTGTAGGTGGATGTTCATGTATGGTAGCCAGTGCGAAACCATAATGAACAAAGTGATACCACTTACGAGAGCCAAACAACATGAGGATGGCCTCATGGAGACAGAATTGTAAAATCATGACTGAATTTAATTATTAATGCCATTGATTGGTTATGAAACAATTAGATTTGAAGTTTATTGTTGAATGTTGCTGACTGTTTGGCTATTTGATAAGTGTGCCAGGAAGACACCTTGCAGGAATACCATGTGTGATGGCCTGTAGAAGCCAAACTAGATTGGAAGGATCCCATGCTTTGGAAATGGGTTTCGGGTGAAATGCCATTGTAAATTTCGATAATGTCTCATCCGAACTGCATGTTGGTAAATCATGTGAGTGAGATAGTAAAATTATGCCAAGAAGGAATGTGTGGGTTATGGAACCTAAAAATATTGGGGTGGAAAACCGAAGGACTGTTGACTCAGAGAAGGGATCCCCCATTCTTCGCAAATGAAGAAAAGATACATCTGAAAAGGGATAAGTATTATGTAACCTTAATTAAGAATATACTTCTCTGGTTATTAGATTTAATATGCAGAGCATGTTTTATCATTTCATTATTATTCCAGACTTCTTGAGTGTGACTAAGGCCTGCATGACTCACATCGGAAAGGGATGCATACCTTTCGGGTGTTGGGTTATGTTAGGGTTGATAGTATTGACTACACCCTAAGGGAGTGGACGCATTCCTGGTGTTTCAATACTTGATAGTGAATGTTATGAAATATGTTTACAATTTTAGGACAACAATATTGATGAGCTTGCTTATCCTTCTTATGCTACTAGCTTACACAGATGCAATTTGGTGTTGCACACGGATGAAGCAAAATGAAAGGTTGTTGTGGAGGTATTGATGAAGGGTCGTTGCATTCCTAATGAACCTAGTCGGTGTACTGGTTTGGAATTATTTGCTTGGGTGTTGTGGAGGTATTGACGAAGGGTTGTTGCATGCCTAATGAACCCAATCGGTGTACTGGTTTGGCATTATTTACTTGGGTGTTGTGGAGGTATTGATGAAGGGTTGTATTTTACACCTAAAATATTACCATCATTAGATTCATTGTATACATCCCTGAGGTTCCATTGGCTAAGTCATTTTCCTGGAAGGGACATCATTGTGCTTCTGCTAGGTTTTGAGAGGTCATCGTAGGCTACATTCATGCAACCTGCGACGTCGCACCTTGCTCCATTACAGGGTGTGACGAAGTCAGTTAAATGGAAAAAATAGCTTCTTCGAGCTCATTCTCGAAGGTTGCTGACTTGGATCCCTATCCCTGACCTATTGGGGGAGCTGGCCTTCGGTTCCTAACCTCTTGGAAGGATCCCCTATCTCTCTCCTAGCATATATCAACCTACCATATCCATACCCTATCCACTTAGTCCTATATAAGTGAATCTCTACCCCTCTCCAAAGGGAGGAAGTCTATAGTGTCTACATGCTGGTGAAATCATCCTTGAGAGATCCCTACTCATCTATTGGGAAACTTATACTTCATTGGGAGGATATGGAAAATGGCTTGGATGGAGAAGGGCTGCAGCGTTAAGCCTTGGTTGTAGTTCTATGTCTTTACTATTTATTTCCCTATTTACAGTCATACAAATGCTTTCCACCAATATTGTTAATGTGTGATGATATTGAGTAGTTTACCTGCTTAACTGTTTACTTAGATCTCTTATTGTATAGATGCTCTTTACTCGTTTTGTGTTGTTCTTTGTATCTTAACAGGTCTTCCAGCTGAGATCTGACGACCACAGGATGTGGAGCAACATTTAGGAGAAAGGATTGCGAAGTAAAAGGTAAGACATCTAGCACTTGATCCTTAAGTAGATCTAGGAAATCCATTTGTAGCATGTTCTATTTGTTCTAGACTCATGTTGAGCTAGGGAGATCCGGCTCGCAACCACTCGAGTGGATTGTCCGTCAAACAAATCTGGCGATCATACTGGGGAAAACATTGCTTTCTAGTTGTTAAGTTGAATGATATTTTCAGTTGATTTCTTGCCAAGCCTTTTTATTTGTCATTTGCTTCTTAAGTTGGTTTTACCATCAGATCTTCGCTTTGAAGACTCTGATCAACTTCCTTTGGATCTGCATTCCCATTCCCAAACCTGTTTATTGCTCATTACTTGGAGATTTGGCTCTTTTTTGAACTTAGATCTCACCTATCGCACCTGGGTGATATACACAGAGCGACATTGTGTCATTCTTGGTCTCTGTTCTTTGTCTGTTGGCTTGTCATCACGACCCTGTCACTGTCCTTCTGCGACACTGTTGCACTCCCCGCATTGGTGAACTGCGACGTCGCACTGTGTACAAGAACATAGTGCGCCGATCTACCCTTTTTTCCATGCAAGCACCTTTTCTCCTCTTCTGTTTTGAGTGTGGTTTGTATGTAGACTCCCTCTGCACTGTATGATCTAGTCAGAGATCCCTTTTGCTTCATGTGATTGAGTTGTTTGGTTTTGTTGGAGTTGTTTTGGGTTCCCATTTGGGACAAATATGAGATTTGGTAGTGGTGGATACTTTGGTCTTCCCCACCTTCATCATTTTCACCTTTGCATTCCCTCCTCTCCTAGCCTAATCTGATCAAGTGCATTGGATCAGTTCCAGATCTCATTTTGCATTTCATTTGTGAGTCTTGCTTGCTTTAGTGCTGCTTGTTACTAGTTGACTTTGAGTGTTTGAATGTATTTTCAGCTCATTGAGTGCTTGCTTTCTCTTGAGAATTTTCTGAGTTGTTAGAGTGCTGCAAGTCATCTTTTCAATTCAAGTACCCATGTCCAAAAGCATAGTCGTTACCAAATTGTCATTTTGACGCACTCATTGAAATATCAAAAGTACTTCGCTTCCATTGTTTTTTCAAGATCATTTGAAGAACTACATATGCATTGGTATGTCTCATTTATGAATCTTTTGCAAAAGTTGAAAGAAAATTGCATTATTTGTGTTTTTCATGAATTATGAGTTGCTCATTTTCTTGAAAAAATCAGATAGACATCAACTTTTACAAAAGTAGTCCCATGCTTGGAAAGTTGCATTGTACCTTTTGATTTGTATGCTTTTAGGCCATCGTAGTGAAAGTGAAAAATTTGCACACTCTGCTTAGAAATCCTCTCTTTTCATTACTTAACATCATTTTCGTTTTGAAAAGAAAAAACATGTTTTGATTTGGCTTAGTAGTGTTGTGAAATTTTTTATGTTTCGTTGAAAAAATAAAAGAACATTTCAATATCATTTTTCGTAGATTTGGGATTGTGTTACATTGCATCGTTTTTGGTAAAATTGTTGGAAAGAAAAAGAGGATTCCTCCTTCCCATAGGTAGCATTCATCGAAAGAAAAGCATACTTTTTGCATGTAGTTAGGGCCTGCATTATGTTTCCGATTATGTACTCACCTCATGCATTCACCTAACCGTCCAGATAAAATTAACAGTAGAACTAGGGTAAAATATTTAGAAACTTGTGTGTAAGTTAGAGACGTGTTCCGGCATCGTTAAGCATGGCAGCTGTCGTTATTTGCTAGCACTATATCCCAGGGGTATTGTAGTCTTCCACGTACTTATCGGTATATCGAGCTCCTTCACGTACCCACCAAGTCACCTTGAGTACTTGGCGTATATCAAAGGGTGTATCACGTACTCGGTAGTATATCGGAAGGTCTCTTGCCAAACGGTTGTGCATTAGACAGCACCACTACGGATTTGAGCTCCCACGTACCTTGTGTATATCGGGAGACACCACTAGGATTCCTGAGACCAACTGAGTTAACCTTTTGGCCGTCTTAGCGGAGCAATACACCAAGAACAACCCTCAAGGAGTTACTACGCATGTACCGTCCAGGTAATCGGGCATGCAAGCAAGGGTACGTTCCCAATCCTCCTTGTCATCATATTGTTGGACCCTACGGTATATCGCGAGTTGCGAACCCTTGACAATCCTGTGAGGACCCAGACTTTGAATCCACTCGTATCACATAAGTTTGCTTTTGGTCTTAGTTTATGTAGGGTTTTGTCTGGTCTGCTTTTCTTTTAGCTTGCCTTAGGAGAAACTTTGTGTTTCAGTCACTCTGGCTAACTTTCCTTGGAGAAGGTCCCGTAGAATCCAAAACTTACCACCTGAATATCCCCTTAACCAGGAGCTAATTTCGAGGGTGAGGATGGATCCACATGCCAGGGTCGGGTCACACGAAGTGGAAAACCCCACTTTGAATGTTGGAGGACTTTTGTTTCCTCATACTCCTCCATATTGTAATGTCCCTTATTAGGAATTTTATTAAAATTGCAATTTTCCACTTTTTTCCTTGGTTCGACCTTTGACTAGTTTCGATCTCTAGGGCCCAAATTTGCTCCAAATGATCCCAAATATTCTGAGAAGGTATATGAATGATATTAGAACATAAATATGTGTTTCATGGATGCCTTTGTACCTTTAAAACACTTCTTCAAATACTCTTTCAATTCTGGTCAATGTAGGTAACTTTACTAGTGATTTCCCTTTGACTAACATTGGTCTCTAGGTCTCAAATTGACTCCAAATGCCTTCAAATCTTCAAGGAAGGTTTATGAATGATATTAGGAATTGAATATGATTTTCAGGGATAACATATGGCCACCAAAATACCTCTGCAAACTCTCTTAAGATTCTGGACCAAGTATGCAATTTTACTAGTAATTTGGGGTTCAAATTCCGCTAAGGTAAGTACTGAAAATGGCTTCCCAAATGCCTCAAAACCCACTCAAATTTATGAACAGAGGTATGTAATGTGTTAAGTATGTTATTAAGGTCTCATATGCACCATTAATGGTTTATTACAACTGTTCTCACCCTCTCCCATTCAACTGCAAAAATCCCCAATTCGACGCTTGGGGAAATGGCACTATTTCACCTCCCAATACAACTAAACTGAGTAAAAATGCTTCAAATGCTCAAGTACAGTACATGAAACTTGTAGAAGACATCCATGGCAATATATTGATCACAAATATATCAGAGAATCATCCATTCATTCGAAATCATCATCAATACATTGGCTCACAACAAGGTAGTGGGGAAATGGCATTGTTCTTCCATTAAAAATGAGATTTATACATTTATACTTGGAATTTTGACCTGAAACTTTCTGGAGATGAAGAACAGAGTATTTAATTCATATTACAAAAGAAATGGGGCATTAGAAGCTCTCCCAAAGAGTACAATATCTCACCAAAAACGCCCTCCCTCAAGGATCAAGAATATGCCATCAAAACTAGAAATGGTTGAAGGAGCAAGCTGCAATAGAAGAAACCATGAGCTGCCCTGTAGCTTACACCTACAAATAAAGACTCCATTAAAGCTCCAAATGAAAGGTCTGAATGGCCTTTCCAATTTCCAACTTGGATGGGAATCTTTCACCCTCGAAATTGGCTAAGGCAAGAAACTAGTCATCCACTAGCTCTCCCTCTTCACAAATGCAATTGCAAATTCTACAAATGATCAAAAGATGCTTTAATTATTTGTTATTGACATTTATAAACTTCTAATTTCCTCCATGGGTCGAATTCTTTCCAAGAGACTCATGCCAACTCAAGTTGGGAAGAGATTCCAAAGAACGCCACTTGTACAACAATTCCTAGTCTCCCACTTCCACCAAATCACATGTGGAAGCATCTTAGCTGCCCTAACACCCTTGAGCGCCCTCTTGGAGTCTATTTTTAGCCTTGACATGTCATATATGTCATAAGTCAGCCTTCAGGTCTGATTTGTGTCATAGGTGTCATAGCATCTTCATCATTGTTGTCATAGAGCTAGGGAATCTAGCCCAAGTGTCTCACTAGCTCCAAATTGCCTCTTCCTCTTCCATGGGAGTTACTCTTCCTCTATATTTCGACCTTGGATGAGTCATGCAATGAATAATACCTTTTGGAATCCCCCAAGTATGTTACCATTCACCTTGAATTCGAATTGGTGAGAGAATGATGCCAAGTGTAGTGGGGAAATCTAGCCATATGTGGGTCCCACTTCCTCCATGTGTCTTCATGATGAAATGCCACTTTGATTTTCACTTGTATATATTTATTTATCTCCTTTATTAAATATTTATGCCATTCTAATGTTCAAACATCATTTATTATCCCCATTATTCCAAATCCCAAAGCTTCCACCCCAAACCTAGGAAACTAGTAATTTTCCTCCTTGGCAATTATTTGACCTTTAGCATAAATTTGACAAACTCTAATGAATAGGGCCAATGTTATTAGGCCATTGTGACCCAATGCCAAATTTGGGACATGACAAATCCTCCCTTCCCAATATTGCTTGTCCTCAAGCAATTTTAAACATGGGTGCTGAAGAACCTGCTTTCTGTATAATTCTTTGAAGTTGCCATTGAATTGCCCAACCTTGAGTTTTTGAGTTTCCATGAAGATTTTAGAGAGGAACCACCATGCTTGCTGCTGCACTACTCTGATAAAAATCACTTTATTAAGTGGGGAAATCCATCTCCCATACTGCTTGTTTCCCCAAAAAATTTGAAACCAATGAGATAAAATTTATTCCAGGGTCCCATTGCTTGTATTGCACCCCAATAATTAAGAGTGCTCTCCAACCCACACCATTAGTTAAGAGGATTCCTGGATCCCATTTTCTTGTATGCATCCTTCCAAACATCATGAGTACCAAATATATATCATCAAAGTATATAACAACATAATGAAAATGTACATCAAGGATATGCTCCATCAAAGAGTCATGAAAGTGCTTATACCTCCAAGCAAGTAGACCGCCATTTTTCAAGTGCATACAAGCTTCAAGTGACCAATCAAATCTGCTCCAATGACATAGGTGAGGATCCCATGTCCTATAATGCTGCTCCAAAAGGATGTGATATGCATCAAAATATTCAACCATGTATTCTTTCATCCAAGAAGTGAATGAAGAATCTCCAATAAAATCTGAACCAAATAATGAGCAGAAAAAACAAGGAGACTTCAAATGAATCAAAGAAGTCTCACCCATACATCCCTGAATGTGAGAGTCATAAAGATATAACAAAGTATGTGTCTTGCAACAAAAATGTTCTCCAATCATAAATATATTCACCCAAGTGTTGGATGAAGTTCCTCCAACATCAAATGAATCAAATGATGAGCAAGAAAAACCATGAGTCTTCAAGTGACTCAAATGCATATCATAGGTGCATCCATGTAGATTTGCATCATCATAAAGTGACAAATAATGTTGCTGCAAATGTGAATAAGAATGTGCTCCAACCATGTCATCATAAAAGGTAAATCTAGGAGTTCCATACTCCTCATGTGGCACCATCAAAAAGAACCCTTTCACCCATACTTCATTGAGACTAATACTGCAAAACATGGAATTGTAGTATGTAGGAGAATGAACTAACTCACCCAAATGATCAAAAAGTGCATAAGTTTCATTATGGGAAGGATCCATGTGGGTAGTATCATGCAGCTCCTTCAAAAGTGAGAAACCTTTGTCATAGATTGGTTCCCATGTAGAGGAATCATGCTCTTCTTTAAAAATTGCATAAGCGTCATCAAGAGACAATTCAAGTTCCTCTTCCACCACATCAAGTGTTTGGATCTCTTCAAGTTCATCTTAAAACACATTAAGCACATTCAAATTTCCACATTTTTCATGATCCACCATGTCATGAGAATCCTCCAAACAATCCACCATTTGACAATCTGAAACATAGGAGGAAAAACAAGTATCTTGCAACTTTTCAAGAAGTTGCTCATTTTGAATTGTGAGCTTATGAATATCCTCATTATTCTTCAAGTATGCATCATGTAACAATTCATTAAGCTCAAACAAATGGTTTCTATCAAAAATCAAAGACATGAAATTACCTTTGATGTGGCACATTGCTCTTTGAATCTTCTCCATGTCTTCAAGGAAGGATGTTTCCTCCAATGAAGTAGCTCTCCAACAAGAATTTGACACCAATGCTTGAGTGTCATGGAGAATGTTGAGGGACTCTTGGATCTTCTTTTCATTCATCTTTAAGGACCCTTCAAGAAAATGAGGTTCTTGCAAATGAACCTCCTCATATTCTTCATTTTTTCTTGGACCAACTTCATGAAGCTCAAGTGGTGATGGGGAAGTTGATCTTGGCTCTTCTTCAACTGATACAAGGTCTTCATTATCATGCTTAATGAAACTTGTACTTGTAGAAACACTTTCAAAAGTGATCTCTATGTCACCAACATAGAGGTGTGAGCACCCATCAGTAGGTACTCCTTCATAGTTTAAGCATCCATCAGTAGATGCTCTTTGGTTCATGTCTAAGCTAGAAGGTGTCTCGAAATGGTCTTCCATATTTTCAATAGAATCTTCTTCATGCTCTTGTAATGTCTCTTCCTTTTGCTCTTTAAAGCAAGCTGAAGCATTTTTCCCCTTGTCTTCCTTAGGATCAGTATATTTGAAATCTCTTCTTGAATAAATCTCAAAAGCTCTCCTCAAGGAGGACATCATTTCATGCACACATATATGATACTCGCTCCAAGGGTTTTTACAAGAAGGGCATAAACCTTTCTTCACTAACTCCACATCTTTATTTTTGGGCCTATTTTCAAAAACATGTTCAGCATAGTACTCAAAAGACATGGCATTTTTTGTATTTTTGCTCGAAGCAAGATATTCTTGATATTTTTGATATTGTTGGGGCAAGGTTTTATATTTTTCTCTCCATCTTTGGAACTCGCTCATAGAATTATCCTTGGTTGGTGTGACACACTCATATTCATCAGATCTAAAGTCATAAGAATAATCTTCACTTCTCTTGAAATTGTAATAAGTGTTGCATGATGGCACCTCTTCCTCATACCATTCACATTCTGCTTCATATTGCTCATAAGCATCTGCATATTCCTCATAAGAATTGTACTCATATGATTCATCATAATAGTAAGACATGGCTTCCAATTATTCTTAAATGTATGTACCTAATACACAGGTGCAAGGACCATGCTCTGATACCACTGTAATGCCCCTTATTAGGAATTTTATTAAAATTGCAATTTTTCACTTTTTTCCTTGGTTCGACCTTTGACTAGTTTCGATCTCTAGGTCCCAAATTTGCTCCAAATGATCCCAAATATTCTGAGAAGGTATATGAATGATATTAGAACATAAATATGTGTTTCAGGGATGCCTTTGTACCTTTAAAACACTTCTGCAAATACTCTTTCAATTCTGGTCAATGTAGGTAACTTTACTAGTGATTTCCCTTTGACTAACATTGGTCTCTAGGTCTCAAATTGACTCCAAATGCCTTCAAATCTTCAAGGAAGGTTTATGAATGATATTAGGAATTGAATATGATTTTCAGGGATAACATATGGCCACCAAAAGACCTCTGCAAACTCTCTTAAGATTCTGGACCAAGTATGCAATTTTACTAGTAATTTGGGGTTCAAATCCCCCTAAGGTAAGTACTGAAAATGGCTTCCCAAATGCCTCAAAACCCACTCAAATTTATGAACAGAGGTATGTAATGTGTTAAGTATGTTATTAAGGTCTCATATGCACCATTAATGGTTTATTACAATTGTTCTCACCCTCTCCCATTCAACTGCAAAAATCCCCAATTCGACGCTTGGGGAAATGGCACTATTTCACCTCCCAATACAACTAAACTGAGTAAAAATGCTTCAAATGCTCAAGTACAGTACATGAAACTTGTAGAAGACATCCATGGCAGTATATTGATCACAAATATATCAGAGAATCATCCATTCATTCGAAATCATCATCAATACATTGGCTCACAACAAGGTAGTGGGGAAATGGCATTGTTCTTCCATTAAAAATGAGATTTATACATTTATACTTGGAATTTTGACCTGAAACTTTCTGGAGATGAAGAACAGAGTATTTAATTCATATTACAAAAGAAATGGGGCATTAGAATCTCTCCCAAAGAGTACAATATCTCACCAAAAACGCCCTCCCTCAAGGATCAAGAATATGCCATCAAAACTGGAAATGGTTGAAGGAGCGAGCTGCAATAGAAGAAACAATGAGCTGCCCTGTAGCTTACACCTGCAAATAAAGACTCCATTAAAGCTCCAAATGAAAGGTCTGAATGGCCTTTCCAATTGCCAACTTGGATGGGAATCTTTCACCCTCGAAATTGGCTAAGGCAAGAAACTAGTCATCCACTAGCTCTCCCTCTTCACAAATGCAATTGCAAATTCTACAAATGATCAAAAGATGCTTTCATTCTTTGTTATTGACATTTATAAACTTCTAATGTCCTCCATGGGTCGAATTCTTTCCAAGAGACTCATGCCAACTCAAGTTGGGAAGAGATTCCAAAGAACGCCACTTGTACAACAATTCCTAGTCTCCCACTTCCACCAAATCACATGTGGAAGCATCTTAGCTGCCCTAACACCCTTGAGCGCCCTCTTGGAGTCTATTTTTAGCCTTGACATGTCATATATGTCATATGTCAGCCTTCAGGTCTGATTTGTGTCATAGGTGTCATAGCATCTTCATCATTGCTGTCATAGAGCTAGGGAATCTAGCCCAAGTGTCTCACTAGCTCCAAATTGCCTCTTCCTCTTCCATGGGAGTTACTCTTCCTCTATATTTCGACCTTGGATGAGTCATGCAATGAATAATACCTTTTGGAATCCCCCAAGTATGTTACCATTCACCTTGAATTCGAATTGGTGAGAGAATGATGCCAAGTGTAGTGGGGAAATCTAGCCATATGTGGGTCCCACTTCCTCCATGTGTCTTCATGATGAAATGCCACTTTGATTTTCACTTGTATATATTTATTTATCTCCTTTATTAAATATTTAT
The DNA here is from genome assembly GCA_027924585.1 of Larix kaempferi. Taxonomy (NCBI): domain Eukaryota; kingdom Viridiplantae; phylum Streptophyta; class Pinopsida; order Pinales; family Pinaceae; genus Larix; species Larix kaempferi. The sequence goes on along the minus strand of BSBM01000017.1, from coordinate 13,918,069 downwards.
GCCATTCTAATGTTCAAACATCATTTATTATCCCCATTATTCCAAATCCCAAAGCTTCCACCCCAAACCTAGGAAACTAGTAATTTTCCTCCTTGGCAATTATTTGACCTTTAGCATAAATTTGACAAACTCTAATGAATAGGGCCAATGTTATTAGGCCATTGTGACCCAATTCCAAATTTGGGACATGACACATATTCACCTGCCTCTCATTCCCCATTGGATGAAGAAGCACAAATTCCCACTTCACAAGACTTACCTCTCGTCGCTCCGGGAGAGCCTGGATCATTGGAATGGATAAATCAACCCCAGGATGACCCCACAGCAGCTGTTGATCTTTCAGCAGCTTATTGGACATCTTCTACCGGTCACCCAGTGGCCCATTTTGTCGTTGCACCCCCACCCAGTCAGGCTAGTCTCGACGACCGCTTGACACCTTATCGCGAGCAATTGGTTCGTTTACGTGCCATGGGTGAGGAGTTTCGAAGTTGAAACTTTCAAATAAGGTTCGACGATAGACCGATCCCAGGTCGCTCTTTATCTTTCGAGCCACTGGAATCATCCACGCAACACGTGACCACTACTGAAACTGGTCAACCACCCATCCCTGCACATGCATCTCCTAGACAAGAGACCAGTTCAGTACCCCCCACTACCCAACCCGTTAAAGGACAATAGTCCAACATGCCCGTAACTACCACAGTTACGTCACCTGCTCCTCCCCCACCCCAAACTTGGAGGGGAGGATACTCTTTACCCCCTACCTTCTTTACGGGTAGTGGTAATCCTATAGTGAATAATCAACAACCTGTGTTGGGTCAACCTTTACCTAGTGGTCAGCAAGTTGTTTCTAGGGGGAAACCCCCGTCTCTAAACCATAATACCACAGCCGGAGTTCCTATCGGTCCTTCCATTGGAACTTCCCTACCTCCTGGACCTTCCACTTCGAGACTATCCCATGTTGGGGGACTATCCAACATAATCCAACCTCCATCGAGTCAAGCGTATCCAGGTCATTTTAACCCTGTGTCGGGTCAACAGAACCCCGGAAACACACTCTACGGGGTACCATACCCCGGTAATCCTTACACTCTTTGGGGAAAGCAAAAATTTTTACAACATGGACCCCCACTTTCAGTCCCTCCACCCACATTTGGTCCACCCCCACCTCCCGTTGGAGGCGGTGGGCTCCCATATAATTCTGGAGGAGGTGGACCCTTACCTTCTGGCGACGGTCCACCTCATTCTGGTCATCATGGCCCACCACCCCCCGGAGGCGGGTGGTGGAGGACCATCCCACCCTGGAGGTGGCGGTGGAGGATCATCCTATCCCGGCGGAGGAGGTGGAGGTTCATCTTATCCTAGTGGTGGTGGAGGCGGACCACCACCCTACTATGGCGGAGGTGGTGGAGGAAGTTCTTACCCATCTGGCAGCGGCGGTGATGGACCACCACCTCCTCCCGGGGGGAGACCCATCCTATTCTGGCAACGGTGGTGGACCACCACCTCCTCCTGACAGAGGCGGTGAAGGCCCATCCTACCCTGGTGGTGGTGGCGGACCACCACCATTTGGAGGCGGGCCACCCCCTCCCGGAGGCGTAGGCGGGCCACCACCTTATGGTCATGGGCCACCCTATTATGGTAATGGACCACCCTACTATGGCGGTGGACCTCCATTTGGTCCGAGCGACACATACCCCTACGGCCAGTTTCGTCTTGGTACACCTTATGGTCAATCAATGCAAGGTCCTTATGCACCTTATCCGTACTATCAATACTCGCAGCCTAATCCACAGTTTCCCTTTTTCGCTACTCTGGACCTACCTGACCTGTCTCGTTTGATCAACAACCCCATTTACCACGGAACCAATTGACCACCTATTCCAGTGAAACTTCCGTCTGATATCCCAAAATTTGATGGCAAGCCGGGTGAGGATCCTAAAAATCACGTGATGACATACCATTTATGGTGTTCATCCAACTCCCTAATGGATGACTCGATCCATCTTAGGTTGTTTCAAAGGACTCTTACCGGTTTGGCTGCCAAGTGGTATATTGAACTACCACCGCATTCTTTTCCCGATTTTGGTTCTCTTGCTATGAAATTTTTGACTCACTTCCAACTGCCTATACGATACGAAACTGGTACAGAGCTTTTAACCTCGCTCCGTCAAAATACCGCCACTCACATATCAGATCATATACATGAGTGACGAAGGAGACGACGTCTCATCAAGGCTCCTATTCCAGATCAACTCCTGGCAGACTGGTTTACGAAGTCTCTCCAACTCACCATAGCACGAGATGTTTCCATGGGCAGTGCTGTCATTGAAGAACAAGCCATCGCACGTGCCCATTTGCTAGACTTAGGCTATGCTCAGTACGACAACTTGTTTTATATCCTTCCTGACACACCCCACAACACTTATGACCCCGCGAAACCACCCAAGGGACCCCAAACTGATGGCATCATTGGATCCCTTACTACCCAGCCTTCTTCTCAAACTATTGGTTCATTGAATCCCCAGGGTTCTTCCCCATCACCAACACAAGCTGATCACAGCACCACCAAATCACCCACTCCTGCTTTCACCGAAGAAGTGAATTCTGTCTCATCAGCTTCACCTCAAAAGTCTGGTGGTAAGAAGAAGAACAAGGGGAAACCTAATAAGTCTTCCACACAACAGAAACAAAGGAGCACCCCTGATGATACCAAACAGAAAAGGAAGTTAAAGTATCCTTGTCTATTGTGTGGTGATGGCCATTTCTCTAAGGAGTGCCCCCATAGAGACGAAGTTCAAAAGTTTCTTAAGGGAAAACCCACACCCGCGGTTCTCAACGATCCTTTCCCTACTCAAAATCAGTAGTCGGTCACTCACACTTCCTATTCCCAAGGAGAAGCACCCAACACCGCACATGTTCTCATGGTGCGTAACGAGACCATCAACTTGAACACCCGTTCTCGTTCGTATGACTCTGTTCCAGCTAAAGAACCTGTTGGAAGTAATGTTGAAAAAGCTTCCACCTCAATGCCTGAAGTCGCCGTACCAACTTCTCCTCTCACCATAGAGAAGCCTTCTCTAGAATCAGTATTGCGTCCACCCAAGAGCACGATTAGAAAATCAGTTTTCAATCCTAATGCTTGGGCTACTCAAAACTACAACATTGTAGAGGACCTAGCGCAAGCTCCTTGCGCTATGTCGACGCTGGAGGTTTTGCAAAACTGTCCTAATCAACGCAAAACTCTCCTCGCTGCCATCGACGCACTTGACCCGGATTCATCAAATACCATTATGTTCCGGCTGGAATACTTCAAACCAATGCTCTCCCATCAGCTGGCATTTCAAGTTGCCACAAACATTGTTGGGAAGATAATCCATCGTTCTGTTTTGGACGAGGGCGCCTCACTTCAGTCATGTCAATCTTATGTTGGAGAGCCATTGGCTCTCCCGAGTTGAACCATTCTCCTACCACTTTGAGAGCATTTCACGGATGTGGCTTTCAACCTCATGGGCTGCTACAAACTTTACATGTCGAGCTGGGGGGCAAGACCACAACCATTAACATGGAAGTAGTCGCTGCCCCATTAGATTACAACATTATGCTTGGTCATAATTGGTTTTGCGCCATGATCGCTGATCCGAAAACAAGATCTTTGCTACTCTATGACGTTAACATGAATTGCATAAAGAGCATGAATGAAGCTCACAAATCCATAAGAAGAGAACCAAACTGCATAGACAATACGCACATAAAGACAACAAGTTGATAACGAAGTTCGTCCAGGATGGACTACGTCTCCGGGCCTGCTTCTCAATAGGAGGGCCGATCTATAATCTCAGCATAAAGTCAAAATACATAGTAATGATACAATGATACCTTGGCGACAATGGCCAGGAAGAGAACTACTGCCCAAAACACAACAAGACTGCTTCCAACAACTCCGAAGCCTGAAGGCGGTGTAAAACGAGTATAAACACTCGTACCTTCCTCCTGCAGAGCTACGCAATCTCCCTTCTCTCCTTTAGCTACAAAGTCTCTACTCCAAAGCATGCCTGGCAAATGGAGAATAAAAGGGTTTATATAGCTTGAGAAGACCCCCTTCACATGTTTCTCATGAATTCTTAGTTACAACAAATTTGCCTAATTGGGCATATGGTTGAAAACCTCCAAGTTGGTTAGGCTCTTAAATTATGTAGTTGTTCCCCTTTTAATATTCCAACCATATAGTTGGTTATAGTTTAAAACTATACCAAGTATAAGTTGAAATTCACTATAAAAATCCATAACCAAAGTTTAAAAGCACATGTGGTAAAAAGCCATAACCAAAGTTTTCGAACCCACTTTTAAAAGCCATAACCATGGTTTTAAATAACACATGTGTTTAAAGAGTGGCGCGTCCCACGTGGTGGCTGTGCCAATGGGAGGAGGGGATATCACATGGGTCGTAACTTTCGTGGGTCGGCTTTGTAACAACCTTGTCACATTGAAAACCATGGGTCGGGGCTTGCCCCGGCCCCTTTTTGCGCCATTATAAACCTCCTCTAGTTTAAATATAAGAACCTTAACACACATACCAAGAACCACATGTAGCCCGAGTGGTGAAGGCGCTCAGCTTTCTTTATAGAGGTCATGGGGTCGAACCCCGCGGAGGCCATAATTTTGCACCTGACCATTTTGGCCAATTCGGGCTTGCCGCGTGGCAGGCACCGATTGGTCCAACTCATCGGCCAATTGTCGGCCAGCTTAGCTGAGTCATCTGCCACGTCGTCGAGCCGTACTGCCACGTCACCATCCGTACGCCCAGTCATCAGTATGCCAGCTCGGGTCCATACTGCCATGTGTCACCTTGTGATTTGTCCGTACTGTATGGATGCCACTTGTCACCCTGTCAGTGGTGCCACGTGGCACCCCCATTTTTCCAAATTTGCTTGTTTCATCAATACAATAGAACGCGATAACTTTCTCATACGGAGTCCGTTTGAGGTGAAACGAACGTCGTTGGAATCGTCTCGACGAGCTCTTAGATATAACACTAGTATTGCTGAGATTGGAGGACATTGAATTTTTGACCTTCTTGGATCCTCCTGGATCAATCGCGGTTTCCTCATTAGTCTTTCGCATAGTGCAATTCCCCCATCAAGGCCGAATTGTCACAGTCAACCAACTGGATTTTTGTGCACCTGACACCACTTCTCACCCAGGCGATAACGTTCCTTCCATTGGACAATCTTCGCAGAAGTATGAGAGTGTGGGGGTTGGCCTCCTTAAGGATTCATCCCTTATGGGCGTTTTTCCTACTCCAGATCCACCCAACCATGTTGCCACGGTGAACATGATCTCCTCGCAGACTTTGTTTATTCCCAACTCCACTGATTCATGGCTCCTACCTGATGAAGCCACCACACACCTGATTGGAGACATTATGCTTTTGTCACTCGCCAAACTTATGTACGAGGCTATCCAGTCAGCCCCGAAGGATCACTTAGCTATGACCTCCACCCCTAGTTCTCTGCAGCGGACATCATCCAATCCATTCCTACGGACTTTTCATTCCGATGAGTCCATTATGGAAATCATGAGTGCGGATGATCCTCCGTGGGAAGGCCTCCATCATCGTTCGTCTTCCCTTCCCACTTTGGCTACTATAGAGAAAAACATTCACACCATCTCTACACCGGATGTCCTTTCTGGCTCTCAATCTTTGATACTCGCGTGTCAAACTAATTCTGAAGGCAACTTCGCCAACATTGAGCCTACCACTTTGATCGACATCTCGATTAAACTTGGTGTAGTGGAACATATTCAGTTATGCCAGAAGTGTTCCCCTGAAGAAGTCATTACTGCTACGGCCTTATTCAAGCGATTTCGAGATGTATTCGCTTGGACCTACGAGGAGATGCCTAGGATAGACCCCTCCATTTTTTTGCAGGAGATCAGAACCTATCTCGACATCAAACCTGTCCGCCAAAAGTTGCGACCGGTACACCCCCGGAAGACTGCGGCAATCAAGGTAGAGATTGAGAAACTCTTGAAGGTCGGCTTCATTTTCCCTGTCCCATTGACAGAGTGGATCTCTAACGTCGTCCCTGTTACTAAAAAACAGGGTACTATTCGTGTATGTGTCGATTACCGGGATATCAACAAAGCTTGTCCCAAGGATAACTACCCGACTCCCTTTATCAACCAGATTATCGACAATTGTGCCAGAAGCGTCATCTTTTCATTTATGGATGGCTTTTCTGGGTACAACCAGATTGAGATTCACCCCGTCGATCAACACAAGACTGCTTTCATCTGTCCTTGGGGAACGTTTGCATACTGTAAACTTCTGTTTGGTCTTAAAAACGTTGGTGCCACATTCCAGCAGGCCATGTCTTATGCTTTCCACGATGTGAAGGACTTTGTGGAACCTTACTTGGATGATCTCCCTGCCTATTCGAAGCAGCGTGAGTTCCACTTCGATCATCTGACGGTCGTTTTCCTCAGATGCAGGCGGTACAATATCCGTTTGAATCCTCATAAGTGTATTTTATGTGTCGAGTATGGATGCCTCCTAGGGTTTATTGTCTCAAAAGATGGGATCCGCATTAATCCCTCGAAGGTGGAATCCATCATCGCTTTTCGTTTGTAATTTCGCGCAAAAGACGCAGGGATACACGAGATTGATGAAGAAAGACATCCCGTTCATTTGGGACGACTGCGCTCAACAATATTTTGATAGTTTGAAGCATGCCATCACGCATGCCTCCATGCTCCAACCGCCGAATTACTATCGAGATTACATTCTATATCTCGCTGCTTCTGAAACCACTATCGCCATCGTTTTGGTTTAGGAAGACTAGGACGCCCAAGAACATGTGATCTATTATGCCAGCAAAGGTCTCATTGACATTGAAACCTGGTATTCACATGTTGAAAAACTCGCTCTCGCGGTCATCGTAGACGTGCAGAAGTTTCGACACTACATTTTGCTCCGCACCACCACTATCATCGCCGATTCAAACCCCATGTACCACGTTCTGACACATCAGGTGCTTGGGGGCAAGTATTCACGCTGGATCGTGATACTGCAAGAATTTGATCTTCTTTTCAAAAAAGGCCAAGTCTAAAAATTCATTGGTGTTTACCGAGCTCATCTATGACCTCCCCCCTACTGATGAAGAGTCTGAGCCCAATGACTCCTTTTCGGACGAGTCATTGTTTCTTATTAGTATGTCTGACCCATGGTATGGAGATATCACATTGTATGTTCAAACCCAACGTTTTAGTCCTCAACTGTCTCGTGACGACCGTCGTCACATACGCCACCATGCAAAGTATTACTTGATCATCAGTGATACCTTGTACCGTCGTGGTGTCGATTCCATTCTTTGACGTTGTCTCACTCACGATGAGGCTGAACACATTCTAAATGACTGTCATGTTGGGGCATGTGGCGGTCACCTCTCTTGGATGGCTACAGCCCATAAGATTTTGCGCTCAGGATATTATTGGCCTACTATCTTCAAAGATTGTATTGAGGCCGTCAAAAAATGTCATCCATGTCAACACTTTCATACGAAAAAGCGCACCCACCCCGCCCTGTTACACCCAGTTATTGTCGTTGGCCCCTTCGCTAAATGGGGCATAGATTTCATGCATTGTAAGCCTACCTCGGCTGGGTGGCATATTTACGTCATTGTAGCTATGGACTACTATACAAAGTGGCCGAAGCAATGTCTACATACACGAACGACAGCAAGACCGCCACACTCTTGATGTTCAATCATGTAATAGTGCGGTTTGGAGTTCCTCAAGCGATAGTTACTGACCATGGTTCTCACTTTATGAATCACATGGTTGACGAGTTGAGCGATAGATTGGGTTTTCACCATGAAAACTCAACACCATACTACCCACAGTCGAATGGACAGGTCGATGCCATCAACAAGGTCTTGAAAACTATGGTCCAACGAATGGTAGGTATGCATAAGTCCAATTAGCATAATATGCTCTTCTCTACAATTTGAGCTTATAGGACTTCCGCCAAAACCGCCACTGGATTTACTCCTTTCCAACTAGTGTATGGATTGGAGGCAGTCCTCCGTATAGAGTGTGAGATCCTGTCTCTCAAGCTCGCCATCAAACTTCTCCCAAACACTACTGTCGAGGAAGAATGTTTCCTCTACCTCGCTAAACTCGACGAAACTCGTCGAGATGTCGCCCTTGCCAACTAGGCTCATAAGAAATGCATCAAAGCACAGTACGATAAGTCGGTAGAACCCCGCACTTACAGCGAAGGAGATTTGGTCCTTACATACGACCAAAAACATGATAAGCTGGGGGCAGGCAAGTTTGAGTCCATGTGGCATGGACCTTACATAGTAAAATGTGTTTTAGAGAAGGGAGCTTATGAGCTTGAAGACTATGACGGGATATCTTTGGGTGAGCCCCGCAACGGGCTCTACCTGAAGAGGTACTATGCTTGAGTCTTTCATGCATGAGTACTTTTGTATATACTGTACATGGCATGCATTTGTGTTTTCTGTGTGGTGTGACGCTTTGATTTCTTGCGTGCTTAGGTCTTGCTTCATTTCTTATACCATGTTCTGTCTGCGTGTGCAGATGGCAACTTGTTTCGGATTCGTGGACGGCGCCAGTCGGCATACCCGCAACCTTGCTTCGGCAGCCTGGGTTCTCTATTCACCTACAGGAGAGCTTATCATCTCAGGGGGGATGTGTCTAGGCTTCGCAACCAACAATGCTGCAGAATATCAAGCAGACATTGGAACCCTAACAGACGCCATTTCTTTGGGTATGGACCATGTTGTCATCCACCTGGATTCTCAACTAGTGGTCTCTCATCTTAATCGAGTCTACGCTATCTGCGACCCTACCTTACTCCATCTTTATCGACGAGTCCATATTTTGGAAAGGTCCTTTGATTCCATTCAGTACCTGCACATTCCAAGAGACGTTAACACAGTTGCTGACTCTATGGCCAACTTCATCTTAGATTGGTACATTGCACACACATAAGCATATTCATGAACTGTTAAAAGTAGACATAACATGTAATTAATTCATTTTATAAGCAAACACATAAGCAAGACCACATCATTCACTCATTTGAAACACATAATGTATAAATCGTTGGAATGTATGTATATATATATAATCTCAAAAGGTAGTACTGGTACAAAATTCTGAAGCACGATGGCTTTCAGTGAGTCTCTACAAAATCTGAAGCCTCGCAGCTTTTAGTAGTACAAAAAATCTTAGGCCTCTCAGCTCTCAGTACACACATAGTAACAACATATGGCCTATCACCTGGCCCGTACAGCCCTAGTAGGTCTAGCAGCCCTAGCCTGTTGAGTCTGGAAACAATCGACTGCTCTCGCAACCCTGCGAAGCAGCGCGTTGAATCGCGCAGTAGCTCCAACCATGTGTACCTACATGGGCCGCGACACCTCATCTACCGACGGCTGAGGAACGTCTAGTGTCAACCCACTCAGGTTGGCATAGACTCTATCCATCTCCGCGGTGGCAGCGTGCACAGCCGAACCCACAATTGCTCCCTCTCCTCTCTCTCTCTCCTATCAAGAAGAGAGGTCCCCACTGGTCGTACAGGCCCCACATCTGCACACACATGTTGTTCACCTATCAGCACTATATTAAAAAAAATCATAAATGCACAAAACTTTAAAAAGTACAAGGACCATTTTTTCTTACTAAGGTCTCCCCATGTTGCTCCCTCTGGCAGCGGCAAGTACGGGTCATCTCTAAAGTCCATACCACTGTATGGGAAATCCTCCACCGTCAGTAACTGGCCCTCCAGCCAAGTGAAGAACTCAGGAGGGTATCCAATAATGGGGCCCCCACCATGTCGAGCCATCACATCGATCCACCTAGACATGTGAGGATCTCTAGGATCCCGATCCTCCAATAGTACTTGAGGACACAAAAGGGAAACCCGTTCCAATAAGAACGAGATCACTATCAATCCATAGCCAAACTGTTTGAGCTCTCCCCGCCGACACTTTGTCAGTTGAACTCACATGTTTGCAAGGACTCCCTCGCACCAGTTAAATATCTTTGGGGACATACAGTCCTCCGCATAAAGCATTTGTGCCCTGGTGGCTAAGTGAGGAGCTTGGCTCCCCGCCATCCTCGTAATGATGAATAGTATGGCGCGTAATGGACGTTCACGTACATATTTAATGGGAATCTTCCCACTAGATGCATGGGTGTTGGGACTGCAATGTTGTTGGATCATATCATCCACGATCCTATCACTCCCACGTGATCCGGTAAGTAGCACATTGTCCCCTCTTCGGGACAATCCGGTCAGAAAGTAGATGTCCTTGACATCTATGGTAAGCTCGTGCTCATCGATCACAAAGTATTGTTGGGCCACATCCCAGCATCGGAGCATATGAGTCAATAATGGGATTTGGGATCTCATCCCTTGAATGCAGAAGAACTTGAGGAGCCCACAGTTCCTCAATGCTTCCACACATCATGGATCATTTGCAGCTTGTTCATCATCCAACTCATGCTCCCGTTCTCTCCATTCCAAAACCATTTTGGAAGCTTGGAACCTGCCAATAGGAGAGTTTTAACAATGTTAGAACTTGCTTCAACCACTAATAGTCTTTCTTTTGAGCTTGTCTTGGCATTGGGGATTGTCATCGCACCTCATTTTTACAAACAGAGCAACGTCGTCGCAGTCCAATTGTGATACCTTAACGATGACTCAGTCTTGTCGCAGGTCCCGAAAGGGCTAACTGTGATGAGTCGAGGGCGCAATGGCCCTTCCCAAATCAAGCTAAAACAAAAAAAAAATGACTGAAATTCAAAAATGTAAAGCACTACAATCATGCTGGATGAAGTTTAGGGTTACCTGCTCCTGACGGCAAGTGAAATGGCTGCTCGTAGCTCCCGGAATCGATGAGTGAATATTTGGCTCCAAATGGCACTACTCCTCCCAAATTTGGCAAATAGAACAATAGTGACTATATTTGGTTTTTATTTCTATTTAAAAACAAATGGAATATTCCTTTTTCAAATATTTTGATGCCGTTATGCCATTTGTTATAGTTTGGATTGATTTTATTATATTTGAACATTCGGTTGACTATTTGACCTAGTTTCCGAGTGCGCAGGAGTTGTGAAGTGCCTTTCTACGCCACTTTCGCATTGGAACAGTCATCTCAGGTATGAACGCCTCTTGTGCATTTTGTCGTTTATCTTTTCATTTCATTAGATTGTAATTATTTAATGATTATGAGCTTACTCTTTAATCTTTCTCGTGCCCTCAAAACTATTAGAATACGTTACTGAGTTACGATTTATCACTTTTTCGGACTCGTTAAACTCCTATGGAAAAGGAACCCCCCCCAGAGTCTGTCTTTAAGCTCTTTTCATGCTCTCGAAATACGAAAAGATTGCCAGGCGAACTTGTCACGTTCACGCTTGTAAAATAATTTGAACGGTCATCTTCCTGATGATAGTTTACCCCTTTTTTGGACCGGGGGGCACTGGTTACGAAAAAGGTATACTCCAGCCAATCATGATTGGAAGAGTCCTCTCCTGCGTTGTTTTACCATTTTTCGGGCAATGAGGCTAACTTTACGAAAAAAGATTGTTGGAGTCTTCTTTAGTTCTTTTCAGACTCTCTAAACATGAAATGACGACCGAATTTAACTTCTATGGACTCGTTAAACTCTCACATTGAAGGGCCCGCCATGGGACGAACCCCTCCTATCCCAGGTTCAGAAAATATTTGGGATTGGACTCATCTATGGGATGAGCTATACCGAGCATCTGGTTACCCTCATCAAGCTCCTAAAAAACACATGAGGCACTCATCATTCATGATGGGGAAAAAGGAAAGCTTTTGTATTACATCTTTATCAGTGGCATTACCTAGTCATTCTTGAACATGGCACTCATCAGCATTTGCATACAGCACTTGGATCATCTATTTGTTCTCGAGTTCCGCTTACTTCCTGAGTCTTGTTACTCCTTTGAGTCATTCAAAGAAAGTTTCCATCATCAGTTGCATTAGGAGTTTGTGTCATACTCATCATGTCAATACTGCCAAGCCATGCCATGCCCATGTTCAAGAATACTTTCACTATTCATTATTTGCAGTCTACCCCGAGTCAGCCTCAGATATTATTGTACCATCCGATCCACTCTACACATCCTTTGTCGTGTTTCGTGTCGATGATGGAGGATTCATTATGGCCCTCCTTCGACGGATTCATCCTTGTCGACTTCAACACATCTTCCAAGGATTGAATCTAGAAACCAACCAAGTACCTTGGCCCTACATGCCTCAATGGCAGGTTACCTCGCTTTCTGCATGAGTTTACATCATTGACTCTTAATCAAAAGATTTCATCTTGCGTTTGACTTCAACTCATGTATTCACGCTTGATGATATGTACTATGATACCTTGGGGATCATTGACATTAATGGTGATTTCCCTTGCACTTGTTAACAGTATACCTCAATGACCGGTAATCAAGTGGTTTCTACCATGTTCGACGTCAAGACATTTGTAACCACATGGATAGATTCATATCATTGCGGGTTCAGCTTGAAGACCCTGGGGAGTCATGTTTTACCCAGGTTGCGATGGAGTTTGTATTGAGTCATGTTACACAGATCCACATTTGTATTGGTCATGGTTGTGTTACCATCTCATCATGGATCTACGCTTGTGTCCAGTAGCCATGATTGTGTTCAGTCAGTCATTACTACCATGGATATGCATTGTATTGGTCGGCAGCCATGTTGTACATCATATGAGATTGTCAGTTCAAAGTCAGTTGTACTGCAGCAGCATCCTTCATCCGACAAGTCCATTTTGCCATTCTCTCTGTCAAAGAATTTCACCTATCCTATCTTTAAACAGCTTCATGCTTTGGGGGGCATTCTATTACACCTAAAATCTTACCACCATTAGATTTAGTGTATACATCCCTGAAGTTCCATTGGCTAAGTCATTTTCTTGGAAGGGACATCATTGTGCTTCTGCTAGGTTTTGAGAGGTCATCGCAGGCTGCACTCATGCAACCTGCGACGTCGCACCTTGCTCCATTATAAGGTGTGACGAAGTCAATTAAATGGCAAAAATAGCTTCTTCGAGCTCATTCTCGAAGGTTGTTGACTTGGATCCCTATCCCTGACTTGTTGGGGGAGCTGGCCTTGTTCCTAACCTCTTGGAAGGATCCCATATCTCTCTCCTACCATATCTCAACCTACCCTATCCACTTAGTCCTATATAAGTGAAGCTCTACCCCTCTCCAAAGGGAGGAAGTATATAGTGTCTACATGCTAGTGAAATCATCCTTGAGAGATCCCTACTCATCTATTGGGAGACTCATACTTCCTTGGGAGGATATGGAAAATGGCTTGGATGGAGAAGGGCTGCAGTGTTAAGCCTTGGTTGTAGTTCTATGTCTCTACTATGTATTTCCCTATTTACAGTAATACAAATTCTTTCCACCAATATTGTTAATGTGTGATGATATTGAGTAGTTTACCTACTTAACTGTTTACTTAGATCTCTTATTGTATAGATGCTATTTACTCGTTTTGTGTTGTTCTTTGTATCTTAATAGGTCTTGCAGCTGAGATTGACAACCGCAGGATGTGGAGCAACATTCGGGAGAAAGGATTGTGAAGTAAAAGGTAAGACATCTAGCACTTGATCCTTAAGTAGATCTAGGAAATCCACTTGTAGTCTGTTCTATTTGTTCTAGACTCATGTTCAGCTAGGGATATCTGGCTCACGTCCGCTCGAGTGGATTGTCCGTCAAACATTGTTGCATGCCTAATGAACCCAGTCGGTGTACTGGTTTGGCATTATTTACTTGGGTGTTGTGGAGGTATTAGTGAAAGGTTGTTATATGCATATAGCTCCGTAGTAGAGCTTTGACCTATAATGGTCAGTGGCGCAGTTTCCTTCCATTGGCCGATGACCCATACGGATGTGCTCGCTCGGAAATGGAGAGGGCCAACCAGGTATGGGACTGGTTGGGCACCACAAATGCTTGGTAAACCCAGTTGGCGTGAAGGTGTACTGTTTGGGCATTAAACATCCACCCCGCATGTGATCCAAGGCTTGTAAAGCAGAGAAGGAAACCTGTGGAGTAGCAAGGAACTTCCCAATACAGATAAGTATTTGATTTTCATTCATTTTTTTTTGGATAATGAAAATTCCATGAACAAGTCTTATGACAGCCAAGCTGATACACTGTTGTTTCTTTGTTGGAAACTTTAGTCATTGTAGGAACCAAGGACCCTAAAAGAACTAAAATTGTTGGTAAAACCAGAGAGTAACTGGTTGTGCACTATAAATTCTTGGTAAAACCAGAGAGTAACTAGTTGTGCACTATAAATTCTTGGTAAATCCAGAAAGTAACTGGTTGGACATTAACTACTTGATGTTGTAGAGCAACATGTGTGCTAGCCAAACATTCCTTAAATAATTGATAAACCCAGTCAGCGTACTGGCCTGGCATTGCCTATTCGAATGGTTGTGGAGTAGCCTGCGTGCTGGCCCAACATTCATTATTGTATCCACAGGAAATCCAAGGCTTGTAAAGCAAAGAAGAAGCCTATGGAATAAAGTGAAGACATCCAATACAGATAAGTATTAGATTATCTTGCAGCTTCTTGATTATTTAATATGAATATACTTATGTATATGATTTGATTATGATTTCTTAAACTCTTGTTTAGAGATAAACCCTATAAAAATACACTAAACATGTGAATTGATTCAATGTTTGAGTGTAGGTATTGTTGGAAGCAAGGACTATGGAGGCATCATAGGGATGCATGTGGACATGTGACCGTCCTAAGGAGCTCAATATGAGCAGTAATGAAAGATGGCGCTAGTGGAACTATGTGGGTCCTAGCAGCCAAAGGATCTTTAGGCAACAATGGGGAAGGGTTCCTCAGTTGAAAATCCTTAGACAAACCTTAGACACTAAGTGTCATAGCCAAGAAAGGGAAAGTCAAGCATTCACATCAAAGTGAAAGAGGCTAAGGAGCATGAAACCACAGTGATGGTGTGGCTCCGAATTGGAACAAGACTAAGAGGGGGAGACTCTTACTCTTCTCTTTCCTTTTTGACTGATGCATCTTAGAAACAAAAGATTGTTGAGTTCATGTCATAGATGAAAATAGATTGTGTTTAATTGCTTGAAATGAATTGTGAATGCTGAAATAATTAACTCCCTGTGAAAGGATGAACATGAATGAGTTCATGTATATGTTTGGAAAGCATAAAAGTGTGGAAGTCTCATGAGAAGGGAATGGACTTTCCATATCAATTGGAAAAATAATTGACTAATTTTAATATTGTGTTATGCTTGTCCTAACAGGAATTGCCATGATGAATCTCACAGGTGAGAAATTGAAAGCCATTGTTTGCAGCTTTTACCAGCTAAGTGTTGCTAGTGAGCAAAGTGAGATCCATTTGTGCACATTGATCATGGCAGCAGACCAACAGCTATTTGATTTGGCTGATAATCTTCCTAAAATAGTTGCCAGGACAACAAGGAAGATGGCATCCATGAAATTCCAGACTTTAGATCAGCTGGAAGATAAATAAAAGGAATGGATTGCTGTGGAGCGATGCCCACCTACAAAACTGGAAGATCAAAGCCAACAGGAGCAGATTGTGGAAGCCAAAAGAATTGATCCTGAAAGTTCAAAGTAAGGAGATGAAACGCAGGACAGACCTGCCACCATTTGCAAATTTTGAGGCATGTGTAAAGTGGGTATTTATTCCTAAGTATTGGAACACCAAGGACGATCTTATTCCAAGGGGGGGGTATGTCACGTCCCCATCTTGACCCTATTGCATTAAAATTGTAAATGATGTAATATTGTTATAAAATCATGGTGAGGAGCTCAAGGCCAAGGCCCCGCCATCGATTTAGTGATGCATATGGTTTACATGCTAGCCAGGCACATTGGAATTGCAAATATCATGTAAATATGCATTTTAATAAAATACCCACAACTAGCTATGCAATGCAACAAGAGATGGGGGCATGATTTTACAAGAAATTGGGAGGGAAACATTCAAACCTTGGAGCCAATCAAGTCAAGCCAAGTGTCAATGAAAGAACCCATAAAACCCTCAACTACCCATGTTGACTTTTGTACCCAATCATTCATTTCTCCCAAGAGTTGGGTGAAGTAGTTAATGCCTTGGGGAATGGGAGGTATGGCTGTCCAAATTCAAGTATGGGCAAGCCACCCTGCATGGAAAAACGTGTTTTGATCCTTGGGCAAGGAAAGATCCATGAATTTCTCCCCAAGCCATTACCCATGAAGGAGTTTTGCCTCTCTCGCGTTTTTGGAGCTGACTGGGTGTTTTCCCTCCACATTTCTCCTGTGTTTCCTTGTTTTAGCTGGGAAGAGGGCATTTTTGGTGTGGCATAACTGTTGGGAAGAAGGGAGCTTGAATTGGGGTTTCATGGGGGCTGTTTGGGACATTTGAAATGCTCATAACCTATGGGACAAATCGGTTTTGCTCCCTATGGTCGAATTCCCCTTTCCATAGTCCGTTTTGGTGTGCCCACGATTTGGGAAAAACCCATGTCCATCCTATTTGTAAATCCCATTGTTGGAAATGTATATCCATGCCCAATTTTTGAGTTGCTGTGTGTAGGATAATGTTGGGGTTGAGATGGGTATCCATTGCTTTGGCTTGGACTTGAGTGCAAGCATCCATAAATGAATAGGGTTCAGATTTAGCTTGATAAACCCAGCTGTGGACTGGCTTGGATTAGATGAAATGATTAATTGGTTGTGTATGAGCATTGAATGTCCCCTTTTCCTTGTAGAAATCATGCCCAGCTCGGGGGTGGTCTCTGAGTGTTGAAAGAATACAGGTTGGGCAAAGACCTATGGTTGGGTGGAACACTGCAGCGACATAGCTAGTTTCTTGGAACCATTTCACCATAAATATAAGTGTTTTTATGTCTATGTGTTTACTTTTGAAATGTTATAATTTTATGGTTGTTTCTAATATGTTGAATGCATATGAAATGTGTGTGGATGATGTTTTCATTCCACTGTGCATGTTTGCTTGATTTGCATCTGCACACATCTGTTTTATTGCTGTGAATCTAATGAATTGGGCTGAGTTTATGTAAAAGCCCCACAGATTGGTATCATGTTCCCTTCCAGGAATTGGATCCGCGGGAGGGGACGTGACATGAAACTCTTCTATTATTGAAATTCTAATATTATTTATCCCAAAGGAGTTGGATCCATTAGTGAAGGGTGAGGAGTTTTTCACCATTGGGTAAGGTTCAATTCCAATAAGGGTCAAGCCTGAAGCCATGGGTCACCTTGAGGTAGTGGTCAAACATGTGGTTGCAACTGGAGAGATTGTATTAAATGATCTTGTGACCCATGCACACATAAGTGGATGCACACCCCCATGTCCTTCAATTTTAAGAACCCACACGACGGGTGCCTAACTCCTATCCACCGCGCTTCATGATGATGTTTGTCGTCCCGCACGCGTTGATCAAGCACCACCTGGAATTCGCCTTGCCATCAAGTCCTTGGTTGTACTCCCACCTACACTCTCAGTTATAAAATCCACAAACGGTAAGTCTTTTCCCCTCGCATGGTGGATATACACTGCATCTGATCCTTTGGTGTACTCACCTACCATTAACTTTGGTATGATGGATTTGAGGGTCTGCCTCCGCACCCTCATACTAGGCGTCGCAAACGGTTTCCTTCTATGGATGGGCATCGTCACCAGCTTTTTCCCTCCATGCCTTTTTCTCTATCCCCCCTCGTACATTGGATTCTCTTCCTCCTAATCATTCGGCTTTGGCTCAATAAACATCCCCCTTGTAGCATCTCGACTCTTGACTGGGATTACCCCTACATTTCCCAGACCATGGTTCGCTCCAAGAAAACTAAGCAAAAGACCTCTGCAATCCCACGCTGCTATCACATGCCCCATGTACTGCGAGAGCATGACTCTCTATGTTCTTGTTATGCAAGTAAGGTCTCTTCTTCAGCCAAGCGCCATATTCAAAGTCTGGAAAGCAAAATTCAACACAATTTGGCCAACCCTAAACCAAACCGGATTTCTGCAAATTTGGAGGGGTTGTTGAAGATACCGGCTCGACTCACACCATGGAAACTCGATACCAAAAAACTCTGAATTTGCTTTGGTTCAACAAGTCAATGCTTGGCCTGGCTCTCATAGACTGCTTGGAGGGCAATCTAATGACAAATAACTAGGGTTTCAGCTTGGAGAAACACTTGGACGGGAACGAAGGCTGGCTCCTCCACATGGCCAAATCTCAAATGGACTTTGACGCCAGGTTAAATGCCCTTGCTCAGAAACTCATCGGGAAAGTATTCAGTCATCCCAGGGAGACTTTGGCGGACTCTCAACTCATCTATCAACGTCACCCTAACCTTGACCAATCTAGTGAGCTCTCCGACATGGTTGCTGATGACCAGAAGCAAAAGCAAAGCATCCCTCCTGTGATTATCATCTCGGATGAAGATTAATGTCACCAAATGCAGTAGCTCAATCTTCAGTTTTGATTCCTGGTTTTTCTCAATGGTTAATAGTCTCTCATATTTTAAGTCAATAGTTATTATGGCTATAAATAGTGGCTTGTGTGTGTCAATTTGAACCTCAACATACTTTGTTTTCTCCTTAGTCTTTGGAGCAATTAGTCAATGGTTAAATAGATAGTCCGGATATTTTGCTAAGTGGTGCCAACCCCTGAGGATTGGCAGATGAAAAACCCCCTTTATCCTTCACCAAACTCCTGTCCCCGCGCTCTCTACACCTTCAATCTACTGCTCGGCACTATCCAAGTTTGCACTTCACGCGGAAGCTCCCCCTTTCGGCCCTGGACATACCTGCAACTAAAACTAAACACACAGACTTCAACGAGACCTGTATTCAGCATATATAGATATATATATATTCAACCATCTAACCAGAACCAATTCGCAGAGGTCTAAATTCACATGTGGAGCACCCAGGTACTCGGTTTTATAAATACATGGGAAAAAAAACAACCGCAGAGGGCCGAACACACTTTTCTTTTATGTTGGATTCACTATTTCATTTCATACATTGTCTCAGAGACGGAGACCCATAAATAAACCAGTTACAGCTTACAAAACGGCAACCTAGCACGCAGGCTATCCTCGCCTCTACTCTCTTGTTCCTTTTTTTTTTCCCTGCTGCCGATGAAAAATGAAAATTACATATGATATAGCAGGGGGCTCTCGAATAGCCCACGGTTTCTAGATTTTTTTTAAACTAACTACCACCGCTGCTCCTATTACATCTCATTAATAAAATTAAATGCCCTTAACAGTTCGAAATTCAAAATGTTACAGCTCATGCTTCCAATTTGAACAGGTTGACGTGTCACCGTTAAACAAAAATGCAACCTTAGGATAATTTTTACGCTAAGTACGATGCTCCTGCATCACTAAGCAATTATGAGCAATTGTGAGTGGTTCATGACTTCCCTAATATTATAATGAAATTATAACTTATAAAAAAAAATCTAAGATTTCCAAATTAGTTGGAAATTTACCATCTTAGCAACTCAAATATCAATATTTTCAAAGCTACATTCCAAATCAACAACTAAAATATCAATATTTGGATAGTGCACATACAGTTAATTATACTTAAATAGCTAACAGCTTAGTATGCTTTTCTACTAGCTTAGCTTAATACATCTGGTTGGCTGATTAGCACCATACCTTTACTATAAATAAATTTGAGTTCGTCATGTAAAAACAAGCCATCATAATATACGGAGTTGTCCTTCTCTGTTTTATACATACGAAGGCTCATTCCTTTGTAGTAGACATTTCTGCAAATGTCAAAATATATTTCAATATCTACATGTTCAATCATTCACAGAGCAAAACCAGAAGGCAGACAAATTGGCAACGAGGCCTGCAGCCTTCTTGAAGGGCAGATGACAGTCATGAACACAGATCAGACTGGGTTTGTTTCCTTAATTAAAGGAACACCAATATTTCTAAGTTCAAAACGAATCTCAGCTTATTTATGTTAAGAGTACTAATAGATCCATCATTTCCTTTCCTAAGCCAGGCTCAGTGATCTGAAAAAACTAGTAGATCACAATGGGGCTTGAAGATCTGGTGTTCCTTTGCGTGCATAGCATAGACTTTGCCTGTCTTCTGAGCCTACCACGCTCTTTATCTAATTGTCTCTGAAAATTGTTTTCCAGTCCAAGAATCCAACTCTGGTGGGGTAGTGTGGCTTGATATGGTTCACTTAAAATCGTTCCATCTTGGGATCTCCTCCAGTAAACCAGAAAATGCTGAAGAGCATCGCTTAATTCACAATTTCATTGTTTTGGATTGATTCAGCGACCTCATAATACCCTAGGATTTCAATTTACAGTGGCTGAGATTGCAGTTTAAAAGGAGTGTTGCGATTTTTGACGCCGGATTCAAAGCAAATTCCCATCAACAAAACTGTCAGAATGAAGGGCTGTTTGATTGCACCTTGGAAGCTATAACGTTACCCAACTTTCACCAATACAATTCATTGATTCAGTTGGTTTCTTATAACTGCTTGCATAATATCTTCTTTCACCAACCCTATTGCCCTCTTGTGACTGCTTTCATAACGATGTAAGCCATGTAAAGAGATCTCATGATCGGCGCATTAATTTCCGAGCAGTAATCAGAGCCACTGCTGACACAATAACGGATAGCACTATTTTACTTTTAGTTGTAGAGAGGAATCGCTTGGGATGGAAGTCATGAGTGTCAATGGCCTGCTCATCTGCATCCTTTCCAAAGACGCCTCTACTGTTTGCAGGAATCACTTTTTCTACTGGATTTTCCTCTTCGGCTTCTGAATTGAGTTCTCGAATTGCTTCTTGTTCAACAATTGATTCGATGCCCATAAAGGAATAAGAATTAGCTGCATAATCATCAACCTCTTGCAGGGCTTTTTCCTTATGATCAGCTGTAATTTGATGCTCCATACCTTCTTCCATAATTTTCCCCATTCCTTCGTCTTCTTCTTGTCGACATGGATCAGGAGGCTGCTGTTGTTGCTGGTCTTCTCGATTCTCGGATGAAGTTGAGACATTCTTCATCTCTTCTATCAAGCTTTTCAGATCATCATCTTCTTCTGCATCTGAACACACAGATCCCAATGAAGAAACTTTTGAAAAATCATCGACAGACTGCTCTGTAGGACTACTGCATGCAT
Organism: Larix kaempferi; assembly: GCA_027924585.1. Taxonomy (NCBI): domain Eukaryota; kingdom Viridiplantae; phylum Streptophyta; class Pinopsida; order Pinales; family Pinaceae; genus Larix; species Larix kaempferi. The sequence continues at coordinate 13,896,788 of BSBM01000017.1, read as the reverse complement.
CTTCACTGGTATTGATGGTTTCTTTTTCTTCTGAACAGTGAGATATTGATCTGAGGGAGTCTGAGTGATCAGCTGCAACATGAGCTCCACTTATTTGAGCTTCTGTGTTGTCATGACCAATTAGTTCATTTGCTTCGGCCCTTAATTCATCTGCAAAGTCTTGTACTGTTGGGTCCGGTTCATCAGCCTGATCGGGTGCCTGCGTAGTCTCAACTGGGGGATCATAGTAGTGACGATTTCTGGTAGACCCATTGATTTCATACGGACTAAATCTGTTCCACCTGAGCTTGGGCATCTCAACATGCAACACACCCCGGTGAAAGCTGCCGGTGATAGAGCCAACGTTCACGTTGTGGGGAATTTTGAAAGGCCTTCTGAAGCTTCGGCCCGCACTATGCTCCATTAGGTGCCACGTCCATGCCACAATACCCAGGCCTTCTAAACATGCTTGGCCACGTATCAGCAGAGCCCGAGTGTTATCCATTTCCAGACTTATGTCTTCTCTCCTGAAACCATCTACAATACAATGTAGAACGCAGATCATATGAGTAGGCGTACTGTAATCTTGTAAACAGATCAAATTAAATGTGGGCATTGATGCAATAGTTAAATTACAAACTCAATGGGTATAAAATTGTAATCCAGTATAAGGATTTCCACCATAGTAGCATAATTTGATTACGAATAATATAAAGGAATACATGTTCTTAATCATATAGACTGAATTATTCAGAATTTCCTTACACAAAAAATCATTATAAAATTGTAATCCAGTATAAGGATTTCCACCATAGTAGCATAATTTGATTACGAATAATATAAAGGAATACATGTTCTTAATCATATAGACTGAATTATTCAGAATTTCCTTACACAAAAAATCATTACAATCGATTATATTACTATGGTTTCAATTACAGATTGTAATTGCAATTTAATATATGGTTTCAACTATAGATTGCAATTACGATTCGATATAAAATAGTTACAAATTGTAATTGCGATTCGATCGTTAGGTCTGAGCTTATCTCGATTACTGATTCCCTCCATCCAACTAGCATGGCATGGAGCAAAGTCAAAAATTGACTTTGCTCCATGCCCATGCCCATGCCCATTCCCTCCATCCAATGGTTACAGATTGCAATTGCAATTCGATATATAATGGTTACACAGGTTACAGAGTCATGAGAAAATAAATAAGAAAAAATCTTTCAAAGTATATTACGGTAAATTGAGACATCTTTTATGATAGAAATTCATATCAATTAGTTTCCAAAATCTGGATCCAATTACCTGGAAAATGAACATTGAGGGAGTAAGACGATCTCGTCTCTTTCAATTCCACGCGAGGATTGAATCCTTCAAGTAATTGCCGATTAATCTGCCCACAACCATCGGAGATAGTGCTATTATGGGTAGCGATCAGTGCTAAATTCATCTCCATAGAAAAACCAGATAATCAAGAAGAGAAACAAGCGTGGCAAATGTTTTCCCAGTTGGAGATATATGGTATATATTCAATTATGGTAACTGTCCAAGTTTAGAATTTGAAATTTCAATAGATGTAGCAGTAGCAAGCTTCACGAATTCCTTGCGAGTTGGAGGTGTGCATTGAACTGTATATAAAGGAAGGGAAGATTCTGCTCTTTCTTGAGTTGAAGTTTTCACTTTCCGTCACTGTGAAAATTGAAGTATCCAAGCAACAACAGTTTTCACTTTTGTTTTTCTTTTTGGGTGGACTGCTAATGTCAATACTTGCAGTGCAAGCGACTGTACGAAGGTAATGCGTCGTAACTCGTGGTGCTATGCGTGCCGCCCGTTTTCCATTGAGATCAATAAGAAATCAATTCAGAGTGGATGCCTTGCAAGAGGGACAAGGTTTAACTTTTTATTCATCTCACATAGAGTATAATTGCACTTGAGAAGATGCTATGCAACACCCACGGAACACCACCTCCCAAGTAGGTTATCTTCCAATATATGCCTCTACATGTCATCACAATGTTGACCACTCTCTAAGACAAGCTCCCAATCTCAATCCTCCTCTTTTGAGATTGTAACTAGGTCAACAAGCAATCTCCGATGGAGCACCCTCCAAGCAAGACTCCCTCGAGCCAAGAAATCTACCTCCACCTATGTCTCGAGCCAAGAAATCTACCTCCACTTGTGTTCCATGTGGTCCAGATGCTCCTAGGGTTAAAAACTCTTCTTCTTCCTACCTAGCGCTCTTCCACAAGATATCTCAACCTCCTATGCTAAGCAATGCAATGTACCTAGGGAATATAATATCGGGTACCCAGGGAAATACCCAAGATGTTAAAATTATGTAATGAAGCCATCTCTATTAAATAAGGCCCATATAGTGTGAAAAGTAATAATTGTAATAAGGCCTACTAGAAAGTTATGCCTACTAGAACATTCTTTCTCTAGGAAGTACCTAAAAGGTTCCACCTACTACAAAGTTTCCCTAAAAAGTACCTAGAAGGATAGATAGAAACTATATAAAGAAGTAGAAGCAATGGAATAAGATGTCTTCTGAAGTGTGTTGGATGTAATAGTTGTAGCAAGCATAGCTTATTGGGTGATTCATTCCCCAAGGAATAATTAATGGTGTTACCCTACCTTAATATTCTTGTGTTCATTCTCCATGGATGTATTTGTGTTCATTTCTAAAGTTTAAGGTTTTATCTTATTTGTGATTAAATATTTGGTTTAAGGAACACAACATTTGGCATCATAGCACTTTACAAGGCCAAAAATAGAGATTTTTTTCTTCTTTTATTTTGGAGCTTTTCAAAGGGAAAAATATAATCGCGACACTCGGATCATTTAATGAGTATTTTTAAATAGAATTTGCAAAAAAATAATTGTATATTTGAGTTCCTCTAAGGAAAGTATGTGACTTTCAAAAAAGAAATCACTCAAATCGAAGCTAGGAGATATTATAGTTGAAATTTGTTTTTTCACGGCTTCCAATGACAATCATGAGTCTTGCATAGGACATAACTCTTTATGGGGAGATCATATTGCAATCGAATGAATGCCATTGGATAGAGAATTTTCAACGCTTTGATCTAACATATTGCATGATATATTTTTGGTCAATATTGAGTGTGATACAACCATTATAAATTGTTGTCCCCAAACCCTCATAGAATTGAAAAATGGAAAGGTGGTTAATAAAAAAATTACAAGATATATCTGTAGAGTTGGAAGCTATAAAGAAGATAAACCGTAAATTTAAGCCTAGAACCTATGATTGATACCATGTATCATTTCATCATTAAAGAGTATATTAAAGAAAGATTTGCATGCTATGAATTAGAAGATGCTTATAAGGACTAGTATTATAATTTTTGGGAAGACAACTACTTCCATTTTATTTTTGATGAATTTTCTCCACCATGTGAAGAGAACGTCATGGAGAAAATACAACAAGAGTTGGTGCCTACTAGTTTCCACTATGTTTCTTCTATAGTACTAGAGTTCCTTTCAAAGTCATCTTCTTACTGCTACATGGAGGATTTGTTTCTTTGGATGGTTATACTTATTTGGATCCACATGACCATGATGAGCATTTGTAGCCCAATACTCAGTGGTTCATGAAGCTTAGGTGTCCTCGGTTGGGTGCTAGCTTGTGCACCTAGACATGGGACACAAGTTCTATTGAATTACATTAGCATTGCAACTAGTACTTGCACGATGGATGTTCGCTGCTTCATAATTGTGATTAGCACTAGTACATGGGTCCCAGGTTTATAGTGAAGCTTCTTCGACTAGTTAAGCCTTGTTAATGATTTTTCTCTATCTTACTTCAACATTATGATCAACACCCATCCACTAGACCTTGGTTTATGGTTGTACCTCCCACATCAAGTGTTGAGGGAAACACTTTTTGAAGCGGGATGGAATATAATGTACCTAGGGAGTATAATATGGGTTACCTAGGGAGTGTAATGTCCCCATTCAAATAAATCTCAATAAGAGAAAATTCCACCAATCTACTAGTTTCCTAGGTTGGGGTGGAAACATTAGATTTGGAATAAGGGAACTATAAAAACCCCAAATGGACATTAGCTTGACAAAATATATTAAATGGGGAATAAATAAATATTTAAGATAGGAAAACAAGGTGGCACTTGTTCATGAGGGCACATTGGAGGTGTGGGGCCTACTCAAGAAAGATTCCCCATGCCACATGGGATCCCACTCTCACCCATTCGAATCCAAGTTGGAGTCCAACGTTCTTAGGGGAGTTGGAAGGGCATAATACTTGGCATGACTCAATGAGGGTCGAAATTGAGAGGATGAGTAACTCCCATGGAAGAGGAAGAGGCATCTTGGAGCTATTGGGACACTTGGGCCAGATTCCCTAGCTTCTATGACAACAATGATGAAGATGCTATGACGCTTATGACAAAAATCAGACATGATTGCTGGCATATGACATATATGACATGTCAGGGCTAAACACATCCTCCAAGAGGGTGCACAAGGGAGTTAGGGCAGCCAAAGAGTCATCCATTCAAATTGAGTGAAGGAGGAGGCTAGGAATTGATGGACACGTGGCACACATTGGAATCTCTTCCCAATTCGAGTTGGCATGAAGTTCATGGAGGGAATCCAAACCATAGAAGGCTTGGGAATATAATAAAATACAAGAACCAAGAAGGAGAGTGGCTTTTGATCATTTCTCATTTTGCAAATTGGAGAGCATAGCTTGTCCATGCTAGTGGAGTGTTTACTCTACTTGCCTTAGTACCAATTTCGAGGGTGAAAGATTCTCATCCTAATTGGAAATTGGAGAGGCCATTCAGACCTTTCATTTGGAGCTACAATGGAGTTATTTTTTCCAGGTTGAAGCTACAGGGAAGCTCGTAATTCTTTCTTCTTCAACTTGTTCTCATCTCTATCTCACATTTCTTTGCATATTTTGGCTCTTGGAGGAAGGGCCCACATGGTGAGATGATGATCTCTTTGGGAGAGCCCAAGATACACCATTTATGTGTAATATGATATATTTACTCTGTATTTGATGCTCAAAATATCCTCAGGTCAAAATACCAAGTGAAACTATGTAAAAATACCAAACAATGTCTAAATGGTGCCATTTTCCTCATATCTTCTTATAAGAGCTTGAAGTTGCTTTATTTCGATTTGTATCAGTTCATCTCTGTGATTTTTTTGATGTATGGAGAGTCATTAATGTCCTGAAGAAGTTTCATATACATTACATAAGCCTTTGGAACATAAATCTCGAATTTCATAGCAAGTGGTGAAGTTTCCTATCATTTCCCCCTATGTGAAGACATGTCCACAAACCTTTGTTAAATGAATGTTGCAACTACCTTTAGAAACCGATTAATGATGCATTTGGGTGACCATTGAAGCATTTTAACTAATCTATGTCTCTATTTTGAAATTTGGGAGGTTCGTACTACATTTGGGAAGCCATTAGTGACCTCTACCCTTGGGGGTTTGAACCTTGAATTTGCTATTAAAATTCTTCAATTTCTCCTGAAGTTAAATGAATGATGCATAAGTCTTTTGAGAGTTTCCAAACATCCATCAGCCTCATTTTTATGTCTTAATACCTTTCAAATACCTTCATACCCAGTTTGGAAGCATTTGGAGCCATTTGGGAGCGTTGGAGTCATAACTAGTCTAAGGGTCGAATTGGCCAAAAATTGCAATTTTTCCAAATTTACAAAATGGGACACTACAAGTGGTATCAATGCATGGTCCTTGCACCTGGTTTGGGTGACCATTTATTAGGTCAAGAATTCATCCCCCACCCTTAGAAACAGAAACTGAAAGTACCTTTGGTGAAGAGGAAGAAGAAGGAGAAGAGGTGTATTTTGTTGAGACTATGGATAAGGATGAGAAAGGAACTTTTGATATGGAGGAGAAAAAGGAGTTTAGGAAATTCATGAAACCATTTTTTGAAGATATGACAAGGCAGATAATGCAAGGTTTCAAATTGATGGCTATTCAAATTGCTAGCAAATTGGCCACAAGAGGCAACAGCATTTCCTCTAGTGAGGAAAAGAAGACAGTGGGTGGAAGCATTTTTTCAAGGACAGGGCCTCATAATCAACCTCATGAATTTCAGAGCTCAACAAGAGCTACCACACCTAATTTTCTTGATCCCAAAGAATCCTAACACTCCATTTGGCATGAAGGAAGTTATAGCAGTGAGTACATGTTAGAATTTCAAAAATTATCAGTTAAGGTGGCTGATATATCTATGGTCATATTAGTATTTCTCTTTACTGAAGGTTTGGTTGAACCTTTGAAGGGTTTAGTTAAGGCCCACAAACCTACTTCATTGAAAGATGCCATGAACTTGGCAAGAGATCTACAAAATGTGCTACCCAAAACAAGGTATCCTCCCAAGCCCAACTCTCCTTCCAAGTTCAGATTTGATAAGAAGCCATGGAAAAAAGATGCATTTGGAAAGGACAAGAAAGAGGGACCAAGCAAAGAAGAACTCAGAAGAAAGAGACTATGTTACACATGCTTCCAACCATGGGTACCAAGGCATAAATCTGCTAAGGGGAAAGCACAATGCATTGAAGTATTTTCTGATGAAGATGAAGGTGAAGGGGATATGGAGGAGGAAGAACATATTTCGGCCCAAGAAGAGGTATATGACATAGCAGAAGAATATCCTCCCTTACCTGACAAAGGGAGAATGGTAGTGCTTTCAGGAGTGCCTCGTTTTCACACCATTCGATGCAAGGGAGTGGACATACAAGGACAAATGGTTTCGGTATTGGTAGATGGAGGAGCCACGCATAACTTCATTGATGCAGACATGGTGGAGAGGATAAATATACCTACTAAACCATTCGATGGCTTCACAGTCATCATTCCAGGTCACAATACTATGGAGTGCAAAACATGGATTCCAAAGCTACAACTCACCATAGGTAATTACACATTTTTTGATAGATTTTATGTGGTTGATGTTGCTGATACTGATGTGGTCTTGGGAGTGCAATGGTTGTACTCTATAGGGGAACATATAGTGAACTATCAAATCCCTGAAATGAGATTCAAAGATTCGGAAGGAAAACAAAGGGTAGTGAGAGGAATGCATACCTATTCGAATCAAGTAGTGTCCTCCCACAGTATGAGGTCCATATTGAGACATGGGGATATTGAATGGGATGTTGAATGTTGCGTCACTTCCCCCAAGCCAAAAATAAAGATTTCAAAACATCCAAGGGAGATAAGGAAACTACTACACAAATATGAAAAGGTTTTTGGAGACCTACTTCCTGGGAGGCCACCTGATAGAGGAGTTGAGCACAACATTGTTTTGGAGGTGGGAACTTCACCTATACAAATACCACCATATAGACATCCCAAAAAGTTTAGAGATTATATTGAGAAGGCTATTCAAGAGCTCTTGGAATTGGGACTCGTTAAACCAAGCTCTAGTCCCTATGCTTCTTTAGTTGTTTTGGTGAAGAAAAAAGATGGGACCTTGAGAATGTGCATTGATTTTAGAGCTCTAAACAAGAAGACAATTAAGAATAGATACCCCATCCCTAGGATAGATGAGCTCATGGATGAGCTACATGGAGGAAAATTATTCTCCAAAATTGATCTTAGATCTGGTTACCATCAAATTCGAATGAAGGAGGAGGATGTGCAGAAAACAGCTTTCAGATGTCACTATGGCCATTTCGAGTTTCTTGTCATGCCTTTTGGTTTGACCAATGCTCCAGCCACATTTCAATCATGCATGAACCAAATATTTTGCAAGCAGCTCCGTAAGTTTGTTTTGGTTTTCTTTGATGATATTTTGATTTACAGTAAAACATGGGAGGAACACTTGCACCATCTAGAAGTTGTCTTGAAAATTTTGCATGAACAATCTTTGTTTGCTAAGTTGTACAAGTGTGAATTTGGGTTGAAAGAAGTTTTATATCTTGGGCACATCATTGGGAAATATGGAGTGAAGTTGCACTTGGAAAAAATAAGAGCTATTCTTGAATGGCCATCACCCAAAAACATCACAGAATTGAGAGGCTTCATTGGAATATGCACTTACTATAGAAAGTTTGTGAAGGGGTTCTCCAAATTGGCTACTCCACTTATTGATTTGACCAAGAAGGATGCTTTCAAATGGGATGAAGAGGTTGAAAATGACTTCCAAAGAATGAAAGAGTTAATGAGTAGTTGTCTAGTTCTTGCATTACCTGATTTTTCTAAACCATTTGTTTTGGAATGTGATGCATCAGGAGAAGGAATAGGGGCGGTCCTAAAGAAAAATCAACACCTCATAGCTTTTGAGAGCAGAAAATTGCAGCCACATGAGAAAATCTACTCCATTTATGACAAAGAAATGTTAGTCATCATGCATGCCTTGGCCAAGTTTAGACAATACTTGGTGGGAAACAAGTTTGTGGTCAAAACTGATCATAACAGTTTGAAGCATTTTCTCACACAAAGGGACCTCGATGAAAGGCAACAAAAGTGGGTAAGCAAAGTCCAAGCTTTTGATTTTGACATTGAATATGTAAAGGGGAAGAATAATATTATAGCAGATGCATTATCTAGAAGACCATCATTTTCCCTTATGGACATTTCGAAAGATTGGAAAAATATGCTAATAGTTGAATATGCCAAAGATAGTTTTGCTTGTGATGTGTTAGATGGGGTCAAAGATGATGATAGGTAAAAGATTTTAAATGGTCTAATCTACTATAAGGACAGAATATACTTGATTCATGGTCCAAATCTCAAGCACAATATTTTGAAGGAAGCTCGTGATTCTCCTTTAGCATGTCATCCTAGTTTTTTCAAAACATATAGGAAATTAAGGGAAAGGTTCTTTTGGAAAGGGCTGAAAGAAGATGTTCTAAAATATGTGAATGAATGCAAAATATGTCATAAAAATGAATCTAAACATACACATCCTTCTGGTCTATTGCAACCATTTCCCATTCCAAAACAAAAATGGGAAAACATCTCAATGGATTTTATCACAGGTTTTCCCAAGGCTTTGGGTAAGGATTGTATTTATGTTGTGGTGGGTAGACTCACCAAATTTTCTCATTTATTTGCTATTACATCATCTTATACTGCTGCACAAGTGGCTGATCTATTCTTTAGAGAAATTTTCAGATTGCATGGACTTCCCAAGAACTTTGTGAGTGATAGGGATAGCAGATTTATGAGTGCTTTTTGGCAAGAACTCTTCAAGATGGTGGGCACTCAATTGAACCCAAGCACAAGATATTATCCTAAAACTGATGGCCAAATATAAAGAGTGAACCAATGGTTGGAGGGGTACTTGAGAAACTATGTTGGTGAGCAGCATAAAGCATGGGTAAAATGGCTACATTTGGGTGAGTTTTGCGACAACACTACCTTTCATATGTCCATTGGCATGTCTCATTTCATAGCACTTTATGGTTATTAGGAACTCACCTTTTTTGAGCACATTTTTGGTGATAGTAGAGATCCAAAAGATAAGGATTGGATTGAGGAAATTCAATAGATTTTGAAGCTTCTAAAAGACAATTTGCAGGTTGCCCAAAATCAACAAAAACAATATGTGGATCAACATAGGGAGGAAAGAACTTTTCAAGTGAATGATTTGGTCTATTTGAGGCTACATCCATATAAACAAACATACTTAAAATGAAAGGATCGGAAAATCTCAAACCAAGATATTATGGTCCATATAAGGTAGTTCGAAAAGTTGGGGAGGTGGCTTATGAGTTGGAACTTCCGGAAGGAAGCAAAATTCACAATGTATTTCATGTTTCATGCATTAAGAAGTCTATTGGTCAGAAAATATCTATTTCAAAAACTCTCCCACCATTAGATGATGAAGGACAACTCATACTTATTCCACAAAAAAAAAAAAAAAAAAAAAAAAAATAAATAAAATTGAAGCAAGAGAAAGGAAATTGAGGAGCAGAACAATAAGGGAGTATTTGGTACAATGGAAAGATTTTCCAAGTGAGGATGCCACATGGGAAGAGGAACAAATTTTGCAGCATCCTAAATTGAAATTTCTTGAGGGTAAACTATCTTAGGTGGGTAGTACTGTAATGTCCCCATTCAAATAAATCTCAAGAAGAGAAAATTCCACCAATCTACTAGTTTCCTAGGTTGGGGTGGAAACATTAGATTTGGAATAAGGGAACTATAAAACCCTCAAATGGACAGTAGCTTGACAAAATATATTAAATGGGTAATAAATAAATATTTAATATAGGTAAACAAGGTGGCACTTGGTCATGAGGGCACATTGGAGGTGTGGGGCTCACTCAAACAAGATTCCCCATGCCACATGGCATCCCACTCTCACCCATTCGAATCCAAGGTGGATTCCAACATTCTTGGGGGAGTTGGAAGGGCATAATACTTGGAATGACTCATTGAGGGTCAAATTGAGAGGATGAGTAACTCCCATGGAAGAGGAAGAGGCATCTTGGAGCTATTGGGACACTTGGGCTAGATTCCCTAGCTTCTATGACAACAATGATGAAGATGCTATGACACTTATGACAAAATCAAACTTGATTGCTGACATCTGACATATATGACATGTCAGGGCTAAAAATAGCCTCTAAGAGGGAACACAAGGGAGTTAGGGCATCCAAAGAGTCATCCATTCAAATTGAGTGAAGGAGGAGGCTAGGAATTGATGGACAAGTGTCACACATTGGAATCTCTTCCAATTCGAGTTGGCATGAAGCTCGTGGAGGGAATTCAAACCATGGAAGGCTTGGGAAGATAATAAAAGACAAGAACCAAGGAGGAGAGTGGATTTTGATCATTTCTCATTTTTCAAATTGGAGAGCATAGCTTGTCCATGCTAGTGGAGTGTTTACTCTACTTGCCTAGTACCAATTTCTAGGGTGAAAGATTCTCATCCTAATTGAAAATTGGAGAGGCCATTTAGACCTCTCATTTGGAGCTACAATGGATTTATTTGTTGCAGGTTGAAGCTACAGGGAAGATCGTGATTCTTTCTTCTTCAACTTGTTCTCATCTCTATCTCACATTTCTATGCATATTTTGGCTCTTGCAGGAAGGGCGCACATGGTGAGATGCTGATCTCTTTGGGAGAGTCCAAGGCACACCATTTATTTCTAATATGATATATTTACTTTGTATTTGATGCTCAGAATATCCTCAGGTCGAAATACCAAGTGAAACTGTGTAAAAATACCAAACAATGTCTAAATGGTGTCATTTTCCGCATATCTTGTTATGAGAGCTTGAAGTTGCTTTATTTCGATTTGTATCAGTTCATCTCTATGATTTTTATGATGTATGGAGATTCATTAATGTCCTGAAGAAGTTTCATATACATTACGTAAGCCTTTGGAACATAAATCTCAAATTTCATAGAGAGTGGTGAAGTTTCCTATCATTTCCCCCTATGTGAAGACATGCCCACAAACCTTTGTTAAATGAATGTTGCAGCAACCTTTAGAAACTGATTAATGATGCATTTGGGTTCCCATTGAAGTCCTTTAACTAATACATGTATTTTTTCTAAAATTTTGGAGGGTCGTACTGCATTTGGGAAGCCATTAGTGACCTCTACCCTTGGGGGTTTGAACCTCGAATTTGCTAGTAAAATTCCCCAATTTCTCCTGAAATTAAATGAATGTTGCAGAAGTATTTTGAGAGTTTCCAAACATCCATCAGACTCATTTTTATGTCTTAATACCTTTCAAATACATTCAAACCCAATTTGGAATCATTTGGAACCATTTGGAAGCATTGGAGTCATAACTAGTCTAAGGGTCAAATTGGCCAAAAATTGCAATTTTTCCAATTTTTCCAATTTTTCCAAATTTATAAAAAGGGACACTATAGGGAGGTACCCAAAATGATAATATTATGTATTGAATCCAAATATATTAAATAAGTCCCATGTAGTGTGAAAATTAATAATTGTAATAAGGCTTTACTAGAAGGTTATGCCTACTAAAACATTCCTTCTCTAGGAAGTACCTAGAAAGTTCCACCTACTAGAAAGTTCATTCTCTAGAAAGTACATAGGAGGTTAGATAGAAACTATATAAAGAAGTAGAATCAATGGAATGATATGTCTTGTGAAGTGCGTTTGATGTAATAGTTGTAGCCACTACATCTTGTGGAGTGATTCCTTCCCTGAGGAATAGTTAATGATGTTACCCCACCTTATGGGTTCTTTCCATATTCATGTATACTTCATTTATGAATTTTAAGGGTTTATCTTGTTTGTGATTATATTTGGTTTAAGGAACACAACACCACCTCCCAAGTGAAGTGTTTTCCAATATAATTCTCCATGTGTCAAGCACTCCTCGTCATAATGTTGCACTCTCTCTAAGATAGTATCCTAATCTCAATGCTCCTCTTATGATATGTGTGCAACTAGGTCTACATGAAATCTCCAATGGAGCATTCTCCAATCAAGATTCCCTTAAGCCAAGAACTTTGCCTTCACATATGTTCCATGTGGTTTAGATGCCCCTAGGGCTAAGCACCTTTCTGCTTCCTTCCTAGCGCTCCTCCATAAGATATCTCAACCTCTAATGCCAAGCACCCATCCTCCTTAATATGTTTCCATGTAGAAGATGTCAATTTCCACATAATATAACTACCTCCACAATAGGTGTGTCTTCTCTAGCACATGTCCTAAGGATAAGCATCCACTTATAGCAATATCTCCAAATGTCAATCAACCAAAGTAGTCTAAGACACAACTAGGGGTTAGGGTTTCACCGTGCACTTCCATTACATGAAGTGTACCCCTAACATGGCTTAAATATATTTAGAGAAACCCAAAAGCTAACACTCCCTCTTTGTGAGGAAAGTGTTTTCACCAACACCAAGCTTCTCCCCTGAAATATTCATTAAACCTACCTTTTGCAAATTTGAATCTATTGTAATCACAAAATCAATCATTGACCCCAATAAAGGTTCTATAAAAAAATGATATGTTAACCTAGTGTCTTGAACCTACCCTTTGTTAGGGGATTGACCACTTGTTAGTCAGAAGGAACACAACCCTAGACCATCATCAACTTGCCACACTATGTTATCCATCAAGTCAACTTCACATGCCATAACCTTCTCACGCCACATCATAAGCTATTCAAAATTTATTGCAAAGATAATCCCATCTTTGCATAGGATCAAATCAAATGGAATAAACCAAATATTGAAATCAATACAAGTCTCATTTGATACCTTGAAATACCAAGCTCATAGTGAATACAACTACCCACACATGACCTTCAACAAATTGTAAACAATGATATCCCACTCATGCAAACATTCATACACTAAAGAAAAAACCTCAAAAAAGTCAACTCTCTATTTAATTATGAGGAAATTATAACTGTGTCATAATATTCCTCAATACTCCCATCATCTACAAGCTCAGAATCAAGCGCTAGTTCCTTAATAGCTTTTGAACCTATCTCCATGGCATCCCACCATACATGCCCTACATATGCTCCCTCAAAATTGAAGTTTCACCCAACTTCATGTTTCCATGCACAAGTGCCATGGGATTAACAATTAATCTGCAAATCCCACCACCCTACACATCTCTATCCAAAGTCCTCAGACTTATGAAACTACAATCACTTATAGTGCATTGTTAACCTTCAAATGCAAATCTACACTAAAAATTTGTTATACAAGAAACTAAAATAATATTTTTCTTCAAACTAGGAATGGAGGAAACATCATTAAGCTCAACAACATTACCTAATGGCATCTGGAATGAAATGGATCCCAATCCCTTCACGTAAGTGGCAATTGATAGTTCCATAATAGCTTTTGAACCTATCTTCATGGAATCCCACCATACATGCCCTGCATATGCTTCCTCAAAATTGGAAGTTTCACCCAGCTTCATGTTTCCATGCACAAGTGCCATGGGATTAACAATTAATCTGTAAATCCCACCATCCTACACATCTCTATCCAAAGTCCTCAGACTTATGAAACTACAATCACTTATAGTGCATTGTTGACCTTCAAATGCAAATCTACACTAAAAATTTGTCATACAAGAAATTGAAATAATATTTTTCTTCAAACTAGCAATGGAGGAAACACCATTCAACTCAACAACATTACCTAATGGAATCTAGAATGAAATGGATCACAATCCCTTCACATAAGTGGAATCATCACCCATCTCCATGTGCATTCCTCCCTCTTGCTCCTAAAAGTTGTTGAAATTTTTGTTGTCATACGTCATACGTATTTGATACCCCACTGTCCATAGAGAACCTAAGCCTTAATACAATGTTGGTAGATAAATAAGATACCACGGATAAGGTGATCTCAATATTGGAGGATAACTCATCCCCACAAGTAAATTCTTTACATTCCCAAGAACCTACATCTATTGCTTGACTTTCCCATTCTTCTTCTCTTCACATTAAGTGACATAATTCCCCTTCTAGTGACACCTAGAACACTTCACATGACTCAAATCCTTCTTAACTTGGCTTGATTCTTCCATCTTACCCTTCCTCGGCCCTTTATTCATTCCCTTCCTCATCTTCCTGATTAGGACTAGATCTTCTTCTGCACTTTGTGTAGCTAAAGTGGATTCTAACCTTATCTCTTCCGACACAAAGTCATCCCAAATCTTCTCTAAATATGGCATATTCTTACAAGCACAAATTCCTTGGACAAAGGGTGTCTAGGATTAAGTAAACCCATTTAAAGCAATGGGAACCAACTGCTCATCCTCCACTTTTTCCCATATCGCAACCCAGTGATCTATCCACTCTGCAATTCTCCCCAAGTAGTTAACCAATGAATATGTGTCACTCATACATATTATCGAGATATTTTTTCTCAAGAGAATTTTCCTAGAGATGTTCATACTCTAGTACAATGCAATCAAGCTATCATACATCCCCATGTTGGTCTTCTTCTATGCAATGTGAATGTAATTCAAATTATCCTTCACTAATCAAGGATTATTCTCTTTTCCTTGGCCTCCTTTTTATTATGCTTGATCAATTGTTTTTTATCAGTATATGCAATCACCACTTTCTCAATGTTCTCCCAAAGTTGAACCTCTTCCAATAGCATTTTCAACAAGTACTTTGAAGGTGTAAAACTAGAAGCATCTTCTATTAGGAAAATAAACTAGAAGATAAAGAAATAACCGTACAAAAAAGGAGAGACCTGGAAAATAACTTTTGCAATAGATAGAATAGGTCTTATTACATATATACAGTTGATGAAGGCAAGAGGTTACATAATGTCTTTTCCATTTAACTTCATTTATTAACTTAAAGCAAATTTTTATATGTTTTTCATTTATTAATATAAACTCATATTTACTAATAATTACCATAATATTAATTACACTAACATCCTGTCTTAATGGTCATTCTAGAAAATACACCAGGCTTGTCTCTAAATTTAGCAAACTTATATGGACCAAGGGGCTTGGTGAAGATGTATGTAAAATGTTCTTGTGGCGTACAATATTGAAGTTCAACTTTGTCATCTTCTACTAGTTGTCCGATGAAATGACATTGTACATCAATTTATTTAGTGCAGCCATGAAAAACTAGTTTCTTTGCTAATTTTAGAACACCTAGATTGTCGCACAAAAAAATTGTTGGTTTGGCATTCCTAAACCCTCAAATCTCCAAGTATTCTTCTAAGCCAAACTGCCTCACATGCTCCTTTTGATGTTTCCCTATATTCTACCTTGGTATAAGAAAGAGAAATATCATGTTGTTTATTGCTATCCCATGAAACCACGCCTTTTCCAAAATTGAATGCATAACCATATGTTGATTTTCGATCATCGATTGATCCTACCCAATCATAATCTATATAACCTATTAACTGGAATGAATCACTTTCACCACATAAAATTCCAATCTATTGTACCTTTAACATATCTTAGAAACCTTTTCATTGCTACCCAATGTTCTACTTTAGGAATTTTCATGAATCTAGATATGTACCTAGTTGTAGAGTTGAGGTATAGCCAAGTGGTTGAAGGTAGATTAGGCTTCCCACTAGTTGCCTGAAAACTGACTCATTAGTTGATTTTGAGTCAACTTTGGTTGAAAGTTTTATCCCTTTCTCCATAGGTGTAGATGAACTTTTACAATCAACCATCCTATATTTGTCTCTAGCAGACCTTTGGCATCCTTAGTTTGTGAAGCAAAAATACATGTTTTAGTCCACAAAACTTCAATACCTAGACAATAACATAGGATACATAAATCTTTCATGTCAAAAACATAACATAATTCAACTTTTACCTTGTTAATTGCTTCGATCTCACTATCCGTGTTGATGATTTCATCTACATATATTATGAATAATACTAAAATACCATCCTCTCTTTTGAGGTAGAGATTAGAATTAGAAAAACTTCTTATGAATCTGTACCTGTTTGAGACCATAAAGTACTTGGAAAAATATACCAACCATATGTCCCTTTCCATGAAACTAAAAAGCCCAAGGTTGGTACATATGAACTTCTTCCTCCAAATGACCATTGAGAAAGGCAGTTTTAACACCCATTTGAAAGATAGTCCAACCAAAATGAGCAGCAATAGCCAAGAGTAACATGATTGTAACCATCTTGACAATAGGAGCATTCATCTCCTCATAATCGATCCCTTCCTATTGAGCAAAACCCTTTTCAACTAGGATTGCTTTGTCGTTGTGAAGTGAAGTATATGCCTCGTACTTCACCTTATAAACTCACTTACACCCAATAGGCTTTTTCCCAACAACAAGATCCTCCAACACATAGGTCTAATTTTTCATCAAGGCGTCATATTCAACTTGCATATCTTTCTACCATTTAAGACATCCTTTGGCTTCTTCATAACTCTGAAGTTAAAAAGAATGTTGAATGTTAGAAAGTAAATTGTAATTGCAAGAACCAAACTTTCTTTCATTGTTTCTTAATGACCTTCCTTCCTCCCTTGTTTCAAGAATAAAGCCAACCTCATTAAATGTTTTATAAAACCACTTGGGATGTTTCAACTATGAAGCAATGCTAATTTCATGTTGCTTGGGACTATCTTCAACACAAATATATTGTTTAGTTTGACTTGTTTAAGTAGTCACATACTGCATTAGTTTTTCCCCACCTCGTGATTGGTAGACCTATGCAACTTGCATATCTTTCTACCATTTAAGACATCCTTTCACTTCTTCATAACGCTGAAGTTCAAAAGAATGTTGAATGTTAGAAAGTAAATTGTAATTGCGAGAACCGAACTTTCTTTCATTGTTTCTTAATGACCTTCCTTCCTCCCTTGTTTCAAGAATATCATCCAAGCGAACCTCATTAAATGTTTTATAAAACCACTTGGGATGTTGTTTCAACTATGAAGCAATGCTAATTTCATGTTGCTTGGTTCAACACAAATATATTGTTTAGTTTGACTTGTTTAAGCAGTGACATTACTGCATGAGTTTTTCCATACCTCATGATCGGTAGACCTATGCAAAGAGGATGTTTTTTCAATAGTATCACAATGGTTCTTTTGCAAAAAAGAATCATACTTGATTTCTGATCTGAAGTACTCTAAAACAAACTAGCATGTTCATCAAGTACAACATCATGACCAAAAACACATTTGTTAGCTTCAATGTCAATTAGTCTATAGGATTTATGATGATCACTATATCCTGTAAACATCAACTTCTTGCATTTGGAATCCAGCTTACTACATTTATCATCAAGAATCCACACATAAGCAAATTAACCAAAAATATTTATATGCCTTACCTTAGGCTTCTTTCCAAACCAAGCCTCCTCTGGAGTATGAATAGTGAGAACAAACTTTGTAGTACATCGAGTTAGCAAATGCATGTCAAGAGTATGAACTGCCTCTACCCAATATTTGTGATGAATGGAATTGTTCTAGAACATGCATTGAGCCATCTCCATAATAGTGTGATTCATTCTCTCTGAAACTCCATGCTTTTGGGGAGTATAGGGTGTGGTATATTCTCTCTGTATACCACCATTATCAATCTTTAAAAACTTGATGCTCCTCCCTGATTAATACTACTTCTATACCATAGTTTTAAATTCTTGAAACTTAGAAAAGACGTCTGATTTGTTACTTAGGAAATACCCACATTTTTCTTGAAAAGTCACCTACAAATAACACCAAAATATATAACACCAAAAAATGATATTGTCCACATATATTAGCATGAATCAATTCAAGAAGCACACTTTGGCTCTCCAAGCCTTTCTTTCATCAAAAGCATTTCCTTCATCCACCATTTTCTTAGTAATCAAAAAAGAAGATGACACAAATTGGGACAGCGATACCTCTCTAATGCCAAAGTTAAACATTTGTGATGTCCATTTTTTTTATCCATTAAGGATGTTCCCTTGAACCGAATCAGTACTCACAAAGCCAATTAATTCTCTTCACCGCACAAAACAACTAATTGCTTGCCATGTTTATGAGCACGACACCTAATGTTTCTAAAGATCACATCAAGATAAGAGTTATGCTTTATAACTGATAGAAAGTCGGTTCTTGTCCAAACCAGAGACAAAAAACATTAAGAGCAACATTTTACCTTGCATTTTGATCTATTCTTCCCCACCGCAAAAAACTACAAATTCTAACCTTGTCTTGTC
Organism: Larix kaempferi; assembly: GCA_027924585.1. Taxonomy (NCBI): domain Eukaryota; kingdom Viridiplantae; phylum Streptophyta; class Pinopsida; order Pinales; family Pinaceae; genus Larix; species Larix kaempferi. The sequence goes on along the minus strand of BSBM01000017.1, from coordinate 13,878,142 downwards.
TTCCTTAAAATCAAGACACCAATCCTTTATGTTAGTGAAATGATGGGAGGCACCCAAAATCAATATACCAATCAATCTTGTTTGCATGGGCCTCCTTCAACCACATTAACCCGTTTCTAGTTGGTTTGACTAACCCCTGATTGTGTTTTTTATCACACTTTTCTTTCAAGAAAAATTAGTTTTATGACCAGTCCTTGTCTTCCTTAAAATCAAGACACCAATCCTTTATGTTAGTGAAATGATGGGAGGCACTCAAAATCGTGCCAAAACGGAATGTAATCAAAACTGGATTTCTGTCATAGTTAAACTCCCTTTTTCCATCGATAGCAGAAGTTTGTCGGAAAATGTTCCGCAGAAGATCTATCTAATTATTTTGAGTACCCCCGGCTGGCCTCTCAATCAATATTAGCATGAATCAATTCAAGAAGCACACTTTGGCTCTCCAAGCCTTTCTTTCATCAAAAGCATTTCATTCATCCGCCATTTTCTTAGTAGTCAAAAAAGAAGATGACACAAATTGGGACAGCCATATCTCTAATGCCAAAGTTAAACATTTGTGATGTCCATTTTTTTTATCCATTAAGGATGTTCCCTTGAACCGAATCAGTACTCACAAAGCCAATTAATTCTCTTCACCGCACAAAACAACTAATTGCTTGCCATGTTTATGAGCATGACACCTAATGTTTCGAAAGATCACATCAAGATAAGAGTTATGCTTTATAACTGATAGAAAGTCGGTTCTTGTCCAAACCAGAGACATAAAACATTAAGAGCAACATTTTACCTTGCATTTTGATCTGTTCTTCCCCACCGCAAAAAACTACAAATTCTAAACTTGTCTTGTCTTCCTTAAAATCAAGACACCAATCCTTTATGTTAGTGAAATGATGGGAGACACCCAAAATCAATATACCAATCAATCTTGTTTGCATGGGCCTCCTTCATCCACATTAACCCATTTCTAGTTGGTCATAAAACTAATTTTAGTTTTATGACCAGTCCTTGTCTTCCTTAAAATCAAGACACCAATCCTTTATGTTAGTGAAATGATGGGAGGCACTCAAAATCGTGCCAAAACGGAATGTAATCAAAACTGGATTTCTGTCATAGTTAAACTCCCTTTTTCCATCGATAGCAGAAGTTTGTCGGAAAATGTTCCGCAGAAGGAACTCCGCTCTACGGCTCCCTTCGGTCGCTTGAACGTTCTCCTGGTTATTTTTACTTCCGTCTTACCTGAGCATGAAGGTAAGTCGTTTCCACCCCCTCTTTATTTATCAATCTTGTTTGCATGGGCCTCCTTCAACCACATTAACCCGTTGCTAGTTGGTTTGACTCCTCCCTGCATGGGCCCCCTGATTGTGTTTTTTATCACACTTTTCTTTCAAGAAAAATTAGTTTTATGACCAGTCTTGCAACAAAAAATCACACTTAGAAACTTTTCAATTTCTCTAATTACATGAATCATTGGCCTTGTTGTAGTCTTGCTACCCTTGCCTTTTCCTTTAAAATTCATTGCTATGGCTATCCCTAGAGAATCATGACTACTATCATTTCTAAATTGCTTCTTCCACCTATCTTTTTACAAATGTTGCTAAGTTACTCAAATGTTAGCTCATCATCTAAAGTGCTATTCAATGTCTCAATACAATTTTCAAAGGAGGTTAAAGTTATCAAGATATTCCTCTTGATCCATATTCCAATCGGAAGCTTCTGTGGGGAAATTGAAGGTGGCCAATGCGGTGTGGGTTGCTATCTGTTTATTGAAGAAGGGCTAGTATTGGCTGTGCTATCTGTTTATTGAAGGGCTAGTATTGGCTGTGCTATCTGTTTATTGAAGAAGGGCTATCATTGGCTGCCTTAGAGCAATGGAAGATCTGAGTTCGTGAGTCCATTCTACTTTTTGATCATTGGCAATGCGATCATCAATCATAATGCTGATCGCCTTTCAAAAACAGGCATTATAAAGTGATGGACCAACATAAAGGGACATATTCATGAGGTCATTGACAAATTCAAATTAAGGCTGTTTAGCAGCTAAGGTCATAATAGTGCATTTTGTATAAGACTATTAAACATTTGGAATTACTCAGTTCTATGGTTTATATCTCCAAAGTTTTTTTGGGGATACAAGATGTTTCACTTGTAAGTTTTCTTGATTCACCATATGAATAACCGAACTTACCACTATGAGACAGTAAAGCAAAATTGATTTTGGAGTTGGACAAATACTACCCATAATTTAAATAACATTCTGTCATCTGTATACAAACAAACAACCAAATGAGACAGTATATTTTATCATCTCTATAAAGAAACAATGTTTAATTTCAAATATACAAACAATCAAGTGGTTTCTGAGTTGTCATCTGTATACAAACAATCAAATGAGACAATATGTTTTCTCATCTCTGTACAGAAACAATGTTTAATTTCACATTACAAACAATCAAGAGGGTTTTGAAATAAAACATGGAAGATTGTAGACCTTTATAATCCAAGTCAGTGCAACAGCATTAAGGTAACTCTAATCAATGATGATAAAAGGTGAATAACAATGTTTAATATCTATACAAACAATCAAGTGGGTTCAGAAATAAAAATCGAGATCGAGATCGGTAGAGATAAAATATGTTGGCCTTTCATTTTAATGTTGGCCTTTCATTTTATAATCCAGTCAGTGCAACAGCATTAAGGTAACTCTAATCAAAGATGATATAAGGTGGATGAACAATGACATTCCTCCCTCTAATGTGACATTGAATTATTTATTTATCAGATAATGACTAAAGGAGAAAGTTAAAGTAATGATCATAAAAAAAGATCCAATAATAACAGAAGTAATCTGAGATTAAAAAAAGACATAACATCCAGTAATGATCATAAGATCACATAATATTAATAGATTCATTCAGATACGGAAGTCAATACATGCAAGTAATCTGAGATTAAAAAAAGATATAACATCCAGTAATGATCATAAGATCATAAGATCATATAATATTAATAGTTTCATTCAGATACGAAAGTCAATACATGCAAGTATGTAATGTGAAAGATGATAGTAGATATCATAGAATAACAAAAGACCACAAAACCCCCACCAGTACTACCTATCAAACCAATGAGTATTGGCTGCAGTTCTCCAAAACAAAACCCATGTCCTAAAACCAAACGAATACAATATGTAGAATAGTAGCAATCATTTACTAGCAGCAATTAGTAATCAATCAGTACTCCTCGCCCTCATCCTCATCGCCCTCAGCAGACTCTGCTCCGACCTCTTCATAATCTTTCTCCAGAGCAGCCAAGTCCTCACGGGCCTCCGAGAACTCTCCTTCTTCCATACCCTCACCAACGTACCAGTGCACGAAGGCACGCTTAGCGTACATGAGATCGAACTTGTGATCAATACGAGAGAAGACCTCTGCTACACTGGTCGAGTTGGAAATCATACAGACGGCCCTCTGGACCTTGGCAAGGTCCCCACCAGGAACAACAGTGGGGGGCTGATAATTAATACCGCATTTGAACCCAGTGGGACACCAGTCCACGAATTGAATGGTCCTCTTGGTCTTAATGGTGGCCACTGCCGCGTTCACATCCTTGGGCACAACGTCCCCTCTGTACATAAGGCAGCAGGCCATGTACTTACCATGGCGGGGATCACATTTCGCCATCATGGAAGATGGCTCGAAGGCACTGTTGGTGATCTCGGCTACCGAGAGCTGCTCGTGGTATGCCTTCTCAGCTGAAATCACAGGAGCATAAGATGAAAGCATGAAATGGATGCGGGGATACGGCACCAAGTTTGTCTGGAACTCAGTCACATCAACGTTCAGGGCACCATCAAAACGCAGGGAAGCAGTCAAGGAAGAAATGACCTGCAATATTGTGCACAAAAGAACCATCAAGAACCAGAACAGTAGGAATCATCATATGGAATTCGAAACTAACTAAAGCCAAATTTACCTGAGAAACAAGTCTATTAAGGTTAGTGTATGTGGGACGCTCGATGTCCAGGGAACGGCGGCAAATGTCGTAAATGGCCTCATTATCCAACAGCACGGCCACGTCAGTATGCTCTAGCAGCGAGTGTGTAGACAGCACGCTGTTGTAGGGCTCGACTACAGACGTGGAGACCTGTGGAGAGGGGTACACGGTGAAACCAAGCTTGGATTTCTTTCCATAATCAACAGAGAGTCTCTCCAACAGAAGAGACCCCAGGCCAGATCCGGTACCACCTCCCACAGCGTGAAAGACCAGGAAACCTTGCAGGCCTGTGCAGTTATCTGCCAGCTTCCGGATTCGATCCAAGCACAGATCCACGATTTCCTTACCAACTGTACAAGAAAAAATTGAGTATGACTTAATAAACTGCTGGTTTAAGGAATCAAGATGAACTGAAAATGCTTAAGAAACCGCGATATTGACTTACTGGTATAATGCCCACGAGCAAAGTTGTTGGCGGCATCTTCTTTACCACTGATGAGCTGCTCTGGGTGAAAGAGCTGCCTATACGTACCGGTTCGAACTTCATCGATAACAGTTGGCTCCAGATCCAGAAAAACTGCGCGAGGAACGTGCTTACCGGCACCTGTTTCACTGAAAAAGGTGTTGAATGCATCATCCCCACCGCCAACTGTCTTATCGCTAGGCATTTGCCCATCAGGCTGCAGGACAAAACATGGCAGTTCAAACCCTAAGATATCTTCTAAAACAAACAAACAAACTCTGAAAATCATATGTAAGTCACAAAAATACACTAGCAAAACGGTGTTAAATCAGCAACAAATACCGGCAAAGACTAGTCGCCAGAAAAATAGGGGGAAATCAAGTTAACATGCTACGTTAAACAAAAGCCCTAAATACATGTCACTGAAAACCCTATGGAAACCATCAAATCCCATAATGACCAGCTAAAACCCCCAAAGGAACCAGTAAATCGTATGAAAACCGTCAGCCAGTAAAAGCTCAAAGAAACGAACAATCCATAAAAGAAACTCGCCGAATACCCTAACAGGCCAGCGAACCCTGAGAAAATCAGCCGAAAACCTTATGAAACTAGCATATCCTAAAACAACCGGCCGAAAATCCCAAGGATCTAGTAAACGCTGAAAATATAGACCGAAGGCGAGGACTAAACAGGCCATAACAAAGCATTTCATACTGTACTTAAGGCGGCAACGGAAAAAAACCAATGAACATAAAAACAACACTTTTTACACAGCAAAGATCGCAAAGATCTAGAATAAAACCGCATCAAAAGCACAGAATCTAAAAGACAAAACAGAACAGAAATAATCCATACCTGGATGCCATGCTCGAGACAGTAAAGCTCCCAACAGGCATTTCCGACCTGAATACCGGCCTGGCCAATGTGGATCGAAATGCACTCCCTCATTGTCGCTGGTTAAAACCCTCGGAACCTCGAATAAAACCCTCAAAAGAATTGAAAGAATCCCGGTTAAGTGCACAAAAGAATCGCGAAGCCGAACGAAGATAGCAGAGAAAGTCCAAAAAGCTTCGTGAAGACGTATGCAAAGACGTCTGCACGAGAGCGGAGCAGCAAGAACCAGAAAACTAAATCGAAAGACAGAGATGCAGTGAAATGGGGCAGTTCATCGATGGCCTTTTATGGAATCAAGAAAGCCCTAGCCGTTGGAACTGACGGCAACCGGAACCCGTAAAGTAACCGGAATACGTGCCGGCCGGCTACCCGTTAGGCGGGACTTCATTATTTCAAATTGAGTGGGGTTGTTCCTGGGTCGCTGTCGCTTCACGCCAATATTTTGACCGTTTATCGGCGCGCAGTCAATTCAAATTTTAATTTCTATTTTAATTTTATTTTTGCCATGGCCGTTTAACGGTGAAGACGGTATAATTTAGAATTTTTTTATTTTTAAATCAGGGCCGTTTAACGGTGAACAGCAGGGTGGCTTGGTCAAATACTCCAACAAAATATTTTTAAACAAAGTATAGTGTCTCTTAAATTAAAGTGTCAAATCGCTGTATGAGACGCTTTAATAAATTAAAGTATACAAATCTCTATATAAGACGTTGTTTGTCCCATAAAAAAGAATGTATTTTGTATATTAAAGTATTCAACTTCTTATATAAACAAGTGCCACCATATGTGGTCATGTCTTTGTCGTTTGTTAACTTGTTGCATCGAAAGGAGCGAGGTGCTTTACAACCTTGTAGGGGGGAGATGTAACGTTCCTACCTAACAAAATAATTTAAAAAATTCATGTCGACTCATGAAATAAAATATAAATTGAAAAGTATTAAAAAAAATCCATGTTGGCTCATAAAATAAAAAATTATAAAAAGTAATTTAAAAAAATCGATGTTCGTCTATAAAATAAAAACTTAAAGCCGGATCTATCAACCAAGAGAGATCAAATTTCTTAAGTTTAAATTTTTAAAAAAAATACACCTCAAAAAATTTGACCCCTCTTAGTGCTTGATAGATCCGGCTTTAAGATGGATCTATGATGGTATAGTATATCAATTAAATTGTTGGTTAAATTGGTGACCATGTTCTTGGAGTTTGTTAATTTGTATAACATGTCACTTAAAAATTGTTGGCTAAATAATGATATGCTGCTGAAATATGACGGAGCCTATCGAGCATGAGAGTTATGGCCAAGTCAACAACATCATCGGTAACCACACCCGAAGTGTGAGCGACTACGTTGTTCAATGGTCGGCATTTGTTCAAATCCACTTTGTCCAGATTGACGTTGTTTGTGGCCACGATTTCCAAGCAGGGAAAGGTGTTGATGAGTTGTGTGTCAACCTCAATTTACTATTACACGCCACCCCTCAGATGGAATACGCATGTTGGGACGAGAAAGCCTATTGGTTCTTTGCTTCCCACGCCTTGAATGTCATGAATTTGCGGTGCAAAGATTCTATATTGTTCTCACTGAGTTTGAAGTTGTCTGTGTATCCTTGCATGAAGAGTTAAATGTGTTCAATTGTGGTCTTCCACTTGGTTGTTGTTTGGCAGCACAGGTGGTGATGAGATGTTGTGGTAGAAAACCAGCACACAACATTGCATCGAATTCTGAATTGATACAGTTGTTGATTAAATTCCCCACTGAATGTTCTAAGCGTTGGATAAAAGAAGGCATGGAAAAGACTGACGTCCATAAGCCAAAAATAACAATTAGAAAACCTAAACACTAAAAACTAAAGCCCGCAATTGCCATGACATTGTAACTCATTAACAAATGTCCATCTAATGTTAACACTTAGCAAAGCATGGTCGTATAGTGTTGGGTCATCCAAGTGTTTGGAATCTTCTCATGCATGCAAAAAACTTGTGCACCTACCACGCTCATGTTAAAATACTATACACAGTTGTTGCTTGGCTTGGTTAACCATCACTCCAAATTGTTTAATTTGTTTCTCTTACGGGTGTGCAGAGTTTGAATGATGTAGGAGCATCAAGGCTAAGCCAACAATGTGATTGCATGTTCACATGTTGTGGCTAGCAAGAGGATGAGTTGTCCTGAAGTGGGAAGAGAATTTGCTTATTAAGTATTTTAGTATTTGCAACTTATGTAACCAACTAATGCATTGTCAGTTTTTTGGGGAAAATAGGACATAGTGGCGAGTTGATACTCCCTGCATGGAGATCAAGCCAGATAGGCAGTTTGTTGAATAACGATGGGACTCCTTCATTATGGAGGAGAGATAGTTAATTTGTTTTTTTTGTTCAACCATTCTGTTTTGGGATTTCTAATGGATGAAATGGGGGGAGATAGGAACTCGATGGGAGAGCTTTATGTGAGAGAGAGTCGGTGGGACATTTTCCTGAATACCAGAAGAAAATGAGACTGTAAGCGATTTCTTGCTATCCGTGAATGAAATTAGCAAGTTTTGTGTGACCAATCATGTTACTATGCATTTGAATGAAGAATAAGTTGAGATTCTATCAGGTAGAGCTGTGTGCGAGCGTTAACCTGATTTCTGTGTGAATGAGTCTATATTCTATGCTTGTGTGACTTCCATGTACAAATAAGAACACTCAAATCATTCGCAGATCGACTATCATTAAGTAACAAAGGTAATTTCTTGTTGTATTCAGTTTCAGCTAGTGATTATATGGAGTATTTGAAGTTTATACAGGGTATCGAGATACAAAGGCCCCAATCTCTGATCGAACTCGTGTTTAGGATGCAATTAGCGTTGTCAATTAGATGATACACATAGGGAGGGCAGCGACTGTGAAATCCAATGCTTAGAAGGGTCTACGATTTCTCATTAGCGGTTAAGAATTTGGCTGTGACTGGCTTAAACGCTGGATGCGACTGGTTACGCTGCAACTCCAGTTGGGGTTGAGTAATGACACGCTACTGAGAAAGCCATACTTGGCTGCGACTCATTATAGTCGCATTGGGCTGCAACTCATTATCGTGGTTGGGACTCACTATAGTGGTTGCGACTGCTCATAGTGGATTCCCGGAACTAGTAAGGTCAGTCCAGTTTGCCAATAAGGCTTGCCCATCCACCCTGCTACCAATTTTGGTATCAAAGCGGGCTTTGCTCAGCACAGCAGAAAAAAGGCATGGCTATACATGTAGGAAGAGAAAGAGCTCGTGGCAGAGGGCGACCAGCGACGAATGCAGAAGTCATGGAGGAAATTGTAATGTCCCCATTTTGACCCCCTTTGCATTTAAATTGTAAATGATGTAAATATTGTTATTTAATCATGGTGAGGAGCTCAAGGCCAAGGCCCCACCATTGATTTAACGTTTTATGTATCGGCAATTAAAGAAATAGATGCCTATGGTCCTTGTGCTAGATAGGCACAATGTAAATAAGACATCATGTAAATACGAATTTTAATGAAAAACCCACAACTAGCTATGCAATGCAACAAAGAGATGGGGGCATGATTCTACAAGGAAGAGGGAGGGAAATTATTCAAACCCTTGAGCCAATGGTGTTAATCCATGTGTCAATGAGAAAACCCATAAACCACCAACTACCCATTTTGGGTTATGCACCCAATCATTTAATTCTTCCAAGAGTTGGTTGAGGCAGTTAATGCCTTGGGAATGAAGAGGTATGGCAGCCAATTTTGTGTATGGGCAAGCCATCAACCTGGGTAATCGTATTTTGTCTCCTTGGGCAAGAAAACACCCACGAAATGGTGCCCAAAGCCATTTCTGAACCGACAGTGTTTCCTCTCTCACGCAATCTGAACTACTGGGTCTTTCCCCATCACGTTTTTCACCATTTTGCCTGCATTTTCCATGCCTGGGAGCTTGTTTTTGCATTGTATAGCAGCTGGGAGAGAAGGGCCGCGATTGGGGACTGTGATGGAGGTCATTTTTGCCCCAAAATACCCATGGGCATTTTTCTGAAAACGATTTCTGCTCTCCAGGGTTGTTCCCCAATTGCCATTTCGTTTTTGGGCTTTCCCACGTTTTTCTGAATTGGTAGAAACCCCCTCTTTGGGCATCCCACTGAAGAAACGTTTTTCCTCATACCCAGCAATTGTGGTTTTGTTGTTATGTGCATCCCTCTTTTGGTTTGAACTTGTGAGCAAAAGTTTTGGAGTGGTAGTGGACAGAATTAGCTTGATAAACCTAGTGGAGAGAATAACCTCTCAAGAAGATCAAGAGGGATGGCTACTCTTCTATGCACACCTGGGACACTCTAGAATTGGAAGGTATGGCCTGAGGGACTGTGAATTGGTGAAGGGAATACTTCCTTGAGTGGGGTGTGTAGGCATTGTGGGTGCCAAGCTAAATAGATCTTGTAGAGGTATCCATCACTCTGTGGTTGAGCTCACTAGCTTAGCAATTCTTCCTTTCCATTTCCTAGCAGCCTGATAAACCCAATTGTAGATTGGCTTGGCTCATTTTGGTGTATGCTTGGCTATGTGTGAGTCTGTTGTTCCCTAGTTCCTTGTAGAGATCATGCCCAGCTCGGGGGTGGCAGTTGTATCAAGAGGTTGATAAGCACAACTGGCCTATGGTTGGGTGGAACGTTGCAGATGCATAGTTGGTTGCTTGGGACTACTTTGTTAAGATAAGTATTCTCTTTTATAAATTCTGCAATGTCCTTATTAAATGGCTGTCACAGAAATGTTTGAATGTATGTTAGATATTAAACATGATTTTTAATTCCGTTGTGTTTCTATAACATGCACATGTATATGTCTTTTTATCAATGAGTTTTTAATTAATGGATATGGGGCTAGATGCCCAGTTTTAGTATCACGTCCTCTCTATCATGATGGTATGATAGGAGGGGACATTACAGAAATGAGAGAAATGCGGGCACGTATGGAAGCTATGGAGATGGGAAGACGAAGAGATCCAGAGGCAAGGGATGTGAGTGAGCCTGAAGAAGAGGAACAAGGAGAAGAAGCAGCACCCATGCAAGAGACGCCGGAGCTGAGATACTTTCGGTCAATTCTTGGAGCAACTTCGAGACCAAAACCTGAGTTTCCTACCTAGGAGGGAAGCCTCACTGCTGAACATCTCATTGACTGGATCAGTGAGTTAGACAAGTACTTTGAGTATGATGAAGTTGAGGAAAACAAGAAGGTCAGATTGGCAGTGACAAGATTGAAAGGGCATGCAGCCCTATGGTGGGATAGTGTGCAAGCTAAAAGGAGAAGGAAGAATAGACCGTTGATAAAGAGCTGGGATAGGATGGTGGCTAAGATGAGAGCCAAGTTCTTGCCAAAGGATTACCAGCTGATTTTGTACAGACAAATGCATAACCTTAGGCAAAGATTATTGACTATAAGAGAATATCATGAAGAGTTCTATAAAGTAAACCTAAGGGCAGGCCACGTAGAGGAATCAACAAAAAAGACTGCTAGATATGTCAATGGTTTGAGGATGGAGATTCAAGATGAGATCATCATGATATCACCGAGAACAATGGAAGAGGCATACCAATGTGCCTTGAGAGTAGAAGAAAAGTTATTGAGAAAGCAGAGCTTCAATAGGGGAAGAGGTTCAGCCTAAGGAAGGGGACGAACACCTGGAAGAGGAAGGTTTACAGCCCAAAAAGGAGAATCCGAGAACTCAAACCAATAGGAGCAGCAAGGTAGAGGAGATGACTCAAGAGGGAGAAGACCTTACCAAGGAGGTAGAGGTAGAGGAAGAGGCGGAGAAACTGTCTACAGATGTTACAAATGTAACAAATTGGGACACGGGTCCTTTGAGTGTCCTGAGAAGGAAGACATAGGACAGAGAGGAGCCTATGTAGCTCAGAATGAGCAACAACAAGAGCAGATACCAGTGGCTGAAAATTTGCCAGAGACGGGAGAGTCTTTGATGATGAACAAAGTCTTATTGAAGCCTGAGAAGGAGAAAGTGGAACCCGCTCAAGGGAAGACTTTATTCAGGACCATGTGTAAAGTCAAAGGGAAGTATTGCGAGATGGTGATTAACATTGGGAGCATTGACAATCTTGTTTCCATAGAGATGGTGGAGAAGCTGAGTTTGGAGAAGACTAAACATCCTGTTCCATACAAAGTGTCCTGGCTGCATAAAGGACATCAAATCCTGGTAAGTGAACAATGTGAAGTTGATTTGCAAGTAGGCACATATAAAGATAAAATTATCTGTGATGTTATGCCCATGGATGTTTGCCATATTCTTGTAGAGAGACCATGGCAATTTGACAAAAGGGTGGTACATGATGGTAGGAGAAATTGTCATAGTTTTGAGAAAGATGGGATAAAATATGGTCTTCTTCCTTTACAAGAAGGGAGTACAACAGGGCAGCAAGCATCTAAGTTCCTAATGTTGACAGGGAAAGAGTATTTGCAGCAAATTGATGAGGAAGAACTGAATTATGCTGTAGTATGTAAGCTTGGAGTGGTAATAATGAAGAGCAATATTGAAGATCTGCTTAAGGAGATTCAGGAGATGCTAGGTGAGTTTAGTGACATTGTGGTAGATGATTTTCCCAATGAGTTACCACCAAAGAGGGATATAAGTCACCATATTGATTTTATTCCTGGAGCAAGCTTACTAAACAAGGCAGCATACAGGTTGACACCTCAAGAGGATGAAGAAGTTAGAAGGAAAGTACAAGGATTGTTAGACAAGGGGTTGGTTCATAAAAGTCTGAGTCCATGTGTAGTACCAACTATACTCACCCCAAAGAAGGATGGTGAATGGAGGATGTGCACTGACTCCAAAGCCATTAACAAGATTACCATCAGGTATAGGTTTCCATTACCCAGGATGGATGACATGATGGATTTCCTGAGTGGGGCAACATGATTTTCAAAATTACATCTGAAGAGTGGATATCATCAAATCATAATTCAAGAAGGAGATGAGTGGAAGACAACCTTTAAGACAAATGATGGGTTGTATGAGTGCCTGGTTATGCCATTCGGACTGTCCAATGCGCCAAGCACCTTCATGAGATTAATGAACGAAGTCTTGAGAGATTTCATAGGTAAGTTTGTAATAGTTTACCTTGATGATATTTTGATTTTCAGTCAATCAGAGAAAGAACATTTAAGACATCTAAGATGCGTTTTGGAGAAGTTGCAACAGGAAAAGTTGTTAGTAAATGTGAAGAAGTGTACATTTCTGAAATCAGAATTAGTGTATTTGGGTTTTGTTATCTCAAAATATGGTTTGAAGATGGATCCGGAAAAGGTGCAAGCAATCATTGATTGGCCTTCACTTCAGAGCATATTTGAGGTAAGAAGTTTCCATGGATTAGCGATCTTTTATAGGAAGTTTATAAAGAATTTCAATGGTACTTGTTCATCTATCATTGAAACAATTAGGAAGGACAAACAACCATTTCAGTGGACAGCAAAGGCTAAAAGAAGCTTTCAGTTTTTGAAGAAAAAGATTACTGAGCAACCAGTATTGAAGTTACCAAATTTCAAACACCCTTTCCAAGTGAAATGTGATGCCAATGGAGTAGCAATTGGATTTGTACTCAGTCAAGAAGACAGACCTGTAGCATATTTCAACGAGAAGCTAAATGGCTCAAAACAGAAATACTCGTCCTACGACAAGGAATTTTATGTTATTGTCCAAGCACTAAAGCATCGGAGACATTACCTGATGCCTAGGGAGTTTGTTTTGTTTTCTGATAATCATGCATTGCAATACATCATGCAGCAACCTAAATTGAATCAAAAGCATGTCAAATGGGTTGAGTTCTTGCAAACCTTTACCTTTGTGTTGAAGAACATAAGTGGACAATTAAATCGGGTAGTTGATGCCTTAAGTAGGAGACAACTGATTGTGCAAGAAAATCATTTCCAAGTTTTAGGATTTGAAGACTTAAGAGATTTGTATGAGACTGACATTGATTTTCAGAATGCATACAGGGCTTGTAGGAATCCTGTGGAGGTAGATAGAGAGTCATGGATTGAGTATATGTTGCAAGATGGTTTACTCTTTAAAAACAGTAAACTTTGTATTCCCAAAATTCCATCATAGAGAATTTGATACACAAGAAACATAATGGAGGGATGGCAGGTCACTTTGGAAGTGATAAGACCTTTGGGCAGTTGAGCCATTTCTATTTTTGGCCAAAGATGAGGTCTGAAGTTGAAAATTTTGTGAGTAGATGTAGGGTATGCCAGCATGCCAAGGGAAGAATCCAAAACACAGGCTTGTACACACCATTTCCTATTCCAACTAGGCCTTGGGATTCTGTGAGTATGGATTTCATTTTGGGTTTGCCAAAAACTCAGAAGGGAAATGATTCTATTCTTGTATTTGTTAATAGATTTACTAAGATGGCACATTTCATTCCATGCTATAAGACCAGTGATGCCACACACATTGCTAACTTGTTTTTCAATGAAGTTGTGAAGCTACATGGTTTACCTAGGAGCATTGTATTTGACAGAGATGTGAGATTCACAGGTCACTTCTGGAGGACTTTGTGGAAGAAGTTGGGTACTAACTTGAATTTCAGTTGAGCTTATCATCCACAGTCTGATGGTCAGACTGAGGTGGTAAATAGAAGTTTGGGTAACATGTTGAGAAGTCTAATCGGAGAAAATCCAAAACAATGGGACAAAGTGCTAGCTCAAGCTAAGTTTGCATATAACGACTCACCAAACTGAAGTACAGGAATGAGTCAATTCCAAATTATGTATGGTATGCATCCAAGAGGGATGCGTGAACTTCGTGATTTGGGTCAATTGGAAAAGAGAAGCGTAGATGGAGAATAATTTGCAACAAGGATCAGTGAACTACAAGAGCAAGTTAAGGCAAGGTTGCAGCAAAGTAACAATAGTTACAAAACAAGAGCAGATTCCAGGATAAGAGAGAAAAACTACAAGGTGGGAGATTTGGTTTTAGCACATCTGAGGAAAGAGAGATTTCCAAGAGGAGAGTATAACAAGCTGAAAATGAAAAAGATTGGACCTTGCAGAATACTCATAAAATTTTCGGCAAATGCCTATGAGCTGGAAATGCCAATAGGGATTGGTATCTCACCTATTTTTAATGTTGCAGACCTGTATACTTATGTGGCAGATGATACAGGACAAATGACAAAAGACAGGGATCTTGTGGAAGATATTCAGTGGTTGAAGCAGATGCCTATAGCCCAGCCATCAGAAGTCGAGTCTATCTTGGATACTAGAGTGGCAAAGAGTACCAGATAGAGAGATTACTTGGAATACTTGATCAAATGGGAAGGACATCCAGTAGAAGATTCTACATGGATGGATGCTAAAGAATTGGAGACAAAAGGTTTCTCAATAGCTTATTTATTGAACAGGGGTTCAGAATTTTGACCTTGGGAGTCTGATGCAGGAGCATCAAGGCTAAGACAACAATGTGATTGCGTGTTCACATGTTGTGACTAGCAAGAGGACGAGTTGTCCTGAAGTGGGAAGAGAATTTGCTTATTAAGTATTTTAGTATTTGCAAATTATGTAACCAACTAATGCGTTGTCAGTTTTTTTGGGAAAATAGGACATAGTGGCGACTTGATACTCCCTGCGTGGAGATCAAGCCAGATAGGCAGTTTGTTGAATAACGATGGGACTCCTTCATTATGGAGGAGAGTTACTTAGTTTGTTTTTTCTGTTCAACCATTATGTTTTGGGATTTCTAATGGATGAAAAGGGGGGAGATAGGAACTCGATGGGAGATCTCTATGTGAGAGAGAGTCGGTGGGACATTTTCCTGAATACCAGAAGAAAATGAGACTGTAAGCGATTTCTTACTATCCGTGAATGAAATTAGCAAGTTTTGTGTGACCAATCGTGTTACTGTGCATTTGAATGAAGAAGAAGCTGAGATTCTATCATGTAGAGCTGTGTGCAAGCGTTAACCTGATTTATGTGTGAATGAGTCTCTATTATGTGCTTCCGTGACTTCCATGTACAGATAAGAACACTCAAATCATTCGCAAATCGATTGTCATTAAGTAACGGAGGTAATTTCTTTTTGTATTCAGTTTCAACTCGTGGTTATATGGAGTATTTGAAGTTTATATAGGGTATCGAGATACAAAGGCCCCAATATCTGATCGAACTCGTGTTTAGGATGCAATTAGCGTTGCTAATTAGATGATACACAGAGGGAGGGCAGCGACTGTGAAATCCAACGCTTAAAAGGGTCTACGATTTCTCATTAGCGGTTAAGAATTTGGCTGTGACTGGCTTAAACGCTGGATGCGACTGGTTACGCTGCGACTCCAGTTGGGGTTGAGTAACGACACACTACTGAGAAAGCCAGACTTGGCTGCGACTCATTATAATCACATTGGGCTACGACTCATTATCGTGGTTGGGACTCACTATAGTGGTTGTGACTCATTATAGTGGCTGCGACTCATTATTCGGTTGTGACTACTCATAGTGGGTTCCCATAACTAGTAAGGTCAATCCAATTTTCCAGTAAGGCTTTCCCATCCATCCTGCCACCATTGAATCTCTGGTTAGTGGGACCATACAAAAAAGCAACAAATTGTTTCATACTCTAATAGTGGTAGCAATGGCGGTGGAGATAATGGAAAAGGACAAGGCCTCTACTAAATGTGAATGGAATGGTTCCTATAGATTGTCACCTTTGTGTCCATTTATTTTGTGTAAAGACCATTGCCGTGCATTTCCCTTTTATGGTGAAGCCAAAATATTTATTTGGCTTGATGAGTTGCTAGGGTTGTATAGTTGTGTAAGGCCTTGCACACCGAGTGTAAAAGTGTCGACAATCCTTTCTCGTTGATGCTTCCTACCTGGGTATCCATCCCAGCCAGCTAAGGATTATCACCTTTTATAGATGAAAGAGATAGCTCTGCTCACGCAGGCAAAGAAAGATAAATCTCTAGTAATGCCTGCCATTGATCGATTTTGAGACTGAAAATGTACGTCAAATTGTAGAGCTAGTAACTCATAGAATATTGCTTATAAATATTGCACATAAATATGGCGTTGGTCTAGCTCAATCAGGCTAGTCTGTCAAAAGTTACCTTCTCCAAAATACCTGAAAATAGAATGGGCATGGGCACTATGACAAAAAAACTCTAAAAAGAGAAGATTTTGAGTTTCGAGGGAAGTTTTTAGCTTTAATATTGTTGTGGTTGTTTTTTTTTAGCAAATTTCGCATTAAAAACAATAAACTATATTCAATATGTATGTCTGGATTGTAAATTTCTAACCAAGGAGCGTCCAAATTCAGGAAATCCATCACATTTTCATTTTTTTGTTAATTACATTGTATTTCTCCCAAATACAAATACGTCTTTATAGTTTGTCTTTCTTACAGGTTTTCTCGATGATTTCGTTGACCCTGCTGTAAAGGGGGTGTTGAATGTGTTGAATGGTTGCTAAGCCTATTGTAAAGGGGGTGCTGAATGTGTTGAATGCTTGCTCCTGAGCTAAATCTAAATCAGTGAGGCATGTGGTTTATACTTAGTATCAATGGAGGTAAGAGTGTTGATTATTGTTTAGAGATGTGCATTTTTATTAGGTGGCCAAGACTTTAGCACAACAAGTAGCAATTTAGTATGGGTTAAATAGCGAAATAGGGGAAGCATAAGCATATGGAGCATTTGGGTTGATTGCCATCCTAAATACAGCTTCATTTCACATAGACTTGGGCTTGCTTATCTTAATACAAAGATAAGGAAAAGCGATCTACAGATTTTGGTTTTTTATTTTGCATTGGTATGTTGTCTTGCCTAAGTAGCCAAAGCCTAGGTGCATGGTCCTTGCACCTGTGGATTGATATCATCCATTTAATAATAAGTTGCAGCCATGTATTACTATTATGATGTCTCCTACGAGTACAATTCTTATGAGCAATATGAAGAAGAATGTGAATGGTATGAGGAAGAGGTGCCATGATGCAACATTTCTTACAATTTCATAAGGAATGAAGGTTATTCATATGACCCTATGTATGATGAAGATGAATGTTTCATACCACCAAAGGCTAATCCTATGAATGAATTAGAAATATTGAGAGCAACATGTAAAACCTTTCCTCAACAACATCAAGCATATCTTGCCTTGAAGGGAGATATACAAAAGGACATTCCTTTTGAAGACTATGTCGATTAGGTGTTTGTATATAAGCCCAAGAATGAAGATGTGGAGTTAGTGAAGAAAGTTCTATGCCCTTCTTGCAAAATACCTTAGAGAGCAAATCATATATGTTTGAGTGAAAAGGAGGAGCCCCATGAGCCACCTAGTTCTGAAATAGGTAAAGCAGAAGAAGCATTACATGAAGAGGGTCGAAATTCACTCCCAAGTGACTCTGAAAAAGATGAAGAAACCTCACATGAGCATGAAGAAGATAACATTGAAAATACTGAAGATCATTCTAAGAAACACTCTACTCTGGACATGAATCAAAGAGCATCTATTGATGGATATTTGAACTGTGAAGGAGTACCTATTGATGTGTGCTTACACCTCTATGTTGGTGACATAGAGATCACTTTTGAAAGTGTTGCTGCAAGCCAAGGTTCCATTGACCATGGAGATGAAGGCCTTGTAGCATTTGAAGAAGAACCAAGATCAACATCCCCATCACCACTTGAGCTTCATGAAGTTGGTCCAAGCAAGAAGTTGAAGAAGAGGAGGTTCATTTGCAAGAGCCTCATTTTCTTGCAAGGTCCTTGAAGATGGACGAAAAGAAGCTTCAGGAGGCCTTGAAAACTCTCCATGACACACATGCACTGGTTTGGAAATTTTGTTTGTGTGTGGAGGAGAAATCTTCCCTTGAATACATGGAGAAAATCCAAAAGGCAATGTTGGACACCAAAGGTAATTTTTTGAATTTTCTTTCTAATAGAGATTATTTAATTGAGCTTGTTGGTTTGTATCATGGAATAACCTTGAAGGATTCAAAAGAGAATGACAAGCTCTCAAATGAGTTGGAGTCCACCCAAAATACACTCCAAAAATCTATGGTGCAGATTGAGCAACTTCAAGAGAAGTTGCACATGTCCTTTACACCCTCCTACATATCAGATAATCATTCAATGGCTGAAAGAATTTATGTTACAAAGGAGGAACCTCATGTGATGGTGGAACATGAGATACCTGTTGATATGCAGGTGCTTGAAGAGGCTACATTCAAACAAGAAGGAAGACAAGCACTTATTCTCGTGCAGAGGGATTATGAGTTGCCTCATCGCGAGAGTTGCAGAGCCTTGGAGGAGGCGCATGATCTCACAATAGTTGGACCATCCAATTATGGAGAAGATGCATTAACAATTTTGATGGGTAAGAGTTTCAAAGACTTAAGGTTGGTTCACAATTCTTCACCCCCAACTTCTTTTTCAGCCACATCAATTGGGGATGAAAATTGGGGGAAAGGTTTCTTTCTAATGCTGCCACATGAGGAGTATGAAACTCCTATCTCTCCTTTTGATGATGACATGACTAGAGCACCTTATAATTTACATTTGCAGCGACATCCTTTGTTACCTTATGATGATACATATCTACATGGATCCACCTATGATGTTAACTTGAGTCACTTGAAGACTCATGATTTTCCTTGCTCCTTGCTTAATCCAATTGATGTTGGAGGAACTTCATCCAATACTTGGGTGAAGAGATATATATGATTGGAGCACATTTTTATTGGAAGCAACATCCTTTGTTATTTCTTGATGATACACATATCCATGAATGCACAAATGGTACTTATGTGAGCCCCTTGAATGCTCATTGTTTTGTTTGCTCCCTAATTGGTTCATATTTTAATGGAGGCTCTTCATTCACTTCTTGGATGAAAGAACACATGGTTGATTATTTTGTTGCATCTTATATTCTTTTGGAGCAACATGGACATATTTTCTTATGGGATGATTCCTACTCTTTTGGTGATGAGACATGGGACTTTCACCCTTGTCCTTTGAGCTTCAATGGTCTCACTCTTGATTCTTGTGTGCATTTGGCACATGAGGACCATCTGGTGATTGGGGGAGACTTGTTTGCATTCAGCCTCACTAAGAGGATATGCATTTCATGATGGAGAGTCTCTCTTGGTCTCGGCCCAACCTTGAAGAAGTTCATATTTTGATGCAGGGGGACTCAAAGTTTCAATTGTGCACTCGATATGTTGAACTTCCAATGTGGTGGTATGATCTTTACATCCTTCCTTGCATTTTTCATAGTGATAAATTTTTATTGTTGTTACTGATGTTTGGAAAGATGCAGATGAGACAATGGGATCCTGGCAATCTTTGGAATGTTTGTTTTCCACATGTGACACTGCCACTCAAAGATTTGCAACTAAGTCAGTGGGATGTGGGCAATCATTTGCCTGAAATTTTTTGTGGTAGAGCATGCCTATCTTTTGGAATGCAACACAAGCAATGGGATCCCGACATTGCTTGTTTTCACTTCATTTGGAACAATACCTTGGTTGTTGGCTGGATGGAGAAAGCTAACCTTCATTTCATTAAGTTCATTTATGCAGAGTATTGTTTCAGTTTCTTTATTTGGATTTTTTCATATGCTTGGTGTGTATGCAGTTTAGTTGCAGATATTTCTCACCATGCATGTATCAGGATCATTTGGGACCTGGGATCATTTTTGGTCTCATTGGTTTCAATTTTTGGGGGCAACAAGCAGTATGGGAGATTGAGTCACCACTTGAGAAGGTGATTGTAATCAGAGTGGAGCAACGGAAGCATGGCCTTTCCTCTCATAAATTTTCTTTGAAACATAAAATTTTGAAAATTTTGGCAAATAAGTGGCAACTTCAAGAGGTTGTTCAGTGCAAGTATGAAGGTTCAAATGATTTTTGAAACAAGTTGGAAGCAAAGTTTGGAAGGAAGCAGGTTCCAACATCCATGTTTGAAATTGCTTGAGGACAAGCAATCTTGGGTGGGGAGGATTGTCATGTCCCCAATTAAATGATTTTCAGATAAATAATTAAGTTGGCCTACCCAATTCCTAAGGGTTATTTGGAAGAACTAAAATATTGACACTTAACCCCAAGGTCTATAGTTTCTCATGAAAATTCAATATTCTAAATTGATGGTGGAAAAATAGGCCAATAAATTATGGAATAAATGTTAAATGCTCCAAAATGAAGTGGCATTAGGTCCTAGTTGGACTTGGGGGCACATAAGTGGACACATGGGGTCCACATGAGAGAATATTCCTCCTTTAAACATGGAGCCATCCCCAAATTCGAGTTGGAAGGGAATAGGTAACATTCATGAAGGAAGAGGAAGAGCCATAAGGCTAAAAATAGGCACTGACAGATTCCATGACAACTATGACAAGCATTATGACACTTATGACAGATTCTATGACACCTATGACACTTATGAAAGATTCTATGACATCTGTGACAATGTAAGAGCTAAAAATAGACCAAGAGGGTGCATGAGAGGAGTCACACATCTCCAAAGCACCCAAAATATTCCCCAATTCGAATTCATGGAGGAGTTGGAGACAAAAGATGAGCTAAGTGTCATGTGGGACCAATGAAGGGTCATAACCCCCACTAATTCGAATTTCATGAGTGATTAGGAGATAATTTAAGTTCTAAGGAGGTAAATGAGTCAACTAAAGTTATCAAAAGGAGGCTAAGTCGAAATAGAGCAGATTTTGGTCATTTTGTCATTTGCGTCTATGCAATTTTGGAGAGCTTCAAGCTTGTCCTTGCACGGTGGATGTTCATCCTCCCTACCTTAGAACCAATTTCGAGGGTGCAAGATCCCATCCAAGTTGATTGATGGAGAGGCCATTCTGTAGTGTCCCTTTTTAAGAATTTGGAAAAATTTGCAATTTTTGGTCAAATTCGAACCTTGGACTAGCGATGACTCAAGTGCTTCCAAAAGGATCCTAAGGCTTTCAAATTGGATCTGAAGGTGTTTGAAAGGTATTAGGACATAAAAAGGAAGCTTATAGGTGCTTGGATACTCTCAAAAGGATTTTGCAACATTCATTTAAGTTCAGGAGAAAATAGGGAAATTTACTAGTAAATTCGAGGTTCAAATCCCCAAGGGTAGAGGTCACTAATGGCTTCCCAAATGCAGTACGAACCTCCCAACTTTAAGAACAGAGACATGGATTAGTTATATGACTTCAATGGGCACCCAAATACAACATTAATCAGTCCCTAAAGGTTGTTTCAACTCCCATAAATCAGAGATTTGTAAACATGCCTTAACATAGGGGGAAATGAGAGAAAAAACACTATAACTTGCTATGAAATTTGAGAGAAATGTTACAAGTACTTGCATAAGGTGTTTGAAACTTCTTCAATATATTAATGGCTCTCCAAGAAACAATAAAACCACATATATTTACTGATACAAGTTGATACCAAACAAATTCAATCTTTGACAACAAGATATATGGGAAAATGGCACCATTCATACATAGTTTGGAATTTTTACATAGTTTTACTTGGAGTTTCGATCTGAGGTATATCTGAGCATCAAATACAGAGTTTGGACATCATCTTACAAATAAATGGGGCCCCTTGGACTCCCCCAAAGAGATCAACATCTATGCATGTGTGCCCTTCCTCCAAGAGCAAGAATATAGAGAGAAAAGTGAAAGAGATGTGGAAACAATTTGAAGGAGAAATGGTCACGAGCAGCCATGTAGCTTCAACCTGTTACAAAATGTCTTCATACAGCTCCAAATGAAAGTTCTAAATGGCCTCTCTCCAATTAGGATGGGAATCTTTCACCCTCGAAATTGGTGCTAAGGCAAGTAGAATAAACACTCAACTTGCATGGACAAGCTATGCTCTCCAAATTACCAAATGAGAAATGATCAAAAGCCCCTCTCCTTCTTTGTTCTTGTATTTTATTATCCTTCCAAGTCTTCCATGGCTTGAATTCCCTACAAGAGCTTCATGCCAACTCGAGTTGGGAGAGAGATTCCAATGAGTGCCACTTGTCCAACAATTCCTAGCCTCCCTCTTCCATCAATTCGAATGGGGGTAATATTGGCTGCCATAAATCCCTTGTGCGCCCTCTTGGAGGATATTTTTAGCCTTCACATGTCATATAGGTCAGATGTTAGCAATCGGGTCTAATCCTTTTCATAAGTGTCATAGCATCTTCATCATTGTTGTCATAGAAGCTAGGGAATCTAGCCCAAGTGTCTCAATACCTCTAAGATGCCTCTTCCTATTCCATGGGAGTTACTTTTCCTCTCAAATTCGACCCTCAATGAGTCATGCCAAGTGTAATGCCCTTCCAAATCCCCCAAGAACATTGGACTCCACCTTGGATTCAAATGGGGAGAGTAGGATGCCATGTGGCATGGAGAATCTTGCTTTGTGTGGGTCCCACCCCACCAATGTGCCTTCATGACCAAGTGCCACCTTATTTTCCTATTATAAATATTTATCTATCCCCTTTTAATATATTTTGTCAAGCTAATGTCCATTTTGGGTTTTATAGCTCCCTTATTCCAAATCTGAATGTTTCCACCCCAACCTAGGGAACTAGTAGATTGGTGGAATTTCCCTTCTAGTAATTTATTTGGATGGGAAAATTACACATTCAGACCACTCAACAGAGCTTCATCGACATGTTTTGATGCAGGTTCAACCCCCATCTGATTTCGGGTTCATATTCTCTCATTCTTCTCTATTCTCATTCTACTATCGTTCTCTCAATGTTCGTGTAAAGTGAGATAACGCACTCGTTGTTGCATATAGATAATGGAAGGATGTTGTTTCAACCTTATGAACTTGTTAATGGATGCATAACTCTGTAATGGATAGATCATGAGAGCCACATCTCGAAATACTAAGCACTTCATGTACTATTTCTCCAAGTAACACTGATATTCGAGCTAGTTTCCTCTTTCTCTCAATGTCATGTAAAAGTGTGATGGCACACTTCTTGTTGCATCTAGCTAATGGAGGATTGCTCTTTCGACCTTATGTACATGTTATTTTTTGCATAACTCTGTAATAGACATATCATGAGTGCCACAACTCAAAATACCAAGTACTTCATGTGACATTTTCAATTAAAACTGAGATTCGAGCCATTTCCCTCATAGTATTTTCATGGTGATTTTGGGATGATATTGCACCTGTTTTATATCAGATATTTCTGAGATTTTTGTCTATTTTATGAGCTACATATGGAGTTAAATTGATGGCCCAAATAATGTATGCATACCCCTAAAGTGTTACTATAGTTTGTGACATAAATTCAAGGCCCCTTGTCTACCATTTTCACCCAAATTATATACTCTAGAAGATGTTGTCCTTTGGGAGACCTATTCGACCCTAAAACCTGATATAATGCCGCACATATGTTCTCCTTGATGTCCTATAACAGAGCCAAGTTTCATACAGAATATTAGTGAAGTCACTACAATGTTTGGAAGGGAAAACAATGGCTGACCTAGGGGGATTTCCACCAATCCAATTGACTAGTTTTGTCCCGAATCTTCCCTCCTTGTAAATTGCAGACCATGGATGTGTATAGCAGATGTTTGGGTGTCTAATGAATGTATTAAAGTGTCCTATTCCCTCCCAATTCTCTCCTTCAACAATTCGAAACCATTTGGGGTATTTGGGACAGTTTGGGGTTTCACTAGTCCAAGGTTCGAAAATTGGCCAAATTGAGTAAATTTTCAAATTGGGAATATTACACTAGGCTTGTTTGGTGTTGGATTTGGGAAGTACAAAGAAAACAATTCATTCTCGCAGTTTCTTAGATCACTATGGTTGCTTAGATATCTTGAAATACTAAATATATTTAGGTCTTCAATAAGAGCTTGAGATACTAAATAAATACATACCAATTCAAATTATTAACTAGCAGGGACTCTCGAAGCTTGGATTGTGATGCAGGTTTGCTTAATTTGGACCTCAGGGATTATAGGAGCTTGGATTGCGATGTAGGTTTTCTAAATTTTGACCTCTGAGTCACCCTGTTGCTCTAAGTAAAATTTGAAATCGGTGTACCAGCAATTGTTTAGCATGTGATCCAAGGTATGCAACAGTGTACCAACAATTTGAATTTGCCATTGGTGAATAATTCACAGAGAAGATGTCTTTCAAAATGATGAATATTTTTCCATCTAGTGTAGATATAGAATATCCTAACTACAACGATAGGCGGTGATGATGGTGAATTAGAGGTAGAGGCAGTGGTTCAGTCGTGGGGCGATGAGGAAAGCTCATGCCATCGCCACAACTTAACAGAATTTGACATATATCATTAATGACTTTACAAATCTTTTGTACAGAAAATTTGCTCATGGAAAAATACGTTTGCACCAATGGTGTTATCAGCCTTGCCAACAATCACACTCAGCACTGGACACTCCTCTTTGCGAATCCAGTTGGAACCCATTGCATGCAGCCTGGAAGAAGAAGAAGCTTGAGGAAGCAAGGAGTCCCTAACCTCAGTCCACAAGACTCATTCGCATGAAGAGGCTATGGCGGTGGCGGAATTGACAGAGGCGGTGGGAGTCAGTACATTAAATGCATACATAAGTAAATGCAATATTCTTGTATGCAATCGGTGAATAGTTTAGGGAGCGCTCACAACGAGGTTGAAGTTTGTCAGCACAAATTTAGTATTGACATATGGATTTATTGCAGGGAAACCCTATAACATAACAACAACCGCCATGAAACCAATCATTAAATGCGCAATACATTGGTAAGTTAATTTCCACTTAGTTGCAATTTAATGGGGCTCCAAATAAGCTTAGGAAACAATGCAAAAATTTCAGATCCCATTGAAGAACACGAAGAGTTATAGCATTGTCAGACGCCCAAAAGGGAGAGGGAGCCATTCCCAATACCCACTTCGCCACCGCGGAAATAACGCTTCAAACTATAATCCAATCAGCTGGCAAAAAATTCGATTTTTATATTAATTAATAAAATATTAGTTTGAAACTTTGGTTAAAAGGGTACATTTCATTTTAGTCAACGGAAACTAATACTTAGTCAACAACGATCGAAAACAATTAGTACCCTGTTCTTCGACAGGGACTAATAAAAGATTGCTTATCTTACCAACAATGATAGCTTATATAATTTAGTTTTAATATTTAGTTTCGTAGTGATCTTAAAAATGAATTATTATTATTAAAAAAATGTAATTGTATTTATGTTAATATTTTGGTCAATTTTTTTCATATAAACATTTTATTTTTAATATCAATATTTTAGGGGTGGAAAGTGCGAGGGGATCATCCTTGATCCCGATGGAAAGGAAGAATTGTACTTTGAATGGGGGTTGGGATTGGAAACAAACAACTAGGTGAAAGCGACAACATTTTATCAAGGTCTCCTTCAAGCCCACTCTTTCATTGTGATGGGGGATTCTGAAATTTTGATTAAGTTGGTGCAAAGTTCCTCACCCTCCTAAGAAAATCATTCTTGCACATTGGATGACAAGGATAAAAAATGAGGTAAGCTACTTCTCCAAAATCCAATTTTTCCATGCCTTGCGACACCACAATCAAAAGGTGGAACTAATTAGGGCTAACAATTCCTCAAGGATTAAGGAGGGAGATTTAAAAAAACAGTGGTTTTAACTACAAATCACATCCCCTAATGTTTGACAAGCACATGTATGCAATGAATAGGTGGCATCTCCATAACTCTGCAACCCTGTCAATTACTGCCAAGATAATTCGTAGAGATATGAATTCATTTCACACAAGTGTTTGCTTGCATTGTCTTAACTCCTCGAATTTTAAAATGGCTCTCCCCAATCTTTGAAGGCAATGTGGGACTCAGCTCCGACTTCCTTCTCTCATCGTCCTGTGGTTTCGAATACAGTGGGGGATCAACAAGATAACTCCATGATTTCATCCACTTCAAAGGTTGTTCCATCCTTTAGGTTACACTCTATAGCTTTACCCTCTCTTAATTCCTCTCAAATTATTGGCATATCCTTGGTACATGCAGAATTCTTACGTAATGAAATTTGAGCTTTACAATGTCGCCTATCCTGTGAATTTTTTATATGGGGTATTTGACCGTGTGTTTGCACTATATTTTATTTTCATGTGTCTATTCCTTCTTGTTATTGCTCTAACTCTTGGTTGGTCTTACCCTGGAAGAAGCACATACGTGCCAGGGTTGTTTGGGAAATACAGTTTCATTGTCACTTGGGTTGGTTTGGGGTTACCTGTCCATTAATTGGCTTGTTTCGCTTCAAAAAAAATTTAAATTATACGAGAATGGAATTCCCAACTTGCAACAACAAATTGCACAAGGAAATCCTACGTATGAAGCAAATACTAAGAAGACATGAAAAAATGATCAGTGGAAACAATTCCTCGATTTACTCTACTTCATCTCAGCTGCAAAGTATGGAAACTCATAATTCACTGCAAAATGCCTCTACTGTTGAAGTTCTAGATTTCCATCAGCAACATCTACAAGCATTGGAAGAGGAGGTCGCTCTCCTTCAAAATTCCATCAGCAATTTGAGCAAAATCTCCACCTCAACTGCCTCCAACCATGGTACGTTAATGGAAATAGATCGTGGTTTCCCTAGGGAGGAAGATACAGTTCAACGGGCCCATGATAACATGGAAATCGACACTTCACTCAATCAAGCAAAACCAATCAGTAATGAAATCAACAATAATTAACTCATGTTCTACAAATGTCTTTTGGTTTTAGGTTCCTTCTATCAGCTTTATAGTAATAGAATTTATAAACTCCCTTCTGCGAAGGATGACTGTAATAGTTTTAAAACTCTTTTGAACTTTTGGTTGGACTTGCATTTTCCCACTATTTTGTATTTACTTGTTGTTCAGATCAACTCCAACTTTTATTGATACAAATATAATTGTTTTTGTGAAGAAAAATAAATAAATATCATCAATATTTTAATTTAAGTTGAGACTAATTTATATTTATGTAAAGACTTATATTTAAAACTTTTTGAATAGGTAAGAAGTGAAGAAGGTTAAATGATCTATACTTTTTATCTTTTATGGTTTGTCAACATGAGAATCTAACAAGTCAATCGTTGTTATAATTGTAATTTTGGATTGATCAAATTGTTATTTTTAATGCATAAATGGACTCAACATTCTCAAATATCCTTATTGCAATTAGATTTTGTAATGTTAACATTTGAAATTTGTATCAGTTGAGTTGTGGTCGAGTAATAAATCCATGGAAGTTTCTATTATTGACCCAGGTTCGATTCTTAAAGTGAAAGTGCCTTTGATATCTAAAACTAGCTTCAGCATAGTAGATACTAGTTTAAATCCATTTTACTTCTATATTTATTAAGCATCAATAAATAATACTCTAGATTGACTTACATGCACCCAATGCCATATTACTTCCTTACATAAATGCTTGTGTATATGTTAAGAAATCGAAAGACGTGTATGAGTTCCAAACACCTAATCAAACCAATAATATTCTTACAACAAAATTTCAACTAAAATAAATGTTCACCATTTTTGAATTAAAAAAAATTAAAAATTAAAAATAAAATATTTTAAAATCATTAAAAATTATCATTTTTAATATCAATATTTTCTTCCAAATTATAAACTTTACATCATATTAACATAATATAATAAATATTTTGTTGATCTTATTATACAAAAATTGAATATAAATTTACTTTCAAATAACCCCAATATGTGTGGATACCATTTCATAGCTTTAAATAAGTCCCCCAATAAATCTTCGAACTCAATATTTTATTTAATAATTATCTACCCTATGTGACATGACACCACATTCCAAAAGAAGGGACACATAAGGGAAATTTACCTATTTACATGGAGGGTTATTTCAAAACAAACCCATGCGAAGAAGAAGTGAAAGATTTATGAATTTTAAATGTGTTTTTTCTAGGTTTTGGAGACTTTGAACTTTGTAATGTATGTATGTATGTATGTGTGTATGTGTGTGTGTATGTGTGTGCTTGTGCATATATGTATGTGTTTGTGTAGAAACCTGGAGGCTCAAATGTACAACCATTTGGGTCAAGTATGGGGATTGTAACTCAAAGTTCTTTCATAAATTCGCTAGTTAGAGAAGGAATTTAAACTCTATTTGGGATCTCAAAGATTCTGAAGGGAATATCATCAGTTCACATAAGGATTTGGATCATGTTGTAGTTGTTCATTTCTTGAACGTTTTCAGGCACCCAAATCTTACTAAAATTGATTCTTAGCTTAAGGTTTTAGAACACTATCCTAGATTTTTCTCAGAGGAAGAAGGAGCTTATGTTGGAAGATCGGTGACGTTGGTTGAGGTTGAATCCACTATCAAAAAGTTTGCCAAAACAAAAAGTCATGGGCCTTACGGTTGGATTGTTGAGCTTTTTTTGCACTTTTTTGAGATAATGGTACATGGTCTCCTAAATGTGGTTGAAGAAACCACAGTTAAAGGATCCATCTTTGGATCTCTAAACTATAATTTTATAGCATTAATTCCCAAGAAAACTGAGCCTTCTTCCTTTGATGATTTCAGACCGATTGCCCTATGCAATTTAGTCTATAAAATCATCTCCAAGATTATTGTTGACAGGATCAAGCCCATCCTGGTTGAGTGTATGTGCCAAGAACAATCTGGTTTACTAAGTAAGCGTCATATTTTTTATGCTATTGGGGTTTCTCAAGAAAGTTTGCATTCCATCAAATCTAATAAGTTGGCTGCTATGGTGCTCAAAGTGGATCTCAAGAAAGCATGTGATAGGGTGGACTGGTGTTATTTGAGATTTATTCTCTTTCAAATTGGTCTTCCTCTTATGGTGGTTGATTGGATAATGGCATGTGTTTCTTCTACCTATTTTTATGCTTTAGTCAACGGGTCTCTAGCCAAGTTCTTTAAGAGTTCAAGGGGCCTCAGACAAGGCTTACCTTTGAGTCCCCTTTTATTTATGCTGGTTGTGGAGGGATTTAGCAGGCTCATTGATCATGCCAAGTAGGAGAAGAATTTGAATGGGGTTAAAGTGACGACAATCCACTACATCACTCATTTGTTGTTTGTTGATGATGTGTTGTTGCTTGGAAATGGAACAGTTGATGATTGGATTGCATTTTATGATATTGTCTTACTATTTATGGAGGCCTTGGGTATGGAGATTAGTCCTCAAAAGTTTGGTTTTTATCGTCATGATGTTGATCCTTTGGTCATGTCTCAGGTTAAACTCTTATTTCCTTTCAATTGGTGTTCACTCGAGGATGGCTTTAAGTACCTAGGCTATTTTTTAAAGCCTAATCATTAAGGTAAATCTGATTGGCTTTGGATCCTTAGGAAATTGGAGAAGAGGTTGGTTTGCTGGGCCTATAGATGGATTTCTTTAGGTGGTATGCTCATCCTTGTGAAAGTGGTTTTGGAGAGTATACATGTTTAATGGATGTCCCTTACACACATTCCTGTTGCTATCCTACGCAACATTCGAAAGAAGATGATATATCTCTTGTGGGAAGGGGGTGGCAATAAGAATAAATATCATTTGGATAGCTAGAATAAGATAACTCTGCCTAAATCTTTGGGGGATGGGGAATTAAGAACCTCCCGTGGAGGGGCTTATTCAATGATGGACTCTGGAAGGATATAATCCATGCAAGATATTTGAAGAGTTTGCCTTTAATTCAATGGATCGGGAATTCTAAGAAGACTCCTTCAAAAGATTATAACTTCTGGAGGGGCTTCATGAAGGTTTATCACCAGATGGGGTCCCGCCTTTCTTGGAGGGCTGGGGATGGTAAATTGACTCACCTGGGAGTGGATCCTTTTGTTGGAGGATCTGGTTTTTTTTGCTTATCGGGGTCTCTATGTAATTGGTTAAATTTTAATGGCTTTCATAGACTTGACCACGTAAGAAATGTGTTGATTAGTGCTTCTTCATATTGGATGACTGCAGAGGTGTTGGGTTTGTCTGGTTCACATGCAAAGGAATGGAATTTTTTTGTTTTTGGTCTTAATCATCTAGGCATTAGACTCCCAGAGGGCGCATATTCTCTTTTTGGGAAGGGAACAAATCTACTGGCCATATTACTATTAAATCGGCCTATGAGGTTATTTATTCAGCTACTATGGATATTCCCAGTAAGTGGTGGTTCAAGAAGCTGTGTAACTGGTATATGCCACTAAAATTAAATGTTTCATTTGGTTATGTTTGGAAAATAAAATTTTGACCTGGGACAACCTCCTAACTAGGGGATTCCATGGACTGGGGTTGTGCTGCCTTTGCAAAAATAATGTTGAGGATCTTTATCACTTGTTTTTAGTATGTCATTTTGCTTGCTCAGTTTGGGATGAGCTGCTTTTTGCACTATATATCGAAATTGTTTGGAGGAATGTTTCTTTTGAGGCCAGTTTGAGATTGTGGGTTCATCATTATCATGGCCATAAGGAGTTTCCCTCCTTTGTCTGTTGGGGCATATAGAGGGAAATAAACATTTGCATTTTTTAATATATCTCTACACAGGTTTAGCTAACAAGTATTAAAATACTTGGTCTTTATAAGGAGTACTACAAGCCACAAGTGAAGAAAACTCCTACGCAAGTTCCTGTTTTTGCTTATCCTGAAGACTGTGTCTCTAGATTTTTTGACGGTACTGTTGCAAATAATAGTTGTGGTTGTGGTATGGTCTTGAGAATTTCTGCTCAGTCTTCTTTTTCACTTTGGATGGGGGCTAAGTATGGTATAAATACCTGGGCTGAGCTACAAGCACTATGTGGACTCCTACAGTTTGTGCAATTACAAAATATTCTCTCCATACATGTTTTTGGTGACTCAAAAATTGTAGTTGATTGGACCAAGAATAGTGGGTCCTTGCAAGTGGTTGATTTGGAATAGTGGGGTAAAAGGATTTAGGATCTCATCTCCAGAATTCCTTCCATCTCCTTTTCTCATATTCATAGGGAAAGCAATACACTTGTATATATGCTTTCTAAAATAGCCCTAGGTGTAGAGGAAGGTATTGTATTTTTTGAAAAAATCATCGACAACAAGCTTGTGGACAAAGGATACTATAGGGCCTATTAGTAGTACTCCTCTTCCTTTCATTTTCAAATGATAGTGGCAGTGTTTATTCGACTGGTATATGCAGGCTATTGTTTTTGTTTGGATTAATATCATTGCTTTCTTATTATCTTGGTTGTGTAATTTTTGGTCTCTTTTTGGTTGTACTTGGATTAGCTACTGGACTACTATGTTTGTTTTGGGAGTGGTCATCCCTCCTAGCCTGTTTGATGGATTCAACTTTTGTTGATTTTGTTTGGATCTGTCTTGAACAATTTGTCTCGTTTTATGTTTGGATGAACTTTCTTGAACATTGTAAAAATAACTTTGATTCCATTGAATAACAACTTATTGGTTTTTTCTTATGGAAAAAAAATGTATGTGTTTGTGTATATGTGAGGATAGTTATCACTAGCCGCTATATATAAATGCGAGTTCACATCATCATTATTCAAGGAAAACTAAGCCACCTAAAATAACATGTTGGTGGTACGTAAGGGGGTAGATTTCAGTTCATGCAAGATGCCTTTGGGTCTTGGGTCATTAACCTATTTCTTTACATATGAGGAAGTTAGGAACACAGACCTTATCCGACCAGGAGCCGTTTTAGGTCTTACTCTAGGGCCGAAAGGGAAATTCCAATCCTCCATAGTCTCCCTAACATACCTAGTATCCCCTATCCTCCATCTTCGTTGAGGCTAGGCAAAGATCATGCGGTATCAAGTATCCACCAAGATTTTTTCAATATTATTATTTATATTGTTTTCATAAAATTGGATGTTTTTTTAAATCATTCAAATCTTTCAACAATTACATTTTCATAATTTTAAGTAAGTAAAAAAGACATATTGTAACTTTGTTTTATTTTTTGAGGCAGCAAGTGTGGGGATCATTTTTATTTTTTTTTTTATCTCAAAAGGAAATTAATAAATTACTTTCATTTGGGGTTAGGAAAAACCACAAGCAATCAAGCAGAGGTGTTAACAATGTTTCAAGGGTTAATGCTTCTAAAGCAACAAGGAATCTGTCAATTCTTAATGATTGGGGACTCAACAGTGATAATTCAACATATGCTCTCAAACCAACCCCTCAAGAATTGTGCAGTCATATTGTCACCAAAGCTTAGAGATCAGTAAATTTTTTGACACATTGTGAATTCTATCATGTATTGACACACTTTGATTCCACATAAAATAAGCTTGCAAATGAAGGGGCATGTTTTCCAAATGGGATATCTCAAAACATTGGAGGGATTCCTATCATTCTTCATCTCTCATGAACCACAAAATATCATACAAGCCAAAGTTTGGAGGCACAAACATCATTGACAAGTGGCATGAGTTTACTGGAGCATGTACCAATATTCAAAGGTGCCTTTAACTCCCTTCTTTTCTCATTCATTATAGAGGAGGAAGAGGCATTAATCAATGTGAGGATGGTACTACAGACTACAAGTGGTATTAACCCTAAACCAACTTAGAGTCTTGGTGAAGCATATATCATATATGCTTAACATGCCTTGAGATAACATCAAAACCACCCAAAGCGATATACTTAATCTCAATTTGTAGGTTACATAGGCGATTCATTGGAAGCTTAACTTGTTCGTTGTCTTGGGTGTAGGTGATAAAGGGACAATGGAAAATTTACATGAGCATACCAATGGTTGCGAAGTATGTGAGAACTAAAAGATATGAAAAGGCATCCAAAGGTGCAAGAAACATATAAAATAAGCTTATGATAGCTTCTTTATGTACACTAGAAAGTAGAAGGCTTGATGAAGGACTAGGAGAGAAGGAATGCATTAGAAGCTCAAGGAATGCAAAGACAAATAATAGTAGTTCAAAACTAATAGAGGTATATTAGCATTAATTCATAAAACAACATTCAAAGTATTGAAAAGGTAGTAGACAAAATAGACATATTGTAGGTCAGGATAAAAAAAAGTTAGAAATAAAAAAAGAGCATAACAATAAGGATAATTGCACCCAGAGGCGATCTACAACCAACCTAGTATGAGGGAGATCTTGTTAGTTGAGTGTTTGTCGAGTAACAAAATAATACAAAGTAAACAAAAAAGAATAATACAAAGTAAAAAGTAATAAATATTA
This sequence comes from Larix kaempferi, assembly GCA_027924585.1. Taxonomy (NCBI): domain Eukaryota; kingdom Viridiplantae; phylum Streptophyta; class Pinopsida; order Pinales; family Pinaceae; genus Larix; species Larix kaempferi. The sequence continues at coordinate 13,844,618 of BSBM01000017.1, read as the reverse complement.
TGTCGACCATAAACAAAAAAGAATAATACAAAGTAAAAAATAATAAATATTATGTCGGCCATAAACAAAAAAGAATAATACAAAGTAAAAAGTAAATATGAGGGAGATCTTGTAACCTTTGTCGAGTGTTTGTCAAGTAACAAAATAATACAAAGTAAACAAAAAAGAATAATACAAAGTAAAAAGTAATAAATATTATGTTGGCCATAAACAAAAAAGAATAATACAAAGTAAAAAGTAAATATGAGGGAGATCATTTAATTTCTATTTCTTATGTCGGCTATAGTAATTTCTTTTTACTAGCTCTCCTTGAATAGCTCCTTGAGTGCAATACCTGAGCCAAGGTTTGCACCTTGGGAGATTTGATCCCTTTCAGCGCTTGATAGAACTTAGGATTTGGATCTAGGCTGGTTAGTCGGTAACCTATCCTTGATTCATTTAAAGTAGAAATTATAATGAGCCATTCATTTGAAGTAGAAATTACAATGAGCAAAATGCTAATGTATAACAACCATCAACCCAAGCAATGAAACATACCTATATCATTCAATCAACCAAATCTGATAATAATTAAAAAACCCATATTGAACTTGGTTTTGGTTTTTAAATTATGTAATGTTTTTAGAGTAGTAATTAAAAAATATATATATATGTAATTGTCCAAAAGTAAAACTAAAAACTTTAATCCATTAACTAGAGTAGATACTCTCAATATTTTGGGATTTCGTTCAATGATTTTGACATTAAACCTTTTTTATTTTATATTATTTTTTCTTTTTATATTTTAATTATCCAAGTTGGGATTTTGTTCAATGACACTAAACCTTTTTTATTTTATATTATTTTCTTAGATATTTTGATTATAGTAGTACTTTAATACAATCATATAACCATTTTTTTCAATAAATATATAACTAAAAAGTTTAATCAAGTAATTATATTAGATACTCCCAATATTTTGGGATTTTGTTCAATGATTTTGACATTAAACCTCTTTCTATTTTATATTATTTTCTTCAATCCTTTGTACTGGAATGGTACTCTAATACAATCATATAACTATTTTTTAAAAATAAAATAAAATAAAATTTCCTATCCTATGTGACCTGACACCCACACCAAGAAAAGATCACATAAAGAGAAATTGACCTTTTCACATGTGAGTGAGGAGTTAAATATTTCATAGTAAGTTGGATGGTGACTTAGTAAGAGAGTATCCTTATAATTTTGAAAATGTTGAATTTGCACATATTTATAGGAAAAAGAATTCGTAAGCAGATTCATTTTTCAAGTTAGGTATTTAAGTGGAGGAGGGTTATTGGATTAGATGGGATAAGGAAGGTGACATATAGTTTCCACATGTTTCAGGCCTTTTTTGTGTTTATTTTTATATCTTCTATGCAGCTTCTTATGGATGATCTTTATCTACTGAATGTTTTCTACATAGTGTTCATAGTAATTTTTCAGGTAATTTTTTCTTTTTATGAGTCATATTCAACATAGAGAACTTAGTCTTCCCAATTGATGATGGCTACATGTAAATGGTTAATGCTTTTGAGGATAAAATGTTTTGAATAGTTTTTTTCTTAGAGGAAGATTTTTGTGCAGAGATTTTATAATCTTTTGAAGGTTCCCAAGGAGGAAGATTCAATGTTTATTATTGTATCTTTTTGGACTATTATTTGTAAGATCTTTTGGATCGATACAAAATGAAGTTTATTTATAATAAAATAATTGTGGTTTTTTTTTCAATTATGTAATTCATCAAGGTTAGTAAGAGTGTAAGTAATTCATCAGGGTCTGTCTGGTAAGAGTGCAATATAATTAACTAAAGTTTGATTTTTAAGTAAATTATATTTTAAGTTTATTTGAGTTTTATTTTTATTTTAGTAGTATATTATAGGAATCAAAACTTCAATATTATGAATTATTTATTAGGATTTTAAATTTGTTTATATTAAAATTATGAATAGTATTTTAAAAAGTACATATATTGTATTTGATGAAAAAATTAAAACTAGTTTTATAGCATAATAATGTTGATATGTATTCTTCAACATTAGAAGATCTCACTAATCTTTAACATTGGTTCGATCTTTGCATGGTTGATCGGTGACCCCCCGTCGAGAGCTATCCTGACCTCGGCCGATCGTGGTTTGTCCTTGGCCCACCTGCGTTACCTCTGCGTGTTTATTTACATTGATCGAAGCTCTGCTGAATCGGAGCCGATTGCGTTTGGCATCGGAGGAGTGCAAAATACATCAAGAACGATTTGGCATCCATTGGGACGTGCAGATCGCTCCAGCTTGAAAGACCTGGCCGCCATCGAAGCTTTAACCTTTAAGCTTGTAGAGACTTATCACATCAAAAGGCTGGAACCTGATCGATCACCGACGGCTCTGCAACTTGAATCTCTCGCCGAAGAGATAACGGTTCAGCGCAGACTCGATCACTTGGATCTTAGTCTTACTCACAAGCGTTTAGGGGCTTGGCTCCCTTTGTTTCTATGGCTCCTGGTGAGGATCCCAGTCCGCCCCCTCCTTCTGACCTTTCAGAATTCCTGAAGCTAGTCGCTACCCAAGGGAAAAAACTCCTCTCAACCGCTCAACAATTTTTTTTAAGAAGAACTCTGAGATCCCCACCGTCGCCTACTACACAGGCACGGGTTCAAAAAAATTGGAAACCTTTGATCTCAGATGACGTAAAATCTTACTTTCTCGGAAAGGGATTTTTTGCATTCGTTTTCAAAAGCAAACAAGACTGTGAACTAATATTCAGGAACAGGCCATACTTCATGGGGCCCCAAGGCCTTTACATGAATAAATGGAACCCAAATTTCAACCCATCCTAAGATATCCCCTCCGTAGTTCCGGTCTGGGTGAGACTTCCGCACCTTCCCCTTCATTGTTGGAACCCTGAATCATTAGAAGCTATCAGAAACTGCCTAGGGAAGTATATCGACAAAGCAGATCGAAAAAATCAATATTCATGTGCTAGAATCTGCGTTGAAGTAGATCTAGAATGCAGAATCCCAGAAGCCATAAAAATTACAGTAACAGATTGGTCCCACATCCAGGAATTAGATTATGAACAAATCCCTTTCAAATGCAGGTATTGTCATGAATACAAGCATTTTGCTCGATCATGCAAAAAGAAGTCCGCAGATCCAAAAGCAGGGGGGAAAAAGAACAATGGACAACCATACAAAAAAACTCAACCTTTAGATCAGGGCCAAAAGCCTTACCAAAAGGGAAAAATTCAAGAAAAACAGATCTCCAACAACAAAGAACGACGACCACCAACAATGAGAACAGATTCAAGGCTCTAGAAACCACATAAAATCAAGATATCACTGAAGCCCCAGAAGATGGAGAAATATCGAAGCATCATGACTCCCATGAAACCCCCCAAATCCATGAAGATCTGGAAGAAATTTTGCCTCAAAGCACCGCAAGCCCCAAAAGGTTAATCTCGAACAAAGGTATGCCTTCTCCCTCTTATGCAGAAATTACCAAAACCAAACAACTAGTTTCTCCTGCCTCTCTGGAGGATTTGATAGATAGATCATCCAAAAAATTAGGGCAAAAAACAAGCAAAGATCTAAGGGAGGAAGAAGCTGAACGGGAGAAAACCCAAGGACCTCAAGCAATAATAGATATGACATTCAACAAGAATACTAGAGCCAGACTAGCAGAGAAAAATACGGGAGATCTAGGAGGGGGAGGTCCCTCCTCTACCCACAACAACATATAATGAATCTGGTCTCTTGGAATTGCAAAGGGCTAGGAAATCCTAGCAAAATAGATGCTGTCAAAGATCTTCAATAAATAGATATGCCAGACATCCTCATGCTCCAAGATACCAAGCTCAACGAACATGCCACCTTGACCATTGGAAAAGATAAGTGGAAGAAGAACGCAGGTATGGCTGTCAGCGCTAGAGGGGCCTTCGGTGGCCTAGCAACCCTCTGGTCCTCCGACAACTTTCAACTATGCAAATCCTTCTCCACCCAACACTGGATCTACACAGATCTCATACATATCCAAAGAAATACTCAAATTTCTCTCATTAATCTATAAGTCCCTAATCTTTACTCAGAAAAAAAGAAGAAGATTTATGGCAACTTTTAGAAGATTTTCTAGACGCTTATGCCCCTCAAAACCTCATACTAGCCGGAGATATGAACACAACTCTTTCCAATGCCAAAAAAAGGGAGGCCTCATCGGAAAAGATGTATTCAGATCTCAAATAGAAAATCTCATTCAGAAATGGGATCTTCTGGACATCAGACCTAAGAAAGGAAAATACACTTGATCCAACAAGCGGATTGGAAAAGAAAACATCATGGCCCAACTTGATAGATTTCTCGTTCAAAGCAGTATATTGATTGATAGACAGATTGTCATCTAAAAAATTATGGCAAATTTAGCCTCGGATCATAAACCGATCCTTCTCCAAAGTGAAGAGGATGAAGATTTTGGACCGATTCTCTTTAGATTCAACCCTCATTGGCTTGAACATAGCAGCTTCTAGGACATTCTAAACAACATTTGGAAAACCCCTATAATCGACTCCCCAAGATATGTATGGGAGCAAAAGCTCATCATTACCAAAAAAGAGTTTAAAAAATGGGCTGAAACCAATTGCCCATCCCCAAGTTCCAGAAAGAAGGCCGTCAACGAACTAGAAACAATTCAAAATGCGATGGAAGAAAATCCAGTCGACCACAACACGCTATAGGATGAAGCTAACGACCAAGCTAAAACATATCAAGCCTTCAGAAGAGAAGAAGAATACTGGAGATTAAAATCTCGCAGTACCTGGCTCAAAGCAGGCGACAGGAACACGTCTTACTTTCATAAGCAGACCAAAGCAAGACAATCCATCAATCATATCTCAGAGATCAAAATTAATACGAATTGATGGTCAAAGGATATGGAGATATATAAAACGCTACATATAACCATTTTTCAAACCTCTTTAAGGAAGAAAACAACGATGAAAATGAAGGAGAACAAAATCTCCTCGATCGCATACCAAAGAATCTCACGAACAAAGATAATGCCGACCTCCTCAAGCCATTTACAGAGAAGGAAGTCATTAGTGCTATCCGATCTTTCGACCTTGAGAAAGCTCCAGGGCCTGACGACTATTCTATTCACTTCTATAAAGCGCGTTGGCACCACATCAGAAAGGATTATATGAGAATGGTTAGCGATTTTCATTCAAAAGCCAAGATCAGTGGATGCACTAACTCCACCTTCCTCGCTCTCATACCGAAAGAGACCAATCCTAGCACTTTTGACAGATTTCGACCTATTGCGTTATGCAATTCTTCTTACAAGATCATATCCAAGATGCTGGCAAATAGGATGAAGCCTCTCCTTGCCAAAATTATCTCTGACAATCAAGGAGGCTTTCTCCATGGAAGACAAATCTTCGACAACGTTATTCTTGTTCAGGAGGCCATCCACTCCAGCAAACTTCGTAAGGAAAAAGGTATGTTGATCAAACTCGACATGGCCAACGCTTTCGATCACGTTAAGCATTCCTTCCTTCTTAAAATGATGAAATTTTTTGGCTTTGAAGATTCCTTCTTAAAATGGATTTTAGCTTGCATAAAATGCCCCTGGATTGCACCTCTTGTAAATGGCTTCCCTACCAATTTCTTGCAATCCTCCCACGGAATTCGACAAGGATTCCCCTTGTCTTCCTTCCTCTACATAATCTTGGCCGACTCCCTTAGTCGAAAACTAAACTCTGACCTCAGAATTGGACTCCTACCTGGTCTCAACTTAGCGTCCAACTCCATGCCCCTAAATCATGCCCTTTTTGCAGACGATTCACTCTTGTTGGGAGGGGGCTCTTCCATAATTACCCGAAACTTCAAGAAAAATATGTTCAGCTATTGCAAAGCCTCGGGTGGCAAGATCAACTTGCACAAGAGTGTTGTTTATGGGTGGAATTTAAATAAAACAACAACAATCAACATCGCTTGAATCCTTGGAATCAAAGTCCATCAGCATTGGGACAAATTTAATTATTTGGGCCTCCCAATAACTCAAGGACACTCAAAGTCAAAGAATTGGGATGACATAATTCACAAAATCAAATCCAAAATAAGGATATGGGGAGGACAATGGCTCAACAAAGTAGGAAAATTGACCCTCTTAAACTCAGTTCTCACAACACTTCCTATATATCAATTTTCTATCCTGCTAGCACCTAAAGGACTGACAAAGCACATAAGCAAACTTCTGAGAGAGTTCCTCTGGACGGGAGGGAAAAATAATGAGCACAAAATTCACTTAGTCAATTGGAACATCACCAAACAACCAAAACATTCTGGCGGGCTTCAGATTCGAGATCCTTTCCATGATGATAAGGAAATTGACGCAATTGAGACCATTGCTTCTTAAGGTGGGAGGATTGATCTAAATTGGTATATGTGGCCACCCACCTATTCCACTAATTGAAAATAGCTTTTCCAATTTGGAATTTTTTCAGGTTGGAGGATTGATCTAGATGGGTATCAGTGGCCACCCACATATTCCAAAAGCTCAAGACAAATTTTCTAGTTGGCATTTTTTACGGATTTTCATGTCCAAAAATTTTGAGGCCGATTTGAGGCCCTAATCGATGTTTTTTGGTGATGCCATACACAAAGACACAACGGGATGGGAGAAACATGTATGTCTCGTCTAGACCCTTCCAACAAGCTACCGAATTCCCTAAACATAGATCGTATACAAAAGTTATGCCCCTGAGAAGTTAACACCTCAACTAACCACTTTGGGACCCACAAACCTTTTTACAGATCATCTCCTAGGGTTAGGTTTTTGGGTGTTAGGGTTTTCACCCTCATGCTTATGATAAAGGCCCTTCGTCCTCCTTTTGTAATCAACTTGCCACGAATGAGCGTAGCCACCACATCTCTTCTTAGAGATATTGCTACCACCATTCTAGCTGCTTTTATTTTATAGTCTGTTATGTTTCATTCATTTTTAATAGAATCTGAGTTTATTGTATCATTGTGCTACTTGCAATATATCTGTGAAATTTTGTTCTACATATGCTCTTTCATTTAGTGTATTTTGTTCTACATATGCTCTTTCATTTTGTTCTCACATAAATCCAGATCATCTAAGGAATTAATTATTTGTGTTTTCAAATAACCATGTAAGTACTGAGTTAGAGATATGGATGTATATCTTGATTTTCTTATGGATGAAATTTTAAAGTTATGGTTGACGTCATTATATATGACATCTCTAAAGTAGTAAGGAAAAAATGACGAGTCAATTTCGTGGAATACTTACATGGAAAATTCATGATGCCTTTAGGCTAACAAATATTTGTGGCATGTAAAATGCAATTTAAATCTATATATCCTCTATTGCTTATTGTATTTTTTTTGAATATTTTGGTATTCTATTGACATTATTATATATATTACGGGCCTTCAGACAAAGGGTAAATATGCATGTACAATATGTGGTTCTAGAACATCTAGATGTTCAAGAAGTTTATGAAAGGAGGTGCATGAATAGTACAAACATTTCCTCCCAAGGAACCATATGTATCAAACTCTAGAAAAACATCTCTTTAATGGGTAGGAAGGGGTTGGAAAAAACCCACAAAGAATGACACCTCAACTACAGAAAAGACCTTTGAGAAGATTTTGTGTAAGTCATTGGTTTCAATTATATCCATATTTGTAACTTAGCATGTTCTTTTTTTGTTTTATTTTACTATTTATTTCTATTTAATGTACTAACAAAGTAATATTCATTTATGTCTCATAAAGGTTGACATGGTGGACTTCCATGAGGTATGATATACTACTTTGTCCAATTTAGTTAGTTTCCATATATGAGTACCTACAAGTAGCTCATTTGTTTGACACAATGCATATTGGAAATAATGTCACAAAATGCTGATGGCGAATTTCAAATGGAAGGAATAAAAAAGAAAAAAATGTTGAATTTATTAGTGACATTAAGGAAGCCAATCTTCTATGGTTATTAATAGACCACAATAGTGAAGTTGTAAAAGAGGTTATATGGAAGATTAGATTTCTCATTGTTTTGCTTCAAACATAAATAATATATTAATAAAGAAAAAACATACATAATATATTAATAAAGAACATAATATATTAATAAAGAAAGGTGATTTTGGTGGGACAAAAACTCACAATTTCCATACCTTTATTAAAGTTTGACATTTTCTAATACTTATAATTTCATGTCGATTACATTATTTGTTAGTAATAGATGTTTATTTCTAATCAATATTAAATGATAATGTTTTATTCATAGGCAATATGTTATCTATCTCTCCCAAACAACTTTGACAACAACATAAAGCAAGTTAAATATGTTCTTCACAAGGACATGAGGTAAGTAAACGTTATAATTGGAATGTTACTTGTAAAACTTGTTGACATTTGATTTACTTGCATTGTATAATATTATGTTGACATGTGCTATGATTTTCTTGCATGCATAGGTGCTTGTCATTTGAAGAAATCCATAAAGAAGATATTAGGTGTTGGAAGAGAGAAATTCGTTGTTTAATGTGTGAAATGAAAAAAATATCTACCTCTAATATTTTTCATTGTATAAGAACTTTACCTCATACACCTAGTTGAGGAGATTGATATTTGGATTTTTATACACAAGGTCAATGTGGTTGGTGGGGACATTGAAGCCATTTGTTAGACAAATATCACATTTATAGGGTCAATAGTTGAAGGCTACATGGTATATCAATCCATGGTGTATACTAGTTACATATATAAGTGAAAGGCACTAAACTTTATTGTAATTACTATCTTCATACATACATTAATAAGATTGATTGGTACTTAAATCAATTTTTTTCTTCATCTATGTGGTGAAGAGTGGTATGCATTACATTTACACATTACGAATAATCTTTGATTGGATGGAGGTTTGGGTAGAACAATGTAATGAAGTTAACCATTGTTTACGATGGAGTGGAGTGGTGGAGTTAACTAGAAAATATTATGTGGATAAGGACACAAATTTGATCTAGAAGGAAAATTGATCTAACATATGGTGCAAAAGATAGAAACATGGGCATACCCATTGAGTTTTAGTTTTTATTTCTCTATTATGTTTTGTTTTCTGGTCCCTCAATTTAACTTGTACATATATTAATCATTTGACAATGCATTTTAACTTGTCGAGCATGTAGGTGAAACAACACAAAGCTATGTGGTGCAATGGTACAAAATATTGAACCAAGTTGTTGGATGATAAGAATAAAACTTGTGACAACGGAATAATTGCAATTTTCTAGCCTATTAGTATTTACCACAAAGGTGGCATACGTCCGATCACACCTAATTTGAGATACTACGACTATTTGGAAGATATATTTGATATAGATTTCAAATCCTTCAAAGTGGTTCACTTTAAGGTCATATGGTGCAGATTGTTGCTACAAGGTGATGAAAGCATTATTATTGATCATGATGATGGATTTACTATGATTAATACTACTAGGTATTTTATTCTCAGGTGCTAGGTAGAGCATGTTAGTAATTTGTTGTTAGACTTGATCCAAGAGGAAGGTCTATACAAAATGTACAAGAAGAAGATGGCGATGACCAAGACAAAGAAGATGTAGGATATCATGAAGAAGTATTATTAGAAGAGGTTCATGAAGTTGACCATTCAATCATTGACTCGCATCGTATTGATGTTGTTGTTGTTGATGATTACTTATTGTATGATGATGAATTGGTGCGAGACATCGTAGATTTGGTTATGGATAATCCTTTCAATGACTCTAGAGGGTAGGATACAAATTCTGATCTTAATGAGTTAAAGATTGAATTAGGTAATGTTCAGGACCAATATGATCTGGATATAGTATTAACTATTATTTAATAAAGTGAAGACTTCAATATTTCTGAACTATTATTTAATGCTAGAATCTAATACATTTATTATAGATTGTCCCTAATTGTATGAATTTGTTGTTTTTTATCCTCAAAAGGTTGTGTACTTTTGTTATATTGCATGCAGGAAAGTTAGGTATCAAGTTTGAATTGGAGTTTCTTTATGAAAGTGGGTTGAAAATAATCCTACATACTCCTAACTAGAATGATGTGCCCCTAGCCCGGTGGGTTAGCTCAAGTGGTTGAGTGCTGTAATTGCAAGCAGAAGGTCTCGGGGTCAAATCCTCGGGTGGCTATGTAGGGCCTCATTTGATGTCTCCACTGGGTTAGGCCCCGTAATCAGGGCCGATGGTTTACCTTGGGTACCATCCTCAAAATGAGGGGAAGTACTTGAGGGTTTCCCATGATGTGTTCCATTGAAAAAAAAACTAGAATGAGGTGCCCCTAATTACACCCTAATCATCATAAGATGATTAAAAACTCCCCTCCAACCCAACTATAGATACTCTTATTTTTTCAAAAAACACATTTGAGTGGGTGCTTGTTATAATTAACCAACTTAAGAAGATCTTTGTTGTTATTTAAGAAAATTAAGCTTTGTTAACTTTATTGACTTGAAAAAATCCAAAGCTATGGATACCTCTCTTTACTGACAAAACATTAAAAACTATTACTAGTCCTAAATTTTATTTCTTTAGTAAGGGATTATAAAGTTATGATAAAATCCCCCGGATCTGAGTGACACTGAAGCAGATATGGGTCTGCATCCTCCCAGAGCCCTCCACCTAGACGCGATTGCCCGTTTGCAAAGAGACTACTGCCAGCACATGAATCCATGCGATGACGAGAATTCAATGCAGCTTGCTCGTAATCTGAGCATGTCATTTAATCGGCACCATGCAAACATCGCTTTGACGATGGCAAACGAGCTGGGATGTACTCATCGCATTAACTCGTCACCTTCTCCAAGATGACCGTCAGCAACATTAACTCCACCAGATGGGTTAAGGAGGGCTTGTTGGCCCGCATTTGTCTTTGCGTCTGCATTGTGAATTCGCACACCGCCCCTGCTCTGCCTCTGGTTTGCGTCGCTACTCGAATGAGATTTCTTTACACTTCTCCTACTTCGGCTCCGGTTTACATCACTCTTCGCTGGTCTTTCGCCATGACAAGGGCAAGAGTAACTCCATGAAAGGGTGGCTCCAAGTGTGACACAGGAAGACATGATAGAAACACCTATGACTGGGTAACTATGGATGGCTATGCCGATAACGTCTCTGCCTCTACTCGCAACCTCATTGACGGCTGGGAAGCTCGCAGAGTGGAGGCCATTCTTGCCTTCGGGCAGCATGGTGACAATATCAATCACTACTGGATAATTAAGAACATGATGAGAACTCTTGTGGACGAGATGACGGTGAATTGGAATGGAAACAGATTCACTCTCAGGGACATCAGAGCCAACCTGGCTAGGATGGGAGAGTGTCTCGAGGCCATGAACACCAGGCTGGTTTGGGACAATTTCTCCCTATGGTGCAACAATGAGTTTAATAACATCCAGCAGGAAGGGGACATTAATGGAAATGCTGGTCTCACTAGCGGGTCGAAGGTCATGGACACTCACGCTACAGTCGAAGAGGACCTCCCCCGGCATGAGGCCCCCTTGGAAGCTTCCCTGCAACCCTTCCTACCATGCCTGCCACTATGGGCCCTCTACAGAACGACAACAAGGAAATGGGAAATGGTTTCACTCCTCTAGGTTGCATCACCAAGCCTTTGTCTCCCACTTACCCCTCTCCAGGGACGATTGAAGATTTCTATGGAAGCTGCCCCATAGTGGAAGAAGCACCTGATCCGCACTATGCTGAAGCAAATCTCTAGAAGTTTTACGAAGGATCCGGGTTATTTTTGTGATATTCATATTTTTTTCTATAACTTACTCTACTGTCTGTTTTTCAGTACTCTCATTATGCATGTTATGTATATTTCGAATCAGACCCAAAACTATAATTGGGCAAGTCTACTCTCCATGACCTTTTTTTGTATAATTTCAGTTTTTTTAGCAACTTTGAGCATCTAGGTTGGTGGCTTCACCACCTTAGGCCACCCCAGATTGCCGACAAACATGTAACCTCTGATGTATTTTTTGGCTCTCGAAATTAATTTACTTCTGCAACTTTACAAAAAAATAGTTATGATAAACTCAAAATAGATTTAGATAATGAAGATCATATTAAACTTAAATTAGAATGAGGATATTGTCTTCTCTTTTTTTCCAAGTAATATATCTCGGGGAAAACCCACGAGCACTTCCCCTCATTCTGAGGATGGTACTCAGGGTAAACCCTAATTTCTTTAGGGCAAAAGGCCAAGTAAACAATAGGGCTGAAATCTATAACAACATTATACTCATTATGAACTCACCATGTCACCTAAGGGAATAAAACTTGGGCGAGAAGGATAACATTCGATCCCACAAACACTCGAGCTAGACCCAATTGGCAATGAGGATATTGTCCTTATAAATCCATTACTTTTATTTATTTATTATCACATTATTATTATACTCATATGTCAAGAATTCCCTTCTCCGATTTGGCATTATTGGAATCATTGTAGTTGTTTTATTGGCTTCAATTCTGATTCCTTCATTTAAGTGTCATGACTGGAGGGTATCTATTCTACCAAATTTTGCACACAAAGAGCACGACCACAAGCATGAGTGCTTCATTGTACATATGTGGACCCTAGTGGGTTAAATAACAACACTCAACTTTCATTGAATCATCAAGCATTATTTACAAATCCATTATCTTAAAACTATGGAATGATACTGATATCTTATAGAATAAATATTAAAATAGTTTTCTTCCTTATAACCAAGCAAGGAAAACCCATAAAGACTTCATTGTGGTTTATGAAAAGTACATAGGGTAAACATCTAGTGCCTAAGTTCCAAGCACCTTGTCCCAAGGAGATCAAGAGAATCAAATATGCAATCTCCTCAACTTGGGGAGGAGATCTCACGTCTTGCTCATAAGCTCTTGAGCTAACCCTCGAGGCTCATTGATATTAAAATAGTTATGTAACATATTTATACATTTTGGAAATGTAATATAAAGTATTAAAGATATATTTCTCTTGTTGATGAAAGCCTATATTTTTTACTTTCTTTGGTGTATTACTATTTACATTATCAATTATTATGGCAATTTATAATGAATATGGAATATATTACATTCATTTTAGACTATGATAGAAAAAAAGTGTTGTGAGGGATGGATTGATTATGGTTAGTTGATTATGGTGTTCGGGTAATATTTGTGGGCTAAGATCACTATGATACCAATTGTGTAGTGCATAGGGTTGGTTGTGTTGGTAGTGATACTTATGAGACTAGGATCGTAAGCTAGAGGCACAATTCTACAAAGCCCTTAAGTTTTAAAGAAAACCATAAGTTGGCCTTCTTAAGCAACCACTTTGTCGAGTGAGAAGAAAAAAATCTCCCTAATTGGATGGCATCAAAAGTGTGTTCTCCTAAAGATTGATTAATAATTATGTCCCAATACCATTAACATATCTAATCATGTATACAAATATCTATAAAATCCGTACAATATTGTCAATTTAATAGTTTGTAGAAGCCACATGTGCATTGGATGTGTGTAGTAATGGTGTAATATTAGTGAAGATCTAGGTAGTATAGTAACACTATGGTGAAGTATACTCTTTCGAGTGTAACACAAGTCTTTGAAGATGCAAACATGAGAGCAATCATAGTCACTGGTAAAGTAGGATGAGGAATGTAACCTACCAGAAATGCCTAACAAGGAGCTTATGTTAAAAACAATGTGTAGGATTGTGCGAGTATATGAAATTGTATTAATGAGAACAAGTATGATACACAATTTGAGGGTAGCCATATATGTTATAAGTTTGATTATGGCAAAAATATAGTACAGAAAGTAAACTAGGCAACAAAAATAGTATTAAGAGAGAGATTATTGGATAATCATAACACATAAGAGAACGAGATCAATGGTGCACTCTAAATTAAATAAAGATAGGAATAAAGTAGATTTAAAAAAATCCAAATAATACATAGTACATAACAAATATGTTGGCTATTGAAAACTGATAGAAATTCTATAACCCCAAACCATTATATAAGTTGTGGAAGTGCAATATAAACTATTACATTTCTACTTTACCTCTAGCCCATTCTTACAACACTGAAACCATGGATATAATATATTCACATTGTAGACACTTTGACCATTATGCCATATGGTAATGAACAATCCACATTCACTATATGTTCAATTTTTTTTTAATTGTCTCTTAGTGTTAAGTTCTTAGTAAAATCATAAATTCAAGTTGATTCATATATCAATTCATCCTAACTCCTCACCATCAATTACGATTTTATGATTTTAACATAAGCATAAGGTAAATATGGGCTTAATACTTGTGTGAATTTAATGCAGGGAAATTGTGCATTCTTTATTACTATCTTCATATTGATTTCACATATTACTATTTCCATATTTAATTCATAATGTTAGATAATGTTTCTATTAAGTCGGGATGGATTTTGTATATTAAATCATAAGTGAAATTAATTAATGGTGAGATTTTGTGTTTTGTATGTAGTTATATTATGGGATTTGTGCAAGTCGTGTTGTTCACTAAATTTGTATGCCTTATGCATATTTGATAACACGTGCTGTATTGATAAATGTAACTTATGTAAATAATTATCTAGAGACTAAATAAATATAACTATAGTCTTGTATATATAACTTAACCAATGGTAATCCTTAAGTAGGCAACTTTTATGGATTGTAAAGAAATATCTTAATGAGTAATAAACTGCCTTTTCCCATTACATCTCAAGTAAAACCTGATATATTAGTACTTAGTGTGTATATGGGTTAGGGATTGAGATTCACTAAATGGTTGGAATTTTGGTTGATTTTAGGAATTTGAGATGTGTTTAGAAAGGATATTTATATAACAATATTGACAAGAGGGTTTTATATCTCAATTTTGTGTGAGATTATGAAATGATAATATTTATTTTTTGAAACCTTTAATTTTAATTTTTTTTTTTTTAATATGATGGAAATGGAAAGCAACAAGGATTTGGGCATTTGCAGCATTCGAAAGAAGGAATTCCAGATTCAAGGTGGTGTCCAAAACAACAGTAAGGTCATGTTTCAAATTTTAGTCCTCTACTTTGATTACAATGCAATAATCACACCCAGTTTCAGAAGAAGAATTGAAATGCTCACTTAGAGCATAGAAAAATAATTAATGCTCTCTTATTATGATGTATCGTAAATCCAAATGGATATTGGGGAAGTTCATGAATATGTATACAAGTCTAGTAACAGATAATAATGAGAAATATATTAAGAAGCAACAAATAGAAAGAATGGTGATATGAAATAGAACTTTACTACTACAGGCATGAATTTGCTCTGCTTAGACTTTTTTGTAATTTTGTGTAAGAAGGCTGGACGATTAGGCCACAACACTTCTTCCTTTTTATATTAATACAATGCTATGCAACTGGTTAAAATAATAATAATAATAATAATAAACTTTTTTTGTATGTTTGTAATCAATGCTTATTATTGTTCTAATTCATCTTAACTATCTATTGTTTGTAAGATTCCACCCTGATAGGGGATGATCGCAAGGATGCTATTTTTTGTCATCCTATCCCGCTAAATGTTATTATATCATAGGTAGGAAGAGGGGCTAGGGAAAAAACCAATTGCTATAATGTATGAAATTTTGAAAATTGTTGAATTCCTTGTCTTAATGTATGCAATTTCTTATTTTTGATGGATTATATCTGAGACAATGATTGTTTTTTTATGGAGATTTATGTGATAGGTTGCACTGACCATTGGAAGTAGCACAATTCACATGATCACACCTACATCTACTCCTGATGCCTCTACTCCTGCTTGTATTGTTGGTGCCTCTACTCCCACTTTGATTCCTAATGCATCTACATGTTCCTATTGATACCATGCCACGTCCCCGCACATTAGTGGCATGGATACTAATACTCCCACTGCTATGACTATTAGTCTTGGTCCCTTGCTAGTCATAATTGTTAGTAGTTGTGGGTCATTGCTTATCAAATTACACATGGATGATGAAATTGCCCCAATGAAGCAGTTAAAAATTCATGGTAATTATAAATACCTCAACGTATTTTGAATTTATACAAAATTAACGATTTTATGTTGATTTCATAAGACCGATTGTAATATATGATGCAGTAACAAGTTCCATGATGAGTTACAAAAGAATGCATTCATACTTTTTGCACCGACCATCCAAACTAGTTATAAATACTAGGACGAGGGTTTGAAAAAAGAGTTGTTTGATTACATGGTATGCCTTAATGTATTCAACCAAAAGGCAATTTCAACTATTCATGCTTCGAGTATTCCATAATTATCTTCAAGCAAAGGGAACCAATCCTTATATTAGTCTTCCTCGCTTCGGCCAATAAAATGCCTTAGTATTTTGTAACATGTATTTTAAGAATAAAGTAACTCATGTGTAATCGTTCATGTTAATCGTAGGATTTTAAAGATTCATGTTTGCAAATGATTCCTCAAATAATATTTTCAATCTTATGTTCCATCCCTCTGCCTCCCAAACATTTTCTTTCTCAATTAAGATGCTATTGTCTAAAAAAAGATTTACAAGAAATTGTCAACCTTGTTGTTTTCACTCCTATTATCACCCTTGCTTCTCATAGAGATAATACTTCTATTATAGCACATTAGTTAAAATTGTTGCATTTGTTCTCTTGAAAACACTAGTAACATTTGTTATCTTGAAGGATTTTAATGGTTACAAGTGATCCTCAACTTCATGGTTCAACAAGATGTTCATATCAACATTTACCTCTATAATGGATACTAACTTTAATGAGGGTCCAAGCCAACTTGTGTTGGGATCATGGATATAAAGGGTTAATAGTAGATGGAAAATGAGATTCAATTGGAGGTTGGTGTGTTGTCCCCAATCAGTTAGTGATTACTATTAGTTGGTTATTTAGTTATTATCATTAGATGTCAACCTAGTTGGGCATTTTGGCTTTGAGATGTGAGCAAGTTGGGCATGTTCATTGCCCCTACATGTTGAACTCATTGTTCAATATTGCATGTTTTTGTAATAATGTGTGTTTCTCTTCAGTGATTGAAATAGACCTTTAATGGGGTTGTAGACATAAACGATTGTATATTTAAGTGTTTAGGAAGGGATTATCGGTTTTGCTTGTAATCTATGTGTCAATTAAATAATATTAAAGGGTACGAACTTACACCCAAAAATCCACGTCTCACTTTGAGCACTGAATGTCAAGTGCATGATTAACAACACATGCTAGAAGATCATTTTTATGTGCTACAAATAGATAGTTCATCTTTTGCTTGTAATGTCTCAATAATTAGTACTAAAGCTACAAGTTTGGCATTCTATACATGTTTTGGGTGTTTATTTTGGGGAATTAACATTCATTGGGAGCCATGGAATTCATTGTAAGCCATCACATGCTAAACAAAATTATGTAAATTAAGTAGTGGAAAACCCATAAGAATTACAATGACGAAGTTAAAGTGGTTGGGCTATTATGTTGGGATAAACATGGCCATAGAATCAAATGTGACCATGCCTTATGGAGAAACAATTGTGATCTACAATCACGAGGAAGAATCAATGTAAGTGCCACTGATTATACAATAAAGGATGAGAGAGGGAAATTGATCGTCATCTTGAACCTTGACAATGTTGAATTGTGTCTTTGTTTTACAAATATTTATGTTAAACTTTGTTAGTTAAGTAGAGAATATATGATAGAATACACACTCTAAAGTTTGAATAAATCATCTCTCAACAAATAAACTAACCAATAAATTTACAACATTGAAGTTGCCTTGTTTGCTTGTCATGTTATACTAAGGGCTTTTATTTATCTCGGATATTATTGTTTTTACATAAATTGTGATTTCATTATTGTATAAAGACTTTTATTTATACTTTACTCATTAAATAAAATGTGATTCATTATTGTTTTTTTCTATTGATGGAGGAGGTATCCATCAAGCCATTGGGAGCTTTCCGACCTATTCAAGAATATTAAAGTGGCATACTCACTATGAGGGTCATTCTGAGTTACAAGAGAATGCATTCATAGTTTTTGCACTGACCATCCAAACTGGTTATAAATACTAGGACGAGGGTTTGAAAAAAGAGTTGCATGATTACATGGTATGCCTTAATGTATTCAACCAAAAGGTGATTTCAACTATTCATGCTTTGAGTATTTTCCATAATTATGTTCAAGCAAAGGGAACCAATCCTAATATTAGTCTTCCTCGCTTGGGTCAATGAAATGCCTTAATATTTTGTAACATGTAATTTACGAATAAAGTAACTCATGTGTAATCATTCATGTTAATCGTGGGATTTTAAAGATTAATGTTTGCAAATGATGCCTCACATAACATTTTCAATCTTATGTTCCATCCCTCTGCCTCCCAAACATTTTCTTTCTCAATTAAGATGCTATTGCCTAAAAAATGATTTACAAGAAATTGTTAGACTTTTTGTTTTCACTCCTATTATCACCCTTGCTTCTCATAGTGATAACACTTCTATTATGGCACACTAGTTAAAATTGCTATATTTGTTCTCTTGAAAACACGAGTAACATTTGTTATCTTGAAGGCTTTTAATGGTTACAAGTGATCCTCAACTTCATGGTTCAACAAGATGTTCATATCAACATTGACCTCTATAATGGATACTAACTTCAATGAGGGTCCAAGCCAACTTGTCTTGGGATCATCGATATAAAGGGGCAATAGTAGATGGCAAGCGAGATTCAATTTGAAGGTTGGTGGGTTGTCCCCAATCAGTTAGTGATTACTATTAGTTGGTTATTTGGTTATTAACATTAGATGACAACCTAGTTGGACATCATGGCTTTGAGATGTGAGCATGTTGGACATGTTCATTGCCCCTACGTGTTGAACTCATTGTTCATTATTGCATGCTTTTGTAATAATGTGTGTTCTCTTAAGTCATTGAAGTTGACCTTTGATGGGGTTGTAGACATAAATGAGTGTAAATTTAAGTGTTTAGGAAGGGATTATTGGTTTTGCTTGTAATCTATGTCTCAATTAAATAATATTAAAGGGTACACACTTATACTAAAAAATCCGTGTCTCACTTTGAGCATTGAATGTCAAGTGAATGATTAACAACACATGCTAGAAGATCATTTTTATGTGCTACAAATAGATAGTTCACCTTTTGCTTGTAATGTCTCAATAATTAGTACCAAAGCTACAAGTTTGGTATTATATACATGTTTTGGGTGTTTATTTTGGGGAATTAACATTCATTGGGAGCCATGGAATTCATTGTAAGCCATCACATGCTAAACAAAATTATGTGAATTAAGTAGTGGAAAACCCATAAGAATTACAATGACTAAGTTAAAGTGGTTGGGCTATTATGTTGGGAGAAACATGGCCATAGAATCAAATGCAAACATACCTTATGGAGAAATAATTATGATCTACAATTGCGAGGAAGACCCAACGTAAGTGCCATTTATTATACAACAAAGGATGAGAGAGGCAAACTGATTGTCATCTTGAACCTTGACAATGTCAAATTGTGTCTTTGTTTTACAAACATTTCTATTAAACTTTGTTAGTTAAGTAGAGAATCTATGATAGAATACACACTCTAAAGTTTGAATAAATCATCTCTCAACAAATAAACTAACCAATAAATTTACAGTATTGAAGTTGCCTTGTTTGCTTGTCATGTTATACAAAGGGATTTTATTTATACCGGATATTATTGTTTTTACATAAATTGTGATTTCATTATTGTATAAGGACTTTTGTTTATAATTCACTAATTAAATAAATTGTGTTTCATTATTGTTTTTTCTATTGACGGAGGAGGTATCCACCAAGCCATTGGGGACTTTCCGACCTACTGAAGAATAATAAAGTGGCATACTCACCACCAGGGTCGTTTTTTCATTGAAGCTGAGAAACCTCCATGTCAAGAATTGGTCATGAACTTGTGATCTCCTAGTGTTTGAGAATCTATAGAGGTTGGGTGAACCATTTAGCCTCAAATCCTAAATCCTAGATATTAAAACCAAATTACAAGCAAACCAAGTTATATTTAGGTTAACTAGAGTTTTGTTTTACTATTTTTTTTCATAAAAATCATGAATTGTTATTATATTAGGTTTACAAGAGTTTTGCTTTACTAAAAGGTTTATATTTATCCATGTAACCTTGCCATCATATAACTAGTTTATCATAATCATGATTCTTTTGTTATTAGAATCCAATTTGAACATCAAAATTTGAATCATTAAAATAGTTATCATCTATTTTATACTTGCAATTTTTTTTTCACATTAATCACTAACATTCTAAACTTTATTAGTTGCAGGTAAACTTATTGGTATCATCAACTTAAATGCAATCTCATAAGTGGAAGAAAGAGTTGAGGCTTGTGCCTCCTTGCCCATATATTTCTCCTCTCAAACTATTTTGTTTACATGATTAGCTTGCTATTTTTGCCATGTGGAGTGTTAGAGATATTACAATGTGGTCCAATGTGAGTTAAGATGCTTTTGGCACATCACTCAAGTGATTCTGTGTGTTTTGGATTGTTTACAATGTTTTACTTTGGGCTTCCAAACAGACCATGGGCTTATTATTTGTCTTAACATGTTAAAATGGTAAGGGTTTGCTAACTTCAAGTTCAAACCAACTTCTAGCTTTCATTTCTTAATTTTTTTAACCCAACCCGATAGTTATATGCAGCCTTTATTGATACACAACTTTTTTAAGAGAAAATTTAGCAGATGTGGTTAAATTTTATTTTATTTTAAAGAAAATTAGGTTAATATTTTTCATATTTTTATTAGTAATAATTTTTTGTAACCTAATTTATGATTACAATTCTACATACATTTATAGCTTTTGCTGAAATATTAAAGCTTTCCAAAAACACAATAATTTACCTTGACATTTTCACCAAATCAATGACCATATATCTCAAATTATAGGAAATATTCATCTTAATTTTGGGATAATAGTGACTACTTGAGATTGCCATGAACTTTTGTTTGAAATCATTTAAATGTTTGTATGAACATTAATTTTGGGATAATAGTGATTACTTGAGATTGCCATGAACTTTTGTTTGAAATCATTTAAATATTTGTATGAACATTTTTACTTTAATACTTTAGTGTTTTTTTGTTCATTTATTTCAACACGTATATCATAATATGGTGTTGGAGGTTTTGTAACAAATTGAGAAAACCCTTCCATGTAGTTCTAAACATATTTTCCAGTGCCATTGTTTTTATAGTGTGTGCTCTCTAATTGTTATGAAAGTTTTGTTTTTTCTTTAAATGTTATACTATGATTTTTTTTGTTAATTATTTACAACGATGCATAGGTGGTACTAATGTATTGGTGTTGTCACCTAATTTTGTATGACACTAAAGTAAAATTAATGGGTCGGTGCCTAAGATAAATGAAAACAATTTATAAGTATGATTTGATGGCCAAATAATTTGATAAGTTATGATTTGCACGGTTTGAACAAAGAAACATTGGTTGGTGGATGTGAAAGACTCAACTTTAGTGTTATTTACATCTTGATGTTGCTATATAGTTGTAAGCAACTTAAGATCTCAAGGAATTATATTTGTGGCATTGAGGGTGTGCTTTCCTAACAATTTTCTACAGTGGGTTTGTGGACTCATGGTTTGAAGTTTGGGTCATGTTTGGCTACTTATTTTGTTGGTGACTTGAGCCATATGTTTAAAGTCAATGGTGCCATGACTTTTCCCTATAAGCCTATTAAAAAAATGTTTAAAAGGTCAAATAGATAGTACTTTGGAATTGTTTCTATGACAATAGAAAACAATCCAGGGGTGGCAGGTGCGGGAGGGGTCGTTTACAATCCTGGAGGAAATAATTTATTTCAGTACGCTTGGGGATTAGGAAGGAGAACTAACAATCAAGCTGAATGGGAGGCCTTACTTAAGGGGGTAGAAATAATGGTGTCTCTGCAAACAGACTACTATTCTGTCTTTGGAGACTCCAAGATCGTTATTCAGAAAATGATAAACATCCAAAAAGGACAGGATAAGAATCTGAATAGGATCCAAAAAAGAATTGTTTCAACTATCCAGGATATCTCTAGGATCCAATTTTTTCACATCCTAAGGCATAATAATACGGAGGCTAATAACATGGCAAACCAAGGAGCTAAGTTAAAACAAGGTTTCATAGTCTTGAATCAAGACCCCACATTCATCAAATGGTTCCCATGTTTCTAAGCATACATTCTACCCCCTTCAACGTTGGGGCGAACATGCATCGACCCCCTTTCGACTGTTGGACAAGTGGATTCCACGAGAGGGGGGGTCTTTAAATCCCACCATCGAGCAGTCCCTTCGCTCATTAATGGTGGTAGTTGTGGTTTGAAGATGGAAGCATACGAGATTAAACCGCTCCCTCGAGGCTCCCGTTCGCATGATATGCAGCTGATGGAAAGGACTAGGCTTTATATGGTTGTGTCCGACACTGCTCTTTGTGTTGGTCATCGTCTCCCCCTCGGGCTTTTTTATGTCATCAGAAGAGGAAATATGGACAGTTTGATAAAGGAGCTCCGAGAGATAAAGGCGGTGCACCAGGATACTAGGAAAAACGCCCGTAACTCCTTTGAAGTTGCCAATGTTGCGCTGGAAGAATGCATACAAATAGGCCTTGACTTCACCCGCATGGCTTCTCGCCTAGAAGACATGGTAACTAATGTTTGCATCCCAGTTGGTGAATTAGAAGAGCTGCAAAAAGAGGTTAAGTGCATTAAAGATCATCAGCAGGCCAACTTTGAAGGTTTAAAGCAATTATTGTTCGCCTTGAAAGGACAGTTGTTTGAGTCTCTACAAAAAGGGAACGAAAAGATAGAGTCCCGTTTGGACCAAATGGAAAGTATGATGAGCAACATGAAGGATGAAATTGGGAAGCAAAGCGAGCCTCTAGATCCAGAAGTCCAGCGTGAAGGCAACTCCTTAATGGAGGACGACTCTCTCATGCAAGAAGAAATTCCATCAGCTCAAAAACAGGAATGAAGCCATATACTCTCCCTGTCTTTTTGTTGGATGTATTTTTGGGATAAACTATGTAATCAATATGTTAGGATTTACTCTATTAAAGGTAGTAGTAAGGGACATATAGAAGAAGCAGTTTCAATGTTTGAACAACTTATGTTTTCAATCCTGGAGGACTTAATGCCCAGGTTATGGTTTACCCTTCAAGGAAGGGATTTTTGTACATTATCCTCTATTTAAATATATACTTTTTTCGTGTTCCTGTTAAAAAAAAACTAGAAAACAATCTCTATCCTTCACTGGTTGCAAGGATTTGTTTGCAATCACATGTAAGTTGCAATATATCCATGATTCTTATGTTAATGGGGTGTTCACATAGGTAATGGCCCTCCTACAAACATAATGGTTGATTGGTTGTGATGTGAATATGCTTGCTTGTTCTACCTTTCCCTCTCCTCCTATGTGCAACCAAAAAATAATAAAAAATCCTTAAATGCCAATACTTTATAGTACCTCTTTCCCATACTATTATTACATGATCACTAAACAAATTCATACAACAAATGCATGGCAACTTAGAATTTAACTTTAAAAACCTCCTACACAACTTGATGTATTTTGTAAAGAAAACCTTAATTAGTTTTTCAGTTCTTTACTTCTAAGACCATGTCTATCCCTTGCATGGCTCTTAGCGTTTTGTAAGGGGAAGTCCCTTACTACTTTCGTGTGCCCTTTGTATACTTTGTGTTTGTATTTTTCTCACGTACTCTATTGTTGTATTAATAAAAATTTGATGTATTAAATATATATATATTTATATATCAAGCACTTGAGCTGGATAGAGAGACCATGGAGCTGATTGAGAACACTAGTATCACTATGCCAGCAATAATTCAATCTCTATATGAATGAGTTTTCTGTGGATACTAAGAAACCATCTTGATCTTTATCAACTGCTGCTGTATTTATTTGGAATATTATGATATGGACTGATATATTTTGTATAGTTTTTCTGCTGTATAAATCAGAGTTTTTGTTAGGGCTGTATTTTGAGATTCCCAGCTTTGGGATGCTTTTTGCTTATGTATAAAAATGGATTCAATGTCCATGAACTAAATTTAAAGCATACTGTACTGTTTTTCTTTCTTTGGAGGAATCCTTCAAACAATTTTTTTAAGTGATTATTGTGTGCCTCTTAGCACTTTTAAAATGCAGTTTTTATATTTCTGATGAAATGAAAAGTTGCAAATTTAAAAAAAAAATAGTATTCAAAACGGTGAAGTTGGAGCTTTAATACTCTAACAACTGAACAATGAAGAAGTTAAGTCATCAAACAAAATTCTCCTTCAAATGTCCCTTGGTAACTTTGTCTTTTAAAATGGTTGGAAATTGACAAATCATTAAAAATCGCAGTATGTTCATAATTGACAGACAAATGCTAGTCCCATTCATACATTGGAACTATTTTAAAGAGTGTAAAGAAGCCTTTGCATGACTTAAATTTAGTTACCCTCCATGTCACGAAAACAAAATAACAGTTCGTAAAACTCACCATTTAGGCCAGGAGAAAACAAAATATTACATCATGATAGCTATCAATCTTGTTACAAAACAATTTATGAAGCTTGACTACAATTACCAAATTAATTTTTAACACTACATTAGGAAACCCAACAGGCGGTTATATTGGTCTTGATACATATCACAACCCATCTTTACTTGACCCTATTGTTTTCTCCAACGTTCCACCAGGTTTTCGGGGCGCATGGATGTGGGAATGTATCTCATGGATGTGTGGAGACATCTCCAAATTTCAAATAACATCGTCACATTAAGTTCTCCAACATAGCGGACCCTGCCCCAAATATTAAATATATGAAAAGAAATCACAATATAAAAAATTAGAGTTGTTTTTTATTATGCAGTCTATCTCCAATATAAAATAAGAGGATTAATTATTCTTGTATTTCTCCTTATAAAATAATCTCTAAACCAAAATGAAATACAACGATACATCATATTATTCTTAGTTTTACATCCACCACCACCATCATCTAAAAGTAAATAAAAAAGATCCAAAGTCAAGGCTTCCATAAAAAATGATCAATAACAACATGAGATTTGAACATATATAGATCTAGGTACATAAACTAAAGTGATATGTAGTGAAAATAAAATCAGCCATCGACTTATTATGTAATAAATGAATAACTCTAACTCAGAACATAAGAGAAGAAGAATGTTATATTTCATTAAACATGAATGAGTGGTGGAGTACAATATTTAAAGAGAAGCAATTCGAATAAGGGTTAGAGCCAATTTGAATTGTCCATGCAGTGCATGAGATGAGTTAGGCTTAACAAGAGGCTAAAACCTCTCAGTTAGCCATGCCAACTATCCTAAACTGGGTTATACTAACTCTAGACATGACAATAACTAGTTAACTAACTAATTGCTTAGTTAATTGATTGAATATTCAGTTAACTGACTAATTGAGAGTGCAAAACTCCTAATTAGGTTCATGAAGGCGCTAATGGATAAATTGGGGCATGAAAGGTCAGTTAGGAGCAAAATTAACAAATTTCTCTCAGTCACTGACTAAGAAAGAACTCTATCATTCCTAAAATTAGGGAATCACTCCCTTAATCAAAGGGGGCGCCCTCAAAATTAGGAATGCACATAGTTAATCTAAGTTTGACCATTAGGGTTTTGGTTTATGTGGCAGAAAGGGTGGTTAGAGACCCTTAGAGTTTAGAAGAAGCTCTATGGTGACTCAGGTGGACAAAATGAATGCGGTTTGGCTCGCAGGAGTCATGATGTTAAGGTCTAGGTGATTAGAAAAGGAGAATGATGCTATGGAGAGGTTTTTAACTCTAATACCCCCCCCCCCTAAGCTTGACTAGATGAGAATGTTAAATTTAGGGTTAGGTTAGTGTTTGAGGTAGAAAATTAAGATTTGTATACTTTAATGCAAGTAGGTCTGACTCACAAACTATAACACAATAGATTTGACCACAAGCAAGTCTCAACACAATAGATGTGACCACAAGGGAGTCTCAACACAATAGATTTGATCACAAGTGAGTCTCAACACAATAGATCTGATCACAAGTGAGTCTCTAACCACAAGCAAGTCTCAACACAATAGATCTGACCCCAAGCTAGATGACAACAGTCAGCGGCCTCATCAATTAGCCCACAAATGACAACGGCTTACCTTAGCAGCTCTCACATAGGTTCCGGCCTACTTGGACAGTCCAATATGGCAGTGGACTAGTCAAAATGGGCAGCAAACAGTGCACAGAGCAACCCTACCTAAGGGTTGAGTCCCTCCTTCAAATCAGTCCACAAACAGTCCTAAGCTGCGGCCAACCAAAAATCAGTCTATAGGACAACAGAGTAACTCACAAGGGCAACGACCCTATCCCAAAGCAGTCTATGAGGGTTACAGATAGCAGATCAGTCCATAAAGGGGCATGGATAAGACCTCAAAGGTAGGCAGCAAGCTTCAACAGATAGACGGCCAAGACAAACAGCCCTAGCAGCAGCAATAGTCACTTTAAACCCTTGACGTCAACCTTAGAACAGTACCAAAAAATCAGAGCTGAGATATTTTTAATCATGATGATACAAATGAAGAATTAGAGTTATATTTATAGCTTCTTAGAGGCTTCTAGAAATATTTTTTCTAATTCTTCATTAAGTTAGTGTTTCCAACAAATAAGGTTCGGGTACCATACATTAATAAGGGTCACTACTAATATGAAAATATATATAAAATAAAGTTAATGGTGCCTTATAGGGTGGGCACTAGGGTCATAGCAAAGGGTCTTAGTAACCACCTTAAAAGAAGGGCGCTGGTACAAGTACCAACAAGTGGTCAACACAAGACCACACCAACACAAACCGTAAAACAATGAATGGTACATGACCTACAACCCATAGGACCAAAGGTATAATAATAAGGTGAGTAAACAACCCTTCTAACCATAACAACAAAGTGGTAAGACAACTTAAGGTGGGTAGACAACCCTTCTAACAACAAGACAAGGTGGTAAACCTTCTAACCACAAGACCAAGAACAATAAAGATGGAAGACCAAGGGTATACAAACAAGGTGGGATTACAACCATTCATCTCTCTCTCAAATGTACAAGTGTTCCATACACTAATTGAAAGTTCATCATCACTGTGTAAGGAAGGTCCACACTAGGTGATGTGATCTTGTGGTCCTCCTGACTGTTCCTGAGGTCAAGTGCTAGTGACTCCATCAAGGGGTGGCCAGTCCCTTGAGAAGACAACCTAGCTCAACCATCTCGAAGACCTAGGAGAGGAGGGCATCGCACATCATCATCTCGGTTAACTGACCAAGATCCTTCATTCATAAAGAATGGCTCTCAACACAAGGATGAGCTTCAGTCCCAAACTAAATCATGTTGATCAACCCCCTGGTCCCTGACCAGGTCCTCCATTCTCCCGGAGAACGGTCCTCGGCCCTCGGTTGAGCTTTCAGTTCCAGACTGAATGTTGATCAACCACCTGCAGGACCTACTTGGTCCTTGACCAAGAATCTGCCTGGTCCTAGACCAAGAATCTGCCTGGTCCTAAACTAGGATGTCTCTGTCTCAGCCTACAGGATCTGCTTGGTCCTCGTGACCAAGAAATTGTCTGGTCCCAAACCAGAATACCCTAGAGACAGATAGGGGCCCTAGCCACATGTTAGGGACTTTTCCATGGC
The DNA here is from genome assembly GCA_027924585.1 of Larix kaempferi. Classification (NCBI taxonomy): domain Eukaryota; kingdom Viridiplantae; phylum Streptophyta; class Pinopsida; order Pinales; family Pinaceae; genus Larix; species Larix kaempferi. Next base: position 13,816,748 of record BSBM01000017.1, on the reverse strand, counting down.
ATCAACCTGCTTGGTCCCAGACCAAGAACCCCAGGAGACTGCTAGGGGCCCTAGGGTACCTTCTAGGGACTTACCCTGCCTGGTTAACTAACGAGGAACCGTAGTTAACTGACTAGGGTACCATCCTTCCTGAGAATGGGTTTCGCAGTTGCATTAACTTTAACAAAGAAAGGAAAACAATGGGTCTCATCAATTTGTAGCCATATTAGGCACCCATGCACAAAAAAGATTCTTTGAAAGCTGGGAAACAAGAATAAAACCACATGGGAAAAAAAACCATAAAAGATAATGTAAAAGAAAAGAAGAAGGCCTTAAGGAGCCTCCTCAAAAGGTTCCTTCACTCCCAAAGAAGCTCTTAACTGGGTGAACTGCTTCGGTAAAGAACTTGGTTAAGATATTTGCAATCTACTCAAAGGAAGGACAGAATTGAAAATCTCTGAGTCGATCATATATCAACCCTCTTATATAGTGCATGTGGATCTTAATGTGCTTGGTTTGTAGTTGTTGAACAGGCTCTCTTGAAATCTGAGTGACACCCTGGTTGTCACAAAAGATGATTGTACGCTCGTGAAACTCTATCCAAAGCTCAATAATAATGTGTTGCATCTGAATGGCTTGTGTTGCAACATTTACTGCTCCTCTGTACTCTACTTCCGTTGTCAAGAAAGCAATAGTGGCCTGCTTTTTGCTTGACCAACAAGTAGGCCTTGAGCCCAAACCCAGTGGTTGCTCCATGTAGATCTCCTCTGTAAGGTCCCCATGAAGAAGGGAACTCTACACATCCATGTGATAAATCTCCCACTATTGTGTTGTTGTTATGGCAAAACAAGTTGAACTGAATCCATATTTGCAACCGGTGTAAAAGTTTGTGTATACAATACCATGATTCTATGAAAGGCCTTTGGTCACCGATCTTTCCTTGTATTTGTTGATAAGACCATTGGCTGCCATCTTGGTCTTGTAAATCCATTTGCATCGATTTGATTTCCTTCCCTTAGTAGAGGTACCAAATCCTAAGTTTGATTGTCCATGTGGGTACCTGAGGCTTCAACATGGGTATGAGGATCATAAGTAGGCACCATATAGCAATGGTTGGGGAGCAATGGCTTTATGGCAACAAGAGTGTGTGGCAGCAAGAAACTGTGAGCGGGTTCTTCGAGTAATTGCGGGATCACTAGTTAGTTCCCCAGCGACTTCAAGAGTTGGTTTTTTCCCAACGAGGCTGAATTTTTGGGTATGCAACATTCTCATCCTCATCATAATCTGCATGTGAATCTGAAGATGTATTTGAAATTAGAAAAAACTAGTGGTGCATTGGTAGGAGGACTAGTATCATGCATTGGAATTTCTTCAAATGTTTTGTTTTTTCGCTCTGCAACCGCATTCTATTGTGGAGTATAAGGAACGATATGTAGCGGTTCTATACCAGCTGCGGAACAGAGCTGATGTACGTCTTTATTGACATACTCCCCCCCATTGTCCGTGCAAAGGGTCTTGATCCCCTTCTCAGACTGTTTCTCTATAAGTGCCTTGAAATCTTGGAGACATGCAAATTCATCATCTTTGTGCTTTAGGAAGTACACCCATGTGTATCTCGAAAAATCATCAATGAAGGTTAGTACATATCTAGATTGATTCATGGAGAGGTGAGGAAAAGGACCCACGTTGTCACTGTGGATTAATTCAGGAAGGGAAGAAGCTCTCCATGCCTTCCCTTTCTCAAATCTTTCTTTAGGATGCTTTCCAATTGCACATCATGCGCATACTCCATCTGAAAAGGAGATGGGTGGGATCCCTACTACCATGCCTTCCTTGCTTAATTGCTTTCTTCAAGATGCTTTCCAATTTCACTTGTTAAATAAAAGTCAAGTATAATTTCCTTTGATCTCTTATTCTTAGAAATCTATATGAAATATTTTAGAGATTTTAAAATATTAGTGAGTTAGGTTTGATATAATCTTAGTCATACACCTCATTGTTGAGATAAGGTGGTTGCTAGGATTACAAAGATTAGTTGAGATTGGTTGCTAGAATCAAGGAGTTGGTTGCTAGAATTGAGAAGATTGGTTATCTCTCTCAAAACATAAATAGGACAAGATGGGAGTAGAAGTTGTACACACCAACAAAGTTGCGTGAGGAACACACAAGTGAAACCAAGGAGGAGAGAATGTAGATAGTAGGAAGAGGATCGACCAGCAAGGTGGAAGACTGCTAGGATGGTACCGTACAATGCCGTATAAGGTACAACAGTTCCTTGGATTTCTGTGAGGTGTATTGTTTTTTTTCAGCAAGTTGTAAACCTTAGGTTGAGGTGTCCTTGTAAGTTTGATTATTAAATAAGCTGATTTGAAGGACATAATTGTTGTGTATCGTGTTTATGCTTTTGTTGTTCATTTTTAGCTATATGTGTGATTGTTGCATGTTCATAAATTTATATTTGTGTTGTTAAATAAGTTCAAATATGATTTATTTAATCAAGAGAAACATAGGACAACAATCACCTAGGGCCTAGAAATTTATATGGTATTAGATTTGGTTCTCTGATTGAGATTCTCAAGGATTTACAGTAGTAAATCAACTATCGAGAAGGACCAACATTTCGTGGGTTTCATTATTTCTTTTAAGGACTTATTTTTAGATTTGGGAGTTTGTGCATTAGATTCAAGATGGCATTAGCTAGCCTTAGGTTCGAGGAGAAATTGGATGGTGCCTCAAATTTCCTATCATGGAAAATCAGGGTAACTCTTCTATTAGAAGAGAATGACCTCTTGGATATCGTCAAGGATGTGGTATCTTTGTCGATAGATCCATAGCTTTTGACAGCTCACAAGAAGAAAGAAGTGAGAGCCAATCAAATGATCATGAATGCCATAAAGGATCATTTGATCCTTCATATATCCGAGAAGAAGACGGCGAAGGACATGTTCGATGCTCTGGTTAGCCTTCACTAGAGCAAGAACATTAACATGAAGATGATAATGCACAACAAGCTCATATCTGTGGAGATGACCAAATCAAACACCATTACTAGTTACCTAATGAAGGTCACACAGATTCCTGACCAACCTGTCGTAGTTGGGGAGAAAGTTGAAGACAAAGAGTTAGTAAACAGGGTAGAGTTCCCACCTCAATGGGAAACATTTGTCTAGGGAATTTGTGCTCGGGAAAACCTTCACACCTAGGAAAGAATGGGGTGACTTGGAGGAGACTCAGATGGAGTCAAAGGCAAGCAGACAAGGAGGTGATAGTGACCATGCCCTCATTGGCCAGGGAAAGAAGGGCAGAGGTAAAGAACCCAGCAAGGGTAAGAGAAGAATGAGGAGTCAACCTCACAACCAAGGAACGACTTGAGTAAAAACAAGTGTGTCATAGGTGATAAGCACGACCATCATGCAACATAGTGTCCAGACAAGAAGAAGAGCAAAGGGAAGCAACAACAGAAGCAAGTGGCGACCTTTGCAAATACTCAGATGAGCGAGTTTTCTACAAGCTTCGAGAAGGATTTCTCAATGGTATCTTACCTTTCTACCAACATAGTTCCGAGGAATGCTTGGTATGTGGACAGTGGAGCATCGAGGCATAATAGCATATGACATCACCCCAAGAGTTATTTTCAAGTCTGGAAGAGCACAACTTTGGAGTTCAGGTTGAGCTTGGTGACGATGACAAGTACCCAACAACAAGAGTTGGTACCATTCCTTTCCAACTCTAGTTAGGTAACTCTTTAGACTTTGATCATGTGTTATTTGTTCCAGGTCTTAGAAAGAATCTACTTTTTATTGCTTTTCTGGAACCAATACAATAATAGGGGCTTTTTTGCATTGTTTACGTTAGTAACCGGATGGTTTTGGGGAAAACCTATGTGGGGCAGCTTTTGGGTGTGGGATGCTCGTTTAACCCCTGTATTCATCTTGTTTTTTAGTTACCCAACTGCGTTTTCAAAAGTAATATGTCGAACCGAATTTTATTTTAATCCGTGATGGACCAATAGATATACCAGTAATGAAGTTATCCGCCAACTGGTGGAATAAACTGCATCAGTAGAGTTCAAGAACCAACAAGTCTTTGTTAGACCGAAGGAGTCTAGCCCAAGATCAACTCAAGTGATTGGGATTAGAGAAAGCAAATAACTTGTTCGAGCCCGTAGCACAAATAACTTGTGCAAGTTATGGCACAAGAGGATAGGACACCTACATTACTGAGCGTTGGCTAATCTGAGGGAGATCTACACAAGTCTTCCAAATTTCAGCATATGCAGAGGATGCGTGCTTGGCAAGCATGGCAAGGTTGCTTTCCCAAGCAGTGAGCACAGATCTAAGGGGATTCCAGATCTAATGCATTCAAATGTGTGTGGATTGATGTCAGTAGCATCAATCACAGGAAGCATGTACTATGTTTCCTTCATTGATGACTTCTTTCGCAAAACATGGATCTACTTTCTGAAGACCCAAGGATCTATGTTACTAGGATAGGAATACGAATCTAGATTTGGATTCGGATCAGGAAAAAGATTTGAATCCAGATTCAGATACAGATTTGCCAGATTTTTGAAAAGCTAGGATTCGGATATGGCGGGGAAACGACAAGTACAAAAAATATACAAATATTTTTATAATAAATAAATAAAAACAAAGTGAAGAATCAAAACTATTCAAGAAACACAAGAGTAGAACTATAAGTTATTGCCAAAAAGAGAGTTTGCATGCATATTGTCACTAGGCATTCAAGTACCAAGATTGAGAGTTAAAATCAAGATTGATATTGATCATTTTGAAGACCATCTTAGCATGAATATGAAGCAAGTCATAACAGTGTTTTTGTGAGCCACATCCAGATGTCCATATTAGCAATGAATAAAGTTGCTTTCTTGAAGGCAATGGAAGGACTAAATAACAATATGGGTGAAGTGAGAAACAACATAGAACATAAGGATAGATCGACCCTTGACAAAAAACCTTGCCCATAAAGATTGATCAAATGAAAACCTTGAAAGCAAGCCTTGATAGATCAAAATTTGAGAGAAGATCTTGACACGAGGATGGATCAAACCTTTAACAAGAATGGGATCTAGGGTTTTAATCTTTAGGTGTTCAACATTTTGGAAGCCTTTTCATTAAAAAATCATTTTGGGGGGGATCGGTGGGTCACAAAAGCCTTGGAAGTTCCAGGATCCGTTTAAAAAATTGAGGATTTGTTTGATTTTCCACAATATATGTTTCCTGAGATTAGGATATGTTTCCTTCTCCAAAGGATCTGTTTCCATGATGGATCCTAAGCGGATTCGGATCTAGATCCATGGATCTTGCACATTGGGGTGGAGGATTTTGTAACACAACCAAGGATGAAGTCTTCAACAAGTTTCTGGAGTTCAAGGCTCTTGTGGAGAAGTAGACAGGGAAGAAGATCAAGGTTTTGAGATCAAAAAATGGGGGTGAGTATACCTCCAATGATTTCAATGATTTATGCAATGATGCAAGAATCAAGAGAGAGTTCATTATTTCGTACAACCGACAACAGAATGGGGTTGCAAAGAGAAAGAATCGATCCATCATGGGGCATGATACATGACCAAGATTTTCCAATGTTTCTATGGGCATTAGCATGCATGCACCAATTGACAAGTTTTTGGGTGATGTCTTTAATCTCCATTATGGTATGAAGGATACATCAAATGGATGTAAAGACAACGTTTCTCAATGGGATAATTGAGGAGGAATTGTACATCGAGCAACCTCAGGGATTTGAGGCAAATGGGAAGGAGTCACATGTTTGCAGGCTTAAGAAAGTCTTGTACGGACTCAAATAGGCACCGAGAGTATGGTATTGCAGGATCGATGGATACTTGCAGAGCATGGGTTTCACCAAAAGTGTAGCAGATCCCAACTTATATTTCATATTTGTTGAGGATGATCTACTCATTTTGGTGTTGTATGTAGATGACTTGTTTCTTACAGGTGCAGAGAAGTTCAGTACAGGGTGTAAAGCATATAGGCAACTGAGTTCGAGATGAAGGACATCGAGATGACGCATTATTACTTGGGTTTGGAGGTTTGGTAGAAACTAAGGGAGATTTTCCTTGGGAAGAGTAAGTATGTAGTTGAGATCTTGAAGAGATTTCGGATGGAGGACTACATGCCCATGGCCACGCCTATTATCATTGATTTGTAGAGGGTCACTATTTCAAATTCAAATATGGTGGATCCCACATTGTATAGGCAACTAATAGGTTCTTTGATGTATTTGGTCAACACCAGTCAACACCAGGCCAACTATATGTTTTGCAATGAACACCTTGAGCCAGTTCATGGTAGAGCCAAGGCAAGAGCATTAGGTAACAACAAAACATGTGCTCAAATACTTGAGGGGCACAATGGAGTATGGATTGAGATATCTTGGAGATGGTGAAGTGAAGTTGCAGGGGTAGACAGACTCAAATTGGGCAAGCAATGCATCAAACCAGAAAAGCACCTCAGGGTGTTGCTTCAGCTTGGGATCAACAAAGATATCCTAGTTCAATTGGAAGCAAACATTCATGGCACTCAGCTCAGCAGAGGCAGAGTATATGGCAACTAGTACAACAAGTTGTGAGGCTATCTGGCTTCGCAAGTTACTTGCAGGATTGTTTGATAAGGAGTTGGATCCCATAGTGATCTACTGTGAAAATCAGAGTTGTATCAAACTCTCTAAGAATCCAGTATTTCATGATCGATCCCAACACATAGAGATCATGTAGCACTTCATACAAGACAAGATTCAAAAGGGAGCAGTAAAGCTTCAATATATACCCACAGATCAACAGGCAGTTGACATTCTAACCAAGCCCTTGGAAAAAAGGGACATTTGAAGCATTCAAAGGCAGACTAGGATTGGTGCAAAATTCCTTCCTCGCTAAGAAGAAGTGTTGAAAAATGTAGCTCGAGCAAAAGCGTCTTGCACATGTTAGGTGTGAATATGCAAGATGAAATTCGAGACAACTTAGTAAAAATGAGAAATAATACCATCTTGCAATTTCACTTATTAAATAAAAGTGAAGTCTAAATTTCTTTGATCTCTTGGTCTTGGAAATTTAAGGGAAATATTCTAGAGATTATAGAATATCAATGAGTTAGATTTGATATATTCTTATCTGTACACCTCACTGTTGAGATAAGGTGGTTGCTAGAATCAAGGAAGTTGGTTGCTAGAATTGAAGAGATTAGTTATCTCTCTCAAAGCATAAATATGACAAGATGGAAGGAGAAGTTGTACACACAAAAATAGAACACACCAAGAAAGTTGTGTGAGGAACACACAATTGAAGCCAAGGAGGAGAGAACACAGATAGCAGGAAAAGGATCAACAAGCAGGGTGGAAGACTTCTAGGATAGTACCGTACAGTGTCATACAAGGTACAATTGTTCCTCAAATTTATGTGAGGCGTATTGTTTCTTTTCAGCGGGTTTTAAAACTCAAGTTAAGGTGTCCTTGTAAGTTTTGATTATTAAATGATAAGCTGATTTGAAGGACAGAATTCTTGTGTATCGTGTTTATGCTTCCATTGTTCATTTTCAGCTATATGTGTGATTGTTGCATGTTGAGAAATTTAAATTTATGTTGTTAAATAAGTTCAAATCCAATTTATCCACGAGATGTAGAAAAGTTGGTGGCGGGTGATGAGTTAAGACACCCCTAAGTTGAATGGTCGTTGGTTCGAAACACCGCGGATACCAAAAATCCAGCCATGTTAAGAGTTGGTGCAGTCCAGGCCGGCTGCGATCCCCGGGTGATTTTGACAGCTTAGATGCCCTTGGTTCGTGGTTTCTTCGCCAAAGGAAAACCCTGCAAGTAAGGGGTACCACTTGCCAACAAAAAAAAATTCAAATCCAATTTATTTAATCAAGAGAAACATAGGACAACAGTCACCTAGGGCTTGAAAATTTACACATCTTAACCATAGGATTTGGCCATCTTACTCTCATAAGTGTATTACAACCATCTCTACTTTGCCCATTTTCTCTCGTTGTGTTGTGGTTGGTTGTATGCTTTCTCTAATGATATTAAGATATTGATGCTCTCAACAGCATGCCACCTAGTGCATCATCCTCATCGTTATCACACTCCTTGTGACAAGGAAGTTGATCCCCTTTATACCCTTCTCACCATTATCACTCTCATCCTCCTTATGCAAGTCCTCAATGGTTGTATGAGCACATGCTTGTGTGAAAACTTCATACTTTTCCATTTGCTAATGTAGTAATCCATTCTCTAAATTATCACCATCTTCTCAACATTTTGCCAACATCAACATCCCTTCTTTCAATTCATAGCTATGGATTCCAAGTAAGTTTCTTCATCCAACCCAATTTTAAGTGTGTTAGATGATGTTATTTCTTCACTTTAAAAAACAAAAACAAAAACAAGCAAGCCAAGGAAAGAAGAATCATCGAGGTGCTTAGGCCCACAAAAACAACTTTAAAAAACAAAAACAAAAACAAAAATTAATAAAACCTAAAAATTGAAACCCTAAACCTAAAAGCTATAAATCCCTCATCGAAGTGGGTTGTGGAGACAACCAACAACATTTGACAATGAAGACTTATCTTGGATGGACTTGGATCCACTTCCACGGGTAGAGGATCTAAACATTGTTGTTGGAGGAGGATGTAGAGGACGAGGAGTCTTGAAATGATTCATTCATATGATTAGATTGGAGAGTCTAGTAATTATTAGTTAAAACTTGATACTATGCTTATTATTGGACACTAGAGGCCAATTAGAGCCTCTTTAATTATGTATTCTAGTTCAGATATGGGCTGCACTCTACTATTTTGGTTATGTGTACCCTTGTTATACACATATTTGTGTCTAAATGTTTGGATTCACATAGATGTACATGAATATATATTGTTTATATTAATTTGAATATTTTATGTATTTTTTGATAGACCCATTTTTTGTTGATTCTAGTCTGGTTCTGGTTTGGGGGTTGACTAGTTCAAAAGTTGGTTTGTCTTGATAACATTGGGTGCAAGGAGCAATGCCCCAATATTCAACAAAATCCCAAAAGTTCTCATTTCAACCCATGCCTTCTAGAGTGGAGTTGAAATCTACAAGTGCAAATTAGAGCAAATTAGTGCACCATCATCCTATGAGAACCTCCAATCAAGCTTAACTTCCTTAAACAACCATTCATTTCATGGTGCCAAGCTGCGCATAATTCTATGGCCAAAGGAAGCCTATCACCTAGGAGGGTTGCTTTCCAGGAGATACGGGCAATGAGCATTTGACTACAAAACATGTCTACCCAGCCCCAAACTAATTGAGCAGAATTGCAATATCAAAACACATGCTTAAGAGTTTCCCTCCTTCCACAGATGGGACGTTGAGGTTGATCAATTCCCAAATGTTGAAGTTTGTGGCCAAGCGAATGGCCTCTCACATGAGGGACCAAACAAAAGAAACAATTTGTGGCTCTATGATAAATTTTCGAAGTGAGAAAGAAGAAAGAACCAAGTCCTTTGTCTTGAATGAAGATGGCAAATCTTCTTAAACTATTATTAATATAAGGTTGTAGGCAAAGCCATCGATAGGCATAAATTGGGTTATACTTTTTAAAATCTTTAGACAAATTACAACACCAGTTTTTTCTCTAGGCCAAAATAGCTTGTAAGCCTATCTCAATGAGAAGGTTGTCAAAAATATGGCTTTTGACCTTGTCTAGGATCAACATATTTGGAGTTGTGAACTCTTCTACCAATGACCCTACCATATTTGGTATACACATCATTAGCATTTCCATCTTTGTCGATGTCTCCATTGCAATACTTGTTGTATATCTCAATTGAGGTCTTGTTATTATCCATCATAGTTTCTTTATCAATCTCTTTCTCACATTGTTGTTTAATTGCATGTATGTTATTCCACGAGATTATTTTCATGTACCTCTTTTATGGTATCTTTCACTTCCTTTAGTCCAGGCTTTTCTATTATCGAATATGGACATTAATCCTTCTTTGTTTGTGCTCTTGTTTCTTTTGTGTATCTTTTGTTGTCTTTTGGATAGTCATCGTCATTGTGATCTCTTCACCAACAATTTTGACATAACATAGGCCTCACCTTTATGCAATCTCCACTAAAATGTCCCCACTTTCAACATCTATAACATTGCATTATTGGTCTTCCTTTATTGTCTCTTTGTAATTGTTGATTTGAAGAGGTGCAATTATTGTTTCAATCATTATTTTAGTTGTTGCCATTGTTTTTCTATTTTTTTGCACCATTTCTTGCAGCTGCTCTCACCCATAAAGTTAACATGCTTTTCCTTTTTATTCCATGCATTATATTTACAATTGGAAATCCAATGATCATCTAATGCACATATATGACAAAATACCTCTTTGATGCATTTCATGTCCCCTTCTCTTCTACATCTCATGCACCCAAACCATAGAAGATCTATGGTGAACTCTTCAACAAAACCCATACCATAATGCCAGTTCCAAGAGAAAAAAACAACTCCATCACAAAGAACAATCATCCACAAGTAGAGTGAAACTTCAAAGGTACCCTTGGGCTATTATCACTTGGTCAAATAATGAATAAATGCCTTTTACAAAAGAGGAGTGTTTTTGTATTTATACACATCCTTTTAGGGTTGGAGTACTAGCCCCAACAAGGTGACTAGGCCAACCTAGTCGTAAATGATAAAGCAGGCAAGTTACCCATATTTAGGCTCATTAAAGCCCTCAATACACAAAGTAGTGGGTCGGAATATGGCCTTATGTGAAGATTAACCATACTCTCAACATTCCCCCCCAAGATAAATGAGGGGTCATGGAAAAAAATTATGAGATACAAATGGAGTGGTCATACCCAACTCAATAGAATCAGTCTTAGCTAGAAGAAGGGAAGGTGGGTTTTTGATGACCCAACTAAATACAACAGTGGACCCAATAAGCTGCAAAAATACTGCCACCAAACTGCTCATCTGCTAGAAAACATTGTCACTAACCTGCTCATCCAATGGAGGAGTGTGTGAAGACATATCCCTGCCATACTACATACCTACTAAGAAAGTGTTACTACTGAACTACTTATCTCAAGAAGAAATACTGAAAGAAATAGCCTATATAAAAATGAACAACGTAGCCACTGATCTATTCAACTGCTAGAAAAAATTGTCACTCACCTGCTCATCCAAAGGAGGGTGTAAAGACATATCCCTGCCATACTGCTCATCCACTGGATAGTGGCACTGAATTGTCAATCTGAAGAGGTGACGAAAAAAACATTAGGTAATAGAGAGGAGATGGGAGTTCCCACCTCAAATAAGATCAGTGGTAGCAAAAGTGAGAGTGAAACAATCCAACTCCATATATCTAAAAGAGCTTGAACACACCTAAGCATGATCAAATACAACAAGTGTGTAGGTGTATGGATACCTGGAACAGGTGCACTTGAGAGAGCCGAGATTAGAAGGAAACTCGAATATAAGATGAGAGTGGGTTTATAAATACTCAGCTCAAATACAAGTGAGCATTGGTGTGTGGATATCCCACTCGAAAGCATGGGTGACCATAGCTGAAAAGAAGTGATGGGGTTAATGATACCCATCTCAACATAAGGTTGGCCCTATGCACAACATCCTCCTTGAAGATGGGCATAAGGCCAAGAGGACAAATCATTAGATTGGACCTTCCCCCTTAATGTTGAATGCATGCCATTTGAGGATAGAACCTCCCCAAAACACCACAGTATCAATACCAACATGGTTCCACAACTGGGCAAAGGGGGTCTTTGGTGGAGATCTGAAAGGAGGAGCCATTGAAGTGTGCTGTATATAGGATGTCCCATGAGGAAAAAATAACAGTGTGAAAAAGATACAAACAAACAAGCTGAAAATACTCTGTAAAGTCATCAATAGAGTACAGTGGGACAGAAGCCTGCAAACAAGTGTCTGAAAATTGTGTTAGTCAATCATTTAGAAGATTTATGTCGCAAATTGTTACTCCTGCAAATTCATCAACCTTGGAAGATAAACAATGCAATACTTGGAGATAAGACTCTATGTATGACATACTTTGCTTATAGAAAGCTCTTGAATCAGATCTGCCCAAGAGTAAACAACAGCCCCACTGATTAAGGAAAAAAACCATCTTGAGGTCATTAGGGTTAATGAATCCCTTGTATAGACCCAAGAAGGAGGTACAAGGAAGAGTTTGAAACTCTAAAAGTTAAAGAATGAGCCAGAAAATTTTGTCACCAAGTAATCCTTCAAAAACAACCTATACAACTGTTGTTCCAAGGAAAGACAGCTGAGATTTTTGGCCCAAAAAAAGGATAGATGGGGTTTTCTGCCTGAGAAGAGCACCAAACTGCAAAAAATATACCTTGAATTTGCTAGGAGAACCCAAAAATACAAAAAATGGAGGGCGCTGGTGGTAGAGAAGGCCAAAAACTCTGAAATTCTGCTGCAATCTGAGAAAGGAGGGCTTAAACTTTAGTTTCAGACCTGAAACAATGCTAAAACAGTGCTAGAAACCCTTTTTCAGACCCAAAAATAATCTAAGAGGAAGAAGAGTCCACACTGGCTCTGATACCATGTTGAAATCACAAGAGCTACATGATCTATGGAGAACTGTTAAACAAAACCCTAATCCAAGCAAGTAAAAAAAAGAAGGATTGTAATAGCAGTTAATGCTTATCATAATTGAGATGAACAAATACAATATGTCACTTCAAGAAGGAAAGATCAACTCAATAACAAAGAACAATCATCCATAAGTAGAGCGAAATTTCAGAGGTGCCCTTACGCTATTATCACTTGATCAAATAAAGAAAAAATGTGTTTTACAAATGAGTGTATGTGTATTACTATTTATACACATCCTTCTCGGGTTGGGGCGCTATACCCAACATGGTGACTAGGTCATCCTACTCATAAATAATAAAGTGGCTAACCTACTCATATGTAGGTTCATTAAAGCCCTCAAGTGGGTTGGCACATGGCCTTAAGTGACGATTACGGATATGCTCAACACTTTTATACTTGAGAATTGAGATATTTCTTTCATTATTTTCACCATTCCATCCTTCAATGCATCAATTGTTGTAGGTACAGCTTTTTATTCTTCATTAAGTTCTATTGGCGATATTGTCAATGATCTTACATGGTCCCCTCTTTCCAAAAAACTGCCTACCCATCGTCTTCACTTTATCATATGTCATAGGGGGTACAACTTTCATTCTATTCTCAACCCTTCCATAAACCATCTCTTCAACTAGTACCTCCAATTTCAGATTATAGACTTGCGCTTTGCCCCTTCTCTTGTTTGACATAGAATATTTCATCTATTAACAATCCGAATTTATGCGTGAACACAATTTTCAATTCTAACCATCTTTTGAAATGGCTTGGTTTATAATCTTTATACCAATCATGTGCAACGTCACATATGCAATTGAGAAGGCCTCCAACCAGTATCTCTCACTATTCTGCCTATTCTCTACCTAAGCCTTTTCACAAATGTTGCAGTGCTTAATGAGATCCTTATTACTTGTTCTGGTGAAGGTTGATAGTTTCTCTCTCTCAACGAATGTTCTTGTAGAATATTTCATCTATTAACAATCCGAATTTATGCGTGAACACAATTTTCAATTCTAACCATCTTTTGAAATGGCTTGGTTTATAATCTTTATACCAATCATGTGCAACGTCACATATGCAATTGAGAAGGCCTCCAACCAGTATCTCTCACTATTCTGCCTATTCTCTACCTAAGCCTTTTCACAAATGTTGCAGTGCTTAATGAGATCCTTATTACTTGTTCTGGTGAAGGTTGATAGTTTCTCTCTCTCAACGAATGTTCTTGACTTAGTGAGGCCTTTGCTTGAGTTGGACTGTGTTTTGTACATTTCTACCCCTATAGGCTTCATCAATGGAAGTATTCTCATTAGTATATCTTCTTTTACCGTAATTCACATAAGTGAGGGTTGCTACTTGTCTCTCACTCCCACTCTCTTCTTTCGAACTTTCCTTAGTAATATTCAATCACTGATATACCAATCCTCTTAGTTCCTGGTCGTTATACCTAGACAGGGAATTCTCTAGTACCTCCTTGTGATTTGGTGATAACACCCTTGATGTAAGTCATGTAGAACGTCTAATTCCTCCCTGTACAATTTTTGGTTGGGACTTTGTCCTTCACATGCTCTCATCTCCAAAAAGGCAATATGCAAATCAACTCATGCCATTAGGATGTTGTCTCCGCACAAAAAGATAATTCCTACTCTCTGCAATCTTCTCTAATGTGTTATGATTACCTCCCAGTCATATGCACTAAGCCTTGGTTGAGGTTGCACTTCCTATCCAAAACATGTCACTTTACTTCCTCTAGCCCCAAGGCCATTACCTGCTTATCACCACCATCACAATGTACATAACTCTCCTATATATGTTTTCCACTTCTGCACATCACACATTTGTGTGGTAACCTATTCAAGTCACATATCACTCTCATGTAGCACTTTGTTATGTACATTTGCAACTTTTGCACGCCAATCTCCTATATGGTACTCTGTTCAAGATGCGACACACATCACTCTCTTATGTACATTCACTACTACTGCATGTCACTCTCTTGTGCAATACTCTATTCAAGCCACGCCATTCCCATGAGCAACAATCTGCTCAAGTCCCCTGACTGTTATCAGCTTATCACCAATCAGGTTGTTAATTCCAAACCCAGCAACACCAAATGTTGCATGGAATTTATCCACCCAGGTTGCATGGTTTGGAAAAACAAGAATTGAGAGTAGGTTACAACTTACAAGTAATGTTATCAAAACTGAACCAGTGACCAAACACCATTAGACACAAATATGCAAATTTTTCTCATGCATATAGCAAGTATGGGTGCATTCGACCAAAATCGCAAAGAGTTTAGGTTTAGATTTACGGTTCAGGGTTTTAATTCTTTAGGTTTTACGGTTTTAATGGGTTTGAGTTTAGGGTTCAGGGTCTTAATTTTTTAGGTTTTAGGGTTTTAATGGGTTTAGGGTTTATGGTTTTAATGGGAGGGGGGTTTAGGTTTAGGTTTAGAGATTCCATTTTTTAATTTCTTGTTGTCTTTTAAGTGGGCCCTATCCCTTCCTTCATACAGTGTTGTATGGAACCAGTTCTGGCGGTTCAGGCCAAAAATGGTCAGTTTCGTACAGAACTGGCCATTTCCAGTAGGAACCACTAGTTCTCCCCCAGAAAACCTCTGAAACCAGTCGAACACTCTAGTTCGGACAGTTCTGAGCTAGTTCTGATAACACTGGTTATAATGGTGTGGGGGGTGCACATCATTTATAACTCACTCATGCACATGAACAAAAGGTAGGCGATGTATTTTATGACTATATTGGAACACGTCGGTTCACCAAAACACAGGACACATAATGCATATAATGCACATATGTACACTAATGACACCTACATATGCACTAATTAACTCATGCTAATAATTGTTAAAGGTGATCCACTGATCCTCATATTACTTCATCACCTGTATTACATGCACATTATCATATAATCAATAGTAATGACCATGTTAGGGCTAACAACTGTCCATTAGGGTTCCATTCTCACTGTGGTCTGCCCCACTACATTATGTTATTCATAGTAATGACCACTTTAGGGCTAGCAACTGTCCACAAGAGTTCCATTCTCACTGAGGTTTGCCCCACTCAAATGGTGTTAGTTCTAAAGAGATGAGGCTGGGTGCAAGTTCCAGGTGATTTGGCAGAATAGTTACCCCTTAGACCTGGCACCTAAGCCAAAGAAGGTCCCGTATATGTTGTACAGCTGCTCAGGGCCTGTTTCTCAGAGCACTTCCAACAAAAGGAAAAAAAGCAAGGAAGGAGACAAGCTTGTGGTCTAATGGCAAAGTTCATACTTATTTTTCCCAACTTCCAATAAAAATATTCCAGTGCATATTTTATAAAGCAGCATATTTGACCTCGCTTTTTTGGTCATGCTATGTTTACAAATAACATTTTTCCAACAGTTCGCTGTCAGATGGTCTGTACTTTCCAACAATAGTGATAAATTTTCAATTCACTATCCATGAATGATAATCTCTCATAGATTATACCAGCACAGGACACAAGACAAAGGTAAAAGAGAAGAAAGGCAAACCTGCATGTTCAGAATCACATTTAAGCAGACTACATTTACAAATAACATTTTGCCAACAGTTCGCTGTCAGATGGTCTGTACTTTCCAACAATAGTGATAAATTTTCAATTGACTACCCATGAATGATAATCTCTCATAGATTATACCAGCACAGGACAGAAGACAAAGGTAAAAGAGAAGAAAGGCCAACCTCCATGTTCAGAATCACATTTCAGCAGACTACATTTATGACAGCATCTACATTGCCTGTCAAGTGTACCTCCCATGGAGCTGTCACATCAACATCAGCTTCATGCATATCTATACAGGTGGCATTTGTTTCCTCTGAGGATCTGCCATTAATAGGGATACTCTCTTCGTCCCTCTGAGAGATTTCTTCAGAAGACATGCCTTGAATGGGTTGAACTTGCTGTGCAAATGAAACTTGGGGAAGGTCATCAATCTGCAGAGGTGTTGCAATATGTGCTGGTGAATCGAAAGGAACAGCCTTAGCAGCCTGGAGGAGTGAAGTCCGACAAAGTGGACATGTAGTATTGTTTGCAAGCCACTTGTCAATGCACTCCAAGTGAAAGATATGCCCACAGACAGGTAGTTGCTGTAGCTTTTCATCTGTCTGGTAATCCCCAAGACATACAGGACACCTGCAACAAAAACCCAAAGGATTAGCTCACACACACACACACACACACACACACATATATATATATATTCTGATGGTGAAATTTACGCATTTATAGTTCATCACTTAAAACAAGTTCAACTTCTTCCCTAGACACATTCCTTACTAATTACTCGCCAGTTATGTTGTGGCAATTGTTTGTGGACAATTGACAAAATGATTGAAACAAGATTAAGTGCATCGACTTCAAAAGTAATGCAGGTTTAAAGAGGTTTGAATCCTACAATTACAAGATTATGAGAATGAAAAACCTCTTGCATCAGTCCATAGCATTGAGACTTTAAAAAGTTAAAAATGATTTGAAGCAAAACTTTCAGTATGAACCAAATTGACACTTCCACTCATTGTTTTGTTCATCCAAATAATAAATTGAAGAAATTTTGTGAAAATGAACTTCTTCACAGTAAATTGATGCTTTCGCAAAATCTGTGTTTCAGCTTGAACAGATTAATTCGACAGGAATTGAGATTTCTATATTTAACAGAAGGTAAAAACCACAAAAACATTTCGAAGTAAAAAACACGCACACATTTATAGAGAGGATTTTTTCTCAAAATAGAAAACTAGGTAGAGAAAAGGCACAGATGACCATGGCACCTTTAAATTATTTTTTCTTTTATAGTAAAACAGGGGATTTCAACAGTGTGGATGTCCAAAGATATAGTTGCGAACCCTGTTTTGGCATGCAGATACAAAGAACGGTATTATTCTTCTACAGGGTCCTTTTAGTTTATTGTGAAGGACCTTGTTTGTTTCTTTTAGAAACATTTCATTCATTCATGTCCTACTCAAAGGAAGCAAGTTTATATGTTCCTGGGCAACACAGCGGTTGGATACAGTCCAGAGCCCACCCTTTAATCTTTCATCATTCCCATTGATGATTGGGGCCCTCATGAAGCTGATTGGATGGTAAAATTTTTGAAATCTTATTTCTAATTGGACAAATAAGTTTTGGAAAGAAAGGGCCCCATTTTGTTCAATAAAAATTCTGATGCCTTGGGAATATCAACAGTAACTTGGAAAATCTTGCACATGGAAAATCTGAATCAAACTATCAGTTCCTCTGAGTCCCATTGGCTATACAGGTATAGATGGGGCCTTGTAACTTCTGATAATCATAAATAAAAATCTTTTCTGTTTCTGAAAAAAAAAATGGTCTAGTCTTCTCATATAACTTCTTAATACTATAGCAGAACAGCTTATCATGGATTCATCATGAGTCTTTCTAGATAGGCCTTGTAGCCTTCAACTGCATATTGACGAGGTTAGAATTTAGGAATATTATGCATACCTCAAAAACTAAAAATTCTACAGAGATGGGGAGGCATTGGCTTTGCTTAGTAATCCCAAAAATTACTCCAATGATCGTAATCATAGTGACCTTTGCCAGCAATTATTTTTCATTCACAACATGGGAGAAGGCCAACTTCTCTTCTTGGGGTTGGAAAAGGTCCAAAATTCAGACAGATTGAGATTCAAGATTCCGACCTCTTCTTGGGCCCTAAAACTCCCAATTAAGTTAAAAGGAAATTGTCTTCTAAGCCTGCCAATTTTTTTTAACACCAAAGAACCTGACAATTGGACAAGCTAGTTCCTCCAATCACAACGCCATACCAAAAGATCCTCTGATACCAACAAGTTCCAACATGCAAAATGGTTACCAACTTGCATCTATTGAGTGTCTAATAAAAGGCATCTCCACTACTAGCACTTCAATACACTTTGTTGCCAAGACTACACTCCAGGAACAGACGTCAGTTAGTCCGGCCCCCCTCTCTTCAAGGAGAGTGTAGACTTCCCTACTATAAGTGGTAGTCCTTTTTTCCCACCTTACTTTCCCCTGAAACCTCTGAAAAATCGCTTCTTACCTTTTGTAACTGGTTTCCAAGAGGAAGATGCAAAGAGAGAAGGTAAATCCAGCCACCAGAATTCTATCTAGAAGATTAAGCTTGCCAGTTAGTGGCAGATACTGTTGAACCACTCCTGTAGTTTTCTTTTAAAGCCTATTCAATAGACATTTCCATTGTTCATCTGGTGTGACAATAATACCAAAGGGGACATGCAAGCATCAGATAACTTGTCCTTGCTGTATCAATTTCCATCTCCTCAGCAGCCAGTCAGGATAATATTCCTGTCTGATGATATTTAGACTTGCTTCATATAAGCATATCATGAAATATGTCATGTCAACACCTTAAAACAATTAAATATGCTTTATGGTAAAAGAGATAAACTACTGAGAGGAACTTGGCGAAGACTTTGGAGTCATTTCAATCGTCTAGGAATTGATTCAAAAAAGCTCAGATGAGTGGAGGGCCGTGTGACCATGTCTATGAAAAACAGCATGAGGGGGCAGGGGGGCAGGTGAACCTCTCATCTTGTTTGTCTTAGGGAGCTGGCATCTTGGAACTCTGCTGTTCATGGATAGAAAACTCAGAAACCACACGCTTGAGATGGTAGCTTGGGTTTCTGAAATGGACTCTTGATTTGGAGTGATGCAGCCAGTATTGAACGATTGCAGTGTGGTAAGCATTATGTTAGAACTCAAATGACTAATAGTGCTCGTCTTTCATTGATTTTACCAGCATTCTGCTCATATATGTTTACAAAGATTGTTTAGGCTTGTATGCTGTTCTGGTGTAAGGAATATCATCAAATAGCTACTGTAACTTATGGTTTATGGCATCAATGTATGAGTAACAGGCTTAAGATTATAAAAGGTGGTGGAATTTGACTGAGGACAGAGGTTCTAACAAACCAATTTTTTTCAGGTCACCAATGTGGTATGTAGTTCTGCTTTATCAGCAACTACAAAAGAGCTGTTAAAAACTTAGAATCAACTAAAACTGAGCAGTGATTGGAGCACACAGGGCAAAGTCATCAGAGTTAATAGAATGTCAATATTAGGTTTTTATTGGGTCTAATTTTTATTGTAAATTCTGTTGGCCTTCAGCCATAGTGCTTGTGGTATAATTTTGCTTGCACTATTATTATGCCCTTTGGCTCTGTTAAGCTTACTTGTTCGGGTTCGATGCAGCAAGTTTAGTTCAACAACCTATGTCTGGTGCTGGATTGCGAAAATTGGAGAAGATATTGGCAATTTGGCACTAATTACAGACTAAAAAGGTCATTTCAAATGTCATCCATTAAAAAGAACTTTTAAGTCTATATAATCATCCAAACTTAATTCATATTTCATGATAAGCAAACCTGCAACCTAAAACCCTAGAAAGCAGAAAACTATAAAAACTCACAAAACTGTTGGTTTATATGCTACACCTACAAACACATAGCTAACTGAAAACACAAAAAGCAAACAGTAGAATCTGCAGCACTCAAAAACACATCTCTGTTTTCTTATTAACTCAGAAAATAAAACAGTACAACTCACTCAAAACTGGAATTAATTGATCAATCGCATCCCTGCCTTTCTTTTATGGATGAAGAAGGCTAGGAAAAAATACAAAATACCCCATCTCTGTGGGTGCCCAAATTAGAAAAGCAAAACCCTAATCTAATTCTGAAAAAAGCAAACTGCTAAATCTGAAAGTCAAACTTTTGAAAATAACAAAAGCAAAGCCTAAACTTAGACGTCTAAATGTGCAACATCAGTTAACTCACTGCTAAAACAGAACCTAATCTAGCACTGAAAAGGCACCACTTTTAATTTTATAACAGCAACTAAAATTAGAACTACTTTAAGTCTAGCACATACATGCCTACAGCATGCATGCACGCTCTACCTCTCTGTCCATATAATCTGCTGCTGCTGCACCTCATTAACCTGTTGCTGTTCACACTCAAGGTGCATCTTATGCTGTGCAAAGATCCTGAGGCTAGTATCTGTGGTCACCTGCTATCTCTGCTGAAGCGTGCCATCTCTGCTGGAGGAAGAACAGTGATTGAGCAATCACGGGAAAAAGCTCACACTTGTTCAGCTTTGATGCAGCAAGTTTATACTAAGTTTAGTTCAACAACCTATGTCTGGTGCTAGATTGTGAAAATTGGGGAAGATATTGGAACCAAAGCCAGCCAAAAATGGTCATTTCAAACAGAATCAAATGTCATCCATTAAAAAGAACGTTTTCTGTCTATATAATCATCCAGACTTAGTTCAACTATAAAGTTGCTTCTAAATGTTCCGATGGTACTTTTAAACTGTCTCTTCAACAGTTTCTATGGTTTTGATCAGAAAAAAGTTGAAGTTGCAAAGTCATTGCCACTTTTTACCTCCCTTGAAGTTTTAATATTTCAATCTTGCACATAGCAGCCAGCTCCATAGAGATGTTCCCACGAAGTTCCTTAGACTAGTTCTTCTAACTTAGATATGACACAAGTTCCAACGTGTGGTTGAAGAGCCTCCCAGTTCTTATTGACCGATGTTGAACCTTCATGAGTCTTGAACCCTTTAGTTCTCCAACCCTTTATCAAAGTATACAGTTTGTGTCCATGTGTACCTCCCTCAACGCCTGAGGCAGAAGATTGCTGGAAAGTTTTGTCATCATATCTTCAAGCAAAGTTGAATTTAATCAATATTCTCAAACGCTTGCTTGAGGTAAAACATTGAGTAAAGCGACCATATTCTTACTGTTGAGCCTTCCACTAGTAAAGCTCTTTGCTGGCAAAGAAACTATTAGATAAGCGCATGCCTCAAGTTGGACTTAATCAAAATCAGAAAACAACTCAGCCAACACTAGGAGGAATAGCTCTCAAGATACCTGCAATAGACCTTTATATCCTACTATAATAAAGAAGACTATGATCCCGATGTTTCTCATGTCAAGAAGACAACCAAGGAGCACAATTTGGGGTCTTTAACTAGAAAAGCTAGAAACACTTTAGTACATAAACTTCTCAAGATGACAGGGAATCATTTTTTACATGAAGAATTTGAATGCCAACTAGAGGCAAAAGAAAAGAATATAGAAAAGCAAAAAGTCTAGGCCAAGGAAGTTAGCTTGATTCAAAAAACAAAGGAAAAGAAAAGCATGCAGCTTTATGCGAATATGGATGGAGATTGAATTTGAGATGATATTCGATCCTCAATCAGTAATGTCCTTAGCTAAAATTTAAGAAAATTTGCCATGTTATGTAGTCATGGTCAAACAAACCTAGACTGCAAATCAATAGCATTGGGGTAATTTGTATCCTTATAGTCAAGATCCTATTTAAGCTAAAGTCAGACAATGGAGGTTGTTTGGCTTGGAGCTTAAGTCATGCATCCTACTTGATGAAGGAAAGAGTAGGGGCTCCACTACATAACCCATTCACAAAACCTCTTGGAAGACAAGTCACAAAACCCATTCACAAACTCGTTGAGTTGGGAATGCTTGCTTTAGAATACCAAATGAATGTAGCGATTTGTATAAATAGAATGAAAACAATGCTTAGGAAAAAATCATTTGTTATTTGTAAAGTTCCACAAGGCTGCATTATCAAAGGTCTGAGATGTGTTCCCTGCATGGCTTGCATACCCTGGATGAGGGACGGGGTGGGGCATACCCTGGATGAGGGACGGGGTGGGACATCCCCTGTTTACTGTCCTGAATTGTTAGGGATGCCATGGCTCAGATCAGGTGACAGGATGGGGACATCCCCTGGAATCCCCAATTGGTAGGGTATGTCCTCAGGATGTTCCCTATGAGAAGAGGCCGTCACAAGGACATCCCTAGAACCCACAAGGGATGCCCAGGGGCCAGATGTTCTCATATCAGTGGAGCCTAGCTACGTTTCTAAATCATCCTACCCCTTCAAAAACCCTAAAGGCTTCATTTTGCAAGTTAAGAACTTCCAAAGGCAGCAACAAGTGAGTAGCTTTTTAGAAGTAACATATTTTGAGCTTGAAGGAGCATTTTGTAGCCAGCAGCAACAAGGTTTTAACTTGTAAGCTTGGAACTATGAATGGAACTAGTTTGGAGCACGTCCAAGCTTGTTTTTTAGATTTCCTTTTGCATTTTCAAGTTTTCCCTTCAAGTTTCCACCTTTTAGTTTCATGTTCTCTTCAGGTTTTGCATTTTAACTTTCAAAACCATCTATTGAAAGAAAAACTTATTATTGTTGGGTATTATAAACACATAAGTATCTGTGCGTTATACGTCATAGGTCAAGAATCATTAAGATTATATGGAGATAGTTGTGTGAGAATCGTTAATTAGAATAAAGAGTCAAGGGTCAAATCATAAAATGGGTGTTCAAGTGTCAAGTTAAGAGGAACATATGTCACCTGAAAAGCTGAAGGAGATGAAGAGTCATAGGATACGAATTGCAAGGGTGAATGTCAAGAGAACATAAATATATGATATGTAAATTTTGGATATTGATAGAGGGATGTGTAACTTGTATAATGTACCACCAAAGAATTTTCTAATACAGTATTACTCTCTCTCCAAATCTCTGCTAAAGCATTAAAGTATTTGTCTTGTATTCTAAAATTCTAGTGACATACATTCCAAATTAATTCTACATCGTATCAGAGAGCTCCTTTGTAATCCTGTGATCCTGTGAAGAAGAGGAAGTATTCCAAGAGCCACTATGATCTTGTGAAAGAAGATGCAAACTTGGGAATTGAAGATTTCCAGGTTTGTTGCAAGTACACGGTGCAGTAGATAAATTTGCTCTGCATAATCCCTGTTAAAGTCTGTTGTGACTCAACTTCAAGTAATTCCAGCTGAGCATCATTTCATGAAAAGATTATGCAAATGACATTGCTAGAGATTACACATTGGAAGTTGTTTTTTAATTATTGTTACTGTGAAGTATTCAGTCTTCATGCAAGGGTTATTGCTTCACTCTACATAACAAAATTTGTATTAGTGAAAATATTGCAGAAAAGAAAACATGAAACTTCAGGCATAGGTAGCTGTAGGGACTGCACTGCAAGAGGAGTAGAGCTGTGAAACAGACATAAACAGAGCATGAACAAGGAGGGTAGTGGAATAAGGTTTGTAGGGATCCAATGAAAAAGAAAGTGTAAAGCTTGCTCAGCATTGTGTTTGTATTTGTAAAAAGCGTTATGATGGTCATTGGTCTTATTTTGAAGAAAGTTGGTTGACACCATAGAAGACACCTATGGCAGTACAATGTCATAAGCAAACGAAAATCCTTTGAGTTGGAGTTGGTTTTAAAAGAATAAGGAGACTATGACCAGTAATCAATGCAGAAAAGGACACCCACAGCAATTCTAGTTCAATCTGTGGATATATTCATCAACCAGCAGTGCATTTGACCAGACTTGAATGCTTAGGCTTCTCTCTTACAGAGGTGTGTCAACTGAAAGCTTTGTCAGAGGGCAAATTGGTTTGTGCCCAAATAAATAGAATGAAATTTAAGCCTAACATGTTTTTAGTTAGGTTGCACAAGTTTCTGGTACGCTGGTACGTGGGGTATGTGAACACGAGTATCCGGTACGGCTAGAAGCTTCGCCCAAATTTACAGGAAACGTCAGGTTGGGAGCGGCAATAATATAATATATTAAATTTTAATATATATTAAAAAAAATTCAATTTATTAAATTATAAGTTTAGTTATTATCTGTTTGCTTATTTTAAAAGTTAACTGTAATGGTCAAAGATCAAATAATGTACATTGTCATGCATATACCGTCTCTACTAACAAATCACATTCACATAATAAAACTTGTTATGGTCCCTCCACCCATTCTATACAGGACTGAAAACGAGTGTATGAATATTCATGAAAATAAACTTTTACGATCTCTATAGCCATTCTACAAATGACTGAAAATCAGGTACGAATATTCATGAAAAATAAACTTTTACGGTCTCTATAGCCATTCTACAAATGACTGAAAATCAGGTACGAATATTCATGAAAAATAAACTTTTACGGTCTCTCTAGCCATTATACAGGAATAAAAAATAAGTTACAGCAGTATTAACCAAGCTTGAAGCAACCTTTGATAAACTATTTAGTATTAAATATTGAACAATAATATACTATTAAATTAACAATAAATCTGAAGATCGATACTTGCACAGTGCACAATGAAAATTTGGGCGAATTTGAAACTGTTGCAGCCTGTTTATGAAGTCCCCCAAGCTTTAAATCTCCAAGCGACCACTTGGCAGTTGGCACTAACCAACGCTCAGAACTGATAAATGATAGAAATCGCTCGACGCTAACCAAATGGGAGAAATGAAAACTCAAAACTGATAAAAAGTTTTCAAGCTTTTCAGCAGATGAAAAACGTTGATGATTTTTCAAAGGGGAAGCCTGTTTATAAAGCCTCGACCCTCAACTAAATGTCTCAATGCTCTCAATGCTTCTCGATGAAAAGGAAAAACTGATGAATTTTGAAAAAAATCTCAATGCTCCTCGATGGATCGGGAGCTTCCTAAGGCTCCCGACCACAAGTATCCTTGGAAACTCATACCGGGAGAGGTCATTTTACCTCTGCAAAGTACCCGAAAAGCTCCCAAGTACCCAAGGAAGCTCCCGCCTCTTTTGGAGCGTTTCGTACCAGCTCCAAAGCTCCCAGGTACATGGGAACGCTGGGTACGCTTTTCCTACCGGTCGGGAGCGGTACCCGTGCAACATAGGTTTTTAGCAACCAAATATGTGATTATGTATGCCAAGGCCGAAATCAGATGAAGGTTTTCAAGTGTTCAATGAAATGCCAGAATGAAATCTGATCTGATGGACTAATATGATCAGTCAATCAAGGGTGAACACAGAACGCAGATGCAGCTTGCAGTTAGAGAGTGACAAACATAGAAGCATAAAGAATGCTAAATAAGGTATGGTGAACATTGAAGACAGAGCAACAATAATGCAGCTTGCAGAAGGCAAGCGAATTGATTGTGGGAACAAGATGCAGCAACAGCAGAAGAACGTATTGCAGGAAACTGTGGAGACAGCAAACAGCATCACAGCTAAAACAGTAGCCCTCGTACATGAATGATCACAGCAGAACAATAATGCAACAGGTGCAGACAAGATGTAACAGATGAGATGAACAAATGAAAAAAATGAGCATTTTATAGTCTAGGGACACAAAAAAAATTATCGTGAATTGTAAAGACCGTAACTTCCAACTCCCCAGAAAAAGCAGGAATTGTGCAGTGGGTAGTGCATTTCTAGGACATGTGAGAAGATCGGAGTGGATGTCTTGATGCAATTATGTAAGAGAACAAACATAATGATAAATGTGTTTGTGTGTTTTTGGAGGGGTCAAATGAGCATTCACAGATTCTAGATGTTTATTTTCAAATTTCAAGGAGTTTAAAGTTTAAAGTTTTAAACTTTTAAAGCCATAAATAGAAAAGTTAAGGGGGTTTTAGGACAAGATAGTTCAAATTTGAAATTACTTATAAGAAATAGCTTGTGTCCACAAAAAATTGATAATGACCGACACACATGACAATACTCGAGTTTTAACTAGAACAGAAGCCAATGACAAGGCATGATAAAAACTTAACACATGCAAATTTGCAATACATCTATGGCTGATTTACCATTGATTTGCAGTTGATGTAAATTCCGATTTTGCAAAATTATTATGAATTTTAAAAGACAAAGATTTCCCTCCTTAAGGTGGCATTTAAGCAATGCATTGTGAGGAGTTTGGCAAATGACATGTTTACAGCAGAATAACTGTTAAAGCGCATGGAAGCAAGAGACCAAGAAGAGGCTCTATAGCACTTAAGCCTGGCTACTTGCTTGGTCTTTGCTTTTTGTTGTTTCAACTTGTACATCATGTATGATCACTGATCATTTTGACATTTATGTATCGAAAATTATGTAAATAATAGATAAAAAGTGTCAATTAAAGTTTTTATTACGATTCATGATCTTTGATATATGTATATGTCATCGTAATATATATGGTGTATGGTCCTACAGATGTCTATTTACTATACATGATGATTTATTAATAAAAGATTAGTAATTTCATCCCCTATATCCTATACCCTGTGGTCCCTTGTTGCTGTCCCCTGAAATTTGGAGGGTCTCCCGACTCTCCAGCCATCCACTAAACTCGTCCTCCCATCCCCCTGTCCCTGATCCCTGATGAAACATAGGTTGGGTGTTATCCTGAGAAACGAAATAAGTTTGCCTTGATATGGGCTACCATCAATATGATCTTGGTTAACTTGATACCCAAACTCAATATATTTCCTTAGACACTAATATTCACCAACACTCGAGGCAATTGACAGATATGAATGTTGCAAGCAGAAAAAGTTATCTAAGGAAAACTTTGTCTGCCAGTTATAAAAAATGGTTGTTTGCTGACGAAGAGTCCTGAAAATGAAATTTGACTATACGCAAAATTTCCCCAAAGCATGAGCCATTGATTATACAATAAATTCACTAGTACTTAGTAAGTATATTTTTTGAATACTTTCCTATAATGCATATATTTGTCATTTGAAGAACTTAAAAAGGGTTAGTTGTAAGTTATAATTGTCTTCAGCATCATGTTTGGACAAGAGCTACACATCAAGCATACAGCATTCATATGGATCAAATCAATTTGCTATGATGTTACATTGTAATTATTGTCACAAACTAGACACGCCAGGAATCAAGCATATAATTTTCATTTGAAGAACATAAAGAGGGTCAGTTGTAAGTTATAATTGTCTTCAGCATTATGTTTGGACAAGAGCTACACATCAAGCATACAGCATTCAATGTATCAAATCAATTTGCTATGATGTTACATTGTACTTATTGTCACAAACTAGACACACCAGGAATCAAACCTTAGGATGTGCCCCTGGCCGACAGGCCACTCCACCATTAGGGTATATGTCCCTTTTCATGGTGGGCTCCCTTTAACAGTGCAATCTGAAGGTGTGGATTGGTACCTCCAACACCCTCATTCAACACGATTTGGTGCTGATCTATTAGCCACCTCAATCCTACCTAGCTCTGATACCATGTTGAAAACTGGCCAGGCTATGAGTACAACTTAGCTACACGGCACTTTCATGACAAGCCCCCCTAACAGTTTGATCTAAAGGTGTGGATTATCTTCAACACCTTCCTTCAAGCTACACTTTGGCTCAAACTTCCTGGATACCAGGAGCCTACCTGTCTTTGATACCATGTTGAAAACTGAACAGGCTAGGAATTTAATCGAGGACCTAGCACCAGTCAAAGGGCTTCTCTACCACTAAGCTGCATACCCCTTTCATAACAGGCATCCTCCCAGGTCCTACCCCAGTCAAAGGGCATGCCCCTTTAATGACAGGCGCCCTTAAAGGTTCGATCTAAAGGTGTGAATTGCCCTCCAACACAGATACAATCAGAACTTTCATATGGCAGCACAACTCTTGTAGAGGTTAAAGGATGGCAGTCGTAATAGAGTAGCACGAACTGCATCTCATGGAGACAGCCCATTTCAGTTTGCAAAGAGAGTGCAAGGCTAATATCAAAGGAGGCTATAGTGCAAGTCTGGAGAACCTGGTCTTTATTACACTGGTAGGCTTTAGCTTACCATTTGTCCTGTTCTTGTAGAGGAAGATGATCATACAATTGTATTCTATCTGTCTCCAAATCTGACAACCACATGTGCACAGGTTCTCACACACACATGAATGCTAAATGAAGACTGTTAAGATTCTCTGTCATCCAAATTCAAATTCAAATAAGACCAGCCTAGATCCAAATCCTAGGCTCTATCAAGCGTCGAGTGGGATCAAATCTCTGGAGGTGCAAACCTCTTCTCAAGTATTGCACTCAAGGACCTATTCCAGGACACACTAAAAGTCCAAATTTTTTTTATGTATATTATCTTCGGTGTGTCCTTTATATAGCCATTGATTTGACTCAAACCAAAAAGACACAACTTTTTATTTATGGCCAACATATAATTATAATATTTTTAGCAAAAAAGCATAGAAAAAACTCACTGTGTGTCTTCTATCAAAACGTTTTCATTGAAGACAATTGTAGGCAGCATATCTCTGAATTCCTTCTTCAAACCGCATTCGGAGGGCTGCAATTCATTGCACAAGATCTGAGATGTCAATGTGCTTTCCTTCAATATTGAAAAATAGTGATACAAAATTATAGAAGAAGTAAGATAAAACTGATCTCATGATAAAGCTTAGAATTTGATACCAAACAAGACATGAAAACCCTACAATATAAATGAATGAATCCCCTGACCTGATAGTGACCTTGAAAACAACTGCTAAGAGAGAATACATACATACAAGTACCAAAAAGAGGAATAAAGTCGATCTACCCAGTGAAAGGAGGAGAAGCGTCTTACTGTGGAACGAAATCCCATCATAGGGACATGCCACTACAGTCAGATATGAAAGCAGGAAATGACATTAAAATCAAACAGAAAAAAGTTAATTACCTCTGAGGTGAATCCTCTAGCTTCATATTGAGCCATCATTTGTGAAGCTGCCCACGCATTTCTCCTCCTTCGCAAATAAAGCATATAGAAGAGCAACAGAAGCACAAGCGTGAACAGAATAGGTATCGAAAATATGAATGCTTGGTACAGCTTAAGCTCGGGGAGAGGTGGCTGGCAATGTGAAGAACATGAGGAAGATTTATCTGTCATTTTTACTCCAAATATGGTGTGATCTGATCCCACGCCTAATCTGAAACACCACTAAAACTCACTGATCAAATGTGGGTACTATCAATCTGGATAGATGACCCCAATAACGCCCGACCATCATCAGAACTCCAAACTAAACGTCCACATTAATGGGGTGGCTTGAACTGGCAAACGCTGGCTGTGAGTGATGTTTAATGGTCAGCATGGACAAATGCATGAGATGAGCTTGGGCATTAATCTCTATCCATGGTTTTTGTAGATCTCCGTGGCTCGAAATATATATTACCAGACTTTGTTTAACTGGGCATCAAGGTAATCAGCCTCCCTTTACACCCACAAGAGGAATTGCAGAAAAATGTAGGGAAATGAAAGAGAACGGATAGAAACAGAGCAACTAGATCCATTCAACCACAAACGGATATTGTCTTCTAGTTAGGACTCGGACGAAAACGAAAATTGCTGGGGCGCAATGTTTCCTGTAATCATGGGTTAGTTATCTTGCTGTTTCTGCACTACTACTACTCCATTCTCCAACTTTCTGTCTAGAAAAGGACGTAGAGGGGCGCGTTTGGTGGGCGTAACCTCAGATTTTGTTCATTGATGTCCGCTCCTCGTGCCGAACCTCTTTTAACTTTCTAATGTCCACATCGCTATATTACACCTATGTTATTGTTAAAGCTTTGTCGATCACGAAGCGAATACCCAAATACTTGTATTGTTATGATATCATCTTTTTTATTTTATTGGCAAGGGAGGTCAAATATTGTTTATGGGGGTTGAAGTTGTTTGGAGGTCAAATATGGTTTATGTGGCTGAAGTTGTTTGATATCCACTTTGTTGTTTGTTGGTATATGGTGTATCTATGGATGAGGGGGTTCTTTCACTATTTTATGATTTTGGTTTATATTCAATAAAAATAATTCAAATTTTAATAAATTATTAAAATAGTTTAAGTATTGTTTTTCTATCTACTTTATAGTTATGTGGTGTATGCATGTATGAGAGAGTTGTTTAATTATTTTATGATTTGGATTTATATATTATCAGAATTTATCAAATCTTGATCAAAATATTCAATATATTATTAAAATGGGTCTAGATCATAAAATATTTAGACAACATCAATGTTATGCATAGAGTTCAATCATATAATTAGGTTAGTGTTATGATACGTCTCTCCATGAGTGTCGTATTGTCTCTTCTGGGCACAACTATATCAACACACATAAATTTTGCATTACTCAATTACAAGGTATATATTAGGATTTTGTTCCACGGTAATATTCTTTATCTTCTCAATTATATATATTTTAACATTGTCATTCAGTTTGTGAGTTGTAAATAATCCCAAATGCATAACGACTATAAGACAAACCTCCAGCAATTAAATGATGAATGCACGATATATAAGAAATAACAGAACACGGAAGGGATTTATTGATCGCATGCCACTTCGAGGGGGCAACCTCCTTTGAGCAAGCTCAATACAAATAACTTGTGGATGCCTTCATTGTCCTCAACACGTACTTATATACTAAGTCTAATCTAAACAACTATTACTCCCCATGAATGTGGGATAATACAATATACTCACAGGACGACTTACAAAGCATATGCATCCAACAACAATATATTAACAATGTGGGATAATGCAATATACTAACAAAGTAAAGATAAGGGTTGACACGGGTTCCTAACATCCTCTTTCACTTTAATAATATTATGTGTATTAATATCGTAACCACATAATACTCATCTTCTTAATAACTTTATAATTTGGAAGTTGACTTTGAGGTGCAAATCCCCACGTTGATGTGATAACTGTATCCCATGAATTAATTAATTTTGATTAGAGAATGGATAGGGTTTCAGTTGTAGCAGAAGGGGTTATGGTTTCTATGGATGCAGCGATGGTGGTGGATCAAGATCCTATAATAGTTGTGGAGGAGGTGGTTGTAGGTCGTGGGGAGGGTTGCAACCTAGTGCCAAATGGTGGTCATTCTGGGGCCCCTAGGAGGGGATCAAAGCATTGTATTTACGCTAGGGAGGATGTTCACTCTATGTCTTTCCCTTTCGACTAGATCACAGAGGTGCTAAGATGATGAGAGACTGTGTGCTCGATGGGTATTTCTCTACGAGGAGGTCGACACTCCACAAGTTTTAGGCCTGGCTTGATGAGGCTTAGGGGAGTCTTCTCATTGAAAAAGGTAAATATGTATCCTCTCAAAAGAGGTTTCTTCTCATTCATGTTTGCTTCCTCAATTGGTCAAATGGTAGTGTTCTCGAGGGATTTGTGGTGTCATGGCAAAGTGGGTCTAGTTTTAGTGCCCTGGATGGAGCACTTTGACTCTTCATATGCCTTGAGGGATCTCCAACTATTATGGTTTGACTTGTAGGTTTGCCTCCCTGTCTCTATTTCCCAAAGTTGTTGGATGCCATTGGTGTTTCCTTGGTCCAATTTCAACAAGTTTCTAAGGAAACCCTTAACCAAGAGGGGGTTCCTCCTATTGTGGTTCTTATGTTGACTAATGGAGGTCTTCTAGCTAATATTTCTCTAGCTTGCAAGGATCAAAAGTGGTATCAATATTTGGACTATGAGAAATTGCCCTTTAAGTGCCAATTTTACCATGATACAGGCTATATTCTTTAGCATTACCCACATAAAGGGTTTGCTTACAAGAAGAGGAGGTTTGGTGGTTATGCGGTGGTGAAGTTGTCTTTTTCACAATGTCTTTCTTAGTTTGATTATGGGGGTGTGTCCTCAGGGGTTCCTACTTCTAATGCCTTGGTCGAGGTTAGGTAGGATGGTGTGGGTCAATTGAAGCATGGGGTTGATTCTATAGGTGTGGTGGAGGTTCTCATCCCCGGTGTGCATGTGCCTTTGAGATCTATATCAAACCAATTCTATCATGCACACTTTGCCTTCATGGGATTTTCCTCTAATGGTGTCGACTTGTGATTTGGATCAACAATCGACTTCATTTGGGAGGCTAGTAGATTCCAAGGGTTCTTTAGGGTCTGTCGATGTAATGGCCCATACCTCTTATGATTTTTTTTCTCCTTCTCACCCAGTCAACGGGTTCTCTTCGGAGGGCGTGCTTACTCAATTGATTGGGTCCTCTTCAATTCAGGTTGCATGTGCATATGTGTAGGTATTGGTGGTTTCTTCTACTTTGGCTCTTATTTATGAGGTCAAGGCGATAGATGATGTTGTTAGTGATGTGGTGTTTGGAGGTCCATTGTTAAGGGTGAATCAACTTGTTCAATATTCCTCGAGCAATATGGAGTCATCTCCTGCAGATTTAGGGAGGTACTTTCCTTCACTTGCAAACCTAGTCAACTTTCCTTCTTTACCTAATGCCTTCACTTCTTATGGTGGTTTTGTGGATTGTGTTTCAGGCCTTTTGGTCGGTGGTAAGCGTTTGGGCTTTGTCCCTTTGGTCAATTCCCCTTTGAGTTCTCAAACTTAGGGGGCGAGATTGAGAAAATTTAAGTCAGAGAAATTTTTAGGGGCGAAATTTTGCCAATTGGCTATTTTTTCAAAAAATAAATTTGCTATTTGGTCATTTTTAGTCTCTAATATCGCCTATATTTACATAAAATATGTTTTTTAATCATAATATTCGCCAAAAATTACAATTTTCAATAGTAAATTGTATGTTTTATATTTAATTTTTGCCTACCTATCTTTTTCCACAAAGAAAAAAATGTAACTTGTATTAGAGAGTAATACTAGGTTACATCGAGAGTAACGAAAACTATGACATAAAAACATATACTGTATAGAAGAATACTCCTGCGATAATCCAAAATAATCACCTAAAATACTACACTTAAGTACACTATTAGAATCCTTAAAAAATACCCTGATTTAAGTCCTTGTTTTAAGGCCTCCACTCTTGTGGAGGGTTGATATTAGCTTGTAAGCCTTTTTGGACTAAGGTAGCCCTTGAGGTTTTTTTTAAGAGCACCTTGGTGCTAGTATATGTTTCAGTCGATATTTTTTTTTTAATAGAAACAGATGAAGCTTTTATATATAAAAGTGATAAAAATGCAGGTTACAGAGTTCCGAAAGGAAGTTGTTCCAAGAGGAAAAGAGCAGTCATTACTCCAAAACTATCTTTTCTAGGCCTGCACCATACATTATAAAAACCCTATACTGCTGAAAAAAAACTCCGATCAAACTGTCCTATTAACTGGGAGCATTACACCATAGATATTTGAAAAACTAAGAACTCAGAGTCTTCTTGAGATTCAGCCGCAGGCTGCCAAGTCAAAATGTTTCTATTGCCTGTCTTTGTCATATTAAAAGTACCCAAAATTTGAACAAGAACTCTTTAGGTCTGCATCCCAACATTTCCACCAACCGGCCCTCCAACATCATTGAGCAATTCCTACCTGAGCTTCATGATCTCGACCCTCATGTTGTCGATTTTAGCTTCAACAATTCTAGCACATCAATGGATAGAGGTGATTTTGGCGTCCAATATTGCAGAACAGGGGCACCCTTTTTCCATAACCTCATCTAAACTTTCCACCTTCTCGTCAATTTTCATGGTTCTATTTCTCAGCTCAGAGTTAGTCACCTGCACCAAGGAATACATGTGAGTCATTGCTCTCTTAAGTTCGTAGTTTTCGCCCCGTATCATGCGAATTTGAGACTCCATTTCCTGCATGGTATTCTTAAGCTCCTCCGAGTTGTTAACTTCCTGTGTGAGGTAGCCACCAGCTTTCTTCGCAGAGTGCTCAAGGTCGTGATTACCCTAGCCATCAGGGGCAGGACCACCTGCAAACTTCATACTCTCAGCTTTCTCAGAACGTGAATTCCTGCAACCCAAACATTGATCCAAGGAGGGATCCATCACTGAGGAATTCTTCCTATCTCGTCGGTGTGCCCTGCTGCTGCTCAACTTCATAATGAACAAGAATACCATTTGGAGGTTCGGAGGGCCCCTATCACATTTTATACCATTTGCTTCTTGATTTCTCCAGCCATTAAATCGCTGCAGACTGGCCATGTGACACCGACATGTGAGATTCTCCCAATTCGAGGCGTAGATCAACCTAAAGTTTCCAAAGTCGGTTTCAACATATTTCAAGTGGACATGGCAAAGCTTTGAAGGCGTGAGGCCAAGCCAATTCATGGGGAATGGGTCCATCCCATAGCTAGAAATCAATTGTATTTTGATCCTCATGATGGGCAAGGCTAAGGAACCCAAGACTTAATAGGTTTGAAACTTGTCAAATTGCAAAATTCTCACCGCAGATTTCCTGCCACTGAATATAAAAAACTGTGGGTTAAGATGAATAACCCAAGACTTCCCATGCACATTCTGATTGTAGACAAGTATTCCATAGTCGAGACTAGCTCTAGTGTTTTCCATACCATCCGCCATTGAATTGTTTGATCGCAACAAATGAAGGAAATTGATAACTTTGTAATCAGTAACTATACACTTGAAAAGACGGTGAATCTTCGAAACATGACTCTTTCTATTCTTGATCAGATTTCTTGCTTCTCTTATGACTAACGTTGAGTCCCCAAGCACCACTAATTCTTCAAGACCATCGCTCCTGGCTAACTCCAATCCTTTTATTAGTGCTAGCCACTCCGCGTCATTGTTGGTCCTTCTTCCGATACCCCAAGCGTATTCTTTCATTTTGTTTCCTTCCAAGTCGAAGTAGACTCCACCCGCACCTGCCAACCCTGATATGTTTCAGTTGATATTACTATATCATTTTTACATCTTTTGGGGAGGAGATAATAATCATTGATTCAAACTAAGACCAAAAATTTAGTTTTGGATCCCAAGTGATGGCAAAATCTCACCTACGGGACAAATATGTATTCACTACCCGTGAAGGTTTATTTTACATGAATAGATAAAGTATGATTTTTTTCCTTTGAAAAAACAATCTCCCATTACTAACATCATTGTAATTTTGATTCCATGCCTTGTGGTTATTATATAGGGGATGTTATAAACTATCCTTACAATAACATATCATTATGTTGGAATTTTGTTCCACATTAATACCATTATGCAATGTCTATGTGTTAGCATCCTCTATTGGTGTATTTTATGAATAATACCAAATGCATGATATTTGTGAGAGAGAAATGGTTTATAAAAAATGACCCACACCAAGAACTATACCTAGAGAAGTTGGCTTTGAGGTGAAAATCCATAAACCAATGCAATAGCATATTCCCCACTTTGATACTAGCATTGTCAATGGTTTTGATATCATAAATGGTGAGTTGTCTTTTATTTATGATTACCTACAATATCATATAAAGTGTTTTTCCTTATCCTTCAACTAAAACATCATCAATTTATATATATATATATATATATAATTTAAATGTTTTTCCTTCTTCTTCTTCAAATAAAACATCATCAATTACATTTAAAATTAATGATATTAAAAATAAAAATATTTGTATAGAATCATGCTAATTGCAGGTGAGATTGTGAAAAATATAGTCTTCATTAGATTGCCAACCCATAACCCACTTAAGGGTGGTGTATATAGGTGATACCTATCATGCGAAGACAAATTGATCCTATGCAAAAAGTTCCATGAAACCATTATGGGACAGATATTCTCGTAATTTCCATGTGAATTTTATCATTTAATAAATTGAGTTATGCCTTTATCATTTAATGAATTGAGTTATGCCATCAATGTATATTAGATTGAGATATTATAAGTTGTTAAAAGTTAATTGGAATAATTTCTATTATAAAATTTATGAATTAGAGTTGAAATAGTCAACATCTATATTGTTATTATGTATTTAAATGTTGTATAGTTTTGTATTTTAATTTGAATGGTTTTGCTTATAATTGAAATTTTGAAATGCCCAGTGGTTTTATTTTGGATGGTTTGAAGTGTTTTTTTGTTTATAGTTGAATTTTTGAATCGAATAGTTTAAATATTATAGGTTTTTAACTATTTTTTGTTATATTTTAAGGTTAGTTTTGTTTAGAATATAGTTGGAAATTTTGAAAAATTCATAGAATTATTGATATCACTTCTAGAAATTGCATAATATTAGTGTCACAAAGTTTTTAAAAGATTCTGAATGTATTTATGCATTAAAAAATATAATTTGAACACTTTAAAATTTGGATTTCACCAAAAAAAAATCGTATTTCGATAAAAAAATTACTGGAAAGTCGAAAATGTAGAATAGATAGACTACTCCATTTTGAATTGTTGAGTGAGCCTAATTTGAGTGGTTGAAAGTATGATTTATTATCTTTCTCACCCAAATTCAAATTTGATTTATGATGTATTTACTCTTCACAAAATTATTATTATGATAAATATTTTACTATTAGTTATTGTTTATATATTGGAAGCTAGGGAGATTAGTTACATATTAAAAGAAAACCTTCAAATTTTGAATGATTTCGATAATGATAATAATAATAATAATAATATGTTTTTAAGGTCAAACTCAAATATGAAGGTACACTTGAAATTTGATTTTAAACACTTATTTGTATTGTTGTTACAAGCAATACAAAGTTGCAAATGTATTATTAGCTTTACTTTAGTAGCCAAATCACTCCCCTTCCATATTTGAACATGTGACCTCCTAGGAGGCAACATATGTTTTTAACCATTAAGATTGTAAAATAATTTATAAAATAAGTTTTTTTAAAATGGTGGTTCATTGTTTGTTAGAGGGCTAGTCCACTAAGAGAATGCCAACACCTGCTATTCTAAGTAGAGAATCAAGGTATTGCTAGAAATACAATCATTACAATAGGGGCTCAACAAGAGAATCGTGTCACTTACAAGAATTGAACCTGGGTCGGGAGGGCAACAACCATTCATCCCAACCACCCAAGCTACAATGTCTTCTTTTTGAAACGTTCTTAATATTTAGAGTGGACTATACAATCTTTGGTTAAATTGCAATTATTCATTGTTGAAATTGCATTTTTGAATGTATAAATGGATTCAACTCTCTCAAATACCCTTATTGCACATTCTTTGTGCAAACTCAAAAACTAATATGTGCAATTTTAGTAACTCTTCTGAATTTTGTTCCCATATTTCCAATAAATTGATTAGAAAAATATGATTGGAAAAGGTCCAAATCATAGCATATTTAAACCTTTTTTTTTCGGAGAATCAAAGTATGACCAGATTACATAATCCACTCAATCATTACACAGGGGCTCAATAAGAGCATCATGTCACTCACAAGAATTGAACCTAGGTGGGGAGGGTAACAATCATTCCTCCGAACCACCCAAGCTACATCCAATTGAAATTTAAACTATTGGCTTATTATCAAGATATCTTATTAAGAGTTTGAAAAACAGAGAAGAGTTTGCCATCAAATTTATTAGATAAAATAAAAGGAGATGGTCACTAAAATATGATATTAAGAATAAAAATTAATCAATTAAAATTTTTAATATAATTTATTAAAAAGGAGATTTGGTCAAAATATTAAATTAAATTAAAGTTAAAGATTGATCAAATAATTAGATGGAACTCTTAGATATATTTTTATTAGTCCCTGCCAAGAGGGATTATAGCAATCCGTTTGCATTTGACTTTTAATTAGTTTACAAAAATTACAATGTTTTTTTCTAATGTTTTATAAAGTTTTTACCATTTTTTAATAATTTGAAAGAAAAAAAAAAATTGAAAAATTGAAAATAATTTGTTATTTTTCATTGGTGGAGGACATTGAAATGACTAAATATCCCTTGTGTGAGGGGTAATTGCCATAAATAAAAAATTATTTAAAAAATTAAAATTAATTTTTTTGGGGGCATTGCCACTTGTTAAATGTACTACATTGCAATTTAATGATATTGTCCATATGTAATTTAATGAGAATGTTTGGGCAATGGCCAATTATTTATTTTACTTTCATTATAATTCCTTATTTGAAATATTATATCGGCTGGGAAGGTGTGAGATCACTAGGGGATTTTAAATGATAATTGCTGCCCATTGTATAATTAATTCTCCACGCCCAACAGCTGGCCATATCGCCGTCGTTTTAAATTGCAATTGAATTCCTAGTTCTGCTCAAACGTCTTTCAGTGCATAGCTGTAAGTAACGGAATTTAGGGTGATATTGTTTAATTAAATATTAAATCAGAATTACAGTTTAAGGGTATATATGCATTTAAGCCTCACGCCGATTGCCGGTTTAATTTTCATTGGTGAGACTACATTGAAGCCTTAGATCTATCCATTTTTTTTTATATTTAGCGTTTAGTGAAAAGAGAACGACTATGATGTCCTTTTAAATATTCTTTTCAAATTGTTATTATTAGATGTCAAACCGAATGCTGTACAAAATATTAATGCAATTACATTCTAATTTTAAATCTCTTATATTTATAGAATATGATGTTTTTTTAATTGTTCTTATTAGATGTCGAACTGAATGTTATACAAATATTAATGAAATTATATTTAAAGTATTAGATGGCCTATATTTATAGAATATGATGTTCTTTTAATTGTTCTTATTAGATGTTGAAGTGAATGTTGTACAAATGTTAATGTAATTACATTTGAAGTATTAGATCTCTTATATCTAACTTTAGCACCTATTAAAGAAAAACAAAGAATTGAATTTCTTCCTAGTTTATAGGTAAATTAAATATTGTGTGGTCACGGTTTGGGAGGGTTTATATGTTTATGAGGGGTTATAAGTCGAAGGGGAATATTATTAATAGAGGTTAAGTTGAACCACAAACTATTTATTTATTTAAACTTAACATCAATATCTATATTTATAACCCTTCAGTAGTTGCACAAAATTATTATGGTTTGTAAGATATATGCATGTTTGACTAAGACTAATGTTGATGCCCAAGACTTACAGCGTTGGGAAATTGAATGATTGTATGAAGGGTTACAAAAATAGTATCAAGGTTTACATTTGAATAAACAATAGAATATTTAGGGAATTATTAGGAGTGTTGTAGAT
Organism: Larix kaempferi; assembly: GCA_027924585.1. NCBI lineage: Eukaryota > Viridiplantae > Streptophyta > Pinopsida > Pinales > Pinaceae > Larix > Larix kaempferi. The sequence goes on along the minus strand of BSBM01000017.1, from coordinate 13,777,384 downwards.
ATTTATAACCATGGTTAGGGTTAATGTCTTGGTTGTGGCTTCTATTTAACAAAAATAAAAATAAATAATGACATAATTGAAGGGTTCTACATTTGGTATAGTGTATATTTTTATTCCGAATTTCTACAAAGACAGCTCATGACGGATCATTCAATAAAAAAACCCACTTTATGAAGGCTCATTCCATATAATTTGTACAATCTGCCAGTGTGTTTGATAGCTCATGTTTGATCTGACCACTCTATGATGTGTCTCTATTCCTGTGCACTTTTTTTTTGTCTTTTATATAAAAGAAATGATTTAATATTACATGCCTTCTTCTTTGAGTTTGTTGCATAGTGCTTCATTTTTTTAATTAGGTTTGGAATTTAACATCAACATAGTTGCTAAACATATTATTATACATCAACTTAGCATAAAATTAATATGTCATAATACTTGTGTTGATTAGATTAGTTAGTTAAAGTTAGTTAAACAAAATTTAAAATAAATTATTTTATGAGTGTAAAATTAGTTATGTTGATTATATATTAGTTGGTTGAAGTTAATTAAGCAAAAGGTAAATAATTTTAGGTGTAAAATAATTGAAAATTGCACATTGTAATTTAGTTAATATGTTATAACACTTATGTTGAGTAGATTAATTGGTTGAAGTTTTTTAAACAAAATGTAAAATAAATTATTTTAGGAGTATAAAGTTGGTTATATTGATTAAATTAGTTAATTGAAGTTAATTAAACAAAATGTAAATATTTTACATTTTAGGAATATAAAATAATTGAAAATAATACATTGTAATTTAATTGTAATGGAAAGTTTAAAGTTCACATGTATTTTATTATCTTATTATTGTATAATACATAATTCAACACTCTTTCTTAATATTAAAGTGGCTATTTCAATTATATTATATAGTATATGATATAAGATGATTTATAATTGTTTATTGTCAATATAATAATATAATACAAGTATATTATTAATTGCTTAATTTTCTTGTTGTTACATAATCCATAAACTATCATTAAGAACATCTTATTTTTATAATTCTATGTATTTTATTTTTACAATTTGATTAAAAAACTTATTACTATGTTTTACCATATTTTTATATAATATCATACATCAATTATATAAAAGATAACATAATCAATTTTACAAAATATAATAAACTCTTATTTATACAAAATATAAAATTATTATAGCAGGGACTAGTTGCTTTGCAACTATTAATCTTGTTTTAATAACAAGTAGGAGGTTATGGGGCCAAATCTTTAGGTTAGTTACTAATGTGAATATTGTGGGGCTTTACTTATTGTCTCTTTTTTCCAAAGAAAAAAACTATAACTTGTTATTCATCTATTGGAGAATCAAAGTTATATAGACTTTACACAATAATTCTGATTAGCAGAAAATCTACTTTCAACAAAATATTGTATCTTTCACCTACACACATCATCCTTAAAAAAACTAAAACCACTGTGCTTACATTTGACCTAGTTTACATTCCACAATCTAAACTATTAAACTGCAGATATTAGCTATTACAAAAGAATGAACTATCCCTGAAAACTTTATAAGTAAATAGAAACAAGTTACTCTAGAAAAAAGAAACTCTTCCACTATCAACCACACATTCATTAGTTATTTCTTAAAAGTGAATATAGCCATCCATATCCCCAACAACCCTTTTGGAAAGGCTGCCAACCTCTTTGTTGAACTCTCGATAAATATGAGTAAAGGAGAGCATAGTGAACCAATCTTTTAAGGCCTGAACTCTGTTATTGATGCAGGAGCATTCACTCTCCAGTTCAAACACCAAATGTGTGGACAAACCTAAAGGTCTAGACACTAGCCAAGGAAGGGCCAATTGTAAAACTCTTGTAAACATCTTTTGTAAAAGGTTTATTTTCCTAGCAAGCATAAACATAATTAATGCTTAGGTTGATAGGTGTCAATGTAGGATGAATTATGTAACAGATCCCTAAATAAATGGAATGACTCGAGGAGTTTGTGAGTGAGTCATAGAATAGAGTTAAATGTAGTTTCCTAAAATAGAAGTAGGGGCATGAGTTTAGAAACAAGATTGTTGACTTATAGGTTTCAGTTAGATATAATAGAAGAGGAATCAAATTGTAACCGACGAGGGAAAGAGGGAGAAGAGAGGATGGCCATGAAAAGATAAACTAGGCCATGGATAGAGTGGAGGGGTTTTCTTTTGATGTACATGTACAATTTATTTACTGAATGAAAAGGCAGATTATCATGACTGTGTGTTATTGTTTTCCAATCCGTATGTGACTATCAATGAAACTGGGTAGAATCATTATGTGATTCCAGTTAGGTTTGAGACTGGGTAGAACCCGAAAGGTTCCAGTCTTGCAGAAACCTGTTGATGACTGAGAAGACATTGGAGAACATAATATCTGCACATGTTTAATGTATGAATGTGCTACAATTGTAGAGTAGTTGCATTGTGTGGAGTGGCCTTTTGTGCAGGTCGATGGAGAAAATAGAGTACAGTCTCTGAGCACAGAGAAGTTAGTATGATGTTAGAGAACTAGCGTTAGGGTATCTCTATGTGTGTTAATTAAAGAAGGTCAAACGAGACAAGCATGTGCAAGTTTGCTTGGGCGTACTCATCGACTTATGATGACGAGAAGGAAATAGTAATCTGTAGAAAGACGAGGAGCTTGGAGGGTTGAACCAGTGAAAGTGTTGAATGCCTGCTTCAAGAGTCTCTGTGGGTCGACCAGAGAAAGTAGATAAATGTGTTAAGAGGTACTATCATACAGTTGAGAATAAAAGGTTTTGAAGACGTGAAGGTTGGCCAATGCCATTCAGAAGGTCGTAGAGGAGTTGCAGAGATAAATGGTTTCACTGCGTAGAAGCAATTGAAGGGATTATAGACAGAAAATCTGATGGTTCCTGTACATTCTTGGTGTTTATCGAACGGTGAGGGATTGACGAGAGCAGTCAAGCGATGATGTGGAAGTCAATAGTTGACGTGGATGCGAGTTATACATTCAGCGTGAAGGTGTAAAGCTTGGCGAGGTTTGATATTGCGATGGGGAGCAAATCATGTGTTGAGGTTCCATGGTAAAGGAACGAACGCCAAAGAGCCGAAGGTAAGTGTTTTATGAATGTTGAAAAAAAGCCCGTGGTTATATGCATGGAAGCAACTCAACAAGGGTTAAATGGTTAATCCCTTGAGCGCTCGAGTATTTTAAGTGCATAGATTATATGTAATAGGCTCTCAAGCCTTGGAACCAAGTGGGGGCACGAGTCATGTGTCAAATGACCTCATAGTCATGTACTATGGGTTGTGAGAGATGTGCACTAGAAGATTAGAGTGTAGAGTGCATAGGAAATCCAATGGAGTTAGGATTGAAGGAAGGAAGATAACTTAGCTAGTGAGTTTACATTTGGTGAAGGAGACCTTGTGGAGTGGTGACAAGCTAAACTAGAGAGAGCTAAGTTTAGAGGTAGGGCCAAGAAAGTCTTGTAAGGTTTTGGAAACCTGACAGAGTGTGTGTTTCATGGGATAAGCACACTAGGAGTTTGATGATCCTTGGGGATGGCAGGTTTTGGCTTGGACCTGTCATCAATTTTGGTATCAGAGCGGGAGAGCAATAAAGTGCTCTTGTGAAGGTGAGAAGACAGACCAATAGTAGTCTGTAAGGAAGAAAAATTTTGCATGCAAGTGAGGAAGAGGCTTGTAGCCTAAGCAGTAAGCTATTGACAGAAGTGACTACTTTGGGAGGAGTGTTTGCATGCAAAAGGTAGCAGCAATTAGTAAGGACATCTCAGCAAGAAGATCACAGTCTTTAAGGACAATGATGATGGAAACTAGTGAGGGTTTCTGAGAGGAAGTGAAGTGTGGTCGGGACCTAATATTTCAAGTGAGGATTGAAGTACAAGAGGACAATTATGTTCTCATGCATATGAGTTGTGGGAGTAAGCCTAGAAAGAGCATAGGGAATGCTCAAGGAGGGTTCTAGAAAGAGGACCAGTACTTTCCAAAAGACCAAGCACAAAGGAGGTTTGGTGAGGTGAGGTGTAGCAGGGGAAACTGTTACTGCAGAGGTTAGTACAACTCATAGAAGAGTGAAAGAAAACTCAAGAAGATGACTAATAAGGGTCATAGAAGAGGTTCAGGAGGCAGCCACAAAGTGAAGACAGAAGATGCCAAAGCCAATGGCATATGGAGAAAGATGACTGATGAAGAATATGAGAGAGAGAAAGCTGAGATAGAAGTCCATCTAGAAGTAATGATGGAGCTGTTATAGAAGAAGGAAGACCAAAGATGTGGTTTTCTTATGAAAAGAAAGTTGAAGTGGCATAAGCTACAAAGGAGAAGAGAGCAACTGATAAATGCTCAGTGTGAAGAAGAGATACTCAAGGCAAGAGAGTGTCTGAGGGAAGTCTTGAAGACTAAAGCTTCAAGTGAGACCAAGAGGTCCCAATGTTTTGAAACTGATATTTTGTGTGTGTCTGCAGGTACAAAGAATGAGGAAAGACAATTTGCTAACATTGTCATAAATAATGAAGGAGAGGGACAGAATTTGAACTCTGTTTTGGGAGAGGATGGGACAACTAAGTCTCATGTACATACACATACACAGCTAAGTGAATGTAATGGTTTCCAGTCTATGGTGCAAGCTGAAAACAAGGAGGACTTGGCATATGATGATGGCCAATAACTGAAAGAGGAGGCCATCAAGCATTCATATGTTATGCTTGAGGAAGCTGAGGAGAAAGGAAGTGAGGATTTTCTGAGCCTTGTAAAAGACTTGGAACAACCAAAGAAAGATTTGATGAGTGAACCACCAAATGAGACCATTGGGTCTTGTAGTTTTGAAGTTGACAATTTAAGTGTATTTGCAGGTGTTGCAGAAGGCAATCCATCTCCTGGAGTTGTCTTAAATGAAGTGGAAGATTGTCAAATAAAGTATGATGAAGAGAGTCTTTCTGATGAAGACCAAGAAAAGTTGTTGCAGCAAAAGAAATTTATAGACCTCTTACTTAATAAGGGAAACATCTCTAAGGAAGGTGAGACAATCATGTCTCGTATAAAAGAACCTATTGTTGTTGAGGACAGGGAACAATTGGCTTGTTTGAATGGCCAAGAGAAGACTATGAGACAGACCTCTAGAGTTGTTACAGTGGTAGAAAATCATAATACTATTATGATCAAGGATGAGGAAGTAGTGTCACAGGAGGATTGGTTTAGTGACAAAGAAGAGGATTGTGAAGATTGTACAAATTTTTCAGAAGAAATGCCATGTGAGATAACTGACTTGTGGAATGAGCTAAGTCTTTTGGAAGATAGACTAGCAAGGAGGAAAATGAATATTCTGAAGGTACAACTGAATTTGGATGAAGATGAGATGGAAGTGTCTCATGTTATAAAAGAGACAAGAGAAGATATTGGTTTACAGTTCTATGATGTGTTTACTAGTATACAAAGAGGACTGATTGATTATGTTGCTGCAATCAGAAAATGGGAAGATAAATTACTTTTTGAAGGTGAATTTGCAGGCAGAAAGCATGAGGAGGATATTGCAGAGGGAGATGCTTACAGTAGCATAAAGGAAGTAAGGATGGCAGCAATATCAAGAGCAATGTCTGGAGTAATATTTACAACAATCTTAAGAGGAAAAGTAGAAATTGAATCAAGAAGAGCTTAAGAAAGCAATCAGCAGATTGCAGAAGAATGGGCCAAGTCTAATAAAGGGTCATGGACAAGTAATGAAGATCAAATTAGTTTATAGCAGAGAACTGAATTTGAAAATGCTATAGCTGAATTGTGGGACTTAATGCAGAAACCTAAGAAGATTTACATCAGAATGAAGGAAGAAGTCCACTCTGAAGATGATTTGGAAGTGCAAAACAGTAAGGGTAAAGACAGTGAAGCACTTCAACATAAAGTATGGAATCCTAGAAGATTACAGCCACAGCTGAAGAGTGATGAAGTTGATGCAGATTATGGACAACAACAGACTAGAGTTTGGGATCCACAAAAGATGAAGGCTAAAGATGCATGATCAGGAGATCATATCTCCTTTCTACTTTGGGAGTCTGATGCAGGAGCGTTCACTCTCCAGTTCAAACACCAAATGTGTGGTCAGACCTAAAGGTCTAGACACTAGCCAAGGGAGGGCTGTTAGGATATTCCTATACTCCATTCTAGTCCCACCAGTATTTTGATCATTTACATTTTCAGTCATGCATGCACCTTTAGAGTTTGCATGCATTCTAGGGTTTGCATGCATTTTGCATGCATCCCAGTCATCAGTCCAACACCTAGCCCTTAGTTAGCCAGCCCCCAGGAACTTCTCACTATTCAGTTTTAGCCCTCCAGTTGCTTAATGCGCCCTTCTTCCTTGATTTTAGGGAGCAACTCGCCCTTCTTCACCTACCAGTCCAGTTGTCTTCAGTTTACACTTAGTTACACTCAGTTACAGTCAATTACACTCAGTTCCACCTACCAAAGTTAGTTTGACTGATGGTTGACAGTTACTTGAGCATTGATGACTCCACTGATGATGATGAAGACTTCCAGTTGTGCTCCGATGATACTAGTAGTGCTCCGATGACACTCTAGTGATCCTTTGATCACTCCATGAAGGCTAATTCGAATTGCCACCTTAGGCATTCGAATTCCTCATGCATTGTATTATTTATATGTCCATTTGTGATTAATAATCTAGTGTGTGTGAAGTATTATTGCTTCTATCCGAGTTCTACTGTACCATATTATTCTGTTGCTCATTATGTATTGTTCACTCTTCTTCTATTTTCCTGCTTAATCATAATTACTCTTGTGAGGTATACATCATCTCTTAGATCTGTTGTGAGGATTTTCACAAGGGCCAATTGTAAAACTCTTATAAACATCATTTGTAAAAGGTTTATTTTCCTAGCAAGCATAAACATAATTAATGCTTAGGTCAATGTAGGATGAATTATGTAATAGATCCCTAAAGAAATGGAATGACTCGAGGAGTTTGTGAGTGAGTCATAGAATAGAGTTAAATGTAGTTTCCTAAAATAGAAGTAGGGGCATGAGTTTAGAAACAAGATTGATGACTTATAGGTTTCAGTTAGATAGAATAGAAGAGGAATCAAATTGTAACCGTCAGGGGAAAGAGGGAGAAGAGAGGATGGCCATGAAAAGATAGACCATGCCATGGATAGAGTGGAGGGGTTTTCTTTTGATGTACATGTACAGTTTATTTACTGAATGAAAAGGCAGATTATCATGATTGTATGTTATTGTTTTCTAATCTGTATGTGATTGTCAATGAAACTGGGTAGACTCCTCATGTGATTCTAGTCAGGTTTGAGACTGGGTAGAACCCGAAAGGTTCCAGTCTTGCAGAAACCTGTTGATGAATGAGAAGACATTGGAGAACAAAGTATATGCACATGTTTAATGTATGAATGTGCTACAAATGTAGAGTAGTTGCATTGTGTGGAGTGGCCTTTTGTGCAGGTCGATAGAGAAAATAGAGTATAGTCTTTGAGCACAAAGAAGTTAGTATGATGTTAGAGAACTAGCGTTAGGGTATCTCTATGTGTGTTAATTAAAGAAGGTCAAACGAGACAAGCATGTGCAAGTGTGCTTGGGCGTACTCATCGACTTATGATGACGAGCAGGAAATAGTAATCTGCAGAAAGACGAGGAGCTTGGAGGGTTGAACCAGTGAAAGTATTGAATGCCTGCTTCAAGAATCTCTGTGGGTCGACCAAAGAAAGTAGATAAATGTGTTAAGAGGGACGATTATACAATTGAGAAGAAAAGGTTTTGACGACGTGAGGAAAGAGGTGAAGGTTGGCCAATGTCATTCAGAAGGTCGTAGAGGAGTTGCAGAGATAAATGGTTTCACTGCATAGAAGCAATTGAAAGGATTGTAGACAGAAATCTGACAATTCCTGTACATTCTTGGTGTTTATCGAACGGTGAGGGATTGACGAGAGCATTCAAGCGATGATGTGGAAGTCAATAGTTGACGTGGATGTGAGTTATACAGTTAGCGTGAAGGTGTAAAGCTTGGCAAGGTTTGATATTGCGATGGGGAGCAAATCATGTGTTGAGGTTCCATGGTAAAGGAACGAACGCCAAAGAGCCGAAGGTAAGTGCTTTATGAATGTTGAAAAAAATCCCATGGTTATATGCATGGAAGCGAGTCAACAAGGGTTAAATGGTTAAGCCCTTGAGCGCTCGAGTATTTTAAGTGCATAGATTATATGTAATAGGCTCTCAAGCCTTGGATCCAAGTGGGGGCACGATTCATGTGTCAAATGACCTCATAGTCATGTACTATGGGTTGTGAGAGATGTGCACTAGAAGATTAGAGTTTAGAGTATATAGGAAATCCAATGGAGTTAGGATTGAAGGAAGGAAGATAACTTAGCTAGTGAGTTTACTTTTGGTGAAGGAGACCTTGTGGAGTGGTGACAAGCTAAACTAGAGAGAGCTAAGTTTAGAGGTAGGGCCAAGGAAGTCTTGTAAGGTTTTGGAAACCTAACAGAGTGTGTGTTTCATGGGATAAGCACACTAGGAGTTTGATGATCCTTGGGGATGGCAGGTTTTGGCTTGGACCTATCATCAGTTATACCATTGTTCCAAATGTAATACTTGCAAATTGGACTTTCCTGTTGGCCAATCAATTATCAACTTGGAATCACCAGTTATCTGAAGCTGAAAATTACCCCTCAATTGTGCAAACTAGAGCAACCCCCACAGGGAAACAAGTTCAGCCTCGATATTAGTACCATGGCCAACCCCCATACATAGATGAATAATATAGTTATCTTGTTAAGTTTCCAAAACTACAACTAAACAATGGAGTAGTGTATTTATTTTATGTTTTGGACTTTACGGAGGGTTCTGGTCAGAATTCGGTAAATTTTTTTTGGGTAAAACTCAAATATGGAAGTGTTTAAATTGTGTTTTTAGATTCATAAATAAGTTTAGCACCCTCAAATACCCCCTTGACACCCAAATTATGCAAATTCCATAGCTAACATATGTGATTCTAAAATTTTCTAAAGATTTCGAATCGAACTTCGAGCAAAATAAGACAAAAAATATGCTTGAAAATTTAGATTACACCCTAAACAATTTACCCATATATCCTTGAAACGAGGAAAAGTCCCTTAATAATATTAAATATCTATGAAAAAAGAATTGGTCAATTAAATAAATTAATATCATTTATCAAAAAATAGATTTAATCAAAATATTTAATAAATGAAAGTTAAATTAAATTAATAGAATTATTAAAATAATTAATTTTGAAGTAATAAATAATAAATGGTGAAATTCAATTTAGATAAAATGAGAAAATTAAAATATTATTAAGTATTATGGGTTTGAATTTTTCAAATAACTGTTAAATAAAATAATGTATTATTAAGCTGAGTGGTGCAAAGAGATGCCATAAGAAAAAAGGTGATGTGTTAAAAGGTAATATTTATTATGCGGATTTGAACATAATGAATTAGCAGGGAAGTAAATAAGTCAAAGTTGTAACTTTGAGTTTGTTTGAGTTAAAGCAAATAATATTAAATTCAAATCATTACTAAAGTATAAAATGGATATAATGTATGAAATCATATCAAAATTTACATATAAAGTATTGACTGAAATCAAAGTTGCAAATAAGTCTTGCAATTAGAAAAGTCAACATAATACTTGAATCAAAATGAAACCATGATCTCCGTGCCATCAAGTCAACATAGAACAAAACCCCCTTTCTACTCTACATTTAACTATTATTGTTGTTTATACAAAATGCTTTGTTCTTTTTTTGTATTAAATCTCTATCAGTTACATTGATACTTTTTTTCAACTAAAAAATACCAAAGATGTTGAGTGGATCCAAAGGCATGATTAACATATGTTTATAAAATAGAAAAACACTAAAGATGTTAAGTGGATCCAAATTCTACTTAAAAAGTGTGATTGGAACCTATATGAATAGTAGAAAACTACTTAAGAAGTTGAGTGGGTCCCACTTATGAGAAAAAACAAGATGATAACATGTTTTAAAGTGTTTGAATAGGTAAATTATGAATTGTTAGTGATTTCTATAGAGAGAGCATATCCTTCAAAGGACCAAGCCTACATTACTACCATATTGTGCAAATGGACGTCTTACCAAAACTAAAACTAAATCAATAGAATGAATCATAATATTTGTTAATTTGTTAAAATGTGCTCTAATAAAACTAAATTAATGAAATGGGTCATAATATTTCTTAATTTGTAAAGGATACTATATGAAAACTAAATTAATAGAATGGGTTATTACATTTTTATACTTGTAAGTCATTTTGAAGCATAAAGCACTTACATCATGTCGTATTTCATTTATTGAAAAATAAAACACTTACATCATGCGCCTGTAGCACTCTTTCAAATCATATTAGTCTTTTTGACAATATTAAAAAAACGTTAAGTCATTTCTCAAAATTTTCAAATTCTCTCAAAATACAAGTATTTTCATAATTTTTAAACTTTGATTATACTCAGGTTTTTCCTCCAGTTTACTTATAGATCATTCTGCGTGAAAAACAGAGTTTTCTCACCTGGAAACTCTTTCAGACTGTCGGATGGAGACTCTCTTGTTCATATGGGTTATCACAAAGTGTATGTAGTAGCACCAAGGATAACAAAATATAGTATGGTTGCTACCACGAGAAGCATTGCCAACACTCCAAAAAAAGAACTAGCATCAAAACACATTGTTTGTACGAGTATCGTCACTATCATCATAAGCAAAAAACCTATTGACCTTCCACGTGCTCTGTTGGTTCACTTCTTCCCTAGAGCTTTGCTTTTGAAACTTGTTCACTTCGACCCTTGTTTGTTCCATCGAACCACCACCAAATATATCCCCATCATCTTTCTTATAAACCATTCTGCATGAAATCCAAAACAAAGTTGTCAATGCTGGAAACTCCATTCCTGAAACTTTTATAGCACACTGTCCCTGCCTGTAAATAGGTTCCCTCCTTTGATAAAGCACCAGGAATTCCATTTTCTTCTCTAAAGATATGACTTATCTTTATTGAGTTGAAAGTTCTTGCCAATCTCTTCACTTATGCTCCTATTCCCTACAAGTTAATGTTTAAAATTGATCTTTCCCATTCATAAATTCAATTCACGGTTATGAATCTCCATAAATCTAAATACTTCGAATTTCTTCTTTTTATGCTAGCTTCAAGAGAGTTCTCAATGCCAGACCTTCAACCCTGATATTTGTTCCTCTCCCAATGTTTTCTTTAAACTCTACCCTTTGAGATTCTAAAATCTTCAAGATTCCCCCTGTTAAGTAAGTAATTTGTTCCTTCAAATTTTGTTTGATTTGCATTTTATTTTAAGTTATTTATTTGCTTTAATTTGATTTTTCCCTCTTTAGGAAATTTCCTTTAGTTTTTATATGAAATTTTGGGCTTGATTTTGAAATTTTCAAGTTTTAAACTTTAGGTTTGTTTTTGTTAAAGGGTTTAAAAAGTCACCATATCAAATAATGGGCTCATAAACCATACTCTAAGTAGATTCATGTATAATCATTACCTTGACAGCTTTAAAACCCTATGCAAAATGACAAAAAGCTGTTAGAAAGCACCAAAACAGTGTTAAAATTATTCTTGTAGCGCTGGAGCTCAAAATCACCAAAGGCGCGCTACAAGAATATCGCGACTCCAAATTCCTCCGATCTTTTAGCAAATCTTGGCACGTTTGGAATGATGAATAACTAATTACATGTTCTGGAGGATTTGTTACGTGCTCATGCAGGGAACATCATGATTCCAAGTGGTTACACATTGTGAGGAAATCGTGCTCATCATGAGCCCAAATGTAAGTCCTTTTGACAGGTAGCAGTATGATTTGAGGTAAATGTGGGAGGAGTTTGTCATTTACAGGCACATTCAAAGACGAAGGACTAAGTGGAGTAGCCATAACCACTAAAAAACCGGACATTGTTGCTGCTGAACAAAGGAGAGGTTTTGATGGCTTCACGGGAAATTAGGGCTTCCTAATTTCGTTGCTAGCAGTTAAATTGAACGTTGGAGGACGTCTGTACATCCAAGGTGACTCATTTGACAACTCAAGTCGTGATTTTAAATAACTGCAGTTGAACAATTTAAAGGTATTTCCTGAAAAGCTAATATAACTGCAAATTTGGGTTTTTTTCGCTGAGGCTTACTCTGTCAAAATTGATCAAAGGAAAGGTTAAATTATGTTTTTAAATGCAATTTCGACCAGAGAAATAGTTATTTCTGATGCTCTGAGACACCAGGCTGAGCAAGGGTTGAAGATAGCAGTTTCTTTTTTTATGAAATATGACCCTGTTAAAGCTAAGGTTGTAGTGATGTGAGGAGCCTATACATTTGACAGTATTTTAACCTCCTAAATTGATCTTCTGCTTGCAAACAATACAAAAGGATACCGAATATTTGATTGAAGAAGAATGGGCAGGAGTGGTAAGATAAACAGAGCCGAACCTACTGATGTAGGATGGATTGAAAAACTCCCTGGATGTGCTGAGCTGTTTCAACAAGTTGGTTGGATGGATTTTTTCAAGAAGATAGATGGGTATAATGCAGAAGTGTCCTGTAAGTTTGCTCAAGGTTTTAAAAATGACATGGTGTCCTTTGATACTCTTAAATTCAGGCTGACATTGAAGCTGATTTCAGAAGCTACAGGGATTAAGAATGAGGGTGAACTATGGTTTAAGAAATTGCCATTTGATTTTGATCCACAAAGATATCTTTTACCAAATGTCACCCCTGATTGGAATAAAGGCATCCTTATTCAAAATTTCAGAAAGGAATGGGTTGAGCCAATCAGGATACTGCAGAACTATGTTACTTGCGAGGGCAGGTATGCTTATGTATACAAGTACCACTTCAGATTCCTTCAGCACATGGTGAGGGTGTCCAAGATGAACCTGCCATTCTTCTTTTTGAAAAGCTTGCAGAAGATGTCCAACAGGGTGAAAGGGCAGATATATCATTCTTCTCAGTTTATTTTTCACCATGGGCTAATTAAGTTGATTATTAGCACTGTTTTGCAGCATGAAGGGAAGACTTGGGATTTTTTCATCTTTTGGTCTGGCTTTGAAGATCAGAAACCTAAGAGGCAAGCAGACAAGGGTAAGGTCTTGATGAAGAAATTAGGTCAGAAGCCTAAACTTGAAGATAAGGAAGAGGTCAAAGTTGAGGAAGCATCAGAACATGTGGAGGAGGATAGTAAATCAAAATTGTTCTCAGCCAGTCTTAAAGGCAAGTACTCACTGTTTGTAGAGGAGAAAGAGCAACTTGAACAGTATTTGGCACCTACAGAAGATTCTCATGAAGTGAAAACTGTTGATATAAGAGAGGTTGTTGTACCTAAGGAGGAGATTCAAACTCAACAGAAAAGCCCTATCACCATTCTCTCAGATGACGAGGGATATTTATTGGAGGAAGAGCAGCCCATCTCCAAAACAGAAGTCAAGGTTGAAACAAGAAAAGAAATCCCTACTTCAGACAACAAAACAACAAAACCTAACAGAAAAAGGAATAAATTTGAAGTAGTAGAGTTGGCTGCTATCCAGCATCAAGGAAAGGAGCTGAAAATGATGGGAGAAGCAGCATCATTATGGAGACCTAAAACTAGGTCAAAGAACAAGCTAAGACTGAACATGAAGAAATTCCTCAATCCCAGATTAAATACAAATGAAGTTACTGTCCTAGATGAGGTTTCCATGGATGATAAACCAGAATTAGACAAAAAGCAGCCACAATCAAAAGAAGAAGCTCCTTTAGTTGAAGCAACAGGTGAGAAAAATCCTAGCATTGAAGACACTCCTGCAGACCTGTTAATTGAAGAGGCTGAAATCTTCAAAAAACTTGATATACCTTGGAGACCTGATGAGGAACAAGATCCTACAATAGACAAACTAGTTGACTATGACAGAGAGAATTTGCAGAAAACTGTTAAGCAGTACAAACATCAGATGAGTTACATGCAAGAGGTCAATGATAGATTAATGATGGCTAACAGAAGGTTGAGAGAAGATCTATAAGATGTAAATGACCATTTTTAGGAGTTGATAGCAAAAGCAAAGGAAGCATTAAAGAGAAAAAGAGATACTGACATGCATTGCACAGAGTTGGAGAAGACAGTCCAGAACCTGCAGCAGAGAAACGAGGAACTCATCAAGAAGATAAATGACATGGAGCAGGAGCAGAAGAAAGCTAAGAAGAAAGATCAAGCATCAGATGGTATCGCTCTGCTGGCTGAAGCAGCAAAAGATCTATAAGTCAGTTGTTCATTTAGTTAGTTGTCACTAGTTGATAAACACATATGTTAGTGATTTACTATTTTTAGCATATTTTGTAATTTTGTAAATATTGTACATTTTACTTTACCTCATCGAATAGATGGAAGGCAGTTAGGGTTAGATCCCTAACTGATTTTGTAAAGATTAGTATTTAGAGAGGTTAGAAAGTCATAGATGGGGTTCTGATTTTTGGGAGCTTCAGGAGGTCTTCAGACTGCTTTTGTCTTCAGACTTGTTCAGGAGTTAAGTACCAAGACTCTTATATACATTTGATGATGAAATTATGAGATATATGACATTTTCCCCCTTCAGTTTTCTGTGTTGGCTTCATTATTCAACTTATTTAGTTTCTTAATTGATATATTCATTACTGGTTTATGTGTATTTGCTAGTGATGCTTGTCTTTTATGAATGAACCTCAACATAGTGATTATGATTTAGTTATTATCTTGTTCATGAATGTATTCCCTGATTGTTCCCAAAGCTTACAACCATTAAAAACCTTTTAAACAAACTCTAAACCCTAGTTTTATTGAGTTTTACATTTGAGATTGTGTTGGCTTGTTTCTTTGGCCTTGGAAACAATTTCTGGCACAAACACCCCCCAAACCACAGATTCTATTTTCACCTTCATACACTCCATAAAAAAAGCCTTGACTTTCTTTCCCTTTGATCAGTTTTGGAATTTTTTCTTTATGCTTTGGTAATGAGTCTTTTTCTTTGTAATGCTCATGCAAAGCCAACACTTGGGTTGATACTTGAAAGGATGGAATACTTCTTTCCTAAAAAATTAACTCATTCTTGCTTTCCATATTCCCCAGAGGGTTAGGAAGTGAATACTCCTCATTTTTTTCAAACCTAATTTTTGGAACTAGTGACTTAAACAGTCTTCAATTGAATTTCCTTCCCACAATTTTTCTTCTTGAATTCCTTGTTCAATTTATGCCCAGACTTGCTTAGAGAATGGAGATAGAATGGACATAGAATGAACATATAAACTATAGATTCCTCATCTTTCATGCACAGGCTACAGGTACTTGGGCCATTGAAATTTATTTTCATTAAGTTATTCCAAGTTAGGACTTTCTCCCTTATTCCAAGTTAGGAATTTCTCCTTCAGAATAAGCCACATAAAGATTTTTTATTTATGAGGAGCCTTTGCCTTCCATATATCAGTCCAGCACCAAAACCTTTGGTTTTCCAATCTAGTCCAGAAAAGATTGTATGCTTTTCTTACTGAGAACCTTCCTCCCTACTTATTACCACCCCAAATGAGTGAGTCTTGCTCAAATGAAAGCTTTAAGAAACTTTTTTATCTCTCTTAACCATTCATTCCACTCTTAAGCCTCTAATCCTAAAAGCCACAATGTTTCTGTCGATTTCCATTCCTGCTGTAAATCCTCCCAATCTTTTACATATTTAAAGCCATTCTCATTTAGTTTACCAATCGATCTTGGAGATAAGAAAATCTGTGGACCACATCCCATTATCCCATCCTTTCCCAAAAGAGCTTCTTTCCCATTACCCACCTTCCATGTTAAAATATCTCCTATAACTCGGAACGCCTCTACAATAAGTTTCCAAGTCATTGATCCTCCTAGATAGGTTTTTATGAGGACTTCTTAAATTTCGGGTACACAGGGTACTACCAAAGGACCGAACACCAAGAGCAACCACTTCACACAAATAGATCACAGATCAACACACCGTTATTTTGACGTGGTTTAAACCCTCTTGAGGGAAACACTCCACGGCTCCGGCCAAATAGCTTCTACGGGACAATTTATTATGCAAAGAAAGAAAGTTACAAATGAGCTTCTCATAATCGATCAACTAAACAATGACCCTCCATGCTCTTTAAATAGAGATCATGGACCAATCGGGTGTTAAGCCACGGATCAAGGTTAGGTTTGATCTAAGAGAAGTTGAGCCGTCGCATCACTCTATGTCGGAAACATATCGTGACCGTCAGATTAAGTATTTACAAATGCATACTAAAGAAACACACTATCCCTAACGGATATATTACACAAGTTGATCTTAACTAACTCCTAAGTGTCTAAATACCCTAACACCCCCCCTTAAGAACAACTTGGGATAGGATTAAAGGATTTACAAAAGTGACACTATTAGGAGAAGGAAGGAGGCATTAGAGCCTATCCCCCCTTAATGACAAGTTCCTGAACTCCTAACATAGATCGAAGTTTAGAAAACTTCGCTTCTGTAAGAGACTTGGTGAAGATGTCTGCAACTTGATCATCTGTAGGGCAAAAGAGCACTTCAAGAACCCGATCATGAACAAGATTTATGATGAAGTGCATATGTAGCTCAATGTGTTTGTTGAGTTGATGTAGAACTGGATCTTTGGAAAGCTTGATGGCACTTTGATTGTCGCACCAAAGTGGAGTAGGCTATTGCTGCTCGAATCCAAACTCTGAAAGGATCTGTCGAAGCCATAAAGCTTCCTGACTGGCATTAACTGCTGCTCGATATTCTGCCTATGCTGAAGAAAGAGCAAGAGCTTGTTGTTTCTTACAAGCCCAAGTAATAGGTCCAGATCCCAGACTAAAAACATAACCTGCAGTAGACTTTCGATCATCAGGATCGCCGGCCTAATCTGAATCAATGAAACCAACCAACAAAGGTTTCCTCCCTGTACTGTAATGAATCCAAAACTGAACTGTACCTCGAATATATCGAAGTATTCTTTTAGCTGCTTTCCAATGACTTTCATGAGGTGTCTACATATAACGGGCAACACGACCAACGGCAAAGGAAAGGTCAAGACAGGAATGAGTCAAGTATAAGAAACTACCAACAAGCTGACGATACAAGGCGGCATCAACTTCAGGTGAAGTACAAGTGGCAGAAAGTTTGACTCCAGACTGGAAGGGAGAAGGGGCTGGTGTACAATCTTCCATGTGAAAGCGACGAAGAAGGTTACAAGCATACTTAGACTGAGAAAGAAAGATTCCTTCTTTGGTTTGTAGGACTTGGAGACCAAGAAAATAATGCAAATGTCATAAGTCTGACATTTCAAAATTTTGTTTAAGACTGGATTTCACATGGGTTATAAGCTTAGGGTCACTACCAGTAAGAATAAGGTCATCAACATATAGAACAAGTATGATGAGATGGTTTCCTACTTTCTTGGTATAGACGTTGGGGTCAGAATAGCATCTAGAAAAATCAGTGTCAAGGAGAAAGTTATCCATTTTGGCATACCAAGCTCTAGGAGCTTGCTTAAGGCCATATAAGGATTTCTTAAGGCGGCAGACAAGGATGGAGTTATTCTGAACATAGCCAGGAGGTTGTTCCATGTAAATTTCCTCCTGTAAATCACCATGTAAGAAGGCAGACTTAACATCCATTTGATGGACTTCCCAGTTGTGTAAGGCTGCAAGGGAAAGAACAAGACGGATGGAGTTCATTTTTGCGACGGGAGCAAAGGTTTCATTGTAATCAATCCCAACAACTTGGGAAAAACCTTTGGCAACTAACCTTGCCTTAAATCTTTCAACACTTCCATCTGATGCATACTTAGTTCTGTAGACCCATTTACATCTGACAAGTTTTCTTCCTTTTTGAAGAGGTACAAGATCCCAAGTATCGTTCGCCATTAAGGAACGATATTCTTCATCCATGGCTGCATCCCAATCTGGATTCCCTGAAGCTTCTGCAAAAGTTTCTGGATCATGATTCTCGGAAACTTGAGCCAAAAGAGAAGAGGCTCGCTGAAACTGAGAACGTATTCGACGTTGATCTCTAGGATCACCGGCAAGATCACCAGCAAGATCACCAGCTGCTTCACATGTTGAACGGACCCATCGAGGAAGCACTTGTGCTGGTGCAACTGGAGGAACATGAGCTGGCGGAGGTGGATTTTCATCCTCACTGTCATCATCAGAAACTGGAGTTGGAAACCTGTCAAGGAAGTTGGAAGAAGAAGAAGGAGCCACAAATGCCAAATCAGGCTCGTAGGCCAAAGATGGCACAGTCGCCGAGTTAAGCTCGCAGGCCAAGAGATTTTCATCAATTTTAACATCTCTTCTAATGATTATAGCATGAGAATGTGGTTGAAGAAGTCTATAACCTTTTACATCTTCAGAATATCCAACAAATATGCACTTTTCATTTTTAGGCTGCAATGCTTTCCGTTTTTCATCTGGAATGTGAGCCCATGCTTCACTACCAAACACACGGAAGTGGCTTACATCAAGTTTAGTTTTACTCCATGCTTCTTCCGGTGTTATACCTTGTAATGCTTCAGTGGGGATGCAATTAACTATGTAATTTGCACAATTAATGGATTCAGCCCAAAATTGAAGACTTAGTCCCTTAAATTGGATCATACAATTAGCCATTTCTTTTAAAGTGTGGTTCTTCCGCTTAGCTACACCATTTTCTTGTGGTGTATATGGAACAGTGTGTTGTTGTTGGATGCCTTGTTCAGTGCAGAAAGTAGTGAACTGTTTGTCAACATATTCTCCTCCATTGTCAAATCTTTAACTTAATAATTTGATGACCAGATTGTTTTTCAACAATGGGCCTTGTAGGCCAAGAACATGTTAAATATTTCGCTCTTAAGTTTTAGAAAATAAACCCAAGTGCGTCTGGTGTAATCATCAATGAAAGTTAAGAAATATTTGAAACCAGAAAAGGAAGCAGATGGAAGAGGACCACACAAGTCACTATGCACAAGCTCCAAAGGAACCGAGGCGTGCCAAGAGGCACGTTTGTCAAAACTGTCCCGATGATGTTTTCCAAGTACACAACCGGAGCAAACACCATCTCTGCAAGATACCATCGGAAGACCTGTCACCATATTTTCTTTACATAGTTGTTGCAATGAGTGATAATTTAAGTGACCAAATCGCTCATGCCAAAGTTTGCTCAAGTTATCACTATGAGCAACAAAAACTGAAAGGAAAGGTGATGACCCAAAGTTGTTAAACTTGTACAACCTCGTAATATCATCAACAATTCCGGTAGCTAGGACCTGTTGAGGATATTTAAAATCCTTGATTACAACTTGGTGAGGTGTAAAGGTCACAGTTTTACCTTCACCAGAATGAGTGATCTGATAGACTGATAACAAATTGCAGAAAATTCTTGGAACACATAATACATCACTAAAATGACTATTATCTACTGGAACTGTTCCATCTCCTACAACACTTAGAGATCTATCATCATCAACAAATATTTGTTTGGTGTTACATTCATGCATAGTAGAAAAGATAGCTTGATCCTTAGCCATATGATAAGATGCTCCAGAATCAATGAGCCATTCATTTGAAGTAGAAGAAGAAGATGCATTATAAGAATAACTAGAAGCACAAAGTGCATGTCCATGAGAGGCAGATTCTGAAGGCGAATCTAGGCTGATGTGGTGCTTCTTCATTGCTGCTTCCAAGGCTGTCATCTTCTTGAAACACTTAGATTCATCATGATTATCTTTCCCGCAATAGTTGCAATGACGCTTAGTCTTCTTGCCTTTTGGCTTGGATCCTTTGTCATTTGTTAAAGGAGTTGACTGAGAGGGTTTTGGATCCTTGTTTGACTTATTATTGCGAAAATTTTGTTTCTTAGAAGGCTTGGACTTTTCTTTCTGTTGGGACAATACGGCTTTCCCATATGTATCTGCATTGTTGATTATTCCAAGATGAATGAGTTTATCTTGTTCCCTAATCAAGGAATCACAAAATGATTCAAGACTAGGCTCTTGATAGCTAGCTGCATTCAAGGATGCTTTCATGGAGTAAAATGTAGATACAAAAACAGAATATGCAGGTCCAAGTTTGGAAAGAATATGATAAATGCATTGTTTGTCTTCCCTCTCAATCTTACATTCTGCACATAAGAGCTTAAGAGTTTTGTACTTAGATAAATAATCTTGAATGCATGAAAAGTCACTTGGATTTAAAGAAATCAACTCATTTTCGAGTTGGTGACCTCGAATTTCATTGTGTTTACCAAACACAGATTCCAATTTGTCCCAAGCAGCATTAGGTTCATCAATTCCAAATATGTGGAATCTCAAATCAGTAGAGATTGACATCCCAATCAATCCACGAGCTTCATCACATCTATTTGCCCATTTTATTTTATTATCATCATGAGTTGGTTCTTTTTCTTTCCCTGTGGTAATTCTGAAAAGTCCCCTACTTCGTAGAACATCCTCCATACGAGATTTCCATGAGAAATAGTTGGAACTGTTAAGTAGAATATCATAATGGGCGGCCATATTTGTAAATTAATGGCTGTAAAAGCAGAAACCAATAATCTGGATGTGAAGAGTTTGAAAAAATAGGCGGTTTAAAAAAAAAAGGCACTGAAAACTGACTCTGTATGATGAAGTTATGCTTGAACAAAGAAACTGTTGAAGATGTCCCCAATAGTGACGTGGTAGCTAGAGAATGTCCAGCAAAAAAATGAACCCCCCTCTTCCCAAGATGAACCTTTTGACAATCACTTTACAAGAAAGTTGCTTTAAATGAACCACTTTTGTAAAATAAGTGATTTCACTTTTACAATGATATTATTTTTAAATAGTGCAACAATAAAAAAACTTAAGTGACTCACTTGTATTTTTATTTTTTATTATTTAAGTGAGATGCACTTTTACAATAAAGTAACTTGAAATTAGAAATTGCATGCATTTTTTATTTTAAAAGTAACTTCCGAAGACTTCAACTCAAGATCTTTTAAGGAATAAAGCAACTTTGAAGCAAGTGAGCTAGATTAAAAGGTATGTAAAATATGGGAATGAGGAAGGGTTTTTTTTTTTTAACTTTTCTTGCTCGGTTTGCGTGCTTGCCTTTTTTCCTGCAAAACAAACCACAAATCGAAACAACAAAACTTTTCCACACTTATGGAGTTAGATCTTGTTAGCTTGCCCAGAAAGTCTACGTTTTCTCTCTGTTTTTGATTTGCCGAGATCGCGCAAGGTGCACGGCAAAGAGCATACGCAGCCGAGAAAAACCCTTTTGTCAAGGAGAAAGTTATCCATTTTGGCATACCAAGCTCTAGGAGCTTGCTTAAGGCCATATAAGGATTTCTTAAGGCGGCAGACAAGGCTGGAGTTATTCTGAACATAGCCAGGAGGTTGTTCCATGTAAATTTCCTCCTGTAAATCACCATGTAAGAAGGCGGACTTGACATCCATTTGATGGACTTCTCAGTTGTGTAAGGCTGCAAGGGAAAGAACAAGGCGGATGGAGTTCATTTTACGACGGGAGCAAAGGTTTCATTGTAATCAATCCCAACAACTTGGGAAAAACCTTTGGCAACTAACCTTGCCTTAAATCTTTCAACACTTCCATCTGATGCATACTTAGTTCTGTAGACCCATTTACATCTGACAAGTTTTCTTCCTTTTGGAAGAGGTACAAGATCCCAAGTATCGTTCGCCATTAAGAAACGATATTTTTCATCCATGGTTGCATCCCAATCTGGATTCCCTGAAGCTTCTGCAAAAGTTTCTGGATCATGATTCTCGGAAACTTGAGCCAAAAGAGAAGAGGCTCGCTGAAACTGAGAATGTGTTCGACGTTGATCTCTAGGATCACCGGCAAGATCACCAGCTGTTTCACATGTTGAACGGACCCATCGAGGAAGCACTTGTGCTGGTGCAACTGGAGGAACATGAGCTGGCAGAGGTGGATTTTCATCCTCATTGTCATCATCAGAAACTGGAGTTGGAAACCTGTCAAGGAAGTTGGAAGAAGAAGAAGGAGCCACAAACACCGAATCAGGCTCGTAGGCCAAAGATGGCACAGTCGCCGAGTTAGGCTTGCAGGCCAAGAGATTTTCATCAAATTTAACATCTCTTCTAATGATTATAGCATGAGAATGTGGTTGAAGAAGTCTATAACCTTTTACATCTTCAGAATATCCAACAAATATGCACTTTTCACTTTTAGGTTGCAATGCTTTCCGTTTTTCATCCGGAATGTGAACCCATGCTTCACTACCAAACACACGGAAGTGACTTACATCAGGTTTAGTTTTACTCCATGCTTCTTCCGGTGTTATACCTTGTAATGCTTCAGTGGGGGTGCGATTAACTATGTAATTTGCACAATTAATGGCTTCAGCCCAAAATTGAAGACTTAGCCCCTTAGATTGGATCATACAATTAGCCATTTCTTTTAAAGTGCAGTTCTTCCGCTCAGCTACACCATTTTCTTGTGGTGTATATGGAACAGTGTGCTGTTGTTGGATGCCTTGTTCAGTGCAGAAAGTAGTGAACTGTTTGTTAACATATTCTTCTCCATTGTCAGATCTTAACTTAATAATTTGATGACCAGATTGTTTTTCAACAAGGGCCTTGTAGGCCAAAAACATGTTAAATACTTCGCTCTTAAGTTTTAGGAAATAAACCCAAGTGCGTCTGGTGTAATCATCAATGAAAGTTAAGAAATATTTGAAACCAGAAAAGGAAGCAAATGGAAGAGGACCACACAAGTCACTATGCACAAGCTCCAAGGGAACCGAGGCATGCCAAGAGGCACGTTTGTCAAAACTGTCCCGATGATGTTTTCCAAGTACACAACCAGAGCAAACACCATCTCTGCAAGATACCATCGGAAGACCTGTCACCATATTTTCTTTACATAGTTGTTGCAATGAGCGATAATTTAAGTGACCAAATCGCTCATGCCAAAGTTTGCTCAAGTTATCACTATGAGCAATAAAAAATGAAGGGAAAGGTGATGACCCAAAGTTGTTAAACTTGTACAACCTCGTAATATCATCAACAATTCCGGTAGCTAGGACCTGTTGAGAATCTTTAAAATCCTTGATTACAACTTGATGAGGTGTAAAGGTCACAGTTTTACCTTCACCAGAATGAGTGATCTGATAGATTGATAACAAATTGCAGGAAATTCTTGGAACACATAGTACATCACTAAAATGACTATTATCTACTGGAACTGTTCCAGCTCCTACAACACTTAGAGATCTATCATCACCAACAAATATTTGTTTGGTGTTACATTCATGCATAGTAGAAAAGATGGCTTGATCCTTAGCCATATGATAAGATGCTCTAGAATCAATGAGCCATTCATTTAAAGTAGAAAAAGAAGATGCATTATAAGAATAACCAGAAGCACAAAGTGCATGTCCATGAGAGGCAAATTCTGAAGGCGAATCTAGGCTGATGTGGTGCTTCTTCATTGCTGCTTCCAAGGCTGCCATCTTCTTGAAACACTTAGATTCATCATGATTATCTTTCCCGCAATAGTTGCAATGACGCTTAGTCTTCTTGCCTTTTGGCTTGGATCCTTTGTCATTTTTTAAAGGAGTTGACTGAGAGGGTTTTGGATCCTTGTTTAACTTATTATTGCAAAAAAAAAAATTCTTGGAAGGATTGGACTTTTCTTTCTGTTGGGACAATAAGGCTTTCCCATATGTATCTGCATTGTTGATTATTCCAAGATGAATGAGTTTATCTTGTTCCCTAATCAAGGAATCACAAAATGATTCAAGACTAGGCTCTTGATAGCTAGCTGCATTCAAGGATGCTTTCATGGAGTAAAATGTAGATACAAAAACAAAATATGCAGGTC
The DNA here is from genome assembly GCA_027924585.1 of Larix kaempferi. Classification (NCBI taxonomy): domain Eukaryota; kingdom Viridiplantae; phylum Streptophyta; class Pinopsida; order Pinales; family Pinaceae; genus Larix; species Larix kaempferi. The sequence continues at coordinate 13,753,461 of BSBM01000017.1, read as the reverse complement.
CAAGTTTGGAAATAATATGATAAATGCATTGTTTGTCTTCCCTCTCAATCTTACATTCTGCACATAAGAGCTTAAGAGTTTTGTACTTAGATAAATAATCTTGAATGCATGAAAAGTCACTTGGATTTAAAGAAATCAACTCATTTTCGAGTTGGTGACCTCGAATTTCATTGTGTTTACCAAACACAGATTCCAATTTGTCCCAAGCAGCATTAGGTTCATTAATTCCAGATATGTGGAATCGCAAATCAGTAGAGATTGACATCCCAATCAATCCACAAGCTTCATCACATCTATTTGCCCATTTTATTTTCTTATCATCATGAGTGGGTTCTTTTTCTTTCCCTGTGGTAATTCTGAAAAGTCTCCTACTTCGTAGAACATCCTCCATACGAGATTTCCATGAGAAATAGTTGGAACTGTTAAGTAGAATATCATAATGGGCGGCCATATTTGTAAATTAATGGCTGTAAAAGCAGAAACCAATAATTTGGATGTGAAGAGCTCGAAAAAATAGGCGGTTTAAAAAAAAACGGCACTGAAAACTGACTCTGTATGATGAAGTTATGCTTGAACAAAGAAACTGTTGAAGATGTCCCCAATAGTGACATGGTAGCTAGAGAATGTCCAGCAAAAAAAAAAAAACCCCTCTTCCCAAGATGAACCTTTTGACAATCACTTTACAAGAAAGTTGCTTTAAATGAACCACTTTTGTAAAATAAGTGATTTCTCTTTTACAATGATATTATTTTTAAATAGTGCAACAATAAAAAAACTTAAGTGACTCACTTGTATTTTTATTTTTTATTATTTAAGTGAGATGCACTTTTACAATAAAGTAACTTGAAATTAGAAATTGCATGCACTTTTTCTTTTAAAAGTAACTTCCGAAGATTTGAACTCAAGAGCTTTTAAGGAATAAAGCAACTTTGAACCAAGTGAGCTAGATTAAAAGGTATGTAAAATATGGGAATGAGGAAAGGGTTTTTTTTTTCTCTTCTTGTTCGGTTTGCGTGCTTGCCCTTTTTCCTGCAAAACAAACCACACAACAAAACTTTTCCACACTTGTGGAGTTAGATCTTGTTAGCTTGCCCAGAAAGTCTACGTTTTCTCTCTGTTTCTGATTTGCCGAGATCGCGCAAGGTGCACGGCAAAGAGCATACGCAGCGGAGAAAAACCATTTCCCTTTCTGTTTCTGATTTGCCGAGATCGCTCAAGGTGCACGGCAAAGAGCATACGCAGACGGGAAAGCAACAATCCAAACCCAAAAAAAATCTAACAGTAAAAAAATATGAAATATGAGATTTTTTTCTTTTCAAAAAACGAAAATAAAAAAATGCGTCACTGTAACATTATACCTTTAGATCTGATGAAATACGCGTTTCTGGAGCAACCGGGAACCGTTTTCGATCAAACGAAAACTATTTCCCAATGGAAACGACGCTCCGGACGCAATGGAACACCTCCCACAGCCCAGAAATGCACAAAAATACCAGAACTAGAAACCCTTTCGAGTTTCGGCAACAGCAGTTCAAGATCTAGATCATAACCAGAAGCGGCACTTCATAAAAGCTCTGATACCAAGTTAGGGTACACAAGGTACTACCAAAGGACTGAACACCAAGAGCAACCACTTCACACAAACAGATCACAGATCAACACACCGATGTTTTGACGTGGTTTAAACCCTCTTGAGGGAAACACTCCACGACCTCGGCCAAATAGCTTCTACGGGACAATTTATTATGCAAAGAAAGAAAGTTACAAATGAGCTTCTCATAATCGATCAACTAAACAATGACTCTCCATGCTCTTTAAATAGAGATCATGGACCTATCGGGTGTTAAGCCACGGATCAAGGTTAGGTTTAATCTAAGAGAAGTTGAGCCGTCGGATCACTCTATGTCGGAAACATATCGTGACCGTCGGATTAAGTATTTACAAATGCATACTAATGCATACTAAAGAAACACACTATCTCTAACGGATATATTACACAAGTTGATCTTAACTAACTCCTTAGTGTCTAAATATCCTAACACTTAAACCGCTTGCCACTTACCTTTTTTGGTGATAAAATTCCACACTGATTTACCTGTTAACGCCCTACCAAAACTAAACAACTCCTTTATTCCCCAACCTCCTATTTCTTTGGGTTTATAAATTGATCTCCAATCTACCGAATGAATACTTTTTTTTTTCTGATTTCCCTTTCCACGGGAAATTGAAAAAGATATTTCACAACTTGTTCAATACTCCTTTGGGAATCTGAGCTATAAGCATCTAGTAAACTAGAATAGCATTAATTACTTACTTAATTAGAACAACTTTGCCTCCTCTTGAAAGAAATCCGTTACACCAAAAATTATTTCTTACTTCCACTTTAGATATTATCCACGCCCAATCTCTTTTAATGTAATTATTTGGTTTCAAGTTTAAACCCAAGTACTTAAATCTTCATTATAAATCTTTATGCTTAATTGGTAAGCTTCCTTGTAGAATTTGGAGTTCTTGCTCTTCTATCCCATTATGGTAACAAGCAGAAATTCGAGGTTCATACATGCTAGAATTTGATAGTCCATATAGGAAAAATTTGACACGAATTTCGAGACTGTTGCACAAAACTCTAAGCAACTTCAGCAAAAAATCGAGGCAGCTTGTTGTCTACTGGTTGAGATAAATTGTACTCTAAAATTTGTATTAATTGTTGTACCTTTCATTTAAGAAGAAATAACAATACTCTCTCGAACAGGTTTTCCCCCTTGCAGGTTTTTCCTGGGCAGTTTTGCCAAAAATTATGGAGTCCACTAAATTTTTGTGTCTGAAATGTTATGTGAAGAATGTGTTATATGCTCAGATTTTAAATGGTCGAACATCTTTATGTGCTTTAAGTTCAGATGGTTCATGAATAACATCTTATTTGCAACAATTAGTTGAATGAGATTAAATATTGAACTGTGATTATCCGTGCATAACTTAAAGTCTGTTTGATAAGTGAAATTCCTACATACACTTTGGACATGCATGATGCATATGTTATTGGGGATGTAGAGCATTCAAAGCATACTGAGAAAAAGAGCTTTCAAAGCATAGAGAAAAAAAGATCATTACATCTACCAATCACCATTGTTAACCCTATGTGTTAACAAGGAGACCAAGGCAAACATGTAACACCCCTAAAAACTAATTAAGGATTAGAATTCTTAATCTATCATTAACTACTAATGAAGTATTAATAAATTAGATTAATTCAATGTCAAAAATAAATAAGAGAAATATTAATAAAGTAAATTAGCAATTAGTCTACGTTAGGTTAATTAAACTTGATTAAATAAAGTACGATGCATAAAGGCCATGTGGCCCTCATGCATATAATTCTTTTTATAAAATTAAAAATTGAATTTCCCGCTTAATTAGAGGAATTGGGGGCAGATTTGGGGGGTTGTTGGCAGTTTATTGTTTGGGGATTGTTGGCATTTTGTTGTTTTAGGGTTGTTTGTTGATTGTGGAGGGTGTTATTCAGTTGTGGGGAGTCATACTCTTGTGGTAGGTCCTATGTTGTGATAGATGTTGGTAATCCATCTTAGGGGGGATAATCGTGTTGTTGTACAAGTGGGAGTTAAAAGGAAGGGTGTGTAAGGAGGAGAGGGTAAATTTGGTTGGCATAGTATTAGTTGTTGGGGGCTCAGGGGTCCTTAGCTGAAAGTAGGAGAGAATAAATTTGGTTGGCATAGTATTAGTTGTTGGGGGCTCGAGGGTCCTTAGCTTTCAACTAAGGAGTTTGGTTGGGACGAGAATTGTTCCCCGCACACTAGTTGCGGTGATCGAGAAGATGGAAGAGAAAATCAACCAAAAAAGGACCATTCTTCCGAAACAATTACTCCCGGATAGAGGGTATGCCTAGTTCTTTATTCAAATTAATAGTTAGATTAATAGCAGAATTTTGTTAGCTATTTATTTTTAAGAAATGATAGATTAATGCCAAACTTAAATTTGAAGTTAGTTATCTGCAGTTGAAATTTAAACCCCTTTAATTGTTTCTTGCCTGTAAATTTATAAAGAACTATAGTTTAAGGAAGGTTAACTCCTGTATTGCCAGATGAATCATTACAAAACATTAACATTTTTCATTTGGTAAAGAAACACTTGATCACTCACATTGCAAAGAAAACCAATATGATGTATAATGCTTTGGTTCATTTATATTAGAGTTCTGGTGTCTCTAGAGAGATGCTCTTGAAAAACATGCTTTTAGTTATTCACATTAGTAACATAGATTACAATTGCGATCTACCTAGCAAAGGTCACAAAGTTGAAAGATCAATGGGTTGCCATGGGGATAAAAGTGGGAGAGAGAGTTAAAAGTTCATCGACTTGAATGGATTTGCTCCATCTTTCAAACCTTTGTCCGAAGTGTTTGTGCTTACCATTTACTTATGATAAGTTTTGGCACGACTTTGTGCAATTAGAGATTTGGAATCGTAGTCAACAAAGAAAAAAGCAGAAGGCGTGCCCCTCATTGAGAGGATGGGGAAGGGAAACAAGAAAAACACAAGGGTAAGGAAAATTTATCATTGCAAGAATGATTCGAGTAAGATGAAATGTTTTAGACATCATTAGATGGAATGTTTTGTTTTGTTCTTAGATCGAGTAAAAAAAAAATCTTTTAGTTTCTTGCATCACAAATCTTCAAAGTAGAGTTGCATTTGACGGATAGTGGTGCACTATCAATGACTTAGTCTAGCAAGTCCATTGACTTTGGCTAGAGGTGTGCAAGAGGGTGGCCTCTGCAGGATATTCGTTGATCATATGGTGCTTGTACATACCAATTAGACATTGGGTGAGCCTTCAAGCTTTAAGGAGACACGCAAAAAAGGTAAAGCAGTATGCCAGGGAGATAAGTTCCAAACCAACTATGGAATCAATGATTGATTCAAATCTTGCAACTAATTGATATTTGAGGACTATCAAGAGAGGGTTGTTAGACTTTCTCAGAATAAGGGAATTGACCTTTACAAGATTCTTGCTCCAACTACCAGAGGACTTTTTTGGACAGAGTGTCTTGACTATGTTGAGGGTTTTGTTGCGGAGTGGTTTTCAGGTGCATGTGTGAGATACCCATGTTTACAATTTGTTGGAGCCTTTGTTTGGATCGTAGTTTGCACTACGAGTTTGGTATTTTATGATGGATGATATGTGTGCAAATTTGTATCTTTGTGAAATTGATAGATTTGATCCACTTGTCTTCATCTTGTATGCAGATACGTTCATCTTTGCTATTTGTATGTGTGATGTTGATAAATTTTCAAGTCTGAAGAAAACATGGATGTTTGATTGATTGCATTGTTTAATTTACATTTGATTTTGTCTTGCTATCTCACAACCACAGAATACCTGTGGCTAACATGCAAGTGCACGTAAGTGCTACATTTCGTAACATGGTCCCCTGTTTTTTCAAGGAATTGTAACATGCTCCCTATACAACAACAGATGAAGGAAAATGTCAACGCACCTAAAATTCATTGGCTTTGATTGACCCAGAACATTTTAATTCTTATGAAGTTATCCATTTCTCTTATAAGTCATTAGTGCTGTGATAATCCCAAGAGAATGAAACTGATGATGGTTGGATAATGCTTCAGTGAGTGCACTTTATTAAGTTCTACAGTGTAGTGAATTCGGGAAAGACACTAACCATTTCGCCCTGATTTTTTTTATAGCCGATGCTGAAAACTCTCAAATGGTAGCATTTCACGAGAACTGCAATAAATGCAAGGTTAGTTGTTCATTTCGTAATACAACTCTCTAATTCAGTTTGAAAGATATAGACATAAACCTCAAGCCGATCCAACCATCCCAAATGATCTCTCCTTATCTCCTAGATTATGCAATATCGTTTTGGGTTGGATTGAATGCAGCGCAACTACAAATTATGAGTTTCCATTACAGCAGTTGGCTAGAAATTCCCTGCTGTAATGGAATTACAAGACATCTAGAGAGACCAGAAACCACATTCTAGTTTGATTTTTCTGGAATAGAAAGCATAGAAAAACATGTATTTCTTCAGCAAAAGCAAGTTGAGTGTGATCAATAGGCAACATACCAAATGAGGCAAGCTCAGTGCTTACACTGTGCAGTAGACTCCCTAGTTATAAAAGTAATAAAATCACAACACAAACCAATGCAACTAAGAAATGTTTACAACACACGTTTTTAAAGGAGTGCCATGCATTAGAAATATCGATAAAATATCAGCTAAAATATCACTTGTCTTGGTTAAAAACAAATATACTGTCATAACACACCATACTTGAATAATAATTCGTCTTTCGAAAGAGTAAACCTTTGCTTTTAATCTAGCACGCAAATATTTTTGATCTAAATAGCCAAATTCTCGGGTGTGCACCTATTTTCAAATCCTTAGTTTAATATGTTGGAAAAAAAAAAGAGCATGCATAATCTGATGTTTCAACGGAATATAAAATGAAAAACCAAATAAAAATTCCTTTCCTCACGTTGGGAATAATTCTAAGGAAAATAAATCATTTTTGTCCCGCAAGAAAATGCCGCCATGCATTTGGAGTACAATGACGCTTCTGAAAAAGATTATCATTTTGATAAATATGCTTATATCCCATGTATTAATGCTTTGGACTACATGGCACTTTACTCAATGAAAAAAATGAGAAAAAGCTTTCCCGGTTTAGTCTGCATCCATGTCTTCTTGTGCTGCCTTAGCCGCTGCCTTGGCCTCTTCTAAAAGATCTGCTGGCACCTACAAAAATGCATTGCCACTGAAAATCAAGTAATTTTCATTGTAAACAGAATCTAAGCCAAATTTCACTCGATTAAGGTGTGTTTAATAAGATTTGAAAAATTCGCGTGAGATGTATGCGTCACGTGAACTCTTTGGTGAAGAACGACGTATGAAAGTGGAATAATATATATTTTATTTTGTTCTTTGGGAAAGTTTGTCGTGTCTTGAAGAAAGTTCGTTGTTTTATAAAGGTGGATCGTGGTTTTCTGTTGAGACATAGATCATGGTAATATTGTTTCAAAATATTATTAGTTCCAACATATCGTAATATTCACCTACTATTGAAATCGTTTCGTGTTGACTTTTAATCAATCTGTAGTTGACTTTTAATTTTTTTCCTTCATTGGTATAGTTCAAAACATAAGAAACAAATAATAATTATTTTTTATTAAAACTTCATAAGAAAATTTAATTATTAACTTCATAAGAAAATGCGATAGAATGTTTGAGGTCTTATTGAAAAGAAAATTTCAATATTACTTCATTGAAAGTATAAATTTTTTCTAGTACATTTATATTGATGAATATTTTTAGGTTGGATTAATGCTACAGTTGCATTAGTGCATAACTCGATGAATGCATAGCTCTGACCTCTGACAAAGTGGCAGAGCATAAGCAATTACTTATTGCATTTATTACAATATGACCCTTCACCACCACCGCTCGATCGCCTCTTCTCTTCGGCACCGACTCTCATGCTAACTAGCATTTAGAATATTACTCCTTGAAGGATCAAAAAGTACCTAGATCAGCCCATGATCAAACTTCAACAAAGAACTCGATGTCGTGGAGTCAACCTATGAACGACCTCAATTGAATCCATATCTTGAATCTAGATCTGTTACTGATAGCTTTGCAATTAGATTTGCTAGTCAAACCAGGTAAGAAATGTCTGCTACTTTGCAATGAGATTTCCTTTATGTATGTATGAATTTTTTTAAACTTTTGTAGCATATATCATTCAAAAGTATACACCTACATAAGTAATCTAATTTGCACCTACATAAGTCCCCATCTAATTTGCAGAAATTTTGCCTCCAATTTTGGTGTCACCGTACCTTCCTCCTCTACAACCACTGTCACAACCTCCCCCTCTATGTCTTCCTGTAAAAGGTTCATCTAGTTCTTCAATTTATTTTTCTTTAACATATATTATTCTTGGATCAGTGATCCTAAAACTTTTTCAAATATGGGAACTTCATTCCGAGAAGACACATGTAATGAAGTTACAAAATTCCAACATAAATCAGGCAAACTATTGAACAGAATGGTTACAAACTACTTATCTTTAATTTCTATATCAATTGATAACAACTCACTCTTCAATGCCTGCAATTTTCAAACATGATTTGTCACTGACTCTAATGCTACCATTTTCAAACTTATTAATTTGTTTCTCAATCATAACTGAGAAACATATTAATAAGTTATCAATAATTGTAGATACATTGTAGTCAGCAATTGTTAGCTTTGATTGTTCAGATAAACAGTGTCAAGGACAGAGGGGGAGGAACATCAAGAAAATAATTTTAGATAATAATTGATGACTACAGAAGAAATATGTTACACATTTATAGATCCAATTGTGAATATGATCCAATCTGGAAATAGTGACTCGTAGTCTCTGAGAGATCTATGCGGCAATTGGCATTTTGATTGGAAAAGTCAAATGGCCTCCCTTAGAGAGAGGCTAATTCAGGTATCTTCAAAAGTTCAAACAAATCCATATTCTTGTGGAGAAGAGGTGTATTTAAATGAATCCCTTCTTCACATGGTATGATCTGGGACGTAAAAAGTGGTTCCAAAAATTATCAAAAGATCATGGGAGGTCTTAAAGTTATCCTAAAGAAGTATTCTATAAATGGCACAAAGGATGTTAGGAGGCAAATCTTGCACATTGTTCAACTCAATGCTTACTTCAATAGTATGATGCCAAAGAGGACAAATTATTTCTTGTATAAGTGAACCTCAACAGGTAGTTGAGTGTGCACAAGGATAAACTCTAGAGATTCAAGTTTCAACCCCAGATACTACAATAATTGTCATTGATTGTAAGTGCCTCACCTACTAAGAGGGATGGTCCACAATACCTCAAGTGCTAAGAGACATTGGTCCACATTAGATTTTTTGACACAATTAAGAGGAACACATTTACCTTTATGAAAGAGTAGAGGCCAGCTCATGGGCATAACATTCTGCTTCGATCAAGATTAGCTACAAAATATTTGAAAGCAATGGTATGTCTTTCGATGGTAGAAGCAAAGGATTTATATCATAACAATAGAAAGGATCTTGCTACAATGTTGAAATGGTCATAATAGTAGTGCCCATTGACAACATACCTAAGGACAGTATGATATGTTAGGGGCAATCAATTCAATATTTTTTGAGCATCTTAATATTGAAAATCAAGGACTTGAATATATCTAATAATTTTGTATCATTGTCGAAATGTATTTTCCTATTTTGTAGTTATATAATATGTCGTGGATTTTTTCATATGTTATAACCTCAAGTTCGTCCTAAACCCATACCCTCATTTCCACCTACCCCCGTCCCCATATAGAGTAAAAGCATAAATTGCTTTTTAAAGGTAGATGGATACATGTCTAAATCATAACTATAATACCAAAGGTTAGTCATTCCCATTGCTTGCAAGTTGCAATAGATGGTATCCTCTTATAGATACATAAGTGTGCTTATAGAAATTGTGAATTATTTCTGATGCTAGTCTTTCTTAGTATCAATTCAGCCTTATTTTATAGGTGATAAGTGACAAGTTGGTGAAATTTTACGTTTCAGCTCAATATGGCTAGTGAATTGCCAAGTGACTGCAGATTTGCTAAAAACCCCCACCCTTATTCACCATCATTCTTCTCAATTCCAACTGTCAGATTTTTACAGAGCTTTTCCCAAGTCTACATTGAACCCTTGCACTCAAGCCTCATGAAGTCATTCATCAAGTCAAGTTTTTCAACATCGCCTAAGATATTAGGATAATAACTCCCAATAACCCCAAAAATAACACTATAAAATGATAATATACAATTGCATAAACGAATGCCTATAATAATCTGCTAATATACTTAATCTCACCCATTACTCGTAGCCAGAGTTCCAAGCCAACCTACTATTTATGTATATTTATACAAGAAAACCTTTATTAAAGTCACACACACAATTGTATATGATCGTTTGATTTGTTATCTATGGGTTATTGGGAGTTTCCTCCTAATATCTTAGAGGTTACTTTGTAACTTGTCACTATTATTATACTTGGGAATGCCATGCTCCTCGTCTATATTTGGCAGGTTCAGTGGTTATAATGTCTTTGAGTAATTTGGATGATAAGACACTCAACTATACTATGTTTCATTTACATCATTTATAGCCCCATAATACAATTATGCCGGTTTGACCATATAAAAATAACATTAATTGCATGTTGGTCACATCTTACTAACACATAACATTAAATGAACACTCAACAGCACAGACCAACATGTAAACCAACACACATATATGTAAATTAAAACATGTCCAGAAAGAAAACCTAACCTAGAAAAAATTGAAAAACAAGATAGAAATTTCAGAAACAGGGAAAAGAAAAAAGGAATTTATTTTTTTGAAAACAGGCTGCAGCAATATCTGAAACAACCTTCATTCTATTTTGATCATCAATTACAGAGTATAGCTCTATTAAGCATACTATAGGAAACCACCAGGCCTATTCACTTTAACATTTTCCTTAAAGAAAACTAAGGACCACATATTTATGCAAGAGAATCAAACTTAAAGACATTAACATGTCTATTGACAAGATTATTTGCTACTGAATAATTCTCAACCATTTATAGAACACATTGGAGACAGCGGAAGAGGAATATTATGCTTCTTGTATATCCTTCAGAGTCTGACACTATAATAAAGAGATTAAGAATGAAAATATGATAGCTCATATAATGGCAAACCATAGATAGATGACTTGGTCTGACTCATATCAAGAAAGTAAACATTATAAAAGAAACTTGGTATTATACTGCAATGTTAGCATTTCTGGCTTCTAACATACCTTTTGATGCTGCTTTTTTGATTCATCACAAATCCAGCTCATTTCCAACTCAAATGCTTTATCCTTTGCTTCATCATGTACTCCGTATATGCTGGAAATGCCATGCATTCCACATACGATCATTATCAAAGAATCAAATATGCTTAGGCCATATGGCAAGAACAGAACATTATGTGTATAGCATGCCAGTAGCATTCTAACAGGTACACAAACTTCCACTTTGCAAATGAAAAACAATTTGGTAAATAATAGTTTTACTAACTCCACCTCATAGTTTGTTTCTCGTGCCATCTATAAAACAAGAAATAACAAAAAAAATACAATGAAAATGTAAATTCGGTAAAGTCTGCTGTTATCTATCCTATTTTATGTGCCCATCTGCAATGGTGATTCCAGTTCTAAGATAATGTTATACCCACTCTAAATTTAAAACATTCCTCAATGCTATAGAGTAAGTTATCTAATGTCTACCTGTATAAAGAAGTCAGATGTTTCTCACATTAGTTTTTTAAGCTGCCATGATTTCCAAGTAGATGACGGACCCACTGTTCTTTGTAAGTGAATAAATTTGTATTGTAGCACTAGGCAGCTGTGATATTTTCCAACCGGTATACTACATTCAAACCCATATGGATAGTGATCAACTTATCAGCACCACTAAAAGAGAGGAAAAAGCATTTATATATACCACTTCTACATTGCTGCTACCAGGAGGACTTCGAAGCGAAGAAACAGTGTAACTGCATTTCTTTTGAAAGCTTAACACATGCCAGAAAATGGGGTACAAACTCTTTGATTATGGGCAGATCAGAAATCATTGAAAAGAAAAGATGATTATTCCAATCAGTCCAATAAGAAGCAATTCTCAGCTTGGATCCATGTGATAGTTAAAGAACAAGGTACATTTGCACAGTTGCAAACATGCACAAGATTATTTTTGAAGAAACTAAACTTATATTACTTCGTATTTTCAATAAGCTTATAACAAGTGTTATATTCAACTAAGATTTAGTGATCAAACCAGAAGTCTCATTAAAATGAAAAATATAAGTCACCTGACACAGGAACACACAGACATACAGACACAGGTGTCCAACACAAGACATGTCCAAAAGCAACTTCCACCATCAACAACCTTACCTATAGGCACTACTCTTATGGTTACAAATTTACACATAATTGTTGTCTTGACTTAGTTTCTTGTTCTTGGAGCTTCTATTTCGAACAACAGTGACTCCACTTCCAACACACAACTAGTAACAAAGACACTTGGACCTGGAAGAGGAAAACTGACTCCCTTTTATCCCCTTGGGCCCCTTGATAATTGAGCCATAGTTTCTATGATATAGAAAGAACGTTGTTTTTCAACAAATGACAATTGTAGAAAATTGATCACCAAATTTAGATGCAAGTTGCAACAAACCTATGCTACCGGATCCATCAGGGGTCACTCAGGGATCTGCAGATCCGCGGCCAGGATCCACGACGGAACCGTACCTAAACCAGATTCTTTGAAAACAGAAACGGATCCAACCAGAGGTAAACGGATCCTATGATTCTTTTATTGTTTTTCCTGTTCTTTCGGCATTTGTCTGCAGCTGCATTTTGCCATACTTTCGTGTAGTTTTACTGCAGCCTCCTTTCACGTTACCCCACAAGGCAGCAATAAAGTGGAAAGACTGACAACCATCAGGTGAGTAGCTTGGACTTTGGACCAGCGGTGGCATCAACCCAGCAGGCGACGACTGAAGACAATCCAGTGTCGAGCGGGTAGCTTGATGTTTAGCTAAGTCCAAAGATTTGTCAGATGTCTTTTTCTCTATGTTACTAAGTTTTTCTATGGGTTTAACTTTTTAACTTCGTGTAACAATAAAGTTAAGGTATACAAATTAAAGTTAATTTAAAGTATTCTAAAATTAACAAAGACTGACAACCATCAGGCGAGTAGCTTGGACTTTGGACCAGCGGTGGCATCAACCCAGCAGGCGACCACTGACGACAATCCAGTGTCGAGCGGGTAGCTTGGTGTTTAGCTAAGTCAAAAGATTTGTCGGATATCTTTTTCTCTATGTTACGAAGTTTCTCTATGGGTTTAACTTTTTAACTTCGTGTAACAATAAAGTTAAGGTATAAAAATTGAAGTTAATTTAAAGTATTCTAAAATTAACACATTTTAACTTGCATAATATATTTTAAGTAATAAAGTTAAAAACTATAAAATAATAATGTTAAATCATAAAATTAAAAATTTTAATGTTATAATAAATTCATATATTTTTAAAATATATTGTAAATTTAATAATATATATATATATATATATATACACAATAGAATTATATATAGTTATAATTTTCTATATATTAAAATCTGGCGGATCCGCATCTGGATCCGTATTTTTATCTGTATCCTGGTAACCTAGCAACAAACACTTAAAATCTCAAGCTTCTCCTTGTTTGCACATAGTTGCAAGCTTTTCTTGAATGGGGGTGTACGAAATGAAAGCCAAAAGACTCCTTTATTACATGATTTTTCTCACGTTGTGTATCAAGCAAGTCAAGGCACATGAGGCCTACATGTCTAACACCTATGGAACACACATCCCACGGAGAACATGTGCCGTATATGTACATTCAAGAGGAGTATATCAAGTGAATCCATGTACCTGTCATGAGTATTGACACACAAGGGGTAGACCAACCACATCTCTTGGTATATGTGATGTTGTATTCTATCAATGTAAGTGTCTATATATTTGTTGAGAGGAGTGATAGATCAGTAGAAGAGAAGAGATTTCCAGCAAAGAATGGTGGTGTCTAAAGACACATTTGCACTTAAGCATAATGAGCCAAGCTCATCAAGAGCAATGATCGAAAAATGTGATCCTCAACATGATGATAGACCGATCAAAGAGATCATCTATAAATAGGTTCAAGTAGAAGCCCAACCCAACAATCACAAGACCCAGTTAGTTACAACTAACCATAACCGTACATAAATCGTGGGTCAGAGTACCCAAAGTGGACATAGTTAATTCATATTTTAGTCAATGGTCGACACCCTTCAACAGTCGACTTCCTCGGCGGCCGGCTCCCTTCAATGGCAGACACCCTCCAAAGGTTCCAACGCCCCCCCCATAAACTCAGCTTGGTGGAAAGAACAAATTATACAGTATTCCACCCTTAATTTGATGATACAGTAACACAACTATCACCACCAAATTGATCAAGCACTAGTACAATAAACACTCCTCGAAGAAGTCTGAAACATTATCACTGTCGTCGTCAAACTCAACGCAATCGTCAAAATATTTTGCAATACTACTATCCAAATATAATCCTAGTCGATCAAACAACTAGACAACAAAAAAACACAAACCAATCGAGTAGCTGACTAGCCAATAGCACAACAAGTAGACAGTCTCTGTCAGTCTTTGTCCATCAATCAGATCTCCCAACAAATAATCCAGTTGAACATAGTTCAATCAATCTAGCAGGTTTACCTCATATCAAGGTCTGCAAATCTGCCCCCCCATACACAACTAAGGCACAGGCAAATAGTCATCACAATAGTAGTCGAAACTCGGTCGACAAACAAATCCAGCTAAAAATTTCTAGCAGGAGAACACTTCAATCAGTAGGAACGACTAGTCAAAGCTCAATTGACCACGACCATGCCAGTCGATATGACAGACGACGAACACCACAAGTTGGGCCATTAGTCAATAGGGATCTTCGATCGTGTCTCAGTCGACTGTTCTAGCGCAATAAAAAGCATGCAAGAGGGGCATTGCACACTGTGTTGTTGGGAGCGGGGAGCGAAGCAGGGAGCGGGAGCGAAAAGCAAAATTTTCAAAAGCTTTCGTTTCGGGAGCGTTTTTATATAATATACATTTTAATATATTTTGATGCATATAAATTTAAAAAAACATGTATTATGCCAAATTAGCTATAGAAAACATCAAAACGTAGAATCTAGATATTCATATAACCATTTAGTACACATTGATATAACATTAATGATTAATCATCTCGTCTTCTAGATTCTAGGAGCTATAACTTATAACATTTTCATTAAATGAGCATCATCAATCATCAATCATCAACAACATCAACCTTCAAATTTCAACATATAATATTTGCCATCAAACTAGGCCATAATGTTTACAAAATAGGCCAACCGCCAAATTAAACATGAAAATGAAATACAAAGTACAAACTACTATGAATCTACTAAGCTTTCCGCTTGCCACGAGTAACTTCCAATTTCTTTTCTTGTGTTCTAGGTGGAATAGGTGCTGGTGGAAGTGATCGTGGAACATGAGTAGAAGATGAATGGCCCCCGCGGGCTGAAATTGGACGTTGTGAAGCTAAAGGCAAAACTCCTGCATCCGGAAAGCTGCTTCTGCTTGGGGGTGGCATCTCTATATGGGTAGTCTGAATTGGATCATCATGATCACCCAATAGTTCAACCTCCAAGCGCTCTAATGCTATGGCTCCATCCTCCACATTAGCCTCCTCTGGATTGTTGTCCCAAGTCAAAAATGTTCTATCATTCTTGGCCGCCTCACAATAATGGGACAACAACCTCAAGTTGTAGTGCACATAAACCAAGCTTTCTACGCGATCTACATTCAGACTGTTTCTCTTTACACTGTGGATGAAGTTGTAGGTGCTCCAACACCTCTCTGCAGAAGAGCTATTAACAACCTGTGATAGCACCCTCAGCGCCAATTTATGCAAATATGTGGCTCCAGAGCCATGCATGTTCCACCAATGGATAGGATCCAATCTATCTCAATCTTTGGTTGCAAACAGCGAACCAAAGCATCCATGCTCACTTATGTATATGCTCAATTCACTCCGTACTTGAGCACACTCTTCCTCATCAGGGACCAACTTTTCTAATGCAAGCATATACTCAGCAGCAACCTCTGGATCTATGTGGGGTTTTTTCCTGACTCCACCCCCGGGTGCAGGTTGGGCCAACCAAATTGGAGAATAGTATTTTGGGGTGAGGACATATGCAAGGGCATGGAGTGGAACATTTAGATTATCCCACCTTTTGACCACAAGTTTATGAATATGGTCATACAAGACTGCATCTCTTTGCTCAACAATGTCTTTGACTTGACCAAGCATGCTATCCATCTGCTCATATACCTCCCCAATCATCGGCTGATCTATATCTGCAAAACGAATCATGTTATAAACTGGCTTGGTGAACTGCAAAACATACCTAACTTGTGACCAAAAATGACCTTCAAGAACGGTGTCCTCCACCTCCTGAAAGTCACTTCTATCCGATGCACTTGGAACTCTGTCTTTCAATTCTTGCCATGGATCACTTGATACCATACTAGCCAATGCCTCTCTTACCTTCAAAAGCCTCCTGAAGGTGAGGTAGTAGCTAGCAAATCTAGTCTTTGCAATCTTCAATAGCTCCAACTTAGAGTGATTGCGATAAATGTAGTGGGCCATGCTATGATTGGTAATAAATTTGATCATTTTCTTACCTCTCTTGTACAAGGCACCAATCCATCGGTAATTATTGTCCTTCATCTTAACAATATCACGCATCAAAAGGTTCAATGTGTGAACCAAACACCCTGACCAAAATATGTTGGGATACTTATCCATAATGATTGCTCCTGTTGCCTTACAATTAGCAGCATTATCAGTGATGACTTGAATGACATTGTATGGCCCAATCTCCTGAATGGTTTTAAGTAAAGGTTGTGCAATATTAATAGCGGTCTTGTAGCGATCTGAGTAGTCATGGGCTGAAAGGAAGACCGCACCGCTAGCAGAAACGCCAAGAATATTTATCAACGACTTGCCTTTAACATTTGTCCACCCATCAGATACAATGGATACCCCGTAGTTGGACCAATCATTTGTGAACTTTCCAAGAGCACTATTGATTTTGGCTCTTTCCTTGTCAAGTCCCACAGTTCTAGCTTTGTCATGCCCAGGGCTTCTGTATCCTTGAGGGCCACCATTGATGGCTTGTACCATTTCATTCCAATAGGGTGAGCGAAGAACATTGAATGGTGTTAATTTTTCAGTGCAGCTGCGAGACCCATTCTCAGAGAGAATGGTACCATAGTCAGTTAACTAGGGTTCCTGGTCAAGTTAACCAGGCAGAGTAATGTGTAAGACCCTAGAAGGTACCCTAGGGCCCCCAGCTGTCTCCTGGGGTTCTTGGTCGAGGACCAAGCAGTTGGATGCCATGGCAAAGTCCCTAGCATGTGGCTAGGGCCCCTATTTGTCTCTAGGGTATTCTGGTCTAGAACTAGACGGTTTCTTGGTCATGATGACCAAGTAGATCCTGCAGGTTGAGACAGAGACTTCCTAGGTCCTGCAGAAGGTTGATCAACATTCAGTCTAGGACTGAATGCTCAGCTTAAGGCTGAAGACCATTCTCTGGGAGAATGGAGAACCTGGTCATGGACCAGATGGTTGATCAACATGTCCCAGTCTACGACTGAGGCTCAGCCTTGGGCTAAGAAGCCATTCCTTGAGAATGGAGGCACTTGGTCAGTTACCAAGATTATGATGTGTGATGCCCTCGTCTTCTAGGTCTTCGAGATGGATGAGTTGGTTGGTCTTCTCAAGGGACTGGCCACCCCTTGTGAAAGCTACTAACATTTGACCTAAGGAGCAGTTGAGAGGACCACATGATCACATCATCTGTGTGAACCCTTCCTTATACAATGATGATGGACTTTCAGTAGTATATGGAACTTTTGTACATTTGAGAGAGAGATGACTGGTTGAACCTTTCCACCTTGGGTGATTTACTTTTGATCCTTGTTTCTTGTTGTTTATTAGTCTTGTGGTACCCTATCTCTGATTTGTGGTAAATAGGGTCATTGACCCACCTTTTATTTATACCACCACTTGTTGTTTTTGATCTTATGGGTACTTTAGATGTTTGACCACTTTCTAAAGTTCTTTTATTTATTTTTATTTTTATATATTTTATTTTTTTTATTTTTATCTTTTATTATTTTATTTTTTTTATTTTTATCTTTTATTATTTTTATCTTTTATTATTTTATTATTTATTTTTATCTTTTATTATTCTTATTTATTTTTATCTTTTATTTATTTATCTTTTATTTTATTTTAAAGTGGCCTTTTAATGAGATCCTAATTTTTATTATTTTAACTTTTAATTTTTTTTTAATCTTTCCTAATTCTAAGGAATCCTAGTTTAAAGGATTATTTTAATAATCCTATTATCCTATTTAATGAGGACTATTGTTTTCTCATTTAACACATATATATCTTAGCTCTGTCTTATATTTATATTCTTCTACTTGATCACCTATCAGCAGGACGCACATCTGGAGGAGAGTAACTTATATCAGGTCTGATCTGAATTTGATGTTAGGGTTATATACTGCTCCTAACATAAGCCGTCAGCCTTTGGAAGCACTTCCCAGCCACCCGTGAGCCTATTAAGGAAGGCCGCACCCTGCTGATGCCTCATCTGACTAATTCATGCCCTATTAGAAGCTGGCTGAGATCCGATCTGTTCACTTAGTTTTTATTGAGGTCTGGTTGGAATCCGATTTGTGTATAGAAGCTTTGTTTGGGGCTTGTTGATGAGACCACAGCTTGTTGAAAGCATATGCATGGAGGCTGTGACCCTGTACTGCTAACTGTGAGTCCTATTGGCCCTAATTCTGCCTGCTGGTTGCTCATTTGTGGAGGCCGTGAGGCCTGAGGATCTGATCCAGTCTGCTGGTGTCAAAATTGTGAAGGTTGCAGCTTACCTTTGGTTATTTGACTGAACCGTGGGTCATCTGTGGAGGCCATATCCCCTGTGATCTATTTTGATGATAAATCTTCTATCATTTGAGGTGGCCGCAACCCCTGTAGATTACTTGTGAGCTGACTGCTATCTATTGTCATCTGTCTGTGGGTCAGATCTATGTGTTGATTTTTTTTTATTTTTTATTTATTTTTTATTTTTTTTTTTATTTTAAGACCCTAGGTCAGATTTATGTGCCTATGATCTGTTCTTTGTACTAAGACTTTTTCCGTGGGTTGATCTAATGAGTTACTGTTTTGATCTACTTATTGAGACTTACTTTGAATCTGATCTAGGTATTGAGATCTAGCTTGGATCTAACCTGTGTATTGAAACCTTGCTGTGATCTGTTCCATGTGCTGAGACCTTACTTGTAGTATTCAGACTTTGTTTATATATGCTGATCCTTTACTGTGGTCAGATCTTTGTGCTGAGTCTTGTTTGTGGACTGATCTATGTGCTAAGACTTGTTTTTGATTCAGATCTATTATGCTGAGACTTGATTAAGTTTGTCACTGTGTTCTTGACTGTCTTTGACTATTTGACTGTATCTCAACCTGTCATCTCTCTCTCTCTGGTTTGTACTACCCTCTTGTAGGGTCTGATAGTTTCCAGATTTGACTGGCCTCTCTGAGGCACAGTGTTTACTGAAAGTAAGTAACTCTTCTGAGTATTTTATAGGAGGGTCCCACACACAGGTAAGTATCTTCTCTTTTATTATTAGTTATTCTACGTTATATGCTGCTGAAGATTAACTTAGCACAGTGACCTAACGGGTAGTGTTAAAAGTACTTTAACACAGTGACCTGAGAGTGCTAAAGACATGAAATTTATGTTATGATAGTTTCTACTACTGCACTATTTAATATTCAATATTTGTAAATGTTTATTAAATGTATTTTCTGCATTAGAATATGATGAATTGTTATTTTTCTGTACAAAACCCTAACTTGATGAAATTTCAACAAATGGCACACCACATGCATAGAGAAACGTATAAACTTTTGAATCCACATCATCTCTACAACCTTGGTCAAGGAAATCGGATAATGTTCTTCGTACAGGTGAGACTCCATGGGGAGATGAGGCTCCCGATCGAGCCGATGATGATCCAGCAACAGCTCCACTACCAAACATTCTCTGTGGGGATTCAGAATCAACCCTCAATCTCTTGGACTTGTTTTGAGCGGCCTCTTCTTCCATCTTGTATTTGCTTCTCTCTTTAGCTCCCACTTTGTCACAAGTTTTGACTCCATGAAACTTACCTACATCGCATGGCATAACCCCACACAAATGCTTTCTCACCCGGGTATATGAACCTGTGTATGTTTTCCCAGAATGGGGGCATCCAAACTTTGTGGTTCCACCCCCTCTCCCTCCCCCTTGCCTTGTCACATACTTCCACAAAGGTGTTGTGTCTTTTTGTTTTTGCCCCACATCACCCTCACCCTCATCCTCATCATCATCACCCTCTTCCCCTTCCTCCTCTTCTCCTTGGTATGCATCACTCTCTACCTTTTCCCCCTCATCACTACCACCACCACATCTACTTCCCAACACCATCATAATGAGAAGAAGTGGAATGAAAAATCAAAACCACATACCCATCATGTTTCTTGATTCAAGATGAGAGTCACTTGGTCCCTGCAATAGAATGATAGAGAAGAAGATATTGGAAAGAGTAGGAGAAGAGAACATTGCAAGTTTTCCATTTTTTAACATAGTGAAAAAAAAATTGCAAAAACAAACAAAGAAGAATTTATAGAGCCTACCTTTTAGCTCTTCAATGGTGGCTGAATGTCTCTATGAAAGCTTCAATCTCCCTTGCAAGCTCTCTCCCCTTCAATCTCCCCTTCAATCTCCCACTCAATGCTCAAAGCTCTCAAACTCTTCCCAATCAAACAAATGAGTAATGGAATGAGTCCAAATGGACTCATTCACCTTTTAATGGCCCAAAGTGACCTATCCCAACAAAAAAACCCTAAAAAAATTCCAAAAATCAAAAAAAAATTCAAAAATCCGCCCGTCTGCGGAATCGCTCTCGGAATCGATTTTTTGGGTCGGGTTCGATTGGGAATCGATTCGGGATCAACCTGGGAGCGACGATTCCCCAACGAATTACAGGATGGCAGGGAGCGTTTTTTTCCCTTCAATTCGCGAATTGAAAAATCGATTCCTGACGGAATCGATCCCGAATCACGCTTCCAAAATCGATCCCTCATCGATTCTGTCCGGAGCGCGATTCGGGATCAATTCGAGGGGGGAGGTCGATTCCCAGCTGCTCTGATTGGACAACAGTGCAATCAAAGATACACATCTATATGACATCCTCAAGCATCTGTTCAAATGATTCCACGACCATTCATCAATCCAACCACAATTTATTCAAGTAGTCAGTACTGGTCAACGGTTCTGTCTATCACGTCTTTTCTGCAAAGTTCTGAAAGCATAATTGCCAATTGCCACCTAACAAGAATTATGATTCCTAGGAAAATTCCTCCGATTCTTTTGATGAGGATGTCTATATGGCACAATTTTTTGTTCTAACAGAAGAGGGGATGCAGGCTCAAGTTTTGGTTCACTGACGGGAATAGAACAACCTTGCACATCAATAACAATGTTGCCTATAACATCATTCTCAACTTCTTAAACATCGGGGACATCCAACTCAGCAACACATTCAACAACAAGTTGCTCTTCAGTCTAAATTACTCCAACAACAAACAACACTTTCCTAGTGTCATCAAAACTAGGTGTAGCACCATCATATCCATGACCTGCTCTTGGTGGCATCAATGTAGGGGTAATAGGGACAGCAATAACCTATCCATTCTTCCCATGTCCTCCTCTAATATATCCCATTTTGCTCAAGAGTTGAGACCCCATACCTATAGTATGCTTTTCAAAGCTAAGAGAAATGTCATTAGCCAACAAATCATGTGATGAAACAACATCATCAACATCTTTCTTACAATCAGTTAGTTCACAAATAACTAGGCTGCAAGCAAGAGCATCAAAGGTGGAAGATGTAATGGGTGAGCCTATCGGCTCAACAACGACAGTCTTCTGCTCAACAGTCTACAGTTGATGAACCTGTTGTTCAAGACTATGCTTGCATTCCAGCAATCCCTTGATAGCCTCATCCTTCTCAATCAGCTGCAGCAACAGAGCATCATAATCTACTTTTAAGGTTTGATATTCTTCAAACAAACAATTATTGTCTTCTTGAAGAAGGGCAACTTCTTCACGAAGCTCATTAACAGAGGCCTGCAAGTGAGCAGCCTCATTAGTCAGCTAGACATTCTCTGCTTCCAGTCTATCAATTTTAGTCTTCAAGCCATCAATATCTTCACGAGAGAGGACTTTCACATCTTCTTCCAAGTCATCAACCAATTTGTACTTATCTTCAAATCCTTCTGCCAAATTCTGAAAAATGCTTTCAATGGTATTTTCCTATACATAAATCTGTCAAGATTTCTCATCAAATTATCGCAAAAGGCTAGTTTGAAACAGGGCAACATCATCTTCCAACCCGGTATGGTTGTCTCCAACTCATTTTTCAGTCGTCAATTCTCAGTCTGCAACTGTGTAACGACATTCTGCAAGTCTTCTACATCTTGACGAAATTGGTTATGAGATTCTTGTAGAGCAACAGCTTTCTGCTCACGAACTGCTTGCAATTTTACCAAAATTAATGCTTCATCTTCATCAAAGGCACTCATCTTCAATAGGATTTCAATCCACAGTCAAAGCACAAGTGTCTCAATTTTCACTAGTCCACTTATACCAAGTTGAGCATATGCCAAGCAATGCTCAAACGACGACCTTTACAAGTACATTAAGTTGAGAACTCCGAGATACAAGTCGACCATGAAGTCAATTCACTATATAGTAGAATCCTCCAGTTGATGGCTCCAAAGGTCGCCAGTCGAACAAGAATCCTCCAGTTCATCATCTAGGACACATCACTGTTCACCATCCACCTAATGGTTGCATCTTAATGCCCATAGAAGTTGGCTTACCTGATCAGTAAGCAATATGTCGAACCTGAAATACCCAAAGAATTCAAATCACGCCAACATTAGGGTACGATGGTTGAATTCAGCAATTCATCATCCTTGTCAAACCAATAAATGTAGCTCATCAAACCACAGACAAAACTTTTCTCACTCTCTTCAAAACCAGATCACAAACACCTTCGCTCTAATACCATGTTGAGACAGGTGATAGATCCTATGCTGTTGGGAGCGGAGAGCGAGAGCAGGAGTGGAGCGAAAAGCAAAATTTTCAAAAGCTCCCATTTTGGGAGCATTCCGAGAGCATTTTTTATATAGTATATATTTTGATATATTTTGATGGATTTATATCTAAAAAACATGTAGGATATAGAATTAGCCATAGAAAACATGGATTAAACCATATAACATCAATAATCTAATAGTTATAACTTGTAACATTATCATAAAATGATCAACCATAACTACTTTTATATGAGCTTGGTAATGAAGGGATGTACCATAACATTGTCATCAAATGATCAACCTGGTATAGGAGCTTTTAGTATAGGAGAGGTAGGGGGCGCCTCGGGAGCGTGCTCCCAAAATTGGGAGCATTTTGGGAGTGAGATTCTGAAGGAAGGAAGCAAGCTTCGGGAGCGGGAACGAGGGGGTGGGGGTTGCTCCTACACAGCTGAGAGATCAACACAAGAGATAATATTTCCAGCAAAGAATGGTGATGTCTAAAGACACAAGCATAATGAGCCAAGCTCATCAAGAGCAATGATCCAAAAATGTGATCCTCGGTGTGATGATAGACCGATCAAAGAGATCGTCTATAAATAGGTTCAGGTAGAAGCCCAACCCAACAATAAAGAAAACCGATTAGTTACAACTAACCATAACCATCCATAAATCATGGGTCGGAGGACCCAAAGTGGACATAGTTAATTCATATTTTAGTCAGTGATCGACACCTTTCAACGGTCGACTCCCCCGATGGTCTATTCCCTTCAATGGTCGACACCCTTCAACCAACAAGGTGAGGTTACACAAGAACCAAAGGTTCCAAGAATATTCACCATACACATATTTATGCATTTGAAAGAACATTGATAATACACAATTTGAAAGCAATCCCCCATGTCAGAATTGCAATTCCACAATTCTGGGAACATATGCAGGATTCATCATACCTTAATATAATAGCATGTATCTTCCATACTACACACATAAAACGAAAGCACTTGAGGCATGACATCTAACAGCACAATATGAGACATACACAGTATTAAACCTTCAATCTTGAGCTTGTAAGATGGCATTTATCATTTACAAAAGGCCTCGGAAAAGTGTGGGAAACACCACATGCTCAAGTATATACTTACATTCTAAAAATAAGGACAGCTCTCTGGGAACCTAAATGACAAGCTTAGAGGATTCATTTTCAGAAATCCTTAAGAACCTATACATGCTTCAAGCATATAAAGGTATCCAACACTATCACAATTTTATCCCCACAACTTGTGATCCTCAAATCTATTTTGGTGAGCCAATATGTCCAAGGCTGTTTTAAAAAGATTTTATCATTTAAATACAAGTAAAAACCTTCTCAACACTGAAAATTTCATAAATATCTTTTATGCTTTGAATACACCCGACCATCAATTCATTGAAGCAAAACATTCTAAACAAGTTTCTAAATCTCTTGTTCACCTTGAAGACAGCCAAAAACTTTCAAGCCTTTCTAGTGCTTTGAAGAAACCCTAAAACTAAAACTTTCTACATCCTTCTATATCTTTGATGAGCCATAATAGAAATCTAAATCAAGCTCACAAGCCATAAGAAAGTCCCTACAAATAAGATATACTATATCAGTTTGCAAGTTTGCTTATAATCTAAACACTTGGATGGTGCTATTTCAATAATGCTAGGGCACTTACATTTTAGCAACTTCTATTACTCCTTCTCTGCAAGTCATTTCAGAGAGCTTCAACTTCTCAATTTCACTGTAGACATTTCAAAATATGAATAAAATTATATTTCATGTATTAAAATCTAGAATAAGCCTCAGGCAAAAAATTCTCAACATGGTCTATATATCTCTAGACCAAGAAAAAGATATTACTCAACTAAAGGAAGCTTTGATTTATAGAACAAATTGATATGAATTAAAAACATAATCTGTAGAACTCACGTTTTAGCAGCCTGCCTGCCTTTGCCAATTGCTGTCCCAAAGTATCGCTGCACATGCAGTAGAATGCCATGTGAGTACACTCGATCTCCAAGATGTCAGATATCTAACCTACAACTGACTCTTGACATAGCAAAATATAACATATTTCCTTGATATGTCCTCTCTTTGAATTGCTCGCAACACTCTTAAATATAAATGGCATATTTTAAGGGTTATTAATAAGAGAAAACAACTACCAATAGTCCTTGCTTAGATAAAATTTGAATAAGTGCAACTTTGGCCTAGCTTGTTAAGCTCAGTCCAATGGCTCCCAGGCAAGAGCATCTAAGCTCCACTAAAGGACCAATCTCAAGTAGTTCAAGAAAAAGGACAAAATGCATGCCCGGCTTCTTTCATTGATTCTGAGTTTTGACAGAGCTTCAAATAACAAACCTAGAAAGGAAGGAGCTAGCATTGTGAATCCCAGCAAAAAATGCTTGATTTTCTACCAAATACATAAAGAGAAAGCTCTAAGCCTAAAATAATAGCAGAAGAAATAGCCTTAATTCAATACCTGAAATATGCAATGGAAAAGGACTGAATAAGTTTACTATAGGCCGAGATTCCAGCTTAATACTTAATTTAGCTAAAGGAAAATAGGATCTATAAATCCATTCATAATGGATTTAACTGAAAAAATCAAAGGCCTAGAAGGACTGTCAACCAGTATTGCAAAACTTGGCATCAGCAAAAAATTGGCAGAGATCATCCACTCTGCAAAATCTGCAAAACTCAGCAACCTGAAAAGCTTAAAAAATGCAGAATAATCAGGGGAAATCAGAGTGTTTTGCAACACCAAAGTCAACTCGATCATGTCCCAGACTCCCAAGAAAGTCAAATTTGACTTGTGGATAAATTGTCCAATCTGAGCAGTGAAATTGAGAATGAATAGGTATCCCATAAACAGGTATGAAAAAATCCAATAAGCAGAGTTCCTGGCTATAAGAGCACTGGTGGCATGAGCATTACACCCTATACTTTGTATTTAATTTTTCTATTATTACCTGCATCACAAAGAAGCCCCAAGGACCCCAACAGGTTAAGAAGTCTGAAGTATGATTTGAAGCTGCAAGAGGAGGGAGGAGCATAAACAATAACTGATTGAACTGATACTTGGCCCTAGGAAGAGAAGAACACAGCCCAAAAGAAAGCAAAGAGGATGCTAACATTTTTATATCTGCAGTTGAAATGCAGGATGATGTCAGGAAGTTGCTACTAGAAACTAGTAAGAACATTAAATGACCCCACCAAGTTGCTTGTCATCTGCAATCACTTAAATACAGCTGCAGAACAAATCTAGTTCCATGTAGTTCCATGAACTTTGGAGGGTATGAAACCAAATAAGAAGGGATATGGAGCACACAAGAGGCAGATGTAATTTCATTAACCCATCTGTTGGGGAAATTGGATGAGAACCAATCCAATTTCGGAATGATTTTAGAGAAGGTGCAGAAAGTGACTTAGCTGGAGCTCACAACCTGGAAGGACTGATATACAAGGATACCTGTTGGTCTTTTCTCTCTCTGTGCATCATTTACCCAACTGTTAAGCCAGTCAAAAAACAAGAATATTTGAACATAGCCTATGCAATTTGTTAAGCAGACTCTAATAGTGGAATGTTTGGTAAGGTGAAGAAAAATGACTCTAGCAGTTTCAGGAGCTAAATTGTATCCAAATGTTCCAGCTGGCACTCTCAGATTGTTTGGTAAAATTTGGATCTTATTTTACTTACAAAAATACCAGAAAAAAAAGAAAGAAAAAATCAAAGCACATATCAAGGATGTTTAAGACTCTGGTGTCTGCTAAGTATTTTATTGCAAGCAATAAAAAAACTGGCAAGCTGCAAAAAAGGGATTTAAATAGATCTATTTACAAGTGTCACTGCGCTAATTAATATACATTAACTAATGGAAGGGAAACCTCCATAATAACTAACAACAATACGTTATCTTAATAAAAATTGCTTCAAAGTTCCAACATTCTGAATACATACACAAAGTCCTAAAATGCCCAATTCATAGTCATGTTCAACATACAGGTATCCAATCAAAGGAAGGATACCTAGGAAGCATTGTAAAATTTAAAAATTGCTTAAGAGAAGATTATAAGAGTAGGAGCAACAAATCCAATCCCATTTCAGATATTAAGATGCCCAGATCAGAGTCAAGAGGTTATGAAGGTCTCAAAGCATTCATTGTTTCCTTTAAAAGTAACAAATAATATCAGTGCAGTCCATCCCTAAAATTTAAATAAAGGAAAGATCTTCCCAACTTAAGTATGAAAGATATGACATAATAGTTTTATAATAGTATTATATTACTGTAAGATTAGTTTAAATGCTAATTTACAATCTGACCTTCAGACATGCTATCAAAGTAGTGAATGGATTGTGCTGGTATAAGGAAACAAGAAACCAAACCAAACAGATTACAAGGAGAAAATAAATGAAACCAAAGACTTACATAGGCTACTCCTGATGGCTCAACCATATATAGTTGGGGCCCATCTCTATCATAACCTCCAAGGATAACTCCAGATCCAAAAGGCCTGCAGGCTTAAAGATAACTGTCATGCTTAATGCAAAAACAAATCCTAAATCTCAGTCCAAAATTCCAAATTCAACTGTGCAAGAGATTTCTCATGAAACTCCCTCAGAATCATGAAGAGAAAGTTAAATGATACTGCATAGCTCTTTACTGATAGAGATAAAATTCTGACCTTAGCCACCAATATAGTGTGCACAAATGCACATAACTGGCGACGCGTTCACAAAGTTCCTTAATAGGGATTGGTTCGCCATAAGTGCTGCATATAACATAGTTATGAATAAATTAATTATACCTCTATAAAAGTTCCATGATCTAGAAAGGATAATATCTTTAAGATCAAAAAATTATCTTTGCTTTATAAGTTTATCATATCTAAATGAAGGTTCATATCAAAGAAGTTCCAAAACTTTACTTGTTGAGCACCATTATTAAAACCAAGTATAATAAAGAAGTAATTCATACTTCTGATAACTAGTTGCCTCTGATTTAGCACGAGCAACAATTTGCCTACCATCTGCCGCTAATCCAGCCACAGCCTGTACACCATATTAATGTATACAACAGTTAGATTTTATTATAAAAACACGAAATCATAGGATTACTAAAAGGAAAATTAGAGCTGAAGACATATATGTTCAAATCCTCCTTTCCATTTTTTCAGGTTCCTAGTTACAATTGCAATATAAAATTCCCAATGCTATAATGGCAATGAGATCTGTTGCCAATGAACCATTTTAAGACCTGACTACAATCACCTCTCAATAAGAAATAACACTAACATATTATTACTATTTCTAGCCAACACGAAAACCCGTGACAAATATCCATATCATTCTATGCTTGTACACTATGTTAATATAGTATTTACTATTTAGCAAGGCTTGAGGATACTTCAGAAACTGACAAACACCCAAAAAACCATAAAAACCCTATCAATGACTCACATGGTAATCGCTTTTGAATCAGCCAGGTCAATACTAATTTACTAAATATCAACATAGTAGACTGTAGTATGTCTTCACTTGGATGAATTTAAGCCACCAGGAAGAAGGATGCAGTGAATGCTATCTTATTCAAGGACATAATCCAATTGAGAGAAGAGTATTAATGTAGAAGTTAGAACACAATCCTTACATAGGGATTGATATGCCACTGCAGTGAAATTGCTTGCAAATATCACATAGATAGCAACCACAAGACAAAGACTACTCATACGGCATGATACAAAAACCACCGATGATGCTAGTACCGGAGCATGGGAAGAAGCCATATTGGATCAATATTTAACTGGCAGATTGAAGTCAGGGTAGAAATACCCTGTTTCAGACCTGCAACCATGTTTTCATCACTTCACTCCATGCCAAAAGAGAGTAAACTGTACATGAACCACTTATAATCAGTTTGAATTGGGTCTGGATAGAGCTCATAAACAGATTGATTTTATTTATCTGGTATAAGCCAAAAGGCCTGTTGCTATAACTTGAGGTGGCATCCAGTTAATATGGCAATACAAAGCTAGAATAATTGTTCAACCAAGGGATTAATATATCACAAAAGATGACCAGGTTCACATGTTTTCTGAATACCTTTTTCCCAGAAATTCCAAAAGAAATGGACAACGAAAGACCAACAGATGTTGGAAAGGTTAAATTTGCAGCACAGATATATTTCAGAAACTCAAGAAGACATCAATCAGATATCAACAAAAAGACAATGAATTGCTATTAAATATTAAATAATATGAAGTCCAGTTCCATACCATGCCAGCATGATTGTGAACAGCATGAATTCTTCGATTGGATCCTTCTAGAAGCATTTTAGAAGCAATGAGCTTCTCCACCCCCTGCCATCCTTATTCAAGAAGCAAACAATGAGTTTCTATTTTCCTTGCTGGATGGAATGTCATTCACATTAATGAAAATATAGAAGGCATCTTGAATAGATATAGACCGGGAAAGGCATCAAATGATATCACTGTGAATGTATAGGACATAAAGAAGTGAAAATAAGGCATGCAAGAAAGCATACCAAAACAATCCCGTCTTTGCACTTTATGCCAATTACGGTTCTGCATTGCATTGCAAATATAAAAAAATTAACAGTTGTTTTTTGGATTCAAGCAACTGAAATGAACTATTTGCCCAGGAAGTAAAGAAACTTTGTATACCCGCTGTTATCGACAGCTTTTGTTGCATACTCTATTTGAAAGACTCGTCCATCTGGGGAGAATGTCGTAACTGACAAATCATACTGTCATTCACCAGGCATATGTTAAGAGGCATCACAAGCTTTTATAGAATAATAAATACTATCACAGCCATAATCCCAGCACAAAACGAAAGATCCTAGACTCATTATCAACTCGAAGCCCACATCAAAAATAGTAAATAATGTACCCACAACATGTACGCAGTTACCCTGTCTTAGAAAAAAAAAGTAGATTATGCATAAGTGATCGAAAAGCAGTATTGGTGATTGCATACATGCAAAATATAACCAAGGAAGGAAGTGCATATAGCATCTTCAATAGAAAAGAGGGTACATTACAAGGACTTCAAATGCATCTTCTCCGAAATATAGTAATAATGAACTACAAAATAACAGAGTGATTATCTAGTACTATTACAAAATAACAGGGACAAAGATTGCAGTACAGCCTGCTAAATATGGTTTACCACCACTTCTAAGTCAATGTGGTCACCGGTAGAAGAACAAACAATATGATACCATCTTCAAGTACCAGAATGCAGTTTGATGACTCAAGTTGGTTGAAGCTTATACAAGAAATTTCGAAAAATGGCAAGCAGGCCATTTACATTAGCATTCCCTGTCAAAATGTGTGTATTCCAGAAAATCTGTTACACGAGGTTCAATCGAAGTTTTCTCGATTTAATTCCTATGGAATCAACATGAAACCAGACTTCAGGATGAAGATGTTTAGTACCTTTATCCATTACCTAGGTTTTAAATTTTATTATAATTTTATTTAGATATTTTTGTTTTCCGAGCTGAGCTTTCAACTTCTGTTTTTCTGTGATCATAGATTTTAGTTAGCAGGCAAGTAATGGCAATACTGATAGATGCTAGTGGAATTTGTTATAGTTAGTCCCCTGTCAATACTCAAACTATAAATTTATCCCTGCTTACATTTTAGCTGATAAAAATAACTCTATCTAGACATCTAACGTAAACAAGCACATTTAGTACTGTATACAGATTGACAAGGTAGACATTCACTGAAAACAAGGAACATCTACTTTAATTACTTGCAATATAACATCCATATCTGTAATCATAGGACGCATAAAATAGCATAAATGAGCTTATGACCTTAGAACATGACTTTAGAACATTAAATGTTGCCAAAAAGTTAAGTACAGAGTCACAGACATGATTCTATCTTCTAGGGATAGCATAAATATTATTTCATCCAAAAACAATTTCCAAACATTTTTTTGTGCCCAGCATTATAATCTTGGCAAATTTCATTGATATGTATGAACTTCACATTTGGTGCATATGCACTGTATATGGTGTAACTGTTGTACTATCCTACTCTGGCTCTCATTTTCTTCAAGAACACAAACCCTATATAATGCAAATTCACCAAACATCAAATTACTATATATCAATCAAAATTTCTGAAATACAAAGTTGGGCACCAAATGAGGTTCAGAACTAGATTTTGGATAGACTAGTATATGTTTTGCTCAGAGGTTAATCATCTTTGATCTTAACTTTTATGAAAAAATATAATGTTCTTACTTTATATTGTGTTGCATGTCATCAGCTGGTTTGCACTGTTTTCTTGTTATTTTAATGCCCAAGTACATGAATGTTATATTGCAGGTCTCTGCCCTGTTCAAGAACAGAGTATAAAGGATCTTAAAAATCCTCCTAGTACATGGAAACCACGGAATCAGAATTGAATCAAACTAACTCAAAGGCACATCTAAGGGTAACCCAGGCCTTGTTGTAGTGGGAGGAGTGATGAGGGATAATGAAGGTCAAATTATGATTTTTTAATATAAAATGTTCAGGGACTCTACACAGTACACACAATAGAGAAGAGGTGGATGTACTTGTGGAAGGGCTGAAAGTGTGAATTAATATGGATACCAGAACATAGAAGTGGAAGGAGACTAAGATCCTTGTTGACTTGCTCCTAAACAAGAATAACAACTGCTCCTGGTACCTCCAAATCAAAATAAACTGGATTAGACAAATAATATTGAATAGAAAAATTGCTAATTGGTTACCCAATAAAGCAGTTAAAAGGCAAGGAGTTGGGACAGTATATAATGTTAGAAAATTCATCAAGGAGAAAATAGGATGGGAGGACAGGTTGGAAACTGGGTCATTGGCTCTCTATGTCATTTAAATCAACGTTACATATATCGTGTTGGCAAATATATCGCCAAGGGTCTGGAATGTAACTTGACGGCAACATCGGCGAAAATATCGAAGAATATCGGCAAATGTCGTAAAACCTCAAAAATATACAAAAATAACCATTTTTTTCAATTTTTGTTAGCATCTAAAGCAACAACAACATCAAATCAACACGTTGCTACATAAATATGAAAATACAACTAATATATAAGATGCCTAAGATGTCAAATGGTGGATCATGATCACATATCGACAATAAACTGAAAATACTGAAATATGTTCCTGATATAATGATAGAAAATCACCTCAAATTATCAAAATAAATGTATCTCATGAGATGAATCATCAAGACTCATGAGGCATCTAGATACTACATAGTACAATGATAAATAATACGGGATCATCGATCCCTTCTACAGCTTTTGCAGGAAAGGGGCACCAATCTTCCTCTAGAAGCAGTAGGTGGTCCTGTAGGTGCTCTGGATTAGCCTGGGGTGGAACTGGAAGCTCCAACTTCTCGGGCTATGGTGGAAGGTAATGGGGCTGAGGTGGAAGCCAATGTGAGTTGTCTCCTCCCATAACTACATATCATCAAAAGCATTGCCTATATTGGGATCCTATTCATCAATAACACCCTATGCCCCACTCCAACTGCTCGAGCTATGGTGGAAGGTAATGGGGCTGAGGTGGAAGACAATATGAGTTGTCTCCTCCCATAAATACATATCATCAAAATCATTGCCTATATTGGGATCCTATTCATCAATAACACCCTATGCCCCTCTCCTCTGGACTCTCGCCCTTATGTCTACCTTGAATCTCGAAGTTGATCGTCCAAAGACATTAGTCAATAGACTCAACACCCTACAATTTTGATGAAACTTCCTAATCCAATCGTTAAAATAAGGTAGAAAAGGCTTCCCAAGCTTAGTAAGTGATTTTGCTTGAGTGAAGGGTACATTTTTATTAAGGTCATGATAGAGGAGTTCAACAGTTAGCGCCACCAACATCAAGGTACATAGAGGGGTTGATGTGCTTGATTAAATGCAAGTTCCATACCCTCATACATGATAGAATCCAGTGGAAATGTTGCAATCCTGAAGTCCTGAAAACTATTAAGTCTGTTGAATTCTGAATGGGATCTAAAATTCTACTTTTTGCATATGAAGTCCGATGAGGTTGGAACTACTCTCAAACATCCTGAAACAATTAACGGTAATGTTAAAAATTTAAGTAAAATGATAAAAATTAGGGGGAGATATATCGCCAAGGGGAATGACTTGTGATATATCGCAATATGGGCGATATATCGCCGATATATGTAACTATGATTTATATTACATAACCTAAGGGTGGCCATCCTTCGTGACAAGCACCCCCTTCCCACAGCAGCCATCATTCTTTCATCAATGACAATCTAGAACACCCTTCTCCCACAAATCCAAGGAAGGGTCTTGAAAGACATTATGGCATGCTCTTCGTACATGTGTGCAAATGATATTGATGTGTATAGCTGGTGGACACGATAAGCAGGGAATATTTGAAGGTGAAAACAGCCTCCAGATGTAATCTGTCATCCAGATAGACACAAGCAGAGCATGTAATCTGTCATCCTCAATGAAATCAATCCTGCCAAGCACAAGCCAGCAGAGAAAGCTCAAGCAGCAAATCCTTGGTTCCCTAGCAAGCCTCTGCCCTCTAGATAAGCCTGTTTGGAAGTTCAGAAAGCCTCTGTAATTTCCATGCATTGTTTTTGGTTTGAATATTAGAAACCTGTTGATAAGGCATCGTATTGGTCTTGACAGACCATGGACAATCTGGAACTTGATTACATTATGAAGGGACTGTCATTAGTTTTTAACATTTTTGGGTTGGTCTGGGTATGGGAACAGGGATAACCCGGCTTCTGTTTTGTATGGAACTCTTACTGGGTTTTGTATTTCATAGTACTAAGGACCTCAGATCCTTCCTGCCTTTCTCGTGACCAGTAAGACAACTATTTTTTTCCAGCAAAGAGACAAATATTGCAAGTCAGTTAAGACAGATGCAGCTTACTGTCAATCAAGTTCTACCTTGTGAATTTGTACATAGTATCGTCTATGCTATCAGAATAGCTAACTCAGAAAAGTTTGTGCTGATCATGGAACTTGTCCCTCCATGTTTTGATGAGAAGGTGTGTGTAAGACTCAATTCTCTGAGCAAAGAAATGGGGGATCAGGAACTTAAAGGACATTGAACAAAGTAAACGGGTTCATTTTTAATGAGGGGTAAAGAGACTATATAGTTTCAAGTTCATTGTAGGTAATTTTGTTGGTTAAACTTGGAATTCTAATTTTGGTTTTGGGCTTTTATTGATATACAGCCAAGGCCTAAGACATATGGCAAAAGGAGAAGTGTTAATGTGAATGTCACAATGAATTGGTTTGTAGTTAGGCATAAATGGCTAATCTCAAATTTGTATAGCAGTTGCAGGAAATAAGGCAGACATGCTAGAGAAAGCGAGGTTGAAACAAAAGATTATAATTTACTGTATTTATAGCCTTCATTAACTTTCAATTCACATGTTCAGCCAGGTATTGCATCTTTAACCATCAAATGCTTGAACTAGCTAGCTTCTTGATTTTTAAATGTTTGTTCGTGACAATGGCTTACTACAGATCTAGTCTAAGCTAAGTTGAACCAAGTGCTATTATTCAGGCAGCACGCATCTGAAAACACATTTTCATTTCTCAGAATTGATTAAGAGCATGTGAAGGTAATTTGTATAATAAAGAGCACTAGATGTCTAAAAATCACAACAGATAATATAAGAAAAGATAAGTTTATTCATGTCCAACAAATGACCACAGGAGTAAGTCAATGGGTCTAAAACATACATCTAGTGTGAATACAATATGGGAGTACAAATGCAACTCCTAGGAAATGCTGAAAGCAAGAGAAAGAAAGTGAAAGAAAAAGTGCAGCATACATAAGTCTCTAGCTAGGCTAATCCATAGGTCTAACCAAAAGATATCTAACAATATCATAGGTGCAGTGATACAACGTGAGGGTCCAAAATTGGGAAAATGGACACCTTGGTGCTGACCAAGACAGAGAGAAGTGGGGATGATACCAAGGTCTCCTGGTCCTCATAATTGAGTACAAGGGAGCTACTATGGTATTGGCTTGCTGTCAGAATCATTAGGCACAATCATGGGATCCAGCTGTACAATCTTGGGGGTGGGCATAAGAGCGAGGGAGGAAAGAAGCTTCCAATAGAACCCCGGCTGCTCCAATGAAGTCAATGGGTAGTCCAAGAGGTAAAAGGCACCCTTGATTTGTCTAGAGCTGGTCCAACTATCTTTATGATGTTAACTGGTCTAAGGCCTGGTCTCACACCCTCTGAACTGGCCTTAGAGGGTAACTATCGACTACCCTGGGGATTGAGGGAAGACCTAAGGTCTCACAACTCTATGGTCTAAACTACTATGAAGACCCATCAATCGCTTATTGCACCAATCTAACATAACAACATGAAAGTATGAGGTAATCCTCTTGGTAGTCCCATGGTAGGGCAAAGCAAGTAAGAACTGAGATCTATGGTTGAAAATCTTGCTAATGAAGAGGGCTAGACATCTTGGATCACGGTATCATAATTAAGTGAAGAGGGAGTTCCTTGGATCCCTATAGAAACAATGGTAGTACCCTCTAATCTCATAGTAGAAGGGGCACCTAAAAATGAGGGTGTATGTTTGTCCCTAAACCCTATAGGTAGCACATCTAGCAAATCCTATCTAGTCGAGGAATAGAGTGATCAATATCCACTTGAAGTCTATGAGAGTCAACTCGGGGCTAGCTCGGAGGGATCTTGAGTGACTGCATCTAGTGTCCACGTGTGTATGGGGGGGAAACAATGAAGCCATCCTGCAACTCCAAGAAGTGATCTAGGTAGAAAGGTGTCTTCAAACCCAAGGTTTGTGAAGGTGAGGTCCAAATAAATTGGATGTATAATTTGTAGATGTCCTCTCTAATAATCCAATTTAGTTCCTATCTAATTGACAAGATATGGCATGGTGAATCTAGAGCGTTGTTGAAGGGGGAAAACACCCTGGGGCCATCTAGCACCTCTACCCACCCCCTTTGTACATCAAGTTGTGTTGCATTAAACCCAAGTGAGGGAGACATTCCATCCCCGCATGCTTTCGGCTCCCTCTTTCCTTTTCTTCCCTCTGCGCATGCTCTAAACCTTATGGTCGCCCTTTGTTTGGATCTCGATAACGCCAGTGGGATATCTCCAATCAGAACGGATTTGAGTGTGGATGATCCTCGAATAGAGCATGTGTTCGAGCTAGCTCAAGGGTAACCAACTGGGGAAGCCACAAGGCAAGCATCTAAAAACCAACCTTATGCTCAGTCTGTGGGGCAATCCAAGGCAAGGGCATCTAAGGAGCAAAGTGCGAGGTGGGGGTGTCTCTCTCTCCCTCTCGAGGATAGAGTCCCCAAAGGTTTGAACTCTATATAGGAAAGAGACCAAATAGAAAATGACCTCGAGGCAAAAGGCGTGGACTATAAACTCCACCTGAATAATGGGTTGGAGAATTGTACATTTGCATCTGATGCACCTAAGAAGCAATAAAAATAATTTAGTTCTGCATATGAGGGAATGAATATATAATTATCCCTCACCCTTAATATTTAAATTTGCTTAACAAGTCTTAACCTATTGAGCCAAATACAATATTACACAATCAATTCTCCTTCCATAAGAAGGTAGAGGAGTATGATCAACAATAGTGTCACCTTGAAGAGGTGGGGATCATGAGTTCGAACCTCATTATCCCTGAACCTAATGTGAGCCTTTTCTATTTTGCAATTTTCTCCCTCGCCCATCGTAAGAGGTTTAATGGATTGACATGAGCAGGTAGGGATGTTTATTCTAGAAGTGAGATCTAGGCCAATATGAGTCTAATCGAATCTAGATACTAAGGTATACCTAAAGACTGTTAGAAAGTGGCAACAAGAAAGGTCTTCTATCATTTGCATGTGTCCTTGCATGCCAGAAGACATAAAACAGGAAGCCAAATGGATTAATGCCTTTATCCAAAGTTGAGACTTAGGAAAAATGCATTATGTGATCTAATTATTAATTGACTTATTGGAGTTACTTTTTATAAAGTTAAAGTGAAGTGACGGCTAATCTAATCTTGGCCATTGATCTCACCAGAGGATCTCATCCATTGATCCATAGTGGGAAGTTAGGGTTTTCGGTTGGCCATCGAGTTAAAAGGAAGATTGATTTGGTGGAGAGGACACACACACAGAGTTGTGATTTCTTGCTCGTAGCATTCAGGTGGAGAGTAAGAAAGAAAGTTTGCAGGAGAAGTTTGCAAAGGGTGAGACTGAAGAACATCTATCTGGAGATCGACAAAGCGACAGAGGCAAATCATAGAGGCCATACAGGTTTGCAAGGAGGTCGTACAGCTTATGCAAAGGACCATACAAGCCGACGCAGGGTCGATCATACGAGTGATGCAGGCAGTCGTATGAGTGATGTAGGCAGTCGTACGAGTGACACAGGCCGTCGTATGGGTGACACAAGCAGTCGTATGGGTGACGCAGAGGCCGTACACGCTGACGCAGGGGGTTTGAACAATCTAGTTGGGGTTTTCACTGTGAGTTTCAGTTGTACGATTTTGTCAGGTTGGGTAAAATCGATTTCTAAATTGTACTATTCTATATCTTGCTAATAAAAATATCTCCTCATCTTGCTACACCGGTTTTCCCATCTTTGGTTTTTTCAGTGGTTTTTATACCCAAAAATATTGGTGTCTCTATTGATGTGATCATTGTTCTATTTCTCTCAATATTTATTTTCTGCTGCAATATTTGTGAAGAAATCCATTTGTGGTTATCAGTAATTATTTGGGGTTAAATTTAAAATAACTTTCATACTATGACTCAAGATTGGGTTTTAAGGAAATTTACAAAGACAACTATGAATCATCTTTCACAACAAGGGAGATGTCGACAATGCAACTATGAATCACATGGATGCAACATTGAGCAGCTCCACTTTTTCAACTTGAAAAGTGCATTATTCAATGCACTAAAAAGGTGAGAGATCTTTTCTATATTAGACCATGAGGGTGATTCCTTTAAGCCCTGGGAAGCAGACACGAATTTAGTACCTTTGAAAGTCACTACAAGCTACAACAAATGGGTCCAATCGTCAACATCTCAGCTATACTATGTTGATTATGTGGAACATGTAGCTTTAAATGTCATGGCGCGAGGATAATTGCTCCCAATGAAGTTG
Source organism: Larix kaempferi (assembly GCA_027924585.1). Classification (NCBI taxonomy): domain Eukaryota; kingdom Viridiplantae; phylum Streptophyta; class Pinopsida; order Pinales; family Pinaceae; genus Larix; species Larix kaempferi. Next base: position 13,715,286 of record BSBM01000017.1, on the reverse strand, counting down.
ATATTACATAACTATATTTATCAATGGCTAATGTCAAATTCTAGCTATGCATTACATATTTGTTCATTATGCCTATAGCCATATATTTCGAGAATTTCAATAAGCAAAGTATGAGCACAAAAGACAAGCATATAATTTTCAAGAATGGATGTAAAACTAGAAAGCATTTCCATAGTTTGAGAAGCTCCTTTAAGAAAGAATTTGGAGCAAAATATTACTACACAATGTGGGATTTGGTTTGTATTTCGAACCAATTCTGGCTAACACTCTTTCCATATTTGTAATTGTAAACTATGCATCATCCATTATATGGGAAAAAATACATCGGTTACAATGATTAATGAGTGGTGCTACCTCCTGAACTTGCACTTGTAGTGGTAGATCCCTAAAACAAAAGTGCAACCCCGACGGAACTTAGAGGGGCTACCCATTGTCGCCTAAGTAACTCCCTCTCTCACTTTAGGTTGGCTCTTCTCCAACACAAGGGGGGTTATCCCTAAAGTAGGAATGTTAAGACTATGACCATGAGGAGTGAAGAGATAGCTTAGAAAAACATGTCTTCATGGTATAGTAAAATAATGGGGTCGTGGAGGATCAAGACTAGTGCCTATCCAGTATTGGGCCCACTATAGTCAAAAAATCAAGCTAAAGAGAGCAAGTTTATGAATGGTTAAGACAAGTAAAGTTCTTACACGTGCCAAAACAGCATTAACTTGTTATTAGATGATGTAGAAATGAACTTGGAGGACCTTAAAGGTGCCACTCTCAAACAATACTATGCGGGTGTGTCCTATAATGAAGTGTTAACCCAACAACAACTCTTAAAAGATGATAGATGTAAGAAAACACATTCAAAAATAAGAAATCAAAAAGAGTCTAAAAGGGGAAGAAACCTCACATTAAACCCTTCCAATATGGTAGATATACCCTTCCCCTTGGCATCTCAAGAATGTTTTTTTAAAGTAAACTCTAGCATACATTAACAACAATGAGAAACAATAACATGAGCTTCACATGAAGTAGAAAGAACTCTTATACCTCCGTGTTACATCCTCCAAAATCTATATAGTAGTGCTCCAAGAGGAGAGAAATCCTCACAAATCCAATCGTAAAGAGGAAGGGATACTCTGTATATAGAGTCTAGCTCAACTTCCTTTACAATAAAATAATGATTTTCCCCCCTATATCCATACTTTGCTCAACAACCATTCTAACAATAGCATAGTGGTTAGATCCACTTTTCTCTCCAAGGGAAACAATATAATAGAGCTCACATGTAACTAACTTCATGAGAAAGTTCAACAATGAATAAACAATGAACTTATGAAGGTTAGTTAATATTCAACTCCAAAAATAGCTCGAGTAGATAGGTAGAGCACCTCCTCTAGGGAGTTGAGCATGTAACCACCTCCAACAAATCTCCCATTAATGCACCCTCCAAGAGATTATTTCCCACATGTGAAAAGGCTCAAGGAAGACAAAATAGTGTCCTTCAAGCAATGCACCCTTAATAAATGTGCAAGAGAACCTTCTTTGTGGCATGTGTGAATCCAACCAATCTTCTCCCAACAAAGGGATCATTCCTCTCAATGATTCCTAGGGTTTTTCTTCAAAACTGCTAACCAATTCCTTGAAATGGGGATCACCATAAGGATATGTGCCAATAGATGAGCTGGACTGCTGGAGTCTTTGAACCCCCTCTAATGTGGCTGATGACCTAGCTGAAAAGGGGGTTCTCTTGGCCTATGTGCAGGAAAAGCCCCATGGGTTGATGCAACGACCTCTTTAAGATGGGCCTCCTATGAATATCTCTGATCCTGCCAGCAGCTGACCTAGATATTTCTAAGGGGCGTTCACCTCCAAATTTCTCCTCATTTCATGGTAAGTATGTGGAGGGTGCCAAACAATAATTTCCAGCAAAGGCATTCAGGAAAATTCTTCAGGAAATGTGCCCAACAACAATTTGCAATCTGCTACGGGATCTGCTGGAAAATCTGACATTTGAAGATGAAAACACTTTGCACATTTGTACGTTCTATATGATGAACTTGGAAATGATTTAGGGCTGTTATAAGTTCTCGGATAAGTCCATTAATGCCTCCAAACGTTGCTGCTACAGGTCTCCAATGAATATAGTTAGAAGTATGCACAGATCCTTTTAATTAAGCGACAAATTTCAGGCATCAGTATACACAAGACTCCCAGCTATCCTTTGCCATTGATGCCTAAGATCTGGAAATGAAGATATGTTTCAACAATTCCTTACCTCCAAAAGACTCAGAACACAAACCTGACTCTGATGCCCTATCCGCTACCTTGGCCTTTGGTCCTCAGAAATCCAACACAAAACTCAATATGGCACACTAGGACAAGTGTTCAAATATGAATACGTACTACCTTAACCAAAACAAATCATGGGTCGGCACTAATGTTTGCTGAGACAAGTTGGTCGATTCCCAGAAAATTGCATTTGTCTCAACATACTCTTCTGCCTCATCAAACTCTCCAGTAGGAAGAATGCTTATAGAACTTCCAGGGCATGCCCAGAATAGCAAAACAAAGATAGTATGCCTCCTCACATAGGCTATATGTAAATCTATAGATCCAGATTTTACGCCCCCATCTTTTTTCAATTGCTGTGTCAACCATCTCCATAAGAGTAAAGGTTTGTTAAAACATATGTTCTGAGCTAGGGCTGAGGGCTGCTCCATAATGGATGAGCTCTTCTGGATCAACATGCAAAAAAGATGGTGCAAATGACACTGTTTCTGAAAATAATGATATAGTAGGTTGCCACTATAACTCTATGATGGAAATAAACATGTTTGTGCCGTTACCACACCCTCTGGCCTCAGCAGCCTTCTGAAAGTGCAACTAGATCAGATCTGAGCTAAATTGATAAAAGCTGTGATTGAGAGAGGTTTCAGATCAGTCCCTATTACTGCTGTGAGAAAATCAATGGCTCCCTTCAGCTGTTTGTCACGATCAAACCCTGCACTTTCCCTTGAGCAAACTCGAAACTTGCTTCCTATATGACTACTGTGCAAGACTATACCCTATTACTGCTGTGAGAAAATCAATGGCTTCCTCCAGCTGTTTGTCATGAATCATGATCAAACACTGCACTTGCCCAGGGCCCTTGAGCAAACTAAAAACATGCTTCCCATATGACTACCGTGCAAGACTATCTGCCAGGCCAAACAAAAGTCTGCAAAGCTCTCTGCTTTATTAGTATCTTGAAGCACATTTTGACACCGCTCAAGAATCACTTCATAACGTGAAAATTCTCTCTGACCAGCAATCTTCAACTATTCCCTTGTCTTCTTTGCTTGTTTACTGAGTACTGTCCGCTGCTTATCATTTGAAGGCCAGAAATTATCCAGCAGTCTAGACTCCTTTATTAGAGCTGACAACCACAAGTATGATCATCTACAGAGAATCACCATGATAACCAGGCTTATATCGCTGGAAAACATGTCTACAATGTAGGCACATGTTTAGGGGTAACATGATGAAAATCACAATTACACCTCTCATATAATATGAGGCGTCACAAGTGGTATGCTAACAAAACCACAATGTCATATGCTAGTTCATAGTCCAAAAGAATGACATATGTAAATTGTCCCAAGTCTGAGACTTTCTATCGGCGAATCAAACTTGTCAGCAGTAGCTCACGGAGATGGAAAAGCTTACGCGTCAGTTATAAATACCAACAGGTAAAAGAAAAACTCTCATTTCATTTTTATGCTTTCAAGTGTTTATCGAGCATTTGCCGGGTCTGAGTCGATATCTTACACTCCGGCGTAGCCAAGATTAGTTTTCCAACATCGGACAAAATTCTAGTCCAATAAAATCCAAGGGGTACGAGTGCCTACACGCCGACGAATTTGCCCTTTCCCTCTGTACAGTCAGATAAACTAAGGATTTAAATGACCAGGGAAAACAATAAACGCAGCAATAATTTGCATCTGGAGAATTGAATCGCACTTTATGCTATTCCGCAGTTAGAACGAGAGGGCACTGCCGGAGAAAGTAAATTACCAGTAGTTTAATACAGTTGAACCCTAACCCCTCGAAGTGAAGTATTATTTTGCAGAAGATACTCCGGCTAACTATCCCTGCTAGAGTTTACTATAACTCGAACTTTAACATATATAACGAGCTGCCCCCTGTATACCAACAGCAAATAGACAAACCCTAACCAGGACAACAACAACTAAAAAACCTAAGTTTGTAATGTAGGGGACTTGAATGATTTAACCACGGATGAAGCACAGAAGCGCTTAATGCTATCCACTACAGAAAACGACCTAGATACCCTAAATGAGATTAAACCTACCCATTGTGAATAAGGGTGGATAAACCCTAATTTTTCTAAAATTGCATACTAGACCAGGAAATGCAAGTTGTCTGAAGCAAGTAAATTCAGTCCCATATTCTCGTTATTGAAGATAAATGATGCATGGAATGTGCCAGGAGAAAAGGAAAAATGAGAAGAAAAAAAACACATCAAATAAAACGCACCCCTGTTCCAATGCTGCCCATATTGGTCCTACGATCTGATCAGCACGTGAAGAAGACAAAATGGATGTTGTTATTCTTCAGCTCCTGGCCTTCGGCTCCGAGATTCAGACTAGCTCCTCCGAGCTTTCACGGCTTACTTGTTCTTCAAGATTTCACACCACCAACCAACAACAGGTAAAAGCAAAAGGGAAAGAAGACCAGTGGACTCCTGACACAATGAATTTAAAATAAATATGTAATTTTCATGTTCATTTCTGAACGTACTAAATATTTAAGAAATGGTCAACTCGTAAACTAAATGTTTAAAGGTGTATAGATTACTTCGTTGTCAAGTTTTGTAGAAGTAAATTCACCTAGTGAAGTAAATCATTTCAACATGGAGGTGTAGTTTTCTTATTTTTAATTGATACTTTAAGAAAGTACGTGAAAAAGGGTATTATGTAATATTGTTACTAGAAGTATTAGGAAAGTATTAATTTCAAGTAACCTACTCACCTCATAATCAATCTACTATCATATTAACACAAAAGACACTATTTCCTTGGGGTGGTTCATATTAACACAAGACACTATTTCCTTTTGGTGGTTCTAATTACGTCCCTGACATATATTTTTCGCGTGAGGGCATTAATCCTATTTAAAGTTTTGCATCGAACCAAGGTTTTTGTATAGTTTGCAATGTTTTTGATTTTTGTGTTTTTTTTTAAATGATTTTCCTGTGTTGCTATCGGCTGCGTACTTCGTGACATCAACTTCGGTTTCTATGTCCCAGGCCTCGGCGGTCGACTGACGTCAAGCAGTTTAGTGGTTTTAAATGGTGGTCATTCGACGGTGTGGTTGGTTGTTTCGTCCTGGATCTACTGCAGATGGTGGTCATTCGGCGGTGTGGTGGGTTTTAAATGTTGGTGCATAGTGGAATGGCGTTTATCCAGTTTCTTCTGTGTGGTTTTTGAGCGAAGGGTCTGGGCGACTGATTCCGGCTGGTGTGGGTTGCATGCTTTGGAGGTTTTCACTGTTTCGTGCTCCCGAGGGTTTTGCAACATCAAATGTCGTTGTCTTTTCATACAACCATTGTTGTGGGCCTTGCTTCAGGTGTTCTTCAGAGGGTATGGGCGACTGATTGTGGCTGTCTTTCGGAGGTGACCAAGCCGGGGTCCTTCTTCTTTCGCGTTTGCAGTTGTTTAGGTTTATACATCTCGGTTGGCAGCTATCTAGGTCGATTCCTGTTGCTTTCCTCTGGTTTTGGGTGCGTTTTTTGCTTTGGCGGCTTCTCTGTTCGAGTCCCTCTCACTGCTATCTGTATTGTCATCGCTATCACTACCTGCATTGGATTCCTTGTTGTAGTGTGAATCCGAGGAATCATCCGACTCACTCTTGGTCTTGGTCATTGGATTCCTTGTTGTAGTGTGAATCTGAGGAATCATCCGACTCACTCTTGGTCTTGGTCATTGGTTTCCTTTGCTTTGTTGAAGATCCCATCGAATGATTCTTTCCAGCATTGCTAGAGGTCTGCCCCTGCTGCCTATGAGTCTTATTCTCTGCCAAGTTCTAAAATAAGATGGCGTTCAATTATTGTTGTTGCTCTTGAGCGTGGATGAGCTTCTCGCCTGTTCGAGGTTCTCTTTTGAAATGGAGCAACATGTGGGTTTTTGGCTTGAAGCTCATTCGACAGGTACCTTCCCGCTTGAACTTTTCTTTCCCTGCATTTGTTGTGCGAAAAAAATGTTATATTTGTTTCTACTTGTTCACTATTCTTTGCCTATACAAGTCCAAAAATTGTTATATAAGTCCAAAAATTGTCTCCCACTATGGGAAATCGCAAAGCTCCTTCATTCGATGACACTCTGCCAGATCAATAGCTTCTTCTTCCAAGTATTTATAGTGTTATGCTCATTCAAGTACGGAAATCATCTCAAGCAAAATTTCTTCGTCCAATTAAATTCCCTTTTATTTCCCCTTTCTTCGATTTAATAGTTAAAACCTCAAACACCTGGGCCTTGCTTTCCTACAAATAGTTAAATTCAGTTGCGTTACAAATAGTTAAATTCAGCTGCGTTCGCCAACAAATCTATAAATTGTTCACCCAACATGCTTCTTTAATTTAATCTATTCTTATAAACCAGCTTCATCTTGTTTAGCTTCCTCTCTACCTTTGAATTGCTTCCAAACTCTTTTCATTTCAACACTTCACTTCCCAAGGCTATTGTTGAATAGTTACACATATATGAAATCATAGATCTTACTGCTATTACAGTTTGCTAGGCTCCGTTCGTAATACACCTTTAAGAAGTTAAAATTTGAAGTAAACATTTGTGGCATAAGGTAGAGCAACTACATACATGTGAGTGGGGATCACTTTCATGTAAAGGGAAATGGCTTTGTTTTAGACACAAGCACTATATGTTAAAATATAACCAGAGAGTAGAGAGAAGTAATTTCTCTAAGGGAGAGGTTCAGATCCCTGTCTCTATTTTGGCTATGCCGATTTCGGATGTGCCCATTTTGGTTGCATATTTAGGTCGATTGAGATCCCTGTCTCTATTTTGGCTGTGCCGATTTTAGATGTACCCACGCAACTTTAATTGCAGATATAGGTCGATTGATGGGTATTTGGGATCGGATCTTTTCAAAGGATGTCGCTCCCCTTATGTCGCTCCCCTCATTCACTCAAAGAGTAGGATATATAATCAACCATTAATCGCAGAGATGAATAAAATGCATATATATCAAGACCACTCCCTTTATGCACATACAAATATATAAATGGTCATTATATGAAGACACGACTTGGTGGAGAGATGGTCTTCTTTCAACATACGACCATGTTGGGTCAAGTTTCAAAACTAGCAATATTGTTGGTTGTTAGTTTCAATAATAGACCACCATTAAGTATAACCAAACAAGGCTTCAAAGAAACCTGCAAATGCTATCATACCATCTATAAAAGGGTGCAACAAGCTAGATCTACGCTCTTTATGATGGCTTCAATTCCACCATTATATATATATATATATATATAACTTCCAAACAAAATTAGGCTTGGGCCCTTCCACACAGCTCACGCTTGAGCTTAGATAAATAAACACATAAATGATAAGTTTAGTTCCCTTTCTTTGTTTTTTTTGCAATAACTAGGTCTGCAGAATGCCATCAATTTCAACCTCGTTCCTATATCTTTTTTCTTTGTCTATTATCCTCTGATTCAGTGAAAACGCTGGTTGCACAGGTCTCATGAAACATCAATAACGTTGCACAGATTTCTGCGTCCATATTGTGTGAAAGATTTGTGCCCGTCCTAGTTTTTAGCGAGCCAAATTTATGGCTCTATTAAGGCACTAATTCGGTGGTCTCTATCCATGTCAACGTTCTCAATAATCCTTTTTTTTCTTCAGCTTCGGATGGAAGTAGAATCTTAAAATTCTGGAATTAGAAGTCAATTACAATTTTCAATTACTTCCCGATGTTTGAAAACTACTTCTACTCAACACTTTTCCCTTCTTCATCTTGCCAGCCATCCAAATTTTAAACAAACAATGGTTCTTGCACAGAAACCATGTACGGTGTATTTTTACCTTCGTTTTCTGCTGCCTATTATGGATCCCAATATAAGACATAAATCTGGGTTGCATTATACAGCTACCAACAAACTTCCCAGACTTATGAACACTACAATTGAATATCAATGTCATGTTTGCATCTTCAATTTTATATTTGTTCTTTTGCATCCACTTGCTTTGATTTTGAACAAGCAGCAAAAGCAATGCGTTAACATCACAATTTGCTTTGCATTGATAGATTTGCCTATATTGCATTTTTTATATGCTCCACATTTTCTCTTTGTGGACTCATTTTTTTTAGGAACATGACAAAGTTGGTCTGATTTATTGCACAATTGTTTCATTTTTAGTGTAAGGAATTCTGCTAATTTGTACTTGTTCTGTGGTTTCCGCCAAAACACCCATAACACTAGTTTTTTTTTCCAATGATGATAGCCTCACATGCGATAGAAAAATTGTATAGCATCCTGTGCTATGCATTTATTTTGATAGACCAAAAATCAATATTGATATGTTAAGTGTGTGTTGTCCATACAATTAAAAAAACTCATGCATGGAAGCTAGCTTGTTTCTGTAGAGACAAAGGACCTTGAAATTGCTATCCAATTGGCTATGATACTACAAAAAATTATACTCTCCTATCAAAAGGAAAATTATCATTTTTGTAGTCTTCCTACCTGGCCTAGCAGGCTATTGTCTTTACTAATGAGCCACAGCCACACCAAGATTCTTTAAAATTGAAATCAGTTATATTTATTTATGTCCTTTGTAGTGTTTTTGGTTTATAAAACTTTTTTTTATCCATTGCCTTGTGCTTGTTTTTTGATTGTGTATATGAAGACCATTCAATACGGTGCTATTGGCTACCAACTTATGCAATAATTTCAAAATGTGTATGGAAAACATAGAATCTGAATATGGGACCAAATGACATCAAACATGCCAGGAAAAAAAACTTTGCAACTGTGGTATCGTTTCCTGATTTAGAAGGAAATTGCAACTATCTTGCTCAACATTGTGCATTGACAATACATCGAGAACTAGCTCTGTTCTAAGTTACATGTTCATTGATCTTCCCACTTGCCACAAAGTCTCTTTTTTTTTCCAGCATTGACCTTTGTTTTCTTCAATTTGCATGTGTTGTTCAAAACAACTACTGAGTTGATATTTGATTATCTTCTACAAACAGATTATTCTACGTTTGTACAAGTCACCATCAATATAATTCTCTTCTATATCCAAAATAGAAATCTAAAACAACTGCTTTTGCATTCAATACATTTACATATTTGTTGCACTAGATTTTGTTCATAGATCTGACAATAATCTGTTTCCATCCACAGGAGCAAATGGTCACAAAAAATTTGTTGGAATGGGGTGACTTCTTGCAGGATTTTTTTTGGGTTGAGACAAAATACAGAGCTTTTTTTGTTGCTGTTCACACATCTTTTGCTTCCACATATTGCACAACTTCATGAGCAATTTTTTGGGAACTTATCCACTGATCTTTTGATACCAAGTATATCTATAACTAGTAGCATATACATATCAAATAGAGTTTTTGCCATTTGTATCAATGCTTTCAAACAATGTTTTCACAACAAATATATCTGCAACTGATGACACAGACAAAGCAAATAAAATTTTGCCTGTATATCTATTATCATTACCGCCATGAAATGCTTTTCCTAGTTGCAATGCCTTCATGTCAATATCATGATGGAATGCACTTTCCTTTTTTTAACATCATGTTCCTAGTTCACATCATGGATAAAGCTCCTTTGCTTTTACTGTCCCATGCGCTATTGTTTTCATGTGCATCACATTCACATAGTTCATGTGTGTATATTTACTCTGTTATATCAAACTGTTGATTGCATCATATCAATGTTATATAGTCCAAATTCTAGAATCAGAAAAACATCCAAATGTAGACTAAACATGCTTTGCTTTTGATATTTTATCTTAGATATGTTGATTAGATTTAGTTCATGTATATATATATTTACTCTCTTATATCAAACTGTTGTCTACATCATATCAATGTTATATAGTCCAAATTCTAGTGTCAGAAAAACATTCAAATCTAGACTAAACCTGCTTTGCTTTTCCATTAGTTTTGATTGAATTGTTTTGATTTATTTTCCAAATATGATCATAGCCTTCATTCCGTAACTGGATCATATCCTTCATTCAATAATTGGAGCTGACAAATTCTAAAATGGATGCCATGAAAATATTAGTATTCATACCATGCATAGGATCGAGACTTTGTATTGATATTATGGATATTTTGTATCAATAACATTGAGCATTTTTTTAATGTTGGAGGATTTTGCAGGTTTGATATGAATTAGGTAACCTTGTTATTTCAACCAATGACAACAAACTAACTAGCTAAACTTTACAAATTCTAAATCAAAATCAAGTTTTCAAACGTTTTTTGCTCAAAATTCCTTCCTTTGTCTTTTGACAAATTGCGATATGTTCCTGAACAATCTTCCATAGACAATGATAATGGTTCCAAAGATTCATGAACAAACATAACACTTCTGCATGCAAGCGCAGTTAAAAATGCTTGACTTAACCATTTGCAACAATGGTTGAATGCCCTAGTCATCATGCAATACAGTCTTCAGTTTACATGCAATCAACTCATAAAGAATCATGCAGAATCAACGGATGATGCTTTTAGATTCTACTCATCTCTTTTGCAAAATGAAGTAGATGTTTTTAGTTAAATATCAATCTTGAGCATGATTAGCTAAGATCAAAGCCCATTTGCTATCTACAATTGCTAAAACACTTCAACTTGGCCCATGTGACAACGTCGGGGACATTGCCACCTCGTGGCTCTTGTTGGTATATGGTTTATGACATATTGATGATTATGTTTAGAAGAGTGAGATGTATATGAGATGTGTTATATGTGATGGTGGGTAGATAATGTTAATAAATTAAAAAAAAATCATAAAATAATTTTTATTCTTCAATGTTTTTTATCAAATTCAACACGGATTTAAGAGTTGTATAAGAAGCATGATATGTTGAGGCTGGAGAAGATGCCATATCTAGCCCTTCCATTTTTCAATTATGGCCTCACGAATATAGATAATGACAAATGTCTTGAATGTTGTTATCAATTATGTGTGGGCAAGACGAGACATTGTAGCGGGAGTAGTGAAATACAACACAAATTACATGGAGGAAACCAATTAAAAGGTAGTCATTAAGGTCGGGATTTCATCGAATGTATGTTTTAAATTTCATTTTTGTTAGTAATAGTGATACTCTAGCGAGAGTGATTATGATCATCATTGGATGCTTGTGCAGAAGCACCTTATTGTCATAGTTACACATACTAAATATTGTTAATAATTAAAGTTAACAATGAATTAAAACAATTATGGATATAGGAGATGGAAGACTGGCACTTTTCTCAAAAGACCCTTGGAATCCACTCCCCTCACTCGCACAAATATTCAGTTATATGAGAATACACAAGTTAGAAAATCACATAAGAAGGAGACATATTCGCTAATTATGGTCAAAGTAGGAGCAATCAACCTTATCTCCTAGCTTAAAAAAATTCCGAGTTGGAAATCCCCATATATATATATGGCAAGAATATTTATCCAGGGACATGAAAGAGTAACTATGGGTTGAATTACAAAGGAGAGAGTTGCCATTCAAATAAGGGCAGTGTATTCTAAGATGTGGTAGACAACAAATTGAAGGAAAAAAATATGGTCAAAATGGTTAATAATAAAATGGCAAACCATCATCACCCAGACATATAGGAAAGTTCAATTTTGAATAGTATGGAACGTTGATCAATGTTGAAAACATATCCACATTTTTATGGCATTTAGCATGGAAAATGAAACTTAACTATGATAACATCTACAAGAGAGAATCAATAAACCCATCCAAGAATATAATGTGTTTAAATGAGTCAAAATCCTTGGAATGCTCATTCATCAAGTACCCATATTTCCAACCAATATGGCAATGGACACAACAAGGAATGCTAAGTAGTATTCCTCTATGAATAGATATAACAAAGTTCCCATGTAATTAACCAAAATACAACTTTAAAATCCAAGATGAGGACTACGATAATGGGAATTGTATTTTGTATGGTGCCTTGGAATATATGGCTAGAGTGCAACCTATACACAATTGTAGCCTCACAAATTTACATCGTTATAGTTCTCACAACCTTGAATCATTTATTTTTCCTAGTGTGTGTCATGTTTAGGCATCATTGTTGCATCATTGGTGTGGTGTTTTGCCATTGAATGTCATAAGTTGGCATTGGTGACAAAATTATAAAAATGACAACAAATTTGCAACCTAACAAAATTGCAACTATTCTCTTAAGAAAAAGCATGTCGCATAGAGTCAATGTCTGATGTCAATACAGTGTGTATTTGCTAGCATGCTATTTAATTTGTATATATCAAAAGTATTTGTTACAAACAACAAGTGGAATTTTGTAGTCAACTTACTTCACAAAAAAACATTTAATAAACTGAAGGTTACTGTAGCATTGTTCTTTTTTCCACTTATTGGAAGAAGAAAAAAGAGATTGCTATGGCCTGAGAGTTCTATGGCAAGTTTTGTTTATACAAGCATAATAACATAAATATAGATTATGGTGTTGGGACTAGGACCAAAAACATTTGGAACAAGTTGCAATAAACTTATAAAAGGAACATAAAGTTTGTGACCGAACAAAAATTGGAATTGTTTTCCTAAGAAAGAGCCTATTTTTGTAACAATATGAAAATTGCTAAGAAAGTTTTTTGCAGCTTTCATAGTTTTTTCACTTCGGTGATGTTGTTATCAACCGATAATGTGAAAAGTCATGTCTGGCATAGCTTCTGCAGATGGATGACAGTTGATGAAATGCTTTTTGAATAATCTTCCTAACACTTTAGCAATCTCTGGACAACATGCTTCAAGTGCCTGACCACACAAGGCACATTCAATTGGCAGGTTATATGTCTCTAATATGCATTCAACAATATGTGTTAATCCCTAAATGGGGGCACATTCCCTCGTATAGTGTGGTGCATTACATTAATTTTCATGTTGACTTTGGTTCATTAGTGGTAATTGTCATTAGTATGGTTATACTAGTTATGTCGGCTTGGGTCACTGAGTTGTAATTGTACCTCTTAATCTCCCATATATAGGAAGGAGATATTTTCATTTGAGAATCTTGTCTTGTCTTGTTTTATGTACTTAATACATTGTATAAGGAGGTTCCCCCCTCGAATTGCTATTAATCTATTTTCTTCATTCAAGTCGTGGAGTACTCTTTCTAGTCTATTTCTGCTCTTTTCATGCTCTTTTTGGAAATTTGTTGCATAACATTTGGTATCAGGGTTCTTTCCTCGGGATTGGTTTCTTCAAAACAATCCATCTTGGCATTTTCGCTATAAGATTTTTTCTACGAGATTTGAGACAATGAGACTTAAAACCAATCTAGAAAAAAGGCTGAACTAACTCTAGTCCAAGTTTTAGATCCTGATACATTACAAATTTTGACATATTTGTTGTGGAATCTAGGGTTTCTATCTAGTTCAAAAACTAGTCTAAAACAAGTGTTTTGGGAAAAAAGGTCATATCTAGGGCATTCAATATCCAAATTGAGTGAGACCTGTTGCATCAGAAAGAAGACTGATGTAGGAGCATCGGAGCCTAGGTAGAGCAGTCGAAGATGATCGACATGGAGAAGGCCAACTAGGGGGATTGCCGACGACCACTGGTGCGGAAGAGCAGATTGGTTGTTGAAGTCAATAAGTCAAGTAGAAGCTGTCGAGGTAGGTTGACAGGAAAATCAAGTCAAGAGTCGACATATCTAAGGTCGACAGATGACAGGGTAGCAGCGAGTACGTCGATGGTCGACATGTTGTCGAACCGCGACTCCGACAGGTTTGGGCATGAGCCAAGCGAGGAGGAAGGGGCGGACTGGCGAAGCCTTGGGATACAAAAGGAAGCCGACGGAATACAGTATGGTCGAGGCCGACTACTGTAGCAGTGTTAGAAGGACGCGTAGGAGTCAAGAAAATTACTTGGCAATAATTTGGGGTTGCTAAGGAAGTTATTAGTAGTTATTGAAGGTAGTTGGGATCATGACAGATGTCAACACTGGCAGAGATTGTGCAGCACAATAGGGGCGCTGACAGTTGCAGGTCTGCAAGATCTGAGGAGATCGACGGACATAGGAAGCGTGTCTCGGGGGTCGAAGTGATCTCGAGAAAAAAAACAGCAGATTAGAAGGCCAGGGAGTTGAGATCAGTTGGATCACTTGGCAGAGTCAAGCAGAGCGAGCTGAGCTCAAGAGAAGTTTTGTAGATTAGAGAGTAAAGTCACACATCTACAGAGCGCAGAGAGGATCGAGCCATAACTCATAGTTCTGCAGTGAACCAGGAGAGGGTGACGGTCGACACACTGAAATAGCACACAGTTACTTCTGTATTGTAATTGGCTAAGGCCGACAATAATTAGTTATTTCCATTCCTTGCAGTTTGCATTGTAACCGTTTCGGTAGAAGTAATATAAGTTAGCTTCTAGCATCCTGTTTACATCTTGTTTATGTGAACGTGTGTGTTGTGTGTAATTGTTAAGCAAGAACCTTTTGTATAAGGCGCCTTGCATCAAAGACGAACCACAATATATGTGGTAGTTTTTCAACCTTAGATACGAAATATTGGACACGTGGTAGACCATATAAGTTGGCTCTTTTGGAAAGACCAAAATAAGAAGTGTTGAGAGATTCACAATAACTTCTTATTGATACATCAAAATTAGGTTAGACCCGAGGCATTGGAAAAATGACATATCAGGCTACAACTGATCGAAGTTTCAGACCCATAAGAGCATAAATTTCAAATTTACCTCAGTTTCAAGTTGGCCATAAAACAGTCTTCCAATCAGGGTTTGAAAAATGTACGCCATTTTAAATTTGAATAACTTTGAGTAGAAGGATCTAATTGTGGTGAAACCTAGAGTGTGATATCTATTTCTATTGTTCAAAATGGCACCAAAAGGAAGTGTAAAAACTCACACTCCACCTAAACTACCAAAAAATCCATCCTCAACATACGATGAAAGGGAAGACCTATCTTTTCGAGTGTCTCAGTTGGAAGATTTTATTAAAGGGTCTGTGAAAAAAGTTGATTTAGTTAATTTATAGGAGAATTTGAATAAAATGGAGGAAAATATGAAAGGTTCAGTGAGAACAACTAATTTACTCAATTTAGTGGAGAAGTTGATGTGATATATGAAAAATATTGCTAATCTCGTACAAAATTCAAGGGATACTCCCTACAGGTGATGATGTGTTCCAAGATACTTGGGAGGATAAAGATAATTTCCATGTTGGAAACATTCCATGAATAAGAATACCCCAAGAGGAAAGTATTCTAGTAATGGAAGTCATCAAGAATGGTCATCAAGGGGTACCCAACTTCCCAGGATTGACACGAGAAATTTTGATGGCAGTGATCCAATAACATGGATATTCTAGATGGAGCAATTATTTGATCTACACTAGGTTCCAACTTTGCAAAAGGTAAGTATTGCATCATTATATTTAGGACTTGATCAATTGTATGGTACCAATGTCATTTTGACTGTAAAAAGGCCTTAATTGTGTCTTGGTCTATATTACCGAAGAATTGATTACACATTATGGGGATATTAATAGCAACACCTTCTTTAGCCAATTAAAAATCTCAAGCAAAAAGGTCCAGTTAAGGATAACATTCAACGTGAGGTGCGTCTCTTTGAACCACCATCCTTGAAGAAGGCTTTCATGATGGCAAGAAATGTTGAAAGTAAAAATAGGATGATCGCTACTAGAAAGACTGTCAAAGATATGGATCTAGCTAAACTAGCTTACCTATCTATGCAAAACAATAATATATCAACAATAAGTACAAAAAGAGAACAAGAAAAAAGAGTACACCGGATATACGTGGTTCACCTAATTGGGCTACGTCAACGGGAATGTAGTCTTCTATTATCTCCAGAATATCTCCATCAAGCTTACAAGAGAGCAATGCCAATAACCCCAATACAATATAGCAATACTTGTGTGAATAAGTAAAGATCATGATGAGTGATGTGACTCCCTTGACTCTATTATATACTAAGAGATGAGGAGGAATTACTCTCACATATTACATGTGGGATAATATAATTCTCCATAATAACATCTCTTTATATAATAATGAATATCAAGAGTATACTTTACCATAATGAATTTGAGATATAATGTATTACTCTTTTACATAAAATTGTGGATATCTTTCAACATAATGCAAAGACATTATTACCTTCCAAGGAATATAAAATATTCCAGCACTCCCCCTTAATAATGGTTGGGAGAAAAGCCCACCAACAAAGGAAGGAAGGAGTCACTATTGCTCCCCCTTGATGAAAACTTCCCTCATCCCAAGTAAGGAACGAATATGCACATACTTCGTTGCTATTAAGGATTTGGTGAAGATATTGGCTGCCTGCTGCTCTGTAGGACAATACTCAAGAGAAAGAACACCATTTGCAACAAGACCTCGAATGTAATGAGAATCAAGATTGAGATGCTTTGTCTTGGAGTGATATACCGGATTATAAGCAATCCGAATTGCACCATGATTGTCACACTTCAACAGAGTGGACGATTTCAGAACCAAACCAAGCTCAGTGAGAACATGCCGTAACCAAACTGCTTCTTTGGATGCTCTATACTCTGCTTCACACAAAGATAAAGAAAGAGTCTTCACCTTTTTGTTGGACTAAGAAATCGGCCATGAACCAAGTTGAAATATATAACGAGTAGTTGACCGTCGATCATAACTTTCAACTGCCCAGTTAGAATTTGTATAACCAGAAAGTGAAACTGTAGCACTGCTCAAATAAAAAACACCATAGTACAATGTCCCCTGTAAATATCTCAGAATTCTCTTGGCTGCCTGCCAATGACTTTCATGAGGTTGCTGCATGAACTGTGAAACCATACTGACGACGAAAGAGAGATCTAGTCTGCTGTGAGTTAAATATATCAAACTACCGACTAGCTGACGATAAAGAGTAGCATCAACAAGAGGAGTAGGACACTCAACAATTAACTTTGCACCAAACTGAAAAGACGTAGGAGCAGGTTTACAATCACTCATGTGGAAATGAGACAATAAATCTATAGCATACTCCGGTTGAGAGAGAAAAATACTATATGCCAGATGCCAAATTTGAAGACCCAAGAAATAATGCAATCTACCGAGATCAGTCATTTCAAACTGCTTTTGAAGGTCACTTTTCATACTTTGAATGAGAATAAGTTGGCTGCCAGTGATAATAAGATCATCCACATATAAAATAAGAACAATGATATTATCATCAACATGCTTAACATACAGGTTAGGATCAGATATACAACGATTAAAACCATTATTCAAGAAATATGCATCAATTTTATCATACCAAGCCCTAGGTGCTTTTTTCAAGACCATATAAAGACCTGTGTAATTTAAATACTAAACTTGATGATTGAACATTAATAAAACCAAGAGGTTGTTGCATATAAATGTCTTCATTAAGATCACCATTTAAGAACAGTTTTAACATCCATTTGGTGTATTTCTCATTTATAAGATGCAGCAATAGATAAAATGGTTCTTATTGTATTCATTTCAGTAACATGAGCAAAAGTTTCATTATAATATATACCTTCAAGTTGATTAAAACCTTTTGCAACTAATCTAGCTTTATACTTTTCAATCTGTCCTTCTGCAGTAAATTTAGTTTTATAAACCCATTTACAACCAACTAAATTCTTTCATGAAGGAAGAGGAACAAGAGACCAAGTCTTGTTCTTCATAAGAGAATCATACTTAGCAGACATAGCTTGTTCCCAATGAGGTTTACCCTTAGCTTGAGCATAAGTAGTAGGATCATTTGTGGCCAAAACTTTGGTCATAAGAGCAAAGTTAGATCTAGTTCTACGACTATCGGAATGGATTATGATATCACTTCCTACAGATTCAAGAGTTATCTAGGCCCAAACAAGAAGGTTAGAAGGGACAGAAGTCACTTAAGGAGATTCAAGACATTTAGGTGGAACACTTGAAGAAGAATAAGAAGGTGAACTAAGATCAGTCACGGAATTGGAAGGAGTAATCGAGATATGAGTAACAGGTGATAAGGGAATATTCCAAGTAACATGAGGTTCAACAGACTTAGGTGGTGGAGAGACTTTAACAAATTGAACATCTCTTCTAATGATGACACTTTGATTAGAATGATCAAACAACCTATAAGCCTTAGAATCCTCAGAATAACCAATGAATATACACTTGTGAAATTTTGGTTCTAACTTTTCCCGTTTGTCATCAAGAATATGAGCCCAACATTCACAACCAAACACTATAAAGGTACTAATATCACGTTTTCTACCATTCCATTTTTCCTCGGGGGTAACATGCTTAATAGCTTTTGTAGGAACTCTATTTAAAATAAAGTTAGCATAACTTATGTTTCGGACTAAATTTTTTTATTTAATCCTTTAGAATAAAGTATACATTTAGCCATTTCAACTAAAGTTATGTTTTTCCTTTCAACAACACCATTTTGTTGAGGTGTGTAAGGAACAACGTTTTGATTTTGAATTCCATGTTTAGATAAAAACACTTCAAATTCTTTCTTAATGAATTCCCCCCCATTATCAATTCTTAAAGTCTTATTTTTTTACCATAATCATTTCAACCAAGTATTTAAATTTTTGAAATTTAGAAAAAGTATCACTTTTATTTTTCAAGAAATAAGCCCATGATTTTCTACTAAAGTCATCAATAAAGGTAAGAAAATAGACTGCATGTGATATAGAAGGAACTTCAAGAGGACCACAAATGTCACTATGAATTAAGTGCGAAGGTTTTTTAGCACGCTAATCTTTACCTTTATCAAACATTTCTCTATGATGTTTACCAAGAACACAACCTTCACAAACACCGTTAGTAGACGAAATATTAGGTAAGCCACATACCATTTTAGTTAACATTTGCATTTTACCATAATTCAAATGACCTAATCTTTGATGCCATAATTTACTTGGTTTATTAGCATGAGCAACATAGGAATAAAAAGGTTGTCTTTTAGTTTTGATTAAAACCAACAAATTTATATAGACAAAAAGTATGATCAACAGGACCAGAATAAACTACTTTGAAATTTTGATTGATATTTTTAAGAACATATTTATTAGGCCAAGCTTCAAATTTAAATCCTTTTTGACATGCACGATAAATAGAAAGTAAGTTGATGGGCATATTTTCAACATGAAAAACATCTTTCAATTGATCATTAGCAACATTAACATTACCAGAACCAATTACGGAAATTTGTTTACCATCACCTATAGATACTTTCTGAGATGTGTTTTTATTATTGTCATCATAAGATGTAAATAAAGAAGTATTGCCAGTCATATGTTTAGAAGCACCAGAATCCATTATCATTTCCACATTAGGAGAAGAATTACTAGAAGAAACAATAGATGCACATAAAGCTACTTGGGATTCATCAGAACCATTCTTTTTAGCCTTAGTCTTTAAACGTTTCGCTTTAAATCATTTCTTTTCATGATGGTTAGTTTTACTGCAATGTTTACAAGGAGGATACACTTTCTTCTTCTTACTATTGTCATGATGTGCATTAGAAGCATTACCAGAATTATTAGTAGGATTTGAAGTGTGTGAATTAGAACATTTAACATTATCAAAACCTTTCTTAGGATTCTTATTATGTGCCACAAGAGCCTTATTAGGTGAGAGTTGTCCTGAAACAATTAACCTTTCTTGCTCATTTATCAATCCTTTACAAAAATGATCAAAAGTAGGTTTCGTGGTATTTGAAGACAATTCAAGAGCTCTATTCCTAGTTTGGATGAACATATAGAAACAAGATGACAATTTTTGTTCTACAAGAATTATAAGAGCAGTGTCTATTTTCTTGTAATCTTTACCACAATTATTTAATTTTTCATTTAAAGTTTTCACTTCAGCAAGATATAATTCTACTCTTTCAAAGTTAGTAGGATCTAACTCATAAATCTTCTTTTCAAGGTAATAAGCAGAAACATCATCAGATTTATCAAATAAAGAAGCAAGAATTTTCCATACCTCAACAGGGTTGTCTTCTGCCTCTATACTTGCCTCGAGAATATATGAAACTGTTTAACCAATGAGCCCTCTTGCTTGATCACATTTATCTTCCCATATAGCCAAAGCTTGAGCATCAACAAGTTTCGTGTGTTCACCATTAACAATCCTCCATAGATTCATACTCCTGAGAACATCAATCATTTTTCTCTTCCATGCAATATAGTTAGGACCAATAAGTTCAGGAATAGAAGCTACTTCTAAAGTCATAATGATAGAAATATTGACAAGAAACCCAAATGCTAGAAATGACAAGAGAAAAAAAGTGATAATAGAAATTGATATACTTTACCGTATTGACCTACAGAAACACAGTAGAAAAACAGTAAAGGAAATAAACCTTTACTTGCAACCCTTTTGAAAAATGCCAAGAAAAGTCACTCGCGGGTTTTGCCATAGTGGACTCGCGAATAACACTAAAAAATGCGGGTTCTGCACGACAAAGGTCGTGGTTACTTGCGGGTTTACAATAGAGTCAGCCGCGGGTTCATGAGTTTGTGAAGGCGAAAGTTGCAGTTCTGATCTGGGTGTTCGCGGGTGTCTGTGCAGTAAAGTTGTGGCTATGCCGAAGCACTTGCGGGTCTCTGCACAGGAGGGTAGCGAGTAGACTAAAGTAAATGTGAGTTAGCACTGAGAACAGTCGCGAGTATGTCGTAGCATACGCGGGTCTGCTCACTAGAAGTCGCGGGTCTGCAGTATACTCGCGGGTTCTGCGAAGCAAGGGTTGCGAATGTCAAGTTTGAGGCCGAAAATAGTGTCGAATTTGCCGAAGACGAAAATGTGCACAAAGTCTACCAAACTTGGATGAAAAATGTCGATCTGTCAATCGAAAGATAGATCTCCTTGAGGAGAATCAGAAAATCATATAGATCTACAAAAAAATAATCAAGAAACCCTTGCAAATTTTCTGCAAAAAAAACTTTATGACAAAGTTAGGGTTAGAAAGAAAAACTACAGAAATATGCCCAGATCTAAAAAGAAGCCTAATGGATACCATATAGAAAACAAATCTACAAAATAAACAATGCCCAAATGATAAAATATTGTTTGAAAGAAATAGAAGGTACTAGATCATAGCAATTAGCTCTGATACCATGTCAGAGATATGGATTTAGCTAAACTAGCTTACCTATCTATGCAAAACAATAATATATGAACAATAAGTACAAAAAGAAAACAAGAGAAAATAGTACACTAGATATACGTGGTTCACCCAATTGGGCTACGTCCACGGGAAGGTAGTCTTCTATTATCTCCATAATATCTCCCTCAAGCTTACAAGAGAGCAATGCCAATAACCCCAATACAAATATAGCAATACTTGTGTGAATAAGTAATGATCATGATGAGTGATGTGACTCCCTTGACTCTATTATATACTAAGAGATGAGGAGGACTTACTCTCACATATTACATGTGGGATAATATAATTTTCATAATAACATCTCTTTATATAATAATGAATATCAAGAGTATACTTTACCATAATGAATATGAGATATAATGTATTACTCTTTTACATAAGATTGTGGATATCTTCTAACATAATACAAAGACATTATTACCTTCCAAGGAATATAAAATATTCCAACAAAAACCACCTCCAACACATACTGAGAGAATAATGTTCTTTCTTCTAACCCACCTCAAAATTTGAAACCTCAACAACTAAATGAAAGAATAGCAAAAGACCTATAGTAAGGGACATAAGTGTGGTGAGAAGAAATTATTCTACATAGATTATGAAGAGGAAGAACCAAAAGACCAGGAACTGTCTAAAGATGTAGAAATAGAAGATACTACTTTCGAAGAGATTACTCCCACCATATCCTGTCATGCATTGGATGGTATTAGCACTCCTCAAACTCTCAAGATCGAATGATATATCAAAAAGAAAAATGTAACAGTGTTGATTGATTCTAATAGTACTCATAATTTCATTCACTGTAAATTAATCAAAGCTCTCAATTGCTTTGTATATCTAGCACCAGAGTTTCAAGTAATGGTTGCAGATGGAGGAACTATCAATTGCTAAGGGAAATGCCATAATATCAATCTTACTGTGCGGGGGATATGTATTGAATAGTTCAATGATTTATATTCTGATGGGGGGTGTTGATGTTGTCTTAGGGGTTCAATGGTTACAATCATTGGGAACAGTGGATTTTAATTTTCATAAGCTTTTGATGAAATTTTGATGGGAAGGAAAATAATATGAGTTAAATGGTATCATAGAGAAACCAAGCAAGATGATAAGCTCTAGTGGTATGAAAAAACTGATGAAAAAGGGACATCAAGGTGTAATTGCACAATTATGCTCATTAGATGTTCAAACATATAAGTCTCCTATTTCCCCGGATCTCCAAAGGGTCATTAATAAGCATTCTAAGATATTTGAAGATATTCCAAAAGGTCTTCCACCTGCTCGAGATTTTGATCATGTTATTCACTTAATTCCAAGAAGTGTTCCTCCTAACATCAAACCTTACAGATACCCCTATGGCCAGAAAAGTGGATTGAGCGTATGGTTGAAGAAATGGTTAGAGGCTGACATAATTAGGCCTAGACAAAGTTCTTACTCTACACTAGTGGTAATGGTACACGAGCCAGATGGATCATGGCGGATGTGTCCATATTATAGAGAGCTCAACAAGATTACCATTAAAGATAAGTTTCCCATTCATGTAATTGATGAATTGTTAGATGAATTACATGGAATAGTTTTCTTCGCAAAGTTGGATCTCCATTCCAGGTATCATCATATTAGAATGAAGGATGAAGACATCCCAAAAACAACATTCAGAACTCATGAAGGTCAATATGAATTTTTGGGGATGTCGTTCGATCTCACGAATGTGCCTTCCACATTTCAAGGTTTGATGAATTCCATTTTCAAGCCTTTTCTTAGAAAATGTGTGCTAGTGTTCTTTCATGATATACTAATCTATAGAAATTCTTGCGAAGAACATGTTCAACATGCTGATAGGGTACTACAACTAGTAAAGGAGCAACAACTATATGCAAAATCTTCCAAACGCTTATTTGGGGTAAAGGAGGTAGAGTATTTGGGTCATATTGTATCTCATGAAGGTGTCAAGGTAGACCCCAACAAAATTAAAGCCATGATGGACTGGTCGATTGCTAAAAACCTGAATAATTTTCGAGGATTCCTAGG
Source organism: Larix kaempferi (assembly GCA_027924585.1). NCBI lineage: Eukaryota > Viridiplantae > Streptophyta > Pinopsida > Pinales > Pinaceae > Larix > Larix kaempferi. The sequence goes on along the minus strand of BSBM01000017.1, from coordinate 13,691,797 downwards.
TTTGACAGGGTACTACCGCAAGTTTGTCTGGAACTATTGAAGAATAGCAACACCTCTAAAAACGTTATTGAAGAAAGATTCATTTTCTTGGACTCCAGAGGCAACTCAAGATTTTGAACAACTTAAAGAGGCAATGTGCAAAGCTCTTGTTTTGGCCATGGCATACTTCACAAAAACCTTTAATGTGGAATGTGATGCTTCAGGAAATGGAATTGGTGTTGTTCTAATGGAAGAAGGACACCCATTTTTTTTTGCAAGTCATCTAATCAAGGGAAAGCACTTACAGAAGCCCATTTATGAGAAAGAAATTTTGGCAATACTACATGCTCTTAAGAAATAGAGTCCTTACCTAATAGGTAGGCACTTCAAGGTCAAAATTGATCATGATAGTCTTAAATAGTTCTTGGAATAGAGATTATCTTCAAAAGAGCAATAAACTGGGGAACCAAGATGTTGGGATATGACTTTGAAATCATCTATCGAAAAGGGAAACATAATGTGGTGGCAGATGTACTTTTCAGAAAAGATGAAGATGTTGGGGCATTCCTTGGTGCAATTTCCATTCTACAACTCAATTGGGTAGTAGCAGCAAGGGAAGAGTGGAAAATGACCTATCTATGTGGACGCTCATTCAAAAGCTACATAGTGATCCTAGTATATTAGATACTTTTGTGTGGAAAAATGATTCACTATGGTATAAGGATCGCTTATATTTATGCAAAAACTCTCAACTCGAACAAAAGGTCCTCTCAGAATTGCACACCACTCCTATAGGTGGGCACTCTGGATTCCTGAAAACTTACCACATGGTCAAGAAGGAATTTTTTGGGGAAGGTCTTAAATATGATGTTCAAAGGTTTATGGCCAAATGTTTGGTTTTCCAAAAGAATAAGGTTGAAACAATTAAGACCCTAGGACTTCTACAACCATTAAACATACATTGCCAGCATTGGGAGGAAGTCCCAATGGATTTAATCACAGGTCTACCCAAGTCATAATGAAAAAATGTTCTAATGGTGGTTGTTGATAAACTCACGAAGTATGCACATTTTGTGCACTCTCTAACCCTTTTAATGCAAGTACAATAGATGCAGCCTTTATGGAAACAATTCAGAAGTTACATGGAAATCTGAAGATTGTTGTAAGTGATAGAGATCCAATTTTCACTGGAAAATTTTGGACTAAATTGTTTTCTTGTGTTGGGTACCCAATTGGATCACAGTTCATCTTATCATCCTCAATCTGATAGGAAAACTGATATAGTGAACAAATGTTTGGAAGGATATCTTCGTTGTTTTGCATCTGATAAACAAACACAGTGGGTGAAATGGTTATTTTTTGCAGAATGGTGGTACAATACTTCCTTCCATACATCATGAAAAATGTCTCTATTTATGGCTCTTTATGGGTACTATCCTCCCTCTATCACATCTCCCTTAAAAGGAAAATCCAAAGTTCAAGTCATGGAAGATCACATAGAGCACCGACACAAAGTTCTCTAGATACTTAAGGACAACGTGGCTATGTCACAAAACAGGATGAAACAACAAATTGATCAACATCACAGTGAAAGGAGTTTCGAAGAAGGGGATTGGGTATTTCTAAGGCTACAAACTCACAAGCAGATGTCCCTCAAACAATTAAATAAGGACAATAAAATAACACCCAAGTATTATGGTCCTTATAAATTGTTGCAGAAGATTAGCAGTATGGATTACAAATTGAAGCTCCCTTCATCTTCAAGAGTGCATCCAGTTTTCCATGTTTCTTGGTTAAAGAAGGTAATATGAGACGATATCCCAATTCAAACAATCTTGCCTGAGCTTGATGAAGAAAGAAAAATCATATTGGAACCTGAACAAATCACTAAAATAAGGACCAAACATCTACGGAATCAGGCTATTACTGAGTACCTCATCAAGTGGAAGAACCTGCTAGTGGAAGATTCGACATGGGAAGAAGAGTCCTTCATACAAAAGTATCCATAATTAATCAAGCATTGAGGACAACACTTGTCTGAAGGGGAGGGTCATGTTAAGCCCTAAATGGGGGAACATTTCCCTGTATAGTGTGGTGCATTACATTAGTTTTGAAGTTGGCTTTGGTCCATTAGTGGTAATTGTCATTAGTATGGTTATATTTGTTATGTCGGCTTGGGTCAGTGAGTTGTAATTGTACCTCTTAATCTCCTATATATAGGAAGGAGATCTTTTCATTTGAGTATCTTGTCTTGTCTTGTCTTGTGTACTCAGTACATTATACAAGGAGGTTGCCTCCTTGAAGATGATTTCTATTAATCTATTTTCTTCATTCAAGTCGTGGAGTACTCTTTCTGATCTATTTCTATTCTTTTCACGCTCTTTTTGAAAAATTGTTGCATAACAATATGCACAAATTTAATATCTATTACTTATTTGCAGACTGTGCAATTTGGCAAGTTGTGCATCATTAGATACCCGCACTTGGCACAAGTTTGTTGGAATGGTGGTGCAAAAGCATTTTTTGCTTTTAGCAGGCATGTTAACTGAATTCTGAGTTGGGTGGTTTTTTTTCAAACTATTTGCAATTGTTCTTTTGAAGAGACGGGATCCAAAGACCAATTTGAATAACCAAGTATCTATTTCATAATTTATGAGAAATCCACTTTGCAATGAAATAGAATAGTGAATTACCTCAGTTTTTTAGTATAAAACTTCAAGCAAAGATTGTTTTGCAATTTCATCATTAAGGACATCCAAAAATGTTGTTGCGTAGCATTGAGTGTCACAAGTTTTGTTTTGGCATTGGCGTTGCATTGAATGTGCTTCAATCTTATAAACAATACACCAAAAGTGTGTCATAATTGTAAAGGTAGCATTGTTAAACCAATGTTTCAATAACCATGTAAGATTTGAATGCACCATGAAAAGCAATTATGCAGTATAGTTAGTAAATGATTTAAACTATTTCCACGTTCCAAAGCATTGTTCAAGTTTCACATTTTAATTTGGCCAACTTGTAATGAAATTCACAAAGCGGATCAAATCGTGTTGCACTGATAACAAGCATAGCATGGTAGCGAGAACTTGTTTCTGAATAAAATTGCAAGTAGACACATATCTCGAGAACTGTGGAAAATAATACAATAAAGTCTACACATCTTATAATTTGTGTATTGTGTTCAATTTAAATGCAATACAATGCATATGGCATGTTTTTAGAAACAAGTGAATTAGATGAAGTGGTTGAGTGCTATGAATTATAAGTAGGAGGACTTGGGATCAAGTCCATGGGTCAGTTTACTGTAGGTACCATCCTTTGAATGAGAGGAATTTCGTGGGTTTTTTCCCAAAAATTATATTTCAAAGGGGGGGGGGGGGGGTGGAGCGCATAGGAAAAGTTAGAAAGCCATTTTTTACAAGGACATGAGTGGCAGGCAAAGAACAAGATAAACCCCAAAAAAGATATTGAACAAAATTATCAATAACCGTTAAAGGTTTCATATGTTTTGCAACGGAAACACGTGCCATCAATTCAATGAAAGCAACAAAAACATCAGAAAGAGATGCAACAATGGACTTGTTGGGCCTGGCCCAAGTGGGGCAATTTTGAGCAAGAAGGAGTTTTGGAACTACGGAGCTGAGCGCAGTTCATTTGAAACATTTTTGTATGAGTTTTTAGGATGCTGCGAAGTTGCGCGCAGCGCAGCATCGAAAGAGATGCGAAGTGTCCAGTCTACGGAGATCCAACAAGGCAGAGTGTTGGACGGAAGTTAGACCATTGACGGTCTATTTTTGGTAAATATGCTCCAGGAGTGCCAAGCGACGGGTAGGAGCAAATCGGGAAGAAAGTGACTAGTCGCACATGCGAAAGATACCACTACTGGAACCAGTCGCATGAGACCGTTAGAGGAGGAACGACTTGATGAAAGCGACCTGTTGGCATGCGTGCAACAAGAAGGCTGATTGCGACGTGAAGCATGCATGGAAGACCGCCACAATGCAATATTCGCTACCAAGAGCCAACAGTCCGGTTTTGGGGAAACCGTGACAGTTTTGTAAACCTAAGGGTTTTTGCCTGCAGATTATAAAGACATGACCTATGGGCATGATCTATAAATAAGGAATTTTTGTATGGGAAAGGGTTACTCTTCATTTTGGTTAAGCTTTGAATATTGTTGCATCTTTTGAGCTTAGTGCTATTGTAAAGACTCTGCAAGCTAAGTGCGCAGAAATCTAGTTGAAAGAGAAGAGAGTCTGCAATTGAGTGCACAGACAAAGAACTGTTGTACCCTTCCCAAAGACTAATATAACAACAGTTCTTGTGGACGTAGCCTCCATCCGGGGGGTGAACCATGTTAAATACTGTGTAGTGTGATTGTTGTGTTTCTGCATTTGCTTATTTGCTTACAGTGGATGTTTGGATTCTCATTTATCAGCTGTTATATTAATGCTTTTATATGTATTCACCATAGAAGACAAATGGGAATGATATGTTAAGTATTGTGTGAATGGATGAATGATGAATGCTTATTATTCTAAGTTTGCAGAAGTATCAGTCATTGAATAATCACATATGTATGAAAGGATCAGATCGTATAACCCTTTGACGCGCAACATTGGCTACGCGTAGTATTGTATGTTTCGTTTGCTTGCAATTGTGATAAAGCTACTTAATCTAAGGCAGTAGATGAATGGCTACGTGTTGAAGTAAAGTCCTTAAAATCGGTTAAGTTCAGAAGAGGAAGCGCATAAGTCAGTTGCATTATCCTATAGTTTACATCCCGTCGTACCGTGCAGTCCTCGGACGCGCTGGTCACGCAAGTAATCTGTTCATAGAGCCGCGGACCGCGACACAGTCTATTGTCGCGTAGTCCTCAGTTCGCAGTGGAAGTCCAATAGCGCGCTGCGCAGTAAGCCTGTCCGGATAACTCATCACACCACTGTGGAAACCCGATTCCGCAGTGCCCCCATTATCTACACCTCGGGTGAGACGTCAACCTGTTCGCAAGCTGTTGCCGAAAGGGCCGGTGAGAAGGGGTTTTGTTGGTTAAGTGAAATAGCGAAAAACCTAGGTCTACATTAGAAAACCTCTAGATCAGTTTGTAAGCCAACAGGACCTACAAAACTAGTTTTCCTTTAAACATTTCATGGAATCCACATATTGAGTTAGGGTGAAACGTACTATAATCACAAAGCATGTGGGAACTTCTTGCAACAAATGAGCCTTTCATGCAATCAAATAGTGCTTTTAGAAGAACAAAAGCAATGCTTAACAAAACTAACAAGAACCACGAGAGATTCCAAACACCTTGCAATATAGATGGGTGGAAACAACACGACGAAGGCATACTAAAATATCCAATAGGATACTTGTAGGGGAAGAGCATATCCGACAAATGAGATGCACAACACTATGAATGGGTGGAAGAATATAACTGCTACGTAAAGGTGTAGTCACTAGGGGACACAAAATTCAGATGACATGCCTACCTCTTCCTAGTTCATTTGGTGGTTTATTGTTGGGGGTGGGTGGTGGTTTTGTTGAAATAAGAGGAATTGCTTGAATTTTCAGTGTATTTCAAATCAATCCAACAAACACATAAATATTTGAAAGAGGAAGACAAGGAAAGCAATTTGGTGTCCTATAATTACAATGCCGCAAACAGACATCCTCAATTGAATTACGCAAGGTTTAGAACAAAGGAAACTATAAACATGTGTTCTTCAAATTATTAGTCAATTGGGTCTAGCTTGAGTAGTAGAGAGGAAAATCTATTGTCCTCCACACTTGAGCTCTAACCCACTTATGACGTGTTCACTCTTCGTTGGTCAATTTTTTATTAGGGCTCTTCATGAGCTAATTGTTGATTGGGGTTCGTAACACACTAGCAATCTCTTTCTCACATATGGGCCAAAGGGTGGGAGCTTGGCAACATGGGAAAAAAACTAGATTTTGGTAAGAGACATCAAAACATAAAATTTTCGAAGGAGAAGAGATGGCAAACAAAACCATCGATCAACTAGCAAGCAACAATAGGGAATCATGTGCACAACAACATGCATCAAATAATTCGCCTAGGGCATTGGAATGACATCAAGTATGTTAAGAATTATATTAAACCCAATGACGTCAAGCATCAGGACCAGTTCTTTTGAGGGTTTAGGTTACTTTTCAAATACCTTTTCCCAACCAATTTGTAGGGTATAATTTATGCTAAACAAGTTTGAGCTTAAGTTAATTAGAGTTTTAACCACTAGGCTTCAGTTAACTTGTGAAATTTCATAAGCAAAATAATCATAAATTACTCATTAAATAATGAGCAAGGATTAACTTACTTATTGGAAGACCAGCTTGAACCCAACAATATTATTCCAACAGCAACAAATAGCAACAACACCTCTAAATTGCAACAAAAATTGGGGGGACTACTCTCCTCCCAACATAATTCCCCATCATTTTTTGAGGCCTCCGAACCCCCAATAGTTAAGTCTATGCTAGACTATATCCATCTCAACCCACACAACTAATCCACCTCCAGACCCCTTGTCTCCTCCGAATTCACAATCACACAGACAATAAAAACTACAGTTGACTAGCATGACCATCAACCAGCACAAGAGAAATCAACCTTCGCCACTTTAAAAAAACCACAGGCCTCTCCTTTTATTCATATATTATTATTATTACTATTTTAACTAATTTGTTGAGTTTTGCATGGGTGAAAAGTGGTCACCCATGCACTTAATTATATTTAAGTTAATTAACCCTTTTAAATGAAATCCTAATGTTAATCATGATGCAAACCCTTTTCCCAATTTTATTTAATTAATTAATACTTAATAGTTGAACTTATTAATACATAAGCTAATAATGCCTATGTTTAACTAAATACTCTGAATTAAATTGGGGTATTACATGCTGTTAAATGTACAACATGAGGAGACATTCTCCAAACCAATCTTGTGCAACCAATATTGATCCTCCCGTATAGAGGTGAACACTTTGATTGCCTTCCGTGTAAAGGTTATTCCTCCGTTATAGAGGTAATTGATCAAAGTAATGATGTTGTAGAGTCTTGTTGGACAAGGCTCCAAACTTGTGTGTCAAGTCACGATTCTCATGTGAACCTTCCATATAAAGGTATCCATGGGATGGGTTTGCGTATAGAGGGGGACCTTCCATATAAAGGTCATGCTTTACTTGTTAAAAGCATTTAATGTTGTGTGATGTATTATTAACCACGATCACCGGATTTCTATTAAGTCTCCTTTAGTTATTGATCACCTCTAAAGTGAATTACTTTCGCATATGATCATTTGGTTCGGAATAAAATAATATGATCACAACATCCAATAATTCTTCTTAGTATAATGTAATGGGATGGATCATTAAAGTAAGGACATATTGACTGTGCAGTAAAAGATAAAGAGATAAAGATAAATGCATAGAGAAAAAAAGAATTCAAATTGATCAGGAGATGACTGAGTGAACTCAAATTGTCAATCTTCAGCTAAAGACAAAATGTATGCCTCAGTTAACTAAAGAACTCACAGTGGTCACTACAAGTAAATCAATCAACATGATTTCACTTAATAATAGTTAACTAAGTGTTAAATAAGAATGACTAGTTAACTAAAGTGTTTTCACATTAGTTAAACTAAAAGACGCCACTTCAGTAAATTAGGGAGAACTCGAATTGATCACTAGAGTGATGTTATCAAGAAAGAATCACTTAAAGAAAGTGAACTAAGTGACAACAAAGAAGATCTAGTTAACTAAGTGTTATTGCATAACGACACTTATGTTAAACTAAAAGACAACATTTGAGTTGTGACTCTTGCATGATGACACTTAAGTTAACCACCTAACTAAGGGGGCACGCTTTCAGATAAGAGGTGAGTTCATCCTAAGAGACAGTTCAATGAGATGAAACACTGCATGAGAAGTGGGGCGCACTTCTTCATGCAAGATTGATACATCCAGTTTGAGGGCGAGTTCATCCTGGAGTTAGAGGAAGCCGATGCATGATAAGAATTTTAAAATATGTTATACGAGATTGATGAATTCAATGTGAAGCGAATTCTCTTCTCCATTGAAGACAAGGTGCTTATATTTGTGCATGTTATTGTTCTTGCTTGTTATTGATGTGTTGGGCACATTGGGAAACACATCCGATTGATCTCTCTTCTCTATTGTTTTTGTATCTTCACCAAGAGTGTTTGGTGATCTCTTATCTTCTGAAAGCAATCTTCTATGTTGTAAAAGAAAGCATTCTCTCCTATCCATTATATTACACTTAGAAGAATTGTTGGGGTTTTTGTTCTCACGGTTTTGAGGATTTCCGAAAGAGTATATCTTGTGTTATGGATGTATGAATTTCATGTGATTAAATTGTCTCATCTTTTCAAGTTTTGGCATCTAAAAGAATTAAAGATCAAAGGTCAACCAAATATTAACATGGTATCATAAATCAAGGCATGAAGGAGCTATGTTTTGCATGCCAATTAGAGCCTACGTAGATCCTGAAAAGTTGAGTACACAATTTGAAGACTATGGCATCAATCTTTGTACGACCAGAAGATCGTCTTGAGGGCACCTCAAACTTCAACACTTGGAAGGCTAGGATTCTCAACATCCTAGAGGAACATGACTTGGATAGCTACATATCCATTGTGGTGGAGGAAACTTCAAGAAGATTCAAGCTAAGGCCAAACTAATCATTTATGATTCGGTAAAAGATAACTTGATGCTCGTGATCACACCGCTGAAGACTACAAAAGAATGTTATGATACATTGACTAATATATATGAGAAGAAGGCCCCAACTCAAAAAAGGGCATTGAAGAACAAGTTACGAAACCTCAAGATGGAGAAGGACGAGATAGTGGCCTCCTTCTTCACTAAGATCTCTCAGGTAGGAGATCAACTTCTTAACATTGGAGTTGTAGTGGATGAAGGTGATCTCACCCAAACAGCCGTTGATGGTCTCCCATCTTCATGGGAGACATTCTTAGCTGCTATCAATGGCCGAGAAGTGCATCCTAGGTTTGAAATATTGTGGTTATGACTATATCCAAGAGGAAGGGTGAATCCAAATCAAAGTTATGTGCACTAAATAAAAAATCTCACCCTCACGGCAAGAATGAAGAAAGGAAAGAAATCCTTCTTCCAAAAGAATTTCTCTCATCCAAAGAAGGTGTTCAACAAAGGCTTTGACAAGTCAAAAACTAGATGCTACAATTGCAACAAGAAAGGCCATTTCTCAAGAGAGTGCAAAGCAAGGTGGAAAGGAAAGTTTCTTGCTTCTATTGCCATGGAAGATGAAACCACTCAAAAGAATGCATCCGAAGAAAAGGAGACAAGAAGGGAGTATTACCTTGTCTCATCCCTTTCAGGATCCGTCATCACAAGTGCGGACAAATGGTTGATTAACAGTGGCGCATCCAAACATATGACTACTTGCAATTTCCATCACTGACCTAAAGGAGAAAAAGTTCACATGCATGGTATGCATGGTAGAGTTGGGGGACAACTCAACATATTCAATACAAGGAGTTTAATTGGATCCACCTCATTCCAACTGAGTAGTGGTGATATTTTACATGTGGAGGACATTCTATATGTTCCAGGCTTGAAGAAGAACCTCCTTTCAGTTTCGGTTCTTGAAGACAAAGGCTTTTGAGTTATCTTCATGGATAACAAAACACTTTTACGGTCGAAGAACAAAAGCCTAGAATCTGCTACTGTGATTGGAGTTTGAGAGGGAGGACTCTACAAGGTACCTAGGAAGTACATTCAAGCTATTATTAACCACACTATCATCCAGTCCATGTGATCTATGGCACAGAAGGTTTGGAAACCTACACTACAAAGCGCTACCAGGACTTCAAAAGATGGTAAAGGGTATGCTCGTATTTGATTTTGAGCATGATAGTGTATGTCGGGGTTGTGCACTTGGGAAGTATGTTAAGATTTTTTTTTTCCAGCAGTACTACTAGATCTAAAGGGATTTTAGATTTAATACATTATGATGTATCCAGTCCCATGTCATTCCCCTCCCCGAGTGGCTTCTTATATTTGTGAAAATCCTCACAGCAGATCTAAGAGATGATGTATACCTCACAAGAGTAATTGTGATTAAGCAAGAAAATAGAAGAAGAGTGGTCAATGCAGTATACTGAGCAACAAAATAATAATACAGTAGAACTCGGATAGAAGCAAAAATACTTCACACACACTAATTAATTAATCACAATATGGACAATAAGTAGTACAATGCACGAGGATTCGAATGCCTAAGGTGGAAATTCGAATTAGCCTTCATGGAGTGATCAAAAGATCACTGGAGTGTCATCGGAGCACAACTAGTAATCTATCTCATCATCGGTGGAGTCATCAATGCACAAGTAACTGTCAACCGTTAGTCAAACTGAGTCTAACTGAGTGTGGTAGGTGTAACTGAATGTAACTGGCACATGGAGACACTAACTGAATGAAGGAGGCTTAGTGGAGGGCGCATGAGGAGCTAACTGGAGTCAGAACAGGTATTCATGTCTCATCGGAGGTCAATCGGAGTGATAACAGCAGTGAGGAGTCAGTCTGGCCTCAAATCAAGGAAAGACTGGTGGATAACTGAACTAAACTGGACTGGTAGGTGAGAAAGGCGCCCTCCTCATGCAGTAGGTGAAAGGAGGGCGCATGACAGGCTAGGAGGGATGAAACTGAGGGGAAGGAAGCTCCAAGGGCTAGCTAACTGAGGGCTAGGTGCCGGGACTGATGACTGGAATGCATGCAAACCCTAAAAGTGCATGCATGACTGAAAATGTAAATGATCAAAATACTAGTGGGACTAGGATGGAGTATAGGAATATCCTAACACCCCCCCTTAATCCATCCTGGGCCCTGGTAACTAAGACCAAAGGTCACCCAATACAATGAATAATAACAGTCAATAACCCAAGGAAGTTGGGGAAAATTTCATGGGAAAAATACCCCCCCCCTCAAGACAGACTGTAAGGAACACATAAAAAATAAATGCTCCAAACTCAAGCAGGTGTGATGCTTGGTCATATGTCTGGAGGTATCTTCTTCTTGGGAAGAAGTGGATCATGCTCAAAAAGCATGTGCTTGTATTTTCTCTTCAGATCGAATGTGATGAGAACAAATCCAAAAGTATGAGGATGATCCTTGAACCTGTGATTCGAATCAGCTGAGGTAAGATCAAAAACATGAATATGCAGATAGTCTTTTGTCTTCTCCTTCGAACCATCATGGGTGATATTATGCCAAAAATAACCATCAAATAAATAAAGATTGCTTGGAATCCAAATCAGATCCAAGACTTGAATCATGGTTGCTTAAGATCTCCTTTGAACCATTTGAGGTGAGATCTAAACCAGTAAGTGCATGAGAAATTTTCTCAAGCAAATGGCAATGGCCATTATCTTCAATAAACTTATGAGAACATGAAAGAATGATCTTACAGTAGTAAATGAGAGGTGATTGCTTTAGGAGAGCGAATGCATTACCTCCAATAGCTAATTTTACCTCCAAAATAATCATGTGATCATGATGCAAACCAACAGACTTTGGTGCAAGAGAGGATTTAGGACCTTCTACAATATCTAGAGTGTGAGCTGGCACAGAAAGAGAAGAAATTTGGAGCATGAGTATAGAATCTGCAAATTCTTCTTCTTTGTGGACAACTTCAATATGAGATGTGTTTTATATTGGTTCATGATCAATGAGATCATCAAGGAGGGAGAATGCATCACTTTGCTTTCTCTTGAAGGGGTTTGGACCAATTCCTTTATTATGTTTAGCAAAACTTACATCCAGGTGGGCCCATAGCTCTTTTGGAGTTTCAATATCAACGAATTGGTGTGTCATATAAAAAGGCATAGCAAGACTCATGGTTGCACAAGCTCTGTCACCATTATTTAACCAGTCAATCTCTTCTTCAGAGGATTCGAACTCTCTTTCAAAACAATAATCAAAGAGACCATTTCTCTTCAAATGTGCTATCATATTCTGTTTCCATTCATCATAGTTGAAAAGAGAAAGAAGATCATAGTTGAATGGAGAAAGAGGAGGGATTGCTTCTGAATACATTGAAGCTGTAGAAGACCTGCAAAAACAATAGAGAATATTTGCAACTGCTACTGCTGCAAAAATGCAGAAACTGCACTCAAAATCTTGATAATAACCTGCAAAAAACTCTCAGGAATGGAGATAAACAATACTCTCAACATGCTCTGATACCATGTGAAAATCCTCATAGCAGATCTAAGAGATGATGTATACCTCACAAGAGTAATTATGATTAAGCAAGAAAATAGAAGAAGAGTGGTTAATGCAGTATAATGAGCAACATAATAATAATACAGTAGAACTCGGATAGAAGCAAAAATACTTCACACACACTAATTAATTAATCACAATATGGACAATAAGTAGTACAGTGCATGAGGATTCGAATGCCTAAGGTGGCAATTCGAATTAGCCTTCATGGAGTGATCAAAAGATCACTGGAGTGTCATCAGAGCACAACTAGTAGTCTATCTCATCATCGGTGGAGTCATCAATGCACAAGTAACTGTCAACCGTCAGTCAAACTAAGTCTAACTGAGTGTGATAGGTGTAACTAAATGTAACTGGCACATGGAGACACTAACTAAATGAAGGAGGCTCAGTGGAGGGCACATGAGGAGCTAACTGGAGTCAGAACAGGTAGTCATGTCTCATCGGAGGTCAATCGGAGTGGTAACAGTAGTGAGGAGTCAGTTTGGCCTCAAATCAAGGAAAGACTGGTGGATAACTGAAGTAAACTGGTCTGGTAGGTGAGAAAGGCGCCCTTCTCATGCAGTAGGTCAAAGGAGGGCGCATGACAGGCTAGGAGGGCTGAAACTGAGTGGAAGGAAGCTCCGGGGGCTAGCTAACTGAGGGCTAGGTGCTGGGACTGATGACTGGAATGCATGCAAACCCTAAAAGTGCATGCATGACTAAAAATGTAAATGATCAAAATACTGGTGGGACTAGGATGGACTATAGGAATATCCTAACAATATTATGTACTGTTCTTAAATGATTTTTCTGGGAAGTCATGGATTTATTTCATGAAGGATAAAAGTGAAACTCTTAGCAAATTTAAAGAATTTAAAGCCCTAGTTGAGAATAAAAAAGAAAAGCACATATGTGCATTAAGGTCTGATAATGGAGGTGAATTTGATTCACATGCATTTAATGAGCTATGTAGTGATGCAGGAATATGTAGACAGTTAACAGTACCATACAACCCTCAACAAAATGGGGTTGCCAAAAGGAAGAATAGAACCATATGTGAGGTTGCAAAATCCATGATGCACGATCAAGATATGTCTACCTCATTATGGGCATAAGCCACCAGTACAGCTGTGTACATCCAAAATAGAATGCCGCATGCCATTCTAGATGAGAAGACACCCAAAGAAGTGTTTACCAATGAGAATCCAGACATCTCACACTTGAGGATCTTCGGGAGCATAGTATACATTCATGTACTGAAAGAAAAGAGAACCGAGATGGATCCTTCTGGAAATAAAGGCACCTTTGTGGGTTATAGAGAGTCATCTAAAGCATACCAAATATATGTACTTGATGAGAGACACATTGAAGTCAGACGAGATGTTACCTTCCATGAGGAAGCTGCTTTCAAAAGATCGAAAGAGACTCAATGATATTCAGAGATGGAGGATCCTGAGTCTTATTCTACCCCTTTAGAGTTTGGGAGGGAGAAACAAGAGGATGCCTCAGATGTGCTATCTCCCGAAGAACCAATACAACACATAAAGAGGTCACCCGATGAATCTCCTGCTAAAAGAATATTTGCTTGGTGCCGAGATATCTTACATAATGCAGAGAAACATGGAGCACCAACAGCCTTATCCAGAGAGCGCAAGAAACCTGCCAGATATTCAAGGTATGCTGCACTAATGAGTCACATCAGTGATTCAGAATCATCCTCGTATGAAGAAGCTGCAAAGCAGCAAGTTTGGAAGGATGCAATGATAGAAGAGTACAACTCTACAATGAAGAATGATGTTTGGGAGGTTGTTCCCAAACCCGACGGGAAGTCCATTATGACTTCTAGATGGATATACAAGATAAAGCATGTTGCAGATGGTAGCATTGAGAAGTATAAAGCTAGATTCATTGCCAGTTGTTTCTCTCAGAATGAAGGAATTGATTATGATGAGATCCTTGCCCCTGTGGCAAGGTACACCACAATCCGAGCAATTATTGTACTTGCATTTGTTATAGGATGGAAACTTCACCAGATGGATGTGAAGACAACCTTCCTCAATGGTGAGGTTGAGGAAGAGGTTTATATTTGGCATCCTGAAGGATTCGTGGTGCATGGGAAGGAGTCCTATGTTTGCAAGCTAAAGAAAGCTCTATATGGGTTTAAGCAAGCCCCCAGGGCTTGGTACTCCAGAATTAATAGCCACCTTCAGAAACTGGGTTTCTCTAAGAGTGAAGCTGATCCAAATTTGTACTTCAAAGTAGTGAAGAACCAACCATTGATATTGCTTATGTATGTTGATTATTTGTTTCTCACTAGAGAGGAACATTTGATTGATTGGTGTAAGAGGTAGCTCACCTTAGAGCTTGAGATCAAAGACTTAGGTCTGATGCACTACTTTCTTGGCCTTGATATCTGGCAAAGAAAAGATGAAATTTTTCTATCTCAAGGGAAGTACACTGTGGATATATTGCGCAAGTTTGGCATGATAGATTGTGAATCTGTGACTACACCGATGGTTTCCAATTCAATAAAACTTCATGAGTCAGGATATGGATCAGATCCAATAGATCCCACTCTGTATATACAACTTATAGGCTCGCTAATGTACGTGATACATTCAAGGCCTGATGTATGTGATGTCATGAGCATTCTGATTCAATTTATGTCTAATTTGAGACACATACACTAGATAGTTGCTAAGCATGTGCTTAGGTACCTTCGAGTTACAATTTCATATGGAATCAGATATGCCTTCAGTGGATGAGTCATGTTACTTGGTTATACAAACTTAAACTGGGGAGGAATCATTTTCGACCGTAAGAGTACATCCAGCTACTTTTATAGCCTACGATCAACTATGATATCTTGGTCTAGCAAGAAGCGGGGCTCCATAGCCCAGAGCACTACAGAAGCATAATACATAGCTGCTAGTGTTGCCTGCCGAGAAGCAGTGTGGCTCAGAAATCTACTTGCAGGGTTGTTCGGTGAATATATTGAGCCTACAGTTATTAAGTGTGACAATCAGAGTTGCATCAAGCTTACCGAAAACCCAGTGTTTCATGACAAGTCGAAGCACATTGAAATGAAGTATCACTTCATCCGAGACACGATACTGAAAGGTACAGTGAAACTTCAATACATTGCTACCGATGAGCAGATTGCAGATGTGTTAACAAAGATTCTGTTAGTGACAAAGTTCAGGTACTTCCAAGACAAGCTTGGTATGGTAGAGAATGCCTCCCTCGCCGAGAGGGAGTGTTAAATGTACAACATGAGGAGACATTCTCCAAACCAATCTTGTGCAACCAAGATTGATCCTCCCTTATAGAGGTGAACACTTTGATTACCTTCCATGTAAAGGTTATTCCTCTCGTATAGAAGTAATTGATCAAAGTAATGACGTTGTAAAGTCTTGTTGGACAAGGCTCCACACTTGTGTGTCAAGTCATGATTCTCATGTGAACCTTCTGTATAAAGGTATCCATGATATGGAACTCCCGTATAGAGGTGGACCTTCTGTATAAAGGTCATGCTTTACTTGTTAAAAGCATTTAATGTTGTGTGATGTATTATTAACCATGATCACCGGATTGCTATTAAGTCTCCTTTAGAGATTGATCACCTCTAAAGTGAATTACTTTAGTATATGATCATTTGGTCTGGAATAATATACTATGATCACAACATCCAATAATTCTTCTTAGTATAATGTAATGTGATGGATAATTAAAGTAAGCACATATTGACCATGTAGTAAAAGATAAAGAGATAAAGATACATGCATAGAGAAACATAGAATTTGAATTGATCAGGAGATGACTAAGTGAACTCGAATTGTCAAGCTTCAGTTAAAGCCACAGTGTATGCCTCAGTTAACTAAAGAACTCACAGTGGTCACTACAAGTAAATCAATCAGCATGATTTCAGTTAATAATAGTTAACTACGTGTTAAATAAGAAGGACTGGTTAACTAAAGTGTTTTCACTTTAGTTAAACTAGGAGAAATCGAATTGATCACTACGTGATGTTATCAAGAAAGAATCAATTAAAGAGAGTTAACTAAGTGACAACACAACAGATTTAGTCAACTAAGTGTTATTGCATGACGATACTTATGTTAAACTAAAAGACGACACTTGAGTCGTGACACTTCAATGACGACACTTAAGTTAGCCACCTAACTAAGTGGGCAAGCTTTCAGTTACGAGGCGAGTTCATCATAAGAGACAGTTCAGTGAGATGAAGCATTGCATGAGAAGTGGGGCGCACTTCTTCATGCAAGATTGATACATCCAGTCTAAGGGCGAGTTCATCCTGAAGTTAGAAGAAGCCGATGCATGAGAAGATTGTATAAATATGTTATACGAGATTGATGAATTCAATGTGAAGCAAATTCTCTTCTCCATTGAAGGCAAGGCGCTTCTCTTTGTGCAGTTTATTGTTCTTGCTTGTTATTGATGTGTTGGGCACGTTGGAAAGCACATATGATTGATCTCTCTTCTGTATTACTTCTATATATTCACCAAGAGTGTTTGGTGATCTCTTATTTTCCGAAAGCAATCTGCTATGTTGTAAAATAAATCATTCTCTGCTATCCATTATATTATATTGAGAAGAATCGCTGGGGTTTTTGTTCTCATAGTTTTGAGGATTTTCCCCAGGGTATATCTTGTGTTATGGATGTATGAATTTCATGTGATTGAATTATCTCATCGTTTCAAGTTTCAACATCTAAAAGAATTAAAGATCAAAGCTCAACCAAATATTAACACATACTCCCCCCCTTCACGAAATTATAATCACCACAACAACAATACAAGACTTGCATATAGAGGTCTTCTTGCTATCTCAAGTGATTGCTAGGTGGGGCTTTGAAGAGGAAGGAAAATGGGCGTGGGTTTCGCAGTTTCCTCTGCAGTTCTTCCAGCCAATGATTTGGAGTGGATCACCTGCCCGGTTAGGATTTTCTCGGCCTCAGTGGTGTCTTCACATTTTTTTTGTGTATATCGTTTTGATGAAGTGCGCAGAGAGATTTTTGGGGCACTTCTATCTGCAAATGGCGAGATCAAGGCGTTACGATTTTATTTTATGAGCTTGAAGTCCTGAATCTAGGCATATTCATTTCGATTCAAGGCATTTTGGCAGGGTCTTTTCAGAGTTGCGTTCCTAGGCGTCCCCTTTCTCTTTTTATTCGCTATCAGCCCGAAGATGCTAGACTTGTGGGGGTTTCGAAGAGATCAGATATTTCTCTCTCACGGTCAATCGCTGGTAGATCAAGGGTCGTTCCCTGAGACTGTTTCCAGATTTTTATTAAAAATCTCTCAGGGAAGTCGGTGCTGGTGTGGGTTACATATGGGGATTCAGTCGTGTCCACAAAGCTCTTGTTGGAACAACGCCTAGGGATTCCCTTAGTTATGCAATGTCTAATGCATGAGGGAAAACAAATGCAAGACTTGTCCCTGTTGAATAAATATAAGATCTCCTAGAACTTAACCATTGTTTTATCGACACGTCTACATGGTGGTGTCGTGGGACCTGGGGGTTCTTCCTCCTCCAAGTCTTACAAAGATGTTGCTCGATACAAGGATCCTACTGATGCATTGCAATCTCCTACTTTTTCCCGGCCGTATATAGTAGTAAAACTGGATGAGATACCATCGCTGGAGGTCAAGAATGCTCATGTTAAGAATTTATTCCCCTCTTTGGAATATGATGCAATTATGTGCATGTTTAATGGATTATGGCCTCTCTCTAAAGATCTACATCAATGTATCTACTCTACTTGGACAAGTGACTGTGAGATTTTGTTGTGCTCCAAGGGTTTCTTTATAGTTCACTTCAATGCCAAGGAGGATTATAGGAAAGTCCTTGAAGAGGGTCCCTAATTTTGGGGAACAACATGGCTCTTCATCACTTCTTGGTTTCTAGATTTTGACCCCAAGACTATGGTGGTTACAAAAATGTCGATTTGGGTGCGGCTGTCAAATCTACCCCTTCCCTTCTAGCACCATTTGGACTTGGAAGATATAGGAAATTCCTTCGGTAGATTCATCAAGATTGATAGGGACATAATTGAGCAGGGGTTGTTCACATATGCTTGCGTATGTGTGGAGATTGATCTCAGAAAAGGCATTCGGGACATAATAATATTAAAGGTTGGATACTTTTATAGGACTCAATGCTTGGACTATGAAAATACATCTTTCAGATGGAGATCTTGTCATCAAACATGTCACCTTCAAGATTCTTTCCTTCAAGCAAAAAAGCTCCCCAAAATGAAAAAGGGGTTGGCTTGTAAATCCAAAAGATGGAAAATTCATGACCCCCCTCCTCTTATGGATGAAGAAGGTGGGCAGCAGGAGGATTTTCCCTCATTTGAGGAATATATAGTCATCTAAGATACTTTAGAGGCTCGGAATGTTGATTTGGAACTTAAAATAGAGACAAAATTACCTTTGAACACGCACATGAAGGGTCAGTGGCTACTTTGAATGTTTCTGCAGGGGAATTGATGAGGTCCCATGAATCTAAGAACTTTAACTCAGATAAGGAGCAATCACCTTTGTTGATTTATGGGCCTGTGATATATGCTTTACATATTACATATGTGGATCCTCAACCATCTCTTGGAGCATGGATCGAAGTGAAAAAAAGAAGGGAAAGAAAGGGAAATTCAAGGATCATTTCAATCCTTAATCTACCGAAAAGTTTGAGTTTTTGACTCAAAACATTTGGACTCGGCCATCTTGGCCTACTTTTTGAATAAGTGCATATGCACATCTGTAGAATGTATTTTTTTTTTTTTTTTTTGTGCATGCAAGAGAAGATGACTAATATATGTATGTGGAATATATGCAAGGCATATATCTGCAAATTTAATTTTATACTCTTTGAGAAATAAAATTGCAATTTTTTTTTTTTTCGAGGAAAAAATACAAGACTTAAATATAATAATTCAAGACTTGAATTTAATTATAATTTCTATGACACAATATCAATACAAAACTTACTTAATCAGTTTAATAGATAGCCAGTACTGTTGTGAAGATGAAAAATTTGTGCATGCAGCCATCATGTAAAATATTTCCACCCGCACTAATACAATCACAATGCCCTAATTACGAAAAGCCCTTGATTAAGCTCCTAGGATCTAATATGAAATCATTCATATAATTATGCATCAATCTTATTACACATTCATGCATCAATCAGTTATAGAAACAAACAAATAAAATAAAACAAAATAACACAAAAGCACAATACTCCAAAAGCTCCCTCATTCCTTACTCATCCTCTCCTTGAGAATCATACCATCTGACAACCTCCATAACCCTCTACGCCAATGCTCTAGATGGTCCCGCTAACTATGGCACAAGCCCTCTACTGTAATCTATCTATGGGTCATACAATAGGCATCGAAAGTCTTCATAGTTACTCTTCATGCTAAGTTGATCTCCAATTTCTAGTATCTTTTGTGACCTCATCGGT
Organism: Larix kaempferi; assembly: GCA_027924585.1. Taxonomy (NCBI): domain Eukaryota; kingdom Viridiplantae; phylum Streptophyta; class Pinopsida; order Pinales; family Pinaceae; genus Larix; species Larix kaempferi. The sequence continues at coordinate 13,672,044 of BSBM01000017.1, read as the reverse complement.
ATTAGCCATAATCTAGGCATCATCTAGTCACTCAACATCCGCCAGTTACCCAGGCATCTGGTTACCACTACACTACCCCAGTGTACCCTAGGCATCTGGTTACCACTACACTACCCCCAGTGTACTCCATGCATCTCGAAAGGTTGGCCCTATCTCCCTCCCTATCCTCACTAAAGCAAGCAACCCTAGGCATCAGAAATCCTTCTCCATTTACCTCCCCTTCGGCTAAAATACCTCAAGTCGTGGATTTCCAATGAAAATACTGTTGGCATAGAATTAACTGTTAAGTTGTCCCCCATCCCATAAAGTGTTTTTTATAGCCATTCTCATTCATGGTTATGGACTCCCACGAAATCCTAGAATGGTAGACCTCTTCAAGATTTTAAGTGGATCACCTGGAACAAACTTCCACTCACCGCCAAAGAACAATGATTAGTAGTCATCTTCTAAAATCCATTATGAATAATAATGTATTCCACTATACACTATATGATGTGTGATAACCTCATAAATTGCAACCCATGATGCAATAATTAAACATTCCTATGAATGAAACATTACTATGAATGAAACATTCCTATGAATGAATATGTTATTAACCCAACATGAATTAACATCATTTTATAAAATAAAGTACCATTTTGAATATCAACATGAATAACACGATATCATGAACACTTGTGATCGGTCTTAAATACGATGATGAAGCATGGAAACATATGAACATAAAATGTCACATAATAAACCATGTGTTATATATCATTTTATAAAACAAAGTGCCATTTTGAATATCGACATGAATAACATGATATCATAAACACTTGTCATTGGTCCTAAATACGATGATGGATCAATAAGGTACCATATGAACATAAAATGTCATATCATAAATATGTGTTATATATCATGATGAGCCAAATAAGTATCCCATGGAATGTCAGCATAACAAGATATCATAAATTATGTGTCATTTGTTACTAAACATAATGATGAAATAATAAAGTTCTATATTGAATATCAACATGAAATAGTAGCATATCATAACTATGGGTCATATGTCACTAAATACCAAGATGAAATAACAAAGTTCCACATTGAATATCAACATGAAACAAGAGCCACGAGGTGGCAATGACCCTGCAGTTGCTAATAGCAATAACAACTATTGCTATAAGAGAAAAGCTATAGAAATATGATACTCTTGCCACAAAATTATAGCAAGGAAAAATTTCTTTTGAGATAAAACGAATTATCCATTGAGCCTCAAGTTTTCAATACTCCTATGTAAATTCCAAATGTGGCACCTCTAAACTGAGATGGGTAGCATAGGGGATAAGTGACATTGTTTCCAGCCATAGTAATGATCGCCACGATCTAAGGTTTTCGCCTTTGGTTCTGCGTTAACACCTACTTGAGCTGTTAGATGTTTTTGTCCAAATCGGCTGGATATTTGGCCATGTGGAAGTGTGTTTTCTCTAAATTTTCCACTGCGTGTCCACAACCTTATCAACTAGGTCCTCGTTGTCATTGGTTGCTAACAATAAACATAAGTACAATTATTCAGAAACAAATGTGCATGTGTATCTTTGTCAAGGCTGTATCAGCACAATACTGAAAACATATAGTAATACAACATTTGCATTGGCTATGGCTATAAACAAACTAATATACTCAATAGATAATAGAATTTGGGTTTAGAGGTCGTTTTTAGAGACAAGATGATCAGAATATGACGTTTAAAAAAATGTAATTAATAGAAATTAAAAATTATTATAATTTGCATATAAATCAAAGTAAAATAATATATTAAAATAAAGTTGTCAAACGTAGACACAACAAAAACAATTTTTATTTTTAAAGATTAAAAAAAACAATACATCCTTTTTAGTATGAATGAGGCTTTTATGAAAAAAATGTATATTTTGTCATTAATATATATATTTTGCCTCTATCCATTTTTTTTGGATTTATGCATCAAGTAATGAACATTTAATTACAATGATTGTCAATAAATTTGTGAAACACTTTGCATTTGTACTAAAAGAAGGATATTTGCATACCATTGCATCTGTTGAACACTAGGTTATTGAGGGATATTAAATATCCTTTCGATTGTTGGGTTTAAAGAGGAAGATCATTACTAAACCATGGGAATATCGTTTGCATACTTGTGTCAACATGTTAACAAAATGTTATGGACACCATTACATGAAATAGTATAGCGTACCCTACTTGCCATGACATGCTCATAAAGAAAGATGCCACGAATCAACACAAATGGATGCCACCAAGATTTTTTATTTACCAGATCATAGAGATTCTGGTTGGTTCCAGTAGTTTGTTGCAAAAAAGATGAGCAACTACGAGAGTGTATTTAAAGAATGTTGCATGTTCATATTGATACAGGTTTAATGTCAACATTGATATTATTAAAAAATAATGCTCACATCACTTTAAATTGACAGAGAGAGAGACCGATTTTAATGCAATAGATTATGTTCTTCAGCAAAATGACTGCCGGCTTGCAGGAACCCTATGCATAATAAATTATCATGAGTTCTACAGGTCAACTAGGGAACTATAATAATAATAAGTAAGTTCCCTTAGGCAAAAATAATAAACAAGTTACCGCATTACTTCAACCTATGTTCAGTAAGAGACTGCTTCATTTTCCAGGTAAATGATAGAAGATCGGTGTCAAAATTGAAAATGTAATTAGTGTTCGATTAACTAAACATATACTCGAACTATCAGTGGACTATAGCTTTGGAACGTCACCGATGATGTAGCTGAAATATTTTTAACTCAAGTTGAGTTAACACTATATTAATCATTCCAGTGGCCGAGATATAGTTGACAGATCAAGGTATGGCGGGGCCACATATCAATGCTAGCTACATTCATGAGAAAATACAGAATATCAAATGTTGAGTATGCGTCTGCAACGAAAGGGGAAAACATTGAAATTGAGCATCCGAAACAAATGTTGGCAGTCAACAGAAGGCTTATTCACTCATTTACTCAGGACATCTGCATTTATTCGAGTGGTTTCAGGACCACACTATCTATTGTGTTCAATTGATTAGAAACAGTAACAAGGGTTCTTATGCGTTAGTTGACGCAGTTCTTGTTGTGAGACTAAGCAAATTAATAAAAGAATATGCCAATGTAGCTAGCAGTGGTGGAGTTTATTGCTCCTTTGAAATAGCAGAAATATAATTAATGAATTGATATGCTACAAGCGGAGACAAGTGACTGGGTTGCTACTAGAATGGAATACAGGGCTTAGAATTTGCTCCACTATTCAGTATTGACAGAATTGGAGTTTATGAATTTTGTTATTATGCTTTTTATTTGTGAAGTTGGAGGTATGCGACTGCTACAGTGTGCCATTTGTTAAGCCAACTGATTTTTTTATCGCAATTCCAAGCATTAGTCATGCCACTCACATTTGAGCTCGGTCGTGTGCCTTCTGCTAATAAGTTGTACTAGAAGTACATTGTTTATCTTTCAATGCTGGCGGGCAAGGGTGTCCTGTCATAGTATTAACTCTGTTACCGGCTTCCCTAACTGGAATATCTAGGTGGTGACTAATGTGGCTTGCAACCTGTGATGAAAAATGGTGAGTGTTTTCGCAATGCTGAGCTGTGCTATCAAATAAGTTGGAAATTATGCTACCTGGACTTCGTCGTAGAAAAGAATAATAAATGTGATATTAATGTATTCAATACCTCATAAGCAGTTGTGCTATAATGTCAAAATATTCGTTGTTGATGTTATATCCCCTTGGGTTTTGGTGTTTTAAAAACTCTAATACTGCACTACGTATCCATGGAGGCATGGGCTAGGGTTATACACACTTATTGGAGTATGAAATATTTATGCTTATCGCATTAATAGTTCTATTAGCATTGCATGCCATTCATAAGCGGATCCCATGAAACCTGTGACTAATATATTGGATGAAGGTTAGGTGCATAAACTCAGCGAGGACTATATATGATCTTTTTTTATAGCCAGGATATGCCAGAATGCTACCCAGTAGTATTGACTATTCAACATGCAGAATAGCCTTTGGCCAATAGAGGGAATAAATGACGGCATATTTGTCAACATTAGATTGCACTTAAATAAAATTAGATTGCAATTAAACAATGTAGAGCCACGAGAATTGTCAAGCAGAATCAACGTAGGTTGGAGTCTGGTTAGCAAGTGGTGGAAGCAAACCAATGTGAACGATCTGTGGGATCTGCAAAATAAGCTGGTTTTAAATTGCATTCAATGCACCACATGCTGGAGTAACATGACAGGAGGCCACATACTCAACTATTGCACAATTATGTTAAATTTACAATATGTATTCAACACAATAGACAAGACAAAATAAAGAAGTTAATTAGTTGTGCACCAGTTTGTCAGAACCCTTGTTGCACGAATGAAACCTGTTTGTCAGAACCCTTGCTACATGGATGAATGTTGACGTCACCTCACCGCCTGTCCTTGGGACACAAAATCCCAGATTGGCGTCAGAGATAAATGCGTTTTTAAATAAATTTTAAATAGGAATTAATTATCTATGACACAGTTTTTGCTGCTGAAACAGGAAGGGAAAATTTATAATCGTAGATACAAATTAATAGGTTTGCATGATATATATATATATAATTTCTTTCGGGGAGATAATAATAAGGGACAGATTATGGTAAAAAGAAAGACAGGGAGCAAAAACAGGAAGCGATTACCGAGGCTGACGTTATCAGCGCTCATCCAATGAAACCTTAACAAATTAACACTGTTTAAAAATTTATATAAATAATTTTTTTGCCAACTATTTACAAATAACCCAAAACCATAGTATGGAGGAAAAATTTATAGGCATAGGTGCAAACTAGGTGCAAATTAATAGGGTCTGCATGAAATATATAATATCCCCTTCGGGGACATAACAATGAACACATCATGATAGCGAGAAACATATTTAATTTAAAAAGAAAGGAACATATTGCCATGTAGGAAATATTATACTATATATGTAAATTTGTGGGAAGCATATTTGTCTACATAGCAAATGACAAAAAACTATGGAAATATTAATCATAGAAAATTCTAGTCTATTTTTTATATTGTCTAAAGCCATCACATGAGCAGGGAAAACAGCTCTTTGATAGTTTGATAAAGCAGAGGACAAAAAAGGAATAAGCCCAAGAGGCTGAGTTGTGTCAATAAACCAGAGGACAAAAAAAGGCAATAAGTCTAACAAACTGCAGTTGTGTTTTTGCATGAGCAAATGGATCTTTGCATTTTTTTTTTGTTGCAAAAAAGCTATGCAATATCAACTCTCGTATTGATTGTAGTCCCAGTGCCATCGTGGTAGTTTTTTATTGTTGTTGCACCTGCCAATAACATTCAAACTGTAGTCAGAATAATTGGGAAAAAGTAGCAAGACTGGAACTATTTCTAAAGACTAGATACTATTTGGACTATGATGTTGGAATTACTTATAGTTTATCTCAAATCACGGAGTTTCAAAGCAATAAATCTGTAGGAACAATTTAGCAAGAGGAAAAATCCTATGAAGAGTAACAAATTATTCTATTAGGTTATGTAATAAATTACCGGAAATTATTTTGTAATACAGCTGTTATCAATAATTAGAGTATTAAGCTACTGAAACTAGCATTTCATCAAATGTTCATATTTAAATCAACACTATTTAAATCATGCCATTCTATCATTAGATTTTTGAACTTTGCAACAGATAGTCAAAGTCAAATGTGAAGCAAAGCCTTGTGAAAATTGTTTAAGCAAAAACTGAGTAGGGAAAGTTCATAAATTGGAAAATGATTATATGTTAAACTAGACATATACCAAATGTTTTGAAGCTGCAAACTATCAATGTAAACTGAAGAAATGGCAAAGTGTTTCTGTTTGTAGCTAATGCGATTGAATACAATTTTCAAAACATAGTTTGCAGAGGCCGGCAATATTATTTGCAGCATTGTAATTGTCAATGATTATGATTAGACTATATGAATACATGTTGTTTCATCGAAAACCATAAATGAAGTATAATGATCTAGAATCTAGGAATCCATAAATTCAAAGCACTGTGACAATGCTATATTGGTCATGATACTTATTGTTTAAATGGATTTCAAATTTCAGGATCATATTCAAATTGCTGAAAAAATTAGCCAATGCAAACTTCAATCTAATAACATGACAAAAGAACATAGTGGCCCGAATCTGTTTGACATATCACATATTAGTATCACAACCTAACTTTCATTGACATAAACTTCAGTTTGATAACATGACAAAAGGACACAGTGGCCTGGATCTTCGACATATTACACACTAGTATTACAACGTGACTTTTACTGCCATAAAATGTGGTTTTCACTGCTATATCAATAGCTAATTTCATAAAGGATGGCTTTTTGCTATTGATAAGTGTCTAAGATCTTTCTAGATGGCTACAATGGTGAATTTATTTAGCAAACAGAATATATCAGGTTTTCAATAATATACACTTTATTATTTCTGGGTGACTTTTATTGGCATAAAAATAGCTTTTATTATTCTTAAGTGTCTAAGATTTTTATAGATCACTAAGTAAGATCTTTTTTAGATCACTAAGATGGAATTAGGAATTCGATATTAGTGATCTAAAAAGATCTTACTAAGATCTTACATAGTGATTTATGAAGATCTTAGACACTTAAGTCCAGAAACAACGATGAAACTTGATGGGTCAAATGTTTGTCATGAATGAATTTAATAGTTAAATACACTTAATTTCAATTTTTAGAAACTTGAACTTTTCAGAACAGAAAATAGATTTGTGTACCTGGAAGTCAATTTCTTTTCAAGTTGATGATTCTGTTATCCAGGGCCAATGTAAATAGTCCTTGCTGGGAAAACTTTCGAAGATTGAAAACTGTTGACGATATGTTTTTTGAGTATTCTTCAAATGAAATATTTGTTACTTCTGGACAATACTCTTTTAGCTGTGGGTTGCGCAGTGTGCATTCTATCAGTCCATCATTTGTGTCCAAATTGCATTCCAGATTATGCTCATATATAATTTGCATTTCTTTTTTGCAAAATGCACAGACCACACAGCTTTGAATCAGTGGTTGTTTACATTGAGCACAAATGCATCGGTACGGAGGTGCAAATGGATTTTTTGCTCTGAGTATTCCGTGTATCTGTCAAATTCACACGACAAATGACCATAGAAAATGCATATAATATCAACCTATTTTTACATAGAACTATGTTAGTATTTCTTTTTATTTAAACAATAATTAAATTTAGATTCAAAGCACTATTACTAATTACAATGTTAATGGGCAATGTAGGCATTGGCTAACTGTCGTAAGTCAAAAGGGTGAAAGCAAAGAGACATTGCAAAAACAATGCCTGGAAACTGATGAATAAGAATGTTGTGAACATAGTTGCAGGCTTGAATTTAAAATTTGTTGCAATGCAAACAGTGTTCTGAAGCATTCCTAGGAAGAGAATAAATTGTACTTTCCCAGTATGCAATAAATATTGTATAGGCAAAGAGTATTTTCATTTAATTGAGATACAATGTTGTATTCTCATAATTTTCCCTCAGACATCGAGAGTACAGACACACAATGTAGTTTTTGCGAAAAGCAAAATATCCAAATCTCCAATGACGTTGCAAATGCAATTTTGACGAGTTAAACAAATATAAAACCTGTTTTGTGGCACTCTAAACATCGTGGATCCATCTTCCGATCACAAAAATCTAGTCATGCCACTGTCATGTTATTTGTCATTAATAGTTTTAGATGATGTAAATAACATCAATTAATTGGATGCAGTTTTCGTAGTTAAAAGCCTTGTTTGCAAAGAGAGCTTGATATTGATTAGATCTTGAGATGAAAATGTTCTCACAAGTTGGGGAGTGGAAACGTCATCGATTTATAAAACAATTGGCCTCAATTGACAATACTCCCGAGAGCTCTTGTGGTGACATGCCTTCAAACAATTTTTTCCAATCATATTATTTGAATCTTTGCATAAATTCTTAAAAGCTTGTGATGGATTGCCTTTATTTTTAAAAGTATTTGGGGTGCTTGTCTATGGCAAAAATGACATGCCTTATTGGAAACGCCAATTGGATAGGCTTAAACATATGATTCGAAATAAGACTCAAAGAAAATTTAAAATTAGTTATGATGTGCTCAAATAAATCTAACAACTAAATTGCTTTTATAGAAAACCAAATACTCATGTCTGAATGGCCAAAAGAGCTTAAAATCCATAGGTTTAAGCAACACGTGCTTCTTTGCAAAATCTATACTAGTTTTGATGATAATACTCTCAAGAGACCACAAGAATTTAGAAAAGTTTTTAACTGAATCCTATTATAGTTAATAACAAAGTCAATGCTACTAGACAATGAACAAGAGACGAAAAAACAGAAGAAGGTGTTAATCAATGAAACTATTTTGCAGCAAAGTAGATTGTGTTTTTGTTTTTCTTTGTCCATGAAATGAGAAAGAGGCAATTTTTCAACGTACCTGTGTCTTTGAATCAATGATTGGCAGCAAATTTTGAATTGCATAATCATCATTAAGAGGGTCAATAAAGGTAGCTGCACAGGTCCGGAGCATGTGGCTCCCTTTAGTGTCATTTCGGACAATGTTTTTAAATAGATAGAATGGAGAATTATCAGATGCAAGTTGTTCTTGAATTTACAAGAGCAGTTCTTTGAAGCATTCACCGACCTGTAACTGCAATAGTAGAAGACAGTAGTCAATGAGCATAGGTTGCAATCAGAAATCGTTAAAGCTATTTGTGTTTGTTTTTTTTTCTATTTTCTTGTTTATATAAAAGAGTGGAAATTTTATTTAGCTTTAAAAAACAACAATTTCAGAAGAACATTAGCTATGCAAATGGCATATTTACTGTTGCATGGTCGTTTTCCGTTCCACTGTCTTTGATATACAAGTCAAATTGCTTGTTGTTGTATTCACATGCAACAACAATTGCTGCGACAGAGCCAACAGAGTAGGAGTCGTTTGATGACAACTAATCAGAAATTGTCATATCTGGAGCTAGCTTTCTCATTTTGCAAACTCGATCAATTGTCTGAATTATTGTATGTGGGAATATGACTATTGAATACTTGGCATCGCCTCTGTCATACTGGCCTTTTTTCTTGAGGCCAAATCGAGTGATTCTTAGACTTTTGCTGGTTGAGAAATAGCTACCAAAACGTTTGATCAAGTTGTCACTTATTCCAGCAGTGATTGTCATTAGCCCATCTCTATCAACAAAGTCTGCATGCAGTATTTGTGCCTTTACAGGAGAAGTTTGGATTTTGTTATGTGCGGGCCCATATACAGCCAAGATGTCTCCTTCAAAAACAATTTTCGGTGTTATTGTGCATAGCTCTATAATAGTAGCTGCTTCTAAAGGTGTTTCTTTGAACCTGCTATTGTTATAGTTAGAGAACAAACCCAGGGAGAAAATTATCAGCAATCAATAGCAGAAAAGTTGAAACTTGGATCAAGTTTGAGAATGAGAAAATACTTGTCAATGCAATAGTTATATTATGTTGTTTTGTGGGCTAGAAAATCATAAAAGAAGATGGAGAAGTTTCGTGTGTTAAAAATGATGTAAAAAGAAATTAGAACCAAAATAATTGCATACCTTTTTGGACTTTCAGCAGTTGACGTTGTTCCCATTGCCGGGTTGTTTGGTGCTGATGTTGTTTTTGTTGTGTTGTGCATAGCCAAGGAACTATCTTCCATTATTTTGCAATTTTGGGTTTGAGTTTGAAAAGCTGCACATGTGAGAAGGATTAATCAAATCAGATGTAACTAAGATTGTTAATTAGTGTAAAGAGTGGAAGAGATTTATAACAGATGGGAAATATGGGTAAAACAGACAGCATAAAAACAAAGAAGCAAAAAAAAACAAATGTCTATAATTCTTTGACTAGATTTTCGACATATGCATAGTGCAAAGTTGATGTAGTGTCAAGAATTTCAATTAAACAAGCGCTGAAAACTATTTACAGCTAGATATTGAACAAATTTTGAGCTAAAATGATTTTGAACATAAGAATTTGTTATTAAAACATTTTATGTCGCCTATATATGGTCTACATTATTATAAAATGCAGATAGCACGTGCATATTTTTTATAAAGAGTGTCTACATATGTTGTGGCATAATTGCTAGTTTTTTAGATCTGAACTGTGGACAAAGTAAAGTGTAAACAACTTTCAACAGCAAAAAATAATCAAGATTTGACATCACAAAATAGATTATAAAAATATGAGAAAGTTCAACAAAATTTAAACTCATAGCTATGACATCAATGTTGCAGATGCCCAAAGCTGATCTAAACCTAGCTCACTATGAATAGGAAAAAACCAAATTGCTGTAGTTTAAAGTGCATGGAAGTTGCAGGGGAAAGAATAGTACCTGGTTTTGATTTTTGTGAAAATATGCTATCATGAATCCATTCATAGATAGGAAGACAATAAAATTAGATAATGCAAAATTGAATAGACTATGCATTTTAATCAAAGATCGATAGGAATGTTAAATAGTGATCAGTCCAATAAGCATCTGAAATATTGAAAACAATATCTCTGTGTTTCAAATTTGTCCAAAAGTGATCAAGCATTGAACCGGTGTTTGTTGTTGCCTTTGTTGTTTTTAGTGTCAAGCCTTTCATTTGCATAAACAATTGCAGTTTTCTTTTCGATGTTGTTTCTTGCAACATGTCGATGTTCAGGTCACCAACTACTAGGATTTGAGTGGCGGTGTGCAACTTGACAAAATGCAACTCAATATATGAAAGAGATCATCAAGCACACCACACCGTCTATTGTAAATGTTCACTACTTTCAATACACTGGAGCCTAATTCTAGATCTATGCAAATTGCTTCAGTGAAGTTTTCTGTATAGTTTTTAGAGTTGATAATGGGAATGTTTTTTTTAATCAACGTAAGGATTCCATGCACTGAAAATGCTGAGAAGAAATTGTATTTCTCTATCATTGTTGTTTCTTTGCTAAGTGTGTGCATATGAGTTTCTTGCAAACATAGAATGTCTGCTTGCATAAGTTCATGATCATTTAGAACATCGTCATAGTGCAAAAGCAAGCTGCGTGTGTTTAGCGATGAAATGAGTAATTGTCTAGCGTTTGGCATTGAATGCAGACCATATTCAAATTGAAAACTTGCTTGTGTTTTTAATCTATCTATTTCAGTGCTGACTTTTGGACAAGCTATAAAATTTCCTTGTTCCAACTTGTTTAAAAGATAAAGACAATCCATATCTCTGACACGCGAGAGCGCAGTGTAAACAAGGCCATGTCTCTTAATTCCTTTTGGTTCAAATTCCAATCTGTTCATTGTCAATCCTTGTGCTCTATGAATTGTCCTTGCACATGCCAACTGAATTGGAAATTGTGCTCGCATAACATTGATTTTATTTTCAACTCTTGTTTGTATCACAATCCTTTTGATTGGTGTCCAATTGGACTTTACGGCAGGTGTATAAAGATGCTGCATCGTTGCACGTTGCTTGTCTCCAACATTTGGATCTTTGCTTGTTTGGGTATAGTGTTTAAACACACCTTCTGCACCATTAACCAATCCATCCTTAGTTGAGTAGTTGCCTCCAACTAGTTCAATAAGCATATCCTTTTTTACTACTATCGTAGAGGGAAGTTGCAATGTCTTTTGTCTATGGTCATTTTTTTCAATTGAATCAATTTTGCTATCATGTGCTACAAGTGTGAATGTTTTTGTTTGCATAGCTGATAACATTTTTGAGTTATGTTGTTGAACATCCTTATTACTATGGAAAAGATAAGGAAATGTTGCATCTGCTGGTGGTTGTTTGTAGCAATGTTGGTTTAAGTAATCTATATCATCCAATGTTTGAGAGCATGTTCTAATTCTATTCAAAATCGATATGAATGTTTGATCTCTTTGACGTACAACTGTTGTAACTTCATAGCATTTTATGGCATCGAACCAAAATGTGTAAGGAAATGTCTGTTGTTGGAATCTTGGTTGTTCAAAAATCCAAGAATCATGAACGGGTTGTGCTTGACACAAATCACCACAGAATATGACATCAAGGTTTCCAAATGCTTTAGTTGGTGTGTGCATTATTTCACGTAGTCGTTTGTCAATGTTGTACAGCATTCGAGACCCTATTAAAGAGACTTCATCAATCAACAATACTCGAAGTTGTTCACAATCTTTTGTCAGAAGATCTAGGGTGTTTGAATTTAGTGGAAGCATGTTTGAACTTAATGGCAGTCTAAAGGCAGAGTGGACTGTAATGCCACCTGCATTATATGCTGCTTTTCCAGTAAATGCAACTATAAGACCTTTTTTCTTCAAAGGATCACTACCAATTTCTTTGTCATAGTAATGTAGGAGACCATCATAAATAGCTTTTGCGGTGTAAGTTTTACCTGTTCCTGCGCCTCCTGTCAGGAACAAGCGAATTGGAGTGAGGGGATTGTTTTTTTTCCTTGCAATAACTTCTTTCACAATTGATTGTTGTTGAGTATTTAGGTTTCTTCGAATTGCATGGTATTCATGCATGTCCAAAAGAAACGGCTTTTCTGTCAAGTTGCACACAATCCCAGGTTTTGGTGCATTGGGCATAGTTTTGCGCATTAGATCATGTTGAATGTTATATTGTTCTAATCCAGACATAGTTGTTGTTTTGTCTGTTGTTACAGGAGGCATAGTTATGTCTTGCAATTCAATTGTTTCAACGGCATTATCAAGGTCACTCCACTTTGTCGTTGTTGATGCCATGAACTTTTGTTCTACAATGTCTATTTGTTCTTTGAATGTGGCATATGCGTCAGACCATGTTTTGAAATTGCTCTTTAGCAGATTGCAATTGTCTCTATATGGCATAAAAAGCATGATCTTTTCTCGAAATAAATTCTCAGGGTCTTTCTGTTTATTGTAGCGAATAGATCGTATGATACATGGTCTATTTCTTTTTCTTGTAATTGAGTGTATACAAGAATAGAAATATGCATATTCTGCCAAGGAAATGTTTTCAAGCTCGACAGGGCGTGCAATGTATTTGTCCAAAATTGATGGACAAATAATGTCTTCAGAGTCATCTGGTTCTTTTTCCAAGAGTGATGGTTTTTTCAAGACAACTATTTTTTTTTCGTCTGGAGCAGTGTTAATGAAAATAGTCTTCCTAGAGGATGAATGTAGAGGCAACGAGAGTATGATATGTACTGCTTGTCTAGTAGACATTTGTTGCATGTTCAGAAGCGCATTTCCAAGCTTACGTATTGTTTCAATCTTTCCATCATTCTCAATAAGACATTGTTCTTTGATGTTTTTGAATGCATTTGTCATGGATCTATCGAATTTGGTGATGTAAGAGCTTACATATGTTTTTGTAGCGTAAGCATTTAAGATATATTGTGCATCTGTATTTGCCTGCCATAACTCTGGTATCGCTTTTGCAAATGAATTGATCCAAATGTCAGCAGCATCTCTTTTTAGTATTAGTGTAGAACGACAAAGCAAAGACCGCAGCAGCAAAATGTATTCATCTCTGGTTAGGGCAAGCTCTACAAGCAATTGTGCAAATCACATGCTTTTAGAATATTCTTTATGTTCAATAAGAGCGAATACTTTTTTTGCTTTTTGAATGAGATCATTTGAAGCATTTTCCAGTGGCTCTAGAATGATGGTATTATCCATAGGAGGCAATGGGAAATTGAATCTGCATGTGGAATGTCGATGTTTTCTACATGTTTTTGTGTGACGATGTGTTTGAATTTGAATAAGATTTTGATCAAGTAAAGACGAGTCTGCGGATATATAGTGATCAACAAAAGTAGTAATCTCCTCGTTTGAGTTTTTTCCATAGACAGGTGCATTTTGAATCCAAATTAGTCCATGTTCATGCTCATTTCCTCTTTGTTGAAATTCGGTCGTAAAGAAGAAATCTTGTATTTTTCCAAATAATGTGTTGTTTTTTAACATAAGAGACTTTAGTGCTGCTATTTTGTGTCTATAGTAGCGAGTACAAAGCACTGGATGTCTTCTTATTAACGTGTCAATATTTTCTTCCAACGCACCGTCTTGCAAGTCTCCCAAATTTTTTTCCTCAATTTGTTTCAATGCATTGCATAAAGGTTCCCAAAGGTGTTCAGCACTTGTGAACGTTAAAAAGAACGTAGGAGGACCAAGCTGTCGAATCATTGCAAACAGATCTTTTTTCATATTTTCAAAGTAATCAGGTGATGTTCTGATTGCTTTCAATGTACGAAACCCAATTGGAGATTGGAGTATCTTTACAAGATTGTCTTTTGACTTGACATCTTTTGCCAATATTTTTTTGTCCTTTAACTCTCCCATGCGAATCGATATCCAAGCAGTGTTTTTTACCTGTTTTATTATGACTTTAATTGCTTTGAAGAAAATGTTCGTGCCATGTGTTTCAAAGTCTGTACTTTCATGCTGTAGCTCCCACTGTGATACTTGTTGATAAGAAAAGCGATCAAAAATTTCATTGGGTCGATTGAATCCGTAGAAAAGTGTAGGAAAGTTTAGCTCTTCAGAGTATTTGTCTTTGAAAATGCTCAATGGTCAGAAGCTCTCAGAAGGTGCAATTTCTATTATTTTGTTGTCTAAATCATCTACTAGATGTGTTTCTCCATATCCATGTATCAATGTTTCTGATATTGGTTCTATGTCTATTTCATTTTCATCATCATCTACTTGTTCTGTTGTTTGTTGAGTATTTGATTCTTGTTTTGCTGTTTCATTAAATACTTTTTCCCAACTAGTATTGATTACAATGCCTTCAATTTTATAAAGTTCGGTTTTGCATAAATCACTTAGCGCAGTCATAATGATCTTTGGTCGAATATTTCCAGATAGATATGCGTTTTTGTATTCCAATTTTCGCTTTAGCATAACTGCAACGGTCAAATTGTCATCTAGAATTCTAAGCAATGCTATTTGAACTCTATCCAAGTTTGCAGGCACATTGATAATTGAGCCAGTTAGCCCAATTTGTGCTCTTTTATAACCAAGCTGTTTTATTTGTGCAAAAGCTATTCTTGGTGATACCAATCGTTCTCCCAAAGGAGTCAGTATAGCTACAGATGGCAATATGTTATTGCGGTAGATTCGTGTAGGCGATGCAAACGTAGGTAGTTTCCCATTAGCAATTGCTTTCTTGCAAGGTCTACAAATTTGAACAAGTACCACTGGGCATGCCATAGCTTTTGTATTTGCTAGAGTTTCGAAGGCTAATTTAATTGTCTTGTTCATACAAGAAATGTCTTTTTTAAAATGCAGTTGCTTACAAACAGAACATGCATGAATAACTGTGTCTTGAATAGATTTTAAGTATGTAACAACTGCTTTCTTTGCCTTTGCAGATTCTTTTTGCTTTTGACGAATGTCCATTCCTTGTCTACGCAGATTGTGTTTCAACAAGCGCAAGTTTTTTTGCGTATTGCCATCAATGCATGTTTGCATGCTGGTTTTGGTTTTTGAAAATTGCTCAGCAATGCAACAATTGTTTTTTTCTATGTTTGTTATCTTTTGTTTTTGTCTCTTTGCTTTAATTGCATCTATGTATATTGGTTCGTTCAAGGATCCCTTGTTAATGTTCTTCTCAACAATTTTTCCTTTCGCTATTGTCTGTTCGCTCTTTTCAAAATTATCCATTGCAATTGCAGTAGAAATATTTCCCTTGCAATCGAGCGGAAAGGGCATTTTATTTTCATAGTGTTCTTGTAACAAGGGTTGGAAATGCGAATGCATTTTATCTATTACATGTTGCATTAGGCATAGAACTTTTGACGATCTATTTGTTGCATGGAATATAGCAATATTTTCTTGCAAATTATTGCTCCATAGATGTATATTAGCGTTTAGCAACTCACATAACCATTGAAGGGAAAATCGATGTCCTTCTATGTGACCAATGATATATGGCTCTGCCAAATGGACAATATAGGTTCTCCATCCAGAAACAAGAGATGTATCTGCCAATGTGTTTTTATCAAGATATATGTCCAAGCATTGTATTGCTCTAATATCGTTTGAAGCAATAGAGTTATAAAAAGTTTGTGCAATTGCTTTTCTAACACTTTGTCCATCAGCGAACAGTGTCAATTTGGAGATTGATTCAAACAAGGAGTCATGGCAATTGCCTCGAAGTTGAAATGATGTTTCAACTTCGCTATATACACATTGATTTACGTATGCGCTTTGAGAAAGCATATCAGTCGCTTGTCTTTTGGCTTGCATTGTTTTATCTGACAACAATGGTTCGAAGTGGCCAGAAGCTGGTGTGTGGTCATGGAACAATATATTGTAGCAATATTCAAATCCCCCAGAATTGAAATGAAGGTATTTTGTTCCTTTTGTTAATGACCAAACAACGACTGGAACATTCAACCATTTTGAAAACCACTTGATGCAAAATATATCACCTCATAGTCCATATACACTTTGATCATCTGGTTGTGAAGCAGATTGCGACATGCGATTGAGATATTCATTAACATTTCCTATGCTATGCAATTCTAGCAAGTAGTCAACTGTCAATTCTGTGCGCATTGATAACAATGCAGACGGATATTTTTGATCTAGACAAACACGGAAATGATTCACAATCCCTTCCCTTATCTCTATTGATGTATATCGGAAATGCAATAATACTGCAAGTGCATCAAACAGGCAATTTCCTGGCTCATAGTGGAAATTGTCTAGTCGAAACAGATTGCTTGTAGCCAAAGTCTCATCAATTTGTTGCCAATTAGAATATTTGATCCCAAGACCATTTGCTCTTAAAACATAGTCGCTTTTACTTTTGTCTTTTTGCATATTGCCTACAAAGACATTTGCAATAGCATATATTTTTTTGCCTTTTGTTGTTGTTCTTTTTCTATTCCACCAGTCGTTTATATAGGAAAACCTGCAGGCAAGTGAAGAGAAGCAGATCCTAAGGAAAAGAAAACAAGCAAAGGGCACGATTTTTTCTCAAACCATAGTGTTATAAACATTGTAGATTGTTGTTGCCATTGCAAATAACCAAAGCAAAGGAAACAACATATTTACAACAAATTTTTTTCAAATGAAATGTATTTTGCCCTCCTAGTAGAATAGGAAAAAACGGCATGTCGATTGCTAAGTTGAAATTATCAAATATCCAAGATTTGATATCAATGCAAAAAGTCTTAATGTGCATAACATTAACTGGTTTATTGTTATTAAATATATAATAATTAAAAAAAACATCTATAACTATAACTAAATCTTCAAACTTTTAATCATAATAATATAATGATGCCAATTTGCCGAGACCATACACTTAATCCATTCGCTCTTAAAAGAATCAATATAAGCTTAGAAACTCTATTCATGAATCATATCCATGTCTCCATTCACATGCATTTCACAAGCAAAAGCATTGCACCTATTTTTTTCACCTATGGCTATAAATTTTTCCTCCATACTATGGTTTTGGGTTATTTGTAAATAGTTGGAAAAAAACATTATTTATATAAATTTTTAAATAGTGCTAATTTGTTAACGTTTCATTGGATGAGAGCTGATAACGTCAGCCTCGGTAATCGCTTCCTGTTTTGGCGGCGGAAGGTGCGTTATCCGAGGTAAGGCTTAGTTGCTGCTTAGTGTAAATAATAGGTGGTGGGCGTAGCAACGCGTGGCATATAAGCTTGTCTAGTTTTTTGCGCCGGGAAATGTCTTCGGCACTTTCTGCACAATGCGATGGTTATGGTTATCATAGAAAAATGGAACAAGTTTAACACAACAGGTGGCGGACGTGTCAAACGAGAGTAAGGACAGGGTAATTAATGTTTTAATTATCAAATATCCAAGATTTGATATCAATGCAAAAAGTCTTAATGTGCATAACATTAACTGGTTTATTGCTATTATATATATAATAATTAAAAAGAACATCTATAACTATAACTAAATCTTCAAGATTTTAATCATAATAATATAATGATGCCAATTTGCCGAGACTAGACACTTAATCCATTTGCTCTTGAAAGAATCAATATAAGCTTAGAAACTCTATTCATGAATCATATCCATGTCTCCATTCACATGCATTTCACAAACAAAAGCATGTGCGCTCTGCAATGAATGGAATTCAAGGAACATAGCGAACGAGGAAAATACCTGTTCCTGAGAAGGTTGAGATCTGGCTTTGCTAGCTATCATTGACAGAGATGATGCGAAGTAAGCCTCCAAACAAGCACAAAATAGAAAAAGCTTTCCTGCAATGTTTCCATACGGCCGATAAAATATAAGCTAGGGCACATGTACATTATCTTACATAATATATTTATTGGATAAGCCTAGTTTAAAACGATCTTTGAAAAGTGAAATCAAGGAATATTTTTATTTTTTGGAAAGCAAAATATTGGAAACTATAATTTTGCCAAGCCAAAATTTAAAAGATTAAACAATGTAATGCTTTATATGACAGAAAGAAAGAAATGAATTGTTTAGCACAAATAAGTTTTGATGCTATAGTTCAGAACTCATGTCTAATAAAACTATATGAGAGCTTGATGAAAAAGCTTTGAAAAATAGACAATGTGAATTAAACAATGGCTATCAAATAATGTTATAACTATGTGGATATTTTCAATGTCATGAATGTATGGTATTGCAAATATATATAACCATGTTCAGCACACATGAATACCTCTATAGCACCCAAACTATGCAATTTCCACAACTAATATATGTTATTCAAACATTTTTTAAAGATTTCCAACTAATGTGTTACAAAATAAAACAAAAAAATATGCTTATGTATAAAAACTATTTCCTCTATGATAAGTAATTGGAAGTAAAACTTAAATTTGGTAATTATGGCAAAAATTTGTTATAAGTTTGGCAAATTCAATTCTAATCAGGCTTTACTTCATGTCAAAGCCATAACTTAGTTCCATCTGGATTTTTGTTGAATCCTCAAAGCCATAACTCATTGAAGTTTTGATGCCAATGTTGCTAAGTAATAGGGGCAATGTCTAATAGGGTAAAGTACAAAAGATATAAAAAGATGGACGCAAAGTTCAATGAGACTCTTGTAGAAGAATATGAGACTCTTTGAAACCAAACAACATTGACTATTAAAGTGAAAAAAATAGAAATGTTGTTTACGTTTGATACAAAGGCATGTTTTTTTAATAACATACCTATGTATTATGATTATCCTTTTTATCCTTGTATATTGTTAGTACGACAATATTATTATTTACCTTTTCTTACTATGTTTAAATATAATTTGGATATTACATAAGAATATATATTCTTAATATTAAATAAAAAATGATAAAACTAGATGCCAAAGCATGGGAAAAGAAACAAATTTAAGATCCATCATTATCTAAACAATTTAAATTTTCAAGTAAACGCAATTTGATTATGAAAATATGAGCTTCTTGTTTTACAAAGTGATACAATGCCGAAATAAAACCATTTGTCAACACTTCAAAGTTTCAAAAATATGATGCTTAAGTTTTGCCTAGATTACTACTTCCCCTTTGTACTGATTCTGGAAAATTTTGTTATTCCTCTTGCGCTAGATCTCCCATAGAAGAAAGTCTGAGAATAGTTGCCAGTCTTGATTCAAATAACTAGTGTGAAAGGCAATGTCTCCCCAATTTATGATTTTTTTGCTTGGGTTACTCTTAATTTTGGACATTTGTTGGAAAATCATGGCAGCTTGGTCCCAAAGATTCAACACAAAAAGACAAAGATCAAAGAGATGGTCAAGAGTTTCCTTATGTTGTATGCATAAAAAGATTGAAATGGACCTTCGAAGGCACTAGGATAAAAGGCATATGGTAGACAGTGATAAGTTGTCTAGGGCTAAGGTAAGGAATCATAGCTGTTTTTTCTAAGATTGCTAAAAAGGCATAAGAAGGCATATGTCACTACTAAGATTCATTCAAAATTGGTATAGGGAGAACAACTGCCAGGCCTCCCTTCTATAGGTAGGTAAAGGCATTCCGCAAACATTTGACTTCATAAAAGGGTTGAGACTCAATCAATTAGGATGGGAGCAGTAAGTGAAAGTATGATAGAATAGGTGGATAACTATGAGATTTAGGCATGAAAAAAAAGGGTAGCTCTATTTCTAAGCAGTCTAGTGGATTCTAATTACTTAATTGTAGATTTGCAAGCCTTGGCCGAACCAACTTGACCAAGGAAAAATAGCCATAGCAAGTTGTACAAAAGAAGCATCCATTAAATGAAAACAAGCATGATTTCAAGAACTACGTATATAAAAGCCAAGAACAAAAACTAATAACTAAGTTTGGTGAGACAGTCCATGTAAAAAAAACACTTTGTTCATTCTCTTTACCAACTTAAAGCTCTACTTCTCACTTTTGTGCCTCACCGCTTTAGATCTGGGACTTTTCTATATGTTATTTATTTATGAACACCTTTCTATTTATATATGTAATATCGAGCGAGCTTTAGAGATCTTGTTTGTTTATCTTGCTTGGATTGATTCACTATGTACCTGGACTTCAAGAGATTTGATCGGGGTGGCCACTTAGAACATCGCCATTTACCTTTGCTTGTGGGAATATCTTTCTTTATGTTGTAACCTATATAAACAATCTAGTGTTTTAACCATCCTTTGTATACTGGCTCACTTATAAGACTTAATTATTGGACAGGCCTTTGGTAGGCACTTTCAACCATATGTTGAGAAATTAACAGTGATAACATCAATTTGTTATCATCTATATGTTTGGTGACAACTATTCTTATGGACAATACATGGGCACGCACAGTATAATAGTAAATCGCTACGAACCACCAAACATTTTATAGGTGCATATCATGGCAACCAGCAAGCTTTTCCTAGCATCATGTGTTGTGATTGCAACATAGGTAAATAGTCCTTTAATCCATGTAGTAGAGCGTAGTAGTCATCTTATGCTTATTATCACCAATATAAAATATTGACTCTGCCTACTACATTAGATTCTTTATCATGCCTACAATATAAATGCAATTGTTGCCAAGCCGGGCAGGCTCTCACTTTCCAACTAGCTCCCAGATCAACAGTGTTTCAGAGCTATATTCCATCAAGCAACAACATTCATATAAGAAACTAAAATTTAATTTTAATAAATATGCATGACATTGCTAGCGTTTCTTCACATTCCATGGAGCAATTGCTAGTGTATAAGTGCGGAGACTTAAAGTTTCACTTCTTTTGACCTTGTTTTATAAGTACAAGAGCTTAAAGTTTTATTTCTCTCTACCTTGTTTTAATTTAGTAATCTTAGTGCAATGCCTTTGTCTAAATAAATGCTTTTTGCTTTAACATAATAATGGGTGGCATATTAATCCGTATGCACCTTTAATAAAAATATTATATTCAACAAAAATTACGAACATTTGTTATGATTGTAGATGTTGATCAACTATTATTGTCATTGCATTTCATTAATCTATGCGTAGGTCATTGAAAACAATAACAATGTTCCAAACATTTTTTTTATAAAATCTAGAATCCCAAGATTGGTAACTTATGTTTAACCCACTATTAAGATGCTTGGTTTAGAAATTTCAGCTACCTAAGACATGTTCAACCCACATGAGTTAAAAAAGGAAGTTGGCTAACCCATACTATTTTCTCATTTTAATTTTAAAATTCTGTACTAAAATATTTTTTTGTTAATTGATCCACTTACATTTTTTACAATAAAATATAATATTTCCAAAAACATGTAATTAATTCTAGGTAATAAAATGATAAAAAGATAGTGGTTTGGAAAAAAAAACTTTTGACACCCTTGCTTAATTTTCTTGATAAATTATGACATGCTATAAAACTAGGTGAAATATGATGTTGTTGATCTCGAAAATTCATTCTTACAATTTTGCTCCCCAAATTATTGATAAAGCACAAACCAAATAAAGATGACATGACAAAACTAGACAAAGACAGATGGACCCCATGTGGCAAATAAAGATGACATGACAAACTAGACAAAAACACATGGACTCCATATAAAGATGGCATGATATGACCAAAACAAAGACAAATGGACTCCATATAAAGATGGCATGATATGACCAAAACAAAGACAAATGGACTCTATATGCTTATGCTCTCAACTATCATCCTTTGTTCAACTATCCTGTGAGCTTTTGGATGTGGTCATCAAGGAAACCTTGCCTAGATTATCTAAATTCTTATAACTAAAAGCAAGATCATATAACCCCCAAAGATCCTTTTTGTCGCGAGTGATTTTTATTTTTATATCGACTCACGTCCTAATTCTCAAAATGACAACAATTTATTAAAAAAAGTATAGGATAACAATATTTTCATAATAATAAGAAAAGTTAGTGGAATTTACATGGAACTTTTGTAGGCTTTTGTGCTTGTAACTACACATAGAAAATTAAAAGTCCCACCTATGGATTATTTAATTCTCTTATCTATAAGATTATTAAATTCTTCTATTTCTCGCACGGAAAGGGATGGATTGTATAAGGTTTTAAAGAGTGCATAGCCATCATTTCATTTTTACAAATACCCACGTGTGTAGTGGACACATGTTTCGCAGGTCATAGAAACTGTGATAATTATTTTTTATTTTGTTTTAGAAAACGTGAATCCAAAAACTTTCCCCGGGGGCCCTCGCGAGAAAGATCCAATGAACTATTCTAAGAAATGCTTCTAAAAATGGATCACACGAAAAAAGGAGCCTAAGCTTTCTTCGATTTAGAAATTCACCGTAGTCAATGTCCGTATCAGATAAAAGTATATTTTTTCCTAAATATATTTTTAATAATTGAACCGAACTCATCGGTATAGACAACCTAGAAAAAGGAGGATAAATATTGCAACAGCTTAAACATCTATGAATGTATCCATTGAATATAATCAGATTGAACTAATGTAAACACATGTCATGTATCCATGCCATAGCGCTAATCAAATAGCAATGCTTCCGTGCATGTGCTACATTTGGCTGTCGAAGCTACCTTTGTTATTGAGTGTCTAAAATCTTGGGCGCATTCTACCAATGCACTTACACTATCCATAATGGAAAAGATATAAACAATTAACCTTGTCTTGCATGCACACGCTAATTTGCCAGGTTATATGGCAGCTGTAAGCACAAAGTATGAGCAGTATATCTTGTTGGCACCTGTTTCTTTTTAATCGTTGTGTCGGAAAAGTTATAAACAATTAACCCTGTCTTGCATGCAGACGCTAGTTTGCCAGGTTATATGACAGCTGTAAGAACATAGTATGAGCAGTATATCTTGTTAGCACCTGTTTCTTTTTAATCGTTGCGACAAATTTTTGTTTTAGGATTGTTTGAAGAGAAAGCATACTTGCGAGTCAATGTCTTCGAACGTAAATGTATCTTGAAGGCAACCATTCTCTCCATGGCCGGCAATGACAATTACATTATTGAGAGGTGAATCGAGTAACCGCCAAGTTCAGAGCGCAGACTGCCGAGAGAGCTCAAATACTGAGGAGAGAATCTAGCAAATCTTAGACTATGAACATTTTTTTGAACAATGGACTGAACATGGCATTCTATTATGCTTATTGCACAGCCTACTTGCCACTTTTGAGGTCATCTAGGTGCATAGAGGGGGAAGAACATCTGCATTATGATAAGACTATGTTGCCATGAATTTGCCAGAAACTCTGTATCTGAAAATGGACAGCGTTAAAGCTTTTCGGTTTATATAATTTGACTCAAGGTTTAAGCTAAGAAACTTAAGAAATCGAAGGAGCCTGGAGGATGGGTGCAGCCATAGGAGATATGTTCAAAAATTCAATTGATGATTAGCGCTGTTGCACGGGACGAAAACATGAATTTAAAATGGACAATAGCAGAATTAGACGCAGTGGTAAATCTTGAACCATTCTCTACACCGCTGTGAGCCATAACTGGACCTGACGAGCAGGAAGGGAAGGGAGCCAAGAAATCCAACACGCTGCTAATAAATCCGTGAAAAAGAAGGAAGCCCGAGAGTTTATATATAGCGCCAGAAATCCTATGGGCAGAAATATCAAAGACAACTAATTTATTGTTTTATTTTGCGGTGTGCTATAACACTCGATTTTCCTTTTGCAGGGTAAAGAATATCTCTAACAGCTATCTAGATTTATGTTCTTCCGGGCTCTGGTAAGAGATTTCTTATGCATATGCTATATTTTCCATTTTCCTCTAGATAAAAGGTTCTTTTTTCTCTCACACTGGTTCAATCCTAGTGAAAGCGACAACGTTTTAGTAATGGCGTTCCTCTGCACAAGTAAGCTCTTTCTTTTATCACCTGTATACTGTGCATGTTCTAGTTTAACATCCACACATTCAGAAAACATCAAATTACAAAACGCAGGTCAAAACAATTTTCTGTCAATATTTATTATTATTATTAAATTTTCTCTCAATATTTATTATTATTATTTTTAAACTTTGAACAATACTTGCTATCATTATTATTTTTTTTAATCTTTGAACCGTGATTTGAAAATTGGAAAAAACTAAAATAGGTTTACATCGCTATAAAAAAATTCAAATTTTATCTCCAATCAAACCCTCGATGAACTATGCTGGGCATTATGCGGCGAAAGCTTGGGTGAAATGATCTCTTTGTGAGACCTTCGGTGACTAGTAACTATTCTGGGCATTATGGGGTGAACCCTTTGGTGATTGGTAACTATTTTGGGTAAGAAATGAACACGGCGAACAACCACCTATCTTAGTCCACCATCTATCTTAGTCTAGAGATCGCGTTTAATGTAGACCACAACGAATTCTTTATCTTACACAGCGAAGCAGCCACAAGCTGCTTAGTTTTAGGCAAGCTTCGGACAATATCTCTGCCCTTGACTTGTGGCAAAGGATAGGTTTTTAAATAACTTCTATATCATTAGGAAATCGACTCCAATTGGATTACCGCACAAGCTGCTTTGAGAAGGGTCGCAACTATCATCCATCAACCATTTTTGAATTTTATAAAGCAGCTGACCGGAACTACTCATTGGTTTAAGCCATTCCATTCTTAGGATAGATTATACACCTAAAGTATTACAGCCAGCAAAGCAAGCTTTCTATACTTACTCTTAGCATAGATTATACACCTAAAGAATTACAGCCAGCAAAGCAAGGTTTTTATACTTCCAATGAGGAAGAAACAACCCATTATAGGATTTCAATCTTCACATAGACACCCTAAACAAAGCAAAGAAGAAGAATGCATTTGGGCATTCTGGGATGAAATTACATCTTTGCCTCTGACGAAAACTCGCAGGCATATTATGTGTATATAACGACTGATATGTTCGGACCAGTGTTTTGGTTAACAAAAACCACCTTGTAGAGATTCTACTCGGAGCCATTTAATTTTTAAATGAAGTTTATTCTTCTAATGGATTTTAACCAGAAGCCCTTGTCGGCCTCTTCCCTCAAATTCGCTCATGCAAAATGAATTCTAACGAAGGAGGTCTCGAAGAAAGTCTAGTAGAACGTTAGGGTTAGTCCAAGTACCAAGAACGTCATATCTCTACGGTGAGGATTTAGCCAGCGAAGCTTACGAGTTCATTTTCATCTACCACATTAATTTGCTTTTAATCATTGTAACCAATGATGAATCAAGTTTGCCAACACTGATCCAGTTTGTCAATAAGAGATCTAGCGATGACTTATTCTCATCAAGACTAACAGGGCTCGGCGTATCAGGTCTTGCCCACCAAAAATACTATCAACTTAAACCGAACAGACCATGTGATTATAGGCACAAGAGCTTCTCAGCATGGTCGTATTTATGGAAACTTTAATATTCAAATATTTTGATAGTTTGCCTACCAACGAATTTCTACCTGGGTATCAGAACTTAATCATTTTGACGATGTTAGTACATAAGCCATATATTGAGAGTCATGATAGTTAAAGTCTAATAATAGTTCGACATCATCATCATCATTTTAGCGCTATTACATTTTCCTAAGATAACCTATGTCTGAATTTGAAGCGATAGCATACGGCTGCACCCTTCAACAATTTAATCACTGACAGGAAAGTTAAGAACCGGCCAAACGACCGATACTCTCATCCTTTTGTCAATATCTTGAACCAAATTTTAAAGCTTTTAGTGTCATTTAGATACATTTAAACGTTCATTACAGTTTGAGCTCATCCTATTCCACAAACGACCGATTGATAGAACAAAACGACAGAGCTTGATATTAATTGGTGATTTCTAACTTATCCAGGACAAGGAAGACGCTTATCATTCAAATTTCATGTAAAACAAGGAACTATTGCATTAGAAGCAGACTTATAGTTAAAACTACAATATGTAAACCGTTATTCATACTTTTCATTTTTCATCAGAAATGTCGGAGGTTGAACCTCGCAGGCAGTATCATAAAATGCTGCGAACACAAGAATAGCACACAGATAGGACAACGCAGATTGAGAATCATGTTCTCTTCACATGCCATAGTGGCTACCAACAAAAACAACTAAAATTGTCTCCCAACACCTTTGACGAAAGTCTCAGCTAAGCCAGACTTACAACCAGCAGAGTCAGCATAGGAACCTCCGAGGCTTACCGATTTGAATGCTTGTTCCACTGCTACTGCAAAGAAGAAAACCAGAGACAACGTTTTACCTGCCACAAGTATAGGATTTTGGTTAAATCATTGAAGAAGTTAAAACGTGAAAGCAAACACATTCAAACTCATATCTTTAATCTACTGAAAACCGGACCAAGACGTGACAACTTACATTGTTGAAAGAGACTTCGAACCAAAAGCCAAAATCTTTCTGCAACTGACGAGAACCAGGTTGAAAGCTTGGATCAACAACAACATCAGAGTGGTTCGACTCTGAGAGCCATGGTGGAGACCTGAATCACATGTTATAGGTTCAAATCACGGAGGGAAAACGCCACTTCTGAATCTGAAACCTAATACATGGCAGGCCTGTCGACCAATCCTTCAAATCACTTCCAAACACGAAAGAAACAATGCCATCAATAAACAACCTCGATGAATACGCAGTGGAGTATTAGGATTTTTAAAGCGCCAAAACCCAAGGCAATATAACATCAACGACGAAGATTTTGACATTATAGCACAACTGCTTACGAGGCACTGAGCAGATTAATATCACATTTATTATTTCTTTCTACCATGAAGTCCAACTAGGAGAATTTCCAAGCTATTTGATAGCACAGCTCGGCATTGCGAAGACACACAATTTTTCATCACAGGTTACAAGTCACATTATCACCACCTAGATATTCCACTTAGGAAAGCCGATAGCAGAGTTAATACTATGACAGCACACCCTTGACCCCCAGCATTGAACCATTAAGATCTTAATAATTATCCTGTCCTTACTGTTGTTTGTCACTTCTGCCACCTGTCGGGTTATTATTATATATAAACATGTTAGAGTTTGAAACCTCTATGCAGCATCAACTAATTATCAACAAATGTTGAAGTTGTTTTATGATAACCATAATTATCGTGTTGTTTCACATCTTATAACAATAAAAACATTTCCCTAAGGCATCCTATGTCTGAATTTGAAATGATACCATATGGCTATACCCTTCAGGAATTTAATCACTGATAGTAGAGTTAAGAACCGGCCAAATGACCGATACCCTCATTCTTTTGTCAACATGTTAAACCGAAATTTAAAGCTTTTAGTGTCATTTACATACATTTAAACGTCCATTACAGTTTGGGCTCATCCGCTTCCACAAACGACCGATTAATAGAAGAAAACGACAAAGCTTGACATTAATTGATGATTTTTAAGTCATCCACGAGAAGGAAGACACTTATCATTCAAATTTCATGTAAAACAAGGAACCATTTCAGTAGAACCAGATTTACAGTTAAAACTATGATATTTAAACCGTTATTCATAGTATTCAGTTTTCATCACAAATGCTAGAGGTTGAACCTTGCAGGCAACATCGCAAAATGTTGCAAATACAAGAATAGAACACATATAGGACAATGCAGATTGAGAATCACATTGTCTTCACATGCCATACTGGCTATGAACAAAAACAACTAAAACTATTTCCCAACATCTTTGACGAAAGTCTCGGCTAAGCCAGACTTAGAACCAACAAAGTCACCATAGGAACCTCCGAGACTTACCGATTTCAATGCTTGTTCCACTGCTAGTGCAAAGGAGAAAACCACAGACATCGTTTTACCTGCCACAAGTATACGATTCTGGTTAAACCATTGAAAAAGTTAAAACGTGATAACAAATACATTCAAACTTATATCTTTAACGTAGTGAAAACCGGAGCAAGATCTGACAACCTACATTGTTGAAAGTAGTTTTCGAACCAAAAGCCAAAACCTTTCTGCAACTGACGAGAATCAGGTTGAAAGTTTGCATCAACAACAATATCAGAGTGGTTCGACTCTGAGAGCCACGACGGAGACCTCAAGCACCGGCTATGGGTTCAAACCACGAAGGGAAAACGCGATTCCTGAATCTAAAATCTAATACATCGCAGGCCTGTCGACCATTCCTTCAAACCACTTCCAAACACAAAACAAACAATGCCGTTCATAAACAAGCTAAATGAATAGTTACGAGCGACATAACATCAACAACCAACATTTTGACATTATAGCACAACTGCTTGCGAGGTACTGAATACATTAATATCACATTTATTACTCACCATTTTTCATGACAGGTTGCAAGCCACATTAGTCACCACGTAGATATTCCACTTAGGGAAGCCCGTAACAGAGTTAATACTATGACAGGACACCCTTGCCCGGCAGCATTGAACCACTAAAACCTTAATTACCCTGTCCTTACTTTGGTTTGTCACGTCTGCCACCTATCCCGTTAAACTTGTTCCATTTTTCTATGATAGCCATAACCATCGTATTGTGGAGAAAGTGCTGAAGACATTTCCCGGAGCAAAAAACTAGACGAGCTTATATGCCACGCGTTGCTACGCCCACGAGTCAGACATAGACACGCTAAACAAGGAGGGGTATGATCGTTCACGTGTCACGGACCCACCACATGCTATATTACACTAAGCAGCAAGCAATATTATCGTTATAGAAAATTAAAATTTGATATTCCGAAATGTAACATCAAACATCAAAAATTAAATTTTGATATTCCGAACTGTAATATCAAACATCAACAATAAGCCTTAACTCGGATGGCGCACCTTTCGCCGCCGAAACAGGAAGCGATTATACATCGCAGGTACGTCAACCAATCCTTTAAACAGCTCCCAAACATGAAAGAAACAATGCCATTAATAAACAACCTCGATGAATAGGTAGTGGAGGATCAGCATTTTTAAAGCGCCAAAACCCAAGGCAATATAACATCAACGACGAAGATTTTGACACTATAGCAGAACTGCTTACGAGGTGCTGAGCACATTAATATCACATTTATTAATCCTTTCTACCATGAAGTCGAGCTAGGACAATTTCCAAGCTATTTGATAGCACAGCTCGGCATTGCGGAGACACGCACAATTTTTTCATCACAGGTTACAAGCGACATTAATCACCACCTAGATATCCCACTTAGGAAAGCCGATAGCAAAGTTAATAGTATGACATCACACCGTTGCCCCTAGCATTGAACCGTTAAAACCTTAATAATTATCCTGCCCTTACTGTTGTTTGTCACGTCTGCCACCTGCCAGGTTATTATTATATATAAACACCTTAGAGTTCGAAACATGTATGCAACATCAACTAATTATCAACAAATGTTGAAGTTGCTTTATGATAACCATAACCACTGTATTGTTTCACACCTTATAACAATTAAAACATTTTCCTAAGGCAACCTATGTCTGAATTTGAAACGATACCATACGGCTATACCCTTCAGGAATTTAATCACTGACAGTAGAGGCAAGAACCGGCCAAATGACCGATACCCTCATTCTTTTGTCGACATCTTAAACCAAAATTTAAAGCTTTTAGCACCATTTAGATACATTTAAACGTCCATCACAGTTTAGGCTCATGCCCTTCCACAAACGACGGATTGATAGAAGAAAATAACAGAGCTTGACATTAATTGCTGATTTCTAAGCTATCGACGACAAGAAAGACACGTATCATCCAAATTTCATGTAAACCAAGGACCCATCCCAGTAGAACCAGATTTATAGTTAAAGCTACAATATTTAAACCCTTATCCATATTATTCATTTTTCATCACAAATGCCAGAGGTTGAACCTCCCAGGCAGCATCGCAAAATGTTGCAAATACAAGAATAGCACACAGACAAAACAACGCAGACTGAGAATCGCGTTCTGTTCACATGCCATACTGGCTACCAACAAAAACAACTAAAACTATTTCCCAACACCTTTGACAACAGTCTCGGCCAAGCCAGACTTAGAACCAGCAAAGCCACCATAAGAACCTCCGAGACTTACCGATTTGAATGCTTGTTCCACTGCTACTGCAAAGAAGGAAACCAGAGACATCGTTTTACCTGCCACAAGTATACGATTCTGGTTAAACCATTGAAAAATTTAAAACGCCATAACAAATACATTCAAACTTATATCTTTAACCTACTGAAAATCGGAGCAAGATTTGACAACTTACATTGCTGTAAGTAGACTTCGAACCAAAAGCCAAAACCTTTCTGCAACTAACGAGAACTAGGTTGAAAGCTTGCATCAACAACAACATCAGAGTGGCTCGACTCTGAGAGCCACGGTGGAGACCTGAAGCACTGGTTATGGGTTCAAACCACGAAGGGAAAACGCCATTCCTGAATCTTAAACCTAATACATTGCAGGCCTCTCGACCATTCCTTCAAGCCACTCCCAAACACAAAACAAACAATGCCATTCATAAATAAAAGACGAGCTTGATGAATATTACCAGGGATATAACATCAACAATGAAGATTTCGACATTATAGCACAACCGCTTACGAGGTACTCAATACATTAATATCACATTTATTACTCACCATTCTCCATGACAGGTTGCAAGCCACATTAGTCACCACGTAGATACTCCACCTAGGGAACCCGCAGCAGAGTTAATACTATGATAGGACACCCTTGCCCGCCAGCATTGAACCATTAAAACATTAATTGCCCTGTCCTTACTCTCGTTTGACACGTCCACCACCTGTCCATCGCATTCTGCAGAAAGTGCCGTTTGACACGTCCGCCACCTGTCCATTATTAGACTTGTTCCATTTTCCTATGATAAATAACCATAACCATCGCATTCTGCAGAAAGTGCCGAACACATTTCCCGGCGCAAAAAACTAGACAAGCTTATATGCCACGCGTTGCTACGTCCACCACCTGTTATTTACACTAAGCAGCAACTAAGCCTTAACTCGGATGACGCACCTTCCGCCGCCAAAACAGGAAGCGATTACCGAGGTTGACGTTATCATCTCTCATCCAATGAAACGTTAACAAATTAGCACTATTTAAAAATTTATATAAATAATGTTTTTTTCCAACTATTTACACATAACCCAAAACCATAGTATGGAGGAAAAATTTATAGCCATAGGTGCAAAAAATAGGTGCAAATAATAGGGTCTGCATGAAATATATAATATCCCCTACGGGGACATAATAATAATAACATATCATAACTATGTGTCACATATCACTAAGTATTAAGATGAAATAACAAAGTTCCATACTTAATATCAACATGAAATAACAACATATCATAAACTTTGTGTCACGTGTCACTAAGTATAAAGATGAAACAACAAAGATCCATAATAAATATCAACATGAAATAGCAACATATTATAATTATGTGTCACATGTCACTAAGCATCAGGATGAAATAACAAAGTTCAATACTGAATATCAACATGAAATAGCAGCATATCTAAACTGTTTGTCACATGCCCAACCAATAAATCTACTCATAAAGATATGGAAAGTCATGGTGCATAGTGTCTGTGTCCTCCCAAGTGGCTAATTCATGACTATACTATTCCCATTGGATCTTAACCTAATCCATGATGCAGCTGCACAACTACTGATTTTTTTGGTCCAGTATGCAATATGGCTCGACTTGGAGGACCCCTTCCTCATAAAGTTGAATTCCCTCCAGTTTCAAAACATGAGATGGGTCTGGAATGTAATGTATAAGCACATAAATATGAAATACATTATGCATCCTTCCTAAATGGGGTGGCAGATCAAGCCAATAAGCAACATGCTCAATCTCTCAAGAATATTGAATGAGCCGACAAATCTCGAGGCTAGCATAGCCCCCTTGCCAAGTTTAAACGGGATTTTCATAGGCCTCACTCAAATAAATACCATGATACCCTCCTCCTAGATTTTGTCGATACGCTTGGCATCAACGTAACTTTTCTTATGGTCACAGGCTTCCTTAAGCCTTTGTTTGATCATGGCCATTTGCTTCTCCATCTCCCGAAGCAAGTCAAGTCTTAACATGACTTGATCCTCCAAACGGTCCCAACTAAGAGGAGTCCTACAAGGTCTACCGTACAATACTTCATACAGTGTAGCACTAAGGGAGATATGGTATTTGTTATTGTAACCTAAATCTACCCAAGGGAGATATCTCTCCCATTTATTTTGTCGGTCCATGACATACATCCTTAACATGTCTTCCCTTACCTGGTTAACTCTCTCTATCTGACCATCTATCTCAGGATGATATGTCATACTAAAATTTAATTATGTACCAACTAGAGGTTCTACCAAAACGTAGAGGTGAATCATGAATCCCTATCTAAAATGATTTTCCAAGGAACCCCATGTAGTTGGATTATCTCCCGTAGGAAGACTTGAGCGATAGTAGGTGCATTAAAGGTACTTTTTATCGTAATGAAATGTGCACTCTTAGTGAGTTTGTACACCACCACCATAATACAATCATGTCTTTGGGGAGTGGTGGGTAAGCCCCCCACAAAGTTCATAGAAATAACTTCCCATTTAGACTTCGGTATCTCATGTGTTTGAAGGAGTCAAAGATTTACTCTTCTATATTTAAATCCACAAAATCAAAGATTTGCTCTTCTATATCATCTGCATATTTTCTATTTTCTCTTTGCTTATGCTCATGCTAAGCAACTTTAGGTTCTTCTGAATATGTTCTTCGTATTTACTTTTATCTTTTTCATCTTCAATGTTGCTTTCTTCACCTGCACAATCACAAACAATCAAACCATTAGAGAAATTATGGATATCTTTAGGATCCTTCTATGTTTCTTCTATTGCATTTTTAATAGCTTCACCAACAACTTCAAGGGCTACATCCTTTTCCCTTGCTCTTACCATTGGTATGCTAGTACCATCCTCTTCCTTGTCATGCCCGTCATTACCATGGACCTTTTTCTCATGCTCATGCTCATCTTGAATGTAGGAGTTCTCATATTCACAACTCAAAATCCCAATGATAATATTTTCAAATCTTCCCTCATCTTCTATAACTCTCAACGCTTTATTTTCTTCACTTCCTACAACCTTCAACACTATTGATGCCTCCTCAATATCCACTGCATCATTGTCCATCACTGCAAGGTCTTCATTCACTATTCCCACTTTCATCTTTTCTTGAAATAACTTGATCTCTTGGTTGTCTTGCAACACTTTTTCCTCTAAAATCCCCTTCTCTATCAACTATTGCTTCAAGTTTGACTTCTACCACTAGTTCACTTACCTTCTCATTTACAATGACATTTGGATTGCTATCCAATTCACCAGCAAAATATTGAATATTTCCTTTATTTTCTAAACAAAATGGTTGCCTTCTTCTTTACTTACAACATTAACAAAGACTTATATCTTTGCATGTACCGCACGATTACAAACATATAAATAATCAACATAACTAATTTCCCTCAAAGGAATGCCCCCCAAAGATTCTCCATATTGTGGTTAACAATTAATGATCTCTACATCAACACTTTCTTTTATCCCTTGTAGGGATTCAAATATTTGACGATCCTTTTGCACTTGAGAGCATTCTCCCTCATTTTTTTTTTTTTCAATGTGGTTCACTTTAATCGGCTTAGCCGACCGCTACATCCACGAAATAATTTCCGACGGACCCGCCCCGAAGGGGTTTCCGCCCTGCGGCCGCTGCGTGCCTAACCCCAAGAGGGTCTATGAGGATGGATCCCGTGACCTCGCATGCTGGGAGGCCTAACTTCCGAGAACTCAACCGATCGAGCTAACTCTTGGGGCTAGCATTCTCCCTCATTATATACACATTCTTCTACATTAATTGTTTCCAACCCAACAATATCATTTCCACTTGCAACTTAAAATTTGTTCTTTGCACCACCACATCCATAATCTTCCTCTATCACCTCACCAAATATACCTTGTGTTCCCCAAGGAACATCTTCCAAGGACTCAACTTCCTTTGGTGCACAATCTATGATTTCATCATTGTATTCACTGCCTTCTTCGACTTCATAACCCTCCTCAATTGAGAGATCTTCATTTTCAATGTCCTCCATGTCAACCTAACAATGTGTTTCATCTACATGCTCTAAGTTATCCATACTCAACAACATCTACTTCACAACTGTTAGAGCCTCATCTTTAGTAAGATGTCTCCCTTCCTTCATTAATCAGACATTTCTCTTGGTCATCTTTTGAAATTTCTTCTTTCAATGAACCTCTTGGGCTACGTCCACTACTTCTAGCCTCACTGTAATATTCTTTAACTCCACACAAGTTTCCTCTAAGGCCTTCTCCTGCTCACAATCACAATCTTTACTCTTCTTCTATAATCCATCTCTTGTTGAAGCTTCCACATGCTTAACTTCAATGATATGGTAGCTCAACCCACTGGAGCTATCATTCGTCTCTCCACTTGTAGATATTTAGATCTACACTTCAATATTCAAATCCCAATTGGGTTTCTCTTAGTCAAACTCTCATGCCCTTTAACAATCACCATCATAATTTCCTATTCTACCCACAATTCTTCAAACTCACAACTTAATTTTCATTTTCCTCACTAGTTTGCACCTTCAACTCTTCACACTATCTATCCAACCACAACTGGAGCTATCATGCTTCTCCTTTTTTTGCAACTCTACCCATCAACCTTAGATGTTGGAGTTGCAACTCTTTAGCAAGATAAACCTACTATAGTACCACTTGATGCAAAGGGGAACTCACCCCCCTAGTAGGTGTTTTTCTTTTCAAAATAAGAAGACACCAACCAATGCATGCATATAGACAAGAGAGAACAACTAGCTCTAAAAGCAATTACACAACGATACCAATAACTCAATGGGAGCTCATTCCTTCAATTAAGTATTCAAAAGTGCAACAAATAAATTCATGCATTCGAAAACATATTCAAACACACAAAAGCCTTGGATTCAAATCCTTGGTTCAATAGGCCTTTTATTTAATTCTTAGAAAATTTGCAAATTTATAGTTACGGACCTCAAAGAGCTATTTTCTTCAACATTTATCCGTGGGTGCAAAATCCCTTCAACTTCTCTAATTATCAAATTCCAAACTTGTTGGTTTGAGTCGCAGTAGGCTCAAATGCTCTGGAAACTTCACCAAAAACCACAATAAAATTTACCTCTATGTTTTATGCTAAGCACATCGATTTTCTCTGCCTTCAAACTTCTTTATTCCTCTTCTCCTTTCAATTATCCTCTTCCAACTCCTTTCTCCTTCTCTATTTCCTTAAATTTTATTTTCTTATCCCTCCTTTTCCCAATTTCCCATGGCTCCTTTTCTCTATTTCCTCTAGATCCGCGGCTGCCTTTTTTTTTGTGAGAGCTCCCTCTCCTATTTGTGAGTGACCCCTCCCTCTCCCCTAGTCCTCTTCTTCTCTTGCAAATAAAAAAACCCTTCAAAAAGAATTAATTGCTTTATTAAAAGATGGGAGGTTTTACTTGTAGAGATAATGCCACAAGTTGTTCTTCTTACCTACTACAATTAACTAGAATAAATGAACTTAATTAAACCCGTGTCATAATACCTAATATGCTAGGCAAGAACCACATGAACTTGTACAAGAGAAATCCCGTAAAAAAAATTATGCAACTTGGGTAGTTTGATTTAGGAAAGACAAATCAATGATGCAAGAGGAATTTTAGAGGTGGAGTCTATTGACATCGCTCAAGCCCCCAACACCTTCTAAATACATGAGGGTGATTGATTTAAATAAGTGGCGAAGACACATTTTGGAGCTTCCCAGCTGTAGCCATGTACGACAAGTGAAGAGCTCCAAAAAGGTATGGATGCACCTACATCGCGAATGTTTTTCATGTTGGAGTTGTCCTTTACAATATACATATTTTAGATTTTCATTTCAACTTCCTCTCTTCATTGTGATTGCTCCTTCAATACATGCTCTCAAACTTTCTCAACAACATCTACCTAACTTTCTATGGTGTTGGTCTTCCTTATCTGAGTCTACAACTCTACTCAACACTACACAACAAACACAATCACAATTGTTTTCTTCTTATGTTTACATGGTGCTTTCCTTTACTTAAGCTGTAAGCCACCAAAAATCCTTCTTTTATCTCATACCACTTGATTCAAGACAAAGTTGCCCTTAATTCTAACTCTTGATGAACTTTCAAAGTGAATAAACACTCACGAAAGCAAATGCAACACAAGGAAAACACCAACAATGTTTATCATGGCAATTTATTCTTGTCTGAGATTAACTAAGGGTAAAGGCTAATGTATTTGTATGTTGGTTTTGAAAAGTGTTATGTTTATGTTTTGATGTTGATTTTGAAAAGTGTAATGTTTATGGATAATTTAGTAAAAAGATTATAATATATTATTTTAAATTAAAAAATAAGATGTTAAAAATTAAGAAATAAGATGTTAAAATTTATGATGAAAAATTAATAAAAATAATAATTAAAAATTAAAAAATGTTTAAATTTTTTTATAAATTTTTTTTTATAAAATTTTTATTTTAAGTAAAAGAATTTGAGAGGTGGAAATGTTTAAATCTAGTCCATATAAAATGAGATTTTAATGAAAAGAAATATACTAGCACAATTACTTAACTTGTGGTCAGTGAACACTTAATTGTTTATTTTGAATTTGGAACTATATCCATAAAATCAATTTGGACAGTACACCTGTCTCATCCAAATGCAACCTAAGAAAATCATAATCGTGAGTCCACCCAAAAAAATCATAATCCTTGGTCCACCAAAAATTATAAGGCATGTGATAACTGGCACTCAACTCGCCCCGTGTCCGCAACGGAAAATTTTTAGGGGAGACACAATTCCACCCCTTCTCGTTATTTTTTTGGAATTTCTACATTCTGGGTCGTTTTAAAATGGACCAAAACCTGTAGGAGCACAGTTCCATGGCATAGTTCCGCAGTAATTAAGGTGGAACTACAATTCCACCCATTTTTATAACCAAATCTAAGGAACAAATTACTCAAAAAAACGATGTTATTTGAATGAAAGTTATCCCATGCCAAATTATAAGATATAAACACTATTGATGTAATTAAATGAAACTGATGCATACTTAAAAGCAACACTTAAACAACACTTAAAAGTAACAGTGCAAAGTTATTTTGAAAACTAGACGTTTTATTGAAAAAAAAAATATTTAGCTCAAACTGATACATAAATTAGGCAACGCTATTTTGAAATCTCGCCCATATAAAAATGGGATTTGAATGAAAAAATGATTTCAACTGAAACTGATACAATTCAAGTAACGTTATTTTGAATTTGCAGTGACAATTCATCGGTTCACTTTCAGGCCTTCTGTATTTTCAGGAAAGCAGTGTGGAGTCCCCGGCGGTTGGGATACGTGACAACGTGCAGGCTGTCCAGACGATTGAAAGCCAAGAAACAGCCGGTGGAAGCCGAATCAGAACTGAAAAAGGCAGCGACGCAGGTGCAGTTGGAGAGACACAGAGCCTTACAAGAAGAAGAAGAAGTAGATGTTGTATGGTCGACGTAGTACTTGGTCGGATAATAATCCACGCCTGTCACTTCCACCATTTCTTGCTTCCCTTTGCAATTCAAGCTCAGGGGAAGCCCGCGAGCCGAACAACCCCGGTCGGGCTGAAAGGGCTCATTCATTTGAAACACGTCGGGCGCCGGGCAACTACACTGACCATTGGAGCAGACGCCATAAGGCCCACAAACGGAAGGCAGGCTGCAGTTGAAACACGACGGGAAAAGCTCGTAATCCACAGTCCATACCAGAGGATCGCCTCCGATAATTCCTCTCATTGGCAACGCCACATATGCTCTCAGGTTCCCGTCGGAGTCCAATCGCACAAACCGTAGGGATTGATCCCCTGACCTGAGTGTAGCAAAAGGCAGAGTATCAGACAGAGAACTGGGCGAACACGAACTCGAAGTATTCTTATTCCCAGAGCTGCTTGCTGTCGATGCGCTTCCTATGTTTCCCAGAGCAAACAGATTTGACGCGTACACTACTTGCGCAATCAGAGTTCCAGAATTAATGCAGGGATTCTTTATATATTCATAGCTGAGACCCGGGAAAGCCCAGACCCAATAAGGCAAATTGTCATTATAAAGCACCAGGCCTCCTTTCTCTGCCACCAGGGAAAAACGCCCTTCGGAAGAATTGCTGGGCGAGGCATTGCTGCTAACCAGCTTCTGCCCGCTTCTAAGAATTTGCCCGATCGTCAGCGTATTGGTGGGATGCTGCCAACTGAACCAGACAGTGTAAGCAGCCAGATTTTGGGCATTTACATTCGTGGTATTGTAGAGATTCCAGTTTCCATTCTCGGATAATTCCATGGACTCTACTGAGCTGCCGGATGACCAAACTTGGGTGCCATCGGAGTCGAGGAGGACTAAAACGCCGGTTCTGCCAGTGCGCATGAGCCTGGCCTTCTCTCCGACAGGCCTGTTGCGGTTAGCGCTCCAGATCTCGGTGCCCTTGGGGGAAGAGGAAAATGGGCTAAAGACGATGGACAAAGTGAATTTGCCAGAGTTGTTGTGATCCAGAAATCCCAATGCAAAATTTCCGCCGGCTATGGTCTGGCCATGGCTGTCTAGGGCTATTCTGAAGGTTCCTTCCACAGCTTCACGTTGCTGTAAGGCTGGCGTGTTGGAAAGAACATAGCCCTTTGGCCATAAAAATGGCGCTGCATTCGTTCCCAGTGGAGGAACAACAACAAATACTACAGCTGCTGCCATTAACATCAGCTTGATCCTAAACTCCGCCATTGATTTCAATCGAAATGAAAATTGAAATGGAAGCTGAAATGATAAGAGTAAGCTTGTGGGTATGGATGAAAAGGGCTAATAGTTCATGAATTTCTAGATTGAAGCTTGTGGGTATGGATGAAAAGGGCTAATAGTTCATGAATTTATAGATTGAACAACTCCATAGTCCATTACATTGTGCGTGTTGATCCAGGTATTGACAATAATTCACGCGGCGAATCGTCTGTATTCCAACAATACAGAATTGAAGGAAGTGAGAAACAGAGAGGCGTGATAGGGCGGTGGTGATAGCTGGATCCAGTGCAATGAATGGAATTTGAAATGTGTAACCGTCCCACAGTTTTTGAAAAGTAGACAACTGACTCTGCTTCCGAGTGAAGGATATAATTGTTTATTTTTCAGTTAGAAGAAACTTCTGTTTCTAGTGCTCTCGGGGACCGGGGTCATTCCCCAATGGCGGCCAGTGAGGAATCCAGTGTCAGCGTACTGAGTCGTCCATTAAGGCGTTCTTAAAGATGGAAGTAACGTGACGGCATCTCATCAAGCCGTTCTTTATCATCAGCTATATTTAGTGCGTGTTTGGCTGTTGCTGTGCGCTTTCCTTGTCGAGCAAGTGTTTTGTGATTGTACCACATGACTTACAATTTTTTTCTTTAGTCAATTTTCAAAATAAATATAAAGAATAATTTTTTTTAGTATTGTGGTTTTATATATGGAGTCAATGAATATTTAATACCACAGTGAGAAGAGTGTTCTTGCTTGTTTTTAGAGATATTATAGGGTTGAAATGATATTTTTAGTCTTGACAATTACTCATGAAAGAAGGGTGCACTATTCTAGGCAAAGCTAGGGTTTGACATGGTCAGCTAGGGTTTGACAAGGTCAACCAAGGTGCTTTAATTAGATTGTCTACATGCATTGAATATCATATTCTCTCATATTTTATAAAGAGAGACGGGGGAAGACCATTCAGATATGTCTTTGAGATTTTTGTAAGTTAGTTTCATGTAATTTTATGTTTTAGGACTTAATACACAAAGTGTGATTGATTATTGCAATGGAGGCTTTGGCCAGGGGGTGGACTTTTCTTCTGCCAATGGTTGGCGTGTCGGATTGTCTTTTGACAGTGGAAGTTGGCTGTAATCTTCTTCATATATGCCTAGCATTGGTGTCCTTGGGGTGGTCTGGCTAATTCCCTTACTAAGTATAACCGAAACTATAGAGGTGAAAGGGCCGATAGGCGAACGGTAACCATCCTCTTTGTAGCAAGAGTAGATCGTTTGTAACCCGTAGTTAACAAAGCTAACAATTAGCATGGTAGAATCAATAAAAAAAGGGCCATGCTAGAGTTAAGGCGAATCAAACTAGATTGAGACAACTCTGTGCCTTTTATCCAGTAAAGTCGATGGGATAACGCTCCCAAACGAGCAGGTCATACATACTGGTTGATGCTTGTTCAAATTTGCAATTATCCACATGTTTGTAAATCTAGCAATCTTACTTGGAATTTTGAGAGCTTTTCAGTGTTAAGCTACCTAGATTTTGTAGGAATGTAGGCTTGCTTAACATGTTTAAAAAATTTAACATGGTATCAAAGATGTATATATGAAATCTTTTAGTAGTTTGTGTATCCAGTGGGTTGTTCCTTGTGAGAGGGCGTTGTCGCAAGACTTCAACGAGTGTGATGCCCTAGCTTTAATGATTGAAGATGATATGTGCTTGAGATAGGCACTGAGGCCTATTTTAGGTTGTTGGGTGTGATGCTTTAGTTGCTCTAGGTATTGGAGTGATGTTGATGCCTAAGACAAGTGATTTGTACATGTGATAAGTTGTTGATCGGATTTATTTCCTCCATTTAATTCTCCGAAGTGTTATTGAAGAGTTGTAGGGATGGCCACTCTAGGTCTCAAAGAGTGATTAATTATATGGTGTTGCAAACTTCATTACTTGGAAGTGTAGACTTATATGTTTTTGGAGGAGCTTGAGCTTTGGTGTTGTTTGAAAGCTACTTAGATTATAAGAAAGTAACCAAAGCTAAGAGAATCGTCCTTGATTCCGTGAGGGACAATGTGATCCCTCACATAATGGAGAAGAATTAGGCTAAGAATATGTACAATGCCTTGATCACTTTATATTAGTGAGATTCTTTCCTGTGATATGCTTCTAAAGAGAAAGCTTTTGGCCACATGCATGTGTGACACATATAGGGTCGTTGGTACTTAATGAAGATGACTGAGTTGAGAGATCACTTGTTGTTGTCATGATGAATGTCGAGAACGAGGAGTTGGTGCCATTGGCACTAAATGGGTTTTCTTCGTCTTGGGAACGTGGTCCATGTGCTTCTATGGTAGCCATTTCCAAGTTTGACCTTCAAATGCATTTTCCATTTCCTCCTACTAGGAAAAATCCTAGTTTTCTTCTTCATCCAAAAAACCATTTTAGGGTGGTGAAACTAGTGGGAGATAGACACTCCTAGTGCTACTTTGTGTAGACGAGTCCAATGAAGCTAATGACTCATCGATTTGTGGCCTCTTTTCATTTTATCATGAGTTGCAACTCATAACCTAGAGTGATTCGAGGACAAAGGCAAAATTGGTTTCAACAGAAAAACACATTGATTATTGGAATTGTGTTTTGTAAGATTCAACAAATGTGTTTGAGCATGGTTGAGGTGAGAACATTGTCCATGTGCTTCCGGGGTAATCATTTCCAACACTTTCCACACTTTAATAAATTTGGTATATTTTGGTTGTCCATCAATTTCACCTAGTGGGGTGGGGTTACATCTTACACAAAATTTGAAAATTCCCATGCCATGACATTAATAGATATTGGATGTCCCACTAAACAATCTGCGGTGAAACTTACTTGGTAACTCTTCCAAAAAGTGTGAGTAAAGAGAATGGCAAATGAATTTTTTTATTAGCGTGCCTTCGATTTCAAGTCACTCCAAATCCCATTATATCCATTAAAAGTGGATTTGGTGATAAAGAGAAGCAGTAAGATAACGTTGTAGTGGTAAAAGTGAACTTGGTTGGAAAGAGAACACCAAGGATAACTTTACTTTGTAACGGTAAAAGTGAATTTGATGCGAAAGAAAAGTAGTAAGGATAACACTTAGCTTTAAGTTTAAATGTTTAGAATAATAAAAATCTATAAATCACTGCAGTGGGTTTAATATGTACAACTTCTTCACATTATTTTAGAATATAATTTTTTTATAAAATCTATTTAAAAGTATTGATTATTTATATTTTTCAAATTTAATTTTACTAAATTTTAAATTGTAAATTCTCAATTACATAACATTTTAAATTTTAAATTTTATATTCTTTATTGTATAACATTTGTTTTTTCAATATTTTTCAATTACATAACATTTGTTTTTTGTATTTTTAAATCATGGAATGTGACAAAATAAAAACACATATAAAATAAATTATATTAAATTAGTTTTTTTTAATATATATTTTTAAAATTAAAATGGTTAATATAATTTCAATAATGATTATAATCAATAAAATTTGTGAAATTTGTAAATTATTAGTGTTATTATCTTTAAAAAATATAAAAGAGATTTTATAATAGTAAGATTAAAAAAAATTAAAATGTTGTTTTTTACAAATATGTAAATTAATATATAACTAAATGCAAAAATTCTTAATTTTTAAATGATAAAAATAAAATATATACAAAATAATATGAAAAATATTAAGATAAGAATTATTATTTTAAAATTTTTAATTTTAAATAAATAAAATAATTATTTTTAATATATAAATAAATTCAACATTCTCAATTTTTTTAATGTAATTAATTATTAATATCCACGTTTCATTTGTCCATATTAACATATTATATTTTAAAAAACAATAAAACATACCGATTTTAAGATATGTCTCTCCCTTTCTGATTATTGTGAACAGCATAAAAAAACAAACAACATTTTATATTCTAATTGTTTCTTAACAAAATGATATCTGACCGTTAAATTCTAACACTGCCGGGTGCCCATTATCGTTAGTTTTGTGGTTTGAATAATTTGTTTAAAGGCAAAGATAGCAAAGTGCCAACCGCTCTTACAAACATTTTTATTGTTGTCGGTCCCATTTGAATCGATCGAAAATGGGAAAATGCATCAACGGATTGGCAGAGGGCCTTCTATCCGACACTTTGGATCTCCATTTTTCACATTAAAACGACAAAATGCGCTTTTTGGGACCTCCTATCCGACACTTTGCATCTACTCTTTTTCACATTCAAACGACAAAATGATCTTTCGGGACTTCCCAGCGCAGACAAAAGCATTCACTTCGGTCAAAAGATAAAATAAATAAAATCAGAAACTCGGATCGGAGGCTTGGCTTTCTCAAAGAAGCTCATAAGATTCATGGCAAAATATGCTTGGCGTCTGAATTTTACCTGGAAAAACACTCTTCACAGCATTTCAGTTGATCTGTGAAACTCTGGAACTCAATTTTTAACAAAGCGTTTGAAGATATGGACTTGAACTTAGCTCTCAGTTTTACCCGCGACAGAGATGGATATGACGATCAAAATCTCTATGAAATAGAAGAGTTTGATCCTTCTATAGAAATCACAGAAACCCCACATGCTTACATACTCATTGCTCATCTTCCAGGTACATAAAAAATTCTTCTTTTTCTTCTTTTCTTGGTGAAAAATCCGTCTTTTGTTTCATACAGAGTTTGATGCTATTGGATGATCTCATTGCTCATTTCACAGGTACATAAAAAATCCTTCTTTTTCTTCTTTTCTTGGTAAAAG
The DNA here is from genome assembly GCA_027924585.1 of Larix kaempferi. Lineage (NCBI taxonomy): Eukaryota > Viridiplantae > Streptophyta > Pinopsida > Pinales > Pinaceae > Larix > Larix kaempferi. The sequence continues at coordinate 13,627,948 of BSBM01000017.1, read as the reverse complement.
ATCTATCTTTTGTTTCATGATATTGGATGATCGTGTTGTTGTTGTGTATGGTTTTGAAGGATTCAAGAAAGATAATGTAAGAGTGGAGATCGATAACACGGGGACTCTGATATTGAGTGGGCAAAGACGGATCCAAGAAACGGTGATGGTGGGATGGACGTGGCATAGAACGGAACGCAGGTGCCGAACGTTTAGAAAGTCTTTCAGTATCCCCGACAATGTTAACTTGGACGCCATAGCCGGTACGTTTGAAGGAGGTGCGTTGTATATCTTCATGCCCAAATTAGGACCGGGGGAATTCAGAGAGGTCGGCGTTTCGGAACAGACTGAAGGGACTCAGCCACAAGAGGAACAAGAACCTCCATTGTTGGATCCTCAGTCTGGCCGAGTACTGAGCATTCCTGAGACTGAGCCTTTGAGTGATGAAAGCGTTAGCCCGAAAATTGGCAGCCCGACGACTGAAACTGTTGAAGGTCCAATTGAAGATGCTGAAAAGGTCGCTCCAGCCGAGATCCCGAGGGTGCCTGAAGAGGAGGAGCCACCTGGTTATCAAGAAGAAGAATTTCCCATGCCAGATGAACCACCTGATCTTAAACAAGAAGTGAAGCCGCCTGGTCATGAAGAAGAAGAATTTCCATTGTCGGATGAGCCGCTTGTTCGGGAAGAAGAAATTCCCACAGCGGATGAACAGCCCGAGGATCAAGAAGAGACTGGTGAAAGTCCAACTGATCTTAATCCTCCACTACAGGAATCCGACATTCCACTGGAGATTGAACTGAACCCAACTACAGTTAGCCTGGAAATTGAATTTCTTGAATCTGAATCACCCAAAGAAGACGAGAAAGGCGGCGGCCCGTCAAGTGAAGCTGTTGAAGCTCCGACTGAAAAGGTTGCTCCTGACGAGATCCCGAGGCTGCCTGAAGAGGAGAAGCCACCTGGTCATGAAGAAGGATTTGTAATGTCGGATGAACTGCCCAATCGGACTGAAAAAGACACTGGTGGAATTGGTGACAAGGAAACTCCGACGGATCATTCGCCAATTCTCGACATTCCAGAGGTGATTGAAGAGCCTCCTGAAAATTATTTCGAACCTGCGGTGGAAGAAACCACGGAAGTTCCTGCTGAAGAAGCCACAAGCGTTGTTCTTGCGGAGATCCCGATTCTGCCCGAAGAGGAGTCACCTGGTCTTGACGAAGAAACTCCCATGTCCACTGAAGCACCCTATCAGACTGAAGAAGTCATGGGCGGAATTCTTGATGAGGAACCTTCTCCAATACTCGACATTCCAGAGGGGATTAAACAGCCTCCTGAAGAAACTCTCGAACTTACAGTGGAAGAATCAGTAGAAGCTCCAGCTGAAGAGGCACCTCCAGAAGAAGCCAGAAACATTAATGTTGCAGAGATCCCGAGGTTACCTAAAGAGGAGCCACCTGGTCATGAAGAAAATCCGCCCCAGTTCGATGAACCGACCGATCAGGTTGAAAAAGACACGGTTGGAATTCGTAATGAGGAACCTCCAACAGAACCACCTCCATTACTCGGCATTCCAAAGGTGATTGCAGCACCTCCTAAAGAAATGAACGAACCTGCGGTGGTAGAAACATCGAGAGCTCCTGCTGAAGAGGCGCCTCTTGAAGCAGCCAAAATAGATGTTCTTGCAGAGATGCCCGAAGAGGAGCAACCTAGCCATGAAGAAGAATCTCTCGTGTCGGTTGAACCGCAAGATCGGACAGAAGAAAACACGGACAGGATCCATAATGAGGAACCTCCGACAGTTCCTCCTCCAATACTCGACACTGGAGAGGTGATTGAATCGCCTCCTCAAAAAATTGTCGAATATCCCGTAGAAGAAACAGCGGAAGCTCCTGCCGAAGAGATGCCCGCTGAAGAAGTCGGAAAAGTTGTTCCTACGGACATAGCGAGACTGCCTAAAGAAGAGACACCTGCTCATGAAGAAGAAGAATCTCCCATGCCGGATGAACGGCCTGGTCAGACTGAGGAAAGCACGGGTGGAATTCATATTGGGAAACCTCCGCCAGAACCTCCTACGTTACTCGGCATTCCAAAGGTGATTGCAGCGCATCCTAAAGAAATTATCGAACCTGCCATGGAAGTAACGTCAAAGGCTCCTGCTGAAGAGGCACCTCTTGAAGTAGCCAAAACAGATCTTCTTGCAGAGATACCCGAAGAGGGGTCGCCTACTCATGAGGAACCTCCAACGGTTCCTCCTCCAATACTTGACATTGGAGAGGTGATTAAATTGCCTCCAGAAAAAAATGTCGAACCTGCCGTGGAAGAAGCATCAGAAGCTCCTGCCGAAAAGATGCCCGCTGAAGAAGCCGGAAAGGTTGTTCCTGCAGGGATTGCAACGCTGCCTAGGCAAGAGGCACCTGGTCATGAAGAAGAACTTCCCATATCGGATGAACCGCTCGATGAAACTGAAGAAAGCACGGGTGGAATTCATAATGAAGAACCTCCAACAGATTTTCTTCCAAGGCTCGGCATTCCAGAGGTGATTGAACCGCTTCCAGAAGAAACAATCTCATCTCCGGCGGAAGAAAAGGCTCCTGATGAAAAGGCGCTTTGTGAAGAAGCCAAAGATGGCGTTCTTGCGGAGAACGCGACAGTGCCCGAAGAGAAGTCAAGTGGTCACAAAGAAGAAGACACGGGAGGAATCCGTGATGAGGAAAGTCAGACAGTTTCTCCTCCATTATTCGACATTCCAGCAGTGATTGAACCACCTAAAGAAAAAGCTGTTGAATCTCCGGTGGAAAAAACAGCCAAAGCTTCCGCTGAAGAGACGCCCATGCTTCCTGAAAAAGCCAAAAGCGTTGTTCTTCCGGAGATTCCGAGGCTTCCCGAGGAAGAATTTCCCATGTTGGATACACGGCCTACTCAGACTGAAGAAGACGCGGGTGGAACTCGTGAGAAGGAAACTCCGACATATCCTCCGCCAAAGCTGGACATTCCAGATGTGATTGAACCGCCTCGAGAAAAAACCGTTGAACTTCCAGTGGAAACAGCGAAAGCTCCAGCTGAAGAGACAAGTGGAATTAGTAATGAGGAAATTCCTACATATCCTACGACAGTACTTGATATTCCAGAGGGGATTGAAATGCCTTCTCAAGAAACTGTTGAACCTCCGGTGGAAACAGCAGATTCTTCTGCTGAAGAAGCCGAAAAGATTGTTCCTGCGAAGATCCTGAGCCTGCCTGATTTTAAACAAGAGGAGCCTGACTATGAAGAAGAAATTCCCGCGGCGGATGAGCCGCCCGAGATTAAACCAAAAGAAGAAATTGGTCGTGAAGAAGGATTTCCCATGTCGCATGAACCACCCAATCAGACTGAAGAAAAGGCGGGTAGAATTCGGCATGAGGAACCTTCGACATATCATCCTCCATTACTAGAGAATCGAGAGGTGATTGAACCGCCTCCTAACGAAAATGTCGAACCTCCGGTGAAAGAAATAGCGGAAAATCCTGACGAAGAAGCTACCCCTCAAGAAGCTGAAATATTTGTTCCTGCAAAGATCCCGAAGCTGCCTGAAGAGGAAGCACATAGGCATGAAGAAGAAAGTACCGTAGCGGAAGAACCAGTTGTGGCAGAAGAAGACATGGGCAGAATTCGTGATGAGGAAATTCGGACACATCCTCCACCAATCGTCGAGATTCCAGAATTAATTGAACCGCCTGCTGAAGAAATTGTTGAACCTGCGGAAGCTTCTGCTGAAGAAGCTGAAAATGTTGTTCCTGCGGAGATCGTAGGCCTGCCTGAGGTTAAGCTAGAAGAGAAGCCAACTGAGCATGAAGAAGAAATTCCTACAGCAGATGAACAGCCCAAAAATATTCCTACAGCAGATGAACAGCCCAAAAATATTCCTACAGCAGAAAATGTTGTTCCTGCGGAGATTGCAAGCTTGCCTGAGGTTAAGCTAGAAGAGGAGCCACCTGAGCACGAAGAAGAAATTCCTACAGCAGATGAACTAGAAGAAGAGCCACCCGATCAAGAAGAAGATAATCTCACACCGGATGAACCGCCAGCGACTGAAGAAGAGAGAAGTGGAATTCTTGCTGAACCGGAGGAACGTCTTAGAGATCTTCCTCCTCCCGAAGTTCCTGAAGTGATTCAAGTCCCTGGCGACCATGAGTCTCCATCTACAGCTAGCCTGGAAGTTGAAGTTCCTGAATCTGCCAAGGTACCAGCTGTAAACAGGCCGCCTAGCAGCTCACCGAGGACAACGGACGTTGAACTACCGACTGAAGAGACGCCTCTTGAGGAAGCTGGAAGGCCTGGTCCAGCGAAAGAAGGAGAACTAGCAGCCACGATATATGATGTTACTCCAGAGGTCCCGAGCTTTCCAGAACAGACGGTCGAAGAGGAAGGCCTGCATCCAACACTTCCACCGGAAAGCCCACGGGAGCCTGAAATCACACCGACTACAATTGTTCCAGAAGATGTTCAACAAAAGCATCCACCAGATATATTGCCTGCTGGAGAGATAATTAGACCAGAGCAGACTACAGCTTTAGAAACTCCAGCCAAGGAGGAATTGCCACTGCAAAAAGGTGAGCCGCTTCAACCAACTCCTCCCAATCAGACTGAAGAAAAGGCGGCTAGAATTCAGGATGAGGAACCTCCAACATATCCTCCTCCATTACTCGACAATCGAGAGATGATTGAACCGCCTCCTGACGACGATGTCGAACCTCCGGTGCAAGAAACAACGGAAGCTACCCCTCAAGAAGCTGAAATATTTGTTCCCGCAAAGATCCCAAAGCTGCCTAAAGAGGAAGCACATACGCATGAAGAAGAAAGTACCATAGCGGATGAACCAATCGAGGCAGAAAAAGACATCGGCGGAATTCGTGATAAGGAAACTCCTACAGATCCTCCAACAATGGTTGAGATTCCAGAGTTAATTGAACCGCCTGCTGAAGATATTGTAGAACATGCGGTGGAAATAGCAGAAGCTCCTGCTGAAGAAGCTGAAAATGTTGTTCCTGCGGAAATCGCAAGCCTGCCTGATGTTAAGCTAGAAGAGGAGCCACCTGAGCATGAAGAAGAAATTCTTACAGCAGATGAACAGTCCAAGGTCAAACTAGAAGAAGAGCCACCCGGTCATGAAGAAGAAAATCACACACCGGATGAACCGCCCGCGGCTGAAGAAGAGAGCGGTGGAATTCTTGCTGATCCGGAGGAAGCTCCCAGATATCTTCCTCCTCCCGAAGTTCCTGAGGTGATTCAAGTCCGTGGTGGCCATGAGTCTCCATCTACAGCTAGCCCGGAAGTTGAAGTTCCTGAATCTGCCAAGGTACCATCTCTAAACAGGCTCCCTAGCAGCCTGCCGAGGGCAACAGATGTTGAACCACTGACTGAAGAGACGCCTCCTGAGGAAGCTGGAAAGCTTGGTTCAGCGAAAGGAGAACTAACAGCCACGATAGATGATGTTTCTCCAGAGATCCCAAGCTTTTTAGAACAAAAGGTCGAAGAAGATGGTCTGCATCCAGCACTTCCACCTCAAAGCCCACGGGAGCCTGAAATCACACCGACTGCAATTGTTCCAGAAGAATATGTTCAACAGAAGCACCCACCAGATACACTGCCTGCTGCAGAGACGATTAGACCAGAGCGAACTCCAGCTTTAGAAACTCCAACCAAGGAGGAATTACCACTGCAACTAAATTCTCCTCATTCGCATGAGATAAAAGGTGAGCCGCTTCAACCAACTCCTCCTCATGAAGCAACAGATGAGCCGCTGCAACCTATCCTTCCTCAAGAGGATGAGCCGCTTCAACCAACTCCTCCTCATGAAGCAAAAGATGAGCCGCTGCAACCTATCCTTCCTCAAGAGGATGAGCCGCTGCAACTAACTCCTTCTCCTCCTTCCCTTGGAATAAAAGATGAGCAATTGCAAACGATGCTCTCTCCTCCTCCCTTTGAAATAAAAGATGAGCCATTGCAACCAACACCTTCTCCTCATGTGATGAAAGATGAGTCGTTCCAACCAAAACCTCTTCATCCCGATGAGGTAAAAGATGAGTCACTGGAACAAATGCCTCCTCCATATGATGTACCGCAGCAGCCACCCTCTCCTTTCCATGAGGTAAAAGATGAGCTAACTCCTCCTTCCCCTCCCGAAGTAAAAGATGAGCCAGTGCAACCAAAACCCCCTCCTCCTCCTCTTGAGATAAAACATGAATTGCCACAACCAACCCCTCTTATTCCTTCCCCCGTGGTAAAACTCCAACCAACCCTTCCTACCCTTCCTACTTTGGTAAAAGATGAGTCATTGCAACCAACCCCTCTTACTCCTCCCCTTTTGGGGAAAGATGAGCCATTGGAACCAACCCCTCTTTGTCTTCCCATGGTAAAAGATAAGCACACACAACAAACCCCTCTCCCTCTTGATGCAGAGGAGATAAATGATGAGCCCTTGCAACTTACCCCTCCTTCCCCTATGGTAGATGACAAGCCCCTGCAACCAACTCCTCACGAGGTAAAAGATGAATTGGTGCAACCAACACCACCTCCTCCTCTAGAGATGATAGATGAACAACTACAACCAACCCCTCTACCTCCTCATCTTGAGGAAAAAGAAGAGCCAATGCAACCAATCTCTCCTCCTTCTAAGGTAAACGATGAGCTGTTGCAACCAACTCATCTTCCTCTTCCTCAAATTGAGTTAAAAGATCAATCATTGCAACCCATCTCTCCTTCTCTTGCGGTAAAGGATGAACCTCTCCAACCAAAACCTTCTCCTCATCTTGAAGTAAAAGATGAACAATTGCAACCAACCCCCGCTCCTCTTGAGGTTAAAGCTGTATCATTGAATCCAACCCCTCCTCCTTCTCCCACCGTGGTAAAAGATGACCTATTGCAACCAACCCTTCCTCCTTCTCCCATTATGGTAAAAGATGACCTATTGCAACCAACCCCTCCTCCTCCACCTCATAAGGGAAAAGATGAGCCATTGCAACCAACCCCTCCTCCCCTTGAGATTGAACAAGGATTATTGCAACTAACCCCCCCTTCTTCTCCTCTCGAGTTAAAAGATGAGTTGTTACAACAAACCCATCCTCCTCTTCCCAAGGTAAAAGATGAGCCAATGCAACCAACCACTTCTCCCCCACCCGAGGTAAAATATGAGCCACCACCACCAAAAGCTTCTCCTCTTGAGGTAAAAGATGAGTTGTTGAAACCAATCCCTTTTCTTCCACCTTCTCCTTGCCTTGAGGTAAAAGATGAGCTAGTACAACCTACCTCTCATCCCCATGAGGTAAAGGATGATTCATTACACCCAATCCCTTCTCTTCCTCATGAGGTAAAAGATGAACCACCACAACTAACATCTCCTCCTTCTCTTAAGGTAAAAGATGCATTAGTGCAGCCGTTATCTCCTCCTCCAAAGGGAAAAGATGAATATATCCAACCAAGCACACCTCCTCTTCTTCCCCCTCCACCTCCTCCTAATATTAAACACGTCTCACTACAACCAACCCCTCCTGCGCCTCTTCCCGAGGTAAAACATGTCTCACTGCAACCAAAACCTCCTACACCTCCTCCTAAGATAAAATATATGCCATTGCAACTAATCCCTCCTCCTCCTCCTAGCGAGGTAAAAGATGAGTCATTGCAACCAAACCTACCTCCTCCTCTAAAGGTAGAAGATGAGTTGATGCATCTAACCCCACTTCCTTCTCCTCTTTTCACTAGGGAAAAAGATGAGCTATTGCAACCAACCCCTCCTCCTTCTCCTCTTGATATAGAATATGAGTCACTCCAACCAACCCCTCCCACTAATGTAAAAGAAGAGTCGTTGCAACCAACCCCTCCTCCTCTTAAGGTGGAAGATGAGACACTACAACCAACCCCTCACCATCCTCCTCTTTTTGAGATAGAAGATAAGGTGTTGCAACCAACCCCTCATCCTCCTCCTCCCCTTGAGAGAAAAGCTAAGGTGCTCCAACCAACCCCCTCTCCTACTCCCAAGGTAAAAGATGAGCCATTACAACCAAATCGTCCTCATACTCTTGAAGTAAAAGATAAGTCATTGCCTCCTCCACTTCCTCCACTAGAGGTAAAAGATGAGCCCATTCAACCAACATCTCCTCATCCAAATCCCGAGGTAAAATATGAATCAATGCAACCAACCCCTCCTCTTCCTCCTCCTCCACCTCCTGAGATAAAATATGAGTCATTGCAACCAACCCATCCTCCTCCCAAGGTAAAATATGAGTCAGTGCAACCAATGCCTCCTCCTCCTCCTCCTTCACCTCCTCCCCCTCCCCCTCCACCACCACCACCACCACCACCACCACCACCTCCACCACCACTTCCTGAGGTAAATTATGAGCCAGTGCAACCCACTCCTCCTCGTCCTCCTCCACCACCACCACCTCCCGAGGTAAATTATGAACCCGTGCAACCCACTCCTCCTCCTCCTCCTTCTCTTCCTTGTCCACTTTTTGAGGTAAATTATGAGTCAATGCAATCAACCTCTCCGCCTTCTCCTCCTCCACCCCCTGAGGTAAAAGATGAGTTGATGGCACCAATACTTGAGCAAGAAAAAGAAACAAAGCAAAAGGAGGAGGAAGAAGAAAACGACCATGGAGATGATGATGGTGTTGAATCAAGTACATGGTCATTCTCTAAGCAACTCTGGGTGCCTGCCGGTTTAAGCTTGTTAGCTTGTATTTTTATATTTGCTTTTCATGAAATAAAATGTTGCAAACATGGTTGAAAATTAATTCAATATCTGACCTGAGATTTATTTTTTTCTTTATATTGAAGTTGAACTTTTAGATTTTTAATAAATTGTTTTATTAAAATTAAAATTAAATAAAATTACCTCTCGGAAGTGTCTTTTCTATGTTAAGGAGAGGTTTTTTATATGGCTTTAACTGGAAATTTTACACTTATGGTTTAGGCAGATTTGATTGAGTTAAGAGGAACAATTTAACTTCTAATAATTAAATAATATACCTACATTTCTAAATATATATTTTTTTTGTTTTAAAGTATGAATATGTTCTTATTATGGGGCTGAGGCTCCGGACCCAACGGCTGGTCCAGATGGTCCCTACGCCAGAGACCAGGGTTTTACTCCTGCCCCCTTCACAGGTTCAATCGCGGGTCTTGTCCCTGTCATCTTCTGAACGCGCTATACCTTCCCAGACGGTGGTGAATCGGTTCCAAATTAAGGCTGACCCCAGCTCGAGGTTTGTACCCGCCCCGCCCGATCGACGATGCTCACCGGGGGATATCGGCTAGTTCCTCGAATATCAAAAAAAAAAAAAAAAAATGTTCTTATTATCTATATAGCATTTTCTTTTATGTTACTTTTATGTTTTAAAGTATGAATATGTTCTTATTATCTATATAGCATTTTCTTTTATCTTACTTTTTCTTACGAAGTATAATTTATTTTTCAACCAATTCGCGAGAGCTTTCTTGAATTCTCAAAAATATATGCATACCATTTTACATTCACATTTATTATTGTATTTTCATATAAAAGAAATTTATAAAACATAAATCAAATAAATAAAAAACATAATAATTTTTAAGTTTTAAAAAAGTTATGTATAGATACTTGTAAAGATTAATGGAATTAGTATCAATTTAGATATATTTTAATTCTAAATTTATTAAACATGGAGAGGGATTAACTTTTTTGAAGTGCAAATATTTTTTAAAGTGTAAAAGTTGAGAAAATGTTTGCAACTCAAGGAATTTGATCGCCCTCAATGCTTGATAGATTTGAAGTTAAGCTAGATCTAGGTTGGCTCCAATCATAGGTGGTCACATCAAAACGATGCTATATAAAACCAAAATTACATTGAAATCATTGCAACCAAAATAGTTGTGGTTTCAATTGCAGTTTTTGGTAACTCGTGAAGTGCAATATAATCAATTCAATCATCACAATAAAATGGATCATGTCGGATCTTGTAGAACAATACATTACATATACATTCTCTTTCTGAAGTGAAATCATAACTTGTTCTAGAGTCTCTTTTTTTTTCACAAGGATCATTACATCGAGTCATTGAATATATGCCATGGTAATATATTGACAACACTTTTTATTTATGGATGAACATTGATGGTGTGTGCTCTATATTTTAATTGGCTTGAATGCATAACATGCAAAATTGGACTAACACATGCTCTTAACATCTCTTTAACTTGTGTTAGATTTGAAACGACTTGAGATTGCACTCTTGGGTCCATATGATATAGAGATGAAAGTCTATGATGGGACCCCCCTTTTCTACATATTATATACATTGGACCTGTATTAGTATTAGCACTGACCACATGAATGCCAAGATAAGACTTTTCACACACATGACACATTCGAACATGAGTCAATTGATGAATCCTTTCACAAATTATGGTGTGAAATAACTTGTTCTTCATAGCTTATTGTTGTGTTTTGAATTTCTTCTTCATTTGACACGATTTTTTTTTTTATCAATATGAGAAACATGTTCATTGTTTGCCAATTAAACTTCCATATTTCTATATCTATTTTTTTTTCACTATGCCATTTTTCTTTCGAAATTCTATCTTCTTTGCTCTCCCTTTTGTTACGGAGTCGTATGTGTAAGTTTTAAACATGTGTAGGGAAGCAAAGCATGTAGATTCTTTTAAGTAAAACATAGATTACACCACAACATTCACACATAATACACAGAGATTTACCTTAGAAACCCTTAACCGAGAAAACTAACAAAACTTAGAGCCGCATCTCTTATTTTCTCATTATCATTATGAATCACTCACAATACAATAGATGTATTCCACAACATCCAATACCATAATCCATTAACCCGGATTAGAAGATAGACCCCAATCCCTTAACTGAGATTAAATTACATATTGTTTGAAAATTCTCAAAAATAGCCGAAAACAACCCAAACAATTTGGCGCTTGCTGCGCTCGCGGACGGAAACGAGGCTAATGACCGTTTCCGTGAAGGTTCCAGAGGGATCGTCAGGTGCATCGTTGACAAGCGTACCCCCCCCCCACACACATGCAAATAATATAACACATACCCAACATTATCCCACTTGTTGTTTTCTCTGCATAACAATGAGTCATGTACTCATAAAGTCACAGGTTCATGGCATCAATGCCCATAGATTCTCTACACCAAGAGAATTTATCCATATTGACATACTTTGTTAATAAATCTGCAACATTCTTCAAGGTGTCAACCTTTTCCAACAACACCTTCTTGTCTTCAACCATATCTCTCACAAAGTGATATTGCGCATCAATATGCTTTGTCTTAGCATGATAAGCAAGGTTCTTTGCCAGGAAGATTGCACTTTGGTTGTCACAATCTAACCTTACAACTTTCTGTACAAACCCAACACCTGAACATAATCTTTGCAACCATACAACTTCTTTACTTGAATGAGTGGCTGCCATATATTTAGCTTATGTAGTTGAGAGCGCAACTACAACTTGTCTCTTGCTCATCCAACTCATAGCTCCTCCAAGTAGTTTAAACACACAACCAGTTGTAAATCTTCTGTGACAAGATCTCATGCCCAGTCCGCATCAACAAATCCATGTACATTTATTACTCTGTATGGTCTAGGTCTTCCTTGGTAGCAGATTGCATAATTTGTAGTGCCACGTAAATATCTAAATACCCTCTTTACAGCTGTCCAGTGCTCCTTCACTGGTTTTGATATATATTTGCTCAATACTACCACTGCATGAGCAATGTCCGATCTGGTATAGACCATTGCATACATCAAACTGCCAACTGCACTAGCATATGGAACTTGTGCCATATCTTCTTCCTCTTCCTATGTCTTGGGACACTCATCTACATATAACTTTACACCTACAGGGATAGGGACTTTGATCGGCTTACTTTCTTGCATGTTAAATCTCTATAGTACTGTCTCAACATATTTTCTTTGATTTAACCATATCTTCTTGTTTGCATGATCTCTTTTAATATCCATTCCTAGTATGAAGTTTGCAGCACCGAGATCCTTCATGTCAAATTTAGAGGATAAATGAGACTCCACCTCCTTTATGAGATCTTTGTGGTTTCCAATCAACAACATGTCATCAACATACAGTACTGTGTTAATGAAGTGATCACCAACTTGTTTGGAGTATACATAGTGATCAACCTTGCTTCTCACAAACCCCAATCTAAGTATCTATGTGTCAAAATTTTGGTACCACATCCTTAGAAATTGTTTTAGACCATAAAGGGACTTCTTTAGTTTACATACCAACTCTTTCTTTCCTTTTATCGAGAACCCTTTGGGTTGTTTCATGTAGATTTATTCTTCTATATCCCCATGTAAGAACGATGTCTTCACTCCATCTTCTCTACTTCAAAATCAAAAGCAACAACAATAGAAAGAAGAAATCTAATAGAAGTTAATTTTGTAGCCGGAAAAAATATTTCACCAAAATTAATTCCCTCCACCTGAGAATATCCCTTTACTACCAAGCGGGCTTTGTACTTCTCCACTTTACCTTCTCCATTTAACTTCCTTTTAAACAACCATTTGTTGCCAATAACTTTTCTTCCAGTAGGTAACTGAACTAGATCCCACGCTTCATTTTTGTCCAATGAATCCATTTCTTCAAGCATGGCTTTCTTCCATAGATCACTATCCTCTAAATCAACAACTTCTTTCACATTTATAGGATCATCATCAGTAATAGATAGAGAAAAACTAGACCGAAAATTAGGAGGGGAATACTTTTCTGGCTGACTTGTTTTTTGATATGATCTCCTCAAATATGGGGTATGAGGTTCTTCTTCTTTTGATTTAGCTTCTTCTGTTGAGTCAGATTCTTCATCTTCTAAGTCAAACTCTATCTTCTCTGGTTCCTTTTCCATTGGAGTCACTTCTTGTCTGAGAAGTTCTTTGACTTCTCTAAACACAACATCTCGACTGCAAACAATCTTCTTAGTTACAGGATTCCAGAGCTTATAACCTTTCATACCATCTTTATAACCAATAAAGATACATTTTTTTAGCTTTATTATCTAGCTTACTCATTTTCTCCTTTGGAACATGTACATAAGCATCATAGCCAAAAAAAATCATGAGATGTTTAATAGAGGGTTTCTTACCAGTCCATAGCTCCTGTGGAGTTTTGTCAACCAGTGCTGATGTGGGTGATCAATTTACCAAGTAACATGTTGTCTCCACTACCTCTGTCCAGAATTCTCGTCCTATCCCGACACTGCTTAGCATGCTCCTTGCATTTTCCATCAACGTCCCATTCATCCTCTCAACAACTCCATTTTGTTGAGGTGTGTATGGAGTAGTATTCTTCCTTGCTATACTGCACTTCTTACAGAATTCATTGAATCCATCCCGCATAACTCTCCACCATTATCTGTCCTCAACACCTTTATTTTCTTTTATGTCCGATTCTCTACAAGAGCCTTAAATTCTTTAAACTGAGCAAATACTTCAAATTTCTTTCAAAGGAAATAAATCCATGTATTCCTTGAGAAATCATCTATAAATGAAACATAATACATAGATCTACCTAGTGATGGAACATGCACAGGTCCAAACACATCATTGTGTACTAAATCTAAAATTCACTTTACTCTTGTAGCACTAGATGCAAATCTTACTCGATTTTGTTTTCCATATATGCAATGTTCATAGAAATCAAAATCTAGAATGCAATAAGTCATACCTTCAACCATACTTTTACCTTGTAATGCTCGAAGGCCCTTTTCTTCGATATATCCCAATATTTGATGCCATAGCATTGTCTTTCCTCCTGATGCAGTCATAATTCTATCATTTGTATCTCCCCCCTCATGAACAACATAACTATTACATTCATCGATGATGGTTCTTCCCAATAGTTTGTACAGAGTTCCATACCAAACTCCCCTCTTCAATGCCATTGATCCTCGAACAATTTTGCAACCACCATCTCCACACACAGTCTTTACACCTGCAATATCCATATTTCCGACAGATATCACGTTTCTCGCTAGATTTGGAATGTGTAGTACTTCAGGGAGAGTTCTAATCCTTCCATCCTTGAGTTTCAATTTGACTCTACCACGCCCAATGATACTGGCTGGTGAATCATCTCCCAAGAACACATCGCCTCCATTGCACTTTTCATATTCACAAAACCACTCCCTATGAGGGGTTATATGACATGGCGCACCCAAGTCAATCAACCATATATCATGTTTTGAATGATTACCATTGGAAGCTAGGTACACATCCCCTCCTTCTTTTGAGGAAGTCTTCTCCTTTGTGGTAGAGGTATCCTTAGATCCCTTTCCTTTCTCAACATTCTTAGATCTACAATCCTTTTTATAGTGCCCAACTTTACTTCATTTCCAACACTTCCTTATAAATTTTCATGGGGATTTATATCTACCCTTAGATTTAGATCTCCCCCCAGATCCCTTATTTTTGTTTCTCTCCTGGGGGTGACCTCTCACAGATAAGGCATCCATGCTATGAGTATCCATGGTTTTCTGCCTCATCTCTTCTGATAGCAAGCATGATACTATTTCATCAAATTTTAAAGTCGCTTGATTAACACTCCCTATTGCTACAATTAGGTTGTCCCAGGGATCTGGCAAAGAACACAATAATGTAATACATTTATCTTCTTCAACCATTTTAATGCCAATAGAGGTTATTTGACTTACAAGAGTATTGTAGACATTCAGATGCTCTGTCATTGTGTCATTATCATCCATTCTGAGGTGATAAAGTTTCTTTTGTAGAAACAACTTGTTTACAAGGGATTTTGATTGATACAAACTCCCTAGTTTCACCCAAAGCTTTACCGCAGTATCTTCTCCAGATACGTTCAACGACACCGAGCCTAGTAAGCACAGTCGGATTGTACTCATCGCCCTTCTATCTAATTTTTCCCAATCTTCTTTCGATGTTCCAGTGGGTTGTGTACCCAGATCCACAACAATCCACCGTTCTCAATCTACAAGAAGATCCTCCATTTTAAGCTTCCATAGCTCAAAGTTCTGGTTGTTAAATTTCTCGATCCCAATTCTTGAACTGCTCGCCATTCTCTTTCAATGCACAAATTAAAGCTGCAAAACTCCCATTGAACCTAGGTTTATCACAAACCCAAAATCTATCAATCGCGCCGAGCCCTCAACAAGAATGTCTCATTGTCATGTCCCAAATTTGGAATTGGGTCACAATGACCTAATCACATTGGCCATATTCATTAGAGTTTGTGAAATTAATGTTAAGGGTCAAATAATTGCCAAGGAGGAAAATTACTAGTTTCCTAGGTTTGGGGTGGAAGCTTTGGGATTTGGAATAAGGGGGATAATAAATGATGTTTGAACATTAAAATGGCATAAATATTTAATAAATGAGCTAAATAAATATATACAAGTGAAAATCAAAGTGGCATTTGATCATGAAGACACATGGAGGAAGTGGGACCCACATATGGCTAGATTTCTCCACTACACTTGGCATCATTCTCTCACCAATTCGAATTCAAGGTGAATGGTAACATACTTGGGGGAGTCCAAAAGGTATTATTCATGGCATGACTCATCCAAGGTCGAAATATAGAGGAAGAGTAACTCCCATGGAAGAGGAAGAGGCAATTTGGAGCTAGTGAGACACTTGGGCTAGATTCCCTAGCTCTATGACAACAATGATGAAGATGCTATGACACCTATGACACAAATCAGACCTGAAGGCTGACATATGACATATATGACATGTCAGGGCTAAAAATAGACTCCAAGAGAGCGCTCAAGCGTGTTAGGGCAGATAAAATGCTTCCACATGTGATTTGGTGGAAGTGGGAGACTAGGAATTATTGTACAAGTGACGTTCTTTGGAATCTCTTCCCAACTTGAGTTGGAATGAGTCTCTTGGAAGGAATTCGACCCATGGAGGACATTAAAACTTTATAAATGTCAATAACAAATAATGAAACCAACTTTTGATGATTTGATAAATTTGCAATTGCATTTGTGAAGAGGGAGAGCTAGTGGATGACTAGCTTCTTGCCTTAGCCAATTTCGAGGGTGAAAGATTCCCATCCAAGTTGGTAATTGGAAATGCCATTCAGACCTTTCATTTGGAGCTTTAATGGAGTCTTTATTTGCAGGTGTAAGCTACATGGAAGTTCATGGTTTCTTCTATTACAGTTCACTCCTTCAACCATTTTCAGTTTTGATGGCATATTCTTGATCCTTGAGGGAGGGCGTTTTTGGTGAGATATTGTACTCTTTGGGGGAGCTTCTAATGCCCCATTTCTTTTTTAATATGAAGTAAATACTATTTTCTTCATGTCCAAAAAGTTTCAGGTCAAAATTCCAAGTAGAAATGTGTAAATCTCATTTTTAATGGAAGAACAGTGCCATTTCCCCACTACCTTGTTGTGAACCAATGTACTGCTGATGATTTTGAATGAATGGATGATTCTCTGATACATTTATGATTAATATACTTCCATGGATGTATTTTACAAGTTTCATGTAAAGTACTTGAGCATTTGAAGTATTTTTACTCAGTTTAATTGCATTGGGAGAAGAAATAGTGTCATTTCCCCAAGGGTCGAATGGGTGATTTTTGCAGCTAAATGGGAGAGGGTTGGAACATATTTAATAATCAATCAATGGTGCATATGAGACCTTAATAACATCATTAATACATTGCCTACCTCTGTTCATAAATTTGAGGGGGTTTGGAGGCATTTGGGAAGCCATTTTCAGTACTTACCCCAAGGGGATTTGAACCCCAAATTACTAGTAAAATTGCATACTTGGTCCAAAATCTTAAGAGTTTGCAGAGGTCTTTTGGTGGCCATATCTCATCCCTGAGCATCATATTCAAGTCCTAATATCATTCATACACTTTCCTTGAAGATTTGAAGGCATTTGGAGTCAATTTGAGACCTAGAGACCAATACTAATCAAATGGAAATTACTAGTAAAGTTCCCTACATTGGCCAAAATTGAAAGAGGATTTGCAGAAGTATTTTAAAGGTCCAAAAGCATCCATGAAACACATATTTATGTTCTAACATCATCCATATACCTTATCAGAAGATTTGGGAGCAATTGGAGCAATTTGGGGACCTAGAGCTCAAAGCTAGTCAAAGGTCTAAATTGGGGAAAAAGTGAAAAAATTGTCATTTTAATAAAATTTCTAACAAGGGACATTACACTCATGTAAGTTTTAAACCTGTGTAGAGAAGCAAAGCATATAGATTCTTTAAAGCAAAACATAGATTACACCACAACATTCACACATAATACATAGAGATTTACCCTGGAAGCCCTTAACCAGGAAAACCAACAAAACTTAGAGTTGCACCTCTTATTTTCTCATTATCATTATGAATCACTCACAATACAATATAGGTATTCCACAGCATCCAATACCCTAATCTATTAACTCGGATTAGAAAATAGACCCCAATCCCTTAATTGGGATTAAATTACACATTTTTAGAAAATTCCCCAAAATAGCCTAAAACGGCCCAAACAATTTGGCGCTCACTACGCTTGCGGATGGAAACGGCCTAACGACTATTTCCGTGAAGGTGCTAGAGGGATCATCGGGCGCACCCCCCTCCCCCCCACCCCCCACACACATGCAAATAATATAACACATACCCAACAATATGTTGAGACTGATTCATCCTTTGCAATCTTTTTTTTGTACTAGGGAATCGACAACTGGAGTATGATGGTACTCAAGTGACACGAGGTCTAAGGATTCAATCTCGCTACCACTATACCCTTAGGTGCATCCATAGGGCCCGAACCATGGTGCACAGGTAAGATTGGGGGGATTTGAACACGTGACTTTCCATTTACAATTGATTACAACTTCTCATCTTTACCACTTGAACCGCCCCCACAGGCATCCTTTGCAATGTATTACTCACAATATTTTTTTCTTTATTCTTTCATTTGCTCAAACAATTTATCTTTTTGTATTGGTGTTGCATTGACCTTTTAATCCTTCAATGTCTTCAAACATGGTTATGTTGAATATTGCATTTATGTATAGCCTATAACATAGAAAGAGTGAAATCAATACATTGTAAAAAAACATTAAGCACTAAATGCTTAAATTAATGTACTGTAAGAAGGAAATACACAAAACATTATTAAAATCAATACACTTGAGGAAAGCGTTACGAACTTGATACTTATATTAATGCATTGTAAGAAGAAGAATATACAAAACATTGATAACATGAATATATCATAGGAAGAAGCTTAAGAATATATTGTTAAACTAATTCATTGTAAAAATAAGAATATACAAAACATTTGCAAAAAATCTTATAATAATGAAGAGAACATTAAGTTTAATTGAATGTAAAAAAAACAACTAAAAACTAAAATTATTGTGCAACTTGATTATTCTAGGAGGTAATTCAACCATTGTTAGTAAAGTGTGTATAGGTGTAAAAATAAGAATATACAAAACATTTGCAAAAAAATCCTATTAACATTAAATTCATTCGAATGTAAAAAAAAACAATGCAAGAGTTTTCCAAATTGCTAGAAATTAAAATTATTGTGCAACTTGATTATTCTAACAAGTAATTCAACCATTGTTGGTAGAAGTGTGTAGAGGTCGAGTAATAAGTAATGTAAGGGTGGAGGTTGAGTAGAATTGGTCAATTAGAGGCCATTGTTATGGTATTGTCTTCCCATGTTTTAATTTATTTGGAATGATTGCAATTTTGTATATAATATAAAATAGGTTTTATATTTAAAAGTATATGGAGCTTTTCTATATTATTTTTGAAGATTTTATAAGTTATATCTATGTTATTTCTATATATATATATATGTATGTGTGTAGTGATGTAACAATTAAAGGTCTATAGAGTTGTGTATACTTTATTTTTCGGATTTGAATTTATGATCTCCCAAGGAAAACACATATTCTTAACTATTAAGCCCACTTAGGTTGTACTATGTATATATGAATTAATTCTGGTGGTTAAGAGTTTAAAGAGTTGTCCCAATAAATATGTAAATATATTTATTGTTTAAAGAGTTTCTTCCTGATTGTAACATATATTCACATTATAGGATTGGGTTATGACCAACTTTTTCCTTACCCTAGTTCTCTTTTGGACCAATAGTTAAATATTAGTAAAAGCATTTCCATATGTAATGACATTATACTCCTTTCTATCAATTACAATTGTTATCACCATTATCAATTTTATTTGATGAATATGATAAATAAAATTCTAAGCTTTCAAATCCCTATCTTACTTGGCTGCCATCAACCTGCCATATACGTTTATCCATTCTTAGCGTTTACTACAAACAATAATGGAATGCATTGATGTAGGTTAGTGTTTATTGATGCATAATGGAATGCATTGATGTAAGTTAGTGTTTATTGATATGCATGTACAGAATGTAAGATATAAAATTAAAATTTGTTTATCGTATAAAGTTGTTGTGGAGGCAGATGATGGATAATTTATATATATGTATGGATTATTAAATATATAATATCTCACACAATACGGATAAATCATTGTTATTTTTTAATTATAAGACCTGTAATTTCTTTCAAATTTGGTTTGGTTTTTCTCTCAAATTCTCTCGAGATATCCTGGTTGTTTTTTGCTCAGTTATACTGCTTATATTAGTTTAGTTGTTACTAAAAAGCTCATTCATATTTTGCTCAGTTATACTGCTTATATTAGTTTAGTTGTTACTAAAAAGCTCATTCATATTGCTTAGTTTACTTGTTACTAAAAAGCTCATTGCCTTTTTTCCTATTACTACTAAATAGTTCTTATTATTCTATTATCATTTAATTTCATTTTATATACTTATTATTATATCATCTTATATTTTAAAGAAAGTTTTCTACTTTTAAGACATAGATAAAGCATAAATCAAGTCAAAGAAAGCATCACTTTTCCATCAGTCTGCATGTACCTGCACACACATTCAAAGTCCAGTTGTGAGAATATTGATTGAGAAAACAGTACTAGATGCTTACAGGAGAGGGGCCTGTACTTGGGCGACAGGGGATAAAGTGAATTCCATTCTTCCTCGTGCACATTTTGAAAATGGAATTTTATGGAAAGTTTGTCATGGTGGAATAATTTTGGAGAAATTTTCAAGTCGAATCGAATTCTGCAAGGGGCCATCAGCTTTTGTTTTTCATCCGGATAGCTTGCTTTCTCTTACAGTTGTCATCAAATCAAATCAGAGTTCGCCATTCCTATTTGATCATGGAAAAAAGCACAATGTCGACTCTCTTTAGGCTTTCCAAGAATCCAATGTGACATAGCTCGCTTTTATGGACCTCCTCCTTCCACTGTTCCACAGACAGAATCATTGCCCGCTCCAAAAAGCTAAAGTGACTAAAGCACACAGGGACCAGGGTAGATTAGACATAGATCTGGCTAGCTCCCACCCAAAAGAAGCTTTCATGGCCACATATATTTGCTGCCACAATGTTAGCTGCTGCAGTTGGGAAAAAACACATATAATTCTGAATCTTCAAAACAATTCAATTGATCTATGAAGCTTTTGGGCTCCACAACGTTTGCAAGAAAACATTAGTCTGAGCGTCTGATGAGATGGAGATGAGGTTAGCTCTGGGTATTACACGCAACAGAGATGATCGCTCAGATGGATCTGGCGACCAACAACCATATGAAATAGAAGAGTTCGATCCTCATATAGAAATCACAGAAACTCCACATTCATACATACTCATTGTTCATCTCCCAGGTACCCAAAAATATCCCTTATTACTCTTCTGCCCTATATGAAAAAAATTAGGCATTTGATTTTTGGTACACAAAAATATCCCTTATTACTCTTCTTAAATTAGGCATTTGATTTTTTTGTTTGTTGCTGAGATGGTTGTGCTGTTATGAAGGATTCAAGAGAGACAATGTAAGAGTGGAAATCGATAACACTGGGACTCTGATATTAAGTGGGCAGAGACGGTTCCAGGAAATGGGACTGGTGGGATGGACATGGCAAAAAAAGGAGCGCGGTCGAAGGTTTATAAAGTCTTTGAGAATCCCTGATAACATTAACTTGGATGCCATAGCTGGCAGGTTTGAACGAGAGGCATTGCACATATTTATGCCCAAATTAAGACCGGGGGAACTCAACCGGGTCGGTGTTTCGGGACAGACTGAGGAGACTAAGCCACAAGAAGAACAAGAACCAGTTCCTACAGATGATGAACAGCCTGAGAATTCAATTCTTATTGAGGAAATTTTTAACGTACCAGAGAAACCTCCATCGTTGGATCCACCTCCCGCTGTCCGAGTAATCAACATTCCAGAGGTGATTGAACCGTCTAGTGATGAGAGCGAGAGCCCGCCAAGTGAAGCTGTTGAAGCTCCAAAGGCTGAAGAGGAGCCACCCGGTCATGAAGAAGAAGAAATTCCTCCCATTGCGGATGAACCTCCAGCAGATGTTCCTCCTCCATTACCGATGCCCTACATTCCGGGGGTGATTGAACCCTGTCCACCTATAGCTACCCCGGAAGTTAAAGAACCAGAACCGCCCGAGGAACCGGCTCCAAGCAGGCCTGAACCTCCTGTTGAAGAAAAAGTGGAAGCCCCGCCCGTTGAAGAAATTGAAGAGCCCGAGGAACCGGCTCCAAGCAAGCCTGAACCTCCTGTTGAAGAAAAAGTGGAAGCCCCGCCCGTTGAAGAAATAGAAGAGCCCGAGGAACCGGCTCCAAGCAGGCCTGAACCTCCTGTTGAAGAAAAAGTGGAAGCCCCCCCCGTTGAAGAAATAGAAGAGCCCGAGGAACCGGCTCCAAGCAGGCCTGAACCTCCTGTTGAAGAAAAAGTGGAAGCCCCGCCCGTTGAAGAAATTGAAGAGCCCGAGGAACCGGCTCCAAGCAAGCCTGAACCTCCTGTTGAAGAAAAAGTGGAAGCCCCGCCCGTTGAAGAAATTGAAGAGCCCGAGGAACCGGCTCCAAGCAGGCCTGAACCTCCTGTTGAAGAAAAAGTGGAAGCCCCGCCCGTTGAAGAAATAGAAGAGCCCGAGGAACCAGCTCCAAGCAGGCCTGAACCTCCTGTTGAAGAAAAAGTGGAAGCCCCGCCCGTTGAAGAAATTGAAGAGCCCGAGGAACCGGCTCCAAGCAAGCCTGAACCTCCTGTTGAAGAAAAAGTGGAAGCCCCGCCCGTTGAAGAAATAGAAGAGCCCGAGGAACCGGCTCCAAGCAGGCCTGAACCTCCTGTTGAAGAAAAAGTGGAAGCCCCCCCCGTTGAAGAAATAGAAGAGCCCGAGGAACCGGCTCCAAGAAGGCCTGAACCTCCTGTTGAAGAAAAAGTGGAAGCCCCGCCCGTTGAAGAAATTGAAGAGCCCGAGGAACCGGCTCCAAGCCCGCCTGAACCTCCTGTTGAAGAAAAAGTGGAAGCCCCGCCCATTGAAGAAATTGAAGAGCCCGAGGAACCGGCTCCAAGCAGGCCTGAACCTCCTGTTGAAAAAAAAGTGGAAACCCCAACCGTTGAAGAAATTGAAGAGCCCGAGCAGCCGGCTCCAAGCAGCCCTAAACCTCCTGTTGAAGAAAAAGTGGAAGCCCCGCCCGTTGAAGAAATTGAAAAGCCCGAGGAACCGGGTCTGGTGCAGCGAACCCCTCCTCGTTCTCCTTCTCCTCCTCCACCGGCACCAGATCCATCTCCTCCTCCAAAGAAGGATGAACCGATAGCACCAGATCCGTCTCCTCCTGAGGAAGAAGAGGAAGAAGAAGTAGCAGAGCAACAGGAGGACGGCGGCTACGAGGATGGTGTTGAATCGAGTCCGTCCACGTTAACTCGGCAGATCTTGATACCGGCGGGTCTGAGCTTGTGTGCTTGTATTGTTGCATTTGTTTTTCATGAAGTGAAATGCTGTAAACATTAATGGAGATTAACAACATTTATATAGTCGTAGAACATTTGTTTCGGCTTCGGCTCTCCTGGTTCTTGCAATACTTCCAAGGGTAAAGATTAGAGTTGTTTTGATTTAATGAGAATAATTTAACATCATAATTTTATTTATTTATTTTTTAATGTGTAATTGATTTATAAATGGTAATAATTTTTTATTTTTGAGATGTGTAATTGATTTATAAATGGTAGTAATTTTTTAGATGTACAATTGATTTATAATTTGTAAGTTGATAGGTTGTTTTCTTTTTGTTTTTTAAATAATAATATTATTAATCATTAATTAAGTTTAATTTAAGTAATTTTGTGATGTAGTTTTCGAGGGCTTTTTTCATGAGAATAGTAGAGTAGTGAAGGGTTGGAGCCAATATTTTAGCTTGATGAAAATAAATGAGATGTTTGGTGGTAAATGACAATCTTTGAATTGGAGAGATAATTATAAAAGATGTTTGTCAAATGTTGTATTATTTGTCTATTAAATGTAGGATTGGATTTGGTAGATGGTTTGGCAGAGAGGTAAGTTGAATTTATTTTTGACTGATCCAGATGGGTATCGGTGGCCACCCACTTGTTCCTCTGGCTCAAATCAGTGTTTTGTCAAAATTTTTATGATTTTTCAGGTCCTAAACTTTCGGGGCAATTTTGAGGCCCTAAATGATGTTTTTTTGCGATCCATTTCCTAAATGTTTGCTTAACGCTAACGTTTAGCTAGAGCTCTCATCTTGTAGTTCTCGGGTAGCCCTTTCCAACGAGATACAATTCGCTTGAAACAGAGTTCATATGCAAAAGTTATGACCCCGGGAAGTTGACTGCTCAACTAACCCCCTTGGGGCCCACAAGCTTCGAGACGTTTCACCTCCGAGGGTTAGGTTTTGGATGTTTAGGGTTCCTTGCTTCATGTTTTTGATAAATAAGACCCCCTAGCCTCTTTTTGGGAAGTCAGCTTGGTCATGGATGAGTGTAGCCGCCACATCTCTTATCAGGGATAAGCTACCACCATTCTAGCTATGTATTGCTCAGCGGTTTTACAGTCTCTCTATTTCATTAATTAATAGAAGTGTGTGTTTACTGTATCACTGTGTCTCTGCAATATAATTGTGCTTACTCTGTTATTTGCTTCATTCATTTTGTTCCTGCATAAATTCGGATCATTGACACCGCGGAATAATTGTCTAAGAGTTTTGTGAGGTTTGAACATGGTTTTGATATTCTTTTTGGATAACATTTTGGACATCTGGTCAGTGATGTTGATTATCAAGGGATTTCTTAGGTTTAGGATGGAGGGTTAAATGAAAAGATCAATTGAAGGATTTGGTTAGATGAGTTCTTTGAATGAACTAGAGAGGTTACGAATTAGATATTCGAATAACTTTAAAAATTAATGTAACAACTCCAAATTATACTAAATTTGAGAAAAACAAAAAAAAATTATTTTACTTAATGAAAGTAACATATTACGAATTTCTTGGTACTAAAAAAAATCTATAATATTCCTAATAACCTCAATATAATAAAAGATTTAAAAAAAAAATTAAGAAATAAAATATCCCATATTTGTTCAACAAACATATAACTTCTATATATTTTAAACAAAAAGTTATAACATCCCACTTCCACACTCTCCCCTTTCTCAATCTCAATATACAACTTTTGTATAACCAATTCAACAATCATAGTTATAACATCCCACTTCCACACTCTCCACTTTCTCAATATACAACTTTTGTATAACCAATTCAACAATCATAGTTATAACATCCCACTTCCACACTCTCCACTTTCTCAATATACAACTTTTGTATAACCAATTCAACAATCATACCATATAAAAAATAGGGAATCTATCATTTGTATCATCCAATTCATCAGTCTTATAAAATAAGAAATCCAATATTCTTCCAACATGTATATAAATTTCGTTTAAAACAAGTGCTGCATGGCAGCAAATACTTGCCAGATTAAGTTAGATTGTTACATCAAAGCATTGGTTTGTTAAATGCAAAGATGAATTGGTGTAGTTATTTGAGATGTGAAGGTTTTGATAGTTTAATGTTTAAAAGATATAAACTTGAGTTTCAATTGGATGAATGTGGATGGCATATGATACAATTTACATATTAATTATTAAATATTAATTATTAAATGTAATTTGGGATTATGAATCAATATATAAATATTGACTTTTTATTCTAATATTACTTGTTTGTCTAACCAAACTTACATTATATAAGAGATATTGTAAATAGCAAATAGGTTGTAAGAAGGAATCAAATGACATTGATGAGATATAGTATTAACTTGATGTGCATCATATCTACTTTTGCATATGCATATGAGTTTTGTTTACTTTTGCATTGAGTTTTGTTTTTAAGTTTGCAATATGGATTTTGAAGTAGTTATTCAGTGAATAAGACAACTTCATGCCCAATTTTTAATTTTCATTTATAGATCAAAATGAAAACAAAAGTCAAAGTTATTTGAAAAGTCGTGAATATTTATTTCACAATGTCTATTTATTTGTTATTATTATATAATGTGCCTAGAAGATGACTTAAATAATGAGTCATTCTCTTTTCACCTCTAATACTCACATACTTTGAAACAAATTCAATTTCTTATATTGCATTGCTAATTCTCTTTTCACCTCTAATGCCAACATACTTTGAA
Source organism: Larix kaempferi (assembly GCA_027924585.1). NCBI lineage: Eukaryota > Viridiplantae > Streptophyta > Pinopsida > Pinales > Pinaceae > Larix > Larix kaempferi. The sequence continues at coordinate 13,602,346 of BSBM01000017.1, read as the reverse complement.
TCTCTAATGCCAACATACTTTGAAACAAAATCAATTTCTTATATTGCATTGCTATGTTAAAATTCAATTTCTCATATTGCATTGCTATCTTTAACATTAGAAAATTTTGATGTTGCAACTTAAAAGATTTTAAACTTATGGTTCTCTAATTTTTTATGCAAACTATTTATGAAATAACTGTGATTGCAAGTTAACCACAACACCAACCACTACTTATCTTAATAAAAAAAGAACATCAAGATGAAGGTGCCCTCTGCACTTTATAAGGCTTATGGTGCCAGAAGGTGCCCTCTGCACTTTATAAGGCTTATGGTGCCAATTTAAGCTTGGTCATGTTGCAAGTGACAGTCCAAAGACATTGGTCTCGCTAGAACAATGTAGATATTATTTCCATAGTCTCTTCGCATGCCTGAGTTTGAAGTTTGAAGTTTGAAGTCCGTATTATAGTCCTCCAAGAGGATGGGTATAAGTTAATTACGTGCAAAGTGCCATCCACCTGTTAGCTACTCCTGCATGCTTATTGGTGGTCTTGGAAAGTGGAATATATGTCAGCTATTCATGAAGGGGGCAGTCGTCTTGGAGAATGGAATTCGAATTTGTGGTTTTGGAAAATGGAATTTTAATTAAATCATTCATGATATTGTATCCATTATCCTAGGACCCTCTGGTGCATGAAACAATTATGATGCCTAAAACATTGCATGCAATTAGTCATTTGTAGCGGTAAGCTGATCACAAATTAGGTGGACATTGCAGTCAATGCCTCCTCCTCAGGATGGCCATGCCAATTGGAAACACTCCTCTCGATGGCCATGGAAACAACTGCCAAAACTCGATGTACTCTTAGTAATGCACAACACTGTACCTGTCGTTGCGCCAAGGTGACTGACTATGCATGCACTCGGGTGCGTGTAAGATTGATAATAACTGTAAGTATGGAATCGTTGCACCAAGGCGCCTGACTATGCATGCACTCGGGTGCGTGTAAGATTGATAATAACTGTAAGTATGGAAACATTGGTATCAGATTATGCGCAAAAATGTTCGTATATGCATGTCCAGAGGGGTCTCGCTTAACATACATTCACTAATTTTAGGGTTACCGTATAAGAATTGTGTACTCATTAGTGGAGAGGTAGATTAAACTAAATTATATACCTAGAGGAAATGAGCTTCATTATAAAGCAGGCGTTGCTCAGCTGGACGTATCTCAATCGACAGATTTGTTTCATCTGGTAGTATATTAGAGTCAAGAGAGTCTGTCAACAGGCTAATAATCATGTTAAAATCCCAACTGTCAACTTGGTGACAATTTGGCTTCCTGTGCTGAGAAATGAATCAACAACAACTATGAATATAAACATGCTGAAGAATGAATCAACTGTGAATATAAGTATGAAGGTAAAACGAGCAAGCAATGTTCAGTTACTAAGTATGAATATGAATGTGCGAGTACGGTTGCATTCAAACTACGGTCGTAGTGGACATGAAAGGAAGGTATTTCCATTCTTCCATTCTCTTATTCCCTCATCCAACTTCCATCTTTGCTTCTGTGTAACGATTACCCTCTGGAACGGGATAACAATAACCCTCTGGAATGGAATCTGTTGATGTAGAAATCTGTTATGTAGCCAAGAAAATGCAGCACCGTGTATAGTGTCAACTAGATGTACTGGTGAATGTACAACTGCTATTAGGAGCTAAGTGAACATATTTGGAAGAGGTACCAAGAAAGCAATTCATCAAAAGAAATGTTTCGGTCAATGCTTAATGTTATCATGAAGGACGAGCTTGAAAAGAGTTGATGTAAATGCCTCACAATGCTGGCCTGTTGATCACATTCTAGAAAGTCACTTCAGGCTCCTTAGAGAAGACCTGCTTGCACAATATAGGTATGTTGTGAAGGAGTTCAGAAGTAAGCAGAAGCAATGGATGACATAGCCACAACTTCATGATGTCCAAGTATACTCAAATACCAGGCTGGTTGGAATGAGTACAGGGAATGCAGGTACAAAATATGTAATTAAGTTTGGTAATATTGGGGGGCATGCCAAAGCTTTGGAAAATTTTACGGTATTGGAAAAACTTGCTTTATCGTTGGAGAGTCAATGCTTAATGTTATCATGAAGGACAAGCTTGAAAAGAGTTGATGTAAATGCCTCACAATGCTGGCCTGTTTATCACATTCTAGAAAGTCACTTCAGGCTCCTTAGAGAAGACCTGCTTGCACAATATAGGTATGTTGTGAAGGAGTTCAGAAGTAAGCAGAAGCAATGGATGACATAGCCACAACTTCATGATGTCCAAGTATACTCAAATACCAGGCTGGTTGGAATGAGTACAGGGAATGCAGGTACAAAATATGTAATTAAGTTTGGTAATATTGGGGGGCATGCCAAAGCTTTGGAAAATTTTACGGTATTGGAAAAACTTGCTTTATCGTTGGAGAGTCTTGGCATTCGACTAGGTATTGATAGCTGAGAAGATAATACATGAAGCAGCTGGTGAGTAGGAGCAGGAGAATCCCATGAGAAGATGGAAGATATCTATAAAGTCCACCATGAGGAAACAAATAAAGGTGTAGCAAGGGTCCAGGTTAAATGGAAACGAGTCTGCAACTATTTGTTTATGAAATAGCATGTCCACCATGAAGAAACAAATAAAGGTGTAGTAAGGGTCCAGGTTAAATGGAAACGAGTCTGCAGCTATTTGTTTATGAAATAGCATGTAAGTGTAAAGATAGACATTCAAGTAAAGTTATAACTTGAACTTACTAGGTTTGCCTTTTGGATTTCTGTGACCAAGCGGAAATTGAGTGTTGATATCTCTGAGCTCAGCTTTTCACAATGAAGACCAACTTCTCCCAGCAGCATCGAGAAGGTAAGCCTTTAACTCGTCTTGTTAGATCTAGATGTTTGAACAGTAAAAAGTACAAAGATGCATATAAGACTGCAAGAAACAGTAGTGAATATGGAAATACATGGGATCCATAATGGTTTTATCTGTTCTACGGTGATACAATTGGTGTGCCCATCCATCTATCCTGTGCCCCAACGCTGCCATCCCGCCGTGCCGCAATGCTGCCGATCCATTCCTGCCCTGCCCATCGAACAAAACCAATAAATTCTACGTGTATGCGCCATTCACCAAACAAAGAATGTGCCAAGCAATCGAAAATGGTAGAATAACTTACCATAATGGCTAAAAGCTTTGAATACAACTATTTTTTAACTGCAATGGCAAGCTTTATCCCTCTCGACAATGATCAATGATCATATTGAAGAATTTTTTTGTATTTGTTGCAGAAGAGAGTAAATACGTGTTCTAGTTGGCCTCGAGGGAAATTTTGAAAGGAAGATTAACATTGCATGAGCCAGGGAGAGCGGAAATGGCAGCTGCATGCTCACATTGCTAAGCGAATTCTTTATCTGCTGAGCAACTCCATGCTCACATTCTCATCGATCTTATCATTGGCAGAATTTGTATCATTGGCAGAAATTGTAGATGGGAAGGTGCTGGCGGTGATGAGAAGGTGCAGGTGGTGCGATAAAGGTGGAGGCGATGTAGTGAAAACCATGGCGGTGACGAGGCAGAAGGTGTAGGCGGTGGAGGCGGTGCAGTGAAAACCATGGCAGTGACGAGGCAAAAGGTGTAGGTGGTGCATGTCAAATGATTAATAAAGGTGGAGGCGGTGCAGTGAAAACCATGGCGGTGACCAGGCAGAAGGTGTAGTTGTGCATGTCAGATGATTAATGAAGCTTTTCTAAAACCTAGAATAATTAAGAAGCATGTTTCAAAACCAAAAAGACTGCCGTCGGTTCGGCAATAACGCCCTCAACCTCTCAGCCAATTACATGAGACATAAATTGACTTTATTTTGAAAAAATAAATAAAATAAATGACACTCAATGTAGTACTTAGGATAAATGAAAAAGATTTTTAGTCAAAACACTAACTAATAGTGTTTGACCAAATATCGAAAACAATATACCTACTACCAAGCCTTCGACAGCAAGTATAATAACATTATATCTCAACTATGAACTAGAATATTCATCTTTCAAAACTCTTCTTTCCATGATCCTATAACTTTTATTTATTCAAAACCCTATATAGAGAATAAGTCATGCGATCTTCAAATCTTTCATGATTTTTCTTTTAATATAGAAAGTGAGAGGTGATTCCTATTTTTAATCCATCCATAAGTTGAAGGTAAATTCGTTAGAATAGTTCCTAAATTCTATTGAACCAAAAAGTAATTCTAACTACTTCATTAAAGGTTTTTATTTTTAATCATATTCTTACACATACAATTATATATATTTAAACCCAATAGCAAATTAAAGGTGAAACGCAATTTATCCATACATTCCTAAATCTGTGTGACCATTGTATAACTTTAATAATAGCAATGGAAATCCCATACCCATTCCCAAAATATTAAGTTGGCAAAGCCAACAACCTAAGCAGATTTTATAGGAAGATGGCAATCAAATCGAGAGCATGTATATATGTTAAAAATAATGGTTTATAAGCCAAATTTGTTGTTATCCCAGATTGAAGGTTGGTTCCTTGAAAGGGGTCATAAACATAACGCGGGTGGTAACTACAACACGCACTGTATGTGCCCTTAATTCAAGGCATTCCTTCTCAACATAAGTACCATGCAAGTAAATAGTGGTGAGATCAATTGAATTTTGGACCTTTACTAACTTGCACGAAGAACTGTCTAGCATGGAAGCAAAAAGGGCAGAAATCCTTCGTAAGATCGACTCATGAACCAAAGTTACAAGTAGTAAACTGAGTATACAGTTCGTAAATTTTAAACTTCCAATCATCGACCCAGACAGTCAACCACCAGATCTTGAGGGAGAAAACGGTGTGGAGGAGCTGCCAAGTATGGAAACATTCCCAACTAAAATACCGCAAGGTTACATCTACACAGGGTTGGCGCACTCAACCCAAGCATGTTATCAACTATATAGATTGGGTTTGGGGTCTAATATCTATATATATATATATATATATATATATATATAAACCAATGGTTTAAAACAACTAGCATAAATTAAAGCACGCGGAAGCCACGAGGTAGCACATAACACTTGCAAACATAGGAAAATCGTGATAACAGAGGTAGGATTCAACATACAACTCTGACCGTAACATGCTCGTTTATCTTTACGCAATAATTTAATCTTGTAACCATCAGTTTCCAAGCTTAACAATCCAAATCCAAATCCTACAACAGGTTTTCTGATCTTTAAAGAGTTTGTAGAGTCTCTCAAGGATCACATGAAGTTATATATGCATAGTTTAAATGGTATACAACTCAGTTTCACTAGGAGGTTCCATTGCTACTTGATGTTATTAATAGAGATCATGTCTATGTATGATAACGATCCTATAGATACCATATTTCAGAGTAAATGTATACTAATAGAGACATTAAAAAAATTACAGAATGGTTATTTCAACCAATCTGTACTTAAAAGCCTTACATCCATGGGGTTCAAAGTTACATTCATGTATAATCCACAATGAGGTTTTTGATCTCTACAAAAAGAGATGACTCTGACATATCCAATGAATCATAATGAAACAAAATACAGAGTTCGAGGATCACCCCACCCGAAGTCCGTCCCCGTATACACAAGTTTAAATTTAAATTAAATTCAAACTCTGTAAAAATACAGAGACTTCAATTTAAACCTTAATGTATAATACATATTTATATGTGACCAGGATATGGGAATCGAATACACAACATCAACATGGATTATATATATATAAAAATAGAACTACCCGATGATATGTCGTTAATAACATGATTATCCATAAGGTGAACCATACTTACTTGAATCAATGCGAGAGACAACTTAGAGAATTAGCTCCTCCCAACCATAGAAGTGAGCAACACAATCGCTAGCTTGACTCCACCCCCGAGCTGGATCACCACCATGCACACGAGAACCTCAAGCAAAACTTCCACGCGACACTCTCTCTCAAAGTCCGTAACAAGCTCAGTGATGGACTTATGAGAAAGAGAAAATACTCAACACATGCACACTAGCATAATCTTCTCCATGCACAACACGGTGTCCCGTACTATCTCAGTGCACCAATATATATAGCTTTTTCCCAGGTCTTGTGCCATCCCTATCAAATCTCAATCAATCCTTCAATCCCTATGATTTAGGATCTTGTTTGGTAGTTGAGCTTTTAGATTGTATTTGATTGGTAAAATATTCATTGCTTGCTTTACACATGTTCTCTGTGCCATGGTGTTGTCCCCTCATTTAACTGAATTCTCCAAGTGTTTTTTTCTTTTATTAATAATAAAATAATAGTTTGTTGTGCAAAGTGTCACCCACACCTCTTGTGGGTATTTTTGTGTTTTTAAATAACTCTTACAAAAATGATTGTTTTTGAAATATTTTCACAAATATTAAATCAAAAATAAAATAATAATGTCTTTGAGGTATCACATTTCTCTCCTTCTTATTCTTAACACCGTCCTCGGTGTTCTTTATTCTGAGCTCTCTTGCTCATTCTGAACATGGAGGGATATGCCTCTCACATTTTATCTTCAATTTCCTGTGTTGCCTCTTCAGGGCTGAAGTGCTTCCATTGCACTTTTATTTGAAGGATGGCTCGATTCCGTAGCATACGTTCCTTCCTGTCTAGGATGCGAAAATGTTCGATCTAGAACTCGCCCTCTGGTTCTACCTGAATCATATTCTAATCAATTACATGAGTAGCACCATGCACATAGTTTTTAACAAGGAAACATGAAATACATCGTGCACTTTTATAGTAGGTGGAAGTGCAAGCCGATAGGCTACCAACCCTATCGTAGCTAACACTTCGAAAGAACGACAATACCTGGGCGCCAGCTTGGAACACCTTCCCAAGCTCAAGGTACTCTTCTTTGGTTTTACCTTTAGATACACATGATCACCAATGTTGAACTCTCTTGGAGTTCTTTTTAAATCTGCATAACTCTTCTGTTGATCCTGCACAACTTTTAAGTTTTGTTGCACTTCTTTCAACATCTGTTCCATCTCCTTAAACATGTCAGGTCCTAGAACAATCCTATCAACAGGGTTATCCCAAGACACGGGAGTGTGGCATTTTCGACCATACAATACTTCAAGTGGACTCATTTTTAATGAAGCTTGATATCCATTATTATAAGCAAATTCTACTAAATGCAAATAGGCTTCCCATTTACCTGGTTTATCCATTACATACATTTGCAACATATCTTCTAACACTTGGTTAGTTCTTTCAATTTGCCCATCCGTCTGGGGATGGTAAGTAGTACTGAAATTCAGCTGAGTATCTAAACCTTGAAACAAAGACTTCCAAAAATTACTTGTAAATTTTGCATCTCTATCAGAAATCACAACTTTTGGAATACCATGCAAACGAAATATTTCTTTCATAAAAATATCATCTATGTTTATTGCTTTAAAGGTAGATTTCACAGGTAAGAAGTGTGTAGATTTACTTAACTTATCAACAACTACCATTATTGAGTCATGTTGCTTAATCGTTTTAGGCAATCATGCTATAAAGTCCATACTTATTATCTTCCATTTCCATTCTAGAATAGGCAAGGGTTGAAGTAACCCAACTGGATGTTGATGTTCTGTTTTTACTTGTTGACATTCAATACATCTAGATAGGTAATTTGCAGCATCACTATTCATGTTGGGCCAATAATAGCTTTTTCTTAACTTTGTTATCATCTTTTGATATCTCGGATGTCCAGAATACGGTTTCTTATGTAACTCATTCAAGATTAATTGCTTAACTTCCTCGGAATTAGGTATATATAATCGATTTTTATAAACTAGTAAGTCTTCTGAGCTTATAGAATAAACTGTGGATTCATTTCCATTAACATCCTTTTCTAATTGTTCTTTAATTTTTAAGTATTCTTCATCATTTTTTAGCTGCATCTTTTATCAAATCTTCTAGATTTGTTGTCTTATAACTGCTAAAAGTAGCTGAACAATGTGGAATGGCATTCCCACTTAGAGCATCTACCACTTTGTTCTCTTTGCCTTTAATGTGTTTCAAAATCATACTCGCTCGAGAAGCCTAACCAGCTTGCTTAGAGAGCATTTAAACTTTGTTGATCAAATAAGTATTTTAAGCTTATGTTATCAGACATTAAAGTGAATTTTCTTCCTATTAAGTAATGTCCCTACATTCTTAATGCATGTATTATAACAGTTAATTCCAAGTCATGTGTTGCATAGTTTCGTTTGTGTTCTTTAAGTTTTCTTGAATCATAGATTATTACATAATCCTGTTGCAGTAGCATGCCACCTAATCCCTCTAAGCAGGCATCCGTACATACCACGAAGTCCTTGTACAGATCTGTTATTCTTAGAATAGGTGCAGTGGTCAGCAAGTGTTTAAGCTTTTCAAATTTTCTTGACATTTATTATACCATATGAATTTAGTTCCTTTCTTTTGAAGTGAAGTTATCAGGTAAGCAATTTTGGAGAACCCCTCAATGAATCTATAGTAGTAACCCATGATCCCCATAAAGGATCAAATCCCGGTTACATCCTTAGAAACTGGCCAATCAATGATTGCCTTGATTTTATTTGGGTCTACAAAAATGCCTTCCTTAGATATTACACGACCTAGGTATTGAATTTTATCTTGAAATAAATCACATTTACTAAACTTTGCATAAATTTTATGTTCTCTTAAGGTTTGTAAGACCAACTTTAAATGTTCTTCACGCTCTTCTTCATTTTTAGAGTATATTAATGTGAAGAACCTGCAACAATTAATTAATGAAAATACACGAGATAACATAAATAACAGAACTCAGAATCACTTTTATTGATCGCAAGCCACTTCAAGGGGGCAACCTCCTTTGAGCAAGCTCAATACAAATAACTTCACAGTACCTTCATTGGTCTCAACACAAACTTATATACTAAGTTTAGGCGCCAATACCATGTGTCAATACAAACCATGGGCTAATACAAACTATGGATCAACAATTACTATGGGACGACTTACAAAACATATGCGTCCAACAATAATAATACAAACTATGGATCAACAAATACTACAGGACGACTTACAAAGCATATGTGTCCAACAACAATATACTTAACAAAGTAAATAGGAGGGTTGACATGGGTTCCTAACAATTAATATGTCATCAATAAATACTATTACAAACTTATCTAAGTATTTATGAAGAACATTGTTGATTAAACACATGAACGTGGTCGGAGCATTGGTCAAGACAAATGGTAGAACCAAGAACTCATAATGTCTGTACCGTGTTCTAACTCCTTCTCCTCCTCCTCCGGCACCAAATCCATCTCCTTCGTCCATGTTAACTCGACAAATCTTGATACCGACAGGTCTGAGCTTGTGTGCTTGTATTGTTGCATTTGTTTTTCATGAAGTGAAGTGTTGTAAACAATAATGGAGATTAACAACATTTATATAGTCGTAGAACATTTGTTTCAAGTTTGGCTCTCCTGGTTCTTGCAATACCTCAAAGGATAAATATTAGAGTTGTTTTGATTTAATGAGAATAATTTAATTTAATATTAATTTAACATCATAATTTATTTTGAACTTTTGAGATGTGTAATTGATTTATAAATGGTAAGTTAATAGGTTGTTGTTTTTTTAAAATATTTATATTTTAATAGAAAATATAAAAATAACAATATTTCAATATTTTATTTTATTTTAACAATAGCAGATAACTAGCTTTTATAAAAAGAGAAAGAAGAACGAGGTTACAATTTAAAGGGACCGATCCCAAAACCATGAGCTACCATGAATACCTAGCTCTGCTCTTTCCAGTATCTGAAGAACAATATAAACTCAAATTTTCCAAAACAACAACTGTTGGACAGTACGCATACAGAGAACTTATTCTGACATGTCTTAACCTGCATTGCTCCTCTGTGCTGGGACTGTCGTTCTCATGTTCTTCTTGAAACCAAAAATATCCTTCAATCTGCTACAACTATCAGCAATTGATAACGAACAGTTCAGTAATCGGTATATAAATTTCATTTTTTAACAAATTTATAGAATATTGAAAAGGTTCATAGCTCTCTCCTCTGAGCGAAATGGATGGAGCTTAATGTCATAGAAAAAACCGTTCAAAGCTCCTGCATGCTGCACCCAATTCTGCCTTGTATCAGTTCAGCTATTTCAAACAAGAAACGTTGATGCCACAATATTCTTTGCTCTGCCCAACGACCCATTGCTTTGAATAATTTATGTACAGTGCTTTTAGAGTTCTCATTCTTTGCAGCGTGGAAATGCTTAGACCAAGTTCGATAATGCTTCTGCCACCGGGCGAGATGAAGGGATAAACTATCCATGCCACTGAGAGATTATGGAACCCAATTTGTGCCGAGATCTTGACCATTGCTGGTCGAACATCCACAATCCATACCTGCACCTATATTGGCCATGAAATCTTCTTGCTGGTTATTGTTCCTCAAAATGTGAAGGAAGTTGATGAAGTTGAAATCTTTGACCAGGTAATTGAAAATATGATGGAGCTTGGAGACAGGTTTTCTGCGATTTTTGGCCAAACTTCTTACTTCCCGAATTACCAGCATAGAGTCTCCTCGGGCCACTAGATCCTTGATTTCTTCTTTCCTTGCAATTTCCATTCCCTTGATCAGGGCGAGTCACTCAGCATCATTGTTGGTTCTCCTTCCAATTCCCCATGCAAAATCTTTCACCTTGTTTCCCTCGGGGTCAAGGAGGACTCCACCCGCTCCTGCCAGCCCAGGGTTACCTTTCGAAGCACCGTTAAAGAACAGAGTATGACGGCCACTATTCTTGATCCATAGCTGGAGATCCTCCTGCTTCTTTCTAATGTGCCAAGCTGGGGAAGTCTGCTTCTTTCTAATGTGTTGATTGTTGAGAGTTTGAATCGAGCGAGAAGAGTAGGTGGAGGTTAGAAGATTAGCCCCCCAAATTTTTTCTTCCACAATTAAGGGCTCATTACTAATATTTTTCATTCCTCTCGTGGAAACAGAGTCAATCCAGAGAGCTTTATCAAAAGATGATACTTTTCCTGGGGTGGTCCTGATGTCCTCAAAGATCTCATGGTTCCTGGCAGTCCATAGCTTCCAACAAATAAATTTGGGAAAAGCAGCCCATGCTTTTTTTAATTCCGGCTTCCTAGACAATGAACAACGATAGTAATTGTACCAGCACGCAAACACGTCATTCCCATTTGTTGGTAGGATCATTGAATTTCCCGGAAATCACGGTGCCAAATCTCTTGTGATAATTTACACTCGAGGAAGAGATGGTCAATAGTTTCTTCAGCTTCCTTGCATAAAATGCATCTGGTTGGGCCTTTGATTCCTCTTTTTCTGAGGTTCTCAGCAGTTAAAGTTTCCTGTGTGCAAGGGTCCAAGAGAAAATGTTTATTTTTGGGAGGCCCTCCTTGCCCCAGACGTTGTTCCACTTTGTCTCCTTGATGCAGTGATTGTTGAGAGCATCCATGTAGTTGTAACCCTCCTTGAATGAATAAGCCCCAGCTTTACCCCATCCACATTTGTCCCTCAGATTTTTATGAACGGGAAGAGAGCCAAGAAGTAAAGCTAGAAGATCATTATAATCATGCACAAGGTGCTATGAAAGATTCAAATCAATCCATCCATCCCATCTTCCCCTATTGGACCATGAGGATAGATCGTACAATGTATGGATGTTGGCTTGATCCATCCATTCTTTTAAACCATGAAATTCGTGCAGGAAATTTCCAGGTGAATTAGCACCAATGTTATCTTTCCAGAAAATGACTTGCTTTCCATTGCCAAGGATCTAGAATAGGCTTCTTTGAATTATGAAGGCTGCCCTCTTGCATAGATTCCATATAGAGGAGCCTTTTCTCCCTTGGTCAATATTATCCACACAACGTCTTCTGTTGCCAGACATATATTTCTTGTGGAGGATTTCTTTCCACCACGCCTTCTTTCCAGAAATGACTCTCCACAAAATCTTTGCACCAAGGACGAGGTTCATTGTCGCTGGGTCTTTGATCCCTGCCCCGCCATACGATTTGGGTCTACACACCGTATCCCAATTAATCAGGTGGAACTTTTTTGAGTTATTGGACTTCCCGCCTTGCCATAAGAATTTCCTGAGTTCTTTAGTGATCTCATTTGTGACTATTTTGGGGGCTAGGGAAATTGAGCATATGTACAGGGGATACGGAGATAGGATGGAGTTTATGAGAACCAATCTGCCAGCAGGATTGAGCCATTGAGATCCCCAAAAGTTCATTTTATTTTTTATTTTGTCTATCAAGCGTTTCCATCCAACAACTTTTTTCTTCCCTTTAAAAATAGGATACCAAGATAATTAAATGAATTCCAATCAGCGATGCCTTCGAAACCAAAGGTTCTTGCAATGTTTGCAAGCACCCCTGGATTGCAATTCCAACCATAAACCTTGGACTTGGCTGTATTAATTTTGCCATCGGTAGCTGCTAAGAAAATAGAGAGAACTTTGTTGAATCTTCCCGCTATGATAGAAGAGGCTCCCCCAAGTAAGATTGTGTCATCTGAAAATTGAGCTAGGTTGACAGATTTAACCCCTATGACTATTTTGATTCCTCTTAGTTCCCCCATTTCTTGCAGGAGATGAATTTTCCTACTCATTGACTCAGCAACTAAGAGATAAAGAAAAGGGGAAATTGGACACACTTGACGCAGTCCTCTTGAGACTTGGAAAAAGTTCGTGGACCTGCCATTAACCAGAGGGCCTATCCAGGGGCTGCTTATACACGCTTTGACCCAACGACAGTGGTTATTTACTCTGTTGAATGCATTTTCCATATCAAGCTTAACTGCCATACCTTGATGCATTTTCTCGATGTTGGAATGTATTGCCTCTTGCACAATGATGATATTATCTAGGATTTGGCGACCGACAATGAAAACCCCCTGAGATTCTGAGATGAGTTGTCCCATGACTTTTTTCATTCTGGTTGCAAGGATCTTTGATAGAATTTTGTAGGAAGTGTTGCAGAAAGAGATTGGACGGAAGTGATTCATGGAGCTAGGGATCTTATCTTTAGGGATTAAGGCAAGGAAGGAAGAATTGGTTGCCCCTCCTATTTTGTCTTTTTTCCTGGTCCAGTTGAGCATACTTTTCATATCCTCTTTAATTATCTCCCATGTTGCCCTGTAAAAATTGATGGTAAACCCAACCGGGCCTGGCGCTTTGTCAGCATGGAGGGACCATATTGCGTTTACAATTTCATATTCCAAAATTGGCTTGGAAAGCTCTCAATTTTCGTTGTCTGTGACAAGTGTGAGGATGCCAGCGAGAAGGTCCTCTTGTGCTTCTGGATCTGTTTCACCACTGTCTTTGAAGAGTTCACTGAAATGGTTGAAGATATGGAGCTTCAAATCCTCCTGCCCGCTTATCTTCTCCCCATTTTGTTTTTTTAGCTCCTTAATAGCATTCTGACTACAGCGAACCTTAGCTTGATTGTGGAAGTAGTTAGTATTGCGGTCACCTCCCTTGAGCCACATCTATCTGGACTTGACTTTCCATATTTCTTCTTCTTTCTTGGCCGCTGCCAGAATTTTCAGATTTAAATCTTTTTCGTGGGTTAGAGAGGAGGGCGTCATCTCCTCTACCTCCATTCTGCGATGAAGAGTGGCCAATTTCGATTGTAGCTCAGTTTTGATCTGGCTAGGATCTTTATATGATAATTTTGCCCATCTTTTAAGCGCTAGCTTGACTGTTCTCAGCTTGGTTTCCCACACAAAGCTGGGAGATCCATTAACGCTAATGTTCCATGCTGAATGAACAATGTCATAGAAACCGAGGTCCTGTATCCAAAGAGAGTTAAAATGGAAAGGTATGGGGCCATGGTTTTCAGGAGAGGCAAGAGATAAGACAATAGGCTTGTGATCAGAAGCTGTGGAGGATAGTGCTTGCGAACAGGCTATGAGGTCTGATTTAAAGAAAGAAGAGCTTACCAGAAACCAGTCCAGCTTGGCTGCGATGTGTCCAGCTCCACATCTTCTGTTGTTCCACGTATATTTAGCATTTCATAATGATATATCCATTAGGTCCAGCTCTGAAATGAGATCTTCGAGCTTTTCTCCAAAGGGATCGCGAACAACACTACCTCCGCGCTTCTCCAGATGTGATTTAGTTGCATTAAAATCCCCGGACACGATGACGTTTTTACCTCGCATATCCTCTTGAAGGTTAATGAGATCATCCCAGAACTTGTTCTTGTCCCTGTAATGAGTGGGACCGTAGACATTGCAAATGTAAATGAGATTGTTACTAGCTTTCTCTTGTATTTCGGTAAGCAGCCATAAATGGTTTTCAATGGTGGAAATTAAATTAAAATGATGAGAGATCAGGGTAGCAATTCCCCCGGATGCACCTTGGGCACTTAGGGCTTTGCCATTATAATTCTTCCATATGGAGCATGAGAGAGACAAGACCTCCACCTCCGAAATTGTAGTCTCTTGGATTAGCATAAGATCAGGTTTTTCAGTTTTTATCATTTCCTTGATTGCTTCAACTTTGTTCAAACCGCCAAGACCCCTGTAATTCCAAGAGACAACTCTCATTACTTCTTAACCGAGTTAGATCCTGCCCAAGATCTACCATCAGGTTTGACACCTATTTTAGATTTGTTACTTTGAAGCAATTTCATTTCCTCCAGGATTTTTTGTCTGTCCATCTCGATCTCTCTTTCTTTTTCCAATTCTTTGTAGTACCTTTGCGATCTCCTTCCTCTGGTGTTAGGCTGTTGCACCACTTCAATCTCCTCTGAGGATTCTGAGTTGAGAGTGTTGTCCTGACGCGAAGAGAGCGGAACAAAATTGGTTCTTACCTTATCAGCCCACAAGTTTCCAGGAGTACTGGATCCTCCCATGTCTTCACCAAGTACCTCCTCTCTATGGGATGAGGGAGGTGTTCCAGCTGGAATGGGGATTTCTTCTATCTTTCTCCATTGGAGTTGCTTCCATGATGGGAATTTCTCCATCTTCTAATGGCAGATTCTGAAATCTATTACTGTTTGAGGCTTCCCTAATTTCCTGTGTGATTTCTTTGTTATTCCTCGCTTGTGGCCCCTTTGGTGGGTGTGCTGCTGGAATTGTTTTCTTTCCTCTTTTGATCTGATGCCAGCCTTCTTCTTGTATTTTTTTCAGGGCTTCTAGTGTTGTCTTAGGGAAGTTTTTGACAAAGTGTCCGTACTCGTGGAATTTCTTGCATTTAAATGGCAGTTGCTCATAGTCTACTTTCTGCATGTGCTCCCAACCGTCCATGAATAAATTAACTTCCTCTGGTAAACCTTTCTCCAGATCTACCTCCACACAAATTCTTGTGCATGAGAACAGGGGCCCTTTTGGTTCAGCTTTGTCAATATACTTTCCAAGGGAGTTACCGATAGCCTGCAGAGTTTCGCCATTCCAGCAGTGTAGAGACAAATGGGGTAGCCTTACCCAGACTAGAATCGCGGAGGGCACATCCCTCTCTAGCTCAAAAGATAAACTCCATATGTTTAAGTACAAGTCACGAGGGCCCATGAAGTACGGGCCACTTCGGAAGATCAGATTCTGATTTACTTTGTTTTCGAACAAAAAAGTAAAGAAGCCCTTGCCATAGAAGCAGTGTTGCAAACCCCCGCTTATTAGAGGCATCCAATTCTTGGTAATCCAGACCTCCATAGTTTTCAGTGAGGGGCAGATTCCGGTGAACTGTCCAATCAAACCTCGCTCACTCAGAGCCAGGGCTTTCAGTTTTGAAGTTGCCGACAAGATCTGAATACGAGGAGCAACTTCTCGTTTGATGAAGCTAGCGTTGGAAGAGTCCAGTGTCAGAGGAGGCGTTGAAGCCACCAGAGAACGGAAAGCTACATCCAGGATCCACCTTTTTTCCTCCAGAGAAGGCGGGGGGGGGATCCATGGCTATGCCCAAAGGGAAGCCTGCGCAGGAGGAGCCCGCGGGCACTCTGTTAGTGCACTCACGCAGCAACACTCACGCAGCCAGGTCGTGGCCTTCAAGGGAGTCTCGATCCAGGTGATTCACCAGATTCAACTGCTCACACAGCCAGCCATTGTTCAATAACCCATTCTAGTGTGCAATATTTTCCCCAATCCCCAAGCAGATCAGTGGGAAGTGGAGTATTCCTTTAACAATATTTCAATATTGTTAATCATTAATTAAGTTAATTTAAGTAATTTTGTGATGTAGTGTTATTTGTTATATCAAAATTTTATTGTCTTAAAGATTTATTATCGAGGAGATTTAATCTTTGCCCAAATTCTAACTAAACAGTTTCTTGGGAAAAATAATTTAACTTTGCTCTCAAACAAGCAAGGTCATTCTTTATATCATTCCAGAAGGAAATGGATTAAAGAGAATATAATGTGAAAGCATGTATACCTTAAAGAATCCAATTATAGGAAATTCTATCGAGGAAATAACATTTTTTATTTAAGATTAATCTCAAGTAAATTTATTTGGAATGGTTGTTGTTAGGATATTTAAATACTTAGAAGTTAGTTAAGATCAACTTAGTTGTGTTTCTTTAATATGTATTTGTACTTATGTAATCGAATAGACATAATATGTTCTATATGTAAAGTGATCTGCCATTTCATCTTCACCTCTATCTTAATGGCTATTGATTTGTTGATTAACAACCGATTGGTCCATGATCCTTATTTCATTTGCTTGATGAGACTCTGAGAAATTCGTATTCCTTTTGCTTTTGCATTAATATATTGTCTTAAGTAGCTATTTGGTTAAGTCTAAGGATTTGAGGGTTTTAACCACCTAAAACATCGATGAGTTGATTTTTGATATGTTTGTGTGATTGAGGTTGCTTAAGGTGTTCAACCTATGTGAAAATACCATGTTTTGTTGAGCATAGTTATTGGACAAAATTTCAGATTTGTTAATGGCTATATGGCCTTTTCTACATCTTGTGACCAATAAGAAAACATTAGAAAGTGTATTTTTGGGGGAGGGTAGTGCTTCGCCTGAGATTGTGTCTTCTATACCCTCTAGGAATGAAATATGTAACATACCCAACTTCCACTTTCAACATTGCAAGGATTTGAGGTGTAAATTTTTTTTTCCTCGACATCAACAATCAAGGTATGGAGAGTACTTTTAATTCCCAGGATATACTTAGACTGACTACTATTGATAAACCATTCACCACTAGTTGGAAGTGATAGCCCGATGAGACTGTCGAATAAGGGATAGCTACTGGCCATACTAGTATAACAATGGTGATTAGTCTTTACAAGAGATATGGTAACCAAGAGCAGAAAACTAGTATTTATTATAGTAACTTATGTTTCAACTACGTAATTTAAATAAGGAACCCATGTTTCCATTATCTTAGGCTTTGCTTATACGTTATAACCTCTCTGTTAGTTATATAAGATCACCATGTACTTCCGTGGCAAGTAGCATTGCATATAACACTCGTTCAATCACTACAATCCACAACACTTATACATTCAACATGATTAACCATGCTTGTGTAAAGATCACTATTAATTCACAACCAATACTCTATAGTGTTATATACAAAGGTGATTACCCCCTTTCAATAGCAATCATAGCCCCAATGATTATTACATCATTAAACATCAAAGTAACATCTTAAATGTAAACATATGTAATAGACATTTAGCACTTACCATTTTAGATCGCAAATATTCAGTAGAATAAAACACATAAGATACACGTAAACAAGGGGCCAGTATACGTGGTTCCCCATATCTATAGGCTACGTCCACCAAGAAATGCCGCATCTTGTATTAATTATAAAAAATAGAGGAGTACATTCTGCAACACAGTGTGTGCCATATTTCTAAATTAAATGTTCTTGCATGAAAAATAATAGAAAAATGCGAAAACAATAGTCTCTTCCTATAAGCATAGACTAAAAATAATGGTTTAAATAGGTTTTGATGATATCAAAGATTTTTAGTAAAATGTATATATTGATTTTTTCTACAATTTATAATTTAGATTTTTAGTAGATTTTAGATTTTTTCTACAATTTATAATTTAGATTTTTTTATTTGAATATAAATTTATTATGATATATTATTTAAACCTTATATCTTTTCCATACAAAAGCAATGACTATACCAATTAGTTATGAAATCATTTCAAACAAAACATTAAATTTGTATTTTGGGTGAAATATAAACTTTGGATAGCAAAAGAAATAAAATACCACATGTTATATCTATAAACTCTTAAGGAGATTTATATATCTTCCTAATAGTATAAATAATGTTGTAATAAAATCAAAATATGTTTTAGTGGAGGATATATATATATATATATTTAAATTTTAAATATTTTTTCCTTTTTCCTTTTTATAATTAAATTTAACATTATATTTTTTGATCTCTATGTATTGATTAAATAATAATTGAGTGGATTATGTAATGTGGTCATACCTTGATTATGCGGAATAGCAGGTGTTTGCATTTCAACATAGACAAAAAAAATATAATCTTTATGCATTTATTCTTATGATAAAAAAACTTTCTCCATCATCAAAATGATTGTAAACAATGAAATAATAATATTGAAGAGGGATATAAATATTATTAACAATACTTAATACCTTTATGGGGAGATATTTTTCAAACAATTATCCTTCTTTTTTAAGTCGGAGTGGAATCAATGTCATCATGTTATGTTGGAAATTTTCAGATAAAATCCAAATATTTAATATCAAGAATAAGATATGAATTAGTTGTGGTAAACCTCCACTAATTTATCCTTAAACCACAACCCAACTAACAAAAATTTGATGTGCCTTAAGAATAACATAGGGTGGGCATGACTGGGTTGGCAGGTGCGGGAGGAGTCCTTTTGGAATTTGAGGGAAGCAATGTGAAAGACTATGCTCAGGGAATCGGCAAAAGGACTAATAATGATGCGGAATGGCTCGTAGATGTGGAGGATCTTGTAGCCATTGGAGATTCAATGTTGGTTATTAGGGAAGCCAGGGCTCTAGCAAAAAATCGTCGAAAAACAGTCTCCAAACTCCATCACCACTTGATCCTCTCGGATAAGGATTTCAACTCTATCTCATTTCTTCATGTCTTAAGGAACAATAATCAACAAGCTGAGACCATGGCCAACATAGGCGTTGGCTTGGACTGTGGTTTAGTGATCAACAATGGTCAAACTCTTGAAAACAATTGGGTCCCGTATCCCTCCCCCTCTTGGTCTGCCTTTGTCTCTTATGATCTCGCCTCCTAAGCACCTCCTCTCAACTTGGAGTTCATCCCACTGCCCCTCTATCTATGGCCTCAACTATGTGTTTAATGCTAAGATCCTCTCGGTATTTCCCTACCTCCCTAGATCCTTCTACACATCCACTCGGCACAAACAACGACCTCTCTGACTAATACCACCTGTCTCGCATGCGAGAATTCATTGCGACCAGGCTCCGAGGATAATGCGGCTTATTACAGGCTCGAAGGTGGCATCTTAGGCATTCGCAAGACCCTCTGTGCAGAGTGTTGAGTTTGCATTTGCAGGTAAACATGGAAGACAAAAACAACGCTGGTTAGAATCACCTGGCGCAGCAATGTAGACATTGTAGGAAACATCTCCAGGCTAATTTGGGGGGGGGGGGAATGAAACGATACATGTCTGCTCTTGATGTGGTGCAGGGAAACGGTGGTTTTGAGCAACAGGCCTCCTCGTGGTGGTCTGGTGCAGCATGGATTTCGTGGGCTCGATTCTGGCAATGGCAAAACCTGGGCCCCTCTCGACGTGGGTCTGGGACAATGCAATAAGGTCTTTAGGATGCATGCCCTATGTGGTCATTCAAGTGAGCCTGACGAGTGGCAGGAATTGGCCTCTTCTCGATGTGGGACAAGGCCAGAACAATTGTGGGTACTGTGCAGCATTTTGTTCGCGGTAACTCGGAGAGACGGGCAGTGGCAGGATTGGATCACCAAGCCGGAGAAAACAATGGGTTCGTGAATGTTGGGCTCCCCGCCAGGACCCTACAGTCCATCCCTTGGCGTACTTTCGCATGTTTTGGAGCTGGAAACGCAGGTTCGGTGTCTTAGAGGAGAAAAATTTGAGCTGAAAAAATCCATTTCACACCTTTCCACCTGTTATCTCTAGGATTGTTTCTTAGACTAGTACAACCTTTACCTAGTTTTTATTCATTTTTTACCTTAGTGCTTTTTCCCATTTGCCTAGTTTATAGATTCCCTTCATTTTTCTTAAGTTTTATATTATCCTAGTCACATTTTGTTATATTTTCATAATTAAAATAAGATAAGGCTCTTGTTCATGTTTATTTTCGAAATAAGGTTTAATTTCCTAGTTCAAAAGGCATTTCAAATGTTTGGAAACATTACAATTCATCCATTTGTTTAAAATGATAAATTGACAGCATATGCCAAAATTTCAAATGTTGAAAATGCTTGTCAGTAGTGTAAAAATGTAGTCAGTATCGCAGAAATATGAAATAATGATTTAAACAGGGGTTTAAGTTTGTAATTATAATTTGGATTTATCATAATTTGAAATGAATTATGAATATTCATGCATCTCGTACCCCCATGAGGCATGGTAGCCCATTACACATGCCAGATAGCACTTGAACAGCACACAGTGGAGAATTTTGAAGGCAGATTTTTCTAGAAATGACCTATTTCGTCATCTCTTTTTCAGAACAGATTGTGGCCAATGCAAGATGAATTTGGGAAAATTGAAGGAGGTTTTATTCCTAAGATATAGAACTAAAAAAACCTATTTCACTTTTTACACAGGTATCAAGGATTGAAAGATTCTCTCTCGTCATTGCAACCTCTTTTTCTGACTGCGGAAATTCCAGTTTGAGTCATATTTTTTGCAGAGTTGATTATGGACAGCTGGAGGAGAATTTTTTAAAACTGAAAGAGGCTTTTCTCAATGACGGGTTCATCTACAAAAATCTCTCCCGGATTGTACACAACTGTCATGATTCAAGAGATACAAAATCATAATTGTAGCCCTAGTTTTCAGCAGTCTAGTCCATTTTTCATGGCAGACAGTTCCAAAATTTAATGTAATCTCTACTATCTTTAGAAATCCGACCTCCTAGGGAGGATTTCGACCTCAATACTTATATGAGGCATGATTGTAACATTTTGATGGGGGAGCAGGGGGCTCTTCTTCTGAGAATGAAGAGGTTGGAACTTGAAACAATATAATGGAAATTCGATTTTAAAGGTTATGTACACGCATGTATACTGTTTTTTATGTTATCTTTGCCATAAATGATTGTTTTTGAAGTAAATTATGATCTTTGAGCCTGTCTTATTTTAATTTATGAAGTGTATACTGTCAATATTTTGTTTATGCATGGTCTTAACATTTCATGTTGTGATTCTCTTGAATAGTATATAATTATGCCCCTATTCTGAAATGGAACTTGAGCTCTTACATTTGTAAGGTTATTATCACAGTCATTTTCTGTTCTTGTTTAAATACTAAAACTTTATATACTCCCTGTCATTCAATTTTAAATATCTGACGTTTGTCATATATGCATTAGCCACCAGAACCTCATAGAATTACTGTGTAGATATCCTATGTCTACTATCTAAGATTTCCTTAAGCTTGACCCTAGCAGTCAGGGTTCAACTTCAGGGATAACATCTTTTGGCACCGTTGCCAGGGACGGAGGAACGAAGGTATACTTCCCTGGGCTGTACAACAACGAATATATCCAATCTTTGATGGTGAACAGAGGCTCGTGACATATTGACTGCAGATTTTTCATTGGATCCAAAGGAGACTCTATTTATTCAAGGATCCAGAATGCCATCAAATGATCTAATGGCTGCCATGGTAGCTCGAAGGTTTGTACCTCTTGACTTTTCTGAAGTTATTGGTTTCCTGCATCTAGTACCAACTATGTCAAAGTGGGGAGATTTTCTGCCTATCTTCCGAGAAAAGAAAGAAGACATTCCTGCACATCACCTCATTAAGTTTCATAGGTGCATGGATTTGCTAGATCTACAGCACGAAGATGTTCATGTATTCATTGGATGGTGATGCACGTAAATGGTATTTCTCATTGCCTCCTTCCAGCATTTCATCCTTGAAGGATTTCCACACAGTATTCCGTCAGCACTACAAAAGGTATTTTTCTCGGGAACTTCTGATTGAGCAATGTTGTGAAAAGTTCAAATCTTATATTTAGCAGACAGTAGTTGGTTCCTCGAATGATGAGCTTTGTGAAGATCTTGATAAAAAAGAAATTAAGAATGGGAGTGAGTCTTTCAATAAAAATATGGATGAAACTCCTTCTTTTTCTAATTCACGAGAAGAGGGTTTTCAAAATATGATTGATGATTGCATAGTTGTAGATGATAATTTTCATGATGATCAAGAGGTTCATAATCTTCCAAGTGATACCCAGATTGCAGATACTTTTGACATTGTATCAAATGTATCTGTTGTTTCTTCTTTTGTGTATTCAAATGATAATGAGCAGATCGATATATCATCATGTGATCGTTTGAAACTGAACTACCAAAATATAATAAAAGAGATGAAAAGGAGTTAGGGGAGCATCATGTTATGAATATATCTGAGCTTCAAAATTCAGAAATTTGTAAGGGTCAACTATCTTCTAGTCAGATGGTACTTGAAATCAATAAAGACAGCTTGCAGCAATTTTCAGATTTGCATACAAATGTCACTGGCAGCAATCATGTAGAAGATAATATGCATAAAGCTTCATCCCTGCCATTGGAATTTTATCATGCTCTTCCAATTTATGATGAATATTCAAATGACGAAGAAAATAATTATGAATCTATACATATTGAATTTTTCAACAATCAACTTGTGTATGCCAGTTCTAAATCTGATGATGAGAAGTTACCAAATCTGTCTACTATACTTTCTTTTCCATCGAAGGTTAACAAATAGATTGAAGAACATCATGAAGCAGAGGTTACTGATATTCAAAATTTAAGAATTCATGAGGATCAGCCTAAGTATGATGAGTATTTTGATGAAGAAGAGAAAAATTTTGAACCAACGTGTGAAGAATTCTTCAGTGGCAGCGAATTTGTGTTTTCTAGAAGTGAAGGAGATGGAAAGAAGTTAAAAGAGCAGTTTGCAGAGCTTTCTTCTTTATTAATTGTTGATCAACTGTCAACAGAGATTAGTGAGCCTGTTTTTGCCATTTCTGAACTTGGATCTGCAACATACATTAAACAAAATATGATCAATAGTGACAGTACCCTGCAACAACTTTCAGATCTACAGACAAATGAAATTAGCAGCGATCATGAAGAAGGTAATATGCAGAAACAATTTCATCTCCAGTTGGAACAATGTTAGGAGGAGTTAATTAAAGAGGAAGTGTATACATCAATAGAAGAAAGTTATGGATCTAAGTTCCAAGGATATAGTAAAGGAGACCGGGATGAATTACATGATAAATGATTTATACCTACTTCTTTATCAAATTTTGAGCAAATCAATAAGCTTATTTTACAAGGATCTATGGCTGAAACCGGTGTTGGTAAAAAGAACATGGAGATTATGGTAACAGGAATGAAATTGTAAATGAACAGTTTGTTTCTTTACATCAGTTGCAATTTCACGATCCAGTGGCCTTCTACATCGAGTCAGTATTTGCACAGTCTCAAAATGTGGCAGATTTCGACATGACACTTTCTTGTAGTTGTGAGTTCAAAATGGTTATTAGTTTTCAACTGTTCATGTCATATTTTTCTTTTGTCCTCATTTGCTTACTGGAGGATCATTTTTGTGGTAAGATGCTTTCATGGATTTATTAGAAGTATGAATATACTTGATCAGTTTGTATCAACTGATTAGTGTATATAGTGCACATAAATAAGCACATCTCAAGAGCATTTGTTCTCATTCAGTCTTTTAGTAGTAGAGCAGCTTTCAGTATGAATTTAGTTTTCAACAAACAACAGTTTGATTTCAGTTGCAGTATGGATTAGTTTTCAATGTGCGGTTTTCAACTTGTTATCATCTGCAGTAGTTCAGATAGTTGAAAAGACTCCAGCCCAATGGAGACAAAACACTGGTGCTTCTTTTCTTCAGTTGCAGGGCAGCTTCTATTTGCAAAGCAAGATCATTTCAGAATTTGATGAGCAAAGCAAGTTCTAGTTTTTGGTCTTCAGATGTCAGTGATGGATTGCAAAGGCACTTAGTCTTCGTGTTCTTAAGGTCTCACAAGGAGGACCTTATCCCCAATCGGAGCCAGATGTTATCTCTAAGATTGTTTCTTAGACTAGTACAACCTTTACCTAGTTTTTATTCATTTTTTACCTTAGTGCTTTTTCCCATTTGCCTAGTTTATACATTCCCTTCATTTTTCTTAAGTTTTATATTATCCTAGTCACATTTTGTCATATTTTCATAATTAAAATAGGATAAGGCTCTTGTTCATGTTTATTTTCGAAATAAGGTTTAATTTCTTAGTTCAAAAGGCATTTCAAATGTTTGGAAACATTACAATTCATCCATTTGATTAAAATGATAAACTAACATCATATGCCAAAATTTCAAATGTGAAAATGTTGTCAATAGTGTAAAAATGATGTTAGTATCGCAGAAATATGAAATAATGATTTAAACAAGGGTTTAAGTTTGTAATTATAATTTGTATTTATCATAATTCGAAATGAATTATGAATATTCATGCATCTCGTACCCCCATGAGGCATGGTAGCCCATTACACATGCCAGATAGCACTTGAACAACACACAATGGAGAATTTTTTAAGGCATATTTTTCTAGAAATGACATGTTTCGTCATCTTTTTTCAGAACAGATTGTGGCCAATGCAAGATGAATTTGGGAAAACTCAAGGAGGTTTTTATTACTAAGATATAGAAATACAAAAACCTATCTAACTTTTTACACAGGTATCAAGGATTCAAAGATTCGCTCTCCGTCATTGCAGCCTATTTTTCTGACTGCGGAAATTCCAGTTTGAGTCATATTTTTGCAGAGTTGATTATGGACAACTGGAGGAGAATTTTTGAAAACTGAAAGAGGCTTTTCTCAATGACGGGTTCATCTACAAAAACCTCTCCTGGATTGTACACAGCTATCATGATTCAAGAGATACAAAATCATAATTGTAGCCCTAATTTTCAACAGTCTAGTCCATTTTTCATGGCAGACAGTTCCAAAATTTAATGTAATCTCTACTATATTTAGAAATCCGACCTCCTAGGGAGGATTTCGACCTCAATACTTATATGAGGCATGATTGTAACATTTTGATGGGGGAGCAGGGGGCTCTTCTTCTGAGAAAGAAGAGGTTGGAACTTGAAACAGTATAATGGACATTCGATTTTAAAGCTTATGTACAGGCATATATACTGTTTTTTATGTTATCTTTTGCAGAAATGACTGTTTTTGAAGTAAATTATGATCTTTGAGCCTGTCTTATTTTAATTTATGAAGTGTATACTGTCAATATTCTGTCTATGCATGGTCTTAACATTTCATGTTGTGATTCTCTTGACTAGTATATAACTATGCCCCTATTCTGAAATGGAACTTGAGCTCTTACATTTGTAAGGTTATTATTACAGTCATTTTCTGTTCTTGTTTAAGTACTGAAACTTTATATACTCCCTGTCATTCAATTTTAAATATCTGACCTTTGTCATATATGCATTAGCCACCAAAACCTCATAGAATTACTGTGTAGATATCTTATGTCTACTATCTAAGATTTCCTTAAGCTTGACCCTAGCAGTCAGGGTTCAACTTTAGGGATAACACCACCTTTGTTCAGATCTCGAACTCCGAAGTCCGAAGCTGTAGTGGCAAGATGAAAGATTATTTTGACATCATGACTGGCTAGGTTGAGCCCCTTCATAGCTGTCTCAAATTTGTCGAAGCTAAGGTCGACTGCATCAGGACCAACAACAGGAACAACCCCACTGTCCTCCATGGCGTTGATGATGATAATGCCCTCTCTTTGATGACCATGCATGTTGTGGCTTTGGCCAAAACATTAAGTTTAGCCCCAAGCCTAGTAATTGAACTGATCATCATTTGTTGCATGTCCTCCATTTTACCCACGTGCTCCTGCAATTTCTCCAAATGCAACATGATTGCATGCTTCTCTATGCTATTGTTCGCCAAGGATTTCCCCATCAGGGTTTTTAAATGCCAATACAATGTGATTGTTTTCATATATCTTGTATCTCTCATAAGAGTAGCTCCAACATCGGCGATTCAATGTTTTGAAATTATGCTAGAATGTCCTCCAGATCAATTGTAACCTATTGTCATTGTGCATCCCAATTTTCACAACGAGCTATTGTTCGCTGGGTAGGAAGAGGAATGTCGACTTGGTCTGAAGCTCTCGCTTCCCCTGTTTCTTGGAGGACCCAGAGCATGTGGATTTGCTACGTCCCCCTTTGCTACCAACACTAATTCTTGTAGAGAGCCATGACACCAAATCAAAGCTTCCTACTAGAGAGTGAGCTCAGAAATAACTTGATCATGAATTCTTTGTCTCCCACTTTGTCAACACAACCCGAATTGGAAGAGGAAAATGCCCTTACTCTCACATAATTCCTAGAGGTGGCTAGTCGTTTCCTCTTGTTTGCAGGAAGAATAATTAAATCGTCGATTAGCATTCCCCAACCCACCTCCTCATTTCCTAAATTTGCCATCTCCCTAAGCTTATGATTCATTGTGGGCGTTATCAATGATGGCAGTGGAACGGGCCAAGCTTAAAATGACGTGATCTACCACATTCTCATATCTGACCGAGGTGACAAAATACTCACAAACAAAGGAGGGTCATTAAGGTCGTTGGTGGGTGGATGCATGGGGCACGCGATGCCCTGTACCACAACATCCTCTTCGCCTCCACGTAGCAGATGAGCGAGGCTATGGATCATTGTAGTAGGGCACTCTAACCTAGGCTCATACTAAGCCACTTTCCACATCATTGTCACCCAAATGAAGTAAATTAAATTTAATACTAGCAATTGCAACTTGGGGTGCAATAAAAGAATGTTGTAATTGAAAGTGAAATAAGTAGATGCAACAACATAATATTAGAATGTCTAACCATTAGAGTTTAATCTTGAATGTAAAAATATGAGAGTAAAATGGGTATTGACAGTGTATGGGATTGCATATATGTTAACGAGCCTTCACATGAAAAGTAGAATAGTAGTTAAGGAGAAGGGTATAATAGGATATTTTGGAATCCGAGCCAATCAAATCCATTGCTCCATTTGACCGAAATTCGGACTATAAGCCCATCTCCCCAATGGGTATCTAAATATAGTGTAATCTAATGCTATAAATAGAACGTTGGAAGCATGAACTGAAAAATCTTTTTATAATCCCAATTTGTGTTATTCCCCTAAAACAATGATCATAATATTCCACAAAACTCATAGAATACAATTGTGGAATAAGGTAAGGGTGGAACAAAGCGAAGGTACTTGTTAGTTGTCGATGCCAAATGACTAACTCTGTAACATTGAGCCCACCCTGAACAATATCCAGAAATATATGCAGAAAAATAATACTCATATTTATGAAGGCAAATCTAATGTTTACAGGACCCAAGAGTTCAAAGGTGCTTGTGCCATGCATTCTGAGTTCAATTGATCAAGAAGTTGTTTGATTTATATGGTCCTTGACAAGCTGGGTTTGTCACAACAACGACCCACAATTCTAAAGTGTTGTCTAGTTGGCTGAGAATCTTGTTTTTCATGCATGCACCAAACAATATGAGGTGCATTCAACAACTCATTGGGGACTCAATTGTTTGGCTGGAGTATTGCACTTCATAAAATCAAACTGCCAACACTTTTAAAAATACCTTGACTAAAGCCAAGTTCATCTCATTAGAGACAAATTGAGACTCAGGGGGGGTGGTTTTGTGTAGCAATCTTCTCGTGTGTTTATTCCCAAGTAAACATGGTTGGGGGAGGATGTTAGTGATAGTATTTACTTGGGTCATTACTATATGTAATGTAGCATCTTTATTTATTTTTAGAATAACAATTTCGTAACCCTTATGCTAGTTGTCCATCTCAATAATGAGATTATCATGTCAGGGAAACATGAAGGAACCGATTTTTTGTTTTTGCAAAGTTAAAAACTTTGGGAAATCTTTATAATCTTAAGAATTATTAATTATGAAGATTTTGCAAAACCTTTTTAAAAGTTTAGAAATTCCCAAGGAGATATCTATTACATAAAAAAGTGAAATATTCCTTTTAAAATGTTTTGCCCCTAAGTTGTAAAATTAACCAAAAGTGGAATACAAGACCTTAAAATTTTCTCCTAAATTTGATTATGGTCATTAAATGTGTTGGCTATGTAGTCTTGATCTTATCTTGTTTACCAAATAATACACAATCATAGCTGGTGTTATACCACGCCATATAATATTATATTATAAACTAATATATATTAATTATAACAAATGGCGATAAAACATGTCCCTCTTTTTAAAGATGTTTTCTGAGATTAATGATAATGATACATAGTTTGACACATCGATCTGTCTAAAGGCAATCTTTATTCAAGTTATTTGTTGGCAAGACTATTGAACTGAGTTCTATCATTAGGATTCCAAATATGTCTAGGTCAAATTGAAACTCTGATTGTTTGAAGTGTAAGCAGATCATCACCTACAAACAAAACAATGTGGATGTTATGAGCCAAAACTTGAATCTATTTTTTGTTTATCTGAAAACTGATATCTACTAATAGCAACACATAATAGAAACAAAAAAAAGTAGTAATAATCTTAAAAACCAGCAACAGCAGATTCAACATTAGCAATAGATTGTATAGCAGATATGATAACAGAAGAAAAACCAATAGTCGTTATGAGTAACAACACTTGAATGCTCAAAATCCACAGCAGATAGAGTCTAAAACTTTCTCCAGCTTGAGAAGTTATGGATGCTTATTCCAAATATTCCTTTCCAGACAACGTGCAATATTACACTTCATTGATACGCCTACTTTTATGCCTAAGAGCATTTTTTATGGGCCTGAGGATCTCATGAACAAGAGGGACGTCAACGTAAGCATGCAGTAGTAAAATTATTTATAGGTTTTTTAAAAATGGTTTTTATAGTCTTAAACATCACTTGCAAAGTTGCAAACTACACAAAAATTAATCATTCTCAGTTGTCAGTTTTTACTTTTTTTTTCCCTCATAAAGAAAAAAATGATAATTTTGTTTTCCTGATTTATTTTAATTTGCAGTTTGAAGGCTACCTTGATCGAAATAAATTAAATTTATATCTATACACAGATTTGTTTTTAAAGTGTAACAAATCTCTCTCTATATAGTTTGTGTAACAAGTTATTATCATGTGCTGTATCTGTTAAATTTTTAACAAGTTTCAACAAATGCACCTAGTTTCCATATTTTGCAACGGGAAGACCTTCATGTTAACATTCGGAAGCAACAGAATCCCATTCTGCTAACTATTTCCTTCTTCGCTTAAGTGTGTGAGGTTGGGGTGAGATTATTTCTTCGGAGAAAGGGGAAAAAAGTTATATGATGAAATTTGCAGAGTTCATAAAACATCTGTTAATGAGGTTAGAGGAATATCCATCACTCTTAGATGCAAAATGTAAAAAATATGTAAATTAATTTCCTGTTATGCTCCATCCATTTGCATACTCTTTCAATAACCTGCTCGAAGAACTCTTGTAAACCCAATAAACAAAAATTGCATACTCCTTTCTGCATTCAAAACAACTGAATCTAAAACTCATGAGAAAATTGAATCTTTATAAGGGCCTAGTAGATAGTCCATGTCATAATTAATGTGAAGCTTAGCACATGTATTAAGTCATAATTGTGCAGGATTACACACAGTAGAAACCAATGAGCTAGATGAAGTGCGGCTCATAGAAATGCAACCTCAACGATCACATAGTTAGATAAATGTGTCCAGCCACAATCATGGCAAAAAACAGGGTATAGTTTTCTAGAAGTAAAATATGAAAGGAAAACCACAAACCAAGGAAGTTAACTAAATTAAAAGGAGTGTCTCAGCTGACATGTACAAAGAAAAGAGTAGCCAAAATAGCACTTAACTTGCAATCAATAAGCATTAAAATAGCACTTACATGCAAACCATGAGCACTATTTAGCAACATACATAATGCAGATCAAATTTGAAATATGTAATGTTTGGCGAGTACAATGGCTGGGTCAACTTTGTGTCTCCCATGCACATGAATGTTCTCGTAACTATGATGATGGATATTTAAAATTCTTCTTGTGTGTCGTCGTCAACAAGGTGACTTAAGGAAACTTTAGCCTTTTTAGGCTAAGGACCAATATCCGCTGCTTCCTCATTTCTCGCTGTTTGGCCCTTTCTGATGTCTTCCTTTCCAGCCTTGGTCTTTGCACTCAAACTACCACCTTTACGTATTTGAAACTTCACCACCTCCAGGTGAATTCCCTGGACAGCATAATGGAGCGCTGACATGCATTTGCGTGTACGAGCATTGACAGAAGCTCCTGATCTTAAAAGAATGCGAACAATTTCCAAATGTCCATTCGGTGAAGCAAAATGAATGGCGGCCATGTCATCCACTGCAGCTATTCGAACATCAGATTTGTGATTGCAAAGGAATTCTACAACCTCTCTATGGCCTGACCAAGCCGCTAGATGTAACCTACACAACATTAAGGAAAACACATAAATTTTGAAGGTTGTGAATATTAATATTGACCCTACTTATTTTTACTGCAAAAGTGATGTTGATATTTATGTACTTAATAAGTTAATACCCATATTTATGTACTTAATAGGTTAATACCCAAAAACACATAGCAACCCCTTACACACAAAAAAGAGTCTGCTAATGAAATAATGAACAAATAAAGGAAGCAATAAGGGCTTCAGATAATCAGGCAAACTCTAAAAAATATATATAAACAAATGGCTACACCATGTCCTATTAAAAAAGAGAAACTAGATGTCGAACCCATCGATCCCAACGTATTTCATTGCTTCGAGCTGTTGTGCAGAAGAGGGAGCTTTTGTGGAGAAGAGGGAACAAGTGTCTTCACCAAATGTGTAAGTGGAGGCAAATGTTGGTTTAGAGATGTACAAAATTTCTGGCAATGTGTTGTTTGTACAGTATTATTATTTTTTGAATAATTTGAATAAAATAATATTATCTGGCTCATGCACCAGGCCACGTGTCTTTTGCTCCACATTCCCATAAGAATTCACCCAAAACCCTATTTTCCCATATCCGACTCATTTTCTTCCTCCAAGATTTGTTTTTGGTCTGCAGGTTCGCTATGTTTTTGGCCCAAAACCCTATTTTCCCATATCCAGCTCATTTTCCTCCTCCAAGATTTGTTTTTGGTCTACAAGTTCACTATGTTTTTGGTCTGCAGGTTCGCTACACACCCAGAGTTTCAACTAAAGGCTGAGACCGTTTTGGATGACTTCGGTTGCAACATCCTGCTCAGGTTTGCACTTCGTTTCACATGATAATTCATGTCCATAAAACCCCGATGAATATTTATTTCATTTTTTTTGAAAGCATAGAGTACTGATTCTGCAACTTAAGTTTCCCATGTCATTACAGACCAGAATAGCGAGTTACACTCCAGACCATCACCGGGAATAGGATAGATAGAGCCGCCCACCAGGAATAAAGAATCGAGAAGACCGTCATGAATCAATATAATGGGCAAGGATGTAATAATAGATGGGGGAATAGGATAAGAACTGTTTGTCACCTGCTTGCTGGTAACCAAGTTGGAAAGTCTATTCTCTAGAGTTTCATTTGTTTAAGGATCTTATATATTGCTCTGAACTGCTTGGCATTGCGAAGGGATTGAATTAATGCTTCGTAAGAGGTGGAGTTTATATGAGAATACCCTGGTTGTTGTGCTGCCGAGTTGAAGAAGCAAAGAGCGAGAGCATGGCGGTGTTGAAGACCGGGATGCATAATGACTTGTGCGACGTGAGAAGGATTGAGGAGGTCCCGCACCTTCCCAGTGGTCAATTGTTGCAGAGAAGTATAGTTGTAGTCGCTGATGGTCAATTGTTGCAGAGAAGTATAGTTGTAGTCACTGATAGCATGTAGTTGTAGTCGGGCAACCGACTGTACATTGAGGTGGTGGAGGAGGAACGCTCGGAGAAGGAGAAGTAGGTGTGCATTGAAGGAGCTCAGGTGGACACGTCCTTCGACGGATCGATGCCACGATCAACGGATAAGCTGCTCTCAATCGTCGAACGAAGGATCCAACGGCTAAAAACCAATAAAAAAATATTAGGGGAGTCGACTCCCACTTGTTGAAACACCTTACGGCATAATTAATATTTATGTCATTGAATTTAGTTATGAAATTTAGAAAGTTTCTCAGCGGAAAAAATAATCTCCCTGCTATTCCGAAGGAATCAAGGAAAGCTAGTCAATACATAGGGGCTCAACAAGAGCATCATGTCACTTACAAGAATTAAACCTAGGTGGGGAGTGTAGCAATCATTCCTCCCAACCACCCAAGCTACATCCAATGGACATGAAATTTAGAAAGTTTATATATATATATATATATATAGTTGAATATTTAAATTAATTTTAATAGGGTGAAAGAAATATATTAAGAATTAATTTTAAAAGGATAATGAAAAAATATTAAAACTTAATTTTATGTTATAAGGGTTGGTCGTGGATTAAAATCTCAAAGTTGTTATAATCGGTTACCAGCGCATCTTCCATGAAGGTAAGGAAGTAAGTTCACGACTTAGAACTTAGAGGCAACAACTTCTTATTGGACATATTGTTCTTCCATCCAATATTAAGGCTAGCCTAAAAATGGACACTAAAGCTAACTAAAAAATAAGTTATTTCAAGTAACATGATCTATTTTAAATAATGATAATGAGTCAACTCATATTCATAAAAAGTAACCAAAAATAATTATCATCGTTATCAACAAATAAATTATAATAAATATTATTACTTCTAAAAAATTCTTTCATTTCTTTAATAGAAAAATGGATGAGTGGTGATTTACTAATGAGTAAATAAAAGTTGGTAGCATCCTGCAACTAGTGCACAATTAAATAACTAAACTCTTAATTAAAAAAGGATCGCTCCTTGATTTTTTTAATGGATATAAAATTTAAAGTTAAAACTTTGTAACTATGAATTGATATTCATCACAAATCTTATAAGTTTTCTCACGAAAAGAGGTGCACCCTTCAAATCTTCATAACGAATATAAAATTTAGAAGGGTGAATATAAGCGATCTTTGTTTTCACATGGCCCTGGTGAGGTCCGGCTTACATTAATTTTAAAGACATGGTACCAGTGATGACATGTGACAGTTTTAAAGAATTTTGATTTAAAAATTAATTTTAATTATTTTAAAATTTTGATAAATAAAACCGGGATTTATGTCCAGTCAAAAATAGTGTTAGCTAATAAAAAAATCAGAATATATTATTTTTAAAAATTATTTTAATTTTCTAAATATTAAGTTTAATATTACATTTTTGCAAAATTTTATATAACATTGTAAAAAAATTGTGCGTAGAAAATCAAATTAATAGTAGTCAATGCAATTTGACTACTTACTGATCAGCATATTCCTACCTTGGCAAGGAATGATAATAAGTATTTTTCTCAATCAAATATTTTTAAATATAAAAATTATATGATGTTTGAGATGTTTAAACTCAATTTTTAATTAATTATAATTAATAAAAAATTGCAAAGCACAATTCAATCACTTGAAGGTTATTTACTTTCATTGTTATGACATTTGGTTCTCTTCCCTATGATATTATAATCATTAAGGAAAGCTTGTTTTCTAATACATTATTTTTCAATTTTACATTAAAGTATAATGTTGTTTTTACTAAGGTTATATTAAAATTATATTCAATTATTTACTTTCATGTGTTTTTTTTTCTTTATTGTAAGTTTTTTTAAATATTTATTTTTAATTAATATTAAAATAAAATATTATTGATATTAAAATGAAAAACTTTATTTCATTTTATGAAAAGTATGGAAAGAGCGAAACAAGCATATATTCACTGGCAAAATTAATACTTGGAAGACGGTTTGGGGGCATATCCAATGTGGGATCACTAAGACTTTGCAATTAACTATGTGGATTGAACAGGATCTGAACATTCTGGCAAATGAGTTGCATATTCTACATACCTGGGGTATTAAGGTTCTCCCTCGTATTGTTGGTCACCTCCATCCTGGTCGTAGTTCGCCTGACAGTCCGGTGGTATGGTCTCCACCATTACAGGGGTGGCTTAAGCTGAACTTTGACGGGGCATCGAAAGGTAACCCAAGGAATGTAGGGTATGGTGGTGTGCTGCGTGACGATCATGGCAAGGTTATGTAAATTGTTACTATGGACATCTGGGACGCGAAACCAACAACGTAGTTGAATGTGAAGCCATGTTGCAAGGCTTATGCATTGCGGCCCGTCGTGGGTTAAGCTGCTTGATAGTGGAGGGGGATTCGAATATGCTGATTTAGCTTGCCATAAAGCTTAATAACAGGACCTGGGCAACCAAGCTGGCACCTTCGTGGAGATTGGCGTGGCGACTAACGTGTTTGGGCAATCTCATCGCGTCTTTCAACTCTGTCACCTTTCAGTATGTAAGGAGGAGTGCTAATTATTTGGCTGACGTACTGGATAACCATGGCGCCAGCCACCAAAATGAAGGATGGGAAGGGGTGGCTTTGGAAATTCCGTTGGGCACGTGTTGTAACAAATGCATGATGATTGTCAAATGTGACCGAGTTGGTAAGGTGCCCACAGTTGGTGGCAGCAGAACATTAAAACCCGATGGTATGTAATAGTTGGTACCCTACTCTGGGTGGTTTGGACAAATGGTTTTCTGGTAACCTTGATAACTGGGTCACTGCTCGGCCATCCATATATTTCCCATCATTTGGGACTATTATGGTAGGAGATATGGCACATGAGAAGGTAATGGCAGATCGACCTCTCACGATTCAGATGGGTCATACTGATAAGGGTTCTGCGGAGGTGACGAGGGAACAGGACATGAGGAATTATTACAGAGTCTGGATAATTATGATGGTTTTAATGGCTGTAGGGGGTGGCTTCCCTTTAAATTTGACATTCAGGGGGTGGTAACAGTAACAGTGGTTACAGTCTGTATTACGCTGGTGCCTGGTGGAGTTTGTTGGTGTCCAGTTGGGGGGTGAAGCGGAATAGTAAGAGTGTTGTGATCATGCCGCCGAGAGGGAGACCTGTCAGGAGAGGTAGACGGGCTCATGGTGAGCCGAGTAATGTCGGTAGGGGCAATTTGGCCCAGGCTAGTCCCAGTCGGGATCAATGGAGCGCTGCCGCGACGTCTATCTTCTTTCGTCGTTTTTTTCCACAGGATGTGCAGTGGGAGGTGGAGGAATTGGAAGAGAACTTGTGGCATATGGTGGGAGAGCGGGAGCTGCCTGCGGAGGCTATTGCAATGTCTGAATGGTTTCACGACCCTAGAAATACAAGGGGTCGGATGGCTCTGTATAATCGGGTCGTTGTGATGCTGTGGGTGACAAAGACTCTCATTGCCCAAGTTATAGAAGCTCGTGTTGACATATTGTCTGGCTCTCAGAGGATGAAAAAACTGGAGGGCCTCTGCAAGGACCATGCTGATGAGTCGAAATGGATACACATGAAGCTGGACGCGATGGCGGCTGACATGGGGATCTCGTTCCTTACCCGTCCTAAAAAAGTGGAGAACCCTAGAGAGATCAATCTCTGTGGTAAGGGGGAGGCCGTGGATGCGCCACCAGTTGTGATTATCGAGGACGAGGCTATTCCGACTAGTTAATGTCTTTCCCTCTATGCCTGGTCTCTGTCTGGGTTTTACTGGTTCGGTGTGGTGAATTTCGACTGGCATTGGCATCGTCTTTTCTCTGTTGTAGCTAGTTTCGGTATCCTATGTAATTCCTTTTTATGGTTATCAGGTGTTGGGGTTTGTTCACTAGGTGATGTCTGTCCTATCAACATCCTTTCTGTAATGGGGGTTTGGCCTCTCGAAAGTATGGGGGTTTGGGGTAATACATGTAGTTTTCCGGTTGATGGTAGATTTCCGATTGATAGATCGTAAGTGGTTCTATCTTATTAGATCTATTCATGATTGTAATGTTGCTGATCGTTGTTTATGGATGTGGGATTATGCTGATACGGTTAGTTTTGATCTTTGTGGTGGTTGCTTAAGCACCCAACTTTTTGTAAAGATGATGAATGTACTTTTGATCCTACTTTAATAGAATGAAGGTCTTTTTTGCTTTAAAAAAATGAAAAACTTTATTTATTATTATTATAATTAATATATATATATATATATATATGATTGATAGAAACGGGAATGATTTATATTATATAAACAGTGGGGTTACCATTGGCCTAGATACATCGATAAGCTTTTGCATTGTTCGTAGAGAGAAGTTCAAAATCCAACAAAATATCTCTTAACCCAAACCTATCAACTTGAACTACATCTTCTAATCCCATAACCAAAATTTAGAAATAAGACATTACATACATCATAATCTTCGGCTGTATTTAGCAGGACCATATACATAGATATACTAAAAGGACTGTTGAAACTATCAAAAAAGACAGGAACATAATTCATTTGCCTCTTTTCCCCGGAGCTCCAGAGACCTGTGAGGATTCAGCCGACGTCGCTTCCTTTTCGAGCTGTCTTTCCAGAGTTAGTTGTCCCACTTATATTTCAAGATTAATTATCCGATCTTCCAGTGCTATTTGGTTTTCCACCTGATGGTTCATCCCCTGGTTTACCATGTCTTCCAGGATGTATGAGATCCATGTCATGTTCACCATTTTCCAAATTGGAACCCAGGTACTTGTTCCCAAGAGTTTACGGGATTGCAAAGCAAATGGGTTTTGCCATTTAATGACAAATGCACTTTGCTCAGAAGGGTGGCTTTATTAGCCGCTCTGTCGGCCCCACTATTCATATCCCTTAGGATGTGGAAAAATTGGATTTTGTGAAAGAAGCGGATCAAATTCTTGATCTTTTGGAGAATATTTCAAAGTCTCATGTTTTGAGGCAAGGAATGGGAGTTTATAGCATTTATTATCATCCTCGAATCTCCGAATACTAAAATGTCAGTAATTCCCAGAGCTTTTAGTTGAAAAAGCCCTTGCCACAACGCCAAAGCTTCAACTATATTATTAGTGTCTTCACCAAAACCCCAAAAAAACTTGAGTTTAATCATTTCATCAAGATTTAGAATAATCCCTCCCCCTCCAACTGCCCCTATAATTAATATATTAACATATATTAAAAATATTTAATAAAAAATATTTTAATTAAAATAAAATGTTGTTAATATTAAAATTGGAAACTTTATTTATTATTATTATTAATATATAACATATATTTATGTTAAAAATATTTAATAATAGAAATATTTTACGTGGGAAAAGTTCTACCCATACTTGGTTATCTAAAAGCATTCAATATAATATACCATGCTTTTCCTCAACACTAGTCATCTTATCATTGGATATTTTAATTAATAAAATAAACTTGTTTTTAAATACATTTCCTTTCAATTTTCAATTAACACTAAAGTGAGGTGTTGTTGACATTAAAGTTATAAAATCCCTCTCTATATAAAAAAAGTTACATTCTTTATATGTCTTTAATTTCAAAGCATGTTAATTCAAAATCATCTTAAACACACTCCATACAAAATTTGAAAAACTCTTACTTTGAGTTGTTTCCTATAACATGAGTCTGATAAAAGTATTACTTCCAGCATAACAGTTATCTATAGTGTTGAGCCTCATACAAAAATAAACTAGTTCATTTTAGAGCCAGATTTGTATTATCTATATTCAAGAGATCCAAAAAAAATTCTAACTTTTCAGCAAAAAACATATCAGTCTTTTTCCACACATATCAATCTTTGAGCTTAGATTTCACGAGATAGAGCATGATAATATCCATTTATTATCTTGTTTTGAATTTTTGTTATATGCCAAACTCCAGCCTGCATAGAAGTATCGGCTTTTGCGAGCTCATCAACCATTGAGTTTCGCTCCCTAAAAACATGTTCAATGGTTACTTTACCAATCATAGATTTTAGTCTTAAAGTCTCCTCCAGAAGGGTTCCTAGCAACAAGTTTTGGATTTTATTCTTCCCATTTACTCACTTGACTACATTTTGAGAATCACCAAATATCTGAATGTCTCCAACTTCGTTTTCCACTGCCAAACAAAGTAGTAATCTTAACACACTAAGCTTTGTAAAATTATTCGATCCATTACCAAGGCCAGCTTTGAATTTAAGGCAATGCTTTTCATAAATGTAAATCATACCTCTTGCACCACAAACCCGAGGCTCCCCCTATGCTGAGCCATCAAAATAATCCCACGACCTATTAAAATCAATTTCTTCATTTACCACCTGCCTAACTTTTATCTTATTTTTGTCCCGAGGAAAAAAACTAAGGATACTCAAACTTTGCACTGTACATTGAAAAGGAGGAATATGTTTATCCTCAAAACAAGAGGCATTTCTCGGTAGCCATATTCCCCAAGCAATAATAAGAGGAAGGGCTCTATAATATTCATAAGCTGGATTGGCACACCAAATTTTCAAACAGTCCTCAACTGTATCCCCATGCCAAAGATCTCCAATTTTTAGTTTCATCTCAATATCTTTCCAGACTGTTGTAGAATAAGGACGATTGACTGCCAGATGAAAGTTTGGCTCTTCTGCCTCCTTACATAAGTAGCATCTCCCAGGATCATGGAGATTTTTCCGTTGAAGGACATCCCAGGTTAATGCTTTGTTCTTAAGTAAAATCCTCATAAACATATTTGCTTTTGTAGGACAATTTAACCTCCAGACTGCCTTCCACCACCAACAAAATACATGTAACCCTTCATCCCGAATCAAATAATTATAGCCAAGATTTGGATTATAAACCCCTGATGGAGAGAAACACCAAGCTAGTGAATCATGAAAATTCTGAATTTTGACATTACTAAGAGATAGATTTGATAAGAAACCTTTCCAAATTCTACTATCTTCCCCACGAAAACCAAAAAGTTCAGCATCTAACCAACCTTGTCCCATAAGTGAAGAAACATTAATGTCCATAATAGAATTTAGAGTATAAAAACCTTTGTCCCTTATAATATGAATAGTGTGATCCAAAAGTTTATGGCCATGATCACTGCCCACCAAAGGGTCTTCGCCCAGACGAAAACTAGAACCATTTCCCACCTTCCATATTAAACTTGGACCAAATCAGATCAAAAGCATGAACAATTGCCTTCCAGCTTAATGAGATATTTTGAATTGATTTATTCATGCTACAAATCCAATCAACAATTGAGAGGGGGCATTTGGTATCCATGTATTCATCTAGTATACCAGAATTGCTTCTAGGACAACTTTCACCAAAACCATTCTACCTCCTCTAGAAAGCCATCTGTGACTCCAATTTGTTATACGATTCTCACATATATAAAATTTAATAAGATGAATTAGATCCAATACTTGTAATAAGTGAAAATGTTCTACTCAATACGTGCTCATTCAAAATTATTCAATATAGTATACCATGCCTTTCTCAATACTTAGCATCTTCCCTGGTGTGTTGTTGTTCATATATATGTCTTTGTGCCACACCTTTCTTAGCTTCATTCACATACTTATTGTGCTACCACCCAAACAACTAAACTCTTCCACTTGTTCCCTTATTTTGTCTAATTTTTCCATATGCATGTCTTTATGACGCACCTTTCTTGGCTTCATCCAAAACTTATTGCACTACCATCTCCCCCAAAATAATTGAAAATGCAACCAACATAATTAGACAAAACTTGAAAATCCATTTGCCAAAGCATAACTAGGCACGACTTGAAAACCCTTCCATTGGGTGTTGTAGTTAATTTCACATACATGAAACCTCCATTAGCATAAGAAGATTAATGTCTCAAGATTGCCATTCAATTGGTCTTCATATCCGCATAAATGGCAACTTACCCAAATAGCAAAATCAAGAAATTGGATATTCAAATTGTATTAGGTTGCTATTTATAATTATGTTTGAATCCAATAGATTAAATCTTTCCACCTACCAATACATTTGAAAGAATGGGTATTGTGAAGTTAATTTGGCAAGCATTATCCACTAGGCAACAAATATGCATTGTGAATAATGTTTTCTTATTAATTCAAGATAAGGATAGAGAAGAAAAGACAAAAAAAAGTTAGAATTTATTAATCAAGGAGGAGAGAGAAGAAAAGACAAAGAGGTTAGATTTTATTAATTGTATCGGTAACGTTGAAGAATTTAGCTACTTTTTGTAGGCCTTCGAGTTCGGATACAAATTGTTCCATATATGCCCAAGATTCTTTAATTCTATAATAATCAAAAGTTCAACAATTGTGAAATGAAGGTCAAAAAGACCAATGAATATACACATTAACTAATCATCTCATAGAAATTGGATGGACATGCTTAGCATTTGTCTAACATTTTATATTTGATTGTTGAACACATGGCTCACATTTATCTATATTGATGGTTTGGTGCATGCTCGAGACAGTGACACTGGTCCACTTATCTAGCATTTGGAAGATAAATTAGTGATGTGTTTAAGTGGTCATTAATAATAGACATAAGGCATATTGCGGTAATAGAAAGATCAATCCTCGGAGGTTCATATCTTAATATCAAGGATGAAAAAATTAGATAAGTGCACGTGACTGGGTTGTTAATATTTATGAAATATTCACACCTAAAACAATTTGTCACCATGAAATTTCATGGGTTTGAAGCACATCGTTGTTGTGTAACTTGTTGTTTATCAGCATCCACACCTACCCCATTGTGGTGGGAATTTTCAATTAACTATAGACTAGTTAAACCATCCTCTCCTTTGTTTTACATATTATGAAATCCTGACTAATGCATAGTTGTTTATTGACTATAGTAGGGTAATGAGTTTTTAGACCAATGAAATCTAGAAAGGTCTGTGAAAGAAAATGACTTTAGTACCTCACATAAACAAGTAGTGAGATTCAATTCCTTCTGAACTTGGTACATTGTCGGCAAAGAAGATTAGGCGACTGGAAATGGATGATTTGGTCTTGCTGCGGAAGAGGGATCCTCTCCCGGTTAAACTTCCCAAAGAAGAATCCCCAGATTCCGAAATTAAGGGTTGCCCAATCAACGAAGAACACAAAGACTCTTCTCATGGTGCACATCCTAGCTAGGCGATGCTCTGGTGCTTCGAATACTTCTTGTGTTGTTCAGTTTTTCTAGTATTATGTTTTAGATAGTATGCTTTCTAGTATGCCTTATAGATCGTGGATAGCTAGTCAGAACTTTATGGTTTCTTACTGCTAATGGGCCTGTTTTCCCTCTATTGGGAGGGCTTTATTTTTTGAACTTGACAGTCCTGAAAGTATTTTTGCATGGTTGCCATGGTGGTTTCACCTTCTCAAGCCACCTTAAAGCATGATGAAAGAATGACTGTAATTTTGTTCTTTTTGTTTTATATATAATATATAGATACTCTGCAGCTTTACAAAAAAAACAAGTAGTGAGATTCAAACATCAACCATACGTGGAGTATTAAAGTGAAGTTTGCAAACACATGGTACTTCCATTTTCCAAATGTAGTGAAAGGGTATAACACTGAGACCAACCTTCAATATAGCCTACGAGTATATGGAAATAAGGATTAGTCAGTGGATTGATTGCTAGGAGCTCTAGATCAATCCTTAAATGCTGGATTGAAATCTAGCATATTTCCTTTAGATTTAGTTTATTTTTCACTACAAGCTTGAAAGGACCATAGTAAACCTTCCATTTCTTTCCCTTAGCTACTCCTCACCCATACATAGAACAATGAAACACACGTAATGTAGATCCTTGGCACGAAGGGAATTTCATTGTTTGGTCATGTTCAAGGGTACATGAGCACCACGAAAGTCGACGAAGAAACGATCAATATGTAAAAGAAGAACTACAATGGGTGGAGAATCATAAGTTATAAACTAACAATTTGTAGATTAATGCACAAAATCGTGGTGCAAAAAAAACATATGCAATGAACAAACCATTATCATACATGTAGAAAGTAATTACTTATATATGACTCAACGAGTGACTCCCCTCATACTTTGAGATTCTTGAGTTTACATAGATTCATTTTCTTTTATCAAAACCCATACATAGATTCATTTTCTTTTTTCTCAAAACCCATAGACCTATCATCCATTGGAAAATAATGATAGAAGGTCACCATTGAGATAGTAAAACAATTCTCAAATAAAATAATTTTAATTATATTATAATTTTAATTTTTATTAACATTATTAACATGAAAACCTCTCTTTAATTACTTAGACATTCTCATTTACCCACTTAAAAGGTATGATAACAAGTGATATAATACCAAGTGATATAAAACCAAATGCTTACACCACCATGACAATTAAAAAAAAAAAAATTAAGAGAAATATAATTTAGAGTTCATCCACTATCACATTGAGTATGTTTGCATAGCTATGACATATCAAGGGAATAAAACACTCATACATTGTAAATTAAATATCAAATTAATATGGTGTACTTATTTTTAGTCTATTACTATCACGTTGAGTATGTTTGCATAGCTATGACATATCTCAAGGGAATAAAACCCTCATACATAGTAAATTAAATATCAAATTAATATGGTGAATTAATATGGTGTACTTATTATTAGTCTATTAAGGATAGATCAAACTATTGGGATCAATTGTAAATTAAGTATCAAATTAAGATGGTGTACTTATTATTAGTCTATTTAAGATAGATCAAACTAGTGTGATCAATGATGTTACTATTACTTATTTTAATTTAAATTTTATTAAATTTAATATATAATTATTGAAAATTTTAATATATTATCATTGAAGAAATAAATTTTATAATCACATTTTAATAAATTTATATTTAATAACTAATTTTCCAAATCCATAAATCCATAAATATATAATAAACATCTAGGTCTTCAAGAGTTATAGAGGTTTTCGGCAGAGGTGCCCACTTTCCCCCCTTTTATTTCTTCTGATCATTGAAGGGTTAAGCCTTCTGCTAGGTAAAGCCAAGAACGATGGGTTGGTGAAGGATGTAAAACTGAAGAAGAATCTATCAGTTTCACATTTACTATTTGTTGACGATGTCATCATGTTTGGTGTTGACACTGTGGAGGAATGATGGGCATTTGCAGATATATTGGCTCTTTTTTGTACAATGTTGGGTATGCAAATCAGTCCAGGCAAGTCAATTTTTATTAGTAACGTGATGTACTCTTCAATTCTTAATGAGGTATTATCTTTTCTACTGTATTATACATCCAATCTGGATGAAGGTTTTAAATATTTAGGTTATTTTATTAAACCTAATTGCTACAGAATTCAGGATTGGAGATGGTTAATTTACAAGATTGAGAAGAGAATAAATCTTTGGATGTACAAATATCTATCTTTGGGTGGGCGTCTTATCCTCCTAAAGTTGGTGTTGAGCAGTATTCCTTTCTATTGGGCTTTGCTGGCCAAGATTCCTCTTTCGGTTTTACACAAAATTAATGGCTTAATGTTTAGTTTTTGTGGTCTGGAAACAAAGATGGGGGTCAGTATCATTTAACTAATTGGAAGTCATTGACTCTACCAAAGAAATTTGGTGGCTGGAATATCAAAAATGTTTTTTGGTTCAATACTGCGTTATTGATGAAAAGTTGTTGGCGTGGTCTGTTTGGAAATCATCTTTGGTCAAAGCTCCTTCATGAGAAATATATTAAAATGGATGTATATAGGTGGATTAGAAATCCTCCGGTGGCAGCAAAAAATGCATTTGCAATCTGGAGTGGGTTTCTGAATATTTTTCCTTGGATAAGCTCTCAGGTGGCGTGGAAAGTTGGGGAAGGTAAAGAAGTCATTGTGGGAATTGACCCTATTTTGGGTATAAAAAACAACTATCAATTCTCACATAGGTTACGGAAATATTTCTCTGAAATTGGTCTGGTCACATTGAATCAATTCAGGAGAACTAGTTATATGGTCCTGGATATTTCCTATTGGCTTACATCAACAGACCTTGGACTTAATGGTAGCTGGAAGGATGAGTGGATGGATTATGTTCAGCGTTTAAATCAAGTTGGGATTCGTCTTTCAGGTGATAAAGAATCTCTGGTTTGGAAGAAAAATTCCGCCATAGGCCAAGTAACTGCCAGTTCTGCATATTTGGCAATTGCTGAATTTTTTACAAAAGATCGGAGGAAGTGGTGGTATCTGGTTTTATGGAAGTGGAATTTGCCACTCAAAATAAGATGCTTCTTATAGCTTGTCTTTGATATTAAAATATTAACCTAGGAGAATCTTATTTAGCGTGGCAAACAGGGGTCGAGTTTATGTTTTTTGTGTAGGAATTCTAAGGAGACAATGAGCCATTTTTTTATGAATTGTGGATTCTCCAGAGTTGTTTGGAAGGAGATATGCCAAGAATTAAATATTAAGGATGATTGGTCAGTTTCAGACTTTGAGTCTGCATATTTGTTGTGGCAACAAAAGCATCGTTCTCTAAATATTGTGCCAGGTATTTTGGCCTGGATCCTATTGAAGGTTCGTAATGGTGCTATATTTCAGGATAATAAACCTTCATTGAAGCATACATTATTATCTTTCTGGAATCTTTTTCGCTTATATGCACATGGGTCTTCCCAGGAACAAAATATCAGAAGATTGAGTCCTA
Organism: Larix kaempferi; assembly: GCA_027924585.1. NCBI lineage: Eukaryota > Viridiplantae > Streptophyta > Pinopsida > Pinales > Pinaceae > Larix > Larix kaempferi. The sequence goes on along the minus strand of BSBM01000017.1, from coordinate 13,557,448 downwards.
TTGATTTAAATGAAATGGAGAAGGTGGTGGGGTTCTTTGATGGTGCTTCTACTTCTCTAAAATGTGGTGCAGGTTTCATTCTCAGATGTGTTTTGAATTTGACTCTTAAATTCTGTCTATCTAGTGGTTTGGGTACTAATACAAAAGCAGAACTGTTGGGACTTTGGGGTATACTAAAGGTGGCATTATTATGTGGTCTGGATACTTTGTTAATATTTGGGGACTCTCAAGTGGTCATCAATTGGGCTAAGAAGCATGTGAATTTCAGAAACATCACTTTACATCATTGGTGCCTCAGAATTTATGTCTTACTAAACTGCTTTCAGTCTCTCACCATCAAACATACCTATCGTGAGAATAATGATGTGGCAGATGCATTATCAAAATCTGTTATTGAAGGAGATCCAGGAGTACTCATGTGGGAAGAATGGGAGGAGGATCAACTTGTCTCCTCTGGCACATCTATGTCTTTTTTTTCAGAACTATACTAGTATTTTTGTTGATGATCTACAAGATCAAGTTTTGTAGTTCCTTATCAAAGCTTTAGGTTCATCTTGTGAGCTATGGAGGTTTGTGCTAGTATTTTGTTGTCCGATAGGTGGCAAGTATGTCTTTTGTAATGACAGAACTAGTTTTTTTTGGGAAGCTTGCAGAACTATTCATAATTTGGACAAGTTGTTTTGTACTTTTTGATTTCAATGAAATAACAAAAGTACGTTTTTTTCTCTGAAAAAAAAAACATTTAATATTAAAAATTGATGATGTATGAATGCACAAAACTCATAAATAATCAAAACAAGTGATTAATATGCTATCAAATGATTATATCTTGTCCTCTATTAAAAAATTTCCTAGGTCATTAGTGCTTAGTGCTTATTTTTATTTTTTTTAAGCTTATGCCATGACTTGCTTATTTTTATTTTTTAAAAGAAGGCAGCTCAATCAATGAAATTTAAATCGTGCAAGCCATTTATGATTTTTCATCGAGTGTTCAAGTATAAATTATATAAAAAGAATATATATGTTTTAAATATTCCTTGATATTCTTGTTTAATTTTATAGGTCAACGTTAATATTGTAATTATAATATTTTGGATCAAAATTTAAGTTTTAAATTGTGAATGAGATTTGATATCTAAGTGTTTTTATTATTTATTTATATAAATATGATAATATTTATATATATTATTATTTCTTTGAATAATTAAGCAATATTTTTGTTAAAGTGAAATCATTACTAAATAGGGTTGTTATTAACAAAGTCCTTGCTTTTAAAAAATAATAAAATTATTGTAAAAAAAATAGAACCATAAAAAATAACAAAGTCCTTGCTTCTAAAAAAATAATAAAATCATTGTAAGGAAAATGGAATCATATAATAGAAAAAGACTGCTTTCATGAGAAAATAGAAAAGGTAATTGGCAAAATCATTTGATAATGGAAACTTTTTATGCATTAGTTTTTTTTTTTTTTTTTAATCTTTATTTCAATGTTATAGCACTAATCAGCGTCTGAAAAAATTTTGTTAACAAAAAATACTTGTATTACACTTTACATATTTTAAATAATTAATGTTTCTTGCATGATAAATAATAGAAAAAAAATGAAAACAATAATCTCTTCCTACAAGCATAGACAAAAAACTAAAAATAATAGTTTAAATAGGTTTTGATGATATCAAAAGCTTTTTTTAGTAAAATGTATATATTAGATTTTTTAGTAAGATATATATGTTGATTTTTTAAGTGTTTATGTTTAGAATAATGATAGATTTTAGATTTTTTCTACAATTTAGAATTTAGATTTTTTTGTTTGAATATAAGTTATTATGATATATTATTTATAGAAAACTTTTTTTCACGTGTTTTTTAAAACATATTTAAACCTTTTATCTTTTCCATAGAAAAGCAATGAATATACCAATTAGTTATAAAATCATTTCAAACAAAACATTACATTTGTATTTTGGGTAAAATATAAATTTTGGATAACAAAAGAAAAAAATATTCCATATGCTATATCTATAAACTCTTAAGATGATTTATATTCATCGGGAAATTAATCACCTTCCTGCTATTCGAAGGAATCAAGGAAAGCTTGAAATACAATCATTACAATAAGGCTCAACAAGAGCATCATGTCATTTACAAGAATTGAACCTGGGTGGGGAGGGCAACAATCTTTCCTCCCAATCTTAATAGCATAAATAATACTATAATAAAATAAAATAAAAATGTTTTAGTGGAGGAGATATATATATATATATATATATATATAATATTTTAAATATTTTTTTTCTTTTTCATTTTTATAACCAAATTTAATGTTATATTTTTTAATCTCTATATATTAATTATATAATGATTGAGTAGATTGTGTAATGTGGTCATACCTTAATTATACAAAATAATAAATGTTGCCATTTATCCCACCCAAAACTAAATTTAATGTTATAATTTAATGTTATATTTGTTATCCCTCATTACTTTATGTTTTACAACTCCTTCTCAACTCATATCTTTGATGTACCTAATTCTATTTTTTACTAACTTTAAATCATATTAACTAATTTTGATCACTCATAAATATTAATATTAAATTGAAATAAAAAACATTATTGATATGCTTTGTACTTTTATTTATTTTAAAAAAATTTCATAACAATCTATGGTTTTTTCAAACTATTTAAAATTGTTCAAAATGCATAAGTTAAAGTAAAAACTTATTAGTTTATCTTATCATGCTTTGAATAAAGGCCATTCCTAACTTAACACATATCAATGAGTTCGTCTATTTTATTTCTTATCCATTCTTAAATTACAAGTACAATTCTTTATACTCAATCTAGATTGATCTTAATTCCATATAAAGTGTGAAGTGGGATCTAAATGTAACACATCTATCCAACATTAGGTTATAGAATGCACCTCTCAACACAAACAAATAAACATGTAATCTTTATGCACTTATTTTTATGATAAAAAAAAATTCCCTATCATCAAAATGATTGTAATGATATTGAAGAGGGATATAAATATTATTAACAATACTTAATACTTTTTATGGGAAGATGTTTTTTAAACAAATATGCTTCTTTTTTAAGTTGGAGTGGAATCAACGTCATCATGTTATTTTGGAGATTTTCAAATAAAATCTAAATATTGGATATCGAGAATAAGATATGACTTAGTTGTGGTAAACCTCCACTAATTTATCCTTAAACCACATCCCAATGTAATGTCCTTATTTTGACCCCATTACATTCAAATGTAAATGATGTAATATTGTTATAAAATCATGGTGAGGAGCTCAAGGCCAAGGCCCTGCCATCGATTTATTGATGCATATGGTTTGCATGCTAGCCAAGCACATTGGAATTTCAAACATCATGTAAATATGCATTTTAATAAAATACCCACAACTAGCTATGCAATGCAACAAGAGATGGGGGCAAGATTTTACAAGGAATTGGGAGGGAAAACATTCAAACCCTTGGAGCCAATCAAGTCAATCCAAGTGTCAATGAGAGAACCAATCAAACCCTCAACTACCCATGTTGACTTTTGTACCCAATCATTGATTTCTCCCAAGAGTTGGTTGAGGTAGTTAATACCTTGGGGAATGAGAGGTATGGCTGTCCAAATTCGGGTATGGGCAAGCCACCCTGCATGGAAAATCGCATTTGGCTTCTTGGGAAAGAAAGGAGCCATGAATTGCTCCCTCAAGCCATTATCCATCAACCAGTTTTGCTCTCTCACGAGTTGGGAGCTAGTTGGGCGTTTTTCCCCATCAAAATTATGTGTTTCCTTCACTATCAGTTGGGAGAAGGGCGTTTTCGTGTTGTATACCAGTGAGGAAGAAGGGGAATTGAATTTGGGTTCCATAGAGACCGTTTTGGTTGATTGAATGCTTAGTTAGTTGGGAGAGAATTCGTTTTCCTCCCTGTGAATGTTTTTCCCCATCCCACAATCCGTTTTTTGCTGGAAACGATTTGGGGAAATCCCATGGCCATCCTGTTTGTAAATCCCATTGTTAAAACATGTGTATCCATGCCCAATGACTGTGTTTTGTTGTGTGTGTAAAGAGTATGTTGGGGTATGGGTATGGATATCCATTGGTTTGGCTTGAGCTTGAGTGCAAGCATCCAGGGTTCAGATTTAGCTTGATAAACCCAGCTGTGGACTGGCTTGGCTCAGATGAAATGATTAATTGGTTGTGAATGAGCTTGAATGTCCCCTTTTCCTTGTAAGAATCATGCCCAACTCGGGGGTGGCAGTTGTGTTAAGAGAATTGATGAACACAACTTGCTTATGGTTGGGTGGAATGTTGCAGCGACATAGCTAGTTGCTGGGACGATTGCACAATGAAGATAAGTAATCTCTATGTGTATTTACTTCTGCAATGTTTAATTTGATGATTGTTTTGATATGCTGGATGAGCATGAATTGTGTGTGGATGTTGTTTTTAATTCCGCTGTGCATACTTGCTTGATTTGCATCTGCACACTCTTGTTTCTATTCATATGATTATAATGAATTTGGCTGAGATTATATGAAAGCCCAGAGAATGGCATCATGTTCCCTTCCTTGCATTGGGACCACGGGAGGGTACATTACACCCAACTAACAAAAAATTGATTTGGCTTAAGAATAACATAGGGTGGGCATGAGTCCATAATATGTACACTTGAGTAATCACCTCTCAATGCCATGCGTTTAAGATTTATCCCCATTGCCATCTTAAGGTGTAGGGTAAAATTTGTGGGAATGGAACTTGATCAATGCATTATGCCTTAAGCAGAATGTGAAGGTAGGCTTGAGTTCATAATATTTACACGAAGGACATCACCTCTTGGCGTCACAAGCTCAAACCCTACCCCTACCATAGTTACTTGAAGGTGTCAAGGAAATGCATATGGGAAGAAAACTTGGTCAATGGTGTTTGACTTATGGAGAATGTGTAGATAGGCTTGGGTCCATAATGTATGCACATAAATCATCATGTCCAACATCATAAGTTAATGCTCATCTCCAAGTGTCTCAATGGTTATTGTAAGGTATCTGACAAAGCCAATGTGAATACAACCTTGTTAATGGCATGAAACTATTAAATCCCGACTATTAATTCCAAGCCTATTAAACTATAGGGGAATCAAAATTCAACAAGCTATTGGATCACCAATAATCGACCATTAATTATTGCAAGATCCTCTAATATTTGACCATCCTATGATATTCCTCCTACATATGTATCCCATGGCCCATGGCACCATCCCTTCACTCACACTCTTTAACCTAGCCTTCCCAACCATAAATTTCTCCCATAATACTATCCTGTCTCTGGCATTTTTTAGGACATAAACTTATCTACAATGAATTTCTCCCTTGTGGTATCATCTCTTCACTTGTTTTCTACAACTCCGAGTTGCCTTCCCTATGATGAGCTTCCCGCACAATATCACCTTTTTTTCAACCGAAAAAAAAGTTTCTTGCTATTCATAGAGTGAATCAAAGAAACTACAAATTGCACTTATCCCTCGGATAGTGTTTCACCAAATTGCATTCAAAGTTGTTCCACACTACTACTGTCCATAATAAATACAAGTTAAAGACATTACAACCTATTTACGAGATTGTTTTTAAAGCATTCAGTCGATATTACAAAAATTCCATAGGACTATTAAAAAAACCAAAGAAAATAGGACAACAATGCCTCTACAGACCATAACCTATCAAACAAAGAGTGTAAAATATAGTACTAATGCAACCCACACTAGTAAATATGTAATTGTCCTTCTCCAATCAACATATTTCTATTGAATTCCTTGAAGTGTAATATTCCTTCTTGTAATCCAATGCCCCTATTGGATAAAATATCAGCCCGATTATTATATGTGCGTAAAATATGCCTGAAACTGATCGGGGGAAATTTGTGCTTAAGTTCTATAGTTCTAGCTTTCCATTGCTCCAAAGCTATGCCCTATGGAAGATTCTTACCGCTAATCCAGTCAGTCACCACCATTGAGTCTCCCAAAACATGAATAGGGTGAATTCCTCTATTTATTGCAAACCAGAGTAACCCCCACAAGCTAAGAAGCTCTGCAAGTGTGTTAGTCCCCTACCCACAACCAAACCAGAGGATTAAATATTTTTCCAGATTTAAGTGAAGGTAAGCTCCGACACCACTCTTCCCCCTCTGAGAGGCACCACCAAAAAAATCCAGGGAGTCTGGTCAGTAATGATAGGTGGGTCCCTATCCAATCTCGACGATATATGTCTTCCTTGAGTATACGAGGCAAAATAATTCAGGATAAGCCCAACAATAGTACCAAAGTGGTAATGAGCATTATCGAATAAAATATGATTCCTAATTTGCCAAATGCCCCATATAAAGAACAATAGGAAAGGCGAGACATGTGCCTCCTTCACAAACCAATTGAATAAACATGATTCCAATGTAGCAGCACTCCAACTGGCCGAAAGATTGAATTTGAGAAAAGCAACTTTCCATAATTCTTGTGTTTCCTTACAGGTGACCAAAAGATGGTCAACCGTTTATGCTTCCTGAAAGCATAAAGAGCAAAAAGTTGAGTGTATACCACATCTTTTGTAATAATTTTCTCCCATCATCTTATTATTTATGGCTAACCAAGTAAAACATAAGATCTAAGGACCTTCCGATGCTACCAAATAGGATGATAATCAATCCTATATGACGTTGTAAAGAAGTGATCAAATTTTCGCATCAATCCCTTTACTTTTGCTTTCCATGACCTAACCTCCATTTTCACAATCCCTTTGCTTTTGCTTTCCATGGCCTAACCTTATCTTCTTTGTCATGAATTTCTCTCATAAATAAACAACATGACCTTTCCTATCATATTTTCCATCGTGATGCTAATTCTTCATTTATGTGCTCCACGACTTAGTTTTAGATAGTGAGATGCACAATGGAGTGTTGACTTTTCTTCGTTACGGAGTTTCTAAAATAAGAGGATAAACTTCTCGTGCTGACGCAAACGTTTTGAAAGGGATATTTAGAAAACTTGCAAAGCCTGCCTTACTGTAAGGATCTATATTTACCCGTGATCACCTGTTGCATAAAAACTGCAAGGCCCAGCTAACGAGCAAATTGAGGAGATGGCGCCATGCGAGGATTATGATGGGACGGCTAAAGTTTAGCTGATCTCACAATAATCAGATCTCGGTCCATTTTTCCGAGAAGGCTCCGCATAGTGTTCCAAAAAACTGTAGACCTTTCAAAAATTTACAGTTTCCTCAGTACCTCGTCAAAATAAAACCCAATAAAATACCATATATCGGTTTTTGCCACTGAATTTATAATCAAATTCAATGCATGGATCCCCAATATCGCCGACAGAAAATGTCAGAAAATGGATATTTTAATTGCACGAAATAGACGGCCACCTCTGAAGTCCGATGCCCATTTCGTATGGATGGAGATCATACGTTATTTCGTTGAATTTATCAATCAAAATCTCAGATACCCATAGACTGCAGAGCCCATAAATTTGAATTGAAATGATCTTTCCACATTCGAGGTGGTGATGTATTTTCTAACAAACCCGAATTCCAAAATCTTCAGTGACGAGCACAAATTATCTTTTGAAGATCGAATAGAACACCCATTTCAGATCCACCAGTCTGAAATCGTCCAAGGCTTTGAATCTTGCTAAATCTGATGGGGTCCCAGTCTGTGCTAAATTTGGTGTACTTTTCCTGCGTTTCGAAGGCTGCCATGATTCTGGCAGAGCACAGTGAAGGCGATGCAGAGCTGGAGGAATTAGCAGCGCAATGTTTAGAGAGGGTTCCACCTTTACACAGCCGATTCACGCATACCACAAGCAGAAAAATGTACAGTTTTCTAATGGATGGCCCATTTGTTTACTGTGCCATAGTTGACGAAGCGCTCGGGAAACCACAGGCCTTTGTATTTCTCGAGCATGTGAGAGATGAGTTCAAGAAATTGTTGAAGAAGAGAGGCTCTGAAGGGCTCAGTTCGTGCTGTTTTGATGAAGAATTTGGTCCTGTTTATCAGCGCCTTGTGGCTCCTCTTGTGGGTGTTCCTCAAATAGAAAAGGATCGCTTGTTGGAGGAAGAATCGAAACTCCAACCTGCTAAAACACATCCAGCCCAGGTATTTATTTCTCCCAAAGCTTCTCTGCCCTTGTATGAGAATACCCAAATTCAGGATTTGAATAATGAGCCCCTATTGGGCCATGGAAAGAAGAAGAAGAAGGATCAGGTCACTGAGGTTATGGATATTATTAGGGAGAACGGCAGTAAGGCATTGGATACGGGTAATGGGCTTGAGGCAATTGTAGATGGTAACTGCTCAGGTGGGTTGTCATTGCAGAATAGTGCTAGCTTCAGGAGTAAAGGGCAGCATCTTGCTCAGAGAATGTGGTGGCGTAATGTCAGGCTGGTGCTGATTATAGATGTGGCAGTTTGCACAATTCTGTTTGGGGTTTGGCTAGGTATCTGCAGTGGATTTAAATGCATTTCCCAATGAGGGGTTATTGAACTCGTGCTGAGGATATCAGAACGGTGAAAGTTTGCCCATGAGAGACCAAGAGCTTGAAGATAAGAGAACAGTCCCCCTACCCCCATCCCCTCAAATTCAGCCCACTTTAGCCAAACTCTTTTTGAAATACATATGATGGAGTTTGATGTCCTAATAACGTAGGGCTGTTTGGATTCCCTTTCATGCTCTGAGGCCTTCTGGTGCTGCCTTCATACAAAATTAGATGGGCTTCTGTTCAATTTTACTTTCTAGGTTTCTACAGAGGCATTTGTGTATACATAATACATGTTGTGGTATAACGCCGATGCAATTCATTCTGTGTGATTTTGATTGGAGAACGCAATGTATTTGACAATCTAGAGCGCTTCTAAGACAGAAGAGTTTCAACCATAGTAAAACAATGCAGTGGGAATCGCTGGCTTTAGAGGTAGTGTTGATGCCCTTGTCACATAATTGGACGGGGATTGATGTCTTTAGATATTTGAAAAATCAAGTTTCAAAGAGTAAGGGATCCTTCCTCTTCTATTGTCTGGTTCAGCATTTCAGGTGCATGAAATATTGTGTATTTGCAGTTTCTGTGAGTTTCAGTATTCTAGTGTTGTACATCCCTTTTTTATGCTCAATTGGACACGCTGGGTTTTTCCTGTAGTTAAAGGTATTTTGTTTTCTTGTGCGTTGCTTGGCATGGCTAATTCAATGGTTGGTTATTACTAATTAGAGACGTTTCATAGTTTAGATGGAGCTAACAACAATCCTTTTGGCACGATCCCATGTTTATGTTTTGGGGAAACTTGTATAACGGATTGATTCTGAAGCTAACGCCAATGTTAATCCTGTGGCATTTCATTCGCTCCCTTGCTTTGATAAAAGGTACTTGTTCATTTGCCCTCATAGCCTAACTCCATTGCTTTTGCAATTTTATGCTTTATTAATTAAGCTTCTTTCTACTCAATCAAGTACCTTGAATTTGGTTATTGTTTAAATTGCATTTATTATAGAAGACAGCTTTTCAACTCCAGTGTGTCTTGAAATGGTGATAAATCTCATCCAGTATGCTCTTAATTGGAACATTTGGAGGTTTCCTTGCGCTCAAAGAAGATTTATATCTCAGTCAATAATTATTGAGGCAATAACATGTCGATCCTTTTGTTACACCATGGAAGTGAAGATTACTTTAGTAAAAAGGTACAGCTTTATACAAATGCCCTTCTTTCTCAAACTACAAAAAGTTCAAGGGCTTTATCTCTTTTAGTTAAGCTCCAAATTGGCACCACATGGACATGGGAAAATTTCATATGAAGATAAAATTTTATCGACGGGAAGTGAGAATATAAAATAACAGTTAGAAATCGCTTAAATCCACTACTAGAACAAAGGGTGCCTTCTGCTATGCTAAAAGCTAAATAAACAATATAACTTGCCTCTCAGAATTCAGGAATCAATCCCCAGAGACTGTTGGCTACTGTAAGTTCTTTATATCTCACTCTAGCATACATCTTGAATTCTTGCAAGTGAAACACTGTCAATCGGTGTGCGTGTCACACCGAAGAGATACATATATTAATAAAATTGTCATAGTGTCGTTGTTGTAATATCCTTCGACACCTTCTTGAAGACTTGCGATTTTTTATTTTTAGTTGGTGATGCTGAAAGCTCAAGCATTACTCCATGACATCCACATTTTTTATGTGGCTAGAGGTCCACACTGAGCCACTCACGATTTTCAATCTTCATGGTCTATCCACTTATGATTTCGCTCAGAACAACGTTGATGACTTTGGGCATTCTTCAAGTCACCTCTTTCCCAAAAGGATCCAACAAAGTCACTCGAAGATGAAGTAAAAGCCCAGTAGTTTATGCTTTATCTTTACATACCATAAAGAGAGGGTGGGCCCAAACCCTACAAACATCAGCTCATTTGTCCATTCTGTTTCAAACTAATCCTTAAAATGCTAATGCAGATCTATATATGATTTCCAAGAGTAATCAGAGAAACTTGTGTCCTCTATGCATTTGCTGACATGCTTATAGATATTCTTCAAGAGTCAAAATGTCTGTAAGCAGTCTTCTAATCTTGTTGCCAAGGAATTGTGTATCATAGATTCAAATTTCTGCAAGCACATGAAATATGCTTCTCGCTGCTAAGACTATTTGAGATACCTAGATGTGATGTTATTGATTTGCGCGTTTGAGCACCTTAATTAATAATCTAGAGGAGGGATGTGCACGGATTAATGACAAGACCTTTTATAGAGAGATGTTTTTTGTTTTTAACTATAACCCCTCATATTTTGGTTGAAGTGGGATTGAGACTCTTGGAATGTCACTTTATGGTTTCTCAAGGAGAGCCTAGAGAGGTTGCATTGAGAATTGAACATGGGCTAGTCATGCTAAGCCTCCACTAATTTACTGTTAAACCACAACCATGTACACAGAATAATGGCAAGATTTTTTACAAGGAGATGTGTTTTGTTTTAAATGATAAGCCTTCATTTTTTGCTTGAAGTGGGATTGTTAGGTGTATTCTAGAGAGGTTGCGTTGAGAATTGAACATGGGCTAGTTGTAGAAAACCTCCACTAATTTGCCGCTAAACTACAACCCAACTAACGAAAGTTTTGGTGGGCTTTAAGAAGAACACAAGGGTGGGCTTGGGTCAATAATATTTACATGTAGGTCATCACCTCTCAGTGCATAATAAGTTCAAGCCCTACCTCCTTCATGGCTATCTCAAGGTGCAAGGTAAAGGTCGTGGGAATGGAACCTAATCAATGGTGTCTGCCTTAAGGCAAATGTGGGGGCAGGCTTGGGTTTGTAATATCTACAAGCAGGTTATCCCCTTGCTATGTCAAATGTTCAAGCTTTCCCTCCCTCATAACTACGTCAAGATGTTATGTAATGTTGGTGGGAAGGGAACCTTGTCAATAGTGTTTTCCTTCAGGAGAATGTGGGGATGGGCTTCCATCTATAATACATACACAGTTAATTATTTCCTAGTGTCATAAATTCAATGCCTACCTCTTAGTGCCTCCACGATTATCATAAGGTATTGGGCAAAGCTTGTGTGAATAGAATCTTAACAAATGGTGTGGAACTCCTCATTCCTCACCCTCAATCCCAAGATGTTGGATTCCAAAAAGGTTAAGTCCCATGGAAGATCGAGTCAAAGAAAGAGAGAATAGGACAAGTGTTGTAACGTCCCCATTTTGACCCTTAGGACATATTTGGCTTTTAATGTAAATATTGTATACATGCGATGTATGTTTCCCTAGCGTGGAGCTCAAGGCCAAGGCCCCGGTAGTGGATGCTTGGTTTTTATGTAAAAGGCAAGTATTAGACATTCTGTTATCCATGTGCTATTAAGCCATGGGACATTGTAAATGATGTAAATATTAATATTGCAATACAAAAATTAAAGAAATTGGCTATTGAGGCAACTAATAAGAGGGGGCCATGTGTATCCACTAGGGAGAGGTGAGGGGGTTGGGGATTGGACCATAGACTGCCAAATGTAACCCTTAGAACTCCTTTGACCTTCCTTGCTGACATTTAATTCTGCTGCAGAAGGTGGTTGAAGAAACTGTGCATGAAGTCATTGGAGTGTGGGCAATCCCGAAAATTCGGATGGCAGGGTGTGGGACTCTGTCTGCCTTTATCCACAAGACACTCTACCCTTGGGAATTTGTATTCCCTAATCCCCATTCCATTAGGGACTAGCAACCGAAAGTTTGGGAGGAGAACATAGAGCTGAGCAGTGAAGAAAGAAGAAAATCGCGATTCTGTGAAAACCGTGATTTAGAGTGTCGAATCCGCCCAGAAATTCGAGTGGGAAGCTCAATCCAGCAGGGGATCCGTTGGCTTGAATCCTAGGGCAATTTGCAGCGTGTGAGATACTAAAAAAACCGTGAAGAAAACCCCGAGTTGATGGCCGAGAACCCAGATGCGGGATAGAGTCGTTTGGCCATAGAAAGTGAGAAAATCCAAGTGGAAATGACAGAGAAGAATAGGACAGAAGGTAGGGTTGCTTGATAAACCCAGTGAAGGCTAGAGTCTCAAGGAACCAGCAGCTTGGACCTTTCTTTGCCCACCCTGAAGAGCACTGGAGGGAAGGTATGCCCTGAGGGACTGTGTAGCAGTGAAGGGAATGCTTCCTTGTGTTGGGTGTGGTAGGTATTGTGGGTGCCAAGGCTGTCTGAGTTAGAATTGAGAACCCTATAGCTCTAGGGTTGAGCTCACTGGCTTAGCGTCCTCCTCCACTGTTCCTTAAATGCTTGATAAACCCAACTGTGTGTTGGTTTAACATGTGTGTTGTGAGAAGCCATGGCTGTGAGTGAGCTTGTTTAGTTCCTCCTTAGTGGATACACAGCCCAACTCGGGGGTGGTCTCTCAGCTGAAAGAATATAGGTTGGGCAGAGACCTATGGTTGGGTGGAACGTTGCTCTCACATAGCCAGTTGCTTGGACAGTTCATCTTCTAAGATAAGTGCTTTCTGTGGTCCTGAATGATACTAATTCCTACATTATGTTCATTTGTTATTTCAAGTTAATTTGAATGGAATGAGCATATGTAATTAACCAATAGGAAGTCTGTGTATAAGCCTGAACATGAGGCTGGTGCATTGGTTGTTTGTTTCATCATTTTGATTATGTTAAGTATGTTGTTATGCTATTAACCATGTTTGTTGTAGATGCATTCATTAGATTTAGTTCCTCTATGTATGTCTACTATGCATTGCACACATCCTTAGAAGGTTTGCACTTCATCAAATGAACTTGGGGGATGAATTAGACACCCCCTTAATGTGTTCATGCCCCTTCTGTGGTCGGATGAAGGGAGGGGCCTTGGCAGGGTGATTCCAGGGCTTTTGACAGTGGGGTAAAGCGGATGCAAAGTGCAGAAGTCGAAGACGCAAATCGTCGAAATGGTGTATTTGGCATCCCAACTTTCCGACTCCTGCATTGCGGAATGGGGAATTCGGAGTTGTATTTTGTTCGACGTCGGGTATTTTGGTGTTCCGACGTTCCGACTCCCGCACTGCGGAATGCGAAAGTCGGAGTCGTATTTTGTTCGATGTTGTGATTTGAGCGTTCCACCCTTTCGACCTGCGGATCGCGGATTGTGGAATTATGGACCAAAGACAATTGCGGATGTGTAAAAGATCAGAGTTGCGGATAAGTTTTGGAAGAAAAAAATTTATCAGGCTTGTTCCCCCCATCACTCAAAAGGGCACTAAGGGGATCGGGGACGTGACAACTATGGTTAGCAAGCAAAGGTCTTCTACATAAGCAAAGAATCACTCACTTAAGGCACTAGTCATCAAGCAAAGAGATAATGCACATCACATTGTGTTCGATATGGAAGGAGCAAGAAGCCCTAGTTTTCCAATGGTGAGCAAGGAATTTGTTGAGCAACGGGCGAAGTTGTGTGGATGGATAAGTATGCATTTGGCAAGCATAGGGTAAATTGTATTTGGTAAAGAGAAAGTGGTATGTGCTTAGTAGAAAAAGATAACAACTCAACTTGCTAATTGTTGAGCAAAAGGGTTGCACCCTCTACCGAGCCAATGCAAGATTGATTTGTCAAGCAAAGGCAACCAAATTCGTAGGAAAAGGATGGTGTAATTTTCAAACAAAATATAAGTTTGAGGGCAACCCCATGGCGAGAAATCTTGGTAATCATGTCCAACTTTGTTTGAGTTTTTGATGATAGATTTTCATGTGCACGATAGAGTTTGGAAAAACGCAGGAGAGAATCTCGATAAGAGGAGAAAGCTAATAGCTGGAGAAACCTTGATGAGATCAAAACTTGGTGGTGGGAAAAGCCAATCAGACTTTCTAGTCGAGCTTTTCAAGTTTATGCAAGGACCCAAAAAACCTAGTGCAAAAACCTTGATAAGAAAGAGGAAACTTGGTCGAGTTTTGACAAGTTAATGAAGCCTTGGTTGTCCCCATCAATGACGATAAGTGAAACAGGGAGGGCCTTGTGTACAACATGTAGGTACCCTGTCAACAAGCTAGGTTAGCACACGTGGATGCCACATCAACATAACCACCAAGAACCCAAGAAAGTAAACAATAACAACCAAGATTAGCCTATAAATGCCAAGGCTGTAGAAAGGGATGAAGTGCCAATGCCAAGGAGTTGTGCTAATGAACAAAGCCCCGAAAGTTAGTTGGTAATGTGGATGGTTAGGGAAATTTAAATACTTTTGGTTTGGCATTACTAAGTCTTGTAGGAAGTCTATAAGAGGGAAACTATTGATAACAAGGGGGTTTAGATTCCTTGATGACAAGAGTACTTTTTTGGACCATTAAGAGTTGGAGAGATTGTGAAGCTTCAAGGAGTGAATGTTCAATGGACATCGATTGAAAGCCCAAAGAGTAGAGCAATGATGTATTGGGAGACTAAAAACCTTCAAGAGGAGTGCAACAAATCGGTGGTTAGACATTGTAAGGAGGATGTGTGAGAGAGCCTAGATGGCCTTGTTTAGGATAGTTGTAAACCATCCAAAATTAGTGCCAAAGTTGGTTAAGAAACTACCAGAGCCTATAAGAAGAGTACAATATTAAGGATAGATCGATAACTTGTAATTGTAAAAACATATCTCATTAATGACCATTGCGGAGTTTCTTCCCAAAGAGGGTCCTTCGGTAAAAAAAATGTGTACTGTGTAATTGCGAATAATGTGCGTATGCTTGTTGTTATGTTTCCATTGTTGATTGTTTAAAGTATTGAAATAGTAGTGTTGACACATAATTTGTATAGATAGAGAAAGCAAATTCAAGATTTTTTAAGTTTGAGTTTCTCATTCAAAGAAATTTATTTTGTGTGCCATTGGGAGATTTCAACTCTCCCATGTGATATATAGATTATCCCATTCGGCTATGCATAGATTAGAATTTAACAAGCTAAGGGATTCATAATATATAGTTGTTAATTATTGTAAGATCAACTAATCTTTATTCATCCCATCATATTCTTGTTACAAATTTCTCCCACGGTGCCATCCCTTCATTCGTGCTTTGTGAAAGTTGTCCTTCCTTGCCATGTATTTCTCCTATAACACCATACCTTGCATTCTTTGTTATATGGTGTTCCCTATTATGAATTTCTTCCATGTTGCTATTGCTTCACTTTTGCTATCTACGACCCAACATTCCCTTCCCTATGATGAACTTCTCTCATGGTGGCATCCCTTCACTTGTTCTCTTTTTGATATGGCCTTTTGTATGGGAGATCATATTTTTTGATGTTGCCATCCTTTCTCAAGATTTCTCTTGTTCTCACTTTGACTTAGTCTTAGATTGTATAGATCACAAGTGGATGGAGGGTTGACTTCGCTTTGTTTGCGAAGGGTTTATAAGGAGATGGAGGATTGAGTTTCCTTTGCTTGTGAAGGGTTTCTAAGGAGGTGGAGGGTTGACTTCATTTTGTTTGCAAAGGGTTTCTAAGGAGATGGAAGGTTGACTGATCTTTGTTATCTATGTGTTGTAGTACAAGACATTATTACAATACCATATCCCTTTGGTGGGATTTTGTTCTAGACAACAAGACATCTCATACCTTATCCCTCTACTCTTCTAGATCATCTGACCAGTCATTTATTCAGCGTTTCTTCTCTTCGGCCTTGGATGTTAGGAGAGAGGGCTTCAGGGGATGTTGATTGCCCCTAGGCAAGACATTCCCCTAAGAGGGTTGATGGCTCTCAGCCTTTTGTTCTATGTTGCACTTGCATGTCTCTGCATCATTGCTTTGTTTTACTTCTCCATGCTGTCATGACTTAGGTTTTGGATTCTTCTTTATATAAGATAGATTTGCTTATATCGTGATTTTCCGAGAGTGGCTTTACTACTCCCACTTTGTAATCTCACTGATGTACTTGGTAGCCCCATTGACCTATTTGTGGTCACTTGTTGGACATTATAAAATTGTCTTATCTTATATGATATAAGGCAATATTATTAAAACCATAATTGATCAAGGATTAGATCAAGATTGGAATTAAACTAGCCAAAAAATCGGGTTGAAGAATTGGTTGTCTTAAAAATACACACACACACACACACATGTAGATATATTCATGTACATTAATTTAAATTCAAACCATTAGACACCAAATATGCAAAGTTTGCTCATGTATATAGCAAGTATGGCGAAATTTTCTTTTTTCCTTTTTTCGTTATTATTATTTTTTGGGCATGATGGAGCATGGGTGCAACCTAGATTTTGAGGGTTAGTCTAGATCAAAATCGATCAATTAGGGACATAATTGGTTGGTTCAAGATGGAACTAGCTTTGATTCTAGTTTGACATCTTGTGTTCACATTTTTTTGTGAATAGCTCGGACTGGCCCATTTCGAGTTGGTGCGACAAGTATGATAACATTGCTCTAAGGGTATTTACCACTTGAAGGCCTTGCAAAGGCTTACTTTAACGAATTATTTACTCGATGTTCATTACTTGGGGTATCTGAGGTGAATACTTCCACCAAAGTTTGCAAGGGCCCAATGAGCATTTGGGGTGAATACTTCCACTAAAGTTTGCAAGGGCCCAACAAGCATTTGGGGTGAATACTTCCACTAAAGTTTGCAAGGTCCCAACGAGTCAATAGATGGGGGGATGGTGCCATGGAGAAATTTATGGGAAGAATATGATGGGATGGCTAAAGATCAGCTAATCCCACAATGATTGAACACTTAATTATTAGTTAAACTAACCTTATTCCAAGGATGGCACATGTGAAAAGAAGCATCTCAACCTATTTTTGTTAGAAAGCTCGGCATAGTATTCTGAAAACTGCTAACCTTTCAAATTTTTAAGTCTCCATAATACCTCTTCACAGTAATTACCTAAGTCACCTGACACGAGGACACGGGACACGAAGGACATGAAAATACGAGTGTCTGACACGGACATGGTGACCCCCAGAATCAGGACAAGGAGGACACGTTTTATATACACATATATATTTTTTAAAAATATATTAAAATTTAAAAAATAGACATATAGAATCCAAATTTTTTTAGAAACCAAAACATTTACAAATATTCAATAGAAATTAGAATCAATACACATTAATGATTACACATTCTGAATTCACAAATCACAATGAGACACAAAGATGCATTTACAAGCAATAGCTCAAGATGTCAGATTTAAAATGGATCTATACTAACAACTAACCTAAAACACAACATACCCAATTTCCAAACCCATATACTTTGGTCATAGATGGGTTGAAAAACGTGGTAAAAGTTGTCGTTCCAAACCCATATACTTACTTTGCACATAGATGGCTTGAAAAACGTTGTAAAAGTTGTCATTGTGATATTTTGGGTTGAAGCATAAAGCAACCAAAAAAAGTTCGTGAAATCAAAATTGACAGAGATAGAGCAAAGACACCTACAACTATCATGGAATTTTTTGTTTTCCTTTTGTCATCATAAAATTTTCAGCCAATAAACAAATCAATATGCACAGACAATGGCACTCAAAACACAGTTATTACCTTCCTCTCTCGCACGTCTTCGAAATTCAAGATATTTTTTGAGAACAACACTGTCTTTAAGATAGAAATTCAAGATATTGTGTCCTGGAATCGGGACACGACAGTGCGAGACACGATGGCAAATTGTGTCCGACACGAGTTTTGATCGTGTCCTAATTTAGGACACGACCAAAACTCGTGCGGACACGATTTTCCATCGTGTCCGTGTCCGACATGATGACATGGGACACAGAGGGGGTTTTGGGCGTGTCCGGTATCTCAGGTAATTACCAATAGAATACGGTAATGTGTTTTCATTTAGAAAAAAAATCTCAAATTCAATGCAAGGATTCCAAATATCGCTATAAATAAATCTCAAAAAACAAATATTTTAATTGCACAAAATTGGTGGCCAACTTCGAAGGTGTCAAGATGTTGGCACCCTGTTTCTATGTACAAACATCTTTTGTTGAATTGCAATGTTATTTTGTTAGCTTTATTTCATCAACATTCTAGGCACCCATCAATTGGTGAGCCCAAGAATTTGTATTTAATGATCTATTGAAATTTTATGGGGCAATGCATTCTCTAACAAACCCAAAATAAAAAGTATTTAGTGCTGAAATACAAGTTTTTGAAGATTAAACAAAACTCCCATTTTAGATCCACCAAACTAAAATTGGCTCGGGGTTTGAGTCTTGCTAAATTTGATAGGGTTCCATCTCTTCTAAATTTGGTGTACTTTTTCATGTGTTTCAAAGGCTATGTTGATTTTAGCAAAGCCATCAAAGGTAATGTAGAGATGATTTGCAATGTAGTGTTCGGAGAGGACTCCTTTGAACCATTGATTCATGCACATCAAAAGAAGAAATATATATTGTCTTCTAATGGATGGCCTATTTGGTTATTGTGCAATATGAGGCTATTTAGTCTTGTTTATAAGCACCTTGTGGCTCCTCTTGTAGGTGTTTCTCAAATAAAGAAGGATCACTTAATGGAGGCATAATTGAAATCTCAATTTGCTAAAACATAGTCTGCCTAGGTATTTAATTCTCCCACAACTCTACCCTTGTATGATAATCCTGAAATTTAGGATTTGAATAATGAGTTCTTATTGAGCAATGGAAAGAAGAAAAATAAGGATTGCCATCGAGGTGATGGATATTATTATGGAGAATGGAAGTGAGGCGATGGATAAAGTTAATAGGCTTGATATAGTGGGGGATAGTAATTGTCTAGGTGAGTTGTCATTATAGAAGAGTGCTAGCTTTAGGAGTAGAGGGTAGTTACTTGCTCAAAGAATGTGGTGGTGTAATATGAGGAAGATTGATCCATCAACAAGTTGTTGAACCTTCATTGGGAAAATAGCTAAGTCCTAAGGTCGATTAGAGTGTTTGAGCTTGTAAAGGTTCAAGCAAGGTTCTAGGGGTTTATTGACCAAGGGGTACTTGATGGAAGGATGGTCGACAAGGAGTTGTTCAACAAAGGTTGGTGACAAGGAGTTGGCTAGTTAAGGTACTATTAATGTTGAATTCATTGATGAAGGACTAGTGGATGTTGTGCTCATCGAGGTACCTCCCATCAATGTCAGGTTCGTTGACTTATCTCCCATCAATGTCAGGCTCGTTGACTTATCACCCATTCATGTTGGGCTCGTTGACTTACCTCCCATCGACATCGGGCTTGTCAACGTGCCTCCCATAGGCATCAAGCTTGTCAACGTGCCTCCCATTGACATTAGACTTGTGGACATACCTCCCATTGATGAAGGGCTTGTCAACATACCTCCCATTGAGTTTTTGTTGATGACAACATACCATTGATTGTTGATGTCAATGACAATTGCTTGTCATTGACAAGTGGACATCGACTAGAATCAAGCCCATCAACAACTAATGTGTAGGTTTGTTGATGACACAACTATTGGTAATAATCTCTTGGATGGTAGCCTATTTAAGGTGGCACAAGGGCTTTGCAGGGGTTCTTTTGGTTCCTTTGGTTAGATCTAACAATGCATAGATAGATCGACAAGTTGCTATAGTAGATAATTGTGTGTTATAGTACAGTTGTGTTGCATATGACCGGTTTCTATTTGCAAAAAACATTCCTCTTACAAGATGTATTGGTTCAATTGTAATTTAGTTGTGCAGAGTTTGAGGCCCAACATCATTGTAATGCTTAGCTTCATGTCACTCCTTGCTTAATGATACATCTAGAGTTATATTCCCCCAAGGGTTTTCATTAATTATAACTCTGTCTTCATACCTTTGTGTGAATGTTTTGTTCGTTGTTGATGTATGACAATAAATGAGACATTGATGTATGACGATAAATGAGACATTTTGTTTAGTACATTAAATTGCTCTTTTAGTAGCTTGGTTGCATAACCCCATGCTTTTGGCATCGTTGCAAGATTTGCTCCACAACGAGATTCTGTAGGAAGATCAGGTAGATTGCATACTTGGTCCAATGTGCGTCGACATAACAACTAAGACTTTTCTCAACTACAAATCAATTTTAGTATAAGAAGAGTGCCTTGCATGTTAGAGCGAGTTTCCTCTTGTGAAGTGGTTGGATGATGAATACGAGGGGTTGGTAGTTGGTACCTTGTAATTGGTGAGTCTTTGAGGGAAGGAATAGAAACCTTTTGAAGAATGCAATTGGAAATTGAAAAAACTATAGCCAAAGAAAGTGACCAAGTAATTCTTGAAGAGAAAGAGTTTGGTTCCCCGTGTGAGAGAATGGTGGTTGTGGAGCATGAGGTAATGTCCCTTCGACAAGGTATACAACAATAGTTATTGCTTCTTGAGTAAATGGCTAATACCTTGAGTTCTTTGGTTCAAGCCATTCTAGTAAGCAAGTTTTTGCCACCACCACCAAATGTTGGTTCATTTGCTAGTGACATGGTAGTAACCTTTGGTAATGCCATCACCAACATTGTCAGGTTTACACCACCAGATTTTGGGTCCAACATAAGTATGGCAAGTTTAGGATGCAAGTGTCATAAGCACACCTACTAAAAGTGTGAATTCGTTATCACTCACCATTTGGCATAAGACAACCTTTTAAAATGGAGACAAAGATGGGGATTAAGCTATTTGGTGGATCACTTAGTGATGAAACTCGTATGATTTGTTGAGACAACTTGAATGTACTTCTCATGCCATGGATTTTCAGCAGGTTAGAGTTGCTTAGTTGAAGATGGTAGCAATATGTTGCTATGGTGGGAGAGTTTCTGCTAGAGATAGTGTTAGCAACAAAGGTTTCTATAACATCATGACCAAATTTCATGACCTTGATGCAAAAGAAGTTCTACCTAGTGGGCTATGAATGAGATATGAAAATCAGTAGCATTACCTTAGGCAGAAGCAAGGACAAAAGGTAGAGGAATACAATGTATACTTCCATCAACTGTCAAGTCAATCAAACTATAGATCATAGAAGACAAGGAGATGACAATGCTTAAGAATGTTGAAGGTTTGCATAGCCATATTTGAAAAGAATTGGCCCTGTTTGGCATCAACACATTGGATGATTCATATGCCAATACAAGGTGTGGAAGAAAAAGCAGGTTGGCAAAAGGTACCTCGAAGGAGGGTGCATATGACAACTCCTCTAGACAAAAGGGAGGACAAAAGTCCAAAGCTCATAAAATAACCTCCAATGTTGCCAAGGATGGGAAAGGAAAGAGGGAAGGGAGTAAGATAGCTGCAGTGTGCAAGCTTTGTGGAAAAGTTGGTCATAGTGAAGACCAATGTTGGAAAACTCATTCAAATAATGCCCCCAAGAGAGTGAGGAAGTTCCTACTTGTTAAGGATGAGGAAGAAGAAGAGATAGATGGAGATAATGAAGTGGATGAGAGGTTTTCATTGACGGTGAAGCCGCATCCCAAACTTGAGGTGAAAGTGAGAGAACAATTGGTTCATGTGAAGATGCACATCAAGAAGAGGTTGGTTCAGTCCATCTTTGACATAGGGAGACAGAAGAATATCATTTCAAAGACATTAGTGAAGAAGTTGGGTTTGTGCACTCAAGATCATCTTGAACCTTATCGGCTAGGATGGCATAAAGATGTAGAGCTGGCTGGACCTAAGCTATGTAAGGTCAGGTCTTCTATTCCAGCTGCTTTTATTGATGAGATTGATTATCATGTGGTTCCATTGATGTTTGTGAAATCATTGTTGGAAGTTCCTACTTGTGGGACAGGGATGTGGCCTTCACAAGATCGAATGGCTATAGACTGGTGAAGGATGGAAAATCGTATTTCATTCATTCCATCAAAGGTAAAAATAAATTATCTTGATCTTAGCAATACGAACAAAGAGAGTTATTAGTGCTAGCTGTATGTTTGTTCTATTGATGGTTAGACCCTAGATTGAGAATAAGCAATATAAATTTGGTTAAATTCCTGAGCGAAAGACAATACTTGACAAATTGTTGGTTGAGTTGGAATGTGTTTTTGGATGTGAAAAGCTTACAACCAAAGATGCAAATTCAGCATGAGATTTGCTTAGTCTCAATGTTGTACTACCTAACAATGGGTTGTACCAAAATTCTCTGTTGGAGGGTGAAGAGATCAAGAACTAGGTGGAACTTTTGTTGGAACAAGGGGCCCTCTGCTCGAATACATCACAATGTGGTATTGGTGCTTAACAAGGATGCTACACGACAAATGTCTGTGGAATTTTGAGCCATGAATAAGATCACAATTAAATACCTGCTGTTTGAGCCATGAATAAGATCGCAATTAAATACCTGCTGGCCAAGATAAATGATTTAATTGATCAATTGCTAGGAGCTACTTATTTCACCAATTTGGATTTGAAGTTTGGTTATCATCAAGTGTGGATTCATGAGGAATACACATGGAAGACAACATTCATTACAAAGCAAGGGCTGTTTGAATGGTTGGTAATGCCCTTTGGCTTATGCAATGTGCCAACCACTTTCATGTATCAGATGGACAAGGTGTTGAGGCCATACCTAGACTCTTTTGTCATTTCGTACCTGGACAACATTTTGGTCTTCAGTAACAATTGGGAAGATTACTTACAACATTTAGCAAGAGTTCCTCAGACTTTGAGGGAGCATAAGTTGCAAGCCAATCTAAAGAAATACAAGTTTGAAATGCATGAAATTTTGTACTTAGAATTTCTAAGTGCTGGAGGACAGATGCTCGTTGACCCCAATGAGACATGTTATCCCTCGCATTGCATATGGGTAACTCTTGTGATTTTCATCATAAGATATGATTATGGGTATTCACAAGTTGTTTTCAGCATCAATGGATAGCAAGAAACGACTGGTTATTTCTTCTCGATTCGGAGTGTAATAACTCTAAAACTCAGGTCTCTTAGTCCCTTAGTAGTTGATCCTTGACTCCACTAGCCCAATGGACTTGACACAAATCTTGATCCACCCATCACACCTTTTAAACCTATTCTACAACTCTTTGTTTTGCTAAAGCCACCCTTCATATTTACCCTTGAGCCTAACTGCCTTAAGTTTTAGCAAATCCTAAGTTAGGGAAGCCCCCCTGAGCTGGAGGAGAGCTGTCCAAAAGTGAGAAGAGGGTTGGTGAGGTGACAGTGCCCTCCCTCTTTAGTTGCCGATAGGTTAGCAATGCTCTTTTGGACTTTAAATCTTAAGAGCTAGTTTGTGAGGTAACAGTCCTTTTGACAAGAAGGAAGCAATTGTTATTATTACTATGATCTAGAGATTATGCTTTTGAACTGTCAAAGCTCAGGGTTCAATCATAATTCCATGCTCATTAGGGATCTGCGTTCTCAACATGGCTTTGAAGGTCTGCACCAGCTGCTTACCAAATTTTTGATCGTCAAGTCTATCTGTTTACGATTTTTCTCATTAGCTGTTAACAGCTATCCTCTACTCTTTCTTCTGCATTCTAGCTGTTAACAGCTTTTAGCATAGGTTCATGGTTGCCTCTGTCAGCTTTTTAACATAAGAGTGAAATTGTTTGAACTTCAATCCTTCTTCAATAGATTGATTTTAATTTAGTTTTTCCCCAAACAGTCTAATTTGATATTAGGTTACAGTCAAGAAAAACAAGTACACATCGATTCCATCACCGTTATAGAAATTTCTGTTACGTTGTTCTCCATTTTTTGACATTATGCTTGGGGCTGTTTCTTTGGTTATTTACTTGCTATTACACTGGATAAATTCAATATTGGATTACTCTTTTCAAATAGGTTACTTCATCATATGGTCCTTAATTTGGTGCAATTTTATTTAACAGTTTGATTGCATTCCAAGTCTATCCTGGTTGTCTATTTATTTACAGTTTTATCCCCTCTGTTGAATCTCCATATACCCTTGGGATGATATCATGGCATGTTACAAATACCTCATAGAAGGGCACAGGCTACTATATTATGTTAAGGTTTCTAGAGTTTTCACAGAATAACCTCAAGCTTTATGCGTGCAAGACCATAGTAGTAAGTACTCTAAATCAATGTTTTTAAAACCAGACCTGGACCCAGAACCAGCTGAGGGTTTGACCAGATTGGAACCGGAAACTGGTCTGAACCGGATGATTAACCGGCTGGCAAATTGGTTTCCAAACTCATTTACCAAAAAATACATTAAATTTGAAATATTTAATTAAAAAAATGCATATTCATGTAGGCCATGTAACTCCAAACCATTAGACACCAAATATGCAATTTTTGCTCATGTGTATATCATGTAAGGGTTAATATAGCAAAATGGTAAATCCACTGGAAGCAGTGCACAAACAATGCCAAATCAGCTCTAAGCTCACTCTGAATCACTGCAGCTCCACAAACGCCAAATGCTCAATGAGCGAGGTGCGAGGGAAATAGAGTGAGGCTATTAAACTGTTTTAGGGTTATGGGGTCAAGGGAGGGCAGGGATTTTAGTTTTTTTAGCTATTTTATTGTTTTCCTTTTCGGTTTTTAGTCGTGGGTGGGACCAGACCAGTTCAGATCAGAACCAGTTGAACTGGCCAATCTGATTAGTTCTGTACTGAACCAGCCGGTTCGGTACAGAACTGGTCACCAAACTGGTTCAAGGGCATGTCCATTGGAAATGAGGGTCAAAGTTCAAACTGGTCAAATAAGCTGGTTTTGGTACTGGTTTGGCCATTTTTAAAATACTACGAGTCCAAAGTATAATGTAATTGCAGATGTTTAGACCTGACTTTGTTAAAGAACTTGCCCAGTTAGAATATTCTGCATCGGTTTTCATTAAATTGGGAATCAAATTATGTTGGTGTCTACTCAAGCTTTGCCTGGCATGGTCTTGGATTCTTGATTGCATGGTATCTATCAGCTACCTGAAAGCTGTGCCTCTTCATGTTTCATTTCAAGAGAAATCTCTAACATAAGATTATGAAAACATGTGCGATCGCACTGTGATGGCACTTCTTGGTTTCAAAACATTCTCCTTTTTCACAAGTACCAGCAAATGTGAAACTACGATGTCTGTAGCAGCAAGAAGCTAATTATGTTTATTGAACTGTATTTTCAGAAATTTCCTTCTGAAAGACCTAAAATCTAATGTCACGGATGTTGGATAAACATAATGGACCTTGAATCAATTTATTGATTGAAAACCTTAAAATTTTAAATAAAATGTGGTTCCATTGTTTACATCCTACTTATCTATCTATCCATGTGTGTGTGTGCATCTGTCGATCCTGGTCTTACATTTTCATATTGTCTATGTGAGTGTGAACCCACTATAAATGCATTGCGTTGTGAATAGATTTTCTAAATTGTTTTACATTTAAATTTAAGAGATTAGGGTTGTAATGCAAAATCAAGGGTTATAGTTGTATGACGGCGGAGTTTGTTGTGTATAACAGCTGTTATGGTTGAAATATCTTTAATAACAACAATGCATAGCTGTTTTTCAGTTACTAAAACATGTCTAATACATTAACATAACACTGAACAACTAACTAATCGTTGATAGTTTCATCCATAGTTATTAGATCAGAGATAAACATTAGATTTGATTAAAACTACTTATTAAACTAAAATTAAAACCTTTAGGTATGGGAAAATATGGTAAAGTAGACACACTTCAAAATAGAAAATGATGCTTGAACTTTGTTGAAGGGAGATGACCAATATTTGAAGTTGAATTTCCCAATTTTTTTTTCTTTGTTTTCTATGGGCATAAGATATTTCATTATGGCCTTAGCCTGGAAATATTAATATCACATACAAAAATGTCATCCTTCTAGATAATCCATGTAAACTAGGCCTAGTATTTGAAAAAGAGTAAACTCATGATTAATTGCCATCACTCAGTTTTTTTAGCATTTTTCATTGCCATTTGCATTCTACTCATTCCTTAACAGGAAACTACTAGACACTATTATCCCTTTACTGCATTAACCAGCAAAATTTCCGTAGTACAGTACAGTATCCACCAGTTACTCTTTAGCTCCAAAATTTGAGCTGTTGTCACCAGAATTAAGAGTTTCACTGCTGCTAGGTTGACTAGTTGCAGACTATTGTTCATCTATTGCTTGCTTGAGAGTATTTGACAGCAACAATACCCAGCTTGGGCTTCTCAATTGCAAGCTGCATAAAAGTGTCAAACCTTTTCTCCAAATCTCCAGAGCTCTCAATGGACATTGACTTCTCAATTGTTGCTCTTACCTTGCTATCCTTCCTCCTGTGTCTAACCTTGATCCTACCTTGCTATCCTTGCTTTTACCTTGCAAGTTCCTTGTGTGAACTCTAACCTTTTTCAAGAATACCCAAAATCTCATTCTCCTCACTCTCCATAAATTTTTGGAAGGCTTCCATTTCCTTAAATAAAGAAACTTTGAACTCTGAAATAGTATCATTTAGTTCAAGACTCATTTCTGAGGCTGAAATGTTGATGTTAGGCCTCACATGCCTACTTTGGGTTTTTTATGCACTGTTTTAGCTGGCCCTTATTGTGCTATTCATCTTCATTGCCCCATTTTCTGAATTCCTCTCCTTGCACCTTGCAGGGGTTCATTTTATTCCACCATATGGAGAGATCCATTTCTTGCTCCATAATGTCAGTGGGTGCTCCTCCCCATTCCATTAGCCATGAATTTTGAGTGAGTTTATCTTTATCCTAATCCACCCGAAACCTTCCGAGGATTGGCAATCCCTCTGTTCTGCCCTTAGTCTCACCTCTATAGCTACATCCTCGCCCCCACTTTTCTTGACCATTTGACACACTCAGCTTTCTGTGTCAAGACCCTTTTGTTGTGAACTCTAATGTAAGTGATAATTATATCTACGTCCTCTTCCCCTTTTCTGACTCTTTTACACACTCAACGCTCTGCATCAACCTACCCAGCCTATCCTTTTTGTGTGAACTCTAACCCTTTTTGTGAACTCTAATTGTAGGTCACTTCACTCAGGTGAATTGTGAATTTTAAAATACTATGTCTGCCCCCTCCTTTCACTTTGCTTGCTCTACTTATCCCTGTCATGATTCTGCAACACCTGATTTGGATTTCTCCCATGCTTTATTATAATTACAGATTCATCTTGGATTCATACAAAATTGACATTTTCTGTTTGGGCAATTGGAATTAATTCCCCATCCTTTGTTATTATAGTTGATTAAATCAGATAGACTATAGTTGAAATCCTACGTTGGAAGCTCATTCGTTGAACTGGCTAGTTGGTTGGATAATCTATTATCTTTTGCCCTAGTCTGTTTGAGATTAAGCTCTTCATGCAACTTCCAAATTTTCTTTAACCTTGCTTTGGGAATCCAATGAATAGGGCCATTTTTTACTTTTATGTATTCCCAATTCCCATCCATTGACAACTATGAATCCGTTTTGACTATTAGCCTCTCATAGCTTAACTTTTCCCATCATATTTCGAGGAGGCCCTTGCCCTTTGCTATGCCAAAAAGTATTTACTCATTTGTGAATGACACTTCACACTCTATCTTTCTTATATTGCTTTGAGAAAACCCATTGATGATCGATTTTATTGCCCTACTTCGAGGGAGTTTCCATACCTTTTCTAGTATTGTTATGAAAACTGTAATGGATACCTATCTTTTGGCCTTCTTGCCCTTTGGTACACTGTTAGTAGAACGCCAAAGAAATTGCACAAAATAGTGTTGACCCGTTTTTGAATGATACTTCCCATTCAATACTTAATTTCGAGATTGCTTTGACAAAGCCCATTGATGATCTACTTTATTGCTCCACTCTTAAGGGAGTTTCCATATCTCATCTAGTTGTTTTTTTAACTCAGACTAATCGTTTGACCTTTCATTATAATGAATTACAAATAATAACATCATCTCCATTTTTACCTATCATAATTGTGGCCCAAAACTCCATTTTCATCCAAAGAAAGTGCGATACAAACTTTGTAGTTTCCAATGTATTTGGAATAAATGTCATAAAACTTAATGTGATAGACTTGAATAATATGCTTACTAGGATTGCGATTCATAAATGTGGGAAAGCATCCCTTGGGTTTTCCACAAAGTTTTTCTTGAGAATATATATATAAATGTGGGAAAGCATCCCTTGGGTTTTCCACAAAGTTTTCCTTGAGAATATATATATATATAGCATCCCTTCGGTTTATATATATATATATATATATTTTCAAGGTAAACTTGTTGGCATAGACTAGTGCAGTTAACCTAAGGGGATTGAACTAAGTACTTGTTGACACAAACATTAGAGGAAATTTGGGGTCTAAAATGGGCCTCCTAAGGAAAATAATAAAAAAAGGCCAAGCCACACTACAAATATGCCATGTTACATTAAGTTAAAGGTGTTATCTAGTGAAGGTCAACTTATAATATCGCATTAATGGTAGTTGACAAGTATGTTGGGTTAGTGTAGAGTGAAGACATGATGGTTGAAATAATAATGAAAGGCTTAGATTATTGTGCATACACAATAAATGATATAGTGGTAAATTTTTTAAATTTATATTATAATTTATTTAATTTTTTTATAAATATACCACTACTTCCTTTTATATATTTAATAAAATCTAGGGCAATACAAGCAAACAATCGAAGCTCAAATAGAACTATAGCATTGAAGGGAGTTAACTTGACGACGGATGACGGCATGGTTTCTCTAGGGTTTTGCAGGCGGCAGGCCTGCCGAGGGCCTGACGTTGATAGGCAGCTTGCACGGCTATCGAGATGTCGTGAACACGCGTGATCGACCCATCCTTTTCTTGGTAGCTTGGTATTACGGTGAATAACCTTGTTTCTACGCTAATCCTTTTATGTTTTACTGTGTTTTTTTTCTCCTGTTTAAGTTGCTATGGAGATGGGAGACGATCTTGACTATAACAGTGACCATTTGGCGCCGGGGGATATTTGGGCCTCGCCACCTGGCGGTCCTCAGGATGTGGTTGGGGCTTGGTCTCCTAGTGTGTGTGGGGGTGAATAGATTGTGCCTTTGGACTTAGCCTCCAACCCAGGTTTTACTACAGTGGAGGGTTGTCAGGATTTTTTTGCTTCGCCGGGCCGGTCTTTTGGAGCTCCGTTCTCCTCGGATCTGGAAGGGGTCTTGACTGCGGAAGACCAGGGTGGAACCATTTGGGGTTTTCCGGGCTCACATATTCCCCCGTTTTCTCCTGTGGTGTCTCCATCGGACTTTGGTAGGTCACCTGGTTTCTTGAACATCTCTGCTATTGGGTCGGATTCAGGCCGTGTTTTTGAAGGGACTAGCATTGGTTGTAACCCTCAGGTTTCGGTGGATAGCTCTGTTTTGGGCACGACACATCTGTCTGATGCGGGTTTCATTGCTGGTTTTCTGGGTTCCATTGAACAGAGGGGTTATCCTAGGCCAATTTCAGGCAGGGTGCTCATCCTCTTAGTGGGGCGGGGCTGAGGAGGTCGGGGAGGTTTACTCTCGAGTAAAAACGCGAAGGAGGGGAAGGCTCCTAATTATTCTTTGGGGGAGGATATAGGGTTCTAACAGATTTTGAAGATGGTTAAAACGGTGCTGGTTGGTAGGGTTTATGGTCGGGAGGTGGATCTTAAGACGGTTATCAATTGGGCGTTGAAGAACTGGTTGGATCATCTTGGATATGTTCCGGAGGTGGTGGCTCTCTCTGGAGGATGGTTTGCATTTCACTTTACCCTGGAGGAACATGCACTATGGGCTCTGGGAAAAAATTGGAGCTTGGTGAACGTTCCCCTATTACTGAAACCTTGGAACCCTCTTTTCGACGCCAACTGTGAATGTTTGGATACTATTCCTTTGTGGGTTCGTTTACCTGGTCTCCCTCTGCACTATTGGTCCGAAGAACATTTCAGGAACATAGGTAACCTTCTGGGGTCCTATTTGGACGCTGATTTTTCCTTTGTTGTTTCTAAGATACAGAAGGTTGCTCGGATTTTGGTTAGCATTAATGTGCGGGATGGACTTGCTGATGGCATGGATCTTTGTTGGGGCCCTTATGTATTTCCACAACTTGTGGACTATGAAAATGTCCCCTTTCGGTGCCGGCGGTGCCACGAGTATGGACACCTTGCTATTGATTGTAAGCCCCGTTACATACGAGGAATGGCTCTCCCTCTCGGAGATTGGACAGGATGGACAACTGTCATGAGGATCTGGAGCATTCTTCACATGATTTGCCTGCTCGGGTTCCAACTGTTTTTCACGAGTCGGTTCTGGTTGATGAGATTCCTTTGTTCGAAGACGCAGAAGTTCCAGTGAATGTGGTGTCAACCCCAAAGGATTGGTCGAAGAAACTCATGCCTCCCATCCCCAAAGCTCTGTTCAGACACACTCTGCAACCATGACGAGGTCCAAACACTGCCCTCCAGCGGCGTCCTCAGGGATTTACCGTCGATCCCCCTCCTCAAAGGGTGTACCCGTCGGGATTTACACTTCCCGCAGAAGTCTTCTCTTCTCCCATGGTCAGCTCTATCGTGGGTCTGGCAGGGCGGTTTCAAGCAGAACTGCAAATACACCTGCACATTCAAACCTTCAGCCAAGAAAACGAAACACGATTCGCAGAGGTTTATATCTCACAAAATAGAACGCCCAACACTCAGATTCCTAAACACATAAAAATAAATCATTTCTGGAGGACAAAATACTATGTTCATTAAATTGGATTCATCATTCCTGTTACATATATGGCCTCAGAGATAGAGGACCATCCACAAATCGAGTTACAGCGGTTCAAAACAGTCTCCTAGCTCACAGGCTATCCACGGCTGTGGTTTTTTTATTTTTATTTTCTGCAGATGAAATGAAAATCTCTTTGATATATCAAGTAGAGCCCTCCAACTGCCCGCGGGTCCCTGATTTCAAAATCAACCACTGCCATTAATAAACATAAATGGCCTTACTAGCCCGAGAATTCAAAACATTACAGCGCATTGGTTTAAAGGCTAATAGGTTAACGTGTCACCGTGCTTAGGCTGGCATAGGTGCCTATTACATCGATTTTAGGCCCAATAAACAAAATTTAAATCTATGACGTGTTTCAAGTTGAGCGAGATGCTCCTGCATCAGAATGCCTCGGATGCTGCCCAGGTTATTGGTCAACCTACGTCTCTCTCGGTCGTGGCTAGTGGTGAGATGTTGAACCCACTATTTCGACCAGCGGCCATGACATTAGGTACTGTTCCTCCTCCTTGCTCTTCATCCTTTAATTTCTTTTTTAAGAATTTAACCATTCCTGGTCTCGATGGGGTGGAAGGATGAAGAACTTGCATATTTCCTCCCAACTATTGTTTCCTCCCTCCCACGCCACTTGCTCCTCTACGGTGGTTACTATCCCTGAACCCCTCCTTCAGGAGGCCCCCCTTCCCCGATTTTTGATGACCCCCCTGTTACAATTCTCCCTTTGGAGTCGCCATAGTCCCCCATTGAATCATCTGATTCTGGCTATTTTCTTCGTTCATCCACAAAACTTTTTGCCGGAGGTCTTGGGAAAGGCAGGGTTTGCTTGGCCAAAGGCGGAGGTAGACAATCTTATATTTTTAAAGCAAAATCCAAAGCATGTTCGGATCTTCTTGAAGGGAAACAACAATTCATTGAACGGGCACTTAGAGCTGTGTAGGCCCAAAAAAAGGGGCACTAATGAAAATTATGTCCTACAATTGTCGAGGTCTTGCTGGTCCCTCAAAAAGATCAGCTTTGCGAAGGGTGCTCGAAAATGAGCATCCAGACATACTTTTGTTACAGGAAACTATGGGGGTGGGTTTTGAGGTTTCTGCGAAGTTAAAAGGTTGGTTTATGGGCTGGAATTTTGAGGCTTCGAATGCTAGAGGTAGATATGGTGGTTTAGTTGTGGGCTGGAGGGAGGCTCATATCATGGTCTCCAATCTTTGGGGGATGGAAATTGTTGTGGGTTTGTCTTTCCGGGCTCTTGATTTTGATAGGGAGTTAACTATTATTAACATTTATGGGCCTTATTGCAATAGTTTTCCTTTCTGGGAATCCCTGTTGAGTAAAGTTGTGATTAAAGGTGATTCTGTGATCCTGGGGGGATCTAAATTTTTCTTTGGGTCAAGCTAAAGTATGGGGTCCTCATGCTCAGGTAGACACCCTTATGGACTTTTTCATTAGAAAATTGGTTGAAGGGAATTTGGTGGATGTTGAACCTGTCTGTCTTAAACCATCCTGGAGAAACAATCGGGTGGGTGATGATAGGATTGCGAAACAACTGGACAGATTCCTGCTTGTGGATCCCCTGGTGGAAATTTTTTTTCATATTCGTCAATGGGTTGGTTGTGGGGGTTGCTCCGATCATGTTCCTATTTTTCTTGAAATTAAGGATGGTCCTGTTAAGCCGCCTTGTCCTTTGAAATTTAATAAGACTTGGTTGAAGGATCCTACCTTTTTTGAATTATTTCATTCTATATGGATTCCTTACCAGCCTATGAACAACATTTCGGCTGCTTTTCATTTTGCTGAAAACATCAAGCGTTTGAAGGGTCCGATCAAGCAGTGGGCGGCTGAGAAAAGACTCAGGGAAGAACATGAGCTTAAGCTGATTGAAGATGAGTTAGCCGCCATTGCTTTGAGTGATGGGGGTGGTTTTCTGACCCTTGAATCCAAGGATAATTTGGTTCGGTTGGAAGGACGTAGGAACATCATTCTTCTGGAGATGGAGGAGACTTGGCGCTTAAAGAGTAGGGCTATTTGGTTAGAGAGTGGTGATGAAAACTCCAAATTCTTTCATGCCTATGCAAAAGGGAGACGCTCTGCTAATACTATTTGGAATTTGAAGGATCACCTGGGTGCTTCTCATCATACCTTTGATGGGATGGCACGGGTTGGGGTACATCACTTCTGTGATCTTTTCAAGGCTGGTGACAAGGTTAATATTGAGGAAGTCATAAGGGTGGCACAATTGTTTCCACGTTTTGTGGAAGCGGAGGACAACATAATGCCGATGGATGTCATTACGACTAATGAACTAAAAGAGGTCCTCTCTTGTTTTCAGAAAGACAAAATCCCTGGGCCTGATGGGTGGACTATTGAATTCTTCCTGGGTCTCTTTGATTTCATTGGAGATGATCTACTGCGATTGGTTGAAGACACAAGATAGGAAAGAAGGATCCCAGCTAGCATTAATTCTACTTTCATAACATTAATCCCCAAGACGGACTCTCCATCATTGCTAAATGATTTCCGTCCCATATCCTTATGTAACTGTGTCTACAAGATTGTCACAAAAATCATTGCTCGGCGTCTAAAGTCTATCCTCTCAACTCACATTTCGGAGGAGCAATTTGGTTTTTTGGAAGGCCGTCAGATACACGAAGCCATTGGGGTCGCTTAGGAGGGGTTGCACAGTATTAAAACTAAGAAGTTGGTTGTTCTTAAAATTGACTTGTCAAAGGCCTATGATAAAGTAAGTTGGCTTTATCTACGTCTCTTGCTTACTCATATGGGTTTTGACATTAATTTCATTCGATGGATTATGAGCTGCATAACTATTGTTTCTTTTTCGGTTCTCATTAATGGGGCTGCTACTCCTTTCTTCCATTCGGGTCGTGGCTTGCGGTAGGGATCTCCTTTATCTCCTCTGCTATTTTTGCTGGTTGCAAAGGGTTTGAGTAGGGCTATAAAGGAGGCCAAGCGGTCTGGACACTTTTGTGGCATTTAGGTTGCTCCGGATTTTCTCATTACTCATCTCCTTTTTGTTGATGATATCCTCATTTTTTGCTCGGGCTCTCTTCGGGATGGACACAAGTTGAAGGAGATTTTGGACGTATTTTCTAGAGCTACATGGATGGAAATTAATGGGGGTAAGTCCACTCTGACTACTAACCTTCTATGTGTGGAGGAAATGGAGGCTTACACACGTCTTTTTCCCTTCTCACATCTTACTTTACAGGATGGACTAAAGTATTTAGGTTTTAATATGAAACCTAATGACTATAAGAAACAGGATTGGTTGTGGTTGATTGAAAAACTAGAGAAGAGATTGAGATGTTGGAGTTATAAGTGGTTGTCCAGAGATGGGAGGCTGGTATTGGTCAAATCGGTGCTGGAGGCTATACTGGTATACTGGATGTCGTTGGCATGGATTCCTCGAGGCATTTTGGAACAAGCTAGATGACTGTGTTTTTCGTTTTTTGTGGTGTGGTAAGGAAGATGCTTTTGTAGCTCCCTGGGTTCGGTGGGATAAGATTGCTATCCCTAAAGCCTTGGGGGGTTGGGGTTTGAAGAATATCTTTGCGTTCTCCAAAGCTGTGGCCGCTAAGTGTGGGTGGAGGTTGATCAAATCTGGGGGTTTTTGGGCACAGGTTATACAACACAAATACATTGCTCCTGATACGATTGATAGTTGGATTCAGAAACCGCTCAAATCACACTTGGGTGGTTCTGTTATTTGGAAGGCGGTGGTAGCATCATTTCATATTATTGAGCAAGATTTGGCTTGGGATGTTGGTAATGGGCATAAGGTTCGGATAGGGTGGGATCCTTGGGTGGGATGTGAACAACAACATCTATTGCCGGTGGGGACTACGGATGCCTTAAGTCGGAGAGGCTTTCTTTTTTTGTGGAGTGGTAAGGAAGATGCTTTGCAGCTCCCTGGGTTCGGTGGGATAAGATTGCTATCCCTAAAGCCCTGGGGGTTGGGGTTTGAAGAATATCTTTGCGTTCTCCAAAGCTCTGGCCGCTAAGTGTGGGTGGAGACTGATCAAATCTGGGGCGTTTTGGGCACAGGTTATACAACACAAATACATTGCTCCTGATGAGATTGATAGTTGGATTCAGAAACCGCTCAAATCACACTTGGGTGGTTCTGTTATTTGGAAGGCGGTGGTAGCATCATTTCATATTATTGAGCAAGATTTGGCTTGGGATGTTGGTAATGGGCATAAGGTTCGGAGAGGGCGGGATCCTTGGGTGGGATGTGAACAACAACATCTATTGCCGGTGGGGACTACAGATGCCTTAAGTCGGAGAGGCTTTCTTTTTCTTCATCAATTGACTGATCCAGATGTTATTCTTTTGGGCCGACATGCTTGGCTCCCGGCCAATTCTTTTGGATTGGAGGGGGGTGATGAGTTGGAACTGGCTCGATATCTCAGGGCTCTCAACCTGGACCATATTTACCTGGGAGATCATGATGATGAGCTATGTTGGGATGCAGATCCTTCGGGTGCCTACACACCCAAATGAGGATATCTAAGGATCAGTGCCGACTTGGTGCAGGGGGAACGGGTTTGGTGGTGGAAGCTTCTGTGGAAACTTCAGTGCCCACACAAGACGCGACTTTTCATGTGGTGTATTCTTATGAACTGGGTGCCTACTTGGGATTTTCTACAGAAGAGGAATAAACATGGGCCGGGTTGGTGCATTTTATGTAGATAGAGTGAGGAGACGATCGGACACCTTTTTCTTCGGTGCTCTTTCATCATAGTGGTTTGGGAGGTCGTTTCCAGGGTGCTGAAGGTTCTATTTTGTTGGGAAGGGGTGACTTTGAATGATGCATGGCAGATGTGGTATCAAAACCCGATCTTACGTGATTACAGAGTGCTGTCCCTGTTGGTTGTGTGGGGGGTGTGGATTGCCAGGAACAAACTTGTTTTCATGGATAAACTCTGCTTGCCTGCACAGACCGCTATTTATTGCCGTGGGCTCTATCTGTCTTGTAAACGGAGTGGGCATTTTGGTAACATCAGGGACATTCAACCGGTGGATATCGATCGTTCTCAACCATGGGGTGTTTTTGATGGTGCCTGCCAAAATAACTTCTGTGGTGAAGGGGCATTACTATTTCTTTCGCCTGTACATTTCTTTGAAATCTCTATAGGTTTGGGGGATGGGAGTAACAACTTTGCAAAGATTTTAAGTCTCAAGTTTCTTGTCACCTATGTTGTTGAGATGGGCTGTCGCAATTTAACGGTTTATGGGGACTCATTGAATGTGGTTAAGTGGGTTTCGGGAACTCAACATTGTCATAATCTCAGACTCACAAACATCTTGTCTGCTA
This sequence comes from Larix kaempferi, assembly GCA_027924585.1. Taxonomy (NCBI): domain Eukaryota; kingdom Viridiplantae; phylum Streptophyta; class Pinopsida; order Pinales; family Pinaceae; genus Larix; species Larix kaempferi. The sequence continues at coordinate 13,520,967 of BSBM01000017.1, read as the reverse complement.
TCAGGAATGCTACTACATCATTTGACAACTTTGCATGTATGCATGTTTACAGGGAAAATAACAAAGAGGCGGATCGGGCTTCGAAAGCGGGGCTGCTGTTGGGGCCAGGGATCTGGAAGATCAAAGAATTTGTAGATGGCTTGGTCAGGGAATTTTATCATAGGCCCTTCATAGATTGAGGGGTCCTCTATGGTATATGGTTATGTTTTGGTCCTTTTTTCCAATACATTTTTGGTTACTATAGCGGTCGTGGCAGTCACAACTCTTCTCTGGTTTTTTTGGAGGGTTTGCCCTGCAAAATCTACAACAATTATTTTGTTTTTCTGCAGATCTAATATACAGTTTGCATATAACAGTTTATGGTATGTAAATTTTGTAAAGTTTTGACAACAATACCACATTTATGTGGACGCAGTCACTGGTTTTTTTAACCGATATTGCTTAACAACAATGCCACTCTTAAAGAGTGATGATGATCAATGTAATTTTGTACTCGAAAGATGAAATAAAATTACGTTTTTTTCCGAGGAAAAACAAATATATATATTTAATGAAATTTAAAACTTAAAAAAAAACTAAAATTATAATAGAAAAAGTCCTTTAAACTATAAATCTCGATGAATCTCAATGGAAGTGGAGTAATTTTGAAATAATAAAAACATTTATATAATTAATTTCTCATAAATATAAATAAATAATATTTAAATAAGTATCATAAATATAAAATAGGAGAGAGAAAATATTTTTTTGTTATTTTTGCGATAACTTTCTCTCATAAACTCGGAATTTGATGCTTTTGGTACCGTTGGAAAGGTTTCGACGAGTGCTACAACTTTCGTGTTTTGAGTTTTTCGAGATTCCACAACAATTTTCTAAGGCGGACATTTTAGTACTAAAATGTACCCCTCGAAAAATCGATGTTGAATCTCAAAAAACTCAAAACACAAAAGTTGTACCTCTTGTCGAGGTCTTTCCAACGGTACCAAAAACGTCATATTTTGAGTTTAGGAGAGAAAGTTATCACAAAAATAACAAACAATTATTCTCTCTCTCTCTCTCTCTCTTATTTTTATTTATTTATTTATGATACTTTTTAAAAATATTATTTATTTATATTTATGAGAGATTAATTATATAAATGTTTTTATTATTTCAAAATTACTCCACTATCATATTTTTTTTTGTAAGCTGCATAGAGGAATTATATTATAGTACAAAAAGAGTTACATGCACAAGATCATCACGAGGTCTGAGAGCCTTGTGAGGCTTCTTACAGTACAAAAAATAAAAGCTTAGACCATGGGCGCCCTTCCCATTCAAAAATTGAAAGACTTGTCTCGCATAGGAATACTGACTGTCCATGAAAATCCTGAAAAAAACTAACAGAAGACCAATATGGGACTGTTACAAAAATGTTGGTTGTATTCAATCTAGGCTTACCAAAAAAACCTACAACCCAAAAGATAAGACAAACCTTCAAAAACAAAATTACAGGTGTTATTTCCGTAGAGCCTGTAGAGACAAGTGTCAAGAAAAACAGAGCAAAATTACTTGGCGTTGCCTGGGCCGACGGAGTCTGCATCGCTTGGCTTCTCCTCGAGGATAGGGCAGCAGTAGTCCTCAGAATTCAAAGAGTTATCAATCTTAGCTTTAACAGGAAGCGGCTGAGTTTTTCGGAAGGAGTTTGAATTCCCTGGGTCTGCTCGTTCGATGCACTTCCTCTTGAGTCTGCTGGTGGATGCAAGATTGTTGTGGACGTCTGGCTGCTTCTGCTCAATGGATAGCTGAGTGCCGATGTGTTTCAATGGCTTGGAGATGTGGGATGAGGTCGTAGGAGAGGGAGAGTGTCTAGCTTGAACCGGGGGAGGAGAAGGAGGGGGGTTGTTCCCCTAAAGTAGCTCTTGAGAGTGCAAAAGGAGACGAGCCAAAAAATTCTTAACTGTCCAGTAGTGTTTGTGCCTTGCCCTGGTTCTTTGGCTAACCAACTGCTGAATGAGCAATTCTTCCTCCCAGTCCTCAATTAAAATCCTTAAGTACCCAGGAATTGAACTATCATATCCATTTTCACTGACCTCTCCACGACCATGAATTCCCTGGTGTCCTCGACCTCTGCCACCTCGTCGAGGGGTAGCACGGAGTCTATGAGACATCCTCCTAGTATGACAACAAAAACCAGTGCCTATGTTTCTCACCAAAGAAGAACCGAGCATAGGGAAGTGCAAGACGGGTGCAAGAGGATTAAAGGAAAGCAAAATGTTTGCGCTAGAGAGCCATGACCCTGCATACTCCACTATCATCTTAATTAATGTGATTTATGATTTTTTAAAAATATTATTTATTTTTATTTATGAGAGATTAATTATAGAAAATTTTTATTATTTCAAAATTACTCCACTATCATCTTAATTAATGTGATATTTATCTTTTAAAGAACTTAGAAGTAGTGATAATATAAATTACTCTATATTTATTATTTCAAGTATATTGATCATATTTTGAGATGAACTTTTCAAAATATTAACCAATGTGAGGTTTATAAATTATGACACATAAGCATCTTTGACTTCTATAGGGCCAACTAGACCATAGTGGTTGACCAAAATACTTAAATTCAATTGGTTTGGGAAATCTTACTCATCGCACACTTGTCTATGGCACATTTTTTTATAAGGCCCATTTTAGACCCCAAATTTCTTCTAATGACTAGAGAAATCCCCAACAACATTAGTGACAATTGGTTAAGCTAATCCCTGGAGCTCTAAATGTTTGGAAACATCTTGTTCCACCCTTAAGCAAGAATGAGATTGTTGATAACTTGCCAATACCAATTGGCCCATGAGGGCATGTCATAAGCGAGATTTGAATAAGGTAGGGAGGATAACAACTTCTCTTTTTAACCACCCAAGCTAACCCAATTAAGTAAACGCTTTGAAACATCTTGTCCCACTCTTGAGTACTTAAGCAAGAGTGTGGTTGATGGTACTTTTCAAGCTCCAATCGAACACAATAGGTAAACGTGTCCTTTTAACCACCCAAGCTAACCCAATTAACTAAAATGTTTTGAAATATCTCCTCCCATTCTTGAGCACTTAAGTAGGAGTGAGATTGATGGTATGTTTCAAGCTTTAATTGGCCACAAGAGGCAAACATATCACAAGCGGGATTTGATTTTGGGTGGGGAGGATACAACTCCTCTTAACCAACCAACCTAGGCCTAGTTGACATAGTGTTTGGAAACATCTCGTCCCACCTTGAAGCACTTAAGTGACAGAGATTGTTGTTACATTGCTAGCATTAATTGGCTAACGCGGGGCAAATAAAGTCACAAGAAGAGTTTGACCATGGGTAGGGAGGATAGCAAATTCTCAAATTAACAACCCAAGCTAAATCCAATTGATGATAGCGTTGAATAATATATGAAAGCGGAGGGAAATATATACTAATAATTCATAACAACTTGAATAGCAATACTAGAAAGAAATAAAACAAATACTAGAAGGAAATAAAACAATTTCCCGATGTTTCATTGAAATTATTTAGAGTATTTTCTTTTGTTTTGGGCATACGAAATTGAGTTTTGAATACTTATTATGTGAACTTGCATTCTTATCCATATAAGAGGGCTTGGGCTATGTGGATATGAGCAAGTCTTTGAAATTTTGATGTATTTCGTTAATATGTCGTTAAAATATCAATTTCACCTCAATTTAGAACATGCAAATATTATAAGAGAAGAATGACAAGAAGTTTATATTGCACCAAGCTTCTTAGGATGATCTCTTTCCATTACCTAATAATTTGTAGTGGGTTTGACCATTGAATTGACTCACCTTTTGACATACACCTCATTTCTAGTTAAGTGCGTTTGACCATTGAATTGACTCTCACCTTCTGACATACACCTCATCTCTGGTTAAACAATGAAAGCAAAAAATTTGATCGATAATTAACCAAGTTTTAATATTTATGGGAAGGGAAGGGTAGAAGTTTTACCGATTGTCATATCTTATTAGATTGGCTCTTTGACATTTTTTTTTGAAATCCTTGTTTCTCATTATACAAGGAAACTATGTTTTTTTAAATCCTTGGTCCTAGTTATACAATATATTGATAGATGCTTTCATGCCAACTTTTAGTATGCATGTGTAGATTGACACTACCACTGCAACTATAAACTTTTAGTATGCATGTGTAGATTGACACTACCATTGCAACTATAGTTATAACTTAAATAAAAAGATAAGATTAACAAAAATAAAGAGCTAAAAGCACATGAAATACTGTGCTCACTTGCATTATCAATGTTGGATTCCACTTAAATTTTTTGATAATGAAGAATTATCTTTAAATTTTTATTGTTCCTAGATAAAATGATAGAAAAAATGGGAGGGGATAAACCTCTATGTATTTTTAAATTTTTGTTGTTTCTAGATAAAATGATAGAAAAACAAATGAGAGGGCATAAATGAAGGGGATAAACCCTTGTCTTTTAGTAAAAAATTACTTAATCTAAAGTTATTAATTATTGACATGATAAGGTCAGCTTCTTCCTGGCACATATTCCTTGAATGAATGAGTTCCATGATCTTGGGAGACCATTCAAGGTGGTCATAACAATCTCTCCTTCTATTTTATCTTCAATCGATTCAAGTTGCTCCTTGATTTGAGAGACCCTTGTGAAGTAGGATTGCATGGTCTCCGAGTGTTGGATCTTCACATTCTTGAGTTGGTTCCTTAGTGTCATCTTTCGATTGATGTTCTTCCCTTCGAATATCTTTGTCAAGGCATCAAACATCTCCTTGGGAGTCTTCAGGGATGTGATTTATTATAAATATTGAAACATGACACGATAAAAAAATCTACATAATCTAAATTATTAGTTAAAGTGACAAGGTTCTTATTATATAAAAGTGATAAGGTCATTTGATTTATTATAACTATAAGGTTATTTGATTTATTTTTCATTTGATTTATTATAAATATTGAAACATGATAATATAAAGGCTTATGACTAAAACATTATTATAAAATCATCAATTTCTTAAAAAACACCATTATGTATTTACAATCTAATGCTTAATAAAATGATGTGGTTAGATACACAACATTGTGAGGCGAGGGGTGAAACCATCTACTAATTTTGCACTCAATCTTCAAATGAAATGTGTTACAGTTGGAATTTATCTAAAAAATGGGTGAGGCACACATACTTGACAATTAGCTAATGTGTTAGCGTTGGAATTCATCCTTAAAAAAATGTAAAGCACATGCACTTTGACAATGGTGGCAAAAATGTTGGTTCTTTTGGGGTTTGTAATTCTTCATACATTATGCACTCAAAACCTTCCACTGTGAGTTGAGTGCAAACATACAACTACTAATTTTCTGCTCAATCTTCAAATGAAATGTGTTATAGTTGGAATTTATCTTAAAAAAGGTGAGGCACAATGTGTTAGAGCTGGAATTCATCTTTAAAAAAAGTAAGGCACATGTGTTTGGTAATGGTGGCAAAAATGTTAATTCTTTGGGGTTAATTCTTCATACATTATGCACTCAACTTTTCAAAATGAGTTAAGTGGAGACATACACATATGACATTTGGTTTTCAACTCACACTTTCAAGGAAGATTCTTAAATTCAAGGATGGAAATAAAAATACAAACATTTGTTATCCAAAAAGTTGGACTTTCTACAATGAACTTTACTTATTGTGCCTTCGCTCACAAAGGAGGTTGATAAAGTGTTGAGTCGTATATCTGTTTTAATTTTAGTTTATCCAACTTGATAGAATATTAAAAAAAAAAAAAAATTATGCATATTTCAATAAAAAAATTGATAAACTTAACATCTCAATTGAAATAAGTTTATAGTATACATTCCTTAACACATTAAAATTTGTATTGACATTATTCTCCACACTTTTCTAAGAGAAATTATAATTTTCAAATATTAATTAATTTAAGCGATCCCTTTATCTATTGGTTTTCAAATTTAAGATGATATATATAAACAAATATTAAAAAAAGAAAAATAGTTTAGTAAATCAATAAAATAAATTATATATATATATATATAGTCATGATAGGTCCATCAAATCAACAACCAATCTTCAAGCTTTAAAGCCAAAGCAACATCCATCTACACCCAAATTCCTAGGATGTATGGTTTGGAGGAAAACACAATACTATCCACACCCAAATTAGATAAAATTAAGAGTTATAAATCAATACAAAATTATAAAGTTCTATGTCTTCATGTGCCTTTCAAATTAGATAAAATTAAGAGTTATAAATCAATACAAAATTATAAAGGTCTATGCCTTCTTGTGCTTTCCATTTTGGAAGAGCAAAGAATTTAAAACATAATAACGAGACAAGATTATAGATGTATATGCCTTCTTGTGCCTTCCATTATGGAGGAGCAAATAATTTAATCTTCAAAATATAATAACTTATACAACCACTCATGTCTTGTTATGATGGATGGTTTATAGATTAGAGCCACCCATATTTAGCTAACATTTTTAATGGTTTCATTATGCATTTAACTTATACAGCCACTCATATCATGTTATGATGGTTTATAGATTAAAGCAACCCATATTTAGCTACTAGTTTAATGGTTTAATAATGTATTTTCATATGAGAGGAAAAATTATTAAGGTTTATGTTTTTTTATCTTTCTAGAAGCAAAGCAAAGATTAAAATGTATAATAATTTATAGGTTATTTCACAATATACAAAATTTGGTATTCAATCTAAGCTTGATGCATACTTGGCATACCAGTGATCTTGAACTTACATATGTTGTTAGCTTACCTATTTGATTAGGCTTTACATGGTTGTAATTTAAAAACATCACATCACTTATCATATGACCTGAACATATGGGATTAGTACTCTAACCACCTTATATAACTAGTAATCAATTTAATAGTTACAATAGATAGTTAAACTGGAACATAAGTACTTATAGCTTACTTATACGTGCTATATATTAGTAATACTATAACGTTCAATGATTGCGGATATAGCTTGTACTAAGCTAAGAGTGTTGAAATGAAGTGTACTTACTGATATGAGTTAATAAGCTTGATTCCATAACTAACACAATTTAAATTGAATTGCATTATATATATAATTTATTAAGAATAAGTCTATTCTCTTTATTTTGGTTCATTTTAGGGGATATTGTACCCTATAAATGAAAAATAAAAACTCAATTATTTGTTTAAATTCTAACCTTACAGATTAGTTATATCGTAAATTACACAAAACAAATAGCTTAATTCAAACATGGTACAACAAAGATACAATGTTGCAAAACTTATATTACAAAGTCAAAGTAGTAAAGTATCATTCTACTCTGTTTATTAATATTTAAGGTTATGCAACTCATCTAATGAAGCTCATTGTCCATGCTCATGGACATTGCATGTTGTTTACGCTCCATATACAAGTAATGCCACTTGCACTATTTTTCAACTAATACTACTTGCATTCTGGTTCCAAGTTATATTATGTGCATTTATATATTAACACCAAGTTATCAAAATGATTATTCTTGTACCTACTACAATCATTTCAAAATTGCATGCTTTAACATATAACTTGGCTTGATAGAAGGAAACATATACCAAAGCTGAGGCATGAATGATGAGAGTGTTTCAACGATTCTTCAAATTGTTATGTTCTAGAATTATTAGGGCCTTTTTGAGACATTATTGATCATGTTTGTTGAAATTCTACTTCTAAGTACAATAGAGGGTCAATTTATTGAAAAATATATCATGTTGGTCATTTTTATCCATGTTATATATAATCTCTGTTGAAGAGTAAACAAAGTCAAGTTTTGTGGATTCCTTTTTTTCATTGTACAAAAAAAGAGAGCGAGAGAAAAGAAAGAAGAGAGTTATGTACTAAGAATGTTAAGTGGTTAACTTAAAAAAACAAAAAATAGAGAAATGCCAAAGCATCACTAGCAAATCTTAGTTGCATGAGCTAAAACTAGTTCCTTTATAAAAAGAAACACTATGGAAACATTAAAAGATTAAATCGGAGAGGTCATGTAATAAATAAATGACAATAATCACTTATTATAAAAATATGTTTTGGAAGTGGGTCACACTCTTCAACAATGTACAATTCTCAAACATATAAAAATATGACAATCTCAAGGTCTCTTCAAGTCACTTTTTCCATTCACGAGTATGTTCATCTTCATCTTAGGCATTGGTATTAATGATGTCTATGCAAGTGAAATGCATATATACCAAAATCCTCCATTGAAGATGCCACTAACTACCTACTTTGAATTATAAGAAAAAACCTACATTAAAGCTACTATTGGGAGATATCAAAACCAAAACAACTAAACCGACAAAAATGTTATGGACTATAGGGTCATAGAAGTGCCCCACTTAAAATTGAGACTAAAACCATGAAAATGAGCAAACTAATCCTTTAACCTCCAAAATTGGTGATTGTTGTAAGTACCACAAACATGACTCTCATAACATGGAGGAATGTCAAAAGCTCAAAAAATAAAACCAAAACAAAGGCCATACTAACGAATCAACTAAAAACAAAATCGTCATTGTGGACATAAATCCCAACCTCGAAATCTACAAGGACCGTATACTCGATCATAACCATCCAAAGTCTTCTAAAAATAAAAATATGACAATCTCAAGCTCTCTTCAAGTCACTTTTTCCATTCACAAGTACATCCATCTTCATCTTAGGCATTGGCATCAATGATGTACATGCAAGTGAAATGCTTCTATAAGATTTGAAATTAAAGAAGAAGTCTAAAGGATTTTAAGGAACAAACAAAACCATCACTACCATAAATGAAACATAATTGTATATGTTATTAACCTATCAAGGGAAATGAATTTGACTAGTCACCATTGACATAAAAACCAATTATCTATGAGATTATGAAAATGTTGGTCAAATGCTAGGAAGATGCAAGTTTCTTTAATTTCCTCATGATACATTAAGGAATATAAAAATGATAGACAATATGTTTATACAATGGCTCATTATCAAAAGCACACCTCTTATCAAAAGAGATGCTTTGAATGTTTACATAAGGTTGAAAAAATGTGACAAACTTTTTGGGAAGCAAAACTACTCTCAAAGTTTTCATTGAAGATCCCCCATCCACTGAAGATGCCATTGACTACCTCCTCTAAATTTAAAAAAGCTTCATTAAAATGGTTGTGGGAGGTAGCAAAACCAAAACACCTAAACCCCCAAGTCTCCAACAAAAATGTGATGGGCTATAGGGTAGCATAAGTGCCCCCACCTAAAACTAAGACAAACCATCTTATACACCTAGGAAAATGAGCAAACTAATCCTTAGCCTCAAATTGGTGATTGTTGTAAATACCACAAACATGACTCTTATAACATTAAGGAATGTCAAAAACTACAATGAAACACAAACAAAAGCCAAGCTAACACACCAACTAAAACCTAAAATTGTCGTTGTGGGCATGAATCCCAACCTCAAAATCTACAAGGACCGTATGCTTGATCATGACCATCCAAAGTCTTCTAAGAAAAAATATAAGGCTTCTCCCAAACTTGACTCCGACTCTTTTGATGAAAAAGAAAAATAGGCCACTCCTGAATCTCCTTTGAAAGGAAAGGCTCTTGTCGACCTTTCTCTAACCATCATGTACCAAAAGTCATAGAAAGGATCCATGTCATCGAAAAAGCCAAAAGTGAATCATTCCCTACCCTGTATTGGATTGGAGTTGTGATTATCTCTCCCCAAAAGAGTGCATGTTTATTCCATTCTCTCCTTGACCTCATAAACATCGATACCATACTTCTAGTGCTTTAGTATGCCTCTCTCAAAACCAACCTACATAGGAACCAACCCTAGCCTCATCGATCTCGATGGTGCCTTACCTTCTCACTAGATCTGAATCGTTACTTGAACTCGATAGGAAATTCCTTTAGAGTCCTCCCACCTCTCTCCTCCCCCACCACCCGTGCCATGCAATCACATACTTGCTCTTCTATGTCCTTGATCCAAACCACATCATCTCATGTCTCTAAATAGTCCTATATGGGTGTTCTTTGAGTGTGTCCTAACTAGAGGGATCATATGATTGAAGTCCTCTATGACTATACACCCCAAGCTCGAGTGCCTTATCTCTCCTTTGATCTCTCTCACATTCATTTCCTGGAGGATTAAAATACCAATTTGGTCAACCCATTCTTCATCCAAATATGTCACAATGATTACAAAATAAACAAGTTATTGTCAACCCTATATCCACCCTTAACATCATAGTGGCTCATATCTATCATGCCCTTCGTGTTAATCACTTCTCTTATACCCCATGGACTCTTCAATAATTCAGCAAGTCCAAGACCAAACTTCTCAAAGTTGTTGTGATCCCCTTGACTCTCAGACCTAAGAAAGTGGACACTCATTTTTCCATATTCCCAGTAGATTTGTAGTAAAACATCCTCTTTAGTTGCTCAAAGGTTGGATGTGATGATGGTTGTCTCTGGTACCATTATGGGTGAGCTCTTCTTCCACAAAGGAAAGACTTACTCAATTCAACAAGATCTCGTTCATTTATCTCATTGTCGTAACATTACATCCAAGGCTTGTTCCTTGGTCTCCTTTGTGTAGTCTCTTAGCTTTTGTGAAGCCTCCTCCTCCTCTCACTCAACGTCCAAAGTCCAATTAACAAGGTCAGACTCTTCTTCCAATTTAGCATGCCTTTTCTCCTTGTGATCTTGTCCTATCACCTTCCCTAACCTACTCAAGGTAGTGTCTCCTCTTCATTCCCCTTGTTTATTGTGCCCAAACAAGGGGAATGAAGGAAATCTTGTTTTTTTGTCTCTCTTTCCTCTTCACCTTGTCCTCTAAGCACTCAAGGAAATCTTCAAATATTGTTCCAACATTTTGCTAGTGAGATGAAGTTATACTAACCTCTAAAGGTGCCCATATTTTAATATGATTTATCAAGGTGAATGAATCCATATCACATAATGGAACCTTTATAAGGCCAACTTGGGCATTCACTCCTTGAAACTCCTATAGAAATCAGCAATGCCCCTGTTTTTGCTCATGATCCTTGTCTCTCTCACCTTAACTTCTTTATTTGCATTAATCTACTATGGGTGATCCTTCCTCTTTCGTCTTTCTCATCCCTTTCTATCTCCCCTCCTCTTTTGGTTGCCTCACTGATATTTGGCTTCCTCTAAATTCCCAACTCAAGACAACTTCCTCTTAAACAAAACTAAACCCTAAGACGTCGATCTAGGTTCTCACATCCCATAGAGATACAACTATGGGGTCACTTCCTTGTTTCATTACTCCCACCTCTTGCCTTAACTAGTACTTCGTTGCACCCTCACGTTGCTTGCCTTTGCTAGTGCTTCACTATCATTCTCGCCTCTCGCTTCACCTTTGCTAGTGTTACACTAGCATTGTCATCTCATGCCTTCCGCCTTAGATAGTTCTACCCTAACATTATCACATCATGCCTCTTTCTTTTGCTAGTTTTGTTGTATCATCATAATCTCTTATTTTTTCTTTCTGTCACCTTTGTTCACTTCATGTTCTTCCCTATGAGTTGTGTAGCAACATAGCTTAGCATTGAAACTATTTCGCTGCAATCTTTCACACGCCTCAACAAGCTCCCACATCATCATCATTCATACTCATAAACATAAACGTATAGTTATTGGAGTTCTAACTTATTTTTTCCTTTTCCACATTTCATTTATTTCATGGTTCTTTCTTTGCATTAGTCACATCTATCTTGCTAGCATTCTTAAGCAAGCTCTTTTTCCTCACATGGCACGCCCAAAAATGGTTTCTTGCATTGCATCACATACACTTCAGCGTATACAAGTATTGGTTTCTTACCCTATTTCTTTTATCACTTCAATTTTTAGCATTTACTTACATATTGATTAAACTGATTTACATCTTACATTTCATAATCTTGTTGATCTCTGCTTACATCTCATTGTTGGAATATTCTCCCCATCATCTTTTGTATTTTGCATGTTGCATGCATCCAGTCATCATCATGGTGGACCTCCCAGCTCCTGGAGCTTGGTTCTAGCTCTCCACAGCCTGTCTACAGCCCCCAGGGGGCCTCCCACCTACCAAAGGTGCCCTTCTCCAGTCTTTTGCATGACTAGTGTGCCTTTCTCACCTACCACAGCCAGTTAGGCACCTTTCTCACCTCCCAATTAGTTATCACTCAGTTCTTCCTTGATTTAAGGCTAGATTGACTCCCCCACTGACTGTTTCACTCCAATAGACCTCCAGTGAGACTAGTCTGCCCATTCTGACTCCAGTTAGCTCCTCATGCACCCTCCACTGAGCCTCCTTCATTCAGTTAGTGCCTACCTCACTTAGTTAGACTCATTTAAACCACACTTGACTGACTGCTACCATTGATGATTGATACATTGACTGGATGATGACTCCACTATCATTCAAGCCACACTCTGAGTTAGGAATTCGAATGCCCTACTTGGTCTATTCGAATCCTATATTATGCCATCTTCATGGCTATTGCATTCATTCACTTACATTCTTATTCATTGTATAATATTGAGATAATATTCTATTCTACTGTGTTTATGAGTGATCATTGAGTGTCTCCTTCTCTTCTTCTTGCAACATATTTGTGAGTTTGATTGTGAGTTGCTACAGCTGCCAGATCCCTTGCAAATTCTTACACTCATTTCATACTTTAGTTGTTGATCATCATTCATGGTAGTTAGATTGTTGCATCCCATCCCACTGTTCTCTACTTGACATGCATTACTTGCTTCTTGATCTTCTTTTTCTTCGTCTTATGCCTTCTTGATATCATATCACTTAAAATGAAGTATTGTGGCTTTGATTTGCGTCAAGGGCATGCAAGTCTCCACGAGCATCAACCATGAAACCTAAATAGGGTAGCAAAATTCCCTCACACTACATGTGCCAATCAACACTTTCCCTCATGTGTCATTCCTTTTCAAATGTTAATGCTTATTTTCTCTATCTTCTATCACTTTGTTGCTTACTTCTATGTTCTTGCAACTCACTACTATACCATTTCATGGATAGTAACCCTTGCAAAGGTGAAAATATGTAGTGTATGGGTTTCACACTTTAGAGTATGCCTACCCATTAGAGGTGTCGCTTTGTGGCGTACTCTTATGTCATTTCCATCTGTGGGATGCCCTATGATGACACAATTACCTCTTGTTCTTCCTTATTATGGTTCTTGTATGTTGGATTAGTCTCCCTTTGATGGCCTTCCCTTAGTCTAGATATACAACCTCTTTAGGATGTCTAGCATTTAGGTAACACTCCCCTCTTCGCCTCTCCCTTTGTCTTTTGCCCTTGGTTATCAATATGGCTTTGTTAGACCCTTTGGGCCAGTCCCTATTGTTTATGTTTCGATTGGGCCTCTAAATTGCTTATCTAGCACACAATTGGTAAAGAGGCTTCATTTTGGGTCTTCAATAACTCAAACATGTTTTGGGCCGCTTATTTAGGGTTCCATAGGGTCAAAACCCCTTAATCGTCACTGCTCTCTTAATGCTAAGTGAATCACAACTTCCTTGGTCCATATTACCATTATAAGTTGTGACTCATAAACAAAGGGTGAATATTAAGAGAAATCTCTGCAATACAAGCTGGAAAACAACAATTTGAGGTCAAATCCCATGATACAATTTTCTCTTGCCTATTTATTTTGCTCTTATACTCTTTGTAAACTCACCTCTTTCATTACTCTTCGAATCTTCCAACTTTGGAAACCTATTTAGCAAGAACCCTTCAAGATTTGAGTCAAATAATGATGCAGCGTCCTAATTGCTCTCCCATGCTCTTATGCTACTAGTGCATGTCTTCTCCAACACCTCTAAAAGGATCTCTTTCCTAGGCTTGGTTTCTCCTTTGAATGCTTGTTGTTTTGGCATAGCTCATCTCCATTGGCTTAGTCCCCTCCAACAACATAGATGATTGAACCCTACTACCTCAAGGGGATCCCATCAAACCTAAAACAAGAGCAATGGATTAGGGAAGACTCTTTGTGGCCCAATGTTTGATGGGACTAGGGATGACAATGTGTTCTTGGCATAAATGGAGTTCCTATGGAAATTAAAACATAACCTTTGAATGCAACATTTAAAGGACCCTGTGTGATGGTTGAAAGCTCATTGTGTGGATTTAAAGTAAAGACAAGAGGTTGAAGAAAGAATGCATGTTGAGTTCTTGGCACTCATGGAAGAACAATCCCTATTTCACAAACCAAAGTATCCCATGAGACATGTTCACAAATGTCAAAGGAGATTGAGCAAGAAGTTTAGCAAAGAAGTTATGGTCACACAAGTTTATCTACACATAATGTAGTATCAACAACCTAGTAAGTACATGAAGAAACATGGCAACAAAGAAAAGAATGGGGGTAACAAGAGAAACAACATTTTCTGCATCATTCAAACTTCAAGGTAAGTACCCAACAATAATAGGTGTCATAAATCAAATGAAACACTTCATTTTTAGAAAGCTGAAACCTCTAATGGACACAAATTCTTTATACACGAGAATAATAATGAAAAATTGAAGACTACCAAGGATAAAAAGACATTTGAAAATTAATGAAGCATATGGAAGAAAGAAAAACAAAAGACAGTTGCACAACATAATATTTAGAGCCATAGAAATCAAAGCAAGTAAACATCGGAGCAAAAGAAAAACCGAAGATGATAGTAAAAAGAGATTAATGGGAAAAGAGAGTTTTTAAACTTGTAGAACGTCTATGTGAGTGTCCAAATTTGTTTTCTTAAGACTTCATCAATAGGAGAAATGAGAATTTAATGAAAAACTAGAGTTAAACCGCTGAAGCAAAAAGATCATACGGAGTCAATCCCATGTTAAAGGAGAAGGTAAAACAGGATCTTGGCAAAATGATAAGTGCATATCTTATTTTTCTAGTAGAAAATTTTAATTGGATTAGCCCCATAATGATACAAAATCAGAAGACACAAACAAATAAGGATTTGTGATGATTTTTGGACATTGAACCGAGTATGTGTAAATAACCCTTTTCCCGCACCAATTATAAACAAGTTTTCGAAAGTGTTGCTACGAATGAAGTGTACTCCTTTACGAATTGATTGTTAGGCTTCCACCAAATAAGATTTGTAGAAAAAAAACAAAAGAAAACCACCTTTGCTACTAACTGGGAAAGTTTTGCATATATTACAGACTTTCTGCTGGTAAAATGCCCTTGCAATTTTTCCCTTTATAGTTATGGTTGCGTTTTAAAATTCCATATATAAGTTTTCAAAAGTTTATCTAGATGATTGGACAGTACGTAGCTTATTGAAAGATCATATACAAGTGTTCAGGTTAATGTTTGAAAGATGCAGAGAACTACAAACATCCTTAAATTTCAAGAAAAGGATCGACAATCTACACACCATTTGGAGTTTGGTTGGGCCATGTGGTGTGTTAATGAGGAATCGTTGGTTGACCAACATAAAATAGCTATAATAATTGCCCACAGGGGTGTAGCTCAACTGGCGATTAGCTTGATATGAAGGAAATGTTGTAAATGGAGGTCACGAGTTCAAATCACCCCGGCTTACCGGTGCCCTTGCTTGCGGGCTATGAGGGTGCACCTAGGGGTATAGTGGTAGCGGACGGGATTGGATCCCTGGACCCTGTGTCACGCGAATACCAACCCCTTCCCAGTTGCCGATTCCCCTAGTTACAAAAAAAAAAAAAAAAACATAAAATAGCTATAATAATTTTGATGTGCCCAAACTGGCAAATATCAGTGCATTGCAAACAAATTTGGACAATGCAAGATATAAAATATATTCATCTAGATAAAAGGGTGACAAGGCATCTAACATATTGAAAGAGAAGATGCTTATTATGCCAATATTGATCTTCCATGATTAGTCAAAGCCTTTCCACGTATATGTTGATAACTCGGAAGTTGTAATCAAAGTTGTACTACTGTAACCTAGAGAATGCAATGTCGATCATCCTATTTCTTTTGCTAGTAAATTGTCAATTGCAGAGAATAATTACACTAGCACAAAAAGAGAGATTAGGTATGGTGTATGCACTACAAAAGTTTAGATATCATCTTCTAGCAAACCATTTCAAATTCTTTACAAACCAGTATAAGCTGATATATCTAGTCAAAAAATCTGTGTTACAGGGAAGAATTTGGCGGTGGCTGCCTCTGTTCCAATAGTATGAATTGGAAAAAAGTGGTCAAGCCAAGCCAACCTGCTTATATAGAAGTTGAAGTACCTACAATAGAGACGGACATATCTGCACTGCCATCAAGAGGCCTAATGAAGGCACAAACGGAAACTAATAAAGAACTAGATCATAGAAATCGCATGTTGGGATAGTTTTACCAACAGCTAAGGGTAAACATTCACGAAAATGTGAGGATAATAGGAAGAAATATACAAATATGAAATTGGAAAAACCTGAGATGAACCAGTTAATTTATCAAATTTGTTGTTAATCAGTAGAATGGTCAAAGGAATTTATAGTTGACAAAAAATGCCAAGGCTATTATATTAGTTTGAAAACAACCTCTATAGTACATTCCAAATGCAGAAGAATTGATGAGTAAATCCAACGAAGATATAAAATCGTTGACACTGTAGTTGCCATTAGTGATAGTGTAGGAAAAACTACAAAGTTTAGGAAAAACTACAAAGTTGGCCAGTACTGAGTGATGACAAACAAAAAAATCCTCGAAGAATTACAAAAACAAATGACTACAAAGAAAGGAATTAAAAACTATTCCTTAAAAAGAAGAGCACACTAAAATGTCAGAAATATTTCATATTAATGAATAAATTGTCGAAGCCCATGTTGAACAACAAAAGAAGCCTGACCTATTTTAAAAATTTCAGGTTGATTTCAAGAACAAGCTCAACAGATTAAGAGAAGCTTAAATCAATGTTACCTATGAACGTTTAGAGGTGAAAAATACAAAACCAATTCCAGAGGTAGCTACAAAGGAAAAGCAACTAAATTTTGCAGCAAGAATTGAAATTTTGAAAGATAAATGGACAAATGCTATTTTAGAATAAGAAAAGTTCCAAGTAGAGGTACCAGAGAACATTATAGGTATGGCATTCATTTTGTAGGATTGAACAATTGTCTAGAGGGCCAGACAAAAATGGTGGTCAAGGCCTGTTAGCAATCCATTTTGTAGTATTGCATATGCACGCCCAATTATGCCTGGGATAAGGACACGCATGCTAATGGATTGAACATCAGTGTGACAATCTATACGAATGCAACCTGTGCTAGAGTGCACATGTTTTGTAACTACTTTTGTAACTGAAAGTACTTGTATATAAGTAGGTAAGATTGAAGACTTATGGTTAGAGAGTTGGAAACTGAGAGACTTACAGATATTCAAAAATAGAATAGACCTTAACTTTGTTAATCAGAGATGGTTGGGGATTTCTGTTGTATTTATGAAGAATGGTAAGCAGCTATGGAAGATATGAATCTAAGATGAAAAATTCATTAGTTTGCCATTTGCACTAAAAGTTGCCATTGCCAATGCTTGCTTTGCTTATTGGTCTATTGTAAGCCATATAATATGATCCATCGCATGAATAATACCTCTTTTTTTGTAATATAGATGAGATTCTTGACAGAAACAGCAATATTGGACCATTGTTAAAAGACGTGAATATGCAGAACAAATGTCTGTCTTTTGAAAGCCTCTGGTTTCATATAGAAATTTACCTTGGCACCCCCATGATATTTCAAACTATTAATAAAGACAGCATACGTGATTCTGGACAAAACATAAGCCTACCTTGCATATAAACAAGCAATATTTCTATTGACCCTCCCTTTGAATCACTATGAATTCAGCCTGCATGTAAGGCCCAGCATTGGTGACATTCTACTCGAAAGAAAAACCATATGATCTCTAATTGTAAAAGCACTTGGCTGCAATGTTATTTATCCTGTAACCTTCTTGATTGTCAGCTGTTACAATCCTTCCAAGAAGTTTCCAAGAAGTTTTTGGTCAAAAACCATGTTGGGTACCTGCAATATACAAGGGAATGATGAAAGATGATATTTGGTACTACTTTTAAATCATTCACAATCAAGAAAAACAACTAGTAATTCAGCTGTAATATGTATGTTACCTTGTTTCCAAAAAACATTTTTGTATTATTTGCAATAGCCTCAATAAACTTCAATTCTAGGTATGCTGGAGTCAACATTAGCTCGTTTGCTTCAGCTTCCTTCTTCACCCTGTAACAAAAACGAGTCAACATTAGCTCGTTTGCTTCAGCTTCCTTCTTCACCCTGTAACAAAAACATGACCGACCAACTTGTATATTTCATCTCATTTTGCCTCCTAATGGATTCAGCCTTCAGCAGATCCAAACAAGAAGATATCTTAAAGTGAAAACATCCAGCAATGTACCTGTAAAAATTAGAATCTGCAAGACTCTTCTCACGATTTAAGTACATTTCGTTCTCTATTATTTGTTGCATCTTCATGCTTTCTTTCTCCATAATTCTTTGCTCCATGCGAATCTTACTTACAAGTGCATCTTTCTCAGCTTCTGTCACAGCCATTTTCATTTGTGTTTCAGCTTCTTTTTCCACTACCTTTTGCCTCTCCACTGCTATCAGAACCTATGATATATTGTCCAAACTACCACCATTAGGAACAAGAGAAATACAAATATATACCTCTAAAAAAAACACTGGGATTCATTACAGTAATGGTCAGATATGAACATGCCAATCAAGAGACAAACAGACAAGAAGGAAAAGAGAAAGGGTGGCAGATTAGTGATTTAGACATATCAATTGACATGGCATTCTGAATGAGGCTTTAGGACAAGCCACGTGAAATAAAGCAGTACAAATTAGTGATTTTACAACTTACTGATGTAAAACTACAGCACACAACTGCATTGTATATCTAAGAAAGCATATGATTGAACCGTCTATTTGTTTACAACCCATTGGACTCCAAGTTAGAATCTGATATGTACCCACTGACTTGGAAAAATATGACATCCATTTCTCGACACATCTTGATGGACCCGTTCTTCCTCTCTGCAGCTCCATTCTACTGCAGGATGTAAGGCACTGTCAGCTCCCTCTTGATCCCTGCTTCCCTGCAAAAAGTGTCAAATTCCTTGGAGGTGTATTCTCCTCCATGATCTGATCTCAGCATTTTAATCTTCTTCCTTGCTTGATTTTCTACAAGAGTTTTAAACTCTTGAAACTTCTCAAAGCCCTCATTGTTGTTCTTCACGATGTAAATCCATGTCTTCTGAATCTCTAATAGGAAGAAACGTAATAAATGTTACACAATGTGACAATAGTGAAGCTGAAGTTATGTGTCCACGTACTTCTGAATGTATCAAGTCAAGAATCTTTCTTGACCTATGGTCACACTTGGGAAAACAAACTTAGCATGATTGCCAAGACAACAACCCTTGCACATTACTACCTTCTCAATCTTGAAGTCCGGCAATCCCTGCACCATGCCCTCCAAGATAGGTGATGCTCCGTAGTGAAAAGTGACCCACCTTCTTGCACCAAAGCTCACACAAGTTGTCACCATCATGCACTAGAGATCTCACTAGATCAGATAGCAACCTGTACAAACCACCCTCTCGAACACCTCTGGCAAAAACTCAACCAGATTCAAGCATCTACTCTAGAAGATGACTTGTTGATCATCAAAATCAGCAACACACCTAGGCATATCATAAACTAAAACTATGAGTAGATTCTAAGGGCCCCCAAAATGAGATGGATCCCACTCTTGCTACTGGATGCATGGCATCATCACCAAGTTCAACTTGTATGCTTGCCTCTTGCTCTTGAAGTCTCCTAAAATCCTTCTTGTTGAAGGTCATATGTCTAGCTACTCCATGTCCACATACAATCCGTACTAGACACAGTGTTAGATAAAAAGAATGAAACCATGGAGAAGGTTGGATGTATCATGTAAGCTCATCTACTCTAGCAGAGGCTTCTGCACTCCCTAAAAATTGCTTATGTTGTTGTTGCTAGCCCTTCCCCTTCTTCTCAAGACATAGAAGCATAGTGACCAAACTTTTGACACTTTGAATTTTTAAACACTTATATCATTATATGGCTCAAGTCTTTCTTAGCTTCATTCAAGGAGCTAGAATCCTCTTCATTTCCTCTATGGCCCTTCACAAGTCATCCTTTCTTACTACCCTTCTTCATCTTGCTAATGAGAGATAGATTGTGCTCTTCCTCCTCTATACTTACAATTCTTTCCAATCTTGTCTCCTCCTAGACGAAATCATCCCATAGCTTCTCAAAGGTAGGAAGCTTATCTTGGGCACAAACACCCTAGACAAGACTGCCAAGAAGTTGAAAATCTATTCAAATCTATGGGTACTAACTCTTCATTCTTGACCACTTCTCCAACTGTTGCAAGTTGATCAGGAAGTTCAACAATCTTCATCAAATAACTGGGTACAATAATTGACTTGTACATTCATGTGGCTTTGAGCTTCTCCTCAAAAGCATCTCCCAATTGATGTTCTCACTTTGAAATAGAGTGACTAAAGCATCAAGCATCTCCTTACTAGTCTTCCTCCCAACAATCTGAGGGATCAAGTGATCCTTCACAGAGTTGAGGATGACTAGCTTCGCCTTGGTCATCTTCTTGTCATATTCTAGCAACAAAGTTGCCAAAGCTTGTGCTCCTTCAAAAGCATCTGCAACCAACACCTCCAAGGAACGAATTTGGAATCTATCTTCGTACCTAAGATAAAACTGAAGTCATACTATCGCTCCTAAACCACAGTTCTAGACAAAACAAATGAGCAACCTAAAACAGCCTATCATAGGTCCACAGTGCTTTTCTCAAGCATGGATCTCAAGCATCCCACTCCATTGAAATTGTTAGGGTCCTCCCCTAACCTAAAACAGCCTATCATAGGTCCACAGTGCTTTTCTCAAGCATGGATCTCAAGCATCCCACTCCATTGAAATTGTTAGGGTCCTCCCCTAACCTCCCTACTTAAGGCTTCAGTCAATTATTGTATGCAGCCACCTTCTTTGAATAAGGCCCATTAGTTAGTAGTGGATAGTCATTTAATCTAAAAAGGTCATCTTATTAAATAAGGCCCCACTAGGCAGTTGGTACTCATTAATGATGAGACCACAAGTAGTTAGGGTTTTGCTATTGAGACTCTAAAGAGATGGGAGGTCATGGAATGTTTTGTCGAGTATTGTGTAGTTGAAGCTTTGCTCAGAGAAAGGTCACCCCACCTTAAGAGGCAAGTGAACATTACTTTCTTTCTTCTGATTATCATAATACAACGATATATTTCAGATATTTCATCGTATTTGTCTCTTGTATCTGGTTTTCTACATTTATAATCTCTGTGTACCTGGTAAGAAAGTAATTGATGTCATTCATTTCATCCTCTGATTGATAGGTTGCACTTAAGAGCCATGCATGTAAATCAAATTATTTTATTAGATAGAGTGATAAGGCTTTGGAGGAAAGGCACCACCGTAAAAAGAAAGGCAGTCAATGCAAGAAATAAGGAAATCAACAGTCAACAAAGAAAAAAAGCAAACTAGCAATTCACAGAGGAAAAATCACAGCTGCTAGCAAATGCTGTAGTTTGATTTGTAAATTGTAACAGTTACATAGGCAAAGCTTACCTTAGTACGCTCTTCTTCCATTTGTTCATAGTTTCGGGCAATGACTGCTGGAATTGTAGGTTTTGTCACTCTCACATTGATGATTTCTATACCAGGAGCATAAATGGTACAATCCTTTTGAAGAGCCTCTTTCATATTCTCGTCAATCTGCACATTATGATAGAAAGAATTTAATATTTATTGTGCAATTACAACTCCCGGCTTTGCAGTGCAACCAGATACAATATTGGGTCTCTTAAGTCCAAGAAAATCAACCTCAATCTCAAATGCTTCTTCTCTTATTTTAAAGGTGTATTCATATAACACAATCTATTATCAATAAGAACATGCCTGATCAAACTTGTCAATGTACACATCCTGCAAAGTGTGCGCGCTGCAAAACTGGTTGATTTCATGATGAATTTTATCATAAATCCAAGTCTTGTCATAAGTGACACCATAATTCAATATGGTATCATACACATAATCCTTTCGAAGGCGATTAACCACCTGCTTTCATTATTTAAAATGTTAGGTGATATCTTTATTTAACTGAAACCATTAAAAAAACATCCAGCATATACAAAGCAATCTGCTTAATCCATTTCACATGCAATGGAAACAGAATGCACCTTTAGTACTTAGCATCAGACAAGACCGTATACCTCGAAAATTAAATTATAAAGATCAAAGCTTTAAAAGAAAATTTGGAGTATTCTAATGCAGAGTCAGAGTATTTTCATACCTCAATCTTATCAAAATAAATCATTACTCCACCCTTGGTACCACATGGTATATTTTTAACCTGTCCCAAAATATGATGTAAGCAAGATATCAAAGACAATGCCCAGCAAGAAAACTATTAAGAAACAAATTAATAAATCTCAGTGCATACAGACTAAAACAGTGATAAAAAAAGTTCCAAATACACAAGTTTCCACATGTAACATAAGAAACTATTGAAGTGATCTAAGGTGTCCAGTTTATTGACATCATTCTCTCTGTAAGGTTAACAAATCCTATCCCATCTGAGAAAAGTCCTCTGTTCTATATAAGTATAATTTCATTATAAAAAATTCTGTATGTTTTACTGAATTTCATAATGAAGAACCATAGTCCAGAACAAGACCAGCCCCAACAGGCATACCCACAGTGACCAGGGAATGGTAAAGGATGAACCTCTGAATAGGAGGAACGAAATCAACAAAAACAGCATGAAATATTGAAAGTCCCTCATCTGAAAACTTACTCTAGACAATTTTGCATTGTCACATGCTGAATACTTGAATACTAGTCTTCCAAATTTTTAAAGACCATTCTGTGTATCAGCCAAAAATACATTTCAGTTATTCATATCAAGATCATTTTTTGGAAAAAATCACATCTCGTATTTGATTAATACACTCAAAAAGATATATCATAAAGTCTTACATTACTGGTCATAGCAAGATACATGCGGAGATACATGCGGGCTTCCCCTCCCAAAACAGGCAAGAAGAGCCAACAAGTCTACTTTGGCACCCATTGTGAGGGACTCTTAAGTCTTTAGTCTTTTCTAGAAATGCCTATCTTAACATGATATTGAATGGCTAAATCTGATCTGTTACGAACAATTCACCCAGGTGAAGCATAGTAGAATCTCCATTGAAAGTTGCCCAACAGTGCTTTTCCATATGAAAAAGATGCTTGATAATCGTACAGTATCCCATATACTCTTTCCCACTTGTCTCCAAATATGAAGGGATCAACAAAGAGTGTACAGTAAGCCGCTATCCATTCCCAATATATTTATGCTACCTTACATCCCCACAATGCATGCTTACCTATCTCAAGTTTCCAGCAAATCACATACAAACCATTGTGCATCTTGAGTGATAGAGCTTATCCTTGACCTCAAGGCTGTTGTTGAGAGCTCGCCAACCAAGCACCCTGAACTTAAAATATGAATGAGATTTCAAATATTTTTGAACCTTGGGATCCACATGACCTTACTATCCTATCCTGAACAACCCATCTTCTGGTAAAGATACTCTGTTTGATAATCAAGAAAAGATATCCCATAAGACAAATTCCAATATCTCCAGATAGGCCCTAGAGCTTTTAAATTCATTTTGAACAATGAGGTATTCTGGGATACTTTACACACGGCTAAGAAGAATGGCTCATCAGTCATGTGTAATATTGCAGGTTTGCACACAGCTAACTAATCTCTAAGGCCGCCAGAGCTTGTTCCACAAATACCCCCACATGTGAAGGCCGCCTTTTGCAAACCTTTTCCCTGCATGGGAGGGGATAAGCCATTATGTCCTTTGTCCATCCAACACGACCAAACATCAAATAGATCTTGCAGCCAGGTCCCATCCATTTCTGGATTCTTCAAAGAACGATGAAAGTTCTTTAGAGACCAACTGCCAGGCTTGTCAGATCCTCCATAGCACATTGGAACCGCCAATTTAAAGCTTGTCACTCCAACAATATCACAGGGACAAATGGGACCCCCTTTAGGTCACCTATATTAACAGCAGTCTGAATATGGTGGTCAACCAGAGTCTGCCAGGGGGTATTCCCTCTAATCACCCTCACAATCTGTTCAACCACTAGGACTGTACTATGTATTGAGATACTATCATCCAAAGGATGTCTACACTACATTGCCAAGGAGTGTAAGGCCTTACAGTCCTAACTTTCTAATTCCACCATAAATACCACTTCCTTAAACAAATTCTATGTAAAAGAAAATCTAATAAACTATATTATCAAACAAGTATGCATCAGTTCATCATGTTTAGAAGCCCCTTTTATTAGGAAGGCACAAGCACAAAGCTTACAAGTGGAAGTGACACTTACAAATTTCAGTCAAGAACAAGCGTACAAGTGAAAGTGTCACTCAATGACTCAACACTCTCAGTCAAGAACACAACTACACACAAGGACACCCTCCTCCCAACAAATGACAAACCTATAGAATCTGTACTCCCAAACTAAATAGAAGGTGACAAGTATGACACTACACTACTCAATGATGGATCCACTAAAGTGGTCACCTCAAGTTATGCTCATCCAATCTGCTACAACAAATTAGCCATGTCATTCCTCTGGTTGACCAATGCACCTAGCACTCAGTTAATGCACATTCACAATAGGCATTGAAATCCCATTGCAAACAGTCCACCTGCAGATATCAAGACAACAATAAAGAACCACCACTGGACTCTTTGGCACTTGTCAACATTGATTCCTTTAATTCCCATTCTTTTCTTTTACTCTTAGTCCCTGTTATATTGATGAATTCAACCGTTTCACTCTAGAAATGTTTGTATTGGCTATTATCTACCAGCATAGATCCATCTTAAAAGGGGATCTACCAAGCGCTAACAGGGATCAAATCTCTCGAGGTGCAAACCCCTCCTTTTTAGAGTGTAAATGTTGAGGAAGCGTTTTAATTTATCTAATTTGTGTTGTTTTATATATATGTCTTCACAAATGTTTTAAATCTAATTTGAGAGACATGTTATTTTTTATAATGTTTTATTGTTTTTTAAAAAGGACACATGTCAACTCTGAAATTCCACAGGTAGGATCACAAAGCTGAACAAACCTCACTAATTTCACAAAGCTTTTACAGAAAGAATTAAGAATTAAAGCTGTAAAATTGACTCATGAAATGAAACTCAGATAAAAAACTGCTGGTATACAAAAAATGATACAATACTTAGAATTCGATAGCCTTAGATGGCATTCGAATTCATCTCAGGTGGCAGGCTTAGTTAGCATAGGAAACATCACCAAACACACTTCTACTAGTAACTCAGGATGGGAGGCCTCTTAACTGAAGATGCATGGCGCACGACTGAGTTGCTGGGCTAAAAGTTAGGGTGATAATCCCAAGGAGGGCACATGAGTTGACTGACAGTGGTGTTGAGTGGCTATCGGAGCTCCTTGTTAGCTCACAGTGATGATATCTAGGTGCATGAGCAGTTAACTGATGGTAGGCTCCTAAAATCTAGGAGACTAGAACACTAGCTTTGCATGGGTGCCTGGGCACACTAGGGAAGCAGAATGGGGTCAAATGAGAGAAAGATAGACTAGGATTTAGGCACTGCAAGGTCAACAACTTGGGTTATGGACTAGGTAGTTCAATAATGATGCATGGAGATCAAATATTGTTGCATGGAGGTCAATAATGATGCATGGCTAGTGTTTAGATGATGAATATTCCAACACCCCCCCTTAAGCCTGACTATGAGGAAAAAATAAGTAAATAAATGGGAAAATAGGGTCCTGGTTACTGAGACCAATGGTCACCCCGTACAACAATCTAACAAATAACTGAGGAAAGAGAGAAAACCCAGTGGGAACAAAACCCCCCCTCAAAATAGACTATAAAAAATCTAATCAACCAAAGTATCACCCACCCCAAGAAGGGATCGGAGATGAGTGAACTTTTTCACTGAAAATATTTTGGTGAAAATATCTACAATCTACTCTTCTGAAGGGCAGTAAAGCAGTGTGATGGTACGATCATGCACCAATCCTCGAATATAGTGCATATGTATCTCAATGTGTTTGGTCCTCTATCTCTGAACCGGATTTGTGGAAATCCTGATAGCACTCTGATTGTCACAGAAGATGACTGGTGGAGTACTGTAGCGAATACCAAACTCTGTTAAGATGCCCTGCAACCAGATGCACTATGTGGCTGCATTCATTGCACCTCTGTACTTTTTGCTCGACCAACAGATAGGACCGGATCCAAACATGAAAACATAACCTGATGTAGACTTCCGATCTGAGTTGTCTCCGGCCCAATCTAAATCGGTGTAACCAACAAGGTTCAATGGAGACCCAGCTGCATAGTGAATACCATAGGTCTTTTCCCCTTGCACATAGTGCAAGATCCTTTTCACTGCCTTCTAGCGAAGCTCATGAGGCTCTTGCATGTATCTGGAGACAACACTCAATGCTTAGGATAGATCACGGCGAGTATGTGTAAGAAACAAAAGACTCTCGATCAGTTGCCTATACAAGGTACTATCTACCAATGGTGAAAAAGAACCATCTTCAAGACTAACACCTGAAAGAAAAGGAAATGTTGCTAGTTTGCATTTTGTCATGTGAAACCTGTCAAGTAGATCTGCTGCATACTTGGACTGTGCAATCTTGATTCCTGAATCACTCTGAGAGATTTCAAGACCAAGAAACTGCTTTAGCAGTCCCAAATCTGACATTGTGAAGGCATTGTGCAAGGTTGATTTGATAGAGAACTAATGCATGAAGATAGACTCCCTATAATCAGTAAATCATCAACATATAGAACAATAAGGAAGAGAGTTACCATGATTCTTCATGTAGACATTCGAATCAGACTTGCATCTCTGAAAATCTTGTGACAATAGAAAGGAGTCCATCTTTGCATACCATGCTCGGGGAGCCTGCTTGAGCCCATATAAAGACTTCCTTAATCTGCAAACTAGTGAAGGATCCTCAATGTATCATTCAGGTAGATTCATGTAGATCTCCTCCTCTAGATCTCCATGAGGAAATGCGCTCTTCACATCCATGTGATGTACCTCCTAGTGCTTGGATGCAGCTACAGCCAAAAAAAGAGGGATGGAGTCCATCTTTGCCACTGGAGCGAAGGTCTCTGTATAGTCAATCCCTTGAACCTGAAGAATCCTTTAGCAACCAAGCGAGCCTTGTGCTTGCATGTTACTCCATCTGAGCCCATCTTTGTTTTGTATTCCCACTTACACTGAACAAGCTTCCTTCCAAGAGGGAGAGAAATAAGCTCCCAAGTCTAATTTTTCTCAAGAGATTGGTACTCTTCATCCATGGCTGTTATCCATCTTGGATCTTGGGAGGGGCCTCAAAGAAGGTTTTTGGATTTGATCCAACCATCATAAAGCATCTTTTAGGAAGAAAGGGATCTATATGAGAGAGTGCAAAACTTGCACTTTCATATTGAGATCTGGTTCTTCTTGGATCTTGTGGATTCCCAACAAGCTCACCAACAGCTTCTATGGTCTTTTCAACCCATTTTGGAAGTGGTGATGGATCTTGTGGTGTTGGATCTACAGGATCTACTCGATCTTGTGGATTTGGATCTAACATGTGCTCATCTTCACTTTCTAAATCAGATTCTGAACTTTCATGGGCAAATGATTCGCTATCATGTTCAACATATTGTGGTGGAGTAGTTGGTGAGCTTTCTACTTCAACATTGTGGGCTTCATGCCCATTCTTCAAACTGGACATTTCTTTCAATGAAGGACTTCATGGAGGACAGATCCAGCAATTTATAGGCCTTTGCATTCTGTGCATAACCAACCAATATACTCTTGACTTTGAGGCTCTAAGGCTCTCCTCTTCTCTGAAGGAATCTTGGCCCAAGCTTTCGAACCAAAGACTCTGAGATGAGACACATCTAGCTTGTATCCTAAGAAACCGGATTCGTTGAAAAGGGTCTACGTGTCCCGTGGGGGCATGTCGAACACGGACACAATGGGAAATCATGTCCGACACGACCAAAAGGTCGTGTCGGACACGATTTCCCATCGTGTCCCCGATTGTGCGTCGTGTGTCCTGATTCCAGGACACGTTTTCCGCAGAAAAGGGCACCCAGGTTGAGTTTAAAAACAAAAATACACTTCATTTTTGTCATTTGCAAGTGTGGAGAAGCTTGAGAGTGGGTTTTATGTAATACTAACAAATGTGTAATACTAATCATTAATGTGTTTTGATTCTAATTTATGTAAATGTTCTAGTTTCTAAAAAAAATGGATCTATATGTCTATATTCTTAATTTTTAATATATTTAAAATATATATATATATGTATATAAAACGTGTCCTTTGTGTCCTGATTCCGGGGGTCACCGTGTCCGTGTCGAACACTCGTATTTTCGTGTCCTTTGTGTCCTGATTCCGGGGGTCACCGTGTCCGTGTCGAACACTTGTATTTTCGTGTCCTTTGTGTCATGATTCCAGGGGTCACCGTGTCCGTGTTGTGGTATGTATGGAACAATGTGTTGCATTTCAATACCTTCATCTGCACAAAATAGCTTAAACTCATTCTTTACATATTCTCCTCCATTGTCAGTACGAAGGACCTTTATCTTTCTGTCAGTGAAATTTTCTTCAGCAGCTTTAAAAAATTTGAAATATTCAAAGAACTCTGATTTCAACTTTAGAAAATAAACCCAATTAAATCTCGAATAATCATCTATGAATGTTAAGATGTATCTAGAATTATTCAAAGATAGGTGAGGAAGAGGTCTTGCTATGTCAATGTGAATCAATTCAAGAGTAGATGAGGCTCTCTTTGCCTTTCCTTTTTGAAACTTGTGCTCTAGATGCTTGCCAATCAAGCAACCTTGACAAGTACCTTTAGCAAATATGATGTTTGGGAGGCCTTCAACCATGTTCTGATTGTGCAATTCTTGCAAATATTTGTAGTTGAGGTGCTCAAACCTCTCATGCCAAAGCCTGCTAACTTCATTAGCATGGGTAAGAAGTGCACTTTGAGCTGAATAAGGCATGAAATGAGAGAACTCATAAAACTTGGAATGATGATCTGCAATTCATTGTGCAATGATTTTTCCAGAAGAGATCTTTCTTATCTCAACAGCATTAGGAGTAAAAATGACTTTCTTTAGAACTCCTGTATGTGTCATCTGATAGATTGAAAGAAGATTAGCTTCCAAGGTAGGAACATATAGCACATCATTGAAGCATCCATTATCAAGGTTGATTCTTCAAATTCCCTTTGAAAGAACTTCTAAATCATCTCCCATTAGGATGGAAGGCCCAACAGTAGGTTCGAATTCTGAGAAGAGATCTCTGGATGCGGACATGTGTCTGGAGGCTCCAGAATCTATAATGAAGGAAGATGAATTTGAAGTGACAGCCATGAGTGCATGACATCTCTCCTTATCTTCTGATTTAGAATCAGCTTCTTTCCTCTTGGCGTCTTCAGGTATTGGAAGGTTGTTCTTCTCTAGAGGTTGAGCCATAAGATCAATTGACTTCTTCATGCAAGCACTTTCAGGATGAAAACCTCTGTTGCAGTATGGACATTTGGTCTTCTACTTTTGATTTTGTTTGCCTCTCTTGGAATTCGAAGTTCCCTCTGACTGTTTGGGAGACTCCTTTTCCTTATGCTCATACTGTTTCTTCTCCTTGCCTTTCTTCTTTCCTTTACCATTCGCATTCTTGTCTTCTCCAGCAGCAAGAGCTTCATCCCTAGATGGTTTTATGACTCCCATTTGCACCAATTTTTCCTACTCCTTTGCGAGAGACAGAATGAAGGCATCTAGAGTGGGCATATTCCAATTTGGGATGGATAATTTAGTTGTTTGGAAGGTGGATACAAATACATAATAGTCTGGTCCCAATTTTGACAGATCTGAGAGAATTAGCTGCTCATCCTTCTTCTCAATACCACACAGTTTTAGCTACACAACCAAATTCTTGAATTTTGTGAAGAAGTCTATGATGGATTTGAAGTTGTTGGGGCTCAGAGAGATCAACTCATTCTCTAATTGATTCCCTCTCAATTCATCTTGTTGCCCAAATAAAGATTCCAGCTTTGTCCAAACCTCCTGGGGAGTTTTTAGACTGGATAGATGGAAGAGAATATCCCTAGAGATGCTGAGACACAGCAATCCAAATGCTTCATCAAGCTTATCCAAGTATTTGGCTTTATCTAATACAACATTTGGTTCAACTTCAATGCCTTTGAGCACTCTATAAAGACCTATGTTGTGCATGAAGATCTCCATATGTTCCTTCCATTCGAAGAAATTGAAAGGAAAGAGTTTTGGTATTGAAGATAGATCCATTTTAGTTGCTTGCTTGTCGCTACTATTGATGGAATAACCTGCAAAACATGTGTCCATTTTCGGGACACGATCAGAACACGTGTTGGACACGGTTTTGGTGAGTGTCCCGACCTGTGCACTCCTTGTCCAAAAAACAAGACACGAAAAAGGCAGAAAAGAGGCCTTCTTTCCTCTTAAAAACCGATTTTTGCCTCATTGCTTTTCATTTGCAAGTGAAGAGCAAGCTTTGAGAGTGGTTTTTGTTGGTGAAGAGCAGTTAAAGGATTTCCAAGGGTTTACAAGTGATTTGAGGGTGGATTTCATTGGGAGCATTGCAAGCTTACCGTCAAGAAGAATGTCTCAATAAGCTAGGGCAGCTGGTAAAGGGCAACGAAAGGGAGAAATACCCCCGCTGGTGTATCCCCTTCTATTCCTCCTCAAAGCGTAAGTTCATCAACTCTTGGTAGTGCTCCATCTGCTACTAGTGGAGCTCAAGCTCCATATAACCCTGTATTAACAAGACAACAAGCCCAAGAGAAGAGATACCCTTTGTGGAAGCATGTGACAAGGAAATTAGGCCCTAGGGAAAAGCTTGGTGGGGGAGCTAATGTAAGTTGGACTTGCAATTTCTGCAAGAATGGGTTCAAGAGCACCTATTACCAAGTTAAGGGCCATTTGTTGGGCCTTCCTTGTGGGCTTGTTTCATGTAAAGCAGTGAGTGTTACCCAACGAAGGGAGATGTAAAGAGAGCATCATGTTGGCTTAGGGAAGGTGGCAACAATAATCAAGAAACAAAAGAATGAGGATCCTCCTCCATTCCTGGGGAAACCCTTTAGCACTAGGCCTCCACCTAGCAGATATGGGAGTGAGGTTGATATTCAACCAACAAGAAAGAGGCCAACTCCAAGTGGTCCAATGGACAGGATTTTCCAACAAGAGGCACGAGAGGAGGTGGACCTTCCCATTGCATTTTTTTTCTATCTCAACTTCATTTCATTCAATGTTGCACAATCACCATTGTTTATTGAGATGTGTCGAAGTATACTTGGACGAGCTCCAACTGGTTATGTACCTACTGGTTCAGAGAAGCTTAGAACCACATTGTTGGTTAAGGCAAAGAAGGAGGTGGATAAAATCTTAGCCAATTAAATCAACATGGCCCTCATCTGGTGTCAATATTGTTTCAGATGGATGGACGAATGAAGCATGCCATCCACTCATCAATTTCATGGTGTCTTCTCTAAATGGACTGGTGTTCTTGAAAGCATTGGATGCTCTTGGGAAATACAAGGATGCACAATGTATGGGTGAGTTGTTCATCAAAGTCATTGAAGATGTAGGTGTTGATTCTTGTGTACAAATCATCACAGATAATGCACCTGTTTGCAAGGCTACTGGCATGATTGTGGAAGCTAAATATCCACAGGTATTTTGGACACCTTGCATAATTGCATTGTTCATTCTTTGAATTTAGCACAAGATTCATCTAGATTCTAGGGGAAGGTCATTTTATAGATTTGAGTTTTAGACTCATTTATACTTGTTTTTATTGCTCTTACAGGTATTTTGGACACCTTGCATTGTTCATTCTTTGAATTTAGCACAAGATTCATCTAGATTCTAGGGGAAGGTCATTTTATAGATTTGAGTTGTAGACTCATTTATACTTGTTTTTATTGCTCTTACAGGTATTTTGGACACCTTGCATTGTTCATTCTTTGAATTTAGCACTGAAAATCTATTGCTTCAAATGTGACATGGATTGGCAAGCTTAATGATGATGCATGCCATATCCGTAATTTTGTACAAAACCACACCAATGCCCTCACAATCCACAAAGAGTACACACATATTTCATTGCTAAAGATTGCAGGTACTCGATTTGCTTCCTCATTCATCATGCTTAAGAGGTTGAGAGAGGTCAAAATCGAGGTCAAAACTGCTTTGGGGTCCATGGTTATTTCAGAGTTTTGGTCTTTTTGGAGAAAGACAAATAAAAAAGCTTCAAAAAAGGTAAAGGAAACAGTGCTAGATGATAGTTGGTGGGAGAGGGTAGATCTTATCAAAGATCATGGAACCAATCATTTCTTTGTCGCAGTTTGTAGGCATGGACCAACCCATCCTAGCAAATGTTTGAGGGGTGGGATTCCATGATTGAATCTATGAAGACCATTGTTATGGAGATTGAGTGTCCCAAGTATGAGACATCAACAAAGAACTTATGGTCCACCATACGGGATATTCTTATCTCCAGGTGGGATAAGAATTGCACACCCTTGCATTGCTTGGCACACTCATTGAATCCCAAATTCTACAGTAATGAATGGCTCAACGGTGGGCCCTCACACAAAGTCCCTCCTCACATGGATGGAGAGGTCTCACAAGGGAGGAAGATAGCATTTAAACAACTATATCAGGATAGAGACTCACTTGATGAGGTGGAGGAGGGCTTTGTAGAGTTTTCCACTGCCAGTGGGAGATTTGGAGGTTATGATGTGGTCGGAGATAGGGGGTTAAGAAACCCTATGTTTGGTGGGCAACTCATGGGGCAACATGCCTTATTCTACAGAAGTTAGCCTTGAGGATCATTTCTCAGGTTACTTCATCCTCTAGTTGTGAGAGGAATTGGAGTACATAATGGGAACTTGTACAGTTTGAAGAAGAGCAAGCTTGAGCAATCCAAGGCAAAGACGATGGTGTATGTGCACACCAACCTTCATCTTATTTATAGGCAGAGGGAGGAGTGGGTGAAGGGAAAGACAAAGATGTGGGATGTGTTTCTTGATGGGATGTGTTTCTTAATGATATGGGTTTGGATCACAGTGTTGAGTTGGCAATAGCCAACATGGATCTTAATGATCCAATACTAGAGCCGATCACTTTTGATGATAGTGATCCTTTGGAGGGGTCATCCTCCACACCAACAGATGTAGATCCTAAGATGGGCAGAGAGGCGGAGGAGGAGGACGAAGAAGAGAGCATTGATGAGTTTGTTGATTCAAGCATGGAGGAGGACTATTGAGTCATTGACAGATGAGATTCTTCCATCTTGACCTACCCCTTTTTGTATTTACTATTTTCCTGCGGCATTCCGACATCTATGTAATGCATTTTGATTTTGATGACTTAATGAGAAATATGGTTTCAACATCTTGATCTATGACTATCATGATTCATCTATGTCTCTCATTGTGATTTGTGAATGTGTAATGTGTATTGATTCTAATTTCTATTGAATATTGTTGGAAATAATGCAACTTCGGAAGTTATTCTTATTATATTGTTATTGTACCTTCTTCGGGAGAAGATATTAATGTAATTGATCATGTAAAAACCCTGAAAGAAACAATGTAAACCTTGGATGAGAATTATCAGTGTATCCCAGTGTATCCCACCACTAGTGAAACATGGTTAATAGATAGTGGTGCATCTAGGCATATGACTGGTTATAAAGAAAATCTTTCAAAATTGGTTGAGAAAGAATCCCATCTACGTGTTGTACTTGGGGATGATGCTAAATACACTATGAAGGGATCTGGGGCTACCTCCCTTCAATTAGAATCTAGTGATACCCTACATCTAAGTGATGTGTTATATGTACCTGGTATGAAAAGGAATCTTGTCTCCATATCAGCTTTGGAGGACAAAGGTTATAAAGTTGCATTTTTTGATGGGAAAGTTCTTGCTTGGCACAAGAACTCAAGCATGAATACAACACGAGCTATTGGTGTACGAGAGGAGAGCTTATACAGGTTGAGCACACCACCAACTCAGACACTAGTACATGACTCTTCCAGTATGGGTGAGCTATGGCACAGATGACTTGCTCATCTTAACTATAAAGCTCTTCCGGCATTAAGAAATATGGTGACAGGTCTACCAGTACTTCATGTAGGCAGTGATGGGATATGTGGAGGATGTGCACTTGGCAAGAGTGCCAAGGGCTCTTTTGCGAACAATGAAAGCAAATGATTATTTTTGACATTGGGTGGCTATCACTACTATGTGACATTTATTGATGATTATTCTCAGAAGACTTGGATATACTTTCTCAAGACCAAGGAATCTGAGGAGGTGCTATGCAGATTCAAAGAATTCAAGGCACAAGTCGAGAACTTGTCAGGAAAGAGGATTAAGATCTTGAGGTCAGACAATGGTGGAGAATACACCTCTACAAATTTCATTGATTTCTGCAAGGAAGCAAGAATTAAGGGGGAGTACACAGTTCCCTACAACCCTCAACAAAATGGGGTTGCGGAAAGAAAGAACAAAACAATTGTTGAGGCAACCAAAGCCATGATACATGACCAAAGTCTACCTATGTTCTTGTGGGCAGAAGCTTCTAGAACAATTGTCTATGTGCAAAATAGATGCCCTCATAAAATCTTGAAGAACATGACTCCAGAAGAAGCTTTCACAAGGAAGAAACCAGAAGTGGGCCATCTTCGCATCTTTGGTTGTCCAATCTACATTCATGTGCCCAAAGAAAAGAGGAAGAAGTTAGAACCTTCAGGCAAGAAGGGAACCTTTGTGGGATACAGTGAGTCTTCAAAGGCTTATAGAATCTACATCCCAGGATCGAGACAGATCGAGGTCAACAGGGATGTGTCCTTTGAAGAGGAGATGGCCATCAGAAGAGCTAGAGGATCCAATATGGAGATCGATGATGAGGAGTTGATAGATCCAAAGGAGATGAGATCATCTCCTCCAGCATTTCAGAGGGAGTTAACTGAGAAGGATTAGCCGATTGATCCCATTGATCCAGTTGACACAATTGATGATCCCAGAGATATTGCAGTAGGCCGAAAGAGGCCTAGATGGGCACAACAGACATTGCAGTAGGCCGAAAGAGGCCTAGATGGGCACAACAAACATTGCGGGATGCAAAGGGGCATGAAGCTCCCCATGGCACTTTTCGAGAAAGTAAGAGACCTCAAAGATTCTCAAGTTATGTAGCATTGATGAGTCACATCATTGACTCAGAACCCTCCACCTATGAGGACCTCCAAACACCAAGAATGGAAGGATGCCATGATGGAAGAATATCAATCCATCATGAAAAATGATGTGTGGGAGGTTGTACCGAGACCTGAGGGGAAGTCAGTAGTGACTTCCAAGTGGCTTTACAAAATCAAGCATGGAGCAGATGGCAATGTTGAGAAACACAAGGCTAGATTTGTTGCTAGAGGATTCTCTCAAAAATGTGAAATTTGTTCCCGTGGCTCAATATACTTCCATCAAGACGATTATTTATTGCTTCAACTATGGGATGGAAGTTGCATCAGATGGATGTCAAAACCACCTTCCTCAACGGTATAATCGAGGAAGAAGTATATATTGAACAACCAGATGTTTTTTTATCCGTGGAAAGGAGTCTCACATATGCAGGCTGAAAAAGGCCTTGTATGGACTCAAGCAAGCACCACGTGCTTGGTATGGTCGGATAGATGGATACTTGGTGAGCTTGGGATTCATTAAGAGTGATGCAGACCCCAACCTTTACTACAAGGTTGTGGATGATGAGCCACTGATTTTGGTACTCTATGTTGGTGATATGTTTCTCATCGGGAATGAGAAACTTATTGTAAGGTGTAAGAAGAAGCTTGCCTCTTAATTTGAAATGCAAGATTTTGGATTAATGCACTACTTCTTGGGATTAGAAGTATGGCAGAGGCACAATGAGATTTTTCTAAGCCAAGGAAAATACACCATTGACATACTAAAGAGATTCGGGATGTTGGACTGTAAGTCCATGGCCACACCGATGGATGCGAATCAAAAGAAGTTGATAGACTTTGCTTCTAATTCAAACTTGATTGATCCCACCATGTATCGCCAGTTGATTGGATCCTTGATGTATCTGACAAACACTAGACCAGATATATGTTTTGCAATGAATGCCCTCAGCCAGTTCATGTGCAAGCCGAGACAAATTCATTGGGTTGCTGCAAAACATGTATTGAGATACTTGCATGGCACTGTGGGATATGGCCTGAGATATGCTTCAGATTGTGACTTGAGATTGCAGGGATTTTTTGATTCAGATTGGGTCGAGAGTGCTATGGATATGAAGAGCACCTCCGGGTGTTGCTTCTACCTGGGATCTATCGTGATTTCCCGGTGCAGCGGGAAGCAGACCTCAGTAGAACTTAGTACTGCAGAGGCTGAGTACATGGCTTCTAGCACTACAGCTCAAGAAGCTGTGTGGCTTTGAAAACTCCTTGCAGGATTGTTTGGCCAAATTCCAAAGCCAACTGTGATTCACTGTGATAACCAAAGTTGTGTGCAGATGTCAGTGAATCCCGTATTCCATGACAAGTCGAAGCATATCGAGATTCAGTATCACTACATTCGTGATATGGTGCAGAAAGGTGCGGTCGAGCTACAATATGTTCCGACAAATGACCAGACTGCAGACGTTCTTACCAAGCCTCTTCCCAGGATAAAGTTTGTATACTTTCGTGAGAGGCTTGGTGTGACTGGGAACGTGTCCCTCCTTGAGAGGGAAAGATGATACAGAGACCAAAGCATTATCCCGATCACTCTGAGGAGATCTCTCAGACATCCTGAGATAGGATGGAGAGGCCACTACATTCTCCCAATCACTCCGAAAGGAGTGAGGAGATCTCTTGGACATCTTGAGATGGGATGGAGAGGCCATTGCATTCTCCCAATCACTCCGAGATGGAGTGAGGAGATCTCTCGAACATCCTGTGATGGGATGGAGAGGCCACCGCATTCTCCCGATCACTCCAAGATGGAGTGAGGAGATCTCTCAGACATCCTGAAAAGGGTGGAGAGGCCAGCACACACTCCCGATCACTCTGAAAAGAGTGAGGAGATCTCTCATGGGGAAATTTAGTGCATTCTTTTGATCACTTTGAAAAGAGTGAGGAGATCTCTCAGACATCCTGAGATGGGATGGAGAGGCTGGTGCACACTGGCACACACTGGTACTCATGTTCCCCAATGGACTGGGTTGAGCCGATGCATGATGGACTGTGCAGAGTTGTTGAGCTGATCCACCGATGGACTGAGTGGAGTAGATGAATGATGAGACTTCTCGATGGACTGAGACTATGTTGAAGACCTTCCGTATATATAGAGATGTTCGAGACAGATGTGATGTACAGTTGAGATCCAGATGATCGTGTCCATGATGTTGATGATGATCGTGTCCGAAGAATACCTTCCTTGTTGAGAGGGAGTGTTGGAAATAATGCAACTTTGGAAGTTATTCTAATTGTATTTTATTATATTGTTATTGTACCTTCTTCGAGAGAAGATATTAATGTAATTGATCATGTAAAAACCGTGAAAGAATCAATGTAAACCTTGGATGAGAATTATCCAAGAGAAATAAATATTAAATGTAATTTTATCTTCTCCCAAGACAAGTGGGCCCAGTAAGGAAAAAGTCACTTTTTGATGTCTATAAATATAGAGAGGTCGAACCTCTCATTCGATCATTCACTCCACTCAAGCAAGTTCGCTCAAGGAGAGAGAGAAGTTCGCTACTGCAACTAGGAGAAGTGTTTTGGGGGCTTCTACACTTGAGGAAGTTTCTCTTTCTCTCTCTTGTATTTGTACTCTGATCTCTGAACTGATTATCTCTATACGAAGGTTGTTAGGTTTTCTCCATGTTGGGTTTCCCAAGATAAAATTTCGTGTCTATTGTTTTTGTGCTTGGTTATTCTTTTAGTGATCCTGTTTTATTATTTGCAATTAATTATACTACTAGTATTATACAAAATCTAACAAATATTTGTAAATATTCTAGTTTCTAAAAACAAAATCGATCTATATGTCTATGTTTTTAAAATATATAATTTTTAATATATATATATATATATATATATATATAAATAACGTGTCCTTTGTATCCTGATTCCTTGGGTCATCGTTTCTGTATCCTATGTGTCTCGTGTCCTCGTGACTTAGGCTATTATGTATCAATCTCCCTTCAACCATGGCTTTATGTATATATAGAAAATGAACATGCAATGCAAATTTCTTCAAACTCTAAAGGTAACCAATCATCATCCATCATACTAGAAACCCCGAGTGAGGGGATAAAGCATGCCCATAATCAAGTTGTTCATTCAACCAAAAATCACATGGTCAACACAATTGTCATTCATTTGTATTTTTCATGCACCAAAGACTCACATGATCAATGCAAATTTACATTTATTGCCATTATCATGGGTTGAAGCACATATGGTCCTAGCTCGCCAATATTTGGCTCTATACACTTAGCATGTTCATCGATATCCGTGGGGCTGAAGATCATACAAGCCTAGCTCACCAATGTGGCTGCATACACTTAGGATATTCACCACTGCTTGCAATCATATGTAAAACAAAGAGTGAAACTACTTAAATCCCGAAATGGTTAGACTTCAATTTTGGAATGCATTCTTCCCACTCCAAAGCTTCATCATTAACCAACCCAATACTTTATGCATTCTTCCATTCTTGACTCCAAATTGTAGTTGAGTTGAGGACCATCTCCCTCCTTCCAAACGAGCCAATTTCCTAAAAGGGAAAAGGCATCTACAATGGCCTCCCAGTTGCATGATCCATTTTGAAAACATTTTGAGGGAGATCTAATCCATTCTTCTACTGTATTGGGAGCAATATACTTTTGAACAATCACCTAACACCACAGTCCTTTCCCCAATATAAGCCTCCATACATTTTTTGCAAATAAAGCAATTGCAAAATGTTAGATATTTTTTTGCCCCAAGACGCCAAAACTCCTTTGGGATTACTAATCTTTTCCATTTGACAAGTGGAATGCCTCTTTTCTCCTTTCTTCTAGACCATTAAAATCTGTAATATACCCTTCTCAGTTTATCAAATATTCCTTTCGGAA
Source organism: Larix kaempferi (assembly GCA_027924585.1). Taxonomy (NCBI): domain Eukaryota; kingdom Viridiplantae; phylum Streptophyta; class Pinopsida; order Pinales; family Pinaceae; genus Larix; species Larix kaempferi. Next base: position 13,481,554 of record BSBM01000017.1, on the reverse strand, counting down.
TAATGGCAAGTATCATCCAATACATAGGGATGGTTTCAAGTACTAAATTTACCAATATTAACCTTCCTCCTCGAGATAGCTAATGGTTACACCAAATTGAGAGTTTCTTCTCCACTTTTGAAATAAGCCATACCCAGTGCATTTTTCCCAAGATATTAGGCTTGATGACGAAACATAAGTATTTTAATCCATGTTGTAGATATGTTTGTTGGTACAAGAATAATTTTGTCTCCTCCTTTTCCTCCATCCTAGCAAAGGAAATGGCTGATTTCCTAACATTCACTAGCATCCAAATATCAAAACAATAGAGATCAAGCACTTCTTTTAACTTAGTAGCATCCCATCTCGAACCATTAGAAAACAATAAAATGTCATCTACAAATAGAGAATGAGACTAAGTGATTAACAGACAAAATTATGATACCCCTTAAAGCTACAAACCTTTTTGCACTCATCAAGGCCTTACTTAAACCTTTTGGCACAATATGGAATATTAGAGGCGATAACAAACATCCATGTCAAAGACCTTATCTTAACCTAAAAAATCTTGCAATCGAACCATTAATCAAGATAAAGATTGATACTAAGGAAACACAATTCATTACCCAAATTACAAATTGTACACAAAAACCCTACATGAATCAACATAAGCCTAAAAATAGTTCCAATTAACCTTGTCATATGCTTTAGTGAGATCTATTTTGAGCACCATAGTAGACATCTTAGTTTTAATCAAATTCAAGCCCCCTTGGTCAACACCAATCGCCTCATGGATCCATCTACCCTACAAAAACCCAAATTGCTCTTATGATATTGATATTGATAGGATGTCATTTATCTTCAATGTTAATACTTTGGCAACTATTTTGTATATACAAATGCATAAGGCAATAGGCCTATATTCTTCAAATGACAAGGGATTATCAATTTTTGGCATTAAGGCAATAAAGGCTGAGTCGATCCATACTAGAACCCTTCCATTAACCCTCGATTACTCTATAACCCTCAATAATTTTTCACCTATGACATCATAAAACCCAAGAAGAACTTCCTTCGGCTCAACCCTTGCTATCTCATCCATCAAACTTCCAGTATCTTCATCCTAAACAAAACTTGGAAAATAAGAAGCTATTTGAACTATTTTTTCCATATTCACCCTATTGACATCTTTATTCAAACCTTGAAAATGTTTTATCCCAAGTTTGGCTAAATCTTTAAAGCTGGAAACATCCTCACCGTTACTATTCCTCAATTTCTAAATAGTATTGACATTTTTTTGGTGATTTGCAAATTGATAGAAACACTTTGTATTTTCATCACCTTTTTGCATCCATATGGATATGCTTTTTAAGCTCCCATTTTCCGCTCTATCCTCTAACAATTTCTTCTTTCTTTCCTCCAAAGAAAGATTTATTTTTTGGCCTCATCAAAAGAACAGCCAACCAAATCTTGAGTATACATTAGCTCTAATTGGATCTTTAAATCCTTCATCTTCTTATTGTCCTTCATTTTTTCTCATGCACCCAAGAGATAGGGCTTGTTTTGACTTTTTAAGATATTCCACAAACTTCAATTATAGTCTCATCAAGGGAAGCCCATTTATCCTTTATCAAGGTTACAAATTCCTCATCTTCGATCCAATTAGGTTTGTATTTGAATGGACTAGGAGGCTTGTTTGCTACCTTGGTCATGTTCATAAAGATGGGAACATGATTAATCTCCCCCTGAGCCAACCATTTGCCTGATCTTCAGATGGTCATTAAAAGTTCTTCAAAAATTCGAAACACGTCAAGTCTCTCTGCTATCCTATCTACACCTACCCGCTTGTTCCTCCAAGTAGTTTAATAAGCTCTACATCAAGTAGGCCACTGTCCTCCTATCTTTGAATCAAAAAATCAGTTAATGAATCAACCTGGGCAGCTTGACCCCTAATTTATGCTCTCCCCAAAGAGAAATTTAAGTCACCTCCAATAGTAAGATAATTTTGTTTCAAAAGATTCATCTTGAACAAGTTTCCCTAATAAGACACCCTCTCTGCATAGTGCCCATACAAATTCAGTACAATGAACTACCTACCCAACTCCTTTCAAGGAAGTACAATGGCTAAGCCTCAAACCATAGACAATGAATTGATAAATTTAAAAGAACTTGAATACCACCTCATAATTAAACAACAAGAACCATGAGCACCCAAGAAAGAGAAGTCCCATCCTAAGAGTAATTTCTGCAACTCTGCAACCAATTTCCCACCTTCCCCCAAAATCTCTTGTAACATAATAATACCAAGTTTATGAACTCCAACAAGCCTCTTAATGCACTTTTTAGAGGAGCTTCACAAACCTCTACAATTAATGGAGAAACAAATCATGAGCAACAACCATCATCGAGAGGGCCATTTGCTCTAATTACCCTTAATAGTGAGGTTTTTTACTAGATTGAAACGCTAATGCTGCCTTTTCTTGAGCCCAAGATATGAAAGTGTAAATTTCCTTAAAACCCAATCTTGAATCACAATATGCAAGTTATTTTAATTTAAACCCCAAATAATTACTGATAAGCAAAAATGGATTTCATCACAAACAATGCAGCGGAAAATAAATATTAAGAGAAATAGAACAGCAATCACATCAATAGAGACACCAATATTTTTGGGTATGAAAATCCCCGGAAAAACCCAAGATGGGAAAACTGGTGCAGCAATCTGAGAAGATATTTTATTAACAAGATATAGAACAATACATTCCAGAAATTGTTTTTACCCAACCTGGCAAAATACCACAACGGAAACTCACAGAGAAAACCCCACAAAATCGTACGGTCCCTGCGTCACCATGTACGGCCTCTACATCAGCATGTATGGCCCTGCGTCAGCGTACGGCCCTGCTACCCGTATGGCCTCCCTGCGTCAGCCGTACAACCCTCTACGTCAGCTGGTACGGCCGGCCTACGTCACAAAGTATGGCCTCTATGTAAGCTTGTATGGACTCCCTATACAGCCTCCTTGATTTGCCCAAGTCGCCCTGCCAATCTCTGGATAGAGGTTCTTCAGTCTCACCCTTTGTAAAATTCTCCTGCAAACTATCTTTCTCACTCATAAGCAAGAAATCTCACTATGTGTATGTGTGTCCTCTCCAACAAATCGATCTTCCTTTTAACTCAATGGCCAAGCAAAAACCCTAACTTCTCACTATGGATCAATGGATGAGATCCTCCGGTGAGATCAATGGCCAAGATTATATTAGCCATCACTTAAATTATTTTCACTTTAACTTTATAAAAAGTAACTCCATTAAGTCAATTAATAATTAGATCACATAATGCACTTTTCCTAAGTCTAAACTTTGGATAAAGGCATTAATCCATTTGGCTTCTTGTTTTATGTCTTCTAGCATGCAAGGACACATGCAAATGATAGAAGACCTTCCTTGTTGCCACTTTCTAACACTCCCTCTCAACGAGGAAGGGATTCGATAGCAACCCCAACTTGTATCTGAACCTCACAAACTTGTGCCTGCAAAGTGCCTTGGTGAATATGTCTGCCACCTGCTCATCTATCTGAATGTACTCCAACTGAATGGTTCCTCTCTGTACACAGTCTCTCAGGAAGTGATACCGGATGTCTATGTGTTTGCTCCGGTCATGTCGAACACTGGATTCTCAGAAAGGTTAATGCCACTCTGATTGTCACAGTGAACTACAGTAGTCTCCAAATCACTCTCGAATAACCCTAAGACCAACTTTGTCAGCCACACCCCCTCACATGCTGCCATACTGGCTGCCATGTACTCAGCCTCTGTCGAGCTCAATGCAACTGACTTTTGCTTCCTGCTAAACCAAGAGACAACCCCTGACCCAATGCTGAAGCAACAACCTGAAGTGCTCTTCCTGTCTTCAACACATCCTGCCCAGTCAGCATCTGTGAAGCCTGCTAACTGTATGCTCCCACTGCGCTCATAAACCAATCCATACTCCATTGTGCCTCTGATGTAGCGAAGCACATGCTTCGCAGTTGTCCAATGTACTCTCTGAGGGTCCACCATGAACTGACTCAAAGAGTTAACTGCAAAGCTAATGTCTGGTCGTGTGTTGACAAGATACATGAGTGACCCGATAAGTTGGCAATACAATGTAGGATCAAACTCCTTTGAACTCAATGCATCAATCTTCCTCCAGTTGGTAACTAGAGGCATGGACATGGGCCTACAGTCCTCCATCCTGAATCTCCTCAAGATCTCCACTGCATACTTCCCCTGACCAATGAAGAAGCACCCATCTCTCTGCCAAACCTCCAAACCCGGGAAGTAATGCATCAACCCAAGGTCTTTCATCTCAAACTCTACTACAAGATTGGACTTGCAGTCCTCAATCAGCCTCTCATCTCCTGTAAGAAAGAGATCATCTACATATAGTACCAGTATGAGAGGTACCTCACCTGACAAGAAGTAAAAGTTGTGATCTACTTCACTCCGTTGGAATTCCATCTCCCGTAGATAGTTGTCGATCTTCGAGTACCATGCCCGAAGTGCCTGCTTGAGCCCATAAAGAGCTCTTTGCAACCTGCATACATGCGACTCCCTGTTCTCCACCTTGAACCCCTCTGGTTGCTCAATAAATACCTATTTCTCTATAACTCCGTTGAGGAAGGCAGTCTTTACGTCCATCTGATGACCGCACCAACCCATCTCTATTGCCAATGAAAGAATAGTACGAATAGAAGAATATCTGGCAACAGGGGCGAAGGTCTCCTCATAGTCAATACCTTCCATCTGTGAAAACCCCTTTGCCACGAAGCATGCCTTATACTTCTCCACGCTTCCGTCTGCTGCATGCTTTACTTTGTAGATCCACCTGGATCCAACCACCTGTTTTCCTTCTGGCCTCAGCACAACCTCCCACACCTGGTTGTTCATGATGGAGTCATACTCCTCAACCATAGCCTCTTGCCACACATCACAATATGCAGCCTCCTTGAAACTGGAAGACTCGGAGTTAATCAACTCTGTCATCAGTGCCATATAGCTAAGTCTATCTGGTGGTTTGCTCCGTCTCATGGAGCTCTGTGGAAGAGTCACTTGCCTGGAATCTTGAACTATGGACCTGTACCACTTAGGTCGTGGCCTAGTGTCTACCTGTTGCGGCTGCTGGATATCCTCCTCCTACTGCGGTTCATCCTCTAAGTCAATGACCAAAGGACCCCGTCCACCTGACTCCCTTTGACTATCAGAACCCGTGCCCTATGTCTGTACCTGTAGCTCCTCCCCAACTTCACTCCTAAGTCCTGTGTTGGCTGCTAGTGTGTTGGTAAGTCCATAGATCTACGTAAGGCTCTGTCCTCATCAAACTGGACATCCCTGCTCACAATAATCCTCTTGTGAGCCAGAATATATACTTTGTATGCCTTAGAAGTCTCGCTGTAACCAACTAGAAGCCCCTTCTCACCAGAAGAATCCAGCTTTTTCCTAGTGTCGGCATGAATGTGACAATAGCAGACACTCCCAAATATGCGTAGATGACTCACATCTGGTTTAGTGCCTGTGAATACCTCCTCAGGTGTCTTCTTCCCCAAGGTTGAGTGGGGACACCTGTTCTGGACATATACTGCAGTCCAAAATGCCTCGGCCCATAGGAATAGTGGTAATCCTTGATCAAACAACATGGCCTTGGCTGCACTAAATAGTGTCATGTTCTTCCTCTCCACCACTCCATTCTGCTGCAGGGTATGAGGAACAGTGTGCTCCTTCTTGATTCCCTCTAATGAACAAAATTCCAAGAACTCCTTGGAAGTGTACTCATCCCCATTGTCTATCCTCAATATCTGAATCCTCCTCCCTGTTTGGTTTTCCACTAGTCTTGAAGTCCCAAAACCGCTCGAAGACCTCTGACTTGGCCTTCAGGAAATAGATCCAGGTCTTCCTGGAATAGTCATCAATGAATGTGACACAATAACTATAGCCACTGAAAGAATGGACGCTCATTGGTCCACAAACATCCGAATGCACCAAGTCTAAGGTCCCCTTAGACTTGTGCTCACTTTGTGGGAAAGGCCTCCTGATATTCTTCCCCAACGCACAACCTTTGCCGTGGTTATGCTTCTCCTCCTGTACCAAAGGAACTCCAATAACTACCTGTCTCAAATGCCTCAGTGCTCCATGATGTAAGTGTGCCATCCTCCTATGCCACAACTCACTCTAACTGCTGCTGCTACCGACTAGAGCCTTTGCAGACTCAAAGTGTATTCTGTACACCTTCCCGCTCCAGAACCCAATCATCCGATCCAACTTCAGATCTGACCCCTTGGGCCTGATATACACTTTCCTATCCCGGAAAGTCACTAGAAAACCCTTGTCCTCCAGTATGGAAACAAATATGAGATTGTTTGTCAACCCCGAAACATATAATACATCAGCAAAACTGATGGGTTTTCCAAACTCCCTCTTAAACGAAACAATACCAACTCCCTGTGCCTGATAACGGGCATCATCTCCTAACTCAATGTGGAGATTCACTCCACCCTCCAGCAAGCTCTTGAAGAATGATCCATGTCCTGTCATATGACAAGATGCACCGCTATCAACATACCAGATGCTATTGTTGATGGAGCTTGCCATGCAAGCTATCAAGCAAAAGTCTTCATCAAAACTCTTGCTGAACTCATCCACCTCTGCAGAACCCGCCATCTGTGTGTTGTTCTTCTTCTTCCTATCTGGGCACTGGGAGGCAAAGTGTCCATGCTTGTGGTAGATGAAACACTTGACCTTTGACATGGCAATGTTCTTCTTACCACCCTTCTTCTTCTTTTCCTTACCCTTTCCCTTGTCTGCTAGGGCTAGAGACTCTTCATCCATGATCTGTAGGGCACTGCTGGATGAACCTGAACTTTGACCCTTACGGATCTCTTCCTGCACAAAATCATCCCACAATCTCTGCCAGCCAGGGAGCTTCTACCTAGCCACCACGCCTTTAACAAACACATCCCGTGGCTTAGAAAAACCATTGAGAGCTATCTGAACTAGCTCTTCATCCTCAGTCTTAGAGCCCACTGCTCCAAGCTCATCCCTGATCTATGTGAGCCTTGTGAGATAAGGCACCACTCCTTCTCCCTTGGCCATCTTGATACTGCGTAGCCTCTCCTGTAGCACCATCTTCCGGTTTTCATTCTTACTCTAGTAAAGGCTTTCTAAAGCCTTCCACATTTCCAATGCGGTCTTCTTTCCGGAAAGGTGAGGGACTATGTGATCCTTCACCCCATCCAAGATAATCAATATGGCTCTAGAATCTACCTTCTTCCACTTTGCCAACTCTGTCAGATTTGTGGGAGCAACCTTCTGGTCGTCAATGTGCTCCTCTGCATCACTAACATCCAAGATCCTAGTGATCCTCTCTTTCCAAGTAGGAAGGTTCTGAGCTCCCTGGAGTCTATCCTCAACTCTCAATTGTACGGCCGTAATGAAGTGTGCCTGTCAACCCTTAGAATAGATTTGCCCCTAATCTATCCAATAACTATTGCTTTCTCTCAGATTTGCTCAGAAGAGCTCTGATACCATGTAAATTTCCTTAAAACCCAATCTTGAGTCACAGTATGCAAGTTATTTTAATTTTAACCCCAAATAATTACTGATAAGCACAAATGGATTTCTTCACAAACAATGCACGGAAAATAAACACTGAGAGAAATAGAACAACAATCACATTAATAGAGACACTAATATTTTTGGGTATGAAAACCCCCGAAAAAACCCAAGATGGGAAAACCGGTGCAGCAGTCTGAGAAGATATTTTATTAGCAAGATATAGAACAGTACAATCCAAAAATCGATTTTACCCAACCTGGAAAAATTGCACAACCGAAACTCACAGAGAAAACCCCACAAAATCGTATGGCCCCTGCGTCAGCATGTACGACCATGCGTCTGCGTGTACGGCCCTACTGCAACATACGGCCCTGCTACCCATACGGCCTCCCTGTGTCAGCCATACAGCCCTCTACGTCAGTTGGTACGGCCGACCTGCGTCACCCAGTACGGCCTCTACGTAAGCTTGTACGACCTCCATGTACAACCTCCTTGATTTGCCCAAGTCGCCTTGTCAATCTCTAGATAGAGGTTCTTCAGTCTCACCCTCTGTAAAATTCTCCTGCAAACTGTCTTTCTCACTCTTCGGCTGAAAGCTATGAGCAAGAAATATCACTATGTGTATGTGTGTCCTCTCCACCAAATCGAACTTCCTTTTAACTCAATGGCCAAGCAAAAACCCTAACTTCTTACTATGGATCAATGGATGAGATCCTCCGGTGAGATCAACGGCCAAGATTAGATTAGCCATCACTTAAATTAACTCCATTAAGTCAATTAATAATCAGATCGCATAATGCACTTTTCCCAAGTCTAAACTTTGGATAAAGGCATTAATCCATTTGGCTTCATGTTTTATGTCTTCTAGCATGCAAGGACACATGCAAATGATAGAAGACCTTCCTTGTTGTCACTTTCTAACAGAAAAATCTTCTCCCTCGTCTTGACCATTTTACCTCTCTCCCTATGTTTATAGCTAGTCCACCACTAACCCCCCCATCCTCAAATATAGATGAGACTTTTTGGGATCTCAAATTTTACTTACTATGATACTCCACATTATTGCTTTGATCAACAAGTTTAGTATCACAAGGAATTGTAGTGGGATCACCTTTACCACCTCATAAATCTACAGTGCTTACCCCTTCAACAATGTCATGCAAAAAACACAAAGACCTAAGAGAAATGTCCTATCCATTGTGATTCTCCATACCAAGGGCTACTTCACTAGATAAACCTAATTGTTCATCCTTTAATCTATCCCAACAAATCAAACCCTCCCCCTTATATCCATCAAGAGACATATGCAAGTGAATAAGTTCAAAAATGGACATCTTTGAATGTAGAAGACTCCAAGAACTACAGATCCTCAAGAAGGCCAACAAGGAGTTATGGATCTATACAAACCTAAGGAGCTACACCTTCCATACTAGTCTTTTCTTTACTCTTCTTAGAAGCAACTCCATCCACTAAGCTCTCGACAGTCATGTCATCATGATCCATCAAATCAACCTTATGTTCACCAATCCTAATCCCTTGTGACATCAAAACCCACCTGAATCTATCCTTTTTGAATACTCATGATTGTGTATTTCTTGACCCACCATTTTTTATTGAATGGTACCACACATTCTTCTGCTAGGTGCCCAGGCCCGTGACATCTAAAGCACCTGAATAGAACTCCACAAGTATCACGATCTATAGTAATAGATGAACTACCTTTCTAAATAACAATTTTGAAGGCCAAGCCGTCTCTAAGGTCAATTCCAACTAGAATCTTGGCTAGTGTCATTTGATTGGTATCAATAAAGCTCATGCCCACCTCGAAGAATTGCCCTAAGCAGTTACCAATTTCCTTGAATACCAATATTCGTCCATTGCCCTAACAAACCAATATTCAATTGGAAGACCCAATAGTTTCACCCATAATGGGGGCTCTATCCAATCTTTCTAAGTGTGCATCAGATGAAGGTGACCACCTTTTTAGCATGAGAGAGGTATGATCCCACTACCAAATAAATGACAAAACTTTCTCTACATCCTAGATTGATCTAAAGGTGAAAACCAAACAACCTATCACGAGAAAAAACATGCTCAAAACATCTCCAATAAAGAACTCCCACAACTCTTCCATCCAAGCTCAAATACTTGATTCACTAGATCACCTTCCAAATAATCTTCCCACCAAAGTCTGAGCAGCCATGTTGACAACCTCATTCAATTTTATATCATCACCTAGTACCAACCTTGCATGATTCCTCCTTTTCTTCTTGACCCTTGTCACATTCCAACCTCCAACACTAGACTCTGTCATTAGAATGTACTTTCCATTGTCCTAATCTTTATCCTTCAATCCTTGCTCCTCAAGATATAAAGAATGAGAGGGTGATAAAGGGATCTTTGAATCTTCAACAAATTTCTTCCCACTTGCCTAGGGGTCATTGCCCATAATATTTTCTTCACCAATATCCACCCCCTCACTATAGAGTCTTCTATGAGCACCACACTAGGTCAACCTAAACATTAGTAACGTTCTATCCCAAGGTGCTACCTCCAGTAATTAGACTACCTAATCCCTTGTCTACAACCTCCCAATCACCAATGGTCCCACAAGATCATTGAAACCCACAAACCCTACACAATCAAACTCATTGTCTAGATGCTTTGAAAGAGGGATGTGGCATGTTAGATTGTGGTAACTTCAGGATGTCCTTCATGGTTCAGATGCCTTACATGGAGGTACATTAGCTGCATAGGCATCAAGATGGAGTAGAGGGTGAGATGCACTCTACTCAGTGGCATGAGTCCAGTGGTGGTTGCCTGAGGAACTTCCGAGGAGATTTGACCTTTGCATGCATGAGTTTTGCATGACCTGTCAGCGATCAGTGAATGCATGCAAAAGTGACTTGTTGCATGCATGCATGCAAAAGTGACTTTTGCATGCACCGAGAATTAGGGTTTTGGAAAACCTAATTCATCGATGAGATTATTTATAGAGACAGGGGGTCCCCAGATGAGGTTACTAAGTTGCATTGTCGAAGAGAGATACTGCTAGAGTGAGGAGGGCGTAGCTGTGCATGCAGGGCGACTTTCTGAGAGAGAGAGAGGAGCTGCTGCAGGAGCTAGGAAGGTCAGATCTGAGCTAGATCAGTGACCTTCAGTTCCAGAGTTGCTAGACACCCATTACTATGAGCTGAGATAGCTCATCAGTGTGCTTTCTGATTAGTTTGGAGGAGGCTGAGTTCTCTTGGAGGAGGGCACATTTCCCAAGGAGGAACTATCTCATTTTGAGCTGGATTGACTGATTCGAAGTCTGAGACTTCCAGGATAGCCTTGCCTCAGCATTGGAAGAAGGTTAGGGACGATCAAAGCTCAGATCTGCTGAGATCCAGACCAGTACGAGCATTTGACATCTAGAGGAGAGGGCGCACTTGTGCATGCAGAGGAGGTTGAATTCATCAAAGGGCAGTCTTCAGAGCGAGCAGATCAGAGCAGTGAGATACAGAGAGGGCAGATCAGTCAGAGGCACCTTGAGAGCACTCAGATCCAGTTTGGCAGTTAGGGCTTACTCTTTTAGTGCATGCATCAGCTGAATGCATGCAGATCTAGAGTTTGTCCTGTTTCAGAGGGATTGAGTTACCTGCTGAGGTAATCCTGTATTGTATTGTCATTCTTATATATATGCTTTGGGCTCGAGAGAGAAGATAGCCCCACAGTTAGCTGGTTTTTCTCGAAAGGGTTCCAGGGTATATCTGTTGTTTATGTGTGTGATTGCATTTGTATTTCAGTTGGTAAATGCAGATCTAGTTGTTTGAGTCTATATTATTACGAGTATATATTGATATCAAGGCTCATACCGCTTGAGATCTCAGGGCGATTCAAAAGGAGTAGTGATCTTGGAATCAAATATTTACATGGTATCAAAGCCCTGTTAAGGATCAGAGAGGGCAGTCACACATAGATCTGTGGTGTTGGAGACTAGATCTAAGATAGATCTAGTAGATCGGTAGAGGTAGAGACCAGATCTACCAGATTTGAGGAGCAAAGCTCAAATCTGAGGTTGTAGAGGTCATATCTATCAGATCTGTGGTATTGGAGACTAGATCTAAGATAGATCTTTCAGATCTGGCATGAGCAGAGTCCAAATCTGTGGCAAACATATCATATCTGACGCATAGTGTTCAGATCTGTGAGAGCAGAGTCCAAATCTGAAGAGCAGAGTTCAGATCTGTGAGAGCAGAGTCCAGATCTGTTAGGATAGATACCAGATCTATCAGATCTGTGAGTTCAGAGGTCAGATTTGTCAGATCTGTGATCAGGAGAGATTCTTGTTTCACTGTGGATTACAGTATTTCAGTTTTGCAGAGTTATGGCCACTAGCTTGAGAGTAGAGTACAGGTTGTTGGGCAAGCCTGTATGTGGGTCCAGGGAGACCTTAGATACAGTTTCAGTATTAGTGACAGAGGGAGAGCATGATGCTTCTCTCCAGATGACATTGATAGAGGAGGAGCGTAGATCTACATATCAAAGTGCAACAAATGCAGCCAGAAAGTCTTCCAGTTCAGAGGGAGTAGCTGCAACAACATATGATGTGTTTGATCCTGGTGGATGCTTCTCCAGCAGTACCTTCCTTGCTGAGAGGGAGTGTCAGTACAGAGGTGTGCATGAGATACGCAAGTGCATGAGGTCTTGCATGATGCAAGTGCATGAGATATGCATGATGCATGTGCATGAGATATGCATGCACATGAAGACTGAGAGATGGTTGATTATGGACGAGCAAGTGGTAGCAACGGAGGAGGTTGATGAGTTCTCTTCTCGGTTTGAGGAGTTCCCACTAGCCTCAGTTCAGTCAAGACATGATAGTATCCCACCAGAGGCTCAGGTGGATATGAGGTGGAGAGTGGCAGCACTCTCAGCAGTCACATGACAGTAGTGCGAGATGCATTCCTGATACTAGAGCATACACCCTTGCAGTTGACTCAGGATGTGCAGGGGGTTGACCATTTGGTTACTGGAGTGGGCAAAGTGAGATTTCTGCTTGATCGTGGAGAGCTCCTGGAGGTCTCAGGAGTGCTCATTGTTCTAGGACTGAAAGGGAGTGTCCTCTCAGTGGCAGCTTTGGCAGCTGCAAGCTACTCAATAGTGTTTCAGCGAGATCAGTTCTTCACCTATCCTAGAGGGGGGAGTAGACCCAATCTTATTGGGTCATAGGATCGATGGCGATTATTTGGTTCATGGACAACCTACTTCGGGCACATCTGGATGGTTGAGTGCATCCTCTTCAGATGCTGAGGAGGATGATGAGCGAGATGCTCATAGCAGAGATGAGGCCGGGAGGAGTGGCCCTATTCAGCAGATGGGTGGGCGAGAGGCTCACCATGATCAGGATCAGGGCAGTGATTCTGGAGTTCCGATGGATGAGCGAGACGCTCTTGACAGTGATGAGTCTCAGAAGATTGAGCCCTTGGGCTCATATCAGATGGATGAGCATGTTGCTCATACAGGCACCAGTCAGAGAGTGAGCTGGTATAACATGGTTGAGATGGACTTGGCTCAGGAGAGAGCTAAGTCAGTTCAGAGACAGAGGGACTTGACTTACAGAGCTGAGTCAACTCAAGGTCATAGGCAGATGATCTACAGAGCAGTAGATCCACTTGACAGAGGTCTTCAGGACTAGTTACACCAGCAGAGACTTAGAGGGAGTCTAAGTCAGAGTGCAGTGGCAGAGTCAGCAGTGGTTGATAGGAGGGCTTCTTCTGAAGCCACCCTTATGGAGATTGATCAGAGTTCTTCAGGTCAGAGAGCAGTGACAGGCAGATCAGTTAGATCAGTGTCAGCAGCAATGGACTTAATGGATCCAGGCATCAATGTCAAGACTTCCCTCATTAAGAGGGAGTGTTAGATTGTGGTAACTTCGGGATGCCCTCCATGGTTCAGATGCCTTACATGGAGGTACATTAGTTGCATAGGCATCAGGATGGAGTAGAGGGTGAGATGCACTCTACTCAGTGGCATGAGTCCAGTGGTCACTGCATGCGGAACTTTCGAGGAGATTTGACCTTTGCATGCATGAGTTTTGCATGACTTATCAGCGATCAGTGAATGCATGCAAAAGTGACTTGTTGCATGCATGCATGCAAAAGTGACTAAGTGACTTTTGCATCTCCGAGAATTAGGGTTTTGGCAAACCTAATTCATCGGTGAGATTATTTATAGAGGCAGGGGGTCCCCAGATGAGGTTACTAAGTTGCATTGTCGGAGAGAGTTACTGCTACAGTGAGGAGGGCATAGTTGTGCATGCAGGGCGACTTTCTGAGAGAGAGAGGAGCTGCTGCAGGAGCTAGGAAGGTCAGATCTGAGCTAGATCAGTGACCTTCAGTTCCAGAGTTGTTAGACACTCATTACTGTGAGCTGAGATAGCTCATCAGTGTGCTTTCTTATTAGTTTGGAGGAGGCCGAGTTCTCTTGGAGGAGGGCGCATTTCCCAAGGAGGGACTATCTCATTTTGAGCTGGATTGACTGATTCGAAGTCTGAGACTTCTAGGATAGCCTTGCCTCAGCATTGGAAGAAGGTTAGGGACGATCAAAGCTCAGATTTGCTGAGATCCAGACCAGTACGAGCATTTGACATCTAAAGGAGAGGGCGCACTTGTGCTTGCAGAGGAGGTTGAATTCATCAAAGGGCAGTCTTCAAAGCGAGCAGATCAGAGTAGTGAGATACAGAGAGGGCAGATCAGTCAGAGGCACCTTGAGAGCACTCAAATCCAGTTTGGCAGTTAGGGCTTACTCTTTTAGTGCATGCATCAGCTGAATGCATGCAGATCTAGAGTTTGTCCTGTTTCAGAGGGATTGAGTTACCTGCTGAGGTAATCCTGTATTGTATTGTCATTCTTATATATATGCTTTGGGCTCGAGAGAGAAGATAGCCCCACAGTTAGCTGGTTTTTCTCGAAAGGGTTCCAAACTTCCAGGGTATATCTGTTGTTTATGTGTGTGATTGCATTTGTATTTCAGTTGGTAAATGCAGATCTAGTTGTTTGAGTCTATATTATTACGAGTATATATTGATATCGAGGCTCATACCGCTTGAGATCTCAGGGCGATTCAAAGGGAGTAGTGATCTCTGAATCAAATATTTACATGGCAAGGATTTGTTGATCCTTACTATGATAGTGGGAAGTAGTCAAGGTGTCATTACTAAGTTCCCATATATGAAGTCTGATGGATGACCTTCATCCTCCAAAAATCTTCTTTTGCTTTTGGTCCGATAGGATGGCCTCCATCGTTTTTGAGGCATGGCAAACCCTTGGGCCAATAATATTATAGCTTGACGGATAATAAATATCAACCCTCAAATCCACATTCCAAATATTATCCAAACCCTTGAGCGGGATCTCCAAGGTCTCCAAGCTACTGGAAACCCCGACTATCATAAAGTTGACAAAAAAATGTGATTCCTCCAACCCATCATCTAAGCAGTCTGGCACTTTATTGTTTCAATCCATACCTCGCATCTTTTCACAATCAAAAGGTCATGACCTAGCCATTCCCCAAGTGATTGTTACAGCACAACCCATCTTATTCCCGGATATAGTATAGGAATTATATTTCATTGCAAACCTCATGGTGTAAATTGTCTAATTCAATCGATATTTCAAGGGTTATTTCTTGTAGCACTCCTCTACTATGACAGGGGATCACTTCAATTTTCTCTGACCTTTTTAATACTTGTCGTCTACTTCTCTACTACCACATCTACTTCCCAATCTCATGTCCATGATATTGAATCCTTATGGATTTTCATCTCTAACTTGACCAATTTTTTTGTCATAATGATGGACTTTCAGAAACCCTAGATGATGTTCCTAGGGTTTGCTATCTACAAATCTCAATGGAAATTTCTAGAAACAGATCCATAAAAGGCACTCTATCATCCACTATCTCTCTACTAGATATGTTGGCTTGCACATCTGCTAGATCCCTAGCCCAAGCCCCACTGCTTCTCTCTCGGAATCATCCATCCAACCATCCACTGCAGATCTTCGAAGGTTTCAACACAAGACCATCAAATGTTCATTCAATAAAAAATCATTTTTTTAATATGTGCTTGTATCAATAAACCTATGTGTAGTTTAATTGAGACAACCATTTATTTTTATAAAAAATAGTTTAGTGTTGCCATCTCAATATTCCTCCACTTGTTAAACAACACAACAATGGACTCACCCTATTTTCAATGAGGTAACAGGCTTACCATCTAAACTTTTCAGATGTATCACAGGTCACAACCACAATCCAGGAGGAATCAAACAAAACTGTCAGCTTGTGTCATATGATATGTAATCTAGCCATATATGAGATGTCATGACTAGCTCAAAGACCTCTAGCATATTTCGAACTAGTAGAAATACTTGACGGCTAAGAAGATATTGTGCATAGATCCTGTTTTCATGTCAAAATTTATCTTAACAGAATAATCCTTATGTCATGCATTTCAGCAAAACAAGAACTTTCTGAAGAGAAGATGGTTGTCATTAATAATTATGTAGGAACTCTACTTAGTACCGTTTAGGAAATTAAAAAGTCAATATAGGTGCCATAGTCAGCTATATAGACATTTATGAAAGGATTAAGTCATACGAGTTAAGTTCAGTTACCAATTTCTGAAATATAAGGTATACTGGTTCTGCCTCTATTGTTTACAACAATGAATTATAACAAAATCTGCACAAATAATCAGTCAGTAAATTTAGGATTTCATCTAGGGAAAAGAACAGACAAAGGCCTTACAGACCATAGTTGTTAATATGTATGATTCTGTTTCATAAAGTTTAACTCAATGAAAACTTGCTGCATGACTTAGGCTGTTTGGTGTCATTGACATTAATGAAACTTCAGGTCAATTCATTGATATTCACATTCTGAATAGGAAATAAGTTGCTTCTGCCTCTGCTGTTCATAAAAATAACTAAACACAAGTATGTAATATGTATAGATATCCATTCCATCAATAATAATAATCTATTTTTAAGGTCACAACCAAGCCAGACACCAATTTGGTGTATGAGACCCCCTTGTTTGTGTGACAAGGGACCCTCTCTGCACAGAGATGTAACTACTAAAGTCTACAGAGGTGTACATACCCTACCCCCTTCAGATTTGAACCTATGACTTGATAACAACTCACAGAATCCAGACCAAAATTTACCTCGTCTGTCTGAATGGTCACTTGAATTGGCTCGAACTGAGTCAGAACAGGCATCTTCAAATGGAAACCTGCAAAAAATGAGAACAGAAAATAACTTCAAAGAGGGAAAAAGGAACCAAGAAAATAAAAGGAGACACATTTGCACAAATAGTACCAGGATCGGTAATTCTGTTCGATAGAGCACCGCCTGTCCAGTAAGCACCAACATGTCCTTCTGGAACTTGGTGCAGAATACCAAAAGAAGAACTAACTGCAGGAATAGATATCTGCCAAATACATATTAAATGCAGTCACCGTATCATAATCTGAAGTAGTATATAAGACAACAAAATAACGGATTACATTGAAAAAGATGAAAATCTGAAACATAAAAATTGAAGACGAGTATTCATTTTAGAAAATGGCTTCCAAGCAGTGCAGCAAGTTGGAAATTATCAATATCGGAAATTACATACACAATGGTAGAGAATGCAAACCAGAAGAATATGAGAGAACCTTTCAAACTGGATGTGTATTCCAAAAGATGACTCATTTATATAGCATCAATAAAAGAGATCGTTCGTTTCTTGTTCCCCAACATCATTAAATCATGAAAACTTCACTTCAAAACACAACTTTATTTTAAAATAAAGTTCCTAACTTGTCCCAAAACACAACCAACTTACTTGGACCAACGAAGTTGTAGACACTTTCTACAGACCTTGGAGTAAAGTCACATGGTTCAGGTTAGGTTTCGAGTTCAACAAGGATGAAATTCAGTTTGAATTCGAATTTCCTGCCCTTAGAAATACAGATTATATTTTATAACATTAAATACTATAATTGACAAATATATATAATAACAAATAAGTTAATAACATTTAATATATATATATATATATATATAGTTTATAACATATATATTTAATTATACTAGATACAATATATACAATACTGTGTAAGATATATATTTAATATATGATATATGTAATACCATGTAAGATATATATTTAAAATACGATACATATAATAATATGTCATTATATATGTAATCTATAATACATTATATATAATATATATTTAAAATATATATATTCTACTTACCTATTCTATACTATGTAAAACATCACATTTAAAGCACCATCACCATTGGGAGGGAGCGGAATACTAGCAGCACAACACAATGGCACAGTCAGACTGACAGCCGTCTGCCCATTTCTATCGAGATGCGCAGAATACATGGAATGCACATGCTCTAGTGAGTTGGCAGGCTGTCAGGAGCGAAAGCAATGCACAGGCCAGAATTACCACACCACCGAGAGGGGGAAAACCAGAATTTCATTACCCAAACTTCAAAACCAACTGTGTGGTTCAATGGTAGACGATTTCATTGCTCAACGAGTCAACATCAATGAACTTGATTTTTTATCGAAGTTCACTGAATTTCGAACCTGAAGGCTCAAGTTCAACAAACCGTTTGACCAAGCCTCAAAGTAGTACATTGCAACCAATCAAGAACAAAGTAAGGTTTACAACTCTCCATTCTATTGTCTTCTCTATGCACCTTGTACCAAAGCTTACTACAAGACCCAGCATGGTTGAACCTGTCATCGACCATCTAATCATCTACTAACTTACTAGCTGGATTGAAATCAATGATCTCTAAAAAAATTCAGCCTTTCTACCAACAATACAAACTCTGGTTTATCCAATATACACACCTCTGTTAAAGTTAGTGCAGCTGCGAGACCATTCTCAAAGAGGATGGTACCCTAGTCAGTTAACTAGGGTTCCTAGTCAAATTAACCAGGCAGAGTAAAGAGTAAGACCCTAGAAGGTACCCTAGGGCCCCCAGCTGTCTCCTGGGGTTCTTGGTCGGGGACCAAGCAGATCCTGCAGGTTGAGACAGAGACCTCCTAGTCTGGGACCAAGAAGATTCTTGGTCACGAGGACAAAGTAGTTCCTGCAGCAACATACCTGGTCAGTTAACCAGGTGGATCTTGATCAGTGGACCAAGACGATGATGTGTGATGTCCTCTTCTCCTAAGTCTTCGAGATGGTTGAGTTAGATGGTCTTCTCAAGGGACTGGCCACCCCTTGATGGAACCACTAGCATTTGACTTGAGGAGCAGTCCAATGGACTACATGATCACATCATCCAGTGTGGACCCTTCCTTATACAGTGATTATGAACTTACAGGTTGTGTATGGAACACTTGTACATTTGAGAGAGAGATGATTGGTTGTACCCAACCTTGGTTGACTCACATTTGGTATTTACACCTTGTTGTTCTTGGTCTTGAGGTACACTGTCTTTGACTTGTTAGTAGGGTCTTCTACCCACCTCGAGTTGTTTTGATTTGTACCACTTTGATGTTTTGGTCCTATGGGTACTATGATTGTTTGTCCACTTTGTGGTATACCCTTGGTCCTAGGGTTTATGGGTCATGTACTACCCACACTTATCTTATGTTGGGTCATGTGTTGGTCCTTGTATCCTCACCTAACTAATTAAATGACCCTAGTACCCACCTAATGTCACCCTATTTATATTTTATGTCATTAAGAGTGACTTTATTGTTTTGACCATAAATGTTGGTACCCACCCAAGTCACTTTATCTATATTTTATATTTTATTGTTTTGAACTTATTGGTACTATCCTAACATAATGGAACCCTAACTAAATAAAAAGAATAAATTAATGTTCTTTCTAGAAGGTCTAAGATCCTATATATTGAGACGTTTTGTTCCTCATTTGGCAAGATAATAGCGCAACATCTCAGCTCTGATTTTTTGCTTGACGTCAAGGGTATATGGACTGTCCTGCTTGATCTGCCCACCTGTTGAAGATTACAACTTATTTCAGATCTGATTTCTTGAATGTCTTTATGCTGTTAGAGTTCGGTGGTGTCCTCTGTGACCTAGCTGTGACTTTGAAGAGGCTCGATCTGCTGTTCCTGACTGAGATCCAACCCAATCTGCTGTTGTTGACTGAGATCCAACCCAATCTGCTATAGATCCAACCTGATCTGCTGTTGTAACCCTGTTTGAAGGATTGCTGAGGTTCAATCTACTGCTGAGAGGTCCGATTGGCTTGAGAAGAGGTCCAAGTTGCTGCTGTAATGTCTGAGTGGTCTGAGAAGGGGTCCGATCTGCTAGCATGGACTTTGGAAGATTCCCTTCACCTCAGCCCTAAACTAGTAAAACTCAGACTTGACAGCCGTGAACTGTTTGGGGTTTGTCCTAAGTGGGCCACACTCTGCTGACACCTTATTGATTGAGTCGTGATCCTATTAAGGGTTTTTCCTGCCTGTCATAAGCTTAATTCCTGAGTTATGGGCATACTGAGGGTTTGTTGAAATCGGATCCACTATTATCTGACAGCTCTAATACTTGAGTATTTGTTTGTGATCAGCCTGTTGTATTTTATATAGGTCCCATGTACCACGTTTGAGATCTGATCTATTATGTTAATGACTGACCCATAGTATTGAGTTTGTATTTGGGTTTGATACACTTATGCTGAGTTTTATCCTTGACCAGATCTTTATGCTGAGGACCAGACCTGTGCACTGAGTTTTACCTGTGGTGTAAACTCTGTCAAACTTATGTGCTGAGTCTTCTTTGGACTGCCACTGTGTTTTTGACTGTCATTGACTATTTGTTTATACCTCAGCCCAGTCATTTCTCTCTCTCTGGTTTGGACTAACCCTCTAGCAGGGTCATCTGGTTCCTAGTGATTGACTGGCCTCTGAGAGGCACAATCCTTTTCTGAGAGTAAAAATTTTGAGTTTAAAACAGGAAGGGTCCCACACTCCAGGTAAGCACCCTCACTTAACTCTTTAATTGTTAATTAAACATGTTAGTTATTCTGCTATTGCTGATTACATGTTACTGAAGATTACTTTCACATGGTGACCCAATTGGTAGTGTTAAAGATGAAAAGTTGAAAGAGATGAAAATTATGTTTCAGTACTATTTACTGCTGTACTATTTCGTTTCAGTATTAGTTTGTTAAAAGTAATTTTGCATTAAAGTACATTGATTTTTATTCTATGGAAGAATGTCATCTATCATGAACAACATTATCAGCATCATCACTTCTTTGTTCTTCGAATCAAATGCTCCTCCCTCATCTTCATTATCAAGTTCTCTCTTAACAGTGGCCACCCCTAGAAATCACCTATACTAGAAAAGAGCAATCATGCGCTACTTCTAGACAGTGATGTTATAACTTATGACCATTAAACTTCTAACTGGAGTACAACAATATATGTTTGAAATATTCTCTCCATTTCTTTCATAATGAAAACACAATTACCAATGAAACAATCAGAAATCCTCATAAAAACTCAAAATTACCTCCAAAATATTTTGTTCTAATTAAACACCACTAAATCAATTCAACATCAACCCAACAACTCCTTTGTCCAGTGATTCTATTGCGTATATATTTTTCAATGTTCGATGCGGATGAGTGTCGCGAGGTCGGGGGCACACTCCCCACACCCTTGAGACGGAGGAGCTCCTAGCGAAGCATTGAAGAGGAAGTAGCTAGTCTTTCAATGCTTGGACAATAAGAAAAGGGTGATGAAGACATGAAGGAAGCCCGCATAGGGCATGGTTTCATTTAGCTAGACCACATTTTTTATTTTATGTTTTGCCATGTAATATTACTAATGGGACAGATCGTAAGAATATACATTTGTCAAGAAGATAGATTACTAGTAGTTGGTAATAGGAACATCCAAACTGTAGGTTCATTGATGGAACTAGAAGTTTTGAGCATCTTTTGAAACCTATAAGACATTTTGTTACTGTACGCTGACCGGTTCAGCCGCAACCTTTTATATATCAATGAAATTACTATTTATTCTTGTTCCAAAAAAAATCTACCACTTTAGGCTAAGTGTTCAAACTTTGTTATCCATAATATTTTGCCTCGAGATGTGTGCCATGTTATCCCTTAACATGTGTGGAGTAACATGATAATCATTTCCTACAATTCCACAAATGAGATCTATGGTTTTCCCATAGACACTCGACAGAGACACTTTCAGCCTACTCAGAGATGCTTTTAGCCTACTTGACCTGCCTTGCCATCTAGTCGATACCAGTGTTATGACATATCCTCTCTACTTGACTTACGTTAAATGCTTTCTTATGTGTGGACATAACAATAAAAGGTAAAAGGTGTTACTCTATAATGGCTCATGTATCCTCAATCCTCAAATATTGTTTCAATAGCTTAGGGAGCATCATCATGTGCTTATAATTCTTCTTTCCTCATCAAATTCAGTGTATGACCATACGGGTTAGGTGTGCCCTAGGGATTTAAGCAAGAGTGACCTTCATTTCATGCCACTAACAACATTTCACCTAGCCACTTTTCATATAATGTCATTTCACTAGCCACTTTTCATATCATGTCATTTCACTAACCACTTCACCCACTTCCATCATGTCCCCTTTCGCAATGAACTTATTATATGTCACATTCTAAGGTCTCTACATATTACTCCTATGTATGGTGCCTAAATCAAAGTCAAAAGAGTCAAAGTACTCTAAGGGAAATGAAACTAAATGATGAGTGTGAGCTATGCCCCCCTTGCAAAAGCCATGATCCTTACGGCCCAACTCATTAAAGCTAAATCCAAAGCAAAGGACTAGCCAAAAAAGGGTAAAAAAATAAAAATAATTAAAAAATAAAAAGGATCGTAAAAAATGGCACAAGAAAAGGGTAACTCAAGAACAAATCATTCCCTTCCGAGGCACACATATGGAGGGAAAAAATCACTAACCCCTAGCTCTTGAAAGTTATGGAGCAAACTTAGAACCTAGACACCCTCTCATGATAGATAATTCATGAACCCCTTTCCCTAACATTACAATTAATCCCCCTTCATTTCATTGGATTCACTTCAATACCCTCACCTTGCTTTGAAACTTAGGAAGTTCACTTTGTCTTAGGGGTGTAATATGAAAATATGGATCAATTATAGTTGCACCATGGTAGTTCTAAGGTTATGGGATAGTCAATTAATGAGTTATTAGAAAAGTGCACATAATAGCCTTTTATGTTAATGTTTGCATATAATTAAGTTGTTTCCCAAGTCATGTTTTATTATGGTCTAACACTTGGTGATGTTCTATAGATGATGTTCCCTAGCACTTGGAACCGGTTTAGCATTGGCTGGCACTTAGCACACATGGTCAAGATTGAAGATGGTTCTACATGGTCACTTGAAGCTAAGCCTCTCATTACCCACTTCAAGGGGGGCCACTTTATGGCACATAAGTTCATGAAATATTATTTTATTAAAGATGATCCTTTGGTTTATTTTCTCATGGCTCAACCCACTTTAGAGGGGCTCTTGGAATGGCACATATGATAATATAAATACAAAAATATATTATTTTAATGAGTGCCTCATATTATTTTATTGAGGGCCACTCCCCTTACACTTTATGGAGGATTCATATGGATTAACATAACGTATGAAGGAACATTGAACACCTTTTGGCCTAAGTTAAATGGGGTTTAATGCATGAATCCACCCCCACTTAATGAAGACATGAGCCTTCCTTCATTGGTTCGTGGCACATAACCTTCGCAAAGTCAAACTTCAAAGGGGGGTGAATTGGATTAAGTAATTGGACGTGACTTGATTGAATGTCGTCCCTTTGTTTGCCTAGGATTGCAGAATATGTTCGAAGGGCCTCTTATGACATGTAAAGCATTTAAGGAGCCGCCCATCACTTGTTGGAGGAGCCCACCCATCACTCGTTGGAGGAGTTGTTTCATTTGTGGGCCATTCTCCTAAGTTCGTGGGTCCTTTCATAATTATTTATTATTCTTTTATGGGACGGGTCTCATATTGATTAGGTTTTATTTCATTGGACATGGGATCTCGTACTATGAGTGTCGAATCTCTCTTTGCCTTGTACAGCTCTCACATGGCTTGGTTGGATCAATTTCATATTTTATGGATAGAGATATAGCTTGGGTTGTGGAACATCATGTTTTGACATTGTTTTATACTTCTTGGGATTAGATATGATATATAGGTTGAATATCAAACCACCTAATATATTTACTTTTTTTACCATGTCATGAAGAGGTTAAGTTAGGGTTGATATTCTTCACAATGTCAAGGAAGATTGTATTATTTTCCTTTGAGGAGGTTGTTGAGATTTCTTCCTATATAAAGAGAGCCTCTCTCATTGTATTCTCATGTTTTTTGATGGCTAGAACTTGTGGAGAATAAAGCAGCATTGCTGCTTTGCATCTATTTTTTTGTATAATATGATATTGGGTAAATCATAGGAGCTAATTGTGGATTTAATGGTCAAACGTAACTAAGAATTCCTTCCTTTTGTTCAAAGAATGTTTGGAAATGAATGTAATATCTTCACATAATAGTAAATACTACATAAATTTGCTAAATAGATAGTAACATTTCAGCATTTGATATCTTGCATCTCTTTATGGATTGTGAAGTATCTATTGCAGGTTTATCTCCATATATTTGCAGATTTATTGGAGGATTTTCAGCTTGTGAAATCCCCATATATTTACAGGTTTTATTAGAGGGTTTTCAGCTTTTGAAATCCTCTATTTTGGACAATAGAAAAAGGGCTACTTCACTAACAAAGACCAAGATTAAGGTGTGGAGGCTTTTCCACCCACTCTTGCTCTTTGATCATCAAGTGACCTACTCTCTTCTATCATGACCCCATGCCCTTTCACTAGACTTTAACACTAATCATTAGATCTTTCTTACTTTCTTCTTTTAGCCCTTGAAATTCATCTTTTCATTTCCTTTAAGCATTTTTCTTTGTTTTAAATCTAACATTTAATCTCACACATTTTAACATGTAAAATACATCTAAACAAGCCCCTTTGAGGCTGCACTTTAATTCATGGTATGCTATGTTTATGGTTAGATAATTATCTTTACTTGATGCAAAATTAGGATTGAATGGTCATTTTCAGATTTGTTTAACTCCGCGTGATTAATTTTATTTATACGTTTATGAGTTGAACTTTAAGTGTTTGAAGTTGTTTACATGGTACTAATATTTGCACTCTTGAACAATTTTTTCCTAAGATAAATTTCAGATCTTGCTGGTACATTTACTAATCATTTCAGATCTTAAAATTCATGGCCAATAGCACTTAAAAGTAACCAAAAACATCTTTCATTTTCAACACTAAGTTACTTCTCTATTTTCAGCACTTTGCACTAAAATTTCGTCTTTTAAGTTGCTGGAATTTATATGTTGTTTCACTACAAATTATTTCTTTTAAGTTGTTGATTTATTTTGAATAAAGGATCTGGTTCTGTTTGCAAAACCAGCAACAGAAACCCATCCTATTCTTATCTAAAGTTATGCTTACTATTTTTCAGAATTAGGTCGCAATTTACATAGAAAACTTTAATGTGGTTTCATGGCAATTGTATCATCTTAAGTGTTTTATTTCAATGATATTCATACATATTTACTTTTGTCATAATTGCAGCAATCTTCCTTGGTCAATAGCTCTTTCATATGTTCATATTCTCTTTATGATTATTCATCAATTGGTTTCAGCAACAAAGTTTCATTAGCATACTCATCTAATGATGATGGTTGTTCATGTTTCACTTAATACATCCTTTAATGCTCAGTGCTTTATAAACTATAATATTCAAGTGATTCAATTTAATTCCAAGTAAACCTTTTGGGCCTTCAACCAATCAAAAGCTGAGTGAGTAGATCATTTGACTTAGTTTCCTTGGGGAATACCCCCTTAGTGGTTTAAGCCACTTAGGTGAAGGGAAGAAGTTGTAGATGAAAGCTAACCAATTTCCATTGTTGCATTTAGCTAGAACCTATTGAGTCCTTGCATTTAGGGTACTAGTTTTTATGGCAACATACCCAAATTCCATTGCACATAATCTTTGACCTCGAGATGCGCACCCAAATTCTATTGTGCGAAATCTTCTATCTTGACATACCCAAATTCTGTTACATAAGATCTTCTACTCGAGCACGTGCACACAAATTCTATGGTGGGCCTAGCATTTGTTGCCTTGGGATGTGCAAATTGGCCCTATTAACTTCCTCCAAATTTGTGCTCCAACAACTTCAATCCTATCTATCCTAAAATCTATGCCAACACTCTCAAATTCTAGTCCAGCATGTCACCTTCCTAACCTTGTTTTGTGTTATTCGATGTCAAGATGCTTCAGTGCTTTCACCATGACACTTAGACACATCCTTTTGATTCTATGGCTCTGATAGCATATCAGAAATAGCATACACAATAGCAGAAAATGTATACTGACAAAATGTGACAGAACCATTTGAACTTCATGCATATTCCAAAAGGTATGAGAGTCATTTACATGGCCAGAATGAGAGTCATTGTTTGTTTCATGTTCCTCGATATCTAATTATTAAATGTGACTTTATTAATATCAAGTCATGACAACTTAACTTTTCAACATGACTTTATTATATATTAAAGTTCCTCACTAAAACTCAAAGTTACAAAGTATAGCGATTATTAAATATCTACTTTATCAATTGGTACATTCATACTAAGAATATAATAATGCTTGTAAAATTGATTAAATGTGATGTAGAGGTCTATCCAAAGGGTGATTTCCATCATTCTTTTCGTCCTAGCCCAAAAAAATCAGTGCAAAGCAAAAAAAATCCCAAAACTCAAATGGTTATTGTCATAAACCAAAAAAGGAGTAAATGTTGATTAACTTCAAATTATGAAAGCATAGTTGCTCTTAGTAGCATATCCCTCCCTCCCCAACATAAATGAGATTGGGTTTTCCCAAAGTTGCCATACTTCTTACACAATTGCACAATTCAACATAATGTGCATGCTGTCTACTAAGGCCTTTTAACGCAATCCCACCCACCCTGTATCCCTAAGTCAAGAATCTAATAAATGTGGGCAAGAAAAGCAATAGTAATAGAGTCTATAAACATAAGAATAAGAATGGCACATTCACACAATATACACAAGATTTACTCTAAAAACCTGTAACTGAGACAACCAGCCTAACAAAGAGCCGCACCTCTCTCTATCTCATTGTATTGATTTCACCATTCACAATACAAATATTTATGTATTTTGTAGCATCCTAAAACCCTAATCCATTAACCTGAGTTAAATTACAACCATAATCCCTTAATCAGAATTATATTACAATGGGCCAAAACCACCTGCCAAAATTATAAATAACGGACAAAAATTCATTGAGGACTCACAGACCAAAATTTATTGAGGACTCCACCCCTGAACCCAAACCACCTTCATTCAGGGACCAACCCTGAACCCCAACTATGATGTGACTAAGTCTACCTGCAAAGGATACAACACATATCCAATACCAAGCCCTTTTGCTAGAAGATTTTTCCTTTCATCTACTAGCGAATAGAAAGCAATAACCTACCCCCGCATCCTTGGAACCCAAGTCTTTCTCCCACGATAAAGCTTCTCGATAGATTCTCCTTTTGCAAGGACCAATAGATGTCCATCCTTGACATTGTAAACGCATGACTCGTTGCCCTTCCAACCATTGAAATCGTAACCATTCCTTATTAAGATCTTATGATTCTTCAACTCCTCTGTTAATTCTTTGGATTGAGGATCCCAATTCCCTCACCCTTGATTGACATTCCTCCAAGTCCTGACGATGGAATTCTTTCTCCCAATCGTTTTTTATCTTGGTCCATCCCTTCCTCTTCATTTCTTCCCTTTATGCCAACAATCCCCGCTCCATCAAAGGATATCCATACATTTCCAGGAGTTTGCTAAGCTTTTCCATATTTTACTATCAAGAAACAATTTTCCAAGATGACATACTTACTTCTTGGTATGTTATTCCAAACCACTTGGAAACTTTTTCATTTTAATTATATTCCCCATCGATTCACTTGCACGGTATTTGGATATTAAAATTCTGCTTCACAAACTTGATTGTTGATGGAACATTATTCAAAGTTTAGCAACCAAGGCTCTATTAAAGATAGAGAATCCCCTCACTCCCATACCTCCTACACATTTTGATTTTGTTAACTTGTTCCAAGATATTGAATGCCATTTCCTTTTTTGCTTTGCCCCACTCCACAGGAAATTTCTCAATATCTCCTCAATCTCACCTACTATGGTTGTTGGAACAATACCAGCATAGATCCATCTTAAACCCGGATCTATCAAGCACCGAGAGGGATTCAATTTCTTGAGGTCTAATTTTTTTATCTTAAATTTTTTAAATGTCCAAAAAAAAATTACACCTCAAGAAATTCAATCCCTCTTTGTGCTTGATAGATCCATGTTTAAGATTGATTTATGCTTTTTATTTTTTTTATTTTATGAGCCAACATGGATTTTTTAATAACTTTTTATTTGGTTTTAATTTTTTATTTTATGAACCTACTTTTTATTTGGTTTTATTTTTTATTTTATAAGTCGACATGAATTTTTTAATTATTTTTATATTTTTGGTAGCATAACGTTAGGAACGTGACAACATCTCTACCATACTGGGTTGTAGAGAACCTCGCTACTCTCGGTGCAATAATGAGCTAAGATACATGGGGATAACTACTAAGATGGATTGAATGCAAATAAATCCTACCTATTACAGAAAATCTCTTATTCTCCCACAAGTTTATTGTTCTTATTTTATCAACAATGTTTCTCAACTCCCTTGCCTACTGGTGAACCAAAACTAATATGAATCCCAAATATCTAAGGGGCAACGCTTTGAACACCTAGAACTTGGAATATTTAGGTTTAAATTCTTGAATCAAGCTTTATTAAGTAAACCTTGGATTTATGTAAGCTTATTTATTGGCCTAAGGATTTTTCAATTTCATGCAATGGTGTTTTGAAAAACATGCTTTCCTTAACACTTCACCCAACAATATGGTGTCCTTCACAAATTGAAAGTGGGAGATTGAAGGGAGAAATTATGAGACTTTTAATGGCCCTCTTGTTTTGCAACCAAAATTGACCTTCCCAAAACTTCCATCATCATAATAAATAAAAATGGGCAGAGGGGACATCCCTATTTAAAGCTTCTAAAGCTCCTAAAGAATTCGAAGGTTCCCCATTTACTAGGACAATAAAGGACGCAAAAGAGAAATGGTTCTTCACCCAGCTTGTCCATTGATTTGAGAATCTATATTTGAAGAAATATGTTTCTATCTCCAATCCACTCTATCATAGACCTTCATTAAACCAAGCTTAAGAAGCATTCCATCTTTTTTTGCAACTTCAACAAATGAACTGTCTCGTGAATTGTCACTAAACTGTCCATAATCTGCTCTTTTTTTTTGAAATAAGAGCTCTGAATGTTGAATTAAGTGCCTTCAATACAACTGCATCCAATACAATTGCCTTTACAGCTGCCCACATTGCTTATTAAAGTCAATGGAAATTAATCTAGGCCTAGAGAGTTCCTTTTCCTCATTGAGAATACAAATCAAGACCATACCATAAGCCCATGGTTATCTACTTCATTGATCAATTTTGGGATCACTTCCAGGATTGGGTGATGTACCTTGGCAACCCTCCTCGAATTTGGTGCCAATGTTTTTCTAAAAAATTGTTATGCTTCTTTACATAAATATTAGATCTACTTTTATGTTTCTTTTATAAAAAAATCCTTTGCACTCACACTTTGTATTGGCATAGATGTACTTAGCAGTCCCATTGACCTATTTGTGGTCAGTTGTTGGACATTAATAAAATCATATTATCTTATCTTGAACTTCTAGGCACACTCCATCTAAAATAACTCTTTATATATGATTGTGGGATCTTCTACTTAGGCACTTCTTGAGGAAGAATTTAGAATTGCAATCTCCTTCTTTCAACCATTGCACCCTTGACTTTCTTATAAGATGCATTCAACATTTGCACTATCTCATTTTCTCATTTCCCCATTTTTTCTATTATTTGCTTGATTTGTTCCATTTTGGCCTCCAATTTCTCTTTCTCCTTGAAAATATTGTCAATCACTTCCATGGTCCCTACCTTTCAGCATGAGTTTAGCTATTGAAGAATTTTTATGAATAGAAACATCTTTGAACCGTTGGTGCCTAGATCTTCCTTCCACCGAGCTTCAACGTGATTTGCAAAATTTGGATTCCATCCTTATGAGCTCCAAATGAAAAGGTGCATTCAAAAGTCTCCCTCCCTTCAAAATGTTCAATCCTATCTATCAATGACCTAAGAGGCCCCCTTTAAAAATGGAGGAAGATGCCACAAACCCTTTATCAATCCACCAATCATTTACAAAACTATCTAGTCTTACAAGGACAACTTTTACTAGTTGTCCTTGATGAGGCTTGCACTTGTGATTTTCATCACAACACAAGTGATTTTAATCAGAAGGATTGAACTTGCAAGATGACATGGTTGATTCATTTGATGGATTGGGGTTACAGGTGTGCTTTGGCTTAGAGAAGATCTATCTTTTGGTTGAGTTGATGCTTTAGTGTTTCTAGTGGATATTGGATGAGATGTCCTCATGTATTTGATAAGTCCATAATATAGGTATTCCAGACACCCCATTATGCCATACATAAGCAAAGAAACGATCAGAAAAAACATTTCTTTCTGTAGGGAGGAATGCAATTTGACTGTTAATTAAACAAAGTGATTTAGTAATTATCTCTTTTGTGTTTTAGCATCTTTTATTTACTAATTGTGTGAATAAAGCTATGTGTGGACAAAGCGCAGGTGAATAGGAAGGTTGGCGATACTCGAGCTCCAGATTAAAGATCACAAGAGACATGATGCTCCTGTTTTCTCCTAATTTGTAGGAAAGGATTCCTTTTATTGGGATCGTGATTTCCAATGTTAAACTAGGGTAGAAGCTTGTAATAAATAGAGACACCTGTAGCAGGGGGGCTAACTGATATATTTTGAAAAACAATTCTCGACATTTTCAGTTCTGGTAGTCAGTTTATAATTTCTACAACTGTGATGGATCTTATGAATTCTTAATGAAGGATCAACGTTATTTCCAACTCGTGAGTTTATAAGTTTCATTCTCCTCCTATGATGCGCTTGGGGAGGGCCCCCTCAGTGCGTAGCTCAGGAGTTTTGTATTTTTGTTTTCCATATTTTTATGCATTATGTTGTTCATCTCGAATATATGTATGCGTAGATTAGTTTTCATATTTATTTGATATCAGATTTCAATTCTGCGCATAAACGTCTTTCTTCCGTAGTCCTATAACACTGCGCTTGTAGTTCTAATACACTACGTCCGTAGTCCTGTAGCTACCATCCGCGACTGCAATTTCCAGATTTACATTTCCACTTTTTATACATGTTCTTAGACTAGATCAGATTTATACTCTTGAATGATGATTTCATGTTTCCAATCAAAGAGATCTTTGGTTCCATTAGGTCAGATTCATGTGCTTTAGAAAATATTTACTTTGGCTTTCATAAACTAGGTTAAACATTGTTTCGGGTTTCATAAACTAGATAAATACTTTGATAGAATAACTTCCTGCTTTCTTAGATTAAGCGAATGTTTTGATAGAATAACTTTCTGCTTTCTTAGATTAAGTAAATATTGTTTGCTTTCTTAGATTAAGTGAATGCTTTAATAGAATAACTTCCTGCTTTCTTAGATTAAGTGAATGCTTTGATAGAATAACTTCCTGCTTTCATTTTTGCTTTTGATTGTGATAAACCTTTAGTTGCTTCATTCTCCTTAGAGTAACTCCTCACCCTTCCTTAGGACATATTGAACACCCAATGATAAAGATTCTCTCAATATGGTGCACATATAGTGCTTAGTACCTATGAAGTTTGTACGTTCCCTGGTTGATATTTAAAGTGAACTTCTTAAACGAATACCTGTAAAAAGGTAGACATTTCTGGAGCCCACCAGTATTGATGGTGGTTCGATTGATGTGTTGGCATGTTCCTAATAGTTGATATCTTGATGATGTAGTGCACTTCCCTTCTTTGACAATGTTGGCATGTTTAAAGGGTTATGTTTAGCATTCATGCGTTTGTCTAAGCCTTGGTGCAATTCATGAAGTGGGAACCCATTAACTTAGGGTTTTAACAAGTATTTTTTCATGTGGTGGTTAGATGAAAGGGTGATTTGCCATGGTTTTCTAAGGTTTGATTTTGTATGATGATGCATTTGAACTTTGCCTTCATTAAGCTAGGCGCCCTAGCACTTTGGGTGTCATATTCTCTATGAGGGTGCCTAGTATAGGTGTCCTTGCTCACAAGATTCCAACATGATTTTTGATGAATTTATATTGTTGGAGGTCTTATAATGAGAACTCCCTAGGTGTCTTAGGTGTTATTAACACATTCTACACTTTGTCATGACATGTTTCACAACCCTTAATGGAGCGCTCACCTAAGGCACACATGTTGAGGGTGATTCAACCCCTCCAAGGACTAGTTTGACACTAGTTTGACCATTTGCAGGCTTATTGATGGAATGCCCTAGCTCAATTGATTGATTTCACACTTGGATAAGGGTTACTTTAAGATATATTATGGTTTTTGTTGGAGCACCCTCCCTCTTGGCACACATGTTGAGGCATGCAAACATTTTATTAATATTTTATTGCTTGAGAGGTTGGCAAACTTCTCTAGGGCACACCTCCATGGCTTGTTGTGATGACTTGGGATGACAATGCATATTATATGGTTTACTCATGATTGTAACCACCTTTGCACACTTCCCAAGTTTGCCCTCCTCTGGTGCACATGTTTTTGGGGAAACAACACATGGTTTTGCAAATCAAGTGACAGATTTAGCTCAATGCACATTCTTATAAGATGAGTTGGCTATTATACACATGGATCTAACCACATTGGCACACTTCACTAGTATGCATTTCTTTAGGATTATTATTTGTTGAAGGAAGTTACAACAACCTTTGCACATTTCTCTAGGGCACACTCTTTATGGTGGTTATCTAGCTTTGTTAAGGTGTTTAGCATTACACTTTCTTCGAGGACAGGTCATCTACTCAATGACTATTTTATTATTACTCTAGTCAATGGTTATCCATGCATTGTTTGATTATGTATTCCTTGCACACCTGGGAAATTGTAATACATGGTAAACAGCGCTAAAAAGTTGGTTAAGGAAGCACCCTAGCTTCAAGGGGTTTGTTGGAGGCCACATTCCTCAAGAAAGGATTTTGTTGCACAATTGTTGAGGATGTTTTCTTTCACTTGACCTTTCCACTTACTAGGTCGGCCCCAGCTATACCTGACTGGGCCAACTTCTTTAAGGGACTCAATAACCCTAATCTAACGGACTCTAGGGGGATCTATTGCCCTGACTTACAAAGGAGGATTTACCTCAATGACTTCACATGACCAAATGTAATAATGACATCCCCGACCGGAGGAATAAACATCTCCGGCGGAGGTACAAATAAAATACAATAATAATAACAATATAAAATACAAG
This sequence comes from Larix kaempferi, assembly GCA_027924585.1. Lineage (NCBI taxonomy): Eukaryota > Viridiplantae > Streptophyta > Pinopsida > Pinales > Pinaceae > Larix > Larix kaempferi. The sequence goes on along the minus strand of BSBM01000017.1, from coordinate 13,448,307 downwards.
TGAATATCTTCCAAAGTTACAGTTACATTAACACCAAGAGTTGGAGATTAAGCAAAGTTCACATGTTTCAAAACCATTGGTTTCAAGAGGAGGAAGAGGACAAGCTAAAGCAGAGTTTACATGCTTCAACACCATTAGATTTTGCACTTTTTGGATTACAAGGGGCAATGTCGTACATTGATGATCCAAAAGTCTTGGGAAAATAAATAGTAAAGGTAGAATGTTATCTTGGAAGGAAATAAAGGTGTAATTACCTAATTAGATACTTTAGATACTATGTTGTTAGGGTTTTGGTCATGAATAGTTAGGGTTTATGAGTTGCCTCCTATTATTTAATAGGACATCCTAATTATATTCGACATGTAGTCCCTTGAGGACCATCAAAAGGTTGGCTTCAATATTTCTCATCTTCCTTTCTTTGTTGAGTGCAATATCCAACCAAACTTAAAGAATAGAAAATATATTCATGTTTTTCATTTTTTATATATAGACCAACATATCAACATAAATATGGAAAGAAGACCAACATATAAGATGTGAAAGATCTCAAATGATACATCACACACAAACTATCCATATTGATAATTGTCCAATCCAGTCTCCAAAACAAATTACATCAAATATGGAATATATACTAAATGTATCTAGTTATCGCGAGTCATATGCAATGATCAATTCCATTTACCCCTTACAGACAAAGAAAAAGGGTCATCCTCTAGAACAAGGTCTTGTGGCCAGAATAGTACATCTATTGGTGGTTGTTTCAATCTGTGTAGGTAGTGGTACTGAGGTTGGCACATGGCTCTCCTCACTCTCAGTCTCCTAACTCTCCTGGTCCTCCACCTGCTTATCCTCCAGCTCCCTGCCACCTGCTCATCCTCCTTCAACCACTCAGGTGCCTCTTCCATAATAGGACTTTCAACATCCACCGTGCATTCAAAAATGGCGACCATGTCATTCAAGGAAATGGTGTCCACATCAGGGTTTCTCTCAAGCTACTTCACTTACAGCAGGAGATTGTAGTAGGATGTAAACCATATCATTAAGGCACTGATATTTACATGATGTGCTTAGAAGCAAAGTCACACGACATGGACCCAGCAAAAGCTTGACAAACCTAGAGTGGAGAGCAATAACTTGACGACTTGGCAAAACTCAACCCAAACTTGAGTCAAAGCTCGGCAATAGCCCAGCTTATTAAAAGATCATAAACCATACACTCAAAAATTCAAGGAACATAAATTCATCAAAATTCGGCAAAACCTGGCAAACTTATTGCCCAAAACTGAGTCTGACCGAGTTTGGTCAGGAGTTTTGATGGAATTTTGACTTGGTTTGCCAACTTGGAAAGCAGAGTCAACCCGTACTCTTAGAGCTATAACGATTCTTATTTATATTCTTGGAAACATTTCATGATTAATATTGCATTTTACTTGGCTTTGTTATCATAAAGATTTACGGTTTTCACATAAAAGATTCACATTGGATATAACAAAATCGGGGGGTTTGGGGAGATTCATCAAGAATCAAGATTAGGGTTTTCTAAAAATGCATAGAGAAAGAGATACCTAATAAAGCTATTATAAGATAGCAGTTAAGAGCGTATAATGTACATCCCAATCAAATATGCATCCACGCAACAGTGAAAAATTGATCAAATTAAGGAGTATCAGTATCCTTAAAACATTATTTAGGCAGAATTTTAGTTTCTATAAGAAATTTAGAACTTCAAACAGAACTCCATGATAAGACAGCACGACCTAAGAATTTAGAAAGAGAGCATAATTTCCTTTTGCATTTGAAGCAAGAGAGGGATAACATAAGTACCGCGACCAGTATGGCGACAAGAACAATCAAAAGCTGCGGGAGATTGATATCTTGGGCAGCAGGAGCGCCAGGCGTAGGTCCTCGATCCATTGCCGGGATTCGAACTCGTCCTACCGGGTTACAACACCAAATCCAAATCTAGAAAAATACTAAACCAATGAAAGCAGCGCATTAATTTATTTACACGACAAAGAGAATAAAAGAATGCTCAAGGTAAAGCTTCGGTAAACTGTTGGGCTGTGCTTTAATGGTGATACGTACGCTGATTCCAAATCAAACCTCACTTGGCATAGAGCACTAAGTATGTCGGCAGAGTTTGCCTGGGATGAAAGTGTGGTTGATGATAATTTTAAATGTCTTTCTGAAATAGGGTCTACCTCGTCGAGTAGGATAAAAGACAACCAAAACGCCCAGCTTTTCCGGCGATTTTGGGTCCAAAACCGGTTAAATTTATGGTTGGAAATTGTTATTTATGCGTTTTTATAATTTTAGCAATTGGGATTGCCCCAATTTTAAAACTACCTAAATTTCGATTTGAGCACTTCAAATTGTGATTTTGGTAAAAATTGCTTTGCTGGATTCCGGCAAGTAGGGGGCGTTTTAGTTAGCCCTTATACAGCTCCGGAATTGTGAGGAGGTGTGTATTCTTTTTTATTTACGTTTAATTCGAGCATGTATGTGTCATGTTTGTTGTTCTAGGGTCTCTGGACCGGGGATTTTTGTCTAACAAACAAGGCACCTCTTTGATGTATGGTTAAGTTGTGCTTTTTATTTACAGTATTCCCCGGATTTTAATGTTAGCAAACGGATGGATGGTTTTCCTCGTTTTGACAGAAGAGGATAGAAGGACGATTGAGAGCAGGTATTGGGTGTTGGGGATTGGTTCTTTAGTTCTGTCCCGTTGGCATTCGTCATTTGACCCCCAGAAGGAAAGATTAACCTGAAGGCATCTATGGGTTATCCTCTCGAACTTCCCGCTGCAGTGCTGGAACTTCAAGGGTTTTCTGGAGGTGGCCAACTCCATTGGATGTCTCATTCTCATAGAAGATGAAACCCTTGTTGGGTCGGACCGAAATACTCTAAGGATGTTGGTTGACCTAGACTACGAGGAGGGTTTACCGGGTGAACTGGAGTTTGTGTGGGAGGGGGGCACCTTTATCTAGAGGTTGGATTACTGGCGTATACCGTTCCGATGCCACCGGTGTAAAGAGGTTGGGCACTCTAAGGTTGTTTGCTCTTACGAAGTGCCCAGCTCGAAGGAAGGTAGAAGCAGCAAAAGCTCTCTTGAGCAGGAAGGGATGGATGGTTTCTTGAAGTGTCTTATTCCACTAGATTATAATTCGGCGATGGATTGCATAGGTATGTTTGCTAAAACCCTACCTACTCTGTTAAAAATTTTACCTGCGTATGAAATATTAAACTCTTTGCCCCTTTCTAGTGATACCTTGGCTTCTTCGACCTTGGCTACTAAGACAATCCCACTCTCGAATCCTATTATGGACTCTATTTCAACACAGCCATCGGATGAATTACCTTGTCTGGAAGTTGTTTCTCCTTGTGTCCCTCCTAATTTGCAGGCTAACCCTACAAAAGACCAGCCCGAGTCCTCTGATCTGTTACGTCCTTTTGTTTTGGGTGAGATTTCCTTAGGCATTGAGTTATCACCATCTTCCATTCCTGATTTAGACACAGGTACTCTAGACTCTAGTGCTCCCGACTCGGTTCCGGACTCTAGGATTCCCTTACCTATTTACTCCGCGAGGGACTCGGTTGCTTTTGATGTCATCCCCATTTCCTCAATTATGAAAGGGAATGTGACGATCAATAAATCTAGAAGACCTAAATGGGGGAAAGGGGTAGACTTGGACTGTTCGCCTGTTTGTAATAACCCCTTAGTGTCCTCTTTATTCGATAAAGGTCTTGGCAGAGACATCTCCTCAAGCAATTCTCCTTTGATGGCCCTTAGAGCTTCCACGGCCCTTGACTCTATATCTCCATGATCATTTCCACTTTTAACGTGAGAGGGCTTTGCGATGGCCCTAAAATAGTTGCTTTGAAACATTTTCTTGATCGGTTTAAACCCACAGTTTTCTGATGCAGGAAACTATGCTCTATGCCAATGATGCTTTACATTATTTCCTTCGTATTAAGCCTAGCTGGAGGGTTGGTGCCCTGGATGCCTTGGGGCTTTCAGGGGGTACGCTAACTGCATGGAACCCTGATGTGGCTGATATGAAGGCCTTCCATACTTTTGCAGGTATTTTGAAAGAGGGGAAGCTAAAGGATTTCTCCAGGAGTATTCGCATTTTAAATATCTACTCTCCCTACCAGAACAGAAGGGTTTTTTGGAACCGATTTAACTCTGACGGTATTCTTCAGGACTCTGATCTTATTATGGTTGGCGATTTCAACTTTACCCTATCGGCTGAAGAATATTGGGGGGCTGGAAGGTGTTTAGATCCGCTTGCTGAGTATTTCTCGAATTTATTTGATGAAGCCAATCTTTTGGAAATTGTACCTAATGTCCTTGTCCCTACATGGTCTAACGACAGGTGTGGGAAGGATGGCTTAGCTAAAAGGCTTGATCTTTTTTTATGACTGAAAATCTTTGTAGTTTAGTGGGTAGATACCGACCCTGGGCTTATCCTGTGGGTTTCTCGAACCATAAGGTTGTATCCCTGCAGTTGGATTTTGATAACAGGTTTCAATGGTATCCTTTTAAATTCAATCTGATTTGGCTCGAATATAGGGCCCCTCCTGTAGCGTCCTTCCTGCTTAACCTGAAACTCAACCACTCTTTCCGTTCTCGGCAGGGTACCGCACCATCGGGCCCTTCTACCGTCATCCTTTCATTTTGACTTGCAGGAACTTCATGTAGGGATTTCAGGAGCCGTTACCTTCCATCCTCCGTCTACACGCTATTAGGGACTAGTGGCGCTGAGGAGTGAGTCCGTTCTCACTTCGCGCCCCCCAACTCGTACATGACCATCCCCATCGTGGCCCACCTCGTACGCCCTCACGCTTTCCTCTTGAGCAAGCGGATCAATGCTTGTCTGCTCATGCATGGTATTCCGTTGGAAGTCGACATCGTCGTCGCTCTCCCCGTGTGTGATTTATCCGTACTCTACGACCTTTCAATTCCCTTGTGTGTCTGTCGGTGAACCGTTTCACCTGCCGCTACACACCTTTCTCACAAACATGTATTAGTGGTATCGTCCTCAATTATCATAATATGATTCATAAATCTGTTATTTCGTTAAGCATTTATAGTTTACTCATAACATTACTCATTCATCTAATTAGAAATGCATCTCGTCAATATTTACTTTCTTCGTTCTCATCACATAATCAATCATACAGCTAGTCGTTAAGCATCATTCACATGTACATTTTTCATAATCAAAGTTAATCATTAAACAACATGTAATCATTCATTTACATCAACTATCCATATACGCATATATCATTATTTTATTGATTCCCAATCATTTGTAGTCATGAATATACTCGATATAACATCAAGGGGTCATTTTATTAATGTTTCAATTAGTCGGGTCAGTCAAATGGGTGCCCTCAAGGTCTGAAGTAGTCTAGGGGCACTACATCAAAGACACCACTTTTTGTGATCTAATCAGGGAGGGATGGTCTTCTAGTGCCTCTTCATTTCATGGTCCGCTGCTTCTATGTTTGACAAAGAGACTTTCGCGGCTCATAAAGGAAGTCATATTATGGGAAAAGGATAAGAAGAAGGAAAATAACAAACGCATGTCGGACATAGATTGTGAAATTCAATTGCTTGCACAATCAGTTGATGATCAGTTGTTCGATCTTGTCAAGTTGGAAAAATTGTCTTATTTGGAGGGAGAAAAGCGGAAGCTATTGGGGCAATTGGAGGAAACTTGGAGACAGAAAAGTCGAGCGATATGGATAAAGGCTGGTGATAATAACACTAAGTTTTTCCACCGCTATGCAAATCAAAGAAGGCTGACTAACGCCATCTGGGAGATTGAAGAGGAGCAGGGTTAGGTGATCAATGGTAATTCACAATTGAAAGATGCAAGTGTTAATTACTTCAAGGAGATTTACAAGAACTGCAGTAATAATAACTTGGAAAGTCAATTGCATATTATTAAGCTCTTCCCTCGGATATTTGATGATATTGCTTGTCAGATTATTGGGCATCCTGTCACTGAAGCTGAGGTTTTGAAAACTCTTCAACTTTTTTCTAAGGACAAAATTATGGGGCCTGATGGGTGGACGGTAGAATTTTCCCTACACTTCTTTCCACTGCTTGGGAAAGATATTACTTTGGCTATTGAAGATTCTAGACAGAAGGATCGAATTCCAGGTATATTGAACTCTATCTATATCACTCTTATCCCTAAGAACGATAAACCGGTTGGTTTCGGGGAATATAGACCTATCTCACTGTGCAACTTGTTATATAAAGTCATTTCTAAGATCATCTCGGATCGGTTAAAGCCTTTTCTTGAGTGTTCTATCTCTACATAACAATTCGGGTTCCTTCATAATCGGAAAATCCTGGACGCGGTGAGTATTGCACATGAGGGATTACACTCCATTAAACAAAAAAAAGGTCGATGCTTTCATTTTGAAGATGGATCTTGTGAAGGCATATGATAGGTTAGATTGGACTTATCTTCGGTTTATCCTTCTGCAATTGGGGCTAAATGTGGAGGTTGTTGGATGGATTATGTCTTGTGTTACTTCAGTAAGCTGTGTTGTTCTTGTTAATGGATCGCCATCTTGTCAGTTCTGTGGAAAGAGGGGACTCTGATAGGGGTGCCCTGTGTCCCCATATCTTTTCATTATGGCCATTGAAGGATTACGCATGTTAATAAATGAAGCTAGGCGAAGGGGTCACATTTCATGTATTAAGGTGGCTAGTGCTCTTACTATTACTCACCTTTTATTTGTGGATGACATTCTCTTATTTGGTAATGGCAATTATGCATAATGGTTACACTTTAAAGACATCATCAGATGCTTCTGCAATGCAGCAAGTATGGAGATTAGTCCTGATAAATCTTCATTCATGTATCAGTGCGAGAATTATGTTTTAAAGGACCAGATCAGTCATCTATTACCATTTGAGATGAAGGATATTGGATCCAGTTTCAGATACTTAGGTTACTTCTTGAAACCTAGTGGTTATTTACTTGCTGATTGGCGTTGGCTCATAAAGAAAGTGCAAAGGAGGATTAATACCTGGTCTTTCAGACTTTTATCCTTAGGCGAGCGTCTCACCCTACTTTGTTTGGTTCTTCAGAGCATACCAGTGTTTTGGTTTTCACTATTTTTAGTTCCTCAGTCGGTTATTATTGTGTTGCGTAGGATATTCTCACCTTTTCTATGGGCTGGTGCCGGAGGATCGTCCAAGTTTCACCTTGCTTCATGGGACTCAATTTCACGTCCTAAGCTATTAAATGGATGGGACATCAAAGACTTACGAGCATTTAATCTTTCTTTGTGTGCTAAATCTCTATGGCGCAGCTTGTTCGATGTGGGATTATGGGGAAAGGTGGTGAGAGCTAAGTATCTAGGTAGGTTACCTCTGGCTCTCTGGTTACGCAATGGTAAGAAAGAACCTCATGGATCTTACCTGTGGAGGAGCTTACTGCAGTCATACCCGATCATCAATCAAGAAATTGGATGGGATGTTGGGAGAGGCACCTAGGTTTATGTGGGCATTGACCCTATTGTAGATCTTGGCATTGATTTTAGACTTTCAACATATGGTATCTCAACACTTCACAGACACAACATATATGTTCTGAAACAGGCATCCTCCTATCATGAGAGTGGTTTCACTCATTGGTTTTCGGCAGTTGACATGTCACTGGATCCTACATTGCACACCCAATGGGAGAAGTATGTTCAGCTCCTTGTACAGGCAGGAATCACCTTAACTCTTGAGGAAGATATCTTAATTTGGTGTTACAACAAAGAAAAAGGTAGGGTCTCAACTAGACTTGCATATAATTGTGTGAAGGAGGCGGATGGCGGAGAAGCTCCCAAATGGTGGCTTAATAAGATCTGGTCTGTCAAATACCCATTAACAATACATTGTTTTATGTGGTTAGTTCTCAATAACAAAATTTTGACTTGGCAAAATCTGAATAAGCATGGATATAGTGGATTGGGCTGCTGCATTATTTGTTTTGCGATTGTGGAGGAGGTGGATCACTTGTTTGGAAACTGTTTATTCTTCCAGACTCTTTGGAAAGGATTGGAAAGCTCCCTTAACTTTCATTTCACTTGGAATAGTGATACTTTTGAAGGGAATCTTAAGCTTTGGTACGACAATCACACTATCGATTCGTCTCTTCTGTGTTATATTGTGTGGGAAGTATGGAAAGCCCGAAATCGTTTCATCTTCCAGGATTTGAGAGCCTCTGCTACTCATATTGGTGCAAATATTGTTGGTTATTTCTATGCTATTAACTCAGCTCCCAATAGAAAGATTCGATGGATTAATTCTTTCTCTGAATTGGACTTCAGTTTTCCTTTGGGTTATTTTGATGGCGCAGCCCAAGCTGGTCTTTATGGGGCTGGGATGATTCTGAAACTCTCTCAGGATCGTGTGTATCATCTCTATTTGGGAGTAGGGAGAGGATCTAACACCAGAGTTGAATTAATTTCCCTTTGGGGTTTGTTATGGTTTGCCAAGTTCATGGGTTTCCATTCACTTTCAATCTTTGGTGACTCAAGGTGTGTGATTAATTGGGCGAGCGGAGTAGAGAGCCTACATTCTGTGGAGCTGAATGGTTGGCTTATTAGGACCCATTCAATCATTGATATATTGTCATCAATTTCCTTCATGCATATCTACAGAGAGCACAACAAGGAGGCGGATCTTCTTTCCAAAAGATCATTGGGAGAAATAGATGGATCCATGCTCAAGGAAGAATACAGAGGTGGCACTTTGTTCAATTTAGTCACCTTGTCCTTTGTTGATTGATAATTCAGATGTCTCTATACATGAATTATGTTTTGGTATGTGGGTTCTTATGCCCAAGTGTGGGAGATACTTTTGTAAGGTTGTTACAGTCATGCTATCTTTTTAGCCTTTTGTTACAAAACTAAAGTAGCAGGCAGCTTGCCTTCCTTTTATATTTTGACACAACTTTTCTACTTAAAATAAGTTGTTTTTCTCCTGTGTGAAAAAAAAAGTCGTGATTTTAAAAATAGATTATTATTATTATTTTGAGTATATTAATGTAACGATCTTAATTATGTATGGACAAAATTTTAAACTTTTGTACAATCTAGTTTCCTAAGTATCATTCTTGCAATGAGAAGAAGTGTTGGATGCCTAAACATAAATTTACAAAAATAAAAGGTAATTAAAAGAATTCATGTCGACTCATAAAACATAGATCCAAGTTTAAGATGGATCTATGTTGGTTACTATTAAACAGAGGTTGAAGATAATTTTAATAATATTTTAAAGAAATTAAGTAAGTTATTTCACTTTTGTTGTCGATGGGCTAGTCTGGATAGTTGTGTAGAGTGTTAACCTCCCTGTCGAAGTTCAATTCCCTCAAGTGACACAATGAGCACTTAATGAGTATATTGTTATAATGGCCTTACACCCTATGTTGAGAGAGCATCAAGCTTTTACAAAATCTGATTTTCCCTTGATACCATCCTGAAAATGAAGAGAAGTGTCCAATGAATTTACAAATAATAATATATCTTTGAAAATAATTAAAACCATGTAAGGGAGGACTAAAATACACACTCCACGCAAATAAATCAAAGCATAAAGCATAGGATCTAAGTTCAAATGTACTTACCAATAAATAATATATCCATACTAATCATGTTTAATTTGATAACTTATTTCTAAAAACTTGTAAAACTCTAACAAATATTATATATTGTTAATAATTCATTTAAAAAAAAAGTATTTCAGCGTGAGAGGTTATTTCATATATGTAAATATGGAGAAGGTGTTAGTTTTTTTGTTGTTTCAAAAGTTTTCATCTAGTTAGGAGAGCGTTTGATGTGAAGGGTTTGTGATCACCTAGCCCCTTTGTCTTATTTTGGTTTACTTAAATTTGAAGAGTTTAATGGGTGTATGCTTACCTTAGGATCAATGCTACGGAGACTCGCTTTTGATGTATTAGTTGGCACACATGTAGCAGTTTTGCATCTTCTACAAAAAGCATACTTGTTGAGGACACTCAGGGCATGTGGGATAACAACCTTAGAGGAGGGTGTTATCCACTTAGAAGTTGGGCACATAACCCTAATAGCATTGAAGCCACCTTGCACATGTATTAAGAATGAACATTTGAGGTGAGAAGTCATTATTGGAGGATGCATCGTTTTGCTTAAAGGAGCATTTCACATGTCAACACCTAGACTTGAAGGGCACACCACCTTCAGGGTAGTACAAACGTGTTGTGCCATGTGACATACACATGCTTGATTTTACATACACATACATATATAAAATCACCCAATTGCAATGAAATGAAATATGCATGCACAACGCCCAAAGGGGTTGGATCCATTAGTGAAGAGGGAGGAGTTTCTCACCACTAGGCAAGGTTCAATTCCCATGAGATCCTAGCCTAAAGCCATGGGGACACCTTGAGGTAGAGGTCGAATGTGTGGTTGCACCCAAAGAGATTGTATTAAATGATCTTGTGACTCGTGCACACATAGACGGATCAAATCCCACCCCCATGTCCTTCAATTTAAAAATATCAAAGGGGTTGGATCCATTGGTGAAGAGTGAGGAGTTTTTCACCAATGGAGAAGGTTCAACTCCTGTGAGGGCCTAGCATGAAGCCACGGGGACACCTTGAGGTAGTGTTCAAACGTGTGGTTGTACCCAAAGAGATCATATTTAAATGATCTCGTGACTCGTGCACACATAAGTGGATCAAAGCCCACCCCCATGTCCTTCAATTTAAGGCCCATGAGGGAGTAGACCAATTGGCGAAGAAGTAAGATGATATGACACATTGTAAAGAGGTCATAGGTTCAAACCCCGATTAGCCTATGCCCCATGATTGTGGGCTATGTGGATGCACCTAGGGGTATAGTGGTAGCATATGGGAATTGACCCCGTGTCACGCGAGTAGGAGCCCCGCACCAATTACCAATTTTCTTAGTACAAAAAAAATGCACAACAATTCATAACTTGCTACATCAAGGATTTTCTTACCAATGTTTTTTTCCTTACAAATAACCCCCTGGGAAACTCCTAGGCACTTCCACTTTTTCCAAGGATGGTGCCTAGTGTAAACTAAGCGATGTAACTTAGTGTGCTTAACCCTATGGGAATCAAACTAGTGACCTGCACAATGCACCAGATTATTGATAATGACTTGGAAAAATTGGCATCAATAGATTAAGTTAACCCTCGAGGATACCCACATGCAAAATTTACAAAAGGATTCTCATCTATTTACATAATTAATCAATCTAGCACATAATCCATATTATCGACTAATTACATGGAAGACCATAGCATGACAAAAACAAAATCATTCCAGATAAAGAAAATTACAATTCCTTCTTGGCTTTGGCATCTTGAATAATACCCACAAAGCCAACTCCATATCCGACATGGTTAACTCTTAATTTACACAATGGAGGTTAAATTGTGAATCCTTCAACAATAATTGATAGTTGTTGCATCCTTAAGATATCCACATAATTATGTTCCAGCCATCCATTATTGTCTCACTAGTAATCTTACTCATATAGAGAAGGAATCTCAACAAATAACAACATCTTACAAAATTAATTCTCCACATATAAAGAATTAAGTCATAATACTTATTTGTAAATGTATGCACCTCGAGAAATAACCCATATGAGCCTTTTTCCTCCCATCCATATAAGCACTAGCTCATGTAGGTGCCACCCCCAAGCCAAGAAAAGCAATAAGGGTGAATTTAACAGATTGAGCTCTCAATGTAGTCCCAACCCAATGTTCAAAATACATGGGCTTTGTAATTTTAAGATATGTCCTCGTACCACAACCAACTCTCTAGCATTATATACACCTCTTCCTTCCAACACAACACACATAGAGGCCCCCCTTTTCTACTAGATAGTCCCTAATGAAGTCTAGTCTTTCAAGTGACTATGTGTAGGAAGAGTTCATATGCAATTTATCTTACTAGCAACCTTGATAATGGTTTGGCAACAAGGAAAATGCTATCTTAAACTTCATGACTCATTGCTATATCATTTATCTGACAACCAACATAAAATTCACCATGCATTACCTCATATCAACAAATCAACTAAAGGAATTGAGTAAAAAGAACTCCACATTCTTCCCCAAATTGGTCTAAATAGAAGAAATGATGTTTACTAGTTTAGCCATATCCACAATGGCTCATTATTATTCATTCCTCTCCATAATGGAGGATAATTCTCCATCGCGGTCTAACATGATACCAAATAGCCTTCCCCTATCATGAAGGATGATTTTGAGACTCAATTCCAATCTTTTGTTGGAATGCTCTTGCATGCCCATGCAAAGTGGTTGGGTTAATGCCTAGTTAAGGAAAGAACTCATAAAGAAGGGACGATTGTGAAAAAAGAAGGAAAGGAAAAAGGTTTCTTAAACGGCCACTTTGACAAGTGGCTAAGTCGCTATAGCCTTCCATTCCCCTCTTGTTGCCTCGTTGCCCTGTTGAACCCTCACCCCTCCTTACATTGCTCCTAGACTTGGCATGCTCATGGTTTCCATGGCAACGTGCATTTAAATTTAAGCCTTATAACAAATGTTTTAATTACCCAAAGGTTTTCATATTTAATTACTTTTTTATTTAATTGTGAATTTTTGAAAATCTTTGCTTGTGTCCGAGTAATTTAATTTTTAACATTTGAAGAAATGTGTAAGTAATAAGGGCCTCTTCTTGCATTTGCAGTTTACAAGGTCGATGAGAATGCTTCTCTCAAATTCATTCAAGCTCTTAAGCCCTTTTGACTTCCATCATCATCATAAAGTGATGTTTTAATTTTCTTTCAAAATGAGTTGTATTTTATTATTTCCAATTTTCAAATAGATGTCATTTTATTTTATTTTTCTAATTACAAGGTCAATCTTCAAATTAGGTCCAATTTCTTTTAATTTTCTTTCAAAATGAGTTGTATTTTATTATTTCCAATTTTCAAATAGATGTCATTTTATTTTATTTTTCTAATTACAAGGTCAATCTTCAAATTAGGTCCAATTTCTTCATCCGACATATTTTCCTGATTTCAATTTTTTTTCTTCACAATTATAATTTACTTCTCAATTTCTAAATCAAAGCCTTTTATCTTTCGAATACAACTTTTGATATTATGAGGAGTTTCGCTCCTTAAATCAATATACTCTTTGTTTCTTTTCACTTTACAAGTTTTCATCTTAATCCTTGAACCAGGTACGATTTCTTGACTGGGCACTTTTATCCATTCAAGTTTTCTTTTATTTGTGATTTTTGAATCAGGCTCAATTTGTAAACTGGGCCATTTTCTTTTCATTTACACCCTTGCTCAATTTCCTCCTCACCAATTTATGAATTGACCCCAACATTTTGATTGAGTCATTTTTATATCTTTCAAAATGTTTATTTTTCTCAATTATGAAATTGGCCCCGATCTTTGATCATGCCATTTTATATCATTCCAAGTGATTTTTTCCACGATCTTTTAACGAGGCCTTATTTAATATTGCTTTTCAAATTTTAGCCACTAGTCTTTTGATTGAGCTTTATTTCCTCCCACTTTTGAATTTTCTACTCTATTTTGCTTATTTCCATTCAATTTTTCTGCTCTATTTTGCTTATTCCATTCAATTAAAATTAGACCCTTGCCTGTATTGGTTTTAATTTTTCATTTGAATGATTAAGCCAATTCACGAATCGGCCCAGTTTTTGCAATTGAGGCTTCTTTCGAGCACTTTTTAAATTATGGTGTTAGTGCCTTGATTGGGCTCAATTCTATAATCAAGCCCTCTCTCAATCCTTTTATAAAAGAGGTGATGAAATGTAGAGGAAAAATGTAGTTTAAATTAGGTAGATATATATGGTTCCAGGAGAGCATGCAAAGAAAGAAGTTGGAATCAAAGAGAAAGAGAAAGAAGAGGAGATAAATAAACAAAAGACTGGTGAAAAAAAAAACAAATTGGATGCAAAGGAGAGAACATGAAGTTGATCTTGTGCCATTTTGTAAAGAAACATGTTTGGTGATCTTAAATTAAAGGTATGGGATCATACTAAAAGTTCATCAACAAAGTAAGGATATTGTCAATGTCAATGGTGTTTTTGCAACGTTAGCAAATGAAAGAAAGGATATGTAGGTACTAATAGAGAACAAAAAACAATATTACGAGGATGGAAAAAAAGGGTTCATAGTATTAATGAAATGCTATACAAGAATTGGTGTGGCAAGGTTAAGAAACGGTAATCATCAAGCCAAGTTTTAGAAATCGTGACTGAAGAACTTTTGGATACACAATAAAAAATTCAAATCATAAAATGACTAATGACTAACCTGGCTCAAAATCCTCATTTGAAGACAACTTGCGATTGTGGGAACAGTCATTGGGGCAGTTGTGTAATTTTCCTTTGTTTGTCATCTGGAATATTTGGTGTTATAGGAACCTGATCATATTTGAAAATGGAAGACGCAATTTATTTACTATCACTTCCAGGATTGTTGTTGGGTTCAAGGACTATCAACACTTACCTAAGGAGACCACAATTTTCCATATAAGACTGCCTCCCATTTTACCAGACTGTCTGGTGGGCTTCTTCGACAGTGTTGCGTAAGGGGGAATATGTGGTGCATGAATGATTCTCAAAATGAGCAAAGATCATTTCTACTAGATTTGGATGGTGTGTGGAGAATGAACAAAACCAAAGCAGAGTTAATGGCCCTGTGGGGGGTTACTTCATTTTTCCTAGGGGGAAATATAACTGCTTTACAAGTATTGGGAGATTCTCAGGCCATTATTGAGTGGGTTTCTAAGATATCTAGATTACAAGTCAGATCTAGATTACAAGTCATATCTTTGGAGGACTAGAAAAACAGGATTTGAGATCTTCTACAGTTTAAATTTTAGTCTATCTCTTTTGAGCATATTTATAGGCAATTGAATCATAGAGCAAATCGTCTTTCGAAGAAGGCTTAAGGGAATATTGAAGGGTGCATGTATTTCGAAGAATACAGAGAACACACAAAAGTCACTTCAGGTTATATATAGGCATATCGAGGGGTCATAAATCTTCATTGCAGTGATATTTTATAGTTTATGTACTTGTTATAGTTTTGCTCTACAATTTTTTTATGAGAAGCATTGTCACATACCCCAATTTTGCAAAAATAATTTAATTATTTTATTAATATTCCTGAGACATTATGTTAAATTTAATGCTAAGTAGGAATTGATGACTCAACAGAGTCACCAGAAATGGAATGTAAATTCTGAATAATTTATTATTAATAAATAAATTATGGAGACAACAGCATGGGAGAGCTGTTAAAAGAGGTTACTGGTCTAACTGGTGGATGGAACTAGGTGGAAAGACAAAAGACAAGTGGCAGCATCCTCAAACACTTCCTAAGTTGCAGGTGGCAACTTCCCTATATTTTGGGGTCATGATTCCCCAAGAAAGTGGAATCTGAGCAGGTGGCTCATTAATGACAGTTAACCCAACTAAGACCTAGGCAATCTTTTAAATAGTACTCAATGAACTGAGCTGGGGGTTCAGAAAGGTTCTGGAGGGAGAATACATTCAGGTGAATGCTATTCAGGAGTCCCATTGAGGAAGTGGGAAAAACAGTAAGGAAGTGTTTTGAGTAAGGAAGCTGCAGTAACTTGGTTCCAGTGTAGCTGCTTTGGCTGAGGGAATTGTTGGCTGTACCTAGTTCCAGCCAGTTAGACCAGAGCAAGCTCGGGGGTCCTGAGAAGTGCTGTTTGGGCACTCTCCAGGAGTTGGTAGGGAGGAACGGCCTCCCATTGCTGTTGTTGTCTGTTATTGACACAGGTTCTGCCACTTATTCCTGCTGTTATTTGAGTAAATTTCAATATAGGATATGGCTATCTCATCTATGTTTGAATAGAATTTCATTCAGTAGAGTTAGCATATCCGTATTGTCAATAGATAGAGTCTGCAGAGCTATTATGTTTTTAGAAATTTCCTATTGCCATTACCAACTACAGTCTAGTAAAAGTTGTATGCATAATATGTTTTGTTATTATTTTAGATAAAAGAATATTATTGCGATTTGTTTTATTTATTTATTTTCATTAGTTAAATAGACAGAATAGATTAATGATACCGTAGATATTCTGGAAATATACTCATTTAAAACAATTGTAGGAACAGAATCATAGACAACTTTATAATTACAGTGAACCTTTTTTTTTTAGATAGTTAAACAGGTTTAAACCCTAGCTGAACAAGTATACCGGTCTATATCTGTCTCATGAATTAGTTAAACAAGTATACATGTTATTATCTGTACCCAGGATAGGTGAACAATTTTTAATTAGTAGTTTATTTATTTACTGTCAGAATATAGTTGAACTGTTATTGACTCATCATAGAATTCGAATAACAGTATAGCCATATCATTGAAAACTTATTACCTATTATCTTCTTTTAAACAAAATCTTAGCCAAAACAAAAACAATTAAACTATAAACAAAGAATCGTGACGAAGATGTTTTATTCAAAACCTATCTCTATCGTTATTACAATCCAGAAAATTACAATAGAGTTTGACAGAGCTAATAACCATAGGGCAAAAGGAATTTAAAGACAAACATAATAACTAGCTCGAAGCCGAGTCTTTACAATGTAGAAATTTTTATTTTCTTTTGTCAAAATCTTTCCATCATCACAAGTATAGTTTCTGCTCATTATCGAGCTCATTCCTCATGTAATACACAACATCGATAGGGTGCTACCATAACAATAGTTTAAACATTACTCACAGATTTAACATTTGAACCCAGTCATTGTTGGCATTTCAAAATCAAACTATACTTAGTTATTAATAATGAGACATTTACTACAGTATGTAAACATTAAAAATTTACAACGACTCGTTCCCAGCCACAAAAGAGATCAACAGAGCTTGGACACTGTTCATATGTTTTTTTTTATATATATATTTCAACCTGGGTGAGAACCCCAATTCTCCAGGGTTATCCACACATTAAAATGGCCTATCACGGTAAGGGTTAGTGAACCCTATCGCTATCATTCAACACACAAAAACCAAAGAAAACGCCGAGAGATAAGACGGTATCATCACCTACAGCCGAGTTATTACTTCCTTGAAATATCTTAGAAAACTTAAAATATTCCCACAACTGTACATTGTGTTCATTTAAGGAAAACGCAGACAGTTTATGGCCACGTTGCAGGCAAGCTTTCACTATTTATTAAACTTCCACAGAGTTGGGTAATAACCCTATTCTTTCTAAAACACATTGATAAATAAAATAAAAAAACCCCAAGGCCGTCATGACAGACTAAACCATAGCATGTTCCTCTCATTCATGACTTCGTATACAAACCCTATCTACTGTAAGCAAACCAGAAGGTTACATATGACCAAAATCATGTTCATAAACACGACAACAACCAGTCACAAAGGTGGTCTTCCCAGACACAACCCTAACCAACCAAACTATCAAAGGGAGAAACAACCATGGTATAACCAGGCTTACCCGATAGGAGCCCAGCGCTAGAGGTTGAGCCTCGTACACCTTCAGGAGAGGTCAAAGCCTGCACATTATAAGTTGACGAGTTAGTGGTCAACATTTATTTTAGTATAAACAATCTTTTTCAAACTGAAAATTTACGAAACAATTGACAACTCTTACCAGCAATTGTCGGAGGAATCAAACCCAGTGAACAACCTGGTAGCCACGAGTTGAGCAAAGTAGAAAAACCTCATTATAATCACCAGAAGGATGGGCCAGAAAAACTCCAAGTTTTCCTTCTCCAAAGATAGCCGTGACCAGGTAACATACATTACAATACCCTCACGCCACGGATGAACCAGTTTGGGAAGCACGAATAAAAACCCCAGGACATGACCATCTCTTGGATAACGATAATAGGAAAACCCTGATTCTAAATCACACAGGCAATAAGTGTAAGGCTGTGAGCAGCAGATGACTGATAATCCTCAGTAACAACAGAACGATATCCCAAAATGCCCAATGAGTTTAAGAAATACTTAGCAGAAGTTCAAAGACTTCAAACAACAGTAGGGATACAATCAAAGACCGTAACCACAGGAGAGACTGTAACTTATGATTACCACCGCAAACAAACTCAGACCAGAAGGGTTCTCTCATACAACTCGAGCCCGAAGGCAGAGAGAATGACCAGGTAGGGTTTCGGACAATCTTATATATCATCAATGCAAGGACGAGAGCCATCCACATAGCCCTTAAGATTTTTAACTTGCCATGGGTCGACTTTCCAAAGTCCAACTGCAGTTCGAATTATTTGCTCATCAAATTTAAATCATTGCATGGATGAAAGTTTTATTCATAGTAAGGATATTTCACTATGATTGAGACACTATCATCGTATAGTGCATGTTTTGAAACCGGGCCATCAAAAGCTACCTAGGGTACATAATATCTTCCCCTACAATCATTTAATGGTGGTATAGTCAATTTCGACGAGAGTTCCTCATCATTGTAACTTTTAAATATTACCTTGGCTAATATAAATGGATGCATAGTTTATCTATAAGGTCTTATTATCATAATTCTTCTATCACCCTTGTTAACAATCAAAGATAAGAACAATAACCTATAGTCTTGTGATATAATGATATAAACTCATCTATAGGTTTCCATACATTGGATGTGGTTCAAAAACAAAGGAACAAAGATTCTTAGGCATGAAATAAGCTTAATGTAATTATAAAAATTATTAAGATGACGATGTATCATAAACTATAAATGGATAGAACAGTATATCGCTATAGCTAACACAACTCCAATTTCATGCAATTGATATAGGTCACAGCCATAGTCGAAACTAATAGTTGACGGAACATTACACAATGCTAGCGTTATGTCATGTATACGATGAAAATGCTACAATTAACATGATCCAGTGACTTTATCCAGCATTAACCAAGAGACATTGTCATAACGCAATGATAATGTCAAAGAGACTGTAACTTAGCGAAATGCCTATCTTATACTATCCAGAATAATAGTAATCATTTCATGCAGACTATCAACTATCTATCAAGCATAAATTTCATGAAGATTATAGAAAAGGAACTCTACCGTCTTACACGTGACAACCGGTAAGAACATTTAAATATTCTCTGAGCTTTATAGTACAGTGAAAGGAACTTTGATGCTTATAAAAATTCATTTACAATGATCCATACTTTACCTGTAAACCTGCGGAAAAGGAACGGATTATGCATTAGCTTGAAAGCTAAGTAAGCCAGTCAGCTATGGCTACTTCTCTCCCTTTGAAGTTTAAGAACAAAGACAATCAATAACTGCCATCAAAACTCACATTAGTATTATGACAGAATATTTTAGACAAGATCATGATCAGTTAATTAAGAACAAACAGATCAAGGAATGCAATTTAATAACATTAATTGCTATAATAAAAATTTTAAATTTTTCGGAAATTTCGGGTTTTGACAAGCATAGTAGATTCAGTCGACTCTAGACTCTATGAGATGAAGCTCTTATAATTCTGGTCCTTTGTGTAATCAAGTTTAAATAGTTGTCTTTTAAGAAAGGAAGATTGTAGTCTTAGAAACTCATCGGTGGTGCTAGGTTAGCATTTATGTCTTTTGGCGAGACAGTTAAGTATTTTATGAGAATATGTATATTGTCTTTGATTCATATCTCAATGAATATCAAGTCATGGTGTTTTTTTAATGTTGAAAAAAAAACTGGCTCAAAATGCATGATATTACTGTGAACTTGTGTTTGAGAATCTTGAGGTAAACTTTGAGAATCTTCATGGTAAAATTAGAATGAATAAAAGGTAAAAATAAATGAAGTTTCAAAGATATCCTAATAGTTGGTAGGATGGTTAAAGTTGTCATGTGGCAAGGGAAAATCGAAGATGCATTTTGTAAGATAAGAGAAACAAAGAGTTATAAAAAAATGGTTTCTTGGGAAGTTGGGGGAATTTTGCTTGTTTGACTTTTTATTTTTTTAATTTATAGAAATTTAATGCGAAGCCACTTTGGGTAAGCTATTTTGGAGAAAGGTTTTGATTATGCTACTACAAGTGTGTGGAATTTTTCTATTGCCTTAATGAGTGTTGGAGTTGCAATAAGAATGTTTCTTTACATTACATATCATTCCTATGTATAAATAATGCATTCTTGTTTATGTTTCTCTCTCATATGTTTGTCTAAAGCATAAGCATAAGACTATAATTAGTTGTTTTATGTTAGATTGTTAGATTGTAACTTTCTTGTAGAAGATAAAAGTAGTTACAAGTTTGTTGCTATGCTTGCCTTGCTAGTTTATCTCTTAGTTAGGAAGTTTTGACATATACTTGCAGTTTGCATGTAGAATAGAATTTCAATTGCATTTGCATTTAACATTGTAGGGTATAAAATAATATTTAGAACCCTAAATGGTGGACTAGGTTGCAACCTATAAAACCCCAAATTAGTAATGGATGTCAAATTAGAATCCAAATAGGTTCCTTATTCTAAAAAATGTGAGTTCTAATTGTGACCTCTCAGTATGCAGAACCTATGCTTTAGGCATATGGACATTTTCCCATATAACATTTTTTAGTGCTAAAAGGAGGGTTGATGACAAATCGAAAAATGTGGATACTTTCTTTCATAAATCCATTAATAGCTAAGTAAATGTCTCCTCTTCATATGGTTTTCTTAGACCCTTGCATGTTATCTCAAAAAAGACAATTAATCTCATGTTTACGTTAATATTTGATGTGAAGGAGAAATTTGCACATTGTGACATGCTTACCAATGTAATTTTGGATGTTAATTGCTTAAAATTTTATAAGAAGATGTTGGATGTAAATTATTTTGCCTCACATTTGAATGATGAATTCAACCTTAGTACGAGGTATTGCAAGCTAAGTTCATTGACAGTTAGAAACAATTTAGGGAAATTTTCTTAATTGCTCATCACAATTATAAATTTGAAAAACTTTATTATGAATTAGAAGAAATTCGTTTGAGAAATGTGAGTTGTTTGATGATTTTTGTCCAAGGTTTGTAATTTTAAGATATGTCCTCGTACCACAACCAACTCTCTAGCATTATATACACCTCTTCCTTCCAACAAAACACACATAGAGGCCCCCCTTTTCTACTAGATAGTCCCTAATGAAGTCTAGTCTTTCAAGTGACTATGTGTAGGAAGAGTTCATATGCAATTTATCTTACTAGCAACCTTGATAATGGTTTGGAAACAAGGAAAATGCTATCTTAAACTTCATGACTCATTGCTATATCATTTATCTGACAACCAACATAAAATTCACCATGCATTACCTCATATCAACAAATCAACTAAAGGAATTGAGTAAAAAGAACTCCACATTCTTCCCCAGATTTGTCTAAATAGAAGAAATGATGTTTACTAGTTTAGCCATATCCACAATGGCTCATTATTATTCATTCCTCTCCATAATGGAGGATAATTCTCCATCGCGGTCTAACATGGTACCAAATAGCCTTCCCCTATCATGAAGGATGATTTTGAGACTCAATTCCAATCTTTTGTTGGAATGCTCTTGCATGCCCATGCAAAGTGGTTGGGTTGAAGTGGTTGGGTTAATGCCTAGTTAAGGAAATAACTCATAAAGAAGGGACGATTGTGAAAAAGAAGGAAAGGAAAAAGGTTTCTTAAACGGCCACTTTGACAAGTAGGTAAGTCGCTATAGCCTTCCATTCCCCTCTTGTTGCCTCGTTTCCCTTTGAACCCTCACCCCTCCTTACATTGCTCCTAGACTTGGTATGCTCATGGTTTCCATGGCAACGTGCATTTAAATTTAAGCCTTATAACAAAGGTTTTAATTACCCAAAGGTTTTCATATTTAATTACTTTTTTATTTAATTGTGAATTTTTGAAAATCTTTGCTTGTGTCCGAGTAATTTAATTTTTAACATTTGAAGAAATGTGTAAGTAATAAGGGCCTCTTCTTGCATTTGCACTTTACAAGGTCGATGAGAATGCTTCTCTCAAATTCATTCAAGCTCTTAAGCCCTTTTGACTTCCATCATCATCATAAAGTGATGTTTTAATTTTCTTTCAAAAATGAGTTGTATTTTATTATTTCCAATTTTCAAATAGATGTCATTTTATTTTATTTTTCTAATTACAAGGTCAATCTTCAAATTAGGTCCAATTTTTTCATCAAACATATTTTCTTGATTTCAATTCTTTTTCTTCACAATTATAATTTAATTCCGAATTTCTAAATCAAAGCCTTTTATCTTTCGAATATAACTTTTGATATTATGAGGAGTTTCGCTCCTTAAATCAATATACTCTTTGTTTCTTTTCACTTTACAAGTTTTCATCTTAATCCTTGAACCAGGTACGATTTATTGATTGGGCACTTTTATCCATTCAAGTTTTCTTTTATTTGTGATTTTTGAATAGGCTCAATTTGTAAACTGGGCCATTTTCTTTTCATTTACACCCTTGCTCAATTTCCTCCTCACCAATTTATGAATTGACCCCAACATTTTGATTGAGTCATTTTTATATCTTTCAAATTTTTTACTTTTCTCAATTATGAAATTGGCTTTGATCTTTGATCATGCCATTTTATATCATTTGAAGTGATTTTTTCCACGATCTTTTAACGAGGCCTTATTTAATAATGCTTTTCAAATGTTAGCCACTAGTCTTTTGATTGAGCTTTATTTCCTCCCACTTTTGAATTTTCTACTCTATTTTGCTTATTTCCATTCAATTTTTCTGCTCTATTTTGCTTATTCCATTCAATTAAAATTAGACCCTTGCCTGTATTGGTTTTAATTTTTCATTTGAATGATTAAGCCAATTCACGAACCGACCCAGTTTTTGCAATCGGGGCTTCTTTTGAGGACTTTTTAAATTATGGTGTTAGTGCCTTGATTGGGCTCAATTTTATAATCAAGCCCTCTCTCAATCCTTTTATAAAAGAGGTGATGAAATGTAGAGGAAACATGTAGTTTAAATTAGGTAGATATATATGGTTCCAGAAGAGCATGCAAAGAAAGAAGTTGGAATCAAAGAGAAAGAGAAAGAAGAGGAGATAAATAAACAAAAGACTGGTGAAAAAAAAACAAATTGGATGCAAAGGAGAGAACATGAAGTTGATCTTGTGCCATTTTGTAAAGAAACATGTTTGGTGATCTTAAATTAAAGGTATGGGAGCATACTAAAAGTTCATCAACAAAGCAAGGATATTGTTAATGTCAATGGTGTTTTTGCAACGTTAGCAAATGAAAGAAAGGATATGTAGGTACTAATAGAGAACAAAAAACAATATTACGAGGATGGAAAAAAAGGGTTCATAGTATTAATGAAATGCTATACAAGAATTGGTGTGGCAAGGTTAAGAAACGGTAATCATCAAGCCAAGTTTTAGAAATCGTGACTGAAGAACCTTTGGATACACAATAAAAAATTCAAATCATAAAATGACTAATGACTAACCTGGCTCAAAATCCTCATTTGAAGACAGCCTACGATTGTGGGAACAGTCATCGGGGCAGTTGTGTAATTTTCCTTTGTTTGTCATCTGGAATATTTGGTGTTATAGGAACCTGATCATATTTGAAAATGGAAGACTCAATTTATTTACTATCACTTCCAGGATTGTTGGTGGGTTCAAGGACTATCAACAGTTACCTAAGGAGACCACAATTTTCCATATAAGATTGCCTCCCATTTTACCAGACTGTCTGGTGGGATTCTTCGACGATGTTGCATAAGGGGGAATATGTGGTGCATGAATGATTCTCAAAATGAGCAAAGATCATTTCTACTAGATTTGGATGGTGTGTGGAGCATGAACAAAATCCAAAGCATAGTTAATGGCCCTGCGGGGGTTACTTCATTTTTCCTAGGGGGGAAATATAACTGCTTTACAAGTGTTGGGAGATTCTCAGGCCATTATTGAGTGGGTTTCTAAGATATCTAGATTACAAGTCATATCTTTGGAGGACTAGGAAAATAGGATTTGAGATCTTCTACAGTTTAAATTTCAGTCTATCTCTTTTGAGCATATTTATAGGCAATTGAATCATAGAGAAAATCGTCTTTCGAAGAAGGCTTAAGGGAATATTGAAGGGTGCATGTATTTCGAAGAATACAGAGAACACACAAAAGTCACTTCAGGTTATATATAGGTATATCGAGGGGTCATAAATCTTCATTGCAGTGATATTTTATAGTTTATGTACTTGTTATAGTTTTGCTCTACAATTTTTTTATGAGAAGCATAGTAGATTCAGTCGACTCTATGAGATGAAGCTCTTATAATTCTGGTCCTTTGTGTAATCAAGTTTAAATAGTTGTCTTTTAAGAAAGGAAGATTGTAGTCTTAGAAACTCATCGGTGGTGCTAGGTTAGCATTTATGTCTTTTGGCGAGACAGTTAAGTATTTTATGAGAATATGTATATTGTCTTTGATTCATATCTCAATGAATATCAAGTAATGGTGTTTTTTTAATGTTGAAAAAAAAACTGGCTCAAAATGCATGATATTATTGTGAACTTGTGTTTGAGAATCTTGAGGTAAACTTTGAGAATCTTCATGGTAAAATTAGAATGAATAAAAGGTAAAAATAAATGAAGTTTCAAAGATATCCTAATAGTTGGTAGGATGGTTAAAGTTGTCATGTGGCAAGGGAAAATCGAAGATGCATTTTGTAAGATAAGAGAAACAAAGAGTTATAAAAAAATGGTTTCTTGGGAAGTTGGGAGAATTTTGCTTGTTTGACTTTTTATTTTTTATTTTTTTTATTTATAGAAATTTAATGCGAAGCCACTTTGGATAAGCTATTTTGGAGAAAGGTTTTGATTATGCTACTACAAGTGTGTGGAATTTTTCTATTGCCTTAATGAGTGTTGGAGTTGTAATAAGAATGTTTCTTTACATTACATATCATTCCTTTGTATAAATCATGCATTCTTGTTTATGTTTCTCTCTCATATGTTTGTCTAAAGCATAAGCATAAGACTATAATTAGTTGTTTTATGTTAGATTGTAACTTTCTTGTAGAAGATAAAAGTAGTTACAAGTTTGTTGTTATGCTTGCCTTGCTAGTTTCTCTCTTAGTTAGGAAGTTTTAACATATACTTGCAGTTTGCATGTAGAATAGAATTTCAATTGCATTTGCATTTAACATTGTAGGGTATAAAATAATATTTAGAACCCTAAATGGTGGACTAGGTTGCAACCTATAAAACCCCAAATTAGTAATGGATGTCAAATTAGAATCCACATAGGTTCCTTATTCTAAACAATGTGAGTTCTAATTGTGACCTCTCAGTATGCAGAACCTATGCTTTGGGCATATGGAAATTTTCCCATATAACATTTTTTAGTGCTAAAAGGAGGGTTGATGACAAATCGACAAATGTGGATCCTTTCTTTCATAAATCCATTAATAGTTAATTAAATGTCTCCTCTTCATATGGTTTTCTTAGACCCTTGCGTGTTATCTCAAAAAAGACAATTAATCTCATGTTTACGTTAATATTTGATGTGAAGGAGAAATTTGCACATTGTGACATGCTTACCAATGTAATTTTGGATGTTAATTGCTTAAAATTTTATAAGAAGATGTTGGATGTAAATTATTTTGCCTCACATTTGAATGATGAATTCAACCTTAGTACGGGGTATTGCAAGCTAAGTCCATTGACAGCTGGAAACAATTTAGGGAAATTTTCTTAATTGCTCATCACAATTATAAATTTAAAAACTTTATTATGAATTAGAAGAAATTCGTTAGAGAAATGTGAGTTGTTTGATGATTTTTGTCCAAGGTTTGTGAACCAAGTGGATACTAATGTCCACCCACCTGTTCCACCAAGTTATAAATATTATCCATCTTCTTGGCAATTTTATATGGTTTTTTGGGTCCCAAACTTCTAGGGCCATTTTGAGGCCCTAAACGATGTGTTTTGGCCAACCGGGGTGCCAGGGGTTTCTATAGCATGTCATGCCCCCATTCAAAAGTTGTAACCCTCAATTACATCTTTCCAATGAGCTATTGTGCGCCCTAAAAAAATATTGAATGCAAAAGTTGTGCCCTAGGGAAGTTGGTGTATCAACTAGCCACCTCAGGGCCCACAAATCCTTATGGTGCTTCATCTCCCAGGGTTAGGTTTTTGGATGTTTAGGGTTTTTTCATCTTTATTCTTATGATAAAAGGCCCTTTCAATCTCTTTGTAATGAGCTCCTGTGAATGAGTGTAGACGGCACATCTCTCTTCAGAGATAAGCTACCACCATTTGAGCTAGTTTGTATTGCTTTGCAGTTTATAGTGTTTTTACAATTCCATTCATTAATATAATTTGGGTATTATTGTACTACTGTGATTTTCGAAAAATATTTGTGTGTGTGTGTCCATTTTATATTGATTCCATCATTTCGTTCTCCAAATAATCCAGATCAGTGGTATTAGTGCAACCTTCTCTTGTTGTTTCTCACTGCATGTCCCCAACGAGATTTGAATATCAGGAGTTGGGTCTTGAACTGGTTGAGCTTGGGGATAACCACTCTTGTCGGTCTAAGTAGCCTCAAATGATGGGAGAAGAAACATATATGACAAAGAAAGAGATCTTATTAAGTTGTTGCTCGAGGAACTCATCACGTGACAAAGGAACGAGGTGATGGATAATTTCACCCAGATCCCTCAACTACTATCGACGACGATAGAGACACCTTCAATGAGCAATCATTTCGAAGGTGCAACTCCCTTCAAGGTATAAGTTAACTTTGACATTCCCTTATTTGAAGGCCAGATAGATGCATATGCTTCGAAGAAATGGTTAAATTTGTTAGAGGGTTACTACTATATTTAAAAAAATTGACAGTGAAAAGATTACCTTAGCACTCCTTTAGTCCCTTCCCCATGTCAAATATTGGTGGGACAGTTATTGCAAGAGACATGCCACATATGAGTCTGAAATATACAGGACATAACCCACCCGGGCAACTTTTGTTGATGCCGTCAAGAAGGAATTCTACGATATTGGAAACTATGATGACTAGTAAATGATATGGAAAACTTTGTGCAAGGAGAGAGACTATACAGTTCTAGAGTTCATCAATATATTCCATACCTTGCGCTCAAAGTTGGGTATTAGAGACTACACACGACACTTTGTACTAAAGTACCATAGTGGTATGAATAGGTACATCTAGACAGAGATGGATTTCCTGGACATCTACTCACCGGGAGCTTAAATTATTAGTATGTTGTCAAGATCGAGCAAAAGTTTAAGAAAAAGAATAAATGGAAGATTGGGTTTGCAAATCAACTACAACAAAATCTTGGTAAAGGTGGACCTAACTCACAAAACAAAGGATAAAGCAAGGATGGTCAAAATCATGACAACCAGGCCAAGCTACAAGTAAAGAAGGGTAAGAGGAAATCGAAGGACACCAACAAGTTGTGTGAGTTGCACAAAAGCCCCTGACACAACACTAATGAATGTCGCTCAAAACAACCATTGTTGGCTCATGTGAAATCGTCAAATCTGGACTCTGGCTCGGACTTTGATTCAAAGAAAGAGAAGGGAAAGCAAATCATTGACGCAGAACCTACTACCATCATCACAACCACAAAGATCCAACTAGAAGAGTCATAAGAACCAGAGGAAGGAAAGTGCATCTTTAATTCATAACTGTGGGTGGAGGGGTATCTGATACATTTCATTGTTGAAAGTGGTAGTCAAAAGAACATGATCTTAGTTGAGGTTGTTAAGAGATTGAAGCTACCAACAACGATCACATGATACCACACCCCAACCATACACCATCGGTTGGTTGTGCCAGGGACGAGACATATGCGTAAGTCAATAATGCCACCTATCCTACGACATCGAGCCCTTCAAAGATGAGTTGTTGGGTGATATTACCCCACTTGAATTTTGTGATGTTATTTTAGGACAACCCTATGTGTTGAAACATCATGTTGTTTATGAGTATGGTCCCCATAGTGACATTGTTAATTTGGAAGGTCAACTCTATAGGATACCCAAGGTAGTCCCAACTACTATAGTTTCCTTGATCTCCGCAAAACAATATCAGAAGGTCATCTCCTAGACTTGAAGATTTGTCCTCTTCATGGTTTGGTCAGAAGGTGGACATAAGGTCACTGGAACTGCCACAACCTCAGCACAATATCTCTCTAAACAGCAGAAGTAGGTGGACATGATTGTAGAAGAATATATAGATATGTTTTCCTTGCCTAAAGGGGTGCCTCTACATTGCCAAGTTAAACATACATTCAATTGATTTGATACCTAATGCTCCTTTACCTAATGGCCCATTATATAGATGCTCCCTTTTGGAGAATGATGAAATAAAGCATCAGATTCAAGAGCTCATCCAAAAATGCCACATTTGACCAAGCTCCTCGCCTTATGGGAGCCCAATTGTGTTGGTGTAGAAGAAGGATGGGACATGGTGACTCTACATTGATTATAGAACCCTGAACAAAATCACCATCAAGAATCGATACCCAATCCCTTGTATTGATGATTTTCTTGATCAACTTAAGGGTGCCAAGTTCTTTAGTAAGAATGATTTGAAGTTAAGTTACCACTAGGTGCCGATTGAGCGAGTCGATGTATGGAAGAAAACCTTCAAGTCTAAAGAAGGCCTTTTGAGTGGTTGGTCATGAATTTCAACTTGACTAATTCCCCTTAGGATGATGGGTGATATCTTGCATCCATTCACAATTTCTTTTGTGGTCGTTTATTTGGCTAACATCCGCATATTTAGTAGAACTTGGATGGAACACTTGTAGCACATTCAACAAATCCCTGGTACCTTGTGCCAACACAAGTTATATGCCAATTTAAAGAAATGCTCATTCGACATTGAGAGGATACATCATGGATGAACATGGGTTGCATGTGGACCTGGGAAAAATCCAAGTTATTCAAGATCGACCAGCCCCAACAACTCTAACAAAGCTCTCCTCACCAAATTTGACCACGGTTTTGCGTTGGGGTTCCCTCATATCGCTTGGCCCTTAAGCCAATTGACCAAGGGTGGAGCCAAATATAGGTTTGCTTGGGGTGCATCACAACATAAAGCCTTTAAGGGCTTGAAACGATGCCTATGCTCGACACTAGTATTCACTCTACCTGAATTGCAACAACCTTTTGAGATTTAGACATATGCCTTTGAGTATGCTATCAGTGCAGTCCTCACTCATAGTGGACATCCAATGGCTTATCATAGTGATACACTCTGATTTTGTTCGTAGGTATGCCACCTATGACAAAGAGATGTACTCAATTGTGCAGGCTTGTTGTCAATGGAAACATTACATCCTATGGGAGGAAACCATCGCCCACACCAATCACAAGCCCTTGCAATTCATGCAGACACAAGGAAATTTATAGAATGGGCGCCATTAAAATGGTCCACATACTTGCAATAGTTCCCATTGAACATCAAGTATAAGAAGGGAAACACCAATCAGATTGCAGGCTGCCTCAACCGACCTCCAATTGTTGTGCTAACTATCGTGCTCAACTCTTATGGACATGAGACATCCGGGTGGCCCAAATTGTACGATGGTGACCTTGAATTTGTTATTTCCTATTAGACATTACAAGCATGAAGATTGGTCTCAAAATTTCATCTCCAAGGTGAAATTTTATGCCATCTCAACTACCCCTATGTTCTTTCACGTGAGCCTGAGAATCTGATTTGGGAGGCACATTACAGTCGATTGGCAAGGCACTTCGGCATAGAGAAGGTAGTTGTAGTGTTGCAGAAGTACTTCTATTGGTTGAAGCTCTGACAATACATTGGTAGGTACATCCGATTGTGCATTTCTTATGCCATTACCAAACTTGTCACCAAGAAGCAAGGATTGTACACCCCATTGCCTACCCCTTGGGAGTCTGTCTCCATAGACTACATGTCTGAATTTCCTTCAATCAAGCACAACAATGACTATGTATTTGTGGTTGTTAACCGGTTCTTTGAGATGGCAATTTTAAATTATTGTAAGAAGAGCATCACAGTAGAGGGAATTGTTAAGGTCTTCTTCGAGCATGTTTGGGTTCATTTTGGCTTCCCATGGACCATTATTTAAAATCGAGACAATAGGTTCCTGAGTACCTTTTGGTCCAGCCTGTGGTCAACGATGGACACCAAGCTAACCAAATTGATTGTCTTCCACCCATGAACCGATCAGTAGATAGTGGTGGTCACAAGATGATTGTGCATATTTTTAGAATGTACAAATCCAAATATCCCTGCACTTGGGATGAGATCCTTCCTCATGTTCAACATAGCTATGACAAATCCCTTCACAACACTATTATCCATAGCCCTTTTGAGGTAAGCTTGGGGTTGCAAGAATTAGCCATAATTGATATAGGGTTTCCCATTGCATATACACAAGAAGAGTCCTTACATTCTCAAATTGAGTCTAATTAGGCATCCAAATTTGTTGAGCATATTCAACACATCCAACAACAAGTTCATGATACCTTGCAAAAATCCAATGCCAAGTATTAGCAACGACATGACCAACATTGGGCTCCAAAAAAAATTCAAGCTGGCGATAAGGTCTAGTTACATTTACAAAAAGAGCACCTCACAAGGCGTAATCGGAATCTCGACCCACTTTGATATTGTCCTTGCACCATCAACAATGCCATGTGTGAGAATTTTATTGAGTTAAGTATTATGCCTTTCCTTATCTTGCACCCTGTATTTAATGTGGAGTTACTTCGACCATATTTTACACCTCTCTTGGACACCTCAGAGGTAACCAAGCACTTGGCCCCTACATAACTCAATCCTCACTGCATTGAGAAGGATACAATCGACCGGATCATGGACACTAAGCTGAAGGGTACTCACCAATAGAACATACAAATGTATCGAGTTGTCAACGTAGGGCAACTTCTTCACTAGGAATAGTGCCTCGGCAAGAATCAAATTCAACAAAAGCTTCCTCATATGATGGAGGAAGTTGACGTAATGGGGACCATTTCTCCCTAAGGGAGGAGGACTGATCCAGATGGATATTGGTGGCCACCCATGTGTTCTATCGAGTTACAATAGTTCTCCATATTCTTTGTAATTTTCTACAGTTTTTCAGGTCCCAAGCTTCCAAGGCCTTTTTGAGGCCATAAATGATGTTTTATGGCCAATCGGGAGGCTAAAGGTTGTATTAATATGCCTTGGTCCCAATTAAAATATGTAATGCTCAGTTATTTCTTTCCAACAAGCTATCGTGCACATTAAACAGAGATTGTATGCAAAAGTTGTGCCCTCGAAAAGTTGGTGTATCAACTAACCACCTTGGGTCCCCATAAATCCTTTTGTCGCTTCATCTTCTACTGTTAGGTTTTTTATGTTTAGGGTTTTTTCCTCTTCATGCTTATGATAAACGACCATTTTGGTCTCTTTTTTATAATAATATATTGTGAATGAGTGTAGTCGACACATCTCTCTTCAGAGATAAGCTACCACCATCTGAGCTAGTTTGTATTGCTTTGAAGTTTACAGTGTTTTTCCATTCCACTCATTAATAGAATTTGGGCTTTATTGTACTACTATGATTTCTGCAAAATGTGTGTGTGTGTGTCCATTTTATATTGATGCCTTCATTTTGTTCTCCAAATAATCCATATCAGTTTGGATAGATTTATTACATGCTTCGCAAAAGCAATAAACCATCAAAGCAAGAAACTCTTGAGTTGTTTTCATATCTCCTCTCCATTCATGAAGAAAAAGAGTTATCATTAGACACCGAAGAAGAGCCACATTATCAAGAATTTATTCCACTGAATATATGACCCTCACAATTGCATGACATTAACCTCACAAATACTGCATATGAGGAAGATAATCTTATGATTTTTTATTGAATATCTTACCATTTAAGACCCACTTATCCGAGCAACCAAAGGAAGAGATTTTACCTCCCAATGGGTCTAGTGATCCAGATTATACTAATATGAAAATTTATTTTATAGAAGGCCTCAACCTAGACCCTCATTCTAGATGTTTATAATGTATGCCTCAGAATATCCTACCCTCTCAATCACATGGAATTAATCAAATCAACCTAGAAACAAGAGAAATGGAGTACTCATGAGGAAGAGTGTTACCACTTGATGATATTGATAATCTGAATGGTAGTAATGTACTCAATCTCGACCATGGTGAACATGAAACATCAACTAAATGCCCATTGGAAAAAGGAACTTGTCATTCAAACAAGAATAAGCAAGATGAAATGACCTTTCATCAAGTCTCTTGTAGAGGGACAAATGGATTTTCAAACACAAAAACCTTCGGTGATTGTAAAGATGGTGATCTTAGGTTACTAAACCATGAATGAATCTTGGAGAAAAAGGGAAGTTTTTACCATAAAAGGTTTAAATAAAATCTCATCGGCAACCCTGCCAGGGTGTTGGATTTACAATATTATCATATGTCAATATCTGGTCCTATTAAGGAAGCTCCCTTGAGGGAGGGTTCTTAATACATCATCTTCCTTCTCATCCTTGCCTTGATGTCAAAAAAAAAAGTTCCCATTAGAGGTGGATTACTAAAATTAGGATCAACTGAGTTGGACATTCAAGTTGAGGATGTTGATCACAAATAGGTATTTAAACTAAATGACCCTTGTGAGAGGGATGTTGTCTAACAACAAATGGCAGGGGATCACTTATCACAATCATTTTTGAATGGGATTATAGAGGGTATGATTTCTAATCGAATCCCTTGTGCATAAATAGGTGAATTTCTATAAGGTCTCATGAATCCTTAAAGCTCGTATTGCTCCCAAATTAAGGGTATTTCCTTTTAATATGTACCCACTTACAACCTCATCAATCGAGAGGAAATGGAAGGCCCACAAAACCATCCTATAGTTATGTCTCTCTACCCTAATAATAAGAATGTAATACACAATGATGGTGGGTCCGTGGAAGTATAGAAAGAAGAGGTTAAAAGTCAAGTAAGAGACATGTACCTTGTAAAAGAACCTTCACAAGGAGGAATTCGTAACTACTGGTCACAAATATGTTTGAAAGAAGAAATTCAAAATGCCCTGAGTCTAATAGACAAAATGCAACCATGAAGCTTGTCTACTCAATATGATAAAATCTATGAATACTTCATTCACTTACAATTTGCAATCTAAGGATCAAGAGCATAAGGATGTAATGGTTGTGGGCATTAGACCTGTACCTAAATGGTGATGTCTCTTTTCCAAAGGAGAAACTGAGCAAAGCCATACCATTCACTGACCATGTTTAGCTTGGAACTATTGATTATCAAGAACAAAGGTTGATTGTAAGAGACACATATTATGAGAAATTTAGTGAACTCACAAAACTAGGAAGGGAAGCGATGTCAACTTTATATCCAACTATCATGTACAACGAGATGATAAATGTTTTGGCAAAATAGTCATATTCAAAGAGCATTATTTTAGAACAACTATGTCAATCACTTTTGGATTCCTTTCTAACGTTACAACACTACCATAATCTTTCTCAATATATCATTGGAACTTGGTTGTAGTCATGGTTTTCTCTACAATTTCTATAAAGCATAAAATGTCAAATACTCCTTTCTATAAATCAATTTCGCAATGCTTCATTTTTTTCAATAATAGATTGCACAATATACTAGACCTATAAAGCTATGTGTAATCTTGATTTTCCTATAGATCTCAATATCCTTTGATGGTTACACTAGCTCTATTATTTCACATAATCTCAAGTGTGCATGTGAAGGTTAAGATATGAACAACATAATGTTGATAGGACCAAATTCCCTATACAAACAGTAGGGGTTTAACCCAAGAAAGAGGCAAAGTTAGCCTCTTTCTTCTTTGAAATGGAAAAACCCCACTGAAT
Organism: Larix kaempferi; assembly: GCA_027924585.1. NCBI lineage: Eukaryota > Viridiplantae > Streptophyta > Pinopsida > Pinales > Pinaceae > Larix > Larix kaempferi. The sequence goes on along the minus strand of BSBM01000017.1, from coordinate 13,414,352 downwards.
TAATGGCTTGGTTCCCTTTCAATGAGCTTTGAATTTTTTTTAAGTGAACCTTTCTTATTTTTTGTATTTTATTTGGAAAATAAAATCAAAGGAACAATAAAAAACAATTTATTCTAAACGTTGAGTGGAAATCTAAACTAAAAGAAATCATAGGTATGTAAAATCTAGAAAGAAATTCCATTCATCAAAGGTTATATTCTGCAAAATAATTTAACAAAAAAACCAAGAAATGAAATTACATAGAATATATGATTAACTTTAGAATAATATGAAATTAAAATATACGCTTTAAACCTCCAATCATTTAGAAGATTTGTTGAAGAAAAATAAAGAACCTCCAATCATTCAGAAAATTTGTTGAAGAAAAATAAAGAAAATAACCAATATTAACATAGAATAATTTATTTAAGAGTCACAATTCCTTACTACACATTCTTACTAATTTAGCTGAAGTACATCAATCCAAACTTCAGTAAAGAAACAACAAAGAAAGATATTCCTAGGTGACAAGCTCTTGACCAAAATTAGCTTCTCAATATTTAATCCTTGATAGAACAAGTCTCACAAAAAGTGTTACCAAAAGGACAACCTTAAAAAAAACATTTTCACTCCTAATTCTCTCTTTAAATAAAGTTCAAAAAGTAGTTATAATAATTAACTAATTAACTATCTAAATCAACCACTAGGAGAACCATAGTTAAGTTGTCTTTCTAACTCTTCTTCATATTTTCCCAACTTTTCGAATAATTCATTACATAAACTAAAATGAGGAAAAACATGTTGCCTAAATGCACTCCTCAAATTTGGTAATTGCATCATGATCCTTTAGATATTTTTCTCATTGTTTGGTAAAGCACATTGAATTCTAGCTATTTTCTTTGTTTTATTAGAAATAATTATTTTAAGATGCTCTTTGTTAATATGAGAAATTTGTTGTATTTACATTTTGTCTAAGTATTTATGCTTCCACAATATTCAATCACTGTGTTAAAAATTCTGGAATGTCACTGTGTAGAAATTTAGATAGATCGATACGTTTCGGGTGGACACTCTGTCCATCTTTAAGATCACAATAAGTTTTAGTACAAAATAAAAAACTAAGGAAAGAGAAAACTAATGAGAAAATATTAAGAGAGTTTAGGTTAAAAATAAGTAAAAATAATAATTAATTTAGTTTAGTTTAAAACAAATGAGAGGGAAGGTTACACAATTTTTTTAATTAAATAATTAATGGGGTCATTTTAAAAAAATAACGGTAAAGAAAAAGATTATTATAATAATTATTAATGAGGAAATATGAAAAGAATGATTAAGTAAAAGATTAACATAATAATTAATATTGATGAGAAAATATGAGAAGAATGATTAAGTAAAAGATTAACATAATAATTAATATTGAGAAAACATGAGAAGAAAATAAAAGAAAGATGAAAAAAAGAAAAACACTGTATTAAATATCGTTAATAAAATATTGTATTTTAATAATTAAATTATTTAAATATTTTTATATTCAAATAATTCAATTAATACTATAATATACTTCATATATTAAAAAGAATGAGGATGTAGAGACTTTGTCGCTAATTATAGCAAATGTCGTATTTTTTTTAAACTGAAAATAAACTCTTCGATATTAAATTTCTTTTTCTTCAATAATTGGCCGAGAGGCTCTTTCTACAGCCCAAGTGAGTGAGATATGTCACGTCTGTCACATGTCGGCTCCAAAAAAAATTATAAAGAAAAATTATAAAACTAAGGATCCAAATTTAAATTACCTAAATTCCAAAACACATTTATATAAATGTATATCAAATTTCAATTTAAAATTCCATTCATTTCAAACCTAAAAAATTTCATATATTCTTATCTCTCTCTATATACTAGCATAGATCCATATAAGTATGAGTGACCGCTTTTATTTTAATATTGTATTTACTTATTTATATATATATATATATATATATATATATATATATATATATAGTTAAAGTGTTTTGTTGTGAATTGTCCGTCTAGTTGATAAAAGGTGTGTGTGTGTATGTAAATTTAATTGTTATCAAATCAATAAGCTTTAAATAAAGATATATAAATAGGTGATAAGTCATTTGTTGGATTCATGTGGTGTATTTATTTGAGTTTTCTTTTGATTGTAATGTATACTAGAAAGTGTACTCTTAAGTAAATAAAGAATCTATTTCAGTCCAAAACAAAATTCCTTGAAATAAGAAACCATATTTGGAAAAGAATCTATTTCAGTCCAAAACAAAAGTCCTTGAAATAAGAAACCATATTTGGAGGTGTATAATGCCCTGGTACAAGTTTATGATTCCTTGAACAAAGAATATTGTTCAAATTTTCCATGCTTCCGAGCCGCCACTTTTTTATCCTTTGTGAAATCCCATATATATATATATAAACAAACACATAGATCCATATTAACTCTAAGTGTACCAAGTCTAGAAATGGATAAAATCTCTTGATGTGCAATCTTTACTCAAGTTTAGCACTAAAAAGGGTTTGCACTTCAAGGTATTCGATCTCTCTCGACCCTTGGCAAAATCAGAAATAAAATAGATTTATATTAGTTTATATATAACTCTTATATATATATATAACAACGAAAAATAAAATACCCAACTATCATTTAACAATATATATAACCTTTATATGTTAACCAACAAAACAATAACTATGTTTAAAAATAAAAAATACTACATCTAACTTCCAACCTCTTTTCCATTTAACAATTATGTAACCTTTGTGTAATTGATCTCGATAATAATACTAAGATAAGAAATAGAACATCCATCATTTTTCAATGTCTTCCTATTCGAAAATTATATAACTATTGGTATCTTTAAAAAATCATTTATATATTAATAAGAGGATTTAAATATGCATTCCACTTAACTATTAAATATTAAATATGCATGTCAAAAGAGGGGCTTACCTTCAGAGAAGGTCAACAACAATCAACCGAACCAGATTAGGAGCCTCTGAGATTAAGATAGTCAATTTGCCTTGTTTTTGACATTACTGTAAAGCTAACTGTGAACTAGTTTATGTGCATTTCTAAAAAGTAAACTATGTGAAATTTCCTTTTAAGGATTGTAAGTTGAATAACTCTTAAGTATTCAGGTTTCTGTGCTCTTCTAAAAAGTAAACTATGTGAAACTTCTTTTTGAGGATAGTAAGTTGAATAGTTCTTAAGTATTCAGAATGATTAGATACAGTATGTGAATAGTGCACAAGTGCACTTGAAGAATGTATTTGTTTTTTCCTTATCGAGAAATATGATATGTGTTTTTTTCCATGGAAAAAAAAAGCATTCCATTTAACTAATTCTTTTATTTCACAAGTCTATAATCTCTATATATTAAAAACAATGACTATAATTCAAAATAAGGAATAGAATATTCACCTCGATGTATTCCTATACAACAATATATGTCTTTAACATTTATATATTCAAGAAGATAATTACTATATTTCACCTAAGAAGTAGGGTATTCACCCTAATTTCTTTCCACTCCACAAACATATGACTTTCAATATATTTAAAACGATAGTGTTAGGATATTTCAATGCTCCATCCTTGTCCTACCTAGCATTACTTATTTTTCCTAGTTGTTGATGATGTCATTTTCCCCCTAGTGGTGTGCAGATGTCATCCATGATCCATCTACCACCTTTTGAGCCCTGCATGCATCATTTTAGGACCACTTTAGTCAGTTCCCTATTTTATAGGAACCTACTAAGTGTTCTAGTGCAGTCCACTTGAGTCATCTGACTCTTGTGGGGGGTTAGAGCTCCGGATGCCACTGATTGTGGCCTCATGCACCCTTTTCTGACTGGCATGCATGACAGACTCACTATTGCGCCCTCCTTAGTCAGTTAACTGATTGTAACTTTAGTTAGCTGAGTTTAGGTGCAGTTCAGTTGACTTTGAGTCTTCTGGAGCACTCCAATGGTGATAATCCCCATGCTAGACCAACTGAGGTTCGAATTATCCTACATGATTTGAATTCTCTCCATTGTAACATCATTGTTTATTATACTGATAATTGGAACATGTGACATTATTCTGCTCCTATCTGAGTTCTATTGCATTATTTTTTACTGCAGTTTTCACTCTTCTTCAAATTTTTTGCTCATTCTTTCTTTGTGAGGTATCCTCGGCTCTTTAGATCTGCTGTGAATTAGAATTTCACATGGTATCAGATCCATTTGAGCAAATAGGTTGAGCAACTGCTTTCGGTAGTGCACCAAAAGCCTCTGGATTTCCACAACAAATCCTAGTTCCATTGCATTGAATTCATTGGAGAAATCCAATGAGGTCTATCCAAGTGTGAAGGATCCAGATAAAAGTGCTTGCTGTACTAAAGCAGTGCTCAGTAGTAGTATACCTCCTTATTGAGAGTTTTTTGTCGGTTATTCAAAGTTTTTGAGTGCAGCAGTAGTTACAACATTTTTCTGCAGTTGTAGCAGTTATAATAGTTTTCTGCAGTTGCAGCAGTTTTTTCTGCAGTAGAAGCAATTTCACCTTGTATTTGCTCCAGCAGTTGTAATGGACAATTTGAACTCTCCTGTCTCTCCCAGGATCTTGACACCCTTCAATCACTTGATTGGAGGGATGATATGCAAATGGTATTGCGAAACAAATCACTGTACAGGGTGACAATGGGGAAGGATCCCGAACCAACATCAGCTGTGGAGAAAACCAAGTATCTGAATAAATTGTATAAAGCATTTGGTTTCATGTGTATTCATATTTCTAGAGATCTACTCTTCCACATCGAAGGATTGAAGACTCCAAGAGAGTTATGATTGAAGTTAGAGACCCTCTTCGGCAAATAAGATGAGCTAAGAGGCCATATTCTGGAAAATGAGTTGATTGCTTTACAATTGAGCAGTTTTGAGACCATTCAGCAGTTCTTTTTAAAATTCAAATCTATGGTTATGCAATGCAAGCCGTGTGGCATTGAGAAGAAGGATGAGCAACTGGTGCTATCCATTCTAAGCAAGCTAGGTCCTGAATTCTCTATCTTTGTCTCTACCTTCCATTCTGGGCGAATGTCAATCCCTGGTTGGAAGATTCGCTCCTTAGATGTTTTCACTGAATCTCTCATCCAAGAACAAGATAAGCTGATCCAGATGGGCGCCTTGAAGGCCTCCAAAGATCAAGCTCTTTATATGGCTGGAGAACCGAAAAGTGCAAATGGGAAGGGGAAGCACAAAGGAAAGGATAAGAGGCAATCTGAACCCAAGCATAATGCCAAGTCATGTCCATCTGAAGGAGCCTCTAGCTCTAAGAAGGAAAAACAAAGGGATTTGAGAAATCCAAGTGTTCCTATTGCAAGAAAGGAAACCACCTAGAGAGATCTTGCATGCAGAAGAAGATAGATCAAATGACCAAGTTTCTTGAACAACACAACATTGCCCTCCCAAAAGGTGCAAGAGAGACTGATTCTGGAAGTGAGTCTGATGGTCATGAGAGTTTCCATGCACTAAAGGCTGGATTTTCAAAATCACAAGCCATCCTCATAGATTCAGGAGCCTCCATCTCTAAGAAGTAAAAACAAAATGGATTTGAGAAATCCTATTGTTCCTATTGCAAGAAAGGAAACCACCCAGAGAGATCTTACATGCAGAAGAAGATAGATCAGATGACCAAGCTTCTTGAACAACACAACATTTCCCTCCCAAAAGGTGCAAGAGAGACTGATTTTGGAAGTGAGTATGATGGTCATGAGAGTTGCCATGCACTGAAGGATGGATTTTCAAAATCACAAGCCATCCTCATAGATTCAAGAGCCTCCAACCACATGGTTTCCTCCAGAGAACCATTTTCTTCTCTAGATCTAAAAAATGGTCTGCTTATTCACATGGGAGACAACTCTTAGATCTCTGCTGAAGGGAAGGGAACAATACATATGGAGCATGGAAAGTTCAAGAATGTTCTATTTGTGTCTTCTTTGTTGGCAAATTTGTTGTATGTATATCAGATGAATCACACAGGTTCACCGAAGAAAGTGGTCTTTGGTCCTGACACAATTGAGATTGGAGAGATCTCCACTAGGAAGATTATAGCAAAAGGGTTTGCAAACCATGCCTCCAAGGCATATGAATTCTCACATTTTTTGCCACACTCTCTGCCCACCCCATCGAAATCTGATGAAGATCAGAGTGATACCTCCTCTAATGAAGATGAGGATCAAGGTCTTGATGTTGAGAAGAAAGTTCAAGGAGATTCAGATTCAGATCCAGATCCAACACATGCTCCCAATCCATGGCCAAGGCCAATATGGGCTCACAAAGTCCTTGTAGCTACTGGGAACACATTTGGGGATCCATCTGACCATAGAACCACCAGATCTCAGTATCATGCAAAAATTGCACTATGTCATGCAGATACACTTCTCTCAGAGAGGTGTTGCATGATGGTGGGGTTTGATCCACAATATCTTGGAAAGACTTGCCATGGGGGATCTACAACCAGGCAACAATATTGGTTGTCTGACAAAAGGTACTCAAAGGTTCATGATTTGGACCACAATGATCCATTCGCTCCAATAGAAAGAAGGGTTCTTGAAGACTTGTTTTGGAAAATACAAATTCTACACAGTGGGAGTCACATCAGAGGAGCAGATCCAGATGTAGCACCTGCATTGCTATCCTACAGAGGAGCAGGTTGCCAATATTTTTGCAAAAGCTTTCACTGAGGAAAGTTTTTTCCTTATCTGCTTAGTATGAAGGTTCTTTGAGTTCCCTACTGTTGTTCTTTTTGAGGGGGGGTATTTTTCCCATGAGGTTTTTCCCCATTTCCTTGGTTCATGGATAGTTCTTTATTTTTTTATCATTTATTTGATTATATGGGTGACCTTTGGTCTCAGTAACCAAGGACCAGGATGCAAAGTATGGATTAAGGGGGGGTGTTAGGATATTTCAATACTCCATACTTGTCCTACCTAGCATTACTTATTTTTCCTAATTGTTGATGGTGTCATTTTCCCCTTAGTGGTGTGCAGATGTCATCCAGGATCTATCTACCACCTTTTGAGCCTTGCATGCATCATTTTAGGACCACTTCAACCAATTCCCTATTTTATAGGAACCTACTGAGTGTTCCAATGAAGTCCACCTGAGTTATCTTACTCTTGTGGGGGGTTAGAGCTTCGGATGCCACTGATTGTGGCCTCATGCACTCTTTTCTGATTGGCATGCATGACATACTCACTATTGTGCCCTCCTTAGTCAGTTAACTGATCGTAACTTCAGTTAGCTGATTTTAGGTTCAATTCAGTTGACTTTGAGTCTTCCGTAGATCTCCAATGGTGATAATCCCTATGCTAGACCAACTGAGTTCGAATACTCCTGCATGATTCGAATTCTCTCCATTGTAACATCATTGTTTATTATACTGATGGTTGGAACATGTGACATTATTCTGCTCCTATCTGAGTTCTGTTGCATTATTATTCTTTCGCTCTTTTTACTGCAGTTTTCACTCTTCAATTTTTCTGCTCATTCTTTCTTTGTGAGGTATCCTCGTCTCTTTAGATCTGCCGTGACTTAGAATTTCACAGATAGAACATATCTAAAACTAGGAATTCAAATAAATGAATAATATTTCCACTAACCTATCAACTCAACATTAAGCCATAATAGGGAATAAAATACCCCATTCAAATACCTCTGCCACCTCTTGCTGCTACGCCACCACGGATCGAAGAACATGTTAACATTCTTGTAGGAGAAGTAGTAGCAATGATGAGGAACTTTCAACGTATGTATGAAGCATTGATGAGTCGATTGGATCGCAGGGGTGAAATGAATCCACCTCCCGCAAGCGGACCTCAAAATCCACCACTGGAAAACTCGCATAGGGAACTTGAAAAAGTAAGGTTCCCATAATTTTGGGGTTCCACTGAAGGAACTAAAGCAGAGGCTTGGCTAGAAAACATGTCTATGTCTTTCTCATTGAGGGAGTATACTTCAAACCTCAAGGTACACATGGATACCCTTCAATTGAAGGGAGAGGTGTTGTTATGGTGGAAGACCCTACAACCGCAATTGGGCTTAGACATCAATGAAGTGTCTTGGATCTGTTTGAGGAACATTTATGCAAGCACTATCTCTCTAGGGAGTTCATCGAGCGACAACTCAATGATTTCAATGCCCCACGACAAGGATTTAGAACAGTACAAGAGCATGAGATAATATTCATGGAGTTGTTAGGGTATGCACCTCACATTGCGATGGAAAAGATGAAGGTTAACAAATATGTTTATGGATTGGATCAAAACATACGAGACAAGGTTCGCATTCTTATGCCACAAACCTTGAACGATGCCGTACAAAGAGCCTTGATAGTTGAAGAGGAACTGATGAGCGGGGGATCATCAAGGAAGAACTCTTTCATTGGGAACAAAGGTGGCCAAAATCCTAACCCTCCAAAAACTTATTATGGGTAAAGAAACAATGTGAAAGGACCTAACCAAGAAAGGGGTCGTGACTGTCGAACCAATCTGTATATTGGACTTTTGAACACGACAGCATATATGTCATGTGGTAGACCAGGTTAAAGTTTAGTGGGACAACTATAGTCATAGTTCAACAACCTGGGAGGATGCAACTGAAATGTGTTAGAATTTTCCTTATTTGTTTTGAACTTCAGGATGAATTTTGAATAAGAGGGGGTATATGTAATGCCCGCCTTTGACTAATATGATTGATTAGACTTTGAGGGCACTTTTATTGAAGAGACCAGGCTAAAACTTGAAAAATGTCCTATATTTTTGTTAGTGAATAAAAATTGTTGACTGACCAACAAATGATGATTATACTCGATAGATTGAAAAATTGAAATAAATTTTATGTTATGAATAAATGAAAAATTATGCTTTCTTATTCCGTAGATGTGAATAAATGCTACTTGCATAGTTAACAATGAATAAAGATGAATAATGCATGATTATATACTTTATATTATGCAGCGCTATTAATGTGTGCTTTGAGTGTGTAGTGGCAGATAAAACAACTTACCGACTCACTCTCAAAAGGAATAAAGGGGGTTGTAAAGAACGAGAAAACATACACAAGAGTACGACGACAGATTGTCGACTCTTAAATAGCCTTCCACACGTGATTTGAAAGCCTTATCTGCTTTACTTGGGTAGCGTGTGCCGTACGGGAAGGCCATAACTATTTGGTCACGCATGATGAGGTTGAGGGGTGAGAAATAAGGATGACCTTATTCCTCAGCTGCCATTAGTCTCACATAGAATGTAGCAGATTGATTAAGGTAACGACTCCTAATCGCTACATCACACTCCCCAAACAAGGATAAGAACAATTTAGTTGTCAGAAGGATCCATGGTTGTGGCACCTAGACAACGACGAGAAGTAAACTATGTGCATGCTTGCACTAACACATAGATATGCATTTAAATTATTCATACATTAAAGTTTAAAAATTGAGAATAATTAGTCGGAAAAATATTTAAATTTGAGCAAACATAGATTGAAGATATTTTGAAATAGAATTCATGTGCACCCACTGATTTAGGGAGATATGCATTAAATAAAAATATTGTGAATAAATAAATAGATGATATCTAGATTTGGAGCAAATTTAGATTTGAGATATTTTTGAGTTAAACTCCACTTGCACCCACTAATTTGGGGATTGGGGTCCTAGGATAAAGAGACATCTAGGAGTAAATTGTGGGACTTATGTGCACCCTCATGTGAAGGTGACACATGGTTGAAGGATAAATAATATTGAAAAAAATTAATACAAAAATTAATTTTGCATGGAACGACACATGTCGTCAAAGATATTTCTATTTAAGAAAGAAGGAATGGAGAGGCAAAGCACATTTTGCTCCCGAATACTGGATGGCTTTTGTAATGAAAGTTTGAGAAACCGTGTGTCTATGTGAGTTTGGCTTGAGAAATACCTTGGTCATTGGGAGACCATTACTAGGTATTTGAGGCTTGTGTGTTATTCTTTGCAACCCCCAATAGGTCGGGGGGTTGGGAGGAAGAAGATTACTCTTAATGTGGTAAGGAGGTCAACCGAGGAGTCGATCGAAACTTGGCAAGGTTTGGAACGACTCAGGACCACGTAGACCTTTGGAAACCTCTACAGCAACTAGACCGACCTTCATAATTCAGGTTCATTTCAATTATTTGTTTAAGTTTTGCTGAGTAAATATTTGAATGAATCATTATTGTAATTTATTTGATGTTGCGATTTTGATGCAAGGTGGGAGGCGAGCATGCTATCATTATGAAATGTTCCATAATCTATAATCTATAACAGTATCACCACAATCTTTTGCTTTAAACTATTCAAAAACCCTTACGTCCAAAGGGAATATCTACGAAACTATAGTGAACCAATATTTGAAAATTTTACCACTTGTTCTTCAATATCTCTACATCATCTCATCCAAAGGGAACTGTCTCAAGCTTCATAGAACAAAAGTTATAGCGAAAATCCCAAATTGACCTGTTTAAAGATGATTTCAAGATCATTTAGAAACCCAAACTTCCCGAGGTCATATCTCTGAAAATATAGAGAATCAACATCTGAAACTTTTACCTCATGTTATTTAATATCTCTACATCATCTCATCAAAAGGGCACTATCTAAATCTTTCTAACTGAAATTATAGCGAAAATTCCAAATTGACCTGTTTAAAGATGATTCAGAAACCCTAACTTCCCAACGACATATCTCCTAAAATATAGAAAACCAACATCTGAAACTTTTACCACAAGTAATCAGGCATCTTACATCGATCCCATAAAAATTTCATGATCTGAAACATCACATAAAAAATATATAGCTAAAATGCCAAGATGACCTGAAATAGATTTCACAACCACCTCCACTTCATCTTCCCTTGGAAATTCATTCTCTTAGGCTGAAATTCGCTCCTTTTCCTTGGCTTGGTCAAATTGTTATCTTCATAATTCCAAATGAGGCTTCTATTATTTATACAAGTCCAAGATCACTTTTTAGTTCACTTTAGGTTAGGTCGGCCTACAACTTAACATTAATTTTGTCTTCCACATTTTAGGGCCTTCTTTAATGGGTCAATGACCACTTCATGACTTCATCAAGGGTATTTAACTTGTATTCTTGACCACTTCATGTCTTGATCATGGGGATTTGGGGATTCCTTCATTTTATAGGAGCCTACAAGGTTGCAAAGCCACATGGGTTTACTTGACCCTTCAAACCTTTTCCTTTCTTCACAAGTGGGCACATACCTTGTAATTAATGCCTTCAAGGCCAAACAAACTTGCTCATTGCTAAGTGTCATGATAGGTTGCTTCTTCACTATATCAAGGTGTCCTCCTACACCATGAAGGTGGTCCTAATACATAATATTTTCATATTTATTAGGGTTTCTTTCCTCCACAAGTGGGCACGTGGGGTGTACTTAAATATCTTCACTTGGCTTTAGAGGCTTCTTATCACTTCTCATTATCATGGCCTTGTGGACACATCATCATCACTTTTGGGGATTCTTTATTGGATTCTTTAAACACTTCTTCAAGACACTTCAGATGGACATGTCATCATTTCCTTAAGGGCTTCTTAAATGGCTTTAGGGGCTTACTTCATTTGTGTACAACACAAAGTGGGCATGTGGAAACAACCACATATTATCTCATCCCGTGAGGGCCATGCTTAACAGCTACACCATTAGGGACCACTTTGGATTTATATACACTTATGTCAAGGATGCTTCAAAGCTCTTTAAGGCTTCAAACAGTCTCCCTTTATCACTGGTGTATCATCATCAATATCATTGCCACATCATCATTACCATTGCCACATCATCATTATCATTGTCACATCATCATCATCATTGCCACATTGACATGTTGACACTTGGAAAAATACTTGCGTCGACAATAGGGTTTCTCCCAAGTGAGAAATCCCAATTAGACTTCTTACCGTTCGGAATAGGGAACCCATCCGGATTTTGGCCCAACTGCCGTTAATGGTTGGGGTTTTTACCAGTTGCGTCCCGATACGCCGTTTAGGGTTTTATTATTAAATCAAATGCATAATGATTTAATTTATGGTGGAATCTAAACTAACCCAACCTATCCTTGCAAGGATCAGAAGTTATAGAAACAAGCAAAAATGAAACACGATACATTCCCACAACAAATAACCACCAAACATGAAATATATCACAATTACAAAGTGAGATTAAATACTGAGATAACTACAACATAAAACCAATTTGCATTCATAGCTTGTAGAAAGAAAAATAATATTGCATTCATCACATACACAATAAGCAACAAAGAACCATCAGAGCAATCCAATAGGTAAATAGAACATTCTTACTGCATATGCATCATAGGAGAACAAGATTAGTTCCATAGCATTCATCCACGTAAAAAACACAACTTCCAATGCCAAGCTTGAGTCCAAAAGTTGTTTATTCATCTTCAGAAATAGTTCATACATAGAGTGAGTAGGAAAAACTTTCTAGGCCCCCAAAAGTCTCTCTTTATTTTCTCAACCTTTCTTTTATTGTTTGTCCCAAGCCTCTAAGTGACCATTCGAATTCCTTCAAGGCAGTTACAACTCTTGGAATTCCCAACCACATGTCACTTTATATTTACATTTTCAACGGGAAATGTGATAAAAATAAATTAAAGTTACATAATCAAGATGGGGCGCTCCCTTGAGCTTGAATAAATTTGTTCCAAAGTTCACAATCATAAGAAATTACATTTAACTGTTGAGGCTCTAATAAACATAAAGCTACTTCATGAAGGACAACTTCTCTAGATAAAGATGTCAATCCTTTGGTTGTTGATTTGTGCCCTGTAGTCAGATATTGAGCCTTCAACGTGGGTTTCCCAATCTTCTCTTGTAAGACCTGTGTAGTGATTTGGTTGGTACCGTGAATGGTTCCCAAGTCTTCATCTATGATAGTCCTAAGTTCCAATAGCCTCTACGCTTTTGGATTGGGCTCTTCAAATTTTCTAGGAGGTGGTACATGGCACCTTTCGAATACTTTCACTATGTTTTGGTGCACCTCCTTACACTTCTCCATCGAGGATTCAAGTTCTTTATGTAACTTTTGCACAAATTTCTGGTAGTTATCCAAAGTGGCGTAGTCGAGCTACATTCATTCTATTGTTTGCTTGCGTAAATTGGGTGGGATTTATATACGTTGCTTGTGCCATGTTGCCACCTTTTTCAATTTCCCTTTTACATCAATGATCTTGAGACCACTACTCAAGGTCGCCTCTAATACCTGTTTGAGCTTTGCAACTATCTTTTTAACTTCAAACAACTACTCTGCAAGCAATTCCTAAGAATGAAATAGTTGTTCTTGTAGAGAAGTTGCACAACTATGGAATTGAGCTAGACCTTGCCTCTCTTATCTAGAAACATTCAACTCAATTGTTAACGAGTCCTTTTCTCATTGAAGAGTTCCTACTTGAGCCTCAAAAGCTAAATTTCTCGTTGTCAGAATCTTGATCCTCTCTTCCCACTTGTCTGCTTTGTCTCATAGCTCCCTTATTTGCATGTTAATGGCTGATTTCTCTGCTTCGAGTGCTTCAACCTGAGTGGTTAGAGAATCCTTTTTCTGATTATAAGATTCGAGCTAGGTCTGCTGTGTTTCACTTTTTTACCTCCATGGCATCGCGATGGTGTTTTAAATCAATCCCTTCATTTCCAACCTGCAAGAGGAGGTCCTTCAATTTGCCAATCTCCGTCTTACCTTTATTAATGTCTTGCAGTAGCTTTTGGATACTATATTGGCTTGCCATTGCGGTAGCCATGTGTGCAGATGTAATCATTTATGGTTCCCGATCTGTTCCCTCAAATACCAAGACTTCCTAAGTGGTGATGATATATGGTCACGATGAAACGTTAAGTCTTTTTTTTCGTTCTTTTTATGATCTTCTTCCTCTTGGGGTCAAATATTATAGTTTCCAACTTGGCCATAATATGTTCTTTAGATGGGGTGTATGGGGTAAGGCCTAATTCCTTGAAGGGAAAATGGCCTCCAGTGAGTGGGATATCGGTGCTTGTGGTGGCATTATCGATGTCCATGTCTTGAGGACATCTACCCTACACTTCATTGGTCGGCTCTTGTTCTTGTTCCATGACATTCTTATGAGGTTCCTACTGCTCTTTTCTCTTAAGTTCTTCTTGCAAAGTTTGTTCTTCCCTTACTCAAGCCTTCTCTTTCTCCTTGAGCAATTATGTTTTCCTCATTTGTTATTCTTTTGCTTTCCTCGCTTTCTCCTCCTCTTGATATTTCTTTGCTTGCTCCTCCTCTTGTAGTTTATTGTTTGTCTATGCTAATAAAGCTTCTAATTAAGCTTTATCTCGGGTAGCCTCTTGTAGTAATTTTTGTTGTTCTTATTCCACTACTTCCCTAGTTTTTTACTGGTGCCTACCACTTTAGTGATTTTCCCTCGCTTTCTCCTCTTAACTAACTCTTCAAAATTTTGGGCCCTCCGATAAGGATTCCTCATCGACACAAAATCGATCTGCATAGGCATAAGATATTTTGACAACAACACAATGATTGGCTACCTTTCCATGACTATCATTCCTGAAAAAGGTCCTTTCTCCAAATTGAAAGGCTTCAAAGTCTTTGATTAGCTCAATGGCCTCCTTTTCTTTAGACATTTTGTACGCCCCAACTATTACAGGTAGGGGAGGCCATGATGCCTTTTTATTATTGTTCAAGAAATGCCCAATACCATTCAAAAAGTTATGTCTTACTATCTCCTTGAGGACCATGCAATCTGTGACATAGTTGGGGTAGACATATGGAGCTTTGGATCCTCCATAGATGCACAAATATGCGCCTTCATCTGCTAAGTACCAATCCCCTAGCTGGGTCACTGTTCAGATAGCATATTCATACATGCAGTTAGGCGTCCTTCCATATATAATTTTGTATAAAGGAATAATGAATTCCTTGCAAATATGCTTGTATGGTTTGCATGTTTTTGTTCCCATAGTACCTGTTAGCACACATGTATAGGCACTTCGTTAGGGTTCCAATGCCACCCCATGCCTGGAAAGTGATGAGAATGTAGATGCAGCCTATCAAATATGAATACATGTGGAACTCTGCTTTGTTTGCAAGGATGCCAACCTGTGATTTTTTAACGACGTCTTCCATATTCGCAGAAATGATATCTTCCCAATTGAATCGTGCAATGCGCATTACGACCCAGTATAGTTGGGGTCCAACTGAGCTTGAAATGTGTTGCACTAACCATTCCATATATTCTGCATAAAAGAGCTACAACAACTCTATAAGGAGATCTCAATATCTTGGTTCATGTTCTACACTCTCCTTTTGACGAAATTGCTTCTCAGGTAACCACTGTTGGTTGGATTAATTGTCTAATTAAATAAACAGCTGAAACTACCAGAACATAAATTGTCAACCCAAGGAAGTCTTTTATTTCAAAGCTATCGTGCAAAATCTATGCAAGCACTATTTCTACTTGACACTATTGATCTATTGGTATGAAATCAAAACTCATTATAAACTAGATCACACATTCTTGAAAATAAATTAAACCTAAAACCTATTCATGAAACCAAATTGTAAATCTAATCACACTTCAAACAAAATCAATTCTTATGAAGCAAGATCTAATTGCATAAATGTAAAAGCAGTGCTATGTTGGCCAACAATCTATAAAAAATAAATTAACATGAAAACAACAATGATAAATCTAATGAATGAAAGCATGAACTAAATAATAAACAAATGTACACAATAACAATCAACACTATCAACATCTGCTCAGGGAAGAGGGCCCTTCCTCCACTGAGTAGAGCTGGCTCTCCATAATGAAAGTCTACAACTCCAAAATTAAGAAATTGTGAGCATGTATTATCATAATGAAATTATTACAACAGAGTCTGTATCAAATTCTACAACATAACATTGCTTGCTCTCTCCTCCCATACATGAGAATGATTACATATTTATACATAAAAATATCTCAATGAGAATGAGAAACCGAATTCCCAACTTGGAATCTGTTTCAACAAATTTGCTAATTTGAAAACCGACCGTAACTGCAGATCTACGAATTACATGTTTAGAGAACCAACTGTATATCTCAAACCGTGGCTTTTTTTGGCGATTTCCTTTAAGAGTAAGTAATTGAGGCTGTTACGCACAAAACCCATGTCCCAGATTTTCGAGATGTTTCTTCATCTGTCCGCAAATCGTGCCGAAAATCAATGTGTTATTATCTAGCACTCATTTTTGGTTGGAACCGTTTGATCATGAGCTGGATGCCATGTTGGACTTGAGCACGAATTGAGATCACAAATCCACATAATCAATCCTAGGAATGAAACCATGTTGTGAATCTCCATGTGGATGTGTGCTAGCATGCCAACTTTGGAGGCTTGAACCATGAGTGTTGCTGCTGTTAATATGAAAAATCACTCCACAAACCATCATCAGTAAAATTATGCATAATAGTCTTCAATTCATCAAAGATAAAGAAAAATAATCATTATTAACCACTAAAGCATAAATGAGAGTAATGTGGTATTTTACGGGTAGTTACAACAAATGGATGGAAAATAGAATGATAAATGGATAATAATAGGAAGAAGAGGGATGCAATATATGTCGATAGGTGATGAAAATATGGACAAATACGTGACCCAACATCTCCCCCAAACTGAACTTGTTGCATGTCCTCATGCAACCAAAAACCTGTGTAGCATCAAAACTAGAAGGACTCATTTAATTGTTGCTTTCATTTTACCATGCATAGTGACCAAAACCAAAAGAGTTGCAGATGAAAAATTGGTGGAGTTGCAGCCGAAAAATTGGCAGAGTTGCACTGTGAAATGGGAAAGTTTGGAAGAGATGCAACTGCGAAATGGGAAAGTTTGGCAGAGTTGCAGCTGCGAAATGGAAAATTTTAGCAGTCTTGCAGCCATTTAGAGGAGAATTTGGCGGAAAATTTAGCAGTTGCAACCATTATAACAATGAACTTCTTAGACCATTTTCTCCCCAAGTACAAAGTGGAGTTTGTTGAAACTTTGCAAGCATGTTCATACTTACCCAATGTTTCTTCACACCAAAAATCATGACAATTGAGTTCACCAATCCCAAGATATAAGCAAATAAATCATGTATCAACAAATAAACCACTACAGGTGTTTCAACTGGTGTTTCAACAAACTTCCTGAACCAATATATCACAAAATACAAACTGGGTTTGGTTGAAATTTTGCAAGCACGTTTTTACTAGTCCAATGCATCTCCACACCGAAAATCAGAGATACCCACATCACGGATTTTGAGAAAAATGCAAATCGGCTGTAGGTGATGGTGGTCATTTTTTCGAAATCCGTGAAGTATTTTTACTTGAAAATTGGTGAGTATATTCCTCTTACCATAATTATTTTGCTCCCCAAAAATAAAATCCATCTAATGCACGGATCTCGAGATATAGGCAAAATGGTTGTAGGTGATGATGGCCATTTTCTCGAAAACCGTGCATTGGATTGAGCTGAAACTTACTAGGTGTGTTCATCTTGAACTAGTGCTTCTTTCCTCCATGTTTCATGAAGATTCAGTTTACCAATTTCAATATATGCTCACTTCAATTTCTGCACTTTTGCAAACTGTGAATGAGTAAAAACAAGTATGTTTGCAAGATTGATCTAAGCATTCACATTAGCAGACAGTGGTTAGCAGTGAATTACACAAAGAATGCCAAAAACTACTCCCCCAAATTGAATACACAACATGTCCTCATGCTTTGAATGTATTAGAGGGCGTTGATTGCTTGAAATGTTGTTATAGTATGCTTAAATGAATTTTAGATAAAAAAGATAAGAAGTTGCTTAAGTAAACTTCACATCAGAGCTGAAAACATTGCTATATAATTTATCATGAAAGGCTGAAACCAATTCATTTGTGTGCCTCCTCACAAATCCCAAGTTGTTTATGTGATAAAGACCAAGCATTTCCCCATATATTCTTCTTCTTTGTGCAGCTTAAAATATCAACGAAACATGGCACAATCAATCATGCCCCAGGCTGCCGACAATGCCTTCAAATTGTTGGTCTAAATGTATTAGACTATTGTATATGACATTCCATCTTTATTTCAATATGTTGCTACATGATAGCTTACGGGGATAAGATACCTGCTGCCATGCTCATGATTCCTTCCTTGTACCCCTCATTTACTTTGCAAGCCTGACCGTTAGAGATTACTTACATGTTTCCAACCAGATGTGTAAATGATACCGAACTGATATTTGTAATAAATGAGAATTATTTCAAGAGCCATATTTACGAAGGCATGTAGAGGGACCGAAGAAAATAGAGCACCATTGAAATGAATGACAAATATCTTATAAGTAGCATGAATTTGTTTCCATAACATGGAGGGATTTTGTATGAGAGATTTCTCTAGCCAAAAAATGGTTATGCTGATGTTCCATATTGAGTTGTTTCTTGCCTCAAATCTGATCACAGTGTTACCTGTAAAAATTCTGAAATGACTGTACTCAAATTTCTAGCAGCATTCAACCATAAGGATACATGTGGTACAACCATGTATTAATAAAAAAATAGCAACATGATTGATCTTTAAAAATTGACAATCCTCATACCATATGATATAGTCTCTTCTCTTCAACTTATGTGGATGGAAACCATACAGTCACGAATTTTAAATCTCAATACAAATTGAGTTGTTGCTATGCAAAGATAAGCATGTTACCTCAAAGGTTAGTTTATTGTTCATGACAGTAATAACATCAAGTACTATTGATGGTTCTTGTGTGCAACCATCTCTTTTTCTTCCAGTAATTTGTGGGCTCCTACATGTGTTGAATGGAATGATTCTAATAGAAACATATCTTTTCTACCTACTGTTGGTTCTTGTGTGGTAGCAGCAAGGCATCTTCTCATGCTTTGGATGCTATAGATGTAGAGGAATAAAATGATGATTTGGTTCAAATGAAGTGAGGGCTTAGGATTGAGTGGGAAATGATGGAAGTGAATGGATGAAAGATGGTCTGGTTATGATAGGTAATGAAGAATGTATAGAAATTGAAAATAGAAATGAAGAATGCATAGTGGTTTTCATGACATCTTCCTAAGTATTTAATAAATAAAAACTCATGCTATTTTACCTCAAGTTTTACCTCCATGGAAGCCTTTGACATGAATGTATTGATGCTGGAGCAATCTAGGCCGATCTGATGCTGAGACAAATGTATATGATAGCTGAAACTGAACGAGGCTGAATCTGATCTGAAATGATGTTGTGCTGGTTGCATGTAAGACTAACTTTTGAGACAAATGATGAGGAAGAATTCTGCCACAAAAGCAGAGATCTCCTTCTCTTATTCTAAAAATCAACTTCTGAATGAAAAATGAAAAGGAACTGCAAAACTATTGAAACAAATGATGCTGCAAGTCACTGTTGAAACCATTAGATCACATAATCTTCAGCTACTACAAAACCGAGGTACAATTCTTACCATGCGAATGAATGTGCTGAAGTCGAGCATGGAAAGAAATCATTGGATTACTGGCCATTAATGTACGTCGTTAACCAATGTGAAGCAACTCACCTTTGACGACAATGAGCTCTAAAGTACCTTAGTGCATCTTGACAGGTACGAATGAATGTGCTGGAGTCGAGTCACCTGCAAGATTTATCAATCAAGAGGTATTGATGAATCCCCGTGATTAACAACAAGGAAGTCTGCCATTGATTCATGCAGATCCCAACAGGGCACTATAAAACTCTAATCGCGATCTCAGATGATGTGTTGGAGTCGATGGGACAAGACCATTGGAAGGTGGACCTTAATGAATTCCACATCATCCAATATGAGTACAAAATAAATGATTGTGAAGAATTATAGTGAAAAATAGAACCAACATGAAACTCAGAAGTGGAAAGTATATGTGAAGTCATGATGTAGTAGTCATAACAAATAAAAATGTCAAGGTTGACTACATAAGCAGTGGAAAATGGGACTTCGAGATGAATGGATTTTTAGAGCTTTGAAAGGAGGAGGGTGAATGAATATATATCATAGCAAAATTGTCTTTCTGAGAGGTTTCTTTTGGTAGCAATTGGTATGACAGGTGTGATGAGCTTAATGTCGTCTTAAAAGGATTCTTGGCATGTAGCAATGGGACTTGAATTCAGAAACATTGGTTTTTGTATGGTTTTCACATCAATCTATCCATTTTATGTGTTCAATCCATTTGCAAATTGAGAAAAAGTCTTCAAGAGTCACTCGTGCATGCATTGACCTTCTTCTTCCAAGGACCTGCAAAAACCTAGCACTTGCCTGCAATAAAATATGAGATGATGGAAGAAGAGAGGTGATTGGTCTCTCTTCACCCAAAACTTATGAAAAAAAAACAATTAATTAGAAAACAAATTCAAAGAAAAATGAACGAAGCAAAATCCACTTTATACCTGCGGGAGAGCGACGTCCATCTATACTCACCAACAGTATTTCGATCATAACTTCTTCATTACTTGTCCGATTTGAGTGATTCAAAATCCAAATGAAAGTAAATTCATAGGTCCGTTTCCCTTAGAAACAGGTTTTAAAAATTCTATCTGATGATAAGGTGTTTTTCGAATTCTGGACTAGACCAACAATCACGGTTTTAGGCACAACTTTTTCGTTTGATAACGGATTGACGTGATTCCAATTGCATATGAACTGCATGACAAGGTGTTTTTCGAATTCCGGACTAGACCAACAATCACGGTTTTAGGCACAACTTTTTCATTTGATAACGGATTGACATGATTACAATTGCATATGAAAGTAGATTCGTGTAGGGATCTCCAATAGAAACATGTTTTGAATCCAAAAATAATTGATGGGTCAACTATGCCAATGAACAGTCTAGAAAACCGAGTTTTTAAAAATGCTGATTTGTGATAGGCAGTCGGTATTTCGGTCATAAAATTTTTGTACGATATCGGAATTGAGTGATTCAAATTGCGTTGTAAACTAGATTAATAGGGGAATATACAAATGAAACAATATTTCAAGATATATCCAATATGGCATCCAAAAAGTGACTGTCCCAGCTCTGTTTCTAAGATGCCTTCTTGACACCCTGTTAGTATTTTGACCATAACTTTTTCGTTTGATGCCCAATATAAAAAATTCAAATTGTTTTGGAAACTAGATTCCAAGGGATACTTAGAAATGAAATAGGTTTTAAAAATACTTCCATTTGGTCTCCCAAAAATGTACTTTCCCAACTATGTTTCAGTAAAAATTTCAAGCCAAAATGCCATAGAAATCCAATAAATTAAATATGGCTCCCAAAAAGTGACCGGAATAGTTGTGAATATTTTTAATGATATAAATTTCAATAGAACACATGACCATACCCAAAAATTTGAAAAATTGAGTACCTAGATTGACTTATACAGTGTGTTGCAGCAGCTGTTGAACTCTTAAAAATGATATAATATTTTAAATAAAGCCTGTGTATGTTTATGGATGTGTTATATAGAAATGAAAACTAAACACATACCATGATGATCGCACAAGTTTCAAGCTTGAAGGTTTCCATAATCATTTAGCTCGTTTTACCATGGAGTCTTCATTCACCAATGCTTCCTTCCTCTTACCACCTTCCCTAATTACTGTAATTTTGTTTTCAGCAAGGATTTTTGTAACAAATAGAGACACATTAAATTTTTATAATTGAAGACAAAAATGATTTAAACATTTTGTTCAAATAGTAAAAAATTCCAAAGCATTCCTGAAAACATCTCATTTCCATTCCTTACATTTCTACTTTCTGATCTTCCAGATCGCAACAAGGCGCAGGAAGAGAGCATACTTATTGAAAATAAAAACTAAAAACAAAAGCATAGATTTATTTTGTTATTCTATCCTACCCTATTCTACTTGGAAATATAAATTTTTTCAAGTGTATGCATATTTCCAATGTAACCACATGCGTAACAGGATTATAAACATATTCACACTCAAGTTTGAAAAATGTAATTTAAAGCATATGAGAGTGTGGGAGACCAACTGCGGGGAATAATATGATACATATAAGGAAGGACGAATGAAAGAATGACGTGACTTGGTAACTACTTCGAACCATATTTCAATAGAACTATGATATTCTTGATTCCCTTCTTGGTTTAGATCACACTGCATCTCCTCTTTGGCCTCCTCGATCTCAGGTTTGAATGTTTGCTCCCCATTAGATATATGTGACTCATGGAATGTTGGTTCTTCTTTCACTTCTGGAGAGGTGGATAAGTTTTTAACTGCTGTCATGATGTACTCTTCCCGAGAAGAAGAAATCCCAACTGCTGCTAGGATTTGAGAGAGTTCTTCCAAACTTATGTTCATCCTTGAATCCATATTGCTGGTAATCCTGTCTTCATAATTGGATTAGTAGAAGGGGGGGGGGTTCTTACAGCACCCAAAATTTAACTACAATCTGAAAAATGAATTAAAATAGCTGCATAAATAAAATCACTCTTGCAGAAAAGAAATCACACACACTTGCAAAAAAAATGGAAATCACACCACCCTTAAAAGCAAATTCAATCAAATGAAAGAAAACAATCATGCATCCTACATGCTCTACTTTAACAATGCATCTACAAAACAATGTCAGATTTACTTTTGCACCATTGATAACTTCCACGGCAACGACACCAAAATGTTGGTTGGATTAATTGTCTAATTAAATAAATAGCTGAAACTACCAGAACATAAATTGTCAACCTGAGGAAGTCTTTTATTTCAAAGCTATCGTGCAAAATCTATGCAAGCACAATTTCTACCTGACATTGTTAATCTATTGGTATGAAATCAAAAGTAATTATAAACTAGATCACACCTTCTTGAAAATAAATTAAACTTAAAACCTATTCATGAAACCAAACTGTAAATCTAATCACACTTCAAACAAAATCAATTCTTATGAAGCAAGATCTAATTGCATAAATGTAAAAGAAGTGCTATGTTGACCAACGATCTATCAAAAATAAATTAACATGAAAACAACAATGATAAATCTAATGAATGAAAGCATGAACTAAATAATAAACAAATGTACACAATAACAATCAACACTATCAGCATCTGCTCAGGGAAGAGGGCCCTTCCTCCATTGAGTAGAGCTGGATCTCCACAATGAAAGTCTACAACTCTAGAATTAATAAATTGTGAGCATGTATTATCATAATGAAATTATTACAACAGAGTCTGGATCAAATTCTACAGCATAACATTGCTGCTCTCTCCTCCCATACATGAGAATGATTACATATTTATACTAAAAAATATCTCATGAGAATGAGAAACCGAATTCCCAACTTGGAATCTGTTTCAACAAATTTGCTAATTTGAAAACCGACCGTAACTGCAGATCTGCGAATTACATGTTTAGAGAACCAGCTGTATATCTCAAACCGTGGCTTTGTTTGGCGATTTCCTCACAATTCAAGTAATTGAGGCCGTTACACACAAAACCCATGTCCCATATTTTCGAGATGCTTCTTCATCTGGCCAAAAATCATGCCTCAAATCAATGTGGTATTATCTAGCACACGTTTTTGGTTGGAACCGGTTGATCATGAGCTGGATGCCATGTTGGACTTGAGCATTAATTGAAATCACAAATACATATAATCAATCCTAGGAATGAAACCATGTTGTGAATCTCCATGTGGATGTGTGCTAGCATGCCAACTTTGGAGGCTTGAACCATGAGTGTTGCTGCTGTTAATATGAAAAATCACTCCACAAACCATCATCAGTAAAATTATGAATAATCGTCTTCAATTCATCAAAGATAAAGGAAAATAATCATTATTAACCACTAAAGCATAAATGGGAGTAATATGGTATTTTACGGGCAGTTACAACAAATGGATGGAAAATGGAATGATAAATGGATAATAGTAGGACGAAGAGGGATGCAATATATGTCGATAGGTGATGAAAATATGGACAAATCTGTGACACAACAACCACATCTTCTTGATGAATTCAAGATAGTCAAGTTGCAAGATTTCAATCCATTCCATATTCATGTAGATTTCCACCATTGGGATTCTATAGGCCTCCGCTATATGTTTTGGCTGAAATGAGGTGATACCTTTGCTCAAAGTTTCTTTTACCATATGGGTCGTGGCATCAATATGGGGTATGATCCATCCTATTACCTTTGCATAAGGGAACAATTCAACTCTTAATACTGCTTTGTGGAGCCCACATCTTTTCATGTTCTAATAAATAAGAACCTATTCTATACTGGCACCCCGATACTCTTCACTACTAAAAAGCTGATATATTCCCCCCCCATTTGTACTATGGATCAGCTCCAGTGGTGCTCTGAGTGTTGTCATGCTTTATTTGCAATGGAACTTCCTCAACTTGCTCTTCATATGAGGGTATCTCCAACACGACGTTAGATTGTTCTTTTATGGTTCATCGCGACATCATGGGATCCTATAAGCCATCAAGAACAATCTCAATTTCCATGTTATACAACAGTATAAACACTCTAATATGTTACCGATGAATTAATACAGGTAACAACAATAATAAGTCAAAACCCCCTTCATGTATGGATTCAAATTGGTGACAGCTCTTGATCATCTCAGAATAAAAAATAGACTTTGTTAGTTGTGGGCGGTTAGGTTTTCTAGTGTTCCAAAGCTCAAAAAATCCAAATCTTCTCGCCATACAAATATCGAAGCAGGACAAATCTATGGTTGACACTGTTAGACTTCAAAGGGCAAGGGAACTTGATGAGGAGGGTCAAGCACGATAGAGGGATCATGGGCTTTCTAGGGCCAATGACGAAGACTCTATGGCTAACAGTGTCCAATAGGGTTGTGGCAGCCTTAGTGAGGGAATCCCAAGAAACTGGGGCCAAAAATATCTATTTAAGTAGGCAAAGAAGCAATCGAAGGAAAGACCTTGAAAACCCTAATGTGTCTCAACCTTGCATGGAGGAAAGGAGACGACTTGGAACTAGGGTTTAAATTCTAGGTTAAGATAGCCGAAAAAAATGCTGAGAGGGTCGCGTCATGTGTCATATGACTTCTATGCAGGCTGCTTATGGTTTGAAAAGGGGGTGGAATCTTAGCCACTAGTTGGAGAAGCAATGCCCTGGGTTGTAAGTTAGGATCTGCGAACCCCACAACAAAGGAAAACTGTTGATTCGTGAATTGAAGCATGGTTTGCAAGATAAAATAATTATCGGTTGATCGATGACAAATGGAAGAGATCCGAGTGGATTATTGTGGCCATATGTTGACCTCGCTCTATGTTATCCAAGTGGCTCCGCTTGACGGGGTAGAGTGACAATGGATGGTGTAACAATGGGAAAATGAAGAGGGGAAAAAACTACTTATAGACCAAAGTTACCCCTCTTTTATCTTTCAACTAAGTCGTGAGGTTAAAATAATGTTTTTGGAGAGCTTGCAAGATTTGCACCAATGCTCTTCGACAGATTTGGATAAGTTTGGTTGAAGTGTTTCGGCGAGTATGAATTACTTTCGCCAAAAAATCATGTCTTCAATCATTTAGGTGGTTGGAGATGAGTCTCATCGACGAGTTGGAGAAACTACGTCGAAGTGTTTCAACAAATCTAGATGAATTTGGATGAAGTGTTTTGACGAGCTTGGATGAGTTTCACCGATGGGTAGGCTTAGTGGTGCATCGATGGAATTTCCTAATATTCATCGAACTGTTTCAGCGCAAATCTCTGAGTTGGGCAACACTTCGGGATTTAGAAACCAATTGGGTGAAATTTCGGTGAGATTGAGGAAAAGGGACGACATATCAGTGAGCTTAACATAACTCATTGAAATAGAAAAATCAAGGGTTTTCTCCAAAATGCATAAACTCAATAAAATTCGTTGGAACACAAAAACTTGGAAAAAGTTTAGGTGTTTTCTGTCATAGTGGGGGTAGGTTTTCAAACAATACTTGGCTAAGCCTAAGGGAAACCAAAATTTTCCCAAGGTGAAAAATAAAGGAGGGGTCCCAATCACTTCAAAAGAAACAATGGGGAAGGAGGTTGCAGTTGCAACATGACATCAATGACAACATCACTCAACAATTTTATAAGCTCATGAAACATATCTCTTGACCCTGTTAACATTAATGACAACTTTACTCAACAGGTCTTACCTTCTATATAGGACTTAGCACCATAGGCTCAAGTAGAGTTATCAAAAGACACAATTTTGTAGAAGAAATCCAAAACAACCATGTGAGGACAATATGAACTTTGGCAGGTGGGGTTGAAAGGAGAAATTCCAAACAAGGCTAAATGGTACTCCAAGGAGAAGGTAGAGGAAAATTTTCCTCACCTCATTCAATAAAATATTTTGGGGACCAAAAGCCTCCCTAAATGGGGAGGTATGATATAAAATGGGTCAATATGTAATTTGCCATCTATTTTGGTGCTTTCAGGGTCAAAATATTGGATGAATTGGCTTGTAGGGACCATTCTATGGGTAGGTCTCACTTTGCAGATTTGGGGTCTAGAACCTTTTGGTTTTTTTTTTTACGGTCTAAATGATGTTTTTTGGGGAAAAAAATCCATTTGTTTTCTATGTCCCTTTACGCAATTATACACTTTGATACCTTTCCAACGGTCCAAGAAACACGTCAAACAAAGTCTGCATGAAGAAGTTATGCCTCTCTTAAGTTGACCTATCTAGTTGACCACCATGGTATCGATTAGATTCCACGCCATCTCTTGTTTCTCACACATGTGGAGATAGTTACGTGTGGAATTTCAAGAACATTCTATAAGGTCCAAAATCCTAACCGTAATTGAGTATTGGGGCATGCAAAAGCCCTAAAATTAACCCTAGACGACTATCGGGATATGTTAAATACTATGCCGTTATGAGAAGAAGGGGTTCCATTATTTTGATGTTAATGTATTCTTCCATAGTTGAGCAAAAACACG
Source organism: Larix kaempferi (assembly GCA_027924585.1). NCBI lineage: Eukaryota > Viridiplantae > Streptophyta > Pinopsida > Pinales > Pinaceae > Larix > Larix kaempferi. Next base: position 13,387,320 of record BSBM01000017.1, on the reverse strand, counting down.
GGGGTGGATATTAGAGCATAATAGAGGGTTAGGAGATCCCGTAGTAGCCATTTTTGTTGTAGAGTCATAGGTAACTCTATAGCAAGTACCATTTCCTTTGTGTTTGCATTCTATATAAAAGAGTAGGGCATAGTCCTCATTTTTGGCTGAATTTTTCCCCATAGTGGGTTTTCCGAGGGTATATCTTGTGTTATTGTGTGGATTGTGTATTTATTTTATATAGTTATTTTCCTTTCAATTCTATTTTACATAGCATTCAATGTAAAAAAACTAATAAAAAAAGAACTAAGTTGTAAGATTTGTTGTGATGAACTATTCTAGTGGAATATCCATGGCAGTTTACGTATCACATATTTAGGTTGAATAATAAAGATACCATCATCCATTTTTAAAACTTGGAGGCCCAAAGGTATATGTTATTTTTTTCTTCAAAAATAAAATTTAATATGTATATTACTTATAGTAATGACTAAGTCATCCCCATGCAAGGAAACAATTGATGTTTCACCATTTACATGCAATATCTAAATACTAATTGATTCATAGTGTTTTAAACTGAGGTTGATGAAAAAATGATCAATCTTATCATGCTATGCCCTAGGGTCTCATTTCAATCCGTACAAGGATTTCTTTAGTTAATGCACAAGACTGAGATCCTTCTCAAAACCATGGGCTTGCTCCATATAGATTTCTTTAGTGAAATTACCATGTATAAAAGTACTTTTGACATCCATTTGATGTACCTCCCATCCATAGTGAGCAACAAGTGAAAGAATTAGTTGAACAAATTTAATCTTTGCAAGTGGTCCAATGGTATCATTATAGTTGATTCCTTCTTGCTAAGAAAATCCCTTAGCGACTAAATGAGCCTTGTGTATTTCAACAACACCTTCATATGTGAATTTCGTTTTGCAGCATTGACATTTAATTGCATTATTTCCTTGTGGTTGTGGAACTAAATCCCTTGTGTCATTCTTCATTAAGGAATGATACCCATCGGCCACAACATTCTCCCATTCATGTCAACCATGTGCTTCTTCATATGTATTTAGATCACATGTCTCTAGCACTGTGCCATTAAAGCAACACTCCCATGTTATTTTTTACTTTGTTTTATCTTGAGTCATCGGTATCTACCACATCATCTCAAGTGGTTCAGTTGTCTTGGAAACCCATACTGGAAGACAGACTCCAATTATAGAAGGAGTTCTGATACCAAAATAATCATTTATGGACTAAATAGGGGTTCCAAATATTGTACTCGAACTATGGAATATCCACAACACATTTATGGACACACAATTTAGGGAAAACTAGAATGCTACTGGAATGATGGTGTCAAATGCGCTTATGAACTGAAACACTCACACTTTACTTAGGCCATCCTCTTTGTATTTTCAATCTCTACCCAATCATCAAGCCTACACAATGAAGCGTACTTGACGGAAAATTTACACACTATTTAGGATCACTACATTAGACCTCTATGTAACAATAGTTTGAGCAATAGAAAAATTCTACCCAAAAATTAGTTGATGGTACTCTGGCTTGAAGCAAAAAACATGTCATTTTGATCAAAGTTCAATTCTTTATTTTGACAACGTCATTTTGTTGAGGTATGTAAGTTATAGATATTTTCCAAGAGATACCAATTTGTGACAAGTAATTTTCAAAATCCTCTCTCATATATTCTTCTCGATTGTCAGATCTTAAATTTTTCATAGCTCAAGCACATTTATTTTCATCAAATGCTCTAAATTCCTTGAACTTTTCAAAGGCACGACTCTTATTCGTCAAGAACTACACCCAAATGTACCTAGAAAAGTCACCAATGAAATTTGTACATACCTTGCACTAGCCGATGATGGTTTGTTCATGGGACATAGCTCATTGTTGACACGTTCCAGTTTGATACTTTTCTCTCAAAGATTCCATGTTTAAAAGGAAACATGATGATGATTTCCAACCACACATCCTTCACATACTCCATTATGGGGAACACTTGCAGGTAATATAGTAACCATGTTGTGTTTCACCATCAATTCCAAGCTTCGAAAATTCAGATTTTCGAATCATTCATGCCAACATCTACTTCAATCATCAATGTGAAGTATGAGTATAGTATATCCCTAATATTTTTTTGGAAAGTCACAAAATCTATACAATCAATCCTTCAAATCACGAAAACCTTTGGCAAAAAATAAAATAAAACTGTTGTGCATATCCTTCACAACAAATCCGTGATATTTTGGAGCAATGGATCTAGAAGCTAAATGAAACAATAATATTGTTGGAAATAAATAGAAGAGAAAGAATACAAATAATGATCCACACAAGTAATCTTTGTTAACCAATGAATGCTCAAATTAAGTACATGAATGAATGCTTGATCAATGATATACATACCTTCATATATAGGCAACCAAGCTTAGTATTAATTACATGCAAAAGCTTAATGGATAGTGAAACCCATAGTAATACCCATAAATGATCAAGTGCAAAATAGTAAGGAAGCACTAATGATCATGCAGTAGCTGATAGGGCGTAACTAGGCTTAGGACACTCCAATGAGGTACTTTTGTGCTTAAGTTTAGAAAAGTGCACCCTCCTTGGAGATTAAACTTGCCATGCATGAGTGGATAGGGTTAACTAGCCCTAAAACTACCTCATGAGTTAGTTAACGCAATTATGCATGTGAAATTGAAGTCTAATTAGTTTAGATTAGCCAATTAGGTAGTTAACTAAGCTAAAATAGCCATCTAGGGTGTATCGGTAAGTTAACTTAGCCTTAATTGCTAACTTAAGTGCACATAATCAAAGAAAAGGGAGGAAACCCATGCAAGAGTGCCTTTAATCCCTAAAAAAAAGAAACGAGAAGAGATTTGTCCCAACTGATTGTTGAGGGCACATTTATCCCTAAAATATAGGGATTTGGCGAGGAGGAGGGGACAAATCCTAAATTCCATTTATTTTGTCTCGAGAGTGATCTCAAATCCTTAGAAACTAGGGATTTGACTAGGGAGAGCACTTTTAACCCTAGAGATATGAGATTAACTCTTGTAGGAGCGCTTTTGACCCCTAGAGATGATGGGAAGATGTTGCAAGGTTGTGCATGTAAAACAAAATCAATATGGCCAAAATTTTACTTTCTTTCTAATTTGGGTTAGTTGAGGCGCTGCCAACAAATTTGCATCAATTCTCAAGCTTTCGCAACCTAAGTTATGATGAGGGTTCTCTTCCGGGTCCATCGCAAAAAGATTTAATAATTCAACGTTTCATATCAATGAAATGGGTCCATCATTAGGATGCGAGAGATAAGGCTAGGTACATGATACACATTAGTGATCACACCATTTTTTTCCATAACCAAGAATAATAATTGGATAATCATTGGCTATAAAGTTTTTTTTTCTTCTATAGCTTATTTTAATGAAGGAAAGAGAGAACCATCTTTAGCCCTGTGATGGGTGCAACCAAAGTTGACTATCCATTCATTCGAAGAAGCATCATCATACAAGGCTTGATAAGTGCTAAATAGATGCATAGCTATTTTCCTTACCTTATGAAGTCCAATTCTACAAGTTGCCCAATATTCTAGTCAACATGTCTCCTTCAATTTTCCCCACTTTATCCTCTAGGTGTTTGGTCTTCTATTAACAATCCTTCTACATGTGCCCTAATTTCCCACAATAACATCAAGTCTTCTTATTTATACCTTTCTTAGTTGAACTTTGATCATCGTGCTTCTTATTAGTTTGGTTAACACAGTCACATTACTTCTCCCGTTGACCTTTTTCTCTATAATTACGTTAACCTTTTCCCTTCAACAAAAGAGCCTATTGCTTGACCTCAAGTTTCCCTTCATCAAGAAATTTTTCTTGTGCCTTAATCGATAAACCACAAAAATAACCAATTGATTAATCATTACCATCATCCTTTCTATAGGTCCAATTGGCACAACATGTTGAGAAAACTTACATCATTCGTGTCTTTAGATTCATTAAGATAAGTTCTATGAGTTGACCATCCTACTTGGGAAAATCCTATCCAAATTCACCAATTTCAATTGAAATTCCTCCACACATGCAAGATAGTCTTCAATTCTTTTAAATGAGAGAAGATCTAGAGAGATAAAATATTTCTCAATCTGGATAACCTAAATTTTGTCGGTTTTATAAAAAAAAAATCGACTTCTTAAAGACAACATTTGAGCAGTTGATCTTACTTGTATGAAAGTGAATCTCCCTAGAGATGTAGGTCGTTATGACTCCTACAACCTTATCCTTCTTCTAGTCGTTGAAAAGCTTATGTTGGTCATTTTTTGGATTTAAAACCTTATTTTTTGTAAACTGTGACAATGATTTACTCTTCAATAACATTTCCATATCTTGTGCCCAAATTCCATAATTGTAGCCATTTAGAATCATATGCATTGGCTTGGAACTCATAATCCTGATCTATTGATCTAATCCTAGATTCAATATGCAAATCAAAACCATGATTCAATCTAGTAGATAGATCTGACTCGTTAAGAGTGAATATAATCGACAACCTTCATAAGACTTGTGGACATCATGCTAGATCTCAAATCACTAGCTCTAGTAAAACCATATTGGAGAATTAGAGGTGTTAGAAAAACAAGATAGCAGAACAATAGTATAAAATAAGATGCATAAATAAAACACATCAACACACTACAAGAGAGACACAAATATATGTGGTTTACCCAATATGGGCTACATCCATGGAGAAATTGTCGGTCCTTTTATTATACCATCCAACAAATGAAGGGATACAACCCACAACACATCCGCTGCAACTACCTCTTCACTCTCTCACAATATCTCTCACACAATCACAAATATCTTTACAATACTGCAATACAATACACGACCATTTTACAATTCCTTCATTTTAAAGAGGGATTACCATGGGAAAATACCACGGGCTACCCAATACCGTGGGCCCGTAAATGACCCATTATGACCAAGTCATACTATGAAATTACAACATTTTACAAGGCATTTTTTTTCTCGAAATTTTCGGTATGGGGACGCTGCTCCCGAACCCCCTCTAGGAGGGGGCTACCAAATTAATCGTCGCCCCCCCAGGACCCCCATGACAACTATAATGTGGGGGAAAGCCCCCCCACCCCCCCCATCATGGGTTGGGATCCAGACACAACTGAGACATGACCTCTGAATCAAGAAGATCAAGCTCCACAAGCCAACAAGAGGATTATGTGGATAAGAGATCTAGCATTTGAAGAGCAACACGGTTCTAAAAACAATGTTACAACACATAAGCACAATTAAGTATATCTCATCATAGATATCACATATTCATCATACCAATTTATTCACTTACATATGATTGATCGACCCATAGGACAATGTTATATAGCACCAAGATGTAACCAACTGCCTTCAAATGAGGAAGATGAGATGCATATAAATTTATTAGGGCACATAAGAAAATCCTTGATTTATGCCTTGTTCTACGCACCGATTGACTGCTATGTTATAAATACCTAGACAATTGAATTCTTAGTTGACCATGTAGTCAACCTCCTAGTTGTCCCTTTAGTTAACTACTTAGATGACCACTCAGTCGACTCTCCTACTTGACTAACTATCTCTAGAGGATCTAGAGGTGTGTGTTATAGGAATTTCTCCCAACGGATAGGTATAAATCCTCTTGGACATAAAGTGGTTCCCTAGGTTCCCTAATCCAACGAAGAAAGTAAACAAGTGGTACCTAACATCTCCTAGGTCTAGTTCATACACAAGCAAAGCGAACAAAAGAGGATGGGAAGAGAGTATATGTCCTACCTATATCCAGGTGGTTGTCATAGCTACTCCTTATTGATCCAGCTCTTAGCTTGCAGATCCAAACTTGTGAGCCTGCAAACAGAAACAGAGAACAAAACCATCCAATGCACCAAGTGTATCAAATAAGATATAAATACCAATTAGTAGACATGTTCATACATCCATTAAAAGAGATATGAAATGGGAGAATAGGCCAAGTTTATTGGATGGGAAGCTATAAAGAAACATGTACATCAATATACCTGACTTTGCAGCAACATATCCTCCAAGCTCTCCTTTAGAATCCCTTTGAGAATCACAACACCATAAGGACCACCTCTCCAAGTTCTTCCTTCTCTGTTTCACTCTACAATTGAGCCGAGTAAGGATACTCTCTTATTCCATATTTTTCACCCAAGGGTGGCCCTCTTTATATAGGGTTTGGAGGCTCAAATACTATGGAAAAAAGGATGGATCAAGGGAGGATATGATGGATCAAGAAGGATTATCCTCCTTGGAATGGAAAGGGAGGGAGAATTCGAAGCATGGAACCTCCTATCCAAAATCTTATCCAAATATTGCTCCTAGATTCATTCCCAAGTAGTTGGATCAAAATTATCACTCCCCTAAAGAAGGCCACAGATCGATAAAAAGGGAAATTTTCACTCCCCTAACACTAGGTGTTTAGAATGATCACTCTTTGGACAAGGTAGGGAGGGCGATATTCTCCAAAAATGGGCAAAAATCAAGGTCTAAATGATGAGATTTCGACCTCCTAATGATGGATTTCTCTCCCCAACATGTATAGGGACCATAATAGGATTTAGGTTTCCCTCTAGAACCCATCTAGGAAGCATAATAACCACATTTTCTTGGTGATGAAACATACAACTTAAGGAGGACACATAAGTGTGACATTTTGAGGTGTAACAGATGCCCCCTAAAGTGTGAGGTCATAAGGAAATTGATGGCCGAAACACTTTATCAAACATGGGTACAAAGGGTGTTCAAAAGAGAGCCAGAAAGGAGCTGCAAAACAAATACCATAAAATACATCTACATCAGCCCCGAGGTAGGCATACCCATGCTCGGAACAAACTAACTCAAAGCATGGCTTCCGACCAATACATTGCAAATCCATGACAGTATTGACTCAGGATACGACCACTGACATACAGTGTTGATTCGTATCTATGTGACTCAAATAGATCGTGGCCATAAGAATAAAAAGTAGATCCAAGATATAATAATGACATAACCACAGACCAATACAAAGTGGATATGTGTGACAATATACATATCAGTACTAGCATGATGTCCATGTGAGAACCTACTCAAAAAATATCCAATGAAACCTGTTTAAAGTACATAACAAAAGTCCTCAAGCTCTTCAACTTGATCCCAAAATGATACGATTCTATCCATGTGAATAAAAGTACTGAAGTCGAACATGGTAGAAACCACTTGATTATTGGTCATTGATGTAAACCGTTAACAAGTGCGAGGGAAATCACCAATAATGATAATGAATCCCAAGGTATACTAGTACATTCCATGAAATGTGAATGAATGAGTTGAAGTCAAGCACTCGTAGAATCATTTGATCAGAGGTCAATGATGTAAACCTACTGTTTAAAGCGAGGAAACCTACCATTGATGCATGTAGGTCTTCACGTACTAAATGGTTTCTATGTATAATTCTTGGATGATGTGTTGGTGTCGACGAGAATAGACTCGTCGAAGGAGGGACATGATGTATCCCACATCATCAACACAAAACAGACACATGAAAGTGATGGATTGAATGAGCATAGACTAACACAAGGATGAAAGTTGAGGACTGCAGAAAGGTTGGCTTCACCATAACTTCCCTTGAACATCGGATGGCATGACAAATGACTTGGAAGCATTGAATCAATGAGATACGAACCAAAACATAGTGCGAAACTAACCAAAACCTTCTTCAAAGGAGTCGAAGAATTGAAGTGACTCATGGGATTGGTAAGACTTACAGGCAAGGATATTACCCAATTGTAAGACAAGATGCAAACATGTGCCATATTCAGGGGTGAAAACAAGCTTCCATAAAGCTTTCCATCAAAACCAACCTATTTTTCCCAATTCCCCCCCACCATGATCGATGGGTACCTCTTTGTTTTTAAACGAGCTTGAGGAGGATAATAAATGCTCGGTATAGCTCATCTTAGATGAGTCCCTCATCATACATTTAATGAACATGAAGAAGGAGGGGTTCAATCCCATATGGGCCCTTCGATGCATTGTTTTACAAGTCCAAAGAAGGTAAACTCAGTGATCTTTTCACATTTAGAGAGTTTGAAAAGAATCTAAAAAAGACTCCAAATTGATTCTTTTTTGTAAATTTAGTCTCCTCACCTGAAAAAGGATAACACAATGTGAGAGAGAACTCTTCTAGTCGATGTTGAATAGAGTATTCCTTTTTCATAATTAGTCCATTAGGTTCGAAAAAGGGGTAAACTTATACCAAATGGATGATGTTTCATATACTTTTAAGAGCGTGAAAGAAAACAAGTTCGCTCGGCAATCTTTTCATGTTTAGGGAGTCTGAAAAGAGCTCAAAGGAGATTCCAAATAGTTCATTTTTCATAACTAGTCTCACGAGGATGAAAAAGGGATAAAATATCACTTGAAAGACATGTTTGTCATGGTTGATAACCGAGTATGACAAAGGTAAAAAGTAAACTCGACACGGTTCCTCATTATTTTATGAGTACGAGAAAAGTAGACTAAACTTGACACCTTTTTAACGTAATTTTAATGAGCATGACTATGGTATCAAAAACACTCAGAATACTTTTCATGTTTTAACCAGAGTACAAAAAAGTAAAAAGTAAGCTCAACACCTCTTCCCATTTTTAAAGAGCTCGAAGATGGGTGGAAAGAATGCTCGGGGTGTCTGCTTCATTTTTTAACGAGCTTGAAATAGACAATGAACTGTGCTTAGAACAATTGTTTTATTTTTAGCAAGCTTGAAATAAACAAATAAAATGTGCTCGATATGATACCCATCGGCGGGTTTCTTCCCGACTTGATATTCATAGGCCGACAATTTGGGTGATACCCATTAATGTGTTTTCTCCAAACGTGATTTCCATAGGTTGGAACTTTGCCCCCAGCATGATCAACAAAAGCTAGCACCTTAACTCCAGTATGATGTCCAGAGGATGGAGACATTCCCCCAAAGCTTTGTTTCATCTGCCGACTCTTTTGATTCACCCAATTATACTCTTGGTTACTACTAGGAAAAGGTTCACCAAAGAGAGAGGAAGAAAGATGATAAAGTGACAGAGGCAGATGAAATGAAGGTTCAAGTATTAGATCTGGTGAAAGACTCAACCTAATTGGAGGGGGGAATGTTTCATTTTTTAATGAGCTTGACACAAACAATGAACTATGCTCATGGTTATCCGTTTCATTTTTTAACGAGTTTGACACAGAAATCAAACTATGCTCATAATTATTTGTTTCATTTTTTAATGAGCTTGACACAGAAAGCGAAGTATACTTGTAGTCCTTGGACATGGCTCCCAAGAGGTATTTATTGGATGTAAGAACAATGCTCTTAAAAAAATGTATGCCAAGAGACTCAATAGGGACAATGGGGAGGAGATCAGGCTGTAATGCCCCCATTGAAGGGTTCACCATGTTAGTTGCGGGGTCTAAATTAAGAGAAGTTGAGCATACAATGAGTGACTCTTTCTCAGTAGTAGTTGAAGAAATGGGAGATAATGCCACATAATTAATCCGTGGTAGTGGGGATACCACTTGAATGTAAGGACCATTTAGAGAATTTGGATGGTCAACAATCATACAATGATTAGGACTAAAAAATGAAATCTTATCAACGGTCACCATGATCCCATCATGGGGAAAATGCCTCACTCGAAAGAGTGTGGACACGACAACTCTCATAGAATAGGCATAGTCCCGCCCAAGGAGTAAATTAAAATACAAGGGGTCTTGGACCACTACGACATCAATACAAACAATTTTTCCTCCTAAGGTGATGGACAATTGGGAGATGATCCCTTAAGGTTCACTAGATATTCTATTAAAATCCAGTGGATGATTAATGGATGACACAAGCTTAGGAGAACCTATAACTTGCCAAGTAGTTGAGGATAAAATACTAACAGAGGACCCTTCATCTATGATAATACGATATATGTCCTTATTAGCAACTTGCACAATTATCTGGAAGGGGATACTCAAAGAAAGATGAGGTTTTGCTAGACTATTCCAATCAAAGGAAATGACCTCAGTACTTGGAGGGAGTTCCATTGAAACGGACGAGATGTCCCCTTGTCCAGAGCAATCTGAACCAATAAAGAAAACATTAGTGGTATTAGATTCACTCTCTGAGGGAAGAGTGGGATCAACCGAACATCTATTCGTATTGACTATTTCATCAACCAGAGGTTGGGTAGGGGAGGATTCTTGTGAAGCAACTAAAGGTTGTTGTTGGACAACGACACTTTCTTCCAACAATTGTTAAGCCTCCCTTATACTAGGGAAAAGGTAAGTATAATGACTTCCCTTGCATAAATTACAAGGAAACTTGTATTTACCCTTTTTACCCCCAACCTTATCATCACTAGTAAATGGACCGTCACTAGCATGACCTGCAGAGGCTGGTGACACGTGTTGTTGAGAATCCTGTGACCACACTTCTAAAACCTTTGGAATACCGGGGCAATGGTTAAGAAGGTGATCACCCTTACAAAGCTTGTTAGGGAACTAGGGTTTGAGACCTATGTTCTTAGGCTTTTCAATGTTAACACTCCCATCTTGATTAACAGTGGCTGGTTGATTGGCCCCTTGCTTATTTTTCTTCTCCATGTTCTTCCTTTTCTTCTTCTTCATAGCCGCCTGATTACTAGCATCCTGGCTTTCACTAGGTGTTATCACTTAGGATTTTCCTCTGGCTGTAAGAGAAAACTTCTAAGGTAACCACAGACCAAATTTGAGATTGGAAGCTAGCCCTTCCAACCCAGAGAGGGATCTCTCTTACAACTCACTCACTCAACGTCACTACATCAACTGGTTGTGTACTAAATACAGTGGCTAGATCTTCTAAATGTTTTCAATACTATGGTTGAAGCAAAGATTAAAAACTATTGGGCATGGAGTCAACATATAAGCATCTTAATATTATTAGAGACTAGTGGTGGCATAAATCTTTCACAGAGGCAAGATAGATATCATTTATTCAGATAAGTAGATAGAGATTTTAGTGTGGTAGAAGATTTAAATGAAACAATTTATTAACACAGAACACCAAGCTGGGATGAATTCTGTATCAATTTTAGAAGAGAAACATTGACAACATTCAAATGTATGAATCATAGCATATAACATGAATTCTAACTCATATATTTCATTCAAATATGAAGAAAAATGGCAAAATGGAATGAACTAGAAAACACATTCACATAAGAAAGTTTTATAGAATGAAGAAAATGATAACATAAGAGTCCCTGCTAAGAAAAACCTATAATTCTACTCTCATTAAAAATTTTCCAAAATATTACATTATACAGTTCTTCTTTCTCTCGGGTCCAACCCCAATTACATTGCAAAATTACAATTTATATCAAAATGCTCTACAAGCCAACCCTAACTGATTGTATTTCTAAAAATAACTTTCTTGGCAACTAATGCCCTTTTTTTTGGAACCACGTTTCATCTTTATCTTCAATTGTTCGCATCAACAACATTTTACTTGGACTTGGAAAAGCATGTGCCCTTCAAAACTAAATTTTTAATGTTGCATAACTTCGAGTAACCTTGAATTAATGAGGTAGTTTGTACTTCATTTTTCCATACTTTTATACGGTACTCCATTGTTCTTGAGAAGGAATTTCATACTCTACCATCTCCTTGACTAAAACTTCCAATTCCACATGTGTTGTATAAGACATAGAAGGTAAATTAGCTTTAATCACTTGGAATTGGTTAGCTATCTCAAAATATTCAGTCAATTTATCAACAATGATTTTTCCATTTAGCCCCTTGGTCATATCTTGAAATTTTGCATGGCCCATATGACCTTTTACTATCAGGTTATGGTAATATGTTGGAGTAATAAGCTTATTATTCACATCCAATAAAGAAGGAAGACCTCTTTTAAACAACTCAATAAATAAATATTTCAAACTTTTAATTTGTTGCATCATTTGATTTGCTTTTCCTTGCACATTCCCAATATGATGGTGCTTGCCAATAATCTTTCTTGGCCTATAATTATAACAATTCTATCCTTAATTACCATTGTCTTCATTTCAACCTGAGTCAATGTATTCATAAAATTCACAGCATTCTGAGTTTTTTCTAAGGGTCTTTTATCCATGGTTTCATTAATCACTATGCATCTTTGTAAAGCTGAAAAGGCTATAGATTCTTTGTCATTCATATAGTCTAAATAAGGGACGAATTTGGTGGTTTTTGCTGATAAAGTGTCCCAAATAAGGTGTTTGGCTCCCTGCAAAGGTAGCTTACCTTTTACTTGTGCTGAAAGCTGTTTATTTTTCTCAATCAACTCATTTTGTTCACCTTTAGATTTCCTATTCTCTTCAGCCTTCTGTGCTACTTCTTCTTTCAATTTTTTATTTCATCTTTTAATTCTTTGATTTCTTCATATTTCATGCTAATTTGGGACATAGCCTTTGTCAATTCCTCCAGAGACATTTCACTTGCTGGCCTCTCTGTTGATACTTCTTGCACTTGTTTTTCATTGGTTTGTTTTGATTTTAAGGCCTTTATTTCCTTCATCATTTCTAATTTTTCTCTTTCTAATTATTGCTTTTCATTTTTTAGCCTTAACATTTTACCTTTGCAACTCATTAACTCTTGAATGATTTGCTCTTTTTGTTCTTCTAAAGCTATCAACTTTGAAGACTGCACATGTTGATCAGCTGGAATTTTCAATCTCTTTTTCAACATAGATATGGTGTCTTCTTTTTCATCCAGGAGCTTCTTGGTAACCCCTGCACTGTCTGACCTTATTCCCAAAGCCTAAATATCTGTCTATAGCTTCTTGATTTTAGTATGGTTAGCCTTGTTTTCAACTTTCTCTTGTTTCAATTGGCCCTCAACTCTATCTATTACTGCTTGCAAATTTGAGATATTCAAGGTGGATTGAAGAAGATATGAATACAACATATCCCCTGTTTGCCTATGCCATTGAATTTTATCAGGAATATTGATTTGACTAAAATCAACTTCCATTTCAAACATTTTTTCATCTAAGACTACTGCAATTTTTAACACATTTCTTTCATTATTTCTGGCCGCTACAAAAGACACTTTTCCATCTAATATTTTCCTAACTTGTGGAAAAAGTAGTTGATTTTCTTCTAGAGATTGCTTCCTTGTTGCCGCATATTGAGATATCAAGTCACCTATAGACTTGTAAGGAGCGTTTGTTTTATTTTCTGAGTATATGGAAATAAAAATTGTTGAATATCAACTGTAGGTGGATATGAGAAAGCTTCTTTTCCAGAACTAATCTCTCTTAGATCAATAATTTGATTTACAGGTTCAATTTTCTTCTTCTTATTTGATATTTCTTCATATGTATCCATGTTTGTTACTTCTAAAATTGTTCTTTTACTTGGAAAATCTGTCTTGATAGGGGTTTGAATTATTTGATATTTAGAACCAGTTGTTCCACCCTTTTCTCTTCTACATCTTGATGATCTTCAAAGACCATCAATTTGGCCAACTTATCCAACCCTTCCACTACTTGATGTTCAAAAGCTCTGCTTTTGTTATCCTGTCTCTTATGAGAGATTATATGATGTGGATCATAGTTGATCTTCTCTGCTACTTGAAAATCCATCTCTTGCAACAATTTTTCTACAATTGGGAGGGTTGTTCTATTCTTTATAACAAATGGACCAACCTTAAAAGGAAACTTAAGAATAGAAGTCTTGTTGGAATCCACACGATTTTCATTATTGGAATGCAACCTTTGTCTAATAAATTCTAAAGCAAAAACTCTTGAAGTCAAGAAGGCTAGCAATTTGTAAGGGTTCCCTATAAATAGTTAAACTCTTACTACTGTATGATCTTTTTAGAGAAACCAATCGCATGTTCTATCATTTGGGGAAAACTGAAACATTCCTTTCATTTCCTCTGTAACCTTAGGTAACTTAGTATAAAAAATGACCTTGTAGAGCTTTGACATAACACTGTTTATGTAATTGAACATGTTGATCTGCTTGGAAAGGTCTATCGTGGTCATAAAGTCCAAAAACTTCAGCTCAGCTTCATTTGAGAATATAATCATGTTAGGTAAATATGTCTGGTACCTGAAGTACCTCAAAGTGTGGATACTCACTAATTGGGTATGGATTGCCTCAGCTAGGATCTCATCAAATTTAACACAAAAAATTAGACTAGACTTCGACTCATAGACCTTCAGAAGACACCTTAACATACCTCATAGATGGACTTATCACTGTAAATACCTAAAATTTGACTCAATAAATACAAAATTGACTAAACTTCTTCTTGAAAGAAATCAAAATCAAAAGGAAAAACCAAACCATCAATTGATATTTCAGGTTTAAGAATTTTTGACAGGAATTCATTTTTTACTTCGGGAGAACAATCTCTATAAACCCTAATCATATTTTCTTCAACAAAGGACTCAGAGTTTTGAGAAACAGACTCAAGCAGACCCCAAGTGTGAAATTTTGTAACATAGTAGATCATTGAGCCTGGGAAAATATCACATTGAAATAATTAGTAAGGAAAAAGAATTGAGCAGTAAAATCAAACATGAAAAGAAACACAGATGTGCATAAAAAATAGTGTCATATTCCATTAATAAGTATAGTAAAAAAATATAGTACAATTGAGAGAATTCGATTATCCGGAAGGAATTCGAATCCATGTCAGTCTAGCATAGGAATTGATGGGTCCATTTTTCAGGTATTTTGGTAACATTTTTTCCACAGTCTAGCTCAAGCAATGGTAACGAAACGCACTCAATTGTGGAAAAAGTGGTTTTGTTTTAATGATTTAATGAAATTGTTTTTATGATTAATCTTGTATGTTAGAATGCGTATCAATTAAACTAATTATATGGAATCCAAGCATGAATGAGCAGGTTCAGGTTTATTAAAGGAAGGACGTGTAGAAGACTAAAGGATCACCATAAGCTCGACACCCTGTTTCCTAATTTATAGGGGACACACTCCCACTTTCAAGATGAATCGACACTTAGACAATCACTTAGGATTAGAGTTAAATCATATAAATATGGACCTCTCAGGTAGCGAGAGGTCCCTGCTGTTATTTTTTGTGAAAGACATTATTGTTAACGTTTTCTGCACTATTGAGATACTGAAGTACAAACTTCTATTTTGACATGGATTTTACATATTAATGAAAGATTGATGATTAATTCCAGCAAGCGTTTCTGAGTTTTTATTCTCTCCTGAGTATGGGTTGGGGAGGGCCCCTCCAACACGTAGGTCAGGAGATTCCTATCTGTAGGTATTTTTCCAAGTATGCGTTTTACATTGATGAACAGTTCTATGATATATGGTAGCGTTGAATGAGTCATTGTTTTCTGTAGTAGTTTAGAATGCATTCCGTAGTACAGTAAAACAATGTCAGTAGGCCTGTAGGTTCTTTCTTGCAAACGCATATTTTTATCCACGATTACATGTGTAATAGCTTAGCTTTCAATGTCATGGTTAGATCTGGCGTTGATTGCAGTTTCTCATCGTGATTAGTTTCGTTTAACTTCTTAGTAGAAGATGGGTAAGCATTAGAATGATTGTATTTCAATTCTAGATTAGTAGAATAAGATAGATCAAGACTCAATTTGTGTACGCAGACAGTAGTTATAGACTTCGTTTCCCCAATAGTAAAATAACTCTGTTATGGTATTTTCATTCTCAACATTTAGTTATTTCAGTAGTTTAATTATTTCAAATAGATTTACTGTCTTGATATCTTTATTTCTTAGAACATATCAGCATCTAATTACTTCAACATTTTAATTACTTAGAATAGATTCCCTGCTTTACTTCTCATAACATATTTACCGCTTTCAGCACTTTAATTCTTTTAATCAGATTCATTGCTTTCCAGTATTCAATTTCGTAGCGTAATCAGTTTTCACATTAAGTAGACAACCCTCACATTTAGTAGACAATCTTTAGAACATCGATACCGCCCTTTAAACTGTGACAAGAGATTATCCTATAAAGAGCACAGATAGTGCATGCATCTCTCAAGTTTGTACGTTCCCCGGGTTGACATTTAAAGTAGGCTCTTGGTATAAGCCGCCCTCATTAGGCATCCATATTAGGAGCTCACCACTTTTTGGCGCCGCTGCCGGGGAGGTGCTAAATATTTTAGGAGACATCACCTAAAAACCACAAAAAGGAAACAAAAATTACATAAAACAAAAACATAAATATCTTCTACCAATGAATGCCTCATCGGCAAAGTGATAGGTTTGGCCGCTTTCTGCCCAAGCATTCCATGAGCAACAACGGTAATAACAGTTCTGACCATTCTCAGTTTGAATTTCTACACTCTGAAAACGAGACTGACTCCACATACGATCCAAACATAAGCAACTTCACTACCAGTTCCAGCTCAAACACCTCAATGGAAAATGAAGAGGTAGAACCTAGGGAGCTTTTCACTTTTCCCATTAGCATACCTCTCGGAGATGCCAGAATGAAGAACATCAATCCTAACAATCTGCCAAAATTTCATGGGTTGACTTCAGAGGATCCTGACACATTCCTGTTTGAATTTGAGGTAGTTTGCAGATCATTTGATTACACTACTGATGCACAAAAGCTTAGGTTTTTTCCTTCCACACTAAAAGACCTATCACTTCAGTGGTTCTATTGTTTGAGAAACATCCCCCCCAAAATTTTTGTACATATTGGGGCCCCTCCTTATGGTTTTTCTAGAAAGACTGCCTAAAGAAGTTAATTCTCCTTTCTAACTTAGTTTTTGTTTCCAACTGAGGAATCCACTTTAAAAAAATTGAAGTTTTTCTTCTAAGTTAAAATTCACGATTCTCTCCCAAAACTATGGAAGCAATTTGCATATCTCTCTCGAAACGGCGGAAGCAATTTGCATATCTCTCCCGAAACGGCGGAAGCAATTTGCATATCTCTCCCGAAACTGCGGAAGTAATTTTCATATCTCTCCCGAAATGGTGGAAGAAATTCGAGTTTCTCTCTCGAAATTGCGGAAGCAATTCACAAAACTCTCCCGAAACTACGGAAGCAATTCACGAAACTCTCCTGAAACTGCGGAAGCAATTCATGAAACAATTCACAAAACTCTCCCGAAACTACGGAAGCACTCGGCGAACTCTCTCGAAACTACGGAAGCAATTCACGAAACTCTCCCGAAACTATGGAAGCACTCGGCGAACTCTCTCGAAATTGCGGAAGCAATTCAAGAAACTCTCCCGAAACTGCGGAAGCGCTCGGCGAACTGTCTCGAAACTGCAGAAGCTTTCGTCGAATGTTGACATAGTTGTGGAAGGATATCCTGAAGCTTTCCGAAACTGCGGGACGGCTCGGCAAAACTGTTCGCGATAAGCTTCCGAGAAGACTGTATTTCGAAAAGATATGCCAAATACTCCCGAAACACCGAAGCAATTCGTGATATTGTTCCGCAATTGCGAATGAAACTCGTAAGTCCGCCCCGCAACCGACGGTCGCGCACAAATGCCAAGACGGCTTGAAATGAATGCACTGTACAAGGCATTAAAACCCCCTTTTAATGACACAACCTACCCGTTTAAGTGCCGCACGTGTCTAACCTTTTATAAGGACGGTGGGGGTTTCGTTGTTTTCATTGTTTGTTTATCGTTCAAAGAACGCTGTTAGGAAGACCGCGTCGGCTCGCTCTAGCTCATCGCATCCACGACCGCGTCCACCTCACTCAACCACTGCCTCGTCTCCAGGTAGGATTTTTAACCGCCATTTGTTTTTCATCTCCACGTCGAGTTACTTTTTGGGTTTTCCCGTTAATAACGTGGCCGATAGACATGGGTAGCATAAGTCATTTTTTTTTGTTTATTACTGCCGCCGTGGCCCCTTAGGTTTCTCATTCCTACCAACTAAAAGCCGTAGCCATGACCATCCGAGTTTTTCACCGGCCGCATTCCGATCGTTTTCCTACCCTGATTCAAACTTCGTATCGGCCATAGACCGTTTCGCAAGTGTTATTAATGGCAGTTGTGGTCGTTTGAGATACTCAACCACTCTCCTTTTTGGCTCAATTAATGAATGTGGAGAACAGTCCCTTGTTTCAGTGTTTATTCATAGGATTTTTTTTTTCCACTCCAGGCTCCCCCACCATTAACCATTAGAAGTGCTACGATGAAGGGTACCCTCTCTCCAAGGGATAAGAGGGAAGCAGGTTTTTTCCACGTCATATGCTTACCTTTTCAGAAGCATTCTAAAATCTCCTGACTAGACATTGTCTCCCTAGAATAATCAAGTCTCAGGACCTTTTTTTCGTTTTCTGAAGTGATCTATTTTGCTTCCCCAGCATGCAACTTCATAATTTGCCTATATTTCTCATTAGCATGTTAAGCCACGATGCCAAAAGGTGGTAGAAAGAAGACTAAAGTGATGGAACCAGAGCTAGTGCAACTAAGGACTGAAACTATGTTCCAAGACACTAAGTGAACCATCGGCATTCCTCCCGAGGTCCGTTGGGGAGATGTTTACCGGATGATTAGGGACCAGGATATCCCAGATGTATTATTGGAAGAAGAACAAATCTACCTCAACATCAGAACTTCTGGCATAGCTAGTGCTTCTACCCACCCTGAATTGTTCCCATGCTCTGAAGTGATCGGGTGGATACTGGAACATGCCAACCCAGAGACAAGAGTGTTGCATGACAGCAAGGGAGAGCCTTTCGCTTCATTCCATCCAGTGTATATTGCTGCGGCCTACAAATTCTCACATCCCCAACAAGCTCTAAGTGATGAATGGTTGGGAAAGATGAACAATATTGAGATGGCCAAAAAATTATTGGTCACAGGCAAGCACTTAAGAAAGAGAGGTAATGATGAATATGATGTTCAGAACCTAAGACCTCCTTTTAGGTTAATCGCCCTGATGCTATGCAGAATTTTCGGCATGCCCGATGGCACTGTATATAGGATACAGTGGGCCCCCATCATCCACTTCGTAGCATTCAAAGGGACTGTGTTTGACTGGGCTACTATCCTTTCGGACAGTTTGGCATCCACAGTGGCTGCTGCAAGAGAAGGTCTGGCCTTAAAAAAGTCATAATTTTACATGTCTTCCTATCTCATTGACTGTATTTTGGCCAAACTATCTTTCCCCAGCCTAGGTTGCACATGGGATAAAGCCAACACCCCAGTCTACACTGCTTATAAAATAATGTGGGCTCCAAATTACAGAGCAAGCTATAAGCTCATCTGCGAAGAGTTCATCATGCCTCTATATGAGCAGATTTTCAAGGAAGAGCCCAATTGTCTATCAGAAAATGCCATGGAAGTCCTAGAAAACTATGGAGATTTTTATTTCTGAGAGCAAGGCACCTACATCAGGATGTTTGGAGGTACCAAAGCGCCATACATTTTGCCAAAATATGCTACTGATTATGTAGTCCTCAAGGAAGCAGTCAGGCAAATTTTCCTTGATGGAATAGGAGGGGTGCTTAACAAGCAGCATAAGGCTTCTTTCCCTCCTTTGCCCTTCTACATAGGAGCCTACAAATTCTCAGGGGTTGCATTAGCTGAGGAATTCATTCAAGAACTGAAAGCATTCCACTTCGGTGAAATGACTTTCCATAGAAATGATAGGCGGAGCAAGGTTGCCGAGCATTGCAAAGAAATTTATGCTCATTTTGAATATGCTCATTACTATGATGCCGAGGAAGAAGTGTTCAGAGGCATCAACAACATGACTGAGTTGCAGATTTTTCGTCAAGGCAGTGGAGCAAGCTCTAGCTCTGCCCCAGCCTGAAAAGCCAGTCTGCAGAAAGAGAAAGAAGCAGCTGATGCCCTAGCCCGCGAAGAACAAAGATTGAAAGAGGAAGCAAGGTTGCAGAGACAAGCTGAGGAAGCAAGGCTACAGAAAGAAGTTGAAGATGCAAGATTGCAGAGAGAAGTTGAGGAATCCAGGCTGCAACAAGAAGCAGAAGATGCAAGGCTGCAGAAAGGAGTTGAAGATGCAAAGCAGATGGAAGAAAATGAAAATCAGCAGCAAGATGAAGAAGAAGAAAGGAGGCGTAAAGTTAAAGAGGAACAAAAGGAGGAAGAAGAACTTAAGACCGATGAAGATGCCCAAGCAGGTGGCTCCGGTACCCAAGATATGGAAACAGATGTATCTCAAGCGGGTGCTCCTGACACCCAAAATGTGGAGGCAGACACATCTCAAACAGGTGTTCCCGGCACCCAAAATGTGGAGGCAGATGTGTCTCAAGCAGGTGTTCCCGGCACCCAAAATATGGAGATAGACATAGCTCAAGCAGGTGTCTCCGGCACCCAAAATGTGGGAACAGACGCGTCTCAAGTGGCACAGACCCCACCCATAGAAGCAGAAATACATGTAATAGACCTCCCAATCGTCCCTTACACTCCATCAGAAGATCATACTGTGTCCCGATGGGATGAATTTGTGTATGATAAGAAGAGGAAGGCAGTAGTCTTGAAATCAAAAGAGAGGATAAAGAGACTCTTCCAAGAAGATATTGTTATCCGGCGGGAGACCAGGGTGATGCAAAACACAAATAAGGCTGCCATAGCCATGGCATCCGCCGCTGTGTCAGCAGCAAAAGCAACACAGGACAATGTGGTCGACATGGTTATAGAATTTGAGTCAACAAAGAGGAGAGCTCGCATGTTGCAACATATTGTGGCTAATAAGCAGGCTTACAGGGACCTTGTAGTGAATAAATATAATCGCCTATCTGTTGAGCACAAGGAATTGTCAGATAAGTATCGCCTTTTAGAGGAAGAAAAGGAGCACCTGGCAGTCTAGATGATGGTTTTAGAAGCAGAAAAGAACGATTCAGAAGCTAGAGTTTCTCATCTGCAAGCAGATAAGCAAGCAATGGTTGAGAAATTAGAGCAGGCAGAGAGCAGAGCAATAGATATGTCTCCCTTTCATGAGCTGTCCTATGACATTCTGAGACAAATGCACGCCACACAAGAGCTGATTACTGAGGAAGTGTGCAGGCTCAAAGCCATGATGGTTAGATTGAAAGAAGTCAATGCAGAGGCCAATAGGCTTAAGTGAAAATATACTTGGGTTAAAGAAAACATCCTGAGCTAGATGGAATGGAGAGAATGGAAGGTTGATTTCTCCAAGCATCTCCCATTCAAGTCTGTAGATGATTTTAAAGAAGATGTAGCCCTTATGGAGTTCTGCAGGAACTGTGGCCTTAAGCTAATGGCTAAGATCCAAGGAACAATGGATAAAAGTAACAGTCTTTATCAAAAAATCCATGAAGTGCATGATAAGTGCAAGTTGAGTTTTCCTCAGTCCCTCGATGAGTTCCCAAGCAAAGAGCAACGTTTATCAGACTTGAAGGAAGAGCTAGGCATTCAAATAGAATATGTAAAGAAGATTGATGTCTTAGCCACTGATGATCTCCATCACTATATTGGGCTGTCATCAATTTACAGTCATTTGCTTAAAGAAATCCACCAAGCAGCAGTTGCAGAAATTCAGGGTGTTGGAGAAGAACTTGGTAAATATGTGACTTCCTAGAAAATCTTGCTCCTTTCCTCAGCAAATGTGGTTATCAGAGACACTGGTATCTGGTTCAGTTACATAGCAGAGGAGGAAAAGAAAGTAGCAGCAGCAGTAGCAGCCAGTTCGAGTCCTTCTCTCCCAGAAGTAGCAGCTGGTCCAAGCACCTCTCTCCCAGCAGAAGCGCCTTTCCAAGGATGAACACGTTGATCCTAAGGCGTTGTTCCTATTTTTGTATTTTGGCCTCTCTATGTCTAAAGCGTAGAATCACTAGACATCTGTCCTTTTCTTTTTGAGAAATTTTCTGTTTTAAGAAAAGGGCCACGATTTGTTTATTATTGAGGAAAATTCTGTAGAGGACATGTGTAAAGAGCCAGGTGGCAACCCAAGAGGCATTTTGTAAAGATATAAATAGAAGGTTAGGGAATAGTAGAAGGACTTTTGGCAGGGAAATAATTTTTCTTAACTTGTACGAGCTATCTTGCACTTGTTTCAAGAAAATGAAATGTACCTAATAAGAGCCTGGAGGTGACGTCTTTTGCATGGAAATGGATGTTGGATGCATGCTGGATTATTCTTGTGACTTTCATATTCTACTGTGAGATATTTCTTTGTTGTCTTGAATTATTTCTCTGTATTGAATGATCTTACTGTTTCTTGTGCAAATGAATTTTCTCCTACACGAGTAATGGAATGTGTTATATGTGAATTGGAAGCTATCTTCTAATATCTCTTGCTTTCTTGCTATAGATCTATCTTTATGATTTAATGGCTTTCTGTTGATCTTTAGATAACTCTTCCATCACATTACTCATACTTATAATTTTGCTCATTGCAGGGATAGTTTAGGTTTATTTCGGTTTTAAATACAGATTTGTTTCGAGTTCTGCATTTAGATTAAGTTAGTTTAGGCACTTGCATATTATTCTAAACCATAAAATAAAAAAGAACAGTGGATCGGGCCATAACCGATATAATTGAAGCAAATCTCCAAACCCAACGGTTGCCGGAACTGCTAACCGGACGAATTTCCCATACCAAACGGTGGACAATCTAATTGGGATAGTCTATCGGGGAGAATCCCTTTCTGCTTGATGCTGCGATCTTCGGGGCATCAACAGTTTTTCGCGCGAGAAGGAGGGTCTGAAAGTGCATGGCTGATAAAGGAAAATCTCCCACTGTCAAAAATGTTACTGAAAACCCACTTAAAAAAGGAATTTCAGACAGCCCAAATCTTGGAGTAGCAAACCAAGAAAACCTCGTCTCTGATTCTGAACCTCAAGAAGTATTGTATGTGGTGCCTTTTGCAGAAATAGAAGATTTAAGGAGACATACATGATCTCATGTTAGACACCTAGGTGGTTTAAACGCAATAAATTTCCTCCCTAGAAAAAGTTCTCCTAGAAAAGAGCGACAGTACACCTGTGATTCGATTCTTGTGCAAAATTTTGAAGAGCTTGTGAATTTAACCTTAGAAGAAATTGCAGAACCCCTGAACAAGGTCGATCATGAAAACCCAGAAAATATTTCAGATCAAGAAAGTGTTGGGGAACTTATTACTCCAAAAAACACTCCATTAATTCACCATACAATTCTCCACCAGATTCTCCACATAGAGACATGGCTGTGCTTTCTTGGAGAGCAAGGGGGGCGTTGAATCTGGCTGGGCCATTCCACAATATTCCAAAAAATCCAGAGAAAGTCTTGCCTAAATTCGACCCGGGGAAAGCCATTTCGGCCGAAGATCATCTCAAGAGTTTTTATTTAGCTCTGAATCTTTTGAATGTACAACATGAAGATGTAGTCTATAGACTGTTTCCATACACATTTGAGCCAAAAGTATCGTCTTGGTATTTTAGCTTACAACCTAGCTCGATCTCCAGCTGGGATGAATTTGAAAAATGTTTCTTAAAGAAATATGGAAACCAAAAAACTGTAGCTACACTTATCAAAGAACTATTGTCCATGAGAATGGAAAAAAAGAAAAGGTTCAAGACTTCAACCAAAGGTTCACAACACTCTTAAATAATTTCAGTGAAGCAACTAAACCAGCAGAAGAATCTCTGGTTGAATATTATACAACATCTCTTGAAGGACCCATAGCAATGTTCGTTAAAAGATCTAAGAAAACCACCCTGATAGAGAATTTCGAAGAAGCTAGAAAGGTGGAAGAAGAAGCGGATAGCATTGCTAAACATGCCTTAGATGCAGAAACAAAACCAGCAGTCAGTAAAAAAACCTTGCTGTTCACTAGAGGTAAATAAGAGTCATCAACAGACATGGAGAATGTAGTTAAGATGATGCAGAAGTTGTCCAATAAAATTGTAGATCTTGAGAAAGATAAGGTTGCTAGTACATCTAGGAAACCCTTCAAGCCATTTTACAAAAAGAGGGAAGACAGCGGTCAACCTCATCCGCCCATGAATACTTCCCCTGTTTTAAACCTCAATGAAATAGGGATGAAAAACTTCTGCACCTTTCATCAAGAACCGCATTCGGAGAAGAGCTGCCCACAATGGATTAACTCTATGAGTTTAGTCATGAACCAAATGCTGGATTCACAGATTCTAGATCAAGACGATCCTCTAGAGGAATCGAGCCCTGAATTAGAAGAACCACCCCCGGACACCACTATGGTGCTATGGGATTGGGTACCGTTAACTGAACTAGTATAAGAAGATCCCATAGAAAGCTCTCTCTCTGCTGTGAACATTAATACTCGCAGTAAAGGCCCTATTACAGATCCTGTGCCAGACTCGACTCCTCCCAAGCCTAAAGTTTCAAAAGAACTACCTAGAAGACATATAGCAATCATTCCACCGTAACCTAAAGCTAGCCAAACAACGGCCAAACAACCAAACATTGACACCATAGTGCAACAACCGAAGGTCACGATGAATAAAACAGACAATCCGGCCAGAATTGGGAACAATTCTGATATAGGATATGACATTATTGAGGATATAAAGAAAGTCAAAGCAAATGTGTCAATATTTGATATGTGCAGTTTGCCTCAGCAACGAGATAAGCTGTTGCATGCTCTGCATCCCCAGCCCAACACTCCATTAACGGATACTCAAGAAGATCCTGACATTAATGAGGCTAGTATCGACGGGAAATCTAAATCTCAGATGTTGCCATTCCTGTTGACCTTCAAAATTTTCAATTGTAATGTTCACAATTGTCTGGTAGATTCTGGAGCATCTTCAAATGTCATGCCACTGTCAATTTGTAAAAAAATTAACGGGAAACCTGTTCCATCTTCGGCCCAAATTATTCGGTTAGATAGAACTGCTGTCAAGGTTATTGGGGAAATGAAAGATGTCCTCATTAGATTATCAGCCAACTCTAGAGTCTGTCAGTTTATTGACATAATGGTAGTTGATATTCCTGAGGCCTATGGTTTGATCCTAAGTAGGGATTGGTCCACAAAGCTCAATGGTTACTTTGCAACTGATTGGTCTCATATGTGGTTGCCTTATCAAAATAGGTAGAATCAGATCAAAGTCCTGAGAGAACCGCACATGAAGCAAAATGTAACTCAACTAGAGGGAAAGAATGAGGTTGTAACCTTCTCATCCTCAGTTCTGGGGAATTATTTCTTAGAAATTGATCCAGGTAATTATCAGTATGAAACTATCAGCCATGAATCAGATAAACAGTCCGATCTCCTTCATTTTTCTTGGACTGATGATGTTGACTGTAATATAGTTAGTTTAGTCACCGACTTAGACCATAGAGATACTAATTTAGCTAAATCAAAAGATCTGTTTTGGACATTATACTTTGACGGTTCTAAAACTTTGGAAGGATGCGGAGCCGGTTGCGTCCTGAAGGATTCGGAAAGAAATAAGTATTTTTTGTCTTGTAGGTTAGAATTTGAATGTACTAACAACACTACGGAATATGAAGCTTTGGTCCACGGATTAAAGAAGGCCATTGGTTTAAATGTTAAATACTTGAAGGTTTTCGGTGACTCAGAAATAGTTGTGAGACAGGTAAGAGACACCATTCACTGTCTCTCACCTCATTTGAAGGGTTATCAGGCTAAGGTATGGGATTTAATTATGCATTTTGATGCTTTCAATATAAAGTCTATTCCTAGATTGCAAAATTCTGTAGCTGATTTGTTAGCAACATCCGCTTCTAGATTGGTGCCATCTAATAACAAATGCTCAATTGAATTAATTTTCAGGCCCTCCGTCCCTGACAACGTCACAAATTTCAGGGTTTTCGATGATGACGAACAGATTATCAGTTTTCTAACAAACGAAGACATTTTCCAAGGAGCTGTGATAGATGAAGAAGAACACGATTCTGGTTTGCTAAAGAAGGATGCAAATAAAGGAAATTTCATCCCCAAAGGGGTAAGGTCACTCGAAATGTTGTTTGATCTTCAAAGTAAGTTCAAAAGGCCAGCTAATACCAAAACTAACAGTTCATCAATGCAGCGTGAGTTAGTTAATTTAGGTACCGAGGCTGAACCAAAATTTGTCAACCTTGGTAAATGTTGTTCGCCGGGAGAAAGAGATAGGTTCATCAAACTGTTTAGACAATATAAGGATGTTTTTGCATGGACCTATGAAGAACTTAAAATGTACGACGATCGCATTATTCAGCATGTTATACCGATGAAAGCGGGTGTCAAGCCATTTCAGCAACAATTAAGAAGGATGCATCCTACTTTGAAACCTCTGATTCAAAAGGAATTAAAGAAACTCTTGGACGCTAAAATAATCTTTAAGGTCCAACATTCTGAGTGGGTTGCTAACTTAGTTCCTGTAAGAAAGAAGTCAGGAGAGATAAGACTATGTGTGGACTTTAGAAATTTAAACAGAGCTTCGGATAAAGACAACTATTCCGTCCCTTCAATGGAAAAAATCCTTCAAATGGTGTCGGGATCTGAACTATTTTCTCTTCTCGATGGTTTCTCTGGCTACAATCAAGTATTAGTAGTTGAAGAAGATCGTCTTAAGACTACTTTCCGCACTAAGTGGGGAACTTTCGCATACAGAAGGATGCCATTCGGCCTGATAAACGCAGGAGCTACATTCCAACGAGCAATGGATATCGCCTTCCGAGGATTGGGTGGGCAGTGTGTTTTTGTCTACCTAGATGATGTGACAGTTTTTTTAAAGAAAAGGGAAGATCACGTTGTCCATTTGAAGCATATTTTTTATCGTTGTCGGAAATATGGTATTTCATTGAATCCCAAGAAGAGTGTGTTCGCTGTTCCCGAAGGTAAACTCTTGGGCCATATCATTTCCAAAGGAGGAGTGTCAATAGATCAGGAAAGAGTACAAGCTATCAATAGAATTCCAATGCCTTATAACAAAAAATCTATGCAGTCCTTTATGGGCACTATCAATTTCGTCCGAAGATTTGTTCCAGATTTCGCACAAATTGTTAAACCTTTGCAACAAATGGTTAAACAAAGCATACAGTTCAAGTGGACAGATTTAGAAAAGGATGCGTTTAGAGACATTAAGGAAGCTATAGCTAAAGCTCCTTCCTTAAGAAGCCCAGATTTTGATAAAGATTTTATCCTGTATACCTTTGCTTCGGATGACTCCCTCGCGGCTGTACTCACGCAAAAGGTGGAGCTAGGGGACGAATACCCAATCTTGTTTATGAGCACTGGTCTGCAAGGGGTTGAGCTAAACTATCCTGTGGTTGACAAGCATGCATATGCTGTCTTCAAAGCAGTCAAACAATTCAGACCATATATTCTTAAGAACAGAACTAAAGTTATAGTTCCCCACCCAGCTATTAGATCCCTCTTCGTTCAAAAGGAACTAGGAGAAAGGAGGGGAAACTGGGTCACGTCTCTTCAAGAATATGACTTAGAATTTAAACCGGCCACTATCATCAAAGGACAAGGCCTGTGCAAACTACTTACAAGAAACTTGAATGATGAAGAGCAACATTGGAAGAATGAAGCTGAGCTAAACTCAGTTGAACTATGTCCTATCTTGTCAACTCCTCAGTCATGGTATAGAGATCTGGTGCACTATTTACGGCAAGGATATCTACCTGAGCACTGGAACTCTAAGCAAAGGAGGGCACTCCGTTTGAAATCAGCAGCTTATCAAATCATTGATGGGATACTTTTCAGAAAGAATTATGATAGAATTTTTCTTAGATGTCTAGAAAAGGAAGGTGCAAGTAAAGTTGTTAAGGAATTACACGATGGACCCGCAGGTGGACATTATTCAGGAGAGACAACAGCCCACAAGATACTTAGAGCTGGATATTATTGGCCCACTCTGTTCCGAGATGCCCATGTGTATGCACGAAACTGTGATATATGCCAAAGAAGTGCCGAAAAATTACCTAAGGCAGCAGGACCCTTGCAGCTGGTTATTATTTCTGAACCTTTTGAACAGTGGGGTATAGATGTTATTGGAGAGATAAATCCGAATTCTTCTTTGCAACATCGATACATCCTGATGGCTACTGACTACTTCACTAGATGGACGGAGGCTATCCCGTTGCGCAAGATCAATGAAGATACGGTCATCAGTTTCTTGAAGGAAAACATCATAACCAGGTTTAGGGTTCCAGTTTCCCTTGTTTTTGATAATGCTCCCTATTTTTCGTCTTTTAAGATAAATGAATTTGTTTATGAATGGGGGATTAAGATGCATTATTCAGCCAATTATTACCCTCAAGGAAACGGATTAGCTGAATCTTCAAACAAAAACCTCATTCGAATTCTCAAGAAGATTGTGATAGAAAATCAACGAAGTTGGCATATAGCTCTCCCAAACGCCTTATGGGTAGATATGGTGACTCCAAAGAACGCATTAGGGGTTTCCCCTTTCACTCTTGTCTATGTCAAGGAAGCCATCATTCCCCCTAACATCTTGCTTCCATCCTTACAGTTGTCCCAAGCCTCTCGAGGGTCTGGTAGCCAAGTCTTACAATCCAGGATCAATACCCTGCTTCAACTTGAAGAAGCCCGACAGAAAGATAAAGACCGATTCCATCAGCACCAAGACATAGTCAAGAGATGGTTCGATAAGAGGAAGTACGGTAAAAGAAGTTTTGAAGTTGGGGATTTAGTCCTGAAATGGGATCATAATCATGAAGGCAAAGGGATGCACACGAAATTCCAACATTTATGGATAGGCCCTTACCAAATTTCGGCAAAGATAGGCCCATCCACTTATAAGTTGACAGACCTCGAGGGAGAAGAAGTAACCCTTCCTCTCAATGGCCTCGCTCTGAAACAATACTTTGCGTAGTCTCACTGAGACTTTCTGTACATAAATAAAAAATTTCTTTTATATTGCTTTAGCCCTTTGTTTTTATTGTTTTCGGCTTTGTTGTTTCTTTTCTCGTCATTTGAACCTTTTGTACAAAATTTGTTTTCTGAAAGCTCCTATGGTTGGTTTTCTTATCAATATAGATCTCTCAAAGAAATCTCACAACTCATGAATCCGAAAATACGCTCGAATGAAAGTTTATCTAAGTATTGTGCTCTTGCTGAACTTTCTTCAGAAGGAAGGAAGCTTACCCTGCTAGTCACACTAATCCTGTTTAAATAGCAGAGATCTATGACTATCTTTATTACTATCTTCGGGCTCCATCCACTCTCACACTTAAAGGCATATCAAGAAGGTCATTGAAGTTGGACCCACGGAGAGTAGCACATCCCAAGGGCATAGGGTATTGAAATGACTCCATGCTGCAAATTTAACAGCCAAAATGGCTTATGATTAAGGGTTTGTTTTCCATAGATTCTTGCCTCAATTGAAGCATGGCTGAGACAAAAGCAAAGCGTGCAAGTCAAGAAAGCTGTCCAAAAGACTCAGCTCAAATTAGGCTCCTCTCCGTCCGTGAGGCTTGATCAAATCACTAAAATCTCCCACTCACACAAAAGGACATTATGGATTGAGGAGCCAAAATCAAAGATCATGTCTAAAGAAAATATTTCTAGAAGGCTCAAACAACAAAGCTGTCAAAAGTATAAACATCCAAAAGGATGCAAGCGGCATGGGAATGAGGAACAAGAGCAATAATGTCCATGAGAAAGTGTTGCAAATACTGTGGAGTCCGATAGTAGTAGCCATCTGAAAGATGAATCTTCTAAAAATGAACCCCAAAAGTTGGCCCTTTGAGAGTTTTAAAGATGTCTCTATCAAAGCTCCCCTTTCCCCAATGGCTAGCAGATAAAGTGACTTTTTCCTTCGCTGAGATTCAAAGGCACAGCTGAATATTGCATATAAGATGGATATATTTTAAGAAGGTTTCAAATCATCGAGAGAAATTTTTTCAAAGATCTGTGTTCGCCAGCGACTCGCCAATTGTTGTTTGAGCAACATCCCCCTCAAAAATTTTGTACATATTGGGGCCCCTCCTTATGGTTTTTCTAGAAAGACTGCCTAAAGAAGTTAATTCTCCTTTTTAATTTAGTTTTTGTTTCCAACTGAGGAATCCTCTTTAAAAAAATTGAAGTTTTTCTTCTAAGTTAAAATTCACGATTCTCTCCCGAAACGGCGAAAGCAATTTGCATATCTCTCCCAAAACGGCGGAAGCAATTTGCATATCTCTCCCGAAATGGCAGAAGCAATTTGCATATCTCTCTCGAAACTGCGGAAGCAATTTGAATATCTCTCCCGAAACGGTGGAAGAAATTCGAGTTTCTCTCTCGAAACTGCGGAAGCAATTCACGAAACTCTCCCGAAACTGCAGAAGCAATTCACGAAACTCTCTCGAAACTGTGGAAGCAATTCATGAAACTCTCTCGAAACTGCGGAAGCACTCAGCGAACTCTCTCGAAACTGCGGAAGCACTCGACGAACTCTCTCGAAATTGCGGAAGCAATTCACGAAACTCTCCCGAAACTGCGGAAGCGCTCGACGAACTCTCTCGAAACTGCGGAAGCTTTCATCGAATGTTGCCGTAGTTGCGGAAGGATATCCTGAAGCTTTCCGAAACTGCGGGATGACTCGGCAAAACTGTTCGTGATAAGCTTCCGAGAAGACTGTATTTTGAAAAGATACACCAAATACTCCCGAAACGCCGAAGCAATTCGCCATATTGTTCCGCAATTGCGGATGAAACTCGTAAGTCCGCCCCGCAACCGATAGTTGCGCACAAATGCCGAGACGGCTTGAAATGACCGCACCGTACAAGGCATTAAAACCCCGTTTTAATTACACAACCTACCCGTTTAAGTGTCGCACATGTCTAACCTTTTATAAGGACGGTGGGGGTTTCGTTGTTTTCATTGTTTGTTTATCGTTCAAAGAACGCCGTTAGGAAGACCGCGTCGGCTCGCTCCAGCTCAGCGCATCCACGAACACATCCACCTCACTCAACCACTGCCTCGTTTCTAGGTAGGCTTTTTAACCACCATTTTTGTTTCATCTCCAAGTCGAGTTACTTTTTGGGTTTTCCCGTTAATAACGTGGCCGTTAGACATTGGTAGCATAAGTCATTTTTTTTTGCTTATTACGACCGCCGTGGCCCCTTAGGTTTCTCATTCCTACCAACTAAAATCCGTAGCCATGACCATCCGAGTTTTTCACCGGCTGCATTCCAATCGTTTTTCTACCCTGATTCAAACTTCGTACCGGCCACAGACCGTTTCGCAAGTGTTATTAATGGTAGTTGTGGTCGTTTGAGATACTCAACCACTCTCCTTTTTGGCTCAGTTAAAGAATGTGGAGAATAGTCCCTTGTTTTAGTGTTTATTGATAGGATTTTTTTTTCCACTCCAGGCTCCCCCACCATTAACCATTAGAAGTGATACGATGAAGGGTACCCTCTCTCCAAGGGCTAGAAGGGAAGCAGGTTTTTTCCACGTCATATGCTTACCTTTTCGGAAGCATTCTAAAAGCTCCTAACTAGACATTGTCTCCCTAGAATAATAAAGTCTCAGGACCTTTTTTTCGTTTTCTGAAGTGATCTATTTTGCTTCCCTAGCATGCAGCTTCATAATTTGCATATATTTCTCATTAGCATGTTAAATTTGTCCTGCTCTATGTTATACCCTCATAACATGTTGCAAATTTTTATAATGATTCACATTTGGTTGCTAACAGGGATAAGCCACAATGCCAAAAGGTGGTAGAAAGAAGACTAAAGTGATGGAACGAGAGCTAGTGCAACTAAGGACTGAAACTATGTTCCAAGACACTAAGTGTACCATCGGCATTCCTCCCGAGGTCCGTTGGGGATATGTTTACCGGATGATTAGGGACCAGGATATCTCAGATGTATTATTGGAAGAAGAACAAATCTACCTCAACATCAAAACTTCCGGCATAGCTAGGGCTTCTACCCGCCCTGAATTGTTCCCATGCTCTGAAGTGTTCGGGTGGATACTGGAACATGCCAACCCAGAGACAAGAGTGTTGCATGACAGCAAGGGAGAGCCTTTCGCTTCATTCCATCCAGCGTATATTGCTGCGGCCTACAAATTCTCACGTCCCCAACAAGCTCTAAGTGATGAATGGTTGGGAAAGATGAACAATATTGAGATGGCCAAAAAATTATTGGTCACAGGCAAGCACTTAAGAAAGAGAGGTAATGATGAATATGATGTTCAGAACCTAAGACCTCCTTTTAGGTTAATTGCCTTGATGCTATGCAGAATTTTCTGCATGCCCGATGGCACTGTATATAGGATACAGTGGGCCCCCATCATCCACTTCGTAGCATTCAAAGGGACTGTGTTTGACTGGGCTACTATCCTTTCGGACAGTTTGGCATCCACAGTGGCTGCTGCAAGAGAAGGTCTGGCCTTAAAAAAGTCATAATTTTACATGTCTTCCTATCTCATTGAATGTATTTTGGCCAAACTATCTTTCCCCAGCCTAGGTTGCACATGGGATAAAGCCAACACCCCAGTCTACACTACTTATAAAATAATGTGGGCTCAAAATTACAGAGCAAGCTATAAGCTCATTTGCGAAGAGTTCATCATGCTTCTATATGAGCAGATTTCTAAGGAAGAGCCCAATTGTCTATCAGAAAATGCCATGGAAGTCCTAGAAAACTATGGAGATTTTTTATTTCTGAGAGCAGGGCACCTACATCAGGATGTTTGGAGGTACCAAAGCGCCATACATTTTGCCAAAATATGCTACTGATTATGTAGTCCTCAAGGAAGCAGTCAGGCAAATTTTTCTTGATGGAATAGGAGGGTTGCTTAACAAGCATCATAAGGCTTCTTTCCCTCCTTTGCCCTTCTACATAGGAGCCTACAAATTCTCAGGGGTTGCATCAGCTGAGGAATTCGTTCAAGAACTGAAAGCATTCCACTTCGATGAAATGACTCTCCATAGAAATGATAGGCGGAGCAAGGTTGCCGAGCATTGCAAAGAAATTTATGCTCATTTTGAATATGCTCATTACTATGATGCCGAGGAAGAAGTGTTCAGAGGCATCAACAACATGACTGAGTTGCAGATTTGTCGTCAAGGTAGTGGAGCAAGCTCTAGCTCTTCCCTAGCCCAAAAACCCAGTCTGCAGAAAGAGAGAGAAGCAGCTGATGCCCTAGCCCGTGGAGAACAAAGATTGAAAGAGGAAGCAAGGTTGCAGAGAGAAGCTGAGGAAGCAAGGCTGTAGAAAGAAACTGAAGATGCAAGATTGCAGAGAGAAGCTGAGGAAGCCAGGCTGCAACAAGAAGCAGAAGATGCAAGGCTGCAGAAAGAAGCTGAAGATGCAAAGCAGATGGAAGAAAATGAAAATCAGCAGCAAGCTGAAGAAGAAGAAAGGAGGCGTAAAGTTGAAGAGGAACAAAAGGCGGAAGAAGAACTTAAGACCGATGAAGATGCCCAGGCAGGTGGCTCCGGTACCCAAGATATGGAAACAGATGTATCTCAAGCGGTTGTTCCCGACACCCAAAATGTGGAGGCAGACACATCTCAAGCAGGTGTTCCTGGCACCCAAAATGTGGAGGCAGATGTGTCTTAAGCAGGTGTTCCCGACACCCAAAATATGGAGACAGACACAGCTCAAGCAGGTGTCTCCGACACCCAAAATGTTGGAACAGACGCGTCTCAAGGGGCACAGACCCCACCCATAGAAGCAGAAATACATGTAATAGACCTCCCAATCGTCCCTTACACTCCATCAGAATATCATACTGTGTCCCGATGGGATGAATTTGTGTATGATAAGAAGAAGAAGGCAGTAGTCTTGAAATCGGAAGAAAGGATAAAGAGACTCTTCCAAGAAGATATTGTTACCCGGCGGGAGACCACGGTGATGAAAAACACAAATAAGGCTCCCATAGCCATGGCATCCACCGCCGTGTTAGCAGCAAAAGCAACACAGTACAATGTGGTCGACATGGTAAGAGAATTTGAGTAAACAAAGAGGAGAGCTCGCATGTTGCAACATACTGTGGCTAATGAGCAGGCTTACAGGGACCTTGTAGTGAATAAATATAATCGCATGTCTGTTGAGCACAAGGAATTGTCAGATAAGTATCGCCTTTTAGAGGAAGAAAAGGAGCACTTGGCAGTCCAGATGATGGTTTTAGAAGTAGAAAAGAACGATTTGGAAGCTAGAGTTTCTCATCTGCAAGCAATGGTTGAGCAATTAGAGCAGGCAGAGAGTAGAACAATAGATATGTCTCCCTTTCATGAGCTATCCTGTGACATTCTGAGACAAATGCACGCCACACAGGAGCTGATTACTAAGGAAGTGTGCAGACTCAAAGCCATGATGGTTATATTGAAATAAGTCAATGCAGAGGCCAATAGGCTTAAGGAAAAATATACTCGGGTTAAAGCAAACATCCTGAGCCAGATGGAATGGAGAGAAGGGAAGGTTGATTTCCCCAAGCATCTCCCATTCAAGTCTGTAGATGATTTTAAAGAAGATGTAGCCATTATGGAGTTCTGCAGGAATTGTGGCCTTAAGCTAATGGCTAAGATCCAAGGAAAAATGGATAAAAGTAATAGTCTTTATCAAAAAATCCATGAAGTGCATGATAAGTGCAAGTTGAGTTTTCCTCAGTCCCTCGATGAGTTCCCAAGCAAAGAGCAACGTTTATCAGACTTGAAGGAAGAGCTAGGCATTCAAATAGAATATATAAAGAAGATTGATGTCTTAGCCACTGATGATATCCATCACTATATTGGGATATCATCAATTTACAGTCATTTGCTTAAAGAAATCCACCAAGCAGCAGTTGCAGAAATTCAGGGTGTCAGAGCAGAACTTGATAAAGATGTGACTTCCTAGAAAATCTTGCTCCCTTCCTCAGCAAATGTGGTTATCAGAGACACTGGTATCTGGTTCAGTTACATAGCAGAGGAGGAAAAGAAAGTAGTAGCAGTAGTAGCAACCAGTCCGAGTCCTTCTCTCCCAGCAGTAGCAGCTGGTCCAAGCACCTCTCTCCCAGCAGAAGCGCCTTTCCAAGGATGAACACGCTAATCCTAAGGCGTTGTTCCTATTTTTGTATTTTGGCCTCCCTATGTCTAAAGCGTAGAATCACTAGACAGCTGTCCTTTTCTTTTTGAGAAATTTTCTGTTTTAAGAAAAGGGCCACGATTTGTTTATTATTGAGGAAAAGTCTGTAGATGACATGTGTAAAGAGCCAGGTGGCAGCCCAAGAGGCATTTTGTAAAGATATAAATAGAAGGTTAGGGAATAGTAGAAGGACTTTTGGCAGGGAAATAATTTTTCTTAACTTGTACGAGCTATCTTGCACTTGTTTCAAGAAAATGAAATGTACCTAATAAGAGCCCGGAGATGACGTCTTTTGCATGGAAATGGATGTTGGATGCATGCTGGATTATTCTTGTGACTTTCATATTCTACTGTGAGATCTTTCTTTGCTGTCTTGAATTATTTCTCTGTATTGAATGATCTTACTGTTTCTTGTGCAAATGATTTTTCTCCTACATGAGTAATGGAATGTGTTATATGTGAATTGGAAGGTATCTTCTAATATTTCTTGCTATAGATCTATCTTTATGATTTAATGGCTGTCTGTTGATCTTTAGATAACTCTTCCAGCACATTACTCATACTTATAATTTTGCTCCTTGCAGGGATAGTTTAGGTTTATTTCGGTTTTAAATACAGATTTGTTTCGAGTTCTGCATTTAGATTAAGTTAGTTTAGGCACTTGCATATCATTCTAAACCATAAAATAAAAAAGAACGGTGGATCGGGCCATAACCGATATAATTGAAGCAAATCTCCAAACCCAACGGTTGCCGGAACTGCTAACCGGACGGATTTCCCATACCAAACGATGGACAATCTAATTGGGATAATCTACCGGGGAGAATCCCTTTCTGCTTGATGCTGCGATCTTCGGGGCATCAACAGGTTCATGAGCCTTGAAGGAAATAGTATCTTTAGCTGGGATCAAATGAAATAGTCATTCTTAGAAAAATATAGGGACTACTGCAATGCCAAAGATACTAGGGATGAAATCTTTAGGATGCAACAAGGAGATAGAGAGTCATTAGAAGATTATGCCCAAAGATTTCAACTCAGCTATAAACGAGCCAGCCATTGCACATTGGATCCTGAATCACTAAAGCTTGTCCTTTTCAGGGGTGTAAAAGAGGAGAATTTTGAGGTCTTAAATGTCCTTGGAGATGGAGACATATTCCAAAAATCTTTTGACCAGATCCTGCAAATCTTAAAAAACTACTCAAGATCTAGGAAAACTAAGAATGGGACGAGGGATACACATACAACCATCAGTGGATCATCATCCTCACTTACAAAATCTGATTTAGGAAACCTGCTGGATGACATGAAAACTGACATACTGCAATCCCTAGCCATGCAACTTGATGCTCTTCAAATAAATAAGAAATAGGATGAAATTAACCAAGCCTTGGCAGTATTTTGTCCTCGTTGTAGGAAGAAGCATGAGAAGGGGCAATGCACCTTAAACATAATAGAAGTATGTGGTATTTGCACCGATGACCATTCCACTAATAAATGTACCATCTTACCCTCATGTAAGGCAACCATTCAAGACCCAGTAGCTGAAGGAACTATAGAACAACTCTGTTTTATAAATCAGAGGAGGAATAATTTTGCTAGGCCATATCAGCAGAGCAATCAAACTTACTATAATCAAGGACATCCAAATTGGAACTTTGCACCGACTCCATGGAAAGCACAGCCAAATCAAAACCAATGGAAACAAAACCAGCAAGTATATCAACCATCCTATCAACAGCCATATTATCCACCGTCTTATCCTCAATAACCCCCACCGTTTCCATCCACCACAAACTATGCAAACCAATACCCACATCCATCAAATTGGAGGGCGCCATTACAACAACCACTCATTATGCCACCCCCACAACCTCAACCACCCCCCAAACCTCCACCTATTCCAGCCCAACCAATTCCAAATCCTAATAATAATAGGCCCCCACAACAGCAACAGGCTTACAACACTGATATTACACAATTCCCAACTTATGTTGTGGACACCATAGAAATAAATGAAATAAACCTATGATCTAGAAAAACGTTGCAGAATACACCCCCACACAACATCCAACAACCTGTACCTGAAGCTTAGGACCACACATCAGAACCCTATGTTCAACATCCTGATGAACCAGAACCTCCTGAGGAAGAAATTATACCACTAACACAAAATAGAAACCCTCCATTTCCATAAAAACTTGTCCGGAATACAAAAGAAGAGGAAGAGAATATAATCTTAAACGAATTCAAACACTTAAACATCCAAATCCCAATTTTACAAGCCATAAGGGATGTGCCCATCTACAACAAATTCATTAGAGAGAATTGCCTAAAGAAGCCAGGAAGAAGGAAGCGTGACCCACCAACTATTAATGTAGTGGGACAATTGGCCGATTTGATGCTAGGTGTCATAATAAATCCTAAATATCTTGAGCCTGGTAGTCCTGTAGTAAGTGTCACCATAAATAACAGGCAAATAAATAAAAGCTTAATTGATCTAGGAGCTGTGATCAATGTCATGACTAAAGAAGCCATGTTATACCTAGGACTCCAATCGATGGTAAGACCAACTACAACAGTACTCCAACTAGCAGACACATCCACTGTGAAGCCCGAAGGAATGCTAGAAGACATCATGATAAATATCGAGTCCTGGGAATAGCCAGCTGATTTTATAATAATCGAAATAAAAAGCAAACTTAGTGGCTATCCAATTATCCTGGGTAGGCCTTGGTTAGCAACTACGGATGCTTACATAGGTTGCCGATCAGGAAATATGACAATCACCAGTGGACATACCAGGAAGAAGATAACAATCTACCCACCAGCAATGAAATCCTCAAAGTTAGAATATCAAAATTGGACTGATGATTACCAAAACACACCAAATCAAAACCTCCGACCTATCCTAACAATTGATGCTGCAATATCTTTAAAGGCAATAGATGAAGATGGCCATATAGATAGATTTATACAAAATATATCTCCTAACAATCATGTTATTCAAGAATTTTTTTCTACAGAAACAAGTGAAAGTTCAAAACAGAACATGGATGACTTATGGACAGAAGTGCTTCCAGAACAGATTGAGAAGGTAAAAGTTGTGGAAATTAACCCTGGCAAGACAGTCAACATAAATTCCAATTTAAAACCAGAGCAAGAAGAGAAATTGATGAAGATACTAACACAACAAAGTAAAGCATTTGCCTGGACATATACAGATATGAAAGGAATACATCCTGATATCTGCAAATACTACATTTACATCAAAGAAGGTTCTACTCCCATTAGGCAACCACAAAGAAGGCTGAACCCTGCACTAAAAGACATAGTCAAAATGGAATTACAAAAGTTATTAGACGTAGGGTTCATCTATCCAATATCTGATAGTGAGTGGGTCTCACCACTAGTTATAGTGCCCAAAAAAGGAGGCAAATGGAGAATTTGTGTGGACTACAGGGAGTTGAATAAGGCAACAAAGAAGGGTCATTTTCCACTTCCATTTATAGACCAGGTGCTGGATACATTATCTGGAAACAAGTACTTTTCATTCCTAAACGGTTTCAGTGGTTACAACCAAATTTTAATACACCCAGCTGATCAAGATAAGACGACATTCACATGCCCATGGGGAACTTACGCCTATAGGGTCTTACCCTTTGGTCTATGTAACGCCCCAACAACATTTCAAAGGGCCATACTGAGTATTTTCTTCGATTTTCTGAATAACAAAATGGAAGTATTCACGGATGATTTCATACCTTATGGACAGAGCTTTGACCAGGCATTGGAAAACCTTGAATTAATATTGAAAAAATGTATTGAGATGAGCTTGTGCCTAAGCAATGACAAATGCAGGATGTTAATGGAAGAAGGAATTGTTCTAGGACATCATATATCACAGAGAGGTATAGAGGTGGATCAAGCCAAAGTATTAGTAATCAAGACACTGCCCCCACCTATCAAACAAAGAGACGTGAGAAGCTTCCTTGGACAGACAGGGTACTACAGGAGGTTTATTGAGAATTATAGCAGAATTGCTGCCCCCATGTTTGCACTTCTCACAAAAGACAATGAGTTCATATGGACAAGCAACTGCATGTCAGCCTTTGAAAGTCTTAAACAGAAAACCATCACAGCACCAATACTTCAAGGACCAAACTGGGAAATTCCATTTCACATTCACACCGATGCATCAGATAAAGCAATCGGATTTGTGCTTGGGAAAGAACAAGACAAGAAACCCCATGCCATATACTATATAAGCAAAAATTTGGCTGGGGCAGAACTCAACTACACAGTCACAGAGAAGGAATTTCTGGTAGTCATACATGCAATCAACAAATTCAGGCATTACATTACAGGATACCAAAGTTTTATCCATACTGACCACTCAACGATCAGATATCTTATGAACAAGCCTAATACAAGTGCAAGAATTATTCGATGGATGCTACTTCTACAGGAATTCGACATCACTATAATAGCTAAACCAGGAAAGCATAATGTCGTAGCAGACTTTTTGTCAAGAGTAACACATGGGACAGATAATGAATTGGTCCAAGATAACTTCCTAGATGAGCACCTTTTTTCCATATCAATAAAATGTCCATGGTTTGCTGACATAGCAAACTATTTGGTTTCTGCGAAGTTTCCAGAACATTACAGTTATAAAGAAAGGACAAAAGTAATAAGACAAAGTGCCACATATACATGGATAGAGGGCATGCTTTTTAAACAGGGACCAGATCAAATACTTAGAAGGTGCATTAGGGAAGATGAGGTACATGACATAATGCATGCCACCCACAATGAACCCTGTGGAGGACACTACGCTGGAAAAAGGATAGCCTACAAGATCTTGCAAACAGGGTATTATTGGCCAACACTCCACAGAGATGCTTATGAGTATGTGTCCCATTGTGACGATTGCCAGAGAATGGGAAAGCCAACACAAAAACAAGAAATGCCACTACACCCACAAATATCTTCAGAAGCATTCGATAAGTGGGGATTCAATTTTGTTGGCCCATTCAACCCACAGTCCAATCATAAGAGTTACATCCTTGTATGCACTGATTACCTTACAAAATGGACCGAGGTAGCAGCACTGGCTGCTGCAAATGAAACTAGTGTGGCCAAATTCTTTACTGAGCAGATCTTTCACAAATTTGGGCTGCCAAGAGAAGTAGTTTCGGATCAAGGACCACAATTCACATCTAATTTAATTGAAGACTTGATGAAAAGAAACAATGTAAAGCACAGACAGTCATCCTCCTACCACCCTCAAGGAAATGGTCAAGCTGAGGTAACCAACAGGGAATTAGAAAGAATCTTGACAAAAACTGTCCAAATTCACAAAAGAGATTGGGCTGACAGACTTAGTGAAGCAGTCTGGGCTTACAATACTACATGGAAAACAACAACAAGATTCACACCTTATGAGCCGGTCTATGGGAAAAAGGTCATGCTACCAATCGAATTTGAAGT
Source organism: Larix kaempferi (assembly GCA_027924585.1). Lineage (NCBI taxonomy): Eukaryota > Viridiplantae > Streptophyta > Pinopsida > Pinales > Pinaceae > Larix > Larix kaempferi. The sequence continues at coordinate 13,346,816 of BSBM01000017.1, read as the reverse complement.
AAAAACATTAAGAATTGCAGCCGATCTAAATATGAACCTATCATACATTAAAAAAGAATGCATGTTACAGCTAAATCAACTTGATGAACACCGCCAACAAGCACTTATACATAATGAAATCATCCAACAATAAAGAAAGAAATGGCATGACCAATATTTGAAGGATAAGAAATTCAAACAGGGTGATTGGGCACTACTCTACGACTCCAGATTTCACACATTCAAAGGGAAGCTAACCACTAGATGGATGGGACCTTACAATATACAGAAAATTTATGACAATGGGGCTGTGAGAATTATTACAATTGACGATGATGAGTTCCCCATGATTGTGAATGGGCACCGCCGAAAACTCTACAAACAACCAAAGTCTAAAGAGGAATTTACACAAGTACTCTACCAGCAACAATTGATGCTGATAGAGCATGCTCCAACACAGTAAGCTTCAGCACATTTCATGAAAAAAAAAAAGAGAAAAAAGAGAAAACAAAACAAAACAAAAAAGAGAACAAAGGAATAACAGAAAGTACAGGGCATCAACCTATTCAAGTGAGCCTGCACAATAATTCAAGCGAGGCTGCCAGCAATTCAGGGGAGCCTGCAAAATATATCAAGCGAGGCTGCCAATCATTCAGGCAAGGCTGCCATCAATTCATCCAAGAAACAATTTATATCAAGCAAGGCTGCGATCAATTCAAGCGAGCCTGAAAAATAAATCAAACGAGGCTTCCATATATTCAAGTGAGGCTGAAAGCAATTCACGCGAGCCAGCCACGTCTACATGCAAAATAAGTCTTCATCTACTACGGAATTCATCAAAGACACACCACGCCAACCTTTTTCAAACATATTGAAGAGAGCCTGCAAAGTTATTGAAGGGAGCCAATCAGATCCAACCATGAAATCATCCAAATATAAAGCACAATCGGGCACAATTTTCAAAAGCACATACTCAGCAAATTCAAAATGCACATATCGGAAAAAGCACCCTACGCACGTAACTACTGACATGCATAACTCAACTACAGACACCGCCACAATTACTACAGAATCCACCATCCATGAAAAACGGACCAACTCATCAATGCAGGTACGCATACATACCAAGGTAATCTCTAAACGATTTTATTTGATTTTTACGGTAAACCACTTTCCCACAATAGAGTCATTTCTAGTCAGCTGAGGACAACTTCAATTTCAAATCGGCAACATGGTGGAATGAACTTCATAACTCATGATTGCTACCAAAGTCCCGTCACCCTCAGCAAATCATGATCGCAACCTTCACCACATGAAGTACAAAGGTCGATCATAAGAAGGTAGAGATCAATCATGAAAGATAGGGGATTAGAAGTGGCAAGTACAGGTATGATGAAAAGAATAGGTGCAGAAAGGCAGTGAATTTGGGTGCAGCATATTCCACGATCTTGCATATAAGTAACCACCCGGAATTTTCGAGAAGCAACCACCATTGCATTCCTTGAGCCCGTAGGCAGAGCTCGACCAAGTTAAAAGTATAGAACTGCATTCCAAAGCCCTGGTCTGTCTGGTTATAGAGAAGATTTGAAAAAATGACGAAGGTTTTTAAAAAGAGTGAACCGGAAGATCACAATGCCATTTATCAAAGCCCGAGAGTCTTGGAAATCATTCGCAACTCAGGCTGGATGACATTTATCCTTGGACTGAGAGGATACCACACAGGGGTAGCCCAGGAGTTCGCAAGAAACTTCAAGCATATAAAAGATGAACAGTACGTCACCCGGGTGAAGGGGTTACGCATAAAAGTGGATGAGGACATGATAGCCAAACACACTGGTCTTCCAATGGGCCTGCATTGGAGTAGCAACGACCGAGAGGCAAACCACATAGCAAAAGTAGCATTCTTTGAGCTTGGAGAAGCTTATGATGATGACAAAAATGGAGTCAAGAGACCCTCCATGCCAGCACCATGGGATGAAATAGCCGCAATTGTCCTAAGGTATATTACATGCACTGTAAGATTAAGCTATGTTCCCATTTTCCATTTTCGTATTTTAGAGCTTCTTAGGCACAGAAGTCACATTTCATCAAACAACAATATTAACATTCCATTTTTCCTGCTCCAATCACTAGCAGAGATGAGCAGGAAGGTGGATAAAGGAAAAAATGATGCTTTGGCCCATCATGGGATGATTAAACTAATAGTTGTTGAGGAGCTAAAAGCTCAGATTCCAGAGCTCTCCTGGGAGGAGTTCATTGTGGTATCTGCTGAGGACGTTCAGAGAATGAGGACTACGACCTTGCCACCTGAATCAAAAAGTAAGACCACCTCTGTATCAGGGGCAAAAAGAAAAATCGACTTGGACAGTGTGGCCGACACCTTGGTCAAAATAAAACACTCCAAAGAGGACTCCCCAAAATCAGACCCAGATATTCCTACCAGTAGTCAGGGGTCGAAGAGGCGCAGCAAGAGATTCACACAGGTATCTAAAATTCGAGTCTCCAAGGAGAAAGAAAGGGAACCCAGCCACCTGATTACCAATGTGTCTGATGATGACATTGATCCTTTTATAGATCAAAAGGATCCCACTACGGATGAAGAAGAGGACGAAGAAGAAAAAGAAGAAGAGGATGAAGAAGAGAAAGGGAATGAAGAGGAAAAACATGATACGGAAGAAGAGATGGATAAAGGAGAAGGGCAGAGCTTACAGGAGCAAGGTAACTTTCAGGAAAACCCTCCAGAACGTAATGAAGACCCCGAGGTCGTTTCCTATCTTGCTGAAGCACGAGCAGAATTGGAAAGGCTCATAAATGAGTTGGCAACATTAAGAATTCGGCCAGGAAGCCAGGCCACACCTCCCCCATTCTCAGCTGAGAAGACACACATCCTAAAGATGCACCATGCAGAAGAGCTCCGGCTGGCCGAACAGAAGAATTTAGAGCTGCAAGAAAATTTGGCCGAAGCACAGAGCAAATTAGCAAGGAAGGACTAGGAAATTATCAAAATTAGGGATGTTCTTGCCACTACTATCAGCATATATGAGAGAATGCGTGACCTCAGACCACCATCGGCGGTCTATGCAATTTATTTACAAGAAAAATGGGGCGAATTCCAGCTTCAGAGATTGAAGAAAGATCTCCCTATAGAGGTAAGCACTCCTAAGGAATTTATTGATGCATCATTGAACTCCACAGAGATGGAGAAAGACCAATTGAGTGAGTTCTTCTTGCACAATTTCGTAGTTTTTGGCTCGCCGAACTGGTCACCAAACCCATATGTGGGTGATTTCCAGTTAAGGGCATTGTGTTCGTGGATGAACTACGAAATTGAGCGAGCCCGGGACTATCATCTCTATGTGGCATCCAAATGGAAAACTCCATTAATGATCAGACCTGAGCCCACTCACCCTGAGGGAATAATTTATAATCATAGGATCCTCACTCAGGACGAGGAGCTGATACCCATTCTCCTCGCAAAACAACAGGAGGCGGTGAGCCACTTCGAGATTACACTCCGCAGCATGCAAAAGGAAGTTGATGAGTCCATCAGGGAAAGGTGGAGTAGGGTGGCAAATGATCTAAAACGAAGAGAACTCCACTCTCCCCTCAGGCTTAAGGATGCTCTCTTCAAAACCATACTCTATAAAGAATCCTTGGCAAGAAACCAACTAAGGTGGATTGGGATGAGATTGAATCCTCCATTCTTTCTTTCCCCAGTCCTCAAAGAACAAATTAATGAAGAGGAGGAGAGGAAGGCATGGGCTAGGGAGGATCAGAATTTTGGGTATCTTAGATAGGCAGGGGCACCTAAGGTGGTAGCATGGGATATCAGGGAGGTCATCGACGAAAGGAATAGGTCACCCAAGGATGGGTGAATCCTTCAAGTAGGGGAGAGAATGATGGGTCCATTTTTCATCTATTTTGATAACCTTTTTTCCATAGTCCAGCTCAAGCAATGGTAACGAAATGCACTCAATTGTGGGAAAAGTGGTTTTGCTTTAATGATTTAATGAAATTTTTTTTATGATTAATCTTGTATGTTAGAATGCGTATCAATTAAACTGATTATATGGAAGCCAAGCATGATTGAGCAGGTTCAAGTTTATTAAAGGAAGGACGTGTAGAAGACTAAAGGATCACCACAAGCTCGACGCCCTGTTTCCTGATTTATAGGGGACACACTCCCACTTTCAAGATGAATCGACACTTAGACAATCAGTTAGGATTAGAGTTAAATCATATAAATATGGACCTATTGGGTAGCGAGAGGTCCCTGCTATTATTTTTTGTGAAAGACATTATTGTTAACGTTTTCTGCACTATTGAGATATTGAAGTACAGAATTCTATTTTGACATGGATTTTACATAATAATGAAATATTGATGATTAATTACAACAAGCGTTTCTGAGTTTTTATTCTCTCCTGAGTACGGGTTGGGGAGGGCCCCTCCAACATGTAGGTCAGGTGATTCCTATCTGCAGGTATTTTTCCAAGTATGCGTTTTGCATTGATGAACAGTTCTATGATATATGGTAGCGTTGAATGAGTCATTGTTTTCTGTAGTAGTTTAGAATGCATTCCGTAGTATAGTTAAACGTTTGTCAGTAGGCCTGTAGGTTCTTTCTTGCAAACACATATTTTTATCCACGATTACATGTGTAATAGCTTAGCTTTCAATGTCATGGTTAGATCTGGAGTTCACTGTAGTTTCTCATCATGATTAGTTTCGTTTAACTTCTTAGTAGAAGATGGGTAAGCATTAGAATGATTGTATTTCAATTCTAGATTAGTAGAATAAGATAGATCAAGACTCAATTTGTGTACTCAGACAGTAGTTACAGACTTCGTTTTCCCAATAGTAAAATAGCTCTGTTATGGTATTTTCATTCTCAGCATTTAGTTATTTCAGCAGTTTAATTATTTCAAATAGATTTACTGTCTTGATATCTTTATTTCTTAGAACAGATCAACATCTAATTACTTCAACATTTTAATTACTTAGAATAGATTCCCTGCTTTACTTCTCAGAACATATTTACTTCTTTCAGCACTTTAATTCTTTTAATCAGATTCATTGCTTTCCAGTATTCAATTTCGTAGCGTAATTAGTTTTCACATTAAGTAGACAACCCTCACATTTAGTAGACAATCTTTAGAACATCGATACCGCCCTTTAAACTATGACAAGAGATTATTCTATAAAGAGCACAGACAGTGCATGCATCTCTCAAGTTTGTACGTTCCCCGGGTTGACATTTAAAGTAGGCTCTTGGTATAAGCTTCCCTCATTAGGCATCCATATTAGGAGCTCACCAGGAATTGTCCCCACTATAGTGCTCCGATGGTGTCAAACTCATATGAATGCTAGTGAACTGAAGCTATTTCAATTAACTGATCATGAAGGGCGCATTAGTGAGTTTAGCATGAAAATCATGTTGGTTGTGGAGCTTGATCTCCAGATTCAGAGATATTATTATTCGGCCATGTTTGTACCCCAGTTTTATATGATATGTAAAAAGGAATGTACACTCACCCCAACGGGTGTGGGGGTTATAACCCCCAGCTGGGGGGTCCGGGGGCGAAGCCCCCGAAGGAAATTTTTGGGGTTGTTTTACGGGCCCATGGTTTTGGGTAACCCGTGGTATTTTCCCATTGTATCTCCCTTATAAAAGAAATACATTGTAATACGGATAGGGTTGATGTATTAGGTTTTATGCATTGTAAAGATCTCTGAGATCAGAAAGAGAGACTGTGAGACAGTGAAGAGGAAGTGCAGCGGTTGTGTTGCAGGTTGTATCCCTTCATTTTGCTGGACGGAATAATAATAAGGACTGGCAACTTCAGTGTGGATGTAGCCCAAGTTGGGTGAACCACGATATATCTATGTCTCTCTTGTAATGTGTGTGTGATTATATTTGCATTTATGTTTATTGTTATTGCTTTGCGATCCTGTTTTTCTAACAATTGGTATCAGAGCCAAAGGTCTATTTGGTAGATAAACCCGCAGGAAGCTAGGGTTTCTGATTCGAGTGGAGCAATGGCGGAAGAAGGAAAGTTTAAGGCCGAGAAGTTTAACGGCCAAAACTTCCAATTATGGAAGATGCAAATGGAGGATTATCTGTACCATAAGGATCTATTCCTGTCGTTGGGAGGAAGAGCAAAGTAGTCGGCGGCTATGAAGGACGAAGAATGGGAGGTTCTTGACAAAAAAGCATTGGGAACAATACGGTTGTCCCTGGATTCATCGATGGCTTTCAATATCTCAAAAGAAACGACAATAGAGGGTTTGGTGAGCGCATTGGGTAAGATGTATGAAAAACCCTCGGCCTCCAACAAGGTATTTCTAATGAAGCGTTTATTTAATATGAAGATGTATGAAGGTGGATTTGTTACTGATCATTAAAATGAGTTTAATACGGTTACAAATCAACTAAGTTCTGTAAGTGTGAACTTTGATGATGAGGTTAGGGCTCTTCTAATCTTGTGTTCATTGCCAGAAAGCTGGAATAGCTTGGTCATGGCTGTAGGTAACTCTGTCTTTGGTTGGTGGTATTCCAGAGGAGGCATGGACAGGTAAAAAGGTAAACTACTCATTTCTGAAAACGTTTGGTTGTGAAGCATTTGTCCATATTGATAAAGAAAATAGAACAAAGCTTGAAGCTAAATCCAAGAAATGTACCTTTATTGGATATGGGGTTGATGATTTTGGTTATCGTTTATGGGATTATGAAAATCACAAAATCATTAGAAGTAGAGATGTCATATTCAATGAAAAGGTCATGTATAAATATCGGTTGCAGGGAAAGAAACAGGAAAAGGAAAACACATAGTACACAGTACTTGATGAAATTACAGAAAATGAAGTTCCAAAGGTGCCATAAAATCAAGAACAACAACAAGTGCCTGAAACTCCTGCAACTGCAAGAAGATCTACCAGGTTAAGTAGACTCCCTGAACGATACTCTCCTTCAATGTATTATTTGTTGATGACTGATGCTGGTGAACCAAAATGTTATGAAGAAACAATGCAGGTGGAAACTAGAAAGAAGTGGGAGCAATGCATGAATGAGGAGATGGACTCATTGGTAGGAAACCAGACTTGGGATTTGGTTCAGTTGCCTGCTGGTAAAAGAGCATTGCAGAACAAATGGATTTACAGGTTGAAGGAAGAAGAAGGAGGCAAGAAGCGGTACAAGGCCAGACTTGTTGTAAAGGGGTTTGTACAGAATAAAGGTATAGATTTTGATGAAATATTTTCTCATGTTGTTAAGATGACTTCAATTAGGACTATCTTAAGTCTAGTGGTGGTAGAAGATTTGCATCTTGAACAATTAGATGTAAAAACAACCTTTCTCCATGGGGATTTGGAAGAAGAGATATATATGCAGCAGCCAAAAGGGTATGAGGTCAAAGGTAAGGAGAACTTGGTATGCAGGTTGAAAAAGAGTTTGTATGGCTTGAAGCAAGCTCCAAGGCAGTGGTATTTAAAATTTGGCAGGTTTATGACATAACAAGGTTATAGTAGATGTCATTCTGACCACTGTGTTTATTTCAAGAAGCTAGACAATGAAAGATATATTATCTTGTTATTGTATGTGGATGACATGCTTGTTGCAGGGTCTAACATCCAGGATATAAATGTACTCAAAAGGAAGCTAGCTAATTCATTTGCGATGAAGGATTTGGGTGATGCAAAGCAAATCCTTGGTATGAGAATAACGAGAGATAGGAAAAATCGCAAATTGACATTGTCTCAGAGTGAGTACATACAAAAGGTGTTGGAGAGGTTCAGAATGCAGAATGCAAAACCAATAAGTACACCTTTGGCCAGCCATTTCAATCTAAGTAAGGAAATGTGTCCCAAGACACAAGAAGAGACATATTACATGTCCAAGATTCCCTATCAATCAGCAGTTGGCAACTTGATGTATGCCATGGTGTGCACATGACCAGATATTGCACAAGCAGTGGGAGTTGTGAGCAGATATATGAACAATCTAGGTAAAGAACATTGGAAGGTAGTATAGTGGATTCTCAGGTATTTGAGAGGTACTGGCACTCAGGCATTATGTTTTGGAGGTTCAGACACTGTTCTACATGGATACGTTGATGCAGATATGGCAGGTGATAAGGATAGTAGGAGGAGCACCACAGGGTATGTGTTTACTGTAGGTGGAACAATAGTAAGTTGGATTTCGAAACTGCAAAAGGTTGTTGCACTTTCAACAACAGAAGCAGAGTATGCTGCTGTTATAGAGGCTAGTAAATAGATGATTTGGTTGCAGAGGTTTATGGAGGAATTGGGTAAGAAGCAGAAGGATAGCAGGTTGTACAGTGACAGCCAGAGTGCCATTCATCTTGCAAATAACTTAGCATTCCATTCCAGGACTAAACATATACAACTCAAGTACCATTTCATACGCTTTGTTCTAGAAGATGAACTGTTGAAGCTGGAAAAGATACACACTAGCCAAAATCCTGCAGACATGTTCACAAAGGTAGTGACCAGAGAGAAGCTGAGTTCCTGCTCGGTTTCAGTTGGCCTTCTGGCATGAAGGTGAAGATGAGAAAGTTACCAAGTCCAAGGTCCAGCAAGTGCAGCAGCGGTGGAGTTGTTGTGATCAATCTCCAAGTGGGAGATTGTTGGTTGTGGAGCCTGATCTCCAGATTCAGAGATATTATTATTCAGCCGTGTTTGTACCCCATCTTTATATGATATGTAAAAAGGATTGTACAATCACCCCAACGGGGGGGGGTGTGGGGGCCAGCGGTCCCTCGACGGGGGTTTGGGGGTGAAGCCCCCAAAGAAAATTTTTGGGGTTGTTTTACGGGCCCATGGTTTTGGGTAACCCGTGGTATTTTTCCATTGTATCTCCCTTATAAAAGAAAGACATTGTAATATGGCTAGGGTTGATGTATTAGGTTTTATGCATTGTAAAGATCTCTAAGATCAGAAAGAGAGACTGTGAGATAATGAAGAGGAAGTGCAGCGGTTGTGCTGCAGGTTGTATCCCTTCACTTTGCTGGACGAAATAATAATAAGGACTGGCAACTTCAGTGTGGACGTAGCCCAAGTTGGGTGAACCATGATATATCTATGTCTCTCTTGTAATGTGTGTGTGATTATATTTGCATTTATGTTTAATGTTATTGCTCTGCGATCCTGTTTTTCTAACAAATCAGGCTAGAGAGGGTGCATTAGTTGATACTCAATGGAAATCGGAGCTCAAACCCCCCACTACAGTCATGAAATCAGGTGGACTGAACCAGATCATTGAGTTGGCTCCTAAAATGTAGGGAACTGCATGGACTAAATTCATGCATGCATGCATTCATGGCCTCAATTCATGCATGGAGGGTGCACCAGATGGCTAATGAGGGATAGATGACAACTGAACACCACTAGGAGGTCAAAAACATCATCCAATACTAGGAAAAGGGAAATAATACTAAGGTGGACAAAGGTTGGAGTATTAATTATCCTAAAACCCCCCCTTATTCCAAACTTAGAAAACCTGGGCCCTGGTAACTGAGACCAAAGGTCACCCAAACAATAAAAAAACTATTAATGAAAGTAAGTAAATGGGGAAAACATCATGGAAACCCCCCCCTAAAAAATGAACAGCAGGGAACTCAAGTAGCCTTCACACTAAGCAGAGATCTGAGATAGGAAAATCTCTTCCGACTCAAAGAATTCTTAAAAATGTATGCAATCTACTCCTCTGAAGCGCAATGATGCAGTGTGATGGTCCTGTTGTGCACTAGTTCCCTGATGTAGTATGCGAACCTAAATATGTTTGGTTCTTTGCTTCTAAATTGAATCACTGGAGATCTTTATGGCACTTTGATTATCACAAAAAATACCATCTAAAGGAGAAGTGCGAATTCCAAACTCTGTAAATATGCCATGTAACCAAACTGCCTGCATAAATGCATTCACAACCCCTTTGTACTTTGCTTCTGTTGAGGAGAGTGCGAGTGTTTCTTGCTTCTTGCTTGACCAATAGATTGGTCCTGATCCCAACATGAACACGTAGCTTGAAGTAGATTTCTTGTCAGTGTTGTCTCCTTCCCAATCCGAGTCAGTAAAACCAACCAGATCTAATTGAGCACCAACAGAATAATTAATCCCAAACTCTTTTGTGCCCTCCACATAGTGCAAGATTCTCTTTGTTTCCTTCCAATGCAGCTCATGTGGCTCCTTCATGTACCTTTCCACAACACTAACAACATAAGATAGATCTGGTCTCGAATGTGTCAAGTACAATAAGCTACCAATCAACTGCCTGTACAAGGTGTTGTTAACCAAAGGAGTAGAACCACCTTCTTCCAATCTGATGCTATATAAGAAAGGAAAAGTTGATGCTTTGCAATCATCCATGTGGAAATTTTTGAGAAAGTCAGATGAATACCTAGACTATGAAACCATGATCGCTGAAGCTTTTTGAGTTAGTTCGAGGCCAATAAACTATTTCAATAGCCCTATATCTGTCATGGAGAAGGCTTTGTTGATGTTCTTCAATCCAATAAATGAACCATTGGTGATGAGCAAGTCATCCACATACAAAACTATCATAACAATAGGAAACCTCCCTTTTGGTGCATGTAGACATTGCAGTCAGATTTGCACCTTTCAAACTTCTACGACAGTAAGAAGGAATCCATTTTGGCATACCATGCCCTGGGGGATTGCTTGAGCCCATATAATGATTTTCTTAGTCTGCATACCAAGGATGGATCATCTGTGTACCCCTCAGAATGCTTCATGTATATATCTTCATCTAATTCACCATGCATGAAGGCACTCTTTACATCCATGTGATGTACCTCCCACTGTTTCGAAGCTACAATTTCCAAAACAAGTTTGACAGAGTCCATTCTCTCTACTGGAGCGAATGTCTCATTGTAGTCCAAGCCATGAACCTAAGAATACCCCTTGGAAACCAACTGAACTTTGTACTTGGTTGTAGATCCATTAGAAGCAAGTTTTGTTTTGTAGATCCACTTGCACTAGACTAGCTTTCTCCTTGGGGGAAGAGAGACAAGATCTTATCTCTCAATGTTCTATAGTGACTCATATTCTTAATCCATGGAATCTTTCCATCTTGGATCATGGCAAGCCTCTTTGAAGGACTGTGGATTAGACCATACCATCATGTAGCACCTCTCTGGGAGAAGTGGATCTGTATGACATAGTGCAAGGTTTGCATCTTAATGTTGAGATCTGGTTATTCTATGGTCAGATGGATCTCCAACTATGTTACCAACAACTTCAAGGACTTTTTGAGCCCATTTTGGCCTTGGATTGGGAGCAGGTCCTAGATCTGGATCTGGATCTTCATACTCAATATCAATATTTGATTCAACTTGGTCCTCATCTTCGGAATCTGAATGTGGATCATTAAAAGAGACATCATTCCGATCTTCATAAGGTGCAAATGGAGTAGGCATAGAGTATGGAAAAAAGTGAGAGAATTCATATTCCTTGGAGGAACGGTTTGCAACACCTTTCGCTATTAGATTCCTAGGTGAGATCTCTGCAATCTCAACTGTGTCAGGTCCAAAACAACTTTCCTTGGATAATATGTGTGTGTCATCTGATAAACAGATAACAAGTCTGCTGCCAAGTAAGGCACATACATAACATTTTTGAACTTTCCATGCTCCAGTTGTATTGTTCCCTTCCCTTCAGCAGATATCTATGAATTATCTCCCATGTGAATGCTAGGACCATCAGTGAGATCTAGAGAGGAAAAAGAGTCCCTAGAGAAAACCATGTGATTGGAGGCTCCAGAATCTATGAGGAAGGCTTGTGATTGTGAGAATCCATCCTTCAGTGCATGGCATCTCTCATGATCATCTGTCTCACTTCCAGAATCAGTCTTCCTTGCACCTTCTAGGAGGGCAATGTTGTGTTGTTCAAGAAGTTTGGTCATTTGATCTATCTTCGTCTTCATGCATGAAATATCTTAATGGTTTCCTTTCTTGCAATAGGTTCACTTTATCTTCTCAAACCTCTTTTGTTTATCCTTTTTGGAGGTGGAGGATCCTTCTGATGGATTAGGCTTCTCCTTTGGCTTGGATTCAGATTGAGTCTTATCCTTTCCCTTCTGATTCCCTTCATTTGCACTTTTGGATTCCCCAACCATAAGAGCCTGATTCTTGGAGGCTTTCATGGCTCCCATTTGAATCATTTTGTCTTGTTCTTGGATCAGGGATTCTGTGAATGCATCTAAAGAAGGCATTTTCCAATTGGGGATTGATAATATCCTAGAGTGGAAGGTAGACACAAATACAAAAAATTCAGGGCCAATCTTGCTTAGTATGGATAGCACCAACTGCTCATCCTTCTTGTCAATTCCACATTGTTTGCACTGCATAACAAAGGACTTGAACTTTGAAAATAATTGTTGTATGGTTTCAAAACTGCTGGGTTGAAGAGCAATTAATTCATTATCCAAAATGTGGCCTCTCAGCTCATCTTGCTTACCAAAGAGAGTTTCAATCTTCTGCCAAACCTCCCTCGATGTTTTCAATCCATCAAGATGGAAGAGCAAGTCTCTGGAGATGTGAATACACATAAAACCAAAAACCGCATCTAACTTGTTCAGGTACTTTGCCTTCTCAACACTGCCTGAGGTTCGAACTCCTTTCCCATTGTGACCCTGTAAAGACTCTTGTTGCGCAACACAATCTGCATATCTTCCCTCCAATCCAGATAATTGAAGGGTGTCAGGATTCTTAGTGTCAAAGGAGCATTCAAATTCTCCATCTGTAGTTACTGGAGCGAATGCAAATTGCTACTGTTGCTTTAAAAAATTCTCAAAATCTTGCAAAAAACTATCAAAATGAAGATAAACCAGTTCTGTTGAGCTCTGATACCATGTGAAATTCTGTAACACAACAGATCATTGAGCCTGGGAAAATCTCACAGTGAAAGAATTAGCAAGGAAGAAGAATTGCAGTGAAACCTAGCAAGAATTGAGCAATAAAATCAAACATGCAAAGAAACTTAGATGTGCATCAAAACTGGTGTCATATTCCATTGATCTGTATAGTAAAAATAATATAGTACAATTGAGAGAATTCGATTATCCAGGAGGTACTTGAATCCATGTCAGTCTAGCATAACAATTGTCCCCACTATAGTGCTCTGATGGTACCAAACTCAACTGAATGTCAGTGAACTGAAGCTACTATCAGTTAACTGATCATGAAGGGTGCATTAGTGAGTTTAACATGCAAATCAGGCTAGAGAGGGCGCATTAGTTAACAATCAGTGGCAATCGAAGCTGAAACCCCCCATTACAGTCATGAACTCAGGTGGACTGAACTAGACCACTGAGTTAGCTCCTAAAATGTAGGGAACTAACTCTGCAAAGCCTAAATTCATGCATGCATGGCCTAAATTCATGCATGGAGGGTGCATCAAGTGGCTAATGAGGCCTAGATGACAATTGAACACCACTAGGGGGTCAACAACATCATCCAATACTAGGAAAAGGAAAATAATACTAAGGTGGACATAGGTTGGAGTATTAATTATCCTAACACAAAGACTCTCTAACTGTTTGGGGGCTCACTTTACATAAAAAATTTGATGCAGTGGTATTCATTATGACCTTTTCTGATTTGGAATAATTTATTGAACACCAAATTACAAACTTTGGAAAATGTGGGGTTTGTTCTAAACAAAAGTGACTGAGAGTTGACCCTAAGACATTTAAAAACCCTAACCCCTTTGACTCTAGTTGTTTTATCTTCTCTTTGAAGTAAGAAATGGTCCCTATAGACATGATTGTATCATGGGTATTATCCTCCCTATCAAATAACTTTCTCCTTCTAGTCCAAGTATTTACACAAGGTCAACGATCTCTGAATCTGCTCCCTTTAGAAAGACAAGGAGGAATTTTAGTCTCTGATGGTTACCTGGTGGTGAAATCTTCTACGAGATTGACATTGGAGTTAACGATCTCAATTCTGGTAGTTGTTTGGTTCTTCTGTGTGTTGGCAGATTACTGGAAATGTTTCGTTTGAATTTGAAATAATAAAACAATTTCAAATGTCAAACCTCCTTTTGAATAACTTGGAAGTGGTTTCGAGGTATCAACTAGGCGGTTTCTTCCTTCACCTTTTGGAGTGTGAAATAGTTCTGGGGTTGCCACATATCCAAGCGGTATACGTTTCGCATTTTTTTCTCTCATTTAAACGACGTGCAACTTATGGGTGCGAAACACATACAAGCGTTTGATCTCTTTCGTGGAGATCTTATTCCGTCGTTGATCAAAGCCTTCTTAAAACCCGTCGGGCCCACTTCTGCCAGTGCCTTTTTAAAACTTCCTTACGATCATAGCCATTGGTCTTTGGTATTGTTCTTGTTTTAACTTCAAACTCTCTTTATTATCGCTCCTTGCTTTTATATTAAGGTCATACCACTTTGGTTGTATGATTTAACCATTCCACATACATTTTCCATTTGCATTTCTCGAAGTGAACTAATTACTAGCTCTTCTAGGAATGGAAATTTTCATGTGCCAACACTAATCTTGGACGACGAAAGGGAAGAAGATGTGCCAAGGTGAAGAAGGAAAAGGGTCAATATGATGTTGATGTGCTTGAGGTGGAGGGCTTTGACTCGAGGCACCGGGAGCATTGGAGACCACCATAATGGAAAAAAACCATACAGGTAACCCTATAGTGAATCTAGGAAGATTCAATGTAGTAATACAAGGGGGACCAATATTTCCAAAACAAGGGAAAATACGAGGATCCCTGTATAAAGGGGTTCCTTGATTAGCAGGTTCCATAAATATTTCCATGGATGCAAACTCAACATAGGGTTTGCTAAATCAAAGAGCACACATTACCAAAGTCCCTATAAGATAAAAACAAGCAAACACATCTCTTGTAACAAAGAGAAAGGAAGTAACAATCTTTTGGATACGAGAGATTAGGTTGTCAATGAAGAAATGAGAGATAGTTACCCACAACTACTCCATAATGGACTTCCAGAGGAGTAAGTACCAGACGCAACCAAGTACCCTCCTAAGGAACCAAAATCATGTGTTGTACGTCTGTATCAGGTACTGACAATACCACCACTGTAGTCACTTGGGAAGGTAACCTAGGAAAATCAACTAAGGCTACCACTTCACGCTTGGTGGTTGGGAGGAACGGTCATGGGAGAGGGATTCTGCGAATGGGCAGGGAACATGAGACAACTATCTTATACCTGAAGCAACTCTGATAGTGGTGTCACCTCAAGCACTTGCCACTGCTAATATTAATCCCTAACTTGCATAACCCCACCGAGAGAGAATGTCGGGGACTGGTCCAAGCACACTTCTCGACTTCTTCTACCGCTTGACTCTTGTATTAGAGGAGATTTCCCAACGAGCACTTCACGTTACTAATGGATTTTCTCTCATTAGTGTTCCTAGTTTTGTTTCAGTGGCCTTGGAGAATTTACTCTCCACCCTACAACCAAGGCCCTAAAATCCTAGACTTGTTGGTTTTCTATAAAAGAAAAATGTCTAATTGATTTTAGATTATATTCCTTATTCCTTTTTATTGTTGTTTATTGCTCAATAGGGTAAGCATAAGTGGACTAAATGGTGTTTTGACTCAACTCTAAACCATCCACCAAAAAATGAAATGCAAAGTTTTCATTCGATGAATGATAACTATGGTAAAGAAGAGAGTATTTTTCTTTCCCAAATGCATATACCCAATGCAAGAAACATGAACTACTCTTTGAATTCAAAAGATGATTTAATATATGATTCAAAGAAATTGTAGGATACACGATTCTTATCCCCCCCAATTTTTTTCTAAATCACAATTTACTTTGCTTCAAAATTCAAGCTCAAAAATTCCCCACCCACTAACTAGAATGCAATCACTTTTATTTTCCAATGCTTTCAACCATGCCAAAAACTAAACTCAAAAAGTAGAATGCAAACCTTTTTTCTTTTTTTCCAAGAACTTTGAATTGCAAAAAAGATTCTAAAAACTTCTTCTTTTTTCTTTCTTGATTGAAATGAAAGGAATAAATGACACCTACAAGAGTTCCACAATCAAAGAAGACGAATAAAACAAGCACTCAAACAATCAAAGAAGAGCTAAAAAGAAGCCAATCAAGGATATGTCTCCAACTCTTGCAATTTGCACACATAAATCCCAAGTTATCCAAAACTTGCAAACTCAAAGAAACCAAACAATGAAAAAGAGGTATTTTTGAAAATTTTTGTGTTCAATCCAAAGGAAATCATATAGTAAGGAAGAGTTAGACGTATAAGGCTACAAGATTCTGGACTTGTAAGGGATTGACAATTTCACCCAAAACAAAGACAAACAAAAATTTGAATGTAAAAATCCCAAACTATACTTTAAATTCCAAATGAATCAAGTAGGTCCCAAACACACCCAAACAAACATCAGGGGTGTTTGACTTAGTGTAACAGAGGTCTAAATGCCACTGAACACGAGAAATCAGATCAAGGAAGTGGTAAACTCGGCAAAGGATCAAGTTAGCCTAGGTTGGTTTCAAGCTGCCAAGGATTGATAAGGAATGAAATGGATATGAGAAGGATTAAAAAAGAAATCAAATGCCCAATATAGGAGCATACATAGCCTCTAATAGGCATTAAAGGATCACACAAAAAATATTGAAGCCAAGGACCAAGCAAAACCAAGCAAAAGACCCAAAAAATGCCCCAAACAAAGGATTATCACTCATGCTACCTCACAAACAGAGTGATAAAGAGAATTATAGTCCCCTAGTAGACTATAAGGGAGTGATAAAATGGAAATTATCGCTCCCTAGACAACTAGCAGGGAGTGATGAATTGGAATTATCGCTTTGTAGGCTTCTTAGGGGGGGTGATAAAGCCCTGAAAATTCAATAAAATGACAAACTTTGCTTAGATATGGGAATGGATGAGGTCTTAGGATCAAGATACTTCTCAATAATGATTGAAGAAGGTATAAACTCAAAATAATAAGCATACCTGAAGAGACTAAATCATCCAAACAAGTACCCAAAGGGGTAAAAAAACTAGGGAAAGTTCCCCAATATGGTCGCCAATTTTTGTTGTAGGAAATTCTCCCTATGAATAGGTAGAAATCCTCTTGGACATAAAGTGGTTCCCTAGGTTCCCTAATCCAACTCAGAAAGTAAACAAATGATACCTAACATCTCCTATATCTAGTTCGTACACAAGCAAACCAAACAAAAGAGGAGGGGAAGAGAGTTGATGGCCTACCTCTATCCAGATGTTTGTCCTAGTTGCTCCTTATTGATCCAACTCTTAGCTTCCAGATCCAAACTTGTGAGCCTACACATAGAAACAAAGAAAAAAACCCTCCAATGCACCAAGTGTATCAAACAATATCTAACTACCCATCAGTAGACATGTTCATACATCCATTAAAATAAACATGAAATGGGAGAATAGGCCAATTAGTTTATTAGATGGGAAGCTATAAAGAAACATGTACATAAGTATACCTGACTTTGTAGCAACATATCCTCCAAGATCTCCTTCAAAACAACTTTGAGAATCACAATACCATAAGGACCACCTCTCCAAGTTCTTCCTCCTCTGTTTCACTCTACAATTGAGCATAGTAAGGATACTCTCTTATTCCATCTTTTTCACCCAAGGATGACCCTCATTATATAGGGTTTGGAGGATCAACTGCTATAGAGAAAAGGATGGATCAAGGGAGGATATGATGGATCAAGGAGGATTAACCTCCTTGGAATGGAAAGGGAGGGATGATTCAAAGCATGGAACCCCCTATCCAAAATTTTATCAAAATCTTGCTCCTAGATCCATGCCCAAGTAGTTGGATCAAAATTATCGCTCCCCTAAAGAAGGCCACATAATGATAAAAAGGGAAATTATTGCTCCCCCAACAATGGGTGGTTGGAATTATCACTCCTTGGATGAGGGTGGGCGGGAGAGGCGATATTCTCCAAAAATGGGCAAAAATCAAGGTCTAAATGATGAGATTTCAACCTCCTAATGATGGATTTCTCTCCCCAACATGTATAGGGACCATAATAGGCTTTAGGTTTCCCTTTATAACACATCTAGGAAGCATAACAACGACATTTTCATGGTGATTAAACATACAACTCAAGGAGGACACATAAGTGTGACATTTTGAGGTGTAATAGTGTGATGAACTTGCAAAGCTTGTTGTTCCAACATGAGATCCAATGTCTATTACATGGAAATTTCTATAAATGTGGTACTATCTGGTGAAATGAATATTTGTCTTTGTTTTCTTGCTTGATTTCCTCCTTTGAATTTGATTGTATGGCCTAATATAACTTTTAAACTTGATCAAAAATAGAGGGTTGCACTTAATTAATGGGAACTAGCCATAAATATATATAATGCAGACTCTCTTTGGCCACTAGTAGAGGTGGGAAGCTATGTCCATTGAATGCATAAACATAGATCCCTTATTTTAACCAAATTTTAAAGTAGCTTTGAGTAGGGATTGTTTGTATATGAATTCCTTGAGAAGATTCATTACATGGTGGATTGGTTTGAGGTTCCACTTCCCCCTTGTTGGGTTCCCTACTATGAATTATATACCTAGTTTTTTTCTTGAAATGACCATGAAGAAGATATTATTTGGGCATGTGTAGAAGAAAGGTGAGGATACTATGATAAGCAAGAGTATGCTTATGGGGAACCATATAGTTGTAGCAACTTACATGAAATTTTCGCCTATTCAAATTCCTCTTAAGACTCTAAAGATCCACATGCATAATTTGTAGGGTTGAACAGGGACATGCAACATCTTCAGTTATGGGGAGATGATGATGGGTCCTTATTTTGAGATACTTTATGGGCATCATTTACCTCCTTCATTTCCCTTTTTGCTTATGTTGTTCCTTGTTATCCATCATGTTGTCACCTAAATAAAGACTAAATGCTGTGATGCATGCTTGATTATTTTTTGTGTTTTCAATAGATTTATACTAATCTAAAAGGAAAATGATGTGTTAGTTGGATTCTTTTCACCTTTGAGCACTAATGTTCGTTGTAAGGGTGTTGCTATAGAACAACCTACATAGTGCTATGAAACCTTATAATAAGTTGTAGAATGCGATAGTTGTAACTATAATGTTAAAGAGTCTTGTGATAGAGGAGGAGAAGACGCCGCAAAACCTTGAAAAAATGTTGTGATATCTTTGAACAATGCTATGAATATGATTCCATTCCTTCTCGCGTATGGACAAGGATGATTACATTGCTTGTTATCCATAATTTTTATGCTTGGATAAAGATTTAATGTTATGATGTATGCTTGATTTTTTTTTCTTGTTTTCAATAGATTTCTTGTAATGGCCAAGATCTAGTATTGATTTATCCATGCCATTTGCACCTTAACCCAAGATTTTAAGTGTTTTTACTTTTCCTTATGTTCAGATCTGGAAAGCGAATATTTTACTTCACAAATATTGGGTCTCATCCTAGATTTGACTCCTTTTTAGTAGACAAATATACATATTTGGGATGATTATCCAAGGGAGTAGATTCTTTGGTGTTTTCCTTCACTTGATCTAAATTAACTATAATAGTTAGTTCTTCATAGTCTTTGGTTTCCTTACGAAAATCATTACTAGAATCCTCTAATACATGGAAGGATTGAAATCTTCTTTGCTTATTTTGGCATATGTTGATCATTTTTTACTAGCCTTGAATTAAATGTAATTGTTCTTTTTTAGTATATTAGAGTCTATATGGTATCTCTATATAACAACTCTAAGGTATTGATGTATATGTTAACATCTATTTAAAAAAAAACATTACAACTAACACCCAACTAGTTTCAAGCATCGGTGAAGAGCCTTCCTAATCCTTGATAGTATAAGATCCATGTTGATTTGGATTTGGAATTGTGACATCCTCACATCACAAGTATAGGCATGATGTCAATAATTAATCGTTATAATGATTCCTAATTCACATAAAGAAAAAAAATGAAAGCTTTAATGTGGCATACCCACATTAATGATATCCATAAGGTAGTTACCACATGCAATAAGCCACATTAACACCAACCTTTATGACGATGCCACATGTCACGTGACATGTCAGCACCAACCATTAAGATAGTTCCATGTCATCAATAATAAATTTAAATGTGCCATGTGGCACATGCCATGTCAATACCCATTATGGCAATTGCACCACATGGCATGTGCCACATCAACATTAACTATCACGATGGTGCCATGTGTCATGTGTCATGTGGAATATAAAAAATTAGTTAGTGCATGGTAGACAAAATATTTTGTACTTTAAGTCATTCATATACTGAAATCCTACCAATGTTAATCCTTTTGTGCTCTATGTCATTAATAGAATGATTCCCTACCAATTCCTTACTTAAGGATTCAATAAAATTACGCCTTACCAATGCCTTCCTTAAGACGTAAATACATTGATTCCCTACCAATGCCTTCCTTTGGGTGTTGATAGACATAGTTGAGGCTTCCAAAGTCCCAAAAGAGTTCCTCTCAACAATAGGACAATGTTATGAATGTCGATAGTGTGTCAAAATTTACCCCCAAATTGAGTAGTTATTTGAATTGTCATCCATAACTTCAAACCGCCATAAGTTTGGAAATCTCCATGCACACAAGTTAAAATGTCAAACAATTTTCCATCCTCTCTATTACATAGTGATGTATGAACAAACTCATGAAAACTGTGAGGGAGGCCATGCAAACTACAACCATCATGAACATATTCAATTCATCAAGAAAGTTAGCAGGTTCAACATATGGATTTTTGAAGTCTTGGAGAAGCAACTATGGTTTGATTGATTAGACAAGGTTTATCTATGTGAATATTGAGATGGGTAAGATAAACTTAAGAAAAACTTTGAAAAAGGTGAGAAAGATAAATACTAAACTAAAGGGCCTGTCATAGAGAATGATCATGATGATGAGACATTAATGGATGGGTTAGAAAGCACAGGCAATAAAGAGTCAGGGGATTTTAATTATGATATGTTAGATGCCCATAGTGAATCATAAAGATGGTTAGAGAAAGTTTTAATGGATAGTGGCCGTATTGAAAAACTTCAAAAGAGGAAAATCCAACTGGATGATATTTCTAGGGATCGTGGTTATAAGAATTTAAATGCTAATATAACTGATAAGACATCCCATAATGGAAGTACCCTTTAGCAGGAATTGGTGTCTAAACCTTGTCTTCACACTCGAAATTTTTCCGAGGAGGATTAAATTGGTAGAGTTTTACAGAACATATCTATACTGGATGCTAATGAGAAAATGAAAAGTGACAAAGGTGATGATTAGGATACCATCCTTCAAAGAAAGAAGAGACATAAAAAAATTCTAAAGAATCGGTCTGATGTGGTAAGGATGTGCATCAATGAAGATATTAGGGTATCCCAGATCCTGGAGTATGTTAATATTACCTTGTGTGGTCGATTTCCTTGGAGAAGGATATCTAATCAAATTGGATTGAGAAAGTGTAGAGGCCTGTTTTGGGGTATGGACCAACTTTTAACATCATGTCTAAAGGTTGGATGATTTTTACTTTCTGGAAGGTAGAAAATGGAAAGAAAATCCTGAAGAGGAATTGGTTTTGGGGTGCTGGTTTCTTGACTTTGAATAAATGGCACCCACTCTTCGACTCATGAGCGGAGAAGTATTTTTTAAATCCTCTATGGATTAAATTTCCAGGGCTCCCTCTAGAGTTCTAGACTATGCATTTTTTATGAAAGTTGGTAATTTGTTGGGGAAAGATTTAAAAGTAGATGTGTATTTTGTGCAAAATTGTTTTAGATCTCTAGCAAGGGTTCTAGTGGAGGTATTTACTAAGGAGGGTTTGTGGGAATTTATGGAGATCGAATTGGATGGGGGAGTATTTGTACAAACTTTAGATTATGAAAATATTCCTTTAAGATGTTCCACATGTCACCAATACAAGCATATTGTAATGAATTGTTCGCGTCCTTTTATCAAGAAGGATTGGAGAAAGAAGGAGGGAGGTTAGGAAGGATAATGACAAGATTAAGAAGGATTGCTCATAGACTTCACAGAATCAACTCTTGAAAAATTAATCGTCATTGGACACTGTATTGAAGGATATAACTATAAAGAACAATATCTCAGAGCACAATTAAGTAAAGAACTAGTTCATATCACAAGAAGTGGATACCATAAATACTAGCCAACTTCGTACTTGATGGGATGATCAAAAGTGTAGATAGGAAGGCGATCTTCATCAGGGTTATCCTTTGGGAAGTGGTAAGTGCTTTTATTCCTCTAACCCTAACAATACTATCTCTTATAATTCAATACAAATTTTGGATTTAGGTACTAAAGAAAATATTGTTATAGAAAATTCAATTTCGGGGAAGGAAGAGATTGTTATTCTAAATGAGGAAATGGGAGAGAACTTGTCATTAGTGGGAATTGGGGAGATGGGTTCTCATGAGGACAGGGAATACCATAGAGGAAGCTGCCCATATAGACTTTGAACTAAAAATCCAGGACAATTTAAAGCTGGCGGTTTAGGGGAAAAACTTCCAAAGGGATCTTTATCTATTTCGGTTGGTCAAAAATCCTTTCTTCATAAGGCACGGTATCAAGCATTCTTAGAAGTCTTAAGAGGTAAACAATCCACACTTGTATGGGCCCTTAGAGGATGCAATCCCTAGACATGGATTTCTTAATTCTTGTTCTTTCATACAATGTGTGGGGGTTGGGAAGCTAGAGTAGGAGGATAGCCTTGTTTAGGTTGGTAGAAAAGGAAATACTGGATATACTTCTTTTGCAAGAGGCTATGGGGGCAGGGGATGTGTTGATTGTGGGGTTAAAAAATAATTTAAAAGATTGAGAGTTTATCTATGGATTCTATGGGATTAAGTGGAGTCTTAATTTCTGGATGGGATTCTTCCTTTTTGTTGGTCAATTCTTTCTCAATTTGTTATGGTCTATGCTCTGATATTCATAGTAAGAGTATGGGTCGAGCCTTTAGGTTTCTGAACCTATATGGGAAGTATAGTGATAAGTAGCAGTATTAGGTGAAAATGTTTAAGCACTTAGTGATTAGGGATGGGCCTTTGATAATTAGGGGGGACCTCAATTTTAAAATTAACAGAAGAGATATTTGGGGGGTTTCTGCGAGGGAAAAGAGGAATGCCAAATTCTTTTCATATCAAATTGAAGCTCAAAATATGATAGATGTGGAACCAACTATATTAAAACCTACTTGGCGTAACACCAAAAAAGGATCTGAGAGTGTTTTGAAGAGACTAGATTGCTTTTTGGTCTCAGAGACATTACTCCTTGGTTTTTATAGGGTTTTATCTTGGGTTGAATTGAGTGGTTGCTTTGATCATTGTACCCTATGTGGTTGATGGATGAAAATTAAATAAAAAAAATTCTTGAATAGTGCACTTCTTATGATGGCAACCTAAATACATTAGTAGGTGAACAATTTGTAGAAAATTAAAGAGAATGTTGAACTTTGGTTGTCATTGATGTCAACTAATGTCAACTAATGTCAAAGAGGATGTCAACTGATTCAGTTTCAGTCATTGATATCAACTAATGTCAAAGTGGATACAACATTCCTAAATAAGTTCGAAGAAGTGTATGCGCAAGATGGTGAAGGACATGGATGCCAGTGTGAATAAGTATATGTAGAAGTTGCATCCAGTTTGAAGGTGTGCGTCTATGGTTACAACATATAGATTCAGTTCAAAGAAGTACCAGTGCGGTAGTCAAGTCCACCAAGTCATACTCACTTAAGGTAAGATCCAAAGAATTGGTTGGACAATGTTACAAGTGCACAAGAATCCAAGGAGTTGGTTGAGCAAATAATATAAGTGTGCAAGCATGTTGAAAGAGGTATCTGGTATGCGCAAGCATTGCTTGGTTAATGTTCATAAGTGCGCAAGAAATAAGAAACAACAAATGGTTGGATAGTCCTGAAAGCACACAAGTTTATCCAATCAGAAGGTGATTTCAGTTAATGGAACGTGCACAAGATCCTAGAAGGGTACAATGGTTGAAGTGAGTCTATGAGAAAATTACACAACCAATGGTAATGCATGTACGCTAGTCCCACAAGTGATGGCAAGGAAAAGGTCAAAGTTCCACCAAGTAAAAGTTGGAGTATGCGCATATACCGTAAAACATTAATGCACCAAGTGCACATTACCCACAAGGGATGGTACAACAAGGTTCGTAGACTCATCAAGTTGAAGAGAAAGGATGCGCACATACCTCAAGAGCGCAAGGGTACACCACCAAGGTGTAAAGTCCCACTAAGTTGTGGACCATGAACGCGAAATACACACAAAGGATGACACATCAATAACACAAAATATGATACGTGGCAAAATCACAATCCGGTAAATATGGAAGAAGGGATTCCACGACCAACTTGTGGACATACAATCCGTACAGGACCTATATAAATAGAGATGCAATTTGGAGATTTGAAGCAAGCTTGATGGCGAGAGCATAAGATCTTCAAGTGTTTGTTTTAGTTTGATATTCAGGGCATCAAATGGATCGATAACATAAAAAAGGATCTAGCGAGGAGCCGAGAGCACACATGCAGCCGAATGCAGTTTTGATGGTGTGCAGTATGATGCCGTAGATATGTGATTGATGCACAAGCAATGAAATGAAGAAATATTGAAGTATACGCAGGTACGTGATGTTTTGAAGGACATTATTATAGATGACACACCAATAGTCACAGATGTTGAAAGACATAAGTGCAGAGACATAACCAAAATACATCAGATAATGTGAAAATGTCTAGCTGATGCATATAAGCAGAAGTGAAAGTGTGTGAAGTTGAGAAGTCCATCGGATATGTGATGAGAGAGAAGTAGCAGGATCCAACTTGTGAATCATGATGCATATGATATGAGACAAGTGATTTAAACCTAAAGGACAAATCGATTGATGCACGACATGCCGCAGATTGTCTAAAAGACTCTGGCACTTATTCAGAACGAACCCATCAGTAAGTGCCCAGTTCCATCTGTTACTAGTGCATTATTTCATAACATCAGACTATCAATTGAAATCACAATATCAGTTGGTGAAAGCAGTAGTGCCATAACAGAACATCATATCCTACCTTGTTGCAGACTACAGTATCAGTGAGCACACAGTACATGAAGTAAGACATTAGCAGAAGTGTGAATTGAGAGGAATGAGAAGTCAAGTGATGTATGCAGCTGAGTGACAGAGAATCGATTGCATACGTAGGAAGCACATAACATAACTATCTTCATAATATCATATGAGTGCGTGGAGTTGAATTTTAGTAAGTAAGAATCACATTTTGGATATCTGGGTGGCAGGATGGAACAAGGAGAAAGGGGGTTGTAGCCTACTTCCAATTGGTGCTGGAGAAACATAGGGAGTCGGTGCCTCCTTCAGTTTGAATCCTGTAAAACTAGGGGGGTCGGTGCCTCCTTGCAGTTCCTGCTGGTAAACACAGGAATTTGGTGCTTCCTTGAATGTATTCTTTCTCATTATAAAGAAGCATTCCGTGGTTTTCTCCTGATTGGGTTTCCATGTCAAAATTCCTGTGTTCTGTGTTCTTTGTCTTGGTGCATGAATAGATGATGTTTTATTTATTGATGCATAATTGAAGATAAGAATTAATTAAAGGCTAATATATTTAGGAAGGTAAAAATTGATGATAACTGCGCTATTATTGATTCACCCCCCTCTCAATATTAAATCAATTCCAACAATTGGTATCGGAGTGGGTGTCTTCAGTAACAGATTAACATTTGGAAGATAGATCATTGCATAGAAATGGATAAGCAGGAAGGCCTTTCCACCAATATGGCACCAAGGTTTCACGTCACCAATTATATTTTTTGGAAGGTTTGCATGGAATTTTATCTACAATCATTGGGAATAGATGTTTGGAAATCTATTGTCAGTGGCTATGATGTCCCAACAGTTGTGCCAGTTAATCCAACACAAAGGAGAATCTATGAAAGTAATGAAAAAGCCAAAATGCATTACTCTGTGGCTTGACATGTGATGAATTAATCAAGGTTATGAACTACGCATCATCTAAGGAAGTTTGGGACAAACTCAGAGGTATCTATGAAGGCGACGATAAGGTAAAGAAAACAAAATTGCAAAACTAACATGGGTAATTTGAATCAATGAGGATGAAAGATCAAGAGAACATTACATCTTACTTCTTAAGAGTAGATGAGATAGTCAATGCTATCAAGAGTCTCTAGGTCACACTAAACGAAGAATCAGTGGTGCAAAATATATTGAGGACTTTGCCTCAAAGATTCAATGCAAAGGTGTCTATGTTAGAATATTGAGCTAATATTGAAGACCTGACAAATGATAAGCTTCAAGGGATTCTCACTGCATATGAGATGAGAACTGAGAAGGAGCCTCCCCTTAGAAAGGAAGCCGCTTTTAAAGCCAGAAGAAACGATAAGCATGATCATGACAAAGACTGTTGTGATGAATCACATGATGAAGAATCAAACTTTGTCAATGTTGGGTATGCGTTATATTCTTTGAATATGTATTAGGGGGGTTGCGCCTTTCAGCGACGCGCCTGATGATTGGGGTCTATTTTATAATCAAGGTTAACAGATTATGGTATCGGATGCTACATAATACCTATATTGTATTGTGAGTGATTCATAATGAGTATGAGAAAATAAGAGGTGTGGCTCTAATTTTTGTTGGTTTTCTCGGTTAAGGGTTTCCAGGGTAAATATCTGTGTATTATGTGTGAATGTTGTGGTGTAATATCGGTTTTGCTTAAAATAATATGTAAGCTTTGCTTCTCTACACAGGTTTAAAACTTACAGTCAAGAAGTTGAAAAGAGGATGGGGTAAGTACAAAAACAAGTTTCCCTTAAAATGCTTCAGATGTGGAGGATTAAATCACTATGCCTCAAAGTGTCCCTTCAAGGAAAATGAAGACAGTGACATTGATGATGTTGAATATAATTGTCATTGATGCCAAAATTATTCATTAATGACAAAGGATATGATGATATGGAATATATGATGATGTGGCATGAGTGATAAGTATGCAAATCCACCTGATGGTGTTCTAGTACCTCAATTATGTCATTATTACAATTTATCCTAATTATAGAAAGATTTGTCAGTTTGGAGAAATTCTGGAAATTGACTAAGTGTTGGAAAATTGGTCCAAATGGCCTCAGGAAAATGCCCGCCATACCTCATAAAAGAATGATAAAAAGTATCTGAAAATATCAGGCTATACCTTGTTGAATAGGATATCTGACCATGGTATCATTTCTCCAAAAGAGTGTTTTATGACAAATTTATAGGTTTGATAAAACAAGGGTTCATGCAGTTTTACTAGTTGGGAACCCAACTCAATAAAATGCTCGCCCAGGTCAGAGGATGATGAATATGGAGATGAAACCAATTTTGATGAGCTCAATTAGATGGATACTATTGTCTGGTATCATATTTTCAGTGATTTGGTGAAATAAAGATTCACCTTGAAAATTGAAAGATTTGGCTAAGTCATAAATTCTTCTTGCAAAACTGTCTAAGTAGCCTCAGAAAAATGCCCGCCACCTCCTGTATTTTATTGATTAACTAAATCTGAGGATATAGGAATGTAGAGTGTTGGTTTATGCATATAACCATGTGATTATTTTTTGAAATAAATAAATGAGGGTGAATATATTGGTCTGCCAAAAGTGGCCTCTGGCTTGATTTGTACTGCTCCAGTAAAATGCCTGCCAAGGAGAGAGAATGAGGTTTCAGAGGATGAAATTGGCTTGGATGGAATCAACATATTGTCCCTTATGCTATGAATGCTTCATATTTCCAATATGGTGAAAATAAAAATCACCTCATGTTGACTTAGGGTTTGATAAAATTGTCTAAGTGTTAAATCAGGGGTTTAAGAGGCCATTTTCAAATGCCCGCCAGATGCTCTCCTTGTGTTAATAAATTAAATAAATTAAATAAGTTATATGGATCTATTCCTTGTTGAAGTGTCCATCCATTCACGTTCTCAGTTTTCCCTCTGGTGGTCACACGTGCGAAAAAATGACCTTCCAAGTTGAAGAAAAATCATGTCCACACAGTGTATGAGTATGCCCGCACATAGCTTAAAAATATATACTAACAAGTTTTTCAAATTCCCACACAAGCCAGAGATTTAAATAAAGATTTCCCAGCCAGTTAATTGAACAAAGATTAAATAAATAGAGACATAAAAAAAACAGAGTTTATTATTTAATATATTTGAAGAGACACGATTGTGAAAAGACACAAAGTTCAGATTGAAGAGATGCATCTATTAAAGAATGAGATACATAATATATAAACAGGTATTTGAATTGGAAGGAAGATGTCTCTGCAGTCCATATTGAAGGAGCAGCAAGAATAGACAGAGATCAATGAAATGAAGTGACAGAATTGAAGATATAAAGAAGATTTGGAAACCTGATAAAACAAATAAGGGAGGTTGGGAGGTGCAAGGACATGATGCAAGCTTGTAGGGGGTTGTAGCCTCCTTCCAATTGCTGCTGGAAAACAAGGTGTTGGTGCATACTTCAGGTGTAGCTGAAAATTTGGGTGTTGGTGCATCCAACAAGTTGGTGCTTGCAAACTATTTGTAAATATAATTTTGCAGTAATAGAAAGTATTGGTGGTTTTCCCAATTGGGTTTCCACGATAAAATTGCGTGTTTTTTTTTCATTGTTGATTATGTTTTAAAGTGATAAAAATTTAAAAATATAGCTTAATACTGATTCACCCCCCCTCTCAGTATTACTTTATATTCCAATAGATGAGGAATCTAGGTCGTATGATTGGAAAACTGCACACTTAGAACACAAACCTGGAAATAAAAGAAGGATTCAAAAACAAAGGATGAGTCTGTACACCGAGGAAGGAAGCAATGCATCTAAAGTAAGCGATAGCAACAAAGAACCTAAAGAAGTAATCTTCATGGCCCAGGTGGTAGAAGAAAGCAAAGATGAAAGGAATACGAACAATTCGAAGAACACTCTAGTTGCCCAAAGCAAGCCATGGTCACTAGAAAAACACTTCTTTAGTGGATCGTTTAAAACACCTCCTAAGCCAGTTGCAACTCCAAAGCCTGTAGTAGAGGTCAAGACTGACAGTCAATCCGATGATAATGAAGATACTGTAGATATTGACTGGGAAGGTGAATTGATTAGCGCCATGTATGACTTGAAGAATTAAAAGAAGAAGAATAAAATATTGCAGGAACAACTGTCAAAGTATGAAGAACATGACAGACCGTGTCAAGAATCCATTGTCACATAAATTCATGAAAAAGTGACGAGTTATGAAATTCAATTGAGTTGCGCACAAGACAAGGTGGAATTAATTGAGAAAGAGAGATTTGCACTAAAATATTCTTTGGAAGAATTGGTGCAGAAAATTAGGATGTTGACGAGTCAACTTGAGGAAAAGGACAGAGAAATATCTTGCTTAGAAGACAAGCCGATTGAGATAAAGGGAAAGAAACAAGTTCGTATTGCAAGCAACAATACTATTTGCACACAATCAGAAGTTGACAAGGAAGAATCTGAAGATGAACTACAAAACAAGTTAAAAGAAAGCACATCAATGTTGAACATAATTCTGAAGGATCAGAAACCACCAAAAGACAAAAACAGGTCTTGGTTATGCAAAGATACCTAGGAAGGTCTGCGATAGAGAACATTGTTCAAATCACGTTAAGTCCTTAAGGTATGATGATTCTTTCAACTTTAGATCTTTTCAATTTCCTAATTAAAGAAGGATCAATAAGGTGAGGTGCACAAGATGCAATTACTTTGGCCATATTGGAAAATACTGTCAAACTGTGAGATGCTTTGCATGTGATGGTTTTGGACATAAGGTCATGTACTGTCGAAGAGTAGTGAATTATCTCGATGACGAATTATTGTGCAAAGGTAATTGCATTCAAAAGGACTGTAGTAAAAAATATCCGGTGCAGAATCAAAAAAGAAATGCACACAATAAGACTTGGATAAGGAGATCTCCTAAGAAGTGTGCTGAAGATGCAAACAATCCAAGCGCAACAAGCAATTGCTGCCTCCGAGGCTAGTCCTATAAGGACTATGAGAAACCCTTGAATTCAACACGATGCATATTAAGGAATTCAAGGGCATGTTAGTTAGGTGTGTGGTTAGAATGTATCTATGGTTAAGATGACTTTCACAAGTATTCATTATGTTCGCACGAGGTATGTGATGTCGCAGAAAAGGGAAAATTGAATTGCATACATTAAGTGGTTGAAGATTTACACTACAGATGATATGTTACAGAACATAGAGTATCAGTTTGAATTCAGTAGTACAGATACAAGAAGAAAATATTTTCAGGAAGAATCAAACATTGCTTAAAGACATGAGACTATACAAAATGGAGCCTTTTCATTATATTCAAAATTGAGTATGATTACAAAATGCATCAGTCGGGACTCCATGTCAAGGCCAAAAATGGCATATACAATAAGAGAGAAAATGTGGAAAATTTGAAAAGGCGCTAAAGCATTCTATAGCCGCAATTCGAGGTTAATCTCTGTGTCTAATTGGTTTGTAAGGCGAAGCTCCAAATCCATTGGTACCAGTGCAGTACATTCAGAAGAAGAGCACAGAGGAAGAAGCTGCAGGGTTGCAGACGACGATGGTTCAACATGCTGAGGTCGAAGACAAGGCAACTCATTTAGGATTTGTTGATGTTGACATTCCAGATTATCCACACGACGAGTCAAGCGAATCAATTGCTTAGAATGACAGTAATTCACCTGTGACTGAGAGTATTGATGAAGAAATTGTTTTTCCTCCATTTGTTGTTGCCAGGACTAGTGAGTCTAGACAGCAAGGCGCAAATTCTCAAGATATGTGGTCATTCTATGATAAAAGGAAGCCATTGGAAGGAAGACGAAGAACTAGAAGATCAGACAACAATGCGACACAAAAGAATAGGAGTGCAAGAGATAGTGAACCAGACATTGTTTGAAATTTTTTTATAGAAATTAAAGGAATACGTTCACGTGCATGAAATTAATTTGATGATATATGCTTTCAATGTCGCACAAGTAAAGGAAGGTGGTGGAGTTTCCAAAACTAAATGTTGGATTTAATGATTTTTTTGGAAATGGTACAAAAGGACGGAAATTCAATTCATTGCATCCTATGATGGATAATGTTTCCCAAAATGTTCGAGTACAGAAGTGACATATCTTTGTTGCCACACGAATTGAGTGTCATGTCCATTTTCATGCCTAGTCGACCGATAAATGAAAAACATTCCATATCTTTCGTTTTCATTGCAAGGGATACAACAACATTAAATGCGACAAGGTCCTATGACAGTGTAGTAAAAATGCGATAGATAAAGCAATCATGCGCATGAAGTGTAATACAAAAGCAGTAGAAGACTGATAGGAAGTCTGTATGGATCACTATGCAAGGAATAATGGAGTGTTGTGACAGCAACATGAAATCAAGATGAAGAAATAATTCAATGTCTGTTTCAAGAAATCAATCAAAGGTAATTATGAAAGGACATCAGTGCATAATTACAACAGAGGAATGAAGCATATAGACATGGGGAGTCATCCCTAAAGTTTGAAGAGGTTGAGGCCAACGCAAAACCAAGTAACAAAATAATATACATGGCACAAGTGATGGCACATTTTTTCCATTGATGTCAAAGGGGGAGAAATACATGAAGCTGTTAGGCATGAAGCTTAAGTCAACAGAAATAGTTGAAGCAAGGAGAGATGCATGAAGCTAATAGGACTGAAGTATAATACATGGAGTTGGTTGCACAAGTAATGAATGCAACAAAATATTCAACAAAGGAACAACATAGAGATACAATAGATGAAGCATAGAAACATAGCAGACGTGAAAGAGCGTGAAGCAAATCAATTGGAGAAATGGATTGCAAATGATTGAATATATGGTTTGTGCAAAAGGAACATAAAGCAACATGGTTCGTGCAGAAGTAGTAGAATAATTGACAACATATAGCGCAATAGCCAAAATCCCAAAGAATTCAGGGGGAGCATATACACAGTGGGAGCACTGCAACAGAGTACAGATGAAGCATACAGTTCAAAGAAGATTATGCATAGTTTCATAAGGTGTTGACATCAATGCCAAAGGGGGATATTGTTGAACTTTGGTTGTCATTGATGTAAACTAATGTCAAAGAGGAGGTCAACTGATTTAGTTTGAGTCATTGATATCAACTGATGTCAAAGTGGATACAACATTCCTACAAAAGTGTGAAGAAGTATATGGGAACAACTTTGAAGAAGTGTCTACACAAGATGGTGAAGGACATGGATGCCATTGTGAAGAAGTATATCTAGAAGTTGCATCTAATATGAAGGTGGACGTCTATGGATACATCATGTATATTTAGTTCAAAGAAATACTAGCGTAGCAGTAAAGTCCACCAAGTCATACTCATTCAAGGTAGCAGCCCAAGAATTGGTTGGATAGTGGTACAAGTGCAAAAGCAGCCAAGGAGTTGGTTGAGAAAATAATATAGGTGTGCAAGCATGTTGAAAGAGGTCTCTGGTATGCATAAGCATTGCTTGGTTAAAGCTAGGAAGTGTGCATGCAGTAAGAAACAACAAATGGTTGGACAGTCCTGAAAGCGTGCAAGTTTATCCAATCATAATATGCTTTTAGTTAGTGGAACGCGTGCAAGATCCTAGAAGGGTACAATGGTTGAAGTGAGTCTATGAGCAAATTCCACATCCAATGGTACAGCAGATGTGCTAGTCCCACAAGCGATGACAAGGAAAAGGTCAAAGTTACACCAAGTATAAGTTGGATTATGCACAAATACCGTAAAGCATTAATGCACTGAGTGCGCATTACCCACAAGGGATGGTACAACAAGGGTCGTAGACTCATCAAGTTGAAGAGAAAGGATGCGCACACACATCAAGAGCACAAGGGTACACCAACAAGGTGTAAAGTACCACTAAGTTGTGGACCATGAAGGCACAAGACACACAAAGGATGACACATCAATAGCACATAAGATGACATGTGGCAAAAGCACAATCCGTGAAATATGGAAGAAGGGATTCCATGACCAACTTGTGGACATACAATCCATGTAGGACCTGTATAAATAAAGATGCAAGTTGGAGATTTGAAGCAAGCTTGATGGCGAGAGCATAAGAGATTCAAGTGTTTGTTGTAGTTTGATATTCAGGGCATCAAAGGGCTCGAGAACAGAACATAATGATGTAGCAAGGATTCGAGAGCACACATGCAGTAGGATGCAGTTTGGATGGTGTGCAATATGATGTCGTAGATCTGTGACTAATGTGAAAGTACTAAAAGGAAGAAATATTGAAGTATGCACAGGTGCGTGATGTTTTGAAGGTCATAATTATAGATGGCATGCCAATAGTCACAAATGTTGAAAGACATAAGCATAGAGACATAACCAAAATACATCAGATAACACGCATATGTCTAGTTGATGCATATAAGCATAAGTGAAAGTGTGTGAAGTTGAGAAGTCCATCTGATGTGCGACGTCAAAGCAGTAGCAGAATCCAGCGAGTGCATCATGAGTTTCATGATGCAGATGATCTGAGACAAGTGTGTTAAACTGAAAGGATGAATATACTGATGCACAACATGTCACAGATTATCTAAAAGACTGTGGAACTTATACAAACAAACCCATTAGTAAGTGTTATCACTCCAGGAGTCTTTCCCTGACTGTGAAGGGAATGAGCCTGGTAACTTAACTATTCTTGTAATGGTTCACTCAATAATGAGTGTGGGGTTGGATCAAGATGAATATCTAACTAAATGGACTGTATATTCAAGGTTGTCTATGGATATCAAACACTACCAGGCCTTCAAGAGATGCAATCAGACAGGTTGTGTATCAAGTAGAACAAAAACTAATCACCTAAACCAGATCATACATATATAAAACAATAAGTATGATGGGTCTAGAAACTAGTAAAACAACTTATGATCCTTTGCCAAATAATCAGATAGTGAGATGATAGTCACTTATGGATTATATAAGCACAGACAGAGAATTTCATTCAACTCATAAGCATAAATAGATAAGAGAGAAGAAATCTGATCACATCAATGAAAGAAGCTGCAAGTTTAATATATTAAGAAAAGGTATATGTTTACAGTAGCAGCATAGTAGAACTCAAAATCCAACCCCTGTTCTACATGAGTCATAGGATTTATAGCCTTTACAAAAACGTTCAAGAACTTGAAGAACTGGATCGAATATGCTAAAAATAGAAAATCAAAACCGTTTTCAATAAACTAGGAAAAATCCTCTTTAATTTGGCAAAACTGTTGAAAAATGGGGCTCAGAGATGGGTTCGATTCTCCCAATATGTGACACCTGTAGGAAAACTGAGAGATTTTATTGTTCTCTGACGTGTTAGGCACAAAAACCTCCGAGCGTTTTGCAAAATAATTCTCCAGTCACTAGGAATCATCATTTTAAAATGATGACTCTGCACAGTAAAAACGCCATTAATTTGGCCAAACTGCTGAAAAAAGGGGCTCAGAGATGGGTTCAGTTCTCCAAATCTGTGATACCTGTATATAAACCGAAAGATGTTATTGTATATTGATTTGTTGTGAGCAAAAACCTATCTCAGATCATTGAGATTCGTTTTCATTTGCCCAAGATCTGCATTTCAAAAACAGATGTCAAACAGGAAAATCCTGAGATTCGAAAATTAGGGCTCAGAGATGGATTCGATTCTCTCAATCTGCAACACCTGTAGGAAAACAAAGAGAGTTTATTGTCCTCTGACATGTTAGGAACAAAAAACTCTGAGCATTTTGAAAAATGATTCTCCAGTTTCCCAGAATCATCATTTGAAAATGATGACCTTTCACAGTAAAAACGCCAATTTTTTCAGTAAATATCCTCGCCTCCAACTTGATAGTTTTCATGTTTTCGATAGCTGCAGAAAAACTCCAAAGGCTGATGGATCAGGTCGAAACTGCCACTTGGAGGACATAGGTTGAAACTGCCACCTGGAGGACAGATCGTTCTTTTTCCAAAAATAGACAAGAAGCTTCATCTTCTCCACCTTGCTGGCACCTTTAAATCTGGAACAGAACCTTGATCATGATGCCTTTAATTATTATATAACATTATAAACCACCCTTGAGGTGTTTGGATCAGTAAAAATCAGATCTGTGCAAAAATGGTAACATTATGTCCATTTTTTTAGCTTTCGGTGGCTAGGAAAGCCAAAGTCTGAATCTGTAAGCTACCGAAAGCTCTTCTTTCGGTGGATAATGAGCAATTGCCTTGTCCGCCTAAGCCACTGAAACTGTTCCACGATACTTGACACGTGCCTTTCCTTTTGGTAGCTGAAGAGTTTTGTCTTCCATTCCGTAAGCTACCGAAAGCTGGGTTTTCGGTAGCTAATGAACCATCGCTAGGTCCGCCTAAGCTACCGAAACCTTAATTTTCTTTTGAAGAAAAAATGATATCCAATGTTGTTGCAAACGCTATTACATACCTCAAATGTTTATAAAAATGAAGAATTTAAAGATTTCCTATCACTACATAAAATAGATTTGATAAATTTTATTGGGGAGATAACAGTAAGTGCCCAGTTCCATATGTTACTAGTGCATTATTTTAGAACAATAGACTATCAATTGAAAGCACAATATCATTTGGTGAAATCAGCAGTGCCATGAAAGAACGACAGATCATACCTCAACGTAGACTGCAGTATCAACGAGCACACAATACATGAAGTAAGACATCAACATAAGTGTGAATTGAGAGGAATGAGAAGTCAAGTGATGTATGAAACTTAGTGATAGAGAATCGATTGCATACGAAGGAAGCACACAACAAAATTATCTTCAGAAGATCAGATGAGTGCACGGAGTTGAAGTTCAGTAATTCGGAATCATATTTTGGATATCTGGGCAGCAAAACAGGGCAAGGAGAAAGGGGGTTGTAGCCTCCTTCCAGTTGGTGTTGGAGAAACACATGGAGTCAATGCTTCCTTTAGGTTGAAGCCTGTAAAACTAGGGGGTCGGTACCTCCTTCTAGTTGGTGCGCTTGGTAAACATAGGAAGTTGGTGCTTCCTTGAATGTATTCTTTCTCATTATAAAGAAGCATTCTGTGGTTTTCTCCCGATTGGGTTTCCATGTCAAAGATCCCATGTTCTGTGTTCTTTATCTTGGTGCATGAATGGATGAATGTTTTATTTATTGATGCACAACTGAAGATAAGAATTAAGTAAATGATATTTTGATTAAGAAGGTAAAAATTGTTGATAACTACGCTAATACTAATTCACCCCCCCTCTTAGTATTAAATCGATTCCAACAGAGAAAACTATTCCTTGGGTGGCTAATCGCAAACTTCAACAAATTCAACAGTTGGAGGAAGTTGAAAAGGATATTTAGGGGTTATTCTAGGATAATAGATCATGTCGTTTTGATGAGGAGGAGACTATAAAATTGAGATATCTCAAGGATAAGAAGAACTCCTTGTTGAAGGATAAATGAGAAGTTTGGACACTTAAAAGCAGAGCTTTGTGGATTGAAGGAGGAGATGAAAATACAAAATTCTTTCATCACTATGCTAATTATAGAAAGAACAAAAATTCAATTTGGGAAATGAAAGTGCATACTTTAAAGAGTTTTTCAAAGTGCTCAAAGTTTTGAATCTAACAGAAATCATCTTAGTAGAAGTTTTTTCCACAAATGGTTACAACTAAAGATAATCAGGCTTTCTACAAGGAAATTACAGAGGAAGAATTATCAAAAGTAATGGCATCCTTTAAAAATAATACGATTCTGGGACTGGATGATTAGACCATTGAGTTCAATAGAGGCTTTTATGAAACGCTTGCTCCATATTTGTTTCGAGTGGTAGAAGAAATCATATGCTTAGGAAAAGTACTTGGATCTATGTATGCTACTTTTTTGGCTTTGATACCTAAACCTGATAAAGTTAAATCCTTTGTTGATTTTTGACTGATTTATTTGCATATAATGTTTACAAGATATTTTCAAAAATCATAGCTGTTAGGTTAAAATTTATCTTATCGAGGGTTATTTCTATAGAAAAATAAGTTTTTTTGAATGGCAGGTTTATCCATGAGGCAGTTGGTACAACTCAAGAAACCTTGCACTCAATAAGACAGAGAAGAATTCCCTCTGTGGTCATGCAAATAGATTTGGCTAAGGCTTACGATAGATGCAGTTGGTTGTATTTAAGATTGATCCTAATTCATATTGGCTTTGAGGTACAAACATTAACTAGATTACGGGAGTTGTTAATTCAACATCTATTACTGTATTGGTAAATGGAGTAGCCTCCAAGGTTTTCAAACCAGAACAAGGATTACGACAAGGTTTTCCCTTATCACCGTATCTATTTTTGCTGATTGTAGAAGGGTTAAGTAGAGCGTTGATAGAAGCAAAAATAGATGGTCGGATTAAAGGTATAAAGGTAGGCAGGTTAATTTATCTAACTCACTTACTAATTGTTGATGATCTTTTTGCTAGAGGCTCGTTGCAAGAGTTAAGAGAGTTTTATAATACCTTAAATCTATTTTACAAAACGACTGGCATGGAAGTAAATGCATAGAAGTCAATGATCAGTTGTAATGATTTAGAGGATGATCTCATTGATCAAATTGTCCAGTTATTTCAATTCTCACAGATAGAACTAAATGAAGATCTGAAATACGTAGGGTATATACTAAAACCAAATGGTTATGTTTGTAAGGATTGGCAATGGCTTATCAATAAAGTTGTGAGGATAATTCATTTTTGGTGTCATAGATGGCTGTCTAGGGGAGGTTGATTGACTTACATGTTTACATGTAAGTCAATAAAGTACTAGATTAAAGTTGTTTTAGAGGTCATTCATGTTTCCATGTGTTTCTTAGCTAATACTATGAAAATAGTACTTGATAAAATCATAAGCATTTATATTGATTTTCTTTGGAAGGGGAAGAAGGATGGGACTGGTCTGCATTTGGCTCAGTGGCAACATATTTCATTGCTTTTTCATAAAGGAGGCGGGGAGTTTAAAAAGATACATGATTTCAGTAGTGCTTTGGCTTCAAAAAACGTTTGGAACCTAATTACTAAAACCAGGTTATCGCAGAATGTTGTACACGAGAAATATATAGATCCTTTATCTATAGTGGATTGGATTAGAAATCCTTTGAAATCTTAAAAAAAAATGCTCAAATCACTGGAAAGCTATTGTTTTAGCTTTTCCTTTAATTGGTAATAGCTTGGCGTGGAAGGTGGGGAACAATGAATAGGTCATTGTAGGTAGGGATGGTATTATGGGTTGTAATAAGTCGGTCTTCCTATCAGAGGAGGTGAATCAAAGTATCAATCTTCATAACATATTTTACTTAAATCAGGTCGCGGAGGAGGCAATTTTGACTAGTTGGCAACAAGGCTGGAAGAGTGCAGAGCAGTTAAACTTAAGAGGTATATGAAATTTCAGTGGGAGGGATATATTAATGAATTACATAATGGATTCATTAGAATTCAGAATGATAATGATAGTCTCACGTGGGCTCAAAATTCAGATTTGGGGCATTATTCGGTGAGTTAGGGTTATGATGTTTTGACCAAGAAGGATTACCGGGAGGAGAGATGGTGATGGAAGCAGATTTGGAGAGTTAAAGCATCAAAGTAAAATAATCTTTTTATGTGGCTTTCCCTGAGGCCAAAAGTACCTACCTGGGATTATCTACAGAAGCTTCAATTTCCTTGTCCATGGATATGTTATCTATGCAAAAATAGCAAAGAAGACGTAACTCATCTTTTTTCTACTTGTCCTTATGCCAAATAAGTTTGGACTAATGTTGGCGATTGGCTTGGGATTAATGATATTTGGGTGGGGGATTCGATGGAAGATGGTCTTCTAAATTGGTATCAGAAATTAGTTCTAAAAAAGCATAGGTCAGTCCCCTTCCTAACCATATGGAGTATTTGGCTGGAGAGAAATGCAAGGATTTTTTATGACAAGCACTCACCCACATTTCAAATTCCTACTGAAATTTGTGCCCTTGCTAAAGATTATACATTGCATGATAAATACAAGAATTGAAAGGCTTTGAGGCATCTTGTATTGATCGGTTGAAACCTTGGACTTTTTTCGATGGGGCATATTAGAAGGATTCTCAAAAAGGCGGGATGGGTGGGATTATCTACTTACGGGATTATCATTTTACACAGATCATGGCTAATGTGGGGCCTGGAAGCAACAATGGAGCTGAGCTATTGGCCTTATGTGTTGTTATGAGGGTGGCACATCGCACAGGGATTAGCAATATTTAGATACATGGTGACTCTTAGCTTGTCATTAATTGGATGGATGATTCTCTTTCCATAGAAGCCATCAACATTAGAAATTTGGCCTTAGATCTAAAGAAAGATAGTAGTCTTTTCACATGATCACTTTCAAGAACATCTACAAAGAACAAAACTTCATGTTAGACAAGCTGTCAAAGATGGGATTAACAAAAGACCGAGATATAATTAATGTACAAGTCTTTGAACAAGGTAAACATGTGGAAGAGCTCAATTATTCAATGTTTATGATATTTTGATTTTTGCAGGTGCTCTTTGTTGGTGGATAATAGTGCAAGTGTTTTTTCAGTGCTCTTTGTGTTTCACAAATATGTCAACAAGAGATTTTGTTTCATAGGAGTGAACATGTTTTAATTGCTCGTCTTGAAATCTCTTTTATGACAATCAAGACATTGGGATTTTGAGGATCAGACTTTTTAGACTAATGTTATTGATCTAGCTTTGGGTACTTCATTTGGAGACAGAGCACAAGAGGAGATACTAACTACAATTTTGGGTACAATTTTGTGCTACAGGTAGATCTATGACTGTAGTATCCAACTTTACCCTTTAGGGAACATATAAGGATTTGGAAAGTTCGTAATGTTCATTGAAATTTAATTGTTCTCTTTTGACTTGTTTCAGAGCTTAAGACTGACAATGATGTATTTGATGCTCATCATGGTACAATGATTTCTCCAACTTGGTTTTGAGAATCATTCTCAGACTGAAGTCTTGCTCGGGTACAACATTTTCATTTGAGGTTGATTATGTATACAACGATCTTTGTGTATTTTATATGCTTTTTGAACATCTTGACTATAGCAATCAGTTTCATTGAGGAACAAAGCCAAATTTGGGTACAATGTTTTGCTAGGAGCTATGACTGTAGTACCCAGTTTGCTCATTGGGGAATAGACCTCGAATTTGTTTTTTGTGTTATTGGCAGAAGAACATTTTTGTACCTTGGTTATGAGGACCATTCTCAAACTGAAGTCTTGCTTGAGTTCAATATTTTCATTTGAGGCTGATTTTGAGGAAAAGGTCTTAAAAGAATGCTTGTTGAATTTTATATCAATGCATATCTAGTAGTTACTGTCTCAGAGATATCACTGAATATATTGACTTTGAGGAACTGAGCTTTAAGTGCTAAGTTTGATATTATGCCTATGTAATTGGGCTAAAGTGACTTTCACACTTTTGTAATATTTGGTTGATTTAGCTTATGTGATTGATAAACAATCCATAGTTAAATGATGAAGTGCTCAACACTTATGATAAATGTACTTTTAATTCAAACTTGAATAAAAAAAAGCAAAATTTTTCCAAAAATATATATTATATATATACACATATACACACTTATATTTTTATAATATTTATATACTTAAAAAATATTTATTTAATGTTTTTAATTCATATAAAATTAAAAACGTCATAATTCTAAATAAATAAATGTTACAATCATTTTAATATAAAATTAAAATATACCCATGTAAAGCAAAATCCCACTATAAAGATGCGTATACTAAAGACATATAATAATACTTTGCAATTACAAACATTCTTAAAGCAAAGTATCTTTAAATGTAATTGCTTAAATAACAAGTTTGGAATCCAAGAAAATAATAAATGTATAATATGATATTTTCTTGAAGATACCATTTTTATATGATAACATAAAGTAACTTATTTTACTTAAAAACCAATTATAAATGTTTGTAATTTGGCTTTGACAAGACATGAATGGCTTATTCTATGATGGATGAACCTAAAGATGACATCTCAAATATGATATGAAAAAGTTAACACTTATCACTTTTATTAAAAAATAAAATTTTAATTATTATTTTTAAATAAATAATAATAAAAATAATAATTTATTTTTAAGGTTATAATCAAGTTAGATGTCAATTAGGTGTATGAGATCTTTTATTGTTTGTGAAATAAAAGATCTTTTTTGTGCACTAATGTAATTGCTAAAGTTTATAAAAGTGTATATATTCTACCCCTCCAAATTTGTACCTATAATCTTTTAGAAAAAAACACATATTCATAATTATTAAACTCACTCAATCTATCTAAATAAATAATGTATTTTTAATACTTTGAATGAATATTGCATTCATCGTATCATAATCGAAAAATAATATATTACTTTAATATATTTCATAATAATATTCTATGATAAGATAAATCTAAAAAATGACATTTTAAATATGATATAAAAGATATAATAAAATGAAAGTAGTCAATTTAAAAAAAAAAATACAAAATTATA
This sequence comes from Larix kaempferi, assembly GCA_027924585.1. Classification (NCBI taxonomy): domain Eukaryota; kingdom Viridiplantae; phylum Streptophyta; class Pinopsida; order Pinales; family Pinaceae; genus Larix; species Larix kaempferi. Next base: position 13,305,112 of record BSBM01000017.1, on the reverse strand, counting down.
TATAAATATTAAATTCTCAATGTTTTGGGTGAACACTTTATATCATACTATGGAATAAATAATATATAATATACACAAACAAATAAATAATATACATAGAGAAATGAGTAGATTATGACTAAATATTTATAAAATTATATTCAAAGGAAGAAAGTTTATTATTGCTTTATTAAAAAGACAAGCAAGAGGACATGTTTTCTTAATGGAATTATATTCATAGTAGGAAAGTTTATTATTACTTTATTAAAAGAAAACCAAGAGGACATGTTTTCTTGATAAAATTAATTTATATGGTTGATGTATACAACCATCTTGACCCATGTGGATTGGAATTGGTGGCTAATAAAGTGTGTCAGAGAATTTTATAACATACCTTATTGAAATATAAAAACAATCCATAAATGAATTTGGTAAAATGGGGTTGATTCCAAGGGTCAAGGAAATTTTTAATATTCATCCTTTTTACTTATAACTATTAAAATATATAAATTAAAGTTGGTATATTCAGCACATCTAAGACATTCATCATTAGAAAAATCCATTCAACGTTGGAAGATATAAAGTTGATATATTCTCTTTATCTCCTTTTTGTTATCATTTTCTTCAACATATTATTTGATCATTGTAAGCCGTTATATTTATTATTGATGATTAGTTCAAGCATCTTTTAAAGTTGATGGCCTATATAATTATGAATCATTGAAAGAAAAACGCTTGTCCAATATGTGGTACACATACTTGCTCTTTAGTTTTCTATATCCCACTTTATCTTTTTATATATATATATATATATCAAATAAATGTAAATAATAAAATAAAATTTGAATTAAAAAAGAGAAGAATAACTTATTTATTTAATTAATAATAATAAATTATATTTAACAAATATTTCATATTAATTTATATTTATAAAAAAATATTCATAAACTTAATACATGGCCTCTTCTAAAAAACAGTTAATTATCACATGTTCTTTTCAACTAAGAATTTATAACTCACCACTTAATTGTGGGCATTTTCTCATTAACTATTTATAATTGGATTTATATTAATAAATAGATATAAATGTTATTTCAACTCTTAGAGTGCTCAAATAAACATAATGTTGATCATTCTTAAGATCTTACATTTCTAATGTATTCATTATTTTGATTAAAAAGACTTCGTCATTTTGGCATAAGATATTTTTTTGTTAGTGTGTGTATCATGTTTATATTATTCATCAATGTATATATCATTTTTTCCATGACCTTAGTTTTCTTAAAAAAAATTGGTTGCCTTTTTAATATCGCCTAGGATTATATCAATTGTATCAAAGTACAAATCAATTTGAATTAATGGCTATAGATCAATCTTTAGGCAATAACACATTAAATGTTTATTGTAGGAGATTTAAGTAAAATAATTACAAATTCTTTCAATAACTCATTAGACCATCATTCCCTAATCCTCAATACAGTTCTTAATACCAGCAAACACCAGCCAACGTAACTTTGGACGCAAAGCCACTTGTGGATGTTTAATTTGTCATTCAAAATGATGTAGAGAGAAAGAAGAAGAAATGTATCACTACCTTACCCAAATATTGAACAAGTTTAAACTCTTACCTCTACCTTTGGTGTGTATGATTCAATCATATAATGTTCATACTCTATTCAAGGTACAAGTCAATCTTGAAATCTCCCCATTCAAGAGAAATATAAATATCAAAGTGTTGTATGGAATATAGATCTAACAAATAGAGGTATATTTTACACTAAATTGGTTTTAAACTCGTAAAATATTGTCTTTACAAAATGCCAGCTAATCACACTTTGTTCCTGGGAATTACAAAACATATGGTATGAGGATGAATGATGATTACACTTAGTGGAAATAAGTGTGTCAGTGAAGAGACCAAATAGTACAAGATTACATAAATGAATTTCAGAACCTTATGGTGTGACTTAATACTTGAGAATTTGAATGCAACAATATCCTCAAATTTAATAGTTTCTTACATTATTACTTTTAGACAAATATGAATTCTTGAACTCTTTGGGATATTTGGAGCGACGATTTTTGAAGGAGGTTTTCTAGGGTTTCGAGGATTGCAGGTCTGGTTTCTACAGTGGACATGAGGGTTCTACTTACAATCATCACTCAACTGACTGTCTAGCTGCTTGTGGCCTGGTAGGTATATTCAGATGTGTTTTTTCTCTCCACTGTGGAGTTTTTGTGTGAGCGGGGGGTTTTTTATATGATGGATTGTCAGTATAATCTCGTGTGACTCAAGATTCCAACTCAGTATATGTTGTATTCTTCAACTTGAGCACAATTTTTTCGGTAGTTGTGCGTTGTTCTCTCTAGTTTCCAGCGTCGGAATCAGGTGTTGTGGGGTTGTCGTTTTTCCCTGTGCTGGGAGTCATTTTGGTGGCTTATTGGCCGGCGCCGGTGAAGGGTTGTTTTTCGGTGGTTCTTGGGGGTATTGACCTTTTTACTGTTACCAACAAGAGAAGTTTTTTTGGGTCTTCGGCGTGTGAGTTGCCGCTTCCTCAGGTTTTACTGGGACATTTAACCTATCTGGTGGGGCATTGTGGTGGATCTGGTGGAATATCTCCCAAGTACCCATCAACTTCCATTTTCAAGCACATTTCGGGGCCGTTTTACCTACTGGTCGACTAAAACTATCCTTCTACAGGGACCCTATTCTGGATTTTTTGTGTATACCTCTAATTGTCAACATCATTGGTGTGGTAGTTTGGGGTCTGACTGTCAGCATCATTTTAGGGTTTAAATTATATTGGGTCGGTGGAGGTGGGTTCCACTTGGATCACTTTGAGGGACAGGTGGCGGTGATTCATCACAAAACATGGACATGAGTGATCACACAAACCCTATTGTGGTCGTTCATTCCCCGTCTCCAACGGACTTATGGATTGAGGAAAACGACCTTTTGAAGCCGGACGAGTTCTATCAGGAAATGCTAAAAGGCAAGAGGCCCTTAGTGCCAGGTGGTGAGCCTTCCTCTTTTGAGGACAACCACGTATCCAAAAAAGGGAAGCCTTCCTCTTTTGATTTCTAAACATAAAGTAACTCTAAAGATATTAAAGATATGAAAATTAGTGGGCTATCTCTTCATTCTTGGATATTTATTGGCAAAATACATAGATTGTATTAAATTTCAATGCATATATTGGTCTTATGCAATATCGTATAGAAAATAATGAATACTTTTCCTTTCAAAGGTGGTAGGATTCAGGGGAGGGGGGAATTCTTTATGGGCATGATGGAAATCTAGAACTGATCAAGTATGCTTGGGGGTTGGGGAGAACAACCAACAACCAAGCATAAATCCACACTCTTTATCTTAGGATCCCTATTCTTTGTTCTCAAAAAATTAATTCAATGATGATCTTTGGAGACTCCTCCTTAGTCATTGGCCTCGTTAGGGAGTAAAGGGACACTAGTGGATCAATCCTATATCCTATGTTACAAAGAATATATGGTCTCCTAGCCTCTTTCAATTCAATCCTTTTCTTTCAAGTTAAAAGGGATAATTATAACAATGCAAACCTAATAGCAAACCAAGTGACATACTTGGACAAAGGAGTGTTGGTTAAAAATGGGGGAACCCTCAAAATATTTTCGATACATTAGTCTCATATCTGTTGGAATATTCTAACCATCTCATCTTGGTTTTGCATGCTTTTCATGCATGCATGCAATGCATGCATTCCATGCATGCATCTTGCATGCATTCCATGCAATGGTAGGTGAGTCTCCTAGCACCTAGTCCTTATCCCCCCCCTAGAGCTTAACTTTGGCCATCATTAGCCCTCTTATCAACTCAGAGCGCCTTGGTTACATCACCGAAGTCCAAAGGCACCCTCATAAATGATTTTAGGAGTCAGTATAGTTGGTTCCATGATTTGGGGCACCTTGTCTCCTTGATTGCTCAGTTAACTGACTGTTACACCTAGTTTCACTGCTACTGAGTGTAGGAGCGCCCTATTTACCACTGTCAGTCAGTTATGCGCCTCCTTGGATTCTCCTTCCCTAATTTCTAGCCCCAATGACTCAGCCATGCACCAGTCCACCTCAGTTGACTAGCCATTCATCATCGATGGCCACTAGACCTTATCAAGATATGGTTCCAATGCAAACTAAGCCTGCCACTTGAGGTGAATTCGAATCCTATTAGAGGCTATCAAATTCATTCTATTGTAACATCTTTTTATTTCCGGCTTATTATTGAAGAATGTATCAACAACAATTTTTTATCTGTGTTTCAGTTTATGAGTGATTTGATCAGTGTTTCTTCCTAAATTCTTCTTAGTTAAAACATTGTGAAATTAGTGAGGTTTGTTCAAGATTAGTGATCTATCCTGTGGAATTTCACATGGCATCAGAGCTTTTGAGAGCTTATGTTGAGCAGCTGCTTTCATTAGTGCACCAGAAGCCTCTGGATTTCCATAGCAAATCCTGGTGCCATTGCATTGAATCCATGGGATAAATCCTTTGGAGTCTAGGCAGGTGTTAAGGATCCATATAAAGTGCCTATTGTCCTAAAGCAGTGCTCAGTAGATTTAGTAACAATCCTCCAAATATATTTTCCATTGTTTTTGTAGGTTATTCCATCATCAGAAGCACATTCAATCACCAACAATGGATCTATTCTCAATTCCCAAGCTCACTCCCTTCAATTTCTTTGAATGGAAGGATCAAATGGAGATCTTCATGCGCAACAAAGGTCTCTACAAGGTGTTAAAGGGTTTTGAATTCGAACCAAATGGTGCATCAAAGAAAGCCAACTACTTGAACAAGCCATGGATTAAAGCCATTGGACATTTTTTCAAGAATATTTATACTACACCATTGAGGAATGATCCACACTTGTGAAGGGACCTATAAAAACCCTAGCAAAACAGGCAGACAAGAAAACGTCCATGGGTGCAAAACAATCACCAGAACGCGTAATGAAAACAACTTCTCGGTCCATGAGCATACCTCGCTACGGTGTTGAACTCTTATGGGATACATGTGAAGGGTCACACTTTATAACCGCCCATTGAACTCTTCTTTACATATACATGTACAAGTCATTATTAAAGAACATTTTTTTTAAGATAGTATCCATGGGGATTTGAACTTGTGACCTTACATTTACAACTTCTCATCTCATTTACTCATTACTAATTGCTCTGCCCCCCATGGGATAATGAACTTTTTTTTAAAGAGGAACTTGGGAGGAGAATTGTGCAATGCAATTTTCAAGCTCCATCGAAGTCTAAATTAGAGTAGAAGACTGTGTTAATTCATTTGCTAAATTCTTTCATGGTTGACTTGTGAGTATTTTTTTATGAATGTGTATTCAATAAAATTATATGTGTTGTCACATATCTTTTTGTTGCATAGTAAAATTGATGACTGTAGATTATAAGTTTGTCAATTTTTATAAATGTAATAAATTTGAGACTGTAGATGAATAAGAATGTGTTTGTTTTTCTTTTTCTTTTTTCCTCGAATAGTTTCATTGCATTTCATTTTATTATTATTAATAATTCATTTTTCAATTTAATTTTAGCATTCAAACCGAACAATACATAATATTGAAAATACAAAAAATAAAACTCCAAAACTAGATATCTTAAAATTGATAGCCAACACTGCAAGTTGTAGGAATCATAATTAAGGGTAGAAATTTTGATGTGAACATTTCTAATTGGTGAATTAACTTGAACGTTTACGATGGAAATTTTTCCATGTCAACACATTGCGTAAGGAAGGGCTCAACCTTATATGGTTGTAGTTATCAAGCTAACAAATTTCATCATGATTTTAAAATATGATATATGTTATGATTTCAGGACACATACTTAGTAGATCCAACAATCCAACCAATCATGTAGGATTGAAACAATTATATTAGGGGCCTTTTAGTTATCTTGTGGTGCCTTTAGCACTAGAATATGACAACAAGCTAGTCTCTTACTTGGCTAGAAAAATATGCATTTCATTTGACTAGACATATCCATGATTTCCCTAGAATCTTAGAAAACATTATATCTGAATAAAACTTAGATGTGTCTACCTAAGTTTAAAAACATATCATATCTTATATAAAAACTATTTGTTTGTTGAATAATACGATGTGCATTTGTTTATTGAATATCTGATATGCATACATAGTTTTTAAGTTATTCCCATTGAAATTTCTCAACAAATCATTCTTATGGTTCTAAAACATGCAATGAATACCATTCATAATTGGGAAGGATTCAAGGAGTCGTTCCTTGATAAATTTGAGGGCTATAAAAAAAAGGGTCATTTGTCTTGCAACTTTCCCAAATAAAATTGCATTTGAAAGATAAAGATAAATATATTGACACTAATTTCCACACTATGTACCTTTGAATTTCTACAAATAAAATTACCCCACCTGAGCTAACTTTGGAATTTTACCTAAACTCCTTAGATCCTACTACGGGTTTGCTTATAAATAGAGAAGATTCAAAATATAACTTTAGAGGGATATTTTGATACAGCAATCAAGGTTAGAAGGGATATGTAATGTTTGTGGGACACCCTTGCTCTCAATACTAAACTATTGTGAGTGTTCACCTTGAATGATTCAAAGAAGGATTTGATTTTTTTTTTAAACATGTTGCTATTGCAATACTTGAAATAAAAGAAATGTAGATAAATTTAAACAAATTATCTAATGAGTTGATGAATTTGCAAAGGAAGGTTGAAGAAAGTCCCTTTAAAAAAAAACTTCATATAGTAGGTATTTGAGTAATTTTATTAGGATAAAGAACAATACTCATGTTGCCCCTAAAGTTGAACTTGCAATAGCTAATAAGTGCATTCAATTGAGTGGAGTGGTTATGGAGTATGGGTGTTAGTTGCACAAAGAATAACATAGTTAAAGGGATTACTCTAAATTCTTGAATGCTTTGGACATCTTCACTCAGTTGGGAAATAATGCCAAATTCAATAAAAAATTCTAACTATTATGCTTTGGACATCTTTACTCAGTTGGGGAATAATGTCAAATTCAATTAAAAATTCTAACTATTATGATTCAATGGTCTCCTTGGCATATGTTAATGCTTTATGGGGCAACTTTATGCTTCTAAACAATGAAGTTTTCAAAGGGGAAGGGTCTAGCCAAGTAGTAGAAGAAAAGTATGGAGAACAAGATCCAATCAAATATTTCCTTTTGAAACCAATTAAGTGTTCAAGAAACTTCCTACCATATATAAACAAATGTGCCCAAGCCAAAAAAAAATTATCCTTGAAATGAAATCAACTTATTGAAAATAATTCAAACACCATCATAATCTCTAATATTACCATAAATCTAGTATATGATGATTATTTCGGCATAAAAAATTTAAATGGTTGCATGTTTTTTTTCCCATCCCAATTTTTTGGGAGGTGCTTATGAATGAGAACCTAGAGATACTAATGATGATGGATTGTTCTCCTCTCTTTATCACCCTAGTGAATTAGTGCTAGTGTTGTTAAAGATTCAACTCCCTCGTACAATTTTCTAATCGATTTGAAAGAAGAGGAGTTTGAAATTCAATTCATGGATAAAGAAAGTTTGACTAAGTCTGAATTTTCCGTGTAAGTCTGAATTGAGGCAATGTAAGAAGGAACAAGTTTTAGAATCAATATAATCTATCTCCTTATTTGATTGCCTTAAGTTTAAACATCATCAATAATTTTGGGAAAGAAACACAATATCTTGTAAGGAATGTGATGCTTCCATTTACGACCGAAATTTTAAGCACTCTTTCCTTTAGTGAACCATATAGTTGAAGCAACTTACATGATAGTTTTGTCTATTCAAATTTCTCTTAAACTCAGAAGATCCATGTGCATAAGTTGTAGGGTTGCATAGGGACATGCAACATCTTCAGTCAAGGGGAGGTGATGGCTCCCTATTTTGGGACACTTTATGGAAATCATATACCTCTTTCCTTTACCTTTTTCTTATGGTATTCCTTGTTATCCATCATTTTGTCGCCCAAATAAATACTAAATTTTAAGATGTACGCTTGATTATTTTTTATGTTTTCAATAAATTTCTATTAATTTAAAAAGAAAATGATATCTTACCTGAATTTGTTTTTCCCTTTAAGCATTAATGTTGGTAATTGTAAGAGTGTTGCAAGAAAACAACCTACAAGGTTTTATAAAACCTTATAATAAGTTTTAGAATTCTATAGTCATACACTAATAGTGTCTGAAGAGTCTCATGACATAGGAAGGAAAGGTGCCACAACACCTTGAAAAAGTGTTGTGAAATATTTGAATGATGCTATGAAATATCATTCCACTCCTTCTCCTGTATGGACAAGGATAATTCCATTCCTTGTTATCCATCATTTTTTTGATTAGATATAGATTGGATGCTATGATGTATGCTTGTTTGCTTTTCTTTGTTTTCAATAGATTTCTATTGAATCTAAAATGAAAATGATATGTTAATTGGACTTGTTTTGGCCTTTAGGCATTAATGTTGTCCATAAGAGTGTTGCTACAAAACAACCTATAAGCTACTATAGAACCTTACAATAAGTTATAGAATGTTACATGATACATATAGTGTTAAAGAGTCTCATGGTAGAGGAAAGGGCTTGGCAAAGTTAATCTTACAATTTTAACGAGATGGATTCTTGTGATGGCTAAGATCTAATATTGATTTATCCATGTGATTTGCACCTTAACTTAGGATTTTAGAACCTTATAATAAGTTGTAGAATGTTACATTCATACATATAGTGTTAAAGAGTCTCATGGTAGAGGGAAGGGCTTGGCAAAGTTAATGCTCACAATTCTAATGAGATGAATTCTTGTAATGGCTAAGATCTAGTATTTGATTTATCCATGTCATTTGCACCTTAACTTAGTATTTTAAGGGTTTGGGATTTTCCATATGTTCAAATTTAGCAAGTAAATATTTTTCTTCACAAACATTGCGTCTCATCCTATATTTGCCACTCCTTTTTAGTAGAGAAATATGCATCTATGAGATGATTATACAAAATTAATGCTCACAATTCTAATGAGATGGATTCTTGTAATCGCTAAGATCTAGTATTGATTTATCCATGTCATTTGCACGATTTGGGATTTTCCTTATGTTCAAATTTGGCAAGTGAATATTTTTCTTCACAAACATTGGTTCTCAACTAACAAGAAGGACATTTTTTTAACAAAAAGAGAAAAGGGAAGGGAAGAATGTCAAGTATCTTTGTTTCAGTTTTATGAGTGATTTGATCAGTGTTTCTTCCTAAATTATTCTTAGTTAAAACAATGTGAAATTAGTAAGGTTTGTTCAATCTTAGTGATCTATCCTGTGGAATTTCACATGGTATCAGATCTTTTGAGAGCTTATGTTGAGCAACTACTTTCATTAGTGCACCAGAAGCCTCTGGATATCCATACCAAATCCTGGTGCCATTGCATTGAAGCCATTGGAGAAATCCTTTGGAGTCTAGCCAAGTGTTAAGGATCCATATAAAGTGCCTATTGTCCTAAATCAGTGCTTAGTAGATTCAGTAACAATCCTCCAAATATATTTCCATTATTTTTGTAGGTTATTCCATCATCAGAAGCGCAGTCAATCACCAACAATGGATCTATTCTCAATTCCCAAGCTCACTCCCTTCAATTTCTTTGAATGGAAGGATCAAATGGAGATCTTCATGCGCAATAGAGGTCTCTACAGGGTGTTAAAGGGTGTTGAAGTTGAACCAAATGGTGCATCAGAGAAAGCCAAGTACTTGAACAAGCTAGGGTTTTTAGTATTTTTCAAGAATTTAATCCATGGTTGAGAAAGAATGTCGTAAAAGTATTAAGACTTTGAGAACTGATAATGGTGGGGGGGTAATTCATTAAGAAATAATTTAATGCATGTTTATCTCAGCATGGTATTCAACATCAAAAGAGTGTTCCTTATACACCTCAACAAAATGGGGTAGCTGAAAGAAAGAATAGAACTTTGGTTGAAATGGCTAGATGTATGCTTTATTCTAAAGGATTGCATAACCATTTTTGGGATGAAGCTATTTGTTGTGATAACTATATATTGAATAGAGTCCTTCATAAAGCAGTTTTGCAGGTTACTCCTGAAGAAAAATGGAATGGAAAGAAACATGATATTAGTAACTTTAATGTTTTTGGAAGTGAATGTTGGGCTCATATCCCAGATGAAAAATGGAAAAAGTTAGAACCCAAGTCTCACAAGTGTATTTTCATTGTTTATTGTGAGGAATCCAAAGCGTACAAGTTGTTTGATCCATCTACTCAAGGTGTCATCATTAGGAGATATGTTCACTTCAATGAAGTCTCTCCTCCTCTTGAGTCCGTTGAGCCTCACGTTACCTTGAATTTTCCTTCGCCTTCCTTCACCTTCCGTTACTCCTATCTATGTTACTCCTTCCACACCTTTTGTGCCTATTATTGATCCTAGTTCTCCTTCTTATTCAAGTGCTCCTCCTTAATGTTATGAAGATACTAGTGTGGTTCCTACGACTACTTTTATTCCTCTTTGGGCCCATAAAACTCTTGAATCTGTAGGTTCTCAGATTATAAGTTTGTCAATTTTTATAAATGTAATACATTTGAGACTGTAGACGAATAGGAATGTGTTTGTTTTCTTTTTTGTTTTTTCCTTGAATAGTTTCATTGCATTTCATTTTTTTATTATTAATCATTCATTTTTTCAATTTAATTTTAGCATTCAAACCCAACAATACATAATATTGAAAATACAAAAAATAAAACTAAAAAACTAGAAACCTTAAAATTTATATCCAACAGTGCAAGTTGTAGGAATCATATTTAAGGGTAGAAATTTTGATGTGAGCATTTCTACTTGGTGAATTAACTTGAACGTTAACGATGGAAATTTTTCCATGTCAACACATTGCGTAAGGAAGGGCTCACCCTTATATGGTTGTAGTTATCAAGCTAACAAATTTCATCATGATTTTAAAATATGATATATGTTATGATTTAGGTGTTGTATTTTGCGACCATATTCCCATAAATTTTCATTTAAGAAAATACTTCAAATGTTAATATTGAAAGAAATATGTCCCCCAGTACCAGAAGGATCTATTGATGAGTATATCTAAATATAGAGAACCATTATTAATTCAAAATAACACTCAAACTTCAATGATTTTAAGACACGTACCTAGTAGATCCAACGAACGAACCAATCATGTAGGATTGCAACAATGACACTATGATGATACTAGGGGCCTTTTAGTTATCTTGTGGTGCCTTTCGCTCTAGAATATGACGATAAGCTAGTCTCTTACTTGGATAGAAAAATATGCACTTCGTTTGGCTAGACGTATCCATGATTTCTCCATAATCTTAGAAAACATTATGTCTAGATAAAACCTAGATGTGTCTACCTAGGCTTAACAAAATATCAAATCCTATATAAAAACTATTTATTTGTTGAATATATGATATGCAATTGTTTATTGAATATCTGATATGCATACATAGTTTTCAAGTTGTTCCCTTTGAAATTTCTCAACAAAGCATTCTTATGGTTCTAAAACATGCCAATGAATACCATTCATAATTGGCGAGGATTCAAGGAGTCATTCCTTGATAAATTTGAAGGCTTTAAAAAAGGGTCTTTTTTTTAAAACTTTCCAAAATAAAATTGCATTTGAAAGATAAATATAAGGATATTGACACTAATTTCCACATTATGTACCTTTGAATTTCTACAAATAAAATTCCCCCACCTGAGCTAACTTTGGAATTTTATCTAAACTCCTTAGATCCTACTACGAGTTTGCTTATAAATAGAGAAGATTCAAAACATAACTTTAGAGGGATATTTTGCTAAAGCAATCAAGGTTAGAAGGGATATGTAATGTTTGTGGGACACCCTTGCTCTCAATACTAAACTATTGTGAGTGTTCACCTTGAATGATTCAAAGAAGGATTTGATTTTTTTTTAAACATGTTGCTATTGCAATCCTTGAAATAAACGAAATTTAGAGAAATTTAAAGAAATTATCCAATGACTTGGTCAATTTGCAAAGGAAGGTTGAAGAGAGTTCCTTTAAAAATAAAAAAAAACTTCATATAGTAGGTATTTGAGTAATTTTATTAGGCTAAAGAACAATACTCACTTTGCCCCTAAAGTTGAACTTGTAATAGCTAATAAGTGCATTCAATTGAGTGGAGTGGTTATGGAGTATGGGTGTTAGTTGCACAAAGAATAACATAGTTAAAGGGATTAACCTAAATTCTTGAATGCTTTGGACATATTCACTCAGTTGGGGAATAATGCCAAATTCAATAAAAAAATATAACTATTATGCTTTGGACATCTTCACTCAGTTGGGGAATAATGCCAAATTCAATAAAAATATATATAACTATTATGATTCAAGTGTCTCCTTGGCATATGTTAATGCTTTATGGGGCAACTTTATGCTTCTAAACAATGAAGTTTTCAAGGGGGAAGGGTCTAGCCAAGTAGTAGAAGAAAACTATGGAGAACATGATCCAATTAAAGATTTCCTTTTGAAACCAATTAAGTGTTCAAGAAATTTCCTACCATATATAAACAAATGTGCCCAAGCAAAAAAAAAATTATCCTCGAAATGAAATCAACTTATTGAAAATCATTCAAACACCATCATAATCTCTAACATTACCATAAATCTAGTATATAATGATTATTTCGATATAAAAAATTAAAATGGTGGCATGTTTTTTGCCCATCCCAATTTTTTGGGAGGTGCTTATGAATGAGAGCCTAGAGATACTAATGATGATGGATTGTTCTCCTCTCTTTATCATCCTAGTGAATCAGTGTAATGTGGTTAAAGATTCAACTCCCTCGTACAATTTTATAATTGATTTGAAAGAAGAGGAGTTTGAAATTCAATTCATGGATAAAGAAATTTTGACTAAGTCTGAATTTTCCTTGTAAGTCTGAATTGAAGCAATGTAAGAAGGAACAAGTTTTAGAATCAATATAGTCTATCTCCTTATCTGATTGCCTTAAGTTTAAAGATCATCAATAATTTTTGGAAAGAAACACACTATCTTATAAGGAATGTGATGCTTCCATTTACATGGTAATTACGACCAAAATTAGAAGCACTCTTTCCTTTAGTGAACCATATAGTTGGAGCAACTTACATGAAAGTTTAGTCTATTCAAATTTCTCTTAAACTTGGAAGATCCATGTGCATAAGTTGTAGGGTTGCATAGGGGCATGCAACAACTTCGGTCAAGGGGAGGTGATGGCTCCCTATTTTGGGACACTTTATGGACATCATATACCTCTTTCCTTTACCTTTTTCTTATTTTATTCCTTGTTATACATCATTTTGTCGCCCAAATAAAGACTAAATTCTAAGATGTACGCTTGATTATTTTTTATGTTTTCAATAAATTTCTATTAATTTAAAAAGAAAATGATATGTTACCTAAATTTGTTTTCCCCTTTAAGCATTAATGTTGGTAACTGTAAGAGTGTTGTTATAAAACAACCTACAAGGTTTTATAAAACCTTATAATAAGTTGTAGAATTCTATAGTCATACACTGATAGTGTTTGAAGAGTCTCATGACATAGGAAAGAAAGGTGCCACAACACCTTGAAAAAGTGTTGTGAAATATTTGAATGATGCTATGAAATATCATTCCATTCCTTGTCGTGTATGGACAAGGATAATTCCATTCCTTGTTATCCATCATTTTTTTGCTTAGATATAGATTGAATGCTATGATGTATACTTGATTGCTTTTCTTTGTTTTCAATAGATTTCTACTGAACCTAAAATGAAAATGATATGTTAATTGGACTTGTTTTTGGCCTGTAGGCATTAATGTTGGCCATAAGAGTGTCGCTACAAAACAACCTATAAGCTACTATAGAACCTTACAATAAGTTGTAGAATGTTACATTGATACATATAGTGTTAAAGAGTCTCACGGTAGAGGAAAGGGCCTGGCAAAGTTAATGCTTACAATTTTAACGAGATGGATTCTTGTGATGGCTAAGATCTAATATTGATTTATCCATGTGATTTGCACCTTAACTTAGGATTTTAAAACCTTATAATAAGTTGTAGAATGTTACATTCATACATATAGTGTTAAAGTGTCTCATGGTAGAGAGAAGGGCTTAGCAAAGTTAATGCTCAAAATTCTAATGAGATGGATTCTTGTAATGCCTAAGATCTAGTATTGATTTATCCATGTTATTTGCACCTTAACTTGGGATTTTAAGGGTTTGGGATTTTCCTTATGTTCAAATTTGGCAAGTGAATATTTTTCTTCACAAACATTAGTTCTCATCCTATATTTGCCACTCCTTTTTAGTAGATAAATATGCATCTACGGGATGATTATACAAAGGAGTAGATTCCTTGGTGTTTTTCTTCACATGATTTGAACTAACGAGAGGAGTTATCTCTTCATAGTCTTTGGATTCCTTAGGAAAACCAATATTAAAATCCTAAATGCATGGAAGCATTGAAATCTTCTTCGATTATTATGGCACAAAATTTCACTATCCTTGAATTAAATGCATTTATTCCTTTTGAGTATATTGAAGTCGAAAAGATATATATACATAACAACTCTAAGATGTCGATGTATATGTGAACATCTATTAAAAAAACATTACATGGCATCAATCTATTAAACCCAACTAATGTCAAACATTGTTGAAGAGCCTTTTTAAGCATTGATGGTATATGCTCCGTGTCGATCTGGCATTGGAATTATGATGGTCCTCACATAAAAAATATAATCATGATGTCAATGACCCATAGCTATATCGATGCCTAATTCATATAAAGAAAAAATTGAGATGTTTAATGTGATATGTGCCACATCAATGATATCCATTAGGTAGGTACCACATGGAGTGTGTTAGATTAACAACAATCTTTATGATGATGCCACATGGCACATGCCATCAATCACAAGTATCTTATTTCAATATATACAAAAATGTCACTTTTATGTAATGCATTATTTTCATTACTAGATTAATTTGTATGATATAGTTTTTTATTTTATTTTTTATTTTTTTTATTTTTGCATGTATGTTATTATTTCATTGTCCTAAGGGTTAATTCAATTGGTTAAATCATCTGTCTAAGATATGGTGCTGAGGAGGAGGCTACATGTCATAAGTTCAAATCGATATGGTGTCGAGGAAGAGGCTACAGGTCATAAGTTCAAATTGATATGGTGCCGAGGAGGAGGCTACAGGTCATAAGTTCAAATCTAGTTGAATCCCTTAAGGTCATCAACGAGTATTCTAACTAACAATTGAGTAACATTGCCCTAAGGGTTAATTCAATTGGTTAAATCATCTGTCTAAGATATGGTGCTGAGGAGGAGGCTACATGTCATAAGTTCAAATCGATATGGTGTCGAGGAGGAGGCTACAGGTCATAAGTTCAAATTGATATGGTGCCGAGGAGGAGGCTACAGGTCATAAGTTCAAATCTAGTTGAATCCCTTAAGGTCATCAACGAGTATTCTAACTAACAATTGAGTAGCCTTTCATATAGATAAAGAACATATAAGATCCTAAAAGGTTTCCTTGGACAAAAATACTCTAATTACCTCATCACTACAATCAACAAGATACATTAAAGAGATCATCTTCATACTTTTCATACATGTAGGTGCAGTTCACTTAGGTGTGCAGATGCCCCTCACCTTTTGTGTTGTTATTTTTTATTATTTTGGAAATAATTGTTATCATATTTGTTATTGTTAGAACTCTTAAGATTGTATTAGTAGTATTGTTTTTTTATCAAAACAAGTTAGATTACATTAACAACATAGGTGGTTAGATGACATGCATGGTTAATAATGTGAAATATTTTAACCCTATACTTAGACTTGCATAGTGTTTAGTGTCATGAGAAAAAGATCTCTACTATGTGTTCATTTTAATCTTAATATAGTCTTTCTATAACAATTACTTGTCACCTCAATGTTACGATCATACACTTCTACTTGTCACTCTATGTTTTTACAACTCAAGACTTTTTAGTTATGGATATGGATTTGTAACCAAAACATCATGGTGAGTTCCTAAAAAAAAGACACCCACTTCCTTATATAGAGAATGACCATCATTATTTTTGCTAACTTTCTCTTATACACCTAAATTTTTATATATAATATTTATATACAATTACTATCAAATAAATAATATAAAATTATCTCCTAACAAAGTTTTTAATCTTATACCAAAGAGGTTTGAGACTCAAACCTCTTCCCTACACATTCATATTAAAATGGATATTTACATTTTATTAATATGAATTTGTTATACATAATTACTACATAATAAACAGATTTACAATAATAAAAATATAATGGTATATCTACTTTTTAAGTTAAAGCCTTCCATTTGCTTCCATTATGAACTACAATATTAATTTGTTGTGTACTTCCAACTCCTATTCTATTTTTTTGGACTGAAATATTAAATCTCCCTTGTCCTTTTAGCGTCATTGCATCATTCATTATTGGACCACCTTATGATAAGGTCCTTTGGACTAAATAATTCTCATTGGCCAGGAAATGATCCAATCACCATATAGTCATCATGTGGCTATGGCCTAATCCTAACAAAAGGGTCTTTTTGAAAGTTCTAAAATGACTTGAACATATTGGCTTGGAAATGATCCAATCACCATAGAGTCATCATGTGGCTATTGCCTCATGCTAACAAAAGGGACTTTTTGAAATTTTAAAAATACTTAAACGTACAAATAGTAGATGGGTATGACTGGCACAAAGATTCCAAAATATATATATATATATATATATGGAACATAATGCTAAGTTAATGTCATCCATGACTACATTTCCATATACCTAAACATATAAACAATAGATAGGTTTGATGGACACAAAATTATATATATATATATGAAACACTCAAAATGTGAATAATGAGCTAATGTCACCCATGACTACATTTTATGAAAATAAAGTTATTTCATAAACCTGATGTAATTTAAGATATATCTATTTATATAAGATTAAAATATATTGATTTCATAAGTATAATGTTACAGCATTATTTAAAATATCATTATTTCATAAAGATAATGTAACATTATTTATTTAATTATAATATTTATAATATTATAATAATTTCATATAAAGTAAACATAATACAAAGATATTCTATAAAGCAAAGATAATACAATACAAAGATAAAGCAACTAAGACCATATTGATTGGATGGAAATGAGGAAGCGTGATCCTCTTTTGCTACTTTGGAGAAAACACTGGAACTCTCCTCTTTTGTGTTGGAAGGTTCATGTCTCTATATGAGGACGGCAAGTACCAATAAAATAGTAATGATATCATAATTAAGTATACATTACTAGTTGGAAGTAGATTTGTGGAGTAGAATAAATAATCACTGGCAATTATTTTTTTAATAAGAAAGAAGTGTTTATGTATTGCGTGAGGTAGAGGATGAATATATAATTTTAAAGTTGAATTAAATTTATGAAAAAAAGGAGGGAGGTGTTTAAAAAGTTTTGAAAAGAAATAAGTAAGTTAATGAAGTTTAATTTGGAAAAGTTCAATTCTTGTTAGTTTATTTGGATAAGGTGTGGGTCTTGTCATCAGGGCGACTTGGGTTCAATTCTCCTTAGGGGTGAGTTAGTTGGGAGGAGAGACTCTAAATTCAACTAGTTGAGGGTTGGTGTGGCCTAGCCTGAGTGTGATCCCCGGGTGATTTGATGGCTTAGATGCCCCTAGGTCATGGTTTCTTAGACCAAAGGCCACCCCGCAAGTCAAGGAGATTCTAGCAAACAAAAACAAAGTTTAATTTGAAAAAGATTTTAGAAGGATGAAAATAGAGAAATACAAATATGTAAAGTTGAGCTTCAACAAAAAAAACTTTTAGAAAATATGGGGAAATGGTATTTCTCATCATAGATCAAGAAGTGAATAATAAATTGTAATGAATCTATATTTTGAGTAAACCTTGAGCTTTGGATTATAAAATAGATCTAATATCGAATTTGTTTAAAATCTCTAAGGAAGCAACATTAACATATATTGCATGGTTGAGAACTTTTCAAAGAAAGCTTGGCCCATAATTTTGTTTTATGGAGGGAGGCGTTGGCAAATTAGAGGAAGAGGAGGGAAATGAGGAATGAATTTATGTGCAAATCAAGTGAGAAAAAGGCTTATGTGTCCCTATAATTGTAGGGAAAATGGCTTTGTTTTCTAGGTAGATTTAAAAAAATTCTAATTTTTATTTCTATTTCTTTTCAATCTTATACTACTTAGAAGGTTTTAGAGTCTCAATTGTAGTTTTTGAACATACAAGATTACGTGGGTTTGTGATGCAGGAGCATCCTGCTCTCTATCTAAGTCAAATGTTTGGTCAGACCTTAGGGTCTTGACATTTACCTAAGCAGAGTTCTTCGAATGAAATATTGTACAAATACCTTGGTTTGCTAGTATGATTCTAGATGATAGATGAGTCATCAGTGTAGATGAGTCATTGGGTGAGTCATGTAACAAAGCCCACAACATATATTGCATGGTTTAGAACTTTTCAAAGAATGCTTGGCCCATAATTTTGTTTTATGGAGGGAGGCGTTGGCAAATTAGAGGAAGAGGAGGGAAATGAGGAATGAATTTATGTGCAAATCAAGTGAGAAAAAGGCTTATGTGTCCCTATAATTGTAGGGAAAATGGCTTTGTTTTCTAGGTAGATTTAAAAAAATTCTAATTTTCATTTCTATTTCTTTTCAATCTTATACTACTTAGAAGGTTTTAGAGTCTCAATTGTAGTTTTTGAACATACAAGATTATGTGGGTTTGTGATGCAGGAGCATCCTGTTCTCTATCTAAGTCAAATGTTTGGTCAGACCTTAGGGTCTTGACATTTACCCAAGCAGAGTTCTTCGAATGAAATATTGTACAAATACCTTGGTTTGCTAGTATGATTCAAGATGATTGATGAGTCATTAGTGTAGATGAGTCATTGGGTGAGTCATGTAACAAAGCCCACAACTGATGGCAGCATTTGATGAAGCATTCGATGGAGATCAAAGTATCTCATGAGCGATTCATAGAGTTAGGTTTGAGAGTTTGCTAAAAATAGATAACAGTTGATGAGATGTAGGGGATTGTTGAAAGTAATATGGATCTAAACCATAATTGGTTTCAGAATCCTTTTGTTTAAATGTGTGTAAGCCTGCGAGGCATAGAAGGTAGCCAAACAATGTAAATACGGCTAGAAGTGGCCAAACAATGTAAATCAGGCCAAGGGAGATTATCATGATTGCATCAGGTTTCCAATGATTGAATGCAAAAGAATAATTGTGCATGTCTCTGTGAGAATGGATGAATTCATGTCTGAGTTATGATAGGATTCTCTATACATCTGAACTGTGCTAGGAAAGTAACTATCTATGTGTGTGACCTATGAGATTGCTGACAGTTTGAATACTTGTTAATTGTTGGGTAAATCTATGTGTATGAACACCCTGAAATTGGGGTTTCATGAATTGAATATTGCAGAGAAGGTTTAACTAATCCCTGTGTGTGAATGCTTGAGAAAACGTTATATTTGTAGTGTAAACCCTGTATCATCGATCACAGAAAGGATCGATGCTCTGTGTATACAAATCCACATAAGTGAATTTTAGGGTTAGAATGGAGCGAACATGTGAAGCCAAATTGAATTTCTAAGAAGTGATGTGTAGGTGAAGCTATGGAGATGATGATCAGATCCTACGAAGGATATCAAGCCGGTGAAGGTCGGTTGAGTGATTGATCGATTCTCTGATCAATCAACACAAGGTTACAAAGATTGCGTTGGGTTCGTTTGACAGAGTTGGACAATCTAGATCAAAGCAAAGGAGATCAAACGATGGGGAAAGCAATTCCCTAATGAACTTGAGTGGGATATAGAGCTTTGAAAATCCAAAGTGAGCATTTTGCATTTGATCTCAGATCGACGGACGAAGGAAGCCGCAAATTAATCGACGATTCGTACAACATTCCGTAGGAGAAAGAGTTAGGGAGTTAATGGCCAGTACAGATGCAAAGAGTCCACTGTTGATCTGGATCCGACGACCCAAAGAAATTGTGGAAAGAATCCTTGTCGATCTGACGGTCCAAAGTAATTGCGGAACTGCGGAAGGAACTTTGCGGGAGGAAATTGCGGAAGCCAATTGCGAGGAAGTTATGGAAGGCACACCCGCAATTGCAGGAGGAAGGAAATTGCGGAAGGAACGTTGCGGACGCCAATTGCGGAAGGCAGTTGCGGAAGGAAGTTGCGAAGGCACGCCCAGAATTGCGGAAGGTCATTGCGGAAAGGCGATTGCGGAAAGGTAATTGCGGAAAAGAAATGCGGAAGGCACAGTTGCTCAACGCTTCGCAATCAGGTGAGACCCGAAATATTTATGTATTGCAGCTCACCGCAAGTTTGAAGTCCACCCTTGAATGACTGTATTTGGAGAAAGACTTAGTTGATTCTGCTAAGCTTGGAGGTTCTACTAAATTTCGAACCTAACTATTCCTAGGGAAAGAGGGTTGGATTTGTTTTGTTGATCCCACCTGCATCAGTTTGGAACTCTTGATCCTTGGGCTTGGCATTCATATTGTGGGTGCCATGTCTTAGAGTTAGAGTTGATGCACATAATTGGCTAAAATACATAGTCACATGATTATTGTTCACAACTTTGAACAAAAGGAAAACAAATGGATGAAAATTGGCATAATGCTAATGAATTAGTGACCTACCTACCTCCCATACCTTGCCTTACAAGGAGACCACTTAGATATGAGGGATTTTTGAAGATTTCAAGGAACATCTATAGATTGAATCTTGTTTACAACAAGAAAATTCATTCTTGGCTACCACGCTCCATCTAGGGTAGAACAACCCATGTAGATTGATTCCACGTGCCAGAATTTAAATGGTTCTTAGAAAATCTAAATTTCATTCATGTAATGTCAAATGTCTTTAGTGCAAGATCACCCATGTCATGTACAACCATAACAAATCTTACAACCCTAACCATTGGTTCATAGATTTTACTAGATATGGTACTTCTTTACAAGAGTTGGACATGGGGAGTTCTTGTAAAATTATATGTTATTGATGAATCCCTAATATAGGATCATTGGATCATTGTTTTCTTCTCTAAATAATTGATATCTATTGGATGAAATACCATCTCAAGGTTTTTCATTTATATCAAGCCTTGGCCCATGAATTTAAATTTTTAGGCTTTCTATTGGAACTCTAAGTCAATATTGTCAATGTTTTATTCATTCTTTTAATTGTTTGGATGCAATTGTGCTATGAAAATTCCATCATTTTATGTGTGTTTTATTACCCCCCCGATGAAAATTGAAACCCTTATTTTCTAAATTTTAGTTCTTAGATGTAACCATGTTCTAAGCGTTTGATACCTTTTTATATGGAACCATGTTATGAGCATTAGATCTTATATCAGATTCTTCCCCATCTTTTTGTCTTTTGGTGTTTCTATTGAAACCATTCCATTCATATTGTGTATTGAAACCATTCCATTCATATTGTGCTTTCATAATTTCATGTTATTTTTTTATGAAATTCTCATTTTTATTTTTTTGGAAAGTGTGTCAAAATCTTGTCATTAGGGGTTGTAGTTTGCAACATATATATTAGACTTAGGCTTGCAGTGTGCAATGCATAGATTAGATTCTTGATAGCTTAAATGCCAAGTTTTAGGATTAACTATTCTGCAGATCACCAAAAAAATTATTTAGATAGAATAAATCACAATGAAACATACGACCGCTATTTACATAGGTTGAAAAACATGCATTATTGAAGGTCTCTATAATACCAAAAAATGGATTATGACATAGTTCATTTTTCTAATTGTAAATTTTAATAATGGTTTTTCTATCCACATGTTTTTGCAGCTTTTAGGACAATTGCTAATTTCAATTATTGACAAATAAAAAACAAATAACAATGACTCCATCACCTTCAACATATAATTTCATTTATGCACTATGTATTTTGTATTTTACCACATAAAAATTATTCACTTTTCATTTTATATTATCCTACATAAAATTGTTTAAAGTTTGACATGTTAAGTGAACACTTGACATCAAATAAAGTGTAAAATAGAGAGAAAAATGGGTGGAGAATTGATAAATGGACAAAAAAAAAATCAAGAAGGGGATTTGATTTGATGATGTGGATTCAACACAACAAGTTAGACATGATTGTTTTATTAAGCAAGTTGTGGCGAGGGTGGCTATATGGTTATCGAAGTAACCTACAAATGGCATGCATTGCGAACCATCTTTAACCTCCCTACAAATCATTTGGATACTTGTGAACTGTCTTTGCATTGCTTGAGTTTACATTGCAATATTCCTTTTCTACTTTTTCCTCTGGCCATCCCACTTTCATGCATATAGTGAGATATAATGATGAGATTCTTCAATGTACTTTTTAAAACTTCTAATACCTTTCCACAAGTCAAAATTCTCACAGATAACACAACAAGTTGAATGCCCATGTGGGTTTGCCATGGTCTAATTCCCCAAACCTCATTTTTTATTACACTGTTGAACTAGCCCTTCTTTTTTATTACACTGTTTAACTAGCCATTCTTTCTCCTTGATGAATTCAAACACTTCGCCACATAGAGCCACTATTTAAGAAACCACAATTGTTACAACACCCGGGGTCTTCATTCAAGCAATTAGAGGATTCTTTGAAAACACATGAACCAATGAGCCTCCAAAAGTCTTCTAATCTCCTAATCCACACAGCAAGGAGGGAAAAATAGAGTTAAACCATGAGAGTCTTCCATTAGTCTCGAACAATTATACAACATGCATGAGACATCGCATCTTCACTAGAATGAAATCAAATGTTGTATGTAGAGCTGAGCGTAATGGAATGGTAGAGGTGGGGGTCTTTAATGACTGAGTACTATCCACTTTTGGTGGTTATTGTTCATTGATTTTGTGGATCTCAACCTTAATGCTATGTTTGACATGTACTTCATGGAAGGCGACACAAAATAAGACCCCCCCCAAACATTTATTATTAGTGATCCAAGATGGAGATTGATTGCTTCATCATCTTTTTTGCTTGCAAGTGTTATTGTGTCTTAAAGCATGGTAAAAATCAGTGGATTCAAAGCTTTCTATTAGCCTTTGAGCTTTAGTACTTAGCATTCTTTGATGAGGGTCTTGGGATGATGGGAGATAATTCATATGCCAAATAATTATGATGTAGTTCCCAACCACCGAGATCTCTCTTATTTCATTATGTTTCATGATCTTTAGACCTTGAATTAAAGCTATAGCTTCTACTTGGTTATTTGTGGCCTTATTTAATCCCTTCTTATTATCCTAAGAGATCAAGAATGATCCCCCACACCTACCACCATTTATCGATTTCAATTTCTCTTATAACTACATCAACCATACCCTTTTAGATATGAATATGCTAAATTAAATAGAATACTCAACATAATTTATCAATCAACATATATAATATCCAAACATATATTGTTATTTATGTGGCCTCACCTAATCCCTTCTTGTTGTCCTTTAAGATAAAAAAGTATTCCCCACACCTACCATCCCTAATCATTTTCAATCACTGTTATAACTACATCAATAATAACATTTTAAATATAAATATGCTAAATTAAATAAAATACTCAACATAATTGGTCGATCAACATATATTCATACAGAATGAGACATTATTATTTATGTGAAAAATTTAACCAATTTCTAAGAGTTGTATAGAATTGTCTTTGACACGTCCTCTATCATGTATTTAATTTAACATCAATATAATTTTCCTTTATACATTGATTACAACTTGTTAAATAAATGTTATGATGGATACTTCTAGTTAAACTTGTTATTAAATAAATGTTATGATGGATACTTTTAGTTGTTGTTTTTTAAAGTCATAAGGATCATTATTTTAGTTATACTAGTGGTTATTTATTTATTTATTTATTTATATATGATTTTATTATGTAATTATACTTATTTTTTTTTATTATTCTTTGTACATTTTAAAATATGAATTTTATTTTAAAATGAAATAAAAATTGTAATATTTTTATAAATCATATATAATAAATTATTTTTCTTTATAATATTATCTATATATATATATTTTTTTTAAACAACAATTACATTAATAACACAATTGTTTTTTTTTAATTAATGTTAACTATACCTTCACTTTCCATTTTATACACAACGTTATTGTATCAACATAAAACTTTATTTGATAAGCATAATACATTAATGTTTAATTCAATATTTAATATTTGATAAGCATAATAATTATTTTTGTTATCTATTAAAAATTCAATTATAATAAATTTTGTCATCTTCTTAACAATTATAATTAAATCATTTTAAAAACTAACATTACACTTCAAAGTTGTCCTTAGGCATCATATGGTATGTGTATACATGTTATAAGACAATTTTGATTAAAGAATTTGATATGGGACAAATATTTGACGATGAGATAGTGCAAAACACTAACTAACCACATAACTTTATATTATAAAGTAAACATAATACAAAGATAAAGCAACTAAAACCGCAATCATTGGATGGAAATGAGGAAGCACTCTTTTGCTTTGTTAGAGGAAAGAGTGCAATCCCAACTTGTATGGGAAGGTGCATGTCTTTGTATAGGTATAACATCAACCAATGAAATACTGCCTAGGAACAAGTAACATAGTTAATTATTTATTATTTATTATTTGCCTGTAACAAGTAACATAATTAATTATTATTTATTACTTGTAAAAAAAATGCATGTTGCATGCATAGAGAGCAATGGAATAAATATTTGATTTACAAAATTCTGATGCATGTTGCATGCATAGAGAGCAATGGAATAAATATTTGATTTACAAATTTTTTGTTCAATACGAAGCGAGTGCTTTTTATTTTGTTGTTAATTCAATTTGGATTATAGTGTGAAGGAGAATGTTATCACATGAACTTAAAGATAAAGATAAGTAGTTTAAAGAAATCAGGATTTGGATCATTTTTTATTTTTATTCAAAATTTATTTGAAATTATTTGAATTATATAAATAAGTTGTTGAGATTGCACAATCTAAGTGAAACATGGGTATTTGAGAGTGATGATCCCATTTCTACAATCAAAAATGGATTTTGAACAATGAAAAATCTCGATCTAGGCAAAGGTTAAATTATCGGATTCCGTCAATAATGACCAGAAAAATCAAAATTGTCTAATCTTTAAACAACTCCACTTGGAGACTCTCAACTCAAAGTCAACATTTTCATTAACAAATATTTGTGTGTGGATATTGTCTTAAAAAACCATTTTAGTCTTGCAATTATTATGTATGTGAGATTATTTACAACGCACACACACACACACACACACACACAAAAACAATTATATTAACACCCATACATAAAATGGAGAAGAAGACTATTAATATGGAACAAAATCTCAAACATAACGTTATATTACTTTAGCAAGTAATATGTAACATCACATAGATAACTATGAGAAGCCAAAGGGAGTCCACAATGCATAACACCAAAACATTAGTACGAAAGGGAGGGGGACTCTATCACATGAACCTAAGGACTTACCCTCGGAAAGAAACTTCTAAATTGGAAATTTTTTGGGTGTCAGAAATGTTTTGTAAACCATCTTTGTCTATAGTTTCTATAAATGTGGGATTATTCACAATACACACACCCAAAGTTGATGTTAACACACACACATTATAATTTCAAAAGAAGAGTAATAATGTAGAACAAAATTTCAACATTGAGATATATCATTACAGTAAGATAACATGCAACATTGTATATATAATAACCATAAGCGAAAGATGAACCGTTAGACATGACAATGAATCCACCAATATTGTTAACATTGGAGTGAGGGAAACCATTATCACAATTAAGACCTATGAGAAAAGATTGGAATAGTATGATCCTTCAACATTGAAGGTAAAAAAAGGTCAAGAAAAATGAAGAATTTCACTACAATAAATCTATATCTCGTAATAAATCTATATTTCAAATAAAACTTGATGTTTAGACTCTAAAAAAGATCCCACTTTAAATAATCTTTTAAAATTAAGATGACCTATGTGTTTCTTCTTATCTCCCTAGATAATAAACTAGTGTTTCTTCTTATCTCCCTAAACACTAAACTAATAAGATAAGAGGTCTCCCATAAAATTTGATATAAGGACATACAAAGAGGACATCTATGCTTCTAAAATGACAAAGGAGCCAACAAGGAATTTATCATCAATCAAAGGGGAAAGGTTAGTTATGATAGTTTTTACAATTCTACCTAACAAATTGAACATCACAATGGTGGGGCAATATGGTGTATTTAGCTATGATTCTGAATTTTAAATCCTAAAAAATATTCTAACATAATCAGATTTTATCATGGTTGATAATATTAAAAAAAGCACTCCAATAAGCATATGGGGACACTAAATTTATTCCCAATTCAGTTACCTTGTCCCAAAAATTGTGCATAGTAAAATAAAATTTGATACACACCAATTAGTCTATGGAAGAAAGGTTATTCCAAACTTTAACCATATGATTATATTGACATATTATGTTTAATAGTTTCATTGACCTACTTTTGTTGTCATTGGTTAGACATTAATAATCTTATCTTATCTCATCTATATATATATATATATTTAAAGCATTTAATTCCTTTCAATACGTAATAAATCTAAGATTAAAATAGACATAAACCATATACATCATAATAAATATTGAATGCATTTAACTACTTACTCAAATACATTTATAATATCAACTATAAAGTTCAATTCCCACTTATGTGTATTATAACTTTTTGATGAACAAAATTCCTAAACCCTCAACATTGCCTCCATTAGAAATCGATTAAAAAGGATCATTCCTTAGAAATGTCCCTGAATTTACGTTCAAGCCAAAAAGAAGTTCATCTAAGCCAAAACCAAGAAGTTCATCTTTATATAGTACACAACTCTTTCGAGTATATTTTTAAAAATCACTTTTAAACAAAACAATTGCATTGAATGGTTAATCGTTTTAGAAAAAAATAAGATTTAATATCTTAATGATTTAAGAAATTAAGTGGTATCTTTTTAAGTTAGATTTAATTTTTGTAAATGACGTGTTCAATATATAATTATTGTAATCATCTTTTGTTGGCAAGCTTTGAAATTCTACATATCCAATTTATTTTGGGTATTGTGTTTGGATTTGTTTAATGGAATTAAGCATCTCATACAATGAAAAAAAAACATCTTCATAATAATAGGAAGGGTGTATTTTATAAAAAAAGACAAATTATCTTAATATTTTATTTAATAAAAATAAATTTATTTATTATTGTAAATTATTTATGGTTTTTATTTATTTTTTCTTTTTATTTTGAATCCAATCAATAACTTTATATAAAATTATTTGTTATGCATCATTGTTGATAATTAGGTGATTGTGCATTTCCTTGATACATCACATGCTACTATTGGCACACAAGTATTGGTAAGCATGTGGTGGCACGTTGGTTAGGCTTCCACAACAATGCTACTAATGTTTGGCATTCTTGATGAACCTATGACACTATAAATTGGCATGTATGATGTTGAGGTGTGTCTGTAGGATGATGGAGTGTGTGCAAGGTAAGCTAAGGCATGTGTGACATGCTAGAGTATGTGTCAATTTTAAAGCTTAATGCACACAAACTTTGGACTTTGGTGTACACATTGTTGTATGCACCAAATATTGTTAAGGTTTTCATAAAAGTTGACCTTCGATCCTTCAAAGAAATTAGAGATCATGAGTGATCTAGTTGGAGAATGCCAATATAAGAGGTGATAACGTTTTTAACACAAAATTGTTATACATTGATTATCCATGGCTATAGTTGAATTGACAGAAAGATGAAGTAAATATATAAAAATTACAAATGAATTGCATTGTAATTTCTTATTTTTTAGGATCTAAGGGAATCGGTCACTAGGTAATATTTTTTGGTCGAGACCCTAGTTCAAATCCAACTCCTTGCCATTAAAACCCTAGGCTAGTTCCTAGCATCCCACAAGCCAAGACCTAGCATGAAACTAATGACTTAACCTAGGGCTGAGACATTCTAAAACACCCCAAGGTGCATTTCTATCTTGGGGACACGTACACTTCTAGCCAAAACATAATGGGCCACATGTGTCCATCTATGAAATCGATAACTAGGTAGCTGGATTTCTTGGTCGAGACCCAAGTTCAAATCCATCTCATTGCCATGATAAACCCCAGGCTAGTTCCTAGTAGCCTACAAGCCAACACCTAACACGAAACCCATGACTTAACCTATGATCAAGACATCCTAAAACACCCCTAGGGGCATCTCTATCTCGAGGATGCCTACACTTCCAACCAAACCATAACGTGCCACATGTCTAGATCTAGGGGAATCAATAGCTAGATGAGATTTATTGGTTGAGACCCAAGTTCAAATCCAACTCGTGGCCATTATAAACCCTAGGCTAGTTACTAACAACATATAAGCCAACACCTAGCATGAAACTCATGACTTAACCTAGGTTTAAGACGTCTTAAAAAACCTTGAGGGGCATCTCTATTCCGGGGACACCTACACTTTAGCCCAACTATAATAGGCTGCAGTCTCATTAGGGATTTGAATCCAAGTGGGGAGAGTGTGAACTTACCTCCCAATTGTTCGAACTATTGCTCCTCGACAATTGCATTATGATCTAATTATAAGATTTATTATTATTATTATAAGGAACAATTTGCAAGAAAAATTTTAGACACTTTTCCACATTCACAAATGATATCCAATGTAAACCTATCAATGTTAATTATGACCACTAACCTAGCAGAACATCTAATAAAACATACAATAAAAACAAGTAGCTTAAAAACTTGATTTTAAAACCTTTTACATAAAATTTAAAACATTTAACTACTCAAACTAACTCATCAAATTAACTATAAAAAATATTATAAAACATTTAATTTAAATTTAATTCTCTAATACGTAAAAATGTAGAAAATATAAGACAAGGTAATAGTCAAACAACGAAGTAATATGGATTAAATGGTGACAAGGATGGAATAAAAAACAAAAAAATGGGTCACAAATAAAATGATTTTTGTAATGGGATTTTTTCAACAAAATCCCTTAAATTCTTATTGTTGTACACCTTGGGTTTGAGTAATGGACAATTTGTGTGACTTATGAAAGCCTAAATTTTTGTCTCAGTCAATCTTGCTCTTTCCCATGATCTCCATATGAATTTTGTCACGTGAATCACAAGAGAAAAGCAAACCACTAATTTGGACCTTTAAACAATTTTGTTTAAAGGTTGGCACTTGATGGGACCTCCAAGTACAAATTCCCATCAACATCCCACCCTAAAACCCCAAACATTGGACAAGATTTTTAACAATCCCACCCACTTGTTTTTGAAACAAAAGTTATCCTTTTAATCATCGTGGGGTCAATAGAGTCGATGATATGAACCGTGTTGCAATTTTTTTGATAAAATATATACACCACAATTCTTTAGTCCAATTGATTTATTTTAGGAAACGTAAATCTCACTAAATGTACTTGATTTATTTTGGAGACTCTTCTACTATTATATTTTTGGCAAAGGGTGTGACTCTGCTCAATGTTATGTTACTTTCTTTTTGGATAGATGCGGTTAGGAGTTTAATCAGTGGTTTGGAATATTCCCATTTTTCACATATCTTCCGGGAGGTGAACACTGAAGCTGACTTTCTTTCCAAACTAGCATTATCTTCTCAGACTGGGATCATCATTTGGGAGGAATGGCGGGAGGAACAACGTTTTTCCCATGGTACTATTGACATGCATTGGACTTGATGGCATGTCCTGGGTCTGTTGGTTTTTGGTTTTTTGGATATGTTGTATATATATTTTATGGTTTTGCGATCTGGACTTTTTGCAGGTCATTAGTTTGGTTCGTTGCTTCACCAACGTCTCGTTGGTTTTTTGGATCTCTTGGGATATTTGTGGCTATATTGTTATCTTCAGTTTGTCTATATTTTGATATGTTTAGATGTGCTATTTACTATTTGGACATGGATTGCGTCTTTTATGGACGGTATTGCAGCCGAATATTCCACTTGTTTATAGTGGATTAGATGTTTTTTGTTGACTCATACCTTGGACAGGTACTGGCTATTATTCTGACACTATTTGTATGGGTATATTTCTAATGCCCATGTTGGTTTGTATCACATACATGTTGTTATTTGGGGTCTTATCCCCTGGATGGATATGTGACAGTTGGACATGCTTTACTATTTCGCAGTATTAATAGTAAGATATATTTTTCTATGGAAAAAAAAAGAAGACAACCCATTAACCCCACTTACCTATGAACTATATGTAATGCGTTTACAATCGCACTAAGCAAATAAAATCACAACCCTCTTTATGTGTTTCTTTAAGATTTTCTAGTAAAATTATACTAGCAAATAAAATCACAATATGTAAATAAAATCACAATATGTGTTTCTTGAAGATTTTCTAGTGAAATTATATTAGCAACTCTCTCTGAAGGTGTAAAGGAATGTTGAAAGGATAAAAATGGAAGGTAAAGGATGAAGTGAAAAAAAGTGCAATATCTTTTGTGAATAAGAATTGATATAGGGATCCAATCTCATGATGATCTTCTACTCATTGTTGACTCATTGTTGCGTAGCTTGATGACTCTTGAGGTGAAAATGCAAAATTGTGAGTAGGGTGAGGCTAGCAAGAATCAAAATTGAAGTCATTATCGATATTCAAGGGGCCTTCTATCATGTTATATAAAGGCATAAAATTATTTCCTATACAAATAAAAGTTAGGAAAAAAAATTTCTATCAAATCTAGTTGACATATTTGAGTGTCTTTATTAGTGTGCAAAAAGACTAGTTGCAAGAAACTCCTTTATTTTTCTAAGGTTGGTTAATTAGTCATTAATGTGTGTTTTTTATATCTGTTATGTTAACAAATGCATAATAGTGGTCAATCTTATATTGAATTTTTTCAAAGGACCAACATTTTGTATTTGTTAACTTCAAGGGTGAAAATGCAGAATTGCAATTGGGGTGAGGCCAACGGGAATCAAAATTGAAGTCGACATTTGACATAAAATTATTTCCTATAATTTAAGGTAAAAATATTATCTTTAAAATTTAAAATAAAAATTATTATTTTTATTTTTTAATTGAAAGGCAAGAAAACTTGTCATAATAAGTTATACTGGTTTGTATTTTTATATAATTTTTTTAATACATCATTGTAGTAAAAAAAAATGTTACCATTTTTTCAATTAAAAGAAAAAGGAACGGTATATGTTTATAAAATGTTACATGTTTACTTATATATATTATTGGCTTAAGCTACTTACTTGATTGAGATCTAAGAAGATGTTTTTAGTTAGAAAGGTTAGAAATTGAATTTGTAGATATAGCTCAAACTCCAACAAAACATGTTAGAAAATATTCCTTGAATCTCTGAGGTTTGATACCATATATAATAATATATAATAATATAGAAAATATTAGTAAAGTGATTCTCTAGTGATTATCAACTCGTGCATTTGTGTCTTTGAGAATCGTTGCCATGTGACTAAGTTTACATTTTTATGGGGTGTACTGGATGCTACAGAGGTTGTCGTTATTCTTGTAACTTTCAAAGTTACAAGATGTCTATGCATGAGGTCTTCTTACAACGTTGTTAGTTAAGCCATTTTTTATTCAAATGTGATTTAAACTCCTAGGGAGTGGACTCTCTTGGTTTTATCAAGCATTTTTTTATTATCAAACATAAATGAGTATTTTATGTAACTATGCAAAAAAATTATTAGTTAAAAGAAATAAAGTTATCACTAGAAAGAGGTTATGTTTTGAGGTATATATTAAAAGTTAATTTTTTCATAATTAAATTTTTGGTTATCATTTTATACTCAATTTTAATTCATTTTTCATTTTTATATGAAAAAAATAATTTATTTTAACATGTCAACATACTAGGGTTACCAAAATGTTAACTCTTCAAATTGAAATATAACCCTTTCCTTCAAATTTGATCCTTGGAGGCGAGATATCCGACAACATAGTAACATGCCATCATCAGTCATATCTAGTCACACTATGCATCTAGGTGTCATTTCTACTGAATCTCATGCAGTTACAACTCGGACCACGCTTACTGTTTATTATAAACCAAGGTGGAATAAGTGCTAAAGGCTAAACTATTTGTTGCTAAATGAACATTCTTTGTTGTGCAGTACATGTGTTATTTCAAGTCTTCTTATTACTTTAATTGTTCTACCATAGAACAGTCACTTCTGCTCTTATTCTTTGTTGTACATACATGTTGTTTTTATGTAGGATAATATAAAATGAAAAGTGAATAATTTTAATTGTTCTCTTTCGGTCATCAACACTTCCTGCCCAATTTGCATCAGTGAAGGCTTTTAAAGTGAAGTCTTGTCCTTTTGGGTACCATAAACCATACTCCATAGTACCTTTCAAATATTTGAAAATTATTTTTACTGTTGTTACATGTGTTTATTTGGGGGCTAATTGGAATCTAGCAACTAATCCTATAGCTTGCATCACATCCGGTCTTGTAGCTGTCACATATAGCATACTACCTATCATAGATATATACATAGCATGATCCACTTCCAAAGATTCATCATCCTTGCTTAACTTACAACCAGTGATCATGGGGGTACTAACAGGCTTGGAGTCTTCCATCTTAAATATTTTTAGCATCTCTTTAATGTACTTGGTTTGAGAAATGAAGATCCCTTTGTCTGATTGAGTGACTTCTAATCCTAAGAAGAATGTTAGTTCTCCCAACAAAGACATTTCAAATTATTTCTTCATATCTGAAGCAAAGTTAACACTCAGGACTTGTAGATCACTTCCAAATATGATGTCATCAATATAGACAACAACAATGATCATAACGCTATCCCTTACCTTGACTCATTGTCTTGATGATGAACCGTGATTAAGGTTCAAAACGTCGACTTTTCATAATGGGTATTGCGTTCTCCCCGAGCACTTCACCAACAATGATCATATTCTCGTTTTCAAATTTTATGTTGAGATTCCTGTCAGTGGCCCCTCTTATGTATCCTTGTTGCTTCAAGTAGGTGTCAAGTCTTGAGAACCATTCCCTTAGAGCTTGTTTGAAACCATAGAGGTCTCTTTTTAGTTTGCAAACATAATCCCGGTTTTCTGATAAGAGAAAACCTTCAGGCTATTCAATATAGACTTCTTCTTCAAGATTTCCATTCAAAAATGTAGATTTAACATCCATTTGATATACTTTGAAATTTGTGTAACATGCAAAAGCTAAGAACATCTTGATTGCTTCAAGTCTTGCTACAGGGGCAAACGTTTCTTCAAAGTCAATACCTTCCACTTGAGCATATCCCTTGCATACCAGTCTAGCCTTGTTTCTTATTACTTTACCATCTTCATTTAACTTGTTCTTGAAAATCCACTTGGTCCCAATCACATTCTTGTCTTTAGGTCTTGGTACAATTTCCCAGGTTTGGTTCTTCTCTATTTGGTCCAACTCCTCATTCATAGCTTTGATCCAATCGTCACTTTTTCTAGCTTCTGCAAATGTTTTAGACTCTACTAGCGAAAGTAGTGCTTGTTCTTGATCATATATTAACCTTCTTCTTGTTTTAACTCCAGTATTTATGTCACCAATAACTTGAATTTCAGGCTGATCTCTTTGAATTCTTCTTGATGGTGCTCTTGTATCAGGTCTAGGAGAATCTTCTTTGTCATTTTATTGAGATACCTCATCTTCCTTTTCTTCTTGTTCAATTTCTTCTCCATCTTGTGAATCCTCTTTCCTTTGTGAGTCTTCTTCGTCCTTATCATTATTTGCTATCTCATCATCGTGTTTTCTAGTTCTTCTTGGCTTCATGTCATCTATTCTTACATCTGCACTTTCTATGATCTTGTGTAATCTTTGATTGTAACATCTATATGCTTTCTTGGTGGATGAATATCCTAGAAATATTTCCTCATCGGTTCTGGAGTCAAACTTACCAAGATCATCCTCATTCCTCTTTATGTAGCACTTACTACCAAACACTCTGAAATATTTGACAAAGACAGGTCTTCCATACCATAGCTCATAAGGAGTCTTGTCACAATTTACTTTGAGTTGTCCTCTATTGAGTATATAGACAGTTGTATATACTACTTTTCTCCAATATGCATCTGAAAGTTTTTCTTCATTAAGCATAGTTCTGGCTGCTTCTTGTATTGTCCTATTCTTTCTTTCCACAACTCCATTTTGATGAGGAGTCCTTAGAGCTTAAAATTGTCTTTTAATCCCATGGGTTTCACAAAACTCATTGAATTCATTTGAGGTAAACTCTCCTCCATTATCTGACCTTAAACATTTGATTTTCAGATTTGTCTCATTCTCAACCATTGCTTTAAAAATTTTAAGCTTCTCAAAAGCTTCTGATTTCTCTTTGAGGAATGTCACCCAAGTCATCCTTGTATAATCATCAATGAACAACATGAAATAAGATTCTCCTTCCAAGCTTTTAGTTCTTGTTGGTCCACAAAGATCAGTGTGAACTATTTTCAATGGCTATGAGGATGTATATTCCTTGATTTTGAAGATGATTTAGTTTGTTTCCCATGTTGACAATGTTTACAGACTGAATTTTGAGGCTTCACAATCTTTGGCAAGTCTCTTACAGCTTCCTTCTTACTCACCTTTATAAGATTGTCAAAATTCAAGTGTCCCATCCTTCTATGCCATAGCTAACTTTCATCAATCAGACTCATGTGGCATTGCTCTTCATTTTCTAGGATGTATACATTACTTGAATTCCTTACAACAGTCCCAATAAGTTTTCCTAATTTTTTCTTCCTGATTTCGCATTTTTCGGAATCAAATATGCAGATGTGGCCTTGATCACATGTTTGACTCACATTGAGAAGATTGGGCTTTAAATATTCTACTAGCAATACATTTTCAGCTCTGATTTTATTTATGATAACAACTATACCTTTTCCAATTATCTTAGAAGACATATTGTCTCCAAAAGTGACTTTTCCCTTTTAATCTCTTCTTAGGCTTATGAACTTGTTTGGATCTCATGTCATGTGTTTTGAACATCCACTATCAACATGCCATATATTTTGCTTTTATGTTGCACGTAGAGCTATCATGGCTTATGTCCTCTCTACTATTTCTTTTTTCTTCCAGACCTTTCTCTGCTCTTTGTCTTGAAACCTTTTTGCAGTAATCTTTTCTGTAGGAGTCATCAGTTTGCATTCTCTAGCTATATGTCCATGGTTATTGCATTTGTAACATTCTATATCATAGCTTTGTAGAGGTGTAAAGGAGTTATGGTTTCCTTTTCTTTCTTTTGGATAATTGTTTCATGTATTCTTCTTATGAAAATGAACCTTTCCATATGCTTTGCAATTCAGGGCTTTATGTCCAAAATTATTACATGAGTAGCAGTGACCCAAAAATATCTGTTGATACCTGCTTGTCAGTGATTTTCTAGGTGCCATATTTGTCTCATGTAAGCGAGGATTGGATTTCTGACTATCCCCTGTTTTGGTTGGACTCATAAGTGCAGCAACATAACTCCTTTTGTTATATCCTAACCCAGTTTTGTCACTTGATGGTCTCTGGGAACTTAGGATGCCATCTAGATTTTTCGAGCTCTTCTCAAATTTTGTTTTAATATATTTCTCATAAAGTTTTCTTTTAAGATGAATAATTTCTGCTTCAAGTCTTTCAGATTCTTGCATTCTTTCTTTGAGCTGCAATTCTAGGTTCTCTTCAATCTTCTTATCCTTTTAGAGCTGGATCTTTAGATCTACAAGGATTTGGCTTGATTCCTTATCTCTTGTCTTTTGTTATTCTTCATAATCATCTAGTTGTGTTCTTAAATATTTAATCTTCCTTTTACTTTTTTTCTCAATTCTTCAAGGGCACTTATGAGTTCAGCCTTTAGGTCCACCTCTCCTTCCATATCTAATTCATCATCTGGAGCTTGAGTTTCTATTCCCATGAATAGAATTTATGTTTCTTCATCTTCTTCTTCTTCATATTCACTATCTTCCATAGTGTAAAAGATCTTCTTCCCATTAAACTTCTTCTTGTTTCCTGCGGTGTTCTTCTTGACTTTCTTAGAGGTTTCTCTATCATCACTATCGTCTTGTTTGGGATAGGGTCATTTTGAGGGAAAATGCCCAATTCTTCCACAGTTAAAGCACTTCAAGGTTAGCTTTCCTTCGTACTTTCCAGTACCTTTCTCAAGTTTCCTGATGAAAAGAGCTTCTTCATCATCTGAGTTCTCAGAGTGGTTTTTGGGTAATGCTTCAGATTTCTTTGACTCTTTCATGGCTTTAAATGATGCCTCTTTTCTTGATGGTTTATTTTGTTTTGTTCTCATCTCATAGGCAGTGAAGATTCCATGTAAATCATCCAATGTTGGAAATTCAGCATCATCTCGATCTTCTATAGTAGACACTTTTGAGTCATACTTCATTGGTAGTGTTCTTAGTACCTTTTCAACAACTTCTTTTTCCTATATTTCTTCTCCCAGGCCTCTGATAGAATTGAAAATTTCATCTACTCTTAGAATATATTTTGCAATATTTTCCTCCTCTTTCATTTTTAAACTTTCCAATTGTCCTTTGTATGTTTGGAGTTTGGATTTTTTGACTTTGGTGGCTCCTTCATACACATTTTTTAATTTGTCCCAAGCATTTTTGGTTGTCTTACATTGCATGACTTTGACAAACACTGAATTTGACAATCCATTCAAAATTGCATTCAATGCTTTTGCATTGGCTTCGTATATATATTTTTCATCTTTATCTATAGGTGGACTATCTGGTATTTTATAACCCTTTTCAATAGCATTCCAAACTTTGCATCCAAGAGACATTAGATAGCATCTCATTCTTACACTCCAGTATGCATAATTTTCTCCTGTGAATAATGGAGGTCTGTTAGCAGCTAAACCTTCTTGTTGATCCATAGTGTTTTAATAGAATCTTCCTTCCAGTGATTAAACTGTAGTGAAGGATCCTGCTCTGATACCAATTGTTGGTTTATCCAGCAATACTGAGAGGGGGGTGAATCAATATTGCCTTCTTTTCCCCTTAATTAAAACAATTAGTATTTAAACAATATATATACTATGAATCAACCAAGCAAAGACAGAGAATTTTATCGTGGACACGTCAAAGAGCAAACCACAAAATCAAACTCATTAATAAAATGATTTCTACAAAATTGTTTTTCTGCTGCAACGGAAAGGATGCATCAACATCTCAGTTTTTTATCTGCACCAACAAATAAGGATGTTGCAACACTGTTGTAGATATTTCTCCCTATGGATAGGTAGAAACTCTCTTAGGTTAAAGTAGACTTGACTGACTTCAAACTAAGACAAAAAGATAACAAATGTTGCCTTGAATTCCTAGATTCAAACAAATGCTTCAAGATTATACTGCTGAAAGAAATGGAAGAGGTTTAACTGACCTTTGATTTAATCGCTCGTCCTAGTTATTGCTCCAATCCTCAAGTCCTCGTGAATGAACCTGTTAGAATGAATCAAAGTACAAGCATACACAATCTTTCTAGCAACTTGAAATATCTGTCAGATTCCAAATCTATAATAGAAACAAATCATGTAATTGAAACAACATCAACACACACAATTTGGGAAACAAGACAAGTTATATTTTATTTGCAAACTTGAAGTTACTTACAATGGTTGCTTGATGTCCAAGCCAACTCTCAGCTCCAAGTGCTTTCTCCTCTAGCTATCTCCACAAAGATTTAAGACCATAGGTTTGATATCTCAAAGAGTCCTCCCCTTTGCTCATGAAAGGCCTCTCTTTTATAGTGTGTAGGAGGATTAACCAATAAGAGAGAAGGATGGATCTTGGGAGTGTTTAGTGGATCAGACCCACTAATCTGAGAAGGTGTATTAGGATCGAATAAGAGGTGTCAACCCTTGAAAATATCTAGGAGATCAAGATCCCACAAGTCATGGCAAAAAGGCTAAAAAGAGACTACCGCGCCCCTAGAACTGAGCATAGGGCTGTAGTACCGCGCTCCAGGCAAGAAGCATAACGCGGTAGTACGGACTACCATGCCCCTAAGAATGAGCAAGGAGTGGTAGTGATGATAAATAGGTATCAGTTGGGTTTGTCAGGTGACATGAAGGGTTTGTCCTTGTGGGTCATTCATTACTTTTCTCTTCTGGGTGGTTTAAGCAGCAGGGGAAGTGTCGTCAAAGGTTTTGACTGTGAAATATAGAAGTATAACAGATGCCCCCTAAAGTGTGAGGTCAGGAGATACTGATGGCCGAAATACTTTACAAATACTGTGTGGATATAGCATCAAGGAGAGCAACGAGGAGATGAAATAGAAACAAAATGTCAGATATACCACCGAGGCGGGCATCCCCATGCTCGAAAACAATTGACTCAAAAGCATGGCTGTCGACCAATACATTGCAGATCCATGAGTACTGAGATGATATAGACTGCAGAAAAATCATGGCTACTATGAACAAGCGTAGATCCATGAAATAATAATGACATAGCCACGACCAATACAAAAGTGGATCTGTGTGACAATACAAGAGAGATCTCCATCGCAACCTGGACATAGTCAGAATACAAAAGAATGTCCAGGGTATTCTACCCGATTGCAAGTGATACGAATCTAGCCATGTGATTACAAGGTGTTGAAGTCGAACATGGTAGAAACCATTTGATTACCGGTCAGTGATGTGAACCGTTAACAAATGCAAGGGAAATCACCAATGATGATGATGATCTCCAAGGTATCTATAGTACATCTCAACGAAATGCGAATAAAGGAGTTGATGTCGAGCATTCGACAGATCATTCGATCAGAGATCAATGATGTAAACCTACTGTTGAATATGAGGAAACCTTCCATTGAGGCATGCAGGTACCAAGGTACTAGTGGTCGATCCTCCTTAGATTCCTCGCGCCGCTGGTGGTAGCAAACTATGGCTCTAGCCACCCTACGGAGGAGAAGACCAATACGTCTCGTCACACCTACAGTATGCCACTGAAGATGCAAAGAAACATCATCCATCCTCATAGCTAGAACCCCGAGGGTTAAACCTTGTAGGTTCTGCTCTATGTCTTGAACCCCTCCTACCTCCTCTTCCTCTTCTTCTTCCGAAGCAACTTCGCGCTCGATATCGCCTTGGCGTAACGACGAATAGCCTGCAGGTCTCTGTGGTCCACGATCTGCGACATGCACATATACATATATTAAATATTTTTTACACATTCTAAAAAACAATTAAAAATCATATATTCAAAAAATTAAAAAATACATTAATGATGGTCATACCTGTGTTATCCCAATCCTCATCCTCAGGCAGTGCCAAGTCTATATCCTCTCGGAAGTCCACCCCTGCATAGGGGTAGTCCTCTATCATCACGATTTGCTCCTCGAGCCATGAAAAGAAGTCCTCACCAAAAGCTAAACGTTGTGTCCCCCTAAGCCATCCTGCATACTCACTCCATCGAGCCATCCATGGCTCAGTGGGTGGACGGGCGGGCATGGTCAGCTGCGAACGCAACAGTGGCACCCTCTCCAAGAAGAAGGTGACCAAAATGCTCCCGTACCCAAATTGGTGGTTCTCTCCGGTTCTACACTTGTTCACTTGCTCCTTGAGGTTAGTTAATAATGCTTCGCACCAGTCCGTAGGGAGAAATATCTACAACAAAAACTGGCGACTCCACTAGGAAAAAAAGATAACAAATGTTGCCTTGAATTCCTAGATTCAAACAAATGCTTCAAGATTATACTGCTGAAAGAAATGGAAGAGGTTTAACTGACCTTTGATTTAATCGCTCGTCCTAGTTATTTCTCCAATCCTCAAGTCCTCGTGAATGAACCTGTTAGAATGAATCAAAGTACAAGCATACACGATCTTTCTAGCAACTTGAAATATCTGTTAGAGTTCAAATCTATAATAGAAACAAATCATGTAATTGAAACAACATCAACACACAATTTGGGAAACAAGACAAGTTATATTTTATTTGCAAACTTGAAGTTACTTACAATGGTTGCTTGATGTCCAAACCAACTCTCAGCTCCAAGTGCTTTCTCCTCTAGCTATCTCCACAAAGATTTAAGACCATAGGTTTGATATCTCAAAGAGTCCTCCCCTTTGCTCATGAAAGGCCTCTCTCTTATAGTGTGTAGGAGGATTAACCAACAAGAGAGAAGGATGGATCTTGGGAGTGTTTAGTGGATCAGACCCACTAATCTGAGAAGGTGTATTAGGATTGAATCAGAGGTGTCAATTCTTGAAAATCTCTCGGAGATCAAGATCCCACAAGTCATGGAAAAAAGGCTAAAAAGAGACTACCGCGCCCCTAGAACTGAGCATAGGGCGGTAGTACCCGCGCTCCAGGCAAGAAGCATAACGCGGTAGTACGGACTACCGCGCCCCTAAGACTGAGCAAGGAGCGGTAGTGATGATAAATAGGTCTCATTTGGGTTTGTCAGGTGACATGAAGGGTTTGTCTTTGTGGGCCATTCATTACTTTTCTCTTCTAGGTGTTTTAAGCAGCAGGGGAAGTGTCATCAAAGGTTTTGACTATGAAATATAGAGGTATAACAACACCCTTATTTTCTAGCTACTACTGGAAGGAGGATGCAACCTCCTTGATAGGCTTTGACCTGCCCCTAGCACCACCCAGCCTCCCTGATATTTATAACTTCTTAATTTTTAGTTGATTAATCAATTATGGAAATACTTCATACTTCTGGTCTCTCCCTTTCTTTATGCTGCTGCGATCTGCATTATAGAGACACCTTTCTTCTCATTCGAAACTTCATTTAAATAACTCATTCATCCATATGAACGTTCCTCTTCAAGCATCATTCCTTTTCAACATCGTATCATTTCAGCTGAGAATCGCACCTCTTAAAAAACGCACCCTTTCACTAAACAATTACATTTCAGTTTATAAATAATAGATGTATGTTTGCTTTGATAATTATATTTAATTAATTAATCTCGATGGATGTCTAGGCATCTCTTCCTCTTCTTGTGGGGGAATCTCTTCCTCTTCTTGTGCGGGCATGTCTTCCTTCTTGCGGACATCAATGCCAATATTCAACAACAATCATCCAAGATCTTTCTTGTATGTTATGTTCTTCTATGTAAAGAACAATAGATGCCTCCTCCCCCCTATGACCACCACCTATTTGTTTAAAAGAGACTTTTTTTTGTAAGTAAGACCAACATTGTATTATATCATAAAAAGAATTACATAGAAAAGTTCAAGGGCCATGACTGAATTTCCCTGATGACCCAGTCCCTTGTTCTTCAAAAATTGACAGACACTTAAACCGATTACAAAATTGGCTCCTTGAGCAAACAGGCAGAATCCAATGACCCAGTACATATCCAAGATTGAGAGAAAACATGATATGAGACCAAAAAAAAGAAGTATAATTGACAAGAAGACTAAGACTCATCTTGCTAATTATGTTTAGCAATTTTGTGACTGGGAGCATCACACTCTACAATGATAGTGTTGTGATTGACAATATCCATCTGCAGTGAACTGAACCCTGACAGAAAAGGATGGATAGAATAGCAGAAATTTTTTTGTCCATAAGTTCCATCTTGAAGGCAATATCCTCCACATTATGACTATTTTCAAATGTCATCTCGCATAGCGCATGAAAAATAGTTAAGTCACCCCAAGAGTTCTGATGAGCAGACTCGCCACAAAGAGCACAGAAGGGCTTACCCTTGATCTATTGATGAAGTGGTTGACCAGTCAGAGGCCGAGGGGGTGACATGAATTCCCAAAATCCAAATAGATTCCCTGAGGTGTCGAACCATTCCACTAAGTAAGACCATTCATTCTTCTCCTTTCCTTTTTGAGAATTTCCCTCCTCTGATTGATAAGACATATCTCCCAAAGAAGGCTGCTCACTAGAAACAACAGACAAAGAAGGGGAAGCAGGAGAAGCCCGATCCTAAGTATGACCACCACACCCCTAACGAGAGCGGCCATGAAGCCTGAGAATAGGCATGCTCCAGAACTAGAGCAGAACAGAGCCAATTTCCGCCAAATCCTCAAAGAACTTGACAGAGAATTCAAGAGGCCGACCAGAGTTCCCGAAATAAATAATCTTCCCAAGCCATAATTGCACCATCACTTCCAGAGGAGAAGTACACCAGAATATAGATGACGAAATCCTAAGCAAGTGGGGGAAAATCCCATCGCTCGCATGTATATTTAAATCCATCCTCTATGAACCTGTGTCAATTCGTTGGGAAGGACACCACATTAAAAACCAAAACCAGATGAAACCACATAGCTCCTTCGACACATTAAAATGGTGCATCGAACCAGGAACAAACCGCATTAAAAACCTTTTCATACCATTCCCTTTGGACTCCACGTGTTGCTTAACATGTGTCGTTTGTCACCCCATCCCGAGAGTTTAAAAGAGAGGTGTGTGCATTATATTGGGTTACTTTTTTTCAGGTGTTGATATGAAATTGTTTGATGCCTAGTTTTTATACGTGTGCTAGGTACCTAGAAGATTAATCTGTTTCCCATCTCCATATGGCAAGCTTAAATTGGCGTGTTTGTTTCTCTGCCATGACTTTCTCCCATTAGTTGTAGTGCATGGAGTTTTTGTCTTAGGTTTTAATTTCTATTTAAATAGGGTGATATCCTTCAGTAGGAAGAGTGTGTGTGAGGGTGTTTTTATTTGATTACTATAGATGTTGCAAGTTGTGTGACATAGTACATGGTTCTTGTTTTTTGTATTAGCTAATTGCAGAACATGACATACTCTATTTTATTCTTCTTCTTTTCTCATAAACACACGATTGTCTGCAAAGCATAAACTGTGATATTTATAAAAACATAGCAATTATTCTTACTCAGTTGTGCAATTTATTTTGTCATTGTGCTATTAATTTTTTTTACTTGTGCTATTCATAATTAGCTAGATCTAGGTTTTCTGGGTGTGATTTATTTGTCATTTAAAGCACTTTGCTCAGATCTTTCAATTGGTATCAAAGCTATTATTTTTTTTCAGAGTGTTGGTTTGAGTTTGATTACAGTTTTAAGGAGAAGAAGACAATGGCTCAAAATAATAATTCAATCCAGTACCAAATTCCTCTTTTATGTGGGGAAAACTATGAGTATTGGAGTGTTAAGATGAGAATTTTTCCCATCTCACAAGATTTATGGTTGCTTTCTTCTGTAGGTAATACATAGAGCCAATTGATCAAGCTACCTATATTGCATTATCTGCTAATCAAAAGATAAAGTTGAAGGAGAACTAAAAAAGGATGTTAAAGCTTTGTTTGTTCGACTAACACAAGATATTTCCAAAAGATCGAACACCTTGAGAAACCACTCACACATACATATCACAGATCAACACACTGGATTTTTACGTGGTTAATG
The DNA here is from genome assembly GCA_027924585.1 of Larix kaempferi. Taxonomy (NCBI): domain Eukaryota; kingdom Viridiplantae; phylum Streptophyta; class Pinopsida; order Pinales; family Pinaceae; genus Larix; species Larix kaempferi. Next base: position 13,261,466 of record BSBM01000017.1, on the reverse strand, counting down.
TTAGAATATTGAGAATATGCATAAACATACAACAATATGTTTGCTAACATGCAAATCAATAGCAAGAATCCACTAGTCTAGCCTTATATCCATACAAGCAACAATAATCAAAGTAAGAAACTAGAGACAAGAGAAAATAAATGATACGCTAGATATACGTGGTAAAATGCCTAAATGGAAAACATCCACGAGAAGGTGTTGTCTTCTTATTCTTCTTAAATTTCCATCTTACAATACATGGAATCCTCACATAAGCATCGCATCACACTCCATCTTCACATCATATCGTAATTATGTTTCACCAACATACCTCAAAGGGTCTCCTTCACCTCTATTATATAGCTAGAGATATGGAAGGTTTACATCCCATAATACATGTGGTATAAATGTTTTACTACTTCTCTTATATAAATAATGGTAATAAGAGAATTTATTTTGAATGTTATAAGAAGTTTGTTTTTATTATTTTAAGTTTTTTGAGGTCTAGTAGATGATTATATTATGCAGGTTTAAGCTATAGATGTTGGAAGAAGCTTTGGCGAGCAAAATAGGAGTTGAGTTTGTTCATGACAGAACAATGTATATTTTGATTTTCTTCTAAAAGAATATCAAATATAAATTTTTATTTGGAAAAAGAAGTAATATTTTGATGAAAATAATACAAATCCATAGAGGCTCAATTAAAAGAATGTTGTCTTGTTGTTTGAATTTATTGTATTGTTATATGCCAAATGTTAATGCAAGTGGTTCATATAGCCCTCTCTCTACCAAGATATCAACATCATTATTTAAAATTTCAAACAAATTGTTAATTAATATTGAGCTTAGCTGCAAAAGACCTTAATTAAGTTTATTCAACCACTAATCAGCAAGATGTCTAATATAATGAGTAGGTTTTTATTCAACCACTAATCAACAAGATATCTAACATAATGAAAATGTTTAATAAACTGGCCAACAAAGCTTCAAGGAATGATAAAATGTTTGAAAGATTTAAATATCAAAATGTGAAGTAACTATTGTAAGAGTTTGTTAAATTTAGATGCCAAAATTATTCAAAAAAATGTATCCATATTATATTCACATCTATTGTAAGAGTTTGTTAAACTCCATATAGATGCCAAAATTATTCAAAAACATGTATCCATATCATAAACAAAATGTAGGTCTCATAACATCACAATATTATTTATAAAATATGACTTACCTCACCATAACAAGATTATCATTGTCCCAAACATAAATCAAATAATCAATATTCAATATCTTTGGAAAATTATCATTGCCCCAAACATAAATCAAATAATCAATGTTCAATATTTTTGGAAAATTGTTAAAAGAACTAATATATATTTGAAATCTTTAAGTTATGAATTATTTAAATTATGAGATTCATATCATGAATCAAATTATATAGATTGTTTTTTTTAAAAGTCATGTCTTAAAAAATTAGATAAATTATTATTTTTTAAATTTAAATTTGTTTTCTTAATATTTTTAATTTAAATCAAAGCTTATTATTATGTCATTAAATCAACATTGGGACCACTTCGTTACAAAGTAATTATTAATAATCGATCAAAACTTTATACAATTTTTATTTCATAGGTGTTTCACCGCGGAGAAGCATAACCATCCACGTAGATTATATTTCTCACGTATAGAGCGAATGGAATCCTACCACGTGGATGCTCCCAGCCTACAGTTATAGCGTATGGTGATGGCAATACGGTGTTGCACTTCAGATGTCGTACTGACGAGTTTAAATGTAGACCTATGAGCAATTACTGCCAGCGGGTATAGAAGGAAATTAAAGAAGAAAATCTTTCGAAATCATTTGAGAGGTTCCTGTTGCTGACGATTTAGCCAACCAGGTTGAAGATTTGCATAAGAATTTGCCGACCACACTTTTCTACGGGATATTCGTTTATCGACTCGACCTTTTGCCATGGAATTTTTTTTTACCAGGTCGACCTTCTGTTGCTTACTTTCGTCAATTGAATTTTGAAGACACTCTTAATCGATCGACTGTAATCATTGATCGAATGATCTTACTATGTCAACCGCTTGAACCCAGCAACCTGCCGCGGTTGGTTGCGCAGCTCTTTCACCTTCACGTCGCGCAGTTCTTCTAACTCCAACATCCCAACAACATTTGACGAAGAAGGTTGATGTCACGAAACTGTCGAAGGTTGTTGAATATGTCGAAGTGTTGTATGTGTGCCGAATCGGAACCTGTCGGGTTTGGTCGAGTTGAAACTTGTCGAATCGGAACCTGTCGGGATTGAAACATAAATTTCCTGAACTAACGTTACCTGCAAATAGTCTGAAAATGCTTCATTACCACAACGTGATTCTGTAAATTCTCAGCATGCCATATCAGTTATACTAAACAGAAGCTCCGACAGGCCATTGGAAACATTGGAAGCTTCTGTTATACTAAACAGAAGCTTGTGCTTCACACACCAGTCTTCCCATCAGCGCATCATGATATGGATTTGCCACCGTCGATCTACGACAAGATCTATCTTGGTTGCAGATCGTAAGGATAGTATTCACGATCGTTTCTGGCTCTGACAACTTGCAACAGGTTATGGGTTCCACAAGTTCACCTTCGACAAGTCTCGATTCAACTTCGACAATTCAGCAAACTCGACAGGTTCCTCTTCGACCAGTCGCGGCTCGAGTTCGACAACTCAAGCCCGATAGGTTCTGGGTTCGACACAACCTCCACTTCAAAACGGACGCTACCAATACCTCTTGGCGCACAAATACAACCAAACTCGCCAGCATTTGGGTTGATGCAGTCTAAGCAGGCGGTGCAGCTCTGCATGGAAAAAACTTACAAGATCTACCTTTTTTATTAGAAACTTGAGCATTCAATGACGGATTGGACATTGAATAACCTTCCATAATATTACCCACGTGAACATTCATTTCTTTGGGGTATAATCCATCACGAAGTTATGAACTTGGGTTCAGTAGTATCGACTTCTGCCTATCAACGTATATCTGGATTTGATGGATTGGACCTCCTAGTTAAATGTGTTGAGACACCGATGCACCGCCTTTACTCTTAATCGTTTATAAAATTCGATGGGTAAAGGCTTTGTGATTTTTTTTTGTTTGCTATTGCTATTGTGACATCATCTCATTTTTTTTCTCAGCATTCGAATCGGCATCAATTTGTTCCTCTTTTACGGAGCAACGACCCTCTTGAGGAGCCAAAGGTTCTTGTTTTCTATTCAAAAACAAGGTTCTCCTCTCAAACCAAACTCATATTTCTTGTTATAATTACCTTGTTCCTGTTTAATATTTACAAACAAGGTTATGCTATCTTTTTGGGTATTTTTTGTTGGACACTATAGGCTTTTTTCTGTCAATTCACTGTCATTTATTTTCTCGTATTACTTGTATGTTCAATCTTTAACGTTAGTATTTGATCATGTATGTGATTTATTTACTGGTTTCAGATGAAAGGGTGATTGCAGCGCAACAGTTTTTGTCTCCTATACAAGTTAGGCCTTCCAAAAAAATAATCTTTAATTTAGGCATCGAATTGTTCATGTTTAATATTTAAAATAAGGTTCTCAGAGGAAATTTACCGAGAATTGTACTGCATTTTTTAGTGTTTTTTGTTGGAAACTAGAGTCTGTTTCTGTCAGTACACTCTATCATATTTCTTGTTATAATTAGCCTAATCCTGTTTAATATTTACAAACAAGGTTCTGGTGTCTTCTTGGGTCTTTTTTGTTGGACACTATAGTATGTTTCTGTCAGTGCACTCTCATTTATTTACTCGTATTACTTGTATGTTCAATCTTTAACGTTAGTATTTGATCATGTATGTGATTTATTTTCTAGTTTCAGATGAAAGGGTGCTTGACTGGTATATATTCATTTCCTTGTGTTTACCAATATATTTTACTTACTAACTTGGGAAGATAAATTGCACCGCAGTTGTTAAATCTTTTTCAGGCCTTCACATATCTCTTGATACTCCTTGTATTAACATTGCTTTGTCAAATTTATACTTCTTTTCTTTCTAAACACTGTTCCAGAGCATCTGTATTTCTTTCTTGCAACAACTTCGAATAAATTATCCATAAATACTCTGCCAATGATTAAATATATAGTACATTTCTCTTTCACCAAAGGCACCATAAAGTTCATAGCCACCAAACATTTTTTTTGTAGGCATGTCAACCAATGATGAAAAATGATCAAATCAATGCACGAAGAAGAGTTCTATATGCTCAACAAAAAAAACAAAACAACAAGTGTCAGCACCTTCTATATAGAGTTGCTCGTCAACTTGTTAATATCCCTTCTTTGTTTCACGTTGCTCAGCCTCCCCTTAAACCCTCAACACCATCCACATCCACATCCACAACAACACATCCAACAAACATCGACCTAGATGGTGCACAGCAACGGTTCCGTACAAGATTGGACAAGCTATCTCCCATGCATGTATGTTCTATATGCATGGAGTCTTATCCTGGAATTAAAACAAAACAATTTTATGGTGCATATGCATGTTCTCGATGCATTGCGGAACAAAATGGCCATCACTATTCCTTCGCAAACAACATGGATCCTGGGATACAACCATCAGTGCTAGCCGTCCTTACTCAAGGTGAAGAAATGCTCATTTCTTGTGTTAACCCAATTTTGCAAGTCACTCATGCTCGTGGGGGACAATATACATATTCTAGCCACACTATTAGCTTCCCGCAAAACATTACTAGCATTGCCACTTTCCTCCCTCACTTGCTCTCAAATATAGACATTCTTATTGTTCATAAATGCAATCCTACGAAGAAGCCTTATGACTTCATTGTTAGTCAAACACGTGTTCTTGCTGCTCTCCAATACAAACTTTCAAATGATCCCTACTAAAAAGATGTTCAAGTTAACTCAACTGCATTATCTTCTTTGCCTCTTGAACCAACCGACATTTCATCCCTCCTTCATCATGTCACATCTAATGAAACCCCACTTGTTGACCATACCTCAAATGCGCCTATTCAATCACCCATCTTCCTTGAACCCCATGAAGAACAATCCTCCTCCTTTATATCTACACAAATAAATTCTAGAACTGAGCTTGATGAAATCAAACGCTTCTTGAGCACAAACAATGCACCAACTCTACGTTGCATTGAATGGCCCCCAATAGATGCTTCCCCTATCAATGAGTACAACGCAATAGGCCTCCTCTCAATGGCCTTTCCAACCTTGTTTCCCACTGGAGTCGCAATGCTTAAACAACCACACATTCAAGAGGTTGGTATGGACAGTTATGCGCTGCACATTCTTCGATACCATGACAATAGATTTGGACAACATCCTCTCTTTTGTTATCACATATATAACCTCATGATGCGCCACCGTAGCCATTCTACTGCTTCCATCTTTGTAAAACATAACATTGAAGATACATTGCCTCCAACCATCTCAGAACTTGTACATCAATTACAAGACTTGCCCGATGCTAAAATCACTGAGCAAGTCATGCGCTTTGGTTCCACTCTTCGCGGGACACGCTCCCACTGGAACAAAAGTATGGGTGAACTAACTGACATGATCAATCAACAAGGGACACCAACCTTCTTCTTCACTCTCAGTGCAGCTGACAAGAAGTGGCCAGATTTGCATTCTTTGATGCCTGGAAAAGTTCCAACCACTTCAAATCAACAACACCAATGGAGAATTCGCAACCTTATACGCAATCCACACATTGCATCTCAATACATGGACAATAGATTCAAAATATTCCTGGAAGAGGTTCTTCAAAAAGGTCTTTCTACAAAAGACTACTTGTTAACACCTAAAAAGTGCTCACTAGCTCATTCCCTTATTCACATGACCCATTTGTCCACTTTTCCACCATCTGAGCCTCTGAAACCAACAAAAGGTCACCAAAAGACCTTAGTACACCCCTTTTTCCCACTCAAAAATATTATTTTTCCTGAAAAGCATAAAAAACCCTCAAAAAGGGTCTAAATTCCCAAAAATATTAAAAAGGGAATTAAAATATTAATTTTATTCAAAAAAGGAAAAAGGAGGGAAAAGTACCTAAACCATGTTGGTCAATACCATTTGCTTTCCACAAAACCACAAATGGTATTCCCCACCACCAAAACCTATAAAAAGGTGGTAGGGGCTCCTCATTTCACATCCATCCATTATCTCATCCTCATGCTGCCGAAATCTCCCTTGAGCATTTTGGCCATTATAAGCAACCTTGGAGAAGGAGACCTCTTGGAGCTTGGAGCTACTTATCTTGGGAGTTGCTCTACATCAACCTTCACCATTGAAGGTATTACTATTGCAAGCATTAGCTTGCCCCATTTTTAAATACAAATTTATTCTTTCATATTTTCTTGTTCTTATTTTTAAAATATTTCCATTATTTGCTTATATTCTTGCATAGATCCATGATTAGTTTTGTTTAGATTAGTTTCTTGTTTAATTCCATTGAAACTGCTGCTACTAGTTAACAGGTGCCCATAGCACTAAGCCTGGTTGCAAAACCGGGCTAACAGTTTTTGGCGACTCCGCTGGCTTTGAACAATAGATCCCAAATTTTGCTTTTAATTTTAGTTTTTTATTAGTTTTTAGCCTTTAGATCCATAGATCTGCCATCCTAGACAGCAGATCCATTGCTGCTCTAGTTTTTGGCCCCATCTATTGCCATTAACAGCCCGGAATTCTCAATTTTCGGGTTCGTTTTTCGGCTTCCGTGCACGGCTTTCGCCTCGTGGTTTTTAGCCTGACAGTCGCGCGGTCCATCGCGACTTTTCGGATTTTTTCCGCGCGGTTCACCGCGGCTTTGCGGCCTGTTTCCGCGCTGCACATCACGGCTTCGCTGTCATTTACCGCGCTGCCCATCGCGACTGCGCGGCCATTTTCCGCGAGGTTCCCCGAGGCTTCGCGGCCTATTTGCGCGCTGCACATTGCGGCTTCGCGGACATTTTCCACGCTGCACATCGCGACAGTGCGCCTAAATCCCACGTGGTCCATCGCGACTGTGCGACAGAAACCCGCGCGGTCCATCGCGGCTTTTCTGTCAAAAGCCGCGCTGTTGATTTTTTCATTCGGCCATTCCGATTCAAAAAATTATTTTTTACTGTATTTTCCGCCCACACAGCACATTTTTACAGTATTAAATTCTGCATATTTCACAGCCATAAAATTTTTTTTACTATTTAAATGCACATCTAGAAGTCTTGTTAAAAATTTTCAAGAAAGTGAAAGAAAGACTTATTTTGCAGTTTATCTAGGTTAAAAAAAAAATTTCCTGTTTACTTCTTTAAATATCTTGCCCTTAGCAATTTCCTTGAAAAGAAAACCATTTATTTCTTTAAAGAAGTCTATTATTTGCTTTCATGATTCCAAAAATCCTTTGTTTTTGAGTTAATTTTGCAAAGCATTTAGTTTCCATTTATTGAAAGAAGTCATAAATATTTGCTTTTTTATTTTTGAAAGATCCTTTATTTTTTGAAAATTTCCTATAAAGCATTTACTTCTTTCAAGTTCAGTTTACAATACTACACGTGCACCCACTCAAACACTTAATTGAACTGAGCTTTAAAACTTACCCTAATTTCAACACACTTTTAACCTCACTTGAGGAACACTAAAAGAACTTTGTAGCTAGGTAGTATTGGGGGGATAGGTGTTCCAATAACACCCCTCAATTATTACATCTGAGACATAGAAGTTGTCCATTTAGGGAGCTAAAATCTCTTAGTATTTATTGGCGCGGTCACAACCGGTTTGTGGGAAGGCCTCTCCCCTAGGAGGGTTGAAGTCGCGAGGATGGTTCCGGAAGCCTGAGTGGAATACTGAAATCCATTCAGTAACCGAAGGGCTACCATTCGCAGTTCTCGGGATATCCCTGTATTGGGATATTGCGATCAAAGGACCAAACGGCAGATTTACCTTTTCTCGACGCGTCATGAACGGAGTATCCTAGTAGCCTTTCTTTAGGATTGATTACTCGGTGTCCCTCCCAGTAGGGGGATATCTAGCCGTTGTCTCAACACTCATATTGTCTGACTTGGATTTCATCACCTTGCAGAGGATATCGTTTGTTGATTCACAATACTTTTAGTTAGGTGTTTGCATGATTCAACCCACCTTTGGTCTAGTTACACCTATTTTTTCTAGGAGCTGTTTGCATGTTGGTATTCTGACCATTTGTTGCATCCCTCCACTTATTGTAGCACAGCTGCTAGAATAAGTGCCTTTTTTGAGGTTGATTTTTTGGCCTGAGAGCCTTCATTTTCACTCCCCTTCTTGCACCCTTGGTTGCATTAGGGTTTTGAGTTTTTTATAATATATATCACCACCTGATACTTAAACAGATTTTTCCACAAAAACTTATTTTCTCACCATTGAGAATTTTAGACGCTCTCGTCGTCTACAAGGCGAACTCCCAGAGTTCAGTCTACTTGGCTCGCCACGTCACCGACGCTGAGCCTTATCCCTTGACTCGACACATCGTCGGTCAACTAGACAGTCATCCGATTCTGACACGCCTCACTTCACTTCTGATTCTGAGGCAGAATCCGAAAATCCCACTGCGTCATTCCCACCCAACATTATGTCTGGAACACCATTTGACCCACTCTTTACCAGCACCATAGGAGAGACGTCTACAGACCCTTCTACTACAGTGCCATCCATGGCAACAACCACCCCCCTGGGTATGCCCAATATGGGCAACACTCCACATTTAGGAATTCCCAACACAGGGCCACCTCCTGTTATAGGAATTCCCAACACAGGGCCACCACCTGTTATGGGCATGCCCAACATAGGGGTCACACCCCATCTGGTTTCCACAAACTCTATCCCAGGAATCACCACTACTATTCCGAACCCTAATGTAACCCATGTTTCACTAGGAAGCGCTAGCCCTTACCAGACCACACCTATTGGAGGACATATACCTTCAATACCTGGCATACCTTTAGGTGCTGCTGGACCCCATACCACCATGACTAGGCATGTCCCAGTCCCAGTCACTACATCTGCTAGCTTACCGTATATGGCAAGTCTGAACTTGCCAGATTTAGGCAGGCTCACCAATGACCCTATCGGACATGATCCTGCGTGGCCTCACATGCCCACCAAACTCCCCTCCAACATCCCTAAGTTTGAGGGTAAGGCAGGTGAGGACCCCCAGAACCATATCATGTCCTTCCATCTATGGTGTTCCTCCAACTCCATAGTGGACGACTCTGTCCGCCTCCGTCTGTTACAGCGCACCTTCACTGGCTCTGCAGCCAAGTGGTATATCGAGCAGCCCCATGGGACGCATGCCACCTTTACCTCCCTTGCCTCGACTTTCCTGCAGTTCTTTCAGTTACCTGTCCGCTATGATGCGGGCGTCGAGATCCTACTGTCTTGCAGACAGAACACGGCCACCCACATCACTGTCCACATTCATGAGTGGCGTCAACGCCGAAGCCTCTACAAAATAAAATTAGACGACCGTATCTTCCTAGATTGGTTTCTAAAATCCCTTCTCCCTCTCATCGCGAAGGATGTGGCATCCGAAAGACCCCAGTCTGAGGAAGAGGCCATCCTCAAAGCCCAACAGTTTGATCTCATTTACGCCCATTCGGGTTATCTATACACAATCATACCAGACGCCCCACGCGGTGACGCACCGGGGGCATCACATGCCGCTGATGGCATTATTGGCCAAATCGCACCGCAAGCTAAACCTTTCAGCATGATGAGCACCATGCCTTCCCCAGACCTCTCTAGGGCTACATCCAGTTCCGGAGCGACAACTTCTTACGCTCCAACCAACCAGACACATCACATTCATGGACCCTCTTGTCCACAACATTGCTATGGGAAAGCGCCATCAGCATATATACCTCCTACACATTATAACCAACCTGCTACACATAACTCCATATAGTTCCCGCCACGACCGGTGCAGTACCCACAGCAAGCTACACCAGTTAATCCAACACATCCAATAGCTCAGGGGTACCAACAACCCCAACAGGCAACTAGACCACCGCCAGCTCCACCTACATATTACCCACCGCAACCTGCTCCCGCACCTGCGGCTCCCCAGAATCCCACCAATGCTCAAGGGCATGTGTACGCACAACAACATCAGCCCCAATACCAGAATAAACAACGCAACCAGGGTGGGCAACCAAACCGTGGAAGAGGACGTAACCGCGGTAACAACCAACACAATAACCAAGGTCCACAACCTCCCCATCCTCCGCAAAATAATAACGCGGCTCCTGCTCATCATAATCCTGATCGGTCTATTTGTGGGGTCTATGGCCACTATACGAACAAACCATCCTTGTTCTATTTGTGGGGTCTATGGCCACTATACCCACGCTTGCCCACATCTGGAGCGAGCTCGACAACTATGGACAGATGACGCCCATCGTCAAGGGTAGGCGGCTCCTTAGCCGCCATCCAACCCTCCACCACCTCAACAACAACCTTTGGTACTACAAAACCCTTTTCCAACACAAGGAGTGGTGAACACTCAGTTGTTATCTCCCCCACAGGGCAACGTGCCACCACAACAAATCACTTACGCCGCTCCTGATCAACCAATGTTTGATTCAGGCACTCACCACTTATTAATGATGTCCACTGCCGATGTCAACATCCAAACACGTCGGAACCAGTATGGCCCTACCTCCGAAGCCCCCCCCCCGTCGATAAGGATACTAACGCTCATCCCACTGATCAGACGTTACGTATACCACCGCTTCCACTCGATGGCGCCTCTAAAGCACCTCGTTTCCCACTCCGCCGTATCAACAACAACCCCAATGCACGGGCTGCGTCAAATTACAACATCGTAGATGACTTAGCTCAATCTCCCGCATCCATGTCTGCGTTAGAAGTATTGAAAAACTGTCCTACGCAGCGCAAGACTTTACTTTCGGCCATTGGGGTGATTGACCCAACCGATTCGAAATTGATGACCTTTGATTTGGACCAGTCCGAACCACGTTTTCCTTCCACCATAGCAGTCCAAGTTTTTGTTTCTATTCAAAATCTTGTCATCCATCGATGTATCATCGACGAGGGTGCCTCTACGTGCGTCATGTCCACATTCGTTTGGCAGAAGTTGGGATCCCCTACTCTCCAGCAATCCACCACTGCATTACGGGCCTACGACGGTCGGTCAGCTCAACCTCAAGGTCTACTACCCAATGTCCTCGTCCAATTGGGTGGGAAAACTGTGCTCATCGACATAGAGGTCATTAATGCCCAACTCGATTATAACCTTTTACTTGGCCACAGTTACATGTACGCCATGAAAGCGGTTGCCTCATCCGTTTTTCGTACCATGATGTTCCCCCACGAGGGACGCGTGGTCAAAATCGACCAACTCATCTACTATGATCCCAATGCCCCTGTAGCACCCGAAAATGTTCTCCCCATGGTTGAACAACCCGCTTCTAGTGCAACTACTTCCTTTGTTTCTTCTATGGGACCCGGACTTTACTCAGATACACCAATGACTTCTACATTCCAGGCCATTCCACCACCGTCACCGGAGACCCACGTCGCAAACCTCTGTACTCTTTCACAGAATACACAAGCACCCGGTAGTCAACCACCATTGGTCCCTAGTCACATCGGTGTTACACCAATCCACACCATCCCCTTTCTATTTCCTCCTTCGGGTGTAGTAAGCGCCCCGGTTATGGCTACCCTTAGTCTACCCGGGTTAACATTGGGATTACCCGTGTGGTATATTTCGCCTTCCGTTCCACCGCCGACACCAAATTTCATCCTCCAACCGGTACAACCTATTGTTACCACTACTCAACCTCCTCCTGGTGTCAATATCCCTTCGTCGTCAACGAATCCTCCTCCTCTTGTCAAGCCCACTGGGGGTAGAGGTCCACAACCATACACTGCTATACCACCTCCTAAGGCAGTTAAACCCCCACCCGTATTTCGAGCTCCTCCTAAATGCTCGTTGTGCGATGAGATAGGCCATCCCACTCATCAATGCCCACAGTTACCGACACTCCAGGAACATATGAATATGTTGGACGATGACACCAGCATCCCAGTAGTTAGACTAGAGCCACCTCCTCAGCCTCGCGACAGATCACTGCGCACCAACCATCCTTGTGCCATATGCAGTGTTTACGGCCACTACTCTCACCATTGTCCTGATCTCCCTGACTATAGAGCAACATTGTACGAGTTAAACAACGTCGATTTAGAGATATCTCCTCCCCTCATCGAGGAGATCTACCCCCCGCCATCATCCTCGTCGAAAGAAGTCAATACAATCTATATGATTTCAACAACTTTCAAACCAGAACCTCTTGATTTATGGTCTGACTACTTCAACACTGATGAGCAAATTTTGGAGACACTCACTGCACCCGACTACCCTTGGGATGATATGCATCATCGCTCGTATTTCCTCCCGAAAACATCTACATCCACCGCATCCAACCAGCTATCGGTCGAATCGAAAGATTTCATACCCACTAAGGTCGATTGGTTAAAAGACCCCATCCCAGCACCGGATGCCTTTGAAGAAGGGAACATGTCCAACATTTCCCCCATTATACAAATCGATATTTCCACAACTCCAGGGAAACCTGAGCTCATCTCGCTGGGCGCATCTTGCACTCAAGCAGAAACTCAGGCGTATAAAAAGCTTTTTCAAGAATTCCGGGATGTTTTCGCCTGGTCCTATACCGAAATGCCTGGTCTTGACCCCGCCATTATAGAGCACCACATTGATACATGGCCTGAGGTACCCCCTGTTCGTCAGAAACAGCGACCCATTCATCCTTCCAAACTCCCCGCTGTTAAAGCTGAGGTCGAGAAACTTCGCAAAGCAGGATTCATTTATCCTATTCCGTACACCACCTGGGTGTCGAACCCCGTTCCCGTCAACAAAAAGCATGGCACCCTTAGAGTATGCACTGACTTCCGTGATTTAAACCACGCTTGTCCAAAAGACAATTTCCCCACGCCATTCATTGACCAACTCATTGATGAGTGTGCGGGCCATGAAGTCTTATCTTTCATGGATGGGTTTTCCGGATACAACCAGATTCACATCCGTAAGGAGGATCAGTACAAGACTGCCTTCACCACCCCATGGGGCACCTTTGCCTATCGCGTCATGCCATTCGGCCTTAAAAATGCTGGTGCCACTTTCCAGCGAGCCATGACCTACTGCTTTCACGACTTGGTCCATATCCTGCGAGTCTATCTTGACGACCTTACAGCCCGTTCCCGAAAACAATCAGACCACATTAACGACCTCCGGCAAGTTTTCCTGCGTTGTCGCAAATATAAAATCCGCTTGAACCCACACAAGTGTGTGTTTTGCGTTCCGGCAGGCCGGTTGTTAGGTTTCATTGTTTCCCAAGACGGAATTACTGTTGATCCTTTGAAAGTCAAAGCCATCTTAGAACTCCCCCCTCCTCGCACGCTTCGGCAGCTCCAGAGTCTACAAGGGCGGTCCAATTTCCTTAGGTGCTTCGTTCCCGATTACGCCACCAAAGTCCACGGATTCTTACGCTTACTTCGTACCCACATACCCTTCATTTGGGATGAGCAAGCAGACACGGCATTCGAAGCCCTCAAGAAAGCTCTCACACAAGCCCCCTTGATCGCCCCACCGGATTTCTCTCAAGACTTCACCCTTTATGTCTCGGCATCTGAATATGTTGTGTCCGGAGTTTTGGTCCAAGAAGATGCCTCTCACCAAGAGCATGTAATTTATTACGTCAGCCAGACCTTGTCTGGCCCACCCCTACGTTACCCATACGAGGAAAGATTAGCCCTAGCTGTAGTCTTTTCCGTACAAAAATTGCGACACTACATTCTACTCAGTCATACCACGTTTGTGGCCGACTCCAACCCTATGGTCTATCTCCTAACCCGAGTGTTGCTAAATGGGTCATTATCCTCCAGGAATATGACCTTACTTTCAGAACTCCTAAAAGCACCAAAGCCCTCGCGCTTGCTCACTTTATCACCGACCTCCCATCCTCTTCGTCATCACCCGCTATCCAAACAGATCTGATTGACGAACAAATCTTCATCATTTCGTCTGACGACCCATGGTACGGAGACATTTTGATTTACCTCCGCACGCAAAAATTTCGACCACACATCGATCGTGACGGACGCCGTCGGATACGACACCATGCCCCCCGATACCTCTTGATAGGGGATGTACTTTATCGACGCGGCATTGATACCATCCTACGTCGATGCCTATCCCATAGTGAGGCAGAACAAGTCCTCAATGATTGTCATAGCGGCGCTTGCGGAGGCCATTTCTCCGGCATGACCACCGCCCAGAAGATCATTCGGGCAGGTTACTTTTGGCCATCATTGTTTACTGATTGCATCACCGCAGTCAAGCATTGCCAGAACTGCCAACTCTTTGCCCCCAAAGCAAGAACCCCCCCCGCCCCCCTTCATCCAGTCATCACTGTTGGACCATTCGGTAAATGGGCCATCGACTTCCTCGACTGCAACCCCACGTCAGCCGGCGGTCACAAACACATCGTTGTGGCCGTAGATTATTTCACCAAGTGGGCAGAAGCCATGCCGACGTACAATTGCAAGGCCGACACTGCAGCACGGTTTTTCTTCAACCATGTTATCACTCGTTTCGGAGTGCCAAAGAAACTAGTCTCTGACCACGGCTCTCACTTCGAAGATGCCGTCTGGAAAGAATTATCAACCATGTTGAAATTTGAACACCATTTCTCTTCCGCCTACTATCCCCAAGGAAACGGCCAAGTCGAAGCGATCAATAAAATTTTGAAGACCATCCTCCAACGTATGGTAGACAAACACAAATCCAATTGGCACCACATGCTTTTCCCGGCACTATGGGCTTACCGCACCTCAACCAAAACCGCCACCGGTTTTACCCATTTCCATTTAGTTCACGGTGTTGAATCTGTCCTCCCTATTGAGTGCCAGATTCGAGCCTTACATATCGTCGTTGAACTCCTACCGGACACTTCCCCGATTGAGCAACGATTACTACTCCTAGAGCAGACCGATGAAGATCGGCGCACAGCCATTCAAAACATGGAAGCAGCCAAACAATGATCAAAACTAAGTTACAACAAACACGTCCACCCAAGAACCTTTTCTGAGGGAGACCTTGTCCTCGTTTACGATCAAGCTCATGATAAAACCGGAAAGGGGAAGTTTATATCTATGTGGCAAGGCCCTTACATCGTACACACTTGCCTCGGGTAGGGGGCATACATTCTGACCGATTCAGAAGGCAATCCCCTATGCAACCCACGCAACGGGTTGTACCCTAAACGATTTTACCCATAGAAAATCTAATGGACACCACCGTCCATTCTAGTATAGGCTTACTTTCTTTTCCCATAAAGAATTAAAAAACCTAAATATTTGTTTTTCTTTGCATGACCACAGATGGGTCCTCTTCCACTCTGCTATGTCGGTTTCGCTGATGGTGCAATCCGTTGGTCTCCCAATCTCGCCTCCGCAGCTTGGGTAATATACTCCCCTTCACATGAATTAATTCACATTGACGGAGTATGTTTAGGTGCCGCCACCAATAACCAAGCTGAGTACGATGCCGTGACCGGTCTCCTAGCCGCAGCTCTCCAAATGAGCATCCGTCACCTCAACGTTTTCTTGGACTCACAGCTCCTAGTTTCCCAGCTCAACAATGATTACCAGGTACGCGATCCATGTCTTTTCAAAAAATTCCTGCGCACTAAACAAATGGTTAGACAGTTTGAATCCATTTCATTCACACATGTCCCAAGACACCTCAATAGTGTAGCAGACCATATGGCCAACAATGTCCTCGACTGGCACACCAATCACATCATGTCATAACCAAAATGTGCATCCACGTGCATAACATGTGCCTCCACGGGCATATCCATAAACAAATAATGCATCCACGTGCATAACATGTGCCTCCACGGGCATAAACAAATAACAAAATAAAGCATCCATGTGCATAACATGTGCCTCCACGGGCATATACAAGAGACAAAAATGTGCATCCACGTGCATACACGACAATATATCCAAATATATATACACATATATATATAAACCATGATAGTCAACATGTCATAGGTGCCCTCAGCACTCAATATACAAAAAATACATCAATCGTACAAAAAATGCTTCCCCATATGCACATCAGCATTTGGGGGCAGATACAATATCATCTACTCATCAGGATCCCTAGGCTCCTCCGGCTCCTCCTCCGCTGGCCCCGCCGGGTCATGGCGAGCCCGAACTCTGCGCTCCTCTGGCGCCTCCTCCGCTGGCCCCGCTAGGTCACCCCGTAGACGGATCCTCATCTGAGCCGGCTCTGCCGGGACATCCCGAGCACCACCCCTGTGCCCTGCCACAAACACTGCTGTCCTCAACAAGAGCGACCGCCACTCAGGCGGCGCACCGAAGCAACCCTCCAAAATATCCCGATCCAGGTCTCTCCAACCATCCTCGGGGAGTCCAGCTAGGATCCGGTCAAAGGTCTGTCTGACACCCTCCATGGCGTCATCTCGAGGGCCAACCCCTCTCCCACGAGCCGCAAATCCTCCACCACGTGGAGGTGGTACCGCTGTAGGTGGATGGGCGACCACCATTGCTCGCCCCTGACGAGCCACGTAGTCGGCCGGTGGCACTGGACCCACATCTGCACAATGCAAATAAACCATCATATGCAACTCTAATCATAGACTGATAAATCAAACAACACATGATATAATATAAAATAAAACACAAGACATACCGTCTAAACTCCAGGCCTGTCCTGGGGCACGAGGCATCTCCGGGTCGCCTCGATAGTCCATGCCGGCATAAGGGTAGTCCTCAATCAGCAGGGGCATCTGCTCCCACTGCTCATAAAAATCCAGAGTGAAGAAACCACGGACACCACTGCCGCCACGAGGCATCATCTGCCCCCACCGCATCATGCGAGGCTCACTCACCAGACCAGCACGAATGGGTACCCGTGGCCGCAAGGTCGGCAAGCACTCAAAGAAAAAATAGCATAGGAAGGAGGCATAACAGAACTCACCTCCCTCTCGAATGGCCTTGTCCAGATCTCTCCGGACACCAGCCAGAAACATCTGCCCCCAGGCATAATAAGTCCCCCGGAGAACAAAGTCCACCATCATCGTTTGTCCCCCAGACATACGATGTGGCGCAGCAGCACCCAATATCCTCATAACACATGCCCCAACAGCCCGCATATCCCACTCACGTAGGGATCGCAGACTAATAGAGCTGTTCTGCAAAACAACATCATCAACACAGAAAGTCTGTAACAAGTCCTCCATATCTACACCCGGCGGGATCCTCGGCAAGAGATCGCCTACCTCACCCAAACGAGGAAACCCAGTCAAAAAATAGACATCCGTGAGAGTGATCTCCAACCTCTCACCCCCAATAATAAATGCACCCTCCGCCGACACCCACCAACTCACCAGCTTGTTCAGGAGACGTCTCACTAAACGAATAGGTGGGATCTGAGCAAACTTCAAAAGTCCGCTCACAGCCAGGGTCTGTCGCACCCCCGGATCAGTCTGAATCCTCTCCATAAGATCATCATCGATCTCCCACTCCCGCCACAAGGACAATGGTCTCCTCAACATCCTGCCAGAAAAAAAAAAAAAAAAAAAAAAAAAAAAAAAAAAAAAAAAAATAATAATAATAATAATAATAATAATAATAATAATAATAATAATAATAAATTTAGCCCCAGCACAAATTTTTTTGAAAAATACCATCACGGCCTCTATGCAAAAACCCGCGATGAACATCGCGGATTTTGGCCAGACAGTCACGATGAACATCGTGACTATCTCCCATGAACTCGCGATGAACATCGCGGGTTCCAACCTCACAATCGAGATGAACATCGCGACTGTCAGCCCGAAACCCGCGCGGTTCATCGCGGGAAAAGACCCAAAACCCACGATATTCCACGTTGGAGAGTCAACATGGAATTTCACGGCCTTCGGGGGCCCGCCGCCAAACAAAAAAGACATAATTGAAAAGGCTAAGGCAAATAGAGTTACCCGAAACTCGCAGGATCGAAAACCAACGGTGAAATCTCCCGGAAATCAAGAAATAGCTCTGACAGCTCTATCAAACTCGCACGTAACAATGACAAGTCATTTGGGCCCCATGCCCTATTTATAGAAATTCCACCAATTTTCAAACAACCATTGCGGTATCATACGATGTCCATTTTTCAAACCGTTGGTACCGTTGGAATCAGCGCAGCGAGAACTTCATGTCAGTTCTTTCCTTTTCCAGTTTTCACCAGCTCCATTTTTAGACCATTTTTTGGGCGCCCTCGTCGCCTCAATTTGCGTGCCATACCGGTCGTTGTCCATTTTTGGCATGCCTTATATCGACGGATTCAGTTTTTCGCGCTCGTGAAAATGCTTGAGATCATTTCTCGCTGTCACGTCCTGATTTTCTGAGCATTTTTTCATGCCCCCACGTCGCCTCGGTTTGTGTGCCACATCGATCGTTCTCCGTTTTCGACTTGCCTTATACCGCCGGATTCAATTTTCCGCGCTCGTGATGATGCTTGAGATCATTTCTCAAACTCACCTTTAGATGTTTCGGGCATTTTTCCCATGCCCCCTTGTCACCTCGGTTTGCGTGCCACATCGGCCGTTCTCCGTTTTGGACAAGTCTTATATCGCCGGATTCAGTTTTCCGCGCTTGTGATGATGCTTGAGATCATTTCTCACTCTCACGCCCATCTTTTTCGGCCATTTTTTCAAAATGCCCTCTCATAGCCTCGGTTTGCGTGCCACAACGGCCGCAGCCCCCTTGGTGACAATCTTTATGTCACCGGATCCAGTATCCCACACACATGATGATGCTTGAGACCTTTTCTCGCTCCCATCTATCCATTTTTGTTCGGTATAATTTTATCCCTTTTTCGGGCCGAGCAATCCCTTTTACGAAAAAGGCACTTAGGGAGTTTCTGTTAAGCTCTTTTATGACTCCTAAAACAATGAAAAGATCGCCGAGCAATCTTGTTTCCTTTCATGCTCGCTAAACGTATCTGAAAGGGCGTCTACCTGGTATAAGTTTACCCCTTTTTCGGACCTCGTAGACTAATTACGAAAAAGGTATACTCTAGTCACATCGGCTAGAAGAGTTCTCCATCTGCATCATTTTATGCTTTTTCGGGCCTTGGAGACTAAACTTACGAAAAAGAAACACCAATAGAGTCCACTTACCGTTTTCAGACTCTCTAAACATGAAAGCAACCATGAGCATGAGCCGTCCTGGGCTCACAAAATCCACAGGACCGTAACATTTCAGAGCACACTTTTATCCCTTCTTGGAGCTCATTAAAACTACGGAGAAGGAATCAATGGTGCCTCTTGGCGCCACGATAGATCACATCTAATCATATGGCAGCTTCCCCATTGTGGTCGCCTTTGTTCAGAGTATTCTGCAGTATGTCACCTTGATAATCCCTCAACAGCACCTATCAGCTCGTCCTCCCCACCAGAGCCAATATATAACATTCAGTCCCTAGAAGTCATGATCCCCACACCTACAAGTCAGTTCCCTACGCTGCCAGGTCAACCATGTCATCATGCTCTGAACAAAGAAAGTTTGAGTCTACCAACTTTTTGACCCAGTTATTTCCCCTCCCCACAAGTATGTCGGTCCTACCATCAGTACTACAACACTTCAGTTCTACACCTCGTGCTCCTATCAAGAAAAAATCATTGCCTTGTTAGTTGTTGGTCTCCCTCTGTCGACGACAACCACATTTATTCCAGAGGATAGACCTAGAGGTCCCTGTGTCTTGGACTCATTACCATTTATGATGAGTGCCTACGAATCATTTCGAGAGGAATCCTCATTGCCTCTCCAAATGGTTGTTTCTCACATGCTCGACTTCAACACCTTGATCGCATCGTTGAGACTCGCACAGGACATTGATCCTTTCAGTTATTAGTCGAAGACCCCGGATACCTCCTGACTCCTCCACATTTGAGAATTTTAAACCAGTTACACTTTTTCTATAGATATCCGGGTTGCGTATGGCGACAGTATTCAGATTTACCCCAGTTTCATACTCCCTTGAGTACACAGTTACATTAATTCTCAGAGATGACTCATAATCTTTGAGTCCCTACCGATGTTGGACACCTTCAGTTTCAGCAGTTCACCAGTTATTCCAGTGTATCAGTTATTGAGATCAGTTATGATCAAGAGTATATCCCAAAATAATGTCCCCCCTGGACCATTATGATCTACCAGTAAATTCTTTATGTATTAGATCCCCCTTCTTGGGACTAATTGTTATGTATATGTCTTGATACGAGCATGGGAATGCCCACCTCGTCCATTATCAGAGATTATACCTCATTCATATTGAGGCCATGTAATATTTTTTGTTTTTGCAGCTTCCAAGGGTCGTGGCTCCAGTCTCCAACCGGACTCTTCTCTCCCTAAACCCCAGAAAAAAGACAAAAGAACTATGATGTCTATCGGCCATACGATGAGCTCCTGCCCTCACACATCAGGGGGCAATCTGTTAACACCTAAAAAGTGCTCACTAGCTCATTCCCTTATTCACATGACCCATTTGTCCACTTTTCCACCATCTGAGCCTCTGAAACCAACAAAAGGTCACCAAAAGACCTTAGTACACCCCTTTTTCCCACTCAAAAATATTATTTTTCCTGAAAAGCATAAAAAAACCCTCAAAAAGGGTCTAAATTCCCAAAAATATTAAAAAGGGAATTAAAATATTAATTTTATTCAAAAAAGGAAAAAGGAGGAAAAAGTACCTAAACCATGTTGGTCAATACCATTTGGTTTCCACAAAACCACAAATGGTATTCCCCACCACCAAAACCTATAAAAAGGTGGTAGGGGCTCCTCATTTCACATCCATCCATTATCTCATCCTCATGCTGCCGAAATCTCCCTTGAGCATTTTGGCCATTATAAGCAACCTTGGAGAAGGAGACCTCTTGGAGCTTGGAGCTACTTATCTTGGGAGTTGCTCTACATCAACCTTCACCATTGAAGGTATTACTATTGCAAGCATTAGCTTGCCCCATTTTTAAATACAAATTTATTCTTTCATATTTTCTTGTTCTTGTTTTTAAAATATTTCCATTATTTGCTTATATTCTTGCATAGATCCATGATTAGTTTTGTTTAGATTAGTTTCTTGTTTAATTCCATTGAAACTGTTGCTACTAGTTAACAGGTGCCCATAGCACTAAGCCTGGTTGCAAAACCGGGCTAACACTACTGGTGCAGGTTGGTAACAAATCATATTCCCATCAAAGTTCATTGTATTCAAAACCTCAAATGTTCGTTTCTAATATTATCTTCTCCATGCAGGTATGAATGGAAACATAGAGGATCTGCGCATATACATGGCTTCTTATGGCTAGACAATGCACCCAATATGGACACGTTAGACTGGGGAGATGCTACCAAGGTCGAATATGCAAAACAATACTTTGACAAGTTTCTTACAACACAAAATCCTCGAATCAACCATTTTCAAACCCCATCCTTCCAAGCCTCTACTATAAATGATCCATGCACCATTGGCTCACATTCCATACTTGCAACTAATCACTTGCATGACTATGAAGAACTTGTTAATTGTGTCCAAAGGCACACAAAATGTTCAGAATCTTCTTGCCTCCGCAAAAAAGGATCATCTCTTCAATGCCGTTACAACTTCCCCTTTGATATACAACCTACCTCTTCCTTATTCATTGATGCCAATGGTCGGAAAACATACAACCCTGCAAGGAATGATGCCTTGCTAAATACTCACAACCCTACCATGCTTTCGATTTGGCGAGCTAATGTTGATTGCCAACCTATTCTCTCTAGACATGCTGTCCTCAAATATATTTCAAAATATGCAGCAAAGGCAGATCCCAAATCATAAAGATACCATGCACTTCTTTCTCGTATTGCACATGCAACTCCAAATGATGCCCCCATCATTCAAGCAATAAGACGCTTATTATCAGAGACTGTTGCAGATCAAGACATTGGCGCACAAGAGACTTGCCACATGCTCCAAAAACTCCCTCTTTGTCTTTGCAGTCGTTCCTTTCTATCCTTGAATGTTAGCCAAAGCGTTTTCCGCCATATTTCCAATGACTCTCTTGACACCCCACCAACACCCACCTTCATTTCTGCATACATGCAATGGCCCCCTGCACTCGAACAACTTAACCTTCTTGAAGCTGCACACTCTTGGTCATACTCACCTCGTAGAAAGCACTCCCAATGGAAACCAAACTACCCTCCCAAAATTGTTCGAGCCTTTCCTCACTTCACTACCATTCCACCCTTTACTGCAGATTCCTTTGTTTCCTTTTGTTGGGCTGAGCTCCTCCTATACAAATCTTTTCGATCCCTCCACGATGACATTGGATCCACAGCATTAGCCATCACTTCTAATTGGCTTCGCATTAAAGACACATACACTGTATTCCATGTTGATCGTTTTCCAGAAGCCCCCAGTACACCTCCCTCCAATGACTCTGCTTCTACTCCCAACCATTGTCTGTTAGCCCCTGCCATGGATGAATGGGAACTCCTATCTCAACTCCTCCCTGGAAACAACCTCTACATTGATGAGCTTGACATGCTTTGCCATTGTGACTTTGACAAAGAACACAATTGGACCGAAAACCATTTTCCTTCACACATGCATGCAACGGCCATATCATTCATTGACCAGACTCGATTGTCTGCACAAGTAAAACCATACATATTTTCATCTTTGTCTGCTCCTTCCTCTTTGTCTCCCACACAATGCATGGCCTTTGACCTTATCATCGCACACTCCACAAATGCTACAAACCCTCCCCCTCTCAAAATGGTAATTCAAGGCACTGCAGGAACAGGAAAGTCTTTCTTGATTTCTTGCCTTACATCTGCATTCAAAAATGCCTCTGCCGACATGCCTTCACCCTTACTCCTCCTTTCTCCCACCGCTATGGCTTCCTTTCACATACATGGCCTGAAAATACATTCTGCACTTTGTATACCCATTACTGAGATGCACCCTCTTGAAGGCCAATCCCTTTCAACCTTCCAAGAACAATTCTGCCATATCCGATACATCATCATTGATGAAATGAGTTTCATTGGCCCCAAAATGTTAACCCGTATGGATGACCGCTTACTTCAAGCATTCCCTTCCCAAAGTACAACCCCCTTTGGTGGTTGCTCCATCATTTTCCTTGGTGATTTTGGACAGCTGCCCCCTGCAAAGGACATCCCCATGTATGTTGGTGCCTCACGGGGGAATTCTCTCTGGCGTACTTTTGACACTTTTGTCACTCTTTCAACCATCTTTCGACAATAAGGAAACACCCCTTCTCAAGTTTCCTTTCGTCAACTCCTGCTCAATATTTGAAATGCAATACCAACTCTTGAAGATTGGACCCTCCTCATGTTAAGGACAACCTCGTCCATTTCACATGAAGAGAATCATACATTTGACCAATGCACTCATTTGTACGCAACTAATAACTATGTTGCATTACACAACAAACAAATGCTCAAACTCCTTAACATGCCAATTGCACATTGCTTTGCAGAGCAAAATAAACAACATGTGCAAACCTCAATAGATGATGAACAACTTTCATTCAAGGTTCAATTGGTCAACAAGTCATGTTGACATCCAACTTATGTGTCTCAGCAGGCCTTGTAAACGGCTCACTTGGGAAAGTTATTGCAATTGTCTACAACTCCAACGATCAACCACCTACATTGCCGTTGTTGACACCAGGTCTTAAGAAAATTGAAATTTTTGCTAAAAGACCCTAAGAGAAAGGATCATCACTAAAAGGGTTAAGTTGAAGGTTTTTTATATAAAAAATAAGAGAAAAACCCATATGTATAGAGTCCGCTAGCAAAATATAATATAAAGGTTAAGCCCCGGTCAGGTTTCGTCGGCGGAGATAGCATAGATCCAAATCAACGGTTCATATTAACCCCGCGTCGCCAAAGTGATCGCCAACAAACGATGGAGGGTGGTAGCGGACATAATACCACCAAGGCACGTGTCCCACATTCATTCATCCGCGCTTGGAGAAAGTGGTATCAGAAACCACCATAACATCGCGCGGAACCACCCATTACAGAAAGGTGGAAAGATCTCTTACGTGGCAAGGTGGGACCTAACAGGTGGCGAGCGAGGAATGGATTGATGAGACCGTGGCACGTGGCACTATACTTTGCAAGGATCGGAAGGCCAATACATGTTTCAATCAAATCAACGGCTAGCATTTCATCCGCGGCCAGGAACATGCGCACAGGATATAAAGGAAAGCGGTCGCGGAGAATAAACCGCCTAGACAGGTGTCAGCCGATGATGCATCCGCGCGGATACCAAACCGGAAAAGGAAACCACCTTTTCGATCGCGGATACCGCCGGTGCAATAAAGATGGACAAGATCTGACGGTTCAAAATGATGGTTCGAAGATCAACGGATGAAAACGACCCACGTTCGTAAAGGTGCAAGGAGGTTAGTCTAAAAAGGCTTATATAAAAAGAAAGGGTTCCACATAACGGCATTTTGCATGTGTCGTTATCCTGGAGAGCTCCGAAGATTGGTGGAAGCCGGCGATTGCGACAGAAGGCGAAAAGCAAGCAATTACAGGTAGGGTCTGGTGACCTGTCACTCTCTTTAAACGGAAATTTGTTTAAAAGAAGCATTTAGATGGAGACTGTACAAGATATAGACGTTTGTAGGTCGAAAGATGCCCTAGAAGACAGAGATGAAGACGTCTTCGATACCCTTATTAGGTTCCCAGTTTCCGATGTAAAAGTGAAGTTATCTGAGCTGTTAAAAGAGGGTATAGATCCGCATAGAGTTCACCAGTCATCTTTAATAGCTTTTTGCCCTGATCAATTTCCTGCTTTCCCAGAATTCGTCTCCTGGTGTGCTGAAAACTATTCACGGGAAGAAAAGGTTGTTTTAAACAGTCAAAAAACTAGAGCCATCTGTAAAATTGAACCAGCCGAAGTGATTAGAGCCCTAGAAATAGATTTGCCCAAAACCCTCGACCCTGAAGTTTTCTCTGATGTATCAATTATTGAAAATTTTCACCATGCCTCTCAAAGTGATAGGGAAGTGTTTCTGTCAACGTGTCTCAGACCAGAAACTAGCCTTTCTGAACTCCCTTACCCTTTAGATATCAACCTTTTTAATGAGAATACCCAATTGGTCTTGACACTGTTAGCCGTAATTTTAGGGTTAGATTCGGATTTGTATATAACTGAGTTCCAATTGAGTTTATTGTACAGAATAAGTATAGTCCAGTCGGGAATTGACGAAAGTCAAATTCCCCGACTAAATTTTGAAGCTTTCATAGCCGAAAGGATGCATGACCAGATGGTCAATTTTTCCACACACAGACATTTCAGGTTTCAAGCATTTTTAATGAAAATGATTATGGTATCCAGCCAAGAAGAATTACAGTTCCCAGAGATCGTTTTTGCAACTCCACTGGAAAACAATATTTTCAATTTCGTCAATTACATGCTCTCAACGATCTTTAAGATGATTTTCGAAAAAAGTCTGCCTAGAGTATTGCCGGAAATGCAGGTATCAATGCAACTGAATACAGAGTATGCTACAGGAGACTGGTTTTTATCAAAAGATAGTACAGTGATCAGATTATATGGGTTCAAGCATAAACCCTATGTGCTACCAGCATTCCTCACCTTGAGGATTTTTGCCTTGGAGTTTTTGAGACAGAAATTGATTGTAGAAGATAACAATTTTTTGGTCCACAGACAAGCAACGGACATTAAGTACCCTTTCACATTAGGTCCGTTTACAATAAAGAATAAGAACGCTGCTGTATATATAGAAAAATTGTTAAAAGACATGAATTTCGAGACAGATGCAGCATTGGAATATGACCCATTAAATATCATATCCAAAAGAAGAGTTGAACACCGTATTAAGGCTCTGAATCATCAAACTGTTGAAGGGATGGCAGACAGAGCCAACTGGCTCGAATACAAAGAAGAAATTATCCCAGACAAGGCCGACATAGAAAGGTCATTGGAGGAAGCAATGGCAGAAACAGAAAGCGAAATCAATACTGCATTAGTGGGGTCCAAAAGACCTATACAGGACATTATGATTATTGACGATGAAGAGACAGAAAAAGGAAAACGATTGAAGACTGATGAGTCACAGGAATTGACAAGCATTTCAGAAGAAGCAGAAGATACAGAAAATAAAATACCAGAGGTTACAGTGAGGGAATACAAAATTGAAGAAACCCCTGTAGAGGATGATGTAAATAGACCTAAAAATTTCATGGATGTATTTAATGAACATAGTAAAAACAAACAGGAATCTGCGAAACAAACAAGTTTATTGTTTCCAAAGGTCAGGAATATATCAAACAATGAAGTGAGCTTGTTCACCAGCAGGAACATCAAAGAAAATTCTTTAAAATTTTCAGTTGTGACCAAAGACAAGATCTCAGAGATGAGTGTAGATTTGTCGAAGATAAATGCCCCTGACAAAATTTTGTTACATAGACAAGCTGGAGAGGTTATATACTCAGACTATTTGGGGGCCACATTGAGAGCAAACAAACTAAAAAATTCAGTAGAAAAATTAAATAATCAGTTGAGGCAAGAAAAGGCAGAGAATAAGTCTCGACAACATCAAATTAAGAAGCTGCAAATGGACTTAATTAATAAAGATGGAGCTGCAGCTACCAAACTGTTACAGGAGAAGGAAGAAATGATTTTAACATTGAGACGAAAGTTAAAAATCCCAGATGCTATACTCATTCAAGGTGCAGAATTGACTATATTAGAAAAAGAGAAAGAAGAGTTAGCTAACGAAGTCAATGATGTCACAGCTAAATGGTTAAAGCTGTCAGATGAAAAGGACTACTGGGAAAAAGAAAGGTTCCTTTTGGAAGAACAATTGGCAACAGTGAGAAAACAACTAGCAGAAAACAGTCAACAGCAAGTACAGGCAGGCCCCGAAGAAGATAAGAATGATGTAGATGGGATTTTGCAGGCAATGTCTCAAATAAGTTTAAAAGATAATGAAATTAAATTGTTGAAGGCCGAAATACAGAAATTAAAAGAAGAAAATGAAGCAAAAGAAAAAGAAATAAAAACCTTGCAGGCAAAAAATCAGGAATTGAGCAGTAATAATAAAGGATTGGCTGCTCATGCAACAGGACAAGCTGCCATGCAGGGATGTAAACATATGGTATGGGACCAGATCATTAAAGAAGTTGAAAAACTTAGGCCGTATCTGGATTATATAAGAGTTAAGGAAAAAGTAGCTAAAGATGCCTTCAACAGTTGCCAGGCAGTCAAGGAAAGCCTAAACAGAAAGCCTAAAGAAATCGCCCAGAGAGCAATTACATTTTTAAACAGTCTATCCGAGGCAGACCTAACAACCATGAGTATAACTAACAGAATTTCTGTCATCACTTGGGCCAGAAGAATCTTGGGCAAATACTCCCATATCGAAAACATCGAGGCCAAAGCAGGAGAAATAAGGAAAGAAGTAATCCAGTTTAAAAAGCAATTTGATAAGTTAGTGAACAAGGGATTCCCATCTTTCTGGAACGAAGATAATGAATTAATTCCTCAGAATGATTATAAAAGATTATTGTTTGATATCAGGATGGATCACCGAAAATTCCAGCAGATAGATCACATGCTCACAGGAAAAATCTTAATGGAGAAAATGTCAGGGGAATTTGAAATTTTAAATATGTTGATTTCAACTTGCGCAAACCTTCTTCCTATTTCTTATGCAGGTCATATCGAGATGCGAGTCTTGGTGAAAGAAATGACCAGTTATGACCTACCCACGGCTGACCAATGGAGTTATGTAGAGAAGTACGGGAAGACCAGATATTCTGTTCATACTTAAATGCCTTTGAAATTCTTGCCATGTGGCAAAAATGATGATATCCAAAAGTCTTGCCAAGTGGCAAAAAGACTTTTTATTTTAAATTTGTAATATTATTTGAAAGACAGTTATGGGTTACTCGAAGACAGTTATTTTTAGTTAAATATTTTTAATTATTAGTTAGAAGAAGCAGTTATGTGGAGCTTCTTCTGAAAATTTTGTATAAAAGACAATGGAGGTCATTGTTGAAAGGGTTGGAAAATTTTTGAGAAACAAGTATGTTTTGAAGTTTATTTTTGAAATAAAGGCAGTACAGTGATGATACCTATCCTTTGATACAGAGATTCATGAGTTAATCAGTCTTGCAGTCCGTTATTTTCTTTATCTTTATATGTGCATGTTATCTTCTTCGTTATATCTCCCATGGTGTTTTTCTTCTATATTTAAATGAGCATTTGAAATAATTTGAGATTCATACTGGTTATGCCTCATTTTATCTGCATTTAAATATCCATTTTATTCTCCAAAGTCGACAATAGATTTATCCTAGATAGATACCTGTTGTTGATGGAATGTCTTTACTTCTTTCTATGTCGTCTGAAAAATCAAATTGACTGTAACATGATTACTATCTTGCCTCTGTGAAAATCTTTATGGTGAATATCTCTTGCTGGTTTATTATACATTCTGAAAGCTTTGACTCCATGCCCAATGTTTCTTGTTTACCTTTTCGACCAGAAAATATCTTTTGAGAAGTTTTAAGGAAACCTTTATATATTTTAGCCTTCATATATATATCCTGAGAGAGCCCTCTCTGGTAGAGAAAATGGCTAGTTCTTCTACCTAAAGATTGGTTTGAAATAGGTTACCTTAGGTCTTATTTTCTTACAACCGGAATAAAATCTAAGTGCTAACATTTTGGCGCCGTTGCCGGGGACGAAAGTGAAATTTTCCCTGGGAGAAACGACAAAGAAAGCTCAAATTTCTTGGGCAAGGAAGTTTGAAACAAGTTGGTTGTAGATATTGCCCTGGCGACTTCACTTGTGACAGTTTTTAGAAGTTTTGAGATTAAGTTGAGAAAGACATTGTGGCTACAAGAAGGAATCCCGGTTCGCAGTTCTTTTCAGGCGTAGATAATCCAGAAAAACTCCTCAAGACGGAGAAAATCAAAGGCAAGACGAAAGAAGGTATTTCCCAGTTTTCCAATATATTTCCTTCTTTGCAAGAACATTTGTTTGAAGAAGAAAATATTGGTTCCAGTGAAAAGATTTTGTTTAGAACTAAGTCAGATTCTGATTTGAGAGAAACAAAAGTTGATCCACAAAGTTTGTGGGACTATTCTTTAAAATCTGTTTGGGAAAATTTACAAAGATCTGAGAGGAAAGCACCTGAAATATCCAAAGCCCAAAGAATACCTGTACCGGGTAATAGACAACAGGCGACTGTAGTTGCACCTTATAACCCACCACCCATGGCTGCCAGATTTGCTCCTTTGGTTTTGCCAGCAGTTTTGCATGATTTGCCTCAAAATTATGCACAGAGGATCTTTACTTTTGATAATGAGGGAAATTATACAGCACAGCAACATGTTGATAATTTCAGCGATTTTATTGATTTAGAAGAAGTAGATTTTGATGATGCTAAAATGAGGTTGTTTGCTCAAAGTTTGAGAGGTGAAGTGAAAAAATGGTTTAGAGCTTTGGCAGCTGGATCTATTGCAAATTATGACGCCTTTACAACCCTTTTTATTGAAAGATGGGAAGATCAGAAGAATCCTTCACAGGTATTGACCCAATACAACAATTTGAAAAAAGGAGGGTTTGAGTCAGTTCAGGAGTTTTCTGCCAGATTTATGAAAGTCTACAATTCCATCCCTACAGATATAAAACCTCCAGTAGGAGCCGCCAAGTTACATTATGCTGATGCTTTTGAAGGTGATTTCTCATGCACATTAAGAGAAAGAAGATCTAATACTTTGGCAATAATGATGAAAGATGCGGTAGAAGTTGAGGCTAATATGATGGCTTCTGGAAAAATGAGACATAGGGATATGGATAGAAAGAAAATTAGAGAAGATAATCAAAATGTGGCTTCTTCTTCTGCCTCTTCTTCCTCTACTGATATAAAGTTTGAAGCGATGATGAAAACTATGGAAAAATTGCTAGAAAGATTAGTAGTGGACAATAAAACTCCAAATAAAGAACCAGCAGAACCTCAAATTAGAAACCCTAACTTCAGAAGACCTTTTGTTCCAGCTGTAAGACCGAGAGGACAGCCAAACCCAAGGAATGCAGAAGAGGATCAGATCCGACCTCCTTTTCCTGAAAATTATATTGCTGGAGAAGCTGAAGCCGAAATGCCTGAAGGAGATATTCATCATTGTGGTAGTTCTGATCCAGAAGTATATTTGACTAAACAGGAGCATGATATGTTCATGGCAGAAGGAGAATGTTGTAGTTTGGAGATGGGGAGTGATCAATACCAGATTGGTTATCAAAATGCCATAAATGATCTTCAAAGAAAGATGAATCTGAGGAACCGAGATGTTGTAATTGACAAAGGGAAAGAACCAATAGGCAAGTCAAAAAGAAATGTTGATAAAGCTTCTACAAGTCAGTCTGAACCACAAACTAAGAGAAATGAAGATATACTCAAGATGATTCCAGATATCAAGAAAGATCCAATGAAAGAAAATGATAAAAGTTTGATTCCTTTCAACATACAGAATGAAATGTCAAAAGTCAAGATTTCAGTACCCTTTAATGAAATACTGAAGAACAAGGAATACAAGGAACAAATTTTCAAGATGATGCAGGTAGAAAATCGGGTGGAAGTAGACACTTTGGAGTTAGATGATGATAATCCTAATATCTGTTTAGGATCAAGAATGGAAGACAATAGTTTGGAAGAAGTTTCTCCTTTCTATGTGAATTTGGATATTCATGATAAAGTGGTACATAACTGTATGTTGGATTCCGGAGCTTCTCATAATTTGATGCCTAAACTTGTAGTAGATTCTCTAGGATTGGAGATCACAAGACCATATGATGACTTATTCTCTTTTGATTCAAGGAAAGTTAAATGTTTAGGGTTGATTAAAGATTTGACAGTCAATCTCAGTAAAATACCAGCCAAAGGTATTCTCATGGATGTGGTAGTTGCTGATATCCCTGCAAAGTTTGGTATGTTATTGTCTAGGTCGTGGGCTTCAAAGTTAAAGGGAACTCTACAAATGGATATGTCCTTCGCTACTATTCCAGTGTTGGGAGTACACAGAAGATTGTATACTGAAAAGAGAGCTTCTTATTTGGTAAGTGATTTAAAAGAACCTGAGAAACATGCCATTTATGCTTTAGACACCGATCTGGGGTCCTGCATTTTGTACAATGATGTTGAATCTAAAGAGAAGATTGATTTATTTGAACCTAAAGAAAATAAGGAGGAAAAATTGTTAAGAGAAAAGATCAGAAAAGAAGGTACTTGGACAATGCACTTTGATGGAGCTAGAAGCAGAGAAGGAGCTGGAGCAGGAGTATGGATAATTACACCTGACAGAGAATTTCTAATGTTTTCTTACCAATTGAATTTTGAATGTACCAACAATGTTGCAGAGTATGAGGCCTTAATTCTGGGATTGAATGTGTTGAAAGAATTGAAAGCAAAAAAGATTGAGGTATTTGGAGATTCTGAATTGGTTATAAATCAAATAAAAGCTATTTATCAGACCAAACACCCGAAAATGAGGTCCTATAGGAATGAAGTGTGGGATTTATTGGAAAACTTCTTTGATGAACATGATGTTATTTCAATTCCCCGAGTTAGCAACACTGTAGCAGATTCTTTAGCCACTGCTGGAGCTGCATTCAAAACCCCCGCCTTTTCTAAAAAGGAATATAATATCGAAGTCATACATAGACCATCTATTCCAGACAATGTCAAGCATTGGCAGGTCTTTGAAGATGACCAACAGATCAAACGCTTTTTGGAAATGACAGATGAGTTCCATTACAGATCTATTGATGCAGAAGGTGATGAGATGGGTCCAGACGAAGTGGATTCTCCGGAGGAAGCCGAAAAATTCAAACAGAAGATCGGAGGTAAGGATATTATTCAACTGAAAAATAATGTTATCCCTAGAGGTTTAATTCCTTTAGAAAAGTTATTTGATAAAAATGATGTGGTAAAAAATCCAAAGATTGAACCAAAGCCTGAAGATGTGAAGGATTATAATCTGGGTTCTGAAAAAGATCCTAAATTAGTAAAACTTTCAAAGAAATTACCAAGAAAAGAAGAAGATAAAAGTGTGGAAGTAATGAAAAGGTTTTCAGATGTTTTTGCTTGGAGCTATGAGGATTTAAAGGAATATGATATTTCTGTTATACAACATACAATTCCAATTAAACCAGGTGAAAAGCCTTTTAAGCAAAAGTTGAGAAGAATAAATCCCAAGCTACTGCCAGTGATAGAAAAAGAGGTGAGGAAGTTGTTTGATGCTAAGATAATTGTGTCTCTGAGGTTTTCCAAGTGGTTAGCAAATTTAGTACCTGTGAGGAAAAAGAATGGAGAAATAAGGCTGTGCGTGGATTTTAGAAACTTGAACAGAGCTTCGTTGAAAGATAATTATCCACTCCCTAAAATGGACCAGGTTTTACAACAAGTTGTGGGAGCTGAGAGAATTTCCATGCTAGATGGTTTTTCAGGTTATAATCAAATCAAAGTTCACCCGGAAGATCAAGAAAAAACTGCTTTTACTACACCTTGGGGAACGTTTATGTACGCCAAAATGCCATTTGGTCTAATGAATGCAGGAGCAACATTTCAGAGAGCTATGGATATTGCATTTGCAGACGAAAGGGACAAAATTGTGGTGGTATACATGGATGATATCACTGTTTATTCAAAGAACGCTGCTGATCACTGGAAACATTTGGAAAGAGTCTTCATAAAATGTAGAAAGTTTGGAATTTCATTAAATCCAAAGAAATCGCATTTCTGCATGGAAGAAGGAAGGTTATTGGGACACATCATATCCAAAGAAGGAATTAAGATTGATCCAGAGAGAGTATCTGCAATACAAAAGGTGGGAATTCCTAGAAGTAAGAAAGAGATTCAATCATTCATAGGAAGGGTAAATTGGTTGAGGAGGTTCATTCCTAGTTTTGCTGAAATTTTGAGAAATATAACTGAAATGTTGAGAAAAAATAGAGAAATTAAATGGAATGAAGAAGCAAGAAAATCCTTTGACAACATCAAGAAAGCATTGACCGAAGCACCGGTATTAATTAGTCCAGATTATACAAGGGATTTCATTATGTTCACATATGCATCGGAACACACAGTGGCTGGAGTACTGTTGCAGAAGAATCAAGAAGGTATAGAACAGCCTATTGCATTTTTTAGTAAAATTCTGAGAGATGCAGAATTAAAATACAACATCATGGAAAAACAAGCTTATGCTTTGGTGAAAGCATTGAAGGATTTCAGAATATATATTTTGCATTCTCATACAATAGCGCATGTTCCATCATCAGCAGTAAAAGATATTCTTACACAACCAGATCCTGAAGGGAAAAGAGCAAAATGGATAGCGGTATTGCTAGAATATGACCTGGACATTAAACCCACCAAATTAATAAAAGGTCAAGGTTTAGCTAAGATGATGACAGAAACAAATTTGGATTCCCTCAGTATAAATTTTATGGCTGAAACTTCATCCGAGG
The DNA here is from genome assembly GCA_027924585.1 of Larix kaempferi. Lineage (NCBI taxonomy): Eukaryota > Viridiplantae > Streptophyta > Pinopsida > Pinales > Pinaceae > Larix > Larix kaempferi. Next base: position 13,227,775 of record BSBM01000017.1, on the reverse strand, counting down.
ATGTTCCAAAGTCACCAATAATTGAAGATTTTTCTTTATCTCCCTGGTACTCAGATATTGTATATGTCTTACAGAATCTCCAAGCACCTGCAGACATGGCAAAAACAAGGGCCAGGTCAGTAAAACTGAAAGCTGCAAAGTTTTGCATATTAAATGGAAATTTGTTTTGGAAAGATCCAGGAGGAATATTGTTAAATTGTCTTTTAGAGAGTGAGGCACAGCATATTATGGTGGAATTTCATAAAGGTATGTGTGGAGGACATCATTCATGGAAGGCTACAGTGAACAAAATTCTTAGAGCTGGTTTTTACTGGCCTAGCATGTATTCCGATGTGTATAAAGAAATAACTAAATGTCATGAATGTCAAATTTTCGATGGAAAAAGAGAATTATTACCATTTCCACTGAAACCCATTTCAGTTGAAGCACCGTTCCAACAGTGGGGGTTAGATTTTATTGGTGAAATTAACCCGAATTCTTCAGGACAACACAAGTGGATTTTGACTGCTACTGATTATTTCACAAAATGGATTGAGGCCATACCAACCAGAAATGCTACAGAGACGGTGATTATGAACTTTTTGGAAGAAAATATTTTGTCCAGGTTTGGTTGCCCTAAAAGGATAGTGACAGATAATGCCCCAGCATTTAAGTCAAAAAAGATGATAAATTTCTGTCATAAATATCATATACATCTGAATCATTCAACAGCTTATTATCCACAAGGAAATGGATTAGCCGAATCTTCAAATAAAAGTTTGGTGAGAATCATAAAGAAGTTGTTAGAGGATAATAAGAGGGCTTGGCACACCAAACTGAAATATGCTCTATGGGCAGACAGAATCAGTACAAAAAGAGCAATTGGTACTTCTCCTTTTCAGTTGGTATATGGTACAGAAGTAGTTTTTCCTGTCTCTTTAGGATTGCCAGTCATGAAACTGTTACAAGAAGTTGACGAAGAACCAAATCATATGCAAAGAAGAATAAATCAAATGATAGAATTGCACGAAGTCAGAGAAAAAGCATATAACAAGACCCAAATACATCAAGAAAAAATGAAAAAGACTTTTGACAGAAAAGTTAAGGAAAGAGATTTTCAAACAAATGATTTGGTTTTGAAATGGGATTCCAGGAAAGAAGAGCACCATGGAAAGTTTGAACATTTATGGAAAGGTCCATATATTATTTCAGGATGCCAAGGAGAAAATGCTTTTATCCTAAAAAATTGCAATGGAGAATTTTGTCCTGGAGGGCCAGTAAATGGGAGGCATCTCAAACATTATTTGTCCTAACAGATGGAAGTGGAAGAAAGTTCTTGTACAGTGTAAATATTTTTGAGAAAAAAAAAAAAAAAAAAAAAAAAAAAAAAAAAAAAAAAAAAAAAAAAAAAAAAAATTTGAAAGTTGAATTTGGCCCAATGGATCAGGCACTTGGTCTACGATGTTCTTTGCTACCTCGCAGGGAGGATAGCATCCCCAGTTGGAGCCAGTTGTTGACACCAGGTCTTAAGAAAATTGAAATTTTTGCTAAAAGACCCTAAGAGAAAGGATCATCACTAAAAGGGTTAAGTTGAAGGTTTTTTATATAAAAAATAAGAGAAAAACCCATATGTATAGAGTCCGCTAGCAAAATATAATATAAAGGTTAAGCCCCGGTCAGGTTTCGTCGGCGGAGATAGCATAGATCCAAATCAACGGTTCATATTAACCCCGCGTCGCCAAAGTGATCGCCAACAAACGATGGAGGGTGGTAGCGGACATAATACCACCAAGGCACGTGTCCCACATTCATTCATCCGCGCTTGGAGAAAGTGGTATCAGAAACCACCATAACACCGCGCGGAACCACCCATTACAGAAAGGTGGAAAGATCTCTTACGTGGCAAGGTGGGACCTAACAGGTGGCGAGCGAGGAATGGATTGATGAGACCGTGGCACGTGGCACTATACTTTGCAAGGATCGGAAGGCCAATACATGTTTCAATCAAATCAACGGCTAGCATTTCATCCGCGGCCAGGAACATGCGCACAGGATATAAAGGAAAGCGGTCGCGGAGAATAAACCGCCTAGACAGGTGTCAGCCGATGATGCATCCGCGCGGATACCAAACCGGAAAAGGAAACCACCTTTTCGATCGCGGATACCGCCGGTGCAATAAAGATGGACAAGATCTGACGGTTCAAAATGATGGTTCGAAGATCAACGGATGAAAACGACCCACGTTCGTAAAGGTGCAAGGAGGTTAGTCTAAAAAGGCTTATATAAAAAGAAAGGGTTCCACATAACGGCATTTTGCATGTGTCGTTATCCTGGAGAGCTCCGAAGATTGGTGGAAGCCGGCGATTGCGACAGAAGGCGAAAAGCAAGCAATTACAGGTAGGGTCTGGTGACCTGTCACTCTCTTTAAACGGAAATTTGTTTAAAAGAAGCATTTAGATGGAGACTGTACAAGATATAGACGTTTGTAGGTCGAAAGATGCCCTAGAAGACAGAGATGAAGACGTCTTCGATACCCTTATTAGGTTCCCAGTTTCCGATGTAAAAGTGAAGTTATCTGAGCTGTTAAAAGAGGGTATAGATCCGCATAGAGTTCACCAGTCATCTTTAATAGCTTTTTGCCCTGATCAATTTCCTGCTTTCCCAGAATTCGTCTCCTGGTGTGCTGAAAACTATTCACGGGAAGAAAAGGTTGTTTTAAACAGTCAAAAAACTAGAGCCATCTGTAAAATTGAACCAGCCGAAGTGATTAGAGCCCTAGAAATAGATTTGCCCAAAACCCTCGACCCTGAAGTTTTCTCTGATGTATCAATTATTGAAAATTTTCACCATGCCTCTCAAAGTGATAGGGAAGTGTTTCTGTCAACGTGTCTCAGACCAGAAACTAGCCTTTCTGAACTCCCTTACCCTTTAGATATCAACCTTTTTAATGAGAATACCCAATTGGTCTTGACACTGTTAGCCGTAATTTTAGGGTTAGATTCGGATTTGTATATAACTGAGTTCCAATTGAGTTTATTGTACAGAATAAGTATAGTCCAGTCGAGAATTGACGAAAGTCAAATTCCCCGACTAAATTTTGAAGCTTTCATAGCCGAAAGGATGCATGACCAGATGGTCAATTTTTCCACACACAGACATTTCAGGTTTCAAGCATTTTTAATGAAAATGATTATGGTATCCAGCCAAGAAGAATTACAGTTCCCAGAGATCGTTTTTGCAACTCCACTGGAAAACAATATTTTCAATTTCGTCAATTACATGCTCTCAACGATCTTTAAGATGATTTTCGAAAAAAGTCTGCCTAGAGTATTGCCGGAAATGCAGGTATCAATGCAACTGAATACAGAGTATGCTACAGGAGACTGGTTTTTATCAAAAGATAGTACAGTGATCAGATTATATGGGTTCAAGCATAAACCCTATGTGCTACCAGCATTCCTCACCTTGAGGATTTTTGCCTTGGAGTTTTTGAGACAGAAATTGATTGTAGAAGATAACAATTTTTTGGTCCACAGACAAGCAACGGACATTAAGTACCCTTTCACATTAGGTCCGTTTACAATAAAGAATAAGAACGCTGCTGTATATATAGAAAAATTGTTAAAAGACATGAATTTCGAGACAGATGCAGCATTGGAATATGACCCATTAAATATCATATCCAAAAGAAGAGTTGAACACCGTATTAAGGCTCTGAATCATCAAACTGTTGAAGGGATGGCAGACAGAGCCAACTGGCTCGAATACAAAGAAGAAATTATCCCAGACAAGGCCGACATAGAAAGGTCATTGGAGGAAGCAATGGCAGAAACAGAAAGCGAAATCAATACTGCATTAGTGGGGTCCAAAAGACCTATACAGGACATTATGATTATTGACGATGAAGAGACAGAAAAAGGAAAACGATTGAAGACTGATGAGTCACAGGAATTGACAAGCATTTCAGAAGAAGCAGAAGATACAGAAAATAAAATACCAGAGGTTACAGTGAGGGAATACAAAATTGAAGAAACCCCTGTAGAGGATGATGTAAATAGACCTAAAAATTTCATGGATGTATTTAATGAACATAGTAAAAACAAACAGGAATCTGCGAAACAAACAAGTTTATTGTTTCCAAAGGTCAGGAATATATCAAACAATGAAGTGAGCTTGTTCACCAGCAGGAACATCAAAGAAAATTCTTTAAAATTTTCAGTTGTGACCAAAGACAAGATCTCAGAGATGAGTGTAGATTTGTCGAAGATAAATGCCCCTGACAAAATTTTGTTACATAGACAAGCTGGAGAGGTTATATACTCAGACTATTTGGGGGCCACATTGAGAGCAAACAAACTAAAAAATTCAGTAGAAAAATTAAATAATCAGTTGAGGCAAGAAAAGGCAGAGAATAAGTCTCGACAACATCAAATTAAGAAGCTGCAAATGGACTTAATTAATAAAGATGGAGCTGCAGCTACCAAACTGTTACAGGAGAAGGAAGAAATGATTTTAACATTGAGACGAAAGTTAAAAATCCCAGATGCTATACTCATTCAAGGTGCAGAATTGACTATATTAGAAAAAGAGAAAGAAGAGTTAGCTAACGAAGTCAATGATGTCACAGCTAAATGGTTAAAGCTGTCAGATGAAAAGGACTACTGGGAAAAAGAAAGGTTCCTTTTGGAAGAACAATTGGCAACAGTGAGAAAACAACTAGCAGAAAACAGTCAACAGCAAGTACAGGCAGGCCCCGAAGAAGATAAGAATGATGTAGATGGGATTTTGCAGGCAATGTCTCAAATAAGTTTAAAAGATAATGAAATTAAATTGTTGAAGGCCGAAATACAGAAATTAAAAGAAGAAAATGAAGCAAAAGAAAAAGAAATAAAAACCTTGCAGGCAAAAAATCAGGAATTGAGCAGTAATAATAAAGGATTGGCTGCTCATGCAACAGGACAAGCTGCCATGCAGGGATGTAAACATATGGTATGGGACCAGATCATTAAAGAAGTTGAAAAACTTAGGCCGTATCTGGATTATATAAGAGTTAAGGAAAAAGTAGCTAAAGATGCCTTCAACAGTTGCCAGGCAGTCAAGGAAAGCCTAAACAGAAAGCCTAAAGAAATCGCCCAGAGAGCAATTACATTTTTAAACAGTCTATCCGAGGCAGACCTAACAACCATGAGTATAACTAACAGAATTTCTGTCATCACTTGGGCCAGAAGAATCTTGGGCAAATACTCCCATATCGAAAACATCGAGGCCAAAGCAGGAGAAATAAGGAAAGAAGTAATCCAGTTTAAAAAGCAATTTGATAAGTTAGTGAACAAGGGATTCCCATCTTTCTGGAACGAAGATAATGAATTAATTCCTCAGAATGATTATAAAAGATTATTGTTTGATATCAGGATGGATCACCGAAAATTCCAGCAGATAGATCACATGCTCACAGGAAAAATCTTAATGGAGAAAATGTCAGGGGAATTTGAAATTTTAAATATGTTGATTTCAACTTGCGCAAACCTTCTTCCTATTTCTTATGCAGGTCATATCGAGATGCGAGTCTTGGTGAAAGAAATGACCAGTTATGACCTACCCACGGCTGACCAATGGAGTTATGTAGAGAAGTACGGGAAGACCAGATATTCTGTTCATACTTAAATGCCTTTGAAATTCTTGCCATGTGGCAAAAATGATGATATCCAAAAGTCTTGCCAAGTGGCAAAAAGACTTTTTATTTTAAATTTGTAATATTATTTGAAAGACAGTTATGGGTTACTCGAAGACAGTTATTTTTAGTTAAATATTTTTAATTATTAGTTAGAAGAAGCAGTTATGTGGAGCTTCTTCTGAAAATTTTGTATAAAAGACAATGGAGGTCATTGTTGAAAGGGTTGGAAAATTTTTGAGAAACAAGTATGTTTTGAAGTTTATTTTTGAAATAAAGGCAGTACAGTGATGATACCTATCCTTTGATACAGAGATTCATGAGTTAATCAGTCTTGCAGTCCGTTATTTTCTTTATCTTTATATGTGCATGTTATCTTCTTCGTTATATCTCCCATGGTGTTTTTCTTCTATATTTAAATGAGCATTTGAAATAATTTGAGATTCATACTGGTTATGCCTCATTTTATCTGCATTTAAATATCCATTTTATTCTCCAAAGTCGACAATAGATTTATCCTAGATAGATACCTGTTGTTGATGGAATGTCTTTACTTCTTTCTATGTCGTCTGAAAAATCAAATTGACTGTAACATGATTACTATCTTGCCTCTGTGAAAATCTTTATGGTGAATATCTCTTGCTGGTTTATTATACATTCTGAAAGCTTTGACTCCATGCCCAATGTTTCTTGTTTACCTTTTCGACCAGAAAATATCTTTTGAGAAGTTTTAAGGAAACCTTTATATATTTTAGCCTTCATATATATATCCTGAGAGAGCCCTCTCTGGTAGAGAAAATGGCTAGTTCTTCTACCTAAAGATTGGTTTGAAATAGGTTACCTTAGGTCTTATTTTCTTACAACCGGAATAAAATCTAAGTGCTAACAGCCATCTTATGTTGTCGTTGACTTTCTCCACTACAAAGGCCCCCCATGGATTCTTCCAATCCAAATTATGTCCCCATCCCTCCTATAACAAGAGGTTCACGAAGGAAAGTACCACTTCGAATGGCATGGGGTTTAACAATCCATAAAGCACAAGGGATGACCCTGCAAAATGCAACAATAGATATTGGCAATATTGACCAACAAGGCCTTACATTCACTGCAATATCAAGAGTTAAATATTTGTCAGGCCTTCACATATCTCCACCTTTTTCCTTTTCTAGGTATTCTCGAATGAAAGATAGTCCCTATGTGCAACGCAGAATACAAGAAGAGAACTTGCTTGCTTCAAAGTCTTTGCAACCACATGCTCCATAAATCTACATTCCTGCTCCTTTGCACCTCTACTTTGCATACGTATTACTTTACTACATTCTCCTTTTTTCAAAATGAATTGTCTACTTTTTTCAGATCTTGTATTCCTATTGCTACCATCATTGAATATTTGCCTATAGAAGACAAGAAAATACTACTCTATAAAGAAGACAAGAAATTTAATCTTCATATCAACACTTTTCTTGTACTACTCTATCTTATTTACTTCAATGTGTTGTCATCACTTTTTTCTAAGCAAGCACATCACAACATTTCATCCCATGTTAGTTTACTCTTTTTCCAATAAATATAAAATGTCCCAATATATATACTTCACTATGGTACCATGCATTGTTTGAATATGTAATCTTTACTGTCGAGGGTCTGCCCATAAAATGTCTTCATAGTCTCACGAGGGTCGACGATGAATTTTCTGCTTGATGAAGTAATCTAATCGAAATGGTCGATACTCCAGTTGAACAAATAATGATTGACCGTTGAAGACCATTTCATTTGTTTCAGCTGACCAACATGATCATATTGTATAGTTCGACTTGGTGCATCGACCAATACAGTTCATTGATTAAAAATCTGTTGATTTTCATGTTGAAAATTTTAATTCCTACAATCTTCAAACATTGGTTGACTTTAAAAAAAAAGAAGGCTCGACGTCCTTTGACAAGAGAGAAGTCTATTCCTTCAGTTATTGCATATCATTTATTTATTTTGTATGCTCGAAGTTGAGTCGATATGCTTTTTGATCGAAGCGATACACTTTTTTATTCTTCATATGGTCGAAAATTTTAAAAATGGTCGGTTGATGTTTTTAGTCGAAGTTCAACATGTACAAGTTGTAATACTTTTTAGTCGAAATTCGCCATATACAAGTTGTCATGCTTTTTTGGTCGAGGTTGATATGTATGATCGGGTATGTCAAAATGTGGCCGATATGCCAGATCTTGGTCGGACCCTTATAATATTCAGTCATGTCTTTATTACTTTTTGGTTGACATATTCCATACATTGGTCGAGATTGTCCAAATAGAGTCAAATGGTTGAGTCTTTTAAGTAGTCATTTTGTTGTAGAAAGTGTCGGGTTTTCAGCCGACCATATAGAAGGTCACTTGAAATAATGAAGCTTGAAACGGTCAACTCGTAGATATCAACATCATCAGCCTGCATGGTAGTCGGATCTCTGTTTGACCAAGACTGTCGGTCATTATTGTCTATCTTCAGAAAACTCTTAAATACACATGATTACTGTATCCAAGTCGACAGCAGATTAGTTGTCTTCCTTGTCGGTGGTCGACAGTTTCAATAAAGTTCTATGAATTTAATCGTCGACTTCTTTTGGTGGTCCATTTTATTATCTGAAACGAAGCACTCTTAGTCGATTCTAATGATGGTCGACTTCCATAGTTGACATAAGCAACAATATCATCCTGGTCCATGCTCAATCATTGGTCACTGGTCAATGCACGCTCCACGAAATTCAATGGTGGCAAAACTTTCTTGTCGACTATTCTTCAATTATCGCATCAACTATCTGCTCAACTGCCAAATACGGATGGATTACCCAAGGATTTCTCACCATTGTAGATATTCATGTCAATTTTGCAGACAAAGGATAAATCATTCATCATTTTCTTTGTATTTGGCATTATTCTGTCATGCAGTCTTTCCAGGAAATCAACCACTCGCCTCTTAACTATGTGGTCGAATTCATGGACACTTCGTTTTGGTCGGCTCCGTCAATATTTGTAATAAGTTCTTTTGAAAGTGGTCAAGGTAATCTTTCGTCGTGCATTGACGGAATTACGAGTATTTGGTAGAGGCTCATTTTCGTGGACGTGACATGAAGTCTAGGATCAAGATTTCATGCAACTTAAAATTTGCAACAAAGTCATTTTCAAATTAAAAACAGTGTTTTCATTCACATAGGTTGCACATTCAACCCTTCCAATTTTCAGTTTCCATTATGTGACATAAAGAAGAGCTCCATTCAGGGGATTACTTTTTATTGTATTCTTTCCATTCATAGTTGTATAACTTATATCGATTCAACATTTCATTAGTATTGTTTAAGCACAAAATGTACTATATCTTGTGTTCCCCAAATATGTATGCTTATGTCTACCCATTTTAAGAAATACGAGTAATTAGGATGGCAACAAAAGTTTACAACGTATATATGCTTAAGTTTGTCCATTTGAACAAATAACATCGATTACTCTACCTTAAATACTAGGTACCTTGTAAACATTTCAATCAAGATTCCTCACTATTCACACTGTACGTTTTCGAATTAGATATGTCTAAAAAAACCCGCCAAAAGGAAGGGCCAGCAGATTAAGATTCAAGAAGAAACAACTCCAAAAATACAAATGGAAACACTATTTGAAGACACCAAACCCATCATAGGAAGCACCCTTGAGTTCAAATGGGGTGAGTTGTACATAGCTATCAGAGACGAAAAAATACATAATTCAACTCAGGAGGAAGGCATGGTTTATCAAAACATCGAGAGGTCCAGCCTTCATAAGTCATCTACACGTCCAAAATTGTTTCACTTCTCAGAGGTGATTGCGTGGATCTTTCCCCATGTAGATACTACCACAAGGATCATTTCAAATGCGACTGGAGGAGGGCTCGCATCCTTCCAACCATCCCACCTTACCGTCGCATACAAGCTTCCTACATCCAAAGTATTCCTAACTGATGATTGGGTAAGATGTGCCAATATAGATAATGTTGAATGTGCAAGGAAAATGCTCCTACCAGACAAACAACTTAGACCCAAATCTAGCGAGGAATATGACAACCAAAACTTAAGGACCCCCTATCAAATCATAGTGCTATAGTTGAGCAAAGTCTTCGGTCTACCAAACGCAAAAAACTATAAACTCAGTTGGGTTCCATTGATATACCATGTTGCCACACATGGTACAGTATTCAATTGGGCACATATTATTTCAAACAGTATGGCGTCAGAAATTTCTGCAGCTCAAACTGGCCTTTCACAAGGGAAATCGGAATTCTTCATGTCTGGCTACCTCATCGATTGTATATTAGTCAGCCACCCTTTCCCTAATTTGGGATGTACTTGGAACCAGAATGAGACTCCCATTCATGTAGCATATCAGCTAACTTGGGCTCACCGATATGCAGGGTACTACAAATTACTATGCGAAGAACTAATCATGGCCCTTTATTCGCTATTCTTCAATAAAGAAGCAAATTGTATGTCAGACAATGCCTTGGATGTAATAGGTTGATATGGAGACTATTACTTCTCATCAGAAGGCACATACATTAGAATGTATGGGGGCACCCAACCTCCTTCTCTATTGCCCAAATATGCTACAAATTACATTGTGCATAAAGAAGCGATAAGACAATTGTTCATCAATGGAATTGGTGACTATCTCCATAAAAATAAAAATAAAAACCTCTTACCCACCTATACCATTCAACATTGGTGGATACAAATTTCCTAATATTAAGGCAGTGGAAGCCTTTATTGCAGACTTGGAACCTTTTCACTTTGGAACTAAACTATTTGTAAGAAACGACAACAAAGGCAAGGTGGACAAACATTGTGCTTCTTGTAAAATCAGTTTTAAGTACTCGAATCACTTTCTCAAAGAAGAAGAAATATATAAAAGGGTACACAATATGACAGAGCTGCACAAGAAACTAAATCCCAACATTGGATATACTTCTACCCAAACAACAACCAAAGAAAAGCAAGCAGAAATACATAAACAAAGAGAAGAGGCCAAAATACTACAAGAAGAACTACACCTGCAGCAGGAAGCAGCAGCGGAACAACAACAAAATGAACCCCCCCCAAAAAAAAACCAGCATCAGAGAGAGGAACTGGAAAAAAAAAACAGAAGAAGCAAAAATGCTACACAACGAATCCGAAGAAGCCCGTTGTAAGAGAGAAGCTGAAGAAAACAGAACCCAGCAAGCCCAGAGCACAAAAGAGACGCAACATAACATCCAACATGCAATGGACCTGTTAAGTCAGTAATTGGTTTCTTCAAATTTTGTTTGATTTGCATTTTATTTTAAGTTATTTATTTGCTTTAACTTGATTTTTCCCTCTTTAGGAAATTTTCTTTAGTCTTTATATGAGATTTTGGGCTTGCTTTTGAGATTTTCAAATTTTAAACTTTAGGTTTGTTTTTTATAAGGGGTTTAAAAGGTCACTATATCGAATAATGGGCTCATAAACCTTATTCTAAGTAAAGTCATGTATAATCCTTACCCTAACAGCTTTTAAACCGCATGCAAAATGACCCAAAGCTGCTTAAAAGCACCAAAACAGTGTTAAAGATATTCTTGTAGCGCTGGAGCTCAAAATCACCAAAGGCGCGCTACAAGAATATCGCGACTCCAAATTTCTCCGATTTTTCAGCAAATTTTGGCATGCTTGGAATAATGAATGACTGATTATGTGTTTTAGAGAATTCATTATGTGTTGAGGCAGAGAACATCATGATTCCAAGTGGTTACACATCGTGAGGAAATTGTGTTCATCATCAGCCCATGTGTAATTCCTTTTGACAGGTAGCAGTATGGTTTGAGGTAAATGTGGGACGAACTGGTCATCTACAGGTACATTCAAAGATGAAGGACTTAGTGGAGTGGCCATAACCACTAGAAAACCAGACATTGTCGCTGTTGAACAAAGGAGGGGTTTTTGATGGTTGCACGGAAAATTAGGGCTTCCTGATTTCGTTGCTAGCAACTAAATTGAACGCTGAAGGACGTCTATACATCCAAGGTGACTCATTTGACAACTCAAATCTTGATTTTAAATGACTGCAGTTGAGCAATTTATAGGTATTTCCTGAAAAACCAATATAAATGTAAATTTGGGGTTTTTTCGATGGGGCTTACTTTGTCAAAATTGATCAAAGGAAAGGTTAAATTGTGCTTTTAAACGCAATTTCAACAAGAGAAATAGCTATTTGTTGATGCTCTGAGACGACATCCTGAAGTGAGGATTGAAGATAGCAGTTTCTTAATGAAATGTGACTCTGTCAAAACTAAGGTTGTAGTGCTGTGAATAGCCTATACGTTCAACAGTATTTTCAACCTCCTAAATTAATCTCATGCTCGCAAACAATACAAAAGGATACCATTCAATTTGCAGTGATTGAAGAAGAATGGGCAGGAGTGGTAAGATAAATAGAGCTGAACCAACTGATGTAGGATGGATTGAAAAATTGCCCGGGTGTGTGGAGTTGTTTCAACAAGCTGGTTGGATGGACTTTTTCAAGAAGATCGATGGGTATAATGCAAAGGTGTCCTGTAAATTTTCCCAGGGTTTCAAAAATGACATGGTGATTTTTGATACTCTTAAATTCAAGCTGACAGTAAAACTGATTTCAGAAGCTACAGGGATTAAAGATGAGGGTGAACCATGGTTTAAAAAACTGTCTTTTGACTTTGATCCACAAAGATACATGTTACCAAATGTCACCCCTGATTGGAATAAAGGCGTTCTTATTCAAAATTTCAGAAAGGAATGGATTGAGCCAATCAGAATATTACAGAGTTATGTTACTTGCGAGGGCAGGTATGCTTATGTATACAAGTATCATTTCAGATTCCTTTAGCACATGGTGGGGGTGTCCAAGATGAACCTGCCATTCTTCTTTTTGAAAAGTTTGCAGAAGATGTCCAACAAGGTGAAAGGGCCAATAGATCATTCTTCTCAGTCTATTTTTCACCATGGGCTAATCAAGTTGATTATTAGCACTGTTTTGCAGCATGAAGGGAAGACCTGGGATTTTTTCATCTTTTGGTCTGGCTTTGAAGATTAGAAATCTAAAAAGCAAGCAGACAAGGGTAAGGTCTTGATGAGAAAATTAGGTCAGAAGCCAAAACTTGAAGATAAGGAAGAGGTCAAAGTTGAGGAAGCATCAGAGCATGTGGAGGAAGATAATGAACCAAATCCATTCTCAGCCAGCTCTAAAGGCAAGTATTCACTATTTGAAGATGAGAAGGAGCAGCCTGAACAGAATTTGGCACTTGTAGAAGATTCTCATGAAATGAAAAATGTTGATATAAAAGAGGTTGCTATACCTAAAGAGGAAATTCACACTCGATAGAGAAGCCCTGTCACCATTCTCTCAGATGATGAGGGATATTTATTGGAAGAAGAGCAGCCCATCTCCAAAACAGAAGTCAAGGTTGAGGTAGGAAAAGAAATCCATACTTCAGATAGCAAAACAACAAAACCTAACAGGAAAAGGAATAAACTTGAAGTAGTAGAGTTGGCTGCTATCCAGCATCAAGGAAAGGAGCTGAAAATGATGGGAGAAGCAGCATCATTTTGGAGACCTAAAACTAGGTCAAAGAACAAGCTAAGACTGAACATGAAGAAATTGCTCAATCCCAAATTAAATACAAGTGAAATTACTGTCCTAGATGAGGTTTCCATGGATGATAAACTAGAAGTAGACAAAGATAGCAGAAAGGAAAATGATCTTTTACAGCAGCCACAATTAAAAGAAAAAGCTCCTTCAGTTGAGGCAGTAGGTGAAGAAAATAAAAATCCTAGCATTGAAGACACTCCTACAGAACTGTTGATTGAAGAGGCAGAAATCTTCAAAAAACTTGATATACCTTGGAAACCTGATGAGGAACAAGATTCTACAATGGACAAATTAGTTAACTCTGACAGAGAAAACTTGCAGAAAATTGTTAAGCAGTATAAACCTCAGATGAATTACATGCAAGAGGTCAACGATGGATTAATGATGGCTAACAGAAGGTTGAGAGAAGATCTACAAGATGTAAATGATAATTTTTAGGAGCTGATAGCATAAGAAAAAGAAGCACTAAAGAGAAAAAGAGTTGCTGACATGCATTGCACAGAGTTGGAGAAGACAGTCCAGGACCTGCAACAGAGAAACAAGGAGCTCATCAAGAAGATAAATGACATGGAGCCGGAGCAGAAGAAAGCTAAGAAGAAAGACCAAGCATCAGATGGTATCGCTCTGTTGGCTGAAGTAGCAAAAGACCTATAAGTCAGTTGTACATTTAGTTAGTTGTCATTAGTTAATAAACAGATATTTTAGTGATTTGCTATTTTTAGCATATTTTGTAATTTTGCAAATATTGTACATTTACTTTACCTCATCGAATAGGTGGAAGGCAGTTAGGGTTAGATCCCTAACTGATTTTGTAAAAGCATAGTATTTAGAGAGGTTAGAAAGTCATTGAGAGCGTTCGATTTTTGGGAGTTTTCAGGAGGTCTTCAGACTGTTATTATCTTCAGACTTATTCAGTGCTAAGTACTATGACTCTTGTAAGCATTTGCTGATGAAATTATGAGATATATATGACCTTTACCCTTCGGTTTTACATGTTGGCTTCATTTTTCAGCTTATTTAGTTTCTTAATAGATATATTCATTGTTGGTTTATGTGTATTTATTGGTGATGCTTGTCTTTTATGAATGAACCTCACATTGTGTTTATGTTGGATCTTGTTGGATATGTCATGCATCTTTATCATCTTTTGTTTATGATTTAGTTGTTATTTTTCTTATGAATGTATTCCCTGATTGTTCCCAAAACTTTACAACCACAAAACCTTTCAAAAACCTAAAACCTATTTTATTTTACTGAGTTTTATTTGAGATTGTGTTGGCTTGTTTCTTTGGCCTTGGAAACAATTTCTGGCACAAACAGGACCCAAAACTCACTAGTCCACATACCATGGACCTAGATCCACTTGCAATTCCAAGTGGGCCAGTAACAGGCGCCCACTTCCCTTTTCCTGAACTTTCCCTTACGCCATTTACCCCATCCAATGTAATCACTAGTCGAAAGCAAGCAATTGGTCGAATTCCTCAATCCCGCCCGACTAAGCACAGTCGACAAGTTCAGACAAAGGAAGCACGACCTCCCGACGAATATCTAGCAGCAAAATACAGTCGGGATGCCCAACAAATAGATGAGCAAAAACGACATCCACGCGATGAGGCACAAACAGAATCTTAGTCTGAATTAAATACCTTGTCAAATCATTCTTTAATGCAGCCATCTAATTCACATTCACATGCACTAAACGCTTCCTCCATAAATCCCGAGCTCGAGGATTCTTGGATACTCTTTTGCCAAGCACTGCAGAACCAGACTTCATAGCAAACAGAAGCCCTTTGCGAACCTGAGAGTTCTACAGAAACCATGGCGCCCAAGAAAGGTCACACTACAACCCGTTCAGCCACAACTAAAGTCCGTGAGTGGCAGAATGACCAATCACCGCTGCAGAGTCGCTTACAGTTGGTTCGAAACGCTAAAGTATAGGAGCCACACTGGCAAAGAACTTGGAAAGATATTCTTGCGTGGGGAAAGGAATCAAATGGTCGTTGGAGGGAGAAAGACCAAAAACTACGGACTGCTACTATTACGCAATACATGAACGCACCTCTGCTAGAACAGTTTGATGGACTCAAAGACATTATTGCTCAATTCGTAGTAAGCAGATATCATAATGGAAAATTATATTTTGATGTTCGAGTCGAAATAAATGGTGCTCGATCATCCACAAGATTACAAGGTTATCAAACAAAGATGCATATGTACCTAGTCGACAGATACCAGAATTGATCAAGCAGTTTACAAACCACCCAACTGGAAAGAATTCTCGGGGGTTATTGGTGTCTCAGATAAAATACGAAAATTATAAAATAGCTGCTTGAATCGTGTCGACCGCTTTATCAAGCTCCAGTCGGGGGTCCGATTAAAAATTGAAATGCTAGAGGCAGTCTTGGAGATGGAAAAAGACGGCAAAATATACAGTTGGGTTGACTATCTAGCCGAAATTATCAAGAATATATGTTTCAAGTGTCAAGAGGATGGAACGGCCATTCGGTACCCATCTCTAATCATCTGGATTGCAATGACCCACATAAGACCAACAGGAAATAAAGACTTTACTCAAGAAGGACCTGTGTTAATGGAGAACTTTCGTTGCTTTACGAAAGGAGGCAACAGACTCGGGCAGTCAATAGTAAAGATTTGCCTAGAACTCTGGTTCCAAGACTTAAAAATTCGGTCGACCAAATGGAGGGTATCTCAGAATGTTCGATGAAGTCTGCCTCCGTCGGCCCACATTGAACTTGCACTCGACCATACATCAGTTTGGCACTTGCAAGGACTAGCCGAGGCCGCACAAGTTCTCGACTATTACCCTTCGTTTGACGAAATCTTCAATGAGCTTAGCAGGAAATCCAATACAAAATTGATAATTCCTGATAAGGCACACGAGGTCGGCATTCCCATAGTCGAACTTTTAATGGATGCAGAAAAAGAAGAAGCGTATGAAAGCTACCTATTTATGCACAATTTTAAATTTCAAGCTGAGCCCATGGCCGGATCACAACCTTTAACACTTATTCTCACACCACACCAAAATCCACCGGATGAAGCTCAACAATCGGATGAAGAGACCCTGTCCGACAATCCTGAGTACACCTTGACAAGCGACAACATCCAGTAGATGGCCGACCCGTTATCAGAATCTCGAAAAGCAAGGGATGTAGAAATACAAGGGAAGGGAAAAAGAAAAATGATCATCAAGGAGCCGACAGTGGAAGATGAAACTGAATTATATGACAACACGACGCGAATCTTGGAAGCTGCAGCTAAGAACAAAATTCCAGTCGACGAGCAGTTCAAGAAATTTTTGGAAGCTGAACAACCTCGACCCAAAAATAAAGTCAAGCTTATGATCGAGGGTGTTGTCGACCTCACAAGTAGCCCACCTCCACCATCCCCGACAATTGTCACAGAGGATACTTTTTTTTCTACACCTGTGGTAAGTACCCCACTTGCACTTGCAGCTCCATCTTAAGTTTCGAATATTGTACAAACTCTTCCTTCCCCCCTTCGACAAACATTTCAAAATGATGGCAACATTACCCAATTCATAGCTCAACTCCCGACCTTTTTCCCAGATTGGAAGATTCTCATAACCAAAAGACCTGTATTCCCATACAGTAGCTCACTGACACATTCTGCCCCTTTTGGTGTCACCCCAATCGAACTTTTGAATCCATCAATTACCTTAACACCGCAAGAAATTGGCATGTACCATACTCATCTCCAGCGCAATCCTGACGCAAACAATCCAATTTTTGCTCAACAAACTTCTTCATTCATTCCTTTTCCAGTCAATCCGTTGGTGGAAGCCCATTCACCTCATTGACATGTTGTCGAATCACCAAAACATTCTCCCGACCTTGAAGTTTTAGATGCAGTCGCACCACTGATACCAAAATTCTTGTCCCCTGTAGTCGGTCGGGAACCGTCTGGCAGTCCGATTCCTAACCCTCCTCCCCCAGTCGACAAAACACTTCTGTCGCCGACTGGTGAAGTTGGTACTAGTGTACCATTCCGCACCCCTACCGACGAGACCACCACAACATCAAAAGTAATGCAACTTCAAGAACAGGAAACACCAGTTCAAAAAGCCTTGGAAGCAGCAGTCGAGCCAGCAGCACAAACAACTGAAGTAGCAGTCGAGCCAATAGAGAAAGAAAAACAAGCAACAACTAAAGAAATACTCCCGACAAACACAGTAGTCATATCAAGCAGCTCAATACAAACAGAAAAGGATACTGGCGAAGCACAAGAAGAGACGAAACAACCATCAGCAACAGTTGAGACATGAAAAGACAAAACAACAATTAGCGGCCCCAAAGTCTCAAGTAAAATCCAAGAAAAAGCAATTTAAGGACAAACAACGCCATGAGAAATATCTTCAGCAACAGCAACAGCATCTGGACCACATATCTCAATTGGGTCGCTTATCTGTACATCTCGACCAATTTGGGCCGATCTCGACATACCATCCACAAAAGGCACCACAAGAAGAGATCGACTTACTGACTGATGCAATCAACCAAGAACAACAACACAGACGACTAGCATCAGAAGACCGCATTCACCAGATGGAAGAAGACCAAACTATATTTCTGACAAAGTGTCAAGACTTAGCGCAACAAGTCATACCAATTCCAGTCAGCTCCGACAATACTAGCACACTTGATAAAGCATTTCAGTTGTTCCAATCGTTAGTGTCGTCATTATCTGAAGAGCTCACCAGGGACCGACAAGAACAAGCCACAGTAACAACGTCATTGATGTTGGAACAGTATGAAGCATTCAACTCAGCACACGATCAGCTCATCCAGTATAATGATGAAGAAAATACAACAAACAACGTTCTTCACAATTGGTACAAACATTATGGCAACGTATTTAGACAAATGTGGGAGACAAGCGACTTAATTGACAGTCTTCATCAACAACACCGAGTATCTGATGAAACCATGGGCCGAACTATTGAGGAACAATTGGTAATCGAAACCAAGAAACTGGAGAAATTGGGAAAAAGTGAACAACAGTGGTTGAGCCAAACCCGTCATAACCTTGACAAAGTAGAACAATTTCGACCACATCTTAAAACACTGCTCTCAGCTGCCAACAAGAAAATAGATCTCTTTGGTCCCGACCTAATTCATCTACAGGGCAAGACTACTCAAGAACAGATAGTTGACTTGTCCAGCCTTACAACACTTACTATCGGCATCCAAAACACGTTGCGCCATTGGGAGACCTTCCAACACCACATGTTTGTTTCAGCTGAAGCAATTGTCGAGGTCTGTGTACAACAACAAGTTCCAGTCTAGACAACTCATAACAGGTACATTTATCAGTTAAAGCACAGTTATACACAAGTTTTGTTCAGTAATTTTGCACATCTCCTCATTTCTTCGAGATGAAGAAATATTTTGAGGTGGGGGAGATGTTGGAAGAGCATACGTCGGCTTGTCGACTAGACACTCCGCCCGACTGTTTGCAATGTAAGTCGACAAGTCGCACCAACCACTCGGTATAAGTCAGTCGGTTTCTCCGACAATACAGTTGTATAACTGAATGTAAACATCTATATATAGGTTGTTGACCCAATGTAATGGTTAACTAAGTAATAAAGGCTAGTGCTTGTCTCTCTCTTGTCTCTTGTCTCTCTCTTGTCTCTTGTGCAGTTTAGGAGTTATTATAATCATTGTTTTCATTGATATTATTGCAGAAATAGTTTTTCAAATTGCTTATATATACATTATATAGCCCTTTATGTAATGGTTAACTAATCATTGTTGAGAAGTTTCCATCCTAAAGCCCGTTCAATGACTTCACTTGGCTATCGCCTAATGCAGTCGACTTTTTGCTTGATCTGGGTCCATCAAAATATTTTATGGCTTTGCTTAATTTTGTAATATATTTTAGTCAATTTTAACTTATGGTCGACATATAAAAATTGACTAAAATAAAAATTGTGGTCAACATGTTGGTCGATATGCTGGTCGACATATAAAAATTGTGGTCGATACTTACATTTGGGTCGAGGATACCTTTTCCATATTTAAATGATTATAGTATGGTCGATACTTTTTCATCGACATATTAAAAGTTATATGGTCGATATAGTTGATATTTATTAGTCGGTTCTTAAATATATGGTTGAGGTGGCCGACACATCATTTGATCAATGGATTTTTTTTTTTAAATCCGACCAACCGTCAACCATTTCCCATCGGTCAATCAAAGAACCCAACCCACCATGCACAAGTTCACTGCCGACTAATTACACCATCGCCCAATTATGCTGCCTTCTCTTGTTATCACGTTTCTCATTCTGGAGCAGTCGCACATATATATCTCGACATATAAAAATTGACTAAAATAAAAATTGTGGTTGACATGCTGGTCGACATGCTGGTCGATATGCTGGTCGACATTTTATCTCGTCGATATGTTGGTCGACATATTAAAATTGTGGTCGATACTTACATCTGGTTCGATGATACCTTTTCCATATTTAAATGATTATAGTACGGTCAATACTTTTTCATCGACATATTAAAATTTATATGGTCGATATAGTTGATATTTATTAGTCGGTTCTTAAATATATGGTTGAGGTGGTCGACACATCATTTGATCGACAGATTTTTTTTAAAAATCCAACCAACCATCGACCATTGCCAACCAGTCGATCAAAGAACCCAACCCACCACACACAAGTTCACTGCCGACTAATTACACCATCGCCCAATTATGTCGCCTTCTCCTGTTATCACGTTTCTCATTCTCGAGGAGTCACACATATATAACTCAACGCTGGGTACAAAATTGATATATCTTGTCCACATAGAAATTTATGATCTATAATCAATTGAAGATGACTCTCGACTAATTAGTATCGACGACCATATTTACAATAGAATGACTCATCGAACCGATCATAGTTTACCAAAAAAAATACAATGCCGACAAATTTTAATAATAATAACCATAAGGTCGACCATTTCATATCGACGGGACAACTTTTATCAACCAACTTAGAGTTCTGTCGACTTCTTGTCACCATCTATCATATTCAACTCCATCCATAAATGTGATGGTCGATGAGTCGACTAACTATTCATCTAGCCATAGTTATCCGGCGTTCATTTTTTCCCCTCCATGGGCAAATGCTAATTTAACCTAAATCAAAGCTTATTATTATGTCGTTAAATCAACTATGAGACCACTTTGCTATGTAATTATTATTAATTGATCAATATTTTATACACCATTAAATAAACTATAAAAAAAGTTTATTTAACCGATTCAAAGTTTATTTAACCCAAGTTTATTTGCATTATTATATATTATAATTTTCAGGTAAAGTGCTTTATCATGACTTAATTAATAGCGATTACTTTGTTAGATTTAATTATTATAATTATAATTTATTAAGGTTGAATATCATTAACATATAATACATTTTATATACGAAACAACATAGTATCATGATTCGAGTATGAATATGATTCGAAACGGAAAAAATACGTAATGAAAAAATTTAGTACGAATAAACACGAAAGTAGAATGCTTAATAATTATAATAAATTATTCACAAATATACCATAAATATACATAGATATTTATATAATAAAATAAAACATTAGTTCGGTGGGCTAGCTCAAGTGATTGAGTGTTGTAAGTTGTGAGCAGAAGGTCTCAAGGTCAAATCCTCGGGTGGCTATACATTGCTATATAAGGGCCTCACTTGATGTCCTCATCGAGTTAGTTCTGTAATCAAAGAAAATGAGGTGCAGTCCCTTCGGGTGGCCCCCCTGTGATTTCTTACCATGGACGTAGCAGCCCCGTTGGGGGGTTTGTGAACCACATGTGAAAAAAATAAAAAAATAAAAACAAATATTTAAAAACAAAAATATAAAATCAAGTGTGAGAGACGAAAACTAGTTATTAATAATTATTTTAATAAGAAAGTATGAAATTGACTTATATTTCTTCTTTATAGTGTTTAAATAATTAAAGTTTGTTTTTTTAAATTGGTTTTCAAAATTTAATTGTCCACTAGTAATAAGAATTCGTATCCATATTACACAACATTGAATGTTCGACGGATTCGAATTTGCTCTGAATTTTCATACACAAAATACCGATACAACCAAATTATTCTACTATGTTAAACAATATGAGAAAACACACACACACACACATTAATAATCATAACAAAATCATTCAAGTAGGTCAAATATATATATTTATATACATGTATACATGTGATGAAGTTGTAGGACAACCATGAGAACTAGAGGCATTAGTACCTTCACCATTAGAGACAAAGGCATCATTACCTTTGTAGGTAAGACTGTAGAAAGTAACACCTCGTATATCTCTCCCTCCACATCTATATCACCTTGGTTCTTAGTCTTGGATGGTGGTCTATTTGGTGGAGGCTAATGAGAGGATGCATATGGTTGATCAGTAGTAAAAGAGGAGATAGTGGTTGGTCTAGTGGAAAATGAGGGGATAGTGGTCCATTTGGTGGAGGATGAGGGAGTGATGGTTGATGATGATCATTGTGCTTAGGATTGAACTATATGTAGTGGGTTAAGTTCAAGCCCTCAACCTCTCCACTAAGTTGAGGGCATCAATAACATGATGTATCAATGATGTCATTTCATGAGGAAGTGAAGACCATATCTAATAGCTCAACAAGATCTCTTGAACATGTATGAGTACCACTCCACACTTAACCATACGGACACAGGTACAATCCATCACCTTAGTATGGATATCGTCGATACAAACTTTGTGGCATGTTGGGTCTATGTTCTTGATTCTGATGATCCTCCACAACCTCCAGCATATCCTCATATTGTGGGGGAAACGTGTCCCCTCCCCTCACATATGTGCCAATCTCTACAAAGGAAACACTAAATAAACAATTTAAAGAACATGTTACAATAAATCACATGTACATTAAATAGGACAAAAAATGCAATTAGCTATCATTTATTGGCTCAACATAAGTTAATAGGATGTTTTCATATCCTCTCTAGTCAATCCAAGAGTATGGGTACTATACAAGATCGAGGATAGGACCATTCACACTATTCAACAAATCCAAAACCTCTAAAGAAACATGCTTACACAACCACTCTAGCAAGCTCTTCCTGGGAAACATCTTCCCTCACATGTGCATACACACATAAATCATCCACCTTGATGGGAAGTGAAGGTATGTTGGCCAAGGGATCAAAAACCTCTCAAACAACAAAGTAAATATCTCTAATGCAAATTTGAAGAATGACCTCCTATGAAAAACAACAAGACAATGATCCAAAGGAAAACAAAACTTTCTATAAAAATGGTCGATCACCTAATCAATCTTAGCCTTTGAAATAAACTATCTACATAATGCATCAAAGGGAAACTAATGTGATTCCCATCAAATGTATAGTGTTTCAGTGTCATGATCCAAAGTGTCAAGCACCTAAGCTCCCCTGACTTGAATGCATGCAATCTATGTTGGCCATCAGTAACCTAAAACTCATTGGAGTCAACAATATTTGCATTGACATATCTTTACACGCATGCATGTTAACTCTCTCTTACAACATTGGCCAGTATGTTAGGGAACTGGGGTAAATCCCCCCCCCTCTCCTAGGCAACTTGATAATAAAATAAAGGAGTAGTCTATCAACTCAACGATTTCAAGCTCTGATGATTAGGGGTTCCTTACTCTAGTAGATTACTTTAGTTTTTTTTGTCGTCACCCATTCGTCAACTGTGGTCCCCTGTTAGTTGCAATGCCAAAGGTAGACATTGTTGAGGTTAATTAATACATGGAGGATACTTCATCTACCACATCCATGTAATTCAAATAATTCCGTTGTAATACCCCAGTTTTTACCCTAAGATGTAAATGTGATTTAATTATGAAAGGATATATGCCAGAGTTATATGGTCTAAAAGACCACTGGTATTCTAAATGATGTATATGCTTTTAATATAAAAATCCCTATCAACTACAAGTGAAGAATGACGAAAAAGAGATGTGGGTCGGGCTATGCTACCACAAGTGGGGGAAGTGACAGGGGCTAAGGGGTGATAACTCTAGATAAGGCCCTAAACCTTCATCAATATTTTTAACCAAAGTTTTCTAACTTTGGTGTGTCACTTAAAATAATTATAGGATTAGTTATCCTAAGTGAGATTAAGAAGGGGAAAGTGGATACTTATGGGGAAGTGTAACATCCCGATATTTCATAAAAATTTAAGAAATTTTAAATCGTCATTAAATGCTAATATTTGTGAAATGCGGAAATAATAATATTAATAAAACAGTAATTAATAAATGCGACATTTGGTAGGAACAATTTAACCGCTGTGTCTTTTTGTCTTCTGATAGTTTTCGTGTCAACGACACATCAAGAATCCAATTAATGATTATGTCCTTTATTTATATGCTGGAATGATTGAAAATTTGATGCATTTGGAAAACATAGTTCTTCTCGACAAGTACTGACAGCTTAATTTTTCTGGATGATGGAAGGGGTCCCACGAGGTGCCCTAAGGCTTACTTAGCTACTTAGCTAAAGCTTTGTACTCATCCTTCATGCGCAGATTCGCAGGTAAGAGATAGAGATAAAATTCAGTGTGTTTAATAACCGTGATATAAATGCAAACTGCCTATGATTTCGACGCTACAGGTATGGTTTCCTTCCAATTTGTAAGATGATTTTAACTAGCTCAAAACTGCAGATATCGTCAATCTCAGAGTGTGATTGTTGTGAATGTTTTCATTAGGCGCTTATGACTTCACGTATGGTCATTTCATGGATGACTTGCGGCTGTTAAAACAACTCTTTTATAATTTTGACTGTGACAAAATCTAAGACAAGGACACATGGTCCTAAGCATACCATAGAGCGAGTAATAAGGCGATTCTAAGTTCTCCATTACCTGGGAAATTACAATGGTGATGCATTAAGAATTTAAACCCTACCATGCCAATGTATGCGATGGTTCCAAGGGTGGCAACTATACACTAAGGGTTGTAACTTGTGAATTTATGCAATGGCAAACTTGATGAACTATATGATGAACCTTATAATGATTTTATATTAAGTTGGGGCGGAGTCAATCCATACCCTAGGATTGAACGCGACCTAGGTGAATGTTCTATACTATGAGCATGCTTATGTTGATTTACAAGGAACCTATAAGACCTTTAAATACATGCTACCGGTGAATGTTATACCTTGATGTAATTTTATAAAGTCGATGCTATTAACGTTGATCCATATGGTTGGCAGGTGAAATGATGGCATTGCATAAAGCCTGCGTATGAAATTCAAGGGGGTAGTAAATGATTGGGTTTGCAATTTAATTTGCTTGGCCACCGTGTTATGGGTAATGTTACGTGCACGTTGTGACGAGTCTCCAGCATGTGAGAAGGTTTCGTTGACGATGAGTTGTAACGGGCCTCGCCCGGTGTCAACAGAGTTGGCAACCTCATGGTAGTTGAGTGATTTAATACTACTTCTGCCACCCTCCAATGTGGCTTAATGAAATTAGATCTTCGTCGTTGATTGCTGTGTGTTGGGATTGTGATGAACCCTAACGTAACTTATGGGATCTTGTAACGTTTTCTTGGTCATTGTTTCAGTGGTAGGGTTTGGGAGGTGAGGCCAACCGACCGAGGGGCACCTAGGGTTTTTTATGTTTTCTAGCCTTCCTCGGGCTCGATCCTGAGACCAACAGCAATTCTCAAACTGTAGGTGAATGCTAATACTGGAGGCCGAGTCTGGAGTTGAAGGGTGTGGCAATCCACAGGTTGGATGAGTGTGTCTGTTGTGGCGTTTTAATCACTTGCAAGTCTGGGGTTTTGATCGGGTTGTAAGTTTCAAATGTATCACGGTGTGGCCTTCGAGATGGGTGTTTCTCCTTCGCAGTGGATGGTTGTTGGCTTCGTCAAGCCTCTGTCACGACTCAGGTACCGTACAGTCTCAAAGATTTTAAGGTTTTCTCTGTCGCATGCATCGTATTTCAAGATTGATGTTTAACTTCGTGTATGGTTGTTTGGCAGGTAGCTCTCGGCGAACAGCAGGGTACCGGGAAAGTTGACGACGAGAAGAAACATAGCGAACCCACTGGTAAGCTTTGGTGGTATCCCTCCCTCGTGGTTCTCCTGGAATTAGACTTGATGAGCAGGGTGTTGGTAGCATATCTTCTCGCAAATGGCTTTTGTCTCGCCTGCAACATTGGAAAAACGTTACTGTTTATGTTTGTTTGTTAGTGTAGATGATGTAAATGTTTCTTAAAACGTATGGCCGGCCATCCCTTGGCTCGGCGAGCTTGATAGGGTTGAACCCTTGTGGTTGCAAGAGTTTCACAGCATAAACGTTTGATGTCTATCGTTTGGCACTTCTAAGTCGATGGAAGAACAAGTGTGAAGCTACAGGAAAAGAAACGTTGACTGTAGTTTTGTTTCGGCATTAGATGTAAAGTGTAAATTTGAATTGGGTTTTGGATTGGAACCTTCAGTAAACAGTGTGGCAATATGTAGGATGCTGCCATCGTAATTTAAAATGGAAATGATAAATGTTTAGGGTTTAATGTCTACGTATGGTGTTTTGATCTCTCGTTTCGAAATTGTATTTGAAAGCCTGTTTAAGATGTTTATTTAAAAAGTGGCTATAAGACGATAATGAAAAGGTGTTGGTTTTGTTTGAATACAACTGTGATAATGCTAAACCCTAGCCTGTCGATGTTAATGAAGTCTGCTGGTATGTACTACTATTTAAAATGCAAGAATAACAGGTCTGGTTTCTATAGTTAGGATATCTATGATAAAGAAACATTTGATTTGGCAGCTGTTTAAATGTTTGTAAATAATAGTGTGATGAGAACAGGTCAACCCTGGTTTAGGTGTAGAGATACTGCATTTTTGCTCTGTCAATTCCATAATGCTATTCTTTTATTGCTTTTAATAACATGATGCTCTGTGATGTAAATTCTGCTACATACAGTTGATAATACATAAACAAGAAAATGACAGTGCATTTGTCAGTTAAGTTAATTGCTTATGAATATAACAGTTTTTCTATTTTAATTCTATCTCCCTGTATTTGTCCAATTTGGGCCTCTGGGAAAGAATGAAAGAACAATACAGTACTTCCTTTTTTTTGCACAAAATAATACAGTGATGACAATAATTTCTATAGAGATCAGACAGACTCAAACAACAAATAAAAGAATAAGTATGTGGTTAAACAGAATGCATGATATTGTTTTCTTTTGAAGAAATAACTAAAGACTAGTAAACCCTAGTTGTTAACACAATGTTCACCTTCAGAAGTCAGAAGGGAACCTACTGCTATAACTAGTTTCTGGTATGTTGTTCAGCATACAGATTTGAACAGTCAAACAATGCATGCAGAGATCTAATCTATAGCTGCTAAAATATAAGATACATGGGGAACATAAGTCTGGGTATAAGTGGTCTCTTGGGATTATATATTTAGATGCATGCTAGGTTTCACTTTTAACTGAAGATATTTAATGCTACCTCTCTATACTGGAGTACGATGCAGCTTCATGCATGGGGAAAAATGCAGAGGAGTCATTGTATCAGTTCAGCAAATTTAAATTAATTAGGATCTAACATTTTACTGCTACTGATCATTAATAACATTACTAAGCCACTTTCTAAGATCATTCATGTAATTAGCAAAACACAAAAAGAATAGAACATGGGTGTGATGGGAGGAACAAATCACTCAAGAAGCATGTTCCACCCAACCTGCTCCCAAGCAGCCAAGATGTCTGCCTTAGGACCCCCGAGCCTATCCACTGGACCACCAGGAGGAAGAAGGTTCTAAAGCTTAGGATCTCTACTTGTAGCAGCAAGAAAATTTATCCAGCCTTACAGGCTTAGTAAGCAATTGGACCAGCACCAGCACCTCTGGTCTGTCCTTCTCATAACATTTGCAGACTTATACTTGCACTCTCCACAGCCTCCCTATTCGAATCTCTTAGCCATCATCGGATGCTCTAAGGAAATGTTTCTGCAGAAAACATTGTAAGAGCTCCCTACTCAATTCAAATTGCCTTTAATAGGCTGCCTAAGTCTTTTGTAATTAATTGGTCATTAGTGAGCTACCTGCTCACCTCCCTCCACCTGGAGGGGGAAATGCCACAAAATTAGGGGGAGTTGTCCCATAACAACAGCTAATGGTAGAGTGCAAATGCTGCCATTTGTCCCAATCCTTCCAGCAGCTTCCATTCCTCCTAGTGGGCCAGTGGACACTCTTGTAACAACTTTCTTGAGTGTTTGTCTCCCATTTTTATTTATTTAATAATAATAATGAGTCATTACATTCTTCTTTGACCTAATTGGTCATAATTACAAAACTTGTAATTATAATTTAACACAAAGTATTTTGCAAAAAGGATAATAGTAGAAAATAATTATTCTCAAAAATTGGGTAGGTGACAGGAAGCCACTTGTCAAGCCATAACCATGCATATATATCGTTAGGAATTCATTCAATCATTTAGTTATTCGTTCTTTCAGAGAGAGGGATGCATGTTGCCACTGAGGTAGAAGAATAGTTGATCACTGAGTTTACCTACACACCCGAGGAACAACTCTGATAAATTGGCATATATTACCCTCATAAATTGGTGCATTTGGGCTTGGTTCTTCTATTAGAGAGGCATGGCTTGTAGTTGGATTACTTAGGACCCTAACATGGAGACTTCCCAGTTGGCTTATGCTAGACCACTAGAAGGGGGTGGAGGCAGCATGAGGGACTGCAGAGCAGAGAAAGGGGTTCCCTCCCTTGTGAAAGTTGATGGGGAATGAGTGCAGGGATAGAAACAATTGTGGATGGGGTTTTTGCACCTTTGGGTTGAGTTAGTGCCTTCAAGTTGCGTGTGACTATGGAGGAAAGGAAGTGGAATTTTCCCCTTGTGGACTGATAGCCCCAGCTTGGGGATGGCATCTGTCCAAGAAAGAAATGGATTGACAGAGTGCTAATGGATGGGAGGAATGTCCTTCGCTTCCAGGTGGTTGAAGGACAATTAAAAATATAAGTGCCAAATGTGTTTTAATACCATGGTATATATTTATGTTATGTGTTTGCTCAATTACTATACTTGAATTGTTTATGTGCATGATTTATTGAGCATGGTTTGAAATGCATTCATGGTAGAATAATTCAGTAAAATAAAATGTGTATTTGATTAATTTACAAGTTATATTTAAAAGTATATTCTATTGTAAACTTTTATAGTTTAACTGTCAAGAAAATGGAATCTGAATTTTGGATTCACTGGTAAAATTTGTGTGTGGAATTGGATACCTCGTGGTATCTATAGTGTACATAGGGCTATTGGGTATGTGACACCCGCACATCCTCCCTATTTTTCAAATTAACACTGCCTTATTCTTGAATGTTGCATCAACCATTGATCTGGATGAGCTCTTTATTTTCTCTTGTTTGCTCAGATCCTCCACTAGATCACCGATATGTAATTAACCTGAAACCGCAACCTATTCTCCTCAAACTATAACTTATTCTTCTCAAACATCGTGTAAAATTTTATATTACCAAATTTTTAGAGAGTGTACCCTGACTAGTATATCGACCTAATACCATGTTCCTTCATCCCTCTAAATGTTCCTTTGATACCTTGTTTATTCATTCCTTCGTTCCTATAGTCTATCGACTCGATACCCTATTTCCTTCCTTCCTTCCTTACTGCAAACATTTTTGCTAACAACTATCTGCATCCTATGGACAATTTTCATTATTCTTAAAGCAGTAGTCTATTGACTCGAAGAGACGGCTTCTATCAATAATAGAGTTTAGAGAACTCGTGTATCTGTAATATCCCCAAATCAAATTATGAGAATATTAGCTTAAATCACAAAACTTTTAATCAGAAAAATTGCAAGAGTTGAAAACTAGTTATTGGGCTAGGATTTATAAACTAGTTCTGGCAAAGCTAAACCCACCCAAACTTTACAAATGGAATTTATTAGATATGATCAGAGTGAGGAAAATTGTGTAGCATCATAACAACAAGGACAAGGCTATCTTCATAATCCTATTCACAGGGTACAGGGACCATTTATGTTTCAACAACAATTGTCGTTGAAGTCTACTTTAATGCTTCTTAGGTACGCCAACATATGCATACTAGATTCCTCCACTAACACTTGAATGCAACCAAGAGGTGGATAATAGGTCTTTACTCCCTAATATACTGTTGTGAAAAAGTTACAGGAGTTTTGGGAATATTTGATAGTGTTTGGAGGTCCAAATAGGAAGTGCGCTATTAAGGACTGCTCAACTAGCTTTCTTTCAAGCTCTTCCAAATAGGCAGAGAGGGTAACAAATTCTTAGTTTGAGGCTTGGATTGGATTCATTACTGTATTAAGAACTTGTAATGACTGATAGAACTGAAAATAGACTTCCAGATATATTTTTATTAGAGAAACTACAAAGCTAGTCATAAATTAATGCCTAAAGAGCTAGTCTTCAAAAATCTAAACACAAACAACCATTAGAGCTCTCAAATTATTTCTTAGATGGATAATATGAAATCAGACATGAATAAATATGCAACATCAAACATTAACAGAGCTTATTAAGCGGCAAATGGAAGTATAATAGCTCAGACTTCACAGGGAGTCCTCAATCTTGAGATCTTACAATGATTGGAGAAGAATGCTTCAAAGGAGAGTAAGAAGAGGATATGTAATCACTGGATATGCACTATATAAATTCAAAGAGAATATGGATACTCATGGAAGGTGCACTAAACTTCTGTAGTTTCTCACAGGGGGCATTCACTATGCTTGTTCTTCTCCTCTGGATGAACCTCCTCAAACCCTTTCTCTAACTAGATTGGATCTCAGAATCTCTTCTCGGTGGCTCAAATGCTTCAGGAAGTAGGATGATACAAACATGACTGCCAGACCTTATTGGCTATGGATCATATCATGAAAAGACTGGAATAAATTTTTCATTGGGGCACATCACACAAATGCATTAATGATTGGAAAATGGTCAAAAAATGAGATAATTGGTTTATTCTCATCACATGACAGAATTTTGGGTGAGTTCTAAGGTTTACACTTGGAAGCAAGGATTTAGTCACCCATGAAACCCCTTTCCTCTTCCCCTATGGTGGAATCATAACCCCTTTGGTGCTCTTTACATAGCCATTGTTGGACCATTTTATTATTTATGGACATAATATTTACATATATTCTATATCAACATAAAATCCAACCAAACAGTCCAAATAAAATATAAACATCATACATGCCTAGACATTCACTAGTCGGGCCTTGGCCTTGAGCTCCACACTAGGAATTTGTACTAGCATATTTACATCATTTACATAATTTTGGATAAATACATTCCTAGTCAAAACTAGGCGTATTACAACGGAGGACGAGATCACATCCCAACATTGTTCCAAATCCACATTTGTTCCATTTAGAATTATGGTTTCCCAACAACCTCCCATCACGCCAGCTCCTAGAGAAACTCCTATCAAACAATTGTCTGAAGAAGAGATGCGGGCACGTAGAGAAAAAGGGCATTGTTATAATTGTGATGAGAAGTTCACTCAGGGACATATATGTGTTGAGAAAAAACTCTATCTCTTGGATGTGGATTCTCCACCTACTACTGAAATTTTTGAAGAAGCTCAAGATACAATAAATGATCATGTCGACATTCAACGGCCGCCTGTTGACCCTCCTTCTCAGGATGACCACCTAGAGATATCTCTCCATGCTTTAGCCGAAGTCACCACCCCACAAACAATGTGGGTCAAGGGTTACTTCAAGACGCTCCCTCTTAAAATACTCATTGATTCTGGTAGCACTCATAACTTCATTGACCCTCGAATCGCCAAACATGATGATTGTTTTGTCCATCCTTGCTCCAGCTTTGAAGTCATGATTGCCAATGGGGGCACCTTACCTTGTAAGGGGAAGTGTCTCAATGTGCGTATCTCTATTGGAGATTATAACCTGCGCTCTGACATGTTTTCCTTTCCCTTAGGAGGATGTGATTTGGTTTTGGGTGCTCAATGGTTACTCACACTTGGCCCCATCTTACGGGATTTTGCCGAACTTTGGATGCAGTTTTCAATCGCTGGGAAAACACACACATTGAAGGGATTACAAC
The DNA here is from genome assembly GCA_027924585.1 of Larix kaempferi. Taxonomy (NCBI): domain Eukaryota; kingdom Viridiplantae; phylum Streptophyta; class Pinopsida; order Pinales; family Pinaceae; genus Larix; species Larix kaempferi. The sequence continues at coordinate 13,196,258 of BSBM01000017.1, read as the reverse complement.
CAGGGTCTCTCAGCATCATCAGTTCACATTGCATGGAAAATATCCTTAAGAATAATTCACATGGTATCATCGCTCAAATCCATTCCATTCAGATGCAACCATCAGCGGTCTCCACTACTCCTTTGGATCTACAACAAATTTTGGATAGATATGCATGTGTCCTTGCTGAACCAGTGGGATTGCCACCTTCAAGACCAAGGACCATCATATTATGCTCCTTCCTGGAAGTGTTCCTCCCAACATCAGGCCCTATCGCTATCCATTTCACCAAAAGACAGAGATTAAGATGCTCGTTCGGGACTTACTGAAGCAAGGTATTATTCGCCCTAGTACCAATTCCTTTTCTTCACCAATTCTTCTTGTCGAAACAAAATATGGGTCATGGCGCCTCTGCATTGGCTTTTGAGCACTTAATCACCTCACAATCAAGGATTAGTTTCCAATTCCTGTTGTTGATGAGCTTCTTGATGAGATTCATGGTGCTCATTTTTTCTCCAAGTTGGATCTTCGTTCTGGGTATCACCAAATTCGGGTTCATTAGGATGATATCCCTAAAATAGCTTTCCGCACACATGATGGCCACTATGAGTTTTTGGTCATGCCCTTTGGCCTCACTAATGCTCCTTCCACATTCCAGGCATTGATGAATAAAATATTCCGGACCTACTTGCGGAAATTCATTCTGGTCTTCTTTGATGATATCCCCATCTATAGTAAAACATGGACTGAGCATCTCCAGCATCTGGATCTTGTACTGCAAGTTTTCTCTGATCATCATCTCCATGCCAAACAATATAAATGTGTTTTGGGATAGGAGGAAGTAGATTATCTCGGGCATATGATTTCATCACAAGGGGTTTGCGTGGATCCTACCAATTTAGATGCCATGAAAAATTGGTCGCATCCTCAGGCACTCAAGAGCCTTCATGGTTTTTTGGGATTGACTGGATACTACCGCAAGTTTGTCAAGGATTATGGGAATATTAAAACTCCATTAAACGATCTATTGAAAAAGTATGCTTTTACGTGGACACATGCTACTGAGTGTTCATTTGATAAACTGAAACAAGCTATGTGTACTACACATGTTCTAGCTATGCCTGATTTTTCCAAGCCCTTCACTATTGAGAGTGATGCTTGCGACAATGGACTTGGTGTTGTTCTCCTTCAAGATGAACATCCCATTACGTTCACAAACAAAGCCCTTTCCAGTAATAATTTAGTCGGATCTACATAGTACATATGAGAAGGAAATGATGGCTATTTTACATGCAATATAGAAGTGGTGGACATACCTATTAGGGAATCACTTATGCATCAAGACTGGTCACCAGAGTCTGAAATATTTCCTGGAACAACGGGTCTCCTCCCCAGCACATTAGAAATGGGTTATCAAACTCATGGGTTATGACTATGAGATCACTTACAAGAAGGATAAGGACAATCTTGTGGCGGATGCTCTTTCTCGCATATTTGATGACCAAGTTTCTCTTTCAGCTATTTCTATGCTTGTTCCAAATTGGTTGCAATCTGTTCAGCGGGGCTATGTCAATGACTCCTCATTATCTCAAATCATCCAACGATTGGCCAACAACCCTTCTATTGTACCACATTACTCTTAGGATGGTGCTTCCCTGAGATACAAGGGTCATCTGGTGCTTCCCCAAAGCACATAAATTCAACATGTTGTCTTCTATGAACTCCATGCTTCTCCATCGGCAGGGCACTTTGGGTTCCTCAAAATGTATGAGCGAGCATGACATAACTTATTTTGGAAGGGAATGAAAAGGACAATTCAACAGATGATGGCTGAATGTGATACCTGCCAACGCAACAAGGGTGAAACAACACTCCTTCCGGGATTGCTCGAATCCTTTCCCATCCCTACACAAATTTGGACATAAATTTCTATGGATTTCATTGAAGAGATCCCTAAATCTGGAGGGAAGACAGTGATTTTGGTTGTGGTTGATCGCCTCTCCAAATATATTCATTTTTTTCCCTCATCCATCCCTATACCGCCTCCTCAGTCGCACATATTTTCCTGGACCAAATCTTTCGTCTTCATGGAATCCCTTCTTCCATTGTCTCAAATCACGATGCAACTTTCACCAGTCATTTTTAGACAGAACTATTTCACCACACTGGCACCAAACTAAAGATGAGTTCAGGGTATCACCCACAAAAAGATGGTCAAAATGAAGTTATCAACAAATGTTTGGAAACTTATCTTCGTTGCTTCACCTACGAACAATAGCATCAGTGGGTAAAGTGGCTCCCTCTCGCTGAATGGTGGTACAATACCTCCTACCACACTGCCTCTAAAATGACTCCCTATGAAGCATTTTATGGTTAGGCAACACCAGTGCTTCTTCCATACACCCCTAGCAGTTCACCAGTTCATGCAGTTCACCGGTTCATGCAGTTGACACGGCTCTTCGAACCCGAGATAAGATTCTTCGCATTTTGCAGGACAATATTCACATGGAAAGAAATTGAATGAAACAACAAGATGATCAGAACCGTTCTAAGCGCACTTTTCAAGTAGGTGATGGTTTTTCTTCGTCTACAGCCTTATAAGCAATCCTCCTTGAAACTCAATGGGCGTCATAAGATGGCTCCAAATTTCTATGGGCCATATAAGGTTCTTCAAAATATTAGGTCCATTTCTTATAAATTGGAACTTCCTCCTTCTTCCCACTTTCATCCAATATTTCATGTCTCTTGTCTAAAGAAAGTTCTTGGCACCAACATGAGAGCACAAACCGTTTTAATAGAAATGGATAATGAAGGATCCATCATTTTGGAGACGGAGGCCATCCTCAATAGGCGCACTCGTGAGCTTCGCTCTCGATCCATCACAAAGGTATTAATTCAGTGGCACGGAATCCAACCAGAGGATGCTACATGGGAACCACTCCTCCAGATTCAACAACAATTTCCACATCTAAAGCTTTGAGGACAAAGCTTTTTCTAAGGGGGAGGGGATGTTAGGAGCCCTTGTCAACCCTTCTCTTTACTTTGTTAGTATATTGTTGTTGGACTCATATGCTTTGTAAGTTGTCCCGTGAGTATATTGTATTATCCCACATTGTTAGTGTATTGTTGTTGGACTCATATGCTTTGTAAGTCGTTCCGTGAGTATATTGTATTATCCGACATTCGTGGGGAGTAATAGTTGTTTATATTAGACTTAGTATATAAGTGCGTGTGGAGGCCAATGAAGGCATCCACGAGTTATTTGTATTGAGCTTGCTCAAAGGAGGTTGCCCCCTTGAAGTGGCCTGCAATCAATAAATCCCTTATGTGTTCTGTTATTTCTGATATATCGTGCATTTTCATCATTTAATATATGGAGGTTCCCCACACTTATACTTGTTTGAATGAAGAAGGAATCTGAGTGACAGTCAAAGGTATACCTAGACCATATCCCTGAGGCAGGTCACAGCTCTACAATTAAAGAAATGTCTTAAAAAGGGATGCCATGTATATGCAATTCATGTGGAAGATTCAAAATTGTTGGATATGTTATATCTCTTCACATCGTCGCTGCATGTACAACACGATCCCTACGGCACTAGTGATTCGCCTGCGCCGGGCGCGTCCGGAGGGGGGGGTTTAGAGGGGGGGTAGCCCGACAGGGCCCACCCCCTTCGTTTCGGACCGTTAGGTTCCGAAACGACACGGAGGGGGCCATTAGGCCCCCGGAGTCCGCGTGGAGCGCAAAATTTTTGGGTTGCTTTTTGCTTTTTTCGCGATTTTTGACCCATTGTACTCTATCTAATCCCGGTAAAAGGGATTAGGGTTGTAACCTAATTTCAGGTAAACGAATTAGGGTTTTAGATGCTGCCGAATACCATTTATTGTATTGTACATGGTTAAATAAAACATATAATGAAAAAGGAGCTGTGCGGCTCTAAGTTTTGCTGGTTTTTTCCCGGTTAAGGGTTTCCAGGTGAAAATCTCTGTGTAATGTGTGTGCCATTGTGTATTTTCTGTAAATTCTTAAGAATCGTATAAGTTTGTACTTCACTGTTAAGGTTTAAAACTTACAAAAATAAGGAAAAGGGCCAGAACTACAGGATTATCCAGTACTACAAGAGTTTGTAGATATATTTCAAGAATATCTAGGAATGCCTCCTAAGAGGGACATTGATTTCTCTATCGATTTGGTGCCAGGAACGGTACCTTCATCTAAAGCACCTTATAGAATGAGTGCTCCAGAGTTAAAGGAATTACAGATGCAGTTGGAGGAGATACTAAAGAAAGGTTACATAAGACCAAGTGTTTCACCTTGGGGAGCTCCTGTGTTATTTGTGAAGAAGAAGGATGGAACTCTAAGACTCTGCATAGATTATAAGCAATTGAACAAAGAAATGATTAAAAACAAGTACCCCTTGTGTTATCACTCCAGGAAACTCTCCTAGGTTGTATCTCGGAGATGCCTGGTAACTTAACTAATCTCAATGTTTCATTCAATGGATCAAGTCGGATGACTAATCAGACCTCACTCACTCAAGAACTGCATAAACTCAACCAAATAAACAAGGCTTCTAACTATCACTGTTCAGAGGGTTTGTAATAAAGGTGGACAAATGAAGAATTCTCACTATGCTGGCAGATTCATACATAAAGCACTTACATATGAATGGCTTATCATAACAAGGAAATGATACGCGCAATTCAACTCACCAACACAGAGATAGGATGACAGCTATCTGGTATTAGACAAAAAGAATAAACATGGATAAAATATCCAAGTACAAGTATAGAACAGAAAGAAGATGTAATCTGAACATATAATGGAAAAAGAGCTTGTATTCTTTGACAAGAACATGAGAAGCTTGAGTACAAAAAGTATCTAAGAGTCCCTGAAGTTGAACCCTTTTATTCTACAGAAGTCACAAGCTTTATAGCCTTTACAAAACAGTTCAAGATCCTGAAAAACTAGATCGAATTTGCTAAAAATAGACAATCAAAATAGTTTCATGAAAAATAGGAAGGAATCCTATTTAAGGGGGCCACCTCCATCTTTCTAGTCTTCATATCTTCGACAGCTGCAGCAATCTTTGACACGCTCAACAAGCATGACTGAGCACTTTGATCTTTTTCTTTGACAGCTGGGTGCTTGTTGACCAAAATAGAAAGACTAATAATACCTTCCACCTTAGCATTTGCCTCAAAAACTGGAAAAGGATAGTGATATGTATCCTTTTAATATTTATCTTTCATTTAAAACCATTCCCACATGATCTGGAAACAAGAATATTCAATTTGATAAAAAATATGAGTAATCTGCCAGTTTCTGCACTTTCGGTGGCTTAGGGCCCAAAATTTGTAGTGAATAAGCCACCGAAAGCTCTATTTTCGGTTGCTAAGGGAACATTTCAAAACCCCTAGCTTTCACTTTGCTTAAGCTTTTATGATCACCTCTTCATACCAGATTCAACAGCATCTACATTTGCAAAATGAGCACATCCAGTATCTCTACAAACATTTGTCTCTGAGGCAACAATTCCTTGGATACTATTGGCAAATGCACGTATGCATTGAACAACTAGGTCCTTGCAATCGAGTTTTCAAGAGATAAATCCCAAATACAAAGCTCTCATCTTGCAAATCGGGCACCTGGCATTTTGTTGTGCGTTTTATTATTTGCCAAATGTTTGCAAAGAACTCCTCTGTCGATTTGTACATGGTGCAACGCTTCCATTTATATGTCGTGGCCTTCCTTCCATGCAGCCCAATATAAACATTGAAAGCAATTGACAGTGAATGCTTCAAGTTCTGCAATGAACTTCAATTTCTGCAACAAATAGATGTGGGAATCGATGAGCATGAGAATTCAATGCAAATTCCTTTTAGGGTGTCGTTTGAAATGTGTTGTACATTTGGAGAACACTAAACTCCTGCATGTTCTGTTGAAATCCTGTAGATTTCAACCTGATGCTCAACCTGTCAAAAACTCCAACACGCAGCTATACTCACCAAATTTGTTGCACACGCATTTTCTACCTGCAAAATCAGGCATCTTTATCATCAATTAGCTTAGCGCATGGCTTGATTCACAGCTAGAATCATTAGCTTGATTCGTGGCTTAATCTAAGGCTTTAGCTTTGGGTGTCAACTAGTTATTGACTAGTGGCTTAGAAATTGTGATTTGGCATATGTATGTTGGTTTGGTCATAGACTAGACTTAGTATTAGAACACTTCAAGCACCCACCACCTCATAACAAAATGCATATTTATTGTTTGACAGTATAAAAGCCAATAGAGCTAGGGTTATAGGCTAGGTATCATTTATTTTTCATTTTGGTATTGCAGTTCAAGAGAAAGAAACCAAAGGGTTTCTAGGCAAGAATGATCAATGGAAGGAATGTGAAGAATTTGGAGATTAAAACACTGACCAAAAGACTAAGGAAAATGACAAATTAAGCATGAATGAACAAAAAATGCCTTAAAACTTCAAAACCATTTGAGGAGATAACATCTAGCTCCTACTTGGGGATGGAATCCTCCCTGTGAGTTTCCAAGAACCACAGATCTGATGCCTTTCCTGGACAAACAAAATACAGAACCTAGGCTAGTGTTCCGTTGGGCATGGAGTCAACAGTACAATATTCTTCTGAACACCTTTCAAGAGCTTCCTTTACCATTGATCCCCTGCAAACCTGTAGCATGCCTGTAACCTGCTTTGCTTATTCAAGAAATCAACAATTGAACATAATCTATCTGCTTGTATGAAGATCTTACTCTCCTACCTACCCCTAATGCTAACCAAATCTGAAATTTGGTCAAGTAAATGCAAACTTCCATAACAGCCGTTTGAGCAACTTCAAAACCGTGATGACTTTATCTCTATCACTGCTTACTAGAAAATAACTGAAACATATCAGCAGTGATAAATAAGCTTTCATAAATTCATACTCACTCATGGATATTGATGAATGAATGAAATTTGAAACTTTCAGAGGATCCGAAATATATAACTCTATAAAATCGGCCACCGGGTCTCTGAAATCAAGATCGGAAGTATTCTGATTCATGAAAAATGACTGCTCTTCCATGAATGCTTCTCTGTTTTTAGATAGATGTCTTCCTTGATAGTCTTCTTGTTGTCCAAACTGAGAATTGAAATGTCGTTGGCTGCCTTCACTGGTCTCAGTGTTGAATATGGGCTGCTCGAGATCTATTGGAGAAACATGCATTCTTGACTGTTGATATAAACTTTTATGCTCCCCTTCACCATCTCACTGTGATTTGAATTCATCATGATGAAATGTTGGTTTTGTCTGCAAATCAAAAAACTGAGGGATGCCCTTAGAATCTGCTGGAGATCTGAAACTGTCACCCGCTAATGTGTCAATCTGATAATCATCTTTATGGTTTTCAAAGGGGACAAACTGATCTTTTTGACACCATAAGTCAGTAGAGGCATTTGATACAATGTCAAAAGCATCTATACTATGGTTATCATTCTGAAGATCATTTAAGGGCTGCTGCATATTGTGAGGGAGAGATCCTTCTCTATTTACATCCTCAACCTTATAATGTAATTTATATTCATCGCAGCAATTATAAAATGCAAACTCATCTGAAAAATACCTTTTGCAGTGCTCAATGAATGCTTTGTGAAAATCCTTCAATGATGAAATGTTGGAAGGAGGTAAAGAAAAATACCACTGACGTGCATCACCATACAATGAATGCATGAATAATTCATGGTACAAATCTAATAGATCCATGCATTCATGAAACTTGAGGAGGTGTTCTGCAGGATTATCTTCTTTCTCCTCTTTGAAGACAGGTAGAAAATCTCCCCATTCTGACATATTAGGTACTGGATGTGGGAAACCAGGAACTGAAGAGAAGTTGAGAGGTGCAAACCTCCGAGCCAAAAGAGCAGCAAATGCTTTTGACATCTGAATATTATGGAGTCGCCACTAAATTCATCCTTCATGGAGTCGCCAGATAGATAATTACAACCAAGATAATGTCCAGATTTTGTCTATCATCAAAGCTGGATCTATGTCGTTCTCCCAAGGAAGTTGAGCTTCAATCTCCTCTCCCCGGCAACGGCGCCAAATTGTTATCACTCCAGGAAACTCTCCTAGGTTGTATCTCGGAGATGCCTGGTAACTTAACTAATCTCAATGTTTCATTCAATGGATCAAGTCAGATGACTAATCAGACCTCACTCACTCAAGACATGCATAAACTCAACCAAATAAACAAGGCTTCTAACTATCATTGTTCAGAGGGTTTGTAATAAAGGTGGACAAATGAAGAATTCTCACTATGCTGGCAGATTCATACATAAAGCACTTACATATGAATGGCTAATCATAACAAGGAAATGATACTCGCAATTCAACTCATCAACACAGAGAAAGGATGACAGCTATATGGTATTAGACAAAAAGAATAAACATGAATAAAATATCCAAGTACAAGTATAGAACAGAAAGAAGATGTAATCTAAACATATAATGGCAAAAGAGCTTGTATTCTTTGACAAGAACATGAGAAGCTTGAGTACAAAAAGTATCTAAGAGTCCCTAAAGTTGAACCCTTTTGTTCTACAGAAGTCACAGGCTTTATAGCCTTTACAAAACAGTTCAAGATCATGAAAAACTAGATCGAATTTGCTAAAAATAGATAGTCAAAACAGTTTCATGAAAAATAGGAAGGAATCCTATTTAAGGGAGCCACCTCCATCTTTCTAGTCTTCATATCTTCGACAGCTGCAGCAATATTTGACACGCTCAACAAGCATGACTGATCACTTTGATATTTTTCTTTGACAGCTGGGTGCTTGTTGACCAAAAATAGAATGACTAATAATACCTTCCACCTTAGCATCTGCCTCAAAAACTGGAAAAGGATAGTGATTTGTATCCTTTTAATATTTATCTTTCATTTAAAACCATTCCCACATGATCTGGAAACAAGAATCTTCGATCTGAGCAAAAAGAAGAGTAATCTGCCATTTTCTGCACTTTCGGTGGCTTAGGGCCCAAAATTTGTAGTGAATAAGCCACCGATAGCTATGTTTTCTGTTGCTAAGGGAACATTTCAAAACCCCTGGCTTTCACTTTGCTTCAGCTTTTATGATCACCTCTTCATACCAGATTCAGCAGCATCAACATCTGCAAAATGATCACATCCAGTATCTCTGCAAACATTTGTCTCTGAGGCAATGATTCCTTGGACACTATTGGCAATTGCACGTATGCATTGAACAGTTAGGTCCTTGCAATTGAGTTTTCAAGAGATAAATCCCAGATACAAAGCTCTCATCTTGCAAATCGGGCACTTGGCATTCTGTTGTGCATTTTATTATTTGCCAAATGTTTGCAAAGAACTCCTTTGTCGATTTGTACATGGTGCAATGCTTCCATTTATATGTCGTGGCATTCCTTCCATGCGGCCCAATATAAACATTGAAAGCAATTGACAGTGAATGCTTCAAGTTCTGCAATGAACTTCAATTTCTGCAACAAATATATGTGGGAATCGATGAGCATGAGAATTCAATGAAAATTCCTTTTGGGGTGTCGTTTGAAATTTGCTGTGCATTTGGAGAACACTAAACTCCTACATGTTCTGTTGAAATCTCGTAGCTTTCAACCTGATGCTTGACCTGTCAAAAACTCCAACACGCAGCTATACTCACCAAATTTGCTGCACACACATTTTCTGCCTACAAAATCGGGCATCTTTATCATCAATTAGCTTGGCGCATGGCTTGATTCACGGCTAGATTCATTAGCTTGATTCGTGGCTTAATCTAAGGCTTTAGCTTTGGGTGTCGACTAGTTATTGACTCGTGGCTTAGAAATTGTGATTTGGCATATGTATGTTGGTTTGGTCATAGACTAGACTTAGGATTAGAACACTTCAAGCACCCACCACCTCACAACAAAATGCATATTTATTGTTTGACAGTATAAAAGACAATAGAGCTAGGGTTATAGGCTAGGTATCATTTATTTTTCATTTTGGTATTGTAGTTCAAGAGAAAGAAACCAAAGGGTTTTGGGGCAAGAATGATCAATGGAAGGAATGTGAAGAATTTGGAGATTAAAACATTGACCAAAAGACTAAGGAAAATGAAAAATTAAGCATGAATGAACAAAAAATGCCTTAAAACTTCAAAACCATTTGAGGAGATAACACCTTGCCAAGGATTGATGACTTGTTTGATCAGTTGAGAGGAGCCAAAGTGTTTTCAAAGATAGATTTGAGATCAAGATACCACCAGATTAGAATAAGAATGAATATATCATCAAGGGGGATTGGATACCATTTTCTTTTGGCCACATGGCAGGGAGAAATTAGATGACTTCCTAAGGCACATGAACAATCAATCTCAACACATAAAATTTACCATGGATATCCAGGAAAATAACTCCATTCCTTTTCTTGACGTACTGATCACAAAGAAAGAAGATGGTTTCTTAGCCCACCAGGTGTATCGTAAGAAAACCCATATAGACACATACTTACATGCCAACTCACACCATCACCCCTCACAAAAACTAGGAATATTACAAACACTCACTACATGAGCTGTCAGAATCTCCGATAAGGAACACCTTGATGACGAACTGAATCACCTTGAGAAAACCCTCCAAACCAATGGTTATAAAAGAAAAGATATCAACAGAGCTTTCAGAAGAGCGAAAGGCATTGTAACTAAAAATCGTAATAATGAACAAGAAAACCTAGGTAGAACTTTTCTCCCATATATCCAAGGTACAACAGATAAAATTGCCAAAGTTTTGAAGAAGAAGAAGATCAAAACAATATTTTTCCCTCCTAACTCCCTAAGGAACTTGTTAGACAAAGCAAAAGACCCCATTGACACAAAACTAAGGAAAGGTGTCTATTCGTTTCTGTGCTCATGCAAAGACGTATACATAGGTGAGACAGGACGTTCAATTCAAACAAGGTTAAAGGAGCATTGTGCAGACGTTATTCATGGAAGAGTTAAGAAATCAGCAGTAGCTGAACACTCATCGAAGACTAACCACCATGTCTGCATTGAAGAAGCAAGAGTTTTAGCACTTGAGGAGAACTACAACAAAAGACGCATACGTGAAGCAATAGAGATTGAGAAACACCCGAGAAACTTCAATAGGGATGATGGCCTCACCCTATGTAACTCATGGAAACCAATCATTCACTCCCTGCGAAACAAATATGAGAATAATAATTAAAAATTAAAAAATTAAAATTAAATTTAAAATTTTTCTTTTATAAAAAAAAATAAAAACTTAATACTGTAGTATTTCGAACTAGATAAATATTAAATTGAGTTTGTTGTAAGAATAATTATAGTTTATGATTAATAACAAACATTTAATATTTAAACTAGAATACTTTAAATTCTTAACTAAACTATAATGATATTGTGCTACATATCAAGATAGAACATTTAACAAAGCATAATTTGGAGAATAATAATAACAACTTTTAAATATTTAGCTAGTACATTTTAATAGTAATAACATAATTAAATTATAAGAATATATTGCAACATAATAAACAAAACATTTATTAATAAAAAGAAAAATCTTGTAGAGTAATATAAATTTCTGCATAGAAACATTGATCAATAATAAAACTTATATACATAGATACATTAATCATGAATGAATATTTACATAGACAAATTAATTAATTATAAAAATATATATACCCAGATATTTTAAAGTCGGCTCTCTAATATAGAACTTTAACTAAAGCATAAATTAACAATATAAATAATAGAAAATTCGTGTAGCTTTGATTTGAGATACCTTTTCTCCTGAAGATGGACTTAACTATGGAGTCTGAAACGTGTCGAGAACAAAAACTCTACACAGGTATCCAATCCCCCTTGAAGATAACTACAACCTGTGAAAGCTTAAATGAAACCATGAATATATCAGTAAGACAACGTTCAGAACAAGGTAGGGACATTATGAGTTTATAGTGGTACCTTTTGGGTTAACAAATGCACCAGCAATATTCATGTGTTTAATGAATGGAGTCTTCATAAAGTACTTAGATAAGTTTGTGGTTGTATTCCTAGATGACATCCTTATCTATTCCAAGACAGAGGAAGAGCATGAAGAACATCTAAGATTAGTAATGCAAGTGCTTAAAGAACATCAGTTATATGCCAAGCTAAGCAAGTGTTCCTTCTATCACGGAAGAATTCACTACTTGGGACATATTATATCTGAATAAGATGTTTCAATAGATCCTGAGAAGATAAGATCCATTATGGCATGGCCAAAACCTAAGAATGTATCAGAAGTCAGATCTTTCATGGGGTTAGTTGGATACTACCGAAGGTTCATCGAATGATTCTCAAAGTTAGCCCATCCTCTCACATCCTTTCAAAATAAAGATGTAAATTTTGAATGGACTCCTAAGCATGAAGATAGTTTTCAAAGACTTAAGGAAATGCTTACTAGTGCACCGGTTCTAAAAATTGTGGACCCTGAAGGAAACTTTGTTTTATGCACAGACACATGCAAACAAGGCATTGGTGGAGTATTGATGCAGGATGGACATGTGATCAGTTACGAATATATAAAGTTGAAGGAACATGAGCAAAACTATGCCACTCATGACTTAGAGCTTGTGGTTATCATCCATGCCTTGAATATGTGGAGACATGTTGGCTGCTTTTTGGACAGACCCGGGTTTTAATGAAGCGCAGCAACAAAACCCCCTTGCGCACTGGCCCTCTCGGCAACGAGCTGCGCGGCAGCTCGAGGTCTCACCCGAAGTGGCTATGGGGAGGCTAAGGAATCAGGTTTCCTTAACCTAGGCGACGCGGAGACTGTTCTCTCTTCAGACTTACGAGCGCAACAGCTCTCAAGCTCCTGCTCGGCAGCTGAACTGCGCGGTACTTCCACTCCTGCGCTAGGACCAATTATCCTCTGCGCGGATATTCTACGCGTAGTTTCACTTGCGTGCTCGTCGCAGCAACAGGTTCTCCTATCGCAACGGCGACATCGTCTTACCGATTCCTTCGACCCTTAACGATTATAGTTCCCAAGAAAGCTTCATTGATTTACTCAACACATTCATAAAGGTAATGCAATTTCTGTATTTGCTCGTTAGTAAACTCAAAACAGGTAATCATTTCATTCACAACATTGCAACAACGAGAAATATGAAGTCCACCTCCACGGGGAAAACCACGTCCATGGGAGTATCTTATATTACCCAGAAAATGATAGACTTATACAATATGCTGCGCACACAGCTGCAGCCTTAGATCTTTCCAGGAAACTCCACGCACACAGCTGGGAGCCCTTCTCTCGATCTAGTCTCTTCCTCTCCAGAGATTACAATAGTTCAGACGTCGCCTCGGACTGTCTGCAACTCAAGGATTAGCTTCACTGCAAACCAGCTCTAACTCCTGTTTTCTAGCAACACGGTAGAAAACAATCGACAAGATCGTAACAGAGGATGATCAACTCGATCAATCCTTCTTACATCTAGCATCAATTATCTTAGCTAGCTCACTCAGAGGCTTAGCTAACTGACTCACTAATCAACCAACTCACAGACTAGCTAGCTAACTGTCTAACCAACTAACATCTACCCTTCACAATTATACATATATATAGGTGGCCATGGCGGTCGCACCTTTACAAAACTGTGGTCCTTTCCCAGCAGTAATCCCCAAAAACCCTAACCACGCACATGGTTAGGTGTACTGTAGGCGCCGCTTGCAGTCATGTCGCCGCTTCCTGCAGGCTCCATGAATTTCGGCGCAGCTTACGGGTATGGGTGCCTTGTCCTTCGCCTTCAATGCTTTGGTCCGTTGCTCTTCCTTGATCCGAGCAACCATAACTTCTGTACTTAGCCTTAAATGAGGGTAGCTGAGCCCTCTACTCCATTGCTTCATTGATTGTGGTAGCTGGGCTTTCCACTCGGATACCTTCATTCTCTTCTGACGTGCGCGCGAGCTCCACGATTTCCGGTCCGTAATCTACGCTGAGATTATCCATCTGGCACCGTACTGCGCACCGTCTTCTTCTGTCCCAAAATTGGCGCTTATTCAAAACTTAGCACTTTCTCTTCCATACTTGTGCTTTTTCCTCAAAATTCGCAGCTTTTACCATAGCTGCGGCCTTGGCTCCAACAGGCCCCTAACACTTACTTGTGGCTCGCCCTCGAGCCACTCGCACTACCTTGTGGTCGCCTTACTTGCGCATCTGCTTTTGCTTGAGTCTCCGTGAATATTTTCTTCCACTGCGCAATAGCGGAGTCCAATTCATCGACACACTCCACAGCAGTCTACACGGTTTCTGCAGTGGCTTCTTCTTTAGTGATGGCATCAATCACCTCTTGAGATTCAGCAATTTCTTTGTTTTTTGCCTCGACTTGGCCCACGATATCAGCATACTCATCCATGAATGGCTGAATGTTGTTGGTGAGCTTCTCATCTTCAGTTCTGAGCTTGTGCAGTTGTTGTTGCATTCTGCGCACTTCACTCATTTTCTTCATTTTTGGTAAGCCTGTTAAAGCCTTAGCTTCTTCAGTCAGAACAGTTAGGGACTGTTCTGCGGCTTGCACCTGTTCCAAAAGACCAACTTTAAAAGGGAGCTTCTCAAGCTCCGTCCAAGCTTCCATAGCTTGGCTCATCAGGTTCTCGGCGTCCTGTATTCTGTCTTTCATCTGTGTGGAAGCTCTGCTCAGCGCTTCAAATTGTTCCTGCGCATCATCTGTAAACTGCGCGGCAACACGAGCTTCTAGCTCAGCGATTTGGGTTCTATGGCCCTCAGCCATAGCAACTATTTCATGCTCCAGGTTTTTCACCCTTCCTCCAATAATTTGAACTTTCTCAACCAGAGGGAGGTCTGGTTGAATCTCGCAAGCCGGCAATTCCTGGGCAATCTCATCCACTGCGTTTCTGATGCCGATGTCTTGCGCCTCATAAAGTGCAAGTTTCTCGGAGATATTCTTATGGCTTGCCTTCAGCTCTATCTCATGCGATTGCAGTCGTTGATTTTCCTGGAATGTAGAGAGCTCTCTAGCTCTCAACTCAAGAGAAACTTTCTCATGCACTAGCTGTAGAGTCTCTATAGGAATTAGAGACAAATTGATTTCAACGGGCCCAACGGCGCTTACCTGTAGTGCAGCTAGCGGATCTGGAAGTGTCATGCTCGTAGGCGGAGTATGCACGACAGTATGCCTTTCTATGAGTTCTTCAACTCGCTCGGTACTTGGAATTTCTTGTGGCGCCTGCGAAGTAGATGCTGGCACATGGGTCTGCGCAATCCTTCCTGCGAGACCTTTTATTTCCACAAACTGCAGGTCTAGAGCACTTCTGATGTGAGCGTGCGTGTTGCGCAGCTCGCGAAATTGCTCTTTCAAATATTGGTCGATCCCCGAGGGAATGGCCTCAGAGGGATGCGACACCTTTTGTTTCTTGGTCGCCGGCTCTGTCGAGCCTTCATCACTTCTTTGCTCAGGGGCTTCCTTGCCCTTATCCTTCTCTTGCGCAGCGGCGGGTGGCATCGCGGACGCGATGTCGGCGGCTTCTCTCCATTCGTCCGACCAAGACTTGATAGTTTCTTCGACATCTTCTGTGGTCATCCTGTAAAGACCTACGGCCCATTCCTCCTGAATGTCGCATGGACGGAGGTAAAGTTGATGTAAGTCGGCAGTAAAGGCCAACTTCCCTTCATATATCCTCGCTGTCTCCTCACTTAGCCTTGGCATTTCCTGAATGGTATCTCTGAGGAGATAGTAGTATTCACAAAATACAGCGCGGTTCATCTTGCGCTTCGCGGGATTAGGGGATTCCCAAAGGTTAACATAGCGGATTCCGGCAGGTTCTCCTGCGCGGCGCGGAAGGAACTGAGTGTTCGGGGGCTCCTTCCACCCGACGAGAGCACATAAAATTAAAAGCCAAGAAAAATGGAACGACTGACCGGGGTTATCTTGAACGTTCCGGCAGTCTTCCAAAAAAGAATTGAGGAGGAAGAGGCACCAGTTGTACTGCTCTTCCTCCGCAGCTGCGATGGCGAGTTCCACGACAGCTCCAGTAACTTCCTTTGGTCTGCACTTCGTGAGAAGTCTGCCCGCGAGCAAACTTCCTGTAAATCTCAGTGCTTCGTCTTCTACTATTGTGAGGTCATAGGCCCGACCTCCTCTTGTAAGGTTGTATTTCTGCACCAGCTTTGCAGCCAGTTTTCTATCCTTCTCCTTTCCCATAAAATGGATATTGGGATCCTTACCAACCTTAGACAGGCCAGTAATGCGATGAATCAAATCGACATTTAAATCGATTGGCCTCCCGAGCCAAAGGTAACCTCCATGAACGCAAGATAGCAGTGTTTTAATGACTGCGTTCACTTCATTGCTACGCCCGAAATGCGGTAGCTTTAACAAGTTCAGGAGTCCAGGGCGCTCAAGATTTGCTGCAAATCCCTTCGAGATAAATTCGTCAACCTTTCTGGTGGGATTATGCACTACCGTCAGATATCGATCTAGCTGGAACTGAGGATATGTCTTATAGTCTCCCAGGTTGAAATCAGAGAACTTGGCCAGTGGAAGGTGTCCGAGCAAGGACCCTTCTATTCGCACGCCAGCCGGTAATGGAGGTAACGGAAGCGGATACTTTGCATTCTTTGGAATATGCACCTCTGGTGCATCTTCTGGGCGCGGCGGAATATAATTCACCATAGTGGCCAACGGCTCTGGAACGGGATCTTCTGGCTGTGGCTGAGATGCTCTTGTGGCCGGAGATTATCTGGGATCCTGATAACCAGGATGTACATAAGTCGAAGCCGTCACGGGGGTAGTCATGCCGAAATCTAGGCCTCGGCGCAGGAATTGACGAACAACTTCTTCAGTCGACAGGTTCTCTGTCGTGAACGGGTATAGGTAACAAGAACTTTGGACAGAAACAACGGAACAGGGTGGAATATGGACGCTGACTACAAGGAAGACACTCTGCACGACTCGGCTCTGAAAACAATGGCTTAGATTCTCAAACAAGACTATGCAGCTCGAGAAAAGTAACCCAAAATTATACAAGTGTGGGGTATTTATAGCTAAGGTGATAGTAAATGCGGGCAAGTGGGGCTACTAGCTGTAGGCGGCTATGCATGAGTTGACAACCCTACGATCCCCCTCGCCTCTGCGGTGCATTTACTGTGATGGACGGGCTCTGACAGGCTTCCGGGAGAAGCTAAAACTTTCCGGCACATGGTTTAAATGCAAATCTTACGGGGATCAATTCGAATCTGTCAGAGCGGCTACACTTAAATGTCGGGTTTATCCTTCATTTATTTCTCATACGCGGCTACATAACTGCTGTAATTCAAAATTTTCGGTGGGTCATTTCAACTTAGGGAACTGTGCCTATAGGGGTCCACAACAAGAATTCTTCAAGCGGCAAATTGACACAGGGAACTTCGCAAGAGCGACAGTTCAACGGTCCGGGGAGAACCTTCGCAAGAGTGCAAATATAAGCTCGCTCCAACCAAACTTTATAGACATGCGCGGATGTTTCAAAAAAAACTGCGCGGGAAGCCGGAGACTGAGTGTCTCGCAACTTCCGTGTAGACTGATAATGCGATGCCTCTTTCAACTACACTGGACGTCTGCATTTCTTTGAGCAACTATTTAAGTCGACAGGGCGGAGTGGCCGTCGCGGTAAAGCTTGAGCCGACTCCCGTTGATCTTTGTAGGCAGTACTTCTCCATTCAGCTTTGCAAGCTGAACTGCTCCTCCTTCTGTTATTTTTATTACCTGAAAAGGGCCTAACCAATGTACAC
This sequence comes from Larix kaempferi, assembly GCA_027924585.1. Taxonomy (NCBI): domain Eukaryota; kingdom Viridiplantae; phylum Streptophyta; class Pinopsida; order Pinales; family Pinaceae; genus Larix; species Larix kaempferi. Next base: position 13,178,459 of record BSBM01000017.1, on the reverse strand, counting down.
GAAACTTGCCTGGAAACTTGGTGAATTTACTGTCATAGAGGAGTACCAAGTCTTGTTCCTGAAAGAATTTATTCTTAATATGCCTGTCATGCCAAGCTTTCTGTCTTGCCTTCTGTACCTGTTGATGGAATCCAGCTAAAAGTCTGTCTTCTTCTAAGGCAAGCAGTTGTGAGAGTCTTGCGCTCATAGTATCAGGATCTGTCATTTCTGTAATTTGCGCGATTCTGAGACTGGGAATAATGTATTCCATAGGCATAACTGCTTCTTGTCCATACACCAAACTGAAAGGTGTGTGGCCTGTTAATTTCTTGCAGGTAGTTCTATAAGCCCATAATACAGCTGTGACTCTAAGGTCCCAATCATCTCTTTGTTGATTACAGATCTTCGTCAGGGCATTCTCAAGAATTTTATTGAATGCCTCCACTGTGCCATTAGCTTGAGGGTGGTAGGGTGTACTCTTATGGTGACTAATTTGGAATTCTTCAGTAAGGGCTTATAGAGTCTCATTGAGGAAATGTGTACCTTGATCACTCATTAGAATCAGTGGACATCCAAATCTAGTGATAATATTCTCAAAAATGAACTGCGCGGCTGTGGCAGCGTCGCAGTTCTTAACTGGCTTAGCCTCAGCCCATCTGGTGAGGTATTCAGTAGCTGTGATGATGTATCTTGCGCCAGTTCTTTTTCCTGGAGGGTTGATAGGACCTACAAAATCAATGGCCCATTTATCAAAAGCACGTAGTGTTATCTGAGGTCTTAGCGGCATTTCATCTCTTCTTGAAGGTTTTCCTATTCGCTGGCACACATCGCAACATTTGCAGAATTCCTTAGTATCCTTATGCAATGTCGGCCACCAAAGACCTGCGGCTAATATCTTCTGAGCAGTCGGCTTTCCTGCGAAATGGCCTCCTGCGGTGCCTGAGTGCGCTTCTGCGATGATAGAGTTTTTTTCATGCGGTAGGATACATCTGCGCAAGACTTCATCGGGGCCCAACTTATAAAGCTGGCCTGCTATCAAAGTGAAGTCTGCGGCTTTGACGACAAGTTGTTTCTTCTGCTGGATTGTAAACTCAACTGGCGCTTGTCCAGTAGTAAGAAACCCAAGGATATCAGAATAATATTCATATGCTGCTTGAATAGAGAACAACTACGCGTCAGGCAGATTGTCCTCCAGACTTGTAGGTTCCTCTCCTGACTCAATCCTAGATAAGTGGTCAGGTCCTGCATTCAATCTACCTGGCTTTACAATAACCTCAAAATCATATTCTTGAAAGAGCAGTAGCCATCTGCAAATTCTTCCCCCTAACATTGGCTTATTGACCAAGTATTTCAAAGCAGAATGGTCAGTATACATTTTAAAATGTGCGCCCAGTAAGTAGTGTCTGAACTTCTGTAGAGCGTACACCATAGCTAGTCCTTCTCTCTCTGTAGTAGTGTAGTTCTTCTCGGCTGTGGACAACTTTCGGCTAGAGTAAGCAATGGGGTGATCGATACCTCCTTTTCCTGGTTGTGTAAGTACGATCCCCAATGCTATAGAAGAAGCATCGACATGAACATGAAAGGGTTTATTCCAGTCTGGGAAAACTAGAATTGGCGCAGTGATCATCTTGTCTTTAAGTGTGTCCAAGCTCTGTTGGCATTCTTCTGTCCATTGGAATTTCGAATCCTTTTTCAGCAATCTTTCCATAGGTGCTGTGATCTTTGCATAACCTTTGATAAATTTTCTGTAGTATCCAGTATGTCCCAATGTAGTGCGCAATTGTTTGACTGAGTTGGGCGCAGGTAAATTAGCGATGATGGCAACCTTCGTAGGATCCATCAGGAGTCCTTGTCTGCATACAATGTGACCCAACAAAATACCAAAAGGAGCACAGAAGATACATTTTTTCAAGTTAAGGGAAATCTGATGCTGTCTACATTTTTCTAACATCATTCGCAGGTTTGCTATATGGTTCTTTAATAAGCCAAATATAGTCCAGTCATCAAAATAGACTTCTAAGAACTTATGGATGAATTCTTCAAAAACAGCAACAACGACTCTAGAGAAGATAGCAGGAGCGTTTTTAAGACCAAAGGGCATTACCGTGTACTGGAATGAGCCCCATTCAGTCGCAAAAGTAGTCTTATGGCGGTCGTCTGGATGGATTCTGATCTGATGGTATCCCGAAAATCCATCAGTGAAGGAGTAAGCCTCTTGTCCTCCAACATTATCAAGCACTTCATCCGTAAAGGGCGTAGGAAATGGATCATGCGCTGATGCGTCATTGAGTTTGCGCAGGTCCATGCAAATTCTTATTTCACCTTTTGTCTTCTTCTCTTGTACAACCATAGGGCTAATCCAATCGCTTTCTTCTACTGGCTCAATAATACCTGCTGCGAGCATCTTGTCAATTTCTTCTTTGACTTTTTCTTTATAGTGCGGGTTCAACCTGTATGGGCGCTGCTTTACTGGCTTGGCATCTGGTTTCAGAGGTATGCGCATCACTCCTAAGTCTCCTAGGATGCCTTTCATTTCTGTGAACTTGGTAGGAAAGATATCCTGGTAGTCACGTAATAGATCTGAAACATGCCCAACAGTTTCATCATCCCAATAGTCTCCTATAGAAGCAAACTTGGGTTCGGCTTCTGTACCAATGTTAACCTTTTTGAGCTTGATGTGTTCTGTAATGGCAGGGATATCAAGCTGAGGACCTTCAACATTGCGCATCCCTTCTGATTCTGGGATATTGATGTTGCGAGGATCATCCTCCTCTTCTTCAGTGGTGAAATTATAGCATTCCAGGGCATGTTCTATCTGAACAACCCAATCTGGTTGGGAATATTCTGGTAATAGACATGGTTCAAATACCTTCTTTTTAATACACTTCAGATCCTGATCAACACTCGGATGCTCTGACTCAAAGATGAAGGTAAGTTGAAAACTTTCTATCATAAGAGGCCAAGTAAGAGTGCCTCTGCGCAATTCTGTTTCAGTGTACCAGTTCCTTGGAACTGTGTCCAAATTGTGGATGAATAGGTGAACCCACTCATCGTCCGGAATATCCGACCATTGCTGAATGCATGCTTCAATGTGTGACCTGGGGTCGCTCTGTCCCTCATATTTGCGCGACACTTCTGTTGTAGTGTCCTGAAATCTGCGCAGTATCAATCTGCGACAGTCTTGCCATGTGTGAATATTCTCTTTATGCGCACCCCACCATCTTGCGGGTGTAGCGCGCAGTGATACATCTAATGCATGTATGCGCTGCTGTTCTGGAAGCTGTTGTTCATATGCCTGTATGAATTCACTTACGTTAGTTAGACCATCAAAAATTGGAGTGTCAATCAATTATGTGCCAATCCATCGAATGGATTTAGTCATCATGGCGCAACGTCTTGTAGAAACCTCATGTAAGCGATTCTGCCAGTTTTCCAATCCTGCATCTGAGTCTGATGTGCACGAACTATCGCATCGCCAGCTGATATGGCCATCTGCTGTGGGATTGACATAGTCACTCTGACTAGCAGTCATCTGATACAAACTTTCCATTTGGCGCGCTTCTTCTTCTGCCCGAATGGGTTCTATATACCTTGGTCCTTGAATAGGATCAAGCGGTGCAATGACCCTAATCTGGTCATCCTCGAAGGTCATCTGTCTTTTCTTCAAATTGATGACAGCCAAATTATCAAATGCCCAGTCTATACCTAAAAGTGCTGGGTAAGGTCTACTATCATCCAGGATTTTGATTACTTCAAAGTCTGCAGAACTTCTTACTCCCTCAATATCAATAGGTACATTGGGTAATCTGCCCAATGGAGAGACTCGTTGCTGGTTCGCGAGTCTTAGCTGGATGGGGGATCTTGTAAGTTGAGGACTTCCCATCTGTTCCCATGTCTGCATGGTGAGAACATTAACTTCTGAGCCCAAATCTAAAATAACTTCGTCCATCTCAAATGCTCCAATCTGCGCTGTGAGCCTCATCTCTTTTCTAGTTCTAATGTGACTCCCAATCTGATGAATAGCACGCTGGGGCGTGTTCGTCGAAGCATATTGTTGACATTTATCCAATAGGTGTTGAAGTTCCATAGTTGCTTTTTCATTGCGCAACAACTTTAAGCAGTTCCTTAGAAAATTATGGACAGTACCTAGTGCATCTTCATCGGGCCTTCCGGATGTAGTGGCCTGTTCTTGTACCAGGTTGTCTTGTCTTAGCACTTGCGATCTAATATCATTATGCGGAGTTGCGACAGAACTTGAAGCTCTGGGATCTGAGAAATACTCTTGGGCTTGCTTGAATGCTTCTTTTTGCTTCTGCAGATTAAGTGGGGTGGGTTTAATATTAGCGCGGCGCACCCATTGCGTCGCTTGCTTTCCAGTTCCCGACTCTGGCGCACCAGTGGTTGTTCCACTGCGCGTCACAATATTAACTGTACGGTCTGGTTCCATTTTTTCTGCTCCAATCAATTGAATATTCTGGTTGACCTGTGGCATCTTTGCTTGCATTTTAGTCATCAATTGAGGGCATTCTTCAATGATATGATCATAAGATTTACAATATCTGCAAAGGGTTGTAGGGTTTTGGCAATCTCTTGCAAAATGACCTTGCGCTCCACAATTATAACAAGTGATCTGGCCTCTTCCGCGGCCAAAATTTGTTGTACGTCCGCGGCCTCTGTAATTTCCTGTTCGGCCGTCGCGAGTTTGGTCATACTGTGGACCTGCTACGGGTCCTTGTGCTTTTGACTGTACTCTATAAACATCATGTTTCCTTTCCATCATAAGGTCATATGCTCTGCAATTGTTTTCATCATGGCCTACTGATTTACAGAAATTACAATATAGATTCTTTGGAGTTTGTACATATTTCTGAAGTAAGTGACATTCTTGAGGTCTATGACCTCTAGTTCTACAGATTTCACACCAAGGCCCCTGTGGCTGTGGTAAAGGGTTAGGTGCTCCAGTTGCAATATACTCTATGAAAACGGGACAGTGGTCCTTTGAATGACCTTGTGCTTTACATTTTGTACACCATATTTCTTCCTTAACATCCTTGCCTTTCTTAATATCATGCACTTGTAAGGTTAAGTTTGCTAATTGGTTCTGCAACTGCGCAACATCGTTGCTTGTTCCAGCAATTGGTGAAGCTTCTAGTTTCATAGCCATCTCTAGAGCTTGTTCCTGAGTAGTGAGATTCTGTTGCATAAGAGGAAGTCTAATGTGTGGAAGCAGCGCAGCAATGAACCATTCCTTATGCTGTTGTGGTGCAAACTCAAAGCTTACTTGATCTATCAAGGCTTTGAACTTTTGGTCAAAGTCCCATACTGACTCTGTAGGTAACTGCTTGATGTCTTTGAGCTCTGTTATACACTGTGATTCTGATTTAGGTTTCTTGAATTCTCTAATCATGGCATTTCTTACCTCAGCAAGCGTTCTATTCTGTGCTGCTGAGTATTTCATGAACCAAGTTAAGGCTCTTTCTCTTAGTGTGGTTGCTAACTGAACCAGTTTAACAGCATCATCATTAATTTGCTTAATTGTCCAAATGGCTTCACATAGGAACCAGTGTTGCTCAGGGTCTTCTATTCCTGTTCCTCTAAAAGTTGGTAGTTTCATGTCATCACCCATCTTTCTTGCGCTAGGTTGAGGTGTAGGTGCTGTAACAGTGCTGGGCTGGTTGAACAAAGGTGGTACAGAGGTACTAGAAGTACCGTGTGGGCTACTAGAAGGTGTTACTGCAGGATTATACTGAGCTTCGTCTGGCTTTTGCGGTGTAAAAGGGTGGTAAGGGATATGAACGCTCCCTTGTCTTTCTATGTGGCTTGCTCTAGGAACTTGACTGTCTTCTGGGCTTGACTCAAAAGAATGTTGGTCAAGGCCTACTTTATACCGTTTTCCACTACGAGTGCAACCAATAACTTCAAGGTCACTATCAGAGTCTAGGGACATTACTTGTCTATGCTATTCATCTGAAGCTATACATAGTTTTGCTTTTTCATACAGAAGCATTTTAATCGATAAGTTCAAAGAATTCAGGAACTTACCTCTATGTGCTTGAAAGAAACTCCTCTCAGCTTCACTGAAACTCTTTCTTGTATCCACTGCAAACTCAGTGATGAAACCTTCCAGCAGACTATTCAACCAAAAGTCTACTGCGCGGGACACAGAATTGCCTACCCGCTTCAAAATAGTGACTAGCTCAGGGGTCCAAGCGACTGGTCGATCAATATGCACAGTGGGTCTAGTATCTTCTAACTTGGCTATCCAAGCATGTAACTCAAGTGCAAATGTGACAAAGAAAATTTCGTGAAGGTCAGTATAGATATACTTCTGCAACCATTCTTCTGGCTAGAGTCTAGAGCTTCTATTTGCTTGTTCATCGAACTCTCTAGCCTTTAAATCGAACCACTCCTGAATTTCTGTAGTTGTAGGATTCCAGTAACACATTTGTTAGCTGAGCAAGTCTCAAGGCAACAGAACCATTTGTTGGCTCAATCAACAATCTTCTTCGTGGCAAAAATAGCAAGTCTCACAGTAACAAGTCACAAGGCAACATAACCATTTGTTGGCTCCTTTCTTTCTCTGGGTTTCGCCTCGATCTCGCGTGTCGCTAAAATAACAAGTCTCATTCACGCGGCAACGGAACCATTTGTTGGCTGCTTTTTGGACAGACCCGGGTTTTAATGAAGCGCAGCAACAAAACCCCCTGGCGCACTGGCCCTCTCGGCAACGAGCTGCGCGGCAGCTCGAGGTCTCACCCGAAGTGGCTATGGGGAGGCTAAGGAATCAGGTTTCCTTAACCTAGGCGACGCGGAGACTGTTCTCTCTTCAGACTTATGAGCGCAACAGCTCTCAAGCTCCTGCTCGGCAGCTGAACTGCGCGGTACTTCCACTCCTGCGCTAGGACCAATTATCCTCTGCGCGGATATTCTACGCGTAGTTTCACTTGCGTGCTCGTCGCAGCAACAGGTTCTCCTATCGCAACGGCGACATCGTCTTACCGATTCCTTCGACCCTTAACGATTATAGTTCCCAAGAAAGCTTCATTGATTTACTCAACACATTCATAAAGGTAATGCAATATCTGTATTTGCTCGTTAGTAAACTCAAAACAGGTAATCATTTCATTCACAACATTGCAACAACGAGAAATATGAAGTCCACCTCCACGGGGAAAACCACGTCCACGGGAGTATCTTATATTACCCAGAAAATGATAGACTTATACAATATGCTGCGCACACAGCTGCAGCCTTAGATCTTTCCAGGAAACTCCACGCACACAGCTGGGAGCCCTTCTCTCGATCTAGTCTCTTCCTCTCCAGAGATTACAATAGTTCAGACGTCGCCTCGGACTGTCTGCAACTCAAGGATTAGCTTCACTGCAAACCAGCTCTAACTCCTGTTTTCTAGCAACACGGTAGAAAACAATCGACAAGATCGTAACAGAGGATGATCAACTCGATCAATCCTTATTACATCTAGCATCAATTATCTTAGCTAGCTCACTCAGAGGCTTAGCTAACTGACTCACTAATCAACCAACTCACAGACTAGCTAGCTAACTGTCTAACCAACTAACATCTACCCTTCACAATTATACATATATATAGGTGGCCATGGCGGTCGCACCTTTACAAAACTGTGGGCCTTTCCCAGCAATAATCCCCAAAAACCCTAACCACGCACATGGCTAGGTGTACTGTAGGCGCCGCTTGCAGTCATGTCGCCGCTTCCTGCAGGATCCATGAATTCCGGCGCAGCTTACGGGTATGGGTGCCTTGTCCTTCGCCTTCAATGCTTTGGTCCGTTGCTCTTCCTTGATCCGAGCAACCATAACTTCTGTACTTAGCCTTAAATGAGGGTAGCTGAGCCCTCTACTCCATTGCTTCATTGATTGTGGTAGCTGGGATTTCCACTCGGCTACCTTCATTCTCTTCTGACGTGCGCGCGAGCTCCACGATTTTCGGTCCGTAATCTACGCTGAGATTATCCATCTGGCACCGTACTGCGCACCGTCTTCTTCTGTCCCAAAATTGGCGCTTATTCAAAACTTAGCACTTTCTCTTCCATACTTGTGCTTTTTCCTCAAAATTCGCAGCTTTTACCATAGCTGCGGCCTTGGCTCCAACAGGACATTATCTGATGGGTAAGAAGTTTGAGTTAAGAACTGATCATGATGGGTGCAGTGAACGTATCCGTTCACTTAGTTAACTGTGTCCGGTTAAGGGTTAAGAAGCGAGACCGTCTTCCATATTTGAGATAAATGATATAATATATTGATTGATGATGATAAAGTTACAATAAACTCGCCTTTATAGGGCTTGAGCAAGAATAGCGAAGGGTTACACCCTTTCACTTATTAACTTAATAATCTATTTAATATATAAATAATAATATTAATTAAATATTCACAGCATTTCCTTCCCCTTTTGGAAAGCTTTGTCCTCAAAGCTTGAGTATTTTCCTAATGTTGTCCTTCATTCAGATTCAGTGTCGGTATTAGAATCGGACGTGATTTCTTGTGTAGAGACTTGCACTTCCTTTCCATTGATGATTTTGCACTGTATTGTCTGATTGTTCCTACATTTATGGCTTGGGATCCAATCATCACCGCATCGACGACATATTTTTTTCTTTTTTTTCTATTATCAGAGTAACTGTTAGATGACTTTGATCTATTTTCCATTTCATAGGCATATGATTGAGGTTTGTGGCATTGATGGCCGGGGTGACCAATTATCTGCACAGTACCTACATTGTGTCTCTTTTTCTTGTCGATAATGGTTATCACCTCTTGTTTTTATTCCTTCCAGTTTTTGTTCTGTGGCTTTTGCTTTATGTCTTGCTACCTCTACGTTAGGTATGTCATGTAACTTTAACTCTTTTTGGAGGTACGGTTTAAGACCTCCTAAATAGGTTTCGAGTCTTTATTTGTCCGACAACCCAAATACTCGTGTCGATAAGGATTCCCACTGATGTGTGAATTCCTCAACGCTTCCAACCTGTTGTAATTTGGTAAGTTTACTGAAAAATTCATCTTCTTTGATACCTTGAAACCTATTAAAAAAATCATTTTTGAACAAGTTCCAGGTGTAGGCAAAATTGTCTCTCTTCCACCATAAGTACCAATTATAGGCGCACCCTTCCATATGCATTGACGCATATTTCACCTTCTCCTCGTCAGATTGAATATTGTAAATGTCGAAGTATTCTTCTGCTTTGTTTAGCCAAGCAACGCATTGGTTTTCACTTCCATTGTATTTCGACAACTCTATTTTTTCCTTAGGTGGGTACACTATGTAAGGGTGATATTGATTCCCTTTTGCTTTATGGTTTGATGGTGGATCGGAACTACTGGACGATGTAAGTGACATATTTGAACTGCTTCGTTGTTGGCGGTGATTTTTATCTTTTTTATTCTCTACTATCTTACTGATAGCTTCTATTTGGCTATTTAATCATGCCTCCATATCTGGCAGTACTTTTGTTTCTATCTCTTGCTTAAGCGTCGCATTGTTAATCTTTATTTCTTTTTGCAATTCTTCTTGATTCTTGGCAAGTGCTTCTTGTGTGAAAATATGAAATGAGGCATCTAGCATGTTTGGACTACTGACTTGGTCTGTCTTAGGCATTAGTCTTTGTAACATCTCCATTAATATATTATGGTTCTGCGTCAAGGTGCTCAAGTTCTGGGTTATGGTGTTTATGTTTTGAGTCATAACACTCATTTTGTCATCCAAGTCTTTTTGTTTTTCGTTCAGAGTGTCAAATTTTTCACTCAACCTTCTTTCTAGTACCAGAACAACTTCATCTTTAATTTCTTTTTTAAGCACGGCATTGTTATTTTTCATCTCTTCCTTTAAATCTTCTTGAAAAACTTTCTCAAGTTTGTCCATTCTGGAGTTTAGACCTTCGACGATTTTTAAATCTCTAATTTGATCTTTTTCTAATTTTTCTAGTCGGTCTCGTAACTCAGCCATGGTTCTTGACCTGGTGTGGGGAGGTGAATATTTGGACCCAATTTTGGTAGGACTTAATTATTAATAATTATTGTAAGGAAAATAATTATTATAATTAACGGGTAAAATAAATAAATATAATAATTATTATATTTAAATATATATATATTTTTATAATTTGGGATTGTTACTTTTAATAAAATTAAATTTTTATATAATATTTAAATTTTTATTAAAAATGAGGGTTTACGTGAATGAGTGATGGAGTGTGGCAGGTTTGATGTGGACGGAGCGTGTTGGTCGGAGTGTTGAAGTGGGCAGTGGGATGTGCAGGTATGCAGGCTGGCTTGTGAAGGAGGTTACGCAGATGGAGAGTGTTGGTGGAGAGAAGGCGATGGCAGGCAGGGGGGAACGCGAAAGGGAGTGCGAGGAGGTGGAGGGAATGTGGCAGAATTGTGTTTAATGGTGGGAAGCGAGGCCAAGTGAGCGTTGGAGCAAGGGGAGGGACGCCAACGATTTTGCAGGCGGCGTGGGCAGTGGTAAGGCGAGGGAAAGATGCGTGGGGGCAGGTGGAAGAACTGCGCGGGAATGGAGCAGCCGGGCAAAAGGGAAAAAGGCGCGGGTGAGCAGAGGAGCGGTTGGAAGAGGGGACGCACGGTGAAGGAAGGCACGCAGTGGGGAAAGTGCGTGGTGCAGATGGGTGTATGTAGTGGGTAAGTGCAGTGGTGGATTGGAGAGAACGTGCAGGAGCGATTCGGGGCGCGAGTGGGAGATGTGGAGAAGAGTGCGAAGGGAGACTGCGCAGAAGGAGTAACAGCAGTGTGGGGGCGAGCTGGGGGGGCGGTGATGAGAAAGCAGTGGGGGTAGGGAAATGAATGGCTTGGAGAGGTGATGTGTGGGTGGAGTGATAGGTGGTGAAGTGGAGCAGCGAAAGAATGTTGATATGAGCTGAAACCGAGCTCAAGGGTGGACGCAGCCGAATCCGAATCCGAGTTCACCCGAGAGGTTGATGAGCCGAGTCCGAGCTCAGAGTGCAGGAGCGAATCCGCTCTGATACCAAATGCAGTGAACGTATCCGTTCACTAAGTTAATAGTCGAATCCGACTCTCATATTGAATAATAGATAAGAATAATATATTTGGTGATAGGATAAAAGATGATATGTTACAATGATGGCCCTGCCTTAAATATGGCTCGGGCATTTGATGTTGAGGAGACGCCTCATTTCATAACCTAACTTAGTTAACCTAATTATTAATTATTTAATTATTATCTTATTTTATGTTCGTAGCATTCTGCATAAGACCCTAGGACATGATGCATGATAACGCATGACAAACAAGCACAATGATGACATGGTAGATGAAGTGGACAAGGCTAATGACATGGAACACAAGCATGAACAATAATTTGGAAAAACAAGCATTGATGAAATGACAATGAATGGGCATGGATGGACAGCATGGCAAATGATTTGGCAATTGACAAAAAGATGAAGAACACATGGCAAAGATGACTCGTGGCAGAAATGAAGTGGACAAATAGGAAAGCACTATGGGCATGATGAAAAGACACAATCCGTAGGAATCTTTGATGCTGCAGCCATCTTGAATAATGCACTGCGGGTATGAGGCATGTGTTAACACCGGCTGCGGGAATACCCTCATACAAGGAACAATGAGCATGCATGCGGGCTCATTTTGTTGAAGGGTTAAAACCCCATGAAGCCACGTGTAATGGGCTCTTACGAGCATCACAAAACACCAGCACGGGCATGAAAACCACAATTAAATGGGAGTTAAATCAAATTTAAATATATTTAAATTTGATAAGGTTATTATGGATTTAATTTTTTGAAGTCGGCTCTATCATGAATTAAATGATTTAATTGTAATATTATTTGATGGAATAAAGTATGAAAAGAGACAAGTCGGCCTCCTTAGACTATGGACATGTCAAGTATAAATACAAGATCAATCGTTTGATTTGCAAGTGAATTTTGATTGAGCATGATTCGTAGGAGTAAGAGAGGAGTACTGTCCTCGAAGGTCTGAGTTTTTTCGGTCAGCAGCAGCAAGGAAGAAAACGTTTTTACCTTTGACTTCTGGGTTTTGATTATAAGGCTTGAGCAAGAATAGCTAAGGGTTACACCTTTTCACTTATTAACTTAATAATCTATTTAATATATAAATAATAATATTAATTAAATATTCACAACATTGCCTTCCCCTTTTGGAAAGCTTTGTCCTCAAAGCTTGAGTATTTTCCTAATGTCGTCCTTCATTCAGATTCAGTGCCGGTATTAGAATCGGACGTGATTTCTTGTGTAGAGACTTGCACTTCCTTTCCATTGATGATTTTGCACTGTACTGTCTGATTGTTCCTACATTTATGGCCTGGGATCCAATCATCACCGCATCGACGACATATGTTTTTCTTTTTTTTCTATTATCAGAGTAACTGTTAGATGACTTTGATCTATTTTCCATTTCATAGGCATATGATTGAGGTTTGTGGCATTGATGGCCGGGTGACCAAGTATCTGCACAGTACCTACATTGTGTCTCTTTTTCTTTTCGATAATGCAGTGAACATATCCGTTCACTAAGTTAATAGTCGAATCCGACTCTCATATTGAATAATAGATAAGAATAATATATTTGGTGATAGGATAAAAGATGATATGTTACAATGATGGCCCTGCCTTAAATATGGCTCGGGAATTTGATGTTGAGGAGATGCCTCATTTCATAACCTAACTTAGTTAACCTAATTATTAATTATTTAATTATTATCTTATTTAATGTTCGTAGCATTGCCACTCTCTTAGAAAGGCTTTGTCCTCAAAGCCTTATAATGTTTTTGCATCATTTTATGTGGTGTCGCAGATGACGAAACATGTCGATACGAATTGCTAAGAGTCGAACATAACTTCTGATATGTCGACGGATCAATCCATCCCAAATTGATTTGTTGTGGATTGATGGGATTCCCTACTGATGTGTCGTCAGGAGATTTGATCACATTAGTACCATTATCTTTCGACATTTCCCACTTTTTCAAATATCGGTTTTTATGGTTGGGGTGTCGATAGGGAACTTTCATGATGTCATTTTCGTTTACGAATGTCGCCTTTAGAGCATTGATCTGAGTTGGAAGTTGTATTTTCATCTCTTGAGGATTTAAGTTTTTGTTCTGTATCTTTTCCAACTTGTTTTCTAACTGCCTATTATCATTTTGGAACTTCTTAATCAATTCGACTTGCGATTTTCTGTCATCTTCAGATGTCTTAAGTTGTTCCTTAAGATCTTCATTATGACTTTTGATACAACTATTTTCTTCCTGCTTGTCTAGAAGTTTCCCTTCTATGTCGTCCATAGATTGTTCTATCTTCCGGCTATTTTTCAACTTCTTAATTTTTGTGACTAGTATCTTGTTATGATTTCTTAGTCTAAAAATTTCTTCAGCATTGTTGGATAATGCTTTATTACTCTTCGCGATCTCTGACTTATGTGTCTTTTTAGATTCGTCATTTTGTTGTTGAAGAACTTTTATCTGTTGTCGACATTGACCGACCTCTGATTCTTGACTTTCTAATTTATGTCGTATCTGCATTAGTTCTTCATCTTTGTCACTAACGATTTTGTTCAAGCGTATTATTTCTGCTTCGTAGTTATTTATTTCCTTCTTTATATCTTGATTTCCTAACCTCTGATTGAATTTATTTTCGGCTTTTAATTCATCAATTTGCACATACAATTTTTCTATACGCCTTTCTTGGTCAGAGATTTTTATTTCATTGTACCTTTCCTGTAATTCAATTCTTATTTCTGAACTATTATTTATGTCGCGCAATTCTTCATTGTCTTTTCGATAACGTTTTAACGTGGCTTCTAATTTTTCTCGCAAATCGGCTTCCATGGTTTCTAACTTCTTCGACGGTGGAATGATCTTCTTTGATTTCTTTGATGAGTCTTTCTTAAACTTGGTCGTATTTCTTGACTTGACTTATCCAATGATGGATAGTCTTTGCTAGATCTTTGCTTCTTGTCTTTTTTCTTTGTTTTGTCTTCTTCAATACTTCTTATCTCTTTTTTTTTTCTTTTTTTTTCCAAAAATAATTATTATTTTAATAAAATAATAAATTTTTTTCCCAAAATAATTATTATTTGTTTTATAATAAATATTATTATTATTAATGTTTTTTTTTATAAACTCTATATATAGTTTTTCTTTTCCACAAATTAAAATATTAACCATATAATAATATTATTATACGTTTAATATTTAATTTCAAAAATAAAATTTAGGGTTCCGAATGGGAGATGGATGGCAGGGGAATGCGGCCGAGGTGGTGGTTGTCGGTGGTGGTTGAGTGAGGTAGGAATAGTGAGACGGCAGGTGGGGAGAGCTGGACGAGAGGTGGGCGTGGTGGCTAGTCGAGAGGGTGGCGTTGGACGAGGTAGGGTGGTGGCTACGGGGGAGCAGCAAAGGCTGTGCGGAATGGTGGTGCGCGGAGGAGAGAGGCGTGGGGTCTGTAGGAGGGCGAGAGAGTTGGGAAAGAAGCGTAGGAGTGGAGGGTAGGTGGAGGTGGCGGCTATGGATGCAAGGGTTGGCGTGGGAGTGGAGAGCAGGCGGAGGAAAGAAACGTAGCAGGAGGGAGGCAGAGGGGCGCGAGAGTGGGAGGAGCAGAGGTGGGGCGGTGGGAGTGAGCGGAATGGTGGAGCGGAAGGGAGGAGGTTGCGTGGAATGGTGAGCGCTGGGAGGATGCGCGGGAGGACGACGTGGGAGGATGAGAAGAGTGGCTAGCGTGGAGGAGGGTGGACGCAGTAGTCGGGATGAAGTGAATGAAGCATAGGAAGGGCAAGGACGTGGAGGAAGAGGGTGAGGGCTGGGAGAGTGGGATGAGAGCAATTGTCGCGTAAGCAGAAGGTTGGTGAGTAAGGTGGAAAATGAGTCCTGATGTAGATCAGTAACCAAATGGATGAATTTCGAGCAGCAACCAAATGGATAAATTTCGAGCAGCAACCGTCTCCGGTTGGACTTGAAGGGAGAGCCGAAACCGAGCTCTGAGTGTAGGAGCCGAATCCGAGCTCAGGTCGAAGGAACCGATTCCGAGCTCTGATACCAAATGCGGTAAACGTATCCATGCACTCAGTTAACCGTGTCCGGTTAAGGGTTAAGAAGCGAGACCGTCTTCCATATTTGAGATAAATGATATAATATATTGATTGATGATGATAAAGTTACAATACGTTCGCCTTTATAAGGCTTGAGCAAGAATAGCGAAGGGTTACACCCTTTCACTTATTAACTTAATAATCTATTTAATATATAAATAATAATATTAATTAAATATTCACAGCAATGGGTTAAAATACTTGTTTGAGAAGCCTAATTTGAATGCAAGACAGATGAGATGGATAGATTTTTTATGTGAATAGGAATTTGACATCGAGCACATCAAAGGTAAGGAAAATAAAGTAGCAGATTCACTTAGTAGGAATATACATGTGATGCGTGTAGCATCTATCAACACCAGTACATCATATTTAAAAGATAAGATCATTGAAGCCAATATTACAGATGAACATTATCAGCAGGTAAAGAAGGATTACAACAATGGAAAATTCCATAGAGATTTGATAAGTGTAAGTTGGAAGAAAACATATTCCTCATACATAAAGATGGAGCCTATGTACCCAATTCTGGAGATATAAGGAATTTGATTCTAAAGGAAATGCATGATGTTCCTTATGTCGGACATTCGGGTTATCATAAAATAGTAGCAACAGTAAGGAAACAATACTATTGGCCAGGGATGAAGAATGATGTTGTAGAGTATATAGCTAGGTGCATGGAATGCCAAAAAGTTAAAGTTGAGCATCGACATCCAGCGGGATTGTTGCAGCCCTTGCCTATACCAGAATGGAAATGGGATGTAGTGACAATGGATTTCATCACAAAGGTGCCTAAGATAGATTGCAAAATGATGCTATCATGGTTGTGGTAGATAAGTTGACTAAGGCAACACACTTCATTCCAGTAAAGACAACTCACAAAGCATCTAACATTGCAAATATTTACATGAAGGAAGTGAGCCAGATTACATGGAATTCTGAAAGCTATAGTATCGGATAGAGATTCTGAATTTACTTCCAACTTTTGGAAAGGATTGTTCAAAGGATTTGTCACAAGTTTAAACATGAGTATAACATACCACCCTCAGACAGGTGGACAGACAAAAATAGTTAACCAATTGATTGAATATATGTTAAGGATGTACGTAATGGATCGACCATCTAAGTGGGAACATTATTTACACTTGGTGGAATTTGCTTATAATAATGGATATCATGCCTTGTTGAAGATGAGTCCTTTTGAGGTTATGTATGGAAGGAAATGCAATACTCCCTTCAATTGGGATAACCCAACGGACAGAGTCATTATTTGAACATAATTATTAAAGGATACGAAGGATCAGATGACTAAGATAAAACATAATCTAAAGGCATCTCAAGATAGGTAGAAAAGCTATGCAGATCAGAATAGGACTTCCAGACAGTTTCAAGTTGGAGATCATGTGTTTTTGAAAGTTAGACCCAAGAAGAGTTCCTTAAACTTGGGAAATTGCTCCAAGCTAGTTGCTAGATACTATGGACCTTTTGAGGTCTTATCTAAGATAGGACCCGTCGCTTATGAGCTGGCTCTACCTGCTTGCATTAGAGTACATAATGTGTTATGTGTCTTTATTGAAAAAGTATATACCTAATGCTAACCATGTGATTGATTGGAATGTGATCCAGGTGGAACCGAAAGGGGATTTTCCTGTACAACCTGTTGCCATTTTGGGAAGCAAGCTGGTCAAGCTACTTCGAAATCGAAAAATCAAGCAAGTAAAGGTCCAATGGACCCATTACAGTCTCGAGGATGCGACTTGGGAGCTGGAGGATGCCATGAGGGAAGCATACCCTCATTTATTTTGAAATTTTGTGGCATGTATGTAATATGCATCGAGGACGATGCATTGTTTAAGGGGGAGGGGAGTGTAATACCCCAGTTGTTAAGCCCCAAAATTATGATCTTTTATGTGACTGTGAACTTATGTTCTTTTGCATGTTAATGTGGTTATGGACTTATGATGTTTGTTTGATAATATAACTTTAGACTATGGCACTATTATAAATATTAATGCTATTATTGGCATTATTTCTATCTTTGAATGTTGTTGCTATTGATTAATTAAACAACTGGTTCGGCAAGGAAACTAAAATAGTATGGGAGACCACGGATCTCACACTGTGAGGGGGAATGTGGGACATCCTTAGAACCTTATAACTTTTTTTTGGATGGGATTTGTCCATCCTAGTTAATTTTTCACCTTGGTGACATTAGTAATGTTGGTCACCCAAATATTATACAATAGACCTTATTTTTTTATTTTTATGGACTATGGAGTTACTATTTCACCTTGTGCATACCTTAGTGGGTCCCTTTTTCCTAGGTCTCCCTCCTTGGGAGATATCCCCTCCTATTTATGTGTGTTTTGTCAATTATGAGCCCTCTCCCTAGATTCTAGGAATTGAAAGTTAGATTTTAACTTCCACAAGCTAGAATTTAGCTTCCACCTCCATAAGTATGCCCCACTCCTCTATTCATGGAGATGATCCATATTGTTGTGCTTACAAGTCATTTATGACCCCATTGGATCCTCTGTCTCACCTAATGCACCCTCATCCATGTTTAATAACCCCCTTATGCATTAGTGTACCTCCTTGTGTTATCCATGACTCCACTCCTTGGTTTTGGGTAACTGCTCCTCATGATGCTAATCCAGGAAAGGGAATCTCCTAACTAAGCCACCACTCCTCTCATTTGAGTTAAGTCTGCATGATAAAGCTTAAACTTACCTCTTCCTCTAATTCGAGTTGATCCCCTTGGGTTAGAGTTGGCCTCCTTGTGTTTTAAATTCATATGCCCTCTCCTTGTTGAAGCTAATATCGAGCTTTGGATCACTTGCCTTGTGTTATCTCACTATGTTGTGAGTGTTGACAGTCTTGAGATTGTGTGGGGATTGTATTGAGACTGAGTGTTTGTTGCGGGATCCTTGATAAGAGTAGTCGGTTGTCCATTCTAGAGAGTTAGTTTGGTGGAATGTCACCACCCTTTGCATCCATATCACTCTACTGGTCCAGGCTCTCACATAGGAATCCAGGAAATGGGACGGCGACCCCATAGGAAGTGGAGACAGACAAGAAAGTAGTAGTGGGAAGCATTGCGCTTCTCAGAAGAGGTAGTTCTGAGAGTTTCCATAACGAGTGTGCCTCTACTTGTGGATCTCTGGTCTCAGCTCTGGAGTGACAAGTTCAAGCGAGGAATGCTTGACTGTGTCTACGGCTAGGAGTAAAGTAGTCATGTTGTTGCTAGTTGCCATTAAAGATAAGTATTTGTTCATATACTTATTTATGCTATTTTACCATTTTTATGTTCCATGGAGGCTAAAATGAAATATGTGCCAAGATTTGTATGCAAGGTGGATGGCTCTTGATATGTTGTATTACCATGAAACTCTTATATCTTATATTTCTTATCTCCTCCTTCATAGTTTATGAATGTAACTCTCACAGTGATGAGAGGGGAGCAACCATGGGTTCTGGTTCACCCATTTTTGTTCATTTCTGGGTCATGAGACCTATTCCGTTACGTCCGGAGCAGTGTTTCCAGTAAGGAACACCTTTTTTTTTCCACTGGAAAAGCTTTCCGGATGACCAAGTTATGACTATTTTGACCGACAGTGTTTTCGGCACTTAAGGGAACGCACCATGTCTTCTGACTAAGAGCACTCTTGTTGTAGACCTAATTGTGAAGTTGAAAATCTGGTCATTTTTTTGTAGATCTGATGATTTTGTTGCAGATCTGATTATGTTATGGTAAATATGATTTGTAATGGTGATTGCTGGTTGGAGGGAAGGCAACCATTCAATCTAAATTATCCCAGTAAAAGTTGGTTGTAGGGGACATCCACGGGATTGATTTTGGAGGCTATAGTTGGAATCCTGTGCCTTTGTCTTTGCTTTGATTGTGTGGTTGTGGCTATGTTCTAATTCTATTTGTACTTACTACTTAACCACTTCTATCAGCACACACATCACGAAATTGATAAGTAAACCTCATATGAAAGACAATTATTATGTGAACAAATTTTAATTGCAATACTTACTACTCATGTCCATTCTAGCTTTACGAACCAATGCTTAATATCAAGCACTTGATTCAATTACATATTAGTGATCGTACTAAATATTCTAAATACCGTGCATCCATATTACAAAATACAATGTTGATATGCTTAATAAGTGTGCACATGTCATGTTTAATTTTCATGCACTTCATAAGGCTAAGTTTGGGTGGAATGGCTTGTTGGCCTAACCTTAGGCCATTTTATTCCACTGTGTAATATTTACTTTAGCTTTTTTCCAAGACCTCTATGACTTTGTCCTTGTTTGGGGTTGGGGACACTACATAATGGGGAGGTAAGAAGCACTTTACCTATTGTCTTACAGGTCAAAGAGGCATGGTTACCACTTAGATAAAAAAACAAAATTTAAAGCCTTTTTCCCAAACAAACAAAAAATGACTAGCCAACCTATGATTCCAAGAATGAGGTAATAGCGTTGTATCAGTAGCAGGGGTGTCCATGCAATAGAGTGAGAATTGGTTTTTCTATCATTGGAAGAACTAGAGAACAAGTAAAAATGAAAAAAAACGATTAGTAAATTATTTGTTTTTTTACCTTACTTCGGTGTGCTTGACAAGATGATGCCCAAATGCATTGTCTTTTACAAGAGCATAGTCTAATGGTACATCTTTATTTGAAAGCACCAAGGTTTATCATTTAGATGCAACACACTGTTAATTTTTCCCAATTATATATATATATATATATAACAAATTTTACAGTATGTGTATATTTAGGTAGCATACCAGAAATGATGCTTTGTTGATATGGGTAGATTGGGGCATTAATATTTCACTAAATTCACATATTATGTTTTTGAATTTTTTAATAAAAAAATAAAAATGTATTTTATAATGAATGTAGAGACCGTCATTGGTGCACTTAATGTATAATGTGCATCGGGGTGAAAGACATATTATCACACGAGTTGACAATGTGTTTATTTTTATTGCACGATGGAGTGTTTTATTATTATTATTTATAATATAAAACACCATTTTAAGAATTGGACGTCATGTGCATTTCCAACACGCTTAATTTATGGAGCGCATTGGGGATTATGTTTTACATGGAACCATAGCGTGGTGCGTCTTATGTGATGGCATACTAGGGCATCAAAATTTATGTAAACACGCCGTTAAGTTTATTTGAATGATTTATTATAAAAATATATTTATAGTGAAATTTCAAGTCTATAGGTGGCAAGGTTTATATTTCAACAGCATTGGTGCATATTTGTGTTGGAGCACTATATGACATTGCATTTTATATGTAGGCATACTATGGCATCAACATTTAGTTAAACACGACATTCATTTGTGTGAATTATGTAAAATAAAAACTTATTCTAGAATCAAATGTCGGGTCGATTGTATAGTGTATTTGACACACGAAGCGCATCAGTGTGTTCTTAACGATTTAGTAGCATCGAACATAAAATATCTATTAAAAGCTTTGATCAATTGCCTATAAATAGACAAAGGGAAGAGTTTATGGGTGAGTTCCACAAAATAATCTGCTAGAAGATGTTTTCTACGTAGTGTCAAATTAAAAAATCAAGCTCAATTAAGAGACTGGAGGTAAAAAAACTCTGCTTGCATGATAGGAAAAGGTGTCCAAATTGTACAATCAAGTTCGATAAAAAAATAGGCCCAAAAATATTTCAAACATAAAGTTGAAATGGATTTAATTGAGAGATCGGGCCTAATTGGAAAATCAACCCAATATACTTTTGAAACAATGCAAAAGAGGTCGATCAAGAATTGGGGCCAATAAGAAAATCAAGCATGACTAAGAGACAACTCAAACAAAGGATCCTGATCCAAAGAATGGGCACAAATGTAATTTCAGGTTTAAGTTCTCATTTGAATGCAAACAACTACATGAAGGAGCTTGATTCGAAAATCAAGGAGGACCTACTTTGAAAGATTGAAAGGAAGGCTTGACTGGGAAATTCAGTCCAATTGACAGATTGAGAAGAAAATTCAATCAAGGATAAGAAAAAAGGCATGATCTAAAGATCGAGTCTTATTGGAGAATTGAAGAGAAAAAAGAGAAAGGGCATCAACAAAGGGAAATATTAGACGTTTAGAAGATAAAGTAGAGGCATGATCCAAATATTGGGCCTAAGTATGAAAGTGTAAAGAAATGAGGTGAAAAATTAGCCTAATTTGAAAATCAATTGCAATTTTGAAAGGATCACTCAATCAAATAAAATAAGGTTCGATAGGAAAATCAATAAAATATCAACAAAAGTGTTTTCAGTTAATAAATGCTCAATTATCATATCGGAGAAGGTAAAAACTTGATCCTTTTTGAAAGAAGGTTGAACAAATCCCTCAAATGGGTCAATTGAAATTAGTCAAAATATTAGATAAACAAAATCCTCAAACAAATAGAAAATAGATGTATTTCTCTTATTAGGATTATGAAACAATGAATCAAATCGAGAAGAAAGCTCAAATATTTATCATTCAGAGCAAAGAAAAGAGGGTCCCCAAGTTTATAAAACTTAGAACTTATTGAGACCTCAACATAAAGAAATGAAAGCTCGCTACCTAGACACTCACATCCTCAATAGAGGAGGACACAATGCCCAATTAATGAAAGATCTCCCAAATTTTTGTAATATAATCCACTTTGCACCCTATTATATAGGTAAAGTCAATATCTTTTAAATATCAAAACAAGTAATCTTTTCTATCAAAAAAACTACACCTCAAAAATCACTTTAAAAGCTAAAACTACAATTTGATGCTTCCATGACACCTAAAGGCATAGTTTTGTACTTATAAGTCATTACAATTTATAATCTAGACAAATGTAATGGTTGAAACGAGTATTTCTAATTTTAGCTTGGGCCCATGTTTTTTTTATGTCTTAACTTTAGGAGCAACATTTTTAAGGGGGTGGGGTTTATATTAGGTACCTATCTACAGCTTTTTTATAAAGAATTAGAGTGTATGTACATGGGATGCATTGTATGTAAGGCCATGATTTCATAATAATGTATAGGCATTGGTATATATGGTATCCTATTTTAATATCTACAATCAAAATGTCACTTTTAGGTAGTGTATAACTTTTAATGAGAATTTAACTTTTAAGATATGGTTTTTTTATCTTTTTCATAATTTTGTGTTTCTTATTATTTTATTTATTATCTTATTACTTTAAGGGTTAATTTAATTGGTTAAATCATATGACCAAGATATGGTGTTAACGAAGAGGTTATAGATCATAGTTCAAATCCAGTTGGATCCCTTAAGATTATTGATCAATATTGTGGTTGGCAATTGGGTTGCTTTTTCTATAAATATTCCAAAGAAGATGAGGAATCCCACCAAGTTTTCTTTGAAAAAAAAACCTCTAATTATCTCATCACTACAATTAACAAGCTATGTTAAAGAGTTCATCCTCATACTTTTCATTCATGTAGGTGTAGTTCACTTGGGTGTGTAGATGCTCCTCACCTTTTGTGTTGTTATTTTATGTTATTTGGGAATTATTGTTATTATATTAGATTAGTGACATAGGTCGTTAAATGGCATTCATGGTTAATTATGTGAAATCTTAGAACCCAATATTTAGCTTTGCATAGTTTTTGGTGTCATGAGAAAACAATATCTATTATGTGTTTATTTTAATCTTAATATAACCTTTATACAACAATTATTCGTTGCCTCAAAGTTGTGATGATGCACTTCTATTTGTCTCTCTATATTTTTTTCTATATTTGTACAACTCGATACTTTTTAGTTATGGATATGGACCCATAACCAAAACACTAGAGTGGGGTCTCAAGCAAAGTATCCACTTCCTTATGCGAGAACAACCATCATTACTTTTGCTGACTTGATGACTTTCAAATTTCCTATATACCTAAAGTTTCATATTTTATCTTATATATTTTACTTCTCATTATTCATGTAGAATATTTATATAAAATTATTATCAAATATTTGGAAATTTAGAAAATTATCCCCAATTAATTGGTACATATTTTGTATAAAATAAACATTAAAATTCAAATTTCTCTCCCACATGTTAAAATGGTATTTACATTTTATTAATATACCATTGTTATACATAATTCCCACATAACCATCACAAATATTTACCCATATTAAAAAAACATTTATACCATCTCCTTTTAAAAAAACATTTATACCATCTACTTTAAATTAAAAATTTAAAAGTCAATTGGGGTTCTAGCTCCCTTCCACTTGCTTCCATTATGAATTACAATATTAATTTGTTTGTACTTCCAGCTCCCATTTTGTTTCCATTTTGGATTGCAATATTAAATCTCCTTTGTCCTTTCAGCTTCATTTCATCTTTCATTATTGGACCACCTTATGACAAGGTCCTTTGGATTAAATAATTTTCACTGGCCAGTAAATGATCCAATCACCATATAGTCATAATGTGGCCTCATGCTAACAAGGGGCTTTTGGATCTTTAAAAAATGCTATATATAAACAATCAACATATAGCCATCATGTGGCCGCATGCTCACAAGGGGCTTTTAGAAATTTTAAAAGATACCTAAACATATAAACAATAGATGGGTTTGACTGGCACAAAGATGCCCAATTATAGAAGTTATATATATTATAACAATGGTACACTCAAATTGTGAATGATCTGATGTCACCCATGACTTCATTTCCATCATAACATTTTATTCAACAAAAAGAACTTTACTTCATAAGCATAATGCAACATTATTTAATTTAAAATATGTATATTTCATAAGCATAATGTAACATTATTTGATTTAAAATATTTTTATTATAATTTCATATAAAGTAAACATAAAATACAATATTGTAATACAAAGATACAACAACTATCACCATAATGATTGGATGGAAATGAGGACGCATAATCCTCTTTTGCTCTTCTGAAGGAAAGACTGCAATGCTCCTCTGTAGCGCAACTTGTTAAGGGAGGTTTGTGTCTTTGTATAAGGATGATAGGGACCAATGAAATAGTGTTGATGATATAATTAAGTATGTAATATTGGTTGGAAGTAGATGTGTTATGTATGTAGGGTGGAGTTGAATGAATAATGGGTGACAACTATTTTTTTTTAATATGAAAGCAGTGTTGATGTATTGTATGGGGGAGAGGATGAATATGTAATTTTAAAGTTTGATTAAATTTAACGGGAAAAAGAGAGGGGTATTTAAACTAGTTTTAAAAAGAGCAAGTTTGATTTGAAATGAATTAGAGAAAATTTTAAAATAGAGAAATACAAATATGTAAGGTTGAGCTTCGATAAAAGGCTATGAGAAAAGATGGAAAGACTAATATCCTTAACATTTAAGATCAAGAAATAGACAATAAACTGTATTGAATCTGTACTTGAGTAAATCTTAAGCTTTGGACTATAGAAAAGATCTAACATTGAATGGTCCTCTAAAAGTGTACATGATCCATGTGTATCTTCTTACTTGTTTTTGAGGGATGGGATAGTAAGACAAGATGTTTCTGATGAAGCTAGATGTGAATATATGCAACACACCCTTTTCTTCCTTTTTTTTTTTAATAAAATGCTTATTATTTCTACCATTACAAAATATTAGTACAAGTATTTTATACAAAAAAAAAGTTCATGAATGCAACATCCACAAGCCTATAGCCATAATCAAATGTTCATATAAACTATTCGAAATGTTTCCGCACAAATCCAAAATAATATGTGTTTACCATTAAGGCTACACAAACTAATATGTAATACAAAACCTAAAAGGGAATTTAGGTCAACTTATTACCAGAAGATATCATATCAAGCAATAATGGAAATAGAGCTTACGATAGGTAGAGGGTCTTTGTAATTAGAGGCAAACTCTCATTCATGCATTGGGAATCAACATGAATTCTTCCATTTGTCGTTGCCCATATTAGGCTCTACAAAGCGCTCTGATTCATTAAGGTCCAAAGGCATAATATGAAATTTGCCAAACTAAGGAACACTGAGATAATGGGCGAGGGCTAGTTGTTGCACCACTCCCAATGACACTCACAAACAGCACAACTAGCTTTGTGTTGAGGACGTCCATCGATAGATATTTAGCACAGAATCAAATGGGCTAGAAAATGAATAGCAATGGGCTCCCAACTCATGATAGGAAAGTTTCCAACCTAAAAGTTTATTAACTCATCTCCTACTCTACCTTAATTGCTTATACCTAAATTTACAAACATAATTATGCACAAATTAAAAAAGCATTAAACATTCATTTCTTATTTTTCAAATATGATATAAAATATAAAATATAATCATCTACTACACTATATTAAACCCAACAACAAACTCAACAATATGAAAACAAAATTATACTTCTAAAAACATCACCTTCTTAAATATTAAAAACCCCTTCTTTTACAAAATAATAATCACTATAAATATTATTATATCACTCTTTAGAGGTAAACCATTGATTTGAAACTCTAGCATCTAGCATAATCATAAAAAATGCAAAGAAACAAACTAAAATTTCTTAGGTCATTGAATTTTTGTACCCCATTAATTTATCATTGAAATTTTATACTGGATTCATTTATCTTGTCCCATTCCTTTATATTAAAAAACTTGTGCAAAGCAAAATAAAATTGGCTACACGCCAATTAACATGGAGAAGAAAGGATATTCGAGACTTATTCCACGTGATTATGTTGAGGAATGGAGGGCAAAGGAGTTGACTTTGTTCCAAATAATAATGTATAGTATAATCTCCTCTTTTTAACTATGTCCATAGAACTCATTCTAACATTACATTTATATCCTCGAGGTGTTACAAAATTGTAGAATATTGCGCAGACAAAGCTAACACTCCATTTGGTAAAGATCAAAAGGGATGATAAAGAGTGAGCATCTTCCCCTTGGAATATGAGGATGGGTGAAAGTTGTCCCAATGCTAGCTGACACAAGAGTGTTGAGGTGGGCCCAATGATAGAATTGATGCATTGATTGAAAGTTGTCTGTATGCAATCCTTTCTCATGTATCACATTAAGCAAACATGTTTTTAAGCTCCATCTAAATCTCCTTAATTCTTCATTAATTATTCTTCAAACTCTCATTTATGATACAAATAGGCTTGGATATATTTATGGATTGTTAAAATGTTTTTTAAAGTCTTACGAATGTTAATCAATGTTTTTTTTTTCAATTTTTACAAAATTATTTTTAGTTCTAATAATAAGTGGAGTGTCTACTTGAAATGTTGGGATCGTTCCTCGGATCCAGGTGACATTGATGCTAGCATGTGCCCACAACCACCCAGAGCCCTCCACGCGGATGTGATCACTCGTAGGCACGGTGTAGCTGGCCAACACATGCACCAAGGTGGCGGTGAGGCTTTAAGGTAGTTTGATCGGAGGCAACGGACTGCATTTACTCCACACCACGCCAAGGTCGCTTCGTCGCTGGAGCGCGAGCCGGGAAGTACCCACTACATTAATTTGTCACCTCCTCCAAGATGACTGCCAAACGCATTTACTCCACCAGCTGGGTTAAGGAGGGCACGATGGCTCGCATTTGTTTTCGCATTGGCACTGAGGTTCTGGATGCTTCACGACTGAGAGCTTCAAACTCTACTCCTGCTCTGGTTTTAATTTGCGTCGCTCGCTACTGGTCTTTCGCCATGACGAGACCATGAGGAACTCCGAGGAGAGGTGGTAGCAGGCACAGCACGGGCAGAGGCGCCAGGAACACCTCTGACTGGGTTGCTATGGATGGGTATGTTGTAAGTGTCTCTGCCTCTACCCATGGCCTTATTGATAACTAGGAAGCTCATAGAGTGGCGGTCATTCTGGCCTCGGGGCAACATGGAAGCAAAATCAATTACTATTGGTTGATAAAAAATATGGTGAGCACCCTTGTGGATGATTTGGAAACTAACTGGAACGGCCACAAAGCCACGTTCAAGGATGTCAGAACCAACCTGGTTAAGATGGGAGAGCGTCTCGAGGGCATGGAATCCAACCTGGCTTGGGAAAATTTCTCCTTGGGTTGCAATAACGAGTTCGAAGGTTTGCAGCAAGACATGGGTAATGAAGGCAACATTGGTCACATTAACAAGCCGATGGTCAAGGATGCTCATGTTGTCGCTGATGGAGGTATTCCAGGGAATGAGGACGCCTTGGGAGCTTCCTCACAACCACAACCTTCCACTACGGGTCCTCTGCAGAACATCAGCAACAAGGAACAGGGGGATGGACATATGCCACCAGGCTGTGGCACCAAGGCTCTGTCTCCAATTCCCTCCCCAGGTCTGGACGAGGAATTCTTTAGCAGCTGCCCCACCGTGGAGGAAACGCCAGACCTGCACTATGCTGATGCAAGCTCCTAGAAGGAATGTGATGGCAGTGGGTTACTTGTGTGATACTCAGTTTTTCTGTTACAACTTACTCTACTATTTGCTTTCTAGTATTTTAATTTTGAATGTTATGTATAATCTAAACCAAACCTAGAACTATAATTGGGCAAGACTACTCTCTATGGTCTTTTTTTGGAATGTTAAAAAAAATTTCAGCATCTTTGAGCACTTGGGATGGTGGCTTCACCACCTTAGGCCACCGCATAGTGCTGACATAAATGTAATATCTGATGAATTTTTTGGCTCTCAGAATTAATATACTTTGGCAACATTACAAAAAAACAGAAACATTGGGATCGTTTTAATATTTTGACACGGTTCTTCAGGCAACTAATCACATTGCTTTACCATAAAACATTTCTTGGAAAAAAATATTCAAGTGACTAGAGTTGTTGGGGAAGGTTTTTCTTGCCAATAAAAATAATTAGAAAATAAAGGTGGACTCCTTAGAGAAGGTTAATAAAAAAAAATTCCATGTTCTTAGTGATTTACATGGATTTCATCATGTAAATAATAGAAAAAAGAAATAAATAAATAGACAAAAGATGATGGCTCCAACTCCTTCAACATATAATTACATCGAGAGGAATTTATATTGTAAGAAAGCTTTTCTCAACTTTCATCTAGCAAACCAATGAAGTAGCGACATTTCCCATCGATACCCATGTCGTCAATTTTGTCAGCATAACCTTTTGTCGTCCTTCTCTCATAGTTGATTGGATTGTCATCCCTCTCTTAGGCCTTTAGCTTGCATGCACATACATGTTTTTAGTATCTTAGTGGCAGTTGCCTAAATATAGAGTTTACAACCATAACAAATCTTACAACACTAAATATAGAGTTACTAAATATGGTACTTCTCCGCAAGATTTAGATGTGGGAAATTCTTGTAAAATTATATGTTATTGATGAATCCCTAATACAAGATCTTTGTTTTTTTCTAGATAATTGATATCTATTGGATGGAATACCATCTCAAGATTTTTCATTTATATCAAGCCCTATCCCATGAATTTTAATTTCTAGACTTTCTATTGGAACTCTAAGAAAACATCATTACTATTTTATTCATTCTTTTAACTATTTGGATGAAATCCCAGTATGAGAATTTCATCCCCCTACCCCCTCCCCCTTTAATGAAAATTGGAACTTTTTTTTCCAAATTTTAGTTTTTGATGTAAATTTTGAGCATCTGATACTTGTTAAGATGGAATCATGCTCTAATCATATTGAGATGTTATATCAAATCATTCCCTTGAATTTTGTGTTTTGATGTTTTTGTTGAAACCCTTATACTCATATTTTACTTTGATAATTTCATGTTATTGTTTTTTTTGTTTTTTGTTTTTATGAATTATTGTTTTTGCATATTGTGATTTGATAATTTCATGTTTGTATTTTATGAAACTCTCATTTTTTGTTTTTAGGAAAGCGTGTCAACAACTTGTCACTAGGGGTTGCAGTTCACAATGCATAGATTAGGCTTTGACTTGCAGTGTGCAATGCATAGGTCATAATCGATATATCTCAATTACTAAGTTTGAGGATTAACTATTCTACATATCACCCAAAAAGTGATTTAAAGAAAATGAATCACAATGAAGCATACGACCATCTACACTAACTGAAAACAACACATCATTAAAGGTCTACATGGCATAGCAAATTGGATCATGGCTTTGTTCATTTTCCTAATTGTAATTTTCATCCAATGGTTTTTTTATTAACATATTTTTGCACATTTGAATAGAATTCATAGTATCCCTTATTGACAAATAAATAAACAAATAACAATAACAATCATGACTCCATCACCTTCAACATATAATTTCATTTATTCACTATATATTTTGTATTTTACTACATAAAAATCATGCACTTTGCATTGTATATTATCATGTAGGAAGTTTGACATTTTAAATGAACACTTGAAACAAAATAAAGTATAAATAGAGAGAAAGATGGGTGGAAAAATGAGAAATGTACCCTAAAAAACAAAATAAAGGAGGGTCTTTATTTGATGATGTGGATTCAACACAACAAGCTAGGCATGGTTATTTTATTAAGCAAGTTGTGACAAGGATGGGTATATGGTTGTAAAACTAATTTACAAATGTTTTGTATTCCTAACTATCTCTACCTTCCTCATTTTGCTCACATTTATATTACAATCTTCTTTTCCCACTTTTTCTTCCAACCCTCCCACTTTCATGTATACAAAGAGAAACAATCATGAACTTCTTATTTTCACACCTTCTAATACCTCTTTGCAAATCAAATTGATCACAAATAACACGTCAAAATAAATGAATGTGCATGTAGGTTTGCCATGGTCCAATTTCCCAAACCTTCTTCCCAAATACATTATTGAACCAACCCTTCTTTCTCCTTGATGAATTTCCCTCGAGTACTTTGAAACATAGAGTTTCTATTGAAGAAACCACAATGATTCTAACACCCAAAGTCCCCAACCAAAGGCTTGTTTAAAACACGTGAACCAATGAATCTCTAGGGATCCTCTAAACTCCTACACCACACGACGAGGGAAAAATAGAGGGACATTGTGAGTCTTTCATCATGCTTGAAGAGTTATAATACAAGCATGAGACCATTCCATCTTCACCAGAATGAAATCAAATGCCACTTGTAGAGTTGACTGTGATGGAATGATAGAGGTGGGGGTCTTTAATGACCAAGTACTATCCAATTTTAGTGCTTACCACTTGTTCATTGATTTTGTGGCTCTCAACCTCGATGCTATGTTTGACATGTATTTCATGGAAGGTGGCATGAAATGACATCCGCCCCACTCCTCCCATTTATTCTCAATTATCCAATTATCCAAGGTGGAGATTGACCACTTCATTGGATTTTTTTGTTTACATGATTGTTATTGTGTCTCAAAACATGGAAGAAATCAATGGATTCAAATATTTCCACTAGCCTCTGAGCTTTGGTAACTAGCCTTTTTTGCGAAGGGTCTTGGGGTGACAAGAGATAGTGCATATGCAAGATAATTATGATGGAGTCCCCAATCACTGAGATCTCTCTTATTTCATTATGTTTCATGATCATTAGACCTTGAAGTAAGGCTAGAACCTATACTAGGTTATTTGTGGACTCATCTAGTCCCTTCTTGTTGTCCTAAGAGATCAAGAATGACCCGCTACAGTTGCCATCCCTTATCAATTTCTATTATTCTTATGATTGCGTGAATGATATCATTTTATATATGAACATGCTAAATTGAATCGAATACTCAACATAATTTATTAATCGACATATGTAATAATCAAACACACATTGCTATTTATATGGTATCACCTAATCCCTTCTTGTCATGCCTAAAAAAAAATTATCCCCACACCCGCCACCCCTGATCATTTTCATTTAATCTTATAATTGCATCAATACTATCATTTTAAATCAGAATATGCTAAAAAAAATCAAATACTCAACATAATTGGCCAATCAACATATATACATAGGTAATCATACATTGTTATTTATGTGAAAGAGTTGAATTGATTTCTTAGAGTTGTATATAAAAGGTCTTTGAGAAGTCCTCTACTATTATTATTACTATTTTTTTATTTTTTTTTGTAACTAGGGGAATTGGAAACTGGGACCAAGCTTGTGCTCGTGTGACATGGGGTCGATTTAGGTCTGCTACCACTAGACCCCTAGGGGTACCAACGTTGCCCCACGCGTGGCACACATGGCTTAGTCAAGGTTTGAACTTGTGACATCACAAGGAGTGCCTTAACAGTGCACCCTATCACCAAATGGTCTACACCACGGGGGCTATTAGATGTTTAATTTAATATCATTATAATTTTTGTTTCTACATTGATTAGTTGTTGTGTAAATGTTATATTTTTTCTAAAGATGGAAAAACATCTCGTAACTCAATTGTGAAACTAGTAGTGAGGACAACCATCACTAGATGTTATCTGTAAATGCAAGTTGACTCATCATTGTTATTCAAGGAAAACTACGCCAACAAAAATAACATGTTGGGTCTTGAGTCATTACCATGTTTCCTTACATCTGAGGAAGATGAGCTCTTAACCAATCATAAGTAATGTTAAGTCATACTCCAAGATCTTGCGTAAATGTTATGTTATGTACTTATAGTTTAATAAATAAATAAATAACGATCATCAATTTATTTATATTAGTATTTTATTTATTTGTTTTATTTTAACATTATTATGATTTTAGTTTGTTTTTTAATTTGTTGTTGTTATTATTATTAATGTAATGTTTCATGTTTTTAAGAGTAAAAAATCCTTATTTTTATTTAAAGTTTGAATGAAAATTATATTTTTCATATGTATACAACACTTACTAATTATATGCCTTTGGGTTTTAGGTTGTTAACTTGTTACCTTGTGTTCAAGGAAGAATAACTCTTTGCCAATTAGAAGTAGTTTTATGTCATGATCCAAGACCAAAAAATAGTTTCAACATAGACGATATCTGCAAGAATGAGATAATGTGCCTTCAAGTAGCATCTAGACATAGTCCCAGACATGAGGCTAGATACTAACCCAAGTTGCAATTTAACCTCTTGCCTAGAAGGAACATATTATTTTTTCATAATGATATATTTTTATGTTGGGATTTCATTTCACATCAGTAATCATCTTCTAAATTGTATATATGTATTAATATTGTTATGAATATGTGTGTTGGAAATAATCCCACATAAGTAACAATGTTGAGATAGAGGTAGTTTATAAAATATATTTATTTAAAAAATGATAATTTAAATATCAATTTTGGATATGTAAGTATTCTAATATTAACATCAATAATGATTTTGATACCATACATAATGAGTATCGATTGTTGGAAGAAAGCCTTACCCATCAATTTTTTGTTGCAAATCCTCATACTAAGACAAAATTTAATATTATGATCAAGATTCTTTTTGGCAAAATCTTATGCTTGTGGGTGAATTCTAACAGGCATGTGGTGGATTTAAAGCATGAATTGAAGCGTTGTCTGGGGATTCATGTAGCTCTATAGAGCCTTAATTATGATGGTAAGTAACTAGAGGATATCTTACAACTCGTTGTTTATCGTATTTGCAAAGATTCAACTCGTATCTTGGCATTGAGATTGCATGGAGGAGTGGTGAGCACTAGGATGTCTTTTAGGTATGCAATGAAAAACAAATCTACATCTATAGTTGATTCAAAGTCTACAGCTATTTTGGGTGCCTATATAGTGGAGTATGTTGAGGAGGTGTCGATGGTGGATATTTTAGCATCAAAAGTCACACAACCACATTTATTATATGAAAAAGTTGTTGTTTTCTACAAATCTAATGGGTATTAGCCTCCTACATTGACATTGTTCCAATGGATTCACATGGCTTGGACAAAGAATTGTGAGGTTGCTTTGTGTTCCAAAGCTTTTTTATTGTTCACTTCTATAATCATGATGATTATAAGCTAGTGTTAGAGGAGGGACGTTGGTTTTAGGGAAATGCAAGACTTTTATAGCCCCTTTGTTCCCAAATTTTGATCTTTGTGTCCATTACTCAAGCACTAGTTTGGGTTCATCTTCCCAATTTGCCATTAAATTTATGATATATATTAGTTTTTTAGGATATTGGGAATACTTTGGGCACTTACATAAAATTAGATATTGAGATAGACCTTGGTAAGGGTATTTCAGACAAAATGATTCTCAGGTAGAAAAAATTTAAATACATAAAGGTCTTGGATTATGGGAATACAACATTCAGGGACAAGATATGTGATATTCTAGGACATTTACAAGATACTTGTCCCTATGTTCAAGCTCATCCTCCTAGGAAAAGAGGAACCAAATCAAAACCAAAGAGATGGAATGTTCTAGAGAAATCAAGTTTAGATATTGACATTGATCATAATGATGTAAACCAATGACCACATGTTGAGATTGACCAACATGAGGTAAATCAACAACTGAATGTGCCAATTGGGGAAACCACTCCTTTATTAAGGGATAAAGCAAAATAAATGCACATAGGGCTTTCCTCATTGAGGGAGGTCGTGGTGGTTGAAATCCCATTAGATGGAATACCTTTGATTTAGACAAAGAGTTGGTTCCTTCTAATATTCTTGACCTCTCACCTTTTGACTCTCATTTAGTTATTGTGAATCACTCTACTATGAGGTGGGAAGTGGTTAACACGAAGAAGGGGAAAGGGGAAAGATTGAGAATTATTTTTTAAATGGAAAGAAATAACATGTAAATCTATTATGTAATTTAAATATTTAAATGTAGTATGCATCTATACTCTTGTCATCATAATATATACCGATACTTTCTTTTTTATTGTGCTTTAAGTGTCTATAAAATGCGATTTTTTATTGTGCTTTAAGCATCTATAGAATGTGATTTTTATGTTAAATAGAATACAAATTGTGTATTGAGAAGATTTAACAAAATACATATACGTATAACAATCCACGGTTTGAACCATTCAAAGCTACATAATACAAGAATAAATATAGGGGTGGGGGGCACAAAGAATGTGAATAGACTTCTTAAAATATAGTTAATCTAAGTCATGATTAAATTTTCTACCATATTATTTTAGCAAAATAAGAACTTTGTTTGGTTAGCATAATGTATCAATGTTTAATTTAAAATTTGTTCACTTGTTATGAAAAGAATCAATTTGTGACTTATGAATTTTAATTTTATGTGAGTGTTGTGTTTAATTATCTAAGATTTAGAGGTAGTTTACAAGAGTGAAAGATTGCTTTGTGATGGATTATTAAAACGTAGTTTAAAAGTTTAAAATAATGAAATTTTGTTTTGTTATGGATTATTAAGAGATTATTAAACGATATATTTTTTAATAACTATTTACCTTTGTGGGTAGTAATTAATTATAATTATTAGTTGAGTAGTTTAAACGTTTAAAAGTTTTACGATTTCAAATAGAAAAAAATTAATTTTCCCGGGATGATTTTGAAAAGATCTGATAGGATTTTTTAAAAATCCTGGTTACAACACAACTCTGAAATTTTGGGTGCCCTAGGGGCTTTTTATGGTGTTGAATTTGTTTCTACCATCAAAATAGTCATTACAATATAGTTCAATTCAAATTCTGTAAAATATAAAACACCAGATTTTGGTAAAAAGTCCTAGCCAAACCAAAACATCAAATTTTTAGACAACTCCTTTATCAATTAACAAATAAATTATAATAATTTCACTTCTTTAAAATAAATTAAATTAAATACTAACATTATAATGTATAATTCTCCTTCTCAACATCATATGGCCCATGTATACATATTATAAGGCAATTTTGATTAAAGAATTTGATATATGACATAGATTTGATTGATGAGTTAGTGCAAAACAATAACTAACCACACAACTTTATATTGTAATTTGGTGTAAAGCAAACATAATACAAAGATAAAGCAACTAAAACCACAATGATTGGATGGAAATGAGGAAGCACAATCCTCTTTTGCTCTGTTAGAGGAAAGAGTGCAATCCCAATTTGCAGGGGAAGGTGCATGTCTTTGTATAGGTATAACACCAACCAATGAAATACTGCCGAGGAACAAGTGACATAATTAATTATTATTTATTAATTGTTGCGAGCAAGTGCATGTTGCATGCATAGTGAGGAGTGCAAAAAATAATTGATTTGCAAAATTGTTGTTTAATGTGAAGGGAGTTATTTTTTATTAAATTGAGAAAATGATTCAAACTTCTGCATTGGACAAGGATGAGTGCATGATTCAAGATTGATGTAGATGATTAAATATATATTAAAGTGTACAAGTTATTAATTAATAAATATTAATTTGGAATTATTTTTTATTTTATTTTATTGGGATGAGAGTGTGAAGGTGGATATCATCATATTAATTTGGAAATTTTTAAGGACAAAGTTTGTGTGGATATTGTCTTATAAATTATTTTAGTCTTACAATTGTTATGTATGTGAGATTATTTACAATACACATCAAATATGATATTAATACTTACATATAAAATGGAGAAAAATATTATTAATATGGAACAAAATCTCAACATAGAGATATGTTACTATAACAAAGTAGCCTATAATATCACATAGATAACTATCACAAGTCAAAGAAAGTATATGCTACCGATATGTTAGTATTAGAGGGATATAAATTCTATCACACGAACCTAAGGACTTACCTTCTAAAGGCCATGTCTATACTAAGTCAAAGAAAGTATATGCTACTGATATGTTAGTATTAGAGGGATAGAAATTCTATCACACAAACCTAAGGACTTACTTTCTAAAGACCATGTCTATACTGGAAAAGCTTCAAGTGTAAAGAATGCCTTGTAAACCATCTTAATTTGTCTCTTAGTTGCTATATATGTAGGATTATTCATGACACACACACCCACACACATTATTCAAAATAAAATATTAATGTAGAACAAAATCCCAACATTGGAATATGCTATGTAGCAAGATAACATGCACATCGAATAGATAATAACCATAAGTGAAAAATTATCCACTAGGTATGGTAATGAAACCGCCAATGATGTTAGCATTGGATGAGGGAAGCCATTATCATAAGATTGAGCTCAAACATTGAGGCTTACGAAAAAAATGGGAATATTATTATCCTTAAAAGGTTGAGAAAAATGAATAATTTCACCACAATAAATCTATATCTCGAAAAAGCCCCAAGAGTTAGCTCGATCGGTTGAGTTCTCGGAAGTTAGGCCTCCCAGCATGCGAGGTCACGAGATCCATCCTCATAGACCCTCTTGGGGTTAGGCACGCAGCGGCCGCAGGGCGGAAACCCCTTCGGGGCGGGTCCGTCGGAAATTATTTCGTGGATGTAGCGGTCGGCTAAGCCGATTAAAGTGAACCACATGGAAGAAAAAAAAAAAAAAAAATCTATATCTCGAATAGAACTTGATTTTTAGAGTATAAAAAAGATCTAATTCTAAATAATCCTTTCAAAATTGAGAAGATCCATGTGCCACTTCTTCTCTCTTTCAATAATAAGTTAGTAAAATAAAAAATCTTAGATAAAACTTGATATAAGTATATGCAAGAGAGCATTTCTACTTTGAAAATGTCAAAATACAAAACATAAAATTTATCATCAATCACAAAGAGATGAGTTGCTAATTGTGGTAGCTTTCACAATGCTACTTAACAAATTAAGCATCATAATGATAGTGCAATCTAATGCACTCAACTATTTATCTCGTTATGAATTTGGGATTCTATCATATTTTACCATGGTTGAATATATATATATATAATTTATTTATTTATTTATATAAACATATGGGGACACTCACCCAATTGAATTTTTATTCTCAATTCAGTTATCTTGTCCCATTCCCTTATATTAAAAATATGATACACACCAATTAGCATATGGAAGAAAGGTTATTCGAGACTTTATCCACGTGATTATGTGGGGGAATGTAGGGTAAATGGGTTGACTTTGTTCCATTTATAATGAATAGTATAACCTCCTCTTTATTGACCAAATAATGTTCATAGAACTCATTCTAACATTACATTTCTAACCTCGAGGTGTTACAAAATTGTAGAATATTGTGCAAACCAAGCTAACATTGCATCTGGTAAAGATAAAATGGGGTGATAAAGAGTGAGCATGTTGCCCTTAGAGGATGAGGATGGGGTGGAAGTTGTCACAATGCTAGGTGACACAAGAGTATTGAGGTGGGCCCAATGATTGATCAATTGATGCATGGATTGGAAGTTGTCTGCATAAGATTGATGCAACCCTTTCTATGTATAAGATTGAGCAAACATGTCTGGGTCTTTGATACTAATTTAAATTTCCTTGATTCTTCATCAAATTACTATTTTAATCATATTTTGTATTAGAGTTTTTTATTAAGTATAGAATGAATTAAATTGAAGTTTAATTGGTTGGTCAAAGTAGAGTAGTGATATTACTTTTATTGAAATTCATTTTTTTTTCTTCTGAAAGAAAAGTGATAAGTTTAACTTTTTTGGAAATGCTTGTCATTGTCATGTAAACATGTCAGATTAAGCAATAGACAAAGTTCTTAGTCACTATTATCATTGATTTTCCACCTCATGTTTGTTAGATGGCATTAAAGAGACTTTGGTTCACTAATAAGAGTTTACGTTGTGTTAGAAATTATTTATCATGGTTTGTTTATTTTATTTATTTATTTTCAAATGAATGACATGGTATTATTGTATTAAAATACACATTCTACATTATGTAATTTAATAAATGTGTGTAATAGTGATATAGAATAAGATGGATAAAGAATAATTTAAAATTTTAATGTTTGTTTATTTAAAATTAATAAATTAATTGTTTTATAATCATTTTAATTCAAATTTATTAAGTATTGAGAAGGATCAAATTTTTTGTGGTGCAAATTTTTTTTCAAGTTTTTGTCCTTTTGGCTTAATCTCTGAAGGGTCTACATAGACTACTAGATACATTGCCCTTTTTTGTAATCTTCGGTAGTTGGTGATCGACCTGGGTAAAGTCAAGGTTATGATCTTTAATGAGTCGAAGAAGGTCCTCTTGCATTATCATTTCTTCTTCATAAGGGAGCAGATCAAGATCACCAATTCTTACACCTACTTGGGAGTACAGTGTCAGGGCGTCATTTCAATTTGAGCCATGCGCTTCAGTCCTATGTCAACAGAAGTTGTGGGTCCTTAACCTTGCTTATGAGACAATCTTTTTGGCACCATTTCCAAGACATCTCGTCCAAGGTGTGTCTCGTGGACTCCATCATTTGACCCACATTACTTTACGGTTTGAAGACCCTTATGATTTGACGCATTATTGGGTGTAAGTATAGAGTCTCTCCACCCATCAATATTATCTAGTTTGGTGCCCCTCCATCTAATTTGAGGCCATGTTCAACATGGTCTCATTCCTACATGGTGTTCAAATATTTTTCAACTTAACGATAGGTTGGTACTGCTACTCGTACTTGGCCTACCTTTCATCATAGTTCATTGATTTGGATACCCCCTAAGACAAACTTGTGGGTGGTTTGAAAGGGTCAAGAACCTTTTGGAGTATGTGGGTATGTTGATGGACCGCCTCTCTCTATTTAGTTACTCTCTTGATGCATCTAACCACCTCTAACCTATTAGGTAGGAGTTGAACAAGATCACCTGGGAGGACATATGTAGACAATATATTTAGGTCATTTTGGCAAACCCACCAGGAGTGTTATGCTCACAGATGGACTTTTATGTAGAGCACTTCATGGAGTTGAGAGATGGACTCATTGTCTAGACTTTGTGCACACATTTTCATTGGATTCATGTTCTTTGTATTCCTTGGGCTAGTTCAGAGTGGGTTCACATAGACATTGAGTGGAGGGAAAGCATAATCTCAATTGCTCATAAAGGATCTACAATCGTTCCCATCTTTCAAAAGTTGAGATAGAGGAGAGCTTCATATTTCACTGCCCGATTATGTATTACAAAATTCGATGTTGATTCCATTATTTTTTAGGGAGTCATAAAATCTCTCTAATTTATTTTGGTATTGTACACATAAATGTTTGGTTTTATACATGTGATAGTCCGTCATACTCCATTCTCAAACTCTTTCACCACCTCCTAGACTAATGTCCATCCAGACGATCACTTCTTTGTGGTGCTCCCATCTACTAGGGGTACCAAGAGAGATCGATAGAATAATAACTTATGATCAAATATCTACAAATGGATTAAGGAGTTATTCTTACATCATAGAGACCCCATCAACATTGTTCTTCTATATCCCACACTAGCAGTGAAATGAGGTCATGCATGCCTTGGTAGTAGGCAACCTCTCCTAGGAAACACTACATTCTGCAATTCACATCCTCATCTAAGTCCTCTTCCAAACAATCTTCTATATGTAGTTTACTCCATTCAACGTTGGATATTAGGGGAGTTACCTCCAGGGAACCTTGGTACATTTGCACTATTTGTAACCGGATCTTGGAACCATTCTCCTTGTACATTTTTCTCCTAAATTTGATATCCACTATCTTAGTCTCCATATATTAGTTTAGATTGATAATTTACTTTACTTTATGCATCTTGCTTTATAATATAGGAGTTGTTTTTGTGCCCCCACTTTGTATTGACACCATTGTACAATAGTTTAATTGACCTACTTTGTTGGTCATTCATTGGATATTTAATAAAATGATCTAATCACATTTAAAAAATTTATATTTCAAGGATTTGATCCCTTTCAATGCTTCATATATCTAAAATAAAAATATGCACTAGTTGATATAAAGAACATAATCTAGGTACAAGTCTTAAAGAGATTTTACATAATAAATATCCTTTATCAATATGCATTCATCGTTGGATGCATCTAACTAGTTATTTAAATACATTAATAATATTCCTCTCCAAAGTTCAATTCCCACTAATGTATAATATATTATACATTTTCAATTGTAAAATTGCCATAATCAAACAATGAACAAAATTCCTAAACCATAAACATTCCCTCAATTATAAATTGATTAAATACAATTGAAAACCAACATAGATCCATCTTAAACCAGTATCTATCAAGCATCGAGAGGGATCCAATTTCTTGAGGTGTATTTTTTTTTTTAAAATTTAAACTCAAGAAATTTGATCCGTCTTGATTGATAGATCCGGGTTCAAGTTTTAAGTTTTTATTTTATAAATGAACATTGATTTTTTAATTACTTTTCATAATATTTTATTTTATGAGCCAACCTGGATTTTTTTAAAATACTTTCATATTTTTTTTATTTTATGAGCCGACATGATTTTTTTCAATTATTTTGTTAAGAACGAACGTTACAACATCTTCCCCATACTGAACTATAAAACACCTAGCTTCTCTCGATACAATAAAAATACAAATAAATAAAAACCATTCCATAAAAATGTCCATAAAATTACATTTAACCCAAAAGAAGTTCGTCTTACAAAAATGTTTTTAAGCCAAAAAGAAAAGTTCGTATTTATATAATACGACCCCTAGAGTATATTTCTAATATTCACTTTTAAACAAAACCATCAAATTGAATGGTTAATTTTAATAAGATCAATTTCAATGTTGTTAATCGGTTTAGTTTGAGCTTGAGCGATTAAGAAAATGAGTATTATCTTCTCTATTTAGACATAATTTTCATAAGTGACATGTTTAGTGTTGAATTAATACAATGTTATAATGACTTTTAACTTCATATTTACAATTTTTTTTTAATTTATTTATAGAATTTGATTTAGCTTTGTACCATTTTCAGAATTAGGTGAAGTGCTCAATGCGTTTCTCCGAGATGTGCATTTCATAAAAAAAAATCACTGTAACAAAGGGAAGTGTCCATCGAGTTTCCCTATGTGTCTTTCATGAAAAAAAATCTCAACATTTTATCTAATTCGTTTTGATAATTAAAAAATGATTTTTGTTTTTTATTATAAATCATTTATGATTTGGTAGATGGTTTTATTTTTGTAATTTTACTTTTATTATATATATATATATATATATATATATTTTAATCCAATTAATAATCTCATATAATATTATCCGCTTTGCATTATTTCCAATAAGGTGATTTTTAATATTTTTGACACATTGCGTGCTACTGTTGGCACACAAGTAACGATGTGCATGTGTTGGCACATTGGTTAGGCTTCCACAACAATGTTGGTGACGCCTGTCATTCTTAGTGTGCCTATGACACTATAACTTGGCATGTGGGATGTTGAGGTGTGTTTATAGAATGATGAAATGTGTGTAGGGTACTATAGGGTGTGTGTGACGTGCTAGTGCGTGTCAATTATAAAACTTAGTGCACACAATCTTTGGACTTTTGTGTACATAGTGTTGTATGTGCCAAATATTGTTAAGGTTTCCAAAAATGTTTCCCTTTAACTCTTCATAGAAATTAGAGACTACAAGTGACCTAGTTGGAGGATGCTAACATAAGAGGTGATAACTTTCTTAACACGAAAAGTTATACATCGATTATCCATGACTACTCTTAAATTGATAGAAAGATGAAGTAAATATATACAAAACTACAAATTAATTGCATTGCGATATTTTTTTAAGATCTAGGGGAATCAATAATTGAGTGGGATTTCTTGGAGAAGACCCAGCTTCAAATCCAACTCATTGCCATTATAAACCCTATGTTAGTTTCTAATAGCTTGCAAGCGAGGACCTAGCACAAAACTCGTGACTTAACCTAGGGTTGAGACATCCTAAAACACCCAAAGGGGCATCTATATCTTGGAAACACCTACACTTCCAATGAAACCATAACGGGCCTAATGTTTCAATCTAGGGGAACTGATAACTAGGCATGATTTGTTTGCTAAGACCCAGGTTCAAATCTAGCTAGCTACCATTATAAACCTTAGGCTAGTTGCTAGCAACTCATAAGCCAACAACTAACATGAAATTGATGACTTAACATAGGGTTGAGACATCTTAAAACACTCCAAGGGGCATCTCTATCCTAGGGACGTCTACACTTCTAGCCAAACCATAACGGGCAACATGTCTCAATATAGGGGAATCGTTAACTAGGTGAGATTTCATGGTTGTGACATAGGTTCAAATCCAACTCAATGCCATTATAAACCCTAGGCTAGTTGGTAGTAGCCCGCAAGCCAATATCTAGCACAAAAATTATGACTCTACCTAGAGTTGAGACATCCTAAAACACCCCAAGGGACATCTCTATCCTCGGGATGCCTACATTTTCAATGAAATCATAACAAACCACATGTTTCATTACGCATTTGAACTTGGGTAGGGAAAACGAGAATTTACCTCCCAATTATTTAAGCTATTACCCCTCAATAATTACATTGTGATCTAACTATAATTTTTTTTTGAAGAAACCCTTTGCAATTTTTTTTTAAACACTTTTGTACATTCATGAATAATATCCAATACAAACCCATCATTATTAATTACAATCACTAACCCAACCTAACATCCAATAATAAATATTTAACCAAAACCTAAAGTTCAAACACTTAATCACTACAAAAATTTAAATTGATTATGTACTACGTAAGAAAATCTCAACAATCCAATACTTAGGTAATAGTCAAGTAGCCATGTCATAAGGCTTAAATGGTGACGAGGATGGAATAAATAAGTAATAAAAACGAGAAAATAATTTTGGCAATGGGAAGATTTTTTGAAAAGTTTATGGATTGAGATTTTTTTCAAACGATATTTTCAACAAAATCCCTTAAATCCTTATTGTTGTCCACCATGGGGGTTTAGTAGTGGACAATTTATGTGACCTATGAAAGCATGAATCTTTGTCTCAATCGATCTTGGTCTTTTCAGCATGCACCTCTGGATTTCATCATGTGAATCCCCCATAGAAAAAAAAGGAAACAAATAGACAGCCACAGAAAGATGACTTCATGACCTCCAACATAGAGAACTTCACCTACTCATTTTGTATTGTGATCTGTGGTCAATATTGTGTAAGAAGTTTTGGGTGAACACCCACAGTTGAAAAATCTTTTTAAAAAGTTGAAAAAAGAATTATGAATTCAATACAACAACAAATGCACAAAATTCCTGAGTGTAAATCTGTCTATTTTATCAAACAATTTGTGGGAAAGATAGGTATCAGGATGCAGA
This sequence comes from Larix kaempferi, assembly GCA_027924585.1. Classification (NCBI taxonomy): domain Eukaryota; kingdom Viridiplantae; phylum Streptophyta; class Pinopsida; order Pinales; family Pinaceae; genus Larix; species Larix kaempferi. The sequence continues at coordinate 13,135,226 of BSBM01000017.1, read as the reverse complement.
AGCAACCCACTAATTTGGACCTTTAGACAATTTTGTCTAAAGTTGCCACTTGATGGGGACCTACAAGTACAAATCCCCATCAACATCCCACCCTAAACCCCAAACCATGGACAAGATTTGTAAAAATCCCACCCACTTGTTTTTAAAACAAAAAAATCTCCTTTTAATCATGGTGGGGTCAATGTTATGAAACGTGTTGTTTTTTTTTATAAAATATATACAACACATTTCTCTAGTCCAATTGATTTACTTTAGGAAACATACACTTCTCTAAAAGCACTCAAAGTGAACGTGTGTAGACCACAGCCCTTTAGTCCCCACTTACGTGTAAACTATATATAAAGCGCTTATAATCAAGCTTGGCAAATAAAATCACAGCCCTCTAGCACAATCCTACCTAATAAAATAAAATACACTTAAAAATGTAACTTACCACGTGTCACTACCATACCATGTATTTTAAATTCTTTAACTTGCCACGAGTCACTACCATACCATAACCTTCCATTGCAGTGAAGAGTACAATCAATGGACCACAAAGTTCTTTAATCTAACTGGCACTTGGTACGTGTTGCTTTGGATATTTTTATATAAAATTAAATATATAACGCATTTAGAATCAGATCACAACTTTTAGTGTAACTGAAAGTTATAGAATTACATTAAAACTCTTTATCTTAATTAATCTATCTTATGAAATTATAATATAATTGTCATTTTCGAAAACTTATTGTTTATGGAATTATAATATAATAATCAATTTTGAAAACTTATTGTTTTGAAGATTCTTAATTTAGATCAATATTAAAAATATTTATATTTAACTTTGGTAAGTATAACAACATTTAATTTAGTGAAGATTATAATAATTGAACTATGACTATTGTCCTGTGGGGTAGCTCACTTCGTTGAAGTTTTCGTGATCAAGCTGTCACTAGGTCGAGATCGATGGTTCAATTCTATGGGCCCTCCGAGATCAGGTACCTAAAATTGGTGCCGACAAGATGAGGCCCCTTCGGGTGGGCCCCTTGGAATTCTTCCCATGAACATAGTGTGTTCCGTCGAAGTTACGGTCCAACAAATTGCATTAAAAAAATTTGAACTACGACTATCTAATCTAATTTAATCATCTTAAAACACATAACATGATGTCAATTTTTCACAACATGTTACTGTAAAGATTTTAAGATAGAACTAAATTGAATGCACTTAAAATAGAATTTGGTAAGTACAATTACTACACCACAACACCCAACTAAGAGTACAATCTCTAGGCTTACCATTGTCTAACCCAATTGATTTGTCGTAGGAGGCATACCATAACCCCAATTTTTTAAGACATGTTGCTTAGTCCAATCAACATACCTTATGAACTGCAATGCAACGTGAATCTCTAGAGACATTGCTTCAAGGATTTTTGGGTAAAATATGCAAAATACATTTGTCTAACACAACTAACTTACCTTCTGAATAAAATTAGAAAATTCAATTACAAGACTACAATAGAAATTATAGAATGCCAACCAACTTTAAGAAGCACAATGCACATGATGACTACGATTATTTATGCAACAAGCACTCATCTAAATTTGGTTTCGCAGGGCTCATTCAAGCTTTCTGGGCATGGTACATTTTCACAGTTTCCCCACTGTTCTGATTGGCCATGGTTTCTTTTTTTGCGAGATATCATGATCTTAGAGATTACTATTTATTTTTTGGTTATTTAGTTGGATCTTATTGTTCTGGTGATTATTGTTCTCCATGCATAGTTTTGACCAAGTGGCCTGGCGAGTCCAGTTATTAATTGGGCGATGCTCCAGGATTGTTTATAGTTTACTGGTGATTCTTGGTGTTCTGGGGTATTGGTTGTGCATATTTATGATTCTAGAATCCTTGTTTTTATTTTTGATTAATCATGGGTGTTTATATATAATTTTTTTATGATGTTTTGTCCTGAAGCAATCTTCGATGGGTGATGTAGTTTCTGCCATTTCCATATATGATCCAAACTTTATGTCATCGCTAGTTGATGAGATATGTATTATGTTATTTGCCGGTGGGACATATGTATTTATACTATGTATCTTGGGGTACCGTTGAGAGGCGAGCTGTTTGATACTTGGTATTTTTTGACTGGATATATGTATATCTTGATTTAATTTTGAATAACAGATATACAGTTTTTTTCTTTCGAAAAAAAAACACTCATTTAGTACAACTAAACTAAGTACAATTGATAACCACAACATAATGTCAACCTACCTTCTACCTCACTAGTACAATATATAGACCACAATGTAGAGTAACATCTATAGAGGATTTTCAAATACAACATAGGAATACGTTTATCCAAAACAAAGGAGTGCAACTAACTTAACTTAACTAAGTACCACTGTTATAGCACAACATAATGTCGACCAGACCACAATGCAGAGTAACATAGATAAACGATTTTCAAGTACAACTTAGGATCAAGTTTATCCAAAAGAGATGAGTTTGTATTGAGAGAAGGGAGATGCATTCTACAATCTAGTACAATGGACATGTATAATGTCCATATTAAGAGGTAATACTCAATATAGATGAAATGAGTAATATTTATGATTATAAAACATGGATAGTAAAAAAAAAAATCAAATCCAAGTAAGAGCCATTATAACCTTTAGGCTAGTTATAACATCTCTACATTTAAAAGTCAAAATGTAACTATACTTACATAATCTACACTTAAAGTCAACCAATAACTTAAACCTAGGTTGAGAAATCCACACATTAGGACACTGACATTTACCCAAAATCACAATAGTCTTAGTGTCAACAAACCACAGTAAAACCTAACACTAGTACTTTGGAATAACTAAAAACCAACCTAGTAAAAATACAAGTCCTATCAATATACTTAAACCATAAAAACTAGAGTTCTTTAATATACTTAAACCATCAACCTAGTTTAAACCTAGGTTGAGACATCCACACATTGGGGCACTATGATTTACCAAATCATAATGATCTCAATGTCAACACACCCCACCCCAAAGTCAGACCTAACACTAGTACTTTTGAGTAACTAAAAACCAAGTAAAAATACAAATCCTATCAATATACTTCTAGCATAGAAGCTAGAGTTCTTTAATATACTTAAGCCATAGAAGGTAAGGTTCTTTAGTAGTCTAACATGGACAAAAGCATTATCCCTTCTTGATAACATGCTACCAAATCACAATGATTTTAATGTCAACACACCAAAGTCAAACCTAACACTAACACTAGTACTTTGGAGTAACTAAAAACCAAGTAAAAATACTATTCCTATCAATATACTTGTAGAGCATAGAAGGTAGAGTTCTTTAATATACTTAAACCATAGAAGGGAGGGTTCTAACATGGGCTAAAGCATTATCCCTTCTTGGTAACATGGTGCATGATCAAGATACTACCTAGATTTTGTTGTCACCTTGCAAATCAACACACTTTGAGGATGTGGTTTAGCCTTTAGAATAATTTTGCAAGTACACCAAATGATTCCAACTTTATTTTAACTCTATCAAGATTGCTAAAATTGGATAATATTAGATAATAAATTTTGCTTTGGATAATGTAAGATGGTAATTTTTTCTTCTTATAGAAAAGAAAAAAAACACCCAAGTATATATCATCATAAAATCTTCTAAATATCTGGATGAAAAAAAAACCTTAAAACATATTTTATAGATGTGAACTATATAAAACTATTGGAATAAACTTTATCCCAGGCTCTTAAATAGAGCCCAAACAAGGTTTGTTAGGAATCAAATGTGAACCAAATGAGATAAACTCTCACAGACCAACCGACTGAAGCATGGCATAAGCAGCCAAGAATGGAAGGGGGAGAGGAGGGGGCGGGGCCCACACTCACAATTTTGCTTTATGTTTCCCCAACTTTATCGGGGACAGCAAAAAATCGAAATTTGATTCCCCACACACAATATTATCAGTTTTTGCTTTTTTATCCGCGGTAAAATTAACTGACAGCCTGCCGGAATTACTTAGGCCAACAGCGCTGCCGGCCACACGGTAGACATGCAGATTCTGCATTGGCGCATTTATTAATCCCGACGGAAAATGGAGATAACGGGAAATAAAAATAATAAAAAAAGGAGAGGATAAGTTTTAATTGCCTGCCGGCAAATGATGGAAGTCAGTCAGTCCCGTCCGTCCGTCAGTTCGGTTCCCGAGGCGCCGTCCGTCATCTAACGGCGCCGGCACCCAACAACGACGTTATACGGGGGAGCATTAAATGGCAGCCGCATTGCCTTACAGGACGCTGCCCGGCCGGCCTGCAGGCGTTCACGCCCAAATTTCACGCCGGATTTTGCCCCGAAACCGGCCGAGATACTCGCTCGCCGGCAGGGAACGTATGGCACATAAACTCGACTCTGCGTGTTGACTTGGTCGCTGAGTTAAGAGATTAACTACGGTTAAAGAGCACAGGAGCTGGTTTTAATACCTGGCTGAGGATTGATTTCTTCTCTCTTCTTCTTGAACTTCTATTCTCTTCCATTTTTGTCGTGGGAAATTGAAAGGGGAAAGTTGAATTGTTGGGTCGGTCTTCAGGATTTTTCTAGGTGTACAGGTCGTGGTGGTGGTGGTCGGGATTGTGGTGGTGGTGGGGGTCGTGGGTTCGAATTTGAGGAGGCACGTACGTGGTCTCATCCCGAAGAGTTGGGGTTTTTTTGCGTTTCGGAGTCGTGGAGGACGTGAAGTAGTAGGCTTTGCCTTGGTTTGGTTGGTTTTGCTTTTGGAGAACAAGCGGTCCGCCATTTTTATCTCGGATTTTGGTGCGTTTTTTGCCCGAAATCCTAATTGTATTCATCCGACATAGATGGGTTAGTTCTCAACTTGAGCATTTGCGGGATTTGTCGTCTTTATTTAGTGTTGGGAGAAAACCAGTTCGTAGCAGTGAATGGCTTATACAGACAATTTCAGGCCTCCCATTGGGAATTTTGTTGGGGGAGAACAACAGCATATGGGTGAGTCTTTGGAGTCTTTGAAGATCATTTGGTTTTGATGTCTTCTAATTGCTCTTCTAGTGCCTCGAATCCCAACACCCACTTGAGTTTTGAAGTTATATCGAGTACCCAGATGATGTTATCTAGTTTTCTCAAGTACCCAGATGATGTTTTCTAGTTTTCTCAAATTTCCACAAGATTTGTAGAAACCCAAATGTGGTCCGTGGGGTTTCGGTTGTAGGAAATCTAAAACGAATGGTTTTTGTTTCTTGTTGTTGATCATGGCAGGATTCAATACAGATACCGATGCAGATCTTTATGAGGAGCTGTGGCATGCCTGTGCTGGTCCTCTCGTCAATGTTCCTCGCGTCGGTGAGAGAGTGTTCTACTTTCCCCAAGGGCACATGGAACAGGTAACTCTTTACTGCTTGGAGGGTTTATCTGCATGGTTTCCTTTTACAGTTTTGTCTGCGTATTGGCGGCTGGGGGGCAAGTGGTTAGGAGTTTTGGAATCCAAACATTCTGAGTGTTGATGGAATTTGCAGGTGGAAGCATCAACAAACCAGGGTGCTGATCAACAGATGCCCTTGTACAATCTACCAGCTAAGATCCTTTGTCGTGTCATCAATCTGCAATTGAAGGTACGCTGATCTGTTTTTCACATCAGTCCTAGCTTTGCACCAGTAAATACAGTCCATACATGTTTACAGTGACAAAAACCAGCAAAATGATTTACAGGGTTACAATATCAGGTTTTAGTATGTTAGCCTTTTGATGTTATGGTTTTCTTTGTTGTTTATTGCAGGCTGAACAGGAGACAGATGAAGTGTATGCGCAGATTACTCTGGTTCCAGAAGCAGAGGTAGGATTTTTGGCTACTGTGGTTGATCATAGATGTGATATCTAGATCTCAGGTGTAGATTCGTTTGAGTCAAGAGTGGTGTTGAGCTTGATGATCTGTGTTTAAATGGCAGCAAAACGACCCTTGCAGTGATGTGGGTACTCCCTCTCCGCCGAAGCCAAAAAGGAATGTGCACACCTTCTGCAAGACTCTCACTGCCTCAGACACAAGCACCCATGGGGGCTTCTCCGTTCTCAGGAGGCATGCTGATGAATGTCTTCCACCTCTGGTTTGTTATTTATGCTTGAACCAACGCCTCTGCTTAGGTTTTTAACGAGGGTTTTTAGAAAATAATGCCTATTTTACTTTGGTTTTCCTTTATGTGCAGGACATGTCCCAGCAGCCCCCAACGCAAGAGTTGGCAGCCAAAGATCTACATGGAACAGAATGGCGCTTCCGTCATATTTTTCGAGGTGGGCATCACTTTGTATTTTTTGTCATTCGGTTTTGATGTACCAGAGATTTGAGTCTGTTAAAAGTTTAGAATCCAATTGAGGAGATATGGATTTAATGTATCATCCATTATGTCTTGCGAGGTTTGATGTTTTCTTAGTTGAACCTGATTTGGCGGTTTCTTTTCAACCTGCATGGAGATGATTGGTGACTAATAATATTGGTTACAAATTTCAGGTCAGCCTAGAAGGCATTTGTTAACAACAGGTTGGAGTGTTTTTGTTAGTGCAAAAAGACTAGTTGCAGGAGACGCCTTCATTTTTCTGAGGTTGGTCAATTAGCCAATAATGTGTGTTGTTGATGTCTTTTATGTTAACAAATGCAAAATAGTGGTCAATCCTATATTGAATGATTTCAGATGACTAACATCTTCTGTATTTGCTGATTTCAGGGGTGAAAATTCAGAATTGAGAGTGGGGGTGAGGCGTGTTATGAGACAGCAGAGTAACATGCCATCATCGGTCATATCTAGTCACAGTATGCATCTGGGTGTCATTGCCACTGCATCTCATGCAGTCACAACTCGGACCATGTTTACTGTTTATTATAAGCCAAGGTAGAAAAAGCTAAACTGTTTGTTGCAACTTAACATTCTTTGCTGTGCAATACATGCGTTATTTCAGGTCTTCTGATCACTTTTTCATTATTCTACCATTGAATAGTCATACTCCACACTTCTGCACTTATTATTTGTTGTGCATACCTGTTGTTATTTCTACTTTCATTCTTCTACCACAGAACAGTCATAATCCACATTTTTTCACTTATGTGCTGATGCCCTTACTGTATATGATCTTACTTGTATTCCACTCTCTTCTATATAGGGAATTACAGATATTGCCTTGTTAGAACTCCCCAAGATAACCACTACCTGTTTGTTGAAAGAGAGTTCGGTGCATTATTTTAGGTCCACTGCAGAATCCACACTCCCTCACTCTCTGATCAAGATCTTTCTTGTATGCTATGTTCTTCTATGTAAAGAACAATAGATATTTCTTCTACCCCCAATGACCACAACCTACATGTTTAAAAGAGAGTTGAGTGCATTATAATGGGATGCTTTTTCAGGTGTTGATATCTATGCTCTTCATGTAATGCAGGACAAGTCAATCAGAGTTCATTATTCCTTATGATAAATACATGGAGGCTGTGAATAGCAATCTCTCAGTTGGAATGAGGTTTAAGATGAGGTTCGAGGGTGAGGAGGCCCCAGAAAGGAGGTATTATTATGTTTCAGTAGTCCAAAAGTTACTGGTAGAGTCTTGTCTGATGAAATTCTGGAAAATTTAATAATTGACCTTGCCATCTTAGCCCAAAAACTACCTATAGTCTGATGAAAATCTGGAATATCTAAATATTGACCTTGCAACCTGGTTGTATCATGCAGATTTACTGGCACTATAATTGGAATAGGCGACATTGATCCTGCCAGATGGGCATCTTCAAAGTGGAGATCTCTCAAGGTACTTTTTCATGGCATCTTTTCTGTTCTTGGTGCATTTTAATGGATGTGTGGTTTCTGTACTCATCATATTTTTTGATCACAGGTGCAATGGGATGAAACATCTGCAATTCCACGGCCAGATAGAGTTTCACCTTGGGAAATAGAGCCCTGTGTGGCACCTTCTGCTATAAACCCACAGCCAGTACCCAGGAATAAGAGACCTCGACCAAATGTGTTGCCTTCATCCACAGACTTGTCAATGCTTGGTATACATTTGTATTCATTATGTTATATGCAAGTTGATAAAATTACTGAATGCACTGCAGAACTCTTATCTGATATTCTGGTCTTGTTGTAGGTTCTTGTAAAACATCAGTTGATTCCACCACAGTGCTCCGGTATCCTCGGACAATGCAATGTCAAGACATGAAGACTACTGGAGACGGTGAGGTGGAAAGCATTCAAAAGCCTATATTGTGGGGAGCAAAACTGAATGATGCTAAGTTAGACTGTGGGAGTTTCATCTCTCAAAATTTATCGGCATCAGAAAATTGGATGCTGCTCCATAATAAACTTGAATCTGCATATTCAGATTCTTTTGGTGGTCTCCAAGGAAACGGTGAAGTGCCATTTTCAAATCAGAACGCTGAAAACAGTCACCATGTTAATCTCCCAATGAAGATGTTTCAGGATCAGGAGTCTGGAACATTGGATGCGTCAGCAATAAAACTACGGTTATCAAGTGCTTGGCCAATACCTTTTTCCAGTAGTATGATGAATGAATCAGACTTGAAACTTTCTGTTACTTCTCCCATCTCATCCCAGAAGCACTGTGGAGCTCCAAGGTATGCTGGGATGAATGGGTCCTCACATTGTTCAAACCTTGCAGTGGGAGACTCTCCTGTAAGCTGGTTTATGCCTTATGTGCCTCCATCTGAGATAGAGGGTTCAGAAGAGCCAACCTCGGGGAATGGAAATACAGTTGGTAAAATACAGTCTGCTAATCTGACAGATATGACACAGACTAGCCCCCCTACCTTGCCAAAAGATAAAAGAGTAGATTCTGTCAGTAATTACAAGTTGTTTGGTTTTCATTTAATTGATAATGTTACACCAGATGAGATGACCCCAGCAACAACCATGGCCTGTGTTAGTATGGAGGATTTGCAATCGTGTAATGCTTTGAGAGCAAAACAGGTGCAAATTGCTGAGGCTGACCAGGTGTCAGACCCACCAAAGCTAAGCAAATATGAGCCAACTGCTGTAAGCTGTGATCAGGAGAAATCTCCGCAGAAGTTATCAAAAGAATCTCAAGTCAGACCTCATGGCAACCCTACCAGGAGTTGTACTAAGGTATTTCTATGCTTGGACATATAGATTGCCAGTATTAACAAGTTGGATCCCTGGAAATTCCATTTGGCCTTGAGATATATCTGATTGCTTGACACCACTTGTATATTCATGCAGGTTCAGAAGCACGGAATTGCTCTCGGAAGAGCTGTTGACCTTACTAAGTTTGAAGGTTATGAAGAATTAATTTGTGAACTTGAACGCATGTTCAACATTGAAGGAGAACTAGGGGATCCTAGCAAAGGTTGGCAGGTTGTGTACACGGATAATGAAGGAGACATGATGCTTGTTGGTGATGATCCTTGGCAGTGAGTGTTCACAATAAAATCTGTTTTGCTTTTGTTTGCTTTTTGAGTATTTGATAATGTTAAATTGTTATTTGGTATGATGAGTGATTTCTGATTTTCTAATCAAAGTGTTTTTGTATTAAAACAGGGAGTTCTGTAGCATTGTGCGAAAGATTTTCATTTATACTCGAGAAGAAGTGGAGAAAATGACTCCTCAAAAGCACGCTAAACTTCAAGGATGTTCAGATGAGCAACCTATAACCAGAGAAACATCTAAGCATTCCCTCTCTGATCTTCAGGAATCAAATTTACCTGCTGCCAGTTTAGATGGTTGATGCTGTCAAGAAGATTGTCATCAAGTTTTGCCCTTCTTGATTGATGATTACCATGTAGTATGAAGGGCATGATTCAAGTAGCTTTTTTGTCAGTGGGACTGGCAGGATGGTTAAAAGGAGTTTGTAAGAATGTATGTGGTGTGCTTGCCTGATCTTGACACACTTGGCCTAAGTGCGAAACAAATTTTCTTGGCATTGCAGCCTTGTGATCTGGTCCGGCCATCTTCAAGGAATGTTGTAGTACTGGCTATCCGGTGCAAATAGTTTGTTGTGATAATGGTTATGCATGACCTTATATAGAGGAATGTGTTCCAATACCAATTTTGGATCTCGCATTAGTCGCAACACCAACACCTATGATACTGATGTATGTTAGGAAAGCCTGTATTTTTGAGAAAAATCTTTGAACGTAGGAACAAGATAAAGTGGGAAAGCATTGTACTTCTGTGCTGATCTAAAATATACAGGCTTGGATGTTAAATGCCAGTAATCTGATGGCACAACTTGTGAAAGCAAGGGAACTTTTAAATGTTTCATCTGTAACAAGTTGAAACAGGCCAGTGTAAAATACCGCCATCTATTTTCTCTATAGTAGTTGCCTTTTCTAATTGCCTCGAAGGTAACACTGTTCCTTTGTGCCAAGTGTGTGAGATAGGTAAGCATTCAGCAAAATTAATAGTCAAATGCTAACTGTCTGACTCCAAAGGTTCTTGATGACGAATGGTTGTATTATTCTCTCTATTTGTAAATAATGACGTGTCCAAATGGAATTGTGCTATCATTTTCTACAATATTCGAGAACACAATGGACTTCTACTCGCAGTTGATTTTTGCACAAGTCTTACTTGTCGAGAGTGTGTACTTGGGTATTCGGTTGCATGGGTACACAGCGGTTTAATTTTTGCGAGATACATAAATTGTTCTTCACTCTACAGCATTTTAAATGTTCCTTGCGAAGGAGAATTGAATAAATTTTAATAATTGGTCAATCTTCACTAAGATTTTGGTTTTTGTAATGAAGTAACAGATCAGTAATTTATATCCACCATGCTCCAGTAGCAACTAGGGATATTGTATCAAAATGCATGCTGAGCTTCTGAATGCTTAGCTGTGATTAAGAATGATGGTCTTTAGGTTTGTCGAGAAATTCCTTAGAGACTATGGAACTTGTCATTAGAAATCCTATTTGAGCTCAAAAGATGCACTGAACAAATTTCACTGTTCAGTTCATTCACCTTTTAAAATCACTCTATTAATGTGGGGGAATTACTAACTTACCTACATTTGCACAAGTCCATTCCGGACAACGGGAGAAACCCCGCTGTTTGAAATGTACCAGTGTGCAGGCTGTGGATAATCAAGCTACACATACAGATTTGTACAAATGATTTTATAATTCTCTATGTAAATAATGGAATTTTGCTATATCCTCTTCTACAATGTACGAGAACAGATTGGACTTGCACACCAGATGATTCCACTTTCAGTTGTTTTTTACATGTCAAGTCTTATTATTTGTCAGGAGTGTGTTTCGAGGCATTCGGTTGCATATGGGTACACATAAATGTTCCTAGTTAAGGAGACTTTAATGTATTTTAATAACTGGTCAATCTTTAGAGTAGATGTGGTTTCTGTAACATGAAGTACTAGATCAGTTGTTCATATGAATAGCAACTAGGGATTTTGTAGAATTGCATATTGAGCTTCCGAATGTTTTAATTGACATGGTCTTTAGATTTGGTTAGAAATTGCCTGGAGACTAAAGAATTTGCTATTAAATCCCCATCTTGATGAGCTCAAGAGGTACAAAGTTTACTTGTTCATATCATTCACCTTCTAATATCACGTATGTAATGCGAAGACGTCGCTAACTTTATTTCATTTGCACAGCTCAGGATAACTGGCAAAACAAGGGAAGACTTTTGGAGAATGCCCACTGTCCGAAATGGCTGCATATACTGATGTTTACAATGGTTGGTTGTATATGGGTAGTGTGTGCAGCACTTCAGAAATTATTCCGAGCTGTGCAGCATTTCAAATATTCCTGGTGAATGAAGGAGATAACGGCAAAAGAAAATCTCATCCGTAAATCTTATATTTTTTGTTCAAATCACAAAGTTGAGGCCATGGACACCACCTATCACTTGAGAATATATTGCAATAATTGGTCAATCGTCATTGGGGGTGCTTTCTGCAATGAAGTAATATGAGATCAGTCAGAAGATCTCACGTAACTATGCTTAAAAGTAGTTACAAATTTCACTGGTAAAGGACGATTCACTTATTAAAATCACTTGCAGAAATGCGGGGGTGTTGATACTCTCTTACATTTACAGGAAAGCCCGTTTTGGATAACGGGAAAACAAGAGGATAGTTTCGGAGAATGCCTCTATATCTGAAATGTACTTGAAGGTTTTGTGAATAATTTAGCTACTTATGATGTAACGTTGTTTTTTATATATTTTTAAAAGAAATTCTTCCAATATCTTTTCAAATATATGAAAATGTGTATTTAAGCTTTTTCCTTCTGGGGCATCTACCACCGGTTATAGCCACGACCTAAATATATGAAAATGTGTTTTAAGCTTTTTCCTTTTGGGGTATCCACTGGTTATAGCCACTACCGTATTATGGAAATGCTCCAGCCTCCACCTACAGAATTGCATCTCATGTGATATGTACTGTGTAAGCTTTAAAGAGAAGGTCAAAAAGTGTGCCAATTTTGGTTTCGCTGTTCGCTGTCTTGTCTGATTGTTCTGATAACATTGCAGGCTCTGAACGGGATTTTTATGTTTAACCCTCGAGCCCAGTTGTTTTTGGGTTTCACTGTCTGCTCTGGTTGATCTGATTCTCTGATTGATCTGATATGATATATTGCAGGCTTTGAACGGGATGTTTGACCACTGAGCCCAATATATATTTATACTTGTTTGGAAGCACCAAATAAAACTCAAACCTGGTTATGGACTTTAGTCTGTCTGAAGACTGAGATGCCATTGTGTGATTGATCTGATCGAAAGTGGGTTATTAAATGATCAATAAAATATACCATGGCCTATTGCCAATTGGTGGATTGTGTGAATGATCTGATCGCAAGTGGGTTATTAAATTATCAATAAAATATACTATGGCTCACTGCCAATTGGGCGAGGGACCTGAGCGGCCGGGGAATGAGGTGTACCTGCCAGAAATTATTCCAGATTTGGAGAATTTTCGTCACGTTACATGACAAGACCTCTTCAATTTTTGGGAACGGGAGGATATGTGTGGTGTTCACTGGCTTGTCATGTGCATTGCATTTGATTGATTGACAGAATCAGTGTTTGGAGTTCACATGACTCACAAGATCTTAAAAGTACATGGTATGGCAAAAAGAGGTATATGGTGTTGTTTTGTACAAACATGCAGGACAAAATATGTTGTTGTATAAATAAATGTAGAGTACACATGTAATATCACATATTAAATTGGGATGCATGCCAAGTGTGTTTTGTCTTTTGACCGGTCTGATTTTGTTAATAAGCCCAACTGTCCAGAGGCAAGTAGGCATGGGCCTAGGCCTAGGCCTAAGCTACCAAAGAAAAATTATATCAGCGTAACTATATTCAGGCCACCCACTTCTCAATTTACATCGAGATCCGAGTTTGTAGTATTCATTTTATATCTTTGAGGAATCGAGCAGTGTAGAAAGGCATGGCATCATGGAAGATGATGATCATAAAATATGAATATATTATATATTTAGTAATGTTGGCATGTTGCTGGCACATGGCCAAACCATCTAATTCATCCTACCGACATTTGATGAGTTAGGTGTTGCCTTTTTCTTCTTTCTGTATTTTATTTGGGTTACATAGAGGTCGCAAAATTTCCTCCTGCCAGGCTGCATTTATGCAGTAAATGATTAGTTTAAAGGAGAAGAGTTGGTATGACATCCGTTCCACTGGTAAATGCTGACTTTTAATGCTTGGGTGCAAAGGAACCAAATTTATTTTTATTGTTCATATACCGATGTTGGACTTTTATCGTTGAAAACCACATAGATAGATATATTGAAATGTAAATGTTCACAGCGACAGGGACTCGAAATCTGAAACCTCTTACCACATGAATATGGATTCTTAATCCCTTGTGGGATTCGAGCACTTGTTCACATTGATCAGGGTGTTAGAGCAAGTTATGGGGCAAATCCAAATTGATCATCGATTAGTCAAGTTGATCGCCGAATTTGGTGAAGTAGCGTAACAAACCTCGAAAGCATAAAACGTGTATTCAAGGAATCGTTGTGGAGAGGATGATTAACGAGATCCAGTCAGATATGATCGCTAAACTATTTAATAAAGTGAGATTACATTTTGTTCAGACTGATTTGAGTTTTTTACAATGAAAACTTTAAGCAGTCTGAGAAATCAATGCCTTGTATTCTGATAGCTCCATATTTGTACACTGTAGGCTTAGGTTGTGGAGTGAAAGTGGGCTGAAGCGTTAGATGTTTGTGTTATGCTTTACGACTTAAAATTTTAGATTTTAGAATTTTTTTTGGAAGGTGGCAAAAGTTGTCATAATTTAGTTGCTAAAAGTAACCAGTAACCATAACAATAAAGATACTCTTTGGCTCTTTTGAGTTGGAAACCTATTTCCTTATGTGAGGAAGATGAGCTTTTCATCACTCCTAACCAGTTTTAGATCTTTCAAAGCCAAAAGGTCTACTCTTGGTTTTTTTTGGTTGTAAGATTATTTCTCTATGTTTGATGAAGACAAGCTTTTCATCAACTAGAACTAATTTTAGATCTTCCAACCATATATATTTATCTCAATTGGATTAACCATTAGATCAAATCCAAGGTCCACATCTCCAACAGCATTAAATAATATACATTCTTGCAGGGTGCATCTCCAACAGCATTAAATAATATACATTCTTGCAGGGTGCATATTGAATGCCCAGTTACAACATAACCTCGTGCATTGATACAACTACAATAACTTATTGATTTTCGATTACCAATATTACCTTTTCTTGGGTTAGTCGTGATTTTTTTTTCAAATAAAAGATTGCCATTTCCATTTGACTAGAAAAACTACACTCGAATGTGGTGTGGCACTTCCATATTAAAAGAGAACAGTTTTACCGTCTCTATCAAAGCAAACTCCAGAGACATATTTAGCTACGTAATTATGTAATCTCACATCAGCAAAAATGTCGGTCCCAACTGTCTTTTGTTTGTTGGACCTATACGTTTTTAAGCTAATTTATGTCCATATCATCTGTGAAAAAGCAAAAGCCAACATCACAGCTTTTTAAGCCCTACTTTATTGCCAGAAAAAGGTTTCATCAAGCCTCTGAGATCATGAGCATTGACATCATCATCTGTAAATGGATTCAAATGACAGATATTGATTCATCTCGGCACTCTTCACATGCCACTTTTCGCTTTGATATCTTGCTGTTAAAGGAGCATCTGCCTCCATAATTTGTTCTCTAAAGAAAATTGATTTCAACAAGATCTTTTCTTTTGATTCAGTCCCTAAAATCCTTAGATGAAGGTTAAATAGTGGCCTATTCCATTCATCCACTTCATCATCGGCTTTACATTTTTCTGCATGTGGATCTTCGAATATATCTTAATGTTGTTAATTCTGCAAAATTTTGGACATAAAATATTACCAGCTCTACTTATGTTTTGAGGGCCTTGACTTGCCACATTGAAAAACCCCCAATCTGAGCTTTAATGATAATCAAATTCACCAACGGCCTCTCTTCCTTCTCTATCACTGGTACCTTGAAAGCCACGGCCATGGATATGATTTGGCGGGCAGCTTGAAATGAAGGAATACCTTTTGGTGAATACCTTTTGGTGAATAACTCTCTCCTCATCCAACCTTTCAAGGATTTCTTAACAAAATCTCCAACCCATCCTTCCTTCACACTTGTGATATACTTCACCTTTGACCATAGCATTATAGTGTAGGAGCATTTAATGAGCAATAATAATTGTTTCAAGATTTTTCTACGTTGGTTTTTCTTTGAATAACTTTCCATGTTAAAACCTTGTTCATAATTTTTTAAACACATAAATTTTGTTTTCTTTAAAGACTTTATATTCTCTTACACCAAACTCTATCAAGGGCAGAGAAGCTTGTTTGATAACCCAATTTCACTAATTAAAAAAATTAACTTTCCTTTATAACCCAATTTCACTAATTAAAAGTTCAAAAGTTTTATTATTTGACCAAACCAGTGTCTTCTTTTTCCCTCATTCTAACATCATTTTTCACAAGTTATCCACATGTGCATTCTTCTAGGTCATTGCATCTTCCCTTTAATCCCACTCTATCTACCCTCATCCACCCTTGTGGCAATATATTTGTGGTCTCTTGATTTTCTATCTGATTAAGAGTATATATATATCTAGCTGAACATATTGTCTCACACTAGTAGGAAACCTATGTTAATTTATGCTCCCAATCTAGGGATCAAGTGACCAACCAAAGCTTGCTCACGCCTCCGAATGTTCTAGACCAACCGATTACCTATCATCAAGAAAGATTGTACTAAATCTTCTAGTGGGTGGACACATTTTTTGTTGTCTTCTTACTTTTGATCCAATGCATTTTTGTTCCCTTTTTACATATTTTTGAACCATGATTTCTTTCCATAGGTGATTACTCCACAAACTTTTGGTTGCCAATGATTTTTTGAAGAAGTGTATGTTCTTTAGGTCCCATCCGCCCCCTTCTTTAGCATAGTTGTTGACTTGAACTATTGTTCCTTCTTTATGTATTTCATGGGTGACTACTCTTTGTAAGCTTTGGGTTGCCAACACGTTTTAGTAGAAGTGTATGCTCTCTAGGCCCCACCCATCTCGTAAGTTTTGCTTAGTTATCAACTTCCATTTATCCAATGTAATTCCCTCTGTTCATTTTTCCCCATCCACAAAGACATAAATACCTTCTTCCTAATCTTGTATAGAATTCCTTTGGAATATATGCCAGAACATGCATTTCATTGACATGCTAGAATACCTAGTTTTAAGAACAACAAAAATCATTGATATTAGAGATTCCATTATACATTTCACCATAGGAAGCAAAAACACACACGGATAAGTAACAACTTGATATATATGATTTTTTGACGTGCCATATGCCTTGGATAGATCTATCTGTCGGAATATTATCACCATCATTTTTTTATATTTGCATGCATGCATGCAATCTGCATGCATCCAGTCATCATTTTGGTGGTCTCCTCAGCACCCGGAGCCTATTTTTAGCTCCCTAGAGCTTGTCTTTAGCCTTCGGTAGCCCTCCTACCTACCTGATGCGCCATGTTTTCCTCACCTGGGTGACATATGTGCCTTATCTCACCTACTAGGAGTTTAACAGTCAGTTAGAGCATTGATTGATCAGTTCTTCCATTTATTGCTCATCCTAACTGCCTATAGCTCCCAATTATCTATTTCTGGAGTGCCACTTGACCTTCTGACAGCCTCATGTGCCCTCCTTGGAGTCTCCATCCCTTGATTTGTGCCCACATGGTTCAGTTAGACTCATTTGATTGACTATTGACCATTTATGATTGCTACTACTGATTGGATGATGTCTCCAATGTTATCCAAGCTACACACAGAGGTGAATTCAAATGACCTTTAGCTTATTCCAATTCACTTGAAAATTATTATTTTGTATTCAGTTTTCACAGTGCCAGCTCACAGTTGATGTATGATTATACTACTATTCTCCATTTTCTGTGTTCATGAGTGATTATTGATTTAGTCTTTTCTTCTTCTTTTCTCTGCTATTTTGAGTGAGATTAGTGAGATTTGTTGTAGTTGTGAGATCTCCCTGCAGATTATCACATGGTATTAGAATTGACAGCAGCTATTCTAATTGTAGCAATAGTAGTTGCAACAATTCCTTGAGCACCAGAAGCCTCTGAGTTTCCACAACAAATCCTGGTGCTATTTCCTTGAATTCACTGGAGCAATCCAGTGAGGTCTAGCCAGGTGTGAAGGACTTAGTCACATGTGCTCAGTGTCCTAAGGCAGTGTTCAATTCAAATTGCAACAAATCTCCATTTCATAATTCTCATTTGTTTTTTAGGACTATCCACTCTTCAACTTTGAATTTTGCAGTATCATGGATCTCAAATTTAATTCATTCAACTACTTCGAATGGAAGGCCAAAATGGACATCTTCTTGAAGTCGAAGAGCCTTTCCAGAGTAGTGAATGGCTCTGCAGTTGAGCCCACTGGTGCAGTATAGAAATCCAAGTACTTAGACAAGCTTGATGAAGCAGTAGGACTGCTGCTACTTAGCATTTCTGAAGAGCTACACTTTCATGTTATTGACCTGAAGACTCCAAAGGAGGTTTGGGACAAGCTCGAATCTCTTCTTGGCCAGAAGGAGGACTTGAAGGGTCATAAGTTAGAAAATGAGCTCATCTCCTTGAGCCCAAGCAGTTTTGAAACTATCACTGAGTTTCTCAACAAATTCAAGAACTTGATTTCACAATTGAAGAGGTATGGGATTGAGAAGGAAGAAAAACAACTCATCCTTGCCATCATGTCGAAGCTAGGCCTTGATTATTCAGTGTTTGTTTCGACCTTCCAGTTAGCAAAGTTGTCCATTCCAAAATGGAAATTCCCTTCGTTTGCAGACTTCATCCAATCTCTCACACTTGAGGAGGAGAAGCTAGTACACATGGGAGTGATTAAAGCCAAGTTGGATTCAACTCTTGCGGCCACTGAGATGGGAAGAGCGAATGGAAAAGGAAAACAAAAAAATTCTGATAGGAAGTCAAATGACGAAAAGCAGAAGGAGGCTCCAAACCAGTTAGATGGAGCTTCGAATCCTAAGAAGGACGAGACATCTCAAAAGGGAAAATCCAAGTGCACATACTATAATCGAGGATATCACCTTGAGAGCTCATGTATGAAGAAGACCATAGATCTCATGGCTTCAGTTCTTGAAAAAAATAATCTTCCAGTACCTGCATGTGCTAGAAAGAAAGAGAGTGAACCATTTGGATCTGAGGACAAAGAGAGATGCCATGCTCTCATGGCAGGAGCATTATCACATTCCTCCTTCATCATAGATTCTGGAGCATCAAGACACATGTCTTCCTCCAAGGATCTCTTCACTGGTTTCGAAGCTACTATTGGACCATCCATCATGCTGGGGAATGATTCTGGGGTCTCTTCTAAAGGGATAGGAAGAATCAAACTTGATCATGGGTACTTCTCCGATGTACTCTATGTCCCCACTCACTGCTAATCTACTTTTCGTATATCAGATGACCCACACTGGAGAGCCCAAAAGGGTGATCTTCTCTCCTAATGAGGTCGAAATTCAAGACATGGTATCAGGATCTACCATTGCAAAAGGAGTTGCAAATCATAAGTCGAAACTGTATGAGTTCTCACACTTCTTACCTCTCTCAAAGCAATCTGCTCTTCACACTCATGCCATTGAAGAGAGTAGATTTTGGCATGAAATATTTGGGCATCTTAATTCTCAATACTTGCAAGACATGCATACAAAAGAGATGGTTGAAGGGCTGCCCAAGATCAAGTTTGCCAAGGGAAACTGTCATGGTTGTTTGATGGGCAAGCATCCTGAAAAGAAATTTGAGAAGGGGAAGGCAAGGTGAGCCTCTCATCCTCTAGATCTCATTCATAGTGATGTTGCAGTGCCATTTCTAGATCTATCTCTAAACAAAGAAAGGTATATACTCACCTTTATTGATGATTATTCTAGATTTACATGGGTATACTTTCTTATATTGAAGTTAGAAGTATTTGGATTCTTTAAGTTTTTCAAGTCTTCTGCAGAGAAGTTTTCAGATAGAAGGATCAAAGCCATTCACACTAATAATGGAGGAGAGTACATCAAGGGTGATTTTCAAACCTTTTGTGCTGAAGAAGGCATTGAGATGCAACATACTATTCCCTGTACACCACAACATAATGGTGTTGTTGAAAGGAAGAACAAAACATTGAAAGAAATGGCCACTTGCATGCTAAAGTCGAAAGGGTTTTTCTCTAGTCTTTGGGAAAAAGCCATTAACTGTGCCTCCTATCTTCAGAACAGAGTTCCTCACAAAGGACTCAAAGACATGACTCCTTTCGAAGCATGGACGGGATACAAACCTGATGTGTCTCATCTTTGAGTGTTTGGATCTAGAGCATGGGCAAGGATTCCAACTGAGAAAAGGAGATCCCTAGATCCACAAAGCATAGAGTGCATTATGGTGGGCTATGCATTGGATGCAAAGGCCTACAAGTTGCTTGATCCCTCTATTATGACTACATTTCTTGATAGGAGTGTACAGTTTGAAGAATGGCCTCTTCATGACTTGCCTACCAAACCTCCATTACTTGATGAGCTCCAAGAGAGCGAACCTTCATCACATGATAGTTCAGATTTAGAGTATGAGAGTGATGATGATGAAGAGCGAATGCTAGATCCAGATCCACAAGAACCTAAATATCTAGCAACTGATTCAGAAGATGAGCGAATGGGAGATCCAGTTTTACAAGAACCTGATGATCCTCCTCTTCCAAGATGGGAAGCCACTACTTTTAGATCTGCTGGAGATCTTGTTGGTGATCCAACTGATCAACGAAGAACCAAATCAAATTATCAAAATGGAAGGTTTCATCCTTCTCACATTACTGATCCATTTCAGATCGATCGATCCTTCTTTGGAAAAGAAGGACACTTGCCTCCTTCCGGGGTGGGTGATGACATGCTACATTGGCATCCTTTAGTCTATTTTGAGGGAGGGCTTTCTTCCCACTGGGTTTTCCCTCTTTCCTCATTTATTTTACTTAGATTGATGTACAGGGTGAACTTTGCTCTCAGTCACTAGGGCCCTACCATTTAGTTTCTTTCGTTATTTCCTCACAATAGAGCTTGAGAGGGAGTGTTGGATTATTATCACCATCATTTTTTATATTTGCATGCATGAATGCAATTTACATGTATCCAGTCATCATACATGAATCTGCATGCATCCAGTTATCATGCATGAATATGCATGCATCCAGTCATCATTTTGGTGGTTTCCCCAACACCTGGATGTTAGAAAAACAGGATCGCAGAGCAATGACAATAAACAGAAATGCAAATATAATCACACACACATTACAAGAGAGACACAGATATATCGTGGTTCACCCAACTTGGGCTACGTCCACATTGAAGTTTTCAGTCCTATTTATTATTCCGTCTAGCAAAGTGAAGTGATACAACCTGCAGCACAACCGCTGCACTTCCTCTTCACTGTCTCACAGTCTCTCTTTCTGATCTCAGAAATATTTACAATGCATAAAACTTAATACATCAACATTAGCCATATTACAATGTCTTTCTTTTATAAGGGAGATACAATGGGAAAATACCACGGGTTACCTAAAAACCATGGGCCTGAGAACTGGTGGCGAAAACAGCCCCAAATATTTTCCTTGGGGGCTACGCCCCCGAACCCCCATTTTCTCGGGGGCGTTGCCCCTGAACCCCCTTCTCGGGGGCTCTTCCCCCGAACCCCCGTAACTTGGGGGCGTTGCCCCCAAATCCCCTTTTTCGGGGGCGCTGGCTCCCGCATCCCCCAGTTGGGGGAGTGGACACTTCCCCGGACCCCCTAGGGTCGTGCCGGATCATAACCAAACCTGGGGTACGGAAACGGATGAATAATAATATCTATGAATCTGGAGATCAGGCTCCACAACCAACACTGGAGCCTATTTTCAGCTCCCTAGAGCCTGTCTTTAGCCCTCAGTAGCCCTCCTACCTCCCTGATGCGCCTTGTTTTCCTCACCTGGGTGACATATGTGCCTTATCTCACCTACCAGGAGTTTAACAGTCAGTTAGAGCATTGATTGATCAGTTCTTCCATTTATTGCTCATCCTAACTGCCTGTAGCTCCCAGTTATCTATTTTTGGAGTGCCACTTGACCTTCTGACAACCTCGTGCGCTCTCCTTGGAGTCTCCATCTCCTGATTTGTGCCCACATGGTTCTGTTAGAATCATTTAGACTCATTTGACTCACTATTGACCATTTATGACTGCTACTACTGATTGGATGATGTCTCCAATGTTATCCAAGCTACACAGAGGAGAATTTGAATGACCTTTAGCTTATTCGAATTCACTTGACAATTATTATTTTGTATTCATTTTTCACAGTGCCAGCTCATAGCTAATATATGATTATACTGCTATTCTCCATTTTCTTTGTTCATGAGTGATTATTGATTCAGTCTTTTCTTCTTCTTCTCTCTGCTATTCTGAGTGAGATTAGTGAGATTTGTTGTAGCTGTGAGATCTCCCTGCAGATTATCACACTATCTTCATTACTATTGTTGGAAACTTTTTAGACTTGATGGTGCATAATGTTTCTTGCTCCACCAATTGCATCATGGATCTTCTCTCCTGGAAAGAATCCAAATTTTCTCTATGATATAGCCTTTGAAAAAATCTTTTTGATTCTCAGTGACAATATCTTAGTGAAAATTTTAATTATAGTGGCACAATAATATTGGCCTAAACTCGTCATAGCTTTCAGGAATATCGTTTTTAGAGATTAAATCTAGAAACATGTCATTAGAGGCTCCAAGTAATTTCCTCGAGCTCCTAACCTCCTCAATAACCCCTAAGAGATCCTTTCCAAGGATTTATAGAACCCTAGGTAAAATTGCACTAGCTAATAGTCTAGCCCAAGGCCTTCATCTCTTTTGAAAATCCCACTAGTTTTCTAATCATACATTGATGCTACCTTGTATTTAACATCCTTTAGTTATGTGTTTGTGACTTTGAAATATTGTGAAGCCTATGCTGCTACTACTCTTTTAACCTTCTTCAAGGTTTATGCAAATTGGAAACTTATTGCCCCTTGATGAAGCATCATACTCCAACCATTCCCACGTTACAATTTTGGTACATTCTTCATCATTTAGCCATTTTGGATGAATTTGAAAGATGTTGGCTTTCAATTTTTTTCTTTTAATTGAAAGAATGATTGGTAGGTGGTCCAATCCACCTCTTACTTCCACCCACGTTTTAATTCTTTCAACTTCTATTAACAAATTTTCTAAAACTAGGGACATCCAGTCTCTTGGACACACCTACTTTTTTCATCCTGTTGTTCCTCCAGGTAGGAAATTTCTTGATGGGTTCCATACTATTAGGCCTAACTCCTCAATATTATACTTGAAGTAGTCAACAAATCTATCTTCCATTGCACTGACTTCCAAAACCTCATAACTACTTCAAGATAAAATTTAGTCTTCCCCTATAATAACCTCTCTTGTGTTATGATTCCTTGAGAGAAAATATCATCTTAGAAAAGCTTTTTGTCATTGTACAACCCATAACAATTTATCACATACTCCACGATATTTTGGATTTTTTATCGCGTTATAAATTTGAAGCTAATGTTTTGAGTAGAAACCCTGCTCATCTTCAGGGAAGCAAAACTTAATAAAAAAATTACAAAGAAAACATAATGAGAAATAATTACGAAGAAAACATAATGAAAATTTATGTTTTCTTTGTAATCCTTTTATTAAGTTCCGCTTCTCTAAAGATGAGCATGGTTTTTGCTTGAAACATCGGTTTCAAATTTATACTGCCGTAAAAACTCCAAAAGATCATGGAGTATTTAGACAACTACAAAAGCCTGAATAATCTAATTCATCACATCTTAGAATTTTTTTTTGTCATTGTACAACCCATAACAATTTATCATACAAATTCTTTGACCTAATTCTTGAACCATAAACTTTGTGCAAATCTTTGTTGTAAGAAAATATGAATTCAATAATTGAATATGATTTTTCCAACTAGTGATTAAACTGCCTAAACCCTCGATTAACAGCTAGGGTAGGAATTTCCAATTTTTAATAAGGCATTTTTTTTAAAAATCTTTTTCCCTCCCCCCATCGTTTCTTGTAAGAAACTAACCTTTGGCATGTGTACCTCCGCTAATCTAACCTTTGAGCTACTATTTTTGAGGTGTTGCTCAATCCTATAATATTTAGGGATAAAATAATCATTGGTTAATCCTAATATGGGGTTTTGTCTTGTGCTAAGGATCCTTTTTAAGGATTTTTGTTTCCCAAGCCAACAATTTGCCTCCTAAAGGATAAATTACTAAGTTAGGAGCTTAGTAATCATCCAATGCCAGTGATGAGCCTTGAGGGTGGATGTGGGTAAAATCTACTATTTTGTGCTAGAAAAAGCATCTTGCACTTGCTATTTTTGGATGAATGACTAAGGAAAAGGCTCTAAAGCCTCAATCACTAGGTTGAGAGGTCAACATGCTTCTAAAACCAACAATTTGGTCTCTTTGTATGCTAAACTTAGTGAGTTTCCTAGAAAAAGCAAATCACTGACTCATCTAGTAGTTTTCCTTTTGAAGTGAGTGAATAGACTCTCTTGTCACCATAACTCAATGATTTGCTTTATAGAGGCAATGAGGCAAATATCTCACCTTAACAAGTAAGAAACCTTATGAATGGAGTGATTGGATTCTTAGCTCCTCAACCCAACAATTTGTCTGTTTCTTCAACTTAGGAAAGATTTTTTTCCAACATAACTCCCACTTTAGCTTGGCATGCAAAGTGATTCATCTTCTTAAGGCCATACACTATCCATTTCTTCTTCATTTTTCCTTGCATTCATTCAATCTACCTCTTTTTTCTCGGTGGTTGCTATTCATTTTCCATTGGTTTTGTAGGTTTGGAGCTCTCCAGAGACATCTAGTGAACAAGTAGGTGTTTTCTTTAGTGAAAGAGTGGCACAAAATGCCTCATGTGAAATTGACTATGCCACCCACTAAAAAATGATTTACAACCTCATTCGGTGCGTTTGGGCTCCTGGTGCAACGTTGTGGGGTTTTTATGGCTGCTTGTTAATTTGCAACTTCACATTAACTTGTTCCACCCCCTATCTAAGCATTCCCATCCTTAGAGAAAAGGCACTAAACTCTTGGCTTCTCGAAGTATGATCCTCTTCCAAAAAATCAATTTTCCATCAACACTTGAGAAGTGCCAAATAGTATTGGGATTGTTGGCAAAGAGGATTCACTATTTTTTTGAGTGTTGAGCATTATCGGGCAAGATGAAGCATCATCTTTGGTATTGGCTAGCTTCTCTTTATTCACATTCATTTCAGGCTTGGCCCAATCTTCTTTTCACATCTTCCAATGCTCTACTTTTATTGACAAGGTTAAAGAAATCCCCTATTGCTTTATGCTTCAATGCTTGATCAGTGATTGTTTGTGCTTGCCAATGAAGATTGACCAATTATTGCAATATATTCAATTGATAGGGTTAATGGCCTCAAATTTAAGATGCAAAAAAATAGGACGAGGTTGATTATGAGAATTGCCCCCTCCAAATACAATTTATTTTATTTTATTTTATTTAAATTTTCGAACAAGTTTTAAAATGTTAATATGAAAGATAGGGAGTGCTACTAGTAGCATCCCCTTTTGATTAAGGGGTCTTTTTTTGATAATATTTTATTATTCTTTTATAAATTTTATCGAAATGGTATCGATTGTTAAGGCTATGATTTCAAACAAGTTGTAATTTTAACCTCAAAAAAAATGAGGTGATAGTGGGAGCACCACTTTTCGATTCAAGGATAAATTTTAAGGTTTTTGTATGAAACTTTATGAGGAATTAAGTCCATGGTCCCAAAAATTGTAATTTTAACCTAAAAAAAGGTGTTCTTCTGGTAGAACCACTTTTTGACTTAAGAGTAAAAAAACTACTAAATGTGACCTCTAAAAAATAGAACTCTAGAGAGTTCTCATCAAGTTTGTAACTATGTTTTTTTTATTCAATGATTAATTTTGACATTTTTTGACCCAAAATATGGTCTTTTAGGGACAAAGTTCTTGTTTTGAAGTCACAATTCTTTTCAAGCCAGTAACTATGATAATACCCAAATAAGCATAAAAAATCCCAACTTAATAATGCAAAACCTAAATAAAGTAAAAGGTTAAGTGAATGAGAAGCCTCTTTAATGGGAAACCTCCTATGTATGTTGCGGTCCATGGAAGAAAGTGTAATGATGGAGGAAAATACTTTTGATACAGACCTTTGAATCCACAATTCCTAGTCAAAATGTGTGGCACACTTCCTTTGTATAGAATGCTTCATCCAATGGCTAGTCTAATGTTCATCTGCGCCTTGAGTTCGTTTCATTGCCTATTTATACCATTCCTCTTCTCTTTGTAAACCCTCTTGAACTCTTCAATTCCTTTTCTTTTATCTAATATATTTCATAAGAACACTACCAGATTAGCAGTAAACCTTGATCTAGCAGGATTCTACTCCTCTTCAACACACTTGAACTTGTTTCTCCTGTCATCTCCAACACCTCTACGTGGATCTCTTTTTGTTGGATTGATTTATTTCTTACATGCATGATGTCTTGTCCTAGGGAATCTCCATTAGCTTTGTACATGCACATAGTCATGGACGATTCAACTGTTCTACCTCTAAGGGGATTCCAAAACAACTATGGCAAGGAGGTATTACCTTTTTGAGGAAACATTGGGTCACCATACAACACTTCAATCTTTCATTACTTTATATGGAATATCTAGGGTGTTTTATTGCCTTATAATGGAGGTCAGGGTCAAATTTGTTTTGTGGGAAGGTGTAGTAGCATGTGTAGGTCCATTCAAGTGGAGTAAAGTGAATCTCTCGGAGGCCTAAGGCATTTATCATCTTCAACCCAAGAAACTTCAACACCTACAATTGAATTTTTTTTTCTGATTTCCATCCTTCATTCTCATCTCTCTTTTATCTTCAATAATTAGGTTAATTAGCTCACCAAAAGAGATTGGCATATCAACCTTATTTAGTTTTCTTTCCTTTATCATTTTTTTTGTTGTTTCCTATTTCTTGCAAATTCTAATGTAAATTACATTAATCAATCTACATCCCTCATTCTCATAATCGACCCTAAAACCCTAATTAACCTAATTCCCTTCTTTCATTCTCTTTTATTTTTATCTTCCTCTCTCATAGAGTTTCTTGATTTAACCATAAAACTAGGGGTGATTCCACTCTATCCTTCCTCCTTGTGGTAGCATGGTGCCTCACTTTATCCATCACACTACATTTTGGTGACTCCACTAGTTGGGAGTTCTTGTTAATCCTTCACTTTCTCAAGTGAAGGATCTCTTTTTCTTCCTCTTCATAAGCCCTTGTAATGAAGGAGGAGTTTCTATTTCCTAAACCCCTCCTCCAAAAGCCTACCATGTCCTTTGACTTATCTAACCTTCTTGGTCTTTCCAAATGGGTGGCAAATCCTACTTCCCCTTTTTACATCTAGGTCCAATGAAATGACACTAGGAATGAATGAATATGGATTTTTTATTATCATTTATCTTCCCTTATTCTCATACCTCTTTAATATTCATGGAAGCATCTTCATCGACCTCTCTCTTACTCACATATCTTATTGGTTTTAACAAATTAGAGAGGAATCATGTGGCTACTCAACTCTTGACATCACCCCTGAATCTACGATTGTGTTCTCTCTCATCATTGTTCTTGACCATAACCTTGGGTATAACCTCCTTCTTGGTCTAGCATTGCTTGATGCCATGATGGACATCCCGTGGAAGAAGTACTCTTCCACCATGAAGGATAACCTTAATCTATGAAGTGAGAAATACTTCCATTCTCTTTCCCTAATGGAAGTTGTTGTTACCTTTTTCAACCTCCCCTTCAAATCTACCTATAACATATATTATGTCTCCTAGTCCGGAGCAATGTCAGTAACAATTTGGACCTCCTAAATTCTCTCCTATTCTAATCCAATCCACCTTGTCTCTATAAATGTTGAAAAGTGGTGCAAGTATCATAAGCACACGATCCATAATACAAGAGATTGTTGTGCTCTCAAAAGAGAAAATGCCCGTCATGTTCATTGTTTGCTTCTTATTTGACACCCTCTTCCCTTACCTACTGATCCAAATTTTGTTGTCACACAACCACCTCATGTACCCTATCGTCCTTTGACTCCTTTTTACTTGAAACCTTTTCCCTTTTAATCCACACCTTTTGCAAAAGGTTTCTTGTGATCATTATTCATCCCTAGACTATCCCCATTGCCCTTAACCTCTTATGTTCCTTCCTCCCATCTCTCTTCTTTCCTTTGAATTTGATTATCGTTCTTCCTCCCCTCCTTCTTATTGGTCTCCCCCGTTTTGGATGACCTCACCTACAACTCCATGTTTTTCTCTATATCTCTCCTTTTCACATCTTACCAAGCTTTGACCTCAGTTGGCACCCTTCCTTTCCCTTTCT
The DNA here is from genome assembly GCA_027924585.1 of Larix kaempferi. Classification (NCBI taxonomy): domain Eukaryota; kingdom Viridiplantae; phylum Streptophyta; class Pinopsida; order Pinales; family Pinaceae; genus Larix; species Larix kaempferi. The sequence continues at coordinate 13,107,129 of BSBM01000017.1, read as the reverse complement.
TTTTTTGAGGTAGGCGCCTCCTCTTCCTTTTCCTCCTTTGGTTTTCTCCATGTGTCACTTCTCTCCCTTGCTCCAAACATGGAAGATTTTATTCCTTCTCTCTCTTTCCTTGATGCATTCAAGGAAGAAGTCCTTTCTCTACCTTCCTATCTTCTTGTACCCTTCCTTTCTTCCTATAATTTATCCTCCTTACCCCTATGATTCCCAAGATACTTGGCGCAAGACATGCCTCTATCCCTAGTCTTTCATTGGTAGCTCAGGATATTTTGTAGCTATATTAGCCTAGAATGTTCCATATTGAATATGGATTACAGATTTGAATGAAGCATCATATCAACATAAGACCTTTATGGGGTGAAATTAAGAATTTTTCCATTAGTATTAGCCACTTTCTATTACCAACTTCCTCTTTTCTCCTACACTCATCTTCTCTTCTTTTTCTCCTCTCCGCTCTTGGTTTCCTCGTTAGAGATTGGATCCCTCTAGGTCATTGTATTAGGTGGGGCCCAACTCAAGGCAAATTATTCCTACATAGGAGTAATCGCAATGTTCTTTCCTCCTCCTCTCTTCCCTTGGATGTTAGTCTTGGTTGTCACATCTAGTAGATTGCGGTTGTGGGGTTGCTTCCTCAATCAATTCTTCAACATCTTTCATCTCTCACTTCTTTCATTCGTTAGTTTTGTCCTAGAATTTCCACCTCTCACCTCTTTCCTTTGTTGGTTTTTCCCTAGAGTTGCAACCTCTTTCCTTCTCTAGTTTTGCCTTGCATTTATGCCTCTCACCTCTAGACTTCACTAGCTCTTCCCCAACATCTCTACTTCTTGCCTCTTATATTCTCTAATGCTTGACTAGAGTTACCACTTCCTTCCTTCTGCTCTCTTAGCTTTCACTTGCTTCCTATCCTTCATAGGGAGTTGATGTTTCCTTTGCCCCCACTTGTGGAAAGCTCATAACATAAATATTGAAAGTTAAATTTATTTTCATTTAGATTACCATCCTCACATATTTCACACATCTTTCTAGCTTCTCATATCATTAGATCTTGTGCTCAAGTAAGTGAAAGTATTTCATTTTTAACTCTTCCCCCTTTCCTTTTCATATTTCATTTATAGTTATTTATTTATATTTGATGGCCTAGGATAACTTTGATACTTGAACGGATATTATTAACAAGAGCCTCATATAAATACAAGAAGACATGACCTTTGGTTTCCAAGAGGTATGTTCCTATTCTCTATGACTTTTTCGTATTTTTTGTAATAATGATATTTACAATGTATCTGTAACCCCTAGGATTAGATTTCTAACATCCCCCCCATTAATCCAAAGGGAGGGCCGTGAATCCAAGTGCCTTTATGAACTTTTCAAAATTTTCTCTTCCAATTGCTTTAGTGAAGATGTCTGTAGTATGCTCACTTGTGGAACAATGTATCAAATGAATAGTATTGCAATCTACATGATGAATCAGATGGTACTTCATGTTGCTGTGTTTTGTTTGATCATGGAATTTAGGATTCTTGGCCAACTTGATTGCAAAATGTTGTCAATAAAAATTGGACTAACATTCATCTATACTCGTGCAAATCCTCTAGTATCTTCTTGAGCCACACAATCTGCTTTGTTTCCTCTGTAACAACCACACATTCTGCCTCTGTAATGGAATGTGTTGGAATTAACTGTTTACATGATATCCAAGATATAGTTGTTGATCCAAGACTCATTAGGTGTCTTGAAGTAAACACTACGTTCTCCTTATCACCATCAAATTTTGAATTTGAATATCCAATTAATTTGAAGTCCTTCACCTTAGAGTATTTGAGTCCATAGTTTTGAGTCTCGTTCAAGTATATTAGAACTCTCTTTGGTGCAACACACCAATGCCCTTCACAAGGTTTTTGCATGAACTTGGAAATGATTCCAACTACAAATGAAATATCATATCTAGTAGTGTGTAAGGTAGATAATCCTCCCCACAAGTTGTCTATATTTAGTTGCATCCTCAAATTCATTCCCTTCTTTTGGTGTTAACTTCAAATTCCGTTCCATTGGAGTAGTAAGAGGATTACCTTCAATCATGCCAAACTTGTTGAGTAATTATCCAATGTACTTTTGGGAGATGAATATATACTTTTGATTTTGAGTCACTTCAATGTCCAAGTAGTAGTGAAGATGTCCCATATCAGTCATCTCAAAACCTTTCTTTATGGATGCAATGTAGCTTTCATTTCTCCCCGTCACTAACATATCATCTACACACACTGAAAAATATACAATAATTTTTCCAACTTTATTGATAAACATAGTTGCATGATCAAGATTAAAGTGTTTGAAATTCAATTCCAGAAGATGCTTAGTTAGCTTTTCATACTAGGTGCGAGGTGCTTGTTTCAATCCATACAGAGACTTGGTGGCTTGCATACCTTATGTTCTTATCCCTTCACTACAAATCCTTTTGGATGAGACACAAATACATTATTTTACAAGTCTCCATTCAAGAAAGTAGTCTTCACATCCATTTGATGAACTTTCCACCCATTATGTGGAGCCAAAGCCAATAGAGTAACAATGGTAACCCATTTTACTGTGGGGGGACAGGTCTCCTGATAGTCTATGCCTTCTTTATGTGCATATCCTTTTTCCACAAGCCTCTCCTTATGCTTGTCAAGTAAGCCATCTTGGTTGTACTTGTTCTTGTAGAATCACTTGCAACCAATTGGTTTGGTTCCAAATGGAGGGTCCACCAACTTCAATGTCCCATTCCTTATGAGAGAATCATATTCCTTCTACATAACTTATTTCCACTCTTAATAAAAGCATATTCTTCAAAGGAAGTTGGTTCATAATTAGTAGATAAATTCAATTCACAATCATATGAAACATCCATATCATTTACATCACCTGAATCTGAATCATCTACATCACCTCCATCTTTTTGTCTTTTTGAACTTCTAATTCCCGTCTTTCCAACCTCATTAGGATGAACACTTTCAAGTGTCTTCATGACCCGCTTTGGAAATTTTTGTGAGGGTGCAGGTTGCTAAACTGATTGATGTGGCACTGCATTCTCATCAAAATTCACTCTTCCAATCCTCTCAATCACATCATCCAATTGAACCTCTTGTTATTGTAAAGTGGTTGGGACTTCTTCATGTGGGGGATGATGGTGTTGCAAAAGGATATTCTAAAGATTGATCCAATATACATATCCCCTTTCAACATGTGGAATCTCATTATCAAATTCACGATATGTCTTTACATGGGTAAATCTTCCAAGATGCCTCTCAACAATCTTGTCATTTTTATTCATTTCAAGAAAAACCACATATATGGAAATAGTAAACTATTTATTTACCTCGTCGTAAATATGATACGACTTGGTGGTATTTGAGTAACCTAAGAAGATACACTTTCAACTTCTTGCACCAAGTTTGTTTCTTTGTTCCTTAGGAATTAAGGCATAATAGGTGGAACCAAAAATCTTGAGATGCTTCACAAAATGAATGCATCCATACTACATCTTGTACAGAGTCTTGTTTACAAGATCATGAGAATGACTTGTGTTTTTCAAATATACTGCACATAGAACTGCATCACTCCAAATCATCAATTTCAAATTCTTGAAAAATAGCATGGAAAGTATATTAGAGCAAATTTGGGGTCTAAAATGGGCCTCCTAAGGAAAACAATAAAATAATAGTTAAAATAATAAAGTAATATTTATGAATCTTGGAGGAAGAGAGAGAAAAACTACTTTTTTTCTTCTTCATATTTTCAACGTATCTCCTTGTGGTTTTACTCAAATTTCGAGCTAGAGCACTTGTTGGATGTAGAATCAAATTCAACATCCAACGATTACCCACATTGCATACTTTTGATGGACCCAACCCCACGGAAAACAAGAAATACATAAAAGAACATGTTACTTTAAAGTAACACAAGTAACACATTTTAAAAAAAATGTATTTATTGTTTTTTGTGCGGTGGGGTTCATTGAAAGTATGGAGTGTGGGTACTCGTTGGATGCGGAATTTGATTCCGAATCCAACGATTTCTCCAGCTCTAAATTTGAATAAAACTACAGGGAGATATATTGAAAATACAAAGAAAAAAAACTTTTTTCTTATGACAAATATGCCAAGTCAACCATTATGGATAACACTTTTTCTTGAAATTCTATTGGTTCTTGAATTCAAACTCATCAAGAAATTATGATTGCCTCCTTTTTTTATGAGGCCCATTTTAGACCCCAAATTTGCTCTAATGCCATATTCAAGAGCGTCATGTTCATTCTTTTTCCTACACCATTCTGCTGAGGATTATATGGAACAATGGTTTGATGCACAATTCCAGATTGATGAAGATAGTTTTAAAAAGTCATTAGAAGTATATTCCTGTAAAATTAGTCACAGTAGATCTAATGAACAAGTAAATCAATCACAACAGATGAACATAGAAAATATGGTGTAAAACTGTGCAAAACATGCATCAGTGCTCAATATCCCAATGAGGGTGAATAATTACAATACAATACAGTCACTATGACTGAGCAATTCAAATTGACTAAGAAGGTCATTCGAATTACTGAATGGTGTAGCTTGGCTCCAACTAGGAGTCCTCATCATAGATCAGTGGTGGCCATCAATGCACAAGAACCAATCATCCAGGTGTCAATCTGAGTCTAACTGAGTGTAACAAGTGTAACTGAAGTGTGTAGCACTGATATAGGGAAGGAGGCTCAGTGGAGGGCGCATGGGAGGCTTAATTGAAGTCAGAACAAGTCATCTAGTCAATCTGGAGGTCCAACGGAGTGAAATAGTCAGTCGAGAGTGAAACTAGCCTCAAATCAGGGAGAATCAGAGCTAACTGAGTGTAAACTGAGGTGGTAGGTGAAGAAGTGCGCCCTTCTTTGGTAGGAGGTGAGAAGTGGGCGCATTCATGACCAGGAGGGCTAAAGAACTGATGTAAGAAGCTCCCAGGTGCTAGAATAAGGTTGGTAAGGTGTTGGAGGCATCAACCTGGTGACTGAGATGCATGCAAACTCTAATTGCATGCAAGGTCCTGAAAATGATGATGTGGATATCTGAACACCCCCCCTCAAGCTAGACTATGATGTGCAAAAAATAATGTAGGGCCCTGGTAACTAAGACCAAAGGTCACCCCAATACAATAATCCAAAAAATGTTGAAAATAAGCTAAGTGAGGAAAGAGGGAAAACCCAGTGGGAAGAAAGCCCCCCCCTCAAGATAAGAACATAATAATGGATCAATCTGTCTCCACCATGATGGAAATCACCCCCAACAGTGAACGGAGGTAAGAGAACTTCTTCTTAGTGAAGCTCTTGGTGAAGATGTCTGCAATTTGCTCATCAGTAGGGCAATATTGCAGAATGATGGTGCGATCATGCACCAACTGTCGAATGTAGTGCATATGAATCTTAATGTGTTTGGTCCTATGCCGCTGAACTGTATCTGTGGAGATCTTGATAGCACTTTGATTGTCACAAAAGAGGACAGTCGAAGTAGTGCCACCAAAACCAAACTCAGAAAGAATACCCTGCAATCAAACTGCCTGAATGCAGGCATTGGCTGCCCCTCGATACTTTGCCTCTGCTGAAGAAAGTGCAATGGTTTCCTGCTTTTTTCTTGACCAGCAAATAGGCCCATGTCCAATCATGAAAACATAATCGGAAGTGGACTTCCGATCTATGCTATCACCTGCCCAATTTGAATTAGTAAAACCAATGAAATCAAGCTCAGAATCTGCAGCATAATGTATGCCAAAATGTTTCATACCTTGCACATACTGCAAGATCCGCTTGGCTGCCCGCCAATGAATCTCATGGAGCTGATGCATATACCTTGACACGGAACTCACGGCATATGAAATATCAGGCCTTGAGTGTGTCAAGTAAAGTAGTGAACCAATCAACTGTCGATACATACTGCAATCTGCAAGCGGTGGAGAATTTCCCTCCTCAAGACTGATTCCTGAGAGGAATGGGAATGGGCCTGCCTTACATTCAGCCATATTAAACTTCAATAAAAGGTCAGAAGCATATTTTTGCTGAGATATAGTGATCCCATCAAAATTTTGAGCTATCTCCAAGCCCAAAAAGTGACTCAGCAAGCCCAAATCGCTCATGTCAAAAGTTAGATTTAAGGCAATTTTTAGCTTGTTTATTGAAGTAAGAGTGCTACCAGTAATGAGAAGATCATCAACATAAAGTACAATAACCAAAAAATTACCTTTAAATTGCTGTAGGTACACATTTGGATCAGATTTGCATGTTTTGAAATTCTGAGAAAGAAGGAAGGAGTCCATCGTTGCATACCAAGCTCTTGGGGCCTGTTTTAACCCATACAAAGATTTCTTCAATCTGCAAACTAATGATGGATTTGATGTATAACCTTCTGGTTGCTGCATATATACCTCTTCATCAAGATATCCATGTAGAAAATCACTCTTCACATCCATGTGGTGCACTTCCCAGTGCTTGGATGCGGGAATTGCCAAAACAAGGCAGATGGAATCCATCTTTGCAACCGGTGCAAAGGTCTCAGTGTAGTCCACTCCTTGGACTTGGGAGAAACCTTTTGCCACCAACCTTGCTTTGTATTTGCTGATAGAGCCATCAGAAACAACTTTCGTGCGGTAGACCCATTTACATTTGACTAATTTTCTTCCAGGTGGAAGAGAAACTAGCTCCCATGTATTGTTCTTTTGAAGAGAACTGTACTCTTCATCCATGGCACTTTTCCATCTCGGATCTCGGTGGGCATGATAGTATGTTGTGGGATCTGAACCAGTCATCAAATAAAAAATCTCAGGAATTAATGGATTATAAATAGAAAGAGCCATACCTGCTCTTTGAAAGTCTGCTCTTGTTTGTCTCGGATCAGCAGGATTTCCAAGGTTCGAACCAACAGATTGAAGATTGTTTTGGGCCTACTTTGGTAACTGAGGAGGATCATAATGGTCGGATTCCAAACCTGATATTTCATGATCATCGCGTGCTGCTAAAATATTAGAAATATTAGAATTCATACCTTCATTATCGCTGCACGGATCTTCTTTTGGTGAAGGCGGTGAAACGACAATTTCTTCCTCGACTAGTTGCAAATCTTGAAGCGGTTCTTCAAATTGCACACTGCGCTCTATGAATATATTTTTGGATCTGATATCCATGAGTTTATATGCTTTTGATTCTTCCCCATATCCTATCAGTATGCACTCAATACTTTGTGGATCCAAATCTCGTCTCTTCTTGGAAGGAATTCTAGCCCATGTAGTAGAGCCAAAAACTCTCAAATTTGACACATCTGGTTTGTGACCAAAGAATGCTTCAAAAGGAGTCATACCTTTCACGGATGAATGTGGAACTCGGTTCTGAATGTATGAAGCAAAATTGATTGCTTCAACCCAAATATTTGCATCCAAACCTTTTGATTCAATCATGCAAGTAGCCATCTCTTTCAGTGACCAATTTTTCTTTTCCGCTACACCGTTCTGCTGGGGTGTGTAGGGAACTGTATGTTGGATCTGAATTCTGCTTTCGGCACAAAGTTGCAGCAACTCGGCCTTGATATATTCTCCACCATTATCAGATCTAAGAGCTTTGATCTTGCTCTTAGTGGCAGTCTCAATAGAAGCCTTAAAATCCTTGAATTTTCCAAGCACTTTTGACTTGTTTTTGAGAAAAAATACCCATGTAAAGCGAGAAAAATTATCAATAAATGTCAAAACATACCTTGATCCATTTAATGACATATTGGGCAGCGGACCACTAATATCAGAATTTATCAGCCCCAAAACTGTAGAAGCTCTGCTAGCTTTGCCGCGGTCGAACCTGTGCTCGGGGTCCTTCCCAATATGCAACTGGTGCATATTCCCTTCGAGGAACGGAGTTGTGGAAGACCATCTACCATGGATTTGTTTGATAACAACATAAAATACTTATAATTAAGATGTACAAATCTTTCATGCCAAAGCCTACTAACCTCATTACCATGTGTGCGAAGAGAAGTGGACTTTGCAAGCGGAATAAAGTGTGAAAACTCATAGCATTTTGCAGTGTGGTTCGCCTTTCCGACTGCAATAAGTCTTCCACTTTTGATATCAGAAATTTCAACTGTATTAGGGCTAAATGTAACTTTCTTCGATTCACCAGTGTGTGTCATTTGATACATAGAAAGAAGATTTGAAGCCAAGGAAGGCACATAGAGAACATTCTGAAAGCTTCCATGATCTACATGGATTGTACCTTTTCCCTTTGAAGAAATTTTTGAGTCATCTCCCAAATGGATGGGGATGGAGCTGTTTGGATCGAATGAAGAAAAATAATCAATATTTGCAGCCATATGATTCGAGGCACCCAAATCTATCAAAAGAGTAGTGGGATTCGAAACAGTTGCCATGAGTGCTTGTCCTATTTCATGATCATCATTCCTATCCTTCTTCCTTGCACCGTCAAGAAGAGTTATGTTATTCTTTTCCAAAAGGACGGCCATTTGATCTATAGTCTTCTTCATGCATGAACTTTCAGGATGAAAGCCACGGTTGCAATAAGTACATTTATATTTTTCCTTACCCTCTTTGCCCTTTTGCTTGAACTTCGAACTGGATGGTGCATCCGTCTGCTTGCCTTTCTCTCTTTGCTTTTGAGGTTCGAATTTGGGATTCTCTTTCTTTTGCTTTCCTTTACCATTCGAATTCTTGGGTCCTTGAACAAATAGGGCTGAATCTTTGGAGTTTATGGACCCTATTTGAATCAACTTATCATGCTCTTTTGTGACAGACTCAATGAAGGCATTCAAGGTAGGCATCTTCCAATTCGGGGTAGTTAGCCGACCGGAATTGAAAGTAGAGACAAATACCGAATAGTCTTTACCAAGCTTGGTGAGAATAGAGAGGATCAATTGCTTATCCTCTTTGATAACTCCACTATTCTTCAACTACAATGTCAAGTGCTTGAATTTTGTGAAAAACTCATTGACGGTCTCGAAATTCTCAGGACTAAGAGCAATCAATTCATTCTCTAATTGAAAAGCCCTAAGCTCGTCCTGCTTTCCAAATAATGTTTCAAGTTGCTCCCATATAGATTTTGGAGTCTTCAATCTGCTGAGATGGAAGTGAAGATCTTTGGAGATGGAGAGACAAAGAAGACCATAAGCTTCATCAAGCTTGTTGTAGTGTTTGGTTCTTTCTGACAATGTGCTTGGCTCCAATTCGAGGCCAATGGTGACTCTATAATATCCTTTTGAACGTAACATGATCTCCATATCTTCTTTCCAATCAAAATAATTGAAAGGGGTGAGGATAGGATTTGAAGAAGAGTATTCCATTGCTAGGAGCAAGTGCACTTTGATGTAAAAATACTTGCCAAAGCAAGGTAGCGAATGCAATTGAAGAAGACAATAACCTGCAAATCACAATCAATACAAGAAGAGTGAGGTCGAATAATCCACCCTTTAGAGTTGCATCACACCTGGGATTGGAGATCAAGCAATGTTGAATGGGTCCAGTGTATCAAATCGAGGATTTATGTGGAAACTCAAGCTTCTGGAGTGGTATTGGAAGTATTTTTAAGCTTTGCATGCACAAGAGCAAATGCTCTTGAGATCTTTCATGCCAAACTTTTGCAATTTTGAGTAAATTCACTCAAATATCCTTGTAGATCACCTGTAGAAAAGAAATATTGTCCCTACAATGGCTCTGATACCATGTAAAATTAGTTACAGCAGATCTAATGAACAAGTAAATCAATCACAACAGATGGACATAGAAAATATGGTGTAAAACTGTGCAAAACATGCATCAGTGCTCAATATCCCAATGAGGGTGAATAATTACAATACAACACAGTCACTATGACTGAGCAATTCGAATTGACTAAGAAGGTCATTCGAATTACTGAATGGTGTAGCTTGGCTCCAACTAGGAGTCCTCATCATCAATCAGTGGTGGTCATCAATGCACAAGAACCAGTCATCCAGGTGTCAATCTGAGTCTAACTGAGTGTAACAAGTGTAACTGAAGTGTGTAGCACTGATATAGGGAAGGAGGATGAGTGGAGGGAACATGGGAGGCTTAAATGAAGTCAGAACAAGTCATCTAGTCAATCTGGAGGTCCAACGGAGTGAAACAGTCAGTCGGGAGTGAAACTAGCCTCAAATCAGGGAGAATCAGAGCTAACTGAGTGTAAATTGAGGTGGTAGGTGAATAAGTGCGCCCTTCTCTGGCAGTAGGTGAGAAGTGGGCACCTTCATGACTAGGAGGGCTAAAGAACTGATGTAAGAAGCTCCCGAGTGCTAGAATAAGGTGGGTAAGGTGCTGGAGGCATCAACCTGGTGACTAGGATGCATGCAAACCCTAGAGTTTGCATGCAAACCCTAATTGCATGCAAGGTCCTGAAAATGATGATGTGGATATCTGAACAATTCCCTTACATCACCACTAAGAAGGGTGACAATATGAGATTATGCTTCACTTTCAATCCATACATGAACTTTTTTAAATGTTTCAAATGCTTCAAATTTATGCTTCAATAAATAAATATAACATATCCTAGTGTAATAATCAATAAAATACATGGTATATTTATTACCATTAGCAGAAGTGATAGGCATGGGGTCACACAAATAAGAGTTTATCAATTCTATCTTTCTACATGCTCTCGAAGTGGAATTATGAAAATCTTGCTTATTATATTTTCCAAGAATACATGCATCACTTTACTTCAAATTCCATGGAATTGTAGGAAAACCAGAAACACCATTCTTCTTCAAAAAATAAATACTATTATAGTTGATATACCCATATCTAGCATACCCCAAAAGACTAGATGAAAATGCACCTTCATAATGGCAAGAGAGGTATGAAAAATTATATGCCCTTGCATATGTCCCTTTCAACTTTAACAATCTCTCATCTTCCCTTCCCTTCATGATGACTTGGTTGTTAGAAGATCTCCTTATCTTAACTTTTCCATCAACCATGTAAATGGAATGGCCTTGATGTTGAATGTGCACAAGAGATAATAGGTTACTTTGGAACTCTGGAACATAGAGAAAATTATGCAACATAAAATCTAGGAATCCAAGCAATTTGAGCTTGATGGTGCCAATTCCCTTAGGTCCGAGGCTAGATTTATCTGCAAACGGTATACTATACCTTCTACATTGTCATTTAATTATTCAAATGAGTCTTTCCTAGAATTCATGTGGTAGGTAGCAACAATTTCAAGCAGCCAAGTATCTCTCCAAGAAGCAAATGCAACATTGAACATAACTTCATTTATGCCAACATTGCAATGTGCAACAATCAAATGAGTAGATTCATGACCTTTAGTTGATTCAAGAGATCTACAATTTTCTTCTTTTTGCTCCTTGTTCTCTGTGATATTTTTCCATGTAATTCTGCATGTCTTTACCTAATGCCCCTTCTTTCCACAATGAACACAATGAAGATTTGATTTCTCACCGTGGTCATGTTTACCTTCCTTGCATTTGAATTTTTTTATTCCATGTACTCTCTTATTTCCATCTCCTCTAGAATAATCATGTGATTGATTCTTATTTTTCTGATCAAGGTACATAGTCTCTGAAGTGGGATGAACTATTTTCTTTACAAGATATTTCTTTCTGTTTGCAATTTTCTCCACCAAAGTGTTAAATTTGAGGGTCTTCAATTGATCGCTAGATTGAAGTGATTCAAGATAGTGAAAATATGTGGGCTAGAGGACCTTGATGAAGGCCTTGAGAGCATCTACCTTTACAGTGGAGGCATTAATTTCATGCATAATGAGTGATTTCCAATGCTAAAGCCACATGATCATTATCCTTCAACTCTAGGTTTAAGAGCTTAAACAACAATTGAATGAGCTCCAATTTTGAGTGTAAGCTATGCAAATCCTTCAATTTATTCAAAGAACCATAAGAATTAGTGATAGATATGATATGGAGAATCACCTCTTCACTTAATGTAGCAATAATCAATGCATATATATATATATATATTTTTTGTATTTGTTCTTCCATATTGCAAGCTCTTTGTTTATTGTAGGTTCATCACCATTCTCTCCTTCACAAATTCCATCCCATAGATAATTGAATATGAGTGTATGCTTGGTCTTCCTTGACCATTCTAGATAGTTCTCTTTTCCATTGAGCACCACATCGAAAATTTAGAGAAGAGAATGCATTTTCAAGAACAAAATTACTTAAGAAACACATTTTTTCTTAAAGTAAAAACAAAAATACAATAGCTCTGCAATACAATCTCTTCACACCACCATCAAACCTCTTGTAAGTCCAGATTAGGTGAGAGAAAAGATACACGCAATAAGATATATTAATTTGATATCAGAAAGGGTTGGAAAAAGCTCTTTAAACCTCTAATAACAATAATAACATGAGAACAATGATATCTATTATTGCACAATTTTAACTATGATAAATTGACATGGAGAGAATAAGCAATTCCTTTAGTCTCTGATAATGATGATGACATGAGGATAATTCTATACTACTTGTAACTTGGGAAGGCTTCAAGAACTTGTCTTTTCTCACCAAAAGTAATTGAGACCATGAGAATTGAAGACTTGTATTCATCCTCAACCCAACTTTTGTTGTTCATGCTTCTTGGATTTGATGTAAAACACCACGCTTGTCCCCACACAATAAACGTAGAGGTAAATGCCAATAAAACATGCCCTTGAATGGAATTCACTCATTGTGCAATGGCTCCTAGATTGCGAGGAGCCCCCTCTATATCTACACTCGAACATTTGTACATGATTTGGTCTCCCAATGCAACATGCAAAGCACATGTGACACATGGATAAACTAGGTTGAGAATGGATTTGTGAGTTAAGGTGTCCATGGTAAGAAGCAGACCAATATGCAAACAAAGTACTATTGCCATATTTTATAGCATGTGGCTCACACTAGAAGAGGAAGCACATAGAGGTAGGGGATGCATTAGACAAAACAATACGTTAAATGCATTATAAGAAGAAAGATAGATACCAAGATTAGGGTTACAAAGAAGACAAGATAAAACCTAATGTTAGTAAAATATATAAAAAATAGAAGCAAACAACAATAACAATAGAACAAAATATTTACATGGAAACCTTTCTATACGCTGGTAAAACCAAGGGGCAATGAAAACTTCGATATTTTATTATTACTCGAAAAAAGACTTACAATGCTTTCTTCTATCTCTTTTATTTTACAATGTCGGGGGTCACTCCCCTTATATACAATACATATGAGGGTTTAATAAGGAACCAAAATATACTATAAGGGTCTATAAATTTTTGCCTTGGGGGCTCTACCCCCAAACCTAGAGAGCAAGGGCTCACCCTTGCACCCATAGAGGGGTACCTAGAGGGCCCCCCTCTAACCCTCTTGTGCACCCGACGCATATGTGCAGTGCATGGGGCTAGTCAAGATCTCTACATGAAGGATATTGGATCCATCTCCTAAAATTCTTCCACTTGAAGTCAATATACGAGAAGTTCCTTGCCAATGTTTTTCCACCTGAGTGCCATTAACCAATGATCCCTTTACCACATTTTCAACAAGCCCAGAGAAGTTTTGCACCATTCAAACTTCTCTATCATTACCATCTTTGTAATCATATCTACAGTATTTTCATCAGTATCAATTTTCTCCAACAAGATCCTACCTTATTCCACCACTTTCCTTATGAAATGGTACTTAATATCAATATGTTCGTATGATCATGAAGCGATGCATACTTTACTAAGTGAATACCACTTTGAATGTCATAGTGCAAAGTGATTTTCCCTTGCATCATATTGAATTCATCCATCAGTCGCTCTCTCCAAATTTCCTCTTTACTTTCCTTAGTTGCTGCCACATATTCTGCCTCAGTGGTTGATAAAGACACCGCGGTATGCAACTTAGATGTCAAGCTTACAATTCCACCATCAAGAATTGAAGTATATACTATAGTATACTTTTGTCTATCTCTATCTCCACCAAAATCAGAATTTGCAAAACCTTTAATTTGTAAATTTTTTGATCTGTATCAAATAGCAATGTTTGAAGTGCCCCTTAAATATTTGAGTATCCACTTCACAACATTCCAATGCTCCTTACTAGGATTCACCATGAACTGTCTATCAAATCCCACTACTTGAGCAATATCTGGTCTGGCGCTTACCATGGAAAACATAAGGCTCCCTACTGCTGATGAATATGGTACACGAGACATGCTTGTCTTCTCTGCTTCTGTTCTAGGACATTGTTCGGAAGGTAACTTAAAATGTGTAGGAATTGGGGTACTGATTGGTTTTTCATTCTACATATTGAAGCATTGCATAATATTTTCTATGTATGACTTTTGAATTAACCAAATCTTCCTACTTGTTCTGTCCCATGTTAGGATATTCCTATACTCCATCCTAGTCCTACTATCTTTCCAGTCATGCATACAAAATTAGGGTTTGCATGCATTCTAGTCATCAGTCCCAGCACCTAGTCCTTAGCAAACTAGCCCCTGGAGCTTCTTTCAGATCATTTCTAGGCCTCCCAATGACTAATGCGCCCTCCTTTGCTCCACTGCATGACAAGGGCGTCTTCTTCACCTACCAGTCCAGTTATATTCAGTTATATTGAGTTATCTTCAGTTATTCCCTTGATTTAAGGCTTAACTGACTCTTTACTGAGTTTATCACTCTGTTGGACCTCTAGTGAGACTAGATTGACCATTCTGACTCCAGTTAACTCCTATGGCGCCCTCCACTGAGCCTCCTTCACTATATTAGTGCTTCCATGTGCCAGTTACACCAACCACATTCAGTTAGATTCAGTTTGACTCCTGGTTGATCATTACTTGTGCATTGATGACTTCACTGATGAGAAGGTGGACTCCTAGTTAGGCATTGATGACTCTCCATTGATTATGGATCTGTGCATGAAGGCCAATTCGAATTCCTCCTAGTGAATTCGAATCCTCATACTCAACATGTGTAATTATTCTGCCTCAATCAGAGTTTCTTTGGATCTAAGTTCTATTGCTTGTCTCTTCTTCTATTATTCCTAAATTCTTTCATTGTGAGGTTTACATCATCTCTTTGGATCTTATGTGGGCAATTTCACATGGTATCAGAGCCTTGAGAGTATATTCTACCTCCATTCTTGAGAGTTTTTTTTTTTGCAGGTATTTTGAAGTTCCAGCAGTTGCAGTAGCAGATTCAACAGCTTTCTATTTGCACTTGTTTAAGCAGTCAAGATGAGCAATTCGAATGCTCCTTCTTCTATACTTCTCACTCCTTTCAATTATTTCGAATGGAAGAGGAAAAAGATGCCATACCACATCAAGCTGAAAAGAGAATCAAGCACCTAAACAAAATGGATGAAGCCTTTGGATGCATATGCCTTCATATATCTGATGATCTATTGTTTCATACTGATGGATTGAAGTCTCCAAATGATTTATGGATAAAATTGAGGAGTCTTTTTGGCAAACAAGACGAACTGAGAGGCTACATTCTTGAGAATGAATTGGTTTCCCTTCAACCTAACAATTTCGAGAGCATCCAAGATTTCTTCTCCAAATTTCAGAATTTGGTTTTGCATTGCAAGCAATGTGGCATCACTAAAAGTGATGAGCAATTGATACTCTCTATATTGAGCAAAATTGGATCTCAATTTTCTGTCTTTGTATCTACCTTTCATTCTGTTTGAATGTCCATCCCTGGATGGAATTTTCCCACCTTAAGTGACTTTATTGAAGCTCTCACTCAAGAAGAGAACAAACTGTTTCAAATGGGTGCCATCAAAACCTCCAGAGATCTAGCTCTTTTAGCTGGTGAATCAAGTGGAGCGAATGCAAAAGGGGGACAAAAAGGCAAATCCAAGAAACCTTCAAGATCCAAGAATGACAAACAAAAGAGACCAAATTGTACCTACTACAAGAGAGGAAACCATCCTGAGCATGCCTGCATGCACAAGAAGATTGATTTTCTAACCAAGCTTCTTGAACAAAACCAAATTGTTGTTCCAAAAGAAGCAAAGATGTCTGATTCCGGAAGTGGATCTGATGATTGCCATGCATTGATGGCTGGTTTTTCAAAGACAAAAGCTCTCCTCATAGATTCTGGAGCTTCCAACCACATGATGGCACAAGAAGAATCCTTCTCCTCTTTGGATCTCCAAGATGGGCCTACCATTCACATGGGAGACAACTCTCAGATTTCTGCCAAAGGTTTGGGTACATTTCATATGGAGCATGGTAAATTCAAAAATGTCTTATTTGTTCCTTCTCTTACAGCTAATTTGTTGTCAGTATATCAAATTAATCATACAGGATCTCCAAAACAAGTAATTTTTGGTCCAGACACAGTAGAGATTACAGAAATCTCCACTGGAAATGTTATAGCGAATGGGATTGCTAATCATGCCTCAAAGGCATATGAGTTATCACACTTCATGCCCTTCTCTCCAACTACTCCTTTAGATTCTGATGAAGATCACAGTGACTTCTCTTCCAGTGACTCCTATTCTAGTGAAGAAGAAGATCAAGATTTTGATGTTGAGATCATGGTTCAAGAAGATTTTGAACCAACACCTATTCTCAGTCCAGATTCAAGCGAAATATGTTCTCACACAGTCCTTGCTACTACTGAGAACACAGTTGATGATTTATTTGCTTACAGAACTACTAGACTTCAGCAGCATGCAAACCTTGCATTATGCCACCCATCTCTCCATAAGAGATACAACATGATGATGGGATTCTCTCTTCCATCTTTTGGGGAGACTACTCAATTTCCATTCGCTCCAGATACAGAAAAAGTTCCAGAAGGACTTGCTTCATCCTCCACATAGTGGGAGACCTTCCTACATGGGATCAACTTGCCAAGTCTTTTACAAAATTTTTCACTGATGAAAGCTTCTTTCTTTTCTGCATGATGGTTCTTGAGTTATTTACTGTTCTTTTGAGGGGGGGTATTTTTCCCATGAGGTTTTCCCCCATTTTCTCAGTTTATGGACAGTTATGTATTTTATTATCATTTCATTTATTGTATGGGTGACCTTTGGTCCTAGTTACTAGGGCCCAGGATGGATTAAGGGGGGGTGTTAGGATATTCCTATACTCAATCCTAGTCCTACTAGCTTTCTAGTCATTTTCATTTTCAGTCATGCATACAAAATTAGGGTTTGCATGCATTCTAGGTCATCAGTCCCAGCACCTAGTCCTTAGCAAACTAGCCCCTGGAGCTTCTTTTAGATCATTTCTAGGCCTCCCAGTGACTAATGTTCCCTCCTTTGCTCCACTGCATGACAAGGGCGCCTTCTTCACCTACCAGTCCAGTTATATTCAGTTATATTGAGTTATCTTCAGTTATTCCCTTGATTTAAGGCTTAACTGACTCTTTACTGAGTTTATCACTCTGTTGGACCTCCAGTGAGACTAGATTGACCATTCTGACTCCAGTTAACTCTTATGGCGCCCTCCACTGAGCCTCCTTCACTATATTAGTGCTTCCATGTGTCAGTTACACCAACCACATTCAATTAGACTCAGTTTGACTCCCGGTTGATCATTACTCGTGCATTGATGACTTCACTGATGAGAAGGTGGACTCCTAGTTAGGCATTGATGACTCTCCACTGATTATGGATCTGTGCATGAAGGCCAATTCGAATTCCTCCTAGTGAATTCGAATCCTCATACTCAACATGTGTAATTAATCTGCCTCAATCAGAGTTTCTTTGGATCTAAGTTCTATTGCTTGTCTCTTCTTCTATTATTCCTAAATTCTTTCATTGTGAGGTTTACATCATCTCTTTGGATCTTATGTGGGAAATTTCACATCCCAGTGTATCTTCATCCCTATAATTTGATTTGCTACTCCCAAATCCTTCATTTCAAATGTCCTAGCTAACTGAGCCTTTAGATCAATTCTTTTCTTCATGCCGGGGATTGCAACCAACATATCATCAACGTACAATAACAAGATAATAAAACTGTTATCATCAAACCTCTTATAATATGCACAATGGCCAACTTCACTTCTACTAAAACCTTGGTTCTTCATGAAGGTTCCAAATTTTTTGTACCACATCCTTGGCACATGTTTCAATATGTACAAATATTTCTTGAGTATGCAAACCAAATTTTATTTTCCTCTTTCTTTATAGCCCTTAAGCCGATTCATATAAATTTTTTCATCAAGATCACCATGAAGGAAAACAATTTTTACATCCAGTTGTTCCAACTCCAAATCTCATGCTGCTACAAGTGCAAGTAAAAAAATTACAGTAGTAAGCTTCACAATTGGAGAGAACATTTCATTAAAATATATACAAGAATTCTACACATATCCTTTTTCTACCAAGCGAGCTTTATAACATTCCAACATTCCATCATTGTTTTTCTTTACTTTATACACCCACTTATTTCCAACAATTTTTCTTCTTGGTGGGAGATCCACTATTTCATTCTTATGTAATGCTTTCATTTATTCATCCCTGGATTTACTCCATTTATCTGCATTCTCATATTCTCTAGCTTCCTGAAACGAACTAAGTTCACCATCGTCAGTTAATAAATTAAAAGAAGAATGGAAAATCAGGAGAATACGTTTTTGGACATCTCTTGGGATGTGTAGATATTCTGAGTTGTGGCGATTGAGATTGTTGTTATTCATGCTGGTCAGAAGCTTCATTTTCATATTCACTCATTTCTATTTCAACTAGTACAATCTAATGTGTCTGTTGTACCTCCTTCCTTTGCATGGTTTTTTTCATTAAAAATAACATATCGGCTAACAATTATCTTGTGGTTAGTAGGATACCACAATATATACCCCTTTATTGTAATATCATATTTGAGAAAACCTCATTTCCTTGACTTTGGGTCAAGCTTAAACTTGTTTTCTTTAGGAACATGGGAAAATGCATCACAACCAAAAATATGTAAATGAGAGTAATTAATTGACTTACCACACCAAACCTCTTATGGAAAGTTTCCATCCAATGAAAAAATAGGTGATTTGTTAATAATGTATGCAACATTATTAAAAACCTCTGCCCAAGATCCGTTATCAACCTAGATGCACTAAGCTGTAATAAACCTTTTTCAAAATTTATTAAAATGCCCAATTTTCCACTTTTATTCCCAATTTCGACCTTTGACTAGTTTTACTGTTTTGACCTCCAAATCAACCCAAATGCTCCCAAATATTTTGTATGAGTGTATGAATGATATTTAGACTTGAATATTAGGTTCAGGGATGTTTTATGGTCCTCCAAAGACTTCAGAAAACTTGATTTATATTCTGACCAATATATGCAATTTTGACTAGTAAGTTGTGTATCAAATCCCCTCGGGGTAACACTGAAAATGGCCTCCCAAATGCCTCTAAACTCCCTCGAATTTCTGAACAGAGGTATCTAATGTGTTAATTATGTTATTAAGGTCTCATATGCACCATTAATGGATTATTACAACTGTTCTCACCCTCTCCCATTCAACTGCAAAAATCCCCAATTCAACCCTTGGGGAAATGGCACTATTTCACCTCCCAATACAACTAAACTGAGTAAAAATGATTCAAATGCTCAAGTACATTACATGAAAATTTTAGAATACATCCATGGCAGTATATTGATCACAAATATATCAGAGAATCATCCATCCATTTGAAATAATCAACATTACAATGTCATACATCAATGCATTGGGGAAATGGACATTGTTTGCTCATTAATCAATATTTTTGCATACAATCAGTGGGTATTTCGACCTGAGACTTTCTAAATATGAAGAAAAGAGGATATGAATATATTACAATCAGAAAAATATCATATGAAGCTCTCCCAATGAGTACAAGAGCTCACCCAAAGCGCAATCCCTCAAGGAGCATGAATATGCCTTCAAAACTGGAAATGGTGGAGAAGAAGTGCTGCACAAAACCAAACCATGAAAATTCCTGTAGCTGCTACCTGAAAATACAAACTCTATTAAAGCACCATTAAAGACCTGAGTGGCCTCTCCAAACACCAACTTGGATGGGAATCTTTCACCCTCGAAATTGGCTAAGGCAAGAAACTAGTCATCCACTAGCTCTCTCTTCACAAATGCAATTTTTCTCAAATCATCAAAAGCCATGCTCCTACTTGATTTATACATTTTATAACCAACATTAGCCTTCTAAGGGTCGAAATCCTCTCAATAGATTCAATAGATTTCTATTTAGGAGATATTCCACATTTGCCACTTGTCTCCTAGTTCCAACCTTCCATCTTCTCCCAAATTCGATTTTGAGTCTCTTTGGCTTCGCCAACTCCCATGAGCGCCTTCCTTGAGCCTATTTTTGGGGCTGACATGTCATAGTGGTCAGATGTCAGAGGTCAGGTCTGCAATTTGTCATAGTTGTCATGATGCTCCATCATTGGTGTCATAGGGGCTAGGGAATCTAGCCCAAGTGTCCGCAAACTCCCAATTTGACTCTTTATCTTCCATGGAGGTTACCAATCCTTCCCAATTCGACCTAAGATGCTGAATGAAATGTGTTATGAATTACCAACTCACCCAAGAGTGTTCATCTTCCCATTATATCGAATTTGCAAGAGAGAGATACCATGTATTATGAAAAATCAAGCTGGTGTGGGTCCCACATCCTCCATATGTCTCCAAAACCATTTTCCACCTAGGATTTCTCATGAATTTCTTTATTCACTCTATTTATTAAATACTTGAACCCTTCTAATGTCTAAACATAATTTATTAGCTTCCTTATTACCATTCCACATGTGCCCATCCAACCTAGGAAACTAGTAGGATTGATGGGATTGTCTTACTACGAAATTATTTGAATGGGGACATTACATAAGCATGCTTCTTGCACGTTCCATAATTGTGCAATTCATCTTCTCAGCCACACCATTTTGTTGTGGTGCATATGCATTGGTATTCTGGTGCTTAATTCCTTCCCACGTACAAAGTTTATCAAATTCCTTTGAGAAATGTTCTGAGTCCATCATTGGATCTGAGACATGAAATAGACTTTCCCAAACTTTTATCTACTCGTGCATTGAACTCTTTAAATTTCTCAAAGGATTCTCCCTTATTTTTCAAAAAATACACACACTCTTCTAGAACAATCATCTATAAAAGTAAGAAAATATATAGCACCATTTATGGAAGAGTGGGGACTGGTCCTAAAATATAAGAATAAATAAGTTGCAATAGATCATAACTTTTACCAGAGCTTGCAGTAAAATGAACTCTCTTTTATTTACCAAAAATATAGTGGTCACACAAGTCTAAATCACAATACTTAATCCCAGAAAGCATACCTCGATCATGTAGAATTTTCAAACCTTTTTCACTCATATGTCCAAGTCGTTTATGCCACAATATTGCTGCATCTAGAACATTCCCCGAGTTTTCTTCTATTGCATGATTTGCCATTGTATCACTGCATAAATGATACATGGTCCCATAAGATTCTCAGCTTTCTACCATGAGGGCCCCTTTGGTAAAATATATCAACTATCACCAAAGGTAGTAGAATACCCCAACTTATCCATCATCTTGAATGAGAGAAAATTCTTCCGTATATCTGGTACATGTGTGTGTGTGTGTGTTAACAATGCATTTAACCCTCCCCCAAGGGTGTATACAGAGAGGTGATAGAGTGTACTATTAAGGCACACCTTGCGACGTCGCAGGTTCAAATCTTGGCTAATCCGTTGGGGGGTTGTGTGGGTGCACCTAAGGGTATAGTGGTAGCGGAAGAGGATCAACCTCATGTCACATGAGTATGACCCCTGCAATGTCGATTCCCCTAGTTAAAAAAATAATGCATTTAACCCATATATGTATAAATTTTCAATAGTTATTTACACCTTGAACACATAAGTAATACTTCAATAATTCATCAACCAAGTTATTAATAACTATTGTACTAAGTAGTCATACAAATGTAGTAATGAAATGACATATACGTGGCCAACATACACGACTTAAGTGTGGGTACTAATGATCAACATTTATTGCCCCTAATGTACGATTCGTATATGCTCACAAATCTATATGTGGAAAAACCATTATATAGTGCATTATTCATCACTCATTACAACTATTCATCACTCATCAATATTTATACAAAAGAATTAAAACTTAACTAGACAAGCATAATCAAACATATCAAGCATATAATTATAAGGAATAACACCATCCAAATCATCATGGTCTCATCTATATCTTAAATACTCATGTAACTAGTTATTATTATGGTTGATCTGTACTTTATCACATGGTAACTCTAACCATAATAACCTCCATCGACACTTCACTTCATTCTTTCCTCGTGATCGAGGAACTAAATCCCATGTTTTATTTTTCATCAAGGAATGATATTCTTCAGCCATAGCATTGTCCCATTCAGGTTGACTATGTGCATTTGCATATGTATCTCGATCATATACCCATAGTACACGAGCCATTGGAACATAAATACCATGTTGTTTCTAACTTCTAGTCTTCCTTGAGTCATTGATGTCTCTGACATAAACTCCAACAACTATAATTCTCTTAGAATCCCATAGATCTAGACAAGTAATCTACTGTGAATAGATGTATGCATCGACAATTCACCTAAGTACCACTCAGGGTTCCAATACAAGTAATTTATTCCATAGTCAACGATCAACTAGAAGTTGAGGCACAAATATGAGTTGACTGTCTAGTTGTTACTTCAATATAGTTCTCATTCGATCTTGTTTATATCACAATTTCAAAAGGACCACTGCTCATCAAATTAGAATATGAATTCAACAATTTAATACCTAATGTTTTCTCATCAAAGATAAAATCTCTTTGAATAATGATTTATTTCTTAACAAGGTCAAACAATCTGTAGGCCTTCGACTCTCCAAAGTAGCCCATCATGATGCAAACATGAAAATTTGCATCCAATCAACACTTTTTTGTACTCATCTAAAATATGCACCCACACAATACATTTGAATATTCTAATGTGTTCGACTAAAGGTTTCCTTCCTGTGAAATTTTGCATAGTAGATCTTAGAAACAAAATTAATCCTCACTTAGTTTCAGAGAGATGCATAGAAAAATTGAAATAGTTCACCAAAGAGAAGCAGCTCCAGTGGAACAATTGTTATTAATATGCTATCCAACAATATGTGGACAATCAAAATATATCACAAAGAAGGATATTCATGGGCCTTAGGAGGCATTTGAAATCCATGCTGGTGGCAGGATTACATTGGAAGATTCACCTCACTAGACATGAGTAATAGTTGCAACTCCAATCAAATGTCCAATTAACAGATGGTAGGTGGACCTAGAGGGTGTATGAGGCAGTTAACTGGTGGTAGGTAGGCCAAGAAGGTGCATGAGGGAGTTACAGGCTAAAAATAACATAGATAATTCCAAAGAAGGGCCCATAAGGAGGTTTAGTTGACTGTTAGTGGTCTTCAGTGATGAAATCAAGGAGAGTGCTCCGGATCCCAAAATTTTAGGAGGATCCTAAAATTTAGGAGATTGACTCAACATGCCCCAAAAATCATGGAAGAGGGCGTATCTGTGGATTATGAGGCCAAATATGACAAATCAATAGTCCGTTGATAATCACAATGATGAGGACTATGCACTAGTAAGTCAACAACATGGTATATGCACTAGGGAAAACACATAGTGTTCTATGCCTAATTTCTAGATGGGTAATATATCTCAACACCGCCCCTTAATCTTGACTTATGTGAAGAAAATCAGAAATAGGGCCCTGGTAACAAAGACCAAAGGTGAGCACATCGAGCAAGTGAAGAAGATCAATGAAAGAAAGATTGTGTGGAAGCAGTTCAAGAAGTACTTCAAGCAGAAGTACCTATCTGATAGGTACTCTGATGATAAGATCAAAGAGTTCCATAAGCTGAAATTGGGACAATTGACCATGGAAGAATATGCAAACAAGTTCTTGGATCTGCTGAGGTATGTCAGGTATATTCGAGATGATAAGGTGAAAATTCAACATTTTCTAAGTGGGATACCTCAGTCATATAAAGATAGGATTGAATTTGATGAACCTCGAACTCTAGAGCAGGAAATAAGGAAGACCAAGTATTGCTATGATCAAAACAAAAGAAAACCTAATTTCCATAAGGCATGGAAGGACAAGAAAAATGAGAAGTTTGACCAAAGGAAGAAAGGTTTCAAACCTCCTCATCTCATAAATCAACAAAGGAAGCCATCACAGGTTGTGACTAAGCCAACTCGAATGATGGGAGACAATCCAAGAGATCCAAAGGAGCCAAGAGAACCACTTCAATGTTGGGGATGTGGAGGGGACCACATTCTTAGGAACTGTCCACATCGGAATGGGAATGTAAATCAAGTCCACAACATCCAAGGAGTTGAAACTGTGGGTCAAGTGGCAAGGACCATCCCTAGAATCTATGCAGCACTAGAGGACCGCAAGGCAGATCATCAATCAATAGTTGTTGAAGTTGAAGGTAAGATTGCTAAGCAATCTGTTTCTATTTTGATTGATCCTGGTTAAAGCATAGTAAATCATGGTTAGTTCAACTAGCCACTGGAACCAAGAGAAAAGTTAGTGAAATTGTAGAGAAATGTCCATAGATATGGATGGGCTATTCACTTATGCAAACCTGATTATTTTGCCACTTGGTTCCTATGATATTCTCATTGGAATGGATTGGTTAGAATCACACAAGGTTAAACTTGACTGCTACAATAAGACATTTGAATGCATGGATGAAGAAGGAAACCCAAGGGTTGTAAAAGGCATTCCAAAGGTGATTTCTGTTAGACAAGTTTCAGCCACGCAACTGAAGAAGTTTTGTAGGAAGGGTTGTCAATTGTATGAGGCCCATGTTTTGGAGGCAACAAAGAATGAAACTCCTAAGTTGGAGGACTATCATGTATTGCAAGAATTCAGGGATGTTTTTCCTAATGAGATTCTGGGACTTGTTCCAAAGAGAGACATTGATTTTACAATTGAACTTGTGCCAGGAGCTGCATCGGTGTCTAAGACACCCTACAGGATGAGTACAATGGAATTGCTAGAATTGAAAATGCAATTACAAGAGTTGTTGGAAAATAAATATATCAGGCCAAGTGTGTCCTCGTGGGGAGCCCCTGTTCTATTTGTGAAAAATAAAGATGGAACACTCAGGTTATGTATTGACTACAGGCAGCTGAACAAAGTCACTGTGAAGAACAAATACCCATTGCCCCGAATTGATGATCTCTTTGACCAAATGTGAGGAGCAAAGGTATTTTCAAAGATCGACTTTGGAGGTCTGGTTACCATCAGGTAAGAATCAAAGAGGAATATATTCATAAGATAGCCTTTAGAATGAGGTATGGACACTATGAGTTTGTGGTGGTACCATTTGGTCTCACAAATGCACCATCTACATTCATGTGTCTCATGAATAGTGTTTTTAGCAAGTATTTGGACAAGTTTGTTCTTGTTTTTCTAGACGAGATTCTTATCTATTCTAAGAATGAAGAACATTTGAGAATGACATTGCAATTGATAAGGGAGCATAAGTTGTATGCAAAGTTGAGCAAATGTGACTTTTATAAATATAGAATTCATTATTTGGGTCACATTATCTCAGACGAAGGAATATCTGTGGATCTTGAGAAGATTGAAGCCATTATGAATTGGACAACTCCAAGGAATGTGACATATGTGAGATCCTTTATGGGACTTGCTGGGTACTATAGGAGGTTCCTTGAAGGATTCTCCAAGGTCGCACATTCAATCACTTCTTTGCAAAAGAAGGGGATAAAGTTTGAATGGACACCAAGATGTGAGGAAAGCTTCCAACGGTTGAAGAATCTTCTTATGAGTGCACCGATTTTGAAAATTGCAGACCCATAAAAAGAATTTTTGGTGTGTATCAATGCATGCAATCAAGGACTTGGAGGAGTTCTTATGCAAGACAACCACGTGGTATATTATGAGTCAAGAAAGTTGAAGGAGCATGAGAAGAACTATGATACTCATGATTTAGAACTTGCATACATAGTACATGCTCTAAAGATGTGGAGGCATTACTTAATGTGAAGGAAATTTGAGCTAAGGACAAACCATTGTGGTATGAAATACTTGTTTGATAAGCCAACTTTAAATGATAGGCAAGCTAGATGGTTGGAATTTTTGTGTGAATTTGATTTTGAAATCAAACACATAAAAGAGAAAGAAAACAAGGTGGCTGATGCACTCAGCAGGAAAGTACATGAAATGCATGTGGCAACGCTTAGTACTTGCCAACCAGATTTGAGGCAGTGGATTGTTAATCATATTGTTGAGGATGAAGTGTATGTGCAGATAAAGGACAAATTGCAGCAGCAAGACCTTGAAAAGAAGTATGAAGGCTATCATTTGGAAGAAGACATACTTCTTACTTATAAGAATAGAGTCTATATTCCAAATGTGACAGATTTGAGGAGGATTGTTATGGATGAAATACACAAAGCTCCATACTCTGGTCACCTAGGATATCAAAAAACAATTGCTACAACAACAAAACAATATTTCTGGCTAGGGATGAAGGAAATCGTTGAATACATTTCTAAGTGCATGAAATGCCAGTAGGTGAAGGTTGAACACCAACACCCAGCAGGTGAAGGTTGAACACCAACACCCAGCAGGTTTATTGCATCCATTGCCAATTCCAAAATGGAAATGGGAAGTAATTTCAATGGATTTTAGTATAGGGTTTCCAATGTCCGTGAGACAACATGATTCCATCATGGTTGTGGTGGACAAGTTAACAAAGGAAACACATTTTATACCGGTTAAGTCCACATATAAATCCGATGCCAATGCAAATATTTTCATGAAGGAATTTTTTAGATTACATGGATTGCCTAAGGCAATAATTTTCGACAGGGATACCAAGTTCACTTCCAATTTTTGGAAAGGTCTCTTTGCAGATTTGGGTACACAGTTAAAATTTAGTATCGCGTACCATCCTCAAATAGATGGGCAAACAGAAAAAGTAAATCAGGTGCTTGAAGACATGCTTCGCATGTATGTAATGGACAAACCATCCAATTGGGAGGATTATCTACACTTGGTGGAGTTTGCATATAAAAACGGGAAGCAAGCATCATTGAGAATGAGTCCATATGAGGTTTTGTATGGTAGAAGGTGCAGAACACTGGTGACTTGGGATAATCCAGTGAACAGAAGTGTACTTGGTCCATAATTTCTTAAGGAAATGGAACAAGAGGTTGCAAAGATCAGGCATAATTTAAAAGTAGGCCAGGATATACAAAAAATCTATGCGGATAAGCACATGGTGGATAGGGAATTCAGTGTTGGGTATCATGTTTATCTTAGAGTGAGGCCAAGGAAGAGTTCCTTGAATCTTGGGAGTTGTGCCAAGCTATCTCCTGGATATTGTGGGCCGTTTGAAGTGCTTGGAAGGATAGGGCCAGTTGCATATAGACTTGCATTGCTTGCTAGCACTAGAGATCATAATGTTTTTCATGTCTCTTTGCTTAAGAAATATGTACATGATCCTAACCATGTGATTAATTGAGATGTGATCCAGGTGGAACCTGAGGGAGAGTTCCAAACCGATCCATTGCGCAACCTAGACAAGAAGGTAACATTGCTCTAGAACCAAGCCATTGGATAGGTAAAGGTGAAATGGAAACACTACGGTCCCGATGAGGCTACATGGGAGCTGGAGGATGACATGAGAGTGGCAATCCATTTTTGTTCAATTTTGATGAGCAGTGAGGACAATGCTAATTTAAGGGGGAGGGGAATGCAATATCCTGATTTTGACCCTATTGCACTAAAATTGCAAATGATGTAAATACCATTATTAAATCATGGTGATGAGCTCAAGGCCAAGGCCCCGCCATCGATTTAGTGTTTTATGTAATTGACAATTAAGAATCAATGCATATGGTTCTCGTGCTAGCCACGCACAATAGAAATTAAGACATCATGTAAATATGAATTTTAATGAAATACCCACAACTAACTATGCAATGCAACAAGAGATGGAGGCATGATTATACAAGGAATAGGGAGAGAAAATATTCAAACCCTTGAGCCAATGGTGTTAGGCCAAATGTCAATGAATGAACCCATAAACCCTCAACTACCCATTTTGACTTATGCACCCAATCATTTAATTCTCCCAAGAGTTGGTTGAGGTAGTTAATGCCTTGGGAATGGGTAGGTATGGAAACCAGTTTCATGTATGGGCAAGCCATCAATATGGGAAATTGCATTTTGGATTCTTGGGCAAGAAAACACCCACGAAATTGTGCCCAAGCCATTATTCACCCATGGCCTTTTATCCCTCACGCAGTCTGAGCTAGCTGGGGCCTTCTCCTTCACGTTTTCCATCATTTTCCATAGCTGGGAATTCATTTTTGTGTTGCACAGTGGCTGTGAGGAGGAGAGTCATGATATGGGGGTTTATAGAGGCCATTTATGCCCCTTGAATGCCCATAAACATTTTCTGAAATCGATTTTCTCTCCCAGGGTTGATTCCCCATCTAACACTTCGTTTTTTGGTTTCCCACGATTTCTGAAACTAATGGAAACCCCATTTTGGGCATCCCACTATCAAAACGTTTTTCTTCATGCCCAACACTTGTGTTTTGCTGTTATGTGCATTCCTGTTTTGGTTTGAACTTGTGAGTAAGAAATTAGGAGTGGAAGAGGGCTAGAATTGGCTTGATAAACCTAGTGAAGAGAGTAACCTCACATAAAGATCAAAAGGGATGGATACTCTTCTATGCACACCTTGAAGAGCACTAGAATGGAAGGTATGGCCTGAGGGACTGTGTAGTAGTGAAGAGAATACTTCCTTGTGATGGGTGTGTAGGTATTGTGGGGACCAAGCTAGATAGATCTTACAGAGGTATCCAAAGCTCTGTGGTTGAGCTCACTAGCTTAGCAATTCATTCCCTTCCATTGCCTTAGCAGCCTGATAAACCCAACTGTGGAGTGGCTTGGTTGATTTTGGTGTATATTTGGCTATGTGTGAGTCTGCTGTTCCCTTTTTCCTTGTAGAAATCATGCCCATCTCGGGGGTGGCAGTTGTGTTTATAGATTGATGAGCACAACTGGCCTATGGTTGGGTGGAACGTTGTAGTTGCATATCCAGTTGCTCGAGACTACTTTGTTTCAAGATAAGCACTCTCTTTTGTTAATTCTGTAATGTCTTTATTTGATGACTATCATGAATATGTTGAATGCATGCTGGATGTGTAGTTGAATTTACTTCCGTTGTGTTTCTTACATTTATACAACTGCATATGTCTCTTTATTTTCAATGAATTTTGTTAATGAACATGGGGCTAGATGCCCAGTTTTAGCATCATGTTCTCTCAATCGCACTAGGCCGATCGGAGGGGACGTGACAGTCACCCTTTAAAAAAAAATTATTTGTCCAAATCAACCGACGAAAGAGGGAAAAACTAGTGGGAATAACCCCCCGCCCCTCAAAATGGACATGAAGGGATATCTAAGCTACCTTCATCATGGTATCACTCACCCCAAGTAGTGATCTAAGATGAGTGAACTTCTCTTATGTAAAATTCTTGGTGAAGATGTCTGCAACCTACTCTGTAGAATGATAGTATTGCTCTGAAATGATGCGCTCATGCACCGAATCTCTTATGTAGTGCATGTAGATCTTGTAATAATCTGTAGGATAGATCACATAGATAGAGCAAATCTCACTAATCTCACTCAAGAACTGCAGAGAAGAAATAAGAATAGATGAATCAATAATCACTCATGAACACAGAAATGGAGAAATCTACAGTATAATCATACATCGGCTGTAAGCTGGCACTGTGAAAACTGAATCCAATGATATGAATGTCAAGTGAATTCGAATAGAACAAAGGTCATTTGAATTCTCCTCAGTGTCTAGCTTGGATAGCATTGGAGACATCATCCAATCAGTGGCAGTAGTCACAAATAATCAAAAGTCAGTCAAATGAGTCTAACTGTGTTAGGAACCCATGTCTTTACTTTGTTAGTATATTGTTGTTGGACGCATATGCTTTGTAAGTCGTCCCATAGTATTTGTTGATCAATAGTTTGTGTTATTGTTGTTGGCGCATATGCTTTGTAAGTCGCCCATAGTATTGTTGATCCATAGTTTGTAGTGGCCCATGGTTTTGACCCATAGTATTGGCGCCTAGACTTAGTATATAAGTGTGTGTTGAGACCTATGTAGGCACCAAGAAGTTATTTGTATTGGGCTTGCTCAAAGGAGGTTGCCCCTTCGAAGTGGCTTGTGATCAATATAAAAAGTGATTATGAGTTCTGTCATTTCTGCTATGTCGCATATTCTTATTAATTAATTGTTGTAGGTGCTTCACATCTGGTATCAAAGCACTTTCTTGGGATCGCTGGGTGAAATTTCTGCCAAATTTTTTTTTCGCATCTGTTGCAGGTTCGGATTTGAGAATAATCCTTATCCGCTTAACTGTGGGAAGTACTTGGGCATAAGCCCTAAAACTCATTGTGAGGAGTACCACAGGAACCCCGAAGTAGCTGGCCCATTGAGAGGACCTGCCAGCGAAAAGGGCAACGACCCCTACCTGATTGACTAGTTCCCACTCATGAGGTAAACCAAGAGCTGTCGTTTGTGGCAAAGCGGTTATCAGTTTTACCTGAGCCGTGGAGTGAGGGGTACTTCCCCAATACGCAAGCCGTCAGACAACATTGGTGGCCGAGTGAAACCCCTGAACTGTTAGGAAGCCGCACATACCTGGGGTCCATATCTATTTTCAGCTGAACTGTTGTCGATCACTGTTGCGCCATTTCAGATCCAACCGTCCAGATCCATTCTAAAAGCCGTTCCAGATCCAGCCGTTTTCAATCCATTCGGCACCGTTTCAGATCCCTCTGTTTCCGCTCACTTCTGGGCCATTGCAGATCTATCTGTTTCAGATCCCTTCCGAGCCGTAGCCGCTCCAGTCTAAAAAAAAAAAAAAACTAGTTTTTTCTCTATATCTCCCTTGTTTTCACTCTGTTTCCTTTGAAATTTTTGGGGAAACCCTGTCATCCCATTCTGCATATTTCATTCCTGAGGACCCTATCCCCAATTCCACTTCCCAAAGCCCGAAATCCCACATTTGTCTATTTTTAGGGTTTGCCATAACTTCCTCAGATTTCACCCAATCACCTTCAAATTTTACCACAGAGTTCCTTTCCGAATTCTGCTTCTTTTCCCACCTCCACCAAATTTTCCCATTCTTTCACCCCGCTTATGAAATCTTCATTTTTTGCTTCCTTGTCTATTCGACAGTGTCCAAAACCTAATCAAACCCCAATTACCCTTCAGATTTTTTCCCAAATCCAGATTTTCCTTTATTGAAGCAGTTTCTGTTTTTGTTTTTCTACCCAGTCAACCAAAAAAAAAACAAAACTCCTAGTTATGGTTGTCACCCGCGCAGGAGCAAAAACCATGGAAGAAGCACTTGTAGCCATCCAAGCCAAACTCCAGGATCTGGATGAAAAATTTCTCGGCCTCCATCTTGAACATTCAACTATGAACAACAAACGACAGTTCGAGTCTTCATTAGACAATGGATTCTCTTCTTCCAGCAATTTCCGTGGCCCGAAGCTTGATTTTCCTTGCTTCAATGGTACTGATCCAACTGGATGGATCTATCATGCAGAACAGTATTTCAATCTGCATAATACTTTTGATGTCAACAAAGTTCCGCTTGCATCCTTTCATTTGGAATAGGAAGCTCTTCAATGGTATTGTTGGTACATCAAGGCTCATGAAGAGCCAAAATGGCTAGACTTTTGCCAGCTCCTTTTGCAACGATTTGGTCCTAGTGCTTTTGATGACTTCACAGGATCCCTCACTAAACTTCGCCAAATTGGCACTATGAGAGAGTATCAAACCGAATTTGAGAAACTAGCCAACCACACTGAAGGATTGTCTGATGACTTTTACTGGAGTTGTTTTATCAGTGGTCTAAAGGATGCCATCCGCTCTGAGGTCAAAATGTTCTGTCCCAACACAATGATGGAATCCCTAAGGTTCGCTAAGTTTAGAAGAAGACAAGATTGCAGCCCAACAACGTTCCAAGCCCACTTTTGTTCCCTTCCAAAATATGGGTTCTCAACGACCACCCATACTCCAGGCTCCTCGACCAACTCCTATCAAGCGTTTGTCTGAAACAAAGATGCAAGCACGCAGAGAAAAGGGGCTTTGCTATAATTGTGATGATAAATTCACTCAGGGACATAGATGTGTTTAGCAAAAGTTCTATCTCTTGGATGTGAATTCTCCGCCTGCCTCTGAAATTGGTGACGAAGATCTAGAAGCAATGGATGCTCAGGTCGACATTCAGGAATCGCCTATTGACCCTCCGTCTCAGGATGACCAACCAAAGATATCTCTCCATGCTTTAGCTGGAATCACCACCCCCCAAACAATGCGGGTCAGGGGTTACTTCAAGAAGCTTCCTCTTACAATACTCATTGATTCTGGTAGCACTCATAATTTTATTGACCCTTGGATCGCCAAACAAGCTGATTGTTTTATCCATCCTTGCTCCAACTTTGAAGTCATGGTTGCCAATGGGGGCACCTTACCTTGCAAAGGGAAGTGTCGAAATGTGCGTAACTCTATGGGAGATTATACCTTGCGCTTTGACACGTTTTCCTTGACCTTAGGCGGATGTGATGTGGTTTTGGGCGCTCAATGGCTACGCACACTTGGCCCTATCTTATGGGATTTTGCTGAACTTTGGATGCAGTTTTCCCTCAATGGACAAAAACACACATTGACAGGATTACAACCAGGGTCTCTCAACATCAACAGTTCACATCGCATGGAAAAAATACTCAAGAAGAATTCACATGGTGTCATCGCTCAGATCCATTCCATTCAGATGCAACCATCAGCGGTCTCCACTACTCCTTTGGATCTACAACAAATTCTGGATCGATATACAGGTGTCTTTGCTGAACCAGTGAGATTGCCACCTTCAAGGCCATAAGACCATCGTATTCAGCTCCTTCCTGGCAGTGTTCCTCCCAACATTAGTCCCTATCGCTACCCATTTCACCAAAAAACGGAGATTGAACTGCTCGTTCGGGACTTATTGAAGCAAGGTATTATTTGCCCAAGCACTAGTTCCTTTTCTTCTCCAGTTCTTCTTGTCCACAAAAAAGATGGGTCATGGCGCCTCTGCATTGAATTCTGAGCACTTAATCACCTCACCATCAAGGATAAGTTTCCAATTCCTGTTGTTGATGAGCTTCTTGATGAGCTTCATGGGGCTCAATTTTTCTCCAAGTTGGATCTTCGTTCTGGGTATCATCAAATTCGGGTTCATGAGGATGATATCCCTAAAACAACTTTCTGCACACATGATGGCCATTATGAGTTTTTGGTCATGCTCTTTGACCTCACTAATGCTCCTTCCACATTCTAGGCCTTAATGAATAAAATATTTCGGCCCTACTTGCGGAAATTCATTATGGTATTCTTTGATGATATCCTCATCTACAGTAAAACATGGAATGAACATCTCCAGCATCTGGATCTTGTCATGCAACTTTTCTTTGACCATCATCTCCACGCCAAGCAGTCTAAATGTGTCTTTGGACAGAAGGAAGTTGAGTATCTCGGGCACATTATCTCATCACAAGGGGTTCTCGTGGATCCTGCCAAAATCGATGCCATGAACAATTGGCCGCATCCTCAGACACTCAAGAGCCTTCATGATTTTTTGGGGTTGACTGGATACTACCGCAAGTTTGTCAAGGATTATGGGAAGATTGCAGCTCCATTAACTGCTCTATTGAAAAATGATGCTTTTACATGGACACATGCTGCTCAATGTGCATTTGACAAACTAAAACAAGTTATGTGTACTACACCTGTTCTAGCTATGCCTGATTTTTCCAAGCCCTTCACTATTGAGAGTGATGCTTGCGGCAATGGACTTGGTGTTGTTCTCCTTCAAGATGAACACCCCATTGCGTTCACCAGCAAAGCCCTTTCAGGCAAGAATTTAGCTGCCTCTACATATGAGAAGGAAATGATGGCTATTTTGCATGCAGTACAGAAGTGGCGACCATACCTATTAGGGAATCATTTCTGCATCAAGACTGATCACCAGAGTCTGAAATATTTCTTGGAACATCGTGTCTCCTCCCCAGCACAACATAAATGGGTTAGCAAACTCATGGGTTATGACTATGAGATCACTTACAAGAAGGGTAAAGACAATATTGTGGCAAATGCTCTTTCTCGCACATTTGATGCCCAAGGTTCTCTTTCAACTATTTCTATGCCTGTTCCAAATTGGTTGCAATTTGTTCAACAATATTATGTCAATGACTCTTCCTTATCTCAAATCATCCAACGCTTGACCAACAACCCTTCTGCTGTACCACATTACTCTTGGGATGGTGCTTCTCTAAGATACAAGGGTTTTTTGGTGCTTCCCCAGAGCACAGATCTTCAACAGTCTGTCTTCTATGAACTCCATGCTTCTCCATAGGCAGGGCACTTTGGGTTCCTCAAAACGTATGAATGGGCACGGCATAACTTCTTTTGGCAGGGCATGAAAAGGACAATTCAACAGATGGTGGCTGAATGTGATACCTACCAGCGCAATAAGGGTGAAACAACACTCCTTCCAGGATTGCTCGAACCCTTGCCCATACCTACACGTATTTGGATAGATATTTCTATGGATTTCATTGAAGGGCTCCCTAAATATGGCGGGAAGACAGTGATTCTCGTTGTGGTTGATCGCCTCTCCAAATATAGTCATTTTTGTGCTCTCAGCCATCCCTATACAGCCTCCTCAGTCGCTCAAATTTTCCTGGACCAGATCTTTCGTCTTCATGTCATCCCTTCTTCCATTGTCTCGGATCGTGATGCGACTTTCACCAGTCATTTTTGGACAGAACTATTTCGCCACACTGGCACCAAATTGAAGATGAGTTCAGGGTATCACCCACAAATAGATGGTCAGATTGAAATTATCAATAAATGCTTTGGAAACTTATCTTCGTTGCTTCACTTTTGAATAACAAAATCAGTGGGAAAAGTGGATCCCTCTCGTTGAATGGTGGTACAATAACTCTTACCACACTGCCTCTAAAATGACCCCATATGAAGCAGTCTATGGTTAGGCACCTCTAGTTCTTCTTCCATACACCCCCAATAGTTCACCAGTTCTTCTTCCATACACCCCCAATAGTTCACCAGTTCAGGAAGGTTACACGATCCTTTGAAACCGTGATCAGATTCTTCGCATTTTGCGGGACAATCTTCACATGGAAAGAAATCATATGAAGCAACAAGCTGATCAACACCGTTCTGAGCGCACTTTTCAAGTAGGCGATATGGTTTTTCTTAATCTCCAGTCGTATAAGCAATCTTACCTGAAACTCAAAGGGCGTCATAAACTCGCTCCAAATTTCTATGGGCCATATCAGATTCTTCAGAAGATTGGGTCCGTTGCTTATAAATTGGAACTTCCTCCTTCTTCCCGCATTCATCCAGTATTTCATGTCTCTTGTCTAAAGAAAGTTCTTGGCACCAACATCAGTGGACAAACTATTTTACCCGAACTGGATAATGAAGGATCCATCCTTTTGGATCCGGAGGCCATCCTCAATCGGCGCACTTGTCAGCTTCGCTCTTGCACTATCACAGAGGTTTTAATTCAATGGCACGGCATGCAACCAGAGGATGCTACATGGGAACCACTCCTTCAGATTCAACAACAATTTCCACATCTAAAGCTTTGAGGACAAAGCTTTTTTTAAGGGGGAGGGGATGTTAGAAACCAATGTCTTTACTTTGTTAGTATATTGTTGTTGGACGCATATGCTTTGTAAGTCGTCCCGTAGTATTTGTTGATCGATAGTTTGTGTTATTGTTGTTGGCGCATATGCTTTGTAAGTCGCTCGTAGTATTGTTGATCCATAGTTTGTAGTGGCCCATGGTTTTGACCCATAGTATTGGCGCCTAGACTTAGTATATAAGTGTGTGTTGAGACCTATGTAGGCACCGTGAAGTTATTTGTATTGAGCTTGCTCAAAGGAGGTTGCCCCCTCGAAGTGGCCTGTGATCAATATAAAAGTGATTATGAGTTCTGTCATTTCTGCTATTTCACATATTCTTATTAATTTATTGTTGCAGGTGCTTCACAAACTGAGTCTAACTGAACCATGTGAGCACAAATCAGGGGATGGAGACTCCAAGGAGGGCGCATGAGGCTGTCAGTAGGTCAAGTGGCACTCCAAAAGAGACAACTGGGAGCTATAGGCAATTAAACTGAGGAATAAATGCAAGAACGGGTCAATCAATGCTCTAATTGACTGTTAAACTCCAAGTAGGTGAGGTAGGGCACATATGTCATCCAGGTGAGGCAAACAAGGCCCATCAGGTAGGTAGGAGGGATATTGAGGGTTGTAGACAGGATCTAGGGGGATGAAAATAGGCTCCAGGTGCTGGGGATACCACCATACTGATGACTGGATGCATGCAAATATAAAAAATGATGGTGATAATATTCCAACAAATATGCTTGGTCCATTTCCTCTGAACTGGATCTATTGAGATCTTGATAGCACTTTGGTTGTCACAAAACATGACAGTAGGAAGACTAGAGCAAATCCCAAACTCAGACATAATGCCTTGCAACCAAATGGATTGTGTGGCTGCATTGACATCACCTATATACTCAACTTCAGTAGATGATAGAGCAATGGATTCTTGCTTCTTTCTCTCCCAACATATACAAAATTAGCCAATCATGAGCACATGACTAGAAGTGGAATTCCGATCTAAGCTATCACCAACCCAATCAGCATAAGTGTACCGAAAAAGATCTAGTGGACTGTTAGCTGCATAATGAATACCAAAATTATTTTTCCCTTGCACATCTTGAAGGACCCTCTTTGCTACTTTCCAATGGAGTTTATGGGGCTCTTGCATGTATCTAGAAACAAAAATGACTGCATAGGAGATGTTAGGACAAGAGTGTGTGAGGAACAAGGGACTCCCAATTAATTGTCTATACAGTGTACCATTCACCAAAGGCGAAGAACCACCATCCTCAAGTTTGACATCGGAGAGGAACGAGAATGCCGCTGGATTACAATATGACATATGGAACTTGTTAAGCAAATATGATGCATACTTGGATTGTGATACTTTGGTACCTAAAGTAGATCGTGCTATCTCAAGTCCAAGAAATTGCTTCAACAAAACCAAGTCTATCATGGAAAATGAACTATACAAAGAAGACTTAATGGAGCAATACTTGTAGATGAACTCCCTTTGATCAACAAATCATCTACATACAAGACAATGAGTAAGAGAAGTCACCATCATGCTTCATGTACACAATCAGATATGTTTTGCATCTTTGGAAGTCTTGTGACAGAAGGAAAGAATCCATCTTAGCCTACCAAGCTCTAGGAGCCTGCTTGAAACCAAAGGGAGACTTCTTCAGTCTGCACACAAGTGAAGGATCTTGAGTGTATCCTTCTGGATGCTGCATATATATATACTCCTCAAGATATCCATGGAGGAAATATCTCTTGACATCCATATGGTTCACCTCCCAGTGCTTAGATGCAGCAATAGCCAATACCGATCTAACATAGTCCATCTTGGCTACATGAGCGAATGTCTCTGTGTAATAAATTCCTTGGACTTGAGAGAATCCCTTTTCCACCAATCGAGCCTTGTACTTGAATGTGACCCCATCTGAATCCATCTTGGTTCGATATACCCACTTGCATTGAACAAGTTTTCTTCCAGGAGGAAGTGGAACAAGCTCCCAAGTTTCATTGTTTTGAAGAGATTGGTACTCTTCATCCATTGCATCTTTCCATCTTGGATCTTGGGAGGGCTCATCAAATGTTTTTGGATCAGATCCAATCATCATGAAAAATATCCTAGGAATAAGTAGATCAGTAGTATAGAGTGCAAGGCTTGCACTTCGAAACTATGATCTTGTTCCGCTTGGATCATATGGATCACCAACCAAATCACCAGCTGCTTCAATGGTATTCTCATCCCATTTAGGCATTGGTGGATCAACTGGATCTGGATAAACATGTTCATATTCATTATCAGTATCAAAATATGAACCATCATATGAGGAGGCTTCGGTTACTTGGTCATATTGAAGTAGTGGAGGAGGAATTGATATTTCTGCTTCATCTTGTTGGATGTCTTGCAAAGGACCTTCAAGCTGTACACTTCTCTCATTGAAATTCTTCACGGTGGAAAGATCCAACAATTTGTATTCCTTAGAATCTTCAGCATATCCAACAAAAATGAATTCAAGGCTTTGAGGCTGTAAGGAATTTCTCTTCTCTGGAGGAATCCTGGCTCAAGCATTGGAACCAAAGATTCGGAAGTGAGACACATCAGTTTTGTGCCCAATCAAAGCTTCAAATGGAGTTGTGCCTTTCAAATCCTTGTGAGGAACTCGATGTTGGATGTATGCAACACAATTAATGGCCTGTGCCCACAAATTAGGAGAGAGTTTCTTTGACTCAAGCATACATGTGGCCATCTCCATTAAAGATCTATTCTTGTGCTCTGCCACACCATTCTGCCGTGGTGTGTAGGGAA
Source organism: Larix kaempferi (assembly GCA_027924585.1). Taxonomy (NCBI): domain Eukaryota; kingdom Viridiplantae; phylum Streptophyta; class Pinopsida; order Pinales; family Pinaceae; genus Larix; species Larix kaempferi. The sequence goes on along the minus strand of BSBM01000017.1, from coordinate 13,068,463 downwards.
CAATGCGTTGCATCTGAATTCCCACATGAGCACAAAGATTCTCCAAATACTTTTTCACATACTCCCTTCCATTGTCATTTCGAAGCACTTTGATCTTATTTCCAAAAATATTTTCAACATAAGCCTTAACAACTTTGAAAATTTCATATACTTCTGATTTGAACTTGAGGAAATAAACCCAACAATATCTTGAATAATCATCTATGAATGTCAAAACATACCTAGCATTAATCAAGGAAGGATTAGGAAGGGGTATGGTGATATCACTGTAGATCAATTCGAGAGGTAAGGAGTCTCTCCATGCCTTTCCTTTCTCAAACTTGTGCTCCATATGTTTTCTAAGCATGCAACCTTGATAGATGCCACTTGAGAATTTGATGATGACTAGAATACAATTAACCATACACTGCTTGTGCAATTCTTGTAGATATATGTAGTTGAGGTGACCAAACCTCTCATGCCATATCCTACTGACTTTATTTTCATGTGTCAGGAGCAAATTTTATGTTGAATAGGGAAGGAAGTGGGAGAACTCGTAGATCCTTGAATCATGATTTGCAGTACCAAGTGTAATGAAATTTCGAATAGAGATCTTAGAAATTTATACATCATTAGGAGTGTACAAAACCTTCTTTGGAACTCCTGTGTGTGTTATTTGGTATACTGAGAGAATATTTGCAGCCAATGAGGGAACATACAGAACCTTCATGAAGCTCCCATAGTCAAGATTGATTCTTCCTTTACCTATCGATGGAATTTCAGAATCATCACCCATGAGGATAGAAGGATCACCAGAGGGATCAAATGTAGAGAAGGAGTCCCTATATGTAGACATGTGTCTGGATGTGCCAGAGTAAACGATGAAGTAAGGATACTTCAAAATGATAGCAATCAATGCATGACATATTTCTCTGTCATCAGATCTAGATCCAAATTCTTTTCTCCTTGCTCCTTCAGGTAGAGCAATTTTTTTTTTCTACAGAAGCTGCTCCATGAGATCAATCATCTTCTTCATGCATGATTTTTCAGGGTGGAAACCCATGTTGTAATATGTGCATTTAGTCTTCTCTTCCATCTTTTGCTTGTACTTCCTTGAATTCAAAGGTTTTTCTAATGTATTTGTCTTCTCCTTTTGCCTCTATTATGACTGCTTCTTTTCCTTGGCCTTCTTATTTTCTTTAGCATTCTTGGCTTCTCCAATAGCAAGAACATGGTCCTTGGATGGTTTGATGGATCCCATCTGAACCAATTTTTCCTGCTCTTTTGTGAGAGACTCCATGAATTCGCTCAGGGTGGGCATCTTCCAATTTGGAACTGCCAATTTTACAGTATGGATGGTTGATACGAATACTGAGTGCTTAGGACCCAACTTTGATAGGATGGACATAATGAGTTGATCATCCTTTTTCTCTATGCCACACCACTTGAGCTCGAGGACCAATGACTTGAACTTGGTGAAGTAATCCTGCATGGTGTTGAAGTTGATGGGACTCAATGAGAGTAACTCATTCTCCAAGTGGTGACCCCTCATATCATCTTGTTTTCCAAACAAGGATTCAAGATTGGTCCATACTTCATTTGGATTTGATAGACCAACAAGATGAAACAATAGGTCCTTGGAGGTATTGAGACACAAGAATCCATACACTTCATCAAGTCTATTGAAGTACTTGGCTTTATCCATAGCTGAATTTGGTTCAATTTAAGTCCCCATTGTGACCCTGTAGAGATCTTTACTACGAAGTAGGATCGAGCCATCTCAACCTTCCATTCGAAATAATTTAATGGAGTGAGTAACAATGCTGGATACTGAGCCATTGCTTATGCTATTGCGCCCTTGGTGATAGTAAATTTGCAAAACATATCTTGTGATGCACCTGCAACAATTAATTAATAAAAATATGCGAAATAGCAGAAATGACAAAACTCAGAATCACTTTTATATTGATCACAGGCCACTTCGAGGGGGCAACCTCCTTTGAGCAAGCTCAATACAAATAACTTCACCGTTCCTTCACAGGTCTCAACATACACTTATATACTAAGTCTAGGCGCCAATACTATGGGTCAAAACCATGGGCCACTACAAACTATGGATCAACAATACTACGGGTGACTTACAAAGCATATGTGCCAACAACAATAACATAAACTATTGATCAACAAATACTACGGAACGACTTACAAAGCATATGCGTCCAACAACAATATACTAACAAAGTAAAGACATGGGTTCCTAACATCCCCTCCCCCTTAAAAAAAGCTTTTTCCTCAAAGCTTTAGATGTGGAAATTGTTGTTGAATCTGAAGGAGTGGTTCCCATGTAGCATCCTCTGGTTGCATGCCGTGCCACTGAATTAAGACCTCTGTGATAGAGCGAGAGCGAAGCTGACGAGTGCGCCGATTGAGGATGGCCTCCGGCTCCAAAAGGATGGATCCTTCATTATCCAGTTCGGGTAAAATCATTTGTCCACTGATGTTGGTGCCAAGAACTTTCTTCAGACAAGAGACATGAAAGACTGGATGAATGCGGGAAGAAGGAGGAAGTTCCAACTTATAAGCAACGGACCCAATCTTCTGAAGAATCCGATATGGCCCATAGAACTTTGGAGCGAGCTTATGACGCCCTTTGATTTTCAGGGAAGACTGCTTGTACGGCTGGAGACGAAGAAAAACCATATTGCCGACTTGAAAAGTGCGCTCAGAACGGTGCTGATCAGCTTGTTGCTTCATGCGATTTCTTGCCATGTGAAGATTGTCTCGCAAAATGCGAAGAATCTGATCACGGTTTCGAAGGATCGTGTCAACTTCCTGAACTGGTGAACTGGTGGGGGTGTATGGAAGAAGAACTGGAGGTGCCTGACCATAGACTGCTTCATATGGGGTCATTTTAGAGGCAGTGTGGTAAGAGGTATTGTACCACCATTCAGCGAGAGGGAGCCACTTTGCCCACTGATGTTGTTGTTCAGAGGTGAAGCAACGAAGATAAGTTTCCAAGCATTTATTGATAATTTCAGTCTGACCATCTCTTTGTGGGTGATACCTTGAACTCATCTTCAGTTTGGTGCCAATGTGGCGAAATAGTTCAGTCCAAAAATGACTGGTGAAAGTCGCATCACGATCCGAGACAATGGAAGAAGGGATGCCATGAAGACGAAAGATCTAGTTCAGGAAAATTTGAGCGACTGAAGAGGCTGTATAGGGATGGCTGATAGCACAAAAATGACTATATTTGGAGAGGCGATCAACCACAACGAGAATCACTGTCTTCCCGCCAGATTTAGGGAGCCCTTCAATGAAATCCATAGAAATATCTGTCCAAATTCGTGTAGGTATGGGCAAGGGTTTGAGCAATCCTGGAAGGAGTGTTGTTTCACCCTTATTGCGCTGGCAGGTATCACATTCAGCCACCAGCTCTTGAATTGTCCTTTTCATGCCATGCCAAAAGAAGTTACGCCGTGCCAGTTCATAAGTTTTGAGGAACCCAGAGTGCCCTGCCGATGGAGAAGCATGGAGTTCATAGAAGACAACCTGTTGAAGATTTGTGCTCTGGGGAAGCACCAGACGACCCTTGTATCTCAGAGAAGCACCATACCAAGAGTAATGTGGTACAGTAGAAGGGTTGTTGGTCAAGCGTTGGATGATTTGAGATAAGGAAGAGTCATTGACATAACCCTGTTGAATAGATTGAAACCAATTTGGAACAAGCATAGAAATAGCTGAAAGAGAACCTTGGGCATCAAATGTGCGAGAAAGAGCATCTGCCACAATATTGTCTTTACCCTTCTTGTAAGTGATCTCATAGTCATAAACCCTGAGTTTGCTAACCCATTTCTGTTGTGCTGGGGAGAAGACATGCTGTTTCAAGAAATATTTCAGACTCTGGTGATCAGTCTTGATGCATAAATGATTCCCTAATAGGTATGGGCACCACTTCTGTACTGCATGCAAAATAGCCATCATTTCCTTCTCATAGGTAGAGGCAGATAAATTCTTACTTGAAAGGGATTTGCTGGTGAACGCAATGGGGTGTTCATCTTGAAGGAGAACAACACCAAGTCCATTGCCGCAAGCATCACTCTCAATAGTGAAGGGCTTGGAAAAATCGGGCATAGCTAGAACAGGTGTAGTACACATAGCTTGTTTTAGTTTGTCAAATGCACACTGAGCAGCATGTGTCCATGTAAAAGCATCCTTTTTCAATAGAGCAGTTAATGGAGCTGCAATCTTCCCATAATCCTTGACAAACTTGCGGTAGTAGCCAGTCAACCCCAAAAAACCACGAAGGCTCTTGAGTGTCTGAGGATGCGGCCAATTTTTCATGGCATCGATTTTGGAAGGATCCATGCGAACCCCTTGTGCTGAGATAATGTGCACGGGATACTCAACTTCCTTCTGTCCAAAAACACATTTAGACTGCTTGGCATGGAGATGATGGTCAAAGAAAAGTTGCATGACAAGATCCAGATGCTGGAGATGTTCATCCCATGTTTTACTGTAGATGAGGATATCATCAAAGAATACCAGAATGAATTTCCGCAAGTAGGGTCAAAATATTTTATTCATTAATGCCTGGAATGTGGAAGGAGCATTACTGAGGCCAAAGGGCATGACCAAAAACTCATAATGGCCATCATGTGTGCGAAAAGCTGTTTTAGGGATATCATCCTCATGAACCCGAATTCGATGATACCCAGAACGAAGATCCAACTTGGAGAAAAAGGGAGCCCCATGAAGCTCATCAACAACAAGAATTGGAAACTTATCCTTGATGGTGAGGTGATTAAGTGCTCTAAATTCAATGCAGAGGTGCCATGACCCATCTTTTTTGCGGACAAGAATAACTGGAGAAGAAAAGGAACTAGTACTTGGGCGAATAATTCCTTGCTTTAATAAGTCCCGAACGAGCATTTCAATCTCCATTTTTTGGTGAAATGGGTAGCGATAGAGCCTGATGTTGGGAGGAACGCTTCCAGGAAGGAGTTGAATACGATGGTCTTCTGGCCTGGAAGGTGGCAATCCCACTGGTTCAGCAAAAAAACCTGTATATCTATCTAGAATTTGTTGTAGATCCAAAGGAGTAGTGGAGACCGTTGAAGGTTGCATCTGAATGGAATGGATCTGAGCGATGACACCATGTGAATTCTTCTTAAGGAGTTTTTCCATGTGATGTGAAGTGATGATGCTGAGAGAACCTAGTTGTAATCCTGTCAAGGTGTGTTTTTGGCCATTGAGGGAAAACTGCATCCAAAGTTCAGCAAAATCCCATAATATAGGGCCAAGTGTGCGTAGCCATTGAGCGCCCAAAACCACATCACATCTGCCTAAGGTCAAGGCAAACATGTCAGAGCGCAAGGTATAATCTCCCATAGAGATATGCACATTTCGACACTTCCCTTTGCAAGGTAAGGTGCCCCCATTGGCAACCATGACTTCAAACTTGGAGCAAGGATGGATAAAACAATCAACTTGTTTGGCGATCCGAGGGTCAATGAAATTATGAGTGCTACCAGAATCAATGAGTATTGTAAGAGGAAGCTTCTTGAAGTAACCCCTGACCCGCATTGTTTGGGGGGTGGTGATTCCAGCTAAAGCATGGAGAGATATCTCTGGATAGTCATCCTGAGACGGAGGGTCTATAGGCAGTTCCTGAATGTCGACCGGAGCATCTAGTGTTTCTGGATCTTCGTCACCAATTTCAGAGGCAGGCGAAGAATCCACATCCAAGAGATAGAGCTTTTGTTGAACACATCTATGTTCCCAAGTGAATTTCTCATCACAATTATAGCAAAGCCCCTTTTGTCTGCGTGCTTGCATCTCTGTTTCAGACAAACGCTTGATAGGAGTTGGTCGACGAGCCTGCGGTATAGGTGGTCGTTGAGAACCCATATTTCATAAGGGAACAAAAGTGGGCTTGGAGTGTTGTTGGGCTGCAATCTTGTCTTCTTCCAACTTAGCAAACCCTAGGGATTCCATCATTGTGTCGGGACAGAACATTTTGACCTCAGAGCGGATGGCATCCTTTAGACCACTGATAAAACAACTCCGGTAAAAGTCATCAGACAATCCTTCGGCGTGGTTGGCTAGATTCTCAAATTCGGTTTGATACTCTCTCACAGTGCCAATTTGACGAAGTTTAGTGAGGGCTCCTGTGAAGTCATCAAAAGCACTAGGACCAAATCGTTGCAAAAGGAGCTGAAAAAAGTCTGGCCATTTGGGCTCTGGATGAGCCTTGATGTACCAACGGTACCATTGAAGAGCTTCCTGTTCCAAATGAAAGGATGCTAGCGGAACTTTGTTGACATCAAAAGTATTATGCAGACTAAAATACTGTTCTGCACGATAGATCCATCCAGTTGGATCAGTACCATTGAAGCGAGGAAAATCAAGCTTCAGACCACAGAAATTGCTGGAAGAAGAGAACCCATTGTCTGATGAAGACTCGGACTGTCGTTTTTTGTTCATAGTTGAATGTTCAAGATGGAGGCCGAGAAATTTTTCATCCAGATCCTGGAGTTTGGTTTGGATGGCTGCAAGTGCGTCCTCCATGGTTTTTGCTCCTCCACGGGTGACAACCATAACCAGGAGTTTTTTTATTTTTTGTTTGTTTGTTTGTTTGTTTGTTTTTTTTTTTTTTTCTTTCGGTTGACTGGGTAGGAAAACAAAAACAAAAACTACTTCAGTAAAGGAAAATCTGTACTTGGGAAAAAATCTGAAGGGTAATTGGGGTTTGACTAGGTTTTGGACACTGTTGAATAGACAGGGAAGCAAAAATGAGGATTTCAGAAGCGGGGTGAAAGAATGGGAAAATTTGGCAGAGGGTAACAAAGAAGCAGAATTCAAAAAGGAACTTTGTGGTAAAATTTGAAGGTGATTGGGTGAAATCTGAGGAAGTTATGGCAAACCCTAAAAATAGACAAATGTGGGATTTCGGGCTTTGGGAAGGGGAATTGGGGATAGGGTCTTCAGGAATGAAATATGCAGAATGGGATGACAGGGGTTCCCCGAAAATTTTCAAGGGAAACAGAGTGAAAACAAGGGAGATATGAACGACTGGATCTAAAACGGCGCAGCAACGATCGACAACAGTTCAGCTGAAAATAGATATGGACCCCAGGTTTGTGCGGCTTCCTAACAGTTCAAGGGTTTCACTCGGCCACCAATGCTGTCTGACGGCTTGCGTATTGGGGCAGTACCCCTCACTCCACGGCTCAAGTAAAACTGATAACCACTTTTCCACAAACGACAACTCTTGGTTTACCTCACGGGTGGGAACTAGTCAATCAGGTAGGGGTCGTTGCCCTTTTCGCTGGCAGGTCCTCTCAATGGGCCAGCTACTTCGGGGTTCCTGTGGTACTCCTCACAATGATTTTTAGGGCTTATTCCCAAGTACTTCCCACAGTTAAGCGGATAGGGATTATTCCCAAATCCGAACCTGCAACAGATGCGAAAAAAATTTTTGGCAGAAATTTCACCCAGCGAGCCCAAGAAAGTGCTCTGATACCAGATGTGATGCACCTGCAACAATTAATTAATAAAATATGTGAAATAGAAGAAATGACAGAACTCATAATCACTTTTATATTGATCACAGGCCACTTCGAGGGGGCAACCTCCTATGAGCAAGCTCAATACAAATAACTTCACCGTGCCTTCACAGGTCTCAACACACACTTATATACTAAGTCTAGGCGCCAATACTATGGGTCAAAACCATGGGCCACTACAAACTATGGATCAACAATACTACGGGAGACTTACAAAGCATATGCGCCAACAACAATAACATAAACTATTGATCAACAAATACTACGGAATGACTTACAAAGCATATGCGTCCAACAACAATACACTAACAAAGTAAAGACATGGGTTCCTAACATATATGCAAATATGTCTTACTTTGTCAGTATGCACATTCAGGAGTGCATCACACCTGGGCATAGCACTTTGGATAAACCAAAATGACATAAGGAAATTTCTCCAGGAATTATGTCAAGCCTCCACTGCTTCTGGTGCAAAAATTGAAGCAAATACACTTGCGAAGCACTATGTAAGACTACTTTGCTTAGCAAAGCTTTGATACCATGTGAAATTTTGCATAGTCAATCTTAGAAACAAAATTAATCCTCACTTAGTTTCACAGAGATGCACATAAAAATTGAGATAATTCACCAAAGAGAAGGAGCTCTAGTGGAACAATTGTTAATAATATGTTATCCAAAAATATGTGTACAATCAGAATATATTAGAAAGAAGGAAATCTGTGAGCCTTAGGAGGCATTCAAAATACATGCATGTGGGAGGCTTAATTTGGAAGATTCACCTCACTAGACATGAGTACTAGTTGAAACTCTGATCAAATGGCTAGTTAACTGATGGTAGGTGGACCTAGAGTGCCCTTGAGGCAATTAACTGGTGGTTATAGGTAGGCCAAGAAGGCGCATGAGGGAGTTACAGGATAAAAATAGTAGAGATAGTTCCAAAGAAGGGTGCATAAGGAGGTTTAGTTGAATGTTAGTGGTCTTCGGTGATGAAATCAAGGAGAGTGCTCTGGATCCCAAAATTTTAGGAGGCTCCTAAAATTTAGGATATTGACTCAACATGTCCCAAAAATAATGGAAGAGGGCGCATATGTGGATAATGAGGCCAACGATGAAAAATCAATAGTCCGATGATAATCACAATGATGAGGACTATGCACTAGGAAATCAACAACATGGTCTATGCACTAGGGAAAATAAATAATTTTCTATGCCTAGTGTCTAGATGGGTAATATATCCCAACACTTCCACTCCATTTCTCAACAGGAATCATATCATAGAAAAATTTAGTTGGAGTAAGATTCAACATGTAGTTTAAATAGTATATAGCTTATTCCATCCAACAAATCTTTGGCCTAAAGCAAATATCGTGTCGTTTCGAACAAAGTCTAATTTTTTCTTTTTACAACTCCATTATGCTAAAGTGTGCAAGGTACAAATATTTTCCAAGAGATACCATGCTGCAACATATAATTTTCAAATACTTTGCTTGTATATTCTCCACCATTATTTGATCTTAAATATTTCATAAGTCAATCACATAGATTTTTAGCTAATTCCCTACAATCCTTGAATTTTTCAAAGACATGACTGATCTTAGTCTTCAAGAAATATACCCAACTATACTTCAAAAAATAATCAATGAAGGTTAAAACATATCTTGCATCTGCTAATGATGGTTTGTTCAAGGAACATAGATCACTACGAACAAGTTCTCGCCGAGTTTTCGCTTTCCATGCTTTCATTGTTTCAAAGGCAACTCAATGATGCTTTCCAAGCACACACAATGATTTCCAAGCACACACACTTCACATATTCTATTCGGGGGAACAATTTAGGTATCCTAGTGGACACGTTTTGTTTCATCATTAGTTTGAAGATTCGCAAATTTAGATATTTGAGTTAGTCATCCCAAATTTGTCTCCAATCGTCGCTTTAAGTTACGAGTGCAATTGGTCTATAATCTCTCTTGGGAATGCCATGGAAGTTGTAGAGTCCATATTTGGAATCAATGAAGCCTTCAACAATAAATTCCCAATTATTGTTCACATCTTTCACAACAAATCGATCTAGACAGATTCCAAGTTTTTTTACCTGTCTAAGTAAGTTTAACTATCGCCAACAAATTAACACTCAAGTTGGATACATGATACACATTGGTCATTACATCATTTCGAAATTCAATTCCACCAAAACCAACAACAGTAAGTGCTTAATCATATAGTACAAATATCTTTTTTTCAATAGATTCACTTAAGAAAGAAAAGAGAGACATATTTAACTATATGATGTGTACAACCAAAATCGACTATCCACTCAATATGTGCAATCTGAGCATGTAAGGCTTGAGATGAACTAATAGAAAACATATTGTTGCTTTCCTTAGCTTCTAGAAATCGATGTTGAAGATTGGATGATCATCCAATTGACACATCTACTTAAAGGTTTTGGACCTTTTCTTCCAAATCTATAGTCTTCTTATAGTAAGTCTTCTCCATGTCATGTACCAATTTTCTGTAATAATAACAAATCTTTTATTTTAAACCTTTTTTAGTTGAAGTCTGTTCATCATGCTTCTTCTTTTCATTTTGGTCAATGCAATCCTGAATTTTCTCCTAGTTGCACCGTTAACATATTTCTTTGTAGTTATGTTGACCTTTTCCTTCAACAGATGGGCATGCTGCTTGACATCTAATATGGGATCGCATAGGTATATAAGGACCAGTTCAATGAATTGACCATATTTATTTAGAAATTCGTTTCCACATTCACCCAAATTCAACTATAACTCCTTGACATGAGTCCAATAGTACTCAATTCTTTTAAAAGAGAGAAAATCTGGAGAGATCAACCTTTTTCAATTTGCATAACTTGACTTTCATCAATATTATCAATTTTTTTTTTCAAACTTAATGAGGACAACATATCCTAATTGTATAAAAACTACTCTTGCTTGAAATGTAGGTGGTAATGACTCCTACCATTTCATCCTTCTTCCCATTGATAAGAAACTTATGTTGATCATCCATCTAATATGGGATCGCATGTGTCTTCATAAACTACCAAAGTTCCTTAGTTTTCAACAAAGTCTCCATATCTTATGCCTATATTCCATTATTGCGATGATTCAAAATCGTCGACACATGCTTGGAATTTATATTGCTGATACATAAATCTAAACCCTTATACAATTTTCAAATTATAAATATTAAGTCAATCAAATAGATAGATCCAACTCAATAGAAAATGTCTACACAAAAAACATCAAAATACTTTTGACAACATGCTATGACTCAAACCAACAACTCTGATACCATGTTTGAGACTCAATGAATTAGATAGACCAATGAGATAATGATTCCAAAAATTGGTGGTGTCAAGAGATACCATTTTAGTACTTAAGCACAAGTTAGCATAGTGCAACAAAGAAATACATCAAAATGCGTTAAGAATGCATATGCTATCACATAGAAAAACATAACAACATACTAGATCGACCCATTAGATCATCCCTTTATAGCACCAAGATGTAATAAATTACCATGAAGTGAAGAAGAACAAGGTCACATGGGTTATCGGCGAACATAATGGCCTCCGATATATTTTCCCTATTTTGTGCCATAGGTGATTGTTATAATCTAACAACTCATCTAGTTGAATGCTTAGTAGACTCGTCTAGTGGATTATCATCTATCAATTGTCTATCTCCATAATATCCAAAGTGGTGATGGACTAGCAAGACTTCTTGTTCCAACATAAATATAGTCATACAAATAAGTATTGGGTTAGTTTGCATACTTGATCTTGTGATATGGATATATATGCTTTAATTATGAATTTAAACATTCCTATAGATAGAATAATCGCTTCATAGAAATGACTATGATATGCATGTGTATCTTGATGATTGTTGTAGGTATATGTTGAAATGATGAGGCCTTGAAAGCATTTCATGGAAATTAAAGTAATTGTGGAAGATTACTATTGAGATAGCCATCAAACACAAGTTGCATTGAAAAGGGTAACATTATGGATATAGTTAAAAAATAGAGACATGGAGACATGTCCTTGTTGTTGGAAGGAAATTAACAACACGCATGATGTTACTGCAAGGGGAGGGGAATGTAATACCCCAACTTTGCCCCCAAAATTGAAGCAATATAGGAAGTCATTTATTATTTATATGATGAGGTTTATGTGATGGGAATCAATCCATGTAGGATGAAATACAATTATCCCATGTTGTAAATATGTGAAATGCATTGTAAACCTTCCTAGTGCGAAGCGAAGGCGTAGTCCTGACTAATGACTACATAAGTGTCCAAGTGGTTGGTTAGGTTTATAATGATGTGGGTATATTTTCCATGATATGCTTGTGCGCATGTAAAACCCGTGAAATGAGAAAATACATAATAATATAATATCCACCAAAATCACTATTTGGGGAAGCAATAAGTTGACTATGATACCACAAGATGCGAAGATGAAAGTTGATTGTTGGTGATTTGACACAAAAGGGAAAAATGAAAGAGGGTTTGTGATTTGACTTTATCATTGTCCTTTGGAGCACTACACTTTCTTTCCCATTTTTGTAATCTAGGGAATTGAATAGTAGTTCCTAATAGCACATCACATTATATAACACATAAGAGCATACGTAGAGAGAGCAAGAGAAGATAAAAATAATGGCAGAACCAGGGATCAATAGTCTCTTTATTATAACATATTAGTAGCACTACTCCTGCTTAATGTCTTAATACATATTCATGCTTATATATCTTGCAGTCAAGGGGGAAGTTACAATTTCCATAACTTCCTGGTTGGTCGACCTGCTGAGTTGGTTGACCGACGCGACCAAATTGATCATTTTCTACTTGCTAGTCAGATATACCAACTAGATCCTCCAATATCTCCTCCATACTCAAATCCTTCTTCGCCTTGAAGAAGACGAAGTTTTTTTTTTTTACAAAAGTATTACAAAATACAAACTTTTAAATCTGAAGTTCTTTTACTTTAGTGGATCAAGTTAGATGTTTCTCTATTCTTCCAACTGCTATCCCTATTGTTGTTGAATAGTCAATGTGCTTGGATTGAAAAAATGGAATGTTGGCCTTGGTGGCGATGTACTTTTAGGCGGTTTGGGAATAGGTTGCTTTTGTCCCTGCTTTGGGTTCCTTATCTCTATGTAGGTATGATGGATGAGTGGAGTGAGCTTTTGTAACTGACTATTGAATTCTATCTAATATTATGTCACCTATTCACATGCTATTGCATTATTTCTCATTTATGTTAAGTAGCTCAAATTTTATTCTAGTGATGTGTTTTGGATATTCTCCAAGTCAGTGTTGTAATATGTCTGCATATTTATTACTTGTCTAAGAGTTTCCCATATTTGCTTTGTTACTCTTGATGATGCATGTTGTGCATTCCTTGCTTCTTGGAACCATTATGCTTCCTTTGCCTGGTGTTCTGTGAGTTTCTTCTCTGCTTCCATAATCTAAATATTCGACTCTTTCTTCTCCATAGAATTTGTTGAAGTGCATTCTAGATGCCACTGGAAATTTTTTCAAAGAAAGTAGTCCATTTGTTCAAGGTCGATCCATACTTTTGTGCTTCTTATCTTATTTCTTCCAACTTCTTTTTGAGTTCCTGAAATTTATCATGCCTTGGTTTTAATTAAATGGCCATTGTCTGGTCTGACTTAAGCTTTTTATTCCCTGTCAGCAATTGTTTCTGATTGTGAATTATGTTTACAAGAAGCATCTTCATATGGTTGACTGGGTGATATGGTTGGGCACTAAGTGAGAATCAAAGCGCTTGCTCAGCTTGCACTTTGTATGTTTTCCACACTCTTTCTTCCTTGTGTAACCTTTCCTTTAACTGTTTCTTTGCATTATTAAATATTTTGTTATATTCCTTGCTAACTGATTTATATAAGTCGAAGATATCCTAGTCAGATGTGTCTTGTGGGTCGAATTCGACCTCTGGTTGGTAAAATTGTTCTCCATGTATTTTGAAAGTTGTGAAGAGTTTGTTTCCTTATCCATGTTGCTTATATTTATTGTATTTCTTGCTTTCTTATTCCTGTTCTATTATCTTTTCAGAAGACCTATGCGAGTTTGTGACTTTTTGTTATGTGAGTTTGTGCCTTTTTGTTATGTGAGTTTGTGCCTTTTTGTTATGTGAGTTTGTGCCTTTTTGTTCCTCTTGCGGTTATTCCTGCTGATCTATTTGTCCTTGTTGTTCTATTTGTTCATGTTGCTTTGTTTTCTTTTTTTGTTGTGTTTGTTCCTCTTGTTGATATTTTTTTTCTTCCTCTTGTTCTTTTTCTTGTACTTCTTCCTGTTATTATGTATTTATTCTTGTTGTTCGTGTATTTCTTCATCTGTTTGATGTCGTGTTTGTTCTATTGGTTACTTCTCTTCTTGGCCGATTTGTTCATTTTTCTCGTAATTGACAGGTGTTGGTCAAGGGGGTGATGGTTATTATGTCAAGTCGATTGATACTTTCAAGCTTCGCCCTTAATTTTGTGTCTTAGTTAGAATTTTAAATGAGACCTTTGGGGTGTCCGACTTCCTTTTCTTCATCTATGGGCCGACTGTTATTTTTTTTCTCCTCAAACTATTTTGTATTTGTTTTTCTATTGTTATTTTATTCCTTAGGGATTCAATTATACTTTCCTTGGCCCACTCTAGCACCTTAATATATTCTAGTCCTACACTTGTTTCTATTATTTTATTTCTCTTCTTCACTCGCTCCCTTGTATATTTGTCTTTTTCCTCTTCCCTCATTGATAAGACTTTTTGCGTCTCTTCGTTCAAATTCCTTTTTAGTCTAGGTTCTTTGAAGTCGACTTCTGCGGACCCTTATACTGATTTTTCCAATTCCTCTTTTGTTATCGGTTCAGTCGGCTCTCTCTCTCTACTCGACTTGTGGTTTATTTCTTCCTGATTGTTACTAGTGTAGACGAGCCTATCTCCTCTACAAATGAAATTTTGACTAATGATAATTCATTTTATTCTTCTGCTTCCCCTCATTCAAGGGGGTAATAAATTATCTGCATTGGTTTGCTTCTTGTTAGTGGTGGTATTAGATACTTCATATTTGACTACTTCGTAAATTATTTAAAAACTTCTTCGATTGTGAGGTAGTATTCAAGTTCATTTGGCTCTCCACTTTTTTTGTCAACATACCAAAATTTGGTGAAGTCAAGCCCCAACTGAATGTGGACAATCAGGGGTAAATTTTTTCTAATGTTCTGTGGTATACTCCACCTACTACACACCGACTTCATCATTTTAACCCATCCTTCAAACATTATCTATGGTGACACTATCTCGGCTCGGCTCTTCCACCTAAGTGGAAATCATTATAAGTTCATCATAGTCGGTATAATATTAATTGTGAATGTCACTTCCCCGATTGGTGTGATTCTTGACTTTGCAAAATATATTAACAGGGATGGAATATATTTGATAGCTTTGCTCTGCTCTTGAAATTCTTCACAGTTTGTTTTTGTGGTCTTTCCCAGCTGCTCAACCCAATTGTATATTTTTACTTCTTCTGCTATTTTTCCAATGGATTCTAGCATGTTCAACTTGACATATGATGCTCTACTAGAGTTGGTAAAGTATAGTGCCACTATGATTCATGCCCATTTTACTTGTTCCTCTTTGACCTGGTTAATAATAAGTCCCTTGGATTTCTTTGCGGTGGTTGACCCAGTGAATTTCTGAATACACTCCATATCGTCTATTATTTTAGGGTAGGTGCCCCTAGTTTTGGTAGACCTATTATTTGACTAATTAGAGAGGTTTTTATGGGAACATGTTCATCTAACCAAAATTTTCCTCCATGGTATCAACTGACTATAAATTTTCTAGCTTCTTCTTTCCATCATTTGAGATTTTTTATTAGCGGTGCACCCAAATACCCTCTAATTCTTTCTTTTTGTAGCATCATTGAATCATTTCTCCATTTTCCATCGACTATGACCCATTTTATGAAATTCCGCCAATGCTTTTCCCAGTCGATTTCCTCCATTTTTGTGTATCAGGTTCAGGTGCTTTGTCATGCTTTTTTCTTCATTCTTGGTTCAACTGTAATGAGAGACATAATTCCTCTAATCTTCAGTGGCATGGTTTCTAGGTTACATGGTCAACTTTTCTCAAACAATTCTTTGCCCTTGTAAAAACTCGATGATTTTGTGACTGACTCTATTTTGTTTTTATAGGAATTTTCCAGTGCAGGGAGATCTTTGTTCGCTCGTGTGATATTTTATTTATTTGATCGACCCATTCATTCACGGATTTAATGCATGGATCAACTATCGATTTGACTCTTCAATTTATTTTCGACTAGCTTCTTCCTTGACTACCTTACTCGACTAGCTTATTTTCTGACTAACTTGTTATCCAAATGACTTCTTATTCAACTGCCTATTTGACTATTTCTGACTCGACTACATTATTCGACTATTTACTTCCTACTAATCTATCCATATTTATGTATTTAAAATTTTCTTCAAGCGTACCTCTTTACTCGGGCACCATTAATTTTTTTCTTAAATGCTCGGCCTTGCAATGTTCTTAGTTGGACCACTCCATTTGGTTATATGTATTCAATCACAAAAGGTCCCAACCATGATGTTTATAATTTCTTTGGCTTCCCCTTTACTTTGCTATCATATAGAAGTACTAAGTTCCCTAACTCAAATTCCTTTTTCTTGATGTTTCTATCATGCCAATTCTTTTGTTGTTGTTTATAAATTTCTTGATGGTGAAGTGTTGTCATTCTTTCCTCTTCCTATTTGTTTTCCTAGTAACACCTTTCCCGTCTTGCTTGCTGGCAATAAAACTTTAGTACATTTGCTTTTGTTTTTGAATTTGATGTAAAGTGTAAAGGTATTATTGCTTCTTTACCATAAACTAATTTGAAGGGAGTCTGTCATGCCGACCATTTATATGCAACTATATATGCCCAAATAACAATAGGTACTTTGTCATCCCATTCATCTCTATCAATGTTGCAATTTTTTGTCAATCCCTTGGTTAAATTTTTGTTAAAGCATTCAACTACTCCATTCACCCGGGGATGATATGGGGAAATTTGGTTATGGTCGACTAGGAAATATTTTCATAGTACTTCAATTGTTTTATTCATAAAGTGAGTCCCTTGATCAGTTATTAGGATTACTGGGAATTCAAATCTGATGACTATATTGTTATATATGAATTTATCTACTACTTCTTTAGTACGAATTTGAACTGACTCTGCTTACGCCCATTTGGTTAAGTACTCAATTGCTGTAATAATGCATCTTGATCCAAATCTTCTTTGTTGTTAGGGAAATGGACCTACAAAATCTATTCCTCATATTTCAAATGGTAAGATAGGATTTATTGGTACTAAATACATTTCATCTCTCCTCATTGGTTGACCCATCCTTTGGAATTTATCACACTGATTTACTTTATGTCGAAAGTATTTATGTAATGAAGGCAACCATATACTTGCTTCTAGTATATTTTTGGTTGTTGTATCTGAGTGAAAATCCCCCCTTGCGGCTCCTACACGTGCTTCTTGTATTATATCATCCCTCTCATGTTCCAGGGCACATCTTAGTCTTGATGTAATGAAGGCCACCATATAATTGCTTGTAGTATCTTTCTGGCTATTGTATCCGAGTGAAAATGTCCTCTTGCGGCTCCTACATGTGCTTCTTGTATTATATCATCCCTCTCATGTTCCAGGGCACATATTCTAAGTATGTCATCAAACCCTAGTTTATATGAGTGACTGCTTATAAGAGTAAATGGTGCAATTTTTATAGCGAGGATTTTCTTTTTTCTTTTCTATTAGATACCGTGAATCATTGTCGATTCGAGTCAATTCTTCTCCTGTTTCAATTCTCGATAGGTGGTCAAGACCAATATTTGTTTTTCCAAGTCGAACATTGACTTCAAATTCAAATTCTTGAAATAGAAAAATCCACTTGCATATTCGTCCTTGATGAACTGGTTTATTAACTAAGTATTTCAATGCTTGATGGTTAGTATAGAATATGAATGGGTTCTCCAATAAATAATGCCTAAATTTTTCTAGAGAAAAAATCATTCCTAGCCCTTCCTCTTTCTGTAGTCGAATAATTCCTTTTTGGTTTATTCAACTTCCACTAGCATAGGCGTTAGGGTGATCAAGTTCTTCGTCACCAAGTTGCACTAATACAACTCCAATTGCAACTCCTGATGTGTCTATGTGGACTTGAAACTTCTTTGACCAGTCGGGAAATTGTAAAATGGGTGCTTCGAGCAACTTCCTCTTGAGGGTCTCAAAGGATTCGTTACACTCTGCGTTCCATTCAAATTGTGCATCTATTTTGAGTAATTCTTACAAGGGAAATGTTATATTTGAATAACGTTGAATGAATTTCCAGTAATAGCCAATGTGACCCATGAATATTCTTATCTAGTTAGGATTCACAAGCGGATGTAAGTCGAGAATTACTCTTATTGTTTCTATGTCAACTTTGATGCCTTCTTTGCAAACTATGTGGCATAGTAGAACTCCAAATGGTGTAAGGAATATGCACTTCTTGATATTCAAGGACAATTGTATTTGTCGATACTAGCGCTCCAACATCAGTCAAAGCAACTGTATGTTATTTTTCAACAAGCCATATATTGTCTAGTCATCGAAGTATATTGCCATCATTATATATATGTTCTTGAAATTCTTTTACAACTATTCTTGAGAAGATAACCAAGGCGTATTTCAATCCAAATGGAATCACTCTATATGCATATTATCCAAATTTGGTCACAAATGTGGTTTTCCCCTAATATTCTTTTGCTATTGGAACTTGGTTATATTCTGAAAATCTGTCTGTGAATGAGTAACATCCATGTCCTGCAATTTCGTTAATTATTTCATCTACAAATGGGGTTGAAAATGGATCAATAATTGTCACTTTGTTAAGACCTTGAAAGTCGACGCATATCCTTAGCTTTTTTAGATCATATTTCTTTGGTTGCACGACCATCGGATTGTTCCATTCTGACTTATCAATTGGAAATATAATAACTGTTTCCAACATGTTATCTATTTCTTTCTGAGTTGTTTCTATATATTTGTGTGGTAATTTGTAAGGTCTTTTCTTGATAGGATTAGCATTTGGGATCAATTCTATTTTCATCTCACCCATTTCCTTAACCAATCCTTTAAGGTCCTTATAATCTCATGCAAACACATCCTAGTATTCTTTCAACAAGTCGATAATCTCTACGGTTTGTCTTTTTGACCCATAGTCGCCTATTTTCATCGTTTTCATTGATTGTAATTAGAGATGTTTACCTCTTTGATTTTTATTTCTGCATCCATCCATTCAGGAGGTTTTGACTCATCTAATTTCCTATCTCTTGCTTTAACTTCATTATATTATGGGGGAAATTTGATTTTGTCATTGTCTTCATTGGCTGCTTTCTTGGTTCAAAATATAGTTTTTAGTTCATTGGGAACCTCTGGATGGTGTTTGTTCCATCTAAAGATTTTGCTTAGAAATCTCTCGATCCCAGCCTCAAGTCATGTGATGTTATATTGTTCCTAACATGTGATTTTGTTACAAGTCAAATTATTTTTTACCTTAACCTTTGTTACTTTCTTCGACTATATATTCTATAAAGTTTTGAATTTTTCTGACTACTTCAATTTATGCCTTGACGGTACAAATGAGAAGTCTTTCACAAAGTTTTGTTTTATGATTTCCCATCTGAAAGTGTCGCCTCTTACTTCTTCTAACTTCTACCATTTATATGTTAGGTATGTAAGAGTATCAAGGAATAGGTGTGACCATACTCTCTCATCTCTGTAGCCAAATTTGCACCATTCTCTTTCACAATCCTCAATGTGCTTGCTACGGTCATATCATGGATTATTTTTGGTGATTTGTGATTTTGTTGTAAGATTTTTTCCAACCAAATATTTTGAAAAAGTATGTTGTAGTCGTCATCCATGTTTGGAGTCATGGTGCATGTACTCCCACCATTTAGCTGCTTGTCCTATGCATAACTGGACCAAGGTTTGTAAATGACCTTGATCTCCCACATTTTCAGAAACTTGATCAACATGAGCTATAAGGGAGTCCCTTTCTTTAAATATCAGTTTAGGGAAATTGGTGACTTTTAGATCGGTTGGTATCAAGGTAGGGTAATCACGGTTCTTGGTTTGTTTGACTTTAGGGAATTACCAAACAAAAAAACATGTGTTATACTTATTGCTCAGTATGGCTTCTATCATCCAACAATCTTTGGATCTAGGTTCATACTTTTCTACCTACCATTCGTGTAGTTCTGTGCCATAATTTTTCCCTATTGAAAGGGGTGTTCCTAAGTGGCTTTATCCTTGTTTGTTTGGATCGACTGAATCTTCATTATTATTGTTGAACTTTGGTTGTCATTGATGTCAACTGATGTCAAAGAGGATTCAGTATTCCTGTGCCAGTTTGAAGAAATATAAGACAACCAGTGTGAAGAAGTGTATCCAAAAGTACATCAAGTATATCCAGTATGAAGAAGTACATAAGGAATACATTTAGTACATATGGTACAGGTGCAGGTCTCAAGTCCACCCAGTCATAGTACTTCAAAGGTATATTACAAAGACATGGTTGGACAATGTTCAAGAGTGCGCAAGCAACTTGGAACAAGAAACGGTTAAACATGTAAGCAAGTCTTGGAAGT
Source organism: Larix kaempferi (assembly GCA_027924585.1). Classification (NCBI taxonomy): domain Eukaryota; kingdom Viridiplantae; phylum Streptophyta; class Pinopsida; order Pinales; family Pinaceae; genus Larix; species Larix kaempferi. The sequence goes on along the minus strand of BSBM01000017.1, from coordinate 13,048,181 downwards.
GCGCAAGACTCACCATTTAGAAGAAGCATTCACGTTATTGAAGCGTGCAAAAGTACCAAGAAGTAAGTAGCGGTTGATAAGTCAAGTGCGTAAGTCCCACAAGTGATGGTAAATCAAGGGTGCAATACCACACCACAAGGGCAAAGGACCAACTACGAAAATAATCAAGTATGCAGAAGACCCATAAGAGATGACACCTCAGCAGCACAAAACATGACAAGTGGCAGAAACGTGAAGTAATTGGAACCATGAAGCAAAGAAGAGGGAAGCCACAACTAACTTGTGGACATACCATTCATGCAAGATAAGTATAAATAAGAATCCGAGTTGGAGAATTGAAGAAAAGATTGTAAGCTAGCGAGATCAAGATTGAAATATACATATTTGCAAGCTTCTAATTCTAGTGGCATCAAGGGATCATGGAACCAGAACAACATGATCTAGCAGAGAGCCGAGTGCGCACGAACATAAGAATGGAATTGTTGATGGTGTGTAGGATTATGTAGTCTATATGTGACAGTTACATGAAGACATAAATGCATAACTACAGACGATGCACAAGTGCATAAGAACATAATGACAATATCACATATAATTAGCAAAAAGTCACAGATGATCTAAGACAGGTGCGTGAATATTGAATTGGAGTATATCTTGTGATGCAAGAAGTAAAGTAGTTTATCTGATGTGCTAAGATAGAGTGGATGCACATTATGATAAGGATGATCTGAGACAAGTGCATAAAACAGAAAGGCCGAATCACAGAAGGTCACAGATTATATAAAGACTATTGCACCAAGACATAATGAAAATATCTTAGAAGGTGCGTAGAAATATCTGATACTGATGCGCAAAGTTATAACAACAACTCATAAGAAGATGCGCAGTATCAATTGAAGTTGTAGATGCGCTGAAACAAAATGACATACTGAACTTGAGCGTAGATTGCAGAATATGATGAAGCGGTACAAAGTTTGTGAAGTATGAAGTCAATCATATAAGGTTGATGTATTCAGGTGAAGTTCGTGATACCGATCAGTGATTGCAAGATATAAAGGATACATAAGGTGCACACAACATAACTAACAACATATTACCAGAAGAGTGCGGGGATCAGAAGAACAACAAAGTAATATCTTCTTCTTTCATATTAGGGTGGCAGGATAGGGAAAGGAGCAGGGGGTCGGTGCCTCCTTCATGTTGAAGCTGATAAATTAGGGAGTCGGTGCTTCCTTCTGGTCGGTGCCTGTAAAACCAGGGGGTTGGTTCCTCCTTCCAGTTGGTGCTATATAACTTCGGAATTTGGTGCTTCCATGAATGTAATCTTTATTTTAATAGAGCATTCTGTGGTTTTCTCCCATTTAGGTTTCCACGTAAAAATATGTGTTTTTTTTTGTGCATATGTGGATGCATTGAACTTAAGTTCAAGTTAAATCTATTATGAAGTAAAAATTGTTCATAATTGCACTAATACCGATTCACCCCCCTCTCAGTATTAATAAGATTCCAACAATTGGTTTTAGAGCGGGTGTCTTCAGTAAGAACTTAACATCTGAAAGACATATCCTTGCGCAGAGATGAACATACAAGAAAAAATATTCATGGCTAATGAATATGATCTAATAAATATGGGTACAAAATATGAAGAAATGGCTGAAGTAGATTTTGAAGGAGAATTGATCAATGCTCTGGATGAATTGAATAAATCAAGGAAGAAAAATAAATAGTTGTAGGAATCGCTATTGAAATTAGAAGTTGATACAAACAAGGAGTTGAAATTAAGAGAATAAAAGTGTGAGAAGCTAGAAGCTGAGGTCACTTTCCTAAAAGAAAAACTACAAAATATTAGCATTCAATTGGAACATGGACAAAAATTCGGAAACAACATCAATGAAGGTTCAAACGTTTTCCTTGAAGCAAAGAGTTACACAGGTGCGCTTATAATTCCTATTCCAAGGAACAATAAGAAGTTTGAAGAAAAGTGCAGGGAGTCAATTCACATAGAAACTGAATTTGCACAATTCAGAAGAATTCATCCCATCAAGTCTCAAAATATATTTTTGGGCAACTGTTATTTCTGTCATAACTTTGGTCATAAGGAAATAAATTGCAAAGCACATGCACTTGCAAATGCTAGAATAAATGGCTTTTGTAATCAGACGAACCCCAAACAGAACAATGTTAGAAAATTAGTTGAAACTCCAAAGGAAAATTTCAATCCATTTAGCCTCCTGAACTTAGATAGTGAATGTTATAAGTGTCACAATCATGGTCATGACATTCATAATTGCGAAAATTAATTTCCACTTGCGCAGTCGGCCAAAGCCAAAAAACATCCCCAACAAAATAGAGTATGTAGAATCCCATAAAAAATCAAGTTTATCAGGAGGGATGCATCCTAGCTTTACATGCGCAAAATAAAAAGGACAATGGTACATTGATAGTGGTTGTTATAAGCACATGATAGGGGACAAAAATAATTTCCTAAAATACAGGGAAGAAAAGGAAGGCAATGTCTACTTTGGAGATAATGGCTCTGCCAAAATCCTAGGTAAAGGCTTAGTAAGCTTGGGGAATGAAATGACCAAAGCAGAAAAATTCTTATTGGTTGAAAACATGAAACAAAAGATTCTCAGCGTCATCCAGATGTGTGACCAAGGACATACAATTACCTTTGACTAAAAAAAATGCAAAATAAAAAATAGGAATACATGCAGATTAGTAGGAACAACCACTAGAACTCCTAATAATGTATACATTCTGGATGAAGGAAAGGAAGAAAAGTGCTACGTGGGAAAAACATATGAACGTTGTATTTGGCACATAATATTGGGACACATCAATTTTGACAATCTGGTTGGAATCAACAAGAAACAAGCTGTAAAAGAAATCCCAAAAATCACGAAACCATTGAATTCAATATGCAAACACTGTCTGCACGGAAAGCAAACAAGAGTTACTTTCAATACAAAAGAGTGTTAAATATACAACATCAGGAGACATTCTCCAAAACAATCTTGTGCAGCCAATATGTTGGTTGTGGAGCTTGATCTCCAGATTCAGAGATATTATTATTCAGCCGTGTCCGTACCCTAGGTTTGGTTATGATACGGCTAGGGTTGATGTATTAGGTTTTATGCATTGTAAAGATCTATGAGATCAGAAAGAGAGACTGTGAGACAGTGAAGAGGAAGTGCAGTGGTTGTGCTGCAGGTTGTATCCCTTCACTTTGTTGGACGAAATAATAATAATGACTGGCAACTTTAGTGTGGACGTAGCCCAAGTTGGGTGAACCACGATATATCTGTGTCTCTCTTGTAATGTGTATGTGTGATTATATTTGCATTTCTGTTTATTGTTATTGCTCTGCGATCCTGTTTTTCTAACACAATATTGATCTTCTCGTATAGAGGTGAGCACTTTGATTTCCTTCCGTGTAAAGGTTATTCCTCCCGTATAGAGGTAATTGATCAAAGTAATGATGTTGTAAAGTATTGTTGGAAAAGGCTCCGAACTTGTGTGTGTCAAGTCATGATTATCATGTGAGCCTTCCATATAAAGGTATCCATGAGATGGACCTCCCAGGTCGAGGTGGACCTTTTGTATAAAGGTCATGCTTTACTTGTTAAAAGCATTTAATGTTGTGTGATCTATTATTAACCATGATCATTAGATTGCTATTAAGTCTCCTTTAGAGATTTATCACCTCTAAAGTGAATTACTTTAGCATATGATCATTTGGTCTAGGATAATATTGATATGATCACAACATCCGATAATTCTTCTTAGTATAATGTAATGTGATGGATAATTAAAGTTAGCACACATTGACCATGTAGTAAGAGATAAATAAATAAAATATCAAGCATAGAGATCAAGAGAATTCAAAATTTCCCATGTAGACACTTCAACTAATTAAAGAGAACTCAAATTGTTAAAGCTTCAGTTAAGTATCAATGCTTCAGTTAAAGAATCATTTAAAGATATGCCTTAGTTAACTAAAGAACTCACATTGGTCACTTCAAGTAAATCAATAAGCATGATTTCAGTTAACTAAGTGTTAAATAAAAAGGACTAGTTAACTAAAGTGCTTTCACTTTAGTAAATATAAATATGACACTTCAGTTAAAGAGAGTTAACTAAGTGACAACAAAGAAGATCTAGTTAACTAAGTGTTATTGCATGACGACACTTATGTTAAACTAAAATATGACACGTGAGTTGTGACACTTGCATGTATACACTTAATTTAGCCACCTAACTAAGTGGGAAATCTCTCAATTAAGAGGTGAGTTCATCCTAAGTGATAACTCAATGCGATAAAGAACTGCATGAGAAGTGGGGCGCACCTCTGCATGTAATATTAATACATCCAGTTTGAGGGCTGTTAACACCTAAAAAGTGCTCACCAGCTCATTCCCTTATTCACATGACCCATTTGTCCACTTTTCCACCATCTGAGCCTCTGAAACCAACAAAAGGTCACCAAAAGACCTTAGTACACCCCTTTTTCCATTAAAAAAAGATTATTTTTCCTGAAAAGCATAAAAAACCCTAAAAAAGGGTCCAAATTCCCAAAAATATTAAAAAGGGAATTAAAATATTAATTTTATTCAAAAAAGGAAAAAGGAGGGAAAAGTACCTAAACCATGTTGGTCAATACCATTTGGTTTCCACAAAACCACAAATGGTATTCCCCACCACCAAAACCTATAAAAAGGTGGTAGGGGCTTCTCATTTCACATCCATCCATTATCTCATCCTCATGCTGCCGAAATCTCCCTTGAGCATTTTTGGCCATTGTAAGCAACCTTGGAGAAGGAGACCTCTTGGAGCTTGGAGCTACTCATCTTGGGAGTTACTCAACATCAACCTTCACCATTGAAGGTATTATCGCAAGCACTTGCTTGCCCCCCACTTTTCAATACAAATTCATTCTTTAATATTTTCTTGTTCTTGTTCTTTAAATGTTTACACTATTTGCTTAAATTATTGCATAGATCCATGGTTAGTTTAGTTTAGATTAGATTGTTATTTATTTCTATTGAAACTGCTGCTACTAGTTAGCAGGTGCCCATAGCACTAAGCCTGGTTGCAAAACCGGGCCAACAAGGGCGAGTTCATCCTAAAATTAGAAGTTAAAAATATGAGAAGAATGTATAAATGTGTTATATGGGATTGATGAATCTAATGTGAAGCGAATTCTCTTCTACATTGAAGGAAAGGCACTTTTCTTTGTGCAGGGTATTGTTTGTGCTCGTTATTGTTGTGTTGGGAACACATCCGATTGATCTCTCTTCTCTCTTGCTTCTGTATCTTCATCAAGAGTGTTTGGTGATCTCTTATCTTTCGAAAACAATCTGTTATGTTGTAAAAGAAAGCATTCTCTGCTATCCATTATATTCTATTGAGAAGAATTGATGGGGTTTTTGTTCTCATAATTTTGATGATTTTCCCCAGGGTATATATTGTGTTATGGTTGTATGAACTTCATAGATTGAATTGTCTCATTGCTTCAAGTATCCACATCTAAAATAATTAAATATCAAATCTCAACCAAATATTAACATGGTATCAAAGCTCAGGGCATGAAGGAGCTCAGTTTTGCATGCTAGCTAGAGCCTATGTTGATCCTGAAAAGTTGAGCACAATATTTGAAGACTATGGAATCGATCGGAAGACTGTCTTGACGGAACCTAACATTTAAACACTTTGAAGGCTAGGATTCTCATCATCCTAGAGGAACATGACTTGTATGGATACGTATCCACTGTGGTGGAGGAGCCTACATCTAATGTAGGGTGGAACAACTTAAAGTAGAATCAAGCAAAGGACAAACTGATAATCTATGATTCGGTAAAAGATAAATTGATTCCCATGATCACACCACTGAATACTGCGAAAGAATGTTATGATACATTGACTAATCTATATGAGAATAAATCCCCGAGTCAAAAGATGGCATTGAAGAATAATATTCAAAACTTAAAGATGGAAACATATGAGACAGTGGCCTCCTTCTTCTCAAATAGCTCTCAAGTAATAGATCAACTTGCTAGTATTGGATTAGTGGTGGATGAAGATGATCTTCTCCAAACCACTATTGATGGTCTCCCATCCTCATGGGATACATTCTTGGTTGTTGTAAATGGTCGAGAGGTAAAACCTAACTTCGAAAGGTTGTGGCACAATTGCCTCCAATAGGAGGGGCAAGTCCAGAGCAAGTTAGTGTGCATCAAAGAAGAAAATATTTCCCTCACGGCAAGAATGAAGAAAGGAAAGAAACCATTCTTACAAAAGAAGTTCTCTCATCCAAAGAAGAAGGATTTCAAAAAACGCTTTGACAAGTCAAAATCTAGATTCTTCAATTGCAACAAGAAAGGCCATTTCTCAAGAGATTGCAGAGCAAAGAATAAAGTAAATTTTCATGCTTCTACCACCATAGAAGATGAAATCACTCAAAAGAATGCATCCAAAGAAAAGGATACGAGAAGGGAGTATTATATTGTCTCATCCTTTCGGGATCCATCATCACAAATGCAGATACATGGTTGATTGACAGTGGCACATCCAAACATATGACTGGTTACAAGAGTTCCACCACTGATCTAAAGGAGAAAGAATTCACATGCATGGTAGAGTTGGGGGACAACTCAACATATTCGATCCAAGGAGTTGGATCCACCTCATTCCAGCGGAGCACTGGTCATATTATACATGTGGAGTACATTCTATATGTTCTAGGATTGAAGAAGAACCTCCTCTCAGTTTTGGTTCTTGAAGACAAAGGCTTCCGAGTTATCTTCATGGATAACAAAACACTTTTATGGTCGAAGAACAAAATCCTTGAATATATTGCTGTGATTGGAGTTCGAGAGGGAGAAATCTACAGGGTACCCAAGAAGTACATTCAAGCTATGATTCACCACACTGTCAGTCCACACAAGCGATGGAACCGAAGGCTTGGACACCTACACTACAAATCACTACTAGGACTTCAAAAGATGGTAAAAGGTATGCCCGTATTTGATTTTGAACATGATAGTGTATGTCGGGGTTGTGCACTTGGGAAGAATGTTAAGAATTTTTTTTCTAGCAGTACTACTAGATCTAAAGGGATTTTAGATTTAATACATTCTGATGTATGTGGTCCCATGTCATCCCCCTCCCTGAGTGGATTCTTATATTATGTACTGTTCATAGATGATTTTTCTAGAAAGTCATGGATTTATTTCATCAAGGCTAAAAGTGAAACTCTTAGCAAATTTAAAGAGTTTAAATCCCTAGTTGAAAATCAGAAATAAAATCACATCCATGCATTAATGTGTGATAATGGAGGTGAATTTGATTCACATGCATTTAATGAGTTATGTAGTGATGCAGGAATATATAGACAGTTAACAGTACCATACAACCCTCAACAAAATAGGGTTGTTGAAAGGAAGAATAGAACAATATGTGAGGCTGCAAAAGCCATGATGCATGATCAAAATATGTCTACCTCATTATGGGTAAAAGCCACCCGTACAACTATGTGCATACATAATATAATCCCACATGACATTCAGGATTAGAAGACACCAGAAGAAGTGTTTATCAATGAGAAGCCATACATCTCACACTTGAGAATCTTTGGGAGCCCTGTATACATTCATGTACTGAAAGAAAAGAGAACAAATATGGAGCCTTATGGAAAGAAAGGAACCTTTATGGGTTATAGCGAGTCATCCAAAGCATACTCAATATATGTACCTGGTGAGAAACACATTGAAGTAAGTCAATATGTTACCTTCCATGAGGAAGCTTCTTTCAAAATATTGAAAGAAATTCAATGTGATTCAAAGATGGAGGATCCCAAGTCTGATTCTCCCACTTCAGAGTTTGAGAGGGAGAAACTAGAAGATGCCTCAAATTCACTAGATCATGAAGAACCAGTAGAACTGGTTGAGAGGTCACTTGATGAACCTCCCTCTAAAATAAGATCTTCTTGGTGCTGAGACATCTTACAAAATGCATAGAAACATGGAGCACCAACATGATCATCCAGAGAGCGCAAGAAACCTAACAGATATTCATGGTGTGTTGCACTGATGAGTAACACCAATGATTTAGAACCATCCTCATATGGAGAAGCTGCAAAGCAACAAGTTTGGAAAGATGCAATGACATGAGAGTACAACTCTATAATGAATAATGATGTTTGGGAGGTTGTTCAAAAACCTAATGGGAAGTCCATTGTGACTTCCAGATGACTTTACAAGATAAAGCATGATGTGGATGGTAGCATTGAGAAGTATAAATCTAAATTCATTTCCAGAGGTTTCTCTCATAATAAGGCATCGATTATGATGAGACCTTTTCCCCGGTGGAAAGGTACACCACAATCCAAGTGATGATTGCACTTGCATCTGTTCTAGCATGGAAACTTCACGAGATGGATGCGAAGACAACCTTCCTCAATGGTGAGGTTTATATTCAACATCCTGAAGTATTTGTGGTGCATGGGAAGGAGTCCCATGTTTTCAAGCTAAATAAATATCTATATGTCCTTAATAAATCCCATAGGGATTGGTACTCCATAATTTATAGCTACCTTCAGAAACTAGGTTTCTGTAAGAGTGAAGCTGATCCAAATTTGTATTTCAAAGTAGTGAATAACCAACCGTTGATATTGGTTTTGTATGTTGATGATTTGCTTCTCACTGGAGAGGAACATCTAATCGATTAGTGCAAGAGGGAGCTCACCTCAGAGTTCAAGATGAAAGACTTAGGTCTAATGCACTACTTTCTTGGCTTGAGATCTGGCAAAGAAAAGATTAAAATTTTCTATCTCAAGGAAGTACACTGTTGATATATTGCGCAGTTTTGGCATGATAGATTGCAAATCTATGACTACACTGATGGTTTCCAATTTGAGGAAACTTCATGAGTCAGGCTTTGGATAAGATCCAATATATTCCACTTTGTATAGATAGCTTATAGGCTCGCTAATGTACTTGATACATTCGAGGCCTAATATATGTTTTGTTGTGAGCATTCTGAGTCAATTTAGGTCTGATCTGAGACACAGACACTGGACAGTTGCTAAGCATGTGCTTAGGAACCTTCGAGGTACACTTTCATATGGAATCAGATATGAATCTAGTGGAGGAGTCATGTTACTTAGTTACATAGACTCAGACTGGGGAGGAAGCATTGTGGACCGTAATAGTACATCTGGCTACTATTATATCCTAGGATCAACAATGATATATTAGTCCAGTAGGAAGCAGGGCTCCATAGCCCAAAGCACTACCGAAGCATAATACATAGCTGCTAGTGTTTCCTGTCGAGAAGCAATGTGGCTCAAAAAGCTATTTGCGGGGTTGTTCGGTGAAAATATTGATCCTACAGTTATTAGGTGTGACAATCAGAGTTGCATCAAGCTTTCCGAAAAACCAATGTTTCATGACAAATTGAATAACATTGAAATGAGGTATCACTTCATCCGAGACATGGTCCAGAAAGGTACAATGAAACTTCAGTACATTGCTACTTATGAGCATATTTCAGATGTGTTAACAAATCCTCTATTAGTGACGAAATTCAGGTACTTCAGAGACAATATTGGTATGGCAAAGAATGCCTCCCTTGCTAAGAGGGAGTGTTAAATATACAACATTAGGAGACATTCTCCAAACCAATCTTGTGCAACCAATATTGATCCTCCCGTATACAGGTGGAAACTTTGATTTCCTTCCGTGTAAAGGTTATTCCTCCCGTATAGAGGTAATTGATCAAAGTAATGATGTTGTAAAGTCTTGTTGGACAAGTCTCTAGAATTGTGTATGTCAAGTCATGATTATCATGTGAGCCTTCCGTATAAAGGTACCCATGAGATGGACCTATTGTATAGAGGTGGACCTTCCATATAAAGGTCATGCTTTACATGTTAAAATCATTTAATGTTGTGTAATGTATTATTAACCATGATCACTAGATTGCTATTAAGTCTCCTTTAGAGATTGATAACCTCTAAAGTGAATTACTTTAACATATGATCATTTGGTCCGGAATAATATAATATGATCACAACATCCAATAATTCTTCTTAGTATAATGTAATGTGATGGATAATTAAAGTTAGCACATATTGACCATGCAGTAAGAGATAAAGAAATAAAAGATAAAGCATAGAGATCAAGAGAATTCGAGATTTCCCATGTAGACACTTCAACTAATTAAAGAGAACTCGAATTGTTAAAGCTTCAGTTAAGTATCAATGCTTCAGTTAAAGATATGCCTCAGTTAACTAAAGAACTCACAGTGGTCACTTCAAGTAAATAAATCAACATGATTTCAGTTAACTAAGTGTTAAATAAAAATGACTAGTTAACTAAAGTGTTTTCACTTTAGTTAAACTAAAAGACAACACTTCATTTAAACTAAAATATGACACGTGAGTTGTGACACTTGCATGTCGACACTTAAGTTATCCACCTAAATAACTGGGAAGTCTCTTAGTTAAGAGGTGAGTTCATCCTATGTGACAACTTAATGAGATAAATCACTGCATGAGAAGTGGGGCACACCTCTCCATGAAAGATTAATACATCCAATTTGAGGGTGAGTTCATCCTGAAGTTAGAAGTTAAAAATATAAGAGAAGAATGTATACATATGTTATACGGGATTGATGAATCCAATGTGAAGCGAATTCTCTTCTCCATTGAAGGCAAGGTGCTTCTCTTTGTGCAGGGTATTGTTTGTGCTTGTTATTGTTGTGTTGGGCACACATCCGATTGATCTCTCTTCTCTATTGCTTATGTATCTTCATCAAGAGTGTTTCGTGATTTCTTATCTTCTGAAAGCAATCTTCTATGTTGTAAAATAAATCATTCTCTGCTATCCATTATATTATACTGAGAAGAATCGTTGGGGTTTTTTTTCTCATAATTTGAAGATTTTTCCGAGGGTATATCTTGTGTTATGGTTGGATGAGCTTCATGGATTGAATTGTCTCATTGCTTCAAGTCTCTACATTTAAAAGAATTAAAGATCAAAGCTCAACCAAATATTAACAAAGAGTACACTAGTACATCAAAACATTTGGAACTAGTGCACTCAGATCTTTGCGGTCCAATGAGAACCAAAGGAATAAATGGCCAATCTCACTTTCTTCTTTTCATCGATGATTATACTAGGATGACATGGGTGTTTTCCGTTAAAGAAAAGCCAGAAACATTTGAATCCTTCAAAGTCTTTAAGGAAGTGGTTGAGAATGAAACTGAGTTAAGGATTAAGTGTTTAAGGTCTAATAATGGAGGAGAGAATATGACAACCAAATTTGAGAACTATTGTGAAAAACATGGGATCAAGAGACAATTATCAACTGCCAAAACTCTGTAGCAAAAAGGAAAAACAGAACTGTGCAGGAAATTTCCAGAACAATGTTGAACGATTCAAATCTATCTGATATTTTATGGAATCAATCCATATCCACAGTTGTACACATCCTTAACATATTTTAGATAAGGAAAAACAACAACTCACCACCTTATGAACTTTGGAAAGGAAGGCTAGCCACAGTCAAGCACCTTAAGGTCTTTAGAAGAAAGTGCTACATCAAAAGAAACGATGAAAACCTGGGAAAGTTTGACTCCAGATTAGATGAAGGAATATTTATTGGATGTACTACAAGAAGCAAAGCATACAAGTGCTACAATTTTCAACTCAGAACGATGGTAGAAAGTTCATACGTAAAAGTAGATGAAGTGTTCACGCACATGACAGTAGAGGATGATGGTTATCATCCAATGATCAAGCAATCATATGTTGATCTACCATAAAATAAAGAAGCAAGAGAATCACAAGAGATGATATCAACATGAATTAGAAGACGAAAGACATGATACAAAATCTCCTTCCAATTATGTTCAAAAGAATCATTCAAAAGACTTGATTATTGGAGATATAAATGCCGGGGAAAGAACCAGAAGAAGATGTTTAGGTGATTCAACCGAAGAAGTTCATTTTTCCTTATTGTCTCAAATAGAACCAGAAGGTTTTGAAGAAGCCAGAACTGACGAGAATTGGGTTAAATCCATGGAAGAAGAATTAGATCAGATTGAAACAAATGAGACCTGGGAACTTGTTCCAAGACCTAAAAACAAGAATGCCATCGACACAAAATGGGTATTCAAAAACAAACTAGATGAAGAAGGAAAAGTTGTCAGAAACAAGGCAATACTGGTGTGCCAAGGTTATGCGTAGATTGAGGGAGTAGAATTTGAAGAAACCTTCACTCCTGTGAAATGAATGGAAGCAATTAGACTGTTCCTGGCCTATGCTTGTGTTGAAAATGTCAAGGTATCTCAAATGGATGTAAAATCAACATTCTTAAATGGAGATATTGAAGAAGAACTATACATTCAACCACTATATGGATTCTCTCTTTTAGATAACAAAGATTATGTCTGCAAATTAAAGAAAGCTCTGTATGGACTGAAGCAGGCTCCCAAGGCCTAATGTTCAAGATTAGACAAATATCTGCAACAACAAGGCTTCAAGAGGGGTAGCGTAGATAGTAATATTTATATAAAAATTGACCATGAAACGATGATAGTTGTTGAAGTATATGTTGATGATATCATTTTTGGAAGTAATGATGACAAAATGAGATAGCAATTTGCCAAGGACATGCAGAAAGAATTTGAAATGTCTATGCTTGGATAATTGTCCTTTTTCCTCGGACTCCAGTTATCTCAACTAGATAATGGAATTTTCATCTCTCAATCCAAATATGTGAAATAAATGCTTAAGAAATTTAACATGGAAGACTGCAAATCAGTATGTATACCCATGGTCACTAGGTGCAAGTTAAGTAAAGAGGATGAAACAGATGAAGTAGATAAAAGACTATACATATCAATGATTGGAAGCCTGTTATATGTAACTACCTCAAGACTAGACATAATGCAAGTAGTAGGACTTGTTGCAAGGTTTCAGGAAGCACACAAGGAAACACATGTGCAAGAAATTAAGATAATTTTCAGATATTTAACTTTTGTTTGTGGTATCCACAAAGTAAATATCCAAACCTAGTAGCCTATATTGATGCAGATTGGGCAGGTAGTGTTGATGACAGAAGAAGTACTAGCGGAGCTGCATTTTTTCTAGGAAATTGTCTTGTATCCTGCATCAACAAAAAACAACCATCGGTCACACTATCTACAGTCGAAGCATAATATATCTTGGCGGTTTTTTGTTTCTCACAGGTATTATGGATGAAACAAGCCTTGAAGGATTTGCAAGTGAAACTTGATCAGCCCATACAAATTCTATGTGACAATACAAGCGCGGTTAGCTTCTCAAAGATTGCTATTATGCATTTCAAAACCAAACAGATTCCCATCAAGTATCACTTTGTGAGAGAGCAGGCCACTGAAAACACTGTCAAATTGGAATATGTTGATACCAAAGAACAAATTGCGGATATATTTACAAAATCTCTCCCATGAAACACGTTTGAATATCTCAGGGAGAAACTGGGTGTGGTCCACAATCAACAACATGATGAGATCCTCGATAAGAGGGTGTAAAATCAAATGGAATTTTTCACTACGCAGTAAACACAACAGGAAGATGATATGAAAGAGTGCGCAAGAAATAAAGTAGGAGTAGAATATCAAGATAGAAGGAAGATGACAACTGTACATGGGGAGCATATCTGAGATGGATATAGAAACAACATTGAATGTATAGATTGCAATATGACTTAGATTTGCACGACAACCCCAATGAAAGAAAAGAGAAGAAAGCATGAAGACAAGGGGATTAATTCAAAGGAAGCAGATTTATAAGGTGCTTTCGATGGGTGGATGGGTCTCTGCTTTTGCAACATCGACGCAACATCCAACCATTTTTCGACGTGGTGTTCAACGATGGCAGGTTTGAGGCCGAGTGTCTTGGTATAAAACCAAGCGAATACGCCATGAAAATCTTGAAAAAGTGCTTTAAAGGCAACAAATTCTTCAAGAGTTCAGTAGGCGCCTAAAATGATGTTCTCTGTAACACCTAGCTTGACCAAATGCCCACTTGAATGGTGGGAGAGATATTTTTTATGTTACCTTCTTCGAAGGCGTCAAGGGCCGGGATCAGATTTTTGAATCAATCGATATTTCTGTGAGGGATAAAATCTTTCAACTCAATGGAGAATTGGTCTGAAGATGAAGAAAAAAGGATGGGTTCCTCGTGAATAAAATATGCATGATGGTGCATATCATCCCAAGAGAAGTCTGGTTCTGTAAGTGCTTCAAAGATTCCATTACTTTGAAAGGATCAACTAGATAGGTCCGAGGGGTCTACATCTGTCGATACCACAGTAATATCGTCATATGGTGTGGAAGGTAAGATGAAGCAAATGGTGCTCGTCCCGCTCGAAGAAGATGCTAGATGGTTATCTTTTTCTCTGGTGGTGACTTGGGACTCTAGAGAAACTCGACGCAAGTCAACCAACACAAATCAATAGTTGGGTAGATCAGTGCAATGGTGTCAATAATGACCATAAAATCTATACAACGCACAAGGATGGTTGGTGCACAATGATTTGTTGTGCTATTTGGGAGTGTCAGGAAGATAGACCACTAGAATGTTTGCATCGGTCGCATTGTCTAATGTTTGCAGGTTTTGTTAAGGATTACACAAAGAAATAGAGGAAGAGTTTTAAGAGGCCCTCCAAGTGGATGATCAAAAGAGTCTATGTGCCACTACCACACAAGTATTTTTCCAAGGCAAGGTAGCTATTATTGCCAAAATCATTGCGAATATTTAAATGATAATCATGGATAGTAAACATAAAAACTCATGTTGTATACATAGTATTCGATAATAATAATGTTACCCATGTCTTAGATTCTTAACATTCTCACAATGAAAGAGAGCTCTTATATAATGGTTGACTTTAGCTCTTGTTATGGTGACTCAGGCAGACATGGATATGGGGAAATCGAATTATTAGTCCTTCCCATAGGCAGAGACTATATGTTCCATCTTTTTGTATTAATCCATGCAATTATAGAAAATACATTTCAAAATAGTAATGTTGAAGAAATTATTTTATTTAACTATAATTATTAAATAAAATATTTTAATACGTGTTAGCTTGTTATTGAATGAAAGTCTTTGATTAGACTAATATTATCATTGGATAGAATTAAAATAAATAAAAATAAAATAAAAAATCAACATACTTTGCACATACTTTACACACTCAATAAATATGTTTTTGGTAGTGGAAACTTTACAGCTTTATGTAGTGACAAAGTTGCACGTTTTGGCTTCAAGTCTGTGCTTGTGTTGCTGCTTTCCATCTGTGTCGAGGTAGGTAATTGCATGCCATCCCTTCTGTGCTTGTTTAGCTGTTTTCCATCTGTCTCTAAGTACATGGTTGCATGCCAAATTTTAATTGAAAGTAAATTATATGCTTTTACGTGTTCTGCATCCATCACTGAAATCCCAACTCCAACCTCCATCAAAATAACACGATCTAGACTAGGCAACAGAGTTTAAGAGTATGCATTTATTGATTTGGGAAAAATGTGAATAATAACTAGTATCAACGATCTAGGGCCACTGACACAAGCAATTGAACTAGGTATGTAATCTCAACATTCAGGATGATCCTTACTTTCAAAATCTATGATTTTTTTTATGATTGTAGTGGTTTTTGGACCATGAATATCCCTGTAAATCCCCTTTCTATTTTGTCAAAAATCGCCACAGTAAACCATTTCCTAATTCTTGATCTCCATTTGGGTGGTTTTGAAGCCATTGCAATTTTGATCTCCATCTGGGTGGTTTAGAAGCCTTGCCCACAGGAGGAAAAATTGGGCATTATAATTAGTACTGTTTTTTGTTTATGGAATTGGATGCAGGCGTTGGACAAAATTAGTTTCGAAGGGTTGACAGAGAACAGGCTAACAAGTAGTGCCTCTTCATCATTGACATCGGAATATATATGACCAAAGTCGGTGAGCAGACTGATAATATGACATGATTCTCATGTGTATGTTTATGTTTAGTTTAATCAATCTTGGGAAGAGATTATAGTGGGTATTTAATCGATTGTTTTAGGCTTTGCGGAACTTTTGACTTTATTTTTTTGTTCAAATTCTAGATAATTATGCCGATGGCATTTTTTTTAGGGGGCAGAGGAGGCTTCATCGTTTGTCATGATCCTAGATCCTATAAGGAGCCACCCCTATCTTTAATAATCCATTTAATAATTAACTTGCATTAGCAAGTTCAAATCCTGTTCCCAACCGTAATTTGAGATTTACTTACCTGCTTACGTCAATGTCCTCTTTCCCAAACAGATACTCCTCTTCTCTGATCGATCCTCCTCCACTGCCTCAATGTAAAGCCTAATTTCATGCCCGCAAGTTTAGGTTTCTCTGGAATCACTGTTAATGTCAGCAAGGAGCTCGAAAATGGCTGTGACCCAATTTCCTATTAATTAACGTCTAGAAGCTTGTTGGGAACAAAAATAGTCTCGAAGCAATCCCCAAAAGGAAGGAAGGATGATATTAGCACTTTTACACAACACCTTTATGTGATTTATTCATAAAGGGGGAGTGGATGGCCAAGCGCGTTTATTAGGTCTGTAAAGGAAAAAATTTAATGTTATACAAACCGTTATCTAGATTTTATTTTTGAAAACTTGTATTCCAAGAAATTTTCTCACATATTGTTATTTTTAATTGCAAATTTCCGTAATGTTTGGTTAAAGTAATGAAATATTGATGGCAAAGCTCTGGTATTTGAAATTAAACTGATGTATTTTGCATAATTCTTTTTATTAAGTTGAATTAATGTTATGTTGTCTGCAAACTCTTGTAGTAATAAGTTAAATTCTTTTGGATTAAGTTTCTCTAAACTGCAGCGCTAAACATGTATAAAAGCAAATATTTGAGTAGGCTCTACTAAAAATGATTGTTTATGAATCCTTTTACAAATTAAAGATATTTAGTATCATTTTGGTGTTATAGATGTAAGGTGTTCTAGCGATTTCTACTTTGTTTTTGAGGGGACTTTGTATAGATATTTACTAGATCGAGGCCAATGTAGGAGATTATTTTCGGTTAACCAATAGATAAAAGGTTTGAATTGATGCTAACAATACAAACAAATATAACTTAGCTTTTAAAAAAAAAATCCATGTCTGGAGCTTTGCAATTCCACATGAATTGTAGTTCTCCCATGCTGCATAGCTCCTTGTGAATCAATGAAGGATGTTGTTAGCTTGTTTTCCAAGAGGGTCATTGGAGATAAAATTAGTAAGAAATTTACTGAAATTCCATAAGAAAATGTGATAGTGGAAAGTTTTTCATTCATGTTTTGTTTTTTTATTACGCTTAGCTTTACATGACACAAATGTAAATGTACAAATACCTTGTTTTTTCAATGCCCTAGAAGAGAAAATAAAGATTTTAGTTACATTGAATTTCTCTTTTCAATGGATTTGGTTTCTCTGAAACTTTTCTTTAGGATTTCTATAGTCTAATATCAAAGAAACACAACTGCATTCTACAAAAGGACTTAGTTAAGTTAAGAGAACAACTGAAAAACATTGAGACAACAAAGTCTCAAGCTCAGGTTGAGCTGACAGAGGCTACAAAAGTTGTTGGCGATTCCTTTTATTTGACACAGGGCCAATTTTACTTTCAAGTTAGGTGTTGATTGATGTAGTTGGAAGCCCATACTACGTTGCTCCCGAAGTGTTATGCAAACGCTATGGTCCAAAGGCAGATGTGTGGAAAGCTAGGGTCATCCTATACATCTTACTTAGCGGAGTTCCACCATTTTGGGAAGGTAATGAACACGTCTTTAGGGGTAAAAGCTAGATATGCCCCTCCAAAAACAATTCAATTGTAATTCTTATACGATGTGTCAACTTGTTTACTTTTATTTTTCAGAAACACTTCAGGGAATTTTTGATGATATTCTACGAGGATATATTGATTTTGATAGAGAACCCTGGCCCTCAATTTCTGAGAGTGCTAAGGATCTTATCAGAAATATGCTTACTTCAAATCCATCCCAGTGCCTGAGCGCACATGGTGTTCTATGAATGAAAGAACTCCCCAAATGTCCCTTGTAATTGAGTTTTTTGGCAAAAATTTAATGCTTTAAGATGCATTGCATTGGCAAGAAAATCAGAAACCTTGAACACTTATTTAGCAAACAAATTATGAACTTGTTTTGCAGAATGTGTCATAATAGTAAAAGGTTTTGGCAGCTCTCATCAGAAGTACTTATATCTCAATCTTTTGATGCATATCAAGTCATCCATGGATTTGTAAAGATGGTGTTGCTCCATATCAATCTTTGGATCCAACTGTATTATCTTGATTAAAGCAATTTTCTATAATGAATAAATTGAAGAAGATGGCACTTATGGTGAACCGCTTGTTTTACATTCCTGCATGCAGTACTCATTGTAGATAAATGTGTTGATATATAAGAGTTTGCAGGCATTCATATTCTTTTATACAAATGGTTTTGCTATTTTCTCACCAGACAACTTACTCAATATTAAACTGCAATATGCAAAGGTGGTAGCCGAAAGCCAAAAGTCCTAAAAATAGGAAATTAAATTTGCACGTGTTGAGTTGTTATAACGCTAGATTGAGCTGCAATCAAAACATATTATGTATTTTATTTATACAGGAACATTTACTCCCAACACACCAAGCCTTTGCACCACTTTAACTTGGCTTAAAAGGATTGACATTTTTATTAAAGACCAACAAAATAAAGCCCACCTTTCAAAATCAACTTGTTGAAGGGTTGTACTCTTTCCAAAATCATCATCAAAGTAATGCATGCTCCACACCAATTAGATAAGGCTTGTGTTCTTTCTGAATTTATGAGTCAAATATTTGGTTAAGCCCTTATGATTTGCAAATATTTATGCAAAGTAAGTTTTAGATTAAGATGTTTTGATTTGGGGTATATTTATTATGCTATATTTTGTATAAGTAATTTTTCAACTTAAATGTTATATTTTAGAAAACCAAATTTACTTAAGAGGTTTATTAAATTTTAATAATATAAAATAATAATTACTGTTTATAAATTTTTGCTTTTATTATGATTTTTTTTCATATTATTATTATTTAAATAAATGATAGATAATATTAAAATTTTAAATTTTATTTAAATGTTAATTTTTTTTATTAACATTAATATCAAATTAATTACTTATTTATGGTCATACTTTGATTTTCTATCTAGAATACTAGATGTTGGCATTCTCCCAATGAACCAACCCTTTAACAAAGGATGAACCACCTTTAAGAAAGTTAATTACTTATTTAATAAATTTTATAGATTAAAAAACATTATTCAACATTTTCTCCTTATATCTCTTTCTCCTTTAACAAAGAGTGAACCACCTTTAAGAAAGTTAATTACTTATTTAATAAATTTTATAGATTAAAAACCATTATTCAACATTTTCTCCTTATACCTCTTTTTGTTTTGCAATATACAATTTTCCTTTTATAAACACTATAATACATACAACTTTATAGAGTTCTCACTTAGATTATTGTGCATGCTTTCCATGGTATATAAATAAACTCTTCTTTTATACAACTATCATATGCTTAGCATGGAAATATTTCCCTTTTATTTAGTTGGTTTTAATGTGATATTATTATGAAATTTATTTTCAAAGTCATATATATATATACTTATTATTTATAAGTATTTATTATTTAGAATAATAAAAATAATATGGATTATCGTAAATGTATTATGAGATTTAGATCAATGGATTAATAGCATCTTGAAAGTCATATAAACATGTTTATCATTTATAAATTTCATTTTTATTAAATATTAATAGTTAATCATATATATTTATTTTAAGTTGTTTTCTCTTATTCATATATTACATGGGTAGTTACAAAGTTATAATTTTAGTTTTAAATATTAAATATCTTTATTGTTTATTTTATTTTGCTGGATCTAAATTATTTTCAAAAAGAAAGAATTAGTTATTAATTTTTATTTAAAAAATGTTATTTCATCGTTTTTGTTTACTTGGAAGAAATGAATTTTCTTCAAGATGTGTTGGGTATTGAATGTCTATAAATCTCAAGGACTGACATTAACAAGGCCGACCATTGACATTCGTAACATTTAACATCAAGGCTTGAACTTCACGATAATGTCACACACTGCAACATTAAAAGGAATGTGAATTGCACCATCATTCTCCTGAGACCACTATGCAAAGATGAAAGACACTTCATATGTCACACTTCGAAAAAAGAAGAGGCACGCTTTCATTCTCTGCCCCTTTCACACTTAAAATTGCAACTCTCAAGCAATGCACTCCTCCTACCTAATTATAGTCAAACTTGATAACTACCTAGCCCTTTATTGTTTTACCCACTTATGTATACTTTCTCATATGACAAATTATTGCACTGTTCATTTTACTTACTATTGATTACATTGCTTCTATTTATTACTTATTAGTACTTGCACTATAGTTTCGACTACTATGCCCACCATAGATTCAATAAACTTGCTTTCAACACAAACTTATATTATCTACATACACAACGTTCTCTCATTTTTGCAACATATTGAAGTTCTCTTCGGCGTTCCATTTCCCCCACTTGGGGGTATGCTAGTATTTGAAGGACATAACATTGATGTTCTGAATTCAGTAACATAAGAATTTTGTAAATCATTTTCTAATGAATCTCTCTCTCTCTCTCTATATATATATATATTCTCGTGTCACTAAAGTCATAGCTTCGATTCACTTGGTTTTTTATCATGTATTTTTTCATTATAGGCTTTTTAGTGTTCTTTTTGCTTCACGACAAAAAGTGTTTATTGTAGTAGGAATTTTTCTGAAGACTATTTTAACACAAGGAAAATCTGTAGGTAATTGACCTCTTTATCTTTTTCAAGGATGGTGCTAATCTTCTTCAATAGATTCCTATCTACAACATTAATTTGGAAACAAAATAAAAACAAAAACAAAAAACACCCATTCTTCTAACTGAGATGAATGAGAGTAATAATTACTCTGATATTTCTTTCGATGCATGTTTCATAAAGTAGAATACATGAATGGAACTTTGTCCAGTCGAAAACTATAGATCTAAACCTAAACCTAGTTAATGGTTTTGAGAGACAAATCAACCTCAACAAATAAAAACCAAAATTCTCCCTAAGTTGGACATAAAGTGGCTTTAAGTGATTAAAGCCATGAATCAAAAGCAGCATGTCAAAATACATTATTATCTATTTATGCATATTCATTTTAATACATTAATATCTCTTTATGCATATTCATTTTAATTTTAGCATTTGAATACCCAAAGCTGCAACTCATTTTGACAATGGCTTTGACACTAGCCTGCCTCATGTATTTTGAGCCTCCTCACTTCATGCTTTACAACATGTCTAATTTTGTTGACCATCCTCTTTGTAATTATCCTTGAATATAGGTAACTCGGTCTTTCTTTCCCTCTTTGGTCGTGTTTGCCTTTGATGTCTTCTTTGTTGTGTTCTTTGAAATATTTACCTTTTTTTTTCCAAGTGCAATGCCTTAAAACTAGTGATAGAAATTTTAAAAACAAAGAATTTTACATCATGGACCAGTTTTGATAGAAATTTTAAAAACAAAGAATTTTACAACATGGACTTGAATGCTTCCCATCTCATGGCACCTCCAATATAGTGAGATTTCTTTCTTTTAATCTCAAAAAACATGCATAATCACACAAATCTCTTTGAATTTTACTGCCATGATGCTTTGAACTTGATACAAATCTCACTACTTGAAAATGGAAAGAAGATAATATATTTTAACAAGAAGATAGCAACATAGGATATTTGATAAAATGGAAAATACAAGGAATAGTCTCTCTAAAGCTAATTGATAGAAAATTCAATGTTGAGAGAATGAAACAAAAATGCCACCAAACGAGTTAGGAAATTTTAAGTGGAAATAAGAATGCTTGTTAAAAATCCATCAAAAGGTTTTGTGTTGTGATCCCAAAAAGAAATGAAAATGACAATGCAAAATGAAGCCATCAAGAAATTTCATTTTTTTCCTCTTGCCAAAATTTGCAATATGCACACAAAAAAACTCCATCAACATCCTATGTAAAAGCTTTATGATATACAATATTGCACACATCCTCACTAAAGTATTGCACATAGAAATTTGCATACAGAAAGTTATAATTCATAAAGTATTCTAGTGATAAATCTACAAACAAAAACTTAGAATTCATAAAGTATTCTAATGATAAATCTACAAACAAAAACTTAGAATTCATAAAGTTTTGCACACAAAAATCTGCATACAAAATATTGGAATACGTTGAAGAAAAACACATTTTAAGAACAAACAAGGGGTCTTCCATAATTTTCACATGACTTGGATCTCTTCTAGGCTAAGGACTTCATTTAGTGTTGCAAATGGTGAAGTCAAGTGAAACCATTTGTTTTGTCATTCAATTCAAGGAATAATGAACATTTAACACAAAGAAAGTTTTGAATATTTTCCTTCTTGTATGAAAAAAGTTTTTATATATATAACATAAAAATAATTATATTCTTATAAAATACTTTATATCCGTACTAATATATATTAGATGTTAATATTTAAAATTCTAATTATCAAAATTGTGAAAATATAAATTTTTAAAAAAGATAAATTGAAAATAAAATAAAGTATTATTTTGTATTTAATAGTATCCACATTATTATATGCATAAAACTTTAGATCATCCATATTACATTCTACCATAATATTATGTTATCTTCTGTAATACATTTTACTATCACTCTTTGTATGATTGTATGATTGTTATGTGCTAATTACATAGTAATGTGCTAATTATGTGTTAATTATTTCTTTGTTAAAGAATTTATGTTTAAAAATGAAGTGGTATTTAGTAATTTATTAAATGAATTGATATTCAATAATTTGTTTTTTTAATATAAAAGATGGATTAAGCTGCATGCAGCTCTTGTTATATTAGCTAAAGTATAAATTGAGCTTTTTAGCAGGTTTAATGAGAGGAATTACTAAGCAACTAGAGGTTAACCTCTAACCCATCTACTTATCTTGTAGATAGTGAATATTGATAGGCTGCAAGTTAAGTGTCACGAATTCACCTGTTTTTTGTCTTAGCTACCCTATATCACTGGTTTTCTGGTTGTCTCCACAAACTGCTAGGTATCTATGCATCAGCTACCACTCTTTTTGTATAATTGTTTATTTCGAATTTGGAAAGATGCTCCTAAAATCAATGTGTAGAGTACACTTTCCTCATTCTCCTTAGTCATCCATGCATGACTACCAATTAGTCATCCATGCATGACTACCAATTCTTTGTTTATATGCATAACGTACTAATTTTTTTTAATGATTTATTAACCAATTAATGAAGAAAAACTTTCCTAAAGGAAAATACCTCGTCAAATGTTGACACTGAACTCGAATATGCACAACGCAGGCTGAAAATGCAACGTATCATAAGGTTTGAGTTTATTACAGAATTTTGAAGAATCTCGTCAAATGTTGGCACTGAACTCGAATATGCACAAACGCAGGCTGAAAATGCAACGTATCATAAGGTTTGAGTTTATTACAGAATTTTGAAGAATGTTATGTTGTAAGTTCAAATTTGAAAATCCATGAAGAGAAAACTTTCAAGGTTGCCAATAAAGATAGGCCGGGTCTGATTTCATCCCCCAAGCATAGACCAGAAATTTTTCCAATTTCGTGACACTAAAGGCCCGAGCTTGAAACCCATATCAAAATTTAACCCGTCCTTCAATCTTGAACGCTGCCCATAGGAACTATGGATTTGAGAAATAAATAACAATCTTATCTATATTGGGACTCATGACGCTTGAGGGTTAATCGCTTCTCTCACACACATATATATATATTCAAAGAGTTCATAGTATTTCAATTGGCCGTTACTACCAGCGTCCATAAGAAACCATATTGCTTTTAAAAATTTAAGTGGCCGTTACTACCAGCGTCCATAAGAAACCATATTGCTTTTAAAAATTTAAGTGGCCGTTACTACCAGCGTCCATAAGAAACTATATTGCTTGATTAAAAATTTAAGATTTATAGTTAAATCAGAGTTCATGTATTAAAAAAAGAACTATAATCAGTAAACATGTGAAATTGAACGGTGTGATGTTTTTTATTTGCCCGCTATGATCCCTGGAACAAGAATTCATCATGTGTGCAGAATTCTCCACAAGGTGAGGAAAAATACAGCAAGATGTTCTTGTATATCGGTACTAATTTGTCAGCTCCATGAAAATAACCTACCGAGAAGCAAATTGAGAGTTGGATTCTACTTCTAATCAATGACAC
Source organism: Larix kaempferi (assembly GCA_027924585.1). Lineage (NCBI taxonomy): Eukaryota > Viridiplantae > Streptophyta > Pinopsida > Pinales > Pinaceae > Larix > Larix kaempferi. Next base: position 13,023,764 of record BSBM01000017.1, on the reverse strand, counting down.
TGATGTTGAATCCGGGCATTTAAATGCCTTTGCCCAATGTACTGGAAATGAAATGCCACCTGTAGTCTGCAAAGTCATGTCTGAAGAAATCATTAAAAAAATCGAACGCATTTCTTCTGCAACTGATTAATCTGGGATAAAATGACACAGCTGAAGGCAGCTCTGATTCCCTGAACCAAAGTTAGCATGCTCAGAATTTTCTGCACAGAATCAATTCATGGCAACTCAATGAAAAATCGATGATTTGAAATAATGACGTAGATAACCTGTTTTAAGGATTGAATGGAGCAAAAGCCACCACTGAGTTGTGACCACCAAATCCAAAAGAGTTTGAGATACCTGTCATTGACAGTGTAAACAAATTGTCACAATTTTTGGAAAAAATGTCACAATTTTTGGAAAAAATGTCACTCACTCATCTTTTGCAAGCAAACTACACGCTTAATGCTCTATCAATTGAAACTTAAAAAACATCTTACCGCTCAATCACTAGAGCGAACGTCCTATACCAAAACAGTACATACAAATATTTGACTCTTATAGTAGTAGTCAACTGGACAGAGAATAAGAGGTTCCAAAAAAATTCAAAGAATAATTCCTAGAAACCAGAGGGTAGTGGTGGCCAACATGTTAAACTTTAAGATAACAAGCCAGTGATAATTACATAGAAATCCAAAACAAGGGTTTGCACCTCCCGTTCTCCTAACGTCAAAAGCTTTCATAGCACTCCTTCCAAAAGCAATCTCGGTAGTGAAGCATTTTTTCATGCAGAGTATTAAGATTGGAATATAAATATAGTTTAGTATGAAAAAAACAGTAACCAAAATGGATTCAGTAGGGAAGTATATAATAGTATAGAAATTATGGATATTAAAAACATGCATTTTGTTTCAAATTATAGAAGAATTTCAGCCTAAACACATTCAATAAGAAAAATAACTCATTTATTGAAATTTTGATTACTTGACATGAAGCTGAAAAATACAGCTTAATCTTACCACTATGATTTCATACAACCTATGACCATTGTGGAAAATCACATACTAGCTTATATTTGCAGATTGTGCACAGCAGCATGTGCACTTAAAGTTCTCCAGGGAAGTTCATACTGCACCGTAAATTCTAATCAAGTTTACTTACCAACATGCACTTCATGCTGGATTGTGCGCTTAAAAGTTCTCCAGGGAAGTTTATACTGCACCCTAAATTCTGATCAAGTTTACTTACCAACATGCACTTCATGCTGCTTCTTCACATTTGGCACTGTGTCAATTGTAACATCAGGCTCGGTATTCTGCCAAGAATAACAACATGCAAATTTAATTAATTCAATTTCCATATTCAATAGAAAGCAAAAGTGAAAACAGCAACAACACGTTAAAATGATATTGGTGCATGAAAGAAAACGATAGTTTCTATTAGTTATAAACAAAATTTTGCCATGCGAGTAAGCGATTTACAAATTGATTGATTGTCGGGTGAAGCCACCCGGTAGTGATAGCCTTTATCGTTACTATTGCTTCCAGTGCACCCGCAGCACCAAGTGGATGACCAATCATAGACTGGAAAAGTAAGCTATATTTAATGTCAGAAACAGATATGGTGCTTGCAATGGAAAGAATTAATGCACAGCAACTTTTGAAGCTGATTAACTACAGGCTGCATGCATTAGTAAGAATAGAATGCACTGGTTGAAAATCTGGGTTGGAGGCAACATGTTTTCATTCTTAATACCTAATCAATACAAATCAGAACACATATCTACAGATTGCAGACGAAGCAGACGAAACATAACAGTCAACCCACGGATCTATTCTCTAATGAATTCTTCACCTTTGTTCCATTCATTTTGATACTAGAAGTATCCTTAAAAACGTTCTTGATACCCTTAACCTCTGCCAGATCTCCTGCCGGGGTTGATGTTGCATGAGCATTGATATAATTGACCTGCATTGTTATTAGGATATGATAATTGATCATTAAGCCTTGGGTATGATTTAATAGTATACTTTCTAAGAAAGTTTCGATAAAATGTTGAAAATGTCAAGTAATTCTACACCACTGGTAGACGTTCATTAAAAAATAAAAAAACACTTACCTCCTCCGGCGAAACTCCTGCATCTTCTAAAGTTTTCCTAATGCACATTGAGACTCCAAGCCCATCAGAGCGTGGATCAGTCATGTGATAAGCGTCACAAGTGACCGCCCCACCAAGGTACTCGGCTATTATGGGAGCTCCTCGCTTCATAGCATGCTCAAGACTTTCCATAACCTGGTTTGGAGAAAAGCCAAAGCAATGATTAACAAAATCTCCATGTTCTTATAGTGTTAATTGTTTAGTCCGAAATGATCTCTGAATATAACTTATAAATATCAATTTTCGCTAACTCAAACCCAAATTCGCCACAAGGAAAGATAATTGAATAAGTTATTCATAAAATCCGTTATGTGCAATGCAGCTACACAGTCCCTTGAAATTGAAAGCATTGCTGACAATTTATCCCAACAGGCTAAATCATTCAGATCGGTCAATGGGATCAATGATCAGGGTAGCAGTTCATTGTAAATATGAGGTTTCCACTGTGATTGGTATTGGGCATCTTATGCCTACTTTTTGCAATAAGTAACATAGAAGGAAAATCCACAGAGATTGAGTTCAGTTTAAGCTCACCAGCACGCCAGCACCTTCACCCATGACAAATCCATCACGATCTTTGTCCCATGGTCTTGACGCTGTTTGTGGGTTATCATTCCTCTGTGAAAGGGCCCCAAGGGCAATAAATCCACCCACACCTGCCGGCACAATCAGAGAATCGGTGCCACCTGCAAGCATGATGTCAGCTTCACCTCCGCGAATATGGTTTGCAGCTGCATATATACAGTAATTTGCTGTTGCACATGCTGTCGAAATTGAGTAGTTTGGACCCATAAATCCCGTATCAATTGCCAACAATGCAGATCCCATGTTTGAGATCATATAAGGAATGAGAAATGGCGTGATTCTCTGGTAGCCATTCCGCTCAAGAGCCTCCATTCCAGCAGAGAAGGTTGTCATGCCACCAATCCCGCTTCCCAGGAGCACCCCTACACGGCTCTTGTCTACCTGTCCAGGGTAGAATAGTACTCAGGTTAATGCAGAAAAGTTGATGAAATGGAGAATTCAATTTGTACACGTTTGCTCTGTAATTCTAATTTTTTTTACAATAAAAATATATAATATGGGTATATATTTAAGCAATTTAGAAATCAGAAAATATCCAATCTTAACCTAAATCCATGTAGGCATATGAGATGTAGATAAAGGTTGAAATAGGGCCTTTGCCTAATTGTCCTGGGTGTTTAGTTCTAAGCTCGTTCTAAGGCCTCCATATTCTTTATTAGATCAGGGAGGACTTTGAGTTAGTAGAGTATGGTGATGGTGTCTCTACCAGTCCCATCTAGATTTCGACCTAGAGGTGATTGATAAATGAATATGTGCCTTCAATTGACTTGGATCAGAACAGGTTAATTTTGGAGATAGGTGCAAGACAGGTGGATGAAAAAAAAAGTGCTCAAGCAAGACAACAAGCTAGTCAAAGGGTTATTGAAGAGTGGAAAAAGAAGGTAAATCTTGATTTGTCTCCTTCAAAGAAATTAAGGTCAGGGTTTTGTTTTCAAGAAGGCGTTCGAGTTTCTCCTTTCATGTTTACATCGACTCTAATGAACGGTGAACTATGGCTTTTTGCATTCATCCAATGATCCTCTGATTCTATGGATAAACAATTTAAAGGATCATCCAGTGATTCAAGGAGCAAAGAAGGTCCCGTAGAGTAAAAAAGGCTGTTGAAATAGACGTCAAAGATTTGATGGAGAAAGCACTTGTAGGAAGGTTTAAGGGGAAATTAACTAAAGGAGAATCATTGAAACTGTGGATGGAAGAAGCATAGAGGCCGGTTCTTGGATATACCAGCATTTCATTTGTTAGTTCATGGTTGGATCAGCATTTCATTGGTTAGTTCATGGTTGGAATTATGTGGAAATTCTCAAAAAAGTTTGGTTACGGAGTCTTTTTGTTTTAAGCCTTCACAGATGCAACCTGGGCTTTAATCCTAGAAAGGAACCATCTTATTTGCAATAAATTTGGGTGTTGCTACCAGGATTCCCAATGGAACTATGAAACAAAATGGGAGGAATACGAAAATCTTTAGGATTCATTATTACCTTGGAGAATGATTAATGGGTCAAAGAATACTAGAGTTTTCAAATTGTTGGTTGAAATGGACCTAAGAAAAGGTTTGCCAACATAAATAGATATTAAATATCGGTCATGTCATTTTACTTAGAAATTGGACTTTTGGGGAATCCCCTTTAGATGTGGTGCTTGTTATTAGATAGGCCATATATTGGAGGACTATAAAAACCCTAGGAGGGGTTTTATAAGGAAGAAGAAAAGGTGGGTTAAGAAAGTAAATTCTCCAAGAGATTTGAAAGATTCACCAAAGATTTCATAAAGAAGCACCCAAGGAGATGGGCAAGATTTGGAGCCTCCATCAATTTGTGCACCAATACTTGGTTGTAATTCCTTCAAGTGGATGGAGTTTTGTCAAGCTTCCAAACAAAAGCCTCTTGAATCAGGTCTAGCAATGGCATGTCAAGGTATTCCCAATCGAGTCCTTTCTTTGTGTATTAAGGAAATTCAATAAAAAACCTCTTTTCTTGATGGGTGGGTGGCTATTGGATATTGATCCTTTACGTTTAGAGGGCTCTAGAGATAGGGATCTTAAGACCCTAGATCCCCCTTTTAGGATGTTAGAGGTTGTTATGAGTCATAAAGATGGTTCTTTGGGGCCTGAAGTCGATCTCAAATCGATTAGGGCAAGCAAATATGGTTTTGAATCCTAAGAGTGATTTGGTGGATAAAATATCTAAGTCTAAAGTTTGAGGACGAAAGTTTGGTAGAAAATGTCTCTCCATTGAAGAACATGATCGAAGATAAGAAATTTAAGAACACAAACAAAGATGAGAAGAAATCCCTTAAACCCATTTTAAATTCCTCATATCAATTATGATCAAGAAAGGAAATGGTGGAGTCGATGGGTTTTGGAAGAGGGGATAGCCTTTGACCAAGTTAATCCAAGCTCGGTATGGAGGAAATATCATGTCTTTGGAAAAATTTCAGGCTAAGAAGGAAATAAGGGAGGGGAAACAATTAATCATTAGTAGGGTCCTTAGAGCACATAGGACCCTCAGTCTATTCCCAAACGATCATTCTATCTTTAAATACAAGAGGGGTTAGGGGTTCCCCTAAACAACAAGCCCTAAAAAAGCCTATAGCTATTTATAATCCATATGTATTTTTTATTCAAGAAACCATGTGTGTTTGGTCCAAAGCTATAGAGTTTTTGTCATATTTTTTGAAACATGTGGATTTATGTTTGGTAGATTCTAAGGGATTGTTGGGAGGATTGTTCATTGGATGGAATACAAAATTTGACATGATCTTTCAAATGTTATGCCTCTAGGTATAGATATAGAAGTCAAATCTAAGGAGATGGGAAGGTACATAGAACAATTAATTTGTATGGACCATATCGGGACAAAATCCCTTGTGGGTGGCTTAGGAGAATTGAGAAGCAAGACATGTCAAATTAATTACTCCCAACAAATTTCTAAAGATTCCTACTTCCTCCATCACACTTAACAATTTTCCTTTCAACAATTTATAAAAGCAAATAGAAAACTTGACAGTTCACCCATCCTAGTGAGAACTTTTGTCCTTTTTAAATGAAGACAAAACAACTTTCAACTTCTCCATAGGTATCTCTTCAATCGTTAGATTATTATCTTTTTGTATAACAAAAGTAGGGAAATAGAATGTAACTTCAAGACTTCAACAATATTCACCCAAGTATCTCCTTTTAGATAATTTGGAAGCGATCCAATCCCAAAGCAGATAAGCCTAGAAAACTGTTAATTAAAATGTTAATTAGTTTCCTAGCTTGATCACGAAGCTCCCAAATTATTACCCTTTTCCTATGGTTTGCAAAATTATGTCTTCGTCACCTTTCTCAAGCCACACAACTCTACTTTTCAAACACCTCTCAACCTTCCTCCCCTCTAGATGCTTTTCCCTCATTTCCAAATTCTTGAATCGAACTATCTCCTCCTCAAGCAAGACACCATCTAAAAAGAACTCATAGATCTCAACTTCTACTAACTTTAGATCCCAATCCTTCTCCTTTTTACTAATAGCCCATTCAGAGGATGTTTTTTTTATATTTTCATCGATGACTTGGCAAATTGATAGCTACAAACTCCCCTTAATTAACATCATAAGGAATCCACTGCTTTTTAACTAATTCCTGAAAATCTTTTTCCTTGAGCCTTTGCAGAATAAACTTGAAAGGTCCAACAATATTTTTGTTTTTCCTTTCCATTTGAATGAGAATAGGGCCGTTATGACATGAACTTCCCCAAGCTCAACCCAAGCCTAGATTCTATCCTTGAGCCTTTGCAAAATAAACTTGAAAGGTCCAACAATCTTTTTGTTTTGCCTAAATCCATTTGAATGAGAAAAAGTTTATGATATGAACTTCCCCAAGCTCAACCCAAGCCTAGATTCCATCTACCTCGCAAATTATTTGAGATGATCAAAACTTGTCCAACCTCTTTGAGACCCCTACCTCCCCAACCCTATTATTCTTCCAGGTGGGTAAGAGCTTCTTAGGTTCCAAATCAACTAGCCTCCCCTCCTCAATTTTAAACTTGAAGTAATCTACCATAGAATTCACTCTTGTAGAATTGCTCCATATCTTAGCCCTACTCAAAGTAAAATAGAGATATCCCCCAACTAAATGACCTTGTCCTCATTTAAGTAGTCCAACTAAAAAAAATTCCAAAATTCCTACCCACCCTCATAAGGACAATAACAATTTAAAATTGAAATCCTTAATCAATATCATTAAAGGAGAACTCAGTCCAAATACATATAGCAAAAACAACATATTGACATTGGGATAAAGATTTTTTCAACTATAATAATTCTACTAGAATTACTCACAACATCTAATGCAATGAAATCCCAATCCCTAAAATTTTTATTTAAACCCTCTACAACCTTATTAGCTTGCCCCATTTTTTCCTTAATAAATAAACATTTGGATTATGAACTTCCACCAACCCAACCAAAGCTACTATTTTTTAGGGAGTGGTCAACCCTCTTGAGTTGTAGGACAAAACAATCACTTCGAAACCCTAGAGGGGTCTATCTCGCCCAAAGGACCCTCTAGTAAATAGACTTCTCCTTTCCTTGTTGGATCTTAATCAAAGATTTTTCATGTGCATGATGCAATAGGGATTTCCTCCCAACAAAGGATGGACAAGTATCCCTAATGGGGTCTAAACCAATCCCCCCCCTATGACTTCCTCGACCCCTTCCTCAATTACTTTCTTTGGCCCAGGAGAATACTAATTGGATAATTTGGAACATATGTCCATCCCCTGCACACTCTACATAAAAAAATTCCTCTTTACTAAAAGAAATTGTTGAGGAACCATCTAAAGATGTTATAAGGCTTACATATTCTTTCCTTGTTTCAAGGTGAAGGTTGAATTCCTTCCTTTGACAATGACCATACTCAATATCACTACTCATCATCCCCTTCCTAGACTTTATATAAACTTCTAATGGGGGGCTAGACTATCTTATTTCCCAAATCTAAATTAACATTGGCCTCCTATAGAGAAATACTATCAAATGGAGCCAAATACTTACCTAGATTACAACTTGTTTCAACCTATAGGACCTAGGGATCAACCTTTGAATCCACTAGCCATTCCAATGGAGACCGAATGTCTTTAACCAAGAAAACCTTTGTTTCACCACCATTTTCAACAACCCTATCTACAACCTCATCTACCACCTCTAAGACAAGGGCATTTTGCTCTGCATGCACCTAAGAAACCACTTACATCAATTGCTCGTTAGCTTCCTTATCATCCTTCATAGCCACATCCTTCTTTATCCATGGTTTTACTGAAAAAGACTTGACTCCAATGTACATTAATGTGGTCATATATATGACAACGAGCAAATTGGAAAGGAATTCAATTTTAACCCAAAATCTGAGATGAATCACATCATACGCAATGATATCCATATTATCTAGACATCCATCACTAAGGTTCATTCCACCAAAAGTTTAGCACATGCTTGAAGGGAGCTTGCATGGAACCCCGAGTCAACATCCACGGTTTTCTCCAAATGATTCTCGATTTCCCTCAATGCTCTCTAGTCCAAAATTTCAATGGAAGTCCAAGGAGCTTCACCCAAATTGGGATAGATTTAGAAACCTCTAGTCTTGAGTCAAAGCATACAAATTAAGCCTTCAAGGCTAAAAACGTTGAGCCTCAACTAAAATTTGGTTTGAGATAATGATCATAGAAAAGTAATCAAAGACAAAAGCTCACATGATCTCCAATAATCATGATGCAAAAGGTCACATGATCCCAATTTCTCCAACTACCTTAATGGTGAAAATCTAAACTAAGAGATTTCTCCTACCACCTTAATGGTGAAAATCTAAACTAGGAGATCATATAAATTCCACTTCTCTAACTTCAATTGGACTCTAACTTCTACTGGACTTGGGTGGATTGATTTGAAATAAGTTGTTCGTTGAATTGCTACTAATTGCAGTGTATTGATTTCAAATTGAAAAATACACAGACACGATATATCTACCTACACATTAGGAACATCATAGATTTAGTGGCGTTAAAATCAGTTGGTTGTGTCAGAGTCTACAATACGATACATGCTCATGCCATGGAGGATGGTGTATTGGGTCCGCGCATAATGGATGCTATTAGCATATTGCATTGATATCGTCTAGATCATGATCACAAAAAAAAGGGTGAATTTTCATGTGAGCTCTAAATCATAGAATTGAAATCATAACGCAAAAGTGTGGAGGGCAAGATTTCAAACCAAAAGTCATATAAAATCCGTTCCCCTAATTTCTGTTGGGCTTGAATGCCTAAGAATCCACAACAAAAAGTTACATAAACTCGAAATTCAAAGCTAATTTAAGTCGAAACCAAAAGCTGGGGTAGTGTTCTAAAATCCCAAGTACCCTTGGAAGCTAGAGTTCCCATTGGTTGATATTTATTCAATCTGTATAAATACTCTTTATGCTAACCACCCTCAATAGGATTTTATGAATGGGTCCTTCTCAAGGCCTCACAAGGTTGATATTTTATCAATCTGTATAAATATTCTTTATGCTAACCACCCTCAATAGGATTTTATGAGTGGGTCCTTTTCAAGGCCTCACAAAGTTACAAGGATCAAAATTGAGAAAAGTAACTAATAACTATTAGAAAGAAAAAAGAAAAAATGTATAGAATGACTTTGTTGTAATAAAATTAAAGGTAGGAAATTTTTTTTATGTAATTTATTTTTTATTAATTATATTATTAGATATTTATATTTTAGAATTTGGGGTGGCGTAGTAGGTAAGTTTTTCCTAAATTGTAAAAGGATGAAATAAGTGTACTGTCCACATTGATTTTATGACCGTGGTAGCTGATACATTAATAACCACATTGATTTTATGGACATGATAGCTGATGCATTGATAACCAAACAACAGATTTAACTAAAAGAAAGTAAAGAAAATAGATGATAAAAAACTAAACAATGAATAATTACAACTACAGACAACTCATTCATGATGCCCAGTGACTGTATTAATATTACTATGTAAATTATAAATCACACAAATAATACACCAGTCATGAGTAGCTTTTATAGAAATCTCTAAATACCTTTTCCAACTTTTCCTTAACGAGATCAGCGTTTTCAAGAGCCATCTTCCCACTGACCAAACCGTATCTCCAGCAGTTCTCAATCCGGCGGTCAATCTTCCCATCAATGTACCCATTTGCAGAAAACCCACGTATCTGGCCTGCAAATCTAACACTGTAAGTCGAGGCATCGAATCGATCTATGAACCCAATACCGCTTTGTCCCTCCAAAAGCTTGTCATAAAACGTATCGGCGTCGCTTCCGAATACAGAGACGAGCCCTAATCCCGTTATAACTATCCGCTTCTTCGGATCCTTTTCTCGTTTGGGAGCCGACGCCATTGTGGCCCTGGTCTCACCATTCCTACCACCTGCAGACAAAACCCAAAATTTTATTTCCACTTTATTGATTACCCACAAACAAAATCATAACAAATTGCAAGAATGAGCAACGTTCCCAGCTTAAGAAAAAACCGTCGACAATGCGCCGCGGGTTCAATTCCCCTCAAGCCTTCGTATTGCGCAAAAGAGCTCCTTGTGAAGGAGTTTACTTCATTAGAGAATGGAAAAGCGCACACCGGTGACATATTGGAACTTCGCTATAATTACTTGGCTTTGCAGATTTTGGAAAGAATTGCTTCTAATTTTTATATATAGAAGGTGCTTCGTTTCCTCGCTGACATTGGTACACATACGGTTGGGTTTTCGTCCAATGTTAGTGCTAAATGTCTTCAAATTTGGCTGACCTTTAAGGCCTGGGGTTGGACATTTAAACCCCTCACCAACTTCATTGAAGTTCAGTGTATGGAGCATTCATAACTTCAATCAATTTTGCTCGTTGGAAGTTGGAAGGTTTGACAGGACTTGATTTGGCCAATTCTGGAACGAATTGCTGAAAAGGTAATTAGTTTCCTTTACTGACACTCTATACTCACGGTGGGTTTTCGTTACACGTTCTTACTGGTATCTTTAAAATCGTTTGACATTTAACTGCGTCGCCACCAACTTGATTGAAGTTCAGTCCATGTAGCATTGATAACCTCAATCAATTTTGCTCGTTGGATGTTGGGTATTGTTTTCAATGTTTAAAGAATGTGAAAGTAGTAGTAGTCATCAATGATGTGGGTATTGTTGAATTTATCATTTTTGCTCGTTGGATGTTGGGTGTTGTATTCAATGTTTAAAAAATGTGAAAGTAGCAGTAATCATCAATGATGTTGGGTATTCTTGAATTTTTGTAGGGCAGGTGAAATTATAAAAAATGCAGATATAAGTTGTTGAAGTTGCATAATCAAGTTATCTAAGGGTTTTGGAAGTAGTTTCAACAAAAACAAAAATAACCTAAAAAATGCAAAACAAAATTATCATTTCAACAAAGATTCAAAAAACAAAATAACCAGGAGCAAACTCCTCTTAACAAAATAACCAGGAGCAAACTCCTCTTTTGAGTTACTAATTGAATCTGGTCGTAATTTTTAGCACTATCTTAATTTTTCATTAATGTTTGAATATTCTTATGGTACTTGGAGTTATATCTTCAATTTCTATAACTTCAACACAACTTTGGAGAAAAATGATTGAAAAAATAACCGGAAAAGTAATAAAAGTAATCGATTGTTTAAAACATGTTCACCCCCTGAACCTACTACACATTGATCAGAACAGAATTGAGCTATTTTCTGAAACTACATCAACATAATTACTCATCATTTCACCCAAGCGATACGCATTGAATTCCAATGCTATTCACAACTACTGTACTCCTGTTGGATTCAAATTAACTGGAAAAGGGCAATTGATTGGCACAGTTATCCTCTCATAAAGATGATTGGTTAACCAGTATATAAAATTGTTTAATATCTGTCATGGTTAAGCAGTGCCATTGCCACTGAGAAAAACAACATCACCACAGTGGGCATTTTGACCATCGTGACCTGTACCAAGTGGAGATAAATGGACAGAATCAAAGTACTGTCAAAGAAAATCTGAAAATCTTTGCAGTGTCGGGTCTAAACCCCACGGGGAATTACAGATCTGGACTTATCATGGTGTCTTCCTTGTAGTTAATCATTTACATGGTATTGCATTACTTGGAAACCAAAAGACGAGGGCCCATAGAATGTAAAGCCAACTATCTATTATCTCAATCAGTGATAGCCTTTGCTATTGCTTCCTGTACACCGGCAGCATCAATACAATGCCCAATCATAGACTGGAAAAGTAAGCAATATTTAATGTCACAAATGGATATGGTGTTTGCAATGGAAAGAACGCCACAGCAAGTTTTGGAGCTCAGCAAAAATTTTAAGTAGAGGCAAGTTTTGGAGCTCAACAAAATTATTAAGAAGGCTGCATGCATTAGGGTAAGACTAGAATGCGCTTGTTCAAAATTATATTGGTGAATTAATAGTGTTGTAAAATCTTTGTTATATGAATTCCTCACCTTTGTTCCATTCATTTTGAGACTAGAAGTACATTTAAAAACCTTCTTGATAGCATTAACCTCTGCCATATCTCAGCCCTGGTTGAGGTTGCATGAAGTATATTTAAAAACCTTCTTGATAGCATTAACCTCTGCCATATCTCAGCCCTGGTTGAGGTTGCATGAAGTATATTTAAAAACCTTCTTGATAGCATTAACCTCTGCCATATCTCAGCCCTGGTTGAGGTTGCATGAAGTATATTTAAAAACCTTCTTTGATAGCATTAACCTCTGCCATATCTCAGCCCTGGTTGAGGTTGCATGAAGTATATTTAAAAACCTTCTTGATAGCATTAACCTCTGCCATATCTCAGCCCTGGTTGAGGTTGCATGAGCATGGATATAGTTGACCTGCATTGTTAATGAGGATATGATAATTGATGATGAACCCTTGGGTATGATTTCTTAGTATACTTTCTGACAAAGATTCAATAAAATGTTGAAAATGTTAAGTAATTCTACACCACTAAAGACATTCATAAAAAAATCAAAATCACTTACCTCCTTTGCTAAAACTCCTGCATCTTTCAAAGTTTTTCAAATGCACGTTGAAACTCCAAGTTCATGAGTGTGGATCTGTTATGGTTTTTCAAATGCACGTTGAAACTCCAAGTTCGTGAGTGTGGATCTGTTATGAAGTTTCTACAGGGTGGATCGGTTATGGGATAAGTATTATAAGTTAAGTTTTTACAAGGTAAGAAGTTTATCCCAGTTTTATGTAAGAATTCTGTTTATAAGTTATACTTCTACTTATTAATTGGAATTTTCAGTATGCATTTACAATAACAAATAATTAAAATTTTGAAAAACTAAATATATCTAAACTAAACATTTTCATTAATAAAATTATTTTAATTTACCATTTAACTTATATATATCTATTTTTATTTTAAATTTGAAAACCTGAAAACCTAAGAAAATTAAAATTCACATAAATAAATTAAATATCAAAGATTTATTTTCAAACTTTACAACTTAATATTTTATATCACAATTTAAATAAATGTATACACTATAAATTTAAGATAAAGAAACCTTAATTAAAAATTATTATACCTAAATGAGAATACAAATATACCCAAAAACCGGTGGATTCTACATATTAGGTCAAAGCAATGATTGAACAATCCATCAATTACACAGCCCTATAGTACTTTTTTTTCTTTGAAATTGAAAATTCAATCTAATTAGAACCTCATTAAAGTCAGTTGCATTGTATAACATAGAATTCTTCTTTCATGTGTCTGTGTACTGAAATTACATTGAATTTAAAGGGAGCATTCCATGTATTCAATGTATTAACATCTTTTATTGATAAGAAAATGGTGATGAGGTAGTGAAATTGAAATTGGAATTGGAAGAAATGTAATTTTGTATTTAATGTAAAGTTGATATTAAAATAATAAAATATTGAGTAATTAATTTTAAAAAATAAAAAAATATATATTAAATATGGTTCTCTCCACTTTTAATACAAATTAAATATTAAATTAACAATTAATAATTCTTCCTAAAGTGTTCATGAAAAAGATGGTTAAAGAAAGAAGACATCCCAGGTCTCCAATCACAGTCCTCACAGTCCTCGTCAAGATGCTAAGAGCCAGGTTTTATTGGAGAAAATATTACAGAAGCGTGGAGAGAATTATTAGGTCCGAGGTGGCCATAGCCTCCGTTGATCCTGGAAACCGTGAGTAAGTTTTAACCTCGAATTGATGTAGAAATTTGATATTGAAATTATATAAACTGTGATAGGTGAAGGTGACTGATAAGTTTATTATTATTAATTCCCATGGATTTCTTCGACTATTTCACAAAATAGCATGAGAATTTATTACTGTAAACTGATTATATTGCACAGGTGCGAAGAATGTATGAAATGAGTCTATGTGTTTCTTATTCAACACCTATTTGTTCCAGGGTTTAGGGTTTTGGAATGGCAGTGAACCGATCACAGGTTGATTTTTTTTTTATAATTAAAAAGTTAATTTGGGATGTTTATGGACTTTTACTGAAATTTGATGAGGAAATTTGGATGCAGTTTGCTAGTTAAACTTGGATATTTCTTACTATGCTATGTGGGAGTTGAACTATAATTAAATCAGGATTTATATAGTTGTGCTAGTTAAACTTGTAGGATACTTCTTGCTATGTTATGTGGGAGTTTACTATAATTAAATCAGGATTTACATAGAAAGATTTGATTACATACAAGAGATTTACATATTAAACTAGTGTAAATCAATCTTAACTCCTATCTACCTGCAAGCACAGAGAGGGATCAAATCCCTTAAAGTGCCAGTTTTTCATCAAATTTTGCATTTAAAAAAAAGGTTGACACCTCAAGGAATTTCTTCAAATTTTGCATTAAAAAAAAGGAATACAATCATTACAATAAGGCTCAGCAAAAGCATTATATCACTTATAAGAATGGTGGAAAAGAGGATAAACAATCCACAGCAAGTTAAGCACATACCTGTGTGTCTTCACTGCAAATACATGCACTTAGTAAGTGTCACTGAAGGAGACACATTTGGTCTGGTAGATTTTTCTTTTGTATGCTCTGCTGGGCTCAATTTGGTGTTTGGTCACTCTGGGAATGAATCATAAGCTAAACGAGCACGCCTCCTTACTGTTTAATCTATATGGAAATGTATACTTCAATTTTACCTTCTTTTTCCTGTATACTTTTGTTCTTTGTTATCATAAGTATAATTGTTTCCATAATCATGTACAGAAATCATTAGCTAAGCTTGTAATTTTTCAAAAAATAAATAGCTAATACAACAAATCTAGAAGATTTTGTGGCTTAATATCGACATGCAAGTCAAAATGAATGAACGTACTCTATTTTCCTGGGTGTTATTATATTTAGAGAATGATCTATTTGTCATTAGCTAAATATAAATTGTTACCATTTAAAATTATTTTTATAAAAAATAATATTATAAAAAAATAGATTATAAAATATAAAATTATAAGAAAAAAAATAATGATTTTGCTTTGGAATTTTAGATAAATATAACGTCATTTTATACATTGTTATATACTATGAAGTTGAATTTATTTTTATAAAAAATGATATTATAAAAAAATAGATTGTAAAATATAAAGTTATAAAAAAAACAATAATCTTTTTTCTTTGAAATTTTAGCTAAAATATAATGTCATTATGTCATTATGTACATTGAAGTAGTTTTTTTATTAGTTCACAAGTAGAATAATATTTTTTCAATGTAGGATGTTTGCATTATAGATTTATGATTCAATAAAGTTTAGCAAAACTATTTTTTATTATAAACAGTATCTACCTTATTATGCATTGTGAAGTAAATCACGTTGAAATAATTAATTTACCATTTAAATGTAATATTTATTAATTTATTATGGTTTTAATATGTAATATATTAATATGATTATGATTGATATATGTATAAATATATAGTTAGTATTATAAATTAATATTTAATGTATTATTATGTTTGATATATATATTTATATAATTAGTATTATAGATTTAGAAAAAATAAAATTTCAACTTTATATTTTAATATAATAATATATGTAATGATTATTGACTTATATGTAATAATTATTAATTTTACCATGTTATTAACATTAATATGTTTGATATATGTAGATATATCAAAAATAAAAATGAATGTATATTAAAATTGATTTGTGTTATTTTTAATGTGGTTGTTGATCTTTAACTTAAAAATGATTTTTGATTTAATTAAAACATAATATGATATAAAATTTGATTTTATCTTTAGATTTTTCTATTTCCAAAATGAATGTCACAATCAATATGAAACGAGAAAAAAAATTCTATTTGATGTAAATATAAGCTTAGAGACTAAAACTGATCAAATAGTGAATTTATTTTTTGAAAAAAAGCCTTAATAGTTTTATTATATGGTTGAATATGGTCAAACTAAATTCAAGTATCGTTATCCAAAGTCATCCATGGTTTGCTAAAGTGTTTGGTATATGCCGACACAACCCAAGATGCGACATATTCACAATCTGAAATTTGACGTTCATCAAGGTTTATGTCGCATTGTGATGTTATCAAGGGTCACGTTGCATTGTGGCGCTCATCAAGGGTTATGTTACATTGCGACAATGCCCAATATGTGACACATATGCCGACACAACCCAAGATGCGACATATTCATAGTGTGAAATTTGACATTCATTAAGGTTTATGCCACATTGTGATGTTTATGAAGGCTTATGTTGCATTGTGGCGTTCATCAAGGGTTATGTCGCATTGCGACAATGCCCAAGATGTGAAATTTGACTTTCATCAAGGTTTATGTCGCATTGTGATGTTTATCAAGGGTTATGTTGCATTGTGGCATTCATCAAGGGTTATGTCACATTGTGAGATTGATCAAGGGTTATGTTGCATTGCGACAATGACCAAGAAGGTGTGACACATTAAAGTCAACCATCATCAAATAAGATATAAAATGTGCAAAATAAAAAAAGTCAACCATGGCTAAGCATAGTCATTGGTTATGTCACATTGCGACATTCATAAAGTGTTATGTCACATTGCCAGAATTCCTAAGATGTGACATTTGATGTTCAAAAAATTGCATGCTGCATTATGAACTATGGCCACGTGGTTCACTAAAGTCAACCATGGCTAACTAGTCAAACATGGTTCACTATGGTCAAACTAAATTCGAACATGGTTAACCAAAGTGAGCCATTGTTCGCTAGAGTGTCAGGCATATGTCGACACAACCCAACATGTGACACATTGTGATGTAAATAAGGTTGTTATGTTGCATTGCGGCGTTCAGCAAGGGTTATGTCGCATTGCGACATTGAACAAGGGTTATAATATTAATATGATAAAGGGTTATGTCCCATTATAACATTCATTAAGGATTACAAAATGATATATACCGACAATGCCCAATATGTGACATTCGACATTCATCGACGACTATGTCACATTGTGATGTATATCGAGTGTTATGTTGTATTGCGGCGTCCATTAAGGGTTTTGTCACATTGCGACATTGATCAAGGGTTATATGCCTAATATGAAAAAGGGTTATGCCCCATTCTGATATTTATTAAGGATTAAAAATGATACACACCGACAATTCCCAAGACGTGACACATTAATAGTTTGACATTCGACGTTCATCGGGGGCTATGTTGCATTGTGATGTTTATCAAGGGTTATGATGCATTACGATGTTCATCTTGAGGTTTTTGTTGCATCGCGACATTGATCAATATAATTTTAATAGGATATCTCACATTGTGATGTATATCAAGTGTTATGTTGCATTGCAGCGTTCAACAAGGGTTATGCCGCATTGCGACATTGATCAAGGGTTATATGTCTAATATGACAAAGGGTTATGTCCCATTCTGATATTAATTAAAGATTAAAAATGAATTACACTGACAATTCCCAATATGTGACACATTAATAATGTGACATTAGACATTCATCAACGACTATGCCACATTGTGATGTATATCAAGTGTTATGTTGTATTGCGACGTTCATTAAGGGTTTTGTCGTATTGCGGTCCATTGATCAAGGGTTATAATTAAGGATTAAAAAATGATATACACTGACAATTCCCAAGATGTGACACATTAATAGTTTTACATTCGACGTTCATCGGGGGCTATGTTGCATCGTGATGTTTATAAAGGGTTATGATGCATTGCAACATTCATCTTGAGGGTTTTGTTGCATCGCGGCATTGATCAATGTAATTTTAATAGGCTACCTCACATTGTGATGTATATCAAGTGTTATGTTGCATTGCGACATTCAACAAGGGTTATAATATTAATATGATAAAGGGTTATGTCCGATTATAACATTCATTAAGAATTAAAAAATGATATACACCGACAATACCCAAGATGTGACATTCGACATTCATCAACGACTATGTCACATTGTGATGTATATCAAGTGTTATGTTGTATTACGTCGTCCATTAAGGTTTTTGTCACATCGCGACATTGATCAAGGGTTATATGCCTAATATGACAAAGGATTATGTCCCATTATGATATTTATTAAGGATTAAAAATGATATACACCGACAATTCCCAAGGTGTGACACATTAATAGTTTGATATTCGACGTTCATCAGGGGCTATGTTGCATTGTGTTGTTTATCAAGGGTTCTGATGCATTGCAACATTCATCTTGAGGGTTTTGTCGCATTACTACATTGAACAATGTAATTTTAATAGGTTACCTCACATTGTGATGTATATCAAGTGTTATGTTGCATTGCAGCGTTCAACAAGGGTTATGTTGCATTGCAACATTGATCAAGGGTTATAATATTAATATGATAAAGGGTTATGTCCGAGTCCAACATTCATTATGGATTAAAAAGTGATATACACCAACAATGCCCAAGATGTGACATTTGACATTCATCAACGACTATGTCACATTGTGATGTATATCAAGTGCTATGTTGTATTGCAACATCCATTAAAGGTTTTGTCACATTGTGACATTGATCAAGGGTTATATGCCTAATATGACAAATGGTTATGTCCCATTCTGATATTTATTAAGGATTAAAGATGATATTCATCGAAAATTCCCAAGATGTGACACATTAATAGTTTGACATTCGACGTTCATTGGGGGCTCTGTTGCATTGTGATGTTTATCAAGGGTTATGTTGCATTGTGGCGTTCATCTTGAGGGTTTTGTCGCATTGCGACATTGATCAATATAATTTTAATAGTATTTTTGACTATATAATTTATACTATAATAATATAGTATAGTTAAATAATAATATTTTAAATTAAATACTATTATTTTATTATTATTTTTTTGTAAATAAAAAACATTATATTACTACTTGAAAAGATACAGAGCTAGTCATGATGAGTCTTTAGAACCCTCGGCCTTCCTGGCTGATAACAGCCAAACAAGAAACCATACTTTAGAGTTCTCACATTTAGAAAACATTCCCGGCTACGGGAATCCAAACAGGAATTTTGCCAATGTCATAAAGTTTGGACAAAAGAAAACTCGAAAATTCTTGAAAACGCTTAGACATTCTAAGGAGCCAAAAACCAGAACAGGCACAGTAAACTCGAGAAAGGCCCACAGCGGCACAAAACAACAACAGAAAACACCGTTCAGAGGTGGATCATAGGTATAGTCTCCTTACCGCGGTTCTCCAGAGTTGGCAGCTTCCCCACGACCTGGGTCTTTTCCTTAGCACTGCCAGTAGCAGCTTCAAAAGAGCTCCGCATGCACCGGCAACCACTATCCTCAGGTGCCCCATCAGTTGAACCCTGGACAACGAACGTGATCCCCAACTTCTTAGCAATGGAGTCAATTTTCATGTGCATGACCTTGTTATCCAAGTTATGGGCTTTCGAGGCTCTAACGGGCTCCTCGTCCCCCTTACTCTTGTTGACAGAGTCCATAAGCACATGAGCTAGCAAATTCTTTGTCACCCAGTAAGTCATAATCATCCGCTCGTAGGCCGACGCTCTTCCAGCCGCAGAGCCGGGATCAGACACCCAATCTTCGACCTCTCTGCATATTTCCTCCATAGGGTGAGCTTGAACAGTCTCCCCCGGATCCTTTT
Source organism: Larix kaempferi (assembly GCA_027924585.1). NCBI lineage: Eukaryota > Viridiplantae > Streptophyta > Pinopsida > Pinales > Pinaceae > Larix > Larix kaempferi. Next base: position 13,003,878 of record BSBM01000017.1, on the reverse strand, counting down.
CCACCACTTCAATATCAGTCCTAATAACAGAGGGGATGCGGCAGCAGAATCCTGGGTTCTAGACTTTGCAGAAGCCTGCGTCACCCTACCCACCCTAGCCTTACGAGACTGAGAATTTTCCCCTACGACCTATTGCACAGAAACCTCAACACTTTTTGAATCCCTGGGGTGAATGATACGTTTAGGCGCCATTGCACTAACCCACAGACAATCAGGTGGTCAGACCCAAAAAAACCTCCCACACCTATACACAAACTTGTTGTTGGAACTGTCTCTACACTTGCAGGCTGTAGAGGAAGAATGAAAAATGGTAAACATATAGGGAAGGCCATCCCAATTTAAAATCTAGAATGACATTATGGAATTAACTGCAAAATTATGAGCTTGCATCACAGAATACGGCGCAATGAGCAAGGGGCCGAGCATCCCACGAAGAAAAATGATGAAACAAGAAACGAAAGTACAGAGAAAGCTGTACAAATCTGTTCCACCATATTTCCCTTGCTTCAGGTTGTACCTTCTTATGCCTGCATCATAACTCGAAACGATAGCAAGTGTCAGATCACTCATGATTGATCTGGGACACAGTGCATCCTCATAATTGTCTCTGGCCACTTGCTCTCACCACCTCGGTGCATGGGATCCTCTAGCGCCACCTGTCTACAATCAGCCAAGTCAGCCTGTGCTAGGTGACAATAATTCCGAAACCATGGTTCCTGCCGAAATTTCGCTGGGGTACCACTCACAAGGGTCCTACCATCCTCCACACCACTATTCGTGAGGAGATCAAACACCTTGTTGGCCTCACGTTTGACGTGGGAAAAAGACAAAGCCGACCGATTGGATAGCAACACCCAGAGGCAATCTAAATGATCCAGGAGGCGCTAACTGGATGACACCTTCTTCGGAGACTGGCCGCATAGCAGTTTTTTGGCCATTTGGATAATGATCAACGAATCTCCTTCCAGAATCTCTGGGAGCCAAGCTTCGCGAATCACCAACTTATCACCCTATATGAGTCCTTCCATCTCGATAGAGTTATTTGAGTCGTGACCAATGGAACCGTAAAAAACTTTTAGAAAAACACCCGAGGAGTCCCGAAAAACCCCCCCAAAACCAGTAGACCCAAGGTTACCATGAGATGCACCATCAAAATTAATTTTGAAGCAAGAAGAAGGGGGAAAGGACCAATGGATCGGAATCTCCGGACGATACAATTTCTCTTTTCTCCTTAGCCCTTCTAGGTCAGACCGGCCAAGATCCCAACTGGCAGCAATCCGCAGCTCACCGGCTGATAAGTCTTTATCCTTATCATCCCACTGGGCACTTCTGATAGTCTCCTTCATGTTCCTTACCAGCTTCATCCAAACTTCCTCTTCCCGGTGGTGTTTGTCCCGAAAGATACGTTCATTCCTCTCTTTCCATAATGACCACATGACCATGCCCGAAAACATCAACCAGAGAGTACCAATGATGGGATTCGGGAATGCTTTAATGTCCCAGGATTTTAAGGTTTGGTCTGGTTTCTCTCTGATCCTATTACTTCGCCTGAAAATAACAGCTCCCCGATCCCACATCACGGAAGAAAAGGGGCACGAATCCAAGAGATGGCCAATAGATTCCTCTGCATTGAAGCACATAGGGCAATGCGATGGGCCAATGATTCCACGCTTCCGCAGATTTTCACTAGTCAGAATTCTTTTCCAAATCAATAGCCAGCAAAAGATCCCGATTTTGGGCCATCTATTCATCCCCCAAATTCCCCCCCACATCTTATCCTCCTCCATATCATCCTCAATCTGGTAAGCATAAGCTTCTTTAATACTAATCGTGCCACGCTGAGAAGATCCCCAACGAAGTCTGTCAGGGGAATTATTGATTTTGATAAACCTTTCCTACAAGGTGGAATGGAAAATGTGAAGATCTACCTCTGGGATGAGATCCTCCCATCCATCGAGATTAAACCAATTCCTATATCCTTCCTGGATAGGCGGCTCCCAATAGTGACAAATTTTAGTTTTTCCCTTCGCCATTCCTCTATCCTTGATCGCCTACCACCTATGATCATCCCTGAGTTTGGGTAACTGGTTCTAGGAATCGTCCCAGAAATTCGCCCGTTCCCCATTATGAACCTCCCAAAAGCAATGGCTTTGAACAAGATTGCGCCCGGAGAAGGCTTTAAGCTAGATGTGAGAACCATCTTTGACGTCATTGAATCTGATCAGCTGTCCCAGCTCATCATCCCTGGCATATTTAATATGCCACAAGCGAGCCCATGGTTTAGAATTTTGCGTGCACCATTCCCACCATATTTTTGCTCCATAAATCCCACTCAGCACTTCGGGGTCTCTAAGACCCAGGCCCCCTTTAGTCTTTGGTTTACAAATGTTGTCCCACCCGACCAAAGCAAAGTTTTCCTTAGATTCCCTACCACCCTAGAGAAAATTTCTCTAAATACCTCGGATCTCTTTGAGAATGGACTTAGGGGCAGATAACATTGAAAACAAATAAATTGGCATAGCTTGGAGGACAGATTTGACTAAAACCAGACGACTGGGCAGGTTCAAGGGGCGAGGAGTCCAACGAGCCAATTTACTTTTTAATCTATCCAATAAGTCCTGGCAAGAGACCCTTCGAATGGTCCACTCAACCAATGGAACCCCCAAATATCTAGAGGGAAAAGAACCCCGGGCAAAACTAAGAATTATGATAATGTTATGCTGGGTGGGAACATGAGTATTGAAAAAGAAAACCTGAGATTTGCCAGGGTTAACTTCCAGCCTAGAAGCCTTCGCGAAAAGGAAAAGGCATTTTTTGAAGGTCCGTGCCTCTTGGATTGAAGGGTGCCCCATTAACATTGTATCATCCACAAATTGCTGGTGCGTCTGCTTATCCATACCCCCATGAAGCTGGAGCCCCCAAAGCCTACCTTCGGCAACCTGGGATTGCAAAAGCTTACTGAGGCCTTCCGCCATTATGTTGAAGAGGAAAGGAGACAACAGGTCACCTTGACGAATACCACGAGATGCCTGAAGGAGTTTGGATGGGGACCCATTGAGGAGAATGTAATAAAAAGGGGTTGAGACCAGATTCATAGTCCAAGTCACCCACTCCCAGTCAAATCCATAGGCCTTCAAGATACCCCGCATATATTCCCAACTGATTTTGTCATAAGCTTTTGCAATATCTAACTTAACAAGCATTTCGGGTTTCTTTGTAACCTTTAGGGAATACATGACCTCTTGAACCAGGATAATACCATCCATGATTTTTCTACCCTCCAAAAAACCTGACTGCTCTGGGCTGATAAGAATGGGTAGGTGAGGCTTAAGTCGGTTGGCAATCACCTTAGAGATGATTTTATAGATTACATTGCATAAGGCTATTGGACGAAACTTCCCCGAAGAATCTACTCCATCCTCTTTGGGATAAGAGATAAGAAAGTCGCATTTAAAGCTTTTAGAACCCCTCGATTGCTGCGCGATTCTTCCACAATCTGATGAACTTCCACCTTGATAAGATCCCATAAGTGATGAGAAAATTTGGTAATGAACCCATCAGGGCCAGGGGCTTTCCCAAGGGCCATCTGATTCACTGCTTCCTCAACCTCTTGCATAGAGAATGGTTTGCATAACATTTCATTGTGCTCCCTAGAAACCACACGAGGAATGAGGCTGGAAATCTTGGCTATGTCATGGCTATGATCCACCCGATCTTCTTTTAAGACAGCCTCAAAATGGGTCACAAGTTCCTCTTCAATTTCTCCTCTAGTTTCTGCCTGTTCCCCATTGATTTTACGAATCTTGAGGATTTTAGATCTATGATGGTTTTGGATGACCGTATTGTGGAAGAACTTAGTGTTCCTCTCACCTTCTTGCAACCAATGGTTACGAGACTTCTGTTTCCAGAAAATATCTTCTTGCCTTTCCCACGCTTCCAAGTGTTCCAGGAGGATTTTCTCTTGTTCACGTAAGTTCATATCCCAACCAACCTCCATTCGTTTCCGATGAATGACTTCTAAGTCTTCACACAATTTCTTTGTATCCTGAAAGATGTTGCCAAAATCCTCCCGATTCCAGGTCCTAATCCTAGCTTTCAGGGCCTTTAACTTCTATTGGAATTGATACATGCTAGATCCCTTCGGGGGGACCAGCTCCTACCACCATTGCCTCACCATATCATTGAAATCTTTATGTTCCATCCAAAACTAATCAAATTAAAAAGGCTGAAAGAGCAGAGAATTTGAGAGATCCCAGTTTAAAACGACAGGCCAATGATCGGAACCTACCGAAGGAAGGACACTGGAATTGACTTCCCCCTACCCTCATGCAACATCTTCAATAGTTAGGAATATATCAAGTCTATATTCCACCAAGTGAGTACCACCCCTTCTATTATTCCAGGTGTACCATCCGTTCCCAGTCTCTACATCAATGAACTGGCTACGACTGAGAATGTCCCAGAATGTTTCTTGGAATCTATCCAAAGTCCTTCTACCTCCTTTTTTCTCTATAAGGGAGGAAATAAGATTGAAATCCCCGCCAACAATCCATGACCCCTCCTCAGCCTGCACTGCTAACCAGGAGAAGAACTGAAGGAAGGACTCCTTATGAGGCGCGACACTCGACCCATAAACATTTACGAGGGATCTGGATACACCCGAATCCAACACCACAAAATCGGTCATCAAAGAAAATATGTTAGCTCTCCAATTGGAAAGCGAGATGAAGAGGGGTCGCCATAGGACCGCCAATCCCCCAGCCATTCCATTAGCATCAATTGCCATGACCTCACAGCCTTTCCATATTTTTTTCCCTACTTTCTCCATTGTACTGGATGAACATTTGGTCTCCTAAATAAAAAGAATATCAGGTCTTTCCTGCTTAATCTTTCTTGCTAGAGTTTTTAGCTTCTGAGGATGATTGCACCCCCTAATGTTCCAGGAAATAATCTTCATTGAGTAACTTTGTTTACTTCAGAGAAGGTCGCCCTGATCGTCAGGTATTGGCCAGACTCAATAAGCTTTACACCAATTTCTGCTATCCTTAGTTTGTTGGATTTCCTGTTGCGCTTCAGATCCTCTGTTAAAGATTTTCGTTTGTTCCCAGACTGAGGGTCGACCATGATACCCAGTTTCTAACTAGCCTTCGATTTGATGATCGCTTTCCTTAGGAGCTCCACCTGTCTTCTGGTAACATAGCCCTTCCCTCTCTTTTCACATTCCTTCTCGAGCACGTCCAGATTTAATTCTTCCTCACCATCTTCTTCCATCGTTGCTGGTTGATCTTCCGGGATCTGATCTTGGCTCTGGTTTTCCAAAACTTCATCCGTACTCATCCGCTGGGGTTCTTTTTCACCCTTTCTTCCCTCGCCCTCCTCATCGGCTTCCTCCAAAACCTGGAATGGGTTTTGTGGACCCATTATCCACCTTTTCCTTTCCTTTTCATGATTGATCACTAAATCTATTCTTTTTGCGGCTTCGGACCTGGGCAAACCCTTCCTTGTCCTTCTTACTGTCAGAGTCTGATCGAGATGAGGGTTTCTCTCGATCATACTGAGGACAATTTCTACTGAAGTGGCCATATTCATGGAAAAGGAGGCAACAGAAAGGAAGTTGCTCATAATCAAGCGGCTGGATCCATTCTTCATCTTCCTAGTTTAAGCTGATAGCTTCTGGGAGCTCCTTGGAGAGATCCATATAAACACAGATTCAGGCACATGAAGTAAACCTTTGCACTTTCGTCTGTTCCGAAACTTTGACGAATTCCCCAAGTGAATTACCAATAGCCTGCAAGATTTCCAAATCCCAAAATTGGCAGGGGAGAGAAAAAAGTCTGATCCAAACTAGGGAAACCTTCATGTCCTCCGTTTCTGGGTTGAAACGTTCTTTCCAGGGTCTGAGGTAAAGGCCGGATGAAAAGAAAAAATAGGGTCCCCCCTCCAATACTCGATCCCTGTCTTCCACATTAAAAAAGATTACGGTAAAGAAACCCTTGGCCCCCAATTATAGATCGTAATCCCCTTTTGGGTTCCACGTGCTTTTGATCCACCGAACAAGATCCCTTTCCTTAGGCCATATACCCACGAACTTTCCAATTAGGGCCTTGTCTTTCCACAACTCTACTTTTTCTCTCACCTTCTCCGCTCGGATCTGGATGGCCGGGATATCCAATGACTTTGGAAGACACCCCCCCCCCCCGAGCCCATCCGACGTTTAGCACCAGATTCCCGATTGCCTGCCTCCCCCCTCCTTATCTCATCTCCCCCTTCAACTGGCGTCATTCCCGCAGACGCCATGGCCTGGGGCCTCCATCGGGACCGCTTCAGGGAATGCAGCCCATACCACGAGGGCTTTGACAGCCAAGAAAACTGTGCGCACTGCCAAACCCTAGCTGATTTTCACCTTCACTAATTCGCCGCTCTTTTCATTTCAAATAATATTATTTTATTATTACTTTGATTATAATATTTTAATTAAATATCATATTCGTATAATAGTACAATATAATATCATGATATTAAAAAGTAATTTACCATTATACTGAATTGATATTATTATTTAATTAATTATTATATTACAATTAATTAATTCATTAGTATATTTAATTACTACTACTGTTATTTTATTATTATTATCTTTATAATATTAAAAAATATAATAAAATATTAATATTTTATGAATACGTTGTTAGAATATTTTAATTATACCATATTCCTATAAAAGTGCATCATCATTTTTTTACTAATATATAATTATAATTATTATATTATAAATATTTAAATAATAATATTAAATTATTAATTTGATTATAATATTTTAATTAAATACCATATTCGTATAATATTATAATTAATAATTAATTAATTAAAATATAACAAATGACATTAATTTTAATTATTATATTACTAATTAATTAAATAATATCATTTTATTAATACTATTTTATGAATTGATAATATTTTTAATTAATTATTATATTATAATTATTTAAACAATATTATGTTATTAATATTTTGGAGATATGTGTATGCACCCACCCATTACTAACAACAACCACATTAGTAATATTATTGTGTTCGAATACGCTGTTAGGCGTAAATTTGATACATTGATAATGTTTTTACCTATAGTATGTATGTGTCAAATTTACGCCTAACGGCGTATTCAAACACATTAATATTATTAATGTGGTTGTTGCCAGTATAAAAAGGTTGTCCACAATGCATCGCGGTTTTGATTCCTCTCAATCCTTCGTATGGGGAAAAATGGCTCCTTTTGAAGGCAGAGTTTACTTCATTCCAGGGCGGAGCAGTAGAGCACATGTGTGACATATTGTAACTCTGCTATAATAATTTGATTTTTCTTAATTTGGAAAGAATTGCATCTGAATCTGAGAAAGAAAGTGATCATTTCCTTTAATCCTTGTTTTTTTATCAAGTTCCCTTGTCCCACAAATAAGGAGTTCTCATACACCAAATTGGTATTGTCTCGTTTGCGATGACTTTAAAAATATATTATTATTATTACTATTATTATTAAATCAAATGTTGGTAGGTAGATGCAGTGTTGATAACTGCTGAAGAATTCACTGTTTTGAACTTTTCGGTATCTAAGTTCATTCCAGTTCACTGGTAATTAGGGTGTTAATGTGAATAAGGCGGTGTCATATTATGTGGTACACATACATGAAATTTAATTCTTAGAAGTAGTACAGAATTTAAGTGTTGAGCAACTTTAGTTCGAAGAATCAGTATAGAATTTAAGTGTTGAGCGACGTGAGAGCATTGGCAATCAATAAGCAACTAACGCTCAATTGATTGGAATATTTTTTAAGAGAAAAATGAACTTTAATTTGATATTAATTGTGAACCAAAATTGAAATATTTTTTTGACATTAAAAATAAACCAAAAAACACATAGTAATAATTATGATGATCTCCTCCACAAGATACCATAATAAATCTGTAATTAAAAAATAAACATATTATGCTTTCTCTTCATCAAAATTTTATGACCTTATCTCCAATAGCTCCACTCCAAGATAACAATGAGAAACTTGAATACAATCTATATATTTGATAGTTTGATGGTCTATTTTATGAAATTGATATTTTTTAATTTTATAAAATTTGTAAAATTACATAATTAAAGGTGGTTGATACAATTTAGGTATAGTTGTGTAGTGTCCCTTTTTATAAAATTGAAAAAATGGGAAAATTTGCAATTTTTGGCCAATTCGACCCTTAGATTAGTGATGACTCAAATGCTTCCAAATGGATCCTAAGGATTTCAAATTGGACCTGGAGGTGTTTGAAAGGTATTAAGACATAAAAATGAAGTTGATGGGTGCTTGGAAACTCTCAAAATACTTCCGCAACATTCATTTAACTTCGGGAGAAATTGGGGAATTTTACTTGTAATTTCGAGGTTCTAACCCCCAAGGGTAGAGGTCACTAATGGCTTCCCAAATGCAGTACGAACCTACCAACTTTTAGAACAGAGACATGTATTAGTTATAGGACTTCAATGGGCACCCAAATGCATCATTAATCAGTTCCTAAAGGCTGCTTCAACTCCCATAAATCATATATTTGTAGACATGTGAACACATAGGGGGAAATGATAGAAAAGCTCCACAACTTGCTATGAATTTTGAGATAAATGTTCCAAGGACTTGTGTAGTGTGTATGAAACTTCTTCAATACATTAATGGCTCTCCATACAGCAATAAAATCACAGATATTGACTGAAACAAATAGAAACCAAACAACTTCAAGCTCTCACAACAAGATATAGGGGAAAATGACACCATTCATACATAGTTTGCCATTTTTACATAGTTTCACTTGGAGTTTTGACTTGAGGTTTTTCTGAGCATCAAATACAGAGTGAATACATTGTATTACAAATAAATGAGGCCCCTTGGACTCCCCCAAAGAGATCAACATCTCACCATGTGCGCCCTTCCTCCAAGAGCAAGAATATGAAGATAAATGTGAGAGAGATGTGGGAGCAAGTTGAAGAAGAGAAGATCATGAGAATCCCTGTAGCTTCAACCTATAACAAATGAATCCATTGTAGATCCAAATGAAAGGTCTGAATGACCTCTCCAATTTCCAATTAGGATGGGAATCTTGCACCCTTGAAATTGGTACTAAGGCAAGTAGAGTAAACACTCCACTAGCATGGACAAGCTATGCTCTCCGATTTGCAAAATGAGAAATGATAAAAAGATCCTCTCCTTCTTTGTTCTTGTATTTTATAAACTTTCCCAGTCCTCCATGGTTTGAATTCCTTCCAAAATATTCATGCCAACTCGAGTTGGGAAGAGATTCCAATAAGTGCCACTTGTCCAACAATTCCTAGTCTCCATCTTCCATCAATTCGAATGGGAAGCATCTTGGATGCCATAACTCCCTTGTGCGCCCTCTTAGAGGGTATTTTTAGCCCTGACATGTCATATAGGTCAGATGTCAGCAATCAGGTATGATCCTTTCCATAAGTGTCATAACATCTTCATCATTGTTGTCATAGAATCTAGGGAATCTAGCCCAAGTGTCTCAATATCATTAAGATGCATCTTCCTCTTCCATGGGAGTTACTCTTCCACTCCAATTCGACCCTTGTTGATTCATTCCAAGTATAATGAACTTCCAAATCCCCCAAGAAAATTAGACTCCACCTTGGATTCGAATGGGTGAGAGTAGGACGCCATGTGGCATGGAGAATCTTGCTTTGTGTGGGTCCCACACCACCAATTTGCCCTCATGACCAAGTGCCACCTTATTTTCCTATTGTAAATATTTATTTAGCCCCTTTTAATACATTTATGTCAAGCTAATGTCCATTTGGGGTTTAATACCTCCCTTATTCCAAATCTAGATGTTTCCACCCCAACCTAGGGAACTAGTAGATTGGTGGAATTTTCCCTTATAGTGATTTATTTGGATGGGGACATTACAAGTTGATGGTTGGGTGCTTGCAGCGGATATTTCAGCATGTACTTCAACCTTTGGTGACTTGCGAGATTTGACATGTCGGTACCTTAATAATTGATGTTAGTGTATCCTCTATTTCATCCGGTTGGTTAATGACTATTATACTGTGGTATATTGTTAGATTTGTTGATAGATTAATGTATGGTAGATCTATGCTTTCGGTATGAAAAATAAAAAAAGTATGATGCTTAAATTCAGATCTATCTTCTATGAATGGATGCATGTTGTGCATATGTACGTGTTTATTGGAGAGTTTAGCCGGGACCCCGAGAGGATCCCTACATTTGGTATTCGTTGATTTCCAAATTATAATATCAATATTATAATTATTAAAATGTTTATGATATTTCATTAAGGTTGACCATGTTTGAGAATGATTAACTATTGTTGACCATGTTTGAGAATGATTAACTATTGTTGACCATGTTTGACTATGGATGACTTTAAATGACCATGGTTGCCCATATTTGATTGTGTTTAACCATGTTAAACTCTAATGGACGATGACTCATTATGGTTGGTTGTGGTTAACTATGGTCGATTATGATTGGCCATGGTTAGATCGATGATTGCCACATGGTTTAGTTTAGTTAACCATGGTTGACTTTGGATAGCCATGTTTAACCATGGTTGACACTGTTTCACTAACATTGATGCATATTTGACCATGGTTGATTGTCATTGACAATGTTTGGTTGTTGTTGACTATGGTTGACCATGGTCAGATCCAGGGTAACCATGGTTGACTATGGTTGACCGTGGTTGATTCTGGTAAGCTATGGACAACATGCATGACTATGGCGATCATGGAATGGGTTGTAATCATGGAATGCCTATAGTTCACTATGTTTCGAATGGGATAACCATGCTTGGCCATGTTTGATGAAGGTTGAATATGGGTGACCATGGTTGAATTTGGTGACCATGTTGGTTTATGTTTAATTATGGTGAACCATGTTTGACTATGATTGATCATGATTAACCACAAGGGAATATGGTTGAATGTGTATGACTATGGATGACCATGGGAAATATGGTTTATCATGTTTGTGTATGACTAAACATGGTTGATGATGTCTAACTATGGTTCACCATGTATGACTATGGCATACTTTGGTTGATTGTGATTGACAATAGTTTATTATGGTTGGTCGTGGTTGAATATGTTTGATCATGTTTTATTATGGTTGATTTTGGTTGACCATGATTGATTATATGATTATGTTATATTGCGATACTTAGAGGTAGATGATATGGGTATGTCGCATAGCAACATTCATTAAGGGTTTCTTGCATTCTAACATTCCTATATGGTTATGTTGGACTAAGATGTTTCTTAATGCTTATGTCACATTGCGACATTCATTTTGGTTGCCTTATGTCAAATTGTTATATTCCCAATTGTTGTTGAAGTGTGACATTTATCATGGGTTATGTTTCATTGCCACATTCCTCAATGATTATGTCGGATTGTGGTATACCCCAGTGGTTATGTCCATAATGACATTTCTTACTGATTATGTTGAATTGTGACATTCATTAATGTTTATGTCGCCTTGCAACATTTATAATTGAAAATGTCACATTGCCACATTCACTAATGGTTATGTTGTATATGACATTCATCTAGTTTAACTTATGTGGAATTGAAACGAATAAAATTCGTCTACTCAAGAAATACTCAATGTAAGTAGGACAAATAATCACTGAACAAATAATGCGTAAGATGCACATCAGATGCGACTGAATTAGTCATCTTGATTACATGCCCTTCATATCCATTGATCATATTTTACAATTCGACCAAAAATAAGTATTGAGCCGGAGTGGTCGACCAAATACAATATAGATTAAGTCACTTTGTAGTGGACTCGACCAAACTTGAGGATCAACCAAAGTGGTCGACCACATACATCACTTATACTTGACCAAATTTGACAATTCTCATGAACCATATATTATCGAGACGACCATGAAAACACTCTACCGACCATTTTTAAAAGTCGACCAGACTCAACTTTAACATATACTATGCGACGAAGTGACAGGAAACCTCGATGAAGAGAAACTTAAATTGATGAACCATCGCAAAACACGTGGCAGTTTTCCATTCGATTCAATGAGCGAGGAATCTAGTCGACATTTTTTTTTCTCGAATGAAAAGCGTTGATAAAATTATGCATGCTTTTGTTGACCTGAACGTGAAGCCGACCTGGGCACTAATGAGACAAATCGATCGTTTAAGAATATGTTATGTCGGCCATAACATCTTTCATCAACATAATCACTCGATATTCGACAAGAGTCTGCCGACCACTCTTCACCAACTTGTGCAATTTCCTGTCGGGTATGCCAAAGCAGTCGACCACTCTTCATCGACAAGACCCTAAATTTATAAGGATTTGAAATGCTGATAAATTTATTTCCTAAAGAGATTCTGCCATTTTCTGTCTAATACCATTTGCAAAATGTTTCTAGGCCTCGTTATAGCCTTCTGAGCTTGCGCAGTTCTCATAAGGATATGGACACAGCGACTTTGGTCGATGCTCAAGTTTGGTCAACTCCACTACAAAGTGACTTTATCTGTATTAACTTTATCTGGCGACCATTTTTCAAATTCGACCAGACTCAACTTTAACATATACTATGCCACATGTATCGACGAAAACTTTCTTTTGGTCCCATATTCTCAAATAAAATGACTTATCACGTGACCAAATAGCATAATTTTTTGTATCGACCATATGATGTATAGACTCAAACTACATGTCCCGACAATGTTACATCGACCATATTTTTAAATAATTACCCGACTATTTTTACAGACTCAACCAATTAATGCGTAAGATAAACATCAGATGAGACTGAATTAGTCATCTTGATTACATGCCCTTCATAGCCATTGATCATATTTTACAATTCGACCAAAAATAAGTATTGACCTGGAGTGGTCGACCAAATACAATATAGATAAAGTCACTTTGTAGTGGACTCGACCAAATTTGCTTCGACCAAAGTTGAGGATCGACCAAAGTGGTCGACCACATACATCACTTATAATTGACCAAATTTGACAAGTATCATCAACCATATATTATCGAGACGACCATGAAAACACTCTACCGACGATTTTTAAAAGTCGACCAGACTCAATGACTTTATCTATATTGACTTTATCTGCGACCATTTTCAAATTCGACCAAACTCAACTTTAACATATACTATGCCAAATGTATCGACGAAAACTCTCTTTTGGTCGCATATTCTCAAATAAAATGACTTATCATTTGATGAAATAGCATATAATTTTTTTTATCGACCATATGATGTATAAACGGAAACTATATGTCCCGACAATGTTACATCGACCATATTTTTAAATAATTATCTGACTATTTTTACAGACTCGACCAATTAATGCATAAGATGCACATCAAATGCGACTGAATTAGTTATCTTCATTACATGCCCTTCATAGCCATTGATCATATTTTACAATTTGACCAAAAATAAGTATTGGGCCGGAGTGGTCGACCAAATAAAATATAGATAAAGTCACTTTGTAGTGGACTCGACCAAACTTGCTTCGACCAAACTTGAGGATCGACCAAAGTGGTCGACCACATACATCACTTATACTTGACCAAATTTGACAATTCTCATGAACCATATATTACTGAGACGACCATGAAAACACTCTACTGACCATTTTTAAAAGTCAACTAGACTCAACTTTAACATATACTATGCGACGAAGTGATAGGAAACCTCGACGAAGAGAAACTTAAATTGACGAACCATCGCAAAACACGTGGCAGTTTTCCATTCGCTCTATGAGTGAGGAATCTAGCTGACATTTTTTTTTCTCGAATGAAAAGCATTGATAAACTTATGCATGCTTTTGTTGACCTGGACGTGAAGCCGACTTGGAACTAACGAGACAATTGACCGCCTAAAGAATATGTTATGTCAGCCATAACATCTTTCATCAGCATAATCACTCGATATTCGACAAGAGTCTTCCGACCACTCTTCACCAACTTGTGCAATCGCCTGTCAGGTATGCCAAAGAAGTCGACCAATCTTCACCGACTTGTGCAGTCGCTTGTCGGCTATGCCAAAGCAATATGTCGACCACCTCAGTCGAATTAAATCAGCCCATAACATATGCAGGATTAAAATGTTACTGTGCTAATTTATTATTAGTTTTTCAATTTGGACATATTGTTTCTTTTATAGTGTGTCTGAAACGTTTTAATCAGGACCCTAACTTTATAAGGATTTGAAATGCTGATAAATTTATTTCCTAAAGAGATTCTTCCATTTTCTGTCTAATACCATTTGCAAAATGTTTCTGGGCCTCGTTATGGCCTTCTGAGCTCGCACAGTTCTCAGAAGGATATGGACAGAGTGAATTTGGTTGATGCTCAAGTTTGGTCGAGTCCACTAGAAAGTGACTTTATTTGTATTAACTTTATCTGGCGAACATTTTTCAAATTCGACCAGACTCAACTTTAACATATACCATGCCACATGTATCGATGAAAACTTTCTTTTGGTCACATATTCTCAAATAAAATGACTTATCACTTGGCCAAATAGCATATAATTTTTTGTATCGACCATATGATGTATAGACCCAAACTACATGTCACGACAATGTTACATCGACCATATTTTTAAATAATTACCCGACTATTTTTACAGACTCGACCGATTAATGCGTAAGATAAACATCAGATGCAATTGAATTAGTCATCTTGATTACATTCCCTTCATAGCCATTGATCATATTTTACAATTCGACCAAAAATAAGTATTGACCTAGAGTGGTTAGCCAAATACAATATAGATAAAGTCACTTTCTAGTGGACTCGACTGAGGAAGCTAGCCAACATTTGTTTTTCTCGAATACCCAAATCAACCATAATGTGAGAGTTCGACCAATAGATCTCAACCATACTTTAACAGGAGACCGACTTTTTACAGAAGTTGTTGGTTACCTCGGCCATAACATCTTTCATCAGCATAATCAATCGATATTCGACAAGAGTCTACCGACCACTCTTCACCAACTTGTGCAATCGCCTATTAGCTATGCCAAAGCAGTCGAGCACTCTTCACCGACTTGTGCAGTCACCTGTCGACTATGCCAAAACAGTCTAAAAGTCGACCAGACTCAACTTTAACATATACTATGCCAAATGTATTAATCAAAACTCTCTTTTGGTCTCATATTGTTTCAAACCATTTCTAGATTTGACGGATTTCACCCCCTGGATGTCAGCACCCAAAATGTAACTTAAAGTTGCAGAGAGGCCAAATTGGGGTAACCACAAAACCACTTTACATTGCATTCTGACCTATACAACCAGAAACGGAAAAAATTTATATAAAAAAAATTTATTTGTCACCATCCACTTTGTAGAGAACTTCAAACTTCATGATCACAGTGTATATGGTCAAAAATCAAGTAAAATCAGGTCGACCAAATCTGTAACTCGTCGAAGGTCGACCAAATCTGTAACTCGTCGAAGGTCGACCATATGGGTAACTCCTTGGAGATTGGCCAAATTTTATATCAACCCTATGCATCAACAATACCAAGGCTTCCAAGATGGAAGTTTCCAAGCCGCCATGCGTACAATTCGAAATCACCATATTCATCACAATCGACAGCTTGTCCATACCCGACATGATTAGACAAAAGATAGAAGGCGACAACCTTCCAACATAAATGCAAAGCATCCACTTAATGAGGCATGGATATCCTGTCAATCAAAATTAACTCAGTCGTTAAATCACTCTTTATTACACCCATCTACTTTATAGTCACACGTGCCGAGCTCGTCTTCTTTAAATCCCGAAGTCGAGGATTCCTGGATACTCTTCTAACAAGAACTGGAAAACCAGACTTAATAAATACCAGAAAACCGCTGCGATCTTTATAATTGCATAGAAACCATGGCGCCCAAGAGGTTTCATACAACCACTCATTCAGTCGCATCTAAAGTCTGTGAGTTAGAGAAAGCCCAATCACCGTTGCAAACCCGCTTGTAGAAGGTTCGAAATGCTAAGGTACAAGAGTCACACTGGCGAAGAACTTGGAAAGACATTCTAATTTGGGAATAATATTCAAAAGGCCAATGGAAAGAAGAAGTTGAAAAATTGCGGGCTGCTACCATTCTGAATTACATGCAAGCACCTCTGCTTGAATCATTTGGCGGACTGAAGGATATTATTGCTCAATTCATAGTTAGCAGATTTCATAATGGGAAATTTTATTTTGATACCCCGGTTGAAATAAATGGTGCACTTATTTACAAGATTACAAGATTGTCAAATAAAGGCGAAGAGGTACCCGTTCGACATAGGCCATGGTTGATTGAAGAATTTACAGATCATCCGAGTGGAAAAAATTCTCGAGGGTTAGTGATAAGTCAGATGAAATATGAAAATTTTAAGATAGTTGCTCGAATCGTTTCGACCGCTTTATCAACTTCCGGTTGCCGTTCGGATCTAAAAAATGAAATGCTAGAGGCAGTACTGAACATGGCAGTAAGTGGCAAACAATACAACTGGGAAAAATACTTACTCGACATTATCCAGACGATATGCTCAAAATGTCAAAATGATGGAGCGACCATTCGGTACCCATCTCTAATTATCTGGATTGCCATGATGCATTTGAGACCATAAAAAAATAAAGACTTTGCTCTACAAAGACCCATGTTAATGCAAAAATTCAAGTATTTTACATTTGGGGGAAGTCGGCTAGGCCCCTCAACAGTAAAAATTTGGCTCGAAGTCTGGTTTCAAAACCTAAAAACTATATCCACCAGATGGAGAGTACCTCAAAATGTTTGACGAAGTCTGCCTTCGTCGGCACACATCCAACTTGAGCTAGATCACACCAAGGTCTGGCACCTGCAAGGCATAGGTGGCGCCGCAAGAGCTCTCAACTTTTACCCTTCCATCGACGAAATCTTCAATGAGCTCAGCAGACAAAGCAATACAATACTGAAAATTCCTGCTAAGGCTTGAGAGGTCAGCGTCCCCGTAGTTAAACCTCTAACAGATCAAGAAAAAGAGGAAGAGTATGAAGGTCGCCTATATATGCACACCTTTGTATATGAGGCTAAACCTACGGTCGCACAACAACCTCTAGCACTTACTCTTACACCACATGAAGACCCTCCGGATACAACTGAACATTCAGATGAACAAAGTCACTCCGACAACCCAGAATATGCTTTGACAAGTGACAACATTAAACAATTGGCCGATGAGTTAGCAAAAGCTCGATAAGCATGAAATGTACAATTGCATGGCAAGGGCAAAAGAAAACTGATCATACAGGAGCCGACTGAGGAAGACGAGGTAGAACTGTTTGACAGTGCAACACAAATTCTTGAGGATGCAACTAAAAATAAAGTACCAGTTGACGAGGAGTTTAAGAGATTTTTGGAAGCTGAGCAAGCTCGTAGCCGACCACAACCAAAAAATAAATTTCAGCTTATGATCGAGGATTATATCGACTTGACTATAAGTTCACCCACAATGTCTCGGACTATTGTGACAGAAGACACTATTTTCTGTACACCTGTAAGTACTCCACTTGCACCTTTAGCATTAACTCAGTTTTCAAATGTTGTACAATCTCTTCCTCTCCCTCTTCGTCAAACATTTCAAACTGAACAAGACATAATGCAGTTCATAACCAATCTTCCTAATATGTTCCCACAATGGCGATATTTAGTGACCAAGAAACCTGTCTTCATCGACAATAACCCATCGACTGATTCCACCCCTCTTGGTGCTGACCCAACTAAAATATTGAACCCTCCAAATACTTTAGCACCAGAAGCAATTGGTATGCATCATAGACATCTTCAGCATAATCTGGACCCCACCAATCCCATTTTTTGCAAGGAAACTTCACAGTTTATCCCTTTTCTAGTGAACCCATCGGTGCAAGCCCATTCACCTCCCCGACTTGTCGTCAATCCACCAGAATAGCCCCCAGACCTTGAAGTTTTGAATTCAGTTGAACCATTGATACTAGAAGTGTTGTCTCCTATCGCCAGTCCGAAACCGTCTGGCAGCTCCCTTCCATCCCTGCTCCCCGAGTCGAAGACACACCAGCTATTAATGTGTCGTTCCCTACCCTTGTTGATGGAACCCCTACTCCATCTGAATTAATTCAAGAACAAGAAGCACCAGCTCAAGAAATATTCGAAGCAGCAGCCAAACCAGTAGCAGAAATCACTGAAGCAGCAACAACACAAATCACAAAAGCAGCCACAGAATGAGCACAAGAAGAAAATCAACCAATGGTCGCAGAAGCACTCCCGACAAATATAGCAACCGTACCAAGTATCTCAATACAAGTAGAACAAAACATTGACGAAGCACAAGTGGAAACACAACACTCACGCGAAGCATCTGAGACACACAAAGACTCAGAACAACAGCTAGAGCCTCCAAAAACACAAGGGAAGTCCAAGAAAAAGCAGCGTAAAGACAAACAACGCCAGAATAGAGAGCTGTAACATCAACAACAACATCTGGATCATATCTCTCTGCTGGGTCGATTATCTGTATGTCTCGACCAATTCGGGCTCATCTCTACATACAAGCCACAAGAAGCAACACAAGCAGAGCTCGACTTACTGGCTGATGCAATTAATCGAGAGCAACGACATCGACGACTAGAAGCTGAAGACCGCATACACCGATTACAAGAGGACCAAAATGTATTTTTGGCTAAGTGTCAGGACTTAGTGCAAGAAGTCGTTTCTCTTCTAGCTAGCTCCGACACGACTAGCACACTTGATAAAGCTCTTCAGTTTTTCCAAACAGTCGTGTCGACATTGCGAGAAGAACTCATCAGGGATCGACAGGAACAAGCCACAATAATAGAATCCCTAATGTCGGCACAATATGAAGCATTTAATTCAACATATGATCAACTCAACCAATATAATGACCAAGCAGCTACTGTCATTGACGTTCTCCACAATTGGTATAAACACTATGGCAATGTATTCACATAAATGCAGAAGACAAGTGACTTGATTGATAAACTTCATCAGCAACGCCAAGCAGCTGACGACACCATGAGTAGAACCATCGAATATCAAATTCTGATAGAAAACAACAAATTGGAGAAATTAGAAAAAAGTGAAGAGCAATGGTTGAGCCAAGCCCGAAACAACCTCTTCAAAGTGGAACAACTTCAACCACATCTCCAAACTCTTCTTACAGCTTCTAATAAGAAAATTGAGCTATTTGGTCCGGACTTAATTCATCTACAGGGAAAGACAACAAAGGAAAAGATGATTGAGTTATCAAGCTTGACAACACTTACGATTGACAGCCAAAACTCATTGTGCCATTGGGAAAACTTCCACCACCATCTATCTGTCTCGGCTGAAACAATTGTTCAAGTCTGTGCACAACAAGAAGCAGCGGCCAGTTCCTGTCATAAATAAACAGTACTAGCTACATCTATCAATTTTGCATAGTCATCCATCTTTTGTTCAGTTATTTCACACGTCCTTCTTTCTTCGGCAAAAAGAAAGATTTTGAAGTAGGAGAGGTCGACCTATTGACTAGGCCCTCCACCCAAAAATTTGCAATGTAAGTTGACAAGCTCTGTGGACCAGTCGGGATATGTCGATCGGTTCTGGCGACCAATAAACAAAACTAACAATTTATATTCAACAAGCTATGTTGTATGCACTATTAATGCATTTTTGTGGTAGTTGGTAACATAGACTCAACCCAGAAATATTTATACATATTAACAAGTTATTGTTTACATTTGCAAGATCCTAAGTTATTTCTCTTTGGTTTTAAAGCTTCCTTTTTGAAGATTTTATGCCAAATCAAATTGATGGTATCCAGTATTTTAAAATCAATCAACTTGGATTACATAAATATTTGAAAGTTATATGTTGATATTGATAAAATATTGAATAGGGCTAGTGTTATTTGATGAATGATATTTGCATATATACTTGCTATATCTATTTGCAATTTGGTGCTACACTTAGTTCATACTTTATTGGTCAATGAATTATTTGCCCTTGGATTATGTCAAGCATTTTCATTAATTGAATAATTGAATGACAGTGACATTTATTCCTTAATGTATATTTGCGTTGAATTAGTTAATTCACCTAAGTACTGTCTCTGTTTATGTTTTTCTTCCTTCTAACTTTCCTCTTCTCATAGCGGCGTTCATTTTTGTCCCTAAAGGGGCAAATGCTAGTTTTAATTTTGATTGATCAATTTTTTATGTGATCACCCCAATTGTTATATAAAAACCTCTCTGTAGGAAGTGACATGGGCTCTGCTTTCTCATGACAGAAACTTAAACTTTTACAAAGTTGGATTACTAAAAAATATTTTTATTCAGAAAATCATATATTTTTTTTACTGATCAAATTTTATGTGATCATTCGAATTGTTTTATAAAAACCTCTCTGTAGGAACTGACAGGGCTCTGCTTTCTCATGACATAAACTTAAAGATTTTGAAAGTTGGATTACTAAAAAATATTTTTATTCACAAAATGATATTTTATTTTTTTAATTTTGACTGATCAATTTTTAATGTGATCACCCCAATTGTTATATAAAAACCTCTCTATAGGAACCGACATGGGCTCTGCTTTCTCATGACAGAAACATTTGATAACAGGTGGACATATCTATAAGCCAAGAGGGAGAAATGTACAACATGTTACACAGCCAGATCATATGTTCATGTCGTTAATATATGAGTTTTGTGCACGCTCGAGCCATAACAAGTCTGGAAAAAAATTATTCTACCCACTTTAGTCCTTGCATCGTGCCACCGGCCTCTTGTATCTAGTGGCTTCGTTTCGATTTCCTAGTTCAGTGTATTGGTAGATATAGGAATTGGTTTCCTGAAATCGTTTGGTAGATATGGGGATTGGTTTCCTCAAATTGAATTGGTAGAGATGCATGTGGATTTTGAGAATCTTCATATATACATGTGCAAATTTCTTTAATGCAACATTTTATTTGCTTATAGCTAAAAAAATGTCTTCTCAACATTGAACTGTGGACTTGAATTTATGGAATTGCAATTTTATGTAATTTGACTAACAAAATTGAGATAAGAATGAATGATATTAAGAAAAAACAACATTCAAATTTTAGCGCATGTGAATACTTTTTTTGTCCATGCTACTGATGGTAGCCCTTAGAGATCTGGGTTTGAATGTTGCGAAAGCAAATCATGATTTCATCAATGGGCTATTTAAAAAAATCATAATTTCTACAATCTCCACTCAAGTTTGTTGAGTAGGTTGTAAAAAATGGAATGATATGAATGCCATGTCTTTTCTTTGCAATTAAGTTGACTAAACAGTAATATTACATAAATTATTTTAAATAATCTATACCCCAGTGTGGAATGGTAATGGTTTTGAGCCTATCTAAAAAGTTGAAATGACGATTTAAACAACAAATTTAATAATTTCAACAATCTAAACTCGAGATTGATGAATAGGTTGTTAAAAACATAACTCTCTCTTTGTGATTAATTAGCTGCCTCTTACTGATATCATTTGTTATTTGTTCGTCATCTACCAATGTTGTTTTCTGCTCATCTTTTTATTTCCGAGCACACATATTCTCCAAAATTTAGATCATTCTTATTTCATTGAAGGGTAAAATGTTTTTCCATAAATGGAGCTGCCTCGAAATCAAAAGAATACCTGCTTTTTTACTGCATGTTGTAATAATGTTTTTTCTTTAATTATAGTTGTGCATATATTCTTTAATATGAATTACTTTTAAAAAAGTAATTTATTAAGAATTTGTTAAATTTAAATATAATACTCTTTATACTCTCACATTAATAAAATATTGAAAACCCTTATCACTATAACCTAATATTATACATAAATAGATCCACATTAATAATAATAATAAACAAACTTATATTAAAATATGGTTAAAAATTCTCATAGCAAAAGTTAATGTTTCAGCTTATACAATATTCTTTCATGTTATTGATTGTTGATAGATGCATTTTGTTTCTTTCATTATATTGATTATTCATATATGCATTTTAGCATCTCTTATCAAGTATGAACAATATGGTTTAAGAAATGGCTTCAATGTTTAGAGAACATAACACAAAAGGATAGATTATAAAACACATGCACTGTTGATGGACCTAAAATGATACTACTGCGAGTTTTAAACTAATTGAAACAAAAAACCAAGAGAGAGCTATCTTATAGTGCCATTCTCTTCTAACCTTGAAAGCTATTGTAGGTTTATGAACATATTACCTACATACCCTCGATATCCTTGGAGTGGACTATTGGTTCATATAGAATGCCAACATTCCCAAAAATAGAGAGAGGGCCTTTTTGAATTGAGAAGCCCTAGTCCTCTGATAAGGCCATTACAAAAAAATAACAAAATAAACAAATGTTGCTTAGTAGCTATTACCTGTGGCTTAGTATAGTGATTGTCAAAATTGCATTTCAAAAGAATAAAACCAATGTAATGTGGATAACCTAGAATAACATAGTGTAATATCAACAATCAATTTGCAACATAAATATTTATGCAAAATACAACTTATTCACTTACTTAACCATCTTTATCATCATAAAAACTAAATATAGATAGGTTTTATGAAAATAAATTGATAAATCGAATTATCATTTGATTTTTTTGGGTATAGCAAACTTGGATATTAAAAACATGGGCTAGAAAAATAAAGAATATTTTTTGCCCTTCTATTTGAGTTTTAATACAAATTTTAATGATGAATATTGTCAATTTTGAATTAGATTTATTGTATCTAATCTCAATTTTGACACATTAATACTAAGTATAAAAAGTAAAACTATTCCTCAACGATGTAAACACAACATTCATGCACCATTATATTGTTTTGCCAATAATCCAAGAAGATTAAAAATTAGTTATTGATATTAATACAAATCTTACTTTGAATTTTTGCCATTTTGTTATTAAAATTACTTTATAAATGTCAATTTTGCACAAACTTGACTCTACTCAATAAAAGAAAGGAAAGCTACCAACAATGAAAACATAACATCAATGTGAAATTATATTCATTTGCCAGTAATCAAGTTGGATTGATTATAATAAACTGAATAATCGAAATGATTCTCTGTCATTTGTTGGCAATCTGAATTGTTCCAGCATCACCATAGGCGTGGTAATTCCATCTATAATGGTTGCTACAGTGCCTAATGCCATATAAAAGGATCAATTCAGGGGAAGAAACCAGGGATTTAGATTTTTCAAAATGTAAAATAATGATATGGACGGTCTTTGTTTCTTTCCGGGTGGCCACCGAATCGAGTTTAATGTATCCGAGTGCTGCATTGAACCAGTATGTGCAACATAGTTTGAGTAAAAACTCCTCGTAAAAATTTGAGAAAAATCACAACAAGAATTTACCACTTTTCAAGATTATCCACTTTTCATGAACTAGTAATTGTTTACATATTTTGTACACTTTCCACATTTACCCTTTTCTACACTTCCTCTTTAAACTTCAAATTTTTTTACTTTTCAAGATTATACATCATTTCCATCTACCTCCTTATTATTACCTTATTTTTGCACCCTAATGTACATTAGCTAATTGCATCGGACTTCCTTGAGTGGATCAACAAGATTAACCCCAGTATAACAAGTACTGTGGGGATTCATTTCATGGTCATCGTATCTTGTTATGCTCAAATACATTGTGATTAAGATTTAAATAAGATTTAGTTAAGTTGTTGTTAAGAAAATGGATATGTTTATTAAACACTATTTCTTTTTATGTTTATATTAATTAGTTTAATGTTTATGTTCCTTTAATGTTTATATTAATTAGTTTAATGTTTAGTCTTTGTTTAACAATCATGCATCTCCACAAAACTAAGTGATTGACTACGTCTATTAGTGTTTACCTGCTGAATAATGTGTTATGACCAGTCAAATTTCTAATCAATTGAAAATTCCCATTATTAATGTTCACCTACGAGTAAATTTAAAATGAACAAAACTTGGTAAAACCTACATTTAAAACCTGGTAAAAAGTTTTGGTAAAACTTTGATAATGTAAAATTCAAACTATTCCTTTGATTGTACTTCATTTTCATTTTCGCTGGAAAGAGATATTTTTCTAAAATTAAATGAATTTCACGTACATTCATACCTAGGTATAGAAACAGAAACATCGTACCAACCAATAATCATAACCAGTAGCATTGAATTTATTGCTATTTACATAAATATCTTATCAATGGCATTGTATTTATTGGTATCCAGCAGCATTGTATTTATTGGTACTGGGATCAGTGATTAATTTTTTTTCAAAATTACGGATGACGAGGCAATTTCGTCAAATACGGCTTCAATTAAATTGACAAAACCTGCTCTTCAATTAAATTCACAACCGTCATATGTGCACCTGTCTGGGATTCAAGATTCAATGATCGATAGAATGTCCAGGATAATCCTCATTTTTGCATAAACTTGATAACAGCATCCTCTTCATTAGAGTGGAAAAATTATTCTTCCATTTAACATTAACATTAGAAGTAACCCTAACATAGGTTATAAAGAATTATCCATCCCAAATTCCAATCCCTTAAAAACCACCGATGAACCAATGTCCATGAACATTGTATGCGCCGTTCCGAACAGAAGTATTTTTGTCACTGCAAACTATCGGTCCATCAATCAAACTTGCAAAGAGAGTCCCAATATGCAATGCCTGTTCACTGCTCCATTCTCGATGGAAGTAAACTCCTCCTCAAGGAGCTCTTTTGCACAATACGAAGGCTTGAGAGGAATCGGACCCGCGACCCGTTTTTATCATAAGCTGAGAGCTGGAACGTTACTCATATTTGCAATCTCATGTTATAATCTGGTTTGTGGGATGTCAATGCAGTGGAATTAACACTTCGGGTTTTGTCTGCAGGTACGAGGAATGGTAAGACAAGGACCACAATGGCGTCGGCTCCCAAACGAGAAAAGGATCCGAAAAAACGGATCGTTATAACGGGAATGGGGCTCGTCTCTGTATTTGGGACCGACGTCGATTCGTTTTATGATAAGCTTTTGGAGGGACAGAGCGGTATTGGGTTCATAGATCGATTTGATGCCTCGACATATAGTGTTAAATTTGCCGGCCAAATACGTGGTTTTTCTGCAAATGGGTACATCGATGGAAAAATTGATCGCCGGCTTGACGATTGCTGGAGATACAGTTTGGTCAGTGGAAAAATGGCTCTTGAAAATGCTGACCTC
The DNA here is from genome assembly GCA_027924585.1 of Larix kaempferi. Lineage (NCBI taxonomy): Eukaryota > Viridiplantae > Streptophyta > Pinopsida > Pinales > Pinaceae > Larix > Larix kaempferi. The sequence continues at coordinate 12,978,550 of BSBM01000017.1, read as the reverse complement.
TGCAAGGAAAAGTTACAGAAGGTATTTATTAAGAATAACCAACATTTCTAATCATATTATTTTGATTACCCTCTGGTTCTCATTTTATTGTGAATGTCGTAGCTACTTACACAAACCCATCTAAACCCTGATCTGATATGCCTGTCATATCCCTTCTCTCACTTGATATCACTTCTCTTCATGCAACAACTTATTGATAGGACTCTAAATAGATATGACTCTAAGAAGAAAAGAGGTTTTACAGGTTAGTACAGAGTAAATTAAATTCAAGTTGATATGCACCTCGAGGTTACAGAGCTTTACAATGCATATATCGAGTCTCACTATTATATTTTACACAGGTAGACAAGAGCCGAGTAGGGGTGCTGGTGGGATCAGGGATTGGTGGCATTACAGCCTACTCTGATGGAATAAAGGCTCTATTGCAGAAGGGCTACCAGGAAATAACACCATTTTTCATTCCTTTTGCCATTTCAAACATGGGATCTGCATTGTTGGCAATTGATACTGGATTAATGGGTCCAACCTACTCGATTTCGACAGCATGTGCAACAGGAAATTACTGCTTATGTGCAGCTGCAAACCATATTCGCAGAGGTGAAGCAGACATCATGCTTGCAGGTGCAACAGACTCTGCGATTGTGCCTATAGGTGTGGGTGGATTTATTGCCCTTCGGGCCCTTTCGCAGAGGAATGAAGATCCACAGACAGCTTCGAGACCATGGGACAAAGATCGTGATGGCTTTGTCATGGGTGAAGGTGCTGGCATGCTGGTGAGTTTAAGCTGAACTCAACCACTGTATTTTTCTTTTATGTTACCGACGCAAAAAGCAGATCATAAGATGAACAAAACCAATCACAGTGGAGCTTCAGACATAATGAACTGTACCTGATCATTGATGTCACATTGACTGATCTGAATGATTTAGCCTATTGGGAATATAGAGTTGTCAACAATGCTCTCAATTTCAAGGGATACTGTAGATATATTACTTAGCCCATTTTATGAATAACTTAAATTCATAATACATATATCTTGACTGATGATAAATTGGGTTTGAGTTAGAGATAAATGATGTATGTAAATATTCAAAGATCGTTTCAGACTAGGAACAATTCACACCAGAAGGACATGGGCATTATTTTAAGCAATAGTTTTGGCTTTTTTCCAAACCAGGTTATGGAAAGTCTTGAACATGCAATGAAGAGAGGAGCTCCCATAATAGCCGAGTACCTTGGTGGGGCAGTCACTTGTGATGCTTATCACATGACAGATCCACGCTCTGATGGTCTTGGAGTTTCAATGTGCATTCGGAAATGTTTGGAATATGCTGGAGTTTCACCGGAAGAGGTAAGTGCTTTTGATTTTTTAATGAAGGTCTACACCAGATTTGAGCTTATCTCTATTGTTGATTTCTTCTATCTAATAGCCAGCCATGGAGCAAGGTCAAATATTGACTTTCTTCCTCCATTCATTTTGATTTTCATATCCGTAATAACAATGCAGGTCAACTATATCAATGCTCATGCAACATCAACCCGGGCAGGAGATCTCGCTGAGGTTAATGCAATCAAGAAGGTTTTCATGGATACTTCTAGTATCAAAATGAATGGAACTAAGGTGCATTATTCATTAGAGATCCACAGATACTTGTGTCTAAGTTATGTGTTACTTGGTGCATTATTCATTAGAGATTAGCTCAGATACTTGTGTCTAAGTTATTTGTTACTTCTTGTGTGTGACTAAAATTCTTAGATATTCATGTATTAGCTATTATATTTTATTTTTAATCTCTGTATACGTGTTTTTAGTTATATTGAATGGGTATTAAGAATGAAATCATGTTTCTTCCAAGAGTTCAACCTGCTTCTTACTAAACTGTGCAACCTGCATGCATTTTGAAATGAATTTCGCCCGTCGGACCAAAAGTCGATTGGAATTCAGCAATATAAAATCTAAAAATGCGGCCATTTGTGTTGATTAAATCGTTTTTTTTGAACATCCAGATGAATTCAGTACCTTGGAAAACCTCCAAAACATCCAAATTATGCAGGATTAATACTGTTATTTAAGATTCTAAAAATTCTATCCCAGATTCTGACAAATTCAGGTTTGAAAAAAACGATTTTTCTCCTAGCGAAATAGCAGTTTTACCAGTTTTATCGCAGTTTTATACAACTCGTTTTGGAATCACCAAATTGATTTTCATCAAGAGCATTATAGTCATGCATGCAACCTTTTGTTAATTCACAGTTGCCGTGCAATTTATTGGATTGCAAGTTCACTGTATCTGTTTCTGACATTACATATGGCTTACTTTCCAGTCTATGATTGGGCATACTTTTGGTGCTGCCGGTGCACTGGAAGCAATAGCGACAATAAAGGCTATCACTACCGGGTGGCTCCACCCCACAATCAATCAATTTGTATGTATGGCAATGTTTTGCTAATAACTAAATAACAATGACCCCCTCCTTTTTTCTGTGGTGCACCTATCATTTTAATGACTCTGGTTGCTGTTTTCAGTTTTGCTTTCTGGTGAGTATGGAAACTGAACTTCAAATTGCATGTTGATACTCTTGGCAGAATACCGAGACTGAAGTTACAATTGATACAGTGCCAAATGTGAAGAAGCAGCATGAAGTGCATGTTGGTAAGATAAGTTGATTATAATTTAGGATAGAGTGTAAACTTGTCTGGAGAACGTTCAAGTTCACATGCTGTTATACACACTATGCGACTATATGACTAGTATGTGATTTGCCACTCTGATCCATGAAGCTTTCCGACTTATTGTAGTTTCCTTGCAAAAGCTGAGTGAGTGAAAATTCCTTAAAATCTCGTGACTGATACGGTTTACACTGTCATTGGTAGGTATCTCAAACTCTTTTGGATTTGGCGGACACAACTCAGTGATAGCTTTCGCTCCGTTCAATCCTTAAAACAGACCATCTATGGCATAATTTAAATCATTGATTTTTCCATTGTGTTGCCGGGAATGGTGTGGTGCATAAATCTTTGAGCATGCTCACTTTGGTTCCAGGAACCAGAGCTGCTTTCAGTGATCTCGTTTTATCTTAGATTAATCAATCGCAGCAGAAATGCTTTAGATTTTTCAGTACTTTCTTAAGGATTGCTTTTGCAGACTGGATTTTTCGTACTTTTTTAAGGATTGCTTTTGCAAACTATTGGTGGCGTTCCATTTTTCAATGCATTGGGCGAAGGCATTTAAATGTCTAGATTCAACATCATTGTGATTGAAATTAGCAGAGTTAGAACCAAAATTTCAGTTTGCTTCTAAGTTAGTTATGTTCTTGGAGCTTACAAAATTAGTTATTATCTTCCCTGATGGAGAGCATTCAACGCAAATGATAATGAATTCAAACATTGATTTTTTTGCCATGGGTTCGTTTAAGTAAATACAATGCATCAATATGATTTGGTTTTACATGTTTTTATTTTTTCCATTTCTTTTAACGAGAGGTCCTATTATCAAATACTTGACTATTATGATAGGTTCTATTTTCAAATATTTTACGGTTGGTTAAATAATATCCATCTAGATTCTAAACCCCATATCTATTAAATAATGAGAGCTATAAATACTTGGTTTATATGGATTTGTGTTACTATAATCTCAATTATAGTATTCATATTATATGAATGAAGAGATCCCTTGAATAAAAGCTACGTACCCTACCATACTCCATCATCCTCGAAGGCAACATCACATTTATAAGTCAATTATGCAAGGATAATCACATCTACACAAGATAAAAATCTACACAAATCAACTTCACATGCAAAAGTCATTGGACACCACATCATGAGATGTCCAAGACATCATGCAAGGATAATCACATCTACACAAGTCATCTACACAAGTCGACTCGATCCTAGAATACCATGCTCATGGTATAGATAACAACCTATGCAAGGCCATCTACAACTTGTCAACATGAGGATTTCTCACATGCACCTCATATTCTTTCGCAATGAACTAGGTAAATTCCCTCATTTAGAGAGAATCCTAAAGAAAGAGTAACATTGTGGGAAACTCCCTTTAAATGAGAGAATTCAAGGGCAACTCCCTCTATCTAAGAGAACCTGTTAACGTATCCTTATACTCTACAATGCTCCCATTAGCTGCAAAATTGGAATCAATCTCAGCATCATCATCCATCAAGGTATCACACCTATCCTCCAATGAACAAATATAATTCTTGTGGAGGGAAGAAACCATTGCAACATGATTGGTATATCTCCTTAGATGTATACTCACCCTCACTAAAATCCTGGGTGCTCCTACATGCTCTCGAGTCTACTAAAGACTAGAAGATTAATCCAACCCCTCATTGAAATGTACGCAAGGCATTGGATTAGAAATTAACCTATAAAGACATCCCTCTCTTGCACCTTTGGCCAAGTCCTTGGACTAGCTAGACTACAATCATTGATGGTGCATTGTTGCCCCTCAAACGAAACTCTCCATTGTACATCTTTCATACAAGAAACCGAAAGAAGGTTATTTCTCAAACCAAGAATAAACATCATTTCACTTTGCTTAAAAACATCACTTGAAGGAATTTGAAAAGAAATGGAGTCAAATCCTCTCACATGATAAGTGGCATCATCACCAAGCTCCACACTTATGCATACGTACCCATAAATCCTAGTGAATAAATACATGTCATATGCCGTGAAGCTCCACTCTCCACATACCATCCAACACTAGACATAGTGTAGGACAATTAAGAGACCAAAGTCATATCCATTTTGGAAAATTTACAAAATAAGAAGATTTTTCAAATATAAAAGGTGAAAACAAATTGGCATATAATCAAACAAATCAACAACATATTGTAGGCCCTCATAAGTATTAAACATGTGAAGTGAAACAATGCAGACATATTCTTAAGCAAAACATAGATTAAATGATGACACACACATTATACAGAGAGATTTATCCTAGAAACCCTTAATTGAAAAAACCAACAAAGTTTAGAGCTACATCTCTCACTTTCTCATTGTATTTCCTTAACCATTCACAATACAATGCTTAGATATTCTACAACATCCAAAACTATGATTCATTAATCTAGATTAGAGTACAACTCCAATCCCTTAACTGAGATTAAATTACACATTTTTTGAAAAATCGACGCAACCCATATGCAAAGAATATAACACATACCCAACATTCTTCCACTTGTTAGTTTCTTCGTAAAATAATGGGGCACACTCTGATTATATCACAATTTTAGGGCAGCAATGGCCATAGATTCTCTACATCAAACAAACTTCTCAGTACTAACAAACTTCGTCAATGAGTCTACAACATTCTTCAAGGTGTCAACCTTCTCCAACAACACCTTGTCTTCAATCATATCTTTCACAAAGTGTTACTACACATCAATATGCTTTGTTTTAGAATGATAAGCATGGTCCTTTGCCAAAAAGGTTGCACTCTGATTGTTGTAATTTGACATTACAATTTTTTTTACAAACCTAATACCTAAACACAATCTCTACAACCATACATCTTATTTATTTGCTTGGGTGCTTGCCATGTATTCAACTTTGTATTTGAGAGTGCTCTACCAAATAGGTTAAACAGATACTACTTGTAGATCTTCTTTGATCATGACCTCTAGCCCAATTTGCATCAACAAAGACCTATACATCTATCACTCTATCTAGTATAAGTTTTCCGTGATAGCAAATTGCATAATCTGTAATGCCATACAAATATTTGAAGATTCTCTTTATAGCTATACAATGCTGCTCTCCTAGTTTTGAGATATATATGCTCAAAAGTGTTCATACAATTTGGTCTTACATCCTAAATATTATAATTTAAAAAATATATAAAAATTAACTAAACCTTTTTTACCTATAAAAATTAAATTGATTTTCCTCCCGACTCATACCTCTATCTTTATTTTAAATTAAAAAAACTAAAAAAATAAAATTCACATAAATAAATTAAACATCAAATATTTATTTTCAAACATTATATCTTGAAATGTATATCAAAATTCAAATCAATTGTAAATTTAATATAACTAAACCTCAATTAAAAATTATTATACCTAAATGAGAACGGAGACCATCCAAATTCTATTCTACTTTTTAGGTCAAGGCAAGGATGGTACAATCCATGAATTATACAATCCTATATTAGTTTTTTTAATTGAAATTAAAAATTCAATCTAATTAGAACCTTATTAAAAAGTTGTTACACCTCAACAAAGTCACATGCATTTGATAATATAGGTGAAGGCGGGGATGGGGCAATCCATCAATTCTAATTCTTTTTCATGTGTTTATGTATTGAATTTACATTATGTTACAATTCAATTTAGCATTTTAGTGACAAACCCACAATTCATTAGTATTTGGAAATACAACTATAAAAGATTATTATTGTTGTTACCTTAGTTTGAGTTTACTTCAAAACTAAGGAGGTTTTATATTTTAGTTTACTTGAAAACTATAAAAGATTATTGTAATCTAATTAGAACCTTATTAAAAAGTTGTTACACCTCAACAAAGTCACATGCATTTGATAATATAGGTGAAGGCGGGGATGGGGCAATCCATCAATTCTAATTCTTTTTCATGTGTTTATGTATTGAATTTACATTATGTTACAATTCAACATTTTAGTGACAAACTCACAATTCATTAGTATTTGGAAATACAACTATAAAAGATTATTATTGTTGTCACCTTAGTTTGAGTTTACTTCAAAACTAAGGAGGTTTTATATTTTAGTTTACTTGAAAACTATAAAAGATTATTATGGTTGTCATCTTAGTTTGAGTTTTTCTATATTTTAGTTTATGGTGGTTTTATGTTTTAGTCTTCTTCAAAACTAAAGAGGTTTCAGTATTAAATTTAGGAGGATTTAAGGATGACTAGCTCTGTTCTAGAAATATGTAGTCAAGTTAAACATCTTACAAATTACTTCAACAATTGTATATAAAATATTCAAAAATAAAATGATTTTATAACCATTACTCAAAATGAAATATTCATGGACATGAAAAAATATAACTTATAGAAATAAAATTCAAAAATATACTATAATAAGTTTATGAAAAAAATGGTTCAAATGGCACATTGCCCCATTCGACCAAAGTGAATTGTTGCAAATTTCACAAACTTAAGAATTGCTAATTAAATGTGTTATCACCATCACATTTAATGTCCATAAATAATAATAAAAAATTAAACAATCATGTGTTGAAGCAATATTAAAAAACTTTAACCAAATATCTAGCATTGTGACATTAGATCATAAATTTTATGTGCCATGTCTATGAGTACACAGGTCTAGTGAGTACATAGCTATGGAGAGGAAACTTTTAAAAGTGACCAATCGGGGAGCAAGGCTTAGCCATGATGACAATCACCTAAAACTGGTCTTGAGAAGAAGACTAAGCATCATATATTAATTGGGGACCACCATTGCAAACATTTCCACGTAAGACAATATGCAAATCCAGAAGAATTGCTAAAGTAGTGTTAATAAGCATGGTTGTACTCTCCCATGCAAGTGAAAAGCTTCATGTTTGGTATTAGAGAAATCAAATTTACTTTCTGACATGCAAGAAAGGAAAGATGACCACCAATCTTGCTGCCATGCATGAAATAAGCATGATTAGATTGCTATTAGCATCAAGAGTATCTATATGTTTGAAGGCAACCAACATTTAAAAAGGGTTTGTGTTCAATACTATTGCCTAACTTGCAAAAACGAATGACATTGTAATTTACTCTAAATTTTACAAATATTAAAAGAATATTACCTTTAATGATAAAAAAGAAGAAGAGACAACTCACAATGTACCGACTTTGAGGTTCAATAACTCACTTTAATGGAAAAAAAAGAAGAAGAAGACACAACTCACTATATGAAGACCTCGACCAGAATACGAGGCTCAACAACTTTCTAGGATCAGAAGCAAGGAAACTTGTTAATATAGCACTCCAATTTTTAATTAGAAAAAGGCTGTAACTCCCCGCAACCTTTGGTAAACAATCAAATGCATTTTGGAAGGCATTTGGAATGACTCACTGGTACAAGTAAAAGACAAACCTAAAAATCCCATCTTTGAATAGAAATATATTTTACATTCTCATACAGAATGAGTTATACAAATGATTGAATATATGTCAACAACCTTCTCCAATACTAGTCCAGGAAGCATAGACTAATCAGACCACTGCATTATGAAGAAACACTGAGCACGCAAAACCGTTGCGAAAATATCATTCACACAATTGGAAAAGGCAGCTTGCAAATTACAATGGTTCTTGTTCTTGTGGGCATGTTTTCATATACTAGTAAATTTGTCACCATGTGAACCCTATGCAAAACCTTTGCCAAGAAAACAATAAAACACACTTCTAATTTGTTCACTACATGGAAGTTGTTCAATCCAGTTTGCTACAGGCCATTTAATGCAGCGGCAACAGGCCGGTTGGATCTAAGCAAGTTGAGATCCAACTGCCAACTGGCCTGCCGCCGCATTAAATAACCTGCAACAAGCTAAATAATCCTCGCCCCATTAAAAATGACATGTACAAGATGAATAATCCTGATCCACCCAAACAACCATCTCACATTTATTACCCCTTCATCCTGACCCCCATGGGCCGGGCATAGTCCACCAAGCCTGCCAGGTTGACGTCACTGCCCTCACCAACCTATTAGCACTCGAGGAAAACAATAATTTCAAATCTTATGTGTTGGTCAAACTTACATAAATGACAATAAAACTGAAAGGGATAAGAGTGGTTGTCAAGCCAACAACCCAAGAAAACAGAGTGGACAGTGCATCCTTTTGTTGAAAAAGAACGAAAGCCAATTAAGAGTTGGTTGGCAAAATTGTGTAGAAGGCGGGCTTCTGCATCTATAGATAGATGGCGGGCTTCTGCATTAGATGTACAAGCGAGAGACAAAAGAAAAGCTTTAATGCTGTTTCTTACAGTCCTGATTTGTGTGTGTTGTGAGCTTTGTAAACACTCTCTAAATTTTTCCCCCTTTCAGAAAACGATCTGTAGCAGCCCGGAGACATAGGCATAATTGGCCGAACTCCATTATCAATTTTTTGCGTGTCTTGTTATTCCGTTTTTTCTTTCGCTCTCACAAATCTGATTCAAGAGGGAATCTGCATAATTTCCTAACAACTGGTATTAGAGCTTTTGGTGGTGAATTTTGTCAGTTTTCTGCGAGGGTACTATTCACGTGAATAGTGAATTTCGTGAATAGTGAAATTTGGTCGGCGATACGAGTCTGTCGATGGAGGTGTTCTAATACACGGTGGCTCGCAGGAATTGTCAGAAACGATCCAAAGGAAGCCAGATTCGAGTGGGAGCGATGGCTGCAGACGAAGGGAAGGTGAAAATTGAGAAGTTCGATGGTGCGGACTTTGGCTTTTGGAAGATGCAGATTGAAGATTATTTGTACCAGAAAAAGTTATATCAACCTCTCTTAGGAAAGTAACCAGAGGGCATGAAGGATGAAGACTGGGCTCTTCTCGACAGATAAGCCCTCGGAGTTATCCGACTGACGTTATCCCGCAATGTTGCTTTCAACATAGCAAAGGAAAAGACCACGGCGGGTCTTATGGCGGCTCTCTCCAGTATGTATGAGAAGCCATCGACCTCAAACAAAGTTCACTTGATGAGGCGATTATTCAATTTGCGGATGGCGGAAGGGGCATCAGTGGCTCAACATCTGAATGAACTCAACACAATCACAACCCAGTCGAGTTCCGTGGAAATTGAATTTGATGATGAAGTTCGAGCTTTGATTCTCTTATCATCTCTACCAGACAGTTGGAATGCTACCATTACAGCAGTCAGCAGCTCGTTGGGAAACAGTAAATTGAAATTCGATGATGTTCGAGATCTGGTATTGAGTGAAGAAATTCAGCGGAGAGAATCGGGTGAAGCATCAAACTCCTCAGCTTTGCACACATAGTCTAGAGGGAGAACTTCAGGAAGAAATTTAAATCGTAGCAGATCGAAATCTAGAAGGGGCAAATCAAGAATGGGAAAGAAAGATTTTAACTGTTATAATTGCGGCAAGAAAGGTCACTTTAAAAGGGATTGCCAAGCACCAAAGAAAGATACTAGCACACAGGAATCTGCCAACGTGACCGAGGAAGCAGGTGATGCTATGATTCTAAGCGTCAACAGTCTGATTGAATCATGGATCTTGGATTCAGGGGCATCTTTCCATGCCACCCCATGCCGAGAAATCATGGAGAACTATGTCAGTGGTGATTTTGGGAAGGTTCATCTAGCTGACGATGAAACCTTGAAGATCGTCGGAAAAGGAGACATCCGATTAAAGTTGCCAAACCGGACCACCTGGAAGCTGCAAGGAGTGAGACATATTCCTGGCCTCAAAAGAAATTTGATTTCAGTAGGACAGCTTGATGGAGAAGGATATTGTACAACCTTTTCAGGCTGTGAATGGAAGATTACCAAAGGAGCACTCGTCATTACTCATGGTAAGAAGACTAGCACTCTCTATGTAACCTCAAACTTGGAGAATATCATTGCAGTAGCGGATGCAAATGGAAAATCAAACCTATGGCACCAAAGGCTTGGCCATATGAGCGAGAAAGGGATGAAGACACTTCTGTCGAAGGGGAAGTTTCCAGATCTGAACAGTGTAGATGTCGGCCTATGTGAGGATTGCATCTTTGGGAAACAGAAGAAGGTCAGTTTTGCAAAGATTGGCAAGACACCCAAGGTAGAAAAGTTAGAGTTGGTTCATACCGATGTATGGGGACCATCTCCAGTTCCATCTCTTGCAGGCTCACTGTATTATGTCACCTTCATCGATGATTCTACAAGGAAGGTGTGGGTTTATTTTTTGAAGAAGAAATCAAAAGTCTTTGATACCTTCAAAAAATGGAAGGCTATGGTGGAAAATGAAACTGGTTTGAAAGTCAAGCGGTTGAGGTCTGACAATGGAGGAGAGTACAGAGATAGTAGATTTAGAGAATTTTGCGCAAACAACGGGATCAAGATGGAGAAAAAAATTCCCATGACACCACAGCAAAATGGCGTAGCGGAGCGCATGAACAGAACTCTGAATGAACGTGCCAGAAGCATGAGGATACATGCCCACTTACCCAAGATGTTATGGGCTAAAGCCGTCAACACCGTGGCCTACCTGATCAACCGTGGGCCCTCAGTTCCTTTGGATGGTGGAATACCAGAGGAAGTTTGGAGTGGAAAAGAGGTAAACCTTTCGCACTTAAGAGTGTTTGGTTGTATTTCTTACATACACATAGATTCTGCTGAAAGAAGCAAACTTGATGCTAAGTCTAACAAATGTGTCTTTGTTGGATATGGTGGTGATGAATTCGGTTACCGGTTTTGGAATTATGAAAATCGAAAGATCATCAAAAGCCAGGATGTCATATTCAATGAGAATGTGATGTACAAAGACAGGTCAACCGCAGAATCAAGCAGCTCCAATATCGATGCTGAAATGAAGGAATTTGCTGAGGTCGAGGAGATTTCTGAAAATGATGTTCATATTAGTCCTGAAGCAGTTCAAGAAGAACCAGGCACGCCAGAACTGAGACGCTCCTCCAGAATTCCTAAACCAAAACAACGTTATTCACCTTCTTTGCACTACTTGTTGCTGACTGACAGTGGAGAACCAAAGTATTATGATGAAGCTATGCAAGTGGAGGATTCAGTCAAGTGGGAGTCTGCCATGAAAGATGAGATGGACTCACTCATGTCAAATCAGACGTGGGAATTAGCTGAACTACCACCGGGCAAGAAAGCGCTCCATAACAAGTGGGTTTTCAAGATCAAAGAAGAGCACGATGGGAGCAAGCACTACAAAGCAAGATTGGTTGTCAAAGGCTTTCAGCAAAAAGAAGGTGTTGACTACAATGAAATTTTCTCTCCGGTCGTGAAGTTGACTACAATCAGATTGGTGTTGAAAATTGTAGTTGCAGAGAATTTACATCTTGAGCAGTTAGATGTAAAGACAGCTTTCCTTCATGGTGACTTAGATGAAGAGATCTATATGAGGCAGCCAGAAGGCTTCATAAAGGCAGGAAAGAAAAACTTAGTATGCAGGTTGAATAAGAGCTTGTATGGTTTAAAGCAAGCTCCAAGACAATGGTACAAGAAGTTTGATAGCTTCATGGGCAGCAACAGTTTCACAAGATGCCAAGCAGATCATTGTTGCTACATCAAGAAGTTCGACAACAACTTCATTATTTTATTGTTGTACGTTGATGACATGCTCGTTGCAGGTTCAGATATGCAAGAGATTAAAAATTTGAAGCGGAAATTGTCGAAGCAGTTCGCAATGAAAGATCTGGGTGCTGCAAAACAGATTCTTGGAATGAGGATCAAGAGAGACATGAACTCGGGGACTTTGATGTTATCACAGGCTGAGTACATCAACAAAGTACTCTCCAAGTTCAACATGCAAGATGCTAAACCAGTGAGTACACCTTTAGGTGTTCATTTCAGACTCTCCAAAGAACAGTCACCGAAGACGGAGGAAGAAGGTGCACATATGGCGAAGGTGCCGTACGCCTCAGCAATTGGAAGTCTGATGTATGCCATGGTTTGTACCAGACCATATATTTCTCAAGCAGTGGGAGCTGTTAGCAGGTACATGAATAATCCGGGCAAGGTGCATTGGGAAGTAGTCAAATGGATCCTCAGATATCTACGGGGTACCACAAACAAGGTACTTTGTTTCAAAGGTGGAGATACGATACTAACGGGCTATGTGGATGCTGACTTAGCCGGAAATGTCGACATCAGAAGGAGCACTACAGGGTCTGTCTATACTCTAGGAGGTACCGCAGTGAGCTGGGTTTCTCAACTACAGAAGATAGTTGCTCTCTCCACAACTGAAGCAGAATATGTCGTTGTCACGGAAGCCAGCAAGGAAATGGTTTGGCTACAAGGTTTCTTGGAGGAATTGGGCAAGAAACAAGACGACAATGTCTTGTATTGTGACAGTCAGAGTGCTATCCATTTAGCGAAGAATCCGTCTTTTCATTCCAGAACGAAGCACATACAGTTGCGGTATCATTTTATCCGGTCACTTCTGGAAGATGGGATTTTGAAACTTGAGAAGATCAGTGGATCTCAAAATCCAACAGATATGTTAACAAAGACGGTGACTACTGACAAATTGAAGCTGTGTTCAGCTTCAGTGGGCCTGCTAGAGTAACAAGACCAGAAAGGCTGCTGCATTGATCGACGTGTGAAGACAGATTGAAATCAGTCTTCAAGTGGGAGATTGTTGGTCAAACTTACATAAATGACAATAAAACTGAAAGGGATAAGAGTGGTTGTCAAGCCAACAACCCAAGAAAACAGAGTGGACGGTGCATCCTTTTGTTGAAAAAGAACGAAAGCCAATTAAGAGTTGGTTGGCAAAATCGTGTAGAAGGTGGGCTTCTGCATCTATAGATAGATGGCGGGCTTCTGCATTAGATGTACAAGCGAGAGACAAAAGAAAAGCTTTAATGTTGTTTCTTACAGTCCTGATTTGTGTGTGTTGTGAGCTTTGTAAACACTCTGTAAATTTTTCCCCCTTTCAGAAAATGATCTGCAGCAGCCCGGAGACGTAGGCATAATTGGCCGAACTCCATTATCAATTTTTTGGGTGTCTTGTTATTCCATTTTTTCTTTCGCTCTCACAAATCTGATTCAAGAGGGAATCTGCATAATTTCCTAACATTATGGATATTCATCATCTCAATTCTCAACCCGGACATTGCAAATAGCCTTGAGTAAAATAAAATTGGCTTAAATGCCCGGCCGTGTATGGACGAAAAACAAATTGTATTTTTTTCAGGAAGTCCCCTACGTCATTAGGATGGGTATATAATCTTCGTTGTGGCTAGCCTTAATGTTTATTGGAAGAAAGATCTGCCTATCATCAGAGGTACTTAAACCAGGTTTGTGCGAAGACGATGACTACATTGAACGGCCCTTAGCTCAACCCTGTTCCGTAATGGCTCCTAGCCTCAACCCCTCACCAACCAGATTTGAATTGATAACCTATAAAGACTTAACCACCACTTTTCACCAACCCAGCTACAACTGTAGAACTACCACTTTTCACCAATCCACTTACAATTGTAGAGTAAAATACAAATTATCTTTCCGTACAAACCTCCTCAATCTAATTATTAGAACCTATAGTACGCTGGGCAGCAGCGTACAGGGACGACATATTAGGAATCCGCTATAATGACGTTATTTCGATAAAATATTATAGTGGGTGGTCCATTAGCTTTTTACAGTGGCATATCATTTTTTTCCAAGAATTTCAATGGCATATCCTTATCGTTGTGGTGGGATTTCGCTCAGCATTGATACTTCTTACAGTGACATATGGTGGGATTTCGCTCCACATTGATAATTCTGGTCTCCGCAATCAATCGTGTCAAGAACTGCACTAAAATCTTCATCGGATCGAGTAGTTGCAAACATCAAAGTTCACTGGCTTTTTGGGTGTTCAAGTGAATAAGGCGGTGTCGTACTCCCTGGTGCACATTCATGGAATTTAATTGTTGAGCTACTTTCATTTTTGGAGTTTGTTATGAATTTAAGTGTTGAGCGACTCAAGAGAGCATTGGGAATCAATGAAGTATGAAGTAAAAGTAAATGAAGTATCTTTCTTTGTATTCTCAAATATTGTTAAGCAAAAGACTGTGGAAGAGGAAATTATCAACTATGATTTTGTTGTTAGGTAGGGTCATAAGATGTAACAAGGGCTCATAGTTTATTCCACTCACGATGCACAAGGCATCGAAAACAGTGCAAAAGATTTTTGAAACTTTGCTCTTGTGGATAAGGGAAAACAAAAGAAGGAAAAAAAAAATGCTTCATCAAGGAGTAGTAACAATCATGAGAACTAGAATATAGAGGTGTACATATACTTTACCTTTAATTACTAGTATATAGAGGTGTACATATCTTATTTTCTCTTGATTTGAATTTATGATTTTCTAGAAGAAGGACATGTTTTTAATAAACCCACTCAAATTTAGCATGTAGATTTTCTTAAAATTTTAAAACATAAATTTTAAAAGATTAAAATAAATATTGAATGTAATTTAGTGTGTAATTTTTTTTAAAATTTAAAAAAAAACACTCAAAATTAATAAAAAAAATTAAAAAACTTTTGAAAAAATTAAAATTAAAATTACAAAAAATTGACCATGAATATATCAACAAATTCAAAAGATAAGCGTTTGAATTACATTATGTTAACCGTATGCATAGCACATTAGCAAGAAGTGCCAATAAAATTCCATATAGGATTGAAAGGAGATTTTATATTTTATGAAAACAATTGTAAATTGGTTATTTTGTACTTTCTATAAAATTGGTTATTTTGTATTGTTTCAAAAATCTAAATATTACATGATGGTAACCTTTTACCAGCAAATTATGTTTTTTTTGGTAAATTTTTTCTTGAAAATCAAGAAGAAATAAATGAACTTTAAATAAATAAATTTCTTTTACTACAAATAGAAGAATTTCAAAAAGAAGAACATGCAATTGAATACAAAGCTCAATGTTCTCAACAAGCTAGCCACTAGTTTGGACTTTGCATCCTTAACTCCTTCATCATCCCATCGCCAAAAGGTGCATGTGATACCTATCTCAAGTGATAATACAACATCATACAACTTCAGATTATAATTTTTTTATTATTAGTTATCAAAATTAGGTTAGAAGCAATAGTAACTCAATTCTATTGTTTTCTCATGTAAGACATCTTAAATTTTAAATGACATTTTATTATTTTATACTTAATTTGATTTTTACTAAACAAACTTAAAATTTAGTCTTATATATATTATTTAAATTAATATAGATATCATAATTTACTAAAACACAAATTATAAAATTTAATAATTATTTTTTAAACAACAAAATATTTATGAATTTATTTTCACTCCATGTTTTGTTTTTATTTTATGAAAATGTAAATTATTCTATAAGATGTACTTTTATTCTAATTATATGAAAATATAAATTATTTATTCAAATATTTTATGATTTTATTCATTATAAAAAGAGATATAAAGAGATATGCATCACGCTATTCCATATATTAAATGGAATTAAAGCACCATGAACTAAAAGGAATTAAAATGTTTATTGTATTGTGAATTATGTCTAGATGAGAAGGGCTAAGAGTATTACTAAATTAATATCGTTTCAAATATATCTTTGAGTTTTAGGAAAATGTAAATTATTTAATAAAATGTACTTTGATTCTATTTCTGTGAAAATATAAATTATTCATAATAAAAGAGAATTGCATAACGCTATTCCATATATTAAATGGAAATGGAATTGAAGCACCATGAACTAACAGGATATTAAATGTTTATTGTATTGTGAATTATGTCCAGATGAGAAGGGCTAAGAGTATTACTAAATTAAATATCGTTTCAAATATATCTTTGCTTTTTATTTGTTTTAGTTTCATTTTCTTTTACAAGTAAATTATTGTTGGTTCATTTATATTAAATATATATAATAAAAAAATACAATAATTTTTTTTTATTATTGGTATGAAATATAATTTTATTTATTTATTTTATTTATTATTGAAAATTTAAATTTAATTTAATTTTTTTTTAAATATAAAAAAAAATCATAATTGATTTATATAACAAGAACCAAGGTGGCAATGTTCTCGATATTGTTACCTGCTTTATTTGCTTGAAGTCAAAAAGTATAAAAATAGCATTTTCAAGTCTACATCAACACAAATAATTTGAGTAGTGATGTTTGTTCATAATGGTTCATACTTGTGTTTTTTTTTTCCACGAAAAAAAACATACTATTGTTATTCAATAAGCTGAATCAAATAGTACAGATTAGTCTCCCACATAAACAGGGTCCAAGAGGAAACCCAAACAGTACGGAGAGTTACAAATAGATCCATTCCCTCCAAAATGCCTCAAAAGCAAAAGATCAGATAGACTCACAAGAGTATAATCAAAAGGACATATAAAATATAGCCAAACAACCGGCCAAAAGTATCTAAGCACAGAGCAAAAAGAAGTCAGATCATGATGTTAAAAGAGCCAGCATTTATCACGGAATGGTCCCAGCATTCCTCCCAGAGCACAAAGTCCTCAATCCCATCCAGTGCTAACTTTGATTGCCGATATGCCAGCACATTATGCTCTCTATAGATATGTTCCAATGAGTAAGAGCAGAATGACTGAAGTTCCTCCTTAACCCTTCTGCACCAGCCTTCTAGTTCAAGAACATTGATGTCAAATTCACCACGGGCCCATTTGATGGTGACTCGCGAGTCACCGAAGATTTTGAGTCTCGGAAGTCCCATGATGTGAGCTACCTTTACAACGCACCATAATGCCATCAATTCAGCTTTCATATTCGAACCTTTGCCACACTTGAGACGCAGTAAAAACTGATGTTGTTGATTAATGATTATCACCCCTCCAGCTCCACAATTTCCGTGGCTAGCAGCCCCATCAAAAAATAGAACAGGGTCTCTAAAGTTAAACTGAAAGTCTCCAATAGACCTCCGGGTGGGAGCCTCCTCTGAAGGTTGAAATAACATAAATTGTGAGAGAATGGCCCTGTACGTACAAAAGATATCAGGTTGCAGATTCTCAAAGATGGCCCGGTTTCTCATAGACCACATCGCCCAGCATATGAATATCGACAAAGGGGCAAAGGTCTTACACTTATGCATCCACTCTTTCAAACACACTTCAAGAGAGTGCCCCTTCCAAGTATGCTCAATAGAAAAACAGTGATAAAGCTTTTCCAGAATAGAAATAGTAAATGGACAATCGATGAAAAGATGCACAGCTGTTTCCGAATGTGTCTTACAAAGAACGCAACGATTGGGCCCGACCCAGCCAAATAGTAATAAATTATCCCAAGTTTTTAATCGATTCATCAAAAGGAGCCAGCAAAAACATTTAATTTTCAAAGGCAGGTTCCATTTCCAAACCTTCGAGTACCACCAATGATTGGGGAAGATGCAGCGACTATGGATCATACAATCATATGCAGTCTGTGCAGTGATGATACCCATAGCCAAGTTGCCAGCCCATACCACAGTATCTTCCACGTCCAAGGTCCGAATACCTGCTGCATTCAGGTCATGTATATATGCATCCCATTCTTCACTCAAGGGAGGAGCTAAGTTAAGGTCCGAGGCATTGAGCCAATACCCAGATCTATCATTTTTTACGATGCTATTAAGAGTGTACAGACCAGCGGCTCGCAGATGTGCCAGAAGACCATCCGAGAGCATGTAATCCCCAAGTAAACCAAGAATCAGGTCAACCCCAATGGCAACCTCCGACCCAGAACCCACCCTCCAACAGAGCTTGTGTGCCAACCAATAATAAACCCTCATGAAGCCTCTCCAGATGGGTGAGACACCTCTCACTTTTTTACAAGTCTGCCGAAGCCAGTGAGAAGTATTGATCTTAATATATTTTTGGTGAATTACAATGGACCACAGAGAACCTCCAAAGATGGCTCGCCAAAAGCTCTTTAATTTCAAGGCATCGTTAAAGATCGAGATATCCTTCAATCCCCAGCCACCAGAAGAGTATGGCAGAGATAGTCTAGTCCAACTAACCATGGATAATGCAGGCCTCTTGAGACCACCAGACCATATGAAATTGTAAATAAGTCTTCTCAAGTTGTTAATAATAGATCGTGGGATAGTAAGTAGTGAGAACCAATAGACGGGCATCCCCATCAAGACAGATTTAGCCAAAGTTAACTTACCTCCGATAGAGAGAAGGCGGTAAGTCCAGTGTGTAATGCGAGATTCAAAGCGCTTAACCAACCAATCCCAGTCCTTGACCAGGTATCCGTTGGGCTTCAAAAGAAAGCCCAAATATGTGAAACCTTCAATGACCTTATAGCAATGGTAGGGGGAAACCGACCGAATTCCTGATAAACAAGCTTCATCCACCATATAATGATAAAGATGAGACTTCCTCAAACTCACCTTCATACCCGAGGCTCTACAGAAGAGCTCTATGATGTTCTGTAGTGAAATCCACTCCTCCAGCGTTGCTAAACTAGCAATTAGAACGTCATCGACGAAGAGAACATGTGTTAAAAAAATATCAGAGGAAATTTTAATGCCATGAAACTTACCCTGCTCTCTAGCTTGCTTAATTAACCTGCTGAATCCATCCATTACAAGAATAAATAACATGGGAGACATCGAGCAACCCTGACGAATCCCTCTGGAGCAACTAAAGAAGGACGTTGGAGAACCATTGATGAGAACTGAGATATTCATAGTGTCAACGCATGCCATGATCCATCTAATAGCCATTGCTGGCACCCCAATTTGTATAAGCAGTAACCTCAAAAAATCCCAGTTCACGCGATCGAAGGCCTTTTCCAGATCAAGTTTTAGAAGTATTGCACTGAGCTTTTTGGATTTGATGGTATGTAACAGCTCTTGAACAATACCAACTGCGTCATGTATTTGCCGATTCTGAAGGAAGCCAAACTGTTCAGGGGTGATGAACTTCGAAAAAACAGGTTTTAACCAACTAGCAATAATCTTGGATACAATTTTATATGCCAAATTACACAAGGCAATGGGTCTAAAATCAGCAAAGGTTTCCGGATCATTCACCTTAGGAATAAGTGTTAAGAAGGTAGAGTTTAAGGCTCCAGAAAGGTACCCATGGCATCTCGTATAATCTACCATATTAACAATGTCCTCCACCATAATATCTAGAAAGTGTAGAAAGAGCTCCACCGTCCATCCATCCGGGCCTGGGCTTTTTTCTCTAGCAAAATGTTTTAGGGTGCGCTCCACTTCAGCCAGTGTTACAGCTGAACAAAGCATATCAGCGTCGGCTTGGTCAAAGAAATGAGGGAAAAGCCTAGCAACTTGTAGTTGTGAGATCATATCACACTTTTTGTCATCAGAATAAATATGTGAGAAATGTTTGTGAGCATGTGTCTGCAAATCACCAATTCCAGCATAAACAGTCCCATCGTCATCCACAATTTTCCAAATAGAGTTATTGTTCTTTCTAGCAGAGGCATACCTGTGGAAAAATCGTGAATTTTTATCCCTATCCTTCACCCACAGTGCCCTACTCTTTAATCTCCATTCCTTCTCCTCCATCAGATAGATCCTGTCCTTCTCAACTTCTAATTGTTTTAGCCTATCCAGATCCGAGCCCATAAGAGGAGACTCAAGGTTCAGAAGATAAATATTTTGCAATTCAGATTCCACCTCAGTCAACAGTTGCTTATCCGACCATTTTTTCATATGTATCCAACGGGACACTTCATCCTTCAACTGCTTTAATTTGTGACAGAAAAGGTCGACCGGATTCAAATTAGAGTCAATACCAACACTAGTCCAAACATTCCTGACCAGGTGATCAAAATCCACATTTGATAGCCAAGAGCTATCAAATTTGAATGGAAAATGTGATGACAGAAAATCCCCTTCTAATTGAAGGAAAATAGGCCAATGGTCCGATACTTTGCTCTTGCCAACCCAGGACCGATACTTGCTGCAGTTCTCCAATAAAGATTCCTTAACAAGGAATTTATCCAAACGTTTATGTATTCCTTCATCCCCCACTCTGCCGTTGAACCAAGTAGGGACGAGTGTTCCTGTGCAGACATCAATGAGACCATTGTTAATGAGGAAGTCCGAGAAGAATAATGCCAAGTCATCCAATCTAGCCTTGGAGCCCCACACTTCCTGAGCCAGTCTGGTAAAATTAAGGTCCCCTACCAGAATGAAGTTGTGTTTATCAATGATGCCAGAGGATTGAAGACCCAACCAAAAAACTTCCCTATTTTTGTATGGGGCATAACAGTTTAGCAATGTGAAATGCAGTTCTGAAGCTTTACAGTAACCCTCCAATAGAATGCCCCAGGAGGTCCGAAAGGGGTTGAGGCAATAGACCCGAGGGTCCCATGCCACAGCCAGACCCCCAACCAAGCCGCAGGAGCTAACAACAGAGATATCCCACCCAGGAAGCACCCCATCCAGTTTGGTGATAGCAACAAAGTCCTCACACATGGTTTCTTGAAGTAAAAGAATACTAGGCCGGGAAGTAGCGATAAGATTGGACAGAGCCCTTCCCCTGGAAGCTCTCCCCAACCCTCGAATGTTAAGAGAACATATGGACATTAGGGAGCAATGTCATGGGGGGTAATTGCTCCAAGGCCCCCAGCAGAAACCCGCAAATCCTCCGAACCCTCCCCAACCTCCACAGAGCCAGAAGTCCGACAGATGTGCATGAAATCAGTGATCTTTAAACGTTCCGACAAAGGGTTGAAGGCAGATCCCACTTCCTCAGGAGGTTTAACATTCGTGGCAGAGTTCTTCACCCTTCTAATGGTAACATTTTGAAACTTAGCGGTGTTAGCAGATGACACTCTCGGGTTCGCCGAAGGGTTTTTCGAGTATATTTGCAGAGGGGTAAAGACACCATGAGGATAGGTGCTACCAGACTCATTCAAAGTTACAGAAGCAAGAGGAAGAGGCGAACTCGGGACCGGAAGACCAAAGGAGAGATCAGTGGATCTTCTGTGAGTAACAGAAACCCCCGAATGACAGGTAGGATTGGTCGACTCCCAACGGGTAGTATCCCCCGAAACCCCATGACCCAAGACTGAGACCTGCTAGCGTTCCTGGCATGGAGTTGGAGAGCTCTCAGAGTCAATAGGGGAATTTTCAGACAATCCAAATAACCCCCGACAAAGACTAGGTTTAACAGACGATGTGTTAGGGTTTGGTGACAAAACCCCCTCAGGTCAATATGTAATAGTACACTCTTAGAAATGATAAAAAAACCTTGGAGATAATCATTTGCTTTTTTCCCTTCAAGATGTAATAGTGTACACTCTTAGAAATGATAATAACAAGAATCTTGGACATAAATTTATAATAGTGTGCACTATTAGAAATGACTACAAGAATCTTGGAGATAGTCAATCAAGAAACTTAAATTTTGTTTAAAAAGCTCTGCATCGTCCCCTGTTCACTGATTCCTTCCTTTCAACTCCCTCTCGCTCAATTTGCTTGCAACCCTTCAACCTCAGCACTAGGCGGCCATCATCCTTGACAAAATTTGAGCATTCAAAATCACTCTCCAAGGCATGCCCCTCAAAGCTTATATCATTTTTCGTACACGAACTAGACTTGGCATCATAATCATGGAGAGAAAACTGCAAGAAACAGTTTAATGAATTTGTTGCTACATTGTTTGGGACAAAGTATTCACCATAGATGGAATTTATATAAGCATTAATTAATTTTTCGTTCAATTTCCAACATTATTGGATGGGGATCAGTTGAAGTTATTTTTCTACAGCTCCAATCAATGCACTAGAATTCATCTGTTTGCAATAATGCGAAACCAATTTAGCAACAAGCCATTGAATACTATTTTGTTAAGTTTTTTTTATAAATTAAACACTAGAGAGAACAATAATTCATTCTCCATAACGACATATTTGTTATCAATATCTTTCTTATAACACATTTTCTAGCATCCCTATAATCCTGTAATTTGCATTCTTACATGTTGATGTAAAGTTAGTAGTTTTTCAAAAGAAGTTTTGCATAATATATTTGCTAGAAGTTTTGATCCAATTTACATTTCTTGACCTGGTAGTAGCTCTGCTCATGGCTTCAACTATAATAAGTATGATGGATAAACTAAAAGGTCAATAAGACACTTCACACACTGAATATTCACAAAATCAATCATTGTGACTAAGATGTACTCAAAATGGAGGAGTAGACTCTAATTCGACAATAGTGCATGGTCTAGATATGACCAAGCCAATCCACCATGTTACTTGGGCCTCCTTGTGGCCTAATTCTTGCATGTATATGACATGTTTAGGGTGGGATATCCTTTTGCATTTATTTTTGCTAAGCAATTTGGAGTAAAAAAAAATCATGTCTAGCTTAGACAAAGGTCCTTAATCCATGCTCCACACCTTTAGACTATAGCAACTCAAAAAACACAACCCTAATTTACCCAAATATTGTTGTTCATTCCTAATAGAAGTCTACAAAATCATAAGCATGAATTTGTATCTGAGGTTTGAAGTCAAATATTGTAAACCATGTATATATAGTCAGGCAAATATTGTAGACCATGTATATAGTTGTAAATTGGGTTTTGTACATGGAAGAGTTTTTCTTTTCTAGAGATCCTTTTCATTGTAGTTTTTTTCAAGTCGCCCAAGTCGTTATAGACAATAGAATTTTAGTGTTAATTTCACCTATAAATTTAACCTTACTTGTAAGGTTTATTCTCATTTTAACCTTTGTTAAATACTTCTTTGAAAGTGAACAAAATCAATGTATAGTAAAAATGTAGCTTGGCATAAACTTGTATGTCTTTACAAATCTATATGATGCTACAACTTAAATTTCACTAAATACTTGCCTTTGAAAGGCAGGGAACAAATTATGTGTGCAATATTGAAATGACTTCAAAGTTGAGGAATTGTTTCTACTTAGCAATTTGCCAAAGTTTGGGGGTAAATGTTACAGAGTGTAAAAAGTAATCAATGTTATATAATAATGAAACATAGATCTTGTATTATGGTCCATTGGTATTTAAGGCGGGAACTTTGGTCTTTCCATTCAACATTCCAATATTGTTTAGGGTTTTATGATGAGATTCTTCTTTGACCATGTTTATTTGAGGAATCAAGCCCACAACGTTTTGTTTTTGAATATATATATATATATATATATATATGAAATACGAGAGTTTATTATAAAGTGAACCTATAATTTAGAAAGGAACCCTCAATGAAAAGACCAAAGTCCCCCTAAAGACCAACAAACCATAATACAAGATCTATGTTTCATTGCTATAGAAATCAATTAATTTTCCACTTTAATATTTATCTTGGAAACTGAAAAATTACAATTAAATAAAGATAATCATTACTTATGAATTCATTTCATTACTCATTGCACACAACATTTCAAATTACCAATATCATGATTCCCATCTATAACTTTGTCCACATTAAAACTTGAAAATTTTCAGGTTTTATCTCATATTTATTAACATTGGTTAGCCTTGGATGCAAATGTAAGTGATGAGGAATATTCTCTCTATTCTAATTCAACTTATATTTTAATTTCATTATTCATTATACACAACATTTCAAATTACCAATATCATGATTCCTATCTATA
Source organism: Larix kaempferi (assembly GCA_027924585.1). Classification (NCBI taxonomy): domain Eukaryota; kingdom Viridiplantae; phylum Streptophyta; class Pinopsida; order Pinales; family Pinaceae; genus Larix; species Larix kaempferi. The sequence goes on along the minus strand of BSBM01000017.1, from coordinate 12,954,281 downwards.
ACTTTGTCCACAACTTAAATTTTTTTAGGTTTTACCTCATATCTATTAACATTGGTTCGCCTTGGATGCAAATGTAAGTGATGATGAATATTCTCTCTATTCTAATTCAACTTATATTTTAATAATATAATCAAAAGACTGAGTATGTTTTGGATCCTTCCAAAACATACTCCATTAATGAATTTGTGAGTTAATTGACCAAAGATTGTTTTTTCCATACTTTGTAAAAAATTAAATGAAGTTAAAGCCATAGGAGAATCTAAAACATACTCCATTAATGGATTTATAATGATTTATCATTTACTTAATAAAAGGGTGGATTTATTTAACACCTCTCTCAAATTTCCTTTTTACTTCATATTGATTTTGTCAACTTCAAAGAAGTATTTAAGTATTTAACAAAGGCTTAAAAATAAATTTTATAAAAAAATAAACTTTATAATGTTAAATTGATAAGTACACATAAACTTCTCTCCAACTTCCTCTTTCAATTAGATTTCAAAATAGCTATAATTTTATAGCAATAATCACATACACAGGCTTGAATTACCTTCATGATCTTGGAAACAAATTGCTGCAAAGAGAAGACTTACATGTTCAATTTACTTTGCCAAACGCATTTGAATTGAAATCTCTAAGTTCCCCAAGATAGTTTTGAAGTGTTTTTCTGAGTTCCTTTGTTAGCATTGTTGCTCATATTTGTCTCCCTGGATCTTAGGAAGCCCTGAAAATATTTTAAATATAATTGAAAAGATTTTACGCAACTTAGATGTTATTGACTCTATAAATTGAAAAGATTGTTAATTTGCTTTGATTTAATAAGTTGTGATCACAATTTGTTGCTTAAGACATTTACTTATATACATATTTCTTGCTTAAGACATTTACTTATATACATATTTGGCTTGATTAAATGTAGCAAGAGAATGATATCCATTGAATTGTTGGGTATGTCCATATTTCATGATGGCGTCACTTGTCCTTCACAATGCAAACAACAAGGGTGCATAGGAGGTGAATGCCCATGATGAGATGAGATATTTACAATAAGGGAAAGGACATCAAAATATGTGTTGAAGAACAACTCAGCTACCATTCCATGTTTTCAAAAATAGAGAAGAGGTCATATTTCATGTTTTCAAAATAACGCATTCAAATAGAAAAATTCCTACAAGCATGTAAAGAAAAAGAGCAGTTGGAGCAATTGGTTGATGGATGTATTCATTGAAAAAATGCACATAACAATACATGGGATCGGCCTGTGCATACAACAAAATGTGTCAAAACAATATTACATATCTAGCAATACACAGGCACTGATTTTTTGGTGGAAGAACTATTCATTCACCCCACTTAGTGCCTCCTTTCACAAACAGTTTAATAACTAAATCTGACAACTGGTTTACTGGTCTTGTCAAACCAACTGGAGCTATCTAATTGCATATAAAATCCATTAACTAGGAACACAATTGCATATCACTCAGTGAGCAATAGTATCTCGCTACTTTTCTAATTTGAACAAAACAGAGTAACCATGAGAGGCCTTAAATCTTCAGCGTGGCCTTTATACAGGAGAAAATTCAACCTGAATAACACTACTAACCAAGAAAAGAACCATCAGAGTAACTTTATGTATCAAACTGCATTAATTAATCTTGATGTTGCTTTAGAACTTTATTTCCATATGCTGACTACTTTCACAAATTTTAGTAAAGCTCAGAATGCACTTACCAAAAACATATTCTTAGATGGTAAGTCTACTAAATATATTTCTGACATATAAATCTAAATGAAAGAAACTAAACTCAAAACAAGCTGTGAGATAGCACACATGTTTAATAATGGACTTTTACCCTTTGTAGCATCTCATAAAGGTGCAACCATTAAATACCACCGTACTTGGAGGCAATATAGAAATCTTCTAAGTAATGTGGATTAGCAGGATTTCACTTGAGTAGCCTTGTTGGAACAGTGCATATCCCCCAAGCAACTCAAGAATGAAGGCCCTAAACAAGTGCATCGTTTCCAATTGAGCCAAAATTTGACTATAGTTGACCATATTTCACTATGGTATGTAGCTGACTTTTTATGATAGATTGCAACATTCATAAAGGTATATGTCTCATTGCGACTTTCCTCAAACATTCTATTGGATTACAACATTCCTCAAACATTATGTCACATTCTAATGTTCATTTTTGCTGACTTATGTTGAATTCTTATGTTCCTCAATGGTTATGTCACATTGCAATGTTCATCAAGGGGTAAGTCACATTGTGATGTTCCTCAAGGGTTATGTTGGATGGCAATGTTCCACAATGATTATGTTGTATTGAGACATTCATCTTGGTTGAAATACATGGGATTGCTATGTTCCTCAATACTCATGTTGTGTTGCAACATTCATTAAGGGTTATGTACTTTGTGAAATTCAATAATGATTTTGTTGGATTTTGAGGTTAATTAATGGTTATGTCGTAGTGTGACGTTCTTAACTTCTTCTTGGTGGGCTTACATAGAATTGCTATGTTTCTTAATGGTTGTGTTCTACTGCAATGTTCATCAAGGGTTATGTTGCATTGTGATGTTCCTCAAGAGTTATGCTGACTTGTGAAGTTCCTTAATGCTTATGTCTCATTGCAACATTCATCTTGGTTGAATTATTACTAATTTCTATGTTCTTCATTGATTATGCCTTATTGTGATGTTTATGAATTGTTATGTCACATCCTCAAAGATTATACACAATTCCCATAATTGATCTGAGTAACAGTTTGCAATGATGCATTACGACAACCAATAGTGTTCACTTATATTTTCACTTGATTTTTTGTTTTCGTTTTAAATCATGAGTAAAATAAGAATTATATGTTTTGACTCATTGACTATAGGTTGATTATAGTTGATTTTAACTAAATTTGGTTGATATTGGTTCAATATTGTGGTTAAATTTGGTTGAGTGTTGTTGAATATGGTTTTCTATTGTTGATCACAATGGACTATGGTTAACTATCTTCAACTTTGGCTCATTGTGAATGGCCATAGTTGATCTTGGTTGATTGGTATTGTATGCCACATTAATCATTTGGTAAATTTTATGTCATATTGTAATGTTCCTTAAGGGTTATGTTGAATTGTAATGTTCCTTGAAGGTTACATACAATTTCTACAATTGATACATAACATTCTATAAGTTTTATGGATAATTATATGAATTTAATATGTATAACTTGTTTTTATCTTCATACTTACTATTTGATTATTCCATTAATGAGGAATATTTATGTTCCCTATAATTAATTTTATATTTTTTAGAATTATTTTTATATTATTTTTTCTCTAAAAGAAAAAAACTTTATATTCATATTATGAATATACATTCAACTATCAAAATTCATGCTTCTCGAAAGAATTGGGATGCCTTGTCCTTTCCGAACAAAAATATTTATCCCCTTGTACATACTATATTGGTTTTATACAAAATCATATAGCTTCTTGAGGCATCCAACTGGAAACTAAACAGAGAAAGAGCTGAAGAGATCCATTACCAATACTTACAAGTAATAGACATGCACTTCCATCTCTTCCTCAAGAGATCGATCCTTAAATTCCTCTTTCATAACTCCTTCTAGCATTAGGAGTGCATGTTTTGAAAGTGCATCTGCTTCTTTGTTTATCTCCCTATATACATGTATGAAGGTGATCCATTCGAAGGCTTCAAATTTAGCTTTGATTAAATTCAAGATTGGTCTTAATCCTATATTTTTTATTTTGTGTTTTTATTGGCCCATTCAATAACAACCTTGGAATCTCCCAGCTCATGAATTTTTTTTAAGTCATTCTAATGTGTGCTTCTTAACACTAACCAAAGAGCACATATTTTTTCTCTGGTATTGGATCCTCTACATGTTGCATATTTAAATAGGAAAAAATGAGTAGAGGTTTTATACAAGATGGACCTTGCCTTGCAGATTACTAGGTTTCCTTCACTTTCTCCTTCAAAATAACCCCATGGCACTTCCAAGTTCAAGTTTGGCATCTTCGGTGATCAAGGAGCCTTTTTCTTCGAACTTACCTAATGTTATTTCACTACTTTGACTACCATATGCACGACTATTAGGATGGGAACGCGATTCTCCTCGAAGAGTAGGTGGTTTCTTTTCCACCATATCCAATAGACAAACACACTTGGAAAAGCTTTAAATGATTTTACTCTTTGATCATAGAGCCACTCCTTAACACAATCTTACAAAAACCCACAATTCCAACTTGATTTTGATTTCAATGAGGCATTAGCTTCTTCCCATACATCCTCAATGTAAGCACAGTTAACAAACATATGAGTAACAATTTCCTCGACCTATCTACAAAGAGTGCATCTCCCCAGACCTTCCCACCCTTTTTTCTTCTAGTTGTCCCAAGTCAACATTTTGTTGGCCAGAGACAAACAAAGCAAGATGTTAGCCTTCAAGGGGATAGGAAGTTTCCAAAATATTAACCAACAACAAATTTATAATGAAATTCCTTCCATTTCCTTAGTTGCATAGGCTAACTTAACAGTGTATTCTCATATGGATGGATTCTTCGACTATACCAATTTGTCCTCCTCATCTGAAAGTCTTATGGCATCATGTGACAAGATGTTTATGTACCTAGACCATTCATTATCCTGCTCGCACTCTAGGCCTGTGTCCTCTATCAATTTCCACTCCTAAATACATACTATTTTCTTAGAGAGCACACCAAGATCCTTTTAAGTGAAATAACTCTTTGGAATGTAGTGAATTGAGTGAAACTTCTAATAATTTTTAATCCCCTGCCACCCCAACCCAAGGGTATTCACCTAATCTCATCTTTGTTTAATTGCTTAGCTTCTAGGAGGTCCATTAGCCAGCTAATAGGAAATATTTTACTAAGGATTTCCATATTATTGAGCCTCCTTTGGCAAATTTTCTCGCTTTTTTAAACGAGTCCTCCATAGGTCTCTCTTTCATATATTGTGACTTCATTACCTTACCCCACAGGGTTTTTTTATAAACTAATCACCAGATTTTTTTGCTACCAATGATTTCCTAAACGTGTATATGCATTTTAGACCCCATCGTCCAAGTGCTTTAAGGGCGGTTAGGCTGGTCCATTTTACAAGTGGAATGCCTTATTTAGGCCTTTTACCTTCCCATAAAAATATAAAGCACCTTTTCCTTATTTTTGTCAAGATTCCTTTAGGAACATTTGCAATTGACAACCAAGAAGGTATTGACCAATCCACATGAAGGATTTTTTTATTTCCCAAATTGTATTTATTTTCCTTCCAAAATTCACATATTTGTGAAAGAACTTTGAATTGTGATGGCCTTTTGAAATCCAAATAGACTTTCTTTTTAATTTCCATGTGATCTCTTCCTTATCTAGAAGGTCATTTCTTTTAGATTCCATTTTTTTTAAAGAATCTAGTTCATCATTAGAGAACACTATAGGGAGGTTATCCTCAAACAATGATTTGATGTTCTCTTTAATTTCCTTTAGGTCTTCCAAGGATTTCTGAGCATTTTGTTTCACCCAAATTTTTATTTTACCTTTTAGTTGTTTCAAATTCTCATCAAATTATATCATAGTTGTCTCGCCTTCATACAAATACACACAAATCCAATTGGAAATTAATAGGATTTTGAAGTCCTCTTCATGGAGCCATGCATGATTTAATTTTAAGGGATTTCGAAGGTTTTGGACTACAGGCTCTAGTATTAACAGGATTGGTAGGTGGTTCGAGATCCCTATAAATCCCACCCAAGAGCTCAAGCAATTTATGTTCCCTATTAAAGCCTCAAAGACCAAAAACTTGTCCAAGCATTTGGAAATAGCTTCACATCCTCTTCTTTCATTGTGCCTTATTTGGTTCCTAATCAATCAAATGATTTTCAATACAAAAAATGAGCAAAAGAATCCCACAATGAATTTGGTTTGGCTCTTTCTCCCCATACTTCCATAAGGGATTAGGTTAATTTGAAATCCTCGCCAAATATCAAATCAGGAAGTCTAAGAATCCCAATTTCTACCATATCTTCCCAATAGGAATTCCTATCAGATTAAGGGCCATACAAGTCCATAATATTTAGAGAACAATTCAATTCCTTTGACTCTAGTTTAACTAGGATTCCAAAATTCACTTTTCTTGAGGAAATGGATTTTGAAGAAGGACTCCATTCTGACACCAAACCACCAGACTAACCCACTGCATCAATGGAACTAAAATAACATTCTTTCAAGAATGAGGCTAAAAATTCAATCGCCTTTCCACCTTCACGCATCGCTTCTTGAAGCATTTAATCATATCAAGATTATAGACTTTAAAAAGTATTTTGAGGGATTTTTTGTATGGTCCCCTCCCAACCCTCTGATATTGAAATAAAGTATAATCATTAGGAAACGCTTGCCAAGGTTCTCCTTGCTCTGAGGACCCTTACAATGGTTGATTGCTCACTATCTCTTATATATTTTATAGCCTGAGATTTAGCAATTGAAATACGAGATTTCCTGCCTACTGTAGGAATTTGATATTTAACCCGATTCTTCCACGTCTTTTAATTTTTTAAAGTGGAGGTCATAAGATGAAACAAACTCTTTAGCCTCCTTTTTAGACAATCTAGGAGACTTCAATTGGGATTTTACACCAGAGGGAGAATCAACCCCTTTATCAAACGAAACACAATTCTCCTTTCTAAGAGTCGAGGACCTAGAAGCTTTCTTAACTTTGAAGTTATTTAAATAATTTATTTTATAAATTCTCTATATTTTATTCTTATATAAATTTTATGTTATTTTTTCTTAATTAAATTGACCAGAAAACCTACCAATACTTCCCCATGCTTCATGGATGTTAAGGGTGGTAAACCGTTGGCCTCAAGGTTGAAATTTGATGAGTAAATAGTCGTCATTTGTCATTTTACTCATCAAAATTTTTGAACTCGTGACCTCCCCTCAGACCGAGAGAGTGTGCACACTTCTTACCAATTGATCTAACCCTTGAGGCTAAATTTTATGTTATTTTATTTGATCACTTCTTCATATTTTTTTTAAAATAATGTTAGTTATTATGCATTTTATATTATACTTAATTATACATTTTTATGATTTATAACTTCTCTATAACTTAATACTTTGAATATATAATGATCTAGAAGTATATTCTCTCTATAATAATTTATGCTCTTTTAAAAAAAAATTAAAACTTTATAGGTGAATCCATGAAGTTGGTTCACGATTTTTGGCAAGCAGAACCCAAAAAAATCATTTTTCATACCCTCGATCGAGGTATTTTCAAGCCCTCGATCGAGGTTTACAAACCTCAATCAATGGTTTTAAAAGACCTCAATTGAGCGCTTTAAAAGACCTCGATTGAGGGTTGAAACAAGACCTCGATCGAGCTATCAAAACCTCGATCGAGGGTTGAAACAAGACCTCGATCTAGCTTTTAAAAGCTTGATCTAGCTCTTGAAAGCTCGATCTATCTTTTGAAAGCTAGACCTAGCTTTTGAAAATAATAAAAAAAGGCCCGCAACCTGTTTTTAGGCCCTCGATTGAGCAATTTGCTCGATTGAGGGTTTTAAAATACCTCAATCAAGGTCTATGTAGAACCCTCGATCGAGGTTTCATTTATCCCTCGAGCGAGGTATTTCAAATACCTCGATCGAGGGCCTAAAAAACAAGCCGAGAGCCCTTTTCACTGCAGAAAGAAAGTCGTGTCTTCCTTTCAAAGGCTTAAACTATGTCATTAAATGCACATTAATGGGCGGACTTGATACCAATGGATTCGTCAATGAATCCTCTATCCATATACATAAAATTTACGAATTTTTATCTTCATATGTCTTTTGTTTTTAAATATCTACTAAAAATTGCCCTAAAAAACCCTGCTGACAACTTCGATTGAGCTCAAAGATAAATCAACAACATTCAAAATACACATCCAAAAAATTTGAAAAAATACACAAGCAGTAGATAAGTGCGTCCTCTTCAAAAGGGTATTTTTAGTTTTTCAAATTATGTAAACAATCAAAATATTTGGTGCACACACACATGTGTGCAAAATGCGATTGAAATATTCATTGGTCAGTTTCGAAAAATAATAATAAATATAATTTTTCGAGAAAAAATAAAAGAAAAATATGTAAGCACTAGTGCATTCTGTCTAGATCATGTTCACATATTTCATTTTTTTAAATTATTACTTTAACATTAAATTACTGTGCACACACACAAACCACTTGTTAATTGCTCTTCAAATTTTTAAGTACACACATTTCATTAAATGAAAAATTGACACAATAAATGACATTGGTATATTTCGAAAAAAATATCATTGGAAAGCCAACATAATTCTCTACATTTCGTTTTTTAACCGCATGTCGAAATTCATATGGCAAATATGAGTTTCGAGTGCTTCAATTTAATACATGGGTAAAAATTTGGTTTTTCATCGTCATATTTGGCCAAAAAGAGTTACCTATCTTCATGGAATCACCATCGATCCACAACATGGATGTGAGGATGGTGTCGACGAGAGCCTCTTCTATGAAGTCGTCACTCCATTGCATGAGCCCCCAGTCCAACCTGAAGGAAACTGACACTAATGGCCATGAATGCTCGCACAGGTAAGTGAGATAGGATCTGTACCGAGATCATAACACTCAACCAAGGTTCGTACACATTCGGGATTTGGTTCCTTATGCCCTTGGACATCGCATTAAGGTTTGGGTGGTGTAGACTGCCACCTGCCAACCCACTATTCCACTCGCTTATGTCATCCATCCAGATTCCTCTAACCCTCATTCATGTTAGTGTAATGAGAACACCCGTCGTGGGGAAGCATGTTTTGATAGTTGATCCTAGAACAATCCGCTTTGAGAATGTGATTCCCTTCTTCTGACCATAATTGGCATCTCTCAAAACATGGTGAGGCACTAGGGAATTGGATTTATGGAGACTTAACAATATAATTTAGCTATCATTAATACATTTAACAATTTTGACATAATCTTCAATTTTAAGGGATAATATAGATTTGAAATTTCTCTTTATATTTAATTTTTCTTAATTATAATCATAAAAATATAAAAATTTAATTAAAAAAATCATTTTAATTATTTGAAATTTAGGCTATTGTTTCCACTTTTGGCAAGGGATCTTTCCAGTAAAATCGCCTATTCATCATCTCACTGAAGGGCGGGGGCTTGCGATCTTGTTTAACGACATAACATGCATCAACATGGCTCGCATGAAGACCACCAAGCGTAAGACGATTAATGCCCCCAAGCGCTCTCACATGGCTCAAGCACTAAGGGAGATGGAGAATGCCAAGGGTTTTTTCCAAGCCTATATCAGTCACCAGGCTCGCGACCGTGTTGAGCACATGGAGAAGCGTCTCAAAAGGGAAATGCAACAACCCATTGCACAAAAACTTAAGGAAGATTTTGGTGGTTTAGTTGAAGATTCGGGTTCCTCTAGGACCCGTGAAACAAGACACACCAAGACTCTGGGAATGCTATGGACTATGAAGGCCCTCTTCGGCCTAGCCATGGATGATTGGGTGCAAGGAAAGTTTCAAGAGGAACAACAAGAGCCCTTGGTTTCAACCAGACTAGCTAGCCTGGAAGAAGGCATGCATTGTCGTGTTCGAAATCAAGAAATCGCGGACAAGCATGTGAATGGAAAATTGAATGCACTAGCTCGCGATCTCATGGGAAAATGCTTCAACAAACCGCCCCCGTCCCAGCCCTCTCCCTCGCAACTCATGTTCTGTCGTTGTCCGGATTCTATGGCGCGCATGACCAAACATGAAGACACAGGTGCTGGCCCTTCCTATCTCACCATTTCTGATGAAGACTAAGCTCTGTTCATTTTACGTTTAGCTCTGTCTTTTGTTTATTGTTCACACATTACCATTTTTGTGGGTCATAACCCTCGGCTTGTGAGGGATTCTTATGTTTCTCTAGTACATTTAGTTTAAACCTTCACTCTGAGACTTAATCATGCTTAAAGGCTTAGTCATGAGTCTTTGTTGGCTACAACTTAGGATCTTTTGGTGTGATTAAGACATCTTGACTCTGAGTGATATAGATTACATGTATATTTACAATTTTCTTCTTTTCCATTTTAATATACCTTCAAATTTAAAAAAAAAAAAAGTAAAAACTAAATTATATGGTTAAATTCCATTCAAATGAATCTTTGATATTATTTAATTTTTTACCTTTAATTATTATATTGTTAAATTCCATTCATATGAATCTTTGATATTATTCAATTTTTTACATTTATTTTAATTTAATGTATCTTTAAGTTATTTTACAACCATTTTACCATGTCTAATTTACAACTTTTCTCAATCATCAATCCTTCAATCCTTAATTTAGTAACATAGTAACAAATTATTGATAATTTTCATTATAATCCCAATGCATAAGATAATGGACAAACTCAATTTTTTTTATTAAGTTTTCTTATAATCAACTTTATTTTTGAACTTTTCTTATTCATTATTTTTTTTTAAATCTTATTATGATTTTAATAAAATAAAATATCAAATTTAAAAATTCACTTCTTTAATGGAAATTTTATCCAAATATTTTTAAAAATCATAACTCTCAAATTTCATAGCTCTGATCTAGTTGGGGAGTCTGTCCAGCAAAATATCCATCCCAAATTCCGACACTTTAAACACCGATGAACCAATCTCCATGAACATTGTATGCGCTGTTCCGAACAGAATTGTCTTTCTCACTTCAAACTCCTGCAAATTATCCATCCATCCATCAAACTTGCAAGCTATTATAGTGAGTCCCAAAATGCCATGCCTGCTCACTGCTCCATTTTCAATGCAAGTAAACTCCTCCTCCACAAGGAGCTCTTTTGCCCAATACGAAGGCTTGAGAGTAATCGGACCCACGAAGCATTTTTTTCATAAGCTGAGATCTGGAACGTTACTCATACTTGCAATCTGTTATGATCTGGCCGTTTGTAGGATATCAATGCAGTGGAATTAATATTTTGGGTTTTGTCTGCAGGTGGGAGGAACGCTAAGACAAAGACCACAATGGCGTCGGCTCCCAAACGAGAAAAGGATCCGAAAAAACGGATCGTTATAACGGGAATGGGGCTCGTCTCTGTATTTGGGACCGACGTCGATTCGTTTTATGATAAGCTTCTGGAGGGACAGAGCGGTATTGGCTTCATAGATCGATTCGATGCCTCGACTTACAGTGTTAGATTTGCAGGCCAGATTCGTGGGTTTTCTGCAAATGGGTACATCGATGGAAAGAATGACCGCCGGCTTGATGATTGCTGGAGATACTGTTTGGTCAGTGGAAAAATGGCTCTTGAAAATGCTGACCTCTGCAAGGAAAAGCTAGAGAAGGTATCTATGATTCTGGTTAATTTTATTTTTAGTGTTATTGCACGTGATATCCCTTCTCTCACTTGACATCACTTCTCTTCCTAAAACAACATTTTAAAACAACATTTTGATAGGACTGGATTTGGATTTTTTTTTCAAACAATGGGAACAACTTTCCAAGGTATATCCAACAACCCCAAGTCCGATATACCAACTTAGTAGGGTAGAGACTTTTCTTGAGCCTCTATTAGAGGGATGCCTACCCTTCGAGCCTTGTCACAGCAGATCAATAAACAACCTTGCTTGTAACCATTTTAAAATTTAGATTTTAATAACAAAAAGTTTTTTTAGGTTGGTACATACTTATTTAAATTCTAGTCTGAAATTACAGAGCTTTACAATGTATATATCTAAGTCATTTGGTTAACTTGTAGAGAAATATTATCACCCATCCTCTCCAAATTTGATCTTATAACTTTTTACTAAGAAACACACACATGTGATCACATGTTGTTAATGATTATATATAATGCCATATTCAATGCCATGCTACAAAGAGTTGATGATGGATTATCTGCACCTATACCGAGGTTTTAAAACTTGGTTGGGTGCAACAAGTTAGGGCTGAATGGTTATTAACCACATAAACATTTTTTAATTAACTTGTGGACTATTGTATTTTATACAGGTAGACAAGAGCCGTATAGGGGTGTTGGTAGGATCAGGGATTGGTGGCCTTACAGCCTACTCTGATGCAATAACAGCTCTGTTGCAGAAGGGCTACAAGAGAATAACACCATTTTGCATTCCTTTTGCGATTTCAAACATGGGATCTGCATTGTTGGCAACTGATACGGGATTTATGGGTCCAAACTACTCAATTTCGACAGCATGTGCAACAGCAAATTACTGCTTATATGCAGCTGCAAACCATATTCGTAGAGGTGAAGCAGACATCATGCTTGCAGGTGGCACAGACGCTGGGATTGTGCCCGTAGGTATGGGTGGATTTATTGCCCTTAGGGCCCTTTCGCCAGAGGAATGATGACCCACAGACAGCTTCGAGACCATGGGACAAAGATCGTGATGGCTTTGTCCTGGGTGAAGGTGCTGGCGTGCTGGTGAGCTTAAGCTGAACTCAACCACTGGATTTTTCTTTTATGTTACCGACGCAAAAAGTAGATCATAAGATGCACAAAACCAATCACAGCGAAGTTTCAGATGTACCCTGATCATTGATGTCAAATTGACTGATCTGAATGATTTATCTCTATTGGGATAGAGTTGTTGACGATGCACACAATTTCAAGGGACTCTTAGATGTATTACTTAGCCCATTTTATGAATAACTTGTCCATATATCGTGACTGATGTTAATATGGGTTTGAGTTGGAGATAAATGATATATGTAAATATTCAAATATCATTTCAGACTGGGAACAATTCACACCAGAAGGACATGGGCATTATTTTAAGAAATAGTTTTGGCTTTTTTCCAAACCAGGTTATGGAAAGTCTTGAGCATGCAATGAAGCGAGGAGCTCCCATAATAGCCGAGTACCTTGGTGGGGCAGTCACCTCTGATGCTTATCACATGACAGATCCACGCTCTAATGGGCTTGGAGTTTCAAGGTGCATTCGGAAATGTTTGGAAGATGCAGGAGTTTCACCGGAGGAGGTAAGTGCTATTGATGTTTTAATGAAGGTCCACCGCTGGTGTTGATTTACTTAGCACTTTCCAATATTTTATTGAAACTTTGGTAGCTGAAGGTATTCTACTGACTCGTACCCAAGGCTTAATGATCAATTATCATATCCGCAATAACAATGCAGGTCAACTATATCAATGCTCATGCAACATCAACCCGGGCAGGAGATCTAGCTGAGGTTAATGCTTTTTTTTTCCTTGGAATAGCTGAGGTTAATGCTATTAAGAAGGTTTTCAAGGATACTTCTTTCATCAAAATGAATGGAACCAAGGTGCATAATTCATTAGAGATCGGATCCTTGGATTGGTTGATATATTTTATTTTTAACCTGTGTATATCATGTGTTCTTAGTTGTATTGAATGCGTATTAAGATTGAAATAATGTTGCCTCCAAGAGATCTTACAAAACTGTGCAACCTGCATGTATTTTGAAGTCACCTAATTGATTTTCAACAAGGGCATTATAGTCCTACACTAATGCATGCAGCCTTTTGTTAATTCACCGTTCTGTGCAATTCGTTCCATTGCAAATTCACCGTATCTGTTTCTCACATTACATATGGGTTACTTTCCAGTCTATGATTGGGCATGCTATTGGTGCTGCCAGCGCACTGGAAGCAATAGCAACCATAAAGGCTATCACTACCGGGTGGCTCCACCCCACAATCAATCAATTTGTAAGTTGCTTTTTTACATGGCAATGTTTTGCTAATAGCTAGATAACAATGACCCCCTCCTTTTACCTTAGATGCACCAATATCATTTTAATGACTATGGTTGCTGTTTTCAGTTTTTCTTTCTGGTGAGTATGGAAACTGAAAAAATTCAATTTGCATGTTGATACTCTTGGCAGAATACAGAGACTGAAGTTACAATTGATACAGTGCCAAATGTGAAGAAGCAGCATGAAGTGCATATTGGTAAGATAACTTTATTATAATTTAGGATAGAGTGTAAACTTGTCACACAATAAGCAACTATATGACTGACATGTGATTTGCCACACTGATCCGTGGGTTGTATGAAGCTTCCCAATTATTGAAGTTTCCTTTCAAAAGGTGAGTGAGTGAAAATTCTTTCAAAGATTGTGACTGATTGTTTACATTGTCAATGGTAGGTATCTCAAACTCTTTTGGATTTGGTGGACACAACTCAGTGATAACTTTTGCTCCGTTCAATCCTTAAAACAGACCATCTATGGCATAATTCAAATCGTTGGTTTTTCCATTGTGTTGCCATGAATCGGTGTGGCGCACAAATCTTTGGGCATGCTCACTTTGGTTCCAGGAATCAGAGCTGCTTTCAGTAATGTCGTTTTATCCCATATGAATCAGTCGCAGAAGAAATGCTTTGGATTTTTCAGTACTTTCTTAAGGATTGCCTTTGCAGATTATTGTTTGAATCGCATTTCTCAATGCATTGGGCAAAAGCATTTAAATGTCCAGATTCAACATCATTGTAATGGAAATTAGCAGAAGTTAGAATCAAAATTTCAATTTGATTAGTTATGTTATTGGAGGTTACAAAATTAGGTCTCCATAATGTTGTATTTTGCATAGAGAGTAGCAAGGTACTTACAACTTAGTATGAGGGAGATGTTGTGATGTGATGTAACTTGATGTATTTTAACAATAAAAAAATAAAAAATAAATAAACATGTCCTCTAGAAAAAATTTACATATGTTTTAATGAAATTAAATATATATTATGCTAATTGAATCATGGTGACTATTCTATAGGTCCTTACCTGATGTGGTTTTGAACATGTTTGTTGATGAAGTGCAAAAGTGGACAAAAGGTTTGCACCTTGGGGAAATGGATCTTTCTTGATGCTTGATAAATCCACGGTTTATAAGGATCTATGTTGGTGTAATCTCAACTATAGTATTCATATTAGTCAATTAAATACACAAACATTATCCATACATACATTATATTAAGATTCCATATTCTTCACTATGAAAGAACGTGTCATCCATGCTCTCCCTGCATCTCAATCCTCCAAAGAATAATGAACACATGTGAATATAAAGGACCATATCCCTTGAACATAAGCTACATGCCAAACTCCATCATCCTCCAAGGCAACGTCATGAGTCACAGGCCAAAGTCAATGGACATCACATCATCACATATATGAAGGGGTATTCACATATCTATGCAAAATTGAATGATAGCTATCAAAAGTAAAAAAGATAGAGATCTACATTGTAAATCAACTCATCAATCCTAGAATACCAAGCTCATGGTATAGGTAACAACCTATGCAAGGCCATCAACGACTTGTCAACATGACAATCTCTCTCATGCGCCTCAAATCCTTTGGTAATTGAAACAACTTGAACTAGGTCAACTCTCTCATCTCAAGAGAATCCTAGAGCAAGAATAACATCATGGGAAACTCCCTCTATATGAGATAATCCAAGATCAACTCCCTTTGTCTGAGAGAATCCTTCAACCTATCCTTGTACTCTACAATGCTCCCATCAAGTGCATACATGGAATCAATCTCAACATTATCATCCATATGGTACCATACCTCTCCTTCAATGAACAAATAGACGTCTTGTGAAGTGAAGAAACCAATGGGACATGACTAGCATATCTCCTAGGAGGTATACTCACCCTCAGTGAAAATCTAGGTGCTTTTACATGCTCTCTAACCTCTTGAAAACTACAAGATTCATACAACCTATCACTAGAATGAACTACAAATGAACACAAACCATTGGATCAATAATCAACCTATAAAGGTCACCGTCTGTCACCCCTATGGCCAAAGTATTTGGACTAACTAGACTACAATCATTGATGGTGCATTGTTGTCCCCTCATAAGAAAATCTCCATTGCACATCTATCATAGTAAAAACTAATAGGATATTCTTTCACAAACTAGGAACAAACATAATATCACTTAGCTCAAGAACATCACCTAAAGGCATTTGAAAAGAAATGGACCCAACTCTTCTAATAGGATAAGGGGCATAATCACCAATCTCCATGCTTATGACTCCCTCTTGCTTGTAAATCCTACTAAATAAAAACCTAACCTCTTGCAAAGCTCCACTATCCACATACCATCCAACAATAGACACGGTGTTAGAGAAAAAGCATGAGGCCAAAGCCTTATCCATCCTAGAAATTATGTAATATTAAAAATATCCTCCACCTATCATAGTTGGAAAAAAAATTGGCATCCACCGGAACAAATCAACCACCTACGTAGGTCCTCCTAAGTATCTCACCTATTGAAAACAAAACCATACCAAACAATAATCAAATATAGATCTAATACCTATAACTGGAAACCCCTTAAACATATCAACCATCTATTATGGATCCTCCTAGGCATCACACCAACTGAAAACACATCCATAATATCTATCAATGTAGTAGATCCATCATTTCTTTTCACGAGAGAAACTCATTGAAACCCCTCACGAGTTCAAGTGATCATCTCAAGCAACCTAGGGTATCACACTCAACAACCTCAAATAAGGTCAAGTACCTCTACCAAGTAATATTCGACTAAAATACAAACTCAAGCAGGGATTGATCCAGATCGGACATACTTTATCGCGATCGTCACTGTGCAGCTGATCGTCGAAAACAGGTTTAATTATCTA
The DNA here is from genome assembly GCA_027924585.1 of Larix kaempferi. Classification (NCBI taxonomy): domain Eukaryota; kingdom Viridiplantae; phylum Streptophyta; class Pinopsida; order Pinales; family Pinaceae; genus Larix; species Larix kaempferi. The sequence continues at coordinate 12,937,553 of BSBM01000017.1, read as the reverse complement.
GTCCATTTATCTTTGTTAAACTCTTGTGGCGGAATAAGTGATTATAAGTACATAGTTTATTTAATGAGATTTACTTGACTGGAATAGATAGCTCCAAATCTATACCCATTATATTTTATGAATAATCGTGTTGGAAATTTTGAACTGGCTTATTCTTTAGATCTCTCTTTAAGTAATGAATGCAATCGTGGGTGATTGAATACGTATTCAGGATTATAAAAGAAGTTGTATTTGTGTCTTTCATTATTCTTTAGATTTCTGTTGAATACTATAGAAAATGTTTTCAGGCGTTCCCTATAAGTTCAAATTATGTATGTTTATTTCATTAAACCTCTATTTGAAATTCTTGGATGGTTGAATAACGTTTCCAGGTTTATTGAATGAAATCAAATCCTGTATGTTTATTTAAACCTTTGTTTGCAATTCTTGGATGGTTGAATAACATTTCCAGGTTTAATGAATGAAATCAAATCATGTTTGTTTATTTAAACCTATGTTTGCAATTCTTGGATGGTTGAATAACGTTTCCAAGTTTAATAAATGAAATCGACTTATGTATGACTATTTCATTGGATCTTTGTTTGCAATTTGTGGGTAGTTGAATACGTTCCAGGTTTAAAGAATGAAATCGAATCCTGTATGTTTATTTAAACCTCTGTTTACAATTCTTGGATGGTTGAATAACGTTTCCAAGTTTAATAAATGAAATCGACTTCTGTATGGTTATCTCATTAGATATTTGTTTGCAATTTGTGGGTAGTTGAATACCTTTCCAGGTTTAATGAATGAAATCAAATTCTGTATTTTTATTTCATTAAATCTCTGTTTGCAATTCGTGGACGGTTCAATACGTTTCCAAGTTTAACGAATGAAGTCGAATTCTGTATATTTATTTCATTAAAATTATGTTTGCGATTCGTGGATGGTTGAATACATTTCCAGGTTTAATAAATGAAATCGACTTCTATTGTTTATTTCATAGATACATGTTTTGCAAATCATGGGTAGTTGACTAGGTCTTTAGGGTTTATAAACGAAATAGAATGCGTTTCATGTTGTATAAATTCAACTTTTGTCTTGTTTCCTATGCATTGTATCTATGTCACTTTATGAACAATGGGTGTGGATCTAGTTCCAGGCTTCACTTAAACTACGCAGCTTCGTTCTGTTCACCTTGCTTATACCTCTGTTTCTGAACATTGATTGTTGAACGATAATGACCAGATCATCCTGTCAAGCTCTTCGTATGCCTCACCCCTTGTTCTATTCGTATTAATTATGTATGTCTCTAAGCAATGACTATAGACCGATCAGTAAGCACTACTAAGTGATATCCCTATTCTGTCGATTTATTAAATTGCTATGTTCTGGATCCATCCTCTACGCCCAGTCGTAGTAATTCTAAACTTCGTGCGAACTGTCAAAAACTTGTCTCAACATTAGATCAACAACTACTAAACCGATAGCGATATCCCTGATTAATTAATTTGTTTCATTTATAACTTTGTGATAGATCTAATCCTTTTTGCCCTGATCATGAAGGACCTCCACCGCCCATTCTCTGTTCTAGAATCAGTTATTGATCTCTGTGATAGCTAGCATTGAACATCTGGTTCGTAGGTTCTAGTCCAGGAGTCTCCCAGATCTGAGTTTTTTTTTTAATTAAATACACAGTCAGTTCACATAAGCGCCAATCGAGATTCAAGGTGCATGCATAGTTAGAAACTATAGCTTGTCACGTGGGCGCAATCAATTTATATGTATATTTCATTTTACGCAAAATTGTCAGATACATAGGTAAGTTTAACTCCAAGTAGGAATTTGGGTTAACTAATTGATGTATAACTTGGTAGGTGCGAAAAATTATAATACCTTTACTTGAACTTTTGTTTAAATGTATATTAAAGCTATGTTAGAAGCAATTAATCGGATATGTTATCACTCCAGGAAACTCTCCTAGGTTGTATCTCGGAGATGCCTGGTAACTTAACTAATCTCAATGTTTCATTCAATGGATCAAGTCAGATGACTAATCAGACCTCACTCACTCAAGACATGCATAAACTGAACCAAAAAAACAAGGCTTCTAATTATCATTGTTCAAAGGGTTTGTAATAAAGGTGAATATATGGAGAATTCTCACTATGCTGGCAGATTCATACATAAAGCACTTACATATGAATGGCTAATCATAACAAGGAAATGATACTTGCAATTCAACTTATCAATACAGAGATAGGATGACAGCTATCTGGTATTAGACAAAAATAATAAACATGAATGAAATATCCAAGTACAAGTATAGAACAGAAAGAAGATGTAATCTGAACATGTAATGGCAAAAGAGCTTATATTAATTGACAAGAACATGAGAAGCTTAAGTACAAAAAGTGTCTAAGAGTCTCCAAAGTTGAACCTTTTACAATGATTCTTCAATGATCTTAAATAAGCTTTACAAATCAGTTGCAAGCTCCTCAAAAGATGGATCTAATAACCTCTTTTCCTATCTCAAATCCGAATTTGTGAGGTGGCTGGAAAATGCATAAATTTCTGGAAATATGCTTCTCATAAATTTACCTATATCTCTCACATCAAAATAGATTTTGGAAAACTGAGAGAATTTTTTGGATATGGGTTTGTTATGAGCAAAAACCTCTTTCAGTTCTTTGAGATTCGTTTTCATTTGCCCGACATCTATATTGCACAAACATGTGTCAAACAGGGAAATTTTGAGATCCAAAACTTAGGGCTCAGAGATGGATTCGATTCTCCCAACCTGTGACACATGTAGAAAAACTGAGAGAGGTTATTGTTCTTTGACATGTTAGGCACACAAACCTGCGAGTGTTTCTCAAAATGATCCTCCAATCGATCATAATAATCATTTCAAAATGATGACTCAGCATAGTAAAAACGCCATATTTCTGAAAACGTAGCCTCATCTTGCGGGGGACTTTTGACTGCCTTCCCGAGCTCCAAATGCAGATATGAAAGTACCATTGGAAATATTAGGATGTCTAGTTGTCAGTCTATTATTTGAGTGTGTAAAACGGCCTCTCCATGGCTGAGAAAATTGATGTTTTCTGAGACGTGTTGACCATTTCCAAGTTTCTGCGCTTTCGGTGACTAAAATAGCCCCGAATTTTTGCGTTTTAGCCACCGAAAGCTCTACTTTCGGTGGCTAATGAACAGTTGGAATGTCCACCTAAGCCACCGAAACCTGAGTTTTGAATTTTTTTAAGGAAAAACCAAATCAATTTTTTTTCAAACCTTATTACATACCTAAAGCTCTCAAAAATGAGCATTAAAAAATTTAGAAATGTATTTTTCAATGACTTACTATCACCTAAAATAAACAAATTTGACTAATTTATTTAAGGAGATAACATCTGGCTCCCACTCGGGGATGGAATCCTCCCTGTGAGGTTCCAAGAACCACAGACCTGTTGCCTTTACCATTGGGCTATGGAGTCATTTGGCCTATGCAACTCATCCTCTGAAAACTTGCAACCTGCTTGCTTATTCAAGAAAACTGAAAGCAATCTACCTGCTCGTATGAAGAGCTTATTCTCTCTACCTACTTCTAACCATTTTACTGATGCTTAATCAAATAAACTCATGCTTCCAATGAAACCATATCAGAAATTGATTTGCTGAACCTATTCTTGATCTTGACCCAAAAAATAATGGAATGCATAGCCAACAGAAAAGTGGTTTGAACAAATGATAAAGCCAACTTTCATCTGACAAAAATACTTTAACACAAATGTTGCTCATAGATTCCAAATAGTTTGCAATAGGGTCATTAAAACCATAAACGAATACCTCGTTAAACTGTTGTTCCAACTGACTGTATTGCAATTGCTGATAGTTGTCTTCACTGATCTCAATACTGAATGTAGACTACTCTACATCTGTCAGAGAATCATATAGGATGGACTGCTGATCTAGATCCTTATGCTCATTATCTTCCTATTTATGTCTATTGTAATCCCCCTTTGTCTGCAAAACTGAAAGCTGTGGGCTGTCCTTAGTATTTATTGCAGATTCGAAACTGTCTACTGCTCATATGTCGATCTGCTCAACATCTTAAAAAATTTCAGAGGGAAAAATCTGATCTTCATGACAACCTAAAACAGTAGATGCATTTGATACAAGGTCAAAATCATCACTAAGGTTATCATAGTGTGGATCACTAATCTCTCGATCATAATGAAGAGTATCTTCTGTTGTAGCAAAATCTTCATGAATGTTTGAATCTTTATTCAATAAATTGAATTCATGACAGCATTTGGGATATAGAAGATCAACTGAAAAATTTTCTTCACAAAACACATGAAAGGAAGCATGAAAATCTGCCAAAGAGCTGATACTGGAAATAGGAAGGGACCGGTACCAATCACGAGCAATCCCCTCTAATGAATAGCAAAACAGTTTAATTCGAACATCTTCATGTACAATTTGCAACCGATTGATGCAGTCATGAAAGTCAAGCAAATGTTCAGCTGGCACTTCCCATTCATCTCCTCGAAATCTGCGAATACTACGATCCCATTCATCTCTACTAGGCACTGGATTAGGGAAACCAACAATCTTTGAAAAATCCCAGAAAGCATACCTCTTTGCTAAGATTTTGTTCATGTCATACCAATGGAGTCGCCAACATATTTCTAAGTAATGGAGTTGCCACTGAATCCTTCCTTCATGGACTCGCCAGATAGATGATTACAACTCAGAAAATGTTCAGGATTTGTCTATCATCAAAGCTGGATCTATGTCATTCTCCCAGGAAAAACTAGCTTCAACTTTCTCTCCCCGGCAACGGCGCCAATTTGTTATCACTCCAGGAAACTCTCCTAGGTTGTATCTCAGAGATGCGTGGTAACTTAACTAATCTCAATGTTTCATTCAATGGATCAAGGCAGATGACTAATCAGACCTAACTCACTCAAGACATGCATAAACTGAACCAAAGAAACAAGGCTTCTAACTATTACTGTTCAGAGGGTTTGTAATAAAGGTGAATATATGGAGAATTCTCACTATGCTGGCAGATTCATACATAAAGCACTTGCATATGAATGGCTAATCTTAACATGGAAATGATACTTGCAATTCAACTTATCAATACAGAGATAGGATGACAACTATCTGGTATTAGACAAAAAGAATAAACATGAATGAAATATCCAAGTACAAGTATAGAACAAAAAGAAGATGTAATCTGAACATGTAATGGCAAAAGAGCTTGTATTCATTGACAAGAACATGAGAAGCTTAAGTACAAAAAGTGTCTAAGAGTCTCCAAAGTTGAACCTTTTACAATGATTCTTTATTGAGCTTAAAGAAGCTTTACAAATAAGTTTCAAGATCCTCAAAATATGGATCTGATAACCTCTTTTCCTATCTCAAATCCGAATTTGTGAGGTGGCTGGAAAATGCAAAAAATTCCGGAAATATTTTGCTCATAGATTTACCTATATATCTCACATAAAAACATATTTTGGAAAACGGAGAGAGGTTTTTGTATATTGTTTTTCTATAATAAAAAACCTCTCTCAGTTCTTTGATATTCATTTTCATTTTCCTGACATATGTATTTAAAAAACATGTGTCAAACAGGGAAATTTTGAGATCCGAAAATTAGAGCTCAGAGACGGATTTGATTCTCTCAATCTGTGACATCTGTAGAAAAACCGAGAGAGGTTATTGTTCTTTGAAATGATAGGCACAAAATACTTTGAGAATTTCTAAAAATGATCCTCCAGTCGCTCAGAATCATCATTTCAAAATGATGACTCAGCATAGTAAAAACGCCATATTTCGGAAAACGTAGCCTCATCTTGCGGGGGACTTTTGACTGCCTTCCCAAGCTCCAAACGCATATATGAAAGTACCATTGGAAATATTAGGATTTCTAGTTGTCAATCGACTAATTGAGCGTGTAAAACGGCCTCTCCACGGCTAAGAAAATTAATGTTTTCCAAGACCTACTGACCGTTTCCAAGTTTCTGTGCTTTCAGTGGCTAAAATAGCTCCGAATTTTCGCATTTTAGCTAGCAAATGAACAGTTGGAATGTCTGCCTAAGCCATCGAAACCTGAGTTTTGAATTTTTTGAAGGAAAAACCAAATTAATTTTTTTTCAAACCTTATTACATACCTAAAGCTCTAAAAAATGAGCATTAAAAAATTTAGAAATGTATTTTTCAATGACTTACTATCACCTAAAATAAACAAATTTGACTAATTTATTTAAGGAGATAACATATGGCTCCTACTCGGGGATGGAATCCTCCCTGTGAGGTTCCAAGAACCACATACATGTTGCCTTTACCATTGGGCTATGGAGTCGTTTGGCTTGTGCAACTGATCCTCTGAAAACTTGCAACCTACCTACTTATTCAAGAAAACTGAAAGTAATCTACCTACTCGTATGAAGAGATTATTCTCTCTACCCACTTCTAACCATTTTACTAATTCTTAATCAAGTAAACTCATGCTTCCAATGAAGCCATATCAGAAAATGATTTGTTGAACCTGTTCTTGATCTTGACCCGAAAAATAATGGAATGCATAGCCAACAAAAAAGTAGTTTGAACAGATGATAAAGCCAACTTTCATCTGACAAAAATACTTTAACACAAATGTTGCTCATAGATTCCAAATAGTTTTCAATGGGGTCATTAAAACCATAAAGGAATACCTCTTTAAACTGGTGTTCCAACTGACTGTATTGCAATTGCTGATGGTTGTCTTCACTGATCTCAATACTAAATGTAGACTGCTCAACATCTGTCAGAGAGTCATATAGGATGGACTGTTGATCTGGATCCTTCTATTGATTATCTTCCTCTTTATGTCTACTGAAATCCCCCTTTGTCTGCAAAACTGAAAGCTGTGGGTTGTCCTTAGTATTTGCTACAGATCCGAAACTGTCTCCTGCTGATATGTCGATCTGCTCAACATCTTCAAAGTTTTCAGAGGGAAAAATCTGATCTTCATGACAACCTAAAACAGTAGATGCATTTGGTACAAGGTCAAAAGCATCACTAAGGTTGTCATAGTGTGGATCACTAATCTCTCGATCATAATGAAGAGTATATTCTGATGTAGCAAAATCTTCATGAATGTTTGAATCTTTATTCAATAAATTGAATTCATGACGGCATTCGAGATACATAATATCAACTGGAAATTTTTCTTTACAAAACACATGAAAGGCAGCATGAAAATCTGCCAAAGAGCTGATACTGGCAATAGCAAGGGACCGGTACCAATCATGAGCAACCCCCTCTAATGAATACCAAAACAGTTTAATTCGAACATCTTCATGTACAATTTGCAACCGATGAATGCAATCATGAAAGTTAAGCAAATGTTCAGCTAGCACTTCCCATTCTTCTCCTCGAAATATGGGAATACTACGATCCCATTCATCTCTACTAGGCACTGGATTAGGGAAACCAACAATCTTTGAAAAATCGTAGAAAGCATACCTCTTTGGTAAGATTTTGTTCATGTCATACCAATGGAGTCGCCAACAAATTTCTGAGTAATGGAGTCGCCACTGAATCTGTTCTTCATGGAGTCGCCAGATAGATTATTACAACCAAGAAAATGTCCAAGCTTTGTCTATCCTCAAAGCTGGATCTATGTCATTCTCCTAGGGAAACTAGCTTCAACTTTCTCTCCCCGGAAACGACGCCAATTTGTTATCACTCCAAGAAACTCTCCTAGGTTGTATCTCGGAGATGCTTGGTAACTTAACTAATCTCAATGTTTCATTCAATGGATCAAGTCAAATTTCTAATCAGACCTCACTCACTCAAGACATGCCTAAACTGAACCAAAGAAACAAGGCTTCTAACTATCATTGTTCAGAGGGTTTGTAATAAAGGTGAATATATGGATAATTCTCACTATGCTGGTAGATTCATACATAAAGCACTTACATATGAATGGCTAATCATAACAAGGAAATGATACTTGCAATTCAACTTATCAATACAGAGATAGGATGACATCTATCTAGTATTAGACAAAAAGAATAAACATGATTGAAATATCCAAGTACAAGTATAGAACAGAAAGAAGATGTAATCTAAACATGTAATGGCAAAAGAGCTTATATTAATTGACAAGAACATGAGAAGCTTAAGTACAAAAACTTTCTAAGAGTCTCCAAAGTTGAACCTTTTACAATGATTCTTCAATGATCTTAGAAAAGCTTTACAAATCAGTTTCAAGATCCTCAAAAGATGGATCTGATAACCTCTTTTCCTATCTCAAATCCGAATTTGTGAGGTGGCTGGAAAATGCAGAAATTTTTGGAAATATGTTGCTCATATATTTACCTATATCTCTCACATCAAAACAGATTCTGGAAACCTGAGAGATTTTTTTGTAGATTGGTTTGTTATGAGAAAAAACCTCTCTCATTTCTTTGAGATTCGTTTTCATTTGCCCGACATCTGTATTTAAAAAACATGTGTCAAACAGGGAAATTTTGAGATCCAAAAATTAGGGCTCAGAGATGGATTCGATTCTCCCAATATGTGACATCTGTAGAAAAACTGAGAGAGGTTATTGTTCTTTGACATGTTAGGCAAACAAAAATCTGATCGTTTCTCAAAATGATCCTCGAGTCGTTCAGAATAATCATTTCAAAATGATAACTTAGCACAGTAAAAATGCCATATTTCTGAAATCATAGCCTCATCTTGCGGGGGACTTTTGACTGCCTTACCGAGCTCCAAATGCAGATATGAAAGTACCATTGGAAATATTAGGATTTATATTTGTCAATCGACTATTTGAGTGTGTAAAATGGCCTCTCCACGGCTGAGAAAATTGATATTTTCCAAGACCTGCTGACCGTTTCCATGTTTCTGCGCTTTCGGTGGCTAAAATAGCCCCGAATTTTTGTGTTTTAGCCACCGAAAGCTCTGCTTTCGGTGGCTAATGAACAGTTGGAATGTCCTCCTAAGCCACCGAAACCTGAGTTTTGAATTTTTTTAAGGAAAAAACAAATCAAATTTTTTTCAAACCTTATTACATACCTAAAGCTCTAAAAAATGAGCCTTAAAAAATTTAGAAATGTATTTTTCAATGACTTACTATCACCTAAAATAAATAAATTTGACTAATTTATTTAAGGAGATAACATCTGGCTCCTACTCGGGGATGGAATCCTCCCTGTGAGGTTCCAAGAACCACAGACCTGTTTCCTTTACCATTGGGCTATGGAGTCATCTGGCCTGTGCAACTCATCCTCTGAAAACTTGCAGCCTGCCTGCTTATTCAAGAAAATTGAAAGCAATCTACCTGCTCGTATGAAGAGCTTATTCTCTCTACCTACTTCTAACCATTTTATTGATGCTTAATCAAGTAAACTCATGTTTCCAATGAAGCCATATCAGAAATTGATTTGTTGAACCTGTTCTTGATCTTGACCCAAAAAATAATGGAATGCATAGCCAACAGAAAAGTGGTTTGAACAGATGATAAAGCCAACTTTCATCTGACAAAAATACTTTAACACAAATGTTGCTCATAGATTCCAAATAGTTTGCAATAGGGTCATTAAAACCATAAAGGAATACCTCTTTAAGTTGTTGTTCCAACTGACTGTATTGCAGTTGCTCATAACAAACTGATGTCAATACTGAATGTAGACTGCTCAACATCTGTCAGAGAGTCATATAAGATGGACTGCTAATCTGGATCCTTCTGCTCATTATCTTCCTCTTTATGTCTACTGTAATCCCCCTTTGTTTGCAAAACTGAAAGCTGTGGGATATCCTTAGTATTTGCTACAGATCCGAAACTGTCTCCTGCTGATATGTCGATCTGCTCAACATCTTCAAAGTTTTCAGAGGGAAAAATTTGATCTTCATGACAACCTAAAACAGTAGATGCATTTGGTACAAAGTCAAAAGCATCACTAAGGTTATCATAGTGTGGATCACTAATCTCTCGATCATAATGGAGAGTATCTTTTGTTGTAGCAAGATCTTCATGAATGTTTGAATCTTTATTCAAAAAATTGAATTCATGACAGCATTCAGGATACAGAAGATCAACTGAAAATTTTTCTTTACAAAATACATGAAAATCTTCCAAAGAGCTTATACTGGAAATAGGAAGGGACCGGTACCAATCACGAGCAATCTCCTCTAATGAATACCAAAACAGTTTAATTCGAACATCTTCATGTACAATTTGCAACCGATGAATGCAATCATGAAAGTTAAGCAAATGTTCAGCTGGAACTTTCCATTCTTATCCTCGAAATCTGGGAATACTATGATCCCATTCATCTCTACTAGGCACTGGATTAGGGAAACCAACAATCTTTGAAAAATCGCAGAAAGCATACCTCTTTGCTAATATTTTGTTCATGTCATACCAGTGGAGTTGCCAACAGATTTCTGAGTAATGGAGTCACCATTGAATCTTTCCTTCATGGAGTCGCCAGATAGATGATTACAACCAAGAAAATGTCCAGTCTTTGTCTATCATCAAAGCTGGATCTATGTCGTTCTCCCAAGGAAACTAGCTTCAACTTTATCTCCCCGACAACGGCGTCAATTTGTTATCACTCCAGGAAACTCTCCTAGGTTGTATCTTAGAGATGCCTGGTAACTTAACTAATCTCAATGTTTCATTCAATGGATCAAGTCAGATGACTAATCAGACCTCACTCACTCAAGACATGCATAAACTGAACCAAAGAAACAAGGCTTCTAACTATCACTGTTCAAAGGGTTTGTAATAAAGGTGAATATATGGAGAATTCTCACTATGCTGGCAGATTCATACATAAAGCACTTACATATGAATGGCTAATCATAACAAGGAAGTGATACTTGCAATTCAACTTATCAATACAGAGATAGGATGACAGCTATCTGGTATTAGACAAAAAGAATAAACATGAATGAAATATCCAAGTACAAGTATAGAACAGAAAGAAGATGTAATCTGAACATGTAATGGAAAAAGAACTTGTATTAATTGACAATAACATGAGAAGCCTACGTACAAAAAGTTTCTAAGAGTCTCCAAAAGATTCATTTTCATTTGCCCGACATCTGTATTTCAAAAACATGTGTAAAACAGGGAAATTTTGAGATCCGAAAATTAGGGCTCATAGATGGATTCAATTCTTCCAATATGTGATACCTGTAGAAACAATGAGAGAGGTTATTGTTCTTTGACATGTTAGGCACAAAAACCTCCGAGAGTTTCTCAAAATGATCCTCCAGTCGCTCAGAATCATCATTTGAAAATGATGACTCAGACTAGTAAAAACGCCATATTTCTGAAAACGTAGTCTCATCTTGCAGGAAAATTTTGACTGCCTTCCCAAGATCCAAATGCAGATATGAAAGTACCATTGGAAAGCTTATGATGTCTAGTTTTCAATAAACTATTTGAGCGTGTAAAACGACCTCTCCATGGCTGAGAAAATTGATGTTTTCCAAGACTTGTTGACTGTTTCCAAGTTTCTGCGCTTTCGGTGGCTAAAATAGCCCCGAATTTTCGCGTTTTAGCTACCGAAAGCTCTGCTTTCGGTGGCTAATGAATAGTTGGAATGTCCACCTAAGCCATCGAAACCTGAGTTTTGACTTTTTTGAAGGAAAAACCAAATCAAATTTTTTTCAAACCTTATTACATACCTAAAGTTCTAAAAAATGAGCCTTAAAAAATTTAGAAATGTATTTTTCAATGACTTACTATCACCTAAAATAAACAAATTTGACTAATTTATTTAATTTATTTAAGGAGATAATAGGATGTTTACTTGAAGTTGGAATTCAAATGGTGGTAAAGATAAATATAGGTGTGTACATTAATAATTATAATTATTGTCATAAAGATAGATACTACATGTAGGAATATGTAAATGTGTCGAACTATGGAAAGGGAAAATGCACTTAAGTTATGTGATTATAAAAGTAAAGAAAATAGAAATTTACCTTTTCAAAGATATAGTTGTGCTTTAGTTAAGGAAAAAAAAAGTAAGTATATATATAGGAGGGTGATTAGATTTAAAAAGAGAGAAGTGTGTTTAGGGTTGTTATTATAAGTTTATTTTTCAATTACATAATTGTGCTTGTGCTTGAGAATCATATTTATATATTTTGTGCATATAAGAACATGATTTCATGTATTCACGCACGTAGAAGCATATTTACATATTATGAATATAGAAAAATAATTATATAATCCATGCATGTGAAACATAATTATATATTATGAGTATAGAAATATAATTATATGTTATGCATATAGGAATATGACTTTATATATGCATGCATATAGAGACAAAAATATATATTGTGTATAAATGAACCCACATATATAGTTATACATATAAGAAATTATTTATAGGTGTAGGTTGGGACGGCATAGCACTTAACCCTGGAATCTTAACCATGTTTTAAACTTGTGTAATCTATATGGTGTTGATATGTTGGGAAACTTATTTAGCGTAACTTATGCTTAGTAGGAGTAAACGTAGGAGCGAGACCTTGCATATTAATTAGTATGCTACCAAAACAAAAAAAAAGAATTGCCTCCTTTAGAAATGCATGAAAGAGACCTCTCAATCAATCTATATATATATATATATATTTCGGTGCAAATAAATAAATAGAAAACTTAGGGCTTTTCATTTTAAATATGTTCTTTTAACATGATATTCTGCACATAATTTGAAAATAAAAATAAAAAATACATTTTATCTAAGTTCAACTTGGTAGAATACCTGGATCCATAGATTACAGTAGGATTTATGTAGTAGATTTCGTAGATTCCCTTAGCAACCCAAAATGATGTGTCCACCTTTCCAACCAACTATTATCTTGCTGGCCCTAAGAAATCAACGGATTTCCCAGCCCCTGAGCCCACAGACCGATAATCTCAATAGAAGCCTTGTCCTTAGTTCAATAATAAAACTGTTCGGTCAATTATTCCCCTCCGCATTGGAGTTTTCTCCATCCTCCAATCCTCGAGTTCTCCCCCTCCTCAAAATATTTCACTTCACAATACCAATCCTCACAGTTCTCCCTCAAATCATCCCCCCCTTGACTACTTCGTTAAATATTCCCTTTATAGAAATTTTCCTCCTCCATTACTTCCTTGTCACTCCACCTCCCTAGCCTTCATGGTTTTGGAAATATTAATTATTAATGCAACACCATTTTCAAGATAAAATGATGATAATGTATTATTTAAATCATCCTTGTTTCTCTCGAGCGGTGAAATTATTGAAATCCTAATTAAGTAGGCTTCTTTTGATTTGACTTCCTTTTGTTTAATCAAAGCAAGAAATTATGAATTATATTTAAACTCCTGAGACAATTTTAAATAATATTAAAATCACTCTACCACTTAGTTAAGTGTTTTGAATAAATCATATATATTTGGTGTGACCTTTCAAAATGTGAAATGGAAAAAGCCTTAAATGCTTACCCACATCTCGACACTAAATGTTCTAACTTGTAATAAAGTCTAGTAATCATATCGTATAAAATAAAATATCATTTAAAAATTATTCCCTCATATCTCCCTTTATTTAATTCATTAATTTAACGTTCCTTCTTCAACTAACATGGAAACAAATCCAGATTACTCGATAAATTATTAAACAAATCTTTTAACTTACTTGGAATGATTCGGTCAATTACTTAACTCAATAATCCATTTAATAAATTATTGGATCCACTATGGTTTATAGAAAATAACAATTATCATTTTTATTATTAATTAAATAAAATAATAATTAATAGTAATAGTAATTAAATTAATGGTGAATAATAAATAACGATATTCATTTGTTTAATCGATAAGTGATCCAATATCAACGTAGTTCCTTTGTGTATTAATAAACGAAATACTCTCAATGGTTTAACTATACATGATCAATAATTAAATAATACACTCTTCCAATATTAATGTTTAACTGTTATACTTCATATTGATCACACCTTCACTTGAGTATACTTACAATTGACGACAGTTATTTTAATTGTTCGTTACAATGTTTACATACAAAGACTAATTAACTTATTTTAAACATTAGCAACTTGATCATCTATTACTTAAGTCGTTTACTAAATCCTTAACTAAGTTATTTATGACAACTTATAACAAATTGTTAAATCCTAATAAATATGTTGTAAACCGATATTATCGTGCATATACAAAATGTGCATGCGTGTCCAGCGTATGCACAGGCCGGACATGTACTAATACTAATAATCCTTTATACAACAAAACAAGTATACATATAACGTAATTTACTAAAACATCATTGGTTATTTTATCATTTAACCCTATAAGATTTCATCTCATTATTTGTATGTTTATGTTAGTTCAATCAATCAAGTATAAGGAAGGGTACCTACTACCACTAAATCGACATCAAGGAATACCCAACACTCAACAGTACTAACTAACATATCCTCGCATCCTAAACTGCGTCCACATCCTCCCTATCCTTCCTCTGCTAGTACAAAAGTGGATGCCAGCTATATTGACCTAACCACATATACCCTGAGAGTGATAGTGTTGGATAACTAGCGGACCTAGCCTCTCCTAGACACCTCTTAGCAGGCATCCAACCATTGTCATCACAAAAACTTAGGGAGCGTGTCTCAGCACGGCCCTCCCATGACCTCGAGTAACATAGTAACATAGGGTGGGAAATGCATCCATCCCTCTCAACATATTGGATCTATACCGGATCAAATCATACTCTGCTACTATCAAGATTATCAGACTGTGTCATCGTATCATCAATTTTGGTTGCTAAGGTTTACTACATGAACACGTTCTAATTATCCGATAAATCAGATCAAGTATCCGGCTATCCCATAGCCCTTGTGTCCTGTAGGTTAGTATTTCGCAAAATACATATTTATAGAAAGCATTTCTCATCGATCACCAATTGATCCATATTATCAACATCATTTTATTTCATGTAACAATTGTAGTTCATCACAAATGCACATGACATATAATAATTCAATCGACCACATCATAAGGTGGTATCCTCATACCGCATCATTTATTTCAGATTTCATTAATGAAATAAATTTAAACATACATTGTCATCATAAAGTAAAGGAATCTCATGATAACCACAACATAGTAACTGCATAACCATAATAACAACATAAACATAGTAGCAACATATAATCGGGTCTATCATGTTGTAAGTATAATTTACTCAGTCGATCTTAGTCCAATAGATAATAAGCAAATAAAGTGCAGTATGTCTAACTGATAAACATGTCTGGTCAAAATATGGGGTGTTACATTATGTGTGATTGATGTTGAGTCGATATGATCTGGAGCATCAAATACAATAAATTATCTTATTGTTATATTAATTATCTTCTTTTAAATTTCCAACTGGTGGGGGACAAACCATTAATTTAAAGAGATACCAAGCATGCTAGGGATATGATGACTTCTAAGTAGTTGCCAAATAAAAATTCAATAGAAAGATAGGACAAATGTGAGGATAAATCTATATTAATTAATTGAAAATAAAGAGATAAATAGATCTAAACGAGAATCTAACAACTTCCTAAAATTAGGATAAAAAGGAAAGACAAAAAAACAAAAATTGTGATTTTCCTAAGTAAGAGAAAAACAACCTAAATGAAAAATAACATGAGATTTTTCCTCAAGAAAAAGAATAAATATAGCAGAGGGTGGACATTACAGGAGGTAATGGTCCCTATCACACTGGAGGGTTCAGTTGTAGGTCCTTAAGCGCTTAGTTTTTCCATGATAAAGTATATGGCTGATCCAAGAAGGATGGTGGGAAGAAGGGGAATTTATTTACAGGATTCTACATAGAGCTGGTAAAAAAAACCTTGTGGCTACTCTACTGATAATAATCAAGATAGATAACATCACCCTGGTCTCTTTTCTCTAGTATGCTTGGTCCGGCTCGGAGGTGACATGTGGAATGAATAAGGAATTGTTTGAGGTCTAAGGTTGGGAGGAACGTGGAATTTTCCCATTCATTTGGAAGTTTAAAGGCTGATAAGTATTTTAAACTATTTTAATTCATCTTAATGACACTTTACAAATTGTATGGATATAGTTTATTTATTCTGATTGATTTTATACTTGATTAATCTATTTTACTTGCAGCTCCCAACATGCTTTGAATATCTATTATGAGTACTATCGAATTATCTTATCCATGTATGCATAATTGATCTGATTAATTGTTACAGTTTGAGAGGCTTCTTAATATTATCAAAGTAGATTTATGTTCAATAATTCCAGTGCTATGATTACTATTTATAGATCAAATTAGACTTCTAATGACTTAAGAACTAGTAATAAATGTTGATTAACCTTAGTTTACTTTCTTTAAGACTATATATATTTGTTATAATTTTGTGATGATTCATTAGTTGTATGTTTCTGCATTCCATAATTATATAATCATAGGTCAAAATAAAATTTATTTGATGATTATTGTTAACTGTAATTAAATGTTATATTAATTGTTAATATACTAGATCTAATGTAAGTTAATCATTTAAAATAATTAGATAGAAAAAAAATACAACAATTAAATTAATAAATAAAATATCGTTGGCCATCCCATGAAACAAGGTTGAGCCTCAAGGTGTCCACGTTAAGCTTGTTCTAGCATGCATAGTTTCCCACTGAGGGAGGCGCTCATGACCTTTAAAGTCAAAACTATAGATCATAGACTAATCCAATCATAGAGGTAAACAATGATAAGAGTTTAATACAACAACCATAAAGGTTATGGAAACTAAGTAAACATTGGTCACAATAGAACCAAGAACTCCACGAATAAAGGCCAACACCAAATGGCTTGAGGCCTAGGCTAAACAAACAATCGTATAAGAGGAGTAATAGTAATATACTTATGAAAATAATTATATTAACTTGGAGTTAAAACAATTACGAACAAAATTATGAAAAAGAGGTGGATCTGAATATTATAAACCTCATAGACCATTAGTGGTTACCCTTGGACAATAAATATAAGCCTGTCAAATAAATGGATAATATTAGGCTCAAGAACAACATGTTGATGAATGTTGAGATCAGTTTAATAATGTTATGTATGTAATTATATGTATATGTTAATATATGTCAAGACATGGATTTGTTCGTGCACTTAGAGCAAGGATTGTATTTAACATAATTGTTATTGGCTAAAGCACTGTATTAATTATTTTCTCATGGATTAAACTTCATATTTGAAAATTAATGACAATAAAATATATTTTTTTAAGGAATTTTGGTGAAATTACACGAAACACGACCTCTGAATCAGGAATATCAAGCTCCACAACCAACAGATTTGAGTCAGGTTGCACCATGACTCATCTAGTACTTCCTAGGTGCTCATTTCACACCAGAACTTGCACCATCATGCTTACCCTTTTCGTTCCCTATTTCAAAAAAACTCCCAAGTATATTGAACTCTTGTCTCTTTACGAAGGGAACTCAACCAGTAAAAAGAGCGTTCTGATTTGAACTACCCCACACACCCATATGACCAAATTCAATGTTCTATAAATGATACCCCATTCTTTCTAAATGAGTCATAAATCAACCCAAAGAAATGTTGAACGAACAATGTGTCATGGCCACGATAATAACTGACATAAAAATGATACTCCTTAATCAAATTGCATGACTAAAGAGAGTTATCCCTACCATCAATGCTCACTTGAGCATGTCTATACAAAACATATATGAATATAGACACCTGGTCAAAGTGATAGTACTCACTATGTATTTATGTTCGGGAAGAAAATGTGTAGTTCTCGGTAAATTCAACCATTCATAAGATTGTGCATGGCTCAAATAACTCACAAGAATGCTTGAATTTAGAAGCTTTCCATTTGGACCTGTGAGAATGTTTGGTGTATTTATAAATTTGATTTTGAAACTTCTCCATGAACTCTGGAATAAGAATTTTTTCCTCAAGCAAGTCAATCCTCTTATATGGCATAGCTGAAGAAGACGATGCATCCATGGTAACATACTCATATCTCTTCCATGTAATTGTGATACCTGGCAATCTAGAGTGTGTTGGATTGATGGAGAAATTCCTATGGAACAATTCCAAATTACCAAATTCAGGACATCTTCTCCCACCTACACATATTTCGTTGAAAAACACATCCTCAGGATTCCTTTACAATAATGTAGAAACAAAATATCGCATTGTGAGAGGAGCTAGTTCACCCTGCTAGTGCATTTTGCAAAATTCTATAAATGTTTCATAATAGAGTTGGAATTCAACATGGTATCAACAACAACCAGTGTCACGAATTGTGTTTGGCCTAATATACCATGGTTTCAATTTGTCAAACATGTTGATTGAGATCCCGACACTGGGATTGGTCTCTTGAAATTCCTAAAACTATGCAACTCCTTTGATCTTCATAACATGCTTACATTGCTCAACATAAATGTCTCTACATAAATGTTGTCTTTCTACGGTATAACATGAGAACGGATTTCCTAAAACTCTACCACCTTCTCTCTAATGCCTTCAAAAATCCTGCCTTGATAGGGTTTCCTGTTAATAAGAACCCAACAAGAAACTTCATTGTTTTCATCTATTTGAACCCTAAATTTAGTATATTTGTGCAAGGTTTTTCTTGAAACTTGGAGCAGTTTTGACATTGTTGCCACCATTCAACTTCTTGAAGTTGTTATTTCCATAACAACAGTTGTAATTGCTCGGTGAGCAACTCAGATGTGAGGTTTTCTTGATTTTCCAAATGAAGATAATGCCTTCGCCACATTTTCGGACATGGTGTCATGTGCCTTTTTACTTTTAGCATCTTTAAAACCCAAAAGGTTTGTAACATCTTTCAGTATTTTACATTTTAGCAATCCATGTAGGATTTTAGCTTGTGCGATGACTGAGTGTCAAGTTCAATATTCAACTTAATAATGTTACTGACATGTTCTCTAACTGTCTAAACATGGATCTTGTTCTTGAACTCTTCTCTTGCAACAACATCCATAAGGTATTATAAACAATTCCCACATCTTACAAACCCATTGCAAGTCTCAATTACTTTTGAAATCATGTGAGAGGGAAGAGGGTCATGTCACAACTAATCGAGATCTATCCCTGCATATAGTCCAGCTGAAATTTTGAAAGTTCAACTCTAATTAACATAATTCAACCTCACTTGTTTAAACAATCATAACATAATTCAAGGTTAATTGATTTACTTAATATATGTGCACATGTTTTCAATTTAAGATTGTGCAATAACATAAGGAAACTTTTAATCTAATAATTTATGAATGTAGACGATAATACAAAAATTCCTACTTTCTACATTTTAAAATAATAAAATTTAATAACCTACAATAGATTCTTCTTGATTATGTTAACTATGCTTTGAATGTTAATGTAAATTATATATTTTAAGTAAATTACATTCATTACATGTTAACTATGTCAAAATACAACTTGATAATGTTACTAAGATCCATGTATGATACCGTGTGAGAGGGAACGGGGTCTTGTGATAGCTGATCGAAATCTATCCCTACATCTACTCTAATTGAAATTTTGATAGTTCATCTCTGATAAATAGATTTCATATCCAAGAATCACTCATGGACTCCATTATCAAGCATGATTAGGTCATACAATCTCACTTGTTTAAACAATCATAACATTTTTTTTCAATGTGGTTCACAACCCCAAAGAGGAGTTGCTACGTCCATGGGAAGAATTCACAGGGGGGCCACCCGAAGGGGCCTCACCCTGCTAGCTCTAATTATGAATCCTAACCTGGTGGGGACATCAAGTGAGGCCCTTATATATCAATGCATTTCCACCCTAGGATTTTGACCACAAGACCTTCTGCTCAGAGCTCTCAACCACTTGAGCTAACCCATTGGACTTAATTTAAACAGTCATAATATAATTCAAGGTTAATTAATTTACTTAATACATGTGAACAAGTTTTCATTTTAAAATTGTGCAATAACATAAGGAGACTTTTAATCTAATCATGTATGAACATGTGGAAATACAAAAAATCATACTTTCTATTTTTTAAAATAATAAAATTTTGTAACTCAGATTATTCTTGATTATGTTAACTATGCTTTAAATTTCAATGTTATCTATTTTAAATAAATTAAATTTATGACATGTTAACTATGTCAAATTACGACTTGATGATGTCACTAGCATCCATGCTTGAAACTGTGTGAGAGAGAACGAAGTCCTGTTAACTATGTCAAATTACGACTTGATGATGTCACTAGCATCCATGCTTGCGCATCCACCAACCTACGAAATGCTACACCTTCCTATGAACTGGAGGGGGTATCTTCCCCTGAATCCTCCATGACGAACACAGTCTGACAAACACTCTGCGAAAATCAAATGGTCGCAGAGCTTGGTGGTTCTTAAAATTTAGATTATGAACCTTCATAGATTTATGTTCATGCATATTAAATCTATATACACGTCATTGTTTCTTGTTTTCCTAAATTATTTTAATTTCCATGTGCAAAATAAAATTTGCACTACCAAGATCTTTCATAGTATTAAATTTACCAAGATCTTTCATAGTATTAAATTTAAAAGACATGTAACCTTTGGGTTCCAATTAGCAACAAATTTATTTCAATGTTATTGGTTTCTAAGGGTTCTATTTGTTAAGTGGTCTGGAGTTCTAAAAGGATAGACCAAATAAGTTGGTTTGAGTAGACGTTAACCATAACCATTATCGTAATAAATATAATTCATTTTATAATTGTATCTATATTTAATTTTTTTATGATAATAGTTTTATTACTTCAAAAGACTATGAACGAAAACTAAGCATTGAGCTGCAGAGCATTAAATGTGGCTCAGTGTTTAGGGTCCATTGGATCTGTAGCTCAATGCTTAGGGTCCGTTGGATCTGAAGAATCTGCATTTAATGCTCTATAGCTCAATGCTTAGCTTTCGCCATAAGCAAGGACAATCATATTAATTAATAATATAGTTGACATAGTACAAACAACAAGAGCATTATTCATTGCTGACTTTAAATAACAATAAGGGAACCCATAATTGATATATGTCAATTATATTATTAATTTAGTCAATTCCTGCTAACTCATTCAATTAAGGTATGAATCTCATCATTCAATGCCATTAAAATTTCATTTTAGAGGAATATATTTTTCTAAAATTAAATGAATTTGAAGTACCATCATTGTTTGAGTATTCGGTACATTGAAGAAAAGTTTGTTCGAGTATTCGGTACATTGAAGAAAAGTTACTGTGCTCGCTATTCAGGAATTCGCTGCCCCCCAAGGAGCGATGGCCATAAGGCTCGCAGCAATGATCACAGTTCCATTCTCGACGGAAGTAAACTCTTCCCCCAGAAGGAGCTCTTTTGCGCAATACGAAGGCTTCAGAGGAACTGAACCCGCCACGCGTTTTTGTCATAAGCTGAGAGCTGGAACGTTACTCATACTTGCTATCTGTTATGCTCTGCAGGTTTGTGGGATATCAGTGCAGTGGATCTAATATTTTGGGTTTTGTCTGCAGGTAGGAGGAATGGCAAGAGAAGGACCACAATGGCGTCGGCTCCCAAACGAGAAAAGGATCCGAAAAAACGGATCGTTATAACGGGAATGGGGCTCGTCTCTGTATTTGGGAGCGACGTCGATTCGTTTTATGATAAGCTTCTGGAGGGACAGAGCGGTATTGGCTTCATAGATCGATTCGATGCCTCGACATATAGTGTTAGAATTGCCGGCCAAATACGTGGATTTTCTGCAAATGGGTACATCGATGGAAAGAATGACCGTCGGCTTGATGATTGCTGGAGATACTGTTTGGTCAGTGGAAAAATGGCTCTTGAAAATGCTGACCTCTGCAAGGAAAAGCTAGAGAAGGTATCTATGATTCTGGTTCATTTTATTTTTAGTGTTAATGCACGTGATATCCCTTCTCTCATTTGACATCACTTCTCTTCCTGCAACAACATTTTGATAGGACTCTAAACAATAGCAAAGAGTTTTTTAGGTTGGTACATATTTATTTAAATTCTAGTCTGAAGTTACAGAGTTTTACATTTAAATCATTTGGTGTAGAGAAATATTCATTTTTAAGTTTTATATTTCTATAATAATCTTATAACTAAACCAGTAACAACATAAATGCAAATGCCCTTCCTCTTCAAATTTGATCTTATAACTTTTTATTATTAAGCTTAATGAGGCTTGGGCTGTTCAGAAAGTGTAGGGTAAGGTTCAATTCCCCTACACTCTATCGCATGAAAAAAAAAAAAAAAAAAAAAACTTTTTACTAGAAAACACACATACATGTGATCCCATGTTCTGAATGATTATATATAATCCCATATTCAATGCCATGCATTCAAAGAGTTGATGATGGATTATAACATGTGGACTATTATATTTTATACAGGTAGACAAGAGCCGTATAGGGGTGCTGGTGGGATCAGGGATGGGTGGCCTTACAGCCCACTCTGATGCAATAACGGCTCTTTTGCAGAAGGGCTACAAGAGAATAACACCATTTTTCGTTCCTTATACCATTCCAAACATGGGATCTGCATTGTTGGCAATTGATACGGGATTTATGGGTCCAAACTACTCAATTTCGACAGCATGTGCAACAGCAAATTACTGCTTCTATGCAGCTGCAAACCATATTCGTAAAGGTGAAGCAGACATCATGCTTGCAGGTGGCACAGACGCTGGGATTGTGCCCGTAGGTATGGGTGGATTTATTTCCCTTAGGGCCCTTTCGCAGAGGAATGATGACCCACAGACAGCTTCGAGACCATGGGACAAAGATCGTGATGGCTTTGTCCTGGGTGAAGGTGCTGGCGTGCTGGTGAGCTTAAGCTGAACTCAACCACTGGATTTTTCTTTTATGTTACCGACGCAAAAGGTAGATCATAAGATGCACAAAACCAATCACAGCGAAGTTTCAGATGTAACGAACTGGTACCCTGATCATTGATGTCAAATTGACTGATCTGAATGATTTACTCTATTGGGATAGAGTTGTCAACAATGCACACAATTTCAAGGGACTCTTAGATGTATTACTTAGCCCATTTTATGAATAACTTGTCCATATATAGTGACTGATGTTAATATGGGTTTGAGTTGGAGATAAATCATATATGTAAATATTCAAAGATCATTTCAGACTGGGAACAATTCACACCAGAAGGACATGGGCATTATTTTAAGAAATAGTTTTGGCTTTTTTCCAAACCAGGTTATGGAAAGTCTTGAGCATGCAATGAAGCGAGGAGCTCCTATAATAGCCGAGTACCTTGGTGGGGCAGTCACCTCTGATGCTTATCACATAACAGATCCACGTTGTGATGGGCTTGGAGTTTCAATGTGCATTCGGAAATGTTTGGAAGATGCAGGAGTTTCACCGGAGGAGGTAAGTGCTTTTGATGTTTTACTGAAGGTCTACCGCTGGTGTTGATTTACTTAGCACTTTCCAATATTTTATTGAAACTTTGGTAGCTGAAGGTATTCTAATGACTCATACTCAATATCCGCAATAACAATACAGGTCAACTATATCAATGCTCATGCAACATCAACCCGGGCAGGAGATCTAGCTGAGGTTAATGCTATCAAGAAGGTTTTCAAGGATACTTCGTTCATCAAAATGAATGGAACCAAGGTGCATAATGCATTAGAGATCGGATCCTTGGATTGGTTGATATGTTTTATTTTTAACCTGTGTATATCATGTGTTGTTAGTTGTATTGAATGCGTATTAAGAATGAAATAATGTTGCCTCCAAGAGTCTAACCTGAATCTTACAAAACTGTGCAACCTCCATGTATTTTGAAGTCACCTAATTGATTTTCAACAAGGGCATTATATTCCTACACAAAGGGCATTATATTCCTACACAAATGCATGCAGCCTTTTGTTAATTCACCGTTCTGTGCAATTCGTTCCATTGCAAATTCACCGTATCTGTTTTTCACATTACATATGGGTTACTTTCCAGTCTATGATTGGGCATGCTCTTGGTGCTGCCGGTGCACTGGAAGCAATAGCAACCATAAAGGCTATCACTACCGGGTGGCTCCACCCCACAATCAATCAATTTGTAAGTTGCTTTTTTACATGGCAATGTTTTGCTAATAACTAGATAACAATGACCCCCTCTTTGTTTCTTTTGGTGCACCAATATCATTTTAATGACTATGGTTGCTGTTTTCAGTTTTTCTTTCTGGTGAGTATGGAAACTGAAGTAATTCAATTTGCATGTTGATACTCTTTGCAGAATACAGAGACTGAAGTTACAATTGATACAGTGCCAAATGTGAAGAAGCAGCATGAAGTGCATATTGGTAAGATAACTTGATTATAATTTAGAATAGAGTGTAAACTTGTCTGGAGAACGTTCAAGTGGACATGCTGGCATACACAATATGCAACTATATGACTAACATGCGATTTGCCACACTGATCCGTATGTTGTATGAAGCTTCCCAATTATTGTAGTTTCCTTTCAAAAGGTGAGTGAGTGAAAATTCTTTCAAAGATTGTGACTGATTGTTTGCATTGTCAATGGTAGGTATCTCCAACTCTTTTGGATTTGGTGGACACAACTCAGTGATAACTTTTGCTCCGTTCAATCCTTAAAACAGACTATCTATGGCATAATTCAAATCGTTGGTTTTTCCATTGTGTTGCCATGAATCGGTGTGGTGCAAAAATCTTTGGGCATGCTCACTTTGGTTCCAGGAATCAGAGCTGCTTTCAGTAATGTCGTTTTATCCTAGATTAATCAGTCGCAGAAGAAATGCTTTGGATTTTTCAGTACTTTCTTAAGGATTGCCTTTGCAGACTATTGTTTGAATCGCATTTCTCAATGCATTGGGCAAAATCATTTAAGTCCAGATTCAACATCATTGTAATGGAAATAAGCAGAAGTTAGAATCAAAATTTCAATTTGCTTCTAAGTTAGTTATGTTATTGGAGGTTACAAAATTAGGTTTCCATAATGTTGATTTTGCATAGAGAGTAGCTAGGTACTTAGAATCCTAACTTAATGTATTTTAACAATAAAAAAATAAAAATAAATAAACATGTCTCCTAGAAAAAATTTACATATGTTTTAATGAAATTAAATATATACGTTTTAATGAAATTAATTGAATCATTTTAAATCTTAAATGTTTTATACATAAGAAAAAAATTACACCTCATGAAATTGGATTCTCTAGGTCCTTAATAGATCTCGGTTTAAGATGGATCTATGTTGGTCCTTATCTGATATGGTTTTGAACATGTTTGTTGATCAAGCGCAAAAGTGGAAAAAAGGTTTACATGGGGAAATGGATCTCTCTTGATACTTAATAAATCCACGGTTTATACGGAAATATGTTGATACAATCTCAACTATAGTATTTGTATTAGATCCATACATGCATTATATTAAGATTCCATATTCTTCATATGAAAGAACATGTCATCCATCTCAATCCTCCAAAGAATAATGAACACATGTGAATATAAAGGACCATATCCCTTGAACATAAGCTAGATGCCAAACTCCATCATCATCCAAGGCAACGTCATGGGTCATGGGCCAAAGTCAATGGACACCACATCATCACATGTTTGCATGGGTAATCACATCTCTATGCAAAATTAAATGATAGTTATCAAAGTCACAAAGATAGAGATCTACATTGTAAGTCAACTCATCCATCCTAGAATACCAAGCTCATGGTATAGGTAACAACCTATGCAAGGCCATCAACAACTTGTCAATGTGACAATCTCTCTCATGTGCCTCAAATCCTTTGGCAATTGAAACAACTTGAACTAGGTCAACTCTCTCATCTCAAGAGAATCCTAGAGCAAGAGTAACATCATGGGAAACTCCCTCTATATGAGAGAATCCAAGGGCAACTCCCTTTGTATGAGAGAATCCATCAACCTATCATTGTACTCTACAATGCTCCCATCAAGTGCATACATGGAATCAATCTCAACACTATCATCCATATGGTACCATACCTCTCCTTCAATGAACAAATAGAAGTCTTGTGAAGGGAAGAAACCAATGGGACATGACTAGCATATCTCCTAGGAGGTATACTCACCCTTAGTGAAAATCTAGGTGCTCTTACATGCTCTCTAACCTCTTGAAAACTACAAGATTCATACAACCTTTCACTAGAATGAACTACAAATGAACACAAACCCATTGGATCAACAATTAACCTATAAAGGTCACCCTCTCTCACCCCTATGGCCAAAGTCTTTGGACTAACTAGACCACAATCATTGATGGTGCATTGTTGTCCCCTTAGAAGAAACTCTCCACTTTACATCTATCATAGTAGAAACTAATAGGAGATTCTTTTAACTCCCTAATTGTACAATCATTCTTTTAAGAGTCATGGGGGAGCTGTGAAAGTGAGTGTTTTTTAAGTAAAAGTAAGTGCAGTGAAGTCGTGGGATTGATCCAAAACATTCAATTACCTCACATCTAAGAGCCAGGGGTAGATCAACTGTGGAAGGTCAAGAGACATGAGTGTTTTTTAAGTAAAAGTAAGTGCAGTGAAGTCGTGGGATTGATCCAAAACATTCAATTACCTCACATCTAAGAGCCAGGGGTAGATGAACTGTGGAAGGTCAAGAGACATGAGTTGTTATTCTAAGTTATTAGAGAGCTCTTGATGTAGAACTTCCAGAGTGAAAGCTTTCTTCTATGAACCTCCTCATTTGTTCTTTGTTGATGAGGACCCTCGTATTCCAAAGAGTATGAGAATAAATGTTCAGAGACAAGGTGATCTTAGGTTTGTATGCTACAATTTCATCCTCATCGTCACTCCTAGCACCTCATAGGAATCGGCATAGATATTCTCAAAAAAAAATTATGAGTGGTACATTTATGAGTAATATAACATGGGCAGTCTAGGCAGCAGGCGATTGAATACATGACAAATTCCACTGACAGGGTCTTCTATATCTCTTTGAATTGGTGGTGAAGTGTAATCTCTATTGAAGGTTGCGTTGGATTGATTCACTCTGCTTGATGTTGGTGCGTTGGACTGGCACGGCCTCATCCAGGATGCAGACATACACTGCGTGGAGACTATCATCATGTGTGGAGCTGGAGAACGTGGAGCTGCATTGTGAAGTGCAATCTCTCTCTTGGTGACAGTGGAGACTACCCACCTATGTGTGGAGCCAACCTCTGTGTATCATTAGTTGATGCATATTGTTTGGTGAAGCTACGTATCATTGGTTGCTGCGTATCATTGGTTGCTGCATATCATTTGGTGAGACTTGATATTGTTGCTGTGTGACCTGAGTGTGGAGGGAGCTACAAAAAGTCGTTGATGTGTGAAGTAATTATTGCTCGAAGAAGACAAAGAATTGAGGAAGTAATTATTTCCTCAATACGTTAATTGAGTGACACATACACATTCTATTGGGCATTCTAACGAACTCACATTGCTACATGGAAGCCTGTCAAATGGAGCTGCATGGTTGCATAGACGTGGAAAAAGGCGCAGAATCGGTAAAGCAAGCTATTCCACGTAGCAATAGAAGGAGATAATGTGTTTCTTTTGTTATTACATAGTTCTACCCATTACGTGAGGAAAATTTAGTAGAAGAGTCTAGCTTATGCTAGTCTTTGATTCAGAGAGCACTTTCAGCCATTATTACATAGTTCTACCCATTACGTGAGGAAAATTTAGTAGAAGAGTCTAGCTTATGTTAGTCTTTGATTCAGAGCGCACTTTTAGCCATTTATAGCTTCGTATTTCATGGAGCTCGACAAGCAAGACCAGTTGCCTTCAAACCAAGCTCAGGATGAAGTAATGAGCAATTATGCTCATTTTTAAATCAATCTTAAATCATGTTTTGTAAGTATGTTTTGTTGCTGTAGGATTTACTCAACTAAATGTGATAAATCAAGATATGTAAGAATAAGAGGCATAATATATTGGCCTTAGCATGCTGCAAATTTTGAGCAGAACCTGAAGACATTTATTGCTTAACTTTCAGTGATTTGTAGCTCTATATTTCATCTTTTCCCTTGGACTCACATACATCCCTTAGGATTAAGCTGAATGTTGGAAACATAATCCTTTGGGTTATGGAATATTATTTTTACTATTCACAATATTGATGAGAAAATAATGTGAAGAGTCATAGGTGAATAGGTAGAGTCATGAAGAAGTCTAATAGACACCTTGGAATTTGGAAACCAAAGATCATTCTCATTGTATTTATATTTGTCTCATCTTAATGATAATTATGCTATTCACACCTAATATTTTGTCTTTTTTTGTTTGTGACTATTTTCCCTATTGGTATTTAATAGGCTTCAAGTAATAGGCCATTGCATATAAAGGTCTGAAATTGTTCTTTCATCTTTCGTCAACAATTTTTCAAATAGGAAGATGCTTTTGTCTTTTCCCTATGTATTTTTTCATTTATTGGACCTATTTTCCCTAATCCATTGTTAGAATATGTAATGATGGCTTGTGTGTTATTGTTGGTAAAATATCATTAAAAGGCACAAATAACTATAATATTATAAAATAGAGTTATCCCACTTGCATCATGTAATAAATCTTGTATTACCATTCTTTATATAAGAAAGGTGGAAAACTATTTATCACATGTGTTATGAGATTTAAGTGCTCTATACCTCTAGCTATATAATAGAGGTAAAGGAGATCATTTTGGGTCTGTTGGATAAACATCATTGTAACATGATGTGAAGATGGAGAGTGATATGATGCTTATGTGAGGATGTCATGTATTGTAAGATGGATATTTCTAAAGAATAAAGAAGACTACCTTCTTGTGGATGTTTCCACATTTGAGGTTTTACAACCTATATCTAGTGTATTATTCTATTGTCTCTTGTCTCTTGATCTTACATGATTATTTGTTGTTTATATAGATAGAAGGCTAGACTATTAGATTCTTGTTTTGTATGTTAGCAAATGTATTGTTGTATGTTTATGCATATTCTCAATATTCTAACATCCATGGCATCATAAACAAAACCTATGGCATGTTTATCGCTATCCGTCACCCACAACACTTTAACAAGGGGCTCTATGAATTTGCCATCTCTTCTACTTTTTTCAAAAATATATTTGACTAAAATTTGTTCACAATTTGTTTCCTTCAATCTTGTGGCTCCAATGAAAGGTACTCCAATCAACACAAATAAACATCTTCTACAATCTCCTATTCTCATTAATGAGAAATTTCAACGTAAAAATGTTTGTTTCAAATGATGTTATAGTTGGTATATAAAGCTCCCTAATCTCGTTGTTTTTCCTCATAACATTCAGACCCATGTGTGGTTGTATTTGTATTTAGTTATGATTTTTCATGATCCACAAGACTCTAGATTTGTCTATCCTCAAGCATAAGGTCCAAATAGTGTGCAATAGATGAAGTCTAGGAAATGGTGAAATGTTTGTCCAACTGCAATTTACCCAAAACAACATAGTCATAGGCATTGGCAATGATAATTTGGACAAAATTATCTTGCCCCACCTCCATAATCACTTCATCCAAAATAAAAATAATAGGCATGCATTGTTCACATGATTCAATGTATCCATTAATTTAAGCAACATACTTCCTCGTGAGCAAGAAATGAGGAAATTAATGATAATGTTGGACATTCCATCATTCCATCCATTAGACATGTTGGAAGAAACTATTTTACTACATGGCTCCTTAAATTTTGTGAGGTATTACCTATTATTTGAACCTCTTTTCGTAAAAGTGCCCCCTTAATATCATGAAAAAAGGGCCTTTGAATCCCAAGCAACATGAATCCATAGAATTTGTCATATGATGATAATAAGGGGAATTGGTAGAATTCAAAGTTATGTCCACATCATATCGACATCTATTTATACATTCCCATGTAATGCCATTTTCTTGTGTGTTCCATTTTCTATCATTGGTGCACTTAGAACAAGGGATTGTGTGGGGTACAAAGAATGAGTCTACCCTTTTCCTCTTGAGATTGGGTGTTATGATATGACCCTAGGGGGGTCATATATGGGGTTAAATGTATATAATATGACCCAAGGGGGGCATATATGGGGCTAAATGCATATGTAATAGGGTTAGCCTAATAAAGGGGCCTCATGTGTAATGAGTGGATATGTATATATAAGGGTAATGTAGTCATTGTTGAGAGACATGTGAAATGATTATTTGAATGTCTTGGGGTAATTGGAGAAGGCTCTCCTATTCTTTGAGTTATTGTGTAACTTATTTTTCTTATATATATTGGAGTTGTGCTCCATGTTTATAATTATGTACATAGTGTGTACTCTTGTTATCTTATTCTATTTTAAGGATTTGGTTCATAACAGGGTATGGCATAATTAAGCTATTATCTTGGAGGGAACATTGGGATTGTAAAGGGAACCCTAGTGGAATTAACATAGGAGCATTCAAAACTAGAGTTTTCAATATCATGTACACTTCCACTTCTCCCTATCTCTTGTTCCATTTGTTTGTTCTCTACTTTGTTTTCTTTATAGCATTCAATAGAAGCTTGCATCTAGACTCTTAACTCAAGGGAGGATTTTAATTTAAAGGTTTAATATTCATTGTTATATGTGCAAAGTGTTGTTTCAACCTATGCATATCCCCCAAACTATTTATTTGTGACAATGGTTGCATACCATTCCCCCTAGTCACTTGGCAAGGGTTTCATGCAAGGTCCCTTTTCTTTTTTAGAACCATGGAAATTTAACGACCAGAGAATTATAAAATTAAATTAAAAATGCATATAAAACCCTACCCTTCCTTCATTTCTAGAAAACATATCAACAAATTTACTCTAAAGAAAATGAGGGTTACAACAATATTTGTACCTACTGAATCTATACTCCTAATCAACTCAACAACAATTCTGAATCAACTTCCTGAAGCAACACTAAGAACATAACTAAATCAACACTTTGAATCAGCAAAATAACTACTCTAAAATCCTAATGTGCACTTCAATCAACTCTCCAAATCAACCCCAAGAAGGTCTCTAAATCACCATAATTTTTTAATTAGTGGAAGAAGCACTCTAAACTAGCACAAGAATAGTGTCAAATGAACACACTTTACTGCAAACATCAAAATCTTCACAAGCTCACAAACAAATAATGAGAAAGGTGTGAGGGAAATAGAGTGGGAGGGATCATTAATATATACAAATTAAGTTGTTTTTTTCCTACAACCGTACATTGGTATGGTACAAAACAGTTTGATTTGGACAACTTGACCACCAATAATTTGCATGTTGATATGGTAAGGAACTATTCAATTTAGATGGTTTGACCACGTTTTGTATGTAACTAGTTAAATCTAGTTTGGGTGACCTATTTAGACCTAAAACTTGACTTAACTAGAATGTTTGGTTCTAGTGTTGATAACCTTTTCTTTGGCGCTTCGTGAAATGGTCAACCCTTCACCAAAATGTAAGGTTTTCCTTCTATAGCCCATTTCATATCATTAGAACCATTAGAATAACCATTTTTAACTATAAAAAACCACCAGAACATAAATTCATTACTAAATTCCTTTAACAATGATCAATCAACTAGTTGACCAATGCACTTGTGTTTGGACCATAGATCATTAAATCTAGAAAGTAAAGTGTTTTCCTTGTAGTGTTTAAAATTTTCTCAAATTACCTTTGAAGAAACTTGGTGCAATATCAAATTTTTTATGAGAAATATGTTGTTAGATATGGTTGCACCGAGAGTACTGAGGTGCTTACAACCAAAATTATGATAAAAAAAACCTATGGCATGTTTATCATAAACGCTAATAGTGATAAGCATGCCATAGCACATGTCACATTTGTCACGTTACGTAACATAACATTTCCATGTCAACTCATAACTTATCAAAAATAAAAAATAAAAATAAAAGTAATTAAAAAATTCATGTCCACTCATAAAATAAAACCAACATATATCCATCTTAAACCCGCATCTATTAAGCACTGAGACGGATCCAATTTCTTGAGGTGTAAACATTTTCTCAATTAGACTCTCTCAATGCGGCTAAGTGATCATTTGACAACTTCTTTTTAGGAAAAGTATAAGGCAACAACTAAAGCCTCTGAATATCTTAGTACTTCAAGGGAAATTTGGTACTAGGGCTTTCAAGTGTCTTGCAAACAATGTCCATAATTGGAATCATGAAAAAAGGAGTGTGATTTGAATCTTTAATCTTTAAGATGACAACGCTGTTAGATCTTGAAGGAATTGTTAGTGTGCTCTTGATCTCAAGTGTGCTAGATGCTTATTCCCTACTTATGATATCTTCAAAGGACACAAATTCCTTTGAGGCAACTAAATCGACTTTAAGAAGAATGTTGAGAATGCCCTGGGTAAGTGACAAGCAAGATGTTCACTATGAAGAGTCATGACTCTTATGCTTAGAAATAGAAGCACCATATGGGATTAAGGAAGGATTCAAAATAGTCTTTGTTGGGGAAGGGTAAGGCCTTCAGTTCTTGTTGAGCATCCCAAGTTTCATGCATTAATGATTAACATTCTAAATTTGTATTTCTAATTTATATTTATATTTATTTAATAGGCATAGTAGCTCTACTTTCTTGAACCTTAATACAAACCTTGAATCACCATTTAATAATTATCAACAAGGATAAACAAATACTAGCAAATGAAATGGGAATAACAGCTCCACTTGAATTGTAATAATGCGGATAAATCTATTTCAAACTCAAAATTTTAAAGAAGCTCAAAAAGCACTTCATTATTACAAAATGTATATTGAAGAAATATATATAGATCATCACAAAATTAATAGATCATGTAATGTTGGTTATTGAGTCTATTGCGGCTCCATGTATTCAAGCAAGCCAATCTTTGATATTAACGTAAAAACGTTTTTTTTCCTCAATAAACCATAAGAAATGGAAGCAAAGACTTGTGATATGGCCTAAACCCTTAACTTGTTTATTCATGATGTTTATGTTAGCAATGATTCCTTGAAACATGATTTGAGGGACTACATGGCATAATAAAGGTTCCTTCAACTTAGATCCAAGTTTTAATGGGTATCTATTCATACAAATTTTTCTGAGTTTGCACTAGCCCCATGACTTTGTATAACAAATTACCATTCAAATGGGGTAGACTAGCCTAGAGGGCAACTTAACACTCCATAACCTTACCAATAATCAAAAGTCCATTGGCTCAATTGATGATGTTTTTCATGTGTTCTTTTAAAGAAACAAGCAAGACAATTGTATGTTGTGTCAACACGCATGTGCGCGCGTGCACACACACACAGTTATCTTTAATAGATAAAAGAAGACTATGATTTGTAAACCTAAATTGATTTCTTTATAAGTAATGAAGTGCATTCTCAATTTTATCGTATGACAAACAAAGTATTACATAAATATTACAAGGATGACTAGATGTAAGGTTATAAGAACTTTAAAATGGCTCTTATAATGGAACTTGATGTTAAAGAGTAATATATATTTGCACATCTTCACCCTCACCCTCACCCTTTTGGGGTCTAAGGTATGCATTGTGAAGGATAATGAAAAAAAATCAATTTTGTCTTCTTCTTTTTCTAGAAGATCATGTAAAATAAATTTAATATGATAGGGAGCATAAATAGGTATTGATGGCATAAATCAAAGCACATATTAAGTAGTAAATCAATTGTTAAGATATTATCTTTAATTGAATTATGTTTTTTTCATTCATAATTGTAATCAATTTGTTGTGTGGATCAATGGATGTATACTTACTAGAAAAAAAAAATTATCAAATTCTAGTCAATAAAAAATTAATTTAGTTTTTGACAAATAAGCATTTTATTTGTTTCCAAAAGGTTATAAACCTCATTGATCTAATGACAAATACAAGGTCTTGATCTATTGCAAGTTGGTCTTTCATGCGAATTATTGATAAGGCATTATCATCGGTTGCAAATAATTGACAAGGATTGCTTCATGAATTCCTCTGAGTGACTTTGAGCAATTGATAAGTATTTTATCCCTAAGATAGTGTAGAAATGATTTAGGGCACTCACACACACATGGGGGGTAAAGTTTTGCATTTGTTGTGGAGTATAACGAAAAAATTTCACTTTTTTCTTCTTTAATTTTTCTAAAAGATAGTGAAGAATAAGCTTAGTATGAAAGTAGTATTATAGGTATTAATGGCCCCAAATCAAAGTAGATATCAAGTAATAAACCAATTGCTGAAAATGTCACCTTTAATTAAATTATGTTTTTCTTTCATATAATTGAAATCAATATGTTGTTATTATGGACCAATAGATGTATCCATTTTACTAGAACAAGAATAGTTTTTAGTTTTATCGGTGTCTAATAAATTTTAAAAAATAATTTCTATTTTCAACAATTGACAATTATTTAATCCTCATCATTTAGACTAGACACCATTTAGGAGTTGTAAATTATTGTAGTATTGTACTAGCTAAAACCCTTATAAACATAGGCTTGATATTCACTAGCAAGCATCAACCCCCTTGGAGTTGTGATCACATTAACATTCAATGTGTTATGGTATCCATTTACTGAGAGAGTAGCACTTGCTTCCAAACAATGGATTGATAGAAACACAATAGCTAGATGTGTGTCTATTTAGATATTTTCTTGTAGAATATGGTTGGAACTCGTCATCCTAGTTTCAAGCTCTGTGTTGGATCTCGTGATGACTTTTGGTAGCATTTTTATTATGGAAATGTGTAAAGGAATGTAAGCTTGTCATGCAAGGACTTTGGTATTTTTAATTATGAATGTCTATTCGCACCAAAAGACCAAATCGGGATCTTCACAACGGCATGTCTCTTTGTAAAATGGCCAATTCAATTTGCAGCATCTCATTGCTCTTGATGAAATTGGTTTTTTGAGTTATGGGATAGTTCAAAGACGTCTTTTTTTATTTTTTTTAAGTGGGTGTTTTTCATGGGAGAATTTTTCTCTCTTTTTAGAAGTTTGTCATTTATTAATCCAATTGATTAGCCTATCCCAGCTTGATTATAGGATTCACCTATCGACTAATAAAAAAGGCAACACTAAATGGACACAATGGCTAGATTTGTTTGTTGCATCAATGCTTATGGATCATGTTATGTATGGAATTCACCTACCA
Organism: Larix kaempferi; assembly: GCA_027924585.1. Lineage (NCBI taxonomy): Eukaryota > Viridiplantae > Streptophyta > Pinopsida > Pinales > Pinaceae > Larix > Larix kaempferi. Next base: position 12,902,303 of record BSBM01000017.1, on the reverse strand, counting down.
TATGTCCTTATATCAAACATGAATCACACCCTTAGGAGGTACACTCACTAGAAAATCCTTTCAATGAGTATCAAACTAAGTTATACGGCATGCATTCTTATTCCTACATACACATTACATCTATTATCAACATTTGGAAAAAAAACATTGCCTCATTTGGCATGATGGCTTTCATCCCCATCTCTTAACCTGCAAACAAGAGTAAAGTGAACCTCACAATGTTATATTTGGGTTTGAGACATTGGCAATAAATATGACAAAGGAATGTGACCAACAACCAAAAAATACCAAGAAAAAGAACAATTGATCTATGTTAAAGTCCTAGTCTTTACTAGAGGGTCTTGTCTTTAGATAATTGTGATAGTTTTTTCTACCAAAAGCTAGGTAAAATTATTTGTTTTCTACAATAAAAACAATAAGACTAAACATGGAAAACCAAGGTTTTTATAATGCTAAAAGAGAACTTCCCATTGTCTATTTGCAAATACATCCTATGAAGCAAGTACATTAGAAATATGGAGGCCAAATAGCTAGAACATGTGAAGTCTAAAAGATTATCACTCATATGCATAAACACAAAATTTACAAGTCATGAACTAATATAACAAGAAACAAAAATAAACTAAAATATGTAAAGGAGTCATAATCCAAGCTAGTGAGCATATGTCACCATGTACTTCATGTGGCCAAATACCATAGTTGATTGTAGCCCCAATATAGCTCCCTGTTAGTTTTTTGTACCTAGGGAAGTGTTCCCCTAGTGACTTTTGCCTAAGTCACTTAGAAAGGGGGGAAAGTGACCCTCACATTAAACGACTTGAGAAAAGCATTTAATGAGACTTTATAAACTTAAAGTCATTTTTTTGATAAATTTAAGTGGGTGAAGGAAATTAATAATTTATGAGAAGTCAATGAAGCATTTAATTTCCACCGTTGATCTAATTCAATCTCATCCATTGGATTTAGAAAACCCTAGGGTTTGAACAAAAAGGTGAAGGGAGGCAAATGAAACTCACTTTTTGTGATGAGAGTGAAGTGAAGAGAAAGAGAAGAGAGAGCAGCACAATTTCCAAGGAGAGTTTTTCCAGCACAGAAATCGAGGAAGTTTCCAGCGATTAATATAGGCACATTTCCCAAGGCAGTTGTACAGTACGTATTCTGGGCACATTTCCCAAGACAGTTGCATGCATTTCAAGGTTCATACAGGCAGCATTTATTGTTGTCTGCACAGCATGCATTTCGAGGTGTCTTGGCTAGGTATTTGGCACAGTTTCCAAGACAAATTTGTTGTACACATATCGAGGAGATAGGCACAGATTTCTAGAGTCCGTACAGTCTGTATGGACTGTACCTTTCTGTACAGTTTTCGAGGCAGTCTACTACATGGATTTCGAGAAGATTGGCATAGTTTTCAAGGTGTTGTTTTGGCACAAAAATCGAGACAGAATTGTGGCACAGAAATCAAGACAGTTGGTTCAGTTTTGAGCTGCAATTTGGCACAGAAATCAAGGCAGATTTCTGAGTGACTTTGGGTGGTTGAGATAAGTACATCTTTGACTGATAAAAATTATTGTACTGATATATTGCCGAAAAAATAATAAACTCTCTCTCTCTTTGACTGGTTTTCCCTGTGGGATTTTTCCAAGGCTATTGGCCGAAAATTCTGAGTCTGAATTTTTAATGGTGTGCATGTTAAATTATATTTTTGCCTGTTAAAGTGATTTTTCAGCGTGTTTAATTGTCTGAGAATTTTCATAAGTAATTTCTAGCCCATGCAAAACCGGCTGGGGATGAAAACCACTAAAATGTTGACATAAACCAGCAAGCTGAAAACTCGGAAAAATTTACATGGTATCAAAGCTTGGGGGCAAAAAACAGTAATATTTTGCAAACACACAGAAATTTCCAGAACTCAGTAATTTTCTTCTGTTAGTGAACAACACTTTGTTGGGTTGAAGTAGAGATGGATACGGGACTTAGGTTGGAAGATAGGTTGGATGGGACAGGGAACTTTGTGCCATGGAAGGCTAGGATTTTGTTGGTTTTAGAGGAAAATGAGATGTGGGAGGAAGCGGTTAGAAATACTACAGCAAACTCCGTTCAGATTCCCGTTGCTACAGATGCAGCAGCATTGCTACAGATGCAGCAGCATTATCACCCTTCAACAAGAAGGATTGTAAGGCTAGAAGAATAATCCTTGATACAGTTAAAGATCATATCATCCCTCACATTTCAGGCAAAGCTAGGGCACATTTGATGTGGACTGCTTTGACCAGTTTGTATGAGAGTATCAATGAGAACCGGAAGATGGTTCTCAAGGAGAAACTCAAGAGTATAAAGATGAATGGAGGTGAGGGAGTGGCAGCTTACCTTACCAGGATATCTGCAATTAGAGATGAGCTAGCAGCAGTTGGGGAGGTGGTCACTGCTACTGAGCTTGTGCGTACAGCAGTGAATGGGACTTCAAAGCCCTGGGATGCATTTGTGCAGGCTATAGTGGGCAGAGAGAACCTACCTTCTTGGGAGAGACTTTGGGATGACTTTGTGCAGGAGGAGACCAGGAGAGGTCTCGTACAGGGCAGTTCGTCACAGGGTGGGGTAGATGAGGAGAACATGGCTTTGACAGCAAAGGGGAAGAAGAAGAAGGGTCCCAAGAAGGGTGGGGCCAAGCAGCAGCAGCAGCAGCAAGGTGGGCAGAAGAAGGACTTGAGTAAAATCAAGTGTTATGGTTGTCAGACATTTGGGCACTATGCTTCACAGTGTCCAAACAAGAAGAAGAAGAAGAAGGAACAGCAAACTGTAGCTTCAGCGGAGGTTGATGACTTTGGAGACAGATTTCAGAGGGAGTTTTCCCTGTGTGCTGGACAGATTGAGAGAGAGAGAGCCTCTTTAGTTACCAGCACTTATGTGGATATGGAGAGGGAGTATTCCTTACTGACGGGGCATCAGATGAGTGCATCCACCACAGGCACTTGGTATATTGACAGCGGAGCCTCGTGCCACATGACATGAGCTCGAGAGATGTTCTCTGAGCTATCACAGACAGGTAGAGATGTGGAGGTTGTACTAGGCGACGACACCATTGTTGGAGCAGTTGGTCGGGAGACCATTACATTTCAGAGGGAGTCTATGAGTCCCATGACTATGAGGGATGTGTTATATGTCCCTAGGCTGAAGAAGAACCTTGTATCAATTTCCACCATTGAGGACAGGGGTCTTGGGGTATGTTTCTCAAATGGGAGAGTACAGGTATTCCCCGGGACTACAGGAGTATCTACCTCCATGGACATTGGGGTTAGATGTGGAAAGTTGTACAAGATCTTGTTTCAGCCGCAGCACGCTCTAGCACACAGCAGCAGCAGTGAACTATGTGAGCTATGGCATCGAAGGATGGCCCACTTACATCACCCAGCTCTGAGATTGTTGAGGAGCATGGTTACAGGTTTACCCGAGTTAAGCACTGAGCAGAGTGATGTGTGCAAGGGGTGTGCTTTGGGAAAGTACACCAAGACTTCTTTTCCAAGCAGTGACACCATAGCAGCAGGAGTGCTTGACTTGATCCATTCTGATATTTGTGGTCCTATGTCATCAGTCTCTTTGACTGGTTTTGAGTACTATATCATTTTCATTGATGACTACTCCAGGAAGACCTGGATCTACTTCTTGAGGAGCAAGAAGTCACCCTTAGTATTGAGTGTCTTCCAAGGGTTCAAAGCCCTTGTTGAGAAGCAGACAGGGAGGAAGATTTGGATGTTGAGATCGGACAATGGGGGTGAGTATACCTCCAAGGAGTTCGATGCTTTTTGCAAACAGGAGGGTATACAGAGACAGCGAATAGTTCCCTACACTCCTACGCATAATGGAGTAGCAGAGAGGAAGAACAGGCCGATTATGGGAGCAGCGAGAGCGATGCTCCATGATCAGGGGTTACCGTTCTTTCTATGGGCAGAGGCATGTAGCACTGTAGTTTATCTGCAGAACAGGAGTCCCCACCGTGCTTTGGGGAGGAAGACTCCTGAGGAGATGTAAACAGGAAAGAAGCCTGAGGTGAGCCACTTTCGCATATTTTGTTCTTTGACTTACTCTCACGTCCCTTCTGAGAAGAGAACGAAGTTTGATCCCACTGCAGAGAGAGGCATCTTTGTGAGATATGATGAGACTTTGAAGGCTTACCGGCTTTATCTTCCTGGCCAGAAGAGAGTTGTAGTGAAGTGAGAAGTGAAGTTTGATGAGGAGAGAGCCTTCAGGAAGTCCAGAGAGTTAGAGCAGAGGGAGCCACCAACTCCCACACCTCAGTTGACACAGGCTTCTTCGATACAGGTTTCAGGTCCACAGGTTTCCGGAGTGACTGGATCACAGAGTACAAGCACAGCTCCTATAGGTTCAGTGGTTCAGGTGAAAGGTACTTCAGGGACAGGTTCAAGTTCTGGTTCGCAAGTCACAGGTTCTTCAGGGACTGGTTCATCAGTCACTGGTCCTTGGGGTGTTGGACCTTCTGTTTCTGGGAGTTCCTCAGATGAGGATAGACCAGTATGGGAGGAGCCTTCAAGGAAGAGGAAGCCTAAATGGCTTCAAGACACCTTGAAGGAGGCAGAGGCATTTGGTAGACCTCAGGAGGAGATCAAGACAGTAGTGATGCCAGACAAATTGGGTATGGCTCTTGTTGCGAGTCTTCATGACTTTGAGCCTTCCACATTTGAGGAGGCTTCTCAGCATCAGGTATGGAGAGATGCCATGATGGAATAGTACCATTCCATCATTAAGAATGATGCTTGGGAGATAGTGCCGAGACTAGAGGGGAAGTCAGTTGTGACTTCCAAGTGGCTTTACAAGATAAAGCATGCTGCAGATGGCAATGTGAAGAAGTACAAGGCTCGGTTTGTGGCTCGAGGGTTTTCACAGGTTGAGGGAGTTGACTATGATGAGACTTTTGCGTCAGTTGCTCAGTATTCTTCCATCAGAGCAGTGATTTCTATAGCAGCAGAGATGGGTTGGAAGATCCACCAGATGGATGTGAAGACCACATTTCTCAATGGTCTTCTACAGGAGGAGGTGTACTTAGAGCAACCACTGGAATTCGAGATTCATGGGAGGGATTCTCATGTGTGCAGGCTGAGGAAAGCCTTGTATGGACTGAAGCAAGCTCCTAGAGCTTGGTACTCCAGGATCGATACGTACTTGACATCGATGGGTTTTCAGAAGAGTGAGGTTGATCCCAACCTATACTACATTGTGGTTGGTGGAGATCCTCTCATTCTTTTGTTATATGTTGATGACTTATTTATCACAGGGGATGAGTGTCTCATTGCACATTGCAAGAGAGACCTTGCTGCAGAGTACGAGATGACTGACATTGGGTTGATGCATTATTATCTGGGGATGGAGGTTTGGCAGGAGCCTGGACATATTTTCCTAGGACAGGGGAAGTATGCAGTTGATATTCTGAGGAGATTTTGGATGGAGGATTGCAGGCCAATGTCTACACCTATGATCACCAAATGGAAGCAACTTCATGCTTCTGAGGGTAAGTTGGTATCCTACACTTTATCGTCAGCTCATTGGATCGTTGATGTATCTGGTCAACACCAGACCAGACTTGTGTTTTGCAGTGAACACTCTTAGCCAGTTCATGGTGGAGCCTAGGAGTGTGTACATTGGACTGCCGCAAAACATATGCTGAGATACCTAGAAGGTACAGTGGACTATGGTTTGGACTACAGGGGTTCGGGTGGAGTCAGTTTGGTTGGTTTCACAGATTCAGACTGGGCAGGCAGTGTGAGGGATCGGAAGAGCACTTTCGGTTGTTGTTTCAGTTTGGGCTCGGTAGCAATGTCGTGGTTCAGTCGGAAACAGAAGTCCATTGCATTGAGTTCCGCCGAGGCTGAGTATATGGCAACCAGTCAGGCTACTTGCGAAGCACTGTGGCTTCATAAGTTGTTGGTAGATTTATTTGATCAGGAGCTTAGACCTACAGTGATCTATTGTGACAATCAGAGTTGCATTCAGCTCTCTGAGAATCCGGTGTTCCATGACAGGTCAAAGCACATTGAGATCAGGTACCATTTCATTCGTGACTACGTCCAAAGAGGAGCAGTTGAGTTGCAGTATATTTCCACTGATGAGCAGGTAGCAGATATCCTGACGAAGTCTTTGGGGAGGGGGAAGTTTGTCTTCTTCAGAGACAAGTTGGGAGTGATGCAGAACACCTTCCTCGATAAGAGAGAGTGTTAGTTTTTTGTACCTAGGGAAGTGTTCCCCTAGTGACTTTTGCCTACGTCACTTAGAAAGGGGGAAAAAGTGACCCTCACATTAAATGACTTGAGAAAAGCATTTAATGAGACTTTATAAACTTAAAGTCACTTTTTTGATAAATTTAAGTGGGTGAGGGAAATTAATAATTTATGAGAAGTAAATGGAGCATTTAATTTCCACCGTTGATCTAATTCAATCTCATCCATTGGATTTAGAAAACCCTTGGATTTGAACAAAAAGGTGAAGGGATGCAAATGAAGCTCACTTTTTGTGATGAGAGTGAAGTGAAGAGAAAGAGAAGAGAGAGCAACCTGATTTCCAAGGAGATTTTTTCCAGCACAGAAATCGAGGAAGTTTCTAGCAATTAATACAGGCACATTTCCCAAGGCAACCATACAGTATGGATTATGGGCACATTTCCCAAGACAGTTGCACACATTTCAAGGTCCATACAGGCAACATTTATTGTTGTCCATACAGCATGCATTTCGAGGTGTCTTGGCTGGGTATTTGGCACAATTTCCAAGACATAAATTTGTTGCACGCATATCGAGGAGATATGCACAGATTTCTAAAGTCCGTACAGTGCATATGGACTGTACCTTTCTGCATAGTTTTCGAGGCAGTCTGCTACATGGATTTCGAGAAGATTGGCACAATTTTCGAGGTGTTGTTTTGGCACAGAAATCGAGACAGAATTGTGGCGCCGATATCAAGACAGTTGGTTCAGTTTTAAGCTGCAATTTGGCACAAAAATCAAGGCAGATTTATGAGTGACTTTGGGTGGTTGAGATAAGTACATCTTTAACTGACAAAAATTATTGTACTGATATATTGCTGAAGAAATAATAAACTCTCTCTCTCTCTCTAACTGGTTTTCCGCGTGGGGGTTTTTCCAAGGCTATTGGCCGAAAATTCTGAGTCTAATTTTTTTAATGGTGTGCACGTTAAATTATATTTCTACCTGTTAAAGTTATTTTTCAGCATGTTTAATTGTCTGAGAATTTTCATAAGTAATTTCCAGCCTATGCAAAACCGGCTGGGGATGAAAACCACTGAAAATGTTGACATAAACCAGCAAGCTGAAAACTCAGAAAAATTTACACTCCCAAGTTACACATCCATATACTTACATTTTCTTGTGATATTCTGACAAACCCTGCTAACATTCCTAGTTATTAACTAGTCTTTCTTCAACAAGATCATTCCTATTTTTATTATTTGTGTACCATCATGCAAGCACCTTAGGTGTCAACATTTTCTTGTGTTTTGTGTCCCTAAATTACAATACATGCAAGAGAAACCACGCCATGCTACCTTATGGAAGTTTCCATGTAAAGTTGTTACTATGTTAGAAATTAAATACTTTTTTACATGTTTCCAAATGGTTCTCTCTATACCTAAGTTCGTGAATGCATAAAAGAAAAAGAAAAAATAGTAGCACTTTTGTTTATTGATCTTGCACAACTTCTTTATATACACATGCCTAAAGTTCATTCACAATGCATTTTTTCCTTAGCTCTAGGTTGATGTGATAGAAACCTCCCTTGCTCTCATATTAACATTGCTCTCATAAGTGGTTTATCAGTGTCATTCCTTAACTCCCAAAGAACTACTGTAACCTCCTGCGTTTTCCATTGTCATCCCTACCCTCCTACCTGTCCATTTATGGAATTTGGGTTAGTGTTTTCCTTTTAGTTCACTCTCGTCTCTAGTTTTTATGGTCACCCTTTTCCAACCACGATCTGTTGATGAATGGTGTCATAGGGGATTCTGGAGAAGGACTAGAACCTTGGGTCCTCTTTAGTTTGTGGCCGTTATCTATGAGAGAGTTATAATAATTGCAAGTATTACTTATTTTAATTTTACTAGAATCAGGGCTCCAATCCATGATATACCATTCTTCATTGGCTCACAATTTAACATGGCTTAATAGGCAGCAATTATTTTTCATTTGGAAGTGCCCTAAAAAGAGAGGAGGGATCCGAGTGATCCGAGTTCACCTAATCACAAGGCCACCACTTGAATGAATGTTGACATTATATATGAACTATTCTCTAGCATTAAGTATTAAACTATGCAATATTTATAACTAATGGTTACACTTTAAAAATATATTTTTGCAGTGGGTACGTAGCAAAGACCTTAAGTATGCAATCCAAATGGTAACTACTTGATATCGATTACTATCGAACCAAATGGTAGTGGGCCTTGTTATTGACAACCACAAATAGAGTTAATGAGGATCTAAGTTGCAGCAAAACATCACCCTGCAATGTTTGTGAGACTGAAACATTCTAAAGAGTGTTTCAAAACATCGAGGAAGTTTCCATATTTGGAAATGTGCATCGAAATGCCAAAGCAAGATATTGAAACATTTCAGCACGAATCTGCCAAACCAAGATATTGAAACATTTCAGCACGAATAGGGAATGTTTCAAGTCCAGAAAAAGCACTTCAAATGGAGATGGGACCCACATCAAGCACACAAATGCCTAATGACCATTGACAGGGAAACGTTGACAATTAAGTCTAAAACCATTCTAATTTTCTTGATCATTTTATTCAAATTTGCAAGATAATGTGTTTTTTTTTTTTTTTTTTCCAAAAGAAAAAAGCATAATTGCAAGATAATGTGTTATTTAAAAGGAAAAAATATATTTAAAATATTTATATTTTTCATTTGCGTTTCTAAAATTTGGGAGGTCATGTCTCCACATTTTACGCAACTTAGATGAGGATGTACCTGGAGATGTGTACGTGTTAACGCTAAAAGTCATATTATTTTTCTCTTTGTGGTGGAGATAAGGGGTGGTAGGGCACTGTTCTTAGGAGGTCAGATCCTTTAAAATGCGGATACTATATATTGACTCTATAAATTGAAAAGATTGCTAATGTGTTTTGATTTAATAAGTTGTGATCACAATTTGTTGCTTAAGACATTTACTTGTATACATATTTGGCTTGATTAAATGTAGCAAGAGAATGATATCCATTGCATTGTTGGGTATGTCCATATTTCGTGATGACATCACGTGTCCTTCACAATGCAAACAACAGGGGTGCATAGGAGGTGAATTCCCACGATGAGATGAGATATTTACGATAAGGGAAAGGACATCAAAAGATGTGTTGAAGAACAACTCAGCTACCATTTGCCTTGTTAAGACAAATAGAGAAGAGGTCATATTTCATGTTTTCAAAATAACGCATTCAAATAGAAAACTTCCTACAAGCATGTAAAGAAAAGGAGCAGTTGGAGCAATTGACTGATGTATGTATTCATTGAAAAAATGCACATAACAATACATACAATCGGCCTGTGCATACAGCAAAATGTGTCAGAACAAGATTGTATATCTAGCAATAAACAGGCACTGATTTTTTGGTGGAAGAACTACTCATTCACCCCACTTAGTGCCTCCTTTCACAAACACTTTAATAACTAAATCTGACAAACTGGTTTGCTGGTCTTGTCAAACCAACTGGACCTATCTAATTGCATATAAAATCTATTAACTAGGAACACAATTGCATATCACTCAGTGAGCAATAGTATCCTTCGCTACTTTTCTAATTTGAACAAAACAGCGTAACCATACGAGACCTTAAATCTTCAGCGTGGCCTTTATACAGGAGAAACTTCAACCTGAATAACACTACTAACCAAGAAAAGAACCATCAGAGTAACTTTATGTATCAAACTGCATTAATTAATCTTGATAATACTTTAGAACTTTATTGCCATATGCTGACTACTTTCACAAATTTTAGTAAAGCTCAGAATGCACTTAGCAAAAAAATATTCTTAGATTGTAAGTCTACTAAAGATATTTCTGACTTATAATTCTAAATGAAAGAAACTAAACTTAAAACAAGCTGTGAGATAGTACACAGGTTTAACTAATGGACTTTTACCCTTTGTAGCATCTGACAAAGGTGCAACCATTAAATAGCACCGTACTTGGAGGCAATATAGAAATCTTCAAGGTAATGTGGACCAGCAGGATTTCGCTTGAGGAGCCTTGTTGGAACAGTGCATATCCCCCAAGCAACTCAAGAATGAAGGCTCTAAACAAGTGCATGGTTTCCAATTGAGCCAAGTCTCAGAAACTATAAATTTTTTATCACAATATATCAAATATTAACCTACAAGAGCTAATTGCTGGCGGAAATGCCTTTCCATGCCAACTAACAAGAGCCACGCTATTTCAAAGTATACCATTGAGTGTATGACTAGACAACACCAAAAGGAAGACGAAATGAAGTGTTCTTGTCAACTTTCTACCAAAGTAACAAAATGAGAAAGGAAAATAATCAACAGCTAGAAAATACAAGTTGTGCAATCATTGACACACTTACACTTCCAATCCAATCCAAATAACAAACAACATAACCAACAGAAATGAGGTAATTTACAGAAACTGCTTGAGTTTTCACTGCATGTCCGTGTCTAGTCACAAAAGAACGAAGTAAGAGATGTCTAACACACCAGATACATGCAACATTGTTGCTTCCCTAACGAAGAATGAGCCAATACTCAAGGTAGATAGGTATGTTTTGGTATTTGATGAGAAATACTCCAGGGAATATATGCTAATTGACAGCCTGTCACAATAGGTTTACTTATATGATAGGACTGGTCTGAACTGGCTAGCAAAGGTTTAATAGCATTTCCATATAGTTATATGCCCTATTGGGATTTTAGAAAATCTCAACAAAACCACCCTACCCTACTAGATAATTTATGTTTATTTCTAGCTCCATTGTTGGTTATGTTCTGAACACAAGTTGATGCTTTGTGCTGCTTCTTGCCTCCTCTTGGCATACTTCTCCAAGATTTGAAGTCTTTCTTGCTCAAACTCCTTCTCAAAATCTATCTCCCCTTGTAACTGTATTAGTTTGAACTGCTTTCTCCTTTTATCATGACCTTTAATAAGTTCCTGCCTCTCTCGTTCGTATTCTTCATTATCTTTGACACTCGTTTCAACAATAGCTGTTTGCCTTGCAATCTCTTCCTCAATTCTGCCACAAAGCATCAAAATGGCAAACCAAAACATAAAAGAGATAAGAACTCTGTGCTGTTCCAGTCTTTGAAACCTTGTACAATGAATTACAATTTAAAAGAAAAGCATGTAAACATTATATTTCTATTTGTTAAAAGATTATCTCTGAATATAGTTTAGAGATTATGTATTTTTGTCAGACAGACAGAAAACAGCTAGCTAGAATCGGTAAATGAAGAAGCTAACAAGAATCAGCTCAACTTACTGTTAATAATGCAAGATTTCATGCAAAACACACATGGATCAGCTCAACTTATATATACATTTTGTTTGATACAAAGTGGGAGAACTAATATCTCTTCCAACCACTTTTGTATCACCATGGGTTGTTCATGTGAATCCCATTCTTAAAGCATAAGATATGTCAAGGTATGATACAGGCATGCAAGAACTAAGACACTGACGGCAACCTCCTATACTATATCTTCCCTCTTAGAAGTGTATCCTGCCTATTAAGAAAAAGAAATACTGCACATACTATACATTTTGTTTGATACAAAGTGGGAGAACTAATATCTCTTCCAACTACTTTTGTATCACCATGGTCTGTTCATGTGAACCCCATTCTTAACGCCATAAAATATATCAAGATATGATACAGGCATGCAAGATATAAGACACTGATGGCAACTTCCTATACTATATCTTCCCTCTTAAAGTGTATTCTGCCTATTAAGAAAAATAAATACTGCACATGCTGCAACAGTGCAATGTAAACTTCATATTCTAATTGCCTTTTAAGATTAATGACTTCCTTTTCTGGGAAGATTAAAACTGTAGGACAATTGATGCAAGCATCGATATCATAAACACCCATCAATAAAGTATAATACAGCAACCTACGATGACAGGTTCCTATATTTGACCCCTAGCCCCTAGTCAATATCACTTCTGATTCCTGAATCCTGATGTAAAGTTTCCCAAAAACAAATGGTCAATATGTTCAAACATCTGCACTACCTATATATAAAGACAATAAATTAGAGCTGACTACCAAAGAACACAACGGCCCAGATAGAGGATCCGAAAGGAGGAAATATAATGTATATATGGTACATTGTCCCTCTCCTTGCACCCTTACTGAATGCTATGCAAAAATATTTGGATGAACAGGTTCTGAATGAAATCAAAATCACAGTGCAGTGTAACATATTAGATAGATTATACAGCCCCGTCAACTACCATTAAAGGATACCTATTACTCTCATTTTATCTTGTAAGTTAGTATGTTCCAATGTCGAGAATTTCTCACAAAAAAAAACCCCAAGGTATGGTAGGCCTATTTTATATCTTTGGGAAATATTACTGATTTTAGAGAGACCATAATCAAAAGCTACTGTATTACTTAAAAATTTAAAATCCTTGACTATCAAGTCCAATAAACAGGACTTTACTACAACAGATCAAATTCACACTGGGGTTACTCTTGATATGGTCAATGCTTGAAATTTGACAAGATTGTTCAATAAGAATTTGCAGTTGCAAAGATAATGAACCATGAACTATAATTCCATAGATGAAGCACACTTTTATTCATTCTATAAAAGGACCATGAGATAAATTGTTGTAAATGCATATAGCAATCACAGAAAACAAAGTGCACCAGCAAATAGAAGAGAGAGCATAAGAATGACTTGTGTTACTTTTTCAAATAATACATTATATGAGAGAACAAACTAAAGTGACTCTTTGCATTCCACTTAATTAAAGCCTCATCAAAAGTGACTTAACTTAGACTTATGACATAATCTCTATGTACTATGTACTAACATATATTTCATTGATTAAAGTACACCAGTGGGTATGACTTAAGTCGCATAGCTCATGTTCATGTTCAAATTGGGAACAGTGAAATTCAGAAAAAAAATCATCAAACAAAACAAAATGATAAAATTTGCCATTAAGTTTATAAATGTGTGTGTGTGTGATCTGAAAACTTCAGGATCTTTTTCACCATATAAATTGCTTGTGAAATTTGCATGTTAAATCTCATAAAAGGCTTTTAAAAGACAATTTTTAAATGTTTAAATCAATCACATAAGCAAATAAACAAGTATGCAAACCAGAAATTTGTGACAGCAGATGATAACGGAGTTCACCCTTCTTGGGCTACGTCTCCAAGCCACTTCCAATGAGAAAGCCGATCTTATTTTACATACATGAGTTCTGGAAACACTTCTGAGTTCTATCAGTCAAACCTAGAAACAAACTGCACCATTGCGTTCCTCTTGAAATTCTGAGAAGAATGAGTATAAACTCAACCTGGTTTGGCTGAGGCCTCCTCTGGCACGCAAATCGAGAAACACTCTACCTGTGCTATACGGATCTGTATGGATTCCACCTCGGAATCTGTGCCTGTCTTGGGAAATGTGCCATGTACCCGCCTCGAGAACTGTGCGGAGAACTGGCACCAAACAACTACTTTTCGTGGCTCCAAAGGGTTGTTTTATATGGTTTTTGAGCAATGCAAGTACTTTTCGTCGCTCGAAGGCCTTCTATGCTTTGCCTTCCCACTGAAATACTTTGTTCATACTTGTCAAAGCATGTAATGGAGAAGCTATGAAGGAGAAGTTTGCAATAAACTTCCTCCAGTATTGAGCTGCTCCCAAAAAGCTTCTTATCTCAGTTACATTATTTGGTTTGGGCCAATTCACAATGACCTCTACTTTAGAGGGATCAATTCTAAGTTCACCACCCCCTACAATGTAACCTAGATACACCAAAGATGTCTTCCCAAACTCACATTTGCACATCTTTAGTACAATTGTTCCCTTACCAGTACATCCAAAACTTGTTTCACATGATTGACATGTTCTTCCCAAGTACGACTGAAAATCAAAATATCATCTAAGTAGACTATGACAAAATCATCAATGAAGGGCCTAAAACCATCATTCATCACCCTCATAATGTTGCGGGTGAATTACAAATCCCAAAGGGCACTACCATCCATTCATACAATCCCTGTTTAGTTTTGAAAGCAGTCTTCCAAATATCATTGTCATGGATTCTAATTTGATGATAGCCACTTCGTAAGTCTAACTTAGTGAAATAAGTTGCATTCTTTAGCTGATCCAAAAGATCATCAATTCGGGGAAGAGAATACATGTTCTTGATTGTGATTTTGTTTAGTGCCTTGTAATCAACACACATACGCCATGTGCCATCCTTCTTTGGCACCAAAACAATCAGTGAACCACATGGAGAGGAACTTGGTCGAATGTCCCCTCTTTCAAGCAATTCTTGAACCTGTTTCTTTATCTCTACATTTTCAATTACTGAAGACCTGTACATGCCAATATTAGGAAGTGGTGCATCCTACTGTAAGAGAATCTCATGTTGGATTTCTCTTTTTGGAGGTAATCCTTTAGGTCCTTGAAACATGACATCATAATCAGTTACAACTTTAGTCAAGTCATTTTTATGTCTTGGATCCCATTCTTTAAAAGATTCACTTTGACCAACATCCTTTGCTTTAACTATCATAAGAACAAAATTCTTACTACCATTTACTAGCCTCTTCATTTGACTTGCAAAAACTACTGAAAGATTAGTTTTCAAGCGATGTGCACGAACAACATATTCAATACCATCTTTAGTGAGCTGATACCTATTATCTTCCCTGTAAAAGATAGCCTTCCTATCATAAAGATAAGGACTACCCAACACAATACCACAGATATCCAACGGAACGACATCCAAATCTACTTCATCAACAAATCCAGAAGTAATAGAAAACCTAAGTCTACACTGTTTCGTAACTTGCAGTTGTGCATTATCACATACCCGTCCAAGAGGATAAGGTTTAGGGTGTAACTTAGTTTCCAAATGAAGTTTTTTAACTATCTCTTCTGAAATGAGATTGGCTTGTGATCCACTATCAAAAAGAGTATCTATTTGTGTATGCTTAGATATTACTCTTATATGAAATAAGTCACTTCTCTTTCTTTCATCAACAACAGGTTCATGCTTTGAATTAGAAGTAGAAGGCTTTTTACCTTGAATGCCCGTAGCAACAATCTTAATCTCATCCCCCAAGTCAGATCCTAAATCATGTTGGATGGTTGTAGCAGTGGTCTTCTTGTCCTCCTTATTCCGAAACTTCTCAGGCTTGAGCTCCAGATGAAGCTTCCAACATTTGGATGCATCATGGCCCTTTTTCTGGCAATGTGAGCATGTAGGTTTATCTCCCTCTTTCTTCACTGTAGTTGTATGTTTACCTTTCCCTTTACCTTTGAACTTGTTTCCATCAGGTTTGAAAGGTTTTCATTTGTATTCTTCCCCTTGGACTCCATATGAGTCGCTTGAACGCATACCTCATTAAGGTTAGTTGGATTAAACATAAGTATCATATGACGTAATCCACCTATGAACTTGAGAAGAATTTCTTGAGTGTAAATAGGTATACCAAGTATTAAAGCTCTTTTTCTGAATTCTTGTGTGTACTCCTACACACTTTATCCATTAGCTTGCCTCAAATTCTGCCAATCCATCATGACTTGTTGTATATAGCCCAATGGATAGAATTGCTTCTTTAATGTTGAAGTGAACTCATGCCAAGAGGAGATGATATTTCCTTTTGAGACGATCCTTTTGAGTTCTACTCTCCCACCATATGAGAGAGGTCCCTCCAAGTCAGAGAGAGTCAAACTGAATTTTTATGCTATCTTCAATGAACTTTTGAATCCTACAATAAACCTCTATTTGACGGATCCAATTATCCAATTTCTTATCATTAAGTTATCCATTGTAAACAGGTAAGTCAAGCTTAATATCAAGCTTTAATTGAAGCATATTAAAATCAATTTTTTGTTTTTCAAGTGAGGAATGTAAAGAACCATCAAGAAAAGATGGTGAAGATGGAGGAGTTTTAGGAGGTTCCTCACCACCTCCTTCTTCTTTACCTTTAGCATGAGATGAACCACCTTGTTCACCCTTCTTTCGATCTTGGTAAAGCTCTTCCACCATAGATTGCATATTCATAAAAGCTTTAAGGAATTCTCCTTCAAATGGGATTGAAGAAGTCCCATCTTCTCCTTTTTCTAAAGCCATTCTTCCTCTTCTTGAACCAATCTCTGGATCAAATTCTTCAAGTTGTCCTTCACCGCGTTGAAGCCTTGCTCTTGTTAACATTCACAAATTCACAATGCAATGGTTAAACTGCTCTGATACCAAACTTGATCTGAAAATTTCGGGATCTTTTTCACCATATAAATTGCATGTGAAATTTGCATGTTAAATCTCATAAAAGGCTTTTAAAAGACAATTTTTAAATGCTTAAATCAATCACATAAGCAAATAAACAAGTATGCAAACCAGAAATTTGTAGACAACAGATGATAACGGAGTTCACCCTTCTTAGGCTACGTCTCCGAGCCACTTCCAATGAGAAGGCCGATCTTATGAAGTCTTCAAAAGCTTACATACATGAGTTCTTGAAACACTTTTGAGTTCTGTGAGTCAAACCTAGAAACAAACCGCACCATTGCATTCTTCTCGAAATTCTGAGAAGAATGAGTATAAACTCGACTTGGTATGGCTGAGGCCTCCTCTGGCACACAAATCGAGAAATACCATGCCTACGTTGTACGCATCTGTACGGATTCCACCTCGGAATCTGTGCCTGTCTTGGGATATGTGCCCTGTAATCGCCTCAGGAACTGTGCAAAGAACTAGCGCCGAACAACTAATTTTCGTGGCTCCAAAGGGTTGTTTTATATGTTTTTTGGGCGCCGAAAGGAAGGGCCACGCGCTCTTTTTGGCACCATTTTTCGCCTTAAAATTTTAAGTTTAAACCGCCAAATCCATTCCAACGAATGGGCTTTGGCCCAATCGTAAAGCGTTGCGGTATGGGGGCAGAGGTCCCGGGGTCAAACCCGCGGCCCTCTCCCTTTTTAACGTGAACTTGTTGTAATGTTCTACAGTGGCGTTTGTTGGTTGTTTGATGTGTTGGCTCGTTGATTGCTATATTGTTGGCGTATTACATGGCACTTGTGGCTTGTTGGTTGGCAAGTGGCTTGGCTCCACGGTATTGTTTGTTGGCATGCTACGTTGGCTCCATCGTATAACATGGCCTCGGTGTTGGCCAAGGGGTCGAGGGCTAAGCCCTCGATCTCACCATTTTTTCCAACAAAACGTACCTTCAACTTTAACGAAAAGATGTGAACCATATGGTTAAGAAACACCTTGCCGGGATCACGGCTAGGCGGGCGATCTGGAGGCTTTGGCAGAGGTAGAGGTCGCGGGTTCAATCCCCACGACCGCCATATTTTTTTGGTAATGTGATCAACCAACTGCCAACAGGGATGCCACATGTCAATCCCTGATTGGCCCACTTGGATACCAACCTTGCCACTTGTCAACTTATCATTGGCTCATTTTTTGCCATTTTTACTCCTTTTTTTGCCTTTTTCGCATTTTCCAAACTCAATAACTTTCACCTCGGAAGGTTGTTTCACACGAAACGAACGTTGCCGAAAAGCTCTTGATGAGCTTGTTATCACCTAAGCTGTAGTTACCCCTATGGATGTATCCAGTCATGGATGGCAATAGGGAAGGGCAACTCAAAAGGTGCAACCACAATCACCTCGACCTCCAATATATGGTTGTCACGCCAGTCGAGGCAACCTTCACTTTATGTTATCTAGCCCAGATAACAAAGGGGGAGACCCGATCTACTCCCGACAGGAGAGATCACAACCAAGACACCAAATCAGGGTATTTCTAAGTGAAGTTAGGTGTATGGTTTATCCTAGACCTTAGGATGAAGTCACAAGCCAAGTGAGGGGTTCAAAAGGTGTAGCTTTGGTTCATATTTGATGTGAGAGTGACTTATAATGTTTGAAGTGAGATCTAGGGTTAGAGTACTAGTTCAATGTTGGAATATTCACTGCCTTGGGAACCGTGTCCAATGCAAGGTAGTTTAAGGGTTGAATTGGGGCTAACTAGTACATATGACAAGCTTGACCATGGTACATGATGGCTTCAAGGGTTTAGTTCACGATGCATAGGTCAAACCACAAGTCAATCCAACAATCTAGGAAGTCGAATTAACTTGGAGAGAAACCAGTGCCTTGGGAATTGGGAAGTGGAGTCAAAGTAGGGTTGACTTGTGGTTTAGGACTTCTAGTACATGGGACAAGTGGGCAATAGAGGTCTTGATGGATGAATATGTCTAGATCTAGGTTTGACCCAAGTGGACCACAATCCCTTAAAACAAGGAATGCTAACCCCAAGGCAAGATTTGACAAAGTGACACTCTAGACCTAGGTTTTGAATTATTCTCGTTCCAAATCCGCAAGAATCTCAAGTACCCACGTCCTAGAAGTGAGTCAACTCACTTCTCCAAGGTGGTGCGACTTTGCCCAAGGAGGCCAAAAATGAGGGTTAGGTAGGTCAAGACAAGTGGGATGGCATCCAAACTTTAGATCCCGGTAGGTTGGTCAAGTAGGAGTGTGGATCTATAATTTCGTGGCAATCCAACGGCTAGATCTTAGTAGATCTGAGTTTAAGTGTTCCAAGTGGTCCAAAATGGGGATTAAATCCCTTAAAATGTGGAATAGGGCCCACAAGGTGAATTTCAGAAAAGTAACAATCTGGGTGTATGTTATTGGATGTGTAGATGACGAATCAAGTGGAATCTCAAACACCCACCACCTAGATCTAGGTCAACTTGCTCAAACTAGGAAGTGTGCCTTGCTTGGGCGAAGCTAAGTTGGCTTGGGAGGGGGGTCAAACGGAAGCCAATCCTCACCAAACTATAGATCCGGGATGCCGTGGATGCTATAGAGGTGGGTTTTCAATATTATGCCCAACAACCCACTAGATCTAAGTAGATCTGAGAAAATGTAAAATGGGTTTTTGAAATATTTTAGACAATTGGATAGATCATGGAGATAGAACTTACCTTGAGATCATACCTGAGTGATGTGAATGAGATGCCTTGATGTTGAGGAAGATTCCCGCAGAGATCAAATGAGAAATTGTTGATTTTGCTTGCCGAAATGATGCCCTAGTCCACACGTGCGACCTCCTCTACCTGTCAAGCCAAGGAATAGCGATTCAATCAGTAAGATCAAGCATGGAGGAAATACAAGAGAAATGCAACAGTAACATGAAATAGAAGGTCCTGGGACAGTAATACTCCCTGTTACCAACGAAGAGATCCAAAGAAGAAGTAGGGAGAGTCTTCCCCTACCAATACTTCCTCCTCAAAGCAAATCGGCCTCCACCTGTAGATGCAAAAATCGTGGTACAAAATATATGGCAAACAAGATCTCCAATAACTCAGTGCAAAGGAAGAACCAACGAACGAACACCAAAAACATTCACCACAACACTGGAGATAGATGCAATAATAATTTTCTATTCCAATAATCCAGAGCCAAAAGTCCCTTTTACAATGAGAGGCTCTCTCCTTTAAATAGGAAGGAGAGGCACCAAAACCCTAACCACTTTTTGAATGAGTGGCTAAGATTAGAAGATACAAATGTCTAATCAATGGTTGAGATGAGCTCAACAATAAAATACATGGATCACTAATAAAATATTATGTAAGTGGACAAAATCGCCCTATAAGAGGGGAATCCCACCAAATCATGATGACAAAATATCATAAGAGGCTTATGGTGGGTCCAAGGGGTAATTTTATCCCTCCTTGGTCAATCCCCATAGCACAATAACCATAAAATAATCATGAATGTACCAAATCATGCCTCCATAGTCAAGTCGTGGTCCTCAAAAGACCTCAGAAATCCACAGAAAGTGCCATAATTGATGGATGCGGGCCCCGATGAAGCTGAAACTGCTAGAGAAGGTGTGGAAGACCCCGATCTATCATCACTGATCATCCCATGCCATAACTTTGCCTCAGTAGCCCAAATCGATTTCCTCAATAGCCATTTCTACCAATCTTGAAATGCCTCGGGAAGCGTGAAACTGCCCCAAACTGCCCTCTGGAGTGCCTGCGCTGTCAAGGTGAGGGCACCAGTGTGTCCGGGAGGGGGGTAATATGGTAAAAACAAGTGGCTGGACCACCCCCTCCATCATCAGCGCCCTAGGTCAACCGGATAAAAATCTCATCTGCTCTGACAGGGCCTCCGACAGACCAAAAATGCACTAGGACAGCCTACTGAGGCTCAATCATCACTGTGAGTGCCCGAAACTGAAAACAAACTGTCCCATTGGACTCAGAAGGTCCAAATCCATCTAAGATGTGTACTCATACACCATATGAGTCTCTGCATGATCAAAATAAATATCCAATATACCGGAACAAGGCCAATAATAATGATCTGTAAATGACCAAACACTGCTGTAACCCAAGAATCATCATCATAACCCTGTAGCTGCTGTATAGAATCATCATGTATGTATACATAGACCATATATCATCTATCCATATCATCATAAGGTCTAACATCTCATGTCCCATGGTCCTCCATGGTCAAACTAGGTCTAACCAAGACCAAATATAACTCAGACTATCATCCAAGGCTGCTGCAAAGTGTCAAGGTTAATACATGCTCTACAACTTATTCAAATAACAATTATAACACAGAGTAATCATAACTGGCGATCTAAATCCAAATATATAGTGTCGTTAATTATTATTATTACTCAGACTAGACTTTCAGGATCATACTCACTTCATAGCTGTGATCAATTTGCTAGTGAAGGGTGAAGGCTGAAATAATTGGCTAGGGTAAGGGATGACTTGACTGGCTTAACTTTGTGACACTTTGGCAAGGGAAAGGGAATACACACCATAGTATATACTGAATGAGCAATAACACAGGGAATGGTGGTGTCTCACAAATGGATGAGTTGTTTAAAGAGGGTTTATTCACCTTCACAGATGCGCACAATCCATAATACAAATAAGGCCAGCAATTGTTTAGATATAGCATTTAAGTTCCATTGCTTTTTGGGCCTGAAGTTTCCATAGCCTTGATCTATGTGTGTTTATAAACACATTGCATAGATTTACATTTATTTTAGGCTTTCTGCTGCAGGTGTGTTTTTAAGGCACTTGTTTACCTGAGCACTTCTAGGTGTGTCATGGACAGCTTGTTTACCTAGGTATTTATTTTCCAAAAGATATAACATTTTATTTTCATAGCCATTTTCATTTGGCATGCCTTTCATTCATGTGTGTTTAGAAACACATTGCATGAATGGGCTTTTCATACAAGATATAGCATTTTATTTTTTCCAGATTTTGTATTCATGGCAGCACTAAAAGTTTTAGGTTTAGCCAACACAACTTTAGTGACTAGGGGGAATTCCAAGGAACTCCAACTCACCATAGGTAAGTTTTGTCACCAACTCAGAGCCGAGACACAATAAACAGGGAAGCTCATCCAATACAGACGCTACAGTGGGGGAAAGATCCTCCATGTCACTAGTCAAGTAGCAAGTCAGGGTGATAATCCAAAAGGTAGGCCATGGATGGATGAAGACAATGAAATGATGGAGCCAACACTAGCAAGCCAAGGTATGGTGGAATTATCACCTCTATTCTCCCTAAGGAGGGTAAATACCAATGAGTATGAATAGTGAACTTCTAAGTCTCAGTAAGGACAATATAATATATATAATAGATCAACCAGGTCCAAATATCTATATGATCGCCAGATCATGACACTAAGTGCTAAGACATGCTATAAGAATAAGTATAAAAGCAATCTAACCATAACACCATGATATACCTGCTGAGTCATATACCTGAAAGCTCATCAACCTGTACCATCATCTGTCCTCTGGAACTGCTGCTGCAACTCTGGGCACTACTAACTGCTCTGTACCAATGGTATAATGGCTATATCAGTCATCTTTCTGAGTGTCTCGAGACTCAGTCATGGCATGGGGAATACAACTGCTGTCCACAATCTGATAGTGATCCAATATAGATGCTCATCTCAGCATCTCAAATGTAAGGGAACTGGCTGAATAGTGTACTGGAATCAGAAAAATAATGTATGGTAGCCCGGCTACTATATATGTGATAACAAAGCTCTATGCATCTGTAAGCTTCTTTGCACTTTTTGAAGACTTTCATTTTGATCACTCTTGGAGATCCTCCTAGATCAGTGTGTGTGTGTGTGTGTGTGTGTGTTAAATTGAACAATACATCTTATATTAAGAGATATATTTACAAAAGAGAAAATGAAGGCGATAGGGTAAATACAAAGATGAATAATATCCTCTTCCTCAATGTTACTAGGGCAAAAATAAAATCAAAATACACTAAAGCAATGAGCTTTTCAGCGTCTTTGATAAGAAGATATCCTTTAGCTAGCAATTGCATACATACCTCTTCCTGCTAAACATGAAAAAATGATTGAAATGAATTGACCTCATTAGCAAAAACATACTTGCATCTTAACCGCCAAATAGTGAACAATGCAGTGATTCTAACGCAATGCCAAGGAAGCAAAAAGCAATTAGTAGGAGTCCAATTAGTGTTGCTCACCAATGTATTTTCCCTTGAAACAACGATGAACATTGAACTTGGACATGATTGCAACATTTCTTACAAACTTGCAGTCCCAAAGAATGTGCTTCATTGTCTCTAGATAAGATCAGATAACTTTATACCCGGATGCGGGTGATCTAATGCCCTCGACCACTGTGCACATGGAGCTGACGCCACCTCACCCCACCTCACGTGGCGACGTCCTTCGCATGCACGATCTGGGCCATGAAACAATGACAGCCAAACACCTGTCTACCGGCTACGAGGAATGGCATATCACCCTGGGCGTTGGCGAGTATTTAAGGCTGGAGGACGAGGGTGATGATCACGATCTCCTTCGCGCGCGTCCGGAATGACGTTTTCTCTCGGCCAGTGTGACATGCATTCATTTCTGCCACCTTCACCAAGGATGACAGACTGTATCATTTATTGCCTCTACAGGAGGAACTTGGCTCGGCTCAGCTCTTTAAAGCCCTTGGTCGGCATGAATTCAAATCCTACTGCTGCGTTCTAGTTATTCTTTGTGGCTCACTCAGTTGAGTTTGGGATTCTCTTTGTGGTCTCCCCTGCTACTCTTGCAACCATGACAATTCGCAATAGAGGTGTATCTTGCCGCGGCAGTGGCAGAAAGAGCTCCAGTCGACGACCCAAGGTTGCCATGGACTAGACTGTTATGGACGGTTACGCTGAGCGCATCTCTGCGCTGACTCGCAGCTTAATCGACGGGTGGGAAGCTCGGAGGGTGGCGACCCTCCTCGCCTCTAGCAGCAACGGTGGTGCCATAAACCACTATTGGCTCCTAAAAAATATGATGAGTACCCTCATTGAAGAGATGGTGGCAAGCTGGCAAGCGGGCTCCAGCATTGTGAGGAACATCAATGCCAGTCTGAAAGAGGTCACGGATCATTCAAATACCCTAGATGCCAATATGACATGGGACATTTTCTCCCTGGGTAGCAATTCCGAACCTGCTGTGCAGGAAAACGATGAAGGCGTTGATGCTCCAGAGGCACCGAAATCTGGGTCTGCAAAGAAAAAGTCCAAGGTTCGGAAGGACAAGGGCTCGGCTCCAGCAACCCTCGCAAATGAAGCAGCTCAGGATGGTATGCGCACTCCAAGCTCTCCCTCTCCTACTCTGCCCCCTCTGGGGAGCTTTGAAGATTTCAATGTTGCCTGCCCCATCCTTGAGGAAGAACCAGATGAGCCACCTGCAAATCGCTAAATGGTTGCCATAGCTCCGAGTCATCTGTGTGATTATCAGCTTTTTTGTTTTAATTTTCTGTATGGTTTAGTTTACAGCACTACCAAACAGTATGAGACTTTATTTTTGAAGCAAGTCCCAGTGTTTTTATGGGCAACCATACCCAGGGGGTCTTTATTTTGTATTATGTCAGTCATTTCAGTATTTTTAAGCGATTGGGATGGTGGCTTCACCACTTGAGGCCTCCCCAATCTGCTACAGACAATTCAGCTCTAGATGTATATTTCGGCTCTGTTAATTAAATTTCTGTCTGGAATTTACAAAAAAAAAAAGATCAGATAACTTTATTAATGTCCAACTGATGACCACAAAAGTAGGTAAATGGGGATGTTTAGTAGAAAGATGTTATTACAAAGCGGGAGTAACAGACGGACTCCTATAAAAAGCAAAAGATAGGAAAGGAAAGTAAAGTAGATCAGAGCATGAAATCTATGCCAGGTCATGGAAAACATGAGGAACCCTCGATCCCAAGCATGGGAGACACACAGGGGTGGAGATGTACAAGGGTAAAGGATCCAGGAGCAAGAAGATCTAGTAGTAATGAAGTAGGTCTATTATGGAATAGACCCATACTAAGTAAAGACCGTTCATGAGCCCACTCTTAGCCAAATGAGCTTTAGTAGGCAACCCCTAATAAATAACCAACCATGCAAAGACCCATAGTTTGTAGTCGAGACAAAGAGACCAAGTATTGTGTAGTGTATGAATCCACTTGTCCTTTAAATTAGAAGAGGTCCACAAGCATTCATTACATGGGACAAGATATGTTTATGATGTAAAAAGGAGTACAACTTTTTGGAGTCATACTGAATATGTTACTTGAACTTTCATCCCCATTATCACCAGAAAGGACCCCCCATGTCAATGTTCATCTTGTACAACTTCTTAAAAGGAATCAACCCCATTATATCTTTGATAACAAGTTCATCAAAAGACAATCTGTAGTCCTCTCAGGGTTTGGCCTTAAAGTCCCAAAGATCATTCCAAAAAAATTACCCTTCCTGCTAAACTTGTGAGCCTAGAACTGCAGAAAGTTAACAATGCAATGACCTTAATGATTGCAGGTCCAAATGGAACGCCACTACAATCGCACTTTACACAACTACCTGAGAAATTCCACTTGACTAGTGGGGAAAAACTTCCATGCCTCCCAAATGTTTTTGCAGATGAAAGACTCAAAAATCTGAAATAAGTGAGGGGAGGAGAGGATATCACATAATCCAAAATAAGTGAGTTGATTGGAACCTATGACACAATAAAATCTGGCATGGGGAGGAGCCCTCGAGACACCTTACCACCCTTCTAGTTGCAAGAATACTCTCTTGTGACGCAACACCAATAAGGCCCACCCTGCCCCTCCTTACTCATAAGATGCACGAATACAAAGCCTTCTCTCACCACCATATCTAGACCACAAAAAATACTTGAGAATCGCCTTGTTGGGGAGCCACCAAGACACAGTAAATGTGAGAATCTTGTAATATCCTATAAACAACCACTAGTTTACTTGCAAAAGGAAGATCTTTGAAGTGCACATGTGGAGCTTTGTATGAAGCTTTTGAAGGCATCGATCCCACAAGGCCACGACTAGGAGACCAATTCAAACAAGATCTTGAGGAATCGCACAATCACCACAAACCTGATATAATTCCACACAGAAGGAATCTAAGCTAGAGGATCATCAATCCCAAAGAGAAAAGTATCATAGAAATAATAAATATATTGATTTTTGAACTATGTATAACTTGATATAACATATATATTATTAATTTATTATATATAAATCTCTATATAATACATGACATCTTTAATAAACTTCATTTATATAACTTTATAAAGTTTATTTTTAAACTTCACAGGTGGTACGCCTTAGAGTATCTGCAATGTTCCCAGTCAGGTCTACTAGAGCGAGGGGTTAAAAAAATTTGATGTAAAGGCCAAGTTTGCAGCGTAGAGTGTTGATTTGGGGCTAAATACCCCTAATCATGTCATGGATGGTTCACTTGATTTCCACCTCCAGGAGGTGCTCGCCCTGTAGGGGTTAGTGCCCTTGGAGGGCTAATCACTTGGATGCATGACCACACTCATTTATTTTCCATGTAAAAGGTGATAGCACTCTGCAAAGGGCTTTGTACCCTATCTAACACACCTTATTTGCTCACTTGGACCTATTTTACACCTTCTTTGGGTTGTGTTACCCACAAATTGTACTTCCTTATTGAAGAATCCTACAAGGATAATGAAGGAGGACGTTGAGGGCACACATTTGTTGGGGTTAGTTGGGGCATGACGTCCTCCTTTTGGCACACCTAACACTTAGCGTAACCTAATTGCACCTTATTTACTACTCTTATGTCATTTAGAATATTTTATTGTTATTATGAGTGGTTTAGCCCAAGGGTGCTGGGAATCGCTCTAACCCCCCCTCGAATCCCTCCCAATTCGCGATCCGAAAGGAATCGATGAGGAATTGATTCCTCCCAGAATCGATTTTGAAATTCGTGCTTCCCTTGGCAAAAAAACGATCCCTAGTTTTCCAAGGATCGATTGATTCCAGATCTATTCCTCATCGATCCCTGACTGATTCCGAGATAAAAAAAAATAGCTCTCGAATTCGCTCCCAAAATCGCTCCCGTGGGATTGGCGGATTCAACCACGAATTTTTTGTTTTTTGCATTTTTTTTGTTTTTTTTGGATGGGCTAGGGTTACTTTGGGCCAATAAAGGGTGTTGGAGTCCATTTGGACTCATTCCATTACTCATTTCATTGATTGGGAAGAGCTTTGAGCTTTGAGTGGGTTTGCTAGTTGTTTGAGAGCTTTGAGCTTTGAGCTTTGAGTGGGAGATTGAAGGGGAGATTGAAGGCTTCTATTTGGGAGAGCTTGCAAGGGAGATTGAAGCTTCCGTAGAGACATTCAACCACCATTGAAGAGCTAAAAGGTAGGCTCTAAAAACTCAATCTTTGTTTGTTTTTGAACAAAAAAATTCACTATGTTAAAAAATTTAAACCTTGCAATGTTCTCTTCTCCTACTCTTTCCAATATCTTCTTCTCCATCAATTCTATTGCAGGCAACAAGTGACTCTCATCTTGAATTAAGAAACATGATGGGTATGTGGTTTTGTCTTTTCATTCCACTTCTTCTCATTATGATGGTGTTGGGAAGTAGATATGGTGGTGGTAGTGATGAGGGGGGAGAGGTAGAGAGTGACACATACCATGGAGAAGAGGAGGAAGGGGAAGAGGGTGACGATGATGAGAATGAGAGTAATGTGGTGCAAAAACAAAAAGACACAACACCTTTGTGGAAGTATGTGACAAGGCTTGGGGGAGGGAGAGGGGGTGGAACCACAAAGTTTATATGCCCCTATTGTAATAAAACTTACATAGGTTCATATACCCAGGTGAGAAAGCATTTGTGTGGGATTATGCCATGCGATGAAGGTAAGTCTCATGGAGTCAAAACTTGTGACAAAGTGGCAGCGAAAGAGAGAAGCAAATACAAGATGGAAGAAGAGGCCGCTCAAAACAACTCCAAGAGATCAAGGGTTGAATCTGAATCCCCGCAGAGAATGTTTGGTAGTGGAGCTGGATCATCATCGACTCGATCAGGACCCTCATCTCCCCATGGAATCTCGCCTATGCGAAAAACATTATCGGATTTCCTTGACCAAGGTTGTAGAGATGATGTGGATTCAAAAGTTTATAGGTTTCTTTATGCATGTGGTGTGCCATTCAATGTTCTTTACTCACCCTATTGGCATGAAATGGTACAAGCCATCAATGGTGCCCCTCAAGGATATAGAAGCCCTGGGTATGACAAAGCTAGAACCATGGGACTTGACAGGGAAAGAGCAAAAATCAATGGTGCTAATTGGTCCAACTATGGGGTATCCATTGTATCTGATGGGTGGACAAATGTTAAAGGCAAGCCATTGATAAATATTCTTGGTGTTTCTACTAGCAGCGCGGTCTTCCTTTCAGCCCATGACTACTCAAATCGCTACAAGACCGGTATTAATATTGCACAACCTTTACTTAAAACCATTCAGGAGATTGGGCCATACAATGTCATTCAAGTCATCACTGATAATGTTGCTAATTGTAAGGCAGCAGGAGCAATCATTGAGGATAAGTATCCCAACATATTTTGGTCAGGGTGTTTGGTTCACACATTGAACCTTTTGATGCATGATATTGTTAAGATGAAGGACCCTAATTACCAATGGATTGGTGCCTTGTACAAGAGAGGTAAGAAAATGATCAAATTTATTACCAATCATAGCATGGCCCACCACATTTTTCGCAATCACTCTAGGTTGGAGCGATTGAAGATTGCAAAGACTAGATTTGCTAGCTGCTACCTCACCTTCAGGAGGCTTTTGAAGGTAAGAGAGGCATTAGCTAGTATGGTCTCAAGTGATCCATGGCAAGAATTAAAAGACAGACGTGCAAGCGCAGCTGAAAGACATGACTTTCAGGAGGTGGAGGACACCGTTCTTGCAGGTCATTTCTGGTCACAGGTTAGGTATGTTCTGCAGTTCACCAAGCCAATTTATAACATTATTCGTTTTGCAGATATAGATCAGCCGGTGATTGGGGAGGTATATGAGCAGATGGATAGCATGCTTGGTCAAATCAAAGACATTGTTGAGCAAAGAGATGCAATCTTGTATGACCATATTCATAAACATGTAGTCAAAAGGTGGGATAATCTAAATGTTCCACTCCATGCCCTTGCATATGTCCTTACCCCAAAATACTATTCTCCAATTTGGTTGGCCCAACCTGCACCTGGGGGTGGAGTTAGGAAAAAAAACCCACACAGATCCAGAGGTGCAAAATGGGTATATGCTTGCATTAGACAAGTTGGTCCCTGATGAGGATGAGTGTGCTCAAGTACAGAGTGAATTGAGCGAATACATCAGTGAGCATGGAGCCTTTGGTACCCTGCATGCTACCAAAGATAGAGTCAGATTGGATCCTATCCATTGGTGGAACATGTATGGATCTGGAGCCACATATTTGCATAAATTGGCGGTGAGGGTGCTATACCAGGTTGTTAATAGCTCTTTTGTAGAGAGTTGTTGGAGCACCTACAACTTCATCCATAGTGTAAAGAGAAATAGTCTGAATGTAGAACGTGTAGAAAGCTTGGTTTGTGTGCACTACAACTTGAGGTTGTTGGCCCATTATTGTGAGGCGGCCAAGAATGATAGAACATTTTTTACTTGGGACAACAATCCAGAGGAGGCTAATGTGGAGGATGGAGCCATAGCATTAGAGCGGTTGGAGGCTGAACTATTGGGTGATCATGATGATCCAATTCAGACTACAGGTACCCATATAGAGATGCCACCCCCAAGCAGAAGCAGCTTTCCAGATGCAGGAGTTTTTCCTTTAGCTTCACAACATTCAAGTTCAGCCCGTGGGGGCCATTCATCTTCTTCTCATGTTCCACGATCACTTCCAGCAGCTCCTATTCCACCTAGACCACGAGAAAAGAAATTGGAAGTTTCTTGTGGCAAGCAGAAAGCTTAGTAGATAGTATCATAGATTCAAAGTACTTTGTATTTCATTTTCATGTTTATTTTGGCCTATTTTGTAAACATTATGGCCTAGTTTGATGGCAAATATTATATGTTGAAATTTGAAGGTTGAGGTTGTTCATGATTGATGATTGATGATTTGATGATGATCATTTAATGACAATGTTATAAGTTATAGCTCCTAGATGATTGATGTTATATCAATGTGTACTAAATGGTTATATGAATATCTATGTTTTCATGTTTTCTATAGCTAATTTGGCATAATACATGTTTTTTTTAATCTATATGCATCAAAATATATTAAAATATATATTATATAAAAAATGCTCCCGAAACACTCCCAAAACGGAAGCTTTTGAAAATTTCGCTTTTCGCTCCCGCTCCCAATAGCCTTGGTTTAGCCCCCAAAGATGTGGGTGCACAAGCCAAATGTTATATTTTTCACATTATCTTGTGTTGAATTTTAAACTATTTCCAGATCTTGACAATTATTTCACAATGATTTCAAATATTCATTTCATCCCACAATTTTCATTGAAGAAGCACACTGAAAATTTCAACTTAAATTGCAGCAGAAACAAAGGATCATAGAAAGATAGCCATGCATAGGAGACACAAATATTGTATCCAGGGAGACCCAAAAGGGAGAAAACCCAACCAACTTTTCTTAGAAGAAATCAATCCAATTCAAGTACATTACCACTTATGAAGAAACCCTAGCAAAGGGCCCTCTTTCATGAGGAAACCCTAGCAAACATCTAGGGAGAGATAGCAAATGTAATATCCCGATTTTGACCCCATTGCTTTAAAATGTAAATGATGTAATATTGTTATAAAAATCGTGGCGAGGAGTTCAAGGCCAAGGCCCCACCATCGATTTAGTGATGCATATGGTTTACGTGCTAGCCAGGCACAATGGAATTGCAAATATCATGTAAATATGCATTTTAATAAAATACCCACAACTAGCTATGCAATGCAACAAGAGATGGAGGCATGATTTTACAAGGAATTAGGAGGGAAACATTCAAACCCTTGGAGCCAATCAAGTCAAACCAAGTGTCAATGAGAGAACCCATAAAACCCTCAACTACCCATGTTGACTTTTGTACCCAATCATTCATTTCTCCCAAGAGTTGGGTGAAGTAGTTAATGCCTTGGGGAATGGAGAGGTATGGTTGTCCAAATTCGGGTATGGGCAAGCCACCCTTCATAGAAAATCGTTTTTGACTTCTTGGGCAAGAAAGGAGCCACGAAATTGCTCCCCAAGCCATTACCCATCAACCAGTTTTTCCTCTCACGTTTTTGGAGCTACCTGGGCATTTTCCCTCCACATTTTTATGGTTTTCCCTTGTTTTATGGCTGGGAAGAAGGCGTTTTGGGTGTTCCAGAGCTGCTGGGAGGAAGGGAGCTCGATTTGGGGTTTCACTGAGGCCGTTTTGGCCATTTGAAATGCTCATAACCTGTGGGAGAAATCGGGTTTGCTCCCTGGGGTCGAATTCCTCTTCCCATAGTCCGTTTTCGGTGTGCCCACGATTTGGGG
Source organism: Larix kaempferi (assembly GCA_027924585.1). NCBI lineage: Eukaryota > Viridiplantae > Streptophyta > Pinopsida > Pinales > Pinaceae > Larix > Larix kaempferi. Next base: position 12,871,155 of record BSBM01000017.1, on the reverse strand, counting down.
TAATCCCATGGCCATCTTGTTTGTAAATCCCATTGTTAAACATGTGTATCCATGACCAATGATTGTGCTTCCTATGTGTAGATAGAGTATGTTGGGGTATGGGTTATGGGTATCCATTGTTTTGGCTTGAGCTTGAGTGCCAGCATCTAGAAATGAAGAGGGTTCGGATTTAGCCTGATAAACCCAGTAGTGGACTGGATTAGCTTAGATGCAATGAGTATTTGGTTGTGTATGAGCTTGAGTGTCCCCTTTTCCTTGTAGAAATCATGCCCAGCTCGGGGGTGGTCTTTAAGTGTTGAAAGAATACAAGCTGGGCAGAGACCTATGGTTGGGTGGAACGTTGCAGCGACATAGCTAGTTGCTTGGGACCAATTACACAATGAAGATAAGTATTCTCTATGTGTATTTACTTCTACAATGTATTAATTTGATGACTGTTATTATGCTGAATGCATATTAAATGTGTGTGGATGTTGTTTTATTCCGCTGTGCATCTTTGCTTTGATTTGCATCTACACATATGCATTTTATTTGTATGAATCTAATGAATGGGGTTGAGTTTATGTAAAAGCCCAGAAATTGGTATCATGTTGCCTTACTCGAATTGGGTCCACGGGAGGGGACGTGACAACGAACCACTAGGAGATTATAAGAACCCAAAAAATATTTGCTCCTTGCCTTTGCTAGGCCTTCCTTAAAAAGTGCGCAGAAGTGAAAGACAAGAAATGTTGTTGTGATGATGAAAATGAAGTGTGTAAGCACTTTATTTATATTATTTAGTTCACTTAAATTTTTCTTCTTGGAGCCGACTTGTAGACTTGATGGGGACGACTTGTCTATTTGTTGGGGCAGCTTTGTTCTTTCTTCTAGGCCGACTTGTCTTTTTGTCTTCAATCTTCTTTGGGACTTCTTCAATGCTATATGGGACTTCTTCAATGGTTGACTTGACTTCTTGGTTATTTATTCATCATAGAAACGTTGTCCTTGTTGATGTTAATCTCCTCACATGCATGTCTATTCACACATAGAGCTCTAATGTTGATTTGACCCCACTCTAGGAAGTCCCGAACACTTCTTAGAGCCCATGTCAAATTCAACATTAGATTAGACATGTATATCCACAAGGGGATGAAATCCCCTATCAAATAAACAAGTCAACTCACTCTAATCATAATAGATCACTCTATCACGGAGCACTCCCTCACGGAGTATGCAATGTGACCTCTAGCTTCATACACTCTTAGTCAACACACATGACTAATCAAGGCTAAGCACCTCGAGCCTTATTCACTCTTAGTCAACACACATGACTAATCAAGGCTACGCCGGGGCCATCCTCCATAGCCATTGGTCAACGACTCAACACACATGACCCCTCTGGGAGAATGTCTGCAGAATGTTTGCCCAATGTTGCAACCTGGAGAAACATCAACACTCCCTCTCAACGAGGGAGACATTTTGCATCACGCCAAGCATCACACTTGGTGAGAATGTCCGAGGGAGACATTCTGCATCACTGCCAAGCATCACACTTGGTGAGAATGTTCATAATCCATCTCGGATATGTACTAGATCTACGTATCGAGTCTTTCACTCCTAGCCAAATCATCTGACTATTTGGATAAAGACTGTTCCAGGGCCATTCACCTCATGTGAATTTATCATTTTCCCTTGGTCAAATCAGTATGACCAATCTAATAACATGTCAGCCCGATACTGCTCATCTGTGGAACAATCATGGTGTCTGGGCCATTCACCTCATGTGAATGTTTGCCTGCTCACCTGTAGAACCATCATGATGTCTAGGCCATTCACCTCACGTGAATGTTTGCCTGCTAATTTGTAGGACCATCACGATGTCTGGGATATTCACCTCAGGTGAATGTCTGCTTGCTCATCCAGCAATACTCCCTCTCACTCAAAGAGACATTCTCCATCATGCCAAGCTTGTCCCTGAAGCATACAAACTTTGCCTTGGACAGAGGCTTGGTGAGAATGTCGTCTATCTGTGGATAAGTACTGGAGCTTCACTGCTCCCTTCTACACCATGCCTCAGATGAAGTGATATTTGATCTCAATATGCTTCGACCTATCATGAAACACTGGATTTTCCAAAATCTTGACACAACTTTGATTATCACAATGTATCAACGTCGTCTCTAGCTCCTGATCAAATAGTCCTGCAAGAAGCTTCTCAAGCAACATTGTTTCACGACTTGCGATACTGGTTACATAATACTCTGCTTCTGTCGTATTGAGTGCGACAGAAGTATGCTTCCTGCTAAACCAAGATGTCATGGCTGATCCCAAGCTGAAGCAACACCCCAATGTGCTCTTTCTATCCACTGCACTCCCTGCCCGGTCAGAATTTGCATAACCCTGCAGCCTCACTTCACCACCTGAGACATATCTCAAGCCACATCCAACCATACCTCGTAGGTACCTCAACACATGCTTTGCTACAACCCAATATACATGCCTCGGCTCAACCATAAACTGGCTTAGGGTGTTCACTGCAAAGCAAATAGTTGCTCTGGTGTTAACCAGGTACATCAAGGATCCAATCAACTGCCTATACATCATGGGATCCACCAAATCTGAATCTAAAGCAGAATCACTCGGCTTCTTCAGATTTGTCTGCCTGGATATAGTGGGATCCATCAAATCTAAATCTGAAGCGAAGTCACTCAGCTTCTTCATATTTGTCATCATAAGTGTAGCCATGGATTTTCAATCCATCATCTTGAATCTCTCAAGATCTCAACTGAGTACTTCCCCATGACTAAGGAAGATCTCTCCTAGTCGCTGCTACATCTCCAATCCCAAAAACTAATGCATCAAACCAAGATCCTTCATCTCGATTTCCGAAGCCAATTTTTTCTCGGTGAGGGAGGTACTCCTAACTAGGGCACCTCCTCCATCATCAACAAACTGTGCGGTCACTATGTTTCTTATTGTTCTTAACCGAGAGCATGCTTCGTGCCTTAATCTAATTCTACAAACACAAGATCTGGGTTTTCTTAAATTTTGTATGTTGGCTTTGCAAGTTTTCACACCTATGGTTTAAGAGTATCTATCTCATATCAACATGGGTAATCTCTTCTTGATTTGTCAATATGCTTTCACTTATCAATAACATGTTCATTTGCTTCTTATTGCACAAATTTATTGCCACCCTTTAATCTAAACCGTTGTTGTTGATTATCTATAAGAAAAAAATCACAAAGTTATAACTTCATTAAAAAACTACATCATTTTTGCATGTTGAATAGTTGTTGTACCGTTGTTTGTAGCTGTGTTTGTGCATTTTCACAGGGTATACCAATATGTTCAGCACCTTCAAATACCACAATCAAGCAGGCGTCTAAATTTGTGTTGTTGCAAACATCGTCTACAGGTCACAAAGGTCTCACAATCTGTTTGTGATTGCTTCCTAGAGCACTCTGCAATGTTTGAAGCTTGTTATTATTGTAGAACGAATTCATTATTGTTCCATAGCATCTTCGTTCTGGGCATTCGTTTCTTCCGTTTCAAAAGGACGAATTCCCAATTGTGCTTTGACATCTTTGATCTGGGTGTATGTTTCTTCTGTCTCTAGCTGTCGGTGTTAATCTACTCTGGGCTTCTTTAACGATTTTAATGCTACACATCTTAGGTCACGTTATGTTTTCTTGTGTCCCATTGTTGAGTTGGACGTATTTTATTCCTCTGTGTAGTAGGTTTTTTTTTCAACGGGTTAGGGATAATTTGGTCATTTGCTCGCACCATGAAATATTCACATGACTAATTCGCAATCTGAAACATTTATGTCGTTATCTAACGATATGAAACATTTACGGTGTTGCCAACATTCTTTTGCTTCTCGTTGCGCTGTCGGGCATTGGGTATGGCCAAGGTCTTCTATTGCATCTCGTTGGGGCCATCGGCTTCTACTACATCTCGGTGGGCCATCAAGTATGACGTTGTTGTCATGCTACCTTTGATCTTTCCAACATTTATTATTCTCTTTTGCCCTCTTAAAATATTAGGATAATCTCTGAAGTTTCCAACACTATACATTATAATTTTCAGTTTTATTTGTCTTTTTATTGATTTTCTAATGAAAACTTCGGACTCAGGGGTGGCACGTGTGGGGTAGCTTTTTGGCTTCAAAGGAAAACCAAAAATGACATACGCCTGGAGATTGGGAGTGACAACTGATAATCAAGAAGAGATACACTTTGTACCTTGGACTGACCTCACGATCACCCTATACTAGAAATATTAAGGATGTTATGATCTTTGGGGATTCATCATTGGTCATTGAGCAAGTTAGGAAAACTAGATCAAATTGTCTCGAATGATGGAGAGAATCATAGAACTTCATTCATTTGAAGCAATCAAGTTTTTCCACATATGTCGTGCATGCTATGTTCAGGCAAATGGATTGGCTAATGACATTGTTTATTTAGACAAAGGGGTCTTAATAAAAAAAGGGCGTAGCCTCGAAATTTTATTAATCCCCTAAGAATCTCATCAACATGAACCATTAATGTCATATGCATTGTGTTACGCTTCTACAGTTCTACAGCGTTCCAGCAGGTCGTTTGGTAGAGAAGGGCTAAAAAATTTCAAAAAGGCCAAGTGTGGGGCTCTTTTTGTATGGTTGGCCATGGCCTGGCTCCTTGGTCCTACTCTTGGAAGTACTATGGCTTAATGGCATTGTTGACTGCCCTTTATGGGGCTTTTAGCCCTGGGGTTGGTGTCTAGGGCTTCCAGGTGTGGGCCATTGGATCACATGACCACCATGTCTTTTATGCCTTGAGGGGGACTATGCTTCATCTAGGGAGGTCATCCCTAAGTTCACCACCCCTCTCACCCCCACTTGGACCCCTCTCTGCAGCTGATTTTTCCCTCTGACCAAATCAACCCTATGACGCCATCATGATTGATCAAGCCTCAAGCTAAGGCAAGGGGGACGTTGAGGGACTTTTTTCATCATTATGGGGTTAGTAGGGAGATAACGTCCTCCTTAGGCTCATTCTTGCACTCACAGTGAGGCCTTGGCTTGCTTATTTTAGCAACTTTCATCATTATTGTCAGTTTTCAAGTTAGTCCCCAACATGTGGGTGACATGCCCTAATTTTGTTTTATTTTGGAATATTTTAGTATTATTATTGTTTTAATTTTAAATTGACATGTAGGCTTGATAAAATTTTAATCTTGTGCTAAAATGGATATAAATATCCATTCATTTGTAAAGCACAAGACTTGGGATCAAACATCATAATGTTACTTTTTTACCCCTCTTGGGCTCTCTAAAGTGATGTGCACCTCTTGGATGATGTCTTTCTTTGCTTGAAGTGGAAATTGGAGTATCTTCTAGGGTTTCATGCACTTGCAAGTTTGATGCTAGTATTGTTGGACTAACACAAGCTCAAGGATTGGTTTTTCTTGGTAAAGCTTGGTGAGTTTATGCTTCTAAGTGGATTGAATGGTGGTTATAATGCTGCATTTTTTCTGATTTAGGGCTTCTTACCAGCCTTTTGTCAACTTTTGCATGATAGAAAACGTCCCTTTGAGGGAGTTTTCTCTTGTTTGGGCCTTGGATCTCTGATTTTTGCCTACATTAAGACTCCTCCAACAAACCCTAGAGGTTGTTGTTGGATGCCCTAGTTTGGAAGGGACGAGAAATTATTCCAAGAGGGAAGCTGGTCACCATCCCTCATGTCATAGGGTTTGAAGTACTATTCTTAAAAAACCCAATTTTGTCATCTTTTATCAAATTTTCAGTATTACATGTGTAAATTAATTGCATTTCATGGTTAGATTAGGCTAATTTAGGTCTACATTTATGTTTCAGAAAACCCTAAAAATACAAAAAATCAGAAGAAAAAAAACCTAAAAACTGTAAAAATTTGCAGAATTCCAAAAAACCAAAAAATATCCAAGTTCCGAAAAATCCAACCACCTAAAATCTCAGCCCCAAAATATCGGCCATAAGATTTCAGGATCCGAAAATTTCAGGCCCTAAAATTTCAGGGTCCTAAAGTTTTGGGCCCGAAATTTTTGGTGTGCCTTTTTAAACCTCCGAACCTTTGCATGCAACTGTTAACTGTTAGGGCGACAGAGGTTTGCAGTGGCTGATATTTATAAAAATCGGCCTGTTTTGAAGTTGTTTTTCTACCCTTAAGCGAGGTTTTATTGAGGCTTTAGGGCCTCCCTTTAGGGCCGTACCCTCTGTGAAGTGCTACAAGATTGAATGACAGATTTTATACTGCAGCAGAAACACCTTTATTTATGTGGTAAGCCTTTGTAACGGTTGTGACACTTGCTGTTCTTGATATAGTATTGATTTGGAGGCTGTTGTAAATGACATGCTAAGGATAGGCAATATTTCAGACCTTAATCATACTGCTGAATTGTTTGGCTGCTATCTTATCCCATGGACAAGTGCTGATCAAATATTGTGACATATAAAATGGTAGAACTTGTTGAAATCAATTATTGAATGCAAAGTGTGAAATATCATCTGCTGATCTTATTTTTACTTGTTCATGATGTGGTTGAACTTACTCTACTGGTTATAATTCTGAGTTAGTCTTTTCTGCCACATATCCTAGTCCGCATCGTACTGTTGCATATCTTCAGTGGTTTACATTGACTTGTACCAAAGGTGGTTACAGTATTGGTATTTATATTCAATATCTGCTAATAGTCAATTGATTTAGTATATCTTCTTCATTGATTGTCGGACTCCATTGAAGGCATTGAACTAGGCCATAAGGTGGTTGGAGGTATTTGTGTGACTGTTTGGCAGGTACGTTAAAGGGCTCTCCCCTTGGGACAACACTTGATCTCAAAGAAGCAGAGAGATTGAACAAAGGTGACAGTAATTCAAGTCTCTCATGTAATTGCCATTTACTAGCAAGCCTAGCCTGCTAGTTTGAACGGTAACACATTGCATGGGTTGGCAAAGTCAAATCACTTGTCCTTGGAGGAGGCCCGAGGAGGACAGAACCTTAATACCCCTTCGATCCTTCATATACCTCCCACACTTACATTTCGGTATGCTCGGCTGGTGAAATAACTTGGATATGACGGGTTTCCATGGCACAGGTGGGATTTTATATGGACGCCTTTATTGTCTCTGAATGCCGGATTTGGTTGATTTGGGGCTTTCTTTGCCCTAGTGCTTTCTGTCAATTTGTCATTTGGTCTGTGTGGTTGTTAGAACTTAGGCCAGTTTTGTGGTGAAAGCTTTTGGGTTAGCTCTGGTAGCTGTAGAGTTCTTGTAGTCTTGCAAGTGTGCAGTGGCTTGGTTTGTTGGAATTTCCCTTATGCAGGTTTGCCGTGGCAGATCTCATTCATTTTGGGAGTTGTTCTAATTGTGGGGTACATGAGATTCTAAAGATTTTGAGAAGTATGGCCAGTCAATTGCACAAGGCAATCTCTTATTATATCAATATCCAAACGGAGAATCAATTGGTGAAGCAAGCAGACCTGGAAGCAAAGGATTGACAAGATTGTGTGTGACATAGACATGCATTTTGGGATTCGCTTGCAACTATCAATCAATTGTGGGACATCCTTCTGCATCCATAGGTTCAGTCAAGGAGAATTTGTTTGAGGGCATTACTATGCAGTAGCCTGGAGAGAAACCTGTGTACACTATGCAAGTTGAGTAAGGAACAAAAACTAAAAGCCCAGGAATTGAGATACAACAATAGAGGAAGCCCATAGTGGGCATGTTTTCACCCAGAGTTAACAGGTAATATGTATTGTCAATGTCTTTTGATAGATGGACAGTTTATCAGGTCTTATAAATATAGGTTCTTTCAGAAGAAATTAGGAAGTAGGCTTAGACAGAATGGTCCATGGTTAGACAAGTTTTTTGCTGGTTTTGAGACTCCTGTTTTTTAAACTACCGTGTTTTGACATTACTATGTGGTAGCCTGGAAAGGAACCTGTGAACACTATGCAAATTGAGTAAGGAATTAAAAGCCTAGGAATTGAAGATACAACAATGGAGGAAGCCCATAGTGGGCATGCTTTCACCCAGAGTTAACCGGTCACGTGTACTGTCAATGTCTTTTGATAGGTGGGCAGTTTATCGGGCCTTATAGATATGGGTTCTTTCAGAAGAAATTAGGAAGTAGGCATAGACAGAATAGTCCATGGTTAGGCAAGTTTTGTGCTGGTTTTGAGACTCCTGTTTTTGAAACTACAATGTTTTGGACAATATGTAAGTTTCACTGTCCAGTTTGGCTGCAACATTTTCATATATATACATAAATATATCTGTTTCTGTGGAAAAAAATGAAGCCTTCGAACTCCAAGCATTCTTCTATTCATAATGGAACCACACAAGCTATATTTGCCATTAGTATCCGACTCCACAGTTTGAGCTATACCCATTCTAACAACATTGGTGGCAATTACATCGGCACGACTATGAGAGATAAATAACTAAAAGGAAAATGTTTTTTTAATGGAACGGCCATCAAATATATTTAACATATCTTCTGTCATAAATGAAATAAGTTACTTAATCACCTCTACAATTAGATAGTTAATGAAGGTCATTAATATTAATTGATGATGATGATGTTTACGATTAACAATGTTTATTGAACAACTAGAACAAATAAAGAGAAACATGGTGAGTATTCTTTATAATGACATTTCTATATGTGAGGAGACCTGGAGACCTTGAAGAGTACTTAAGTTATGACCCTTGATAAAATTGTATCTTATATTATTAAAAATAGGGCATGTTGAAAGGAATTGGTGTTCATCTTCAACTTTCTTTGTATTACAAATTTACAAATATGTTCATCTCGATGTGTTTTTGGGTTAATCCAATGATCAGTTTTACGATGGAGGCTATAAGCATTGGCCCTCATTTTGGCAATACTTGTGTTTTTCTTTAAGCAAAAAAGTTCGGAAAAGTAATTTTCATAAGCCAAATTAAGTTTATATAATCTTTATAGTATTTCAACTCCCTCTGGCAATGATCTCATTGGATTTCTTTATTTAAACTTCATAATGATGCAAGATTTAATATTGTTGATATAACCAATCCGATTGTCTTCTTCCATGTTCCAATAGTTAAGTCAAGCCTCAGAATCTCTGGCCCAACCTAGTTTTACTATGTGGTGGCCACTATTCATACTAGAAGCAAATAACGAGGAGCCCATATTTGTTCAATTTGAGCAATTTATGCTTGTAATCTAAATATTTAACCATGGCTTTAAACTCCACAAAAGTACAACCAGCTTCAATCAAGAGAATGGAGTATGGAATGTGGCATTTAATTTTAAAATTATAGATTATGAAGCATTTTTGGATTTGCTCGATATGATTCCAAGTCTCATGGGGGACATTAGAAGTCCAAACTTCATATCAACCGTAAAGAATAATTGGAATAACTAAAGTATTGAACTTTTTTAATATCCCAATCCCAAGATCAGCATTTCTACATTTGTTTTCAAGACCGAAATAAGCTTTCCAACCACCAATGGTTCTCTTCTCAATGCTATGGCTCCCATTCAAATGGTAGTTGAAATTGATACCTAAGTAATTGTAAGATAGTACCTCTTCAAGGATGTTATCACCATACAAAATTGGAAAATATAATTTTTTCTTAAATTTAATATCATAACACTAGGACTCATAACAACACTTTATCAAGTGTTGCCACTTTCCTCGAGCTAGAACTCTAACCCTAGACATTAGTGGGCGGTGGGCCATCTCGATCCCCTTCACTATCCTCCAGCCACACTTCACTATCCTTGAATCATTAGCCATCGACAGCTATTTCGAGCCCATTGAACTCTTAATACAACATTAAAATATTCCAAGTCATATGATCATGTACCCCTAGAAAATGTCGCCTTCGGAACCTTTGAAAATAACATCTTTTGAAAGCATATCTTTCTAGATACCCAGTTTAACTGCCAAAACTACAAAATGAAAGAAACTTCTCCAATTCCATTCTTGGAAGAAAAGTTTTTTATCTGTTTACACATTCATGCAGCAATTCTTTGCTCCAGTAATGTTGAGTAACACAAAATTGTTGTTCCTAATCCATTAATTCAAGATACATTGCAGCAAAAAATGATAGAGCAGGATTCAATGAGTGGGCAAACATTACTTGGCTTGTTGTTCTTGCTCATCCTTCCCATTTTCTGTATCCTTGGGGAGCTTGGCACGATCCACTTCAAGCTGATGGCAACGATCCAGATGTGATTTTTTGAACTCCCCTTGCATCTTCTCTAAAACATGCTCTCTTTTCATGATATCTTCAAACAGCTGATCTATTTGTTCCTTGTAACATTTTTCCAAATAATCCATCTGCCCACAATTTTCAATAGCCAACAAAATAGACCCAATAACTTTTAGATACGACTTCCACTCAAACTTTATACTGAACTGGCAAAGAAATCACACCTAGTTGGACAATAAATTATCTATCTACGATTAACAATAGTAGGTTCAGACAAATAATATGCAAAATATGACATTTATAGAGCATAACGCTTTCTGATAATGAATGTGCATACCTCCCTTTTGCTTTCTTCGTGCTGCTCTGAAGCCCTCTGTCTAATTATCTTAATTTCCTTTTCCTTCATTTGCAACTTTCTTCCTACTAAGCTGACAGTTTCTTCTAGTGTTCTACTATGCTGTTGTTGTTTGGCAACTCTATTCTTAAACCAAATCAATCTTTGATTATCCTCGTCCATTTGCTTCATAGGCTCTACAACCATTGACTGATATGTCTTGATTTCATATTTCAGTCCTGCTTTCCCTGGGGTAAGGTTATTATACAGAATCAGAAGGCATCTTCCATGCTAGAATAAAGGCATCATAAATTAATTATGATTAATCACACACCTGATACCTATAACAATTCAATATAAGATGAGTCCTTTTACAAGCAAAGCATCATGAACTGCACGTCTATTTAGTTTGTCTAAATTGATCTTCAATCAACAAAACTGCATCAACCCTAGGCATATCTATAATTTTAACACATACAATCATGAAGAAGATGCAAGTTGAACTGTTCCTTGCCTCCAAATTTATGCACAACATTGATGCCTTTTTTATTGTACCACAAGTGAATCTACATATGATATGTATAACTGAGAATACAAACCTTTAGAATGTCTGTTGAAAATTTCCAAATCATCTTTGGTTGCCATGTAGCCATACAGTACACGCTTCCCACCCGGATAAAATAATACGCGACGTCTCTCCCAGGCATCTCTGTCCCTCCCTTCCTCCACAAAATGTTGGTGTAATCGCTCTGCCTCTAAATACCCCATTGATGCATTCTCAAATATAAGCATACTCATTCCTCGATGTCCTTGAGGCCCATATGCATGTCTTGCCTTCATTGCCTTGTAGCCTTTAAAATATTCAAGTAATTCTTTGTTTCCCATTCCAATCCACTTGAAATGTAAATAAGCCATTACAACACTCTCATGATTAGAAAAAAGGCTGAAGATTGATAAATCTCAGAATTGCATAAAAAAGTACAACTAATCATATGTTTTCCCCTTTTTCTGCAAACTGGGAGTTTAAAATGCAGATTTGAACTATAACAGCTTTCCTATCAAAGACTCCCATGACAGAGGAACTTAAACTTGCAGAAATTATTGTTCTGAATAAATTTCAGGCAGAAAAATTAATTATGCCAACAAAAGTTTTTAAGCTATAGAACATACTATGACAAATGACATAAATTTTCAAAGTGGAGCAGGCCTAGTGGAAACCTCGCGAAATAGGGGACCAAAGTTGAATATAAGAAATTGTAGGTTGGAAAAGAAAGACATTATCTGATCCTTTCCACAAGATAGAAATTAAATGCTACCTTGACAAAACTCCCTATGCTAACACCCATTCCATCTACCTATGGCATGATAAATATGACAATTTCAAACTGACTTGTTTCCCTGACTTCCTAAAGTCAGTTGGGTACCTACAAACAGGAGAAATCATATGTAACTAGATATTTGGGTCATATGCATACAAATCCTAAAAAACATGAGGTGAATGTTGATGTTTGTAGCATCGTACAGGAACTCCCACGATGATTTGTGTCTTACATGTGGAAGTTGTCATTAATACCTCTCAGCTACTTAGGAAATTCGCTTTAATTAAAGGAATTATTAAAGTGCATGCCTTTTTATAAGTAATTGGAGTTAAGTTGGAGAAAAGCCTAAGTTTTGGGGCTTTAGTGATTTAAGTTAATCAAAGGAATTACAACCGTTGATCTCAAGTGAGCAAGATCTAATCTCAACCATTGGAGTTAGGGTTTTGGTTCATCCCAAAAGTATAAAAGGCAGCTAAGGGGAGAGGAGAAAGACACAAGGGAGATACTCAAGCATTGAGTGAGAATTAGGAGGACTTTTTTATTTTCAGTCTCTTGGGCAAGGGTGAAGAATGACTTTTATCCAAGGAAGGAAAGAAGAAGAAGGAGTTTCTGATTTCCAGGCCAAGGAGAGAAAAGACAGCAATCTGGGAGCAGCAGGCAGCCATACTAGTCCGGTAAAGGCACAGCTGAGCAGTAGAAAAGTGCAGAAACAGGCCATACGACAGATCGTACAGCAGTACTGATTCCATACAGTCGTTCAAAACAGGTCGTACGGATTCCATACAACTGTACGGACAGACCATACAAAATTTGTGCAGCCGTGCGGGCATGTCCGTACATTACCGTACGGTACGGATCCGTACAGTCATATGGGCAGGCAGCAGGATTGTTTTGCAGACAGGAGAATTTTTGGTTTTTCTGGGCTTTTGCTGAAGATTCCAGAGGCAGATTTGCAGAGGAAGTTGGTCTTCTGAAGGGCAAATTTTGCTAGGTTAGTTGTGTATTTTTAAAGGCCATTTTCCCAGTAAGATGGCCCTTGTAAGCTTGGAATTTTAATGAAAAGCTGATTTTGAAGGGCAGAAATTTGTATGTGTTTTGTGATCTGTTTCCTGTATTGCTTCCATTGTAATTTTATGTTAATAGATCTCAGCAGTGTAAAATAATCAATGGATTGAAAGTTAAATTTTAAGCAAGGAAAAACACTAGGAATTATTTTATCTAAGCCTGAGATCAGAAAAAATAACAGTTAACCTATCTACTTTGATTTATCAATTTACTATTCAACTGGTTGCATCCTTGAATGATGACCATGAAACTTCATATATATAAAACAACTAACTTATACTATATAATATTTGAAGTAATACTTAACAAAATACTAAATATTATATTATATACTACCTAACTAGCATAATACTACAACTAATATATTATATTGTATACTATAATTATAACTAATACTATATATTATATACTATAATTATAACTAATACTATATATTATATACTACAATTTTTTGTTTGTTTGTTAGAAATGCCCATCACTCGAGGCCAGTGCATTTCAACCATTGGCTAAGAAACCGCAACCCAAGGGCATCTAAGCTGTCAAAATCACCCAAGGATCGCACCCGAGCTGGGCCACACCAACCCTTAACATGGTTGGATTTTTTGGGTGTCTCCTCCCAACTAAGTCACCATAAAGGTATTGAACTCGGTTCATCTAGCAAACGAAAGCCACACCTTAACCAAATGAGCTAGCAAGAATTGACATATTATATACTATAATTATAACTAATACTTTATATTATATACTACCTAAGTAACCATATAATACGTGACCATTATTACAATAATTTTATATTATATTATTCTGTTATTAAATATTATATTGTTATATATTATAGTATAGCTCTTCAATAGTTTTTAATACCTACCATATAATACATGACCATTATTACAATAGTTTTATATTATATTATTCTGTTATTAAATATTATATTGTTATATTGTTATATATTATATTATATTTTTATATTATTACAATAGTTTTTATATTATAATATTAAAACTATTGTGATAATATTATTAATTTATTACATATTATATTATATCAATAGTTTTTAATATTATTACAATTCTATTATTTAATTATAATTTTAGTTAATTTGTGAACTTTAAATTTATTATTAAATATATAAAAGTACTAATATATTCAGTCAATTATAAATTATTGTATAAATTTAAAATATGTATTAGTATATCATTTATTGTTTGTACACAAAAATCTAAAGCTTTCATTATTATTTTCTACCCTCACCTCTTAACTCTACACTAACCCAACATACTTTGTCAGCAATCATTAATGAGACAATATAGATTAAACTTAGTGTGACATGGCATATTTTAATATTTTCTTAATGTGACATGGCTTTTTTTAATATTTTCCTTATGAGGCCCATTCTATACCTCAAACTGACTCTAATGAAGGGGTAGTCAACAAGGCCACAAGACCAGCACACCTTGAAATGCGGACCAAGAGGACCTGCCATGACTGACCAAGGGGTTTGGAACCCCGCTAGACCAACACTTTTACATAAAGGAATCCCAACTTGGCCTTTTACAGTGGCAAAAGGAACCCCGTCTTTGTCACATCTGGTAGGGTGCACTGCAGAGAATTCGAGGCTTAACACACCTTTTAGAGCCTCATGAACAAGATCTTCCAACCTTTCCTCTGCAATTTTGTGTTCGTCTTCTTTGATGATATCTTAATCTACAGCACAACATGGGAATGCCACCTCGAGCATGTCGATTGTGCCTTGAAATTATTAAGGGACCACCAATTATTAAGTCAAGACAGAGTACGACTGGACCTAAAGAAATTGGCGGCTATGTAAGATTCACCATGCCCCAAGACCCTCAAGAGCTTGCGTGGGTTCCTAGGACTTACAAGCTACTATAGAAATTTTGTGAAAAATTATGGCAAAATTTCCTAGCAATTAGTACTTGGGACAACTCAACTCAGGACGGAAAAAAGAAAGAAGCCCCCACTAACAAAGAGGGATTTACCAAGATCTAAACCAAAAGAACAAGTAAATAGCCAATCTAACATAGCCCTCAGAAAATCAGGATATGCCTGCAAAAGGCATTGAACAATCAGACTCTGAGGAGGATGCAACTAACCTAAGTGAAGATCTGACAATGAATGAAGTGGATCTTACTTCCCTCATCAAAATCCGAGGAAAAATGCCTCACCATTATTCCTGAGAGGAGGATCTAAAGAAACTTCAAGTAGACCTAAACAAATTTAGGAAGACTACAACTCGACCAACTACATCAGGCCAAACCCTCTAGGTTAGGCATCAGAACCAATCTTCTGAAAACATCCAAGAAATGGGGAACAGAAGAAAAGAAAAGAGGCAAAAAGTCAAGAATGCAAAAATTCAAAGGGCGCAACTTAGGTACTCTGGCTAATCAATTTTCCTTAGAGATAAGTACCTTCTCAATCCCCCTAGTAATTTATAATGAAGATGAAAATCATATCCTGGAACATTAAAGGTATCAGTAGCATAGGTAAAGAGAGAACCCTTTTGAATAGAATTCATAAAGAAAAACCTTCCATAGTGACGATGCAAGAAACTAAAAGCAACAAAGAAAACATGGGCAAAATTGCCAGGAAATGTTTGTCAAGCTGTGAGGCCTCCACTATCTCAACCATGGGATTCTTAGGGGGCTAGCAATTCTTTGGGATCCAACTCAAATCACTATGGATAGCTTCTCCGAGGACAATAATTTAGTTACTGGGCATTATCAAATTCTGAGCACAACTCAAGAAGGCTTTGTCACCAACGTATACGGCCCTAGCCTTCCACAAGACAAGGTAAAATTCCTAGAACAGCTCCGAGACATCAATGAATTACTCAAAGACCAATCATGAACCCCAGAGGATGACTTCAGCATAATCACATCACTATTAGAGAAAAGAGGAGATATCATACAGTTGGAAGCTAACAACGAAAAATTTCAAACAACTCATCTCCGATCTTAAATTGGTTCGCATTCCCTTAGTCAATAATTGTCACAATGGAACAATAGATGGGGGAAGCCAATCAGATAGCAGAAAGGTTGGACAGATTCATAGTCTTGGAAGTCCCAATCCAATCAGGTATCTTGCTCTTAGTAGAAATCCTTCCAAGTAATGGATCTGGGCCACTGGCCAATTTGTCTGCACTATGGCTCATGCTCTCCCTCAAAACCAAAACCCTTCAAATTCGAAAGGTTTTGGCTAGAACATCTGGATTTCCAACACAATATTGAATAATGGTTGATGAATAATGAAGCCAATAGGGGATCAATGATGTATAGGTTCCAACAAAGACTAAAAAAAACGAAATACAAGATGAAAAAATGGAATAAGGAGGTCTTTGGCAACATCACTAAGATAAAAGGAATCTGGAAGCTCAAGTGGAAACCATTCAATCAGCAATTATTACCCAAGGCAAAGAGACTTCCTTAATCAAGAAGGAGGAGCACCTACAACATCTCCTAGATGCCAGATACAAGCAAGAGGAAATCCTTTGGTGCCAAAAGTCATGATCAACTGGCTCAAGGAAGGTGACCGCAACTCCAAATTCTTCCACAAATCAATGATAAACCAAAGAAACCATTACCGGATCTCTGATCTGCTTTTCTACTCAAGGCATTACTTTAGAGAATCGAGATGACATAGAAACCGAACTCGAGAATTACTACCAAAGTCTTCTAAAAAATCATGGTCATGACAAACAAGCAGTCTAAGACAAGATACTCCAACACATTCCAAAACTAGTCACGCAAGACCCAAATCTAAGCCTTATGCTTCCTATCTCAAAGGAGGAAGTGGAAGCCATGGTGAAAGGAATGGCACCAGGCAAGTCTCCTAGCCCTAATGGCTCACTATAGACTTTTTCCAAGCCTGCTGGTCCACAATCGGACGTGACACATGGAAAGTGGTTGAAGATTCTAAGGTATTGTTGTCACAGATTCTGTAGGGGGGATTGGTCCTCATTTTGCTAGAGAAGAACATATTTTGTTCAATCCTTTATAGTGAGCTTCACAGATATATCATGAGTGGTGGATGGATTGAGTTCATTTTGAGATCACAGTTGGATCAGTTTTGTGAGCCAAGCCTTAAAGCAGGGCCCCATGCCATTTACCAAGCTTCTTTTGGGATCCCCTGCCATACATGTTGGAACCTTTGTACAGTTGATTTCTCCACTATTGAATAGTGAGTTTGGATCTTGGTTTGCAGTGCTTCACATATATGCATGTGATGTATCCTACAGTTGTAGTTGTGTATTAGATATTGTGTCCAGAGGATGTTTTATGGATGATTATGTTTGGTATTGGTAGGCTAACTAGTAGTAGGATTTATCTTATGACTTGTGATTATCTAAGGAGGGTCCTTCACATCTCTTGCACCTACCTTCTCTGAGCTAGAAGCCATATGAATGCAAAGACTTTTGGTCATTGATCAGGGTTCCACACCTTGGACTAGATCTTGTCCATTGTCATGTTATGGTAGCCTACCTCCCATTGATATGCCTCTTTGATTTGACAGGTGCCTTACCATTTAGGTCCCATCTTAGAATGTCCTATCCAAGTAAAATTTTGGTGTGCCTTTTTTAAAGCTTTGAAGATAGAAGAGTCACTTGTTCTTTTGCTCCTGTCGAGGGTATTTGCCTCCATTTCCTCCAATGTTTAGCAAATGTGTTAGGTTCTTGACTCCAAAATTGAGAAAGAGTAACCCAGTTGTATTGTTGACATAGGTTCTCAATGCTTGAGGGTGGGATTCTCCTGCAGTTTTGGGAGTTGTTGCTAGGAGTCTCCCCAAAATTGAGCAAAGTGCTTGTCGTAGACCTCCCAAAAGTTGTGAGCTTGAACTAAAGCCTTATCGTTGTGAGCTGAAACGGTAAAAATCCGTTTACTGGAACTTCTCGAACTTCCACTTTCGAAAATACAAATAATCCATGAATATATATAAAAGTTGATAAAATAGATATGGTCTTTTACAATATAGACTTTCCCGTATTTATAATTGTTTAAAGGGTGTCTAATGCAACTCTTCATAAAGAGTTACACCATTTCACTAATTAATTATATTATTATATTATTCTTGTTTGTTGTTATTATTATTATTATTTCTATATATATATATATATATATATATTGATGTTTTATTTTATTATTATTTTATTCATAACATTGCCTTCCCCTTAAGGGAAGCTTTGTCCTCAAAGCTTATTTGGCGACAATGATTACGTCTGATTTTTCGCTTGTAATGTTATTTCTCGATCTTT
Source organism: Larix kaempferi (assembly GCA_027924585.1). Lineage (NCBI taxonomy): Eukaryota > Viridiplantae > Streptophyta > Pinopsida > Pinales > Pinaceae > Larix > Larix kaempferi. The sequence continues at coordinate 12,852,961 of BSBM01000017.1, read as the reverse complement.
TGTGTTAGTTTTTGCGACATTTGATGAAATGAGGCCATACAAGTTATGAATTCCCTAGAAGAACTGTCGCATCGTCTCTGATGTGTTCCATCCCAAATTTAATTTATCGGAACTATTTGTTCACTTTGTGAGAGGGGTCTTCTCGTTTTTTTATTATTTTGATTTGATGTTCTTACTTGTCTTTCAACATAACTCCTCCATGTATTTTCATTTTGACCCTGTCGTTGGTCAAAATGACGTTTATAATTGGGATGTTTGTAAGGCGTATGTGTTGTTTGTTTTTCTTTCTGTTGAACTGTGGCGAGGACTGCCTTCACTTCCTCGATTTGATTTTTGGATGCATCTTCCAGGATTTGCGCTTCTTGGTTCTCCAATAGATTGTTATGATTCTGTATCTTTTCGATTCTTTCATCTTGCGATTTTTTGTCAATTTCTAACTTCTTGATTTGATTCTCTAGTTCCTGATTACGATTTTTCAGATGATGGTTTTTTTCTTCTTGTTCTAGTATTTTTCCCTCTAGGTCTTCATTGGAGTGTTCCATCTTCTGACTATGTTTCAATTTCTTGATTTTCGTAAGTAATGTTTTGTTATGAATTCTTAGTCGAAATAGTTCTTCAGTATTGCTTGCTAATTCGTCCTTGATTTTCTTAGTTTCCAGCTTGTGCGTTTTTTTAGTAGCGTTGTATGTCTACTAGAGTTCTTTATTCTTTTATTGTTGTTGACTTATGTCTGATTCTTGACTTTGTAGCTTCCTCTGGACTTGCGTCAGTTCATCATCTTTGTCTCTGACGAGCTGGTTTAAATGCTTTATTTCTTCTTCTAAATCATTATCGCTTCCATCGGGTGACTTGTCGTCATTTTTTGACTTCCTAATCTGGTCTTCTAAGTTCTGATTGTGGATTTTTAAACATGAGTTTTCTTTATCATGATTAGATAGCATTGTCTTATTATCTCTTATGGTTCGTTCTAGCTGTCGATTTTGATTCCATAAGCGACGATTCTCATCGTCTCTCCACTCTTTCAAGAACTTTTGTGTCTCAATCTCAGCTTGTAGACGTTTACTGATCGCTTTATATTGCTCTAATTCGTCCAGTGTTGCTTGTAGCTTTGACTTCATTACTGAATATGTGTTTGCCATTGTTCCTGACTTCTTCGATGATAGCTGGTTTCCTTTGACTTGATTTCTTGACGATAAGGGTCTTCTTCTGACTTGATATTGCTCTTCGATGATAACTGATCTTCAACTTCTTTGAAAATAATTTTTTGTCTTCAATATCTTCTTTGACTTGGTCTTCCTTGATTCTTCTTGTAAAAATTATTTGTGTTGATGCTCTTCTAATTTAATTTCCCCTTAATTTTTGTAAAACGGTGTAGAATGGTTGGTTGGGAGGAATGAGTGTTACCTTCCCCACCCAAGTTCGAATCTCACTTTTGGTTTGTTCTTAGGGAATAAAACCAAACCCACTTCTCACAAAACCACGTGCACTTTAAAACCATGTGCGGTTTTACTTCTTCTTTCTTCTTTTACTTTCTTTTTTTTTTCTTCTTTTTTTTTACTTTCTTTTTTTTTCTTGTTTTTTTTTCTTTTACTTTTTCTTTTTAGTTTTTTTACATTTTTGGACAATGTCCTAGATTTTAGGGAAACCCTAATGATGGCTATAAGCCAAAAAAGTATATCAGCCAACGAGGCTCTGATGCCACTGAAACGGTAAAAATCCGTTTACTGGAACTTCTTGAACTTCCATTTTCGAAAATACAAATAATCCATGAATATATATAAAAGTTAATAAAATAGATATGGTCTTTTACAAGATAGACTTTCCCGTATTTATAATTGTTTAAAGGGTGTCTAATGCAACTCTTCATAAAGAGTTACACCATTTCACTAATTAATTATATTGTTATATTATTCTTGTTTGTTGTTATTATTATTATTATTTCTATATATATGTGTGTGTTGATGTTTTATTTTATTATTATTTTATTCATAACAAGGGGATTGGTCCTCATTTTGCTAGAGCATAACATATTTTGTTCAATCCTTTATAGTGAGCTTCACAGATATATCATGAGTGATGGATGGATTGAGTTCATTTTGAGATCACAGTTGGATCAATTTGTAAGCCAAGCCTTAGAGCAGGGCCCCATGCCATTTACCAAGCTTCTTTTGGGATCCCCTGCCATACATGTTGGAACCTTTGTACAGTTGATTTCTCCACTATTGGATAGTGAGTTTGGATCCTGGTTTGCAGTGCTTCACATATATGCATGTGATGTATCCTACAGTTGTAGTTGTGTATTAGATATTGTGTCCAGAGGATGTTTTATGGATGATTATGTTTGGTATTGGTAGGCTAACTAGTAGTAGGATTTATCTTATGACTTGTGATTATATGAGGAGGGTCCTTCACATCTCTTGCACCTACCTTCTCTGAGCTAGAAGCCATATGAATGCAAAGAATTTTGGTCATTGATTAGGGTTCCACACCTTGGACTAGATCTTGTCCATTGTCATGTTATGGTAGCCTACCTCCCATTGATATGCCTCTTTGATTTGACAGGTGCCTTTACCATTTAGGTCCCATCTTAGAATGTCCTTTCCAAGTAAAATTTTGGTGTGCCTTTTTTGAAGCTTTAAAGATAGAAGAGTCACTTGTTCTTTTGCTCCTATCGAGGGTATTTGCCTCCATTTCCTCCAATGTTTAGCAAATGTGCTAGGTTCTTGACTCCAAAATTGAGAAAGAGTAACCCAGTTGTATTGTTGACATAGGTTCTCGATGCTTGAGAGTGGGATTCTCCTGCAGTTTTGGGAGTTGTTGCTAGCAGTCTCCCCAAAATTGAGCAAAGTGCTTGTCGTAGACCTCCCAAAAGTTGTGAGCTTGAACTAAAGCCTTGCAGTTACATACATTATTCCAAATTTTTTATCCTTTGATTGTACCATTTGTTACCTCCCAATTTGTACCTAGGTGGAAAAGGTCCCAATCCACAAATACAAGCCAAAGGCAACCTTGGATCGATTGCCAATGTCATCACACAATTAATCCCTACTCTTTAGTCCAACTCTCAAAATCCAAGGGAGGCTTCCCTAATTAAAAGATGTTTGCTTTAAATGAATGAGAGTTAATTATAGCATAAGCACAATAGAGATATGAAATATAAATATGTACTTAAGATGCCAAATTAATCCACAACCAAAGAGATAACTTAACCAAATGCTAAGATTCAAATGGAAATGCTCCAAAATATATGACACGATAAACAAGAAGCATAAAAGAGACAAGTTACTAATCCACAATAGAGATAATGTATATTAATCAAGCACCAATGTGAATTAATAAAATGTCCAAGGCTAAGAACAAGGTCTAGGGTGAAACTTGTAATGAGCTCAAGAATGATTAGATACTAATTAAATGTGTTCTTGTATTGCTCTAATCAAAGAATGAAAGTCTAAATCAAAGGGTATTAAACCAATGAAAGCACAAATTTGGATTTTAAAGAGATTAAGCCAATAAGAATATAAAGTACGAATTTCTTGTAGCACCTAAAGGCTTAAAATGAACTTGATCACCAATTAAATTAATTTAATTGCAAGAATGGGGAATAATTATGAATCTAAATGTTCAATCAACCAAATTGTTTAAGAACAATGTGATTATGCCCAAAGGATTAATGATGAAAACCACTTTAGATGAGTAAGTTTTTTTCCTTTAAGTTGGCATCTTTCAAATGCAAGGGGCCTTCCTTCTTGCATTAAAACTACACCAATGCCACGCTCTAAGTCATCACACACCACAATAAAGGTTTTGTGAAGTCGAGTGTGGCTAGTATAGTAGTTGTACACATAGCCTCTTTAAGTTTTTCAAAAGATTTGGTTGCTTATTGAGTCCAAGAAAATGCATTCTTTTTCAATAACATTGTTAGAGGTGTTGCTTTTTTACCATAATTCTTGACAAACTTGCAGTAATAGCCTATCAATCCTAAGAATCCTCTAAGATTCTTCAAGGTTTTGGGAATTGGCCATTCCATCGTAGCTTTAATTTTGGAGATTAGTGAATCCATTCACAGGTTGGTAATTTACACAATTTAGAAACCTATGTACAGTTTCGGACATCATAGAGGTGAGTCCATCTTCAAGGCAATCACACGATTCGAGAATGGGATGAGGGCAAGACAAGAACCTGCAACTGTATAAATATCAAACAAACCCCAAGAAAACAAGGTCAACTCATAAAACAACCATGGAATAAATAAGAGGGAATTATCGATTTTTTAAGATTTACTACTGGCTTCCAATTATTGCTTAACTTCATTCCTTCATCTCTATTCAATGTGTTTCTTCTTCTCTCGATTTCCAGAGCTTCTCGTAATATTCTTTTATTGTAGTGTTCTTCCTTCACGATTAACCTGTCCTTTCAATACATATATGATGAGAGGTGATGTGTGAGTGTTTGGCTAGAGCTGACTTAGAATTGTGATTATGGATTATGCCAGTTGAATGCTCCTTGAGACGGGCCTGCACTGAACGACCTGTTTCTCCAATGTAGACCTTTCCACGAGAACATGGGATTTCATAAACACCTTTTTGTTGACCAGGATCCAAGGAGTCTTTAGAGGTGTCCACAAACCCCCTGATGGTGTTCGGAGGGGCGAATGCGACCAACATGACTTTTTCTTTAAGATTTTTGCGATTCGATCAATAGTTCCCTTGATGTATGGAAGAGTAACTTTAGGGATGTTAAGTTCTTGATTCCTTCGTTGATTTTATGCATTATGGAATGCTTTCTTAATTTGTCCTTCTTGATATCCATTCTTTTTAAAAACGCCCATTGGGTGAGCTAATTCTTGCTCTGGGTGATCTGAATCGGAGATTCTAGATGCTCTAGTTGCAAGAGTATTAATCACACCACATTTCTACGCTAGGTGGTGGTGAGAGTCGGCATGAAGGTATCTATCAGTGTGGGTCTTCTTCCTATATACATGATGCCCAAGCTTTAATTTTGTTAGGGTCTGTTATCACCTTATTTGTACCATAGTTGGATTATCTAAAGAGCCGCCATTTGACAAACATGATGAATATTTATACTCCAGTGTATCAGATGACCCGGCATTTATGCCTAGCTAATTTTGGCTAGTCAGTTTTGTTTTTCAGTCAACATGACCATGGCCCCATGGGGTTTGTAATAAAGTGTGCTAGTAGGATTCTGAGTGTCTCGGTTCCCCATGACTTGATTAAGCAACTAAGGTATTCCAGGGAGTTTTTTCCCTTGTCAATTATACTTTGCCTATAGCCGAGCTATAATCGATGAGGTTTTCTCCCGCTTCCTCCAAAGCTGGAATGCCCAATTTTGAAAATTTTAGCCATGGGGGGTTATTAGAGTCCAACTAATGCATATAAGCCTACTAGACACTATTATAATAGGTTTTGGTTATGTCCTTAGTCTCTAGGACCCTCAAAAAAAATTTCGAAAAAAATTTACCGGGTCCTCCGGTTTTGGGTTTTTTAATTTTTTTTTAAATTTTAATAAATTGCTCTATAGTTTAAATGGAGAAATTTCAATTTGTAATATGTCAGTCATCCGGGATCCAAATTCAGTGATTGAAGGCTTGAACCTTAAGCCAAAAATCATTCATGATCCCCGGACCAGCTAACCCTAAGTTTCAAACAATTATTTGGCCTCATAATTAATATTTTCTCAAAAAATCAAAAAATGAGAAATATTAATTAAAATATTCAAAAAATAATAAATTGGAGATAATTGAAATCTCTCCAAAAAAGGCCAAATTGAATAAAGTAAAAGTCAAAATGACATGGCAAAAATCATTTATGATGATTGGAATCTTCACCCACCTGATTCAGATCAGTTTCAGAGCACTGTGAATGATCTACAGTTGAGAAATTCGCCCTCTCCTTTAGCTTGACATTTTTGTGATGTGGAGGATTGCTATTTGATGGATGGAGTTTACAAGAAGAGATAGGGGGCGCCTTGCCTAGGTGGAGGCCACCTCCCCACCCTAATTCATTGCAAACTCGAGTTAGTTGGTATGTTATCACTCCAAGCCACATCTTGATTGGTTGGTGACTGGAATTTGGAGTTTTGTCAAGTATTATTGGCTCCCTTAGTGCCAAATTCGAATTAGGGTTTTAGCTTAGTTATTTTGCTATAAAGGGAGGCCATTTTGGCTCTCTTCTGATGGAGATTTTGAGCATGAACACTCTGCCAAAATATTATTGTAACATTTGTTTGATTCTTGAATAGAGTAGTGACTTTGGAGGTCCATACAAGTCTTTTTGGGGTTGTCTTTCACATTGTTTGGTGACATCTTTCTCACCTTACTGTTATTTCAAGCTTTCATTATTCATTATATGTTCTATAATTCTTAGAAATATACTATTCGGTTTGGCTTGTTTAATTTGTAAGGGTTTTGCAGGATTCACACAAAGTGGAAAATGGCTTGGAGATCAAGCTACTCTTTGCCCATCAATGGCTATTAGCACCTAATCAAATTTTCTTGCAGGTTCCTAGAGGACTTACTTATCTCAAGAGAAGAAACGAATAGAAGAGACTTGCCTCTTCCTCCATCAACAAACAAGCAGCATAATTTGGTTACTATTTCTCTTCTTTCTGCATGCCCCATTGGTTTGTCCTACCCTAGCTTTCGCTCCTCCTTCCATTCGTCCTTCTATCCAAGTGCATTCGCTTTCCCTTCTCCATTCGTCCACCTCTTTTTCCCCTAGTTTCTTCCTTCTCCCTTCTCACCTTTCGCTCCCCATCCTTTTCCCTCATCTTGCCATTCGTTTTAGCCTCCCTTAGCTCCTCTCGTCCACCTCAAAAAGAGAGCCCTAAAAAACACAATAAAAAACAAAGTAGAAATTTGTTAGTAGTAATTAGTTTTCATTTGTTTATAAGTTAGCATTGTTAGATCTTAGTTTAGTTTAGTTTACATTTTTTCATTTAGAGCTCATCTTTGTTAAAGATCTTGCATTTTACTTGCTTCCATTTAGTAATCTCATTCAAAAGTGAAAACTTGCATACAAAAATTTCATGTTTTAGATCTCTTTCCCATCACTTTTTAGGCATTTGTTGGTTGCTGGTCCATTTTGTCATATTGAATATTTGAAGTTGGATCTCATGCTTTTTAGTGCTTAAGATTTCATTTTTGCAAGCCTAGAATAAGTAGATTAAATTGTTATCATTTTTCCTTGGATTGACTAATAACTAAAGGGTGCCTTGAAGTTTAACTTGTTTTGATAGGTGCTTGAAAGATAAAGAAGCTTGAGAGTTTCTAAAACAAAGGGATCTAAACCAAGAAGAAGTGAAGAAAATCACTTGAAGCAAAATCCAAGTTTGAAAAACATCATTGTTTATCCTTTTGTAATAAGCTCTTAAGAGCTATTTTTCCAAGTATTTCTTCCAAGTTTCATTCTATCTCTAAAGACCTTTCAGGGATTTCCCCTAAGGCATTTGTAAAGTTAAATAAAAAGCTAAGTGGAGGAGTCCTCCATTTTTTTGGGTTTTTTCTTCCCCATTTGGGGAAGAGTGTTGTGCTTTGCTAGTTTAGATCTCTCTTGTTTCATGCTTTAGATTAAACTTTTATTTCATTATACTCCATTTCCAAGTCTTGACTTGAGAAAGCAAACTTTGGGATCGCATCCCAAAGGCCAGATAGCTTTGTGGTAGCTTCTCGTTCCCCATTAGCCTCCTTGCCGAAATTTCAGCTAGCCGGAAAGTCTCAAGGACTAGTGGTTCTAGTGATCAACCTTGTTCGGAGCTAGATCCCACTTTTAGATTAATATTGTTTGGTAGAACACTAAGTTTATTTTCAGTTTGTTTCAAGCATCTTGTTACATTTTATTATCATCATTTCATTTTCAGTTATTTAAGCTTCATATTTGTTCTTCAAGTTATAACTGCTTCTATTTTATAAAATGAACAAAGTCTCTTGAACTTGGCCAAATCCAAGTCGAAGAGCACTCTCTATCGGAGAGCATTCCCACTGCATTTACCTTGCATCAAGCATATAGATTAGTTTAGAATCTTTTGAATTTCGTCCTAAGACGAGGTCAAAAGTGCTCTCTGTCGAAGAGTTGAACAAGTGTGCTCTTAATAATCTCTAAAATCATTCCAACTCACACCCCATTAATTAATTTATCTTGGTCGTTATCTGACACCCGTATGCTCTACCAACCTGAAAGGGTTGGGCTAGTACTCAGAAAGGTGTTGGATTTGTTAATCTCACAAGTGATAACTTAATAAAACTTTACCCCAACCAACGAACCGGCGTTGCTTTCGAGAATTACTGAGGTAGTTTCCTGAAACAGGTGGTGCTGAAATCCCACTGTTAGACTCGAGGGTGGTCAAGCCAATTGAACACTTACTCTTTTGAAATCTGGGTGGCTTCGACCTATCATCTAAGAGGTTACCAGTACTATTTCCGGTCTCTTGATTACCTTGTGTTCTTAGCCTAATAATCAAGACCATCTGCACAACGATCTCACAAACAGCTAATCTGCACAATGATCTCACAAACAGCTACCTTTCAAGACCCACACATTCAGCATCACATATTGTTATTCTTTGACTCCATAAGGCACTGGTTATTAAATGTTATATCTTGATCAGGACCATTTGTCCTTGTGGTTTTACTTTATCTTGTGGATGCATTATTTAAACTTCAATTCTTGAAAAGTACTGTCATTTTCGATATCTTATTTAGCAACGTGGATTGCATCTTATCTTGTTTATCTTATTTATAATTTGGTCTCATCACAAAAACTCCTAAACAACACCCATCTGCATCACTTCATCAAAAAACATTACAAAATATAAGAGCCTTAGTGAAACTCTTTGTAAGGACTACCCCCCTTGACTTCATTAGGAGTTACCCTAAACGGAGGAGTTGGGATTTAGGTGACAGTACCTAGCTCATTGCTTGCCCCCACCTAGCTCATTGCTTGCCCCCAAGGCCACACTTCTCTCACTTGTAGTGAAGAGGCAGCTTTCGAAAGATTTCCGCTGCCGGTGTGCATCTTGGCGGACAACAAGGTCCACTTTGATGCCTTCATGAGATGCAATATGACCCAAATATTCCACTTCCTAAACCCCAAAGGCACACTTAGAAGGATTTGCATATAGTTGTTGCTCCTCTAATAGTTTTAAGACCATGTGGAAGGTCTGCTTGCTTCATTTTGATTTGATGATATCTAGAATGAAGATCCAACTTGGTAAGGAAAATTGTTCCTTGTATTCATCTAATAATTCATCAATGACGAGAATAGGAAACTTATCTTTAATGGTCATTCTTGTTGAGCTCTCTATAATCTGTACACATATGCCATGAACCTTCCTTTTTGTGAACCATCACCACTGGTGCAGTGTTCGTGAACCATATTCTCAATCTCACTCTTTCATGCATACGGGTACTTGTAAGGTCTAATGTTAGGTGGTAAACTTCAAAGTTGCAAATGAATAGCATGGTCATGATCTTGAACAGGTGGAAAACCTTTAGACATCTCTCTAAATACCTTGGAATGACTGTCAATAACTCTTTGGAGATTCACAAGAATAAAAGATATAAATGTTTGAACATCTAGTGAGCACAATTGTGCAATTACACTATGGTGTCCTTGTTTTAGCAATTTTGTCATGATGTTTGAGCTTATCACTTTAGAGGGTTTCCCTAGGATACCTCTGAGTTCAATTTCCTTGCTTTTTTAGGAGAATCTAATGAAAAGTTCTTGAAAATTAAGAGCCACTATTCCCAATGATTGTAACCATTGGACCCTTAATACAAAATCAGCACCGCCCATTTGGATTGCAATCATTGGACTATCCAATAAATTAAATACTCTCCCATAGTAAGCTTAATACTGTGGCACTTCCTTGAACAATTTATAGTACCTCCATCTGCAATCATTACTTGAAACTCTAGTTCTGGCTATATAAAGCAATTGAGAAGTTTGGTTAATTTACAATCAATGAAGTTATGGGTACTACAAGAATCAATCAACAATGTTACCTTTTTCTTTTTGATATATCCTACTATCTTGAGAGTGTGAGGAATGCTAATGTCGACCAATGCATGACAAGATATGGTCGGCATAGTATTTTCTAGTTCTACATCTTGAGACTATTCAAGCTCTTGATCTTCTTCCTCTTCAGAATCTATGTAGAATAATTTCTTCACAGTGCACTTCTGCCCCTTGTTGTAGTTGTTGTCACAATTGAAACATAGTCCTTTTGCTCTTCTTTCCTCCAATTGCTGAGGTGTAAACCTTGTAGGCTCAGTGAGGTTAGGAGTGGGAACATTTCCCTCTCTACAGGTACTAATGGCAACTCTTCTAGCAGACATATTTTTACTTTCAACTTTTCTTGAAAAACTAAAGGCATTCTCCAATGACTTAGGTTCAAAGAGACATACCTCATGTTGAATGCTCTCCTTTAAACTTTAAAGTGCCCATAAAGAGATCCAACAAATTATGTTGTTCACTCTAAGACTCGACTTTTGGAAGTGCTTAGTGTGCTCTATAACTGGAGATCTTTGCTTGAGATTTATCAATTGGCTAAAGAAGGTGTTGTTCTTTACATCCCCATAATGTGCTATCTTTCTTTGGGATCATCTTTGTTGGCTATATTTTCTTTGAATGTTTGCAATTCTTCCTCAATTACCATATTCGAAATGTCCACCTTTCTTAGCATTTTAGTTTCAAGATCCGCTACTCTTTCACTAAGTTTGGACAACCAATTCCACATTGTCATGCTCTTCTTGTGTAATGGATGAGCCTTCAAGAGGTTTAGCGGGTGTCGAAATTTTTGTACCACCTCTTGCCATGTGAGCCAACTAATATTTACTAGAGTTCTCTATTTTTGAATCACCCTAAACAAATCTTCTAACCTTGGTTTGTAGACTGTCTTGCTAGCCAACCTTTCTCCTAAAGTATCTTTGAAATTTTGGCCCCTTCGATTCTGAAATTCTAGCTAGTAGTAGCCTAATATGGCTTCTCTTCAATGGGACAAATTTGACCAAATTCTCACGTGCCAAGAGAAACTTATGGTAACTTTGCCAAAACTTCTTGTTTTGTCCCTTTTAGGAGAGCAAACTTGTACAACTTGCCACGTGTCTAATTTTTTTGTTTTGCTTCTAAAACATTTACCAAAAACACTATGGTCCATCTTCTTTCTAATGCAAAAGGTGGCACTAAATTTGGAGCTCATAAGCTTCAGATATAACAATTTTATCCAAAACACTTATTTGAGACTAGTTTTTGGACTAGTCAAAAACTCTAACTTCCACAAACCATAACTCCAAACTTATAGCGAACTAGGACCTGAAATTTTTACTGTAGTTACTTCGGTATGTCTTGTAAGGAGCCTAAAAATTTTGTTGTCTAAAACGTCCCAAAAAAAGTTATAGCGAAAATGGCTCCAATACCAAATGTTATGGACTAAATTCCTAAAATAGCATAAAAATAGAAAGAAAGAGTAACTGCAAACCTTGAGAATGAAATAAAGAGAATGAATAAGAAGCCTCTTCAAGGGGGCAACCTCCTTTTACAATATATCAAATGCACAAGATGAAATGATCTCTAAAACTAGGTTTCCTTGGTATATAGGACTCAAAGGGTACAGCTACAATTAAGATCCTAGCCAACCAATAAAGACAACACTATTATAATAATAGAAATGTAATTTCATAATATATGGGGCCTAACAATCTCCCTTCAATAAAACGTTGTTCTCAACACTTGTAGTGATGATGTACAACCATAAACCAAGTTCCCATGCACAAGTGTTGACCACAACGTTGAAGTAGTCCAAGAAACCAGGGTCACATGTACAAGTGTTGGCCTCAATGTTGAAGTAATCCAAGAAGCTCCTCCATAAACTCGGGTCACACGTCCAGGTGCTCATGTTGACTACCGATTGATGACACCTGAGCTCAACGAATGGCCGAGTCTAGTGCTCTAAATGCCCACCTCAGTCATATGGATCCAAATAATTAGAACCATCAATAGCAAGAATATCCTCCGTATAACCATAAAAGGGTGGCTTTGGAAGTGACACTACCAATCTAGATGAGGTATATTGGAAACTAATGGGCACCATGTGCTCATGTCCTCCCTCAAGGATGTTTTCTTCATGTGAAGGAGTATGAGCATTAGAGAGAAGTTGGAAGTGGTTGTCTTTCCACTAATGACAATTGTTTATAAACCATTCCACACAAGGCTCCTCTAAATCACACCAAGTAAATACTTCTCTTTAATATTTTTCCTAAGTTCCAACCTTTGGATTGCTTCACATGCTTCCTACAATTTATGTACTCACTTCTCTAGAAGCAGTAGTTGTGTACCGACAACTTCAAGGTATGAATAATCTTGGTGTGCCTTAGAAATTTCTTCAACTTCAATCAACCACTTCCTGTTATGTTCCTCGTATTTCATAGCAAATTCAAGAAACTTACAAGATAGGCTTTTTCCACATAAGTTCCATATAAACCTGGATATTCCTCAATGACAGGGGCTAAGATATCATCTTAAATGCAATATTCCCCTATAAGTATGAGAGGTATGGTTTTAGAACAAAAATCAAACAAGTTTAAATTCAATGGGTTTCCTTTGTGCAGTGCTAGGGTACCCTTCCACCCTATGGTTTCGCTAGGGTTTGAAGGCCACAATTTGAAATAGGTGTAGCTTTTGATATACTCCTCAAAATCTCTATTTTAACCCCATACCAAAAATGTAATGGCCACTCTACTTCTAGTGGCATTGGTCCAGTTGCAATCTGGTACATAAACAAAGAGAAAAGTGTGCCACAAGAACTTCTTGTGAGGGTTTTGGCAACTTCAAACGGCCATAACTTATACAATACTTCTCAAAATCACTATTATGACCCCATTTCAAAAATGGCATGACCGCTTTGTTTCTAATGGCCTTGGTTTGGCTGCAATCTGGTTCCTAGACAGAGAGAAAATTACAACTATGAGTCTGTAACTAGAATTGGGTATAACCCCTTTGATATTTTTAGAATTGCTATTATAACCCCAATCTAGAAATGGCACCATTATTCTTCATGAAATGGCATAGATATGGATAAGCCGAGAGAAAATCCTAGCCCAAGGAAATCTACAAAAAATAAATAACAGAAATGCTTCCCCTTGGCCCAACAAAGTGCTTTGATTATTGATACCACTTGTAGTGAATCTTCATAAATAAAAGATAAAATCGACAAACTTCATAATAACAAATGCATCCACACAATAATCAACACCAAGATTGTAGAGAATATCCTTAAGGTAGGGTAACACTATCAATTACTCCTTATGGAAGGAATCACTCCACAAGCTATGCTTGTTACAATACAATATCCAACATGCCCAATACAATTATATGCATGTGTATATATACTCTTTCATGAATATTCCTAGGGTCCTACGCCAACTACTCCTCATTATTGTATTTATTACCCACCAACTATGTAACAGGCCTTCTTCCATGAGCATGGCCACATTACATTAATTATCCTCCTTAGGTAACTGCCTAGGTACTCAATATTACAATAAGTATCTTAATAGTGAAGCTTTATTTCCACCAAGAGAAGCTCCACTTGCAGCAGACAGGACACAAATAGCAGCACTGATGGCACTTGGATGTGAGAGGGAGGAACACCAACATGAAGATTTTTCCCCTATTTTTGAGCAGCAAACCTTGATAACTGAGCCATGGTTATGGTGGAAGAACAATTAGCTGTAACAAAACTCAAAAAATGCAATGCACATTTGTCTTACACCAAATGCCAAGTATCTGGAAGAAAAGTTAACCCTCACACTATATTTCCCTCCTTGATTGAATGGTCACTAATTGTTTGGGCCTGTTACCAACTATTTTGTACAATAGTTGAACTTCTATTGAGCCGCCAGTTATTGAACATGATCCATGTTCATCTCCAGAGTTCAGAGGTTCAGATGTTCCAGACTTAGCCTATTTTGGCTAGACTTTTATTTTCTGTTTTGAAATGACCATGCCCCATGGGGTTTGTAATAAAGTGTGCTAGTATGGGGGTCTGAGTGGCTCGGTTCCCTAAGACTTGACAGTCAAATAAGGTATTCCAAGGAGTTTTTTCACTTGTCGATTATGCTTTGCCTTTAGCCGAGTAATAATCGATGAGTTTTTCTCCTACAACCTCCAAAGCTGGAATGCCCGAATTTGGCGGTTAGGCCTTGGGGGGTTATTAGAGCCCAGATGTAAAATATGAACCTACTAGACACTATTGGTATGTTCTATGGTCATTTCCTAGGTCCCTAGGTGTGCTAAAACATTGTCCGAAAAAAAAATGCCGGAAGTGTTCAACTTTTTTATTTTTTATTTTTTAATTATTAAATTTTTCAATTAATTAAGCCATTTTTTACATGGTTTAATTGAAAATTTTCAATTTGTAATAATTAAGTAGTTTGGGGGTGGATTTTGGCAAATAAAGTCTCATTTTCTAAACCAAAGTATCCATTTAACCCCTAAACCCACATATCCTAAGTTTCAGATGATCATTTGGCACTTAATTGAATATTTCCTCAAATTTACTAAAAGAGAAATATTTAATTAAAAATAGTCAGAAAATAATAAATTGGAGAAAATCCAAATCTCTCCAAAAAAAGACCAAATTGAATAAAATAAAGTGCTAAATGACATGGCACAGGGCATCTGAGAATATTCCAAATCTCACCAACTGATTTCAGTCAGCAATCGAAGCATTGCAAGCTCTCTTGCCTTGGGTTTTGCACCATCCTCTCTAGCTTGGGCGTCTTGCCTTGTTGGAAGCTGTTGGTTGGATGGGTGATAACTTCAAGGTAGAGTGGTGGGAGCCTTGCCTAGGTGGAGGCCACCTCACCACTCTTACCCACCAGAAGAGCCAGTTAACTCTCAAATCATTAGCTTGGCTCTCTCTCTCTCATGCCAATTCAAATTAGGTTATTGGTCTCTTCTCATTGTATAAATACAGACCCTTGCTCCATCATTCAGGGTGGAATTTTTGTGCAAGAATACTTTGCTCATTTGTTGTTGCTATTGAATAAAATTGAGACTTTAGAGGTCCACTCGGTGCATGCATGGTTCCTGATGACTTGTTGAGGTAATATTTTTCCAATGTTTATGCATGCTTATCTATTTGAGTTTGGATCTAGCATAGAGGACTTGTTATCAAGCACATAGGACAAATATTTGTAGGCTTCAAGTTATTTGTTGATGTTTAGTACTCAATACATGCTCTTTGAATTTTCTTTATACTAACATACTCGATCTAAGCTCTTTTGTTTAAGCATGTGTATAATAGTTGGACTCAATACATGCTCTTTGAATTTTCTTTATACTAACATACTCGATCTAAACTCTTTTGTTTAAGCATGTGTATAAGTTTCAGGTTACTTCTTGGAGTAAGGGATGAGAGCTAGTTTGCATCTCCCCCTTCTTCAAACCTCAAAGGGATCATTGTCCTTGAATGCTCATTGGCATCTACATGGGCTCTTTTTAATCCAAAGATCCAAAAAGTGCTTTGTTTCTTCTCATCTCTACCCTTAAAATCAAATTTAAAATCTTGATTACTTGGTTACTTGGTTACTAAGTTAAAGTTTGGGTCTCTTTGTTTTTTCCCCAAACTTTCGCTTTCCTTGGCTTTTTGCTTCTCTTCTCTTCTAGCTCTTCTTCTCCTTCCCTTCCATTCGTCCTTGTCTTCTTCTTTACTACCTTCTAGCTTTTGGTTTGTTGGCTGCCCTATTTCTTTGTTGACTGTTTTCAGCCATCTTTCTCTCCTTTTTCATCCACCTTCTTCTTCCCTTTTTGCCCTATCTTTTCTCTATTTTTCAGCCCCTTCACTCTTCACCCTTCTTCCCTTTGTTCACTGCTATTTTCTTCTCTTAATTTACAGCCGCCTTTATTTGTTTCTCCGTTCTCCTCTTCTTCCATTTTTGGGCTGCTTTCTCTTTTATCATTCTATTTCTCCTTTCCTTACTCTTTCTTCTCTTCCATTTTTTAGTTTGTTTTCTCTTTGCCCTCTTTACCTCTCTTCTACTTGTCTCTTTTCTTCTAGCCTTCTCTTCTCTTTCATTTCTTGTTTGTAGCATAGACTTAGCTTACTTTAATTTTCAAAAAACATAAAAGTTTCATTTACTTTTGTTAGTAGATTAAACTGTGTTACCAACTTTTTGTACCATAGTTGGATTATCTGAAGAGCCGCCATTTGACAAGCATGATGAATGTTTGTACTCCAATGTATCAGATGATCCATCATTTGTGCCTAGCCAATTTTGGCTAGTCAGTTTTGTTTTTCAGTCAACATGACCATGGCCCCACGAGGTTTGTAATAAAGTGTGCTAGTAGGATTTTGAGTGGCTCGATTCCCCATGACTTGATTAAGCAACTAAGGTATTCCAGGGAGTTTTTTCCCTTGTCAATTATACTTTGCCTATAGCCAAGCTATAATCGATGAGGTTTTCTCCCGCTTCCTCCAAAGCTGGAATGCCCGATTTTGAAAATTTTAGCCATGGAGGGTTATTAGAGTCCAACTGATGTATATAAGCCTACTAGACACTATTAGAATAGGTTTTGGTCATGTCCTAGGTCCCTAGAACCCCCAGAAAAAAAATTTCGAAAAATTTTTACCAGGTCCTCCGATTTTGGGTTTTTAATTATTTTTAAATTTTTAATAAATTTTTCCATAGTTTAAATGGAAAAATTTCAATTTGTAATATGTCAGTCATCCGGGATCCTAATTCAGTGATTGAAGGCTTCAACCTTAAGCCAAAAATCATTCATGATCCCCAAACCAGTCTATCTTAAGTTTCGGATGTCAATTCAACCTCATAATTAATAATTTCTCAAAAAAACCATTTACAGAGAAATTATTAATTAAAATATAAAAAATTGAATATTTGGAGATAATCCAAATCTCTCCAAAATAATCCAAATGGATTAAAATAAAAGGCTAATTGACATGGCAGTGGGCATTAATGAAGATTCCAATCATCTCAGTCATCATCCAGTCAAGTATCTAGCCACCAACAGTGATTAACTCCAAGAGAATTCGCCCTCCATGCATGCAAAGCTCGAATTGGTGATGTGGAAAGGATATTAATTGAGTTTTGGTTGGTGTTGAGTTGCATTTAATAGGGGTGGGGGCGCCTTGCCTAGGTGGAGGCCACCTTTCACTCCCAACTAGCAAGATTACACTTGATTTGCAATCAAACTCCAAGCACCTACCATATCCTCACGCCTTTTCCAATGCATGCTCACGTCATCTCTACTTGGAGCTCGAGTTTCACATGTGGCATTCACTTATTTGCATGGTGATACTTCCAAAGAGGAGATGAGGGGCGCCTTGCCTAGGTGGAGGCCACCTCCTCATCTCATTTAATACAACTCGAGTTTGTTGGTGGAGTTAACTCCAAAGCTTGGCTTAATTTAGTGTTGATTGAGACTTAGATTGGTAATTCGAATTAGTGTTAGGTGCCATTGGCTTCCATCATGCCAATTCGAATTAGGGTAGCTTAAGCTTGTCTTTTGTTATATAATGAGGTCCTTTTTCCTCATTTCTCATGGAGATTTGTGCAAGTATACTCTGGAGGAATTTGTAATATTTTGAATGTGAATAAAGTAAAAGACTTTGGAGGTCCATGTGGGAGTTATTTGTATGCCATCTTTCATCTTGATTGATTTTGATTTTTAAGTATTTGATCACATGTTTAGAAGGCTAACACTCTAGCACAATACATTTGATCTATACTTTTCTCTTAAGATTTGTGCTTTCAGGTATTCTCAAGTGCAAGAGCTCTTGGTTGGTTATTACATTCATCTTGCAGGTTCCCAAAGAAGACTTGTACTTTAAGAAGTTCAAAGAAGCAAAACTCGCTTACCTCATCCATCAACAACAAAGTTTCAAAACAATCATCTTGGTTACCCTAAGCTTATCTCTTCTAGCTTCCCATCTTTGCTCCTCGAATCCTCTTTTGCTTTGACTTGCTAGTCCACCTTCTTCTAGCCATCATTCTCCTAGCTTAGTTTTTCCCTAGATCTGTCTTTCCTCTCCTTGCTTTCTTCTTGCCCTAGTTTTCTCCTATCTTCTTGCTTCATTTCTCTTCTCTTCCATAGCTTTCATTCCCCTACCTTAGCCATTTTCTTTCCCTTTAAATCTTGACCTTCATTTCTTCCCTTAGATTCTTCTTTCATCTACTTCCTTAGGGCTCTCCTTCCTCTATTTCTTTGTGTCCTCTCTTTGCTTCAACATCTCCTCTCGTCCATCCTCAAAGAGCCCTATTTCTGCCCAAAACACAAAAAACGAGTTAATTTGGTTTAAAAAAAACGGTTTGATTAAGTGAAGGATTTAGTTAGTAGCTAGTTTCTTTCCTAGTTTAGAAGTACTTGCATCCAGTTTTGTTTACTCTCTTTTCAATAGTTAGATCTCACTTTTTAGCTCTAAGTTTTGCATTGTTTGTTAAATTTATAGTTCAATTTCTTAGTTTAGATCTATCATTTAAAAGTGAAAATTGCACAACTAAATATTTCATGTTTTAGACCTCTTTCCCATCATTTTAAGCACTTGTTTGTTTGCTGGTCCGTTTTCACATTGTTAATAATTCAAAGTTAAATCTCATACATCTAGTCATTAAGATCTCTTTTCTAGATTCTAGATCTAAGTAGTCTTTATTTTTGTTTGATTTTCTCAAGAAAAACTAATGCTAAAGGGTGCCTTGTTAAGTTGATCTAAGCTTGTGTAGGTATTTTTTAAGGCGAAGAAGGACTTGAAAGAACAAGATTCAAAGAAGAAGAAGAGCAAAACCCAAAGAAGAAAATTGAACCAATAAGAATATCCAAGACAAATGAAGAGGATGATAACCATGAAGACATAAAACCACTCTCCTTTTGTATAAGCCATTAAGGGCTTCCAAGTATTTCTTTCATAAGTTGTTTATTTTCTTGAAAAGACCTTTCAAAGGTTTAATTCCCAAAGGCAACTGTAACCCGTTTAATAAAAAGGCTAGGTGGGATAAGGCCTCCCACACATCTTTTCTCCTTCCCCATTTGGGGAAGTTTGTTTCATGCATGCTTAGATTAGTTTCACTTCAAGTCATCTAGATTAAAGTTCAATTTCTGTACTTAGATTAAATTCTCTTCCAAGTTTTGACTTGAGTTAGCAACTTTGGGATTTCATCCCGAGGGCCACATTATTTTGTGGCGGCTTCTCTATCCCCATTAGACTCCTTGTCGAAATTCAACTAGCTGGAAGTTCTCAAGGACTGGTGGTTCTAGTGCTTGTTCGGAGGTTGACCCCACTTGTTGTCTATTTCTTAGATTAGTTAGTTAATCTTGGCCTTAGAAAGCGTACTTTTGTTATCATATTTATCAATTGTTTTACTTCAGAATGTGCACTTTTCTTTTATGCAAGCTGCCTCTATTCTAATAAACAAACAAAGTCTCTTGAACTTAAAATAACCCAAGTCAAGATCACTCTCTGTCAAAGAGCATTTTTTAGTTTGCATTCCCCCTTGCATTAAGCATATTAGATTAAATAAGTCTCTTGAACCTTGTTATAAGACGAAGTCAAGAGCACTCTCTATCGGAGAGTTGAACTGTGTGCTTAAACAACAATAAAATATTTCAACTCACACTCCCGTAATAATTTATCTTGGTTTCTATCTAACACCCGTATGCTCTGCCAACTTGAAAGGGTTGGGCTAGTACTCAGAAAGGTGTTAGACTTGATAATTTCTACAACATAATAAAATTTTCACCCCTACAACCAACGAACCGGCGTTGACCATTCGAGACATACTCAGGTAGTGGGAAAAGTTCCTAAACCTGGTGGGGCTGGAGTCATCCGCTGTCTAGACATCGGAGTGGTTAAGTCTTTAGACACTTATTCCTCGAACTCTGGACGGACCGACATACCATCAGAAGAGGAAGCCACTGAAAGTATTTCCGGTCTCTTTGTTTACCTTGTGATCTTATCCTAATAATCAAGACTATTAAAACTTTTAATTTACCAAGATAATTTGCAAAACGATTTCACGAACTTATCTCTCGAACACTTGTATCAAGCAACCTAAGCACTCAAGCAATTCTTTGACTCCATAAGGCACTGGTCCTTGATCTCATATTTTATTTGTTTATTATCTATCTGGAGTACTTGTGTTAATTTCCATACATGAGTGACTTGTATTTAAGATTCTTAAAGTGGTTGTGAATCAGTGTATCTCGTATCTTAAATTGCAATGTGGATTGCTCATTTATCGTGTGTCTTATTCAAAGTATCATTGTGTCTTTCATTATTCAAAAAACTCCTAAACAACACCCATCCGCATCACCACACATTTAAAAAATATTTAAAAACACATTGAGCCATAGTTAAACTCTTTGTAGGGACTACCCCCCTTGGCTTCGTTAGGAGTTAGCCTAAATGAAGGAGCTGGGATTCAGGTGACAGTACCTGGCTCATTGCTTGCCCCCAAGGCCACACCTTCCCCACTTGTAGTGAGGGAACAGCTTTCGGAAGATTTATGCTGCTGGTGTGCATCTCGGCGGACAACAAACTTCATACTTGGTTCATTTTTTAAAGCTTTTTTTAAACTCATACTTAACTTGCATGATAGTTTAATTCTTAGATCTCATCTTGTTTCTAGTTTAAATTTTCATTTATTGTAGCCTAGTTCCATTGATTTTGTTTTTCTAACATCTTAATAAGTGTCTTGTTTGAAGCTCGTATTCGTAGGTGAACAAAGAAGATCTAAGCAAAGAAAAAAGGCTAGACCAAAGAGAGCAAGAAAACAACCAAAAAACTCCTTGAAAAGCACTTCCCTCTTCTTCAAGTGATCAAAAAACACAAGCATTGTAAAAGACTAATAAAAAGCAAGTGGGATAAAGGCTCCCACACCCCTACTTCCCCCATTTGGGGGAAGCCTGTGTTGTCTCTTGTCCCTTTTTCGCTTTAGTTTAGTTGTTTTCTTTGCAAGTAACTTAGATTTCATTGCTAGATTAGTTTTCAATTGTTAGTTAGCTTCATTTGGAAATAGTTGTTAGATCTTAGAAGTTCATAGTTTAGCTTACTTCATTGTTTCAGTTTTCAATTTCATATAATCTCATAAAAAGAACATTAAAATCTCTTGAATCTCACTGAAAAGTGGATCAAGAGTGCTCTCTGTTGGAGAGTTCATTTGTTTGTTTTGTTTTTATTGCTAACCCCCTTGCTTTCCTGAGTACGGTCTCAAGACCTGAAAGAGACTCTTGGGTAGTGTAGATTTCATTTTCAGTATTTTTGCATCTCATAAATCTCTTGAATCTCGCCATAAGGTGGATCAAGAGTGCTCTCTGTCGAAGAGTTTTTACAATGGTTCTTGTTCCAAACACCTAATAAAATTGGAATTTACATTTACTATACTGCGTATGCTCTACCCACTTATGGGATACTCAGAAACAGTATAGACTTATCAATTCTCCACATTTAATCCACTCAAACCATAATAAAATATTTTTCCAAAAACCAACGAAAATCCAGCGTTGATCGTCAAATATTCGAAAGTGGGCAAATTCTAGCTGGGAAAAATGGAACCACTGTACCGAGATCTTAAGGGCACCATTAGACTACATCCCTGGTTGGTGTAGTGTTGAACACGCTCTGGAGACTCGGACAACCAACATGTCCTTGTACGGAACCAGTTAGAGTATTTTCCGGACACATCTCTTGTACCGAAAGGTATATCTTGGAGATTCCCTTCCCTTAATAATCAACTCATATTAAAATTTACAATAAAATTCACCAAGAACACTTGCAAAACAGTTCTCAAGCACACCAAGACTTGTATTCAGCATCCCAAGCACTCAAAGACAATTGACTCCATAAGGCACTGGTCCTTCAAACTCAAACATTTATTGTTTATTATCTATCTGGAGCACTTGTCTTATCTTTTAAAATTTTCATATTATGCTGTGGATGCTTTGTTAAAATTGTCATCATCATTGGTTGTGTGTATCTTCATTTTATTTTGCAAGTACATGCTTGGATTATTTAAATTGTTATTGTAAATCACTAAACTCCTAAAAAACACCCATCCGCATCACATACTTTTAAAAACATTTTAAAATCAAGAGCCTTAGAAACTCTTTGTAGGGTATACCCCCCTTGGCTTCATTAGGAGTTTGCCTAAACGGAGGAGTCGGGATCAGGTGACAGCACCTGACTCTTTGCTTGCCCCCAAGGCCACACCTTTCCCACTTGGGAAACAGCTTTTGAAAGATTTCTGCTGGTGGTGTGCAGATTCGGCAGGCAACAAGGCCAAATGGTGCCTTTAAAGACGAAAATAAACCCTAAAATCTGCTTTTGGATACAGAGTTTCAAGCCCATGTGTCAGACACGTGAGTCTCACGTGTTCAACACACGTCAGATATGAGTCTAGCACAGGACACGTATCTGAGGAATGTCGAACACATGGGACCCACATATCCCACATATCCACATGTCTGAAACATAGATATGGGATACGAGGGGTGTATCCCATTTCTTAGCATATAAGCCATCCTTAGTTTTGAAGGAAGTCTTCCATTCATCTCCTTCCCAAATTCAGATGTAGTGATAGACACACCTCAAATCAACCTTTGAAAAGACCTTGGCAATGGATCTCTATATTTCATAGTAATTCTCTCAATGACTTTGGAGTGCATACACATCATCTATTTGCCTCCTTTCTTTGATATTAACAAGGATGGTGTGGCACAAGGACTCATGCTCTCTCTAACTGATCCCTTGACCAACAATCCTTTAATTTATCTTCTCATCTCCTCATTATCTTGAGAACTCAATTTGTAGGCAGCTTGTTTGGAAAGTCTGGCACCTAGAATAACATATATTTGGTGTGTAATACCATGTGAGGGAGGTAACCTTGAAGGTAACTCTGTGGGAGTCAAGACTGCATACTCTTTCAACAACTCCTCCACTTCAGTGGAGATTTCTTGCTCTTCTGGTACCTTATCCTCTCTTGAGTGCAGAAAACAACATACTTTTCATCTTACATCACAGAATAACTCTTTCCAATCTAACAAAATGATAGACAAAGTAGCCAAATCAGATCTTCCATTATCTTTCAAAAACTTCAGGATATCTCTTTTGCCATTAAGCCTCACCTCCTGGGTGTTTCCTAACCATCATCAATTCAACATCTATCAAATTGCCATGGCCTGCCCAACAACAAATGGCAGGCCTCCATAAGCACTATATCACACAATGCTTTGTCTTTATAATATCCAATATTTAATAATAAATAATAACAATAATACACAGTCACACTATGGTCTGGTTCCAGCCAAGAAATTCTATAAGGATTTGGGTTAGAAAAACATGCAAGCTGTAATTTCTACAACATCTCAATGATCACCAAACTATCTAAAGAACCACCTTCAATCATCACCTTGCACATTTTGCCTTGACTCTTACATCTGGATTTGAAGACACTTCTTGTCCAATCAAACTCTGGGGTATCCTTGTTGCCCATTGCCAAAGTTCTCTGCAGCATTCAGTTCTCCCCTGCTGGTTAGGAAATTAGGAAACTTCTTGCGTTACCACATGCTCTTCTTGGGCTATCAATGACATATTCCTAGCTCCAGGGATTAGGAGGCAATCTTAAGATTTGTGGGCTTCATTGCAGATGTCACACCTCAATGGTCTTCTGAAGCCAACAGCTAGCTATATTCTGCTTCTCCCTCTGAAGACTCCTCTGCCTTTGAAGTTCGGCTGACTCCCTTAAGCTCTTTACTTTTGGGAGGTAAAAGAACCTTCTCTTCCATGGGTTCTACAATCTTTTTCTCACTGTTCTACTGTTACCCCTATTACATTTCTCTTCAGCCTTCAATGCATATTAATAGGCTTCATCTACAGAATGAAATTACACTAAAGATAACTTGTCTTGAAACTAGAAACCTATCCCATTAACTTACCTCGTTGTTCCATGTTCTTTATCTTCTTGGTATATATCTTTATTTGCAATCTCCTGAATTGTTGTGTATGCTTGCACAGATAATTCATTTTGCCTCATATTCTGTAATTGTTTAAAATAATTTACACTGGAACTGTTTAAATAACTTATCCTGGTAATCTGTGGAATGAAATTTTGCTCTCAAGTGCTTCAACATCTTGGACCAAAGTTTATCGTTTCTTTGTCCTTTATTCTCCTTGTTTTCTGGAGATTAACCACCATAGAGCAGCATTGGATTTCTAATTCACCACTGCATTTTTTACTGTCATGGGTCATCTTCGTCAATGTTTTCCATATCAAAATGCCTTTCGATTCCATTCTTCCAGTCTATGAACAAATCCAGATTCAAGTCTCCCTTAAACTATAAGACTTCTAGTCTTTAGCTCCTTGTTATATCACAATTAATGCTTCCCTGGAGGCTTGGTTTCTTGGGTTCTCGTATTCCTCTTCAGATTCATAATGTAACAGTCTGGCCTCTAATGCTTCTAACTTCTGAGTAATTCTTCTCCAATAATCTGCATGTTCCCTCCATTTCTCCTTCCTCTGCTTCCCCAATTCATATGGACTCTCTCTGGGACATTTGTAAGATGCTCTAATATGATATCATGTAGACAGCTCTGTACTCGCAACTGCCTCTCACACTAAAACCTGCAAGAAAACTCAGCAAAGCATAAAACAACAAATTTTCACAGTAGGAATAAAATTATAAAAACTATTCACATACAGGCAACCAGATCATGGAAGCAAACTCCAGAGTCCAAACCAATAACCCCATCTCTATTTCGCATCCATTCAGATACATTCAGTGGTTACAAAATATATACATACATTGGTTACAAAATAAGGATCTGTTTAATAACATAGATTAATTAACTCGATCCCTAAAAGCATTCAACTAAAATTACTAAATAGCCATAAACATAAATTTAATTAAATGTGCTAAGTTGAGGTAAAGTTTAAACATTCCATCCATTTATGTCACTACTCCCCTGCATCTCCATAACACTAGAAACTGCCTCACTTTGTCTGAAATTTATGCATGTAACAGGTAGTGCATGAGATAAAAATCTAATTTGCATATGATTAGCAAAGACTAACCAACTCAATTTAATCTCTTGTTAACAGTGTTCAAATAAAGTTGGAATGTCTTCCTTACCCCTCTACATTTTACAGAGCACTTACTCGTTTCCCTAACAAGAGATGTGGCTTTTGTTTATGATCATTCATCCAGAACAACTTTCCTTGTGTTCCATGAACATGCAAAAAGTAATTTAAACTGAAGTTAGAGGTAATTTAAAGTTTAAACTGAAGTTAGAGGTAAGTAGTAGTACCATATTCTTCTCATCTTGCTCCAGAAGTGTGTTTTGAATCACAACCATAGGTGGCCAAATGATCATGTGATTGCTCATCACTTCTTGCAAACCCTTCCATTTGCCAAACATTTCCTCTGCAGCTAGACCTGCAGCCCCTCGCCTCTTTAATTCTTCTTCCAAAACCTCTGCAAGTTTCCTGTGTAACTTGACCCTCTTCGACCTCACAGTTTTAGCATGGGACAAAAGAGGTTGCATGCCGTTGTACCAATCAATCGCACCCACCCCACCTTGGCATGCCGGACAATGCCACTGCCTTGCAGACTCGTTTATCTCCTCAATCGTTAAAGCATCCAACGACTGGAAAAACTTCCTAAACGCCTTATCCTTCTTTTGGGCCTCATGGCTTACTACACTAGCATCAGATTCATAATCATCGCTAAGCAACCAATCATCATCGCTTCCTTCCTCCATTATCTCAGGTTCAGACCCACTCCTAGATTGATAGCCTACATCATATGGCATACCTGCTCCCTCCGATTGATCTGAAGGAAGAAGCTTTGGCAACACATTGTTTCTTACATAAGAAATTTCTGCACTTTCACTTGTTTCAGGTCCAGATCCCAAAGGTGAATTGTTTACTGTGCCCTTACATTGCCAACCCTGTGAAGGTGAACTCTGCCAATTCGAGTTCATGCGGGCAGATTGCCAATTATTTTCTGCTCTCTGTTGCGGCAAACTTGCTAAGTCGTGCTTATTCCCAGGCCGCCACCCCTCACTTCTTCTTATAGTCCATTTATCATTTTTTGTATGATTCTTCTGTGCATTGCTCTCGTCTCTAAATCCCCGACGCTTGTAGGCTTCATCCAGAGCCTTATTGTTTTTGTCCTTCACATCATTCCATCTTGCTGGCCTTTGAGCAGCTCCACTGAAACGCAGTTTAGCTTTCCCATCCTTTTGGAAACTAGTTGCCGGCAAACTACTCTTAGCCCAGCTGGCAGTTGGAGGTAAATTTGAGGCACGGGTTTGGTGGTGCACAGATCTGTGTGAAGAGGAATCAGTCCACCCCTTTTGTTCTTGGGATCCACTAAATCTTGAGCCGACTTGAGACGATAGGCCCTGTTTCGAGGCCAATCTTTGAGTGTTATTGTTAATGGTATTATCATCATCTAAATGGCCAGAAGAAGAAGAAGAACCCCAGGAAAAGCTGGAACCGAATTTACTCTGCGCAGCATCTTGAGCGGGATCATGAGCAGCATCGCCTCTCTTATGATTCTTCCTATTTTTTTTCTTCTTAGGGTTGCTAAACAAATTATTACCGTTCCACATTGTAGTGTTGAGTTGTGCTTCCACAGTCTCGTCCTCATCCCAACCCATTGCTTCTGAGACATTACAGAAAAATATTTATTATGCTTCATAAAAATCTCGATACAGCTGCTACTGCTAGTCTTTCAAAAAAAATTCTCAAAGACATTTAAAATTTACTGTTCAATTCCTACCTCAGCAGCTGTGCAAGCCGTCAAAAATCGAGCAGAAGCTGAAGAGTGCCTTAAAAATCTTTGAGTTTGACCGCAAATATATGAAGGAAATCTTCAATTTCTTCCAAATTCTTGACAACCTTGCAGTCAGAGATAACAACACACCATACTAGAGAGTCCAGCCTTTGCAGTGACAGAGAATTTTTTCAGATCACGAGCTGTTTAAGATTATTAGAATAAAACAAGCGAAATTTCACCGCAACTGTTACAACTACCTCCACGTTCCACCAGAGTTGAATCTACAGAAGAGCAGGTAAATATTAAAATAAGAACCTGTGTGTTTCTCTGACGGTAGAGAGTCCAGCCTTTGCATGGACAGAGGCTTTTTGCATATCACGAGCTGTTTTAGATTATTAAAATAATACAACGAAGCTTACAAGTGAAATTTCACCGCAACTCTTACAACTACCTCCACAGTCCACCAGAGTGGAATCTAGAAGAGCGAGTAAATCTTAAAATAAAAACCTGTGTTTCTCTGATGGTAATAAAAGAATGCCGGCGTTTTCATATTAAAAAGACATAACCGATATTTTCCACATTAAGTCCAGTCTACAGTGGTCAAGGTCAAGCAATCGTCACTATTCAAGCGATTATCATCATTTTTGCGTACGGCAGGAATAAATTTAAGAAATCTTCTGCTTTAATTCCCCGATTAAAGCGTTCAAACCCCGCGTAAAAACCTCGATGTTCTTGACACCCCAAGCAGTTCTCGCGCCAGCGTTGAAACTTACTTCCCAGCATCATGAACAGCCCAAAGAGTTCAAACCCCGCACAAAACCTCGATGTCCTTGAAATGCCAAGCAGTTCTTCGCGCCATTGTTGAAACTTACTTCCCAGACATCGTTAGTAGCCTGATCACAGCTAGAAAGCCTGTTCATCCATATATCTATATATACAGCCTGACAGTATATGTGTATACATCATGTACAGTATTTTTGAATGGAACTCACAGAATTTCGTGCACGGGATTGGATCGAAAGGGCGAAATTTGACGTCATATGACAAGAAATGTACGAATCCTACCACGGCCGCTCCTTTCTCCGTTGCAACCCGACGCTGTGGTCCTCCTGAGCCATGAAAGCGGAAAAGCGCTTCGCCGCGAATCGAACACCCGACCTGACTTAACGGGAATATGATCTCGGGCATTGGTTTTAGTTTAAATGAAAATTTCATTACAGTTTGACCATTATTATTTATACAAAGAACTTTAATTGAAAATAAAGTTTTTTAATTTTTATTTTTTTTATATAACGGAAATTAATTTTTTTAACTATTTATTAATATAGTTTAGTAATAAATATAGTTTTATCAATGAAGTATTTATAGTTTACAGGGATTTAATTTCTTGAGATGTAATTTTTTATGCTTTAACAGTTTTATTTTTTATTTTTTATTTTTTATTTTTTAAAGAGTCACATGAAATTTTTTAATTACTTTTCATTAAAACATATGTAAATTTTCTAAAGCTGAAATGTTTTTACTTTATTTTATTTTATATATTTTTTTAATTTATATTGCACTGAGAGTAGCTAGGTGCTCTATAGCCGAGTATAGACTAGATGTTGTAACACATAACATTGTGTAACGTATGTAATGGATGCTTAGAGTGCAGAACTTGATTCACTTTTTGCTTCGCTCTTGATCAATCATATTTCAAAGAAGGTTATGGGTGAGATGGATGGGCTCCTCTTCCTTGAGGAATATGTTGATGAAGAACTTATTGATTTGGGATCCTTTTATATGCTATGAGGTTTATGGGATAGTTTATCCTTTGTCAGTTAGTCTTCTCTTGAGATTTTGTTAGTATATTGGAAAGAATTTTTGGAAGGTCTGTAAGATGTTTAAGTCATTTTGAAGGTTTAGACTGATCAACCATTTTTTGTTGAAAGTTGGTTTGGAACGTTTTTATGTCGATTATGGATATATGTAACTTTGATTCAATATGTATAGCAAGATGCATGCCTTTTTTCTATTGAAAAAATAATAAATATATAAAATCCAAATGATATCGGCTTAAACAAAAAAAGGGGAGATGTTGTAACATGTAACATTGTGTAACGTTATGTAAAATGTAGTACCTATAAAAAAAAATCCAAATGATGTCGGCTTAAACAAAAAAATGGGAGATGTTGTAACACGCAAATGTGTAACATTATGTAACATGTTGTTCCTATAAAAAGAACTAATGATGTCGGCTTAAACAAAAGAAGGGGAGATGTTGTAACATGTAACATTATGTAACGTTGTGTAACATGGCATTCCTATAAAAAAAAATCCAAATGATGTCGGCTTAAACAAAAAAATGGGAGATGTTGTAACACGTAACGTTGTGTAACGTTATGTAACATGTCATTCCTATTAAAAAAAAATCCAAAAGATGTCAGCTTAAACAAAAAAATAATAAATTATATTGATTTCATCTTAAACTTAGATCAAGCACCGGATCATATATCTTGAGGTGTAAAATTTTTCTTAATGTGTGAAAAAATTAAGATAAAAAAAAATTTGTACCTCAAGAAATTGGATCCTTGATAGATTCCAGTTTAAGATGGATCTATGTTGGTTTTAATATTATTTTATTATTTTTTATTATTAAAATATGACACGTTGCATAATGTTACGTGACAACATCTCCCCCATATTGGGTTGTAGAGCACCTCGCTCCTCTCGGTGCAATAAATTGTAAGAAAAAAACTCATTATATGGTGATTTTTATAAATTTTGTTGATTGAATGAAATTATTATTGATATTAATTTATTTGTTAATTTCAATTTAATATCTTGACTACAATTTTTTTTAATAAATATTCAAAGGAGCACAAGAAGAAGTATTCATATCAATGATAGCACGTATTGGGTATGACTCATTTGTCAACTATTCAAAGGAGGATTGATCTGAAGAGGAGATTTTGGCCATGTTACTTTGTCTTCCATTGTCGATATAGTGTAGAAAACCTCCACGCTGTTAGAGGAGGTTGGAGCTCTCGTGTCACCCTCATCAAGGTCAAATCTGACACCGGATCTTACTTCAATCCAAGCACATGGCATGACAACTCATTCATTTAATGGCATGACAACTCATTCATTTAATGCTAGGGTTCTGAGAGGTAAATCTGTCATTGGATCTAATCTTCATAAACAATCAACGGACGATATTGAATAATCAATCTCTCCACTGAAAACCACGACGCTTGGCTCTTACAATCGATTGTAGGGTGATTCAACTCCCTCCGCAAATGTCTTGGGGCTTATGTTTCTCGATCATTCGACTCTCGAAAGAGCAAAGCGTCCATTGGAAGTAGACTGCCAAGGGTCTAGTTTTGTTGGTGGTGCACTAGATCTGGGCCTTCTACAAGGGTCTCAAGTCAAGGATAGTCAAGGTACCGGTGGTAAAAAGCCAAGGAGGACAGTGAAGTGTAAGAGTGGTACATTAACCCTAATCGTTGGCAAGGATATTGTGGTGGGAGAAACAATGAACTAATAGGGTAAGTCCCTGGTGGGGAAATTCGAAAGTCAACACATTTCATCTCCAACACTGGAAAACTGAGTCAAGGAGCAATGGTTTATAGCGCTAGGATATTGTCCTATTTTCCATACCCTATCTAGGGATGGTTAGGATTTATCTTTAGAACGACAAATGATACATCTAAAATTCCCAAGGGTCTTTGGTTCTGAGACAATACTTTGATGTTATTAAATCCCTGGCATCCTTTGTTCGATGCAAAGGAAGACAGACTTGATCGCATGGCGGTTTAGATAAAGCTCACTACACTCCCCGTGGAATGGTGGACTCTACAAGGTATATCGACTATTGGGGATCAAATTGGTCAAACCCTAGTTGTTGACGATAGTTTCATCACTGGTCCTCAATGCTCAGTGGCCAGAGTACTTGTGGAGCTATACGCTTGGTAAATGTTATATGATTCTATTCAGTTAATTGCAGAAGGGGATCATTTTACACAAATTTTGGACTATATTTGTGTCCCATTTATATGCATCCGGTGTCACAATATCGGTCATGTAGTGGCAGGACAGGAAATCAACTCCAATGTCGAACCAGTTTCCCAAGCAAAGCTCTAGGTCTCAGAAACTGACTGGTTTGATAAACTCAAGCTTGGATTACCATGGGGTTTTGGCTACTTCCAAGAAGAATGATGTCCACACTGCAATTGAGGATTCCTTAATCCTTCTCATTGAATCTTGGAAAACATCTTTGGTTCCTCACGTGTAGTCCTTTTCTCCATCGGAAGCAGTGGGCACCTGTGGAGGAATCAATGGAGCTTATGCAGAAACCACTACTACATTGAGTAAGTCAATTGATCCTCCTATTATCATTAGTCTACAGAAAGATTGTGATTCTTTGATTTATAATTTTTACAAAGAAGTTACGTATCGGAAATATAGTGTGGATGTTCTGACGAGTAAAGGTTGTTATTTGGGAAAGATTGATGTTAATCAACGTCGCTCAGGGAACATTGTGGTTGGAGAGGTTAATGTCAATCTTTCTGATGACTCCTTGCACTTACCTGGGTTGGGGGGATCTACCTCTCGTCTATCTTTTGGGGCTGATTCTAGTCATTCCTCTAGGGGGTGGTCCATACTTGCTCAAACCATGAAATTACTCAACAACTACCAGTATGGATTCAGTGAGAGGGATAGAAGAGGATGTACCATTTGTGCTTGGGTATATGTCAATAGAAAGGAGATCACTAATCTGTAAAGCCCAAGAAATTGCGGCCAAAGAAATGAAGCAAGGTAGACAACAATTACTTTTAGGGGTCCTTAGAGCAACCCATCCCCTTGCAACAATTGCAAAATGAAATTTTTTTCACTTAATATAAGGGGTTTGGGGAGTCAAGGGAAATGGCTGCCTCTCTAGAGATTAGTTAGGACCTTAAATCCTAACTTAATATTAATTCAAGAAACGATGGGTCAGGGGGATATCCTTTGTGGCATGTTGAATAAGTTGTTGGCTAGATGGGAGTTTATGCATGTTGATGTTGATGGTCACTCTGGGGTGTTGATTTCGGGATGGAATGACAGTCTTTATTTGATCAATGCATTTGTTGTGCCTTCAGGTTTCTATACTCTGGTTCATAGCAAAATTATGGGCATGGACTTAGGTGCACTCAGCCTTTACGGGCCTTACAAGGGTAAGGTGGAATACCGGAATTCAATATTCAACAACGCTTTATTCAGCTTGCCCAATCTGATTGTGGGCAGGGATCTAAACTTCACTCTAAGTTGTAATGAAGCATGGGGAAAATTCGCTTGAAGTGTTGCACTGATTGACTGGCTAACTATTTCATTGATGCCTTGGATTAGACAGGTCTAGTTGATATGGAGCCGATAGCACTCTCGCCAACCTGGACAAATAATAGGGTTGGAGATGGGGTTGTCTCCAAGTGTTTAGACAGATTTCTTCTACACCATGCACTCTTAAGTCGATTTGGTAGGGCACGAACTTAGGTGGGAAAGACTTGAATCTCAAATCATTTTCCTATTGGCCTTGAGTTGGAAGGACATACAACTAAGCCTAGTGTGACCTTTAAATTCAACCCAACTTGGCTCCAGGAAGAGGAATTTAGTGCAATTATATCTCATCACCGGACTGTTTACAACCCCAAGTCAAGGGAGTCGACCTGCAGGCAATTACATAGTCTCTTAAAAATGTCAAGAAGAAGGTTATAGTTTGGGTAGGTGACTAGTTCCGATAATTGAAGAAAAAATCAAGGAAGTGGAAAGTAATATTGTGGCTCTACTAACTAAGGAGGAGGGATGTATCCTTGACGATGAACCTCTCAGTCGATTAAAGGAATTAGAATTGCAGAAGAACAAACTTCTTTTGGATGAGGAGCAAGCATGGTGTATTAAAATCCATGCTTCATTGATAAATACATCGCCCTGGATTCCTTAATTGATTGGATGCAAAAGAGAAACAAAAGTATTGTGTAGGTCTCGAACCAGTGCAAATCCTTAACAATCTCCTATCCTCTGATTGGTAAGTATTTGGCCTGGCAAGTGGGCTTGGGTTCTGAAATTAGAATTGGTAGAGATGCTATTATGGGTTGTTCAAAGGATATATTGATGCATGTGGAATTGGTGGAGCATCTCCAAATAATTGGAAGGGAGGGGACGCATTAGACCATGTTCAAGATCCATTATCCACAACATCAGGGTC
Organism: Larix kaempferi; assembly: GCA_027924585.1. Lineage (NCBI taxonomy): Eukaryota > Viridiplantae > Streptophyta > Pinopsida > Pinales > Pinaceae > Larix > Larix kaempferi. The sequence continues at coordinate 12,819,931 of BSBM01000017.1, read as the reverse complement.
CTAGGGGTGGCTAACAACTCAACACTTTGAACTCAATATTGAATTATGAATTCTGTAGTTTAGGGGATCGTTTCGTCTCAACATTAAGGAACAGTCATATCCGACTCAAGGATTCTCTTAATGAGCTCATTTGGAGCTACAATAAGGAAGGGGACAGTTATAATGCCAAGCTTCGTCATACCAGTGACTAATCCAGTCTGGTGGTGGTGCAGGTTATGGAAAAGCATTTTACACATGTGTTTGATATTAATGGATAAATTTCTCACGTGGGAATGTTGTTAAAGAGAAGTGTTCATAGTCTTGGCATTTGCTATCTCTATGGAAGTGTAGTTGAAACTTCTAACCATCTTTTTTGCCAATGTTCATTTTCAGAACAGGTGTGGATGGAGATTGGTCGTCTCTTAGGACTTACAAATCTCTGGCAGGATGGTACTTTAGGCATATGGTTTAAAGAATTCTTCTAATAAAAGGAATTGTGGTAATTCCAGTCACTTCCTTTGATTATATGTTGGAATATTTGGACTACTTGCAATAAGTGCCTATTTGATGGGAACGTCATTCTAGCTCACATTGTTGCTCACTTAATTGAGGTGCAGGTTAAACCATATATCACTGCCGAGCATGATAAGATAATGTGACAAGTTGGGTAGTTGGCATTGGATCAGTCCAATGTTTGGGCATTTTTTTACAGAGCATGTCAAGCCCAGGACGAAATGTGTGGCTTGGGATTTACTCTTCACATTTCTAAAATGCATTCCTTTTAGTTCAGAGCGAAGGGGTCCAACAACAAGGTAGAGTTGTTGACTCTTCTATACCTCCTCAAACTTGCTCATTGAAAAGGGATTAGACAACTTATCGTAATGGGTGACTCACTTTTAGCTATTAACTAGATGAACCAGTCGGCTCATTATTGTTAGAATATCAACCTGCATGAATTAGTTTTAAAAATCAAGGAGGTTTGCTCTTTATTCCAACAACTGGATTTCAGGCATATTTTCTCTCAATGCAAGGTCTCTAATTGCAAGATGGACAATTTCATTTATCGGGAAAGGAGAGCTCATACGAGACTACTGCAACGGGATATTGTCTCAATTCAAAGGATGATTGTAGACCTCCGGTTTTGATAGGCTTTGGATTTTAAATTTGTCCCTGAATGGCTACTAATATTGTCTTTAAGACTTTTTAATTATGATCTTTATGGATAATCACAATGTATTATGAAGTCAAATTTGGACCCATTAAGGGATCTATATCTCTGATGTAATTTACCTAAACGTATATTACATGTATTAATAAACTATTAATTATTATTTTAAGCTATTTAGTTACTAAACTGACATGTCTCTTAGTGAGAAGTCATGTCTATTAACCCTTTTGGTCATTGCACCGAGTGAAATGAGGTGCTCTACAGCCAATACTGGGTAGCTGTTGCAACGTGTGTGATGTAACGTTACATCGTAATGCTTGTTATTAACCAAATAATTAAAAAAATTCATGTCGGCTCATAAAATAAAATAAAAAATAAATTATGGAAAGTATTTAAAAAAACCAGATCTATCAATCAAGAGATATCAAATTTTGTTGAGTTTAAATTTAAAAAAAGAAATGCACCTCAAGAAATTGGATCCCTCTGGGTGCTTGATAGATACAGGTTTAAGATGGATCTATGTTGGTATAAAACCAATTGACAATAAAATCATCAATTCATATATTCAATAATAATTATGGTGTGGTCTAAAGTCTAGATGATTTGAAATTTGAAGTCAAAATTCGACGAGAATTGTTGAAATTGCAGTTTCAGATGTTGGAATTGCATAATTGGGGTGCCCATGGGGTAATCAAGGGCGTTGATTCCATTTCTGCAATCAAAATTACAATTTCAGCAACTAAAATTGCAATTTCAGAAACAAATAGTGTTGTCAGATTCTGACCAAACTCATCGGAAAGGTGCAAGTCGTCTAGACTTTAGCCCACTCCAATAATTATTAGATCTATAATACCAAACATGTAAGGTTTTTCATCTTACGTCTGATTTGTGCATGAAGAACCCAAGGATTGTACATCTTGTTCTACTTGAATACTAAGCACATTTTTTTTTTTGTTTTTTTTTATTTAATAAATATCATTTTAGAGATTATTATTAATATTGAGTTACTTGTTAATTTCAATTTTATTTATAAACATATATTATATAATATAAAGAAGGTACTAAGTAAATAATTTAATTGTCAATTCAATTTAAGTAAATAATTTAATTGTCAATTCGATTTAGGGATGAAGTGATATCTTGTTGAGTTTCTAATGAGTATAAAGTATTTCAAATTAATTATAAATTTAATTTAATGATTTATTAAACAGTAAGAGAGATTATTTTAATCTCCTTGCAATAGGTGATTAATGGTAACGAAGTTACCTTGTCAATGTGACAACAACTCCCACATGCAAATAGGGCGTCTGCCATAATGAAAGGAATAGGTGGCAATGTTAACATGATTAATAATAGGGTTGAGTATCCTCTTGCACACATAGGGTCGCAGAAGATTAGTTTAGCACGATGGAAGTATGTGGTGAAGAACAAGGACATGTTTATAGGAAAAGACGGGATAGTCCTTCATAGGGGAATGACATGATGGCTTCATCCTTGCGACCTATGGGCATCACGATCCTATCTTATGGGTATGTTTGGCTGATGATTAGGGAAGCTCCCTTAGATTTTCAGAGCACTCTATTCACTGCTACTCTGCTTCACCTGCCCTCCGAGAAGGTAACCTTCCCCTATCTTCCTCTAAATTCACTCAAGTGGTAGTTCAGAACCTTAGAGTCGCTTTTTCCTTATTGCCCTGACTCCCTTGATTCCTATGTGCTGTCATTCTATATGTGGGCTCTTGAGTGTCGAGGGATTCGGTGGTTTCGGTGTTGCATGATGGTAAAGGGTAAGCAGATGCAGAGCAGTTCCAACAGAAGGAGCTCAAGAACGCATATGCCCAAGGTTATTATGGATACCAAAATCACCAAAGAGGCATACAATCACATGGTTTCCACCACAACCCAACAGAGAATCGAAGGAAGGAAAACCTAGGTGGAGAAACAACAGGAAGAGATGACTGCAGAGGACATTCAAGCCAACCTGGGGAAGATTGTTGAGGATGTTGGCACATCCCGAACTCGAGACACATAATATATGAAAACAATAACTATTTACTAGCAAGTGGAAATTACCCTTTTGGGAAAGAATTTAAAGGATACTGTAAAGAAGGAGATAGAGCTTAGGTCCAACAAGATGAAACTCAGGCACAACTCATGCCTATGGAAGCGCCCCTCAAGCTAATGGTAAAGGAACACGTTGAGTTGGGAGCAAAGATGAACGTGTTGGCCAAAGCCACTGTAGGCATGGTCTTTAAGGAACGTGTCTCTTCTGGGCAAACTAGCACAATAAAGGAGAAGCCTGAGGTGCCCATAGTGAACATCTATGATGATTCACAAAATTAAAATTTTGCTTTATGTCTGGTTTTCTTTCATTTTCACATAACTCGCTTGTTTTGATTATGGGTATGGTAGATATTCTAGGCTGCTAAATCATAGTACTTTTAAGCATAGATACAATGATGCATGTTCTTCTTGTTGGAGCCTTAGCTCTAATATTTTTACTCAAACTCTAGATGGAAAGAAATGATTAATCTCTATTATGTAGCTAGTTGGGTTTCCCAAATGGTAGGCCAATCACACCAAATCATGTATTTTAATATAATGTTTGAATAAGCTTACAACGACAAAAGAGAAACGATTTTAATGAAAACACAAGTATCTTAATATAACGTATTTGAAATTAAGTTATAAACTTTATTTACTTGTATTTTTGTTAAGAGAAATATAAAAGAAATAAGATTAATTATTTTTAAAATTGATTTATTATTTATTTTCTTCCAAAACCTTAAAAGAGAAATTTAAACAAATTCCAAATTCTAAACATAAAGAATTTGAAACTAAATTATCAGTTTAATTTAATTATTTTTAATATTAAAAATATATAAATCGAAAATTTTAATTATATTTGAAAGTGATTTGTGGTATAAGAGTTTATGGAAGTGGAAAATCTCTAGAAAACTTAAATGTTTTTTGTTTTGTTTGTTTGTTTTTTTAAATTGTATATTGACTTGGTATAACCTTATCTGTAGAGGATGGATTGGGCCTAGCTACTGTTTACTTTGCAAAAATGACTGTGAAATTGTTTATCGTTTACTTTGGAAAGTTCTTATAGGGTATAATCGGTTCTCTCAAGTTTGGGGATCTTCATCTCTTGAATGCAATTTTGATTAGTAGGCCAAGACAAACAATTCCCATAAATTTTTACCAATTTTTTGTGTTGGGAAATATGGAAATCCATAAATTTGGCCATATTTGAAGACATGGATCCTAATATTCTGGCCAACAATATTAGAATTCAAGGTATGTACAAAGAATATGCTTCAGATATTAAAACAAAAAATCCCAGGCAAATTCCAGGTCCTCTATTTTCCTCTCATGCTATTGGATTTTTTGATGGTGCAACACAAAATGGTGATTATGGTGCAGGTATATTTTTTCAGTTAAGTAATGATCAAAACTTCAAGATTTGGATGAATTGTGGTATGGGCTTTAACACAATATCTATACTCTTGGCCCTTTGGGGTCGTCTTCATTTTGCCTCCTATATTGGTAGCACTGCTTTTCAAGTTTATGGTGACTTGAAGACCATGGTGAATTGGGAAAATAAATTATCATACATTTAGGTGATATCTCCGAATCAATGGTATCTCATAATTGAACAACTGATTGCATCCTTTGATCACTTATGTATTCGCCATATTTTTCGAGAGCACAATTCTGCCGCAAATGAGCTCTCAAAAAGGGCTATTAGGAAAGATGGAGGCATCTTATTCTTTGAAGAGCATGTGAAGAATGTTATCACCCTTGAAGGATTTGTTTGTTTATATTGGGATGTTTTCCTGGTGATAATTACTACGGATTTGGTTGTTTTGTTTATGAAGATGTTGGGGATCTTCTTGTCCTTGTATGTATGTTTCTTGTGGTTATCATTTTAGTCTTTTTTAAGCCCCCATAAGTGATGCAATTAGTACTGGTTGTTGATAGTTTTGGTTCATACTGTTCTGGACTAATTCATATATATTGACTTATCTGTTCTCTTTGATTCTCTATGAATATCAAAGAACTTGGTTTTTTTACATGATTTTTTTAATTTAATCATTATACACACACATATAATATATTTTTAAAATAAATATATCTTAACTTATTTTATTTATTATATTTTTTAATTTACTCATGAGTCATTTCGTTTCAATCATGACAATCTTAATCATTATTATTCATCATATTCCATTATCATGTCCCTTATTCATGTTGTATTGAACCAAGTCAAACCATAAATTCATGAAAATAGTCATATCACATTTTTCATACCTTTTTGTGTACATAGGTAAGAGGAAATGCACAAAATATGCATTGTCATCCCAAAGTTAAAAGGCATTATCACGTTCGCTCATTAATGCAACTATAACACTATTAATGCAACTATAACACTAGAGATGAATAGTCGGTACATCCTTTCCAAGATCAAAATCTCTCTAGGTGGTGGCATATCAGTCTTTGGAACTGGCATTGTCCTTTGAAGCTCATCTTGTTCTCTTGGTTGGATTTGGAAATCAAAGTCCTTACTCGAGACATTTTTCAAAGGAGGGGGGGCAGGAATTTGCGTTTTGTGTCGAGAGGATACTACAATTATTTTTCACCTCTTGGTTAGCTACAAGTTTTCCAAATCAGTTTGGTCGAAGATCAGGAAATTATTGAAAATCATAGGTTCTTGGGCTTCAGATTCAGTCTCTGAATGTTCAATGCTTGGAGGAAGTCAGCTCCCCACCATAAAATTCTTCCATTTTTCGTGTCTTGGTATATATGGATTCAAAGGAACAAAATTCTATTTGATGATGCTCCTCTCTCCTTATACAGAGTGGTTAGTGCCATTATTGGTTCATTTAAGGGGTGGTTAGTGATCAAAGTTGAAAAGTCCAAGATTTTTTCCCTCCCATGTTCTCAGATTCCTCCCCCCTTTTTTTCTTTAATGGAGCTTCCAAATTAGCTCTCAGGACTGGTGGCGTAGGGGGTTTATTACATACCAGAGTTGGTCATTATTACAGATTATGGATGGGTTGTGGCTGCAATACTAACACAAGGACAAAATTATTAGCTCTTCGGACACTTCTTTATATTGATCATGACTATAGCATATCTAAATTGTAGGTGGTAGGTAATTCCAGGACCGTCATAGATTGGGCTAAAGGTTTATGCCATTTACAAGTTCCTTTTTTGTCTGGTTGAATGAGTCAAATCAGAGGCCTTCAACAATTTTTTGATGAGATCACTTTCACTCATGCATATAGATGTTTTAACAAACATGCATACTTCTTATCAAAAAAGGCACTAGAATGCCTTGAAGGCATTTTATATTTAGATATTTTTTAGTAGGGGTTTTCCTATCTAGGAATACCATTCACATCTTTCAGTGGCAACATCATATTTCTCTGCAGGACTGTCTTATTATCTGTTCATACATTTTTGGGTATGTTTTGATGTACTGATTATGCTCTCTTGTTGATAGTATTATGTTTCCTAGTATATAGTTTCATCGGTTTTGATTGGATGATGTTCTTACTCACAAAGAGATTGTTTACAAGTATTTTGGCCCTGTCTACAAAAGCTAAATATCAAATATAATTTTCTTTGTGTGTGAAAAAAACTTGATTTAGTCTTTCTTTAATCATTGTTACTATCTCATTATCATTAGTGCATTGGAACAATTTACATGACAACTATATCCAAACAAAAAAGGTTATTAAGGTCATACCAATCATCTATATTCCAAGGTAACATTATGCTAGAATTATTCAAAAGAGATCTAACACATTTGCTTATGTAATAAAAGTTTCAGCATTTTCTATACCAAAGTTTGGAGTTGAATCACATAATAAGGTAAAAGACTCATTCCAAAGAGTGGCTTTGGAGCACATTTACCTACATCAAGTCACTCACATGGTGTTGTAAGTGGATGTCTTCTCATTGGTATTAGTAAAAATCATTCAGTTTTTACTTTGTTCATTTCTTCTCATTGGTATTAGTAAAAATCATTCAGTTTTTACTTTGTTCATTTCTTCTCATTGGTATTAGTAAAAATCATTCACTTATTTAAATGTTTTTTATTTCAACATGTATAACTTTGTTAATTTCTTTTTATAAGTTATGTTTTGTGTATAATTATTATATGTGAATTTTTATTTATGTTACCAACATATTGGTGATTTGTGACTCAATTAGGGAAGTTGATCTTACTTTCACTTCTTTAGTTATGTGAACTTTTTAGATTTTTTTTTATAGATTAGAGTTATTAATTTTTATTATTTATATTTGTTGTAGTGTTATTTGTATATATTATTTTAATAAAAAAATTTGTTTTTAATGTTATTTTTTTTTATTTTGTTGCTGGGTGTTTTTATGTTTCGGAAGAAGATCATATATGGATCGTTAATATCCTATTAATGTGGGCTAGAGTCTATGTTAACTTATAAATTTTTGTTATTACCTATAGTCTAAACAAAGGTTGGAATATTTTTTTTATAACTTTGAATTTTAAAAATGATTTTTCTTAAATTTTATTGGTTGCAAAAAGAGAGGTCATCCTCATTTTTTGGTGACCAAGAAGAGGCGACAAGCTTACGTCAGGTCCTTTACAAGACAGACATGACATACTGCCATAATTTCTCAAAAAAAGGGTGAGGTGCACCCTGATTGTCATTTAAAGGCTAAATGTGCCATGGCAAGCGCTCATGCCTAAATAGTTTAGCTCCCCAATGCATCCGTAATTTCTCGCTCATGCGTAAATAGCTTAGCTCCCAATGCATCCGTAATTTCTCTAACCAAGTAATGTCTCTGTCATATCACATTGCCAAATGGATTTTAGTTTTGGAATGGGCTAAACTCTAGACCGTTTGCACCTTTACCGGTGATTTTTACCGGAATACGGCGAAGGGGAAATTGTTGAAACTGCGATTTGGGTTGCTCTGTGCATGTTAGTAACGTTGACAGGTGCAAGGTCACCGGTGCAGACTCTATCTTTTATTGTTGACACTATGCGCTGATCGAAACTCATGCCAACCCATTTGCAGAGGGATGGATTTAATGTCATGGGTTTGACTTATGATGATGGGAAGGATTGGCACTTGGCATTGGTATGGATTAAACTTCCTCCATATCACATTTCACTAATTGTGCACTGAAGTCTGCAAAAACTAAAAGAGTAAGCTAAACTCTAGACCGTTTGCACCAAGAATCCGACGATTTTTCCAGCGAAAATCCGGCTGAAATTGCTTAAATGACAGTTTTGGGTTGCTAGAATTGCATAATCGGGGTGCCCCAGGAGTAATCGAGGTCGCTGAATCCATTCCTGCAACCAAAATTGCACTTCAAGCAACCCAAATCGCAGTTTCAACAATTTCCCCTTCACCGTATTCCGGTGAAAATCGCCGGTAAAAGTGCAAACGGTCTAGAGTTTAACCCATTCCTTTTATTTTTTAGGCTTGGCAGTGGCAGATGAGAATGATACCGACATAAAATCCTACAGAGATACCGAGAGAGGTCCGACGATATCCCAGAGGGAAAATAATTATTGAAGGTTGATGAGGACATGGAGATTTTCATTGCCATTCCCATATAGTGGTTATCGCCATTGTGCGCACTACACAAAACAACAGGCAGAGTCTTGAGACAATCTCAGCATTTGGTAAACAATTCAAAGTCGAAAGAAAATGATAATCTTTTCTATTAAAAAAAATGAAATGGGAGAACAGTAGATATTGATATGAAATCTGTAAGCAATGTTTTATGCATTTATTTCTGTCATATTCCAAATATAGAGGCAGGGAGGATTTTTCATTTTATAATGCTTTATAAACCTACTTGTCTTATGTTTTAAATAACGTTTCATTAAATCGGTTGTCGTGTATTTATTAGAAGAAAACTTATAAAACAGGTATATACAATACTCAGTCTCACCACCGTAACTTTAAAAGTAAATTTGATCTTATAAATCAGATTTTAAATTACCAATCATATTTCTTAAATAACGCTTCACTAAACTGTTTGTCGTGTATTTATTAGAAGAAAACTTATAAAATAGGTATATACAACACTCAGTCTCACCATCGTAACTTTAAAAATAAATTTGATCATATAAATCAGACTTTAAATTACCAATCATATTGTATGTGTTAACCCATTTCATTGAAAAAAAAGCATAATATATTTTGCAAATTAAATTCATTAATAATTTATTAACCAATTTGATAAGTTAACTATTATATTATTAATTTTTTTTAACTAAAAGAGTCATATATTACTAATCTCATTTATATTAATTAATCATAATAATTCATCGATAAACTTTATTATACTATTAATTTTTTATACTAAAACAATTATATATTACTAATCTCATTTATATTAAATTAATCATAATAACTCATCAATAAACTTTATTTTTTACTTTGTCATTTTTAAATAAATATATATTTTTATCATTCTTATTTATTTTGTTTATTTTCTCTTATTTCTCTAGCCACCCATTTCTTCCTTTTTTCTTTTAAATACATGTTTGCTTTCTTTCTCTTTTACACTTTTTATTTATTCTCGTAATTACTTTCATTTTGTACTCTTCACATCATTCATTAGTTCTTAATACTTTAGTATTTTATTAAATATTTTTCTCGGTTATCTCTCTTTCCTTTTATTTACCTTCTTTTGATTAAATTCATTTGTATTTAAGTGCGCATGACTCCCTCTAACAGTTTAGTATAGTATTTTAATATGCATTTCTTTTTATTTGGCCTAACTTGATTAATTTCATTTTGTATTCATCATTAACTTCTTTAACAATTTCCTTTAGTTATTTTAATAATCAAAATTTAAAAAAAAGATTACTCAATTTTATGTATGTCTAGTAAAAATGTCAAACATATAACTGCATAATCATATAAATAACTAAAATGTTAAAATTATATTTTAGTATAATTATTCAATTTGTAATTTTTTAAAATTTTTATAGATGTGTAACTTTTTATCATTTAAAATGTATTTATGTTGGTTGTAGTTACATCCAAGAATATAAAACATAAAATTAGCATCTTATGTATATAAATGTGTAAAAATACAGTTTTGATTATTATAAAGATATTGATTGAATAGGCCATCACAAACAACTTTGCATAAGCACAATTAGACAATTAGAGTTGGTAAATAGCTTTGTTTTGTTGATAAAGATAAGAGTTGATATTATTTTATTTTTTATTTTAAAGATTATTTTTTAACTTTTTAGTTTGTAAGATTTAATATAATTCATGTTATATTTGAATTTTTGAATAATTTAAAATAAGTTTTGAAATGAAATTTGGTTTTTGATAACTTGAAATATTCATTAATGCAAGTATCATATATTATTTTTATTTTCAAACTATCATACAATGACACCAATGTTACTCACTTAACAATATCTATATCATACTGGATTGTATAAACACTTTTAATAATACAATTCCAAATTTAGATAAATATAAACACATTTAGAGAATACAATAACAATTAACTACATAAAATGGAGTAAAACTACTTAAATTTTTGTAGCTAATCTTGTTTTTCTAGCTACGATCTTATAACAAGAGAAACATGGGGGACATTGCCACCTCGTGCCTCTTGTTTTTATAATTTTAATAGTAATACTAAATAAAGAAAAAGATAAAAAGGCCATTAACTTTTAATATTTATCACTTTTTAAAGTTTGTGTTTATCCCTTGACCTTTTCATTTTTCCATATTTAATGTAGAATTCTAGTTTATTGTTTTAATGCTTTGGAATTGCTTAAAATTAAAAGAAAATTGGATGGGGAATAAACCCCATTTTAACCTGTAGTACTTGGTTTTTAATTGTACTTTTATTCTTTGGTCGATGTGCTTGCAAACCAAGGTGCCAGTAAATGTAATGAGCGATGGGATGGGGATGCTTTGGAATTACTAGTTAATACGTGTCGTCTTAATTGTATTAAGATCGTTGAGTGTGATCGTGATAAAACGCTGTCAAATGCTGACGATAGAACCTGTCCTCCTATCGATATTAACGGAACTGATGGTATCCGTCTTTGATTGTCCGGACAGATGGTGTTATGGTAAGACGCCTATAAGGACAGTTGTTTGGTGTTCCAAGGTTTTCATTTCGGTTGGGGATTTTAAGTTAAGGGATTTGAAGTGTGAGACAGACATGGGAGATCGGTTTCGCACGATCCGGAGGGACTATCAGGATCAACGGAGGCTGGTGGTGACGAATGATCAGGACATGCCTCATCATTACAAAGGTTGGGACATGATAAGGAATGTCATGAAGGCAGGGGGCGACTCTCCTTTAAATTCAGAAGGGAGGAATGGTTACAGTCGCAGATTTTATCGCCTGGTTCAAGTCTGTGTTGGGCCGAGCTATTATAATTCCTCTTTAAGGGTGCTGAGTGAGTTCAAGAGGGAGAGAACTATGCCGCCGAGAGGTAGAAATCTGAGGATAGGCCATCGTATGCATGGGGAGCACAGTAATGTGGGAGGGGGTGCTCCTTTGCAGACTGGCCCTAGTCATGAACAGTGGAACACTGCTGCGACGACGGTATTTTTTCGACGTTTCTTCCCGTCGGGTGTGTAGCAGGAGATAGAGGAAATCGAAACGGACCTTTGGCGCCTTGTGGGGGAGGCAGAATTTCCTGAGGAAGCGGTGGCTATGGCCAATTGGATTCATGACCCGAGAAACACGATGGGGCGGATGGCCCTGTATAATTGGGATGTCGTAACCTTGTGGGTGACAAAGACTCTGATTGCTCAATGCCTGGAAACTAGGGGGGATGCTCTGTCTGGCTCTCGACACCTTAAAAAATTGGAGGACTTGTGTCAGGATACTGCTGAGAACTGTAAATGGATTCACATGAAATTAGATGCTCTGGCTGGTGATGTGGGTATCTCTTTTCTGGCTCGGTCTAAGAAAGTGGAGAATCCACGTGAGATTATCATTGAAGATAAGGAGGCTGTGGCGACACCCCCGGTGGTTATCATTGAAGATGAGGCTGGTCCGTCCGGCTAATTGCTTTGTCTGGTTTCTCTCGGTGCGGCGACTATCGGCTTTATGATTATCGACAGGGTGAAGGTTGGATTACCGTTTGTTTTTTCTGTTATTATGGCCTCTGTTATGGTTTCTTTGTTATGGGTCTTATGGTTTTTGTTGCTTTAACTCTCAGGCTCGGCCTGCATCCCCTTTTTGTTTGCGTAATGGCCTTGGAAACTCTGCTATGGTCTATGCAGCTTTGGCTTCGGGCCTGGGGTCTTGGGTCTTTCTGCTATTTTGTGGTGGCTTTGTTAGCACCGAGATGGATGTTTTGGGTCTGTTGGATAATATGTGGTGGCTCTGTCAGCACCAGGGTGGTTGTAATGTTATTTTGTGGTGGCTCTATTAGCATCGGTAGGGATGTAATGGGTCTGTTTGATACTCAGTGGTGGCTCTGTCAGCACCAGGTTGAATGTAATGTTGAAGTTTGTAATTATGCCACTTTATTAATAGAATGAAAGTCCTTTTTTTTGCTTAAAAAAAAATAAATTGTACTTTTATTCTTACAATTCAAAGTTTTTTTCAACCATTTTCTACTTCATTTTTTTATTTTTTTGTTTGCTAATTTTTTAAGTTGCCCATTTTGAAAAAAATATTTGATAAACAACAAAACCCTTAAATATTTAAATATTTAGTATTCATCAATGTACTTTCATTTCTTGGTTTGCAATTTCATATTTAGCTTGCACTACTCCATTTCTAGTTTGCATGAGAGACCTCTGTTTTTTTGTAAATTTAAAAATTGTCTCAACTAATTTAGAAAAAAAAATCATTAACAAGAAAAAGTTGCTTAGGATTTGATATTTATCAAACATTGATTTTTCTTTTTTTACATTAACGTGGCTTCCTTTCGACCTTACACACCACAAATACACACAACCATCATAAAGGAAGCTCTCAAAACCATGTACAAAAATAAAATCCAAATAAGAAAATGTAAATAAATGAATAATTTTTATTAATATCAATGTGAAACCATAAATTTACAACACTATGGAACTGATTTGATGCAGTTGGGTGGGCTCCAAAGCGACTCCTCTTTGTGTGTTCCAACTCCAAGCTTCGTAAAGAAATTGATGGAACTTTTGATGGGAGGTGATGAGAGAGTGAAACTTTATTTATAAAAATAAGGATTTTACAAAGTCTATTCAACGCCTTTTAGAAAAATCTAGAAACAAGAGTGGACTCTGACAAAATAATGCATTTTAATTTAAGATAATGACCAATTTTTTAATGGATTTCATCTCCACCAACCATCATAATATATTATTGTTGTTGTTATTATTTTAAATTTTAATGATTATTGTATTATAAATTATAATAAATTAATTTTTAATTAAAGCTAAAAGATGTAGGTCACCGTGACATGATGGACACAACGTCACACAATGCACAAATGTTTTGTATAAGCATTTTCCTTTTTCATTTTGAGGATATTTTTTTTCAATAAAAAAAATTGCTATGCTTTATTGATAAGTATATGTAAAGTAGAACCGAGGTATAAACATCTGCACGGGGAATATACCACAAACCGTTTCACCAGACAAGAGAAGCGAGGCTCCCATTTGGGCCAAAGACATCTGAGACCACAAAGCAAAGTTGCCCCCAGCTACATAGTGAAAAAACCAGCCCTTCCAGATGGGCCCAGGCCAAGTAACAAGAAAATAATCCGCAAGTCAATGGTTCACCAACCAAAATACACAAAAGGAAGAGCACCAAAACATCAGTACTAAAATAAGAAAGAAAAAAGGATCAAAATATGAAGAAGCTGCCTACTTCCCTAATAATATCGCCATCCCAAAGCTCAAAAAATAGTGTACCCTCCAAAGAATGAAGAGCACGCTTCGAGAGGGCGTCCGCAGGGTCATTCTTAGCACGGGGAATATGCGAGTACCGGATGCCCTAAAAAAGTTGATGCAGAGACCTGATCTTGATCAGCCATTGAGAAAGAGCGATGGAATTGATACTCCCGAAATGGTTAATCCAGTTGATTACCACTTGTGAATCACCCACAATCTGCCGTAGTTCCAGATTTCTCACACTTGCAAAATATAGGATCATCCATAGTGCACAAATCTCACTTTTGGTGTTTGTCCCCGAACCAAAGTTCATCAAGATATTATAGAAAATGCCATGATTTATTATAATGACCCCGCCCGCCCCACAGTGTAATCCCGACACCTGCGAGGCCCCATCAAAATAACCAACCAATGCCGACAAAATAGTGGTGGTGGTTCTGCAAATAGTCTTATCAGACTTTTTATCCACCCCACCGCCCGCTTCAAACAAAGACATCGCCGCATTCTGCGCCACCCATTCCAGTTGAATATATTTATCTTCAAATATAGCTAAATTCCTTGCCTTCCAAATGCCCCACAATACCAGACAAAATAATTCAGCAGCACCACAATTTAAAACATGGCAGGCCTGTAAGTTACTTGACAGTGAGCAATCATACCAATTTGGCAAGACCACCGTTGAGTGCCTGACCAAATCCCACACTTGTAAGCTGAATGCATAGTTAAAAAATAGGTGAATGCCCCCATCATCCCCTAGTTTACATAGACTGCAAACACCCCATTTTGTGGATATAAACCCATTGGAGTTCCACATAATACGCATACTATGAAGGAATATGACACTTTTGGTCACATTAATAGGTTAGGTTCATACAAAGGGGAGGAATATGACACACTTTTGGTTACATCAATAGTTTAGGTTGGGGTGAAGGAAAGAAAATGAGTAGAAAAAAGTTTTTAGTAATTGTAATTTTGGATTTGATGAAATTGTTATATTTGTTAACATAGATTCATTTTAATTTAAGATTTATCAAATATTTAGAAGAATTGTATATCCTAAAAAAAATTCACACCTAAAAAAAAAAAAATTGATATATATATATATATATAATTATAAGCTTATATAATATTTTTATATTAATTATTTAGTTACACATCTCACCTACTTGGAAAAATGAATTTAGTATCTTTGAATATTTTTATTACAATCAGATTGTACAATATTAATATACGATTCCATCAATACACAAAAAATATATTGGATTTCAGGTCAAAAATATTGATCTCATGGGTTACTGAAAAAAATCCATTCCACAAAGCATTTAGACTTCAATATCTTTAAATATATGTTTATGTATATTTAAATAAGTATATTTTTTTCAAAGTTGTCCATTCAATAAAGCATTTAGACTACTATATGTTTGAATATGATAATGATGATAGTTATTAACGTCCATTGAGACCAACTTTGTTCTTTAGAACCTTAAAAAGTTAAGGAGTTACTTTGATTTTCTCTATAATTTTATTTCTATGCTTGGAATTTTTTAAGAGAAACATTCATAAATCACCACGAATGTGATGAGTTAAAAGTTTAGGAAGGTTTCCCCACGACAGGTGGACAAATGGACGGTTGGGAGGGTGAATGAGAGGCATGTGGCAGGATGCCCAGTCCCTCGTGCTCCCACCTCATCACCCCCCATCAGACCACTTATATCATTAACTACCTCCCCGAGGAGAGTAATGGCAACCTGCGGGCAAGTACGAGCTCTCATTAGCAGATGGCGGATGGCGCATCTGTGATGGAGGCTTCACACATAAGCAAGCACTGTGATAATCATGAAGAGGTGTGAGGCTTTTATTGTTTTTTCAGACGAGATATGGTGGAGAAGCTGGCAGCTCTCCAGCATGAGCATTCATTATTTGATTCAGCCGAGAATTAGAGAGAATTTTAGCAAGTAGTTGAGCATAAATTCGAGCCTGGTCCTCATTATGTTCGTTTCTCTGGAATTCACTGTGAAGTTTTCGAGTAGTGGTCCTGACTGTCCGGGTGCTCTGTGGGATCCTCGGCTCTCTGTAATCTTCGACAACGACTCCACCTTTACTTTTGTCACCCCAGGTAAGTCGCCACCTTGCTCTATCTCTGTTCTTTCTCGTTGTCTTCTGTGCGGCATTGGGTCTTTTTTTTTCCACCCTCTTAGGAGCTCCGTTATTCGCCACCTTTCTTTTGTTGAGAGGGTTTCTGCTAGCCATTTTTCCTCTGTCGTGGGGGATTCCTTCCTGCGAGCCTACGCTTGTGACCCTTGCCATTTCCTCAAGCCGCCCCTGCTCGCTCCGATTGTAACCTGTGCTCTCCCTACCGTCAGCATGCCTCCCCACAAGAACCCTCGCTGCGCATCTACTCTGCCTAATTTTTGTCTGTTTGAACCAATGGCCCCCCCCATTCGCTTTCAGAAGCAATTAATTGAAAAATGTAAGCGCTACAAGAAATAAATCCCTGAGTCTGTCCAAGACAAAATCCAGCGGGTTGAGGAGGAAATCGATATTGATAGAAATTTCCTTGGGGTAGAGGAGATCAAAAAGGAGTTTAAGGAACTCATCCTCGATCTTGGTTCTTCCCGTGTCCGTCTCACCCTCTATCAGAAGTCCTTGGATATGCACTAGTCGCAGAAGATGGTTCTTGGCAGAGCCTTGGTGGAGAAGGACGAACAACATGGTGAAATCTTGATCTTGCAAGATGAGATGATGCTGCTCCTGCAACGTATCCTGAGCAATTGGGTGGAAATTGCCAAGCAGTTGGGTATGAAGCTCGAGCCCGGCTCCACCAGCGGGACTCATGAGTAATCTGTTGTTTTAGCTGCTCCTTTTTTTTTTGCTACTTTCAGAAGTAGGAATTATCTAGTTGTTGTTGTTTACTTATGTTTATGCTACTGCTTATAGCGTTTTATTTAGTTATCATGGAAAACTCTGTTTTAAGATTGTTTAAGAATTCTTAAACTCTTTGGTATTGTCTTGTTTCCTTTCAAGGGAGACTGCCAACTTGACCTTCAAGCCCATTTTCTCTCTGTTGGGAGGGCTTGGTTCCGTCTGTAAATTTCTTTTTGAGGCAATAGAAGGATCGTTTAACTTACAAAAAAAATAAAAATTAGGAAGGTCAGTATTATAGCAAATAGTTTGAAATTGCGCTCTAATGTGGGTGTACACAGGACATTCTTTGAAAAAGTGATTTTCATCTTCAACCCTCTTGGTGTCACAAAGATGACAAATTGTTTTATCCCATGATGTTTTAGGAATTGTCCAGTGCCCTATTTCATTATTAAGGTCATAAGAGTTTGTTCTTGTTTTAGTAATGTTGATTTTCTTTTTTACGCTAGTTATAATAGGGAGATACTTTTGATCTTCTAGATTATGGTTGTTCGCATCGTTATAATATCTTAATTTGCTCTTATCCTCTAACTCTTTATGGCACTCCATCTTCTTCTTATATTTATATGTAATAATGCTTTTAATATTAACAATATTTTGCAAGGTGACATCTTCTTCGACTCCCTAATGATTTAGGCAAGAATTTGCGTCCTTATGCCAACCTCGCTTAAGCCATAAGTGGTTTTGACTACAGTATGAAGCAAGCTTAGGAAGCCTCTTGAGTATGAAGCAATCTTAGGAAGCCTCTTGTCTCCCATGGTGTTTATATTGTTCTTGTGCATAAGGTACCTAGTCATAGTCATGCTTTCAATTGGAGAGAGACTCGCCTTTATAAGGAGGATAGGATATAGTGTATTGCCTTTAATTTTGAGATTATATATTATAAAGCATTTACTCTATCTTCTTTTTAAAAATGTTGCAACCCTAAACTTTACATCCATATATATTTATATATATTTAATAAAAATATTTTTATCAAATTAAAATAAATTAAAAATATATTGTTGAACACACTAACTTATTTATTTATAAATTATTATTTTCAAGTTATATTTTGATTATAAACAAGCGACTACTCATTTTCCCAAGTAAAAGATTATTCTCACAAAAACAAATTATTAGGAAAAGAAAAATAACTCAAAAAAGCCTTAGTGTAAACTTCGATACCATTATAACTCTCTTTTAAACATCTTTATCGACATCATAACATTGTGGCTGACAAATTATCCAAACTTGCTATGGCTGGAGATGAAGGATTCATATTTTGGGAGGAATTTCAGGAAGGTTGCAGAGTTGCGGATGACTCTATAAATATTTACAAACTATAAGTGTTTCAACTATCTTGAACATTGGTTCCTTTTTGTAAACATTTGGATATATTTTTTGTTTTTTTCTGGATAAGCCATCAGTTATATATTTTTTGTACAGTCTCTATGAGACTCATATCTATGTACTATTTGATTCACTACTCATATCCATATACTATTTGATTCACTATTGAATATCAATAGTATGACTTTTTTACTACTAAAGAAAAAAAAAACAAAAACAAAAACAAAACTCCATGTTCAAATATTTTTTTAGATTTGTAATATGAATATTGATAACTTATTTTTCTTAAAAAAAGGATTTTTTAAAACAATATTTTAAATTAGCTTTCGAAAAGGAAAGGAATAAGCATAAACTTGGACACAATTATAATTCCATAATCAAACATTACATTGCTTGTTTTTCTTTTCTGCACATTTCCTTCGGAGAATGAAGAGGGCACTTTAAATGGTAAAGGGAATGAATATTTTCAAAGTTACGAAGCAAATAATGTTATTAGAATTTTTAATATTATTTAATTGATTTTTAGTTTAAATGATTTAAAAAATAAATAAATATTTATATTTTTTAATAAAATTTGAAAATAAATTATTTTATTATAAATATAGGTAAATAAATAATAATAAATTATATTTTAAATCGAAAAGTTAAATATTAAATAACAAAATTTTTAATTATATATGGAATAGTTGATTTATTCTACATTTTGAAATTTTTTTAGTGGTTTTTTTGTTGGAATCCAATATTTTTTTTTGTTAAATTTAAATTTGGAATCCTTTAAAATATGTTTTTGAATGCATAAATAGATTCAACACCCTCAAATATCCCTATTGCACTCATATTATACAATTTCTACTACTAATATATGCGACTCTAAGATTTTTTAAAGATTTCCAACATAAGATTGAACAAAGCAAATTAGAAAATACACTTGAAAAAAAGTCAAAACTGTAAAATATTTAGACTACTCCATTATATATTTAAAAAAATTAAGATATCAATAATTAAACATTGAATAACGAAGTTATGCTAATTATAAATTTTTAAAAAAAGTGCATGTTCTAGTAAAATTAATAATTCAAATATGTAATTAATTTTGCAAACTTGGGTTAGTGTGGCATCATGGATTCTTTGCATGGTAAGTGGTGTGAATGTAGTCTCTTCATATTAAGGTTAGTTTTTTTTTTTTTAATTTACAATGTTTAAGGTTATCGGTCATTTTTGTTGATATAATTTCAAGATTTTGATATGCAACAATATCATCGTATGTAAATAAAATCTTGTTACAAGAAATAACTCGTTAATGATCCGTGATTGGGTAGACTTCCACTATACCATATGCATTTCTGTATTAAGTCGTTAACATATTTCCTTACATTAAAAAAAATGGGCTCTTAACCAACAAAAAACAATTTTAACCATACTCCCTTATCAAAAGGTAGTTTCTACTAGAAAGCCAATATCAAAAAAGCCGTCATTTCTAAGGCTTCCTACCTTATAGTCAATTGCTTTCTAGAAGTAATTAACCTTAACCCATACATGAAGCCACAATATTACTTCACATAATCACAATTTTTTTTTTCACATAGAAAGAAAAAAAAAAAAAAGAAGAAGCAAACTTTTATTAAAAGAAAAGCTGCATCAGAGGATTACAAAATAGGCGAGCTGCCTAAACTTCAGTGATAGCTACATAACATCACATCATATTCAAAGGTTTAACCCAGTTCATGAGGTAATATGTCATACAATTTTCCAGATAAAGCGCATATAACCAGGATAAAAAAAGATAAAGGAAGGAGGCTGAAATCAGTCAAACGGGATGAGAAGAAGAGCTACAAAGAATCCCGCCCCTGTACTCAGAGAAACATAAGCGCCTATCCATAGCGCCCAGAGCCAGTTTTGAAAAGGAGTCCGCCACCGAGTTATGCTCCCGGTAGATGTGACGAAAAGTTATATGTCTGGAACCATCAATAAGAGAGCGAACACGGTTGATCCAGCCCTCCAGTTCAATCGAGTGAAGGCACTGCGCTCCAGTGGCCCATAAAATAATCACCCTGAAATCCCCAAAGACCCGCATCTAAGAGATGTTGAAATGCCTGGCGAAGAAGAGGAGACCCCAAAGAGCAAGCAACTCAGACTTGGTATTTGTGCCATTACTAGCCCCCATTTGTATCTCGTAAAAGTGATCCGGAGAAAGTTTTAGTAACATGCCTGCCCCACACCAAGACTTCTAGGCTGCACCGTCAAAGTAGCCAATAGGAAAAAAACCATCATCCACGGAATGAGGGGGAACACATCGGCTCCTCACTAGTAAAATAGTGCGAATCGAAGGAAGACAAACAATGATCGTAGAGCAAATCCATGAAACAGAGAACACACGCCCCTGAAAAATACAGCGATTCCGGGATCTCCAGAATTCCCATACAGTGAGAAAAATAAGAGCAGGGTCGTAAACCTTGCTCGCCATCCAATGCCAGAAATTTTCACCAAAAGATGCATGCTTCCACGAGAAGTGAAACATATAGATTGATTCTATAGCAGCCCAGAGTTTACGAAAGAGCGGACAATGATTGAAAATATGATTTACAGTTTCACCCGCCTTTAAGCACAAAAAGCAACAACCCAGGCCAAAGAAACCACGCTTGATGAGGTTATCCCACGACAATATTTTATTGTGGAGCACCAGCCACATGAAGCAATGGATTTTTAGGGGGCACTTCACCTGCCAAAACTTAGACAATGACCTCTGCCGAGCTAAATCAACAGGACCCTCCGTCAAAATAGAATAAGACAAGGGTGCCGTAACCATACTAGTATCCTTATTTATACCCCAACGGATAAGATCCTTCTCCGAAGAAATCGAAATGCCAACATGAATCAACTTATTTGTATACTCAGTCCATGCACGGTGCCAATGCATTCCCAGGTTCAAGTCCTCCGCGGTTGGCCAACGAGAAGAGTCCTCATGTGATGTGACCGCCTGATTAAGAACATAGACATTACAGCCATGAAGGGCCTGAATAAGAGCGGTAGGCAACCGAAAATCCCGCCCCAATCCTACAATCGGATCCAACCCAACAAAGACCTGTGTGCCCCTTCCAACAGTCCAGCAAAGACCAATGTTGATAATAGGAAAAGTCTTAAGAAAACTATGCCAAATACAAGATCCACGAGGAGAAATATTTCCATCCCGGAGCCAAAGAGAGAGTGGAAATCTCCCAAGGTACTTATGTCGAATCACCGAACCCCAAATACCAGAATCATGTAAGCATCTCCAAAAAGACTTTGCAAAGAGAGCAATATTGAAGGATCGTAGATCCTTGTGTCCCCAACCATCTTGAGACTTAGGCTTAGAAATGGATTCCCAGGAAGTTAAGTGAAACTTACCAGTGTTGCCAAAACTTGACCAAAGAAACTGGGAGAAGAGACTTCGCATCCCAGAGATAATCTTCAGCGAAACAATGTAGAGGTAGAACCAAAAAACAAGGATCCCTTGAGGCACCAAATTTACAAGAGTGAGGCGTCCACCCAGCGAAAGATAATTGAAGGACCAACCGTTAATTTTTCGCTAAACCTTCTTGTTCAACCAACCCCAGTCCACCGAGGTATAACCAACCGGTTTGAGAAAAAACCCGAGATATTTAAAACCATAGATAAGCTCCTTCATGGGAAATGGAAATAATAATGCAACTTGATCCTTCAACACCTGGTCCCAACACTGATAGAGAAAAGAGGATTTTGTAGAACTGATATCCAATCCCGAAGCATTGCAGACGCAATTGGTAACCAGCTTAAACTGAAATGTAGTGCCCTATCTAGGCACTGGGTCTCAATCTGTACTTTCATGTAATTACCCAGTTTTTCTCATCGGTTTTCAGGAAAAAATTTCAGTCGTCTATGTCTCTGTTATCTAAATGTTCATATGTCTCTGCAATTTAAATAAACATGAACTTAAACTTTCATTTCAACTCTGTTCTTTTAACATGCATAAATTAAAATAATAGAATTAAATACATTTCATTCAAGCTAGCTCAGTAAAATACCTGGAATCCGTAGATTTGTAGCAAGGTAAGAAGGATTAATCAAGGTAAGAAGGATTTGTAGCAAGGTTGTAATCAAGTGTTATCCACCTTAGGGATTCTGGAGATTCAATAGAAGGATTAATCTAAATGTTCCTTTAAATTATTAGAATGCACATCAAGGGATGCATTAATGATTGTACTTCCAAAGTCCACGACAGCTAGGGCGGTGGAGTGATAAGGAAGTTTGACTTTATGAAGGAGGTGGATTCCTATAAAGAGGGGATTTTAACAAGTAGTAAGGGGGTCATTGTGGGAGAACTGTGAGGATTTTTTTGTGAAAAAGGAGGAAATGCCGAGGAGGGGGTTAACTCGAAGCTTTGAGGAGGTGGGAAACTCAAATGAAAAGACTGAGGAGGGGGTTAACTCAGCAAAAGATTACCATGGAAAGGTTCGATGGAAAGCTGCTGTCGGGATTATCGGTCTGTGGGCTTGGGGGCTAGGAAATCCGTTGACTTCCTAGGGTCAGCACGATAATAGCTGATCGGCAGGGTGGACACATCATTTTGGGTTGCTAAGGTAACCTACAGAACCCACTACAGGAATCTTCTTACCTTGCTACAAATCTACGGATTCCAGGGATTTTACTGAGCTAGCTTGAATGAAATGTATTTAATTCTGTTATTTTAATTTATGCATGTTAAAAGAACAGAGTTGAAATGAAAGTTTAAGTTCATGTTTATTTAAATTGCAGAGACATATGAACATTTAGATAACAGAGACATAGACGACTGAAATTTTTTCCTGAAAACTGATGAGAAAAACTGGGTAATTACATGAAAGTACAGATTGAGACCCAGTGCCTAGATAGGGCACTACATTTGGTATCAGAGCCTTGGCTCAAACCCTGAGACCTTAGGGCCTAACTGCACCTGGAATTATAGCGAAATTTACTAGAGAATAGCAAGCAAATATGATGGTTGCAACAAATGGGGAGATTACTTGAAGAGCCTTTTTCCTGTTTATTTACAAAGCATAACAGAAACAGAACTTGAGCGAAAATATATATATATATATATATATAAATACATATATTGAGCAGAAAATTTTGAAATTTTGTGTAAATCCAGCATCCTCCACCGAGAAGATTGAACTTAAAGATTTGTAGAAAAGCTAGGAGGCTGCCTGGAAAGTAAACGAACTCCCATACTCCAAATCTATGGCGGATGGGCATATTCTTCCTGCAACATAACAGAAAACTAGGTTAATAAATGTAAACTTATGAAAATATATATATATATATGTTTTCAAATAATGAAAATGCATGTACGCAAAATGCAGGTAAGTATAGCCTACAAACCGACATATTTTCCGAATCATATTTATGAATTTTATAATATAGTTAGACTGAGATGAATTTATTATTTTGTGTTTAATGTAATATTTTAAACATTACAAGTAATCATTGAGTAATTTCTAAGTGCAATTTTAAAACGTACAATAATTTTTAACCTATTATTGCAAAGGAATAATATTTAAATATCGATTTATGACAAAATTTAATGTTGTAAGTTTACATAAATACGGTGGTGATCGAATATTAATATAATAAATAAATAAAATATAATATTAAAAAAAATATATATATATAACAATAACATAACAATATAATATTTACAATAAATAAATAGGTATAACAATATAATAAAATATTGTTTAGATATTTCATTAACTTATTTATTTTGTCATATTTGAATCTCTCCAAAAAAAAATGTATATATAAAGTAAAATAAAACCTCATTTTCTTCCACGAATAGGGCACTACATGAAACCATTCACGAGCCATGACCAAATAACAACACGTCGTCAACAAATAGTAAATGAGTGAGATGCAATGCCGGAGTCACTTTGATGCCGGAGATAAGGTCTTTACTTGATACACAAAAGGACTGGTCTAATAATATATTTTTTCAACGATGAAAAAACTTATCATAACTTAGGTGTCAAACTGGCATTGAGGACAACCATCACTAGTTGCTATCTGCAAATGTGAGTCAACTCATAACATTATTTAAGGAAAACCACACCACTTAAAATAACCCATTGGTAGTCCGTAAAGGGATAGACTTCCACTCATGCTATATAACCTTAGGTCTTGGGTCGTTAACATGTTTCCTTACGTCCAAAAAAGACGAGCTCTAATCTAATCAAAAACAATTTTAGGTTATATTATAAAACTAAAATGGTAGTTTCAATCCCTATAATATTCTTAAACTACCTAGCATCCCATATTCTCCATCATCGTTGAAGCCTGACAAAAATCATGTAATATAAAGTATTCACCATGATTTGACTCCATATACGAAGCTGGAACATCATACTAATTAGTTTTACCTCATCCAAAAGAAACCAACCTCATAACCCTTTTCTTTTTTATATAAATATAATTTATATTTGCATGTCCTTATTGATCTTTATTAATTTAATGTTTTTGGTAGGTCTTGATAAGTCTACCCTTTAAGAGGTTTGTTGCCCTAAATTACGGAGGGTACAAGTTTTTGGTTGAATTCATTGAAATGTTTCTTTATGGTTGTTGAATTTAGTTCACTTTATTTTCCTTTTATCAATGTTGCATCAATGATTCCACACAATGTGACAATGACACAAGACATTAAGTTATGGAATATTGAAAGTTTCACCTAATCGAGAGATGTGATTATGAAAGCAGTTAGAAATCAAGTGAGTGAGGATAAGGGGTTGTTCTTTTCATTCGATTGATTTTTTTGTTTGTTACATGTTTGCATTTTTTAGGTTAATTTCTAAAATGGGATAAGGGTGATTTTTGATTGATAGTGAAGGAATAGATTTTTCAGCGAAATCAAGTGAATGAGGATAAGGGGTTGTTATTTTCATTGAGATTGATTTTTGTTTGTTACGTGTTTGTATTTTTTAGGTCGATTTCTTACATAGGATAAGTGTGATTTTTGAATGATATTGAAGGAATAGATTTTTCAGCGATAATAGTTGGGTAAGAAATGCCTTCACAAGTTTTTTAATGAAATACTTATTTTTAACAAGATTTTTTTTTGAAAAATAGAGTTTAAGATCAGTTGAGGTTCAAAGAGTCATGTTAAGAAAAAATTATTTTAAGAATTTGTTTCAATATCAAAGTTGAAAAGTCATGTTGAATCACTTATGTAGGATGTACATTGCATTGGTGGGTTTGGCATGTATTGCAAGGAATTTAGTTGTGCTAAAGCTTATGGATTTACACTATGTTGGAGTTTTGGAAATGCCCGACGTTTCGAATGGACACTCCACCCATATTTAGGGATCAATATGAAGCTATAAAAAAATAACTTCTTACTAGTATGTAGGATGTACATTGCGGTGGTGGGTTTGGCATGTATTACAAGGAATTTAGTTGTGCTGAAGCTTATGGATTTACACTATGTTGGAGTTTTGGAAATGTCCGACGTTTCGAATGGACACTCTACCCATCTTCGGGGATCGATATGAAGCTATAAAAGAATAACTTCTTACTAGTCCCTTGAATATGGATGGAATGTCCACTCCGAACGTTGGGCATTTCTAAAACTCCAACACAATGCAAATCCATAAACTTCAACACCATGATCAACCATTGTGAAAACCTCTACCAATGATTAAACCTCCAAGAAGTTTAGTGTTATGTCGTGGATGTATTTATCCATAATCATCGAACTATTACAAATTATGGTCGTACTTGAACTTTGTCATGTTACCTTGACATATGTTTTTGGTCACAAACCCACACAACCCAAAATAAAACTCGTGTACTAATGTAAATGAACAACTCATTATGTAGTGGCACACAGGAACCCAACACACACAATGAATCATCTTCTTATCTATTTATATATTTATTTTACTCGAATGTATATACTAATATAATATAAGATATAATCATAGGAGAAACAAATCATTGTATTTCCTTGGCAAAATATTAATTGATCAACCTAAACCTAAACGTGATTGATAGTTGTGTTATAAGTGTCTAGTTATTTAATTATATTGGATATATTTATTTCATTAATGAGATAAAATAGTTGAATTGTTGCCCAAAACTTTCATGCTAATATGTAGGAGCTATTTGTGAATTCATTATTATTTCTATCTTATAAATTTCAATATTTGTCATGCCATAATTTATTGATTTCATATATAGGTTGAGTTGTAATTAACTCTATTAACGTGTATTTTGACTAAGTTAGTATGAAAGCATCATTTTGCACATTATTATTGGATGGTAATACTTTATTGATGGAATATGATTTGCAAAAACACATTTTTTTAACAGAAACGAGAAAAAGCCTTTATATATTAAAAACGAGATTTACAGAAGCCCCCAAGGTAGCAAAAAGAGCATAGAACAGAGGTCTAAACAAAATAATTCCATGCAGGAAAATCCCATAGTCTGCTAAGTCAGATATAGAGTATTACATGGCTTTCCAAAATTTTCTCTATTGCTTCTAACTGTATCAACCTTAATACTGTCCACTTATGTATTGCAAAAAAAAATAGCAAAAACTAGAAAGAAAAACCATAAACTTCATTCCTGGGGTGGGTCTTTTTCAGTAGTGGGTTGGACGGTGGAGACTTCGTCCATTGGATATGCCTTAGCTTGATCATGAGTGTGGCCGTTGTCTCTTTTGTATAGGCCATTGATGTTCACCTGCAATTCCTCTAGGATTTCCTTTAACTGCACAAAACGAGCTTCATTTCTTTCAAAGGCATTCATGCCCCAGTCCCACACTAAACGCTTCAAATCAAAAACCATCCTACACATCCCCTAGTGCATGGACCTAAACGTCCTTTCCATGTCATGCAAGCTTCGCTTGATATCCTCTACCTCTCCAGATTGAACCCAATAACCTCCTTCAATGTCTTCCACTCGAGCATCGAGACAAGAAATGTCCAAAGAGGTTCTCCTGTTCTCTTTCAGAACCTCCTTTGACACCTCTAGAATGTAGCTTAGCATCTTCTTATAATCAACCATGACATTTTTCAGTCCCCCAATTTCATCCAGAACCTGCTTCATGTCAATGTCTTCAGCAGAGGGGGGATCTTCCATCGTTTTCTCCATTACGCTATCACTCCCATCAAACCTTGGAACCTCTTGGTAAACCGACGCAACTCTACTATTAAAACGCTTTGAAATGCGCATAAAACAAAGGCAAGACTGGATGCTTCTAAATGAAGTTGGTTTAGGCACAAGGGAAAGATCCTCCATATACCCGTATTTATCCATTACATACGATCAATTGTAGAGAACACGAGTTGAGGGAATGGAAGTAAATGAGCTCTCTTAGGGGCATAAAATGCCCAAACTAACCCACCACCGCAGCATGCCATCTGGTAGAGAGATCATGAGAGCGAAGCTACAGATGTCACCACTGTCCCATCTCCATATGCGCTTATGCAGAGGGGCAATAAATGCTAAGGTTGGAATATGCTTATCCATTTAAAGGTTGGTCTAGAATTACCAATCAACATTTCCCCTTGCCTTAATATAGGGCTATCTTTATCAAGTCGGTCAGCTTCTTGATTATTCTAGCGCTTAACGTGAAATAAATTGATTCTGTAAATGTATGGGAAGATGACCAAGATTCCTTTTTAGACTCCCCCCCCCTCTTTCTCTTTACCGGATAGAGGGCCACACATCGATTGAATGACAATCCAAGACTCACCAAAAACATTAAAGTTGTCTATATTTAATTCAGACATTGTGTCCATACCTTGCATTAGCGCATCCCATTTTGCTTGATTGTTCGCTTGCTTTCCCAAACCCCAAGCAAAGGACTTGATCTTTCTTCCTCCAGGGTCAAAGATGACCCTCCCACACCCGCCTCCCTTGATTTGCAAAAATACATTGAACCCGAGCAGCCCAAAAAGAGTCATTACAATCCCATATAAAATACCCTGGAGAGTACACATGGTCCTCAAAATTTCCTCAACCCAATACAAACTGACCTAATACAAAATTTCCTCAACAAGACAATTATTATGACGATGGATGTGCCAAAAGGAGAGATCTAATATGTTGTGCAAATTTTTCTCAATTCTATGAAGAATGTGATTCTGAATATTTTGAGATTGAGTGAACTCATTGTAGAATTATTGAATTACCAAGAAGGAATCCCAAAAAAAACATCAAATGAGAGATTGACAAGGTTGAAAGGAGTTCAAAGCCAACAAAAAATGCATAAATCACAACAAAATTATTAGAGACACATCCAAGACCCCAAGTGAATCGATCACTTCATTTCCTCTGGGTTCAAAAAGGAACCCTGCACCTGCCACCCTTAGTACTCAAGATAATTCAATTATTAACCTTAATAACAAGATTGACTTTAACTCTAACTTGTTATATGCAAGTTGTTATCCTCTAGATGCCCTCTAAAAGTAATCCAAACCTAAATTGAATATTAATAAGGAAAATCAAATGTTGAATAAGAGTGTTTTTTTCTTAAAGTGGAAATCAAGAATGGTACTTCACCCTATGACGGTCAAAGAAACACCTTACGACTTTATGAGTCACTCAATAACCAAATTCCTCTCATGAAGTGCAACAATACGCTAATAAAACCATGTTGATGCGACTAATGTTTTTTTCCTTAGAAAAAAAACCGTAGCTTATATTAAAACTAATAAACCACATTTTTTAGAGATCCATAGATCTTACAAATGATTTGATTATCCTTTTCAAAGGTTGTTCACTCTACAAAAAGATCCAAATAAAAAACATAAAAAGACGAGTATCCTCCAGATGTGCATACAAAGACTATTGTTTCCAAAACATAAATATGAAACAGACTTAAACAGACAAAAACCACACATATTTTGTCTTCATCACAAAAGAGAACTATCTAGGATGTGGGCCTGGAGGGAGTTGAGCCTCAATACCATTTACTTTTTCCCATTGAATCCAATGGCCATCCTCAACTTGAAGGCTTGTCTTTAACAAAGAGTCTGCTAGGATATTCCTTTCCCTGTAGATATGCTCAAAACTGGAAATTTGAAAAAGGTCCCTTAATCAAATAATCTCCTCATAGATAGGGGAAAGGAGAATATTTATGGTGGGTCTCCTCTCCTTTAACTAGTCTATGACTAGTTTGGAGTCCCAAAAGACATGAAGGGGCCAAATCCCCCTGTCCAAATCCAAAATCAATGAAAGCTTTAAGGCCACAAGTTCTGGTTGGTTGTTTTTGTTGGAACCCTATCCTGTTGCAAAATTTGTCTGATGGGATTCATTTAGATGCAGAGAGCCCCCATCTCCCACCCTATAAGGGTTACCTTGAGCTGCACCATAAAAAAATAACCAAGGAATTGATCTGTCTATAACCTCTTCAACTATTCTTTTGGGTCAAGGATTATTTTCCATGTGAGGAAAATGACCGAGGATAGCCAAACATTTAGAGGCATAAACATACTATAAATAAATCTTCAAAAAGAACATTATTTTTAGCTAGCCACACTCCCTAGATGAAAATCGCAGGTAAAGCAAAATGATCCTTATAGGCCAAATTGTCAGTCCATGAGGAAAGAGCTTGATCTAAAGAATTACCTAACTAAACTAAAGGATGACCACTAACTTGAGATGCAAGTTCCCGCATCTTAGGTATAAAGGAACATGAGATAAAGAGATGCTCAATGATTTCATTACCTGCCTTGCATAGAGGGCATCTACATGAGTCATGCAAAATTTTATGTTGCAAATAATGCTATACTGGAATCTTGTAGGAAAGAGCAAGCCAAATAAATAGCTTACACTTTAAGGGACACTTGAACTTCCAAACAGTTGAAATCCACTAGAACAGTTCAAGTTGTTCCTCGTCTTCTTTGAGAACCCATCAACCTATTCATGGAATATAAGAGCCTCCAGATGGATTCCTAGACCATAAGAGATTATCCTCACAATCAATAAGTCTGATGCAGGTATCTTTAAGAGATTTATTATATCTATCCGAAGAAATCCTATCTTCACGAGGCACTAAGCCATCTGCCTCAACATACAACCATTGTTGAGAGTAAACATTCGTGTTGATAGGGTCATTAATCTAAGCAATGTGAAAGAAACCCTATCCCTCAATTGCTCCTCCATATTCAAAGGGAGTATGTGAGTACCCTCACACCCAATCCATGGGTCTTGGACCAACCTAGTCTTTTTACCATTTCCCACTTTCCAATTCAACTAGTCACCAATGACCTCAAAGGCCAATAAGCAAGTTCTCCACATAATAGAAATATTCCTAAAAGATTTTTCTCAACTCCTTAACCATTCTTCTACTGAAAGAGGGGCGGTACTTGTTATAGACCACTTTGACCCACAATCCTTCACCTTTCAGTATCCTCCAAACACCTTTGGCTACTAAAGCCTTTGCAAAGAAAGTATGATTCTTTAAACCCCAACCTCCCAAATCCTTCGACCTTATAATATTATGCCATGCTACCCAATGGGGAAAGAAACCATCCTTACTTCCTTTCCAAAGGAAATTGTAAGGCCCCTTAGGCCTTACAATAGGCCTTACAATATTATGTCAGGCTACCCAATGGGGAGATAAACCATCCCTTTTTTTATAATCATTCGACTTTAGGAAAAAGGCAAGGTATCTGAGCCCATTCTCAATGTTCACCACAAGGAAAACCAGCTATGTGTAGATCCAATCAATGTCTTCTCGATTCATATTCATAAAAAATATAGAAGACTTCCTAACATTGTAATTCATTCATGTTGCATCAACAAAAATATTCCTTATAACATAAGCACCTCTCTTCTTGAACCATTGGAGAAGAGGAGAATGTAATAACAAAAAATAGATGAGTGATAAATAAAGACCCCCCCATATCAATTCCTTTGAAATTACCTCTGAGTTTTCCATTCACAATAATTCTGCTCAGGCCTGCTACAACCAAAATGAACATGAGAGGGGCCAGGGGACAACCTTGTCTAAGGCCCATGCCTGTTCTGAAAAAAGAACTAGTTGATCCCTAAATTAGTGACTGCCAATGAAACATAAGTGACACTAGACATAATCCAATTTATCGTTTCTAGCTGGAAACCTACCTACAACAACACCAATCTCAAGAATAACCAGTTGACTATGGCATAAGCCTTTGGCATATGAACTTTAACAATTTCATTGGACATAACCCAGTTTACTGTTTCCAGCTGGAAACCTACCTGCAACAACACCAATCTAGAGAATAACCAGTTGACTATGGCATAAGCCTTTGGCATATCAACTTTAACAATCATAGTAGGATACTTCTTCACCTTAACTGAATGGAGGGTTTCTTGTGTAGTACCAATAGCGTCATTAATTTGTCTTCCAGAAAGGAAGGCAAATTACTCCGGAGAGCTAGAAGAAGATAGAGTCCCCTTGATCCTTCTTGCAATGATTTTGGCAATCAAATTGTATTAACAGTTACACAAAGAAATATGTCTAAACTTCTCAAAAGAACTCGCTACATCTGACTTGGGAATAAGGGTTATAAATGTTATTTTGCAACATATGAATAAGCACGAGGCCTAATAAAAATAAAAAGAACATACCGTCAAATTTCCATGGAAAATAAATAAAGTTACAAGGGACTTATGTTGTTGCATGGAGACATTACATTTGTCTATGAAAAAGAAATCCAAAAGAGTTGCCTACAATGATTCGTTAACATTATTTTGGTTATGGCAACATCAAGTATATTTCTTGTTATTATTTTTTCTTCTTGGGATTGTCAAACAATTATTATCATTCAACATGATGTTGGCATTGTGTGCTTCCATAATCTTGTCTGCATCCCAACCAATTGCTTTCGAGACATTATAGATAAATATTTTGTATTCTTCATAAAGACTTGGTTGCAATTACTATTGCTATCTTATAAATGAATAAAACACCTTTGAATAAAGGAACGTCAAAGTTAACTTGTACTTTGAAGGGCATTGTACCTTCGAAGTGGTTGCTTGGCGAAGGTGCCTCCATTGTCATTGGCAATCACCAAAGGACCTAGGAGAAATTATCTATCATCTCATTCCTTTACTGCACGAGGGCTTCCTCTAGTAACAACTTGATAAATCTCCTACTCTATAATATTTCCTTTCACCCACCATGGGACCAATCTAAGTTATTTGAGACCTGCATCAAGAATGAGGACTATGTGTACCTTGACCTTGTCAAAGACATGCATGGAAAAACAACAATAAGAAGATTGCTCTAATACCACCGATCCAATTTATGTAGAGAAAGAAATGAAGTTAAAAATATATACAAAATCACACAAAGTTATTACAGAGAGCGCAGTAATATAATGAAACTGAATTCTATTAATGAATGAAATAGAAAAACACTACAATATGTAAAGAAATACAAACTCACTGTAATTATTGAAATATGCAATTGTATGTTTTTCGATCCGGATGGTGGAGGGGATCGCGGAAGTTGACCTAGGGTTTATGGCAGGGAGAGGTTTTCGCGGTGGGAAAGTTTTCACACGGGGGATCCGCAGCCCCTGCTGGGATTCTGATAGATGCCTCAGGCCATGGCACCTGTGGGACTGCCTGCGAAGGAGGATGGGGAGGATGTTAGGCCGCGTAAGCCTGGAGATCGGGTGTCGGGGGCTTCTCGGGGATTAGGTCATGGGGGTTTCCTTCCTAAGTCTTCGACTATCCCTGCTATTTAGATCCGGGCTAAGAAGGTTAGTTAAAAGGTGGAGCTATGGAATGAAAAGGCCCTAATTGGAAAGTTTGTGGGTATATGGCCGAAGGAAAAAGATCTGCTCCGCTGGATCAAAAACACGTGGAACCCTAAGGGGCATTATGATCTACAGCTTGGGGCCAAGGGTTTTTTTAATATTATCTTTTTCAATGTGGAGGATCGGAACATAATTCTAGAAGGAGGGCCGTATTTTTTCTTCTCAGCTGGTCTTTACCTCAGACCCTGGAAAGAACGTTTCAACCCAGATACTGAAGATATGAAAGTTGCTCCAGTCTGGATTCAGCTGTTCTCTCTGCCCTGTGAATTTTGGGATCTGGAAATCTTGCAAGCTATTGGAAACTCTCTAGGTGAATATATCAAAGTGGCGGAACAAACAAAAATGCAGAGGTCTACTTCCTATGCCCAGATCTGTGTTTATATGGATCTATCTAAGGAGCTCCCAGAGGCTGTTAGCCTAAATTGGGAGGACGAGGAATGGATCCAGCTGCTTGATTATGAGCAGCTCCCATTTCGGTGTCGCCTATGCCACGAATATGGGCACTTCGGCAGAAATTGTCCTCAATCTGATACGGTGAAACCCTCTTCTCAGCCAGAAAATGATAGTCCTAAGGATAAGGAAGGATTTACCTAGGTTCGCAGTCGTAAGAAGAATAAATCTGGTGATCAAGCGCGAAAAGGTAAGGAGAAGACTGATGTTGGATCAACGAGCAAAAACCCGTTCCAGATCTTGGAGGAAGTAGGGGAAGACGGGGAAGGAAAAAAGGGTGAGGAATAAACCCAGGAGAAAGGGGTGGATGCTGTCATGGAAAATCAGGTACTGGATCCGACCCAAGAAGAAATGCCTGTAGCAATGGAAGAAGACAGGGAGGAAGATGTAGATCTGGGGGAACTAGATCTTGATGCAATCGAGAAGGAATGCGACAAAAGAGGAAAGGGCTATGTGAATAGAAGACAGTTGGAGCTCCTCCGTGAGGCCATCATTAAATCAAAGGCTAACCAGAAGCTGGGTATTTCGGCGGACCCTCAATCGGGGAACAAACGAAAGTCCTCAGTAGACGACCTAAAGCATGGAAGGAAATCTAACAAACAGAGAATTGCAGAAATAGGAGTAAAGCTTATTGAGTCTGGTCAGTACCCGAAGATCAGGGCGGCCTTCTCTGAAGTTTCTAAAGTTTCCCAATGAAGATAGTGACCTAGAATATTAGAGGGTGCAATCACCCCAGGAAACTCAAAATGCTAGCAAGAAAGGTGAAACAGGAAAAACCTGATATTCTTTTCCTTCAGGAGACCAAATGCTCTACTACCGTTATGGAGAAAGTGGGGCAAAGGATATGGAAAGGCTGCGAGGTGATGGCAACTGATGCCAATGGTATGGCTGGTGGCCTCGTCGCTCTCTGGCGTCCCCTTACTATCTCCCTTTTCAATTGGAGAGCTACTAGATTCTCCTTGATGTCTGACTATACGCTAAATAATTCTGGGCTCTCGAGTACCCTAGTGAATGTTTACGGGCCAAGCTCTGCCCCTCATAAAGAGGCCTTCCTATGCTATTTCTCTTGGCTGGCGACTAAGGCAGAGGAGGGATCATGGATTATTGGTGGGGATTTTAACCTTATCACTTCCCTTACTGAGAAAAAAGGAGGAAGAAGATCCCTTGATAGATTCCAAGAAAACTTTGGTGAAATTCTGGGACGAAGTCCTTTCATTGATATAGAGACAGGGAATGGTTGGTTTACATGGAATAACATAAGAGGTGGTCCCCATCTGGTGGTGTCCAGATTGGATCGCTTCCTTACTATGGAAGATATTGCTCGTGGGCATGGGGAGGTCAATGCCAGTGTGCTCCCGTCAACAGGATCTGATCATTGGCCGGTTTGCCTCAATTGGGATCTCTTGAGCATTGTGCTCCTCAAACCTTTCCGTTTTGAGCAATTCTGGATGGAACATAAGGATTTTGATGAGCTGGTAAGACAGTGGTGGCAGGAGATTCCCCCCCAGAAGGTTCATGCATGTATCAATTCCAACAAAAGCTAAAAGCCTTGAAAGCTAAGATCGGGCCGAAAAAGCAACGGGGAACAGGCTGAAACAAGAGGAGAAATTGAAGAAGAACTTGTCAATCACTTTGGGGAGGTTTTAAAAGAGGGCCGGTCGAACCGCAGTTGTGATATTGCTAAAATTTCCAGACTAATTCCCCGAGTGGCGACATGGGAACATAATGAGCTATTGAAAAAATATGTTTGCATACAAGAGGTTGAAGAGGCAATGAATCAAATGGCTCTTGGGAAGGCCCCATGCCCAGATGGGTTTACTACTAATTTTTTCCACCACTTCTGGGATCTTATCAAGGTGGAGGTTCATCAGATTGTGGAGGAGTCGCGGTGTAGTCAGGGGGTATTAAAAGCTTTCAATGCAACATTTTTTCCTCTCATTCCAAAGGAAGAGGGTGTTGATACCCCAGGGAAGTTTCGCCTGATAGCATTGTGCAATGTTATCTATAAGATCATTTCTAAGGTTCTAGCCAATCAGCTTAAACCTCTCTTGCCCATGCTTATCAATCCGGAGCAATCAAGCTTCATGGAGGGCAGGCAAATTGTGGACGGAATCATCTTAGTTCAGGAAATTATGCATTCTCTCAAGATAACGAAGAAACCTGGCATGCTTGTTAAATTGGACATTGCGAAAGCTTATGATAAAATCAAATGGGAATATATGAGGAGTATCCTGAAAGCATATGGTTTTGATAGGGCTTGGGTGACTTGGACCATGAATCTGGTTTCCACCCCTTTCTATTCCATTCTCCTTAATGGTTCCCCTTTCAAACTTCTTCATGCCTCTCGGGGGATTCGTCAAGGGGATCCTTTGTCCCCTTTTCTCTTTATCCTAATGGCGGAGGGTCTCAGTAAGCTATTGCAGTTTCAGGTTGAAGAAGGTAGGCTAAGGGGACTTCGCCTGCATGATGGTATGAGCAAAAAAACCCACTAGCAGTTTGTGGATGATATTATGCTCATGGGGCACCCTTTAGTTCAAGAAGGGTGGGTTTTTAAGGAATGCTTGTTGATTTTTGGGAAGGCGTCGGGGTTGGAAGTTAACCCTGGTAAATCTCAGGTTTTATTTTTCAAGACTCATGCTCCCTCACAACGTAATATTCTCAAAATTCTTGGCTTTTCTCGGGGCTCCCTTCCGTCCAAATATCTTGGGGTTCCTCTGTTTGAGGGCACGATCCATAGGGTTTCGTGGTAGGAGTTACTAGACCACATTAGAAGTAAATTGACTAGTTGGACGATTTGCCCTCTAAACCTCCCCAGTCACTCTTGTCAAATCGGTCCTCCGAGCAATGCCGGTCTATTTTTTTTCGATGCTTGCTGCTCCCAAATCTGTCCTTAAAGAGATCCGTGGTTTGCAGAGGTTGTTTCTTTGGGGGGGTAAAGAACCCAAGGCAAAGTTTGCTCTGGTGGGTTGGGATAACATCTGTAAACCCAAGGCCAAAGGTGGACTGGACCTCAAGGACCTCGAAGCCATGAGTGAAGTTTACGGAGCTAAGATATGGTGGAGGTGGTGCAGTCATAACATAGAACCATGGGAAAGAATGTGGCATATTAAATATGCCAGCGACAGGGAGTATGGAAATCTAATTAGATTCAATGAAGTAAAAAGTGGGTCCCACATATGGAGTAAGGCGTTCTCGAGGCGCCACCTAGTCCAGAACCATTGATTCTGGGAGGTTCATGATGGGGAATGGGCCAACTTCTGGGATGACGTGTGGAACCAGATGCCCAAGCTCAAGGATGACCCTAGTTGGCTGACAATTAGAGAAAGGGGATTGACTGAGGGTAAGACCAAAGTTAGTCACTACTGGGATATTCCTGATTAGGTTGGGTACCGGAAATGGCTATATCCGAGAGGGTGGGAGGAGTTCATCCCTGTTGAGACTCTTAATAATTTCAAGACAATGCTTTAGAATAGGCGTCTTAGATCCATTCAAGCCCCGGATAAGCTTAGATGGGGTTCTTCCCCGAGAGGAACGTTCAACATCAGGGAAGCCTATGCATATCATACTGAAGATGAAGCAGAAGAGGATACAACATGGGGAAAAGTTTGGGGAATGAATACGTGGCCCAAAATTGGGATTTTCTGTTGGCTAGTATTGTGGAAAAGAATCTTGACAAGTGAAAACCTTAGGAAGCGTGGAATCTTGGGTCCATCTTGTTGTGTTCTATGTTTCAACACGGAGGAAACCTTCGGGCATCTTTTGGATTCATGTTCCTTTTCTTCCTCTCCGTGGGATAGAGGTGCTGAAATTTTCAGGCGTAGCAACCAGACGAGGGGATAACCGGATCTCTCACTAAAGGCCTGGGATTTAAAAACCTTCACAAACCCCATCATTGGTACCCTCTGGTGTTTGTTTCCAGGTATGATTATGTGGACGATATGGAAGGAAAGGAATGGGCGTATCTTCCGGGACAAAGTTCATCAGGAAGAGGAAGTATGGCTGAATCTTGTAAGGAACATGAAGGAGACCATCAGGTGCGCCCAATGGGACGATAAGGACAAGGACCTCTCAGCTAATGACCTTAGGATTGCGACGGGCTGGCGAATTGGTCGCTCAGAGCTTGATGGGCTTCGGAAAAAGGCTATAGTGTGTAGTATGACGATTCCAATCTTTTGGTCTCTGCCTTCGCCTCCTGGTTTCAAAATTAACTTTGATGGCGTGTCTCGTGGAAATCCTGGACCTGCTGGTTTTGGCGAGGTTTGCCAGGTTTCTTCTGGCTCTATTCTTAAGGTTTTTTTTGGTTCCTTGGGCCATGATACCAATAATTTGGCCAATCAGGAAGGGCTCATCTAGGGTATTGAGCTGGTCATTCGAAAAGCATGGGTGCCGGTTATCGTTGGGGGGGATTCCTTGATCATTGTCCAGATGGATAAGAAGCTCCTCCAGGGCCAATCGTCGGAGAAGGTGTCCTCTAGTTGGCACCTTCTTGATAGGCTGGATTATTTGTGAGGGCTTATGACCAACCGAGTGGCATTCTCCTTTTCCCACGTCAAGAGGGAGGCCAACAAAGTGGTAGATCTCTTAGCCAATATTGGCGTGGAAGTTGATAGGGCTATTATGTGCGACACGATGGCAGATTTTAGCCGAGACCCCTAGTGCCGGAATTGTTGTCACTTAGCGGAGGCCGATATGGCGATTGGTAGACAGGTGGCATTGGCAGTCCCCGGTTACCGAGAAGATGTTGACAGACGGGGGGAGGCAGTCATGGAGGATACACGTACCCGAGTTCATTCATGAAAGAACTGACATTTACTGACCTCTTATGCCCTAAAGATGGCATAAGATGGTACTATATGAAGTGTATGAGATTTGGCGGATGGGATTTGTTTAAGTCCCTATGTACTTGTCGCAACCTGCTAATTATTATGCTGTGTGGTTTGTTTTGGCCTTTGGTGGATGCTACGTACAGTCGGACGAAAGCTCATAATGGAGCAGTTACCACCATTATGACTCTAATATCTCTACATATGGGGGTCATTCCAAACAACGTATTTCATTTCCTTTTTCTAGCAGTTGCCTGTTGTCTGGCTATTAGTATCGTCTCTAGTTACGTGCTTAGTTGTTGGTTCCTTTCATGGGCTCGTCCACCAGATAGGTTGTGGAATTGTCTGATGGCCCCAAAATGAGGTGTGTCCCCCAGGAACAACAAGAAGGTGGAGTTCCGCGGGCATCAGGATGCTGGTTTGTCTTCTGTTGGTCCAAGGGCTGGTGTTGGAAGGGTGACACGGGCTTCGGCTAAGTCCAGGGCTCGGGATATGGCAGCATTCTTCCAGAACCGCATTCCCCCTGTGATCAGGGATGAAATCGAGGGTGTGGAAAAGGAGTTATGGGATACTTCCCAAGCTCTTCCAATTGAGGAGATCAGGAGTGAAGTAGAGGAATGGGTTTCTGATCCTGGGTCTATTGCGGGCATATTGTCTGCTTATGACAGAATAATTATGACCTATTGGGTCACAAAGAATTTGATGGCTCATGTCTTAATGGATTCAATTAATAAATCCAAGGGTGACGAGGAACCGGTTAGATCCTGTAAATCCCATAACACGGACAACATGATCATGCACATGAAAATTGACTCCATTGCGAAGAAGCTGGGTATTTATTTCGTCATTGAAGGAGAAAATGAAGGGGAGAAGGCAGCTTCTGTCCACCAGGACGTTAGGAACTCTTCTGTGGCAGACTCTACTGGCGCGAGGGAGATGACGACGACTCCTAGAAGGAAATCATCCTCAGACTGTTGCGGTAAGGAGTCTGCTCCGGTGATTATCATCTGATTTCGCTGCAGGTGGTTTCTAGGCCACTGTTGGAATCCATTTTGTTTTGGTCCATCTGTTGTTTTTCACTTTTGTTGAATTGATGGTATTAAGTGTCGTAGTGTCTTGGTTAGTTTTGTTTCTCAAACTGTTGGTCGGTGGTAAATCTCCTGTTGGGATGATCATAGCCGGGAGTGTCTATGATTGTAATGGCTATAAAAACTACTTGTTAGGCTTCTTGTTTGGCTGATGTTAGCCGGGAAGGGTGGGGATTTTGAGGACTCTCTGAACCTTGGTCTGTAAATGTTTCTATAGTAATACAAACTTTTTTATTTACATAAAAAAAAGAAATACAAACTCACTAGAATGGTGGTCGCTTATCTCTAAAGAGAGATGTGTCACCTATGCTCATTCACAAGAAGGACAATACCAGAGGTTGGAGTTTCCTTTTAACATAAGTATACAACATTGGTGGGTGGGGGGGCTAAAGATCCAAAACCTTAACCCTAGGAGATGAGCTGACAAAGGAATGTGGGCACTGAGGAGATTATTTGATACCACAACTTTAAGGGCTACAACTTTCTCGCAATATATGTTTGAGGTGTTTTTAGGAGCGTTAGAATGATTATTCCGTGTGTTCTATGTGTTTGGCTAGCCCCACAATTGAAGATTGGGGTCCATGTTAATTGTCAAAATTGCATGGGAAAATGCTTGAAAATGCACTATAAGTTCAAGACTTGCGAATTATAGTAAAACTGTCAAGATGTAGAATCATCTTGAGTAAGTAGAAGAGGTGGGTGACCACCAATATCCACCTAGATCATGAACTATTAAAGTTATCATGTAGTAGAAAATACTAAAAAATCTACGAAGCTTAATAACTAAAATTTCACTACAAATATTACTATTAATACCTCCACATCCACAAAAATTCAATTTAAATTCAATTTTGGTAACACAAAGAAATAATTGCTCTAAAATAATAAGCTATGTGGCCTTGTGGAATAGTTTCTACCAATACTGTTCTAAAATAATAAGTTTCATGACATCTTGGAATAACTTAGAAAACTTTAAAAAGACAAGAGCTACGTGCAGCTTAGTCCCTACCTTATTGTATAAGAGTAAAAATCAATATTAAATATCAACCAATAACTATTTATTTAAAAAACGAAAAAAAACAACGGTATTGAGTTAGCAAAATGATAGTTTAATGATAACAAATTAATGCAACTTCCCACAAATAATCCTATTTTATAAGAACCTTCAAATATAGAGGGCCAAAGTCCTAAACTAGAAATGATGTTGTTGAAATTCAATTTGAACTTGATGTATATTTGAAATGTAATTAGTCCAAAAATGAGGGTTCTATGTCCTTCCTTCTTCATAATAAAAACATTTGCAATAGATACCGAAGTTGTTACAGGTAAAATTTATTATGGGTCGTGATGCTATTGAAATTTATCTTAACATAACTATTAGTAGGAATCAGGTAAGGCATGGGCCACATCTCCTAGTGCCTGATATGGATCTCTGATCTCTGATCTATCATGTCAATTCCAATTTAGGGCTTTGGCTCTCTAACTTACAAAGATGTTTGTAAAAATTATTTGATTTTAGTTTGATTACCCATCAAACAAATAAACCTGACTCCTAATGCAAAGATGAAGGATTTAATTCTCACTAAGAGATGGCATAAGTTCTAGCTTTAGATTTCTCTCTAGGCCTCACTCAAAATCTTACCCTCAATCTCATTGATTTTGCTCTTGTTGGAAAGTTCTATGGCGCCTAGCCAACCCAACCATGTTGTATTCGTGGATCTTGAAAACATAGATCTCATCGGGATAATATTCTAACTTCTATATCTATTTCTTCCTTGTGGAAGAGGATTTTCTATCTCTATTTGCTCACAAAGAAAATTGCGACTAAATTTTCAAAGGTGGACATTAGTTTTGACTTGGATACAAAAGATATGCTTAAAAGACTATTATTTCCTAATATTGTAATGGAACATTTGTCACAATACTCTAGACAAATTGGACAAACGAAACAGGCAATCAAACATTTGGAAAGCCTTGAATAAATCTTTATCATTGCTCAAAATATTTATTGGAATCACGTGAACAGTAGAAATATCAAATTTTTAAAAAGGAAAAAATTCTAGGCCAACCCTTGTTTACAAAGATAGATAAATCAAATTCTAAATTGACTAATTAAGAATCATTTAATTGTGTGGTCAGACTTAATAATTTCCCATCTTAAGAATTCTGAATAGGGAAAAGAGATAAGAGCAGGCAGGAAAGATAGAGATTGTTTTCAAACCAATATTTTTTTTTGATAATTTGTATGCAAGATCGTTGAACTAACGATAGATATGAATGAAATCCTCTTTGCCAAATCTATCACATGTTCTACAACACCTTTAACATTCCCATTGGTCTCTATTGATGATTGTATGATTGATAGTTCATTCCCCATGCTATTCCTCTAATTAACCCACAAAAGAGCACAATCACCCAACATTGTCAAGATGTATCCCAAGATGCACAGTATGAATTCCATGGGGTACTTTTTGAGATCCAAATCTTGAAATGTCTTATTGGAATCTCTCATAAAGTGCAGGATAGTGGTGCTTAGAACCATGCCCCTTGCAAATCCAGGCCAACGCAAGAAGGCTGTGGTTCTACCACTACAAATGGGGAGAAATCATTCCTACAAAAGGCAAAACAAACAAAATAATGGGACACCATATTTTCACCATGACTAAACATCTCTCAAATCCCTCTCTTCGCTTCATTGCATTGACCACTTCCTTAAGCTGCATGGAAAAAACTAGGACAAGAAAGCAAGAAGTTAGCAAGTATATTGATTGCAAGTAGCACCCATCGGCATTTACAATCAATTGTAGCCATGTATCTCTGTCCACAAAAACATCAATCTCTCCATGGAAAACAATAGAGTACATTCCGACAAGTTATATGTGCTTTATGTTAGTGAATGCGCATCTTCTGCTCTCAATAAACCCAAAGGGGCTGGACTTACCTAACCCATGAATAGACTATGAACAGACTTTGTTCTGAGTTAAGAGACCTACTATCCATAAACCTTGTCAGGAGACATGTTCGCCATAAACTTGTCAACGTAAATTTGTCAAAATGTCCACTAAGCGAAAGAGACAAATGTTAAACCTTTATTTTAATTTTGTTAATTTTTAAAGCTTAAACATTTATTATTTACTTGAAAATTTAATGATAAAACATGTCACAAACATCCAAATTTTTTTAAAATAGAATTCAAAATTATTATTTTATTAAAAAAATTAAAAATATACACACACTTTATGAAGCACAAAGTTTGAAAATATTAATTTTATGTATGGATGTTCTTAATACATAAACATTAAAGATATAATCACTTGCCAAGACTAACAACAATTTCAAAAAATAATACAAACTTAGCTCTCCTTTAAAATGGATAAGGACGAGTTTTCATCAAACCTTAGAGTGCAATAGGGACTAAAACAAAGACTATTTTGCTTTCTGATTGGTATAGTTTCCGAAGTGGGAAGACCACTATAATGCTCTCTCTTATTCTTTTAAAAATATTATTTATTTCTTATTTTAAAAAGTAAATATAGAGAAGAGTTTCTTTACATCGATGAAATTCATTTTTTTTAAATAATAATAATAAAATGGTTATTTTTTTCAAATTTAGTAATAATTATTTTGTATTGATAAAATTGCAAATATCAAATATTAATATTACAAAATAAGATTACAATAAAAATATTTGAAATATAAAAATAAAGAATTCAACAATTTAAAACTATAATTTCTAAAAAATATTAACAACAAAAATTTTAAAATGAAATTTTAACTTTTTTAAATTCTAAACTTGATCAAATAAATAAATAAACATTATATATCATATTAATATGAAATAAAAATTACTTACTATTTAAACTATAGAAACTTTTGAAATTTTTTTTTTTTTAAATATTTTATTCATCATTAAAAGAAAAGAGCCACATAAACTCTTCATGTGTAAGATCAAAGCACAATACTTGAAAAAAGCAAGTGGCATCTTTCCTAAAAACTTAATGGACGACAAATATGAAATACTAACTTTTTTTAATTATAAATTTGCGTTAAAATTGTCTTAAAAGTAAAATTTTAAAATGTTTTTATTTAATTAAATAAGTTGATAACCAATTAATATAGATACATCTATGTTTTAGGTTTATTTAATATACAATATGAGGATGCTATTTGACCTATAATCCTTTGTAAAAAGATTATTTTGTATTTTGAAAATAAAATTTAACATTATAAATGTGTGAAGAGTGATTATATATTAGATGTAGTTTAACTTCCTCTCTATTGCCAAAAGTTCAATGCTTGTTTCGTTGCTTAAGAATACCTTCCATGTAACTCTGATATGTAATTTCAATTTTCAATCGAGCAATATCAATGTGATAGGTATTATAGCAACAAGGAAGATCCCTATTTGGATGAAAAACAAAGTTTAGGCAAAAGTTCTAATTAGAAATAGGTTCTTGAAAACATAAAATATTTTACATGATAAACTGAGCTAATTGAAAATCGTTCGCATTGTGCATGTTTGTAAGATCAGGTATACAACGATCTTTCAACATGGAAGTATACACCAACGTAGATCAATTTTAACTCTGGTACTATCAAGCTTATGTGGAGGTAATAACTCTTTTGGAGGAACAAAATTTGAAAAAGCTTTGCACTTTGCGGATTTGATTTCCTTTTGATGCTTGATAGAACTGGAGTTCTAAGCTGACTTATTGAAATATATTTTTTAAAATGCCATAAGTTTTAATTGAGGGTTTTGAAGGTGACATTGAAATATATTTGTGTTATTAATATTTTATTAGTAATTTTTAGATGCCACATTTCAAATGTTCATTAAACATGGAATTACACATTTCTCTCATATAGGACTGTAGAAATTATCTGTGAAATGACAAAACCTAAACATTTAATCTATAAGAATGGACTATGATTAGAGTTATCCTGTTCATCCCAAAACAACTGTGATTAAGTTCTCTTGTCCATCCCAAAGCAGTT
This sequence comes from Larix kaempferi, assembly GCA_027924585.1. NCBI lineage: Eukaryota > Viridiplantae > Streptophyta > Pinopsida > Pinales > Pinaceae > Larix > Larix kaempferi. The sequence continues at coordinate 12,775,481 of BSBM01000017.1, read as the reverse complement.
GTAATTAGAGTTCTCTTGTTCATCCAAAGCAGCTGCTGGATGCTAGCGAGCTTCATAACAATAAAAATACAAGCAAGATTAAAAGCAAGAGAAAAAACCCCAAAATTGGATTTTTGCAGGCTTCATTTTTCATCCAAGTAAGCTGGAAAGTGATTTAAACTACATTTGAAATTTAAATTTGATATTCGGCCTCCCATTAAATGAAAAATGTGGACAACGTTCCATCACATAATGGTTGGTTCAATGTGATATATACATGCTGCACATCGAGAATCCAACCAAATGATAGCAGTGTTAGTAAATCTATGTGTGAAGTAATTTGAATTGTTTTGACACAAAAATTTATCGTCTTTGGAATTTGTAATCATATTACGCAATCTACCTCGTGTGGTGTCTGCCTGAATTTTATATTGATATCTTAGAATTCATTATTTTTTCTTTAAAATTGAAGATATATAAGACTACGAGTGAGCTTTTCTTGTACCTCTGTGTTCTTAGTGGAAGAACCAGATTCATCTTGTGTGCCCTCATGGAAAGTGTAATCTTTAGTAAATTTCCCTTTAGATCTTTAATCGGTCCTTTCTGTGCTGTAAGTTTCAAGTTCTCACTATGTCTTTTGTTGGATATTTTCCAATATCCCAAGTTCTCATTAGATCTGTTTTCACCAAGTGCACAACACCCAACATCCATTCGCAAAATTTAAATACGAATTACTTTGATAGACACAAAGCAAAGAGAAGATGAATATTGATGTAATGGATAATTATATACTAAATAATTGGAAATACAATGAGCTTAGCAATATTGGTTTACACCAACTCAATGCTGAAGAAAGTTCTGCACAACAACAGTGTGTCCTAATTTGGGCATGTGTACTTGCTTCTTCTGCATAATGAAGGAAAATAATCCTGGCAAGAAGCATGCACTGTGCAATACTTAAGGCATTGCCCTCAAGAGGCAAGCTCTTTTCATGAGTGAGCAGTGGATCACATATAGTAAATCAACTCCATGAATGATCTCAATGCTGGGCACTCTGAACTGCATCTCCCACCTCTCAACGGAGGGGCTCAAGGATAGTAGACGATGGCTTCTAAGGAACCAGATTAGGAATACTACTTTTCCTATAATAGCATCGTCTACTAGAAAAGTTAAATTCTAATAAGAGAAAATTTGAAAAATAATCCATTTTTTAGCCTAATTAATTAAAATCAAGTAGTGGGTATAGATCTACCAGTAGCAAAGAGCACGAAGGATTGCAACGTAACAGTTGAAAATTTGATCCTGGGCACTGAGCACTGCACTCCACATGCACAATGCACAGTCACATGACTCAATTAACAACTAATAATGGACAATGCACAATCTCATGACTCAATTAACAACAAATAGAGGACAGTTTCAGTTGTTCAGTGTTTCACCCAAAAAAATTACTAAAATATTGATTTCCTCCATTTTTTTATATTGTCACCAGGGAAGAGCGCTTTCTTTTTGTTGCATCTTTGTAAAATAGTGAATAACTTTAATCAAGCATGGTGCATATGTATATGTGATGATCACTGAAGAGCTCACCCAAAATGCACAATAGTAAAAGTATTTAGCAAGTTACAACAACAACAACAACAAAAATGACTGACAAAATATAAAAATATCAAAAAATTAAACCTTTTTAAATCAATGGTGAAAGGCCCCATATCGAATTGACGACCTCGACCACCTGACAGTGGAGATTACGACATGTGGAGCCTGCTATTTACCAGTGGAGGAAAGCCTTGGCCTCCACTTCTAAAACTTATAAAATAGGGGAAGTAAAAGAAAAAAGCACCAGCCCTGGACTTCTTTTACTCTAGACGAGGTAATCTCCCTCTTCTTACAGAAACACCTTTTTATATATTACTTCTCTATTCTTCCGGCCTGTTAACTCTTTTATTATTTTGGGCGCAGTGTTACTAGGTATGCTGCTGTAGGCTCTGCTACTGATGCTAGGTATTTCACTGCTTAAGCAACGGAATAAACGACTTATGCTGCTGGTCTTGCTTCAACAACTGACTCTACATCTACTAGTGCTGGGTCTACTGCTTAGTAAACTGCGTCTACCTCTACCTCTGCCTATGCTAATAGTGCTGGATAAGCAACTTCTAAACCAAACAAATTGGAAATTGCAGTAGCTAATCAACTAAAATAAGATATGAGTGTCCGTTCACATGAGACATCTTTCCCCTTTTTGGGAGGTGATAATAGATGCATCCAATTGCGAAGTGTCAGTTGGGTTCATATTTCTATTACTTGAACCCTCCTAGTAATTATGCATGGAAACATTTGGATGAATGAACAATCCATTTTAGTGAAAGAGATCGAAACATCTTCATGAAAGCCATTGAAAAAATGATGATTACACCAAGTCAAAAAATAAAAAGTAGAAATAATTTATGCTGTAACCCAAAGGGCCAACAAAAACAGATCATACAAGTCATGAAGAAGATAGCAGATCATACCAAGTCACGAAGAAGATAGCTTATACTGGAATCAAAAGAAGAACCAAGGCATCCATATTAGCAGAAGATCACCATGAAAGCTCTTAAAAGCTAATCACACCAAGTTTTTAATAAACCATGACCAAAAATCTTAAAATAAGAAAGTCCACCAATAAGGCACTAGATAACTCCTACAAAAATCAGACTCAGAAATTCTAGATAACTCCCACAAAAATTAGACTTAGAAATTCCCCACTTTTATGTAATAACAATCAGAAAGACTGATTTACATTCAAGGAATATGGAGCTGTAATCCAATCTCTTCAGAAAAGTAGTGAAATTAATTCACTATATTCATAAATAAAAAATCTAAAGACTTAAAAGGCATTCCTTCTCCACCTTTTGTCAACGCATTCAGAATTTAGAGCAAATATGAATTAAAATCGAGGATGCTCCAAAGGCAATGAAAACATGTAGCACTACCCACCTAGAGTAATTTATGAGTTGCATCCATCTACCAACTCAGTTTTGCTTCTGGAATCCTTTTGCTTTAAGATATAGGTTTTCTAATGTGGCCTTTGGCCCATTCCACGAATTTTAAGAAAAAGCTTAGTCAAGGGAAAAAATGCACACCTTACCTAACATATGACCTCTAAAAATTAGGGGAGGCAAGGGAATGATCATTCATGCTAAACAAAGACATTACTCTCTCCAAAATTTTAACTGCACACATAGAAATATAAGGTATGATGTGAAATAATAACACCTACCATCCAAATCCTAGTATACAGTACCGCTCCACTATTTTTAGATTTGTTTTTATAAAAATGATTATAAATTTATAATTGTTCTTTAAACAAATGAAAGAAACAATCAAAACTCAAGAAAAAAGAGAGAAAACCAATCTCAACCTTGATACCAATATTAATTCAATAGCTATATTAACCAGACAATCCATGCCGCTTCAAACGTAAAGCCTAAAACTATGTAGAAGAGAAAACCAAAGAATCAACACACGATAGAGAATATAGAATTACAAAAACGATTCCAAGGAATTCCAAAGGCCACAACAACATTTAAACATGGATTACTCCATGCTTTGTATTTAACGGCCGGAAATTCCCTTGTCTGCAACTAGAACCGTAACCCTAACATGGCATTTTTCGATATTCCAGAAAAATCTAGAATCAAGTATTGGCTTTTGTTGGTTTGCTAAATCCATTTTAGTTTCTTATCTCGTTGGCAAATGGGGAGATATGATAGCTTATAACCCTACATCACGTGCTTTGGATCACCCTAATGCTACAACTACAGGACATGTAGATAAGATAACATGACATGTAGACAACACATTTCATTAGTTTCCTGGACTGCACTGCATGTAATCTGTAAAAAATTGCATGCCAGCTCCTTCATTGAAAAAGCAAATCCTGCACCTTGACTGCAGCTACGCCATTGAAAAGGGGAATCCCTGACAGGGCCATCAGGGTCAGATTGTCAAAGAAAAATGAAAAGATAAATTCCACAATAAGACGATTGACCGATAAAACTTAAGGAAAACATGGTGTATAACATAAAAAATTATAGCTTAAAAACTTGTGACCTATGTTGCATAAAGTTCAACTCAACCGGATCATTATGCATGTTGTCAGAATCATTAGAAAGAAAATATTTAAGTGTTGACTTTTGCAAGTTTAAAGTGATGTTTTATTTTCATTTTCATTTTATTTTTCTTAATCCGTGACAATGATAAAAATTGTCTTTTCAACCACTTTCCACCAATAAAACTTACACACTTATTTAAATATTTTATTAAATAAATACAAATAAATAAATAAATTCTTTCAACTTTAGATAAACTATAATCAAGTTTAGAAATACTTTTGTGCTAGGCAAATTAATAGTAAAAAGCGGAACAAATAGATCCTTATGCATGTTGTCAAAATCATTAGAAAGAAAATATTTAAGTCTTAACTTTTGCAAGTTTAAAGTGATGTTTTATTTTCATTTTCATTTTATTTTTCTTAATCCGTAACAATGATAAAAATTGTCTTTTCAAGCACTTTCCACCAATAAAACTTACACACTTATTTAAATATTTTATTAAATAAATACAAAAAATAAATAAATTCTTTCAACTTTAAATAAACTATAATCAAGTTTAGAAATACTTTTGTGCTAGGCAAATTAATAGTAAAAAGCGGAACATATAATCTCTACTTACGATAGGGACTAATAATTCCATGATACCTATAAAAAGTTAATAACAAATTCCTTTTTAAGATTAATCCCATCAAAATTATTAAAAAAATTAATAATATCTCAAATAATTTTTTTTTAACATTACAATAAATCAATATAATGTCATTTCCTCTGTAAAGCTATTCGACTAAGCCTTTCAACCTCGCCCCCCAAAAAGTAAAAAGTCAAAATTCTAAAAATGTGTGTTTACTCCATATAGAACTAAAGAATGAAACTCCAGTAATTTTTTGCATAAAAATTTGCCAAAGAGATGAAATTCCAATACAAACTAATGATAATATTTTTGAGTTAGATAATGTTTATCAAAATAGATTATTATAATTATGATAAAGAAGATTACATTATCTTTATTATTAAAAAGAAAAATTCCATCACTCACAATTCTACACATAAAACCTTAAAGTAAGATGTAGCATCGTTGGGAACATAATATTTTCCACGTTTTGAGTAGAAAGTCTATAAAGTAGTTAAAGATTATAAAGAAAATAGTGAATAAAGTAAAGTTGTACCAAAATGATTAATCTTAATACGAATTATTGATTACTAAGTGAAGTTTTGGAAATGAAAATGATATATATATTAAATCCCAAACTAGGTGATTTCTTTTCATAAGAATTAATGAGTATTAAGTACAAGTCTTCTATTTAGAAGTGATGTTTGATGCCATCTAAATCATGTATTTAATTTTAATCTCAATGTAATAAATATAATTGAAGAAATACTTCTATAAAAAAATGTTCATCATTAATTTTATTGAAAAATAAATCATTATATTTTACAATTAATTAAAAATTGTAAAAATATATAATTAATATAAATCCATTTTAAATAAAAAATTATTGTATAATATATAAATTAGTTTAATCATAATTTATTTAAATTAATAAATTTTTAATATTCAATTAATTTTTTATAATATTTTTGTTACTCGTAATAATATTTTAAGTAATATACACGTATAATGCATCTCATTTTCTCCAAAGTTAAACTATAGAATACAATGTAGTCTAAATGTCATATGATTTGGACTTTTTATGACTATTATCATTGGAATCTAGATATACAATTTTTGGTTAAATTGCAAAATTTCACTGTTTAAATTGTATTTTGAATGCATAAATAGATTCAACCCCATCAAATACCCATATTGTGCCCAGATTGTGGAATCTCAACAATTGATATCTGCAATTCCAACAACTCTTCTTAATTTTTTGACAGATTTCAAACAAAAATGATTGGAAAAATTTGACCATAAATGGTTCAAATAGTAACATATTTAGACAATTACATAGAATTCACCTTACATAATGTTATCGTGGTGTAGTGATTAAAAATACAAGTACACTTTTAAACTAATTCTTCAATTAGACATAAAATATCATCCAACCATCTACTTTTTCCACTTGTAACAATCAAGTAATTTACTAGACATGACGTATATGTATTATCTATGATTAATTGAAAGGGATCAAAATGATTAAAAGTTCCACTACCTAAAACCATTGAAATATGTACATCGTGAATGCTCAGGGTGCTTGGCCATTCTTATTTCGATTGGACATTCCACACATCCAATAGTCATAAGAAAAGTCAACGTTTGACTTTCCTCATTGCTTGTTGGATGCGTGGAATCTACAATCGAGATAAGCTCAAGAGGGGTTCTTCATGCCCATCTACATGACCTCTATCGATTAGCACACAACCTGGATTGTGGTAGACGGCGGGGTCGTAATGAACAAATTATCGTATCAACGCTGAGTGTTTGGAGTGGTTCACAGCGCAACTCAATCTGGAACATAAAAGTTGCTTAACAAGAAAAACCTATACATTTGTTCTCAAGCAAAGACCCACCGCCACCACCATTATTGCATCTTGTTCTTATCCTTCCTTACTTCATTTTTGTAATAAGTAGAAACAACATGTCGTGATTCCATGTTGTCTGTTGTGCTACTTTTGTTCCTATAATTAAAATTTGGCATGTATTATAAACAAAATTAATGAAGAAGATCAGGATGGATAGATTGTTGAAAGCACTTGTTCTCAAGCTTCAAAAGATTGACTGAACTATTTGGGGCTTCTAAGGTTATACAACAAAAATATTAAACAATGGTCCACTACCAAATCTATGTTTCGCAATTGTTGGCTTCTTCTTCTTCCTTTTTCATTTTCTTTTGTAATTGCATTGCTTGAAGCAAATCCGATATACATGATTCCAAATTTTAATGTTTTTTTCTTTAATCAAGTATTTATCTTCACCATGATTTTATTTGAATGTTCTTGAATGTTCGAGTGTTATGTATTATGGTGTGAAGAGTTTAGATGCAAACTTTATGCCATGCTTTTAGCTTTTAATTAAAGACTTAGCACAAATGAGCACATCATTGAGCTTTGGAGTGGTGTGCTTATGGTGGTAGTACGTAATCATCCCCAAAGATCTCGGTCAGAGCAAGCATATGCTAAATGTGAATACCTTTTGAAGCTACGGGCATAACACCTGGCATAGATACCCAGTCTTGAGTGAAGCAAATACCATGACTTCAATCTTTTTCAATAAAATCATCATGCAGTAGATCAACATTGACTGTAACATTTGGTGATTTTTCAATGTTAGAAACATACACCTCTACTTGAAGATGGATTCAAGTTCACTTGAGGCCACTTGATTAAGATGTGAGGAAATAAGCTAGGAATAGTTACTAGATCACTCGTTTGAGTAAACATTGGCATCATCTAGTGGCCATGATTCACATATGTTTGTTACTTGTTGCCTTCCTATATCCCCTGTATAGGGTAACTATCTCTTTGTTAGTCCTTGGTTCACTAGTTTGTAGGGATTTCTTGAGGTCCAAGAGAGATATGATGGCACCTACTAGGTCCAATGACAAAGGACTATTCGGAAAAATGACTTCTCTTTTGCTGCCATGTTTCATGTGTTAAGATTCAATTTTGTGATCATGTTGTTTGTTGCATCGTCATGGTACATGGGCTACAAATCAATGTTTGATATATTGATGGATCACTTGAACATAATGCTCATTTTGTGCCCCATGGTGTTCTCATTTTGTGCCACCACCTTCTTTTCATGTGCTCTTTAATCTGGTGATTATGTTGTTGCATGACCTAGCGACCGACATTGAATGGCTTGATGGAACGACTAAAAATGGTGCTCATATTGTGCTCGGTGGTGTTGCTCTTGATAATCCACTAGTTATCTATGGTGGATAACCCAATGTTGCCTTTGTCGCATTAGGAGCCCAAAATTGATTATTGATGGCTTTTTGTTTTAAACATGTCTATACAATTTGAAAATCACAATGGTTGATGGTTTTATGTTGGAAGCATAAGCAACTGAAATTATTTTGCTAAAACACTTATTACTAGCTTACACTTATCACATGATCTTCTCGATGTGGCGCCTTTGCCACTGCGACCTACTTGGACGAATGGAAGAGCTGGTGATGCATTTGTGGCCAAACGACTAGATCGTTTTTTGGTGAGTAGTATGATCCTTGATATGGTTTATCGATGTTCATCTAGTTCTGTCCAGCCTCATATTTCGAACCATACTCCGATTCTGCTGCGGCTGGAGTGTGGTCCTAAATTGTTTCGATTTCCTTTTAAGTATTGTCAGGTTTGGTCTAAGGAGCAGGCATTTACCAACCTGGTTCGAGACCATTGGGGGTCGTTCTCTACTAATTCTGGTGGTCAGGTGATGACTACTCTCCCTGCATTCCTACGCTCTCTTAAATCGATTGTTGTGCCTTGGATTCAAGCTCGGAAAAAGGCTCATGTGGCGGCATTGGAACAGATCGAGGAGTGTATTGAGGACTATTATGATGATACTTTGTTTGGATATCAAGCTAACCCGACTGGTAGGATTATCAAGTTTCTGGAGGCTGAAAAGGCTTCATTGCTGGACACGAAAGATAAACTTTGGCGTATTAAAAGCAGGGCACTGTGGATTTCGTTGGGGGATCAGAATACTGATTTTTTCCACAAGTTTGCCAATTTGAGAAGGAAAACCAATTCGATTTGGGAAATCGAAGATGTGGATGGCTCTAGGGTTACTTCTCAGAAGGGCATTGAACTGGCTGTGGTGGGACATTTCAAGAGGCTTTTTACCAAATCAGCTGAGACTGATTTACAGACACAAATGAAGATTATTCAGATCATGCCCAGCATCTTCTCTGCTGAAGATGTTTCTATCATTGGGAGACTGGTCACTGTGGCCGAAGTGGAAGGTATTTTAAAATGAATGGCCAAGGACAAGAGTCCGGGGCCCGATGGTTGGACAGTCGAGTTCTATCTCTAGTTCTTCGATATCCTTGGTCCAGAAATTGTTAGTCTTGTGGAAGAGACTCGTATTTCTGGGAAGGTTAGTGGTGGACTTAATGCCACATTTCTCTCTTTGATTCCTAAGGTATCGGATCCAACCACGTTTTAGGAGTTTAGGCCTATTTCTTTATACAACTTACTTTATAAAGTGGTTGCTAGGATGATTGCTGACCGTATTAAGCTAGGACTATCTCGAGGTATTTCTCCAAAGCGTTTGGTTGTCTTCATCATCAATTGATTTTTGATGCCATTGGGATAGCCCAGGAGGCGATACATACAGCTAAAAAGTGTCGGGCTCTTTGTTGGTTCTAAAACTGGACCTTGTCAAAGCTTATGACTTGGTTGATTGGGCCTTTCTGAGGCTTCTTCTTTTGAATGCAGGCCTTGACTTCATGATCACTAATTGGATCATGGGATGTATCACTTCGGTGAACTTTGTCGTGCTTATCAATGACAACCCATCTTCTTTTTTCAAGGGTTCTTGTGGACTTCGCCAGGGCTGTCCTCTATAGCCCCTTCTTTTTCTATTAGTTGTTGAAGGACTCAGCAGACTTTTGAATCAAGCGAAGGCTATGGGCATGATCTCAGGTATCAAGGTCTCTAAACATCATTGTATTACTCACCTTATATTTGTGGATGATGTATTACTGTTTGGTATTGGCAATCTCGCGGAGTGGTCCTGTTTCAAAGATATTCTTGATCTTTTTTTCAAACCTACAGGTATGGTTATTAGTTTGCCCAAGTTTGTATTATATCATTTTAATACAAGCCCTTTGGTCTGTGATCAGATTGGTAGTCTTTTTTTCCATTGGTGTCAAGGCTCTGTTGGACGGCATTAATTACTTGGGTTATTATCTAAAGCCCAACGATTATACTTGTATGGATTGGTGTTGGATTGTCAAGAAATTTGAGGTGAAGATCAATGGTTGGTACTACCAGATTTTATCATTGGGCGGCCATCTTGTACTGTTGAATTCAATATTGGCCAACCTGTCGGTTTACCGGCTCACTCTTGCAAAGGTTCTGGTTTCAATTCTGAACCAACTTAGAAGGATCTCTTTCAATTACCTTTGGTCTGGCCGGAGGGAAAAGGAAGGTGTGCATTTATCAGCTTGGTCGCTATTATCTGTTCCGAAGGAAGATGGAGATCGAGGCATTCGTAATATCTACTGGTGCTATCGTGCTCTTCATCTAAAGAGCTTGTGGAGGGCTTTGACACATTCAGGTCTATGGGGCTTAAATATGCGTGATAAATCCTTGAGAAACTTGACTGTGTTAGAATGGATTAGAAGGGATATTAAGAAATCGTTGGGGATTTCTAATATCTGGAGCGGTCTTTTGGAGGCTTGGCTAGTTTTATTGGCTAATTTGGGGTGGCAGGTTGAGAACGAATACTAGATCCGTTTGGGGGTGGATGTTCTGCAGGGGTGCTCTAAAATTCTGAGAACCGATACGGTGACCCTCTTTCCTCAGCGTGGGCTCTTTTGTCTTAATCAAGCTCGTAATCCGGTGGGTGGTGTCAGGGTTGATTATTGGAGGAATGCAGGTCGACTAAGCCTTTCAACCTCGCCCTCCAAAAAGTAAAAAGTCAAAATTCTAAAAATGTGTGTTTACTCCATATAGAACTAAACTTCTGACATATCATGAATAGCACAATAAAATCTAAAATGTGTTTTTACTCCATATCGAACTAAAGAATGAAACCCCAGTAATTTTTTCCATAAAAATTTGCCAAAAAGATGAAATTCCAATACAAACTAATGATAATATTTTTGAGTTAGATAATGTTTATCAAAATAGATTATTATAATTATGATAAAGAAGATTACATTATCTTTATTATTAAAAAGAAAAATTCCATCACTCACAATTCTACACATAAAACCTTAAAGTAAGATGTAGCATCGTTGGGAACATAATATTTTCAACGTTTTGAGTAGAAAGTCTATAAAGTAGTTGAAGATTATAAATAAAATAATGAATAAAGTAAAGTTGTACCAAAATGATTAATCTTAATACGAATTATTGATTACTAAGTGAAGTTTTGGAAATGAAAATGATATATATATTAAATCCCAAACTAGGTGATTTCTTTCCATAAGAATTAATGAGTATTAAGTACAAGTCTTCTTTTTAGAAGTGATGTTTGATGCCATCTACATCATGTATTTAATTTTAATCTCAATGTAATAAATATAATTGAAAGAAATAATTTTATAAAAAAATGTTCATCATTAATTTTATTGAAAAATAAATCATTATATTTTACAATTAATTAAAAATTGTAAAAATATATAATTAATATAAATCCATTTTAAATAAAGAATTATTGTATAATATATAAATTAGTTTAATCATAATTTATTTAAATTAATAAATTTTTAATATTTAATTAATTTTTTATAATATATTTGTTTATTCGTAATAATATTTTAAGTAATATACATGTATAATGCATCTTATTTTCTCTAAAGTTAAACTAAAGAATACAATGTAGTCTAAATGTCATATGATTTGGACTTTTTACGACTATTACTATTGGAATCTAGCTATACAATCTTTGGTTAAATTGCAAAATTTCACTGTTAAATTGTATTTTGAATGCATAAATAGATTCAACCCCATGAAATATCCCTATTGTGCCCAGATTGTGGAATCTCAACAATTGATATCTGCAATTCCAACAACTCTTCTTAATTTTTTGACAGATTTCAAACAAAAATGATTGGAAAAATATGACCATAAATGGTTCAAATAGTAGCATATTTAGACAATTACATAGAATTCACCTTACATAATGTTATCGTGGTGTAGTGATTAAAAAAAAATACAAGTACACTTTTAATCTAATTCTTCAATTAGACATAAAATATCATCCAACCATCTACTTTTTCCACTTGTAACAATCAAGTAATTTACTAGACATGACCTATATGTATTATCTATGATTAATTGAAAGGGATCAAAATGATTAAAAGTTCCACTACCTAAAACCATTGAAATATGTACATCGTGAATGCTCAGGGTGTTTGGCCATTCTCATTTCGATTGGACATTCCACATATCCAATGGTCATAAGGAAAGTCAACATTTGACTTTCCTCAATGCTTGTTGGATGTGTGGAATCTACAATCAAGATAAGCTCAAGAGGGGTTCTTCATGCCCATCTACATGACCTCTATCGATTAGCACACAACCTGGATTGTGGTAGACGGCGGGGTCGTAATGAACAAATTATCGTCGTAGCAATAATGCAAGCAACACCATCTTGGAAATGGACGATCCAAGCATAACAACTAGAAAGTGAAAATTATGATGAAGATGTCAAAGGACATGCTTAAGGAGAAGCTCATGGAGACCATTCCCTTTGGTGGTAACAATCACCTCTCACGTATCAACGGTGAGTGTTTGGAGTGGTTCACAACGCAACTCAATCTGGAACACAAAAGTTGCGTAACAAGGAAAACCTCTACATTTGTTCTCAAGCAAAGACCCACCGCCACCACCATTATTGCATCTTGTTCTTATCCTTCCTTACTTCATTTTTGTAATAAGTAGAAACAACATGTCATGATTCCATGTTGTCTGTTGTGCTACTTTTGTTCCTATAATTAAAATTTGGCATGTATTATAAACAAAATTAATGAAGAAGATCAGGATGGATAGATTGTTGAAAGCACTTGTTCTCAAGCTTCAGAAGATTGACTGAACTATTTGGGGCTTCTAAGGTTATACAACAAAAATATTAAACAATGGTCCACTACCAAATCTATGTTTTGCAATTGTTGGCCTCTTCTTCTTCCTTTTTCATTTTCTTTTGTAATTGCATTACTTGAAGCAAATCCGATATACATGATTCCAAATTTTAATGTTTTTTTCTTTAATCAAGTATTTATCTTCACCATGATTTTATTTGAATGTTCTTGAATGTTCGAGTGTTATGTATTATGTCTTCACCATGATTTTATTTGAATGTTCTTGAATGTTCGAGTGTTATGTATTATGGTGTGAAGAGTTTAGATGCAAACTTTATGCCATGCTTTTAGCTTTTAATTAAAGACTTAGCACAAATGAGCGCATCATTGAGCTTTGGGGTGGTGTGTTTATAGTGGTAGTACGTAATCATCCCCAAAGATCTCGGTCAGAGCAGGCATATGCTAAACGTGAATACCTTTTGAAGCTACGGGCATAACACCTGGCATAGATACCCAGTCTTGAGTGAAGCAAATACCATGACTTCGATCTTTTTCAATAAAATCATCATGCAGTAGATCAACATTGACTGTAACATTTGGTGATTTTTCAATGTTAGAAACATACACCTCTACTTGAAGATGGATTCAAGTTCACTTGAGGCCACTTGATTAAGATGTGAGGAAATAAGCTAGGAATAGTTACTAGATCACTCGTTTGAGTAAACATTGGCATCATCTAGTGGCCATGATTCACATATGTTCGTTACTTGTTGCCTTCCTATATCCCCTGTATAGGGTAACTATCTCTTTGTTAGTCCTTGGTTCACTAGTTTGTAGGGATTTCTTGAGGTCCAAGAGAGATATGATGGCACCTACTAGGTCCAATGACAAAGGACTATTCGGAAAAATGACTTCTCTTTTGCTGCCATGTTTCATGTGTTAAGATTCAATTTTGTGATCGTGTTGTTTGTTGCATCGTCATGGTACATGGCCTACAAATCAATGTTTGATATATTAATGGATCGCTTGAACATGATGCTCATTTTGTGCCCCATGGTGTTCTCATTTTGTGCCACCACCTTCTTTTCATGTGCTCTTCAATCTGGTGATTAAGTTGTTGCATGACCTAGCGACCGACATTGAATGGCTTGATGGAACGACTAAACATAGTGCCCATATTGTGCTCGATGGTGTTGCTCTTGATAATCCACTGGTTATCTATGGTGTATAACCCAATGTTGCCTTTGTCGCATTAGGAGCCCAAAATTGATTGTTGATGCCTTTTTGTTTTTAACATGTCTATACAAGTTGAAAATCACAGTGGTTGATGGTTTTATGTTGGAACCATAAGCAACTGAAATTATTTTGCTAAAACACTTATTACTAGCTTACACTTATCACATGATCTTCTCGATGTGGCGCCTTTGCCACTGCGACCTACTTGGACGAATGGAAGAGCTGGTGATGCATTTGTGGCCAAACGACTAGATCGGTTTTTGGTGAGTAGTATGATCCTTGATATGGTTGATCGATGTTCGTCTAGTTCTGTCCAGCCTCATATTTTGGACCATACTCCGATTCTGCTGCGACTGGAATGTGGTCCTAAATTGTTTCGGTTTCCTTTTAAGTATTGTCAGGTTTGGTCTAAGGAGCAGGCATTTACCAACCTGGTTCGGGACCATTGGGGGTCGTTCTCTACTAATTCTGGTGGTCAGGCGATGACTACTCTCGCTGCATTCCTACGCTCTCTTAAATCGATTGTTGTGCCTTGGATTCAAGCTCGGAAAAAGGCTCATGTGGCGGCGTTGGAACAGATCGAGGAGTGTATTGAGGACTATTATGATGATCCTTTGTTTGGATATCAAGCTGACCCGGCTGGTAGGATTATCAATTTTTTGGAGGCTGAAAAGGCTTCATTACTGGACACGGAAGATAAACTTTGGCGTATTAAAAGCAGGGCACTTTGGATTTCGTTGGGGGATTAGAATACTGGTTTTTTCCACAAGTTTTCCAATTTGAGAAGGAAAACCAATTCGATTTGGGAAATCGAAGATGTGGATGGCTCTAGGGTTACTTCTCAGAAGGACATTGAACTGGCTGTGGTGGGACATTTCAAGAGGCTTTTTACCAAATCAGCCGAGACTGATTTACAGGCACAAATGAAGATTATTCAGATCATGCCTAGTATCTTCTTTGCTGAAGATGTTTCTATCATTGGGAGACTGGTCACTGTGGCCGAAGTGGAAGGTGTTTTAAAACAAATGGCCAAGGACAAGAGTCTGGGGTCCGATGGTTGGACGGTCGAGTTCTATCTCCAGTTCTTCAATATCCATGGTCCAGAAATTGTTTGTCTGTTGGAAGAGACTCGTATTTCTGGGAAGGTTAGTGGTGGCCTTAATGCCACATTTCTCTCTTTGATTCCTAAGGTATCAGATCCAACCATGTTTTAGGAGTTTAGGCCTATTTCTTTATACAACTTACTTTATAAAGTGGTTGCTAAGGTGATTGTTGACCGTATTAAGCTGGGACTATCTCGAGGTATTTCTCCGAAGCAGTTTGGTTGTCTTCATCGCCGATTGATTTTTGATGCCATTGGGATAGCCCAGGAGGCGATACATACAGCTAAAAAGTGTCGGGCTCCTTTGTTGGTTCTAAAAATGGACCTTGACAAATCTTATGACTTGGTTGATTGGGCCTTTCTGAGGCTTCTTCTTTTGAATGCAGGCCTTGACTTCATGATCACTAATTGGATCATGGGATGTATTACTTCGGTGAACTTTGTCGTGCTTATCAATGACAACCCATCTTCTTTTTTCAAGGGTTCTCATGGACTTCGCCAGGGTTGTCCTCTATCGCCCCTTCTTTTTCTATTAGTTGTTGAAGGACTCAGCAGACTTTTGAATCAAGCGAAGGCTATGGGCATGATCTCAGGTATCAAGGTCTCTAAACATCATTGTATTACTCACCTTTTATTTGTGGATGATGTATTACTGTTTGGTATTGGTAATCTGGCGGAGTGGTCATGTTTCAAAGATATTCTTGATCCTTTTTTCAAAGCTACAGGTATGGTTATCAGTTTTCCCAAGTTTGTATTGTATCATATTAATACAAGCCCTTCGGTCTGTGATAAGATTGGTAGTCTTTTTTTCCATTGGTGTTAAGTCTCTGTCGGACGGCATTAATTACTTGGGTTATTATCTAAAGCCCAACGATTATACTTGTATGGATTGGTGCTGGATTGTCAAGAAATTTGAGGCAAAGATCAATGGTTGGTACTACTGGATTTTATCATTGGGCAGTCGTCTTGTGCTGTTGAATTAAATATTGGCCAACCTGCCAGTTTACTGGCTCACTCTTGCAAAGGTTCTAGTTTCAATTCTGAACCAACTTAGAAGGATCTCTTTCAATTAACTTTGGTCTGGCCGGAGGGAAAAGGAGGGTGTGCATTTATCAGCTTGGTCGCTATTATCTGTTCCGAAGGAAGATGGAGGTCGGGGCATTCGTAATATCTATTGGTGCTATCATGCTCTTCATCTAAAGAGCTTGTGGAGGGATTTGACACATTTAGGTCTATGGGGCTTAATTATGCGTGATAAATAGCTGAGAAACTTGACTGTGTTAGAATGGATTAGAAGGGATATTAAGAAATCATTGGGGATTTATAATATCTGGAGCGGTCTTTTGGAGGCTCGGCTAGTTTTATTGGCTAATTTGGGGTGGCAGGTTGAGAATGAATACCAGAACCGTTTGGGGGTGGATGTTCTGCAGGGGTTCTCTAAAATTCTGAGAACCGATATGGTGACCCTCTTTCATCAACGTGGGCTCTTTTGTCTTAATCAAGCTCGTAATCCAATGGGTGGTGTCAGGGTTGATTATTGGAGGAATGCGGGGAAGATCGGCCTCTCAGGTGATGAAGGTAGAGACTGGACTGAATACATCAAGAAGATTAAGCATGCCGGTATTGTTTTATCTAATGAGATGGATACTCTTTTGTGGTGCTGGCGTGAGGACTGTGGGGATCCTACTACCTCTGCTGCTTACCATGGTATTGCTCAAAATCATCTTAAAGGTCCGAGTCATTGGTGGTACACTGTTGTTTGGCGGTGGAATGTCCCACTCAAGATTTGTTGTTTTATTTGGCTTCTTCTGCATAACAAAATTATGACAGTGGATAATTTTATTCGACGGCGGCGATATGGTCCCAACGTTTGCTATTTGTTCTTACACGAGGCCGAGTTGGTTGAGCACTTGTTCATTAAATGTCTTGTGACATTGCAGCTGTGGTCTACAGGATCTGAGATCTGGGGAATTTCAACTAGTTGGTGTCAGGACTCTATTGAAGGAGTATTATCTCATTGGCACAAGGGATACCGCACTGCTATCTCCTACCCCTTGTATTTTATGTGGGGCATCTAGCTGCTGCGAAATCGTATATTGTTTGGTAAACTTGTTTACAATTTCAGCAGCACCTTCCAGTTTATGGTGAGGGTGCTTTCACCTACTTGTGTGATGAAGCGAGTCCCTAAGAACAAGATTTTGATAGAGCCTAGATGTGTTGGTCCCGGTCTTTTTGGTTTTTTTGATGGTACAGGTCAACTGGGAAATTATGGGGCAAGTGGCATTATCATCATTTCTACCACAGAATACTATGAGTTGTGACTCAATGGGGTGTGGAATAGGGAGTAACAATCGTGCTGAACTACTCGCTCTCTGGTGCCTTCTCTATTATCTGAATTTATTGCAGTTAGCAAATGTGCAGATTTTTGGCGATTCATCGATCATTGTGGGTTGGGCTCTAGGCACCCATACTTTTAAAGCGGCCACTCTTGATCACTGGAGGAAAAAAGTCAGACTATTACTGAACCTGTTAGGAAATGTGTCTATTAAACATATTTCACGCATATATAACCAGAGGGTTGACTGTCTTTCCAAGAAAGGACTCTTGCTTGATGAAGGAGTCCTTGAGGTGACTCATTACCATGAACTTAGGCCTCCGGAGACTTCGATCTTGCATATTTATTAGTGCTGCTACTCTCCTAGTATCACTCAGCTCTTGTGTAATTAGTGGATAACTCATTTTGATGGCTTATGGACTAGTTAGTAATTTCTCAGAAGCAGCATTGACTGAACTGATAGCTTAATGTGATTTAAGATGGATTAGCGACATTTTTGTGTCCAGATAGGATTGGTGAAGTTTTGGTTCTTAGTTACTAATGACTGATGGTTATCTATCCCTGGGATAAGCTCTATTGTAAATTTCTTTGATTCACCCTTATGAATAGCAAGAAATTTCTTTTTTTGGTTGAAAAACGTAAAAAATGTTTGAGGTCCCTCCATTCATCCCCTATCAATCTAACATTTCATTTCAAATGTATAAGCATTGTAGGAATTTTGAGCGGACATCCTCCTTTGTTATGATTACCTGCATGATCATTAGTCATTCCTTTCTAGGCATTTATAAATTTTCAAACTCGCAAGGGTATTGGGATGATGTTGTTGCCATTGCCATTGCCATTATTATCGTTCTTCCTTCCTTACTAACTACTAAGTTCTCAATTGTGTTGAAATGAATTATATTTAACACTAACTTACAAATTGGTAACCCATTTCAATGATATGCACTACAAATGAATTATATTTAACGCTAACTTACAAATTGGTAACCCATTTCAATGATATGCACTAATATTTGTAGCCAATCATTTATTAATAATACATCTTTAACATCGAGTACAAAACTCATCAATGTAAAGAAGTCATGTAATCCTTTATTGCATATGCTTTTTACTTTTAATTTTTCAAATTGCTATCTTGATATTGTTTTTTATTATTATTTATATAATATTACTTATAATTGACACGTGTTTGTGATGACTCTTCCTTGCAAACTTGAATCTACTTTACACTTCCATATATAAATTATTTCCTCCTGAACATTGAAATAAATAGAAAAAATAATAGTTATTAAAGGAAAATCATCAATATTTACTCTTTCTGGTGTTAATTGTATGTATAATATATCAATTTAAAGTTCCATTTTAACATACTATTACTTGTTATGATAAATATAAAATTACAGATTTTTACTTTACCATGTTTTGATAATAAGTACATAGTCCTTTCCTATTTTATATTGGAATGTTTTCAATATGTTTGATAATTTACATATCATATAAAAACCTCATTCTACATATAATATTTATTAGTATTTTTAATATGCATTAAATTTCATTCTACATATAATATTTATTAGTATTTTTAATATGCATTAAAAATTAATAAAAACATATTAGATATTAAAATATAATTATATAAAATATTCTTTTACATATAATATATATTAGTGTTTTTATATACATCAAAGATAATAAAAATATATTATATTTTAACATATAATTATATGAAATGTCCATATAAATGTTAATCTTATTTATAATTACTAATAACTTTGTATTTTCTTAAAACAAATTTAAATTTCGTAAGATAAAACTTTTATATATAAATTTTTACCTTTAAATTTTGATTGTGGTTTTGTATTATATTTTTTATATTTTTAAAATATAATTATATAAAATGTCCATATGAATGTTAATATTATTTATAATTACTAATAACTTTGTATTTTGTTAAAACAAATTTAAATTTTGTAAGATAAAACTTTTATATATAAATTTCTACATTTAAATTTAAATTTTGTATTATATTGTGGTTTTGTATTTTTTCCGTTTGATTTCACTCCTACTTAAAATTACTGAACACTTCATTTGTATGATTTCACCTTTAATAAATTATATTAATTTATATCACATCTTTCGGTAATTTTGTTTTTCATTTTTATAGTAAAACCAATTATTCATATTATGGTTGTGATGATAGAAACATAATAATTATTTATTATTATATTAATATTGGTAATGGTAATTATGTATATTGATATTGGTGTTGATGTTGATGTTGATAAAAACATAATAATTATATTGATAGTGGTAATTGGTGGTAGTGATTAATAATTATATATTTCAAGTTGAATGGTTCTAGGTGCACTATTAAAAAGATTTGTTTTATCTTTATAATTTTAATAAAATAATAATTTAAATAGATTAAATTAATTAAAAATATATAATTATAAAGTAAATTTAAAAATAATTATTAAATATAATAATAATATCAGTAAAAAAATTAAAAATAATGAATTTGATTTCATCATTGAAAGCCCTCAATTTTTTAAGATTTTTCAAATAAAATCATTAAAAAGTAAATTACAAATTACATAAAGAGTGATAGATTTAATAAGAAACCCAACCAATAATGCATGCCTTATCCATTCTCTCCATGCATGCAATTTTAAAATATCCCTTTCATTCATATAAAAATCCACCCACGTGCCATGTTGAGAATTTTTGGGTTGTACACCCAGGAAAATGTGGAGGGCCAATGAATGCAATTTGGAGGTGGCAAGGAATATGAGATAAGCACTTTGTTCACATCCAAAGATGGGTAGCTACCCAATAATGATGTCAACATTATTGATTGTCATTCGTTAGTTTTACATATATAAAAATTAGTGGGATTATTTAAATGAGTTCCAAGTTTAAATTTGATTAACTATCACTATAAACTCTAAGTTGATGTTAATAATTGACAAGTTAATGCTTAGTAGGAAACTTATAATTTAGCAAGGGTTGAGAAGTTTGGAGGCACACTTAAGATGGGGTCCTACTTAATGGGACACCTAACCTTGTAGCCTTATAACAATAAGTTAATATCTCATTGGGGATTTAAATTTGGGTGGGGAGAGTGCAAAACTTACCTCTTCATCGTTCGAATATTGCTCCTCAACTACAAAAACCCTTTCATTGTTGTACATTATTGAATCATGTTTGTGGTAGAGCCAAAGAGGCATCAATCAACTACAAC
Source organism: Larix kaempferi (assembly GCA_027924585.1). Classification (NCBI taxonomy): domain Eukaryota; kingdom Viridiplantae; phylum Streptophyta; class Pinopsida; order Pinales; family Pinaceae; genus Larix; species Larix kaempferi. The sequence continues at coordinate 12,754,801 of BSBM01000017.1, read as the reverse complement.
AACAAAGGTTAATGCTAAGAATAAAGGAAGGTCATTGATCAACCTTCCCATCATGTCTTTGCCTTAGTATGAAGCACTTCAAGGACATATAGAAAAACTTTGCAATGTCATCAAAAGGGCGCAAACATTGCATGTCCTTGTTATCAAAACTAGGTTTGCCTCAACATCAATCTAATTAACAAAATTCTTAGTAGACATGTTAATGATAGAATGTCAAAAGGGCACCTATGGAATTGACTAAATAATTGAAGGATATGCTCACCAAGGGAATGGTAGGAAAACAATGGATCTCAAATCAACACTACATCTTGATCTTCACCCTAGAGGTATCATGCAAACATCTGTGAAACTCTTTTTAGGTTCGACTATTACCATAGAGATGGGGAGGTTTGGCTCCATTAACATCATGAAGGTTTAATACCAGAGTCAAGGAAAGAATCACTCCACACCATTAGAGGCTAATCTTTCATTACTAGAACATTGTTGCGTACTAGCATATTATAGAGTTTAAAAGAAATCAACCTTAGTACACATAGTGCTCTATCTTCATCGAGGCCCTCAAAGCAGAGGGACAACTAAATCCTCCTTTGAGATTCTAAAATATTATCTATCTAAAAGGGAATCCATACTTTAATCGATCTATTTTAAGGATACACTTCTTTGATTGGAAAAACCATCGAGTAGCATTAATTTTATTATCAATGTCAAGGGATACACAACTCAATTGGTAGGGAGGTAATTTTGCACTCCCTGCACCTAGGTTCAAATCCCCAATAAGACATTGGCCAGTAGTGATAAGGATAGAAGGGTAGGTGAACCCTAAGATAGAGGTCCCACGACTGTGCCTTGGGATGTCTTGCCTCTTTCTAAGTCATGAGTTATTGGTATATTTGATTTGCAGACTTTTAGATATACTATTGTGTTTTAATGATAACCAATTAGATTTGACTTTTGGATTTGCCCAAATGATCTCTGTTAATTACCAATTCCCATAGTTTAAAAATAAATAAAATCATAACTATTAACACAAATTCCAAAAAATCTCTGTACACTTTGCAAAGGCTCTCATCTTGCCCTTCAACATAGATAATTTCACAATGTCGAATCCAACTTTGAAGCTTGAATCTATATCCACTAAGTCAACAAGGAAGAAGACTATTTTGTGAAATATAAACATACATGTTGGAACAAGGAAGAAGTGAATATTTTGTGAAATATAAACAAATATGTAGGATTATTGGCTTCTGGCCATCATTAGAAAATCTGTGTTAGTGGTTATTTAATTACTAGGATCCTTTCATAAGAACATTAACCAAGATCAATTCGTTTGTCAAAAGTTTTTTCACTTTAGATTTTATGAGTAAACTCAATCAAGCATACCTATCTATAAGGACCCTTTGTTCAAGTATAAAGCATGCATTTTTATTAGAAACCTATCTATAAGGACCCTTATGTTCAAGTATAAAGCATGCATTTTTGTTAGAACGTGGTGTTCTATATTTGACTGACATTTGGAGAAATTAACATAACAAAAGCCTCAATTTGGGTAGTTTTATTAGCCTAGTTCGTAGGTCTAAATAATGGGAAGGTGGTATGTTTTAAGTTATGGGTTTAAATAATGGGAAGGTGGTATCTCTTAAGTTAGGTTGAAAATAATTAATGCATAATTGTCTTTCTTCTAAGTATAATGGAATGTCAAAATTGTAGTTGGACATGTTGATTCAATTATGAACACGTAGATTTTCCTTGTATGCTATGTTTTGAACATGGAATGTGGTGACTTTGTATTAATTATAATGGAGTGTCAAAATTGTAGTTGGACATGGTGATTCAACTATGAACATATTACTTTTGTTTGTCGGTTATGTTTTGAACATGGGATGTGGCGACTTTGTATTTAAATGTAAGGAATTCTAAAGCTAATATGTAAAAGAGAATATTAATAATGATGAATTTTTTTTACTTTTTTTTGGATGGTCGTAGAGAAGAGAAGGTTTTAGAGATCCTTCAGTATATGGCTTTTGCAAAAGTATTCCCTCACATTCATGAAAAAGGTGGTGCATGAACCTAAATGTAATTATGATTTAGGGGTCAAACCCTTTACTCCAAGGTTCCATGTAAGTTAAACATCTTTCTCGGGAAAATGAAAAGGATACACGAATCAATTATTGATTTAAATCGATGAAGGGAATTATTTCTTCAAATCTATTATGTTATAAAACAATTAGTATTATTAGAATTTTCAACATTATCATTATCCAATCATTTTATTAGCTAAACTGAAATTGGAAAAAACAAACCAACAAATAAAATACAATCAAACAAGATATAATAAAAAAGTTCAAAATAAGTTGCTCATTGCGAATATTATATCATAACTAAACCAACTTATAGCTTGTGGCATGCAATATAAAACAATTAGCATTATTAGAATCTCCAACATTATCATTGTACAATCATTTTAACAAAATACAATCAATCAAAACATAATCAAAAAGTTAAAAATAAGTTGCTCATTACGAATATTATATCATAACTAAACCAATGTATAGCTTTTGACATGCAATATAAAACAATTAGCATTGTTAGAATCTTCAACATTATCATTGTACAATCATTTTATTAGCTAAATTGAAATTCTAAGAGACAAACAAAGAAAATACAACCAATCAAAATATACAATCCTCAATCAAGAAAGTTAAAAATAAGTTGTTCATTACAAATATTATAGCATGACCAAACTAATGTATAGCTTTTTGTAGGCAACATTTGTAGATAGAAAATGTTAAACATTGTATATCAATTCTTGAGACTTCAAATATGGAATATCAAGCTCATTGAATTGTAACACCTCATTTTGACTTAGACATCTAAACTATGTTTTGACCTAGGTTGTATCATTTTTTCAAATTGCTATCTTGATATTGTTTTTTATTATTATTTATATAATATTACTTATAATCGACACGTGTTTGTGATGACTCTTCCTGGCAAACTTGAATCTACTTTACACTTCCATATATAAATTATTTCCTCCTGAACATTGAAATAAATAGAAAAAATAATAGTTATTAAAGGAAAATCATCAATATTTACTCTTTCTGGTGTTAATTGTATGTATAATATATCAATTTAAAGTTCCATTTTAACATACTATTACTTGTTATGATAAATATAAAATTACAGATTTTTACTTTATCATGTTTTGATAATAAGTACATAGGCCTTTCCTATTTTATATTGGGATGTTTTCAATGTGTTTGATAATTTACATACCATATAAAAACCTCATTCTACATATAATATTTATTAGTATTTTTAATATGCATTAAATTTCATTCTATATATAATATTTATTAGTATTTTTAATATGCATTAAATATTAATAAAAGCATATTAGATTTTAAAATATAATTTTATAAAATATTCTTTTACATATAATATATATTAATGTTTTTGATATATATTAAAGATAATAAAAATATATTATATTTTAACCAATAATTATATGAAATATCCATATGAATGTTAACCTTATTCATAATTACTAATAACTTTGTATTTTGTTAAAACAAATTTAAATTTTGTAAGATAAAACTTTTATATATAAATTTTTACATTTAAATTTTGATTGTGGTTTTGTATTATATTTTTTATATTTTTAAAATATAATTATATAAAATATTCATATTAATGTTAATATTATTCATAATTACTAATAACTTTGTATTTTGTTAAAACAAATTTAAATTTTGTAAGATAAAACATTTATATATAAAATTTTACATTTAAATTTAAATTTTGTAAGATAAAACTTTTATATATAAATTTCTAAATTTTGTATTATATTGCAGTTTTGTATTTTTTTGTTTGATTTCACTCCTACTTAAAATTACTAAACACTTCATTCGTATGATTTCACCTTTAATAAATTATATTAATTTATATCACATCTTTCGGTAATTTTGTTTTTCATTTTTAAAGCAATACCAATTATTCATATTATGGTTGTGATGATAGAAACATAATAATTATTTATTATTATATTAATATTGGTAATGGTAATTATGTATATTGGTGTTGGTGTTGATAAAAACATAATAATTATTGGTAGTGGTAATTGGGGGTAGTGATTAATAATTATATATTTTAAGTTGAATGGTTCTAGGTGCATTAGGTTTGTTTTATCTTTATAATTTTAATAAGATAATAATTTAAATAGATTAAATTAATTAAAAATATATAATTATAAAGTAAATTTAAAAATAATTATTGAATATAATAATAATACCAGTAAAAAATTAAAAATAATGAATTTGATTTCATCATTGAAAGCCCTCAATTTTTTAAGATTTTTCAAAAAAAATCATTAAAAAGTAAATTACAAATTACATAAAGAGTGATAGATTTAATAAGAAACCCAACCAATAATGCATGCCTTATCCATTCTCTCCATGCATGCAATTTTAAAATATCCCTTTCATTCATATAAAAATCCACCCACGTGCCATGTTGAGAATTTTTGGGTTGTACACCCAGGAAAATGTGGAGGGCCCATGAATGCAATTTGGAGGTGGCAAGGAATATGAGATAAGCACTTTGTTCACTTCCAAAGATGGGTAGCTACCCAATAATGATGTCAACATTATTGATTGTCATTCGTTAGTTTTACATATATAAAAATTAGTGGGATTATTTAAATGAGTTCCAAGTTTAAATTTGATTAACTATCACTATAAACTCTAAGTTGATGTTAATAATCGACAAGTTAATGCTTAGTAGGAAACTTATAATTTAGCAAGGGTTGAGAAGTTTGGAGACACACTCAAGATGGGGTCCTACTTAATGGGACACTTAACCTTGTAGCCTTATAACAATAAGTTAATATTTCATTGGGGATTTAAATTTGGGTGGGGAGAGTGCAAAACTTACCTCTTCATCGTTCAAATATTGCTCCTCAACTACAAAAACCCTTTCATTGTTGTACATTATTGAATCATGTTTGTGGTAGAGCCAAAGGGGCATCAATCAACTACAACAACAAAGGTTAATGCTAAGAATAAAGGAAGGTCATTGATCAACCTTCCCATCATATCTTTTCCTTAGTATGAAGCACTTCAAGGACATATAGAAAAACTTTGCAATGTCATCAAAAGGGCGCAAACATTGCATGTCCTTGTTATCAAAACTAGGTTTGCCTCAACATCAATCTAATTAACAAAATTCTTAGTAGACATGTTAATGATAGAATGTCAAAAGGGCACCTATGGAATTGACTAAATAATTGAAGGATACGCTCACCAAGGGAATGGTAGGAAAACAATGGATCTCAAATCAACACTACATCTTGATCTTCACCCTAGAGGTATCATGCAAACATCTGTGAAACTCTTTTTAGGTTCAACTATTACCATAGAGATGGGGAGGTTTGGCTCCATTAACATCATGAAGGTTTAATACCAGAGTCAAGGAAAGAATCACTCCACACCAATAGAGGCTAATCTTTCATTACTAGAACATTGTTGTGGACTAGCATATTATAGAGTTTAAAAGAGATCAACCTTAGTACACATAGTGCTCTATCTTCATCGAGGCCCTCAAAGCAGAGGGACAACTAAATCCTCCTTTGAGATTCTAAAAGATTATCTATCTAAAAGGGAATCCAGAGGTTAATCGATCTATTTTAAGGATACACTTCTTTGATTGGAAAAACCATCGAGTAGCATTAATTTTATTATCAATGTCAAGGGATACACAACTCAATTGGTAGGGAGGTAATTTTGCACTCCCTGCACCTAGGTTCAAATCCCCAATAAGACATTGGCCAGTAGTGATAAGGATAGAAGGGTAGATGAACCCTAGGATAGAGGTCCCACGACTGTGCCTTGGGATGTCTTGCCTCTTGCTAAGTCATGAGTTATTGGTATATTTGATTTGCAGACTTTTAGATATACTATTGTGTTTTAATGATAACCAATTAGATTTGACTTTTGGATTTGCCCAAATGATCTCTGTTAATTACCAATTCCCATAGTTTAAAAATAAATAAAATCATAACTATTAACACAAATTCCAAAAAATCTCTGTACACTTTGCAAAGGCTCTCATCTTGCCCTTCTACATAGATAATTTCACAATGTCGAATCCAACTTTGAAGCTTGAATCTATATCCACTAAGTCAACAAGGAAGAAGACTATTTTGTGAAATATAAACATACATGTCGGAACAAGGAAGAAGTGACTATTTTGTGAAATATAAACAAATATGTAGGATTATTGGCTTCTGGCCATCATTAGAAAATCTGTGTTAGTGGTTATTTAATTACTAGGATCCTTTCATAAGAACATTAATTAGGATCAATTCGTTTGTCAAAAGTTTTTTCACTTTAGATTTTATGAGTAAACTCAATCAAGCATACCTATCTATAAGGACCCTTTGTTCAAGTATAAAGCATGCATTTTTATTAGAAACCTATCTATAAGGACCCTTATGTTCAAGTATAAAGCATGCATTTTTGTTAGAACGTGGTGTTCTATATTTGACTGACATTTGGAGAAATTAACATAACAAAAGCCTCAATTTGGGTAGTTTTATTAGCGTAGTTCGTAGGTCTAAATAATGGGAAGGTGGTATGTTTTAAGTTATGGGTTTAAATAATGGGAAGGTGGTATCTCTTAAGTTAGGTTGAAAATAATTAATGCATAATTGTATTTCTTCTAAGTATAATGGAATGTCAAAATTGTAGTTGGACATGTTGATTCAATTATGAACACGTAGATTTTCCTTGTATGCTATGTTTTGAACATGGAATGTGGTGACTTTGTATCCATTATAATGGAGTGTCAAAATTGTAGTTGGACATGGTGATTCAACTATGAACATATTACTTTTGTTTGCCGGTTATGTTTTGAACATGGGATGTGGTGACTTTGTATTTAAATGTAAGGAATTCTAAAGCTAATATGTAAAAGAGAATATTAATAATGATGAATTTTTTTTAATTTTTTTTGGATGGTGCTAGAGAAGAGAAGGTTTTAGATATCCTTTAGTATATGGCTTTTGCAAAAGTATTCCCTCTCATTCATGAAAAAGGTGGTGCATGTACCTAAATGTAATTGTGATTTAGGGATCAAACCCTTTACTCCAAGGTTCCATGCAAGTTAAACATCTCTCTCGAGAAAATGAAAAGGATACACAAATCAATTATTGATTTAAATCGATGAAGGGAATTATTTCTTCAAATCTATTATGTTATAAAACAATTAGATTATTAGAATTTTCAACATTATCATTATCCAATCATTTTATTAGCTAAACTGAAATTTGAAAAAACAAACCAACAAATAAAATACAATCAAACAAGATATAATAAAAAAGTTCAAAATAAGTTGCTCATTACGAATATTATATCATAACTAAACCAACTTATAGCTTGTGGCATGCAATATAAAACAATTAGCATTATTAGAATCTCCAACATTATCATTGTACAATCATTTTAACAAAATACAATCAATCAAAACATAATCAAAAAGTTAAAAATAAGTTGCTCATTACGAATATTATATCATAACTAAACCAATGTATAGCTTTTGACATGCAATATAAAACAATTAGCATTATTAGAATCTTCAACATTATCATTGTACAATCATTTTATTAGCTAAATTGAAATTCTAAAAAACAAACAAAGAAAATACAACCAATCAAAATATACAATCCTCAATCAAGAAAGTTAAAAATAAGTTGTTCATTACAAATATTATAGCATGACCAAACTAATGTATAGCTTTTTGTAGGCAACATTTGTAGATAGAAAATGTTAAACATTGTATATCAATTCTTGAGACTTCAAATATGGAATATCAAGCTCATTGAATTGTAACACCTCATTTTGACTTAGACATCTAAACTACGTTTTGACTTAGGTTGTATCATTTTTGCTTATTATATGTTCACTTTAATTGGACTAAGAAAACTATATATGTGTGGAGTACGGACTTAGCTATCTATGGAAGTGGAGCATACAATATATTGGTTATGTTGTGAATGTTGAAAGTAGCATTAGGTCTCTTTAGCATGTTGAGTTAGGTAGATAAATGTAGTATGTGGATACCAATTCATAATATGTTTGGAAATGAAACATTGAGTAACATGCATATGGTAAATATATCATCTTATTTACATTACTTATAAGTTAATAACATGATAATCATTGGTAAATTGTGATAAGATTATGCATGATCTCGTGTCCGGTAAGTAACTGATAGGTTAAATGGGCGAAGTGATAGCTGAATAATTATGATACCCTGAGGTGACGCAAATAACATGGATTTCAAACAAGTAATGGTATGCACCTTAAAAAAATAATGGTGAAAAATCCTAAAAAATGAACTTTATGAGAAGGCTTTAGATGTCTATCCATAAGTAATGTTTGCAAAGTATCCCTTCTCATTCACTAAAAAGGGTGGGGTGTGCACCTAGATTATAATTATGATTTAGAATTCAAATCCATTATTCCAAGGTTCCATGTTAGCTAGACATCTTTTTCAAATCCATTTAGCGGTAAACAATTAGCATTATTAAAATCTCCAACATTGTCATAGTCCAATTATTTTATTAATTAAATTAAAATTTGAAAAACAAACAAAATACAATTAATCAAAATAGACAGTCTTCAAGAAAAAAAACTTTTCGCTCCACATATTATATCATCACCAAACCCATGTATAGCTTTTAGCGAGAAACATTTGTAAATAAAAAAATGTTAAACATCGGATCTCAAAGATTGAGACTTTGGAAAATCAAGCTCTTTGAATCTATGTTAGGAGTCAAAATATTAGTGAATATCAACCTTTGAATAACAAAGTGATGTTATTACAAGAAACAATGCTTCTTCAAGTTTAGCTAATACTCTAAAATTTTAATTAATATTTATGAAGTTATGATATCGGGAACCCAAGTTTACTTTTACTATTGGATAATCACATATTTTCTTGCTTTAATCGTTGGTTATTATTCCAAAGATATTATTGGGATATATACATGATCCAATAATATTTAGATGCCAACTATTGACCGATATTTGCTTTGCATTGGACTTGGAAACAAAGATGACAACTATGAGAGGATATTCCATCATGTTCATCAATTGAACAATCAAAATCAAATGTTGAAGCTCAGTTGTAGCTTTCTATTCAATAATGTGCATTGTGTTTCACCTTGTCTTTTTATATTTATTAATTTTAATGTTCTATTAAGGTTATCTGTGTAGTGAAAGTTATTAAAGATTATAACTTATTTAATAGATTTTAACACTCTAACAAGGATTTGAGCAGCCCAACATATAATGAAAAAAACCCTTAATTCTTATTATTAAAGTGTTTCAAATTTAAGGAAGTAAATCAAAATTAACAATTGCTATTGTTACAGACGGCGAAACCACCTTCCACTAAAAAATCAATTCAAGGGGAAGAAAAAATCCACAAGTTTTTTTTTAAGAAACCTAACAACCACACATACGAAACTATTTTGTTTTTTAAAATATATTTTAGTGTTGTAAATTCCACATCATTGCATTTCTTTTTTAAACATATGTTTGATATGTACTTCGATTGCATTTCATTGTAAAAAATGTTAAGCTAAATGGATCCATTTTGCAATATATACCGATTGAGCAAGGATCTTGTTATTTTGTTTGCAAGATATAGAAAATAAATTGTTTATTGTCTTGAGTTAGATATGTGATTTTGCATGATAAAACCAATTTTGTTCAAATTTCTTTTGCATTTAGTAAAATAATATTTAATCGTCAGAGACTCATAATCGTCTAGAGAAAATCAGTCCTTGTTGGTACTCCAGTCTATTGGTTTTCTTTACTTCCAGTGCCTTGTTTTGTTATCAATTCATTAAGAAAACTACTTTTCAATTTCTTATGGACTAGTGGCTTGAAGAAATTGTACTTATCTATGGTGGGATGGGAAAAGATTTCATTACCATATACTTCTGGCAGCTGGGGGATCCTTAATTTTTCTGTTTTTAGTGAAGCTCTCCGGTTGAAGAGATTTTGGTGAGCTATTACTTCTCTTTGGGCGAAGGTCATTCAGCTGAAATACATCAAATCTAAGATTTCCCATTGGCTGAGAAAGCCTTTGAAATTGGTTCATGGTGTATCTCCTATTTGTAACGGCTTTATGAAAGTTTATTGTTGGCTTGCTTTGGAGCTGTGTTGGAAAGTAGGGAATGGGTGTGAAGTGGCTATTGGCATCGACCCCATTCTGGGATTAGACGGTGCACATCATTTATCTGCTGATTTATTACAGGTGTTGAAGAGTGTTGGACTGATAACGTTGAATTCTATTGTTAAAGATCACAGGCAGGGATATTAGCTTAATTCTGGGGATTTGCATCTGCCTCGTGGAGTTGCTATTGAATGGGACTCATATCTTCGTGCTCTAAATAATGCTGGGGTTCGTATCAGGTCGGTTATGGATGAGTTGGTTTGGGCAGGAAACGAGACCACGGGTATGGTGACGGCGAGTGCAGCATACAAATGTATTACCAAACGCAGATGTATTTTCCCTAGCCATTGGTGGTATAAGGTAATTAGGCAATGGTTTATCCCTCTTAAACTCAAGTGTTTTATTTGGTTGGTGCTTCAAGATAGGTTGAAAACTTGGGATAACCTTGCTTATATTGGATGGATGGGTCCTAGCCAATGTATTTTGTGCAAATGCTACTCTGAATCTGCAACTCATCTTTTTGTGGACTGTTCATTCACACAATGTTTGTGGGAGAAATTTTATTCACTTTTTGGTATCACTGGGAGCTGGGGTGACGACAATGTGGATTCTTCTTTGAAATTATGGATTAAGGATTTCAAATTACACTCAACTTTACCTATCTTTGTCAGCTGGACTGTTTGGTGGACAAGGAATAAGGCAACATTTGAGGATATCACACCTTGTTTGGACAGTACTTTTAACTCTGCACTGTGTCAGTATCTAAAATTTCAGAATGATCAGAAAAGTCCTGTCTTGCGCAACATAGGGAACTTTCAACTTATTGTTGATGATCCTATTCTATTTTTTGATGGTGCAGCAAATATGGGAGCTTGTGGTGTTGGTGGTGTTATCTATATTAGTTTGGATCACTATTTTACCCTCCGTCTGAATTGTGGAAGTGGTACCAATATGAAGGAAAAACTTTTGGCTTTATGGTGTGTTACTCGTGTGACCAACCTCTTTGGACTTGCAAAGGTGAAGATTTTTGGTGACTCAAGAGTCACTATCAAATGGGCAAGGGAAGAATTTGATCTGAAAGTACTGAACTTGATATATTGGTGCAATCGAATTAAAATTGAACTTAGTACTTTCATCTCTTTGTCATTGGATCATATATACCGAGAACATAACTCACAGGCTGATTTGTTGTCAAAAGAGGCTTTGGATGGAGAAGTTGGCTACTTGCAGTGGGATGAATTTATGGAAAATCAGTTGATAGACTCTAGCAATATGTATTTTCTGGATTAGAGTCCTTTGGCACTCTATTTTGGATTCTGGATGCTGTAATATTTTGTCTTTTGGGGTGTTTTTTCAGAATACTGGTTCAAAGGGAGCATCTTGGGAAGATTGCTATACTTTGTTCATATCATGTACTATTTGATTCAGTAATTGAATAGCAATAGTATGCTTTTTTTCGCGGAAAAAAAAAAATAATAATACCTCCATCAAGAAACAGTAAATGTATGTACATATTGGACCAATAATGTCCAACTGAGAATTGTCTAATCGAGAACTCAAAAGTCAAGCTATAACCGGCTGCATATGCGCATTCGTTTAGTGCGATTGAATTGTGCAAAGGAACAATATAACATATGGACAATGGAGGGACGTTGATTAGACCAAAAGGAGTTGAGAAACAAACAACATGAACTTTGACTATTTCATCAACATTGAATAATCCTCACAACAAACATTGGCGGTTAGATATGCCAACCACTGAATGTTATTTGATTGCGGTTAGATATGCCAACCACTGGCTGTGTTAGTTGATTGATTGAATCGTATATATTGACAATCGAAGGATGTTGAAGACTGTTAGAGTATCCACCAAATCTCCTCCCCCACCAAATATTGCAGCCAAGTGACTCCCCATTCCTTGGTGGCAATACTGTGGGGAGTGGCTCCCTTATCGCTTAGGATTCTTACCCGGGCATTCTCTTCAAAATAGCCCAGAGGCATCCCTCTTTTATGGGGTGATGAAATCTCTCTTTAGTGGAATCCCAGCTTGATATTGGTTCCTATATTCCCTAGTGGCAATACTGTGGGGAGTGGCTCCCTTATCGCTTAGGATTCTTACTCGAGAGTTCTCTTCAAAATAGCCTAAAGGCATACTTGTTTGATGGGGTCCCAGACTCTCTCTTTAGTGGAGTCCCAGCTTGATATTGGTCCCTATTGTTCACCTCCCTCGAGATAATAAATTATATTCTAGTAGCGGGAAAAATTTCAACCACGAGTTTCTTAAGAGATTCTTCCTTTTGATTCCTCACATAATCTAACAACTGATTCTACGTCATTAGATTGCGACATAACTCAATCTTGTGATGCATCCTGGAATCAAGAGCCAATGCATCGATGCACATACAATAATTCGCTTCTCTCTTTGCAGGTCATTGTTTACTCGCAGCAACCTTCACCTGACACCATCGATCCTAGACCTCATTAATGATAGCATCATTGGTCGGTGGGACATAATTAGTAGCAGGAGAATATTTGTTATTCTTATTCTTGAGCACTTCCTCCAACTTCTCCCTTAGTCGGGCGATATCCACCTCCATTAGTTCATGAATATTCTTCTCCCAATGCTCATGAAGTGCCTTCTCCTTAGCGCTCTTATATGCAACCATTTGAGCCAAAATAACTGGATAACTGACATCATTCGGGGGAGAAACTGAGAACTGGGTACCTGCTGATCTACTCTCCAATTTATGATACTAAAGCAGAGGGATGGATTTCTTCCCAACGACATGGTTGCATTAACGGAGCCACTTTGATGACATCTTGTGGAGTGAGGGGTCGATAACACTATCCGCCTGTTCGCCCCCAAACTAGACAGTGTCATCATAGTGCTCCGTGAGAAGCATCGGAGCACTATTCAATAGTGCTCCGTGAGAAGCATCGGAGCACTATTCAATAGTGCTCCGATGCATCTCACAAAGCACTATTGAATATTACTCTGATGCATCTCTCAGCTAACATCTTCTTTGAGCCAACATCTCAGATGCATCTCTAAGTTAGCATCTTTTATGCACTGACATCTTGGAGGTTTATTGAATAGTCCCCACAGTTATTGTTTTGCTTATGGGAAGCTTATGCATTAGTCCACTTAAAAACCTTAACAAGATGGAGTTTATCTTCTTCTAAATGCTCATCATCTAAGACCCTAAGGGATCTTATTGCCAATGTTGAGAACCAAGCTTGCTAGGTGGCTTGGAGGGTTACTCTCAATCATATTAAAAAATAGTTATATAATTAAGATTAATTTTTATCTTAATTTTAACTTTAATTATTATTTTTATTTTTACGATTATAATTATAATTTTAGCTTTATTTATATTTATATTTTTCAGTTATAACCATAATTTTAAATGATCATTATGATAGTTAACCTCTATATAGCAGGATATATTTTAATTTTAATAGCTTCTTTGATTTGTTTACTGGAGTTTGAATTCCCTAAGACCTTGGTATCTTCAATACAAATTTGGTCCTTGGGTTTGTTAATTGTTCAACAAAAGCTTAGGTAAAAACTCAGTTGCGATTAATGTTGAGTACGTGTTCTTTGACTCATATATGGATGGAACAACCAATGCTATCAACATAGAACTTTCCACATTAACAAAAACTATATAGAAAACTTTATTGTGTTGGATCAATGGAATCCCACTTGTTCTTTGACTCTTATATTAATCGAACAACCAATGTCACCAACAAAGGGCTTTCCAGATTAACAAGAACCATATAGACACCTCTTGTTGTATTGGATCAATGGAATCCTTAACAAACTTCCACGAATACCTCGTTGTTGTTAAGGGTTTTAAAAGTTGCTTCAATATCCTTTTTTTCCTAAGAATTTTAGTAATCTTATCAATAATCTCCTAAACATCGAACATATAATAAGACCTTGAGATGTCTTGAGTTCGATCTTTACTGTGAGACTCTTTACATGTATTTTTGAAGACCTTCATAGCTTGATGTTCTTTGTAACCATCATCCTTTAAAACCTTAAGAAGATGGAGTCTCTCTTCTTCTAAATGCTCATCGTCTAAGAGCCCTTAGGGTCTTATTGCCAGTGTTGAGAACTCATTTAGAATTCAATATTTTATGTTTACGGTTATCTAATAGATTACTCAATGAAAGTAGATTATCTATTCACAAATTTCACTAATTCATAATCTCTTCCCAAACCAAACATGAATCTTTCAATTCATTCGACTCTCCTGCTCAGTTCTTTGTTTATTCCTCGGGAACATATGTATTCCCTTCCTTCATCAACACCAAACTTGCTCTTTCTGTTCCGTTTACGAAATATTTGAATAAATCTATAAAAGACCAAAATCTAAGAAAGACTCTACTAGCAAAAGGAATTTGCAGTTATCAATAAAGTTGTTGTTTTACTTTTTTTTCCCCTTTCCCCTTTTCTTTCCTCTTCTTCCCATGAAATTTGAATCAATACATTCGATTCGATCAATTAATTTGTGACATCTCCTTTTTGTTCTATCGAATACATGCCTTTAGGTTGAGAACCCTTAGTTTTTACACTTGATGGTGATGAGACTCGACCTAAAAATATTTTGTTTCAAAATTTATGTGGCATTAATTTATGGTCTATCCATTATTATAATATTTATTGATAATGAAAGTTAATAAAATATGATGTCAAGTCAAATGAGAAATAAAAACAAAAATTCATTTTCATGCATTTTAAATGATATCAATATCATAAAGTTTAATAAAAAATATTAGCAAAATATGTTAAAAGCTTTAATAGTTAGCTAAAAATCTTAATAATTAAAATATGCCAAATATTTTAATGTTCAAATTTGAATTCATTAATAAAATATTATTTCTCAACTTCCAGTAATAATAGAGCATAAGATATTTAGCTTAATTTAAACCTAGTGAGGAATATCTTAAGCCATATGATCAATTTAATAATCATTTTTAAACACTAAACTAAATTTTATTGAACATTCTTTAAAATTTTGATAATTAGTATAGTTGATATAAGAATTATCTTTGGAAATTTGCATCTCAATATGTATCACTTGAATCATTGATATTAATTTATCAAACGCTCAACTCTTTCAATTGACTCTTTGTCCTAGTGATGAATCTTGATTTGGATTCGAAACATCAACAAGTTGAATGGTCATTGTGTATATTCTGAAAGAAGTTCACCATGAAAGTATTGTCCAGTATAAATATTCTTCCTAAACACTCTATGTTCCAAGGATCCATATAGTTTTATTGTGCTCAAGACATTAAGAAAGAGGAGGCTCCCATTATCTTCGACCTCCATGGTGAACTTCATAACGTGATGTTCTTTAAAACCATTGTTCTTGAAAAACTTAAGATGTAGTTTCTTTTTCTAAATATTCATCATCTAAGTTCCTAAGGGATCTTGTTTCCAAATTGTCAAAGACCCCTAGTTTCTACGCTAAATTGAAATGGGCATTTGCATTAAGGTATAATGTGAGTATTCTTCATGAACGCCTAATGTGTTGACAACCCATCTAGCGTCTTCATGCTTTAAGACATCAAGTTGAAGTTTTCATTATCTTCTACCTCCATAGTGAACTTAATTTGCTCTAATTGCTTATTAAGGTGGTCTAGAAACTTATACAAATTAACTTGACAATAAAGCCAAATAATAATGTCATCCACAAATTTTCCTTGGTTTACATTAAAAAAGAAACTCAACTGCACATTGATTATACATGAGCATGCAAAAGATCTAAGAAATAGCATCTATAAAAAAAATACATTGGCCTTAAGAAATTAAATAAAAATGATAACATTATTATTCTCAACACCGTTAAAAGTGGGGCACAGGTTGATATGAATTAAAAAAGATTATTAAATCAAATTGATTGACCATCTAAACAATACGAGGAGCTATAAAGCTCGGTGGGCTTGCTCAAGTGGTTGAGTGTTGTAAGTTGTGAGCAGAAGGCCTCGGGGTCAAATCCCCGGTTGGCTATACATTGCTATATATGGGCCTCACTTGATGTCCCCATCAATTTAGCTCTGTAATTAGAGCAAATGGGGTGTGACCCATTCGGGTGGGCCCCCTGTGGTTTCTTACCTTAGACGTAGCAGCCCCGTTGGGGGGTTTGTGAACCACAAATGAAAAAAAAACACAAAGAGCTATAAAAAAAATGGTTAAAAACCCTCTTAATAAAATTTCAAAGAAATTATCCAAAACCAAGATGAAGATAAAAAGAAATAATAATAATAATAATAATAAAATCATAAAATTTCTTCGAAAAGTTAATTTTGTTAAGATTCAAATAAATTGTCTCTAGAATTTATAACATCAAAAATTCACATGGAAGATACTCTTCTTAGGTTGTTAGTCAATCCATCAAAAATTCACATGGAAGATAGTCTTCTTAGGTTATTAGTCAATTCAAATTAGAGAGCCAGGGCCAATTAACCAGCTTGCAAAGCACTAAGAATATACGTTCAAGTCATTTGTAATTAAACCCAACTCCTTTATTAAAGAAAACATTTTTTACCATTATGATTAAGGATATTAAAATGGAACTTAATGAGCATCTTGTGATCTTTAACGTGGTTTCACACTTTATAAAGATTCCAATTGATGAAGTAGTGTGGATTATCA
Organism: Larix kaempferi; assembly: GCA_027924585.1. NCBI lineage: Eukaryota > Viridiplantae > Streptophyta > Pinopsida > Pinales > Pinaceae > Larix > Larix kaempferi. The sequence continues at coordinate 12,737,892 of BSBM01000017.1, read as the reverse complement.
ACAAGATATCAAACACATAGCCCTAAACTAATTGAGATGTGTTTGATGTGGTTTCACTCTTTATAAAGATTCCAATTGATGTAGTGTGGATCATCAACAAAATATCAAACGCATACCCCTAAACTAATTGAGATGGGTTTAAAATCAACATTTTTTTAGTTTCTCTAACAAGGTATGAGTAACCATATGTGTTTGAAATCAACATTTTTTAATTTCCCAAACAAGGCATATGAGCAAACATTTGTTATCCATACTCGATCCGAGTAGATATGTAGAATAAAAAATAACATTGATCTCAAGGGCTTGCAATATTGATGTTTAGGGGAGGGATGCCATTAATTGGACACCCCACCTAGCTCCTCTCAACACGCCACGTGGCAACCTCAGTAGCTGGCGTTTGCGGGCTGAGATGGCAGCACCATCTGTCGTGGTGGGTGGGCGCTTTAAGGTGGTCTTTACGGCGCATTTTTCCACAGTCCCATTGCCATTCTATTCTCCCGCGATTGCTTGATCATCTCGTGTTATTTTGCTTGGGCCCGGTGTGTGGTCGCTCTGCTGCCCCTGAACCTGTTCAGTGCACCCTCCACTCTGGTCGTATCCTGCTCTGGTTCTGCCTCAGTTGCGGTTGGAAGGTGCCTCGGTTGTAGTCGGAAGGTGTTTAGTGTTGCGCATGTTTTGGTTTACTGGTCTTCAATACATGGATCCTTGCCCCATGCTCGCGGCGCACCAGAGGTTGGTGATTCCGTCTGCAATGCACCATGTTGGAGATTTCCGTCGGTTCGGTGGTGGAGATGGTGGCTTCTTGCTCCAGTGGGTTCAGTGGTGGAGATGGTGGCTTCCTGCTCCAGTGGGATCAGTGGTGGAGATGGTGGCTTCCTGCTCGAGTTCGTTCGGTGGCTTCGTGTAGCTGGTTTCTTCATGGGTTCGTTGTCTTCCTGTGCCTGTGCGTTCATTGGCTTCCTGCTCATGTGGGTTCGCTTTTGTTCGTGCTCCAGTGGGTGCGATGGCATGGCAGTGGCTTCGTTCAGTGGCTCACTGGTAGGAATCTCCTACCAGCTATCTCTGCGACTATGTTTTTCAACACTTTCAACCTTTTTTGTTGCATTTATAGGTTTATGTTGCATTTCTTAGCACATTCGTTGCAGTAGAGTTTGTGTTGTTGGTTTATGTTGCATTCGCTGCAGTAGGGTTTTGGTGGTTTAAGTTTGAACTTTTTGGTGGTTTTGGTTTGCGCTCTGGGGCTGCCGAGAATTATTATGCTAGGCCTGCTCCTACTTGTGCTTGTTCTAATTGGCCTGTTGGGAATCCTTATGTTGCCATTTGTGACGCTTGGTCTGTTGTCGGTTCAAATGGTTATGATGCGAATTTAACTGCTGATTTAATTTATTATAGTTCTTTTAAAGCTATGGAAATTATGTTGGTTCGGCTGCTGCTTATCGTAATGCTTTTGCTAGATGGAAATAATCATTTTGCTCCTTATTATGCTAGGAATTATGGGCAATAATGAATGATCTGGTTCGACTGGTTATGCTGGAAATTGTTGAAATGTCTATTTATGGCACAAAGGAGAATTTTGTGTTATGCATTCATGGCAAAATTGCATTTCGCATAACGATTTTATGGGTTTAATAATTGATAATAGTAGGGTTTGTGTTGTTGGTTTATGTTGCATTCGCTGCAGTAGGGTTTTGGTGAATTTCTCCGAAATGTTGCATTCATTGCAGTAGGGTTTTGGTGGTTTAAGTTTGAATTGTTTTCACGGGTCATGCTTGATTTGGAATGTTATGGCTATAATGGTATGCGACCACACACTGGGCCCAAGCAAAATAACACTGTCTTTGGCATGGTAGCCATGGCTATAATGTTATGCGTTATGGGGCTACCGATAATTATTATGATAGGCCTGCTCCTGCTTGTGCTTGTTCTAATTGGCCTGCTGAGAATCCTTGTGCTGCCATTTGTGACGCTTGGTTTGTTGTCGGTTCAAATGGTTATGATGCGAATAATGAATGATCTGGTTCGACTGGTTATGTTGGAAATTGTTGAAATGTCAATTTATGGCACAATGCAAAATTATGTGCTATGCATTCATGGAAAAATTGCATTTTGCATGACGATTTTATGGGTTTAATAACTGATAATAGTTTTCATGGCAAAATTGTTATGCATTCATGGCAAAATTGTTGCTAAAATGTTTATTTAGCGCACATTACAGACTTCTGTTGAAATGGTGAAAATGCATTTTGCATGAAGTTTTTATGGGTTGAATAATTGATAATAGTTTTCATGGCATAATTGTTATGCATTCAAAGCAAAATTGTTGATGAAATGTTTATTTAGGGCACATTACAGAGTTTTGTTGAAACATTAAAATTGCATTTTGCATAAAGATTTTATGGGTTGAATAATTGATAATAGTTTTACATGTTTTGCATGAAACAAGCAAATGCCAGTAATAACTAATAACCCATAACTGGTATATTAAACTGTATAATAAACCACTGATTACAATGCCGCAAACAATAGGGAACGCTATGACCTAGGATTGTATCCAAAATGGCCATGTTACAAACAACAGAGTCAGTCATTACAAAATCCACATCGCAATGTGGTCATAACAAAAATTATGGTACCCCTATATGACACCCCTATGCTGCGTGTCCTCCAAGATCTTCACTGCCCAATCTTGTTGAGTTTCCTGCTTGAGCCAAGTTGGTTGGCCTACCTAACAATGGTTGATTAAGTTGTGGCTGATTGCCTCCATATGATATCCAATTTGCTTCTTGTAGCTATGGAGGAATTGAGTAGCCACAGTGCACACTTGTGCTACTAACCCCTGCATTAAGTGGAGCCCCGCGATAATCATACATACGATCAACACCTGCACTAGTAGGAGGGAATAAAGTGGGCATGCGCACTTGTTGATAGCGGGGGACTTGGATGTTTAGGAGGTCTTGGAAACATGGTGTATTATCTGCAATATGTTCCAATGTGTTTGGCATCATCCTGCTTTCCTCCACTATGTTTGCATCAATGGCAACCCTTTCTGCCATCCCTTATTATTTTTGAAGCAATTGTTGAGCCTTTCTCAATTCCTTTTCCTGCCTTGCCATCTGTTTTTTATGGGCCTTTTCTTGTCTTTCTTTCTCTCTTTCAAGCCTTTCCTGTGCTCGAAGTTTTGTTGCAGCAATCCTTGCAGCCTTCTTTTCTTTGGCTAAATCCTTCTTTTTCTGTTTTAAATCCTGGATTTCAAGTTTCTTCTGCTCAGACTCAACTAATAGTTTTATATAGTCTTCTGAGGTGAGTAACCGTGAACTTCGGCATAGACGAAGATTGTCTGTTGTTCCTTGCCTTCTTTTCGTTGACACTCTCTCTACTGGTAGCTTTAGGAACCGACCAAGCAACTGACCCTTCGTTGACACTTGTTGCTCCTTGCTTGACACTTGCCTTTCAATATTTGGGTCAATATTCTGGATATCTAATTGAACCATATTGTCCTCTTCAGCTAGAACCTCTGTATGGACAATATCTTCTTCTAGATTTCCATTGTCCTCAAAATAATGAACAATTTCATCATCCAATTCTCTTGGTTGTGAAGGCATGTTTATGCTTTCTTCATTGGTTCTTGAGACATTATTTTTGTCCAAATTCATCATGGATTATGCTAACCATAATGGTGGAGTTACTTGGCCTGGAAAAGTCAATTCTCCATTGTTGCTTCCTAGAGCATGATCACCTACAACTACATTCATATCAACGTTGTCATTTCCAACTACATTCTCATTGACAGTTGCATGATCAATAGTCATTAAGAATATCACATGCAGAAGTTGCAGGTGTTTCAGTTGGTCTAACAACCTCCATGTTACTGTCAATTGGTTCATTGTTATACTGTGTTTCACTTACATGTTTATCATCATCACCACAGAAGGGTCCTCCTTGAGAGAGGGATATCATATTATCAGTAGCAACGTCTTCCTCTACTTCCACATCTTCTTGGCCATCAACATGTGCTTAGACATCCCCTTCTTCCTGGCCATCCACATCAAATGCCTGGCGACAAGCAGTATCATGCATGAGAGCCTCAGAATTCAGTGGCCATATTCCAGTCCTCTTTAACCCAGCCTTGATATTTGAAGGTGTGAGAGCCCTTTTAAAGGCTTTACTTGCAAGCTCGGCTAGCTCAAACCTTTTTACCTCCACCCCTAGATTCTTTGCCATCCACGAAGCTCGCTCACCCCTGAAATAGTTCTTGAAAGGCCCGAACACACTGACATCTAGGGGTTGCAATCTGTGAGTGGTATGAGCAGGCAGTGTCAACAGGTCGATGCCCAAATTGTTAGCCTCCTCAATTGTTTGCACAATAATGTGGCTTCCATGTCCATCTAAAACCAACAGGTGTCTATTTACAGGTGAGACACCGCCTGGTATAGATGCAACAAAGTGAATAAGCCAATTCAAAAAGAGTTCTTTAGTCATCCATGGATGGGGATGTGCAACCATGCATGCACCTGGTTCACAATTTTGTATATAGTTTTTGAGTTGACTTTTACCTTTAAATAGATAAAATCCAAGGATTGAAGCACCAATTGCATTGACACAACATAGAATAGTGATCCACTCACTGCTCTTAGGAAAAATCTTTGGCACATTACAACTCCCTCGCTTGGCAATTACCCGCATGCCACAATTCCTTCTTGCCTGTAAACCTGTTTCATCACAGTTCCATATATGTTCTAGAGCATAAGAATGTTTCTCGTATGCACTAGAAAGGGTGGCATAGAACTTAGTCAGAAATGCAGGGCATAGATTTAAAGCCCTATCTCTATCTAGGTCCTTGGTTGTACGTAACACAAGGTCTTGATGCCTTTTTTTAAACCCAAAACACCATGACTTACTAGGGAACCCATCTTTGAAGGGGTTTGGCCTCCCCTGACATATTTGAGCTACTGTGGATTTTAGTTGTATCAGCTCTAACCCATGTCCCATTTGGGCCATCTCCTTACACCACTGAACTACCACGGCCTCCTCCTCTTCACTCATAACTGTAAGAGGCCCTCTGCGCTTTGTATGTGTGAACCCATTTATCCAATAATGTACTGATGAGGTAGCAACCCCATGTTTTTTAGCAGTTGCACGAATGGAATATCCATTGAACTCTATATCATCAATCGCGGCTAACATGTCTTGTTTTGTCCAACCTCTTATTGCACTGATTTTCTTGGTTGAACTTGCACCTTGAACTGTGGTTGACAATGGCTCTGTGGTTGACGGTGGGACAACATTATCCGCGACTACCGCATGGCCATTCTCAGCAACATTGCTGGGAGCATTGTTTGCATTTCCATGATCCACCCTCTCCTCGTCCGATGAGGTGCAGCGTAGCTGGGCACCCCTACTCAGTCAACGACTTGTTCTCCTTGCATTGTTGACTCTTGCCATGCCTGCAACTACTTGCAGATTTATAAGGGAAGCTGATTATAACAGAAATAGAAATAACATAAAAATTGAAGCTGATTATAACAGAAATAGAAATAACATAAAAATTGAAGTTGATTATAACAGAAATAGAAATAACAATACTAATATGCAGTTAACTGATTATACTGTGCACATACTCTCTAATGGTATGTCTCCACTGTGCACACACTCTACAGTTTGAATGTCTGAAATGCAACTTCAGTAAGGGTTGTGGTTATTTTATAGTTATTTGTTGTTGAATTCGATTGGTAACAAGGGTGCACATGGATTGCAATCTCTCAAATTTGAATGTGTGTTATGGATTGATTTAACTGTGATCAAATGGCTCGGAATTTGTCATAGTCGATCCTCGTGCTTTCATCTGTTTAATGATCCTTGTGCTTTCATCTGTTTAATGGGTGCAATTAATGGGTTGGTGTCATTTATTGAACACATTGGGTTGAATTGTTGAACTACCATGCAGTTATGGCTGACATTCAATCACCAAATTTTGTTGAACAGGTACGAATGTGGCATGGGATATTTACCACCAATAGATTATGTGATGGCTCCAATAGAGATCCATGGGGGTTGATTTGATAGGTACCTTCAGGTGGCAAATACTATGAAGGTTATTTTGTAGTTCATGTACTTTTGTATGTTCAAGCAGATCTGTAGGCAGTTGGAACAAGATGTTTTGTACTCTTTTGCACATAAAGACTATTTATGGACACACGTTGGCCCAATCAATTAATGGGCAATTTTTTGATATAATTTAAAGTTTTATTGCACTTAATATGAAATATTTATGTTAAATATTTGAGTGTTTTTATGTCATTATTTGGTGGTTGTGTGGGACCAGTACTATGACAACTACGAGTCCATCTTCAACAATAGACACCTCTCCCCCATATCGCTACGTGAAAAAAAGTCGATCATCAGACTTGGCAATCAATGAGTAAGTTCTTACTGAAATGCACTTTCCGATGTATAAACTTCGGACCAATCAAGCAAGTCAAGTATTCTCAGCTTCGCCAGCAAGCGGCAATGTAAATTTATGATATTTTAGGGTATGCCTGGAGAAAGAGAAACAAAGACAAGTGGGTGAAACTCATAGTCGAGAAGCTCAACCTCAAGAATCATCATCTCCCTCAACCAGGGCCCAAAAACGGAGCTGAAAGAGGAAAGGAAGTAAAGGATTGTCATTTGTCTATCTCTGCCACCACTTCTCCATTTGAGAAAGCTCTTTCATAAACTATTAACTCAGAATGTGACTGCAAAGAGGTACTCGATACAGGTGTAGGTGGAGTGAGTAAGGGCAACTTTATTATACGTGACCCTTTTTAATTCATTTCTTAATTAAAAATGACTTAATAGGAGCTATAACATAGCCTCAACTTTCTCATCATGGCCAAATGGAACATTTTAAAGATAAAGCCCTTGGTTCCTTTCATATTCAAACAAAGTTATTGGTAAGATTCATGTACAACACATTTGTTATGTGGCATCATGGCCAAAGAAAATTTGGATAGGTTCTTAAGCCACCTTAATAATTAATCAAAGCACATTAAGTTCACTATGGAGGTTAAGGAGATTGGTTCCTTTCATATTCAAACAAAGTTATTGATAAGATTCGTATACAACACATTTGTTATGTGGCATCATGGCCAAAGAAAATTTGGATAGGTTGTTAAGCCACCTTAATAATTAATCAAAGCACATTAAGTTCACTATGGAGGTCAAGGAGAATGAAAGCCTCCCTTTTCTAGATGACCTTACCACAAACACAAAAGATGTATTCTTGGCATGCAAGGTGTTTAGGAAGAAAACTCACACTAAACAATACATTCATGCTAATTCCCATCACCACCCAAGCACAAAAACACCTAAACACTTCAGCAATGAGAGCCCATAGGATATCAATCAAACACGTTAAGAAGAAAAGAAACTCCATCTTCTTAAGGCTTTCAAGGATAATGGTTACAAAGAACATTGGGCTATGAGGGCCTCCCAAAACTCGTGTAAAAAGACTCATAATTATAAGGACCAAACTCAAGAAGCTTCAAGGTCTTTTTATCTTATGTTTTGAGGACTACTTATGGGATTTGCAATAGTTCTTAAGAAGAAGAATATTGGGTCAACTTGACCCTAACAACAATAAGGAATTCCCTCAAATCTGTTGCAAATCCCATCAAAGCAAAAAGTTGCCCACATAGTGTTTTGTTTATATGAAAAGCACAACATTTATGAAACTAGATGTTCCATCAAAATCATAGGACTAACAATAATCCCCATACTTCGAAATTGGCTAAAGACTCAAATAAGACAATGCACCAATATTTCATTGAAGATACCAAGATCTAAATCAATATCAAACACTACTCTAAAAAAAAATCAAAGCAATTGAGATTGAAAAACATCTCAATAACATAAACCATGATGATGGTTGGAAGATCAACAAAAGCTTGATTCCAATGTTACACCAGGCAAATGAGTCTTGAAGAAACTCATAATAACTTATTTGAAATTAGGGGTTAGGTATCATAATGGTAATACAAAACTATAACTAAAGTTAGAAAAAATTATAATTATAACTAGAGTTAAAATTATAATCATAATTATAACTAAAGTTAAAATTATAATCATAATTATAACTAAAATTTAAAGTTAAAATGCTCATAGAGGAAGACTTAAAATTTGCTTCTGATTGACCCTTCTTCGCAAGGAAATAGGTTAACATTCCAAAACACGGAGGCATCTAACAAGCTTAGAAGTCTGCCCTCAAATCATTCCTGATGATACATGTTGGTGTTAAAACTAACCTATCGATTTTTTTTGCATTTTTGGCCTAGTTTTAAGATTATGTCGCGCATATGTCAGTTTGCCAAAAGATTGCATAGGCTGTTTTGCTATGCTTTGGTTCTCAAAATAATCTTTGTTCAAGAGTTTTACCATTCCGTAGCGAAATTTTAAAGTTCCATATGTATCGGTGCTACATAATGACTTCTCATTCTTCAGCATGCTACAAGATGAGTTGCAATTCTATAGCAAAAGGTTCATTCTTTATTATACTCCGGTACTGTAGAATTCATCACACGTCAAATGACACATGATACACTAAATCTTTCACCATCGTTCTTAAGTCAGCTCCAGTTTCCAAATCATTTGTATGAGAATGTTTTGTCATTAAACCAAATTGTTGGAGACTTGGTTCATGGATGATGATTTCTTCTTGCTCTATGCAGGAACATGTCATTAACTGTGATGCGAGATCCAACTATGCTGGAACATACCATAAAGGTTTTGATTTGCGTGATGTTATTTTCCTCTCCTGGTTATGAGTTATGCAACATCTACAGGGATACAATGAAAAAGTAGAGGTTAAAGACACGTTATAGTTTCCGTTACCACAATCTGTCATTTGACTAATGTTTGCTGTTCGACTAAACCCTAAAACATCACCACATTCGTTTTCTATAATCATATAAGGATTTCAGATAAACCATCATGCTCTTTCTATAAGGGAATGAAAATTCCCTTTTGAGCCTTAAGTATATTAGGTCTATTGACATTTGGGATTTATTAAAATGCAGAAAACACCTGGATGTAATAGATTTAAAATATGTACAATTTAGTTCAAACCACCTCTGAAAACAGTGAGGCATCTCACACAAGCTGTTAGAGAGATGCTTAGTCATGTCCGCTAGGTGATAGTTCCGAATCCAGAGATCGCCCCATAAAGTATTAATTATAAAGAAAAACACCGTAGCACCCAACAAAAAGAGAGAATCTTGTATCTTCTATACCCAACACAGTAACAACTGTAACAAGCAAGTACATCAGGAAAAACAAGGACTCCTGTACTAGAAAGCATAATCTACGAAAGAATATAAAATGTAGAGGGGCCTCATGGAGGTGCAGCATAAACTTTGGGCTTTGGTTTCACTTCAGCTTCATTTACACTGCGTACAAAAATAGCATCGGGCTCATGCCTGCAAAATGGAAACTTACACTGTAAGACAACTTTGTTTAAACATCTCACCTATTCCACTGCATCAAAATAGATAAGAGATATTCCACCATTAAAGCTCATTGTGGTGAAACTCACAAGCACTCAGCCATGGTGTCACAAAAAATACAGAAAATAAAGTTCAATAATGAGTGAAGAAAAGCACAACTGTAACAAGAAACTTAAAGTTAGACTAGGTAATTCAAGACTTTTTCCAGAGAAACCATCTGATATGAAATTTAAAAGATTAGGGATTTAGAAATTACGGTTTATCGCCCTCCTCAAATGTGTAGCTTGATGCCACAGCCAACAAACGACCATCTCTACTAAATGATAAAGCTGCAATGCTTGTAGGATATTTTGAATACTGAACGAAACAATCAAAAAGTTATCAGTTGGATTGAATACCATGCTGAATTCAAAAACATTTCCAATAAAAACGTAAATATTACTTAACTATAAGAGCTCTTCTCCTCTAGGAAAAAATAATGTAAAAACCAGAGGAGTGTGAATAGAGGCTTAAGAATTGTGAACTTCCACCCTAAATGTAGATATACATATATCGATGCAGATTGGAAAGAGGTTTCTAATTTATGGCCCCTGTGTGAATCAAAGGTATAAAGGGGTATCAAGATATATTTTTAAAGTGTACACACGTGGTGCTTTATACTAGGTCCTGTGTATCTGGAAAAGCTTAGTACATCCTCGAGCAAAAACACAGTAATTGGATTGCATAATCAATATTACAAACACTGGCTAATACTAACCAGACAACGTTTCCTCGTTACAAACGATGGACCCCAATGCCAAAACCTAAAGAAAAGGAGCCATTGACAGAATCTGACAGGTATAAATGCTAAAAATTTATCTAGTATATGGCATATACACCATTTGGTAGGAACATCCCATCACATATTGTACCAAATTGCAAACCATCGAAGCATTATACACCTGGTTCATAGATACCTTTTTGCACCGAGAGTAGCAAGATGCTCTACAGCCCAGTATGGGGGAGAAGTTGCCACGTAATGTAACGTTATGTTACATTACCAAAATTAAAAAGTAATACAAAATTCATGTCTACTCGTAAAATAAAAAATTAACCAAATGAAAATTAATTAAAAAATCCAGGAAAACTCGTAAAATTAAAAAATTAAAACCACCATAGATCCATCTTAAACCCGGATTTACCAAGCATCAAAGGGATCAAAATTCTTGAGGTGTAAATTTTTATGAAATTGTAAAAAATTTAAGATATATATAAAGAAAAAAAAATTACACCTCGAGAAATTGGATCCCTCTTGGTGCTTGGTAGATCTGGGTTTAAGGTGGATCTATGCTGGTGAAGTAACGTACCAAAAATCCTCAAAACTGTATAATCAGGATTGAAGGCTGATTAAGCAAAAGCTGTATGTGCCGCTAAAATATTTTTATTTACGACTGTCAATGTACTCTCTTGGCAAACTCGGTATTACTATGTCAATTAAGAAGTTATAGATATATAGAACATATAATTTGGATGAGGTCAGAAAAATTTATAGGCACCAAACATGGAAAACAAAACAGATGAAAGTACCTGATATAACCTCTTCTTGTTGTTGCCATCCCATACATTAACATAGCCATCACAGCCTCCAGTGGCGAAAGTACCATAGCTGCAAAAACATTATAAGACTAACATTATTACAAGAAAATAAAATACAACTAAAATAGCAAGCAATAAGCATTAGGAGAGGGAGAATCTAAAACTACCAACCAACTTACATGGGATGAAAAGCAATTGCATTCACTGGATAAACAGTATCTCTGCCAGCTTCTGACTTGCGATGACATTTGAAAGCATATCTGAGATTTCCAAATCAATGTCTTGTCAGTAAATTAGCAAGCAGAACTTGAGTGACTTCTACAGGTTATGACGGAAGATATTAACATTTCAATTTTTAATGGTGTACAGCCTTAATACTATGTTTATTGTTTGCCACTGATAATTCAAAAACTAATGCTATGTTTATTGTTTACCACTTATATAAAACCTAAGCCAATCATATAAATGCATCATCATAGATGTGAACCCGGTAATACACATTCCAAGCTTCACATCCTTGCGTTACAATAGATGTCATATTTATTTCATCCAGTAAATGCTCTATGTATATCAATAGCTCTAAAGCGATGATTTTAGACAAATTTATTAAAAGTTAGTTTATCACAAATAAATTAATAATACTATAACGGTGCCATATGCTGCAGATTAGTCTAAATATGGCACTTATTACACCAATCTAATTTCTAATCCTATTCTTCCAAAAGTGTACTACAGGTAAGAGCTTGTCAAATCTTCTGGTATGGTAAAATAAAGTTAACCAATACAAGAAAAAATAACCTTTACATCTTGAAAAGGGTGGGAAAAAGGAATACCTACTTTTTAGCTTGACCAGCTTCAGATAAATCAAAAAACTCCATAGCTACACGACCTTCCACGGAACTAAGGGCAAAACCTGTGACAATGCACTTTCAGTTCAGTATTCTTTGAGATAACCAGTATTCAAATCTCATTTTCTTTACTTATCCTTGAAAAAGACTAAACACCAAGCCAAAAACAAGCCTATTGGTGCGAAGTGGAGGGGCAGTCAGATGCAAGGCTATACTTGGAACGATATTTCACTTAAAACTATAAGAGTGACAATTGAATAATGTGTAGAACAACAAAATAAAGCCTAACTAGAAGAACCATCAACGAGCATGCAATTCTTACTGCAACATCATTGAATATAGATTCAAACCGATGAAAGACATGGAACTCAAATTTGTATCTGAACATTGTTAAATAATATAATGCACAACTTTTAATACTTTCCTTCCATCCACTTGTTTGAAGAGGTTAAAGACTATAACAAGCTTCTCTAATTTTATATAAACAAGTCCAATCTAAAGCAATACCCATACATGATCTTTGAAAATTCCAACGGCTCTAAATGACCTTTAACACCAAAACCAAAGAAGCCCAATAAATAGTTTCTTATGCACATGCTTGAAAAACTGTAAAGTTGGTAGTCAATATACCACCATATCAACTAAAATTCAAATACTAAACAATATCCAGACATCATATTTTATAGACTTCACAGAATTTGAACACTGCTTAAGATTTACAAACCCATAAAGGCCTAAAAACAAAGTATATTTACCTGTTCCATTTGGATAGCAACGCACACATCTAGTTTGATACTTTAAGGACGATTCCCTCCGTTGTTCAGGTTGTGACATGTTACGGAGATCATACACATTTATATGCCTGCCAGCTGTGGCTACCACCAAGCGGTGACCAACTAGTGACATAGAATACACACGCTCCGGTTGTGAATATGTACCAACGAGAGTTTTCTCGTGCCCACTTGCACCTCTAGGGTCCCAGCATTTCAATGTCTTGTCCCAACTCCCTGTGATCACTTGCCCTAGAAAAAATACAAATTTTGAGAGCACTTTCATTGCCTTCAATTCAAAAAATGTTATGAAAGACGGAAGTAATTTCCACACTTTCTCAATTTTCAAACATATATGTTAAAAGGTTTTAGAAAGTTTGAAGTCGGTGTTTAAATCGCACATGTTCAATGCATCACTCTCTTTGAGAACCTCAAGCATCAGCAAAATGAATAAATCAAGATGTAAAAATTATGGGTATTGCTGACAATATAGCCAAAAATACAATGCCAGGGATAGCAAAGCAGGCAAACAAAATGGATACACACCATACAAGAACCATACCAAATCGGCCAGCAAATGTGTTCAAGGCAACATGAAGTGTAGAACCCAGACCATAAGCTAGAAAAATGGATAATCATTAACAATGTTATGCAAAGCTAAAGATGATAATGGAGAAATGTTCAGGATTGGCATTCAGTGCTTCTTCATTGGCACACGGCTCTTGTTGGTGACTCAGGGTCTTTGGTATTATCTCGCCTCATGGGCACCTGGAACTGTCTTCAGATTACAGCCTTATTACAATCTGGAAGGTGCCCGTGCAAGTAAGTTTTCTCAGATGTGGTCTGTTCAATCCAATCCTTTTGTCACTCTTGGCAAGAAGAAGTATGTATGCAATTGTCTGCCAAAGACTATCTCCTGATTAAGGATGCCAAAGAGTTGGATGATTTAGCCTACTATGAGTTGATTGCTGCCCTGGTGGCTCTTAGGAAGAAGATATAAGATACCCATCGTATATATCCTTCCTTTTTCATTTTTCAGTTCTCTAATAAATTCTCTCTTGTTTATATAAGACATATTATTCAAATAAAAAGCTGAAAATGTTATGCAAAGCTGGCACTAGAGAAGTTCAGGTGGTCCATAAAAGCTCGAGAGAATGCAGTAGCGCAACATGTATTATACTTGGAAAAGAAATACCTCACACCTAAAAGGTCCTTAAATCCAAGGAAAAAAGGAGGATATGGACATCAAAGAAACAAAAATCCAATGCCCAAGGAATGTCCTTAAAAAGTTAAAACTTAAAACCAATGATTAAAATAGGATAATGCAAGCATATAAACAATGTAGTGATCCTTAACCCAGAAATTGAATCACAACAAAGATATAAAAATAAGTTAATAACCAAAAGACATTCACCATAAGAATAACACCGAGATATAGAGAAAGATCCTTACGGTAGGGTAACAACATCAATTACTACTTATGGAAGAAATCACTCCACAAGCCATGCTTTCTACAATACAATTCATCCAACATATCTCATACAATGACACTCCTCTAACTACCAAGTGGACAAATTCCATGATTATGGCCATATTACATATAATATCCCCTTAGGTAACTCCCCAGGTATTCCAAAATATCCTCCCTAGGAACATAACAAACAATATTCACCTCTTCATAACAATCAGGTAACCAGAAACTTTAAAAGAGCTGAAAGATGAGATCTATAAGTCTGCAGGAAGTTGAATTCAAAAAGTAAAATAGTGAAATCAAAGCACAACTCCTGGGTTGACAGAATAGATACCCCTCACTTGCAGCAGCTTAACTGAAGTTAAAAGATGTTATATTGGACTTTGAAGTCTACCTTGGACTAAGTGCCACGAACTTCTTGTACAGATGATGTTAACAATTGTCAGGAGCGAAGATCATCACAAAGTGTTTTTGAGAAATGCTGTCTGAAACCGTCTGTTTTGTAGAAAGTTCGGGCTGTGCTCCTCAGACTCTTCATATATTTGATACATGATTAATAAAAGTTTACTATGCCCTCTTCAAAATTTTAAAAACAAAAAGAAAAATGAAATTAAGAATCAAGGGGACATTCACAAAAAATGCAGTTAAAGCAAGTTCAAAATGGTCTCTCAGAGAAAATAGACAAGTCAAGAAGAAGATACCAGAAAAGCAACTAAAAAAAAACGATTGCACATATATATAAGTAAGCACTGAGTACCATATAAATGACATCAATGAAGAGATCAAACTTGCAAAACATCGTTACATGGATCCTTGGAGAATAGCATGAAAAACATGACCATGGCAATACGCAGGCTAAGACAGGTATAACTGATACTGGTCAAGAAGCACAATTATTGTTCTCAAATCATAGAAGCCCAAAGCACACTAAGCAATAGACCCACCAAATCTTTGAAAATAATTTGTAATGAGCAAAATGCAATAATCTTGTTGGAGTATTATGCTTCAATAGTATGTACAATACAATCACAATCTATTGTAAAAGTCACGCTAATATAGGTGAGCAGTAAAAAAAGATGGAGACAAGTTAATTAGATATTTAGTAAATGAGGTAGTTAGGTTGAACAGATAACACAACTACCTAACTGATGAAATAAAAGGGGATCAATTCCATGGTATTAGATGACTTCATTGTAATAAAAGCATATATTTTACATGAGTCCATTTCCAATCATGTCTTGGTCTTTCTTGTATGCTTAAAAGTTTAACATCCTATAGGCTATCAGAGATAGAAAACTCTGAATGGTAAGCTCTGAAGTACAGGTTGATCGTGATTGTGAGACCAAGGTTCAAGAAGAGACATGAGTTCATAAGGCAAGTGTCTTGAATTCAAGTTTGTTTATCTATTGAAGAATGGTTTTTTAAATCTTACAAAGGCAAATGCTTTAAAGATTTTTTATTGAGAGAAAACATCATAAAGAAGGAAAAAGCTTCTTGTTTGCATCAAAGAGAGATTAAATGAAGACGCAGGAAGGATTTGTGATGCCACAGAAGATAGAGAAGTAGCAGATGCAACCTAGCCAACTCCACAAGAGGAAACGCTATCAAAGACAGAACTAGCAGATGTGACCTAGCCAACTTTGGAAGAGGGAGAGGACTTTAATATATAAAGAAATCTCGACTCCTGTACTAGGAATTAAAACCCACAATGGCATGCCTGCCCAGTCTTGGAGAGAAGGTGTAAAAAGAAAGGAGAAATTTTGGGAAACTGATCCAAGTATGCATAATCCGGTTCATTCAGAGATTCAACTCATAGAAGATAGAACACAGTGAGCAAGAACAACACAGGCAGCCAGCAAGTACAAGAAATCAAAAAATGGCTCCCTTTATATTGATAAAGAGATGCCCTGTAGCCCAGAACACAGTAACACCATTGCACCTGCACAGCAGAAGAAATACAAAATAAATTTCTCTAATGAATGCAAGCACAAAAGTATTTTTCTTGTAATTTTCTGTGTGATTATATGAGAGGAGAATAAGCTTTCTTGAAATAGAAATTTTATTTCCAGATCCAGAATCTAAGCATACAGGCATATGGACACAGATAGATATTTTCTTAAAGTATTTTTTCAGAAAGTTTATATATCCCAATAAGACAAAGGTATTACAGGGGAAGTACAAACAGTTATAAATCTGAGCAACAGAAACTATAAAGAAACCAATGTAATAGAAGTAGAAAGGTATTGGTTTCTCTTTAATCACAGTTCTTCTTAAGTTCTCTTCAGCAAAAAAGCTTGGAATCCATTGACTTATTCAGAATTGTGATGAAATTAGAGAGGTTTGATCTGAGAATATGCTCAAATATTTTATTGATCAGTATATAGAGTGAACCCTTGGAGAAAGTGAAATAAAAATTTGCGCCAATGAACCAAAAGAGGCCACAAATGAGATGACAGTAACAAATATTGATTGTGAATATTTTGCTGAGTGGTTGAAACTCTGAAACAGAAGGGAATCTGACAAGGTTTAACTCAGAATGGATTGCTGTCCAAGAGATTCAGGATTCAGGAATTGCACTGAATCAAGAGTTTCAGAATTCGAGGAGTTCAGAAACTTGGGAATTCAAACAGTTGCATTGATTCAGGAGTTTGGAAATTCGACGAGTTCAGGAAAACGAGAATTCAGAGAATCTGGATTACTGCCCCTACGAAGGTGATGAGACAGCTTGATGGAGTGCCTGCATGATTTTGAACTGTGGAGGAGTGAAGTTACTTACAGCTAATATTTTATTTTATATTTTTGTTGTCACTTTGTATTGTAGCATTAAAAGGTGTCAAGTATTGGAGTATAACCATCAAATAGTATGTACAATATAATGTAAAAGTTGCATTGATATAAGTAACTAATAAAACAAGATAGACATAAGTTAATTAGATATTAATAAATGAGGTAGTTAGATTGAACTGGTAACAAAACTACCTAGCAAATGAAATAAAAAGGGATCAACCTCATTGTATCAAATGACTTCATTGTGATAAAAGCATATATTTAACATGAGTCCGTTTCTAATCATGTCTTCAACTTTCTTGCATGCTTAAAAATTTAACATGTCCATCCTAGAGATGGCTAAGCAATCATCAAAAGCATAGTTGGATGATTCGTAATCATGTTCCAAGATCATGATGCAAAAGTTCTTCACAATTTACACGTATGACTGCTCCTGATTCATAAGTTATCAACACAAATCAGAAATGCAGCTATGGTCTTAAGATTAAAATATTTTTACAAATCATGGAATGTAAATATGAACTCTATGGATCGTGTAAAAACCCTTGTAACGCTGAAAACATTGAAATGCTCCAAAGTCCTTATATCTCAAATGTCCAACCAAACAGCTGCACCAAATATGCTAACAATCATAAAAGGGAACTTTCATGTATGATTGGGAATACTTAAAGACTAGCATAGATCCATCTTAACCCCAAACGTTTAATGCACCAAGATGGATCAAAATACTGAAGGTGTGCTTAATAGATACAAGGTTAAAATGGATATGTGCTAGTTTTTATTTTATCAGGTCAGCATGAGTGTGTGTGTGTGTATGTTACACCAAGCATTACACAAAGATACACATGCACATACACACATGAAGTAACCAACGTCTTCCCTGCCTGGGCTCTAGAGTACCTTGCTTCTCTCAGCACAACAGTGAATGACATGCTAGCAGAATGTAAATTACAAGAAATCCATCAAAAACCATGCATCTCAAATACTCTATTTACTTTGTTGACATCTACATATTCTTTTAAATATGTTGTTCTTGATAACCAGTTGATCACAAGCTCAGTGCTCATTGGAACATCATATCAGGATGTCCCTTACACATGCAAAAAAAAATGTTAATGACCCCTGAAAAGCTAAACTGCAAAACGCAACCAATTGAAAAGCTAAACTGCAAAATGCAACCAATTGAAAAGCTAAACTGCACAACTATAATCACAACCAATTGAATTACTTATTTGATTGTAATATCCTTGTACTTAACCATCATCAACTTATGAGTGACCATATGCACAAGTCCACCTGTAAAACATTAACTAGCAAAACCAACAATGCACAGCAGAAATTGTACAGAATCAGAATGCAAATCTAAGGATATCATTTACCTTGACTATTCAGTCTGATATCAACAAGCCAGTTCAATAATCCTTCTATTCAACCATTACATTCTTGAACATAAATGATCCTCTTTAAAAGCTTTGAATCTAAAGTAGAAGCAAGGTAAACAAATGGACCTTCCCTTACCTGCTGCATATGAATACTCAACACAACGAACAGGAGCTTCATGCCTGCCCAATATATCCTCCTTTCTGGTGCTGAAATCATACCTGATCATTGTAACAGCATGTTAAATAATACTATCTTATTTTGCTAGACTACACTTGGATCAAATAATAATGCTAGAGTACACTCAGATCAAATAATAATTAGACTCTTGAGTCACTGTTCTTTGCTCCTACGATTGCACAGACCTACTGGGAATGAAAATGCATGACATCACCAGACATATGACACAATGAAAAGTCTGGTAAGTAAACCAGAGAACAAAATACCTGATCATTGTAACAGCATGTTAAATAATGCTATCTTATTTTGCTAGACTACACTTGGATCAAATAATAATGCTAGAGTATGCTCAGATCAAATAATAATAAGACTCTTGAGTCTCTGTTCTTTGCTCCTACGATTGCACGGACCTACTGGGAATGAAAATGCATGCAGCATGACATCACCAGACATATGACACAATGAAAAGTCTGGTAAGTAAACCAGAGAACGAAATAAGTTACAATAAGCAACAGTCCTAGAAATGCTAAGAGCAAAGATACAAGTTGGAAAAAACATTCAAAATCACTACAATAAATGTACGCAATACATCCAGAAAGACAAACAAGCATGATACAGCTTGAAATAGTTTCGAGGAATACAAGCAAGATGATAAGTAATATCATCTAATATGATCTTTAAAAGATTATCTTCATTATCACATTTGCCCTAAGTCACCTGTTTTGCATTCATGTTCAAGTTCAGTGACGACCATATTCAAAAAAAACTGTGTAGCAGGGGTACCCGTCCCTGGGGGGTGGGTTCACGTCCCCATCCTGGGTAGGGTCCCCCTGTCTCGGAAACCGGATTGGGGGCTTCTCAGATGTCTCCCGAAGTCTCCGTCAAAGTACCCGCAAACCGGAAACTTTTGGCAAGAAAAAAGGAAACTTGGCTTGGTTTGGGGACTCCATCCCCCGATTTTGGGGACTCTGAGGAGACTTCCAACGACTGATGATTAAGCAAAAAAAAAAATTTAATTATTTTTTGCATTTTGTAGAGGGAAAGGGTGAGCATGGGTCCCTTTACCCCCTTAACACCTACGAGCCATGCCCTCCCCAACTCATTTGACATTTAATTCTAAGTTTTTAACTTATCTATGTTGTCGATGCTCATTGTTCATGGTCCAATGTTTTCTGCATTTTGAATTTTGGATGTAGTATACTCTATGCTGTATGGACATAAATCATGATTGATGAAGCATGATTCATATCAATATGCAAACAGTGATTTGAATTTCCACTTGGTTTATGATTATCTGATATCATGTTTAGATTTAAGGTTCATATGTAATTTTCACTTTATATCAATGATTCATGAACTTTGAAGCAATGTGCATGTAATTTATTGAATACTAGTGTAAATGATTTAAATTTTTTATTTCATATGTATTCATATTGATTACTATATATATATATATAGTAAACCCCGACGTACCCAAGTCCCTTGTTTCAAAAAGTGGCCAATGATTCATGAACTTCGAAGTAATGTGCATGTTATTTATTGAATACTAGTGTAAATGATTTGAATTTTTCATTTCATATGTATTCATATTGATTACTATATATATATCGTACCCCCCAACGTACCCAAGTCCCTTGTTTCAAAAGGTGGAGTTCCCGTCCCCAAGTTTCATGGCAACTTAGAAAAAAAAATGTTGGTGCAAAACAATTATGATAAATTTGCCATTAAGTTTGGCAAAAATAAGATAAGATAATTTTATTTATGTCCAACAAAGGACCACAACAGTAGGTCAGTGTTACAAACATAAAAGTAAATATAAACTAATAATTAACTAATAATAATAATAATAATTACAATTATTTCTAAGAGGACACGACTCCTCTCAATACGTGCCCAACAATATATAAAGAGGCTCTCAATGTAAAATGTAATCATCATCTATTTTTTATTCAATATCATTTATTATATATTATTACTCGAAGATGGATTCTCTTCATCAATAATCCAGAAGAGTCGGATTGTAACATTGGTATCAGAGTCGGTTTCGGCTCCTGCTACTCCCATATCACCACTACACTCTCTCACATCCCACCCCAGTCCCCTTCAATACCCTTTTCTCTTGCGCTACTCCCATTACCATCTCCACTCTGCAACCCCCACACTCCACTTTGCAACCCCCTCCATTCCTCTCGCTCTCCATTTCCTCACACTCATTGCTCCCATCCCCCACTCCAACGCCGCCCTGCTACCACCTAGCCACACCACACTTTTGCGCCATCTCCCCAATCTGATCCTCTCCATTTCCTCATGTGCTAGTGCTTGCCCATATTCCAACACCTCCCATCTATTCCCTCCTCCCCGCCCTCCATTCCAGCTCACTGTGTCTCCCTCCATCTTCCCTCTCGCGCGCACCTGCTTTGCGCTTCTCCACTCTACACCCACACCGATCCACCTCCATCCATTCCTCACATTGTCCCTCCATGCCCGCTCTAGCGCCTCACTCGTCCTCCATGCATCCATCCCTTCAGTGCTCCTCACCTGCCCCATCTCCCTGCGCCCCTTCTCCTTCAAGCCGCACTCCATCCCTCCACGTTCTCCCTTCTTCAAACGCAAACCCTAGTTTCAATAATATAATACATCACTTACCGTTATAATATATTATATACCATTTAACCTTGATATATTATTAATAATATAGCATTATTAATAATTATAATATTATTAATAATTAATAATATAATTATTAATAATATTAAAAGTTATTGTTCTAGGTTGAGAAAGTAAAATTCCCTCTTTACAAGATCCATGGCGTCATCATTTAGTGAAGAATTGATGAAGTTGTTTGAGCAAATCCACAAGGACATAAATGAAATAAAAAAATTTATTGACGAAACATTTAAAGGAAATGAAGATGCATGTGAAAGTCACGTAAAATAAGTTGTCAAGGATGAGAGTAATGATATCGATCAAGATAGTAAGCAAAACAATGATACAAATTATCATAGTGACGAAGAAAATAGCAATAAAATATTTGATAAAGATGAAAATGATATTGATCAAGATTGTGATGAGAGTCAAGCCAATAATGTTGTTAAGTACCTGACGGAAGACGTATGCATAAAAATTAACGAAGAGAAAATAAAGGAACCTATGATAGAGACTAAAGAAAAAGACAATATTGGTGATCAATGCATCAACAAGAACTTCAAAATAACAAACGCATTAAGAGAAGATGTCATCACAAGGACCGCTATGAAAAACATCAATGAGAATAGCTATAATATTAATCAGACACAAGATGAGATTGGTGTTTTTGTGAGCATTATAAGTACAAAGGTTCCTTCCAAGGGAGTTGGCATAGAATATGTTGGGAATGACATCACGAAAATAGTTAGTGTTGTCAAGTCTGTTCAGTTGACGACAAAAATAGTTAAAATCTACAACCACACAAACAGCAAAACCGTAAACGAAACTTACCAAGTACATACTTAATATGAATTCCAAAACAAAAGAAACAAGATGAAGCAATGGGTGTAATCAAAATTGCATGTCTCAAGTCATCAATTCGACACAGAGCCAGAATAAAAGACGACATCAACAAACTCAGCTTTGAGGACAAAGCTTCCCTTAAGGGGAAGGCAATGTTACGAACATAAGAGTAAATATAAACTAATAATTAACTAATAATAATAATAATAATTACAATTATTTCTAAGAGGACACGACTCCTCTCAATAGGTGCCCAACAATATATAAAGAGGCTCTCAATGTAAAATACTAAAATGTAATCATCATCTATTTTTTATTCAATATCATTTATTATATATTATTACTCGAAGATGGATTCTCTTCGTAAATAATCCAAAAGAGTCGGATTGTAACATTGGTATCAGAGTCGATTTTGACTCCTGCTACTCCCACGATCACCACTACACTCTCTCGCATCCCACCCCAATCCCCTTCAATACCCTTTCTCTTGCGCTACTCCCATTATCGTCTCCACTCTGCAACCCCCTCACTCCACTTTGAAACACCCTCCATTCCTCCCGCTCTCCATTTCCTCACACTCATTGCTCCCATCCCCCACTCCAACGCCGCCTTGCTACCACCTAGCCACACCACACTTTTGCACCATCTCCCCAATCCGCTCCTCTCCATTCCCTCCTGTGCTAGCGCTTGCGCAACTAAGTGTATCATCTTCAGCCTGTAGTTGAATATGAGCCCTAATAAGTGAATCTCTAAACAGATTCCATTCCACTAGTTAGTTGCCTTCCAAACCAAGAAAGACCCATGAAATCCAGTTCTGATGCCAAACTAATGAACCTCTATCACAGCCAAACTAATCCAGTGTATGAAATCCCCGATCGTGCAACAAGACCTTCAGTTCCGAACTAAGTCTCCCTCCGCCTAGAAATCCAAGGATGGAGTCTCTGCCAACCCGAACCAGGCACCAATTTCCCACCTTCCAAGCCAAATAGGGCTCAATAACATGGAAGGCCTTTAATAAGGCTCTCCAATGATTGGATGCAATCCTGCAAGATTTATCACTGCGTCCTACCCAATCTATCAAAGACAATGGATATGTGTATTTAGCCAACAGGATTTGTTTCCAAAGATTATCCTTGTCAGAAATAACCACAAGGTCTTAGCGACCAGGGATTTTTTAAAAAGCAGGATGTTTTTCAATCCCCAACCACCATGATCGTTCGGAGCAGCCAAAATATTCCATTTAACCAAGTGAAAACCAAGATACTCTGGACTCTGTCTCCACAGAAAATTGTAGCATAACTTCTTTATATCATTCAGCACAAAAACAAGAATAAAAGCCAACATTTTCCAATACACTGGAATAGCTTCCAGTACGCTTTTAACCAGAACCAACCTACGCCCCCTAGAGAAACACTAATTGCACCAAAAATTAATCTTGTCCTCAATCCTGGCCACCAACCAACTCCGGTCCTTTCTTCCATATCTGTTAGGTTTTAGAATAAAACCTAGATACTAAATCCCCTCGTCCATACTCAAGCACTCAAAGGGAAAATAAGACCTCCAAAAAATAGAGTCATCCATCTGAGACTCGAGAATATAGACTGCAGATTTCCCCACACCAATCTCCATACCAGTTGCCTTCCAGAAGTAGAACATATCCAGATTAACTTTCACTTTTTGACATTCTAGTGTAGAGTATACTATAGACAGAACAGGAAAATGTCATCAACGAACATCAAATGAGTAAGGTTAATCTACCATTGAAAGAAACACCCCTGATATTGCCCAAGGCTTTATCCTCATTCATAATCCAGTTGAACCCTTCCATGATCAGTAAAAAGGGTAGGGTGATAGAGGACAACCCTGCCTCAACCCCCTAGAGGATCTAAAATATAGAGAACCAGAGCCATTAATGAGCACAACAAAATGGGGAGAGGTCACACAACACATAATCCAGTTGGTCAATTCTAAGTTAAAGCCAATGTGCAAAAGGACGAGCATTAAGAACAGCCATGAAGCTTTATCATATGCCTTAGATAGGTCAAGTTTTAAGGCAACAACCTTCAAATTACCACTTTTAATTGTGTGTAACCCCTCCTAGGCAAATCCCACAGCATCATAAATAGATCTACCTTTGAGAAAACCAAATTGTTCATTAGAAACGTACCTGGCGAGAAGAGGCTTCAATCGAAGTGCCAAAATTTTTGTCATAATCATATAAGCTCCATTGCACAACAAGATAGGCCTGAAGTCACCAAAGCTTTCTGGTTTATCTTTTTTGGGAATCAAAGCCAAAAAAGTCGAGTTGAGGGAAGTTGGAATGATCCCAGTCACTCTGACTTCCTCCACCATCTTCAATAAATCCTCCCCCACAACATCAAAAAAGTCTAGGAAAAACTCCTAGGGCCAACCATCAAGTCCCAAGCTTTTATCCATCTAAAAAGCTTTTAATGCAGAGCTCAGCTCCTCTAAAGAAAACGCCATGAAAAGCTCCTCTTTAAGATTTTGACTGAGCATCCTAGGGAACTTTTCGATGACCTGAAGCATGCCCATCATATCTTGATGATCAGGTTCAAAATAAATCTCCTTGAAGTGTTCCACGGCAGCCTCAGAGAGTTATGTGAAACCCTTCATGGTCTGTCCATCAGCGTTCTTCAATTCCCAAATAGAATTAAAAAATTTCCTATGAGAAGCCATTTGTTGAAAAAATTTAGTATTTTGGTCCCCCGCCTGAAGCCATAATGCTCTGCTCTTAAGTCTCCACTCAACTTCATTTTCATTGAGAATTCGACTCTTCTTTTGTTCACACTCCACAATTCTTTCTTTATGTTCTTCACAGGGGAAAAACCAAAAGGATTTCCCATACAAACCCTTAAGATCACTCTCAATACCCACCAGGCTTGCATCACAAAGCTTCCTTCTTTCCAAGTTCCACTTCACCACCACTAATTTCAGAAACCTCAAAGACTCAACCATCTATATGCAAGCATAGCCCCTCCCATCATACAAGTGTCTCCATTTTTTCCTAACCAACTCTTGTAAACAAATCAACATAGCCCATTCAGAATTATATTTGAAAGGAGACCCAGGTGTCTTCACAGAAAGACCCAACTCAAGACAAATAGGAAAGTGATCAAAGAACAAAGAAGCAACCCCGGATCTAAACTGCAAGCATCCAGCTAAATTAATGTTCATGAGAAAACAATCAAGTCTTTTATATATACCTTGAGAGACAATCCTCTTATTGCATCAGGTAGGCTTTAATTCAGAATGCTTAATGTCCATCCAATCTCCTTTATCAAAAAGCTCCCCTAATAAGGGACCCAGAGGGCCCAAGAGAGCAGCTTCACCCCAAATTTCTTCAGAGGACGGAGTGAAATTCAGGTCACCACCAACAATCACATTACTTACCTTCGTAAAATCCTTCCTCATTAAAGATTGCCAAAATTCAAATATGTTTTCATACGGTCCATAAATATTCAAAATAAGCAAAGAACAATCCAATTCCTCCAAATGGATTTCAACCCCCAACACAGAGCGAGTGGCAAAGGAGTTAAAAACATTCACCCTCTTCGATACTCTCGATACTAAGCCCCCCGATCTCCCAACAGCATCCACAACAAAAAACACCATACCCGACAGAATCCTACCTAACAAACCAAAAACCTCCATCCCATTCATCATTGTTTCTCGTAACAGCAAAATATCAAGACATTCAACCTCCACAAAACACTTGAGGGCTAACGCTTTGTCATGCCCTCCTAGGCCACGGACATTAATAAAAGAGATCTTCATTTCAGGAAACCCTAAGGAAGTTTTCCTGCTCTAAGTACGCCAGAAAGTTTCATTTGTCTTCCCTCTGAAATTCCCGCTTAACTCTTCCCTGAGCTTGAGTCATCTTAGATTTTCTCCCAACCTTGGCAGAAACAGGGTTCGAATCCATTTCCAAGCCTCCAGATGCGAGAACCCCTTTCAGACGCGTCCAAAGAAAATAAGGTCCGAGAGAGCTAGATCCTGATCTCCTACCTTCCCGCATAGTAGTAGATTTTCCTTGTGAATCCAGCAAGTTCTTCGAAATCAGTCAAGTTACAAGCACATCCTTCTTAAAAGCAAATTCACCTCCAAGAACAAAAGGCAAATTCCTTTCCAAGTTGACAATCGTCCAACTCCTCCATCACCTTTTTCTTAGGGGATTCGACCATCATCAAACCCAACACAGCATCACCGCGTTTCTCCCAAACCTGTTGTAGAATATCCACCTGGCTAGTATATAGGTCCAGGTTCTTGAAAAGGTCAGCACTATTCACCGACGAGGGGACAAGAGGAACCTCAATAGGCACCACAAAATCCCCAATCACTTCCTCCTCCTAAGCCACCTTTTTAATGCCCTTACCCTCGTCACCCTGCATGGAAACATCATTCATGTAGAAAGTAGTACTATCATCTCCAACAGGAGCAGCTTTTTTGGTCCAAATCTTCTTAGAAAAATTTTGAGCACAGTCCGCCACCACGTGGCCATATAAATGACATCGAGCACATCGAAAGGGGTCATTCAAATAATTCCAACTGTTGAGTAAATATAATATCACCAACCACCAAGTCAATGGATTCAAACAGACCCTGTTGAGCATCTACCTCCACCAAAATCCTAGTAACCGACAACATTGCAAGGCAAAGAGATCCGCATCGACAACAACAAATTCACTGATAGCATCCCCCATCGCTCTGAATCCCTCCGTAGACCAGAATTTTAATGCAGGCAAGGATTTTAACCCAAATAGGAAACGACTCTAGGGAGTCCGACCACGGGTCAAATAATGGATGCCAAGGTTTCAGAGCAAGAGGAGCCAATCCTAATAACCAAACTCTATGCAAAATGCTATTAGCCTCCTCAGGGGAGCGAAATTCAAAGCCAATCCAACCACGAGCAAGGAAAAGAACCTCCAACGGTGTTTTAATCACAAAACCCCACGAGTTCGCCACCCACTTCTTCACCACCCCTTCAGAAAAACGACGACTGCAGAATTTACCAATCAACATGCAACTGGAGAGCTGCGGGATCTCTATCACGGCAATATCAATACCAAACACCAGTGAACGACCAGGAACCATATTAATTAGAACCTTCCCCCATCTTTTACCCGCCGATTTAATAGAGCAAGAGGCAGCTTGCAATTCTTCTAAACACAAATTCTTTCCAATGAAACCTCTGCCTCTGGTATCAGAGTGCACATAGGGAGGAGAACAATCCCCAGAAAACACCGAAGCAATATAACCAGTATGAACCTTCAAAGTTGAGGAAGACGATAGAGATACACTTACCTTCTTAGAATGAGTCGGCGCATTCCTCGAGTCATTCATCAGCACCGACGACAATGAATGCAAAGCATGCAGGGACGAGGTGGTGGATCGAATCGACCGATCCGCTCGTGAAGCTTCTATCAGCACACAACGGGCAATGAAGACCTCGTTCCCTCGCACGAACACCCATCACCCCGAGACCCAGTGAAAAATCTAGTCGGCATGTCAGAAGGAGATCGCCAACCCAGATCCGTACAACTTCTGACAGAGTTAACCTATGGAGAAAAACCATTACCAGCTTCCATAACGGCTTTCGGGTCCCTCCACTTACCCTCATTCGATCAGTACGTACAGAGCGAGTCACCCGTGGAAGTTTTAACCTCATCATCCCAATAGAAAATGCTACCACTCTCAACAGAATCATCAGAGTAATCCACCGGTGTACCGCCAATGTCCTCCATGGCTGGACGGACCTACAATCCCAAACCCTAGTTCCCATCCATCCACCGTATGTAGATCAAGATCCACAATGAATCTATATTTTGGCTAACCAAGTTGTAACCAAGAACTTGAGGGATACTCGAAATATTGTAGCATCGAGAACAATCTATGATATGACCAAATTCTACAAGTTTGACAACATAGGATCATCTTCTCTTCCTTTTATTATTGCTCATAGTGATGACATTAGCAATTTTTGGCATGAGTGACCTGGCCACCTAAACTACCACTCATTGCCACAACTATGCAAACATAATATGGTCACTAGTATTCCCCTCATTTCTTGCAAGGATGGTGTTTGTTTAGGTTGCATTCTCAACAAACATCACCAAGATAGTTTCAACAAACGTGTCCCTTAGCACACGTTCACTCTCTTACAACATGTGCACAGTGATTTGTGTGGTCTACTTCCTTCTGCTTCTTTCTCTAGGTTTAGGTATTTCTTAACCTCCATTGATGACTTCTCTAAACACACTTGGGGTTACTTCTTAAAGCACAAGAGCAAAGTTTTCAACATATTTTTTACCTTTAAGGCCCTTGTAGAAAAATAGTTTGGACATCAACATCAAAAGCTAAAAATAGATAATGTGGGAAAATATGTCAACACAGTTTAACACTTACTACACTAAACAAGGTATCCAAACGCAACACATTATTCCACACGCACCACAACAAAGTGGTGTTGCCAACAAAAAGAATTGCACCTTAAAAGGAAATGGATAACTATATGCTCAAACCCAAGGAACTAAGTCCTTGTTTTTGGGTACAAGCTATCAATTGTGCAAATTGCATAGTTAACTCCACTCCCAGCAAGACTTTCAATATAAGACTTGAAGAACCATGAAGTAACACCTAACCAGATGTAAGCCTTTTTGTCTACATGGCAAAGAAACATGGGCACGGTTTAAGCCATTTTTGTCTATTTGGCATAAACATGGGCATGCAATTCCAATATGGAAAGGAAAGCCTTACATAGTAAAAGTGAGAAGTGCATTTTTATTGCTCATATAAAGTATGTAAAAGGTTGTTGACCTCTTATACCTAAATCGACAAAAGTTATTGTTAGATTAGATGTTAAGTCTGATGATGGTCTCTTGATTTGCATGCTTGACTTGTCATTTATGCCATCTTCGACCTACAAGCCATCCTAGGTGCGCGTGTCATCTCCTTTTACTTCTGTACCATTTTTTCTTATAATCCTTCTGCTTCTATTTTAGAACATTCTTCCTCTTCAAATAATGACAATGAGGATGAAAACAACAGTTTGCATGCTCAACTTGGTCCTCTATATGAGTCTTTTGAACTCCAACCTGTAGGAGCTCCATGATGCCCTCAATGAGTCCATACAACAAGGGAAGCCGCCAATGATCTACTTGGTGATCCTTCTACTCAACATCGCACATTGTCATAGTTCCAATGAGTCTCTTCTCTTTTGGCTCAAGTTCCAGAGAATCCAAATCCAAAAAAATTCAAAGAAACTAAGGGCTATTCAATGTGGGATGCAGCCATAAGCAAAGAATTTTGATCCTCGATGGCAAACAATATTTGGAATCTAATCCCTCTTCCAAATGGAAGAAAACTTGTTATATGCAAAGGGTTTACAAGACCAAGCATGTCGAAAATGGTAGTGGAGGTGTTGACCAACACAAGCTCAATTAGTTGCCAGAGGTTTTTCACAAGTACAAGGCATCACAGCTTGATAATGTAGGAGGTCCATTAAATGGATGTCAAATCCACCTTCTTGCATGAGAATTTGCAAGAAGAAATTTATATGGAGAAACCTCCCAGATATGTTCAAAGTGACTCTAACCTTGTCTATCACCTCAAAAAATCCCTTTATGGCCTCAAGCAAGCTCCTCATGCTTGATATGAAAAAAAGGATTAGTTTCTTTTTTACTCTAGCTTTTCTAGATGCCACTTTGACCCTAATATCTATATCAAGCAAGTAGGTGACCATCTTCTCATACTTGTACTTTATGTTGATGACCTTATACTCACTAGTAGTGACCCAAAACTTATCAACCAGGTGAAATCCAACCTTAAGAAGACCTTTGAAATGACGAATTTAGGACTATTTCCTTGGCCTCCAACTTTTGTAAATGCAAGAAAGTGTTTCTCTTTCCCCACATAAGCATGTATGTGACCCCCATCATCGCTTTCACATGAACAATTGTAAACAAACCCCATCTCCCTTTCATTTTGGAATTGAACATTATGCCACTTGCACTTCACCCAAAGAGGATGCCACTTTGTACTGATAGGTAGTTGGCAACCTTCTATATTTAGCTCATCCTCGCCTCGACATCTTTGTTGTTGGCCTCATCGGCCAATACACAAAAGAACCCCAAAAAAGCCAATGGAAATCAACAAAGAGCATACTTTAACATATGAGGTACAATTCAGTTTGGTATACAATATAGTTCACAAGAATCTCCTATTAGTTGATTTTATGTATTCATACTCAAATGATCTTGACGATCAAAATTCTACTAAAGCTTATGTACATAATGGGTATATGCTTACATTAGACAAGTTGGCCCTTCATGCGGAGTGTGCTCAAGTACAAAGCAAATTGAGCAAATACATCAACAAACATGGAGTCTTTGCTAACCTACATGCAACTAAAGATCAAGATAGTATGAATCCGGTCTAATGGTGGAACATGTATGGCTCATATACCACACATCTGCATAAATTGGCAAGTGAAGGTGCTTTCACAAGTTGTTAGCACGTCTTTTGCAAGTAGGTGTTGGAGCACCTACACCTTCGTCCACATCACGAAGAGAAGTAGCCTGAATGTAGACTAACCAAAAACCTTGGATTATGTTCGCTACAACTTGAGGTTGTTGTCCCATTACTGTGAGGTGACAAAGAATGATAAAACATATGTGACTTGCGACAACAAATTTAAAGGAGGCTAGTTTGGAGGATGGGGGCATAGTTTTAGAGCACTTGGAGGCTAAACTTTTGGGTGATAATGATGGTGATCAAATTCATGCAAGTGAGATAACATCCCCATCTACCAACAATTTTCCATATGCAAGAGATTTGCCTTTAGGTTCACAACATCTAGCGTTACATGGGGGCCATGTAATTGCTAGTCGTGTTCCACAAACACTTCAACCCACTCCTACTCCTCTTGTTAATAGATCATAGGAAAAGAAACTAGAATTTTCTTGTGGCAAGAGGAAAGCTTAGTTTGTCTTTTTCTTGTTTAAAAGTAGTCTCTAAAACTTATCACTTTGTCTTTATTATGGCCTGTTTTGTAAACATTAAATGACAATTTAGGTTTGAACTTTGAACTATTGACTGCATCTTAAAACTCTTTGGTCATGAACATGATGCTCTGTTTCATTTTTTGGTTGATGTTATTTGTTATAGTTTGTTGATGACAAATGTTATACGTTGAAACTTGAAGGTGGATCTTGTGGTTGATGATTGATCATTTGATGACAATGTTATAAGTTATAACTCCTAGACGATTGACATTATGTGTGCTAATTGGTTGAAACTTTAATGGTCATCATTAATCCAATAGTTAAATATATGTTTTCATGATTTATGCAACTAATTCATCATTCTACATGGTTTTTTTAATATATATGCACCAAAATATACTAAAATATCTATTATATAAAACTCGCTCCTAGAACACTCTGCTCTGATAAGATTTTTGAAAATTGTGCTTCCCGCTCCCAACCATCTTGATTTATACTAACATAAAGTAGTTTGTTGTTCATTGTTTTTTTCATATTAAAATTAAAAATTAACAAAAGCAATTAAACTTAAAATTTAAAATTAAATTTTATAACAAAAAAATTAAAATTAAAATTGAAGGGAAAGAAAGACCAAAAAAAAGCTTTGAAAAATCTAACAAATTTAAATAAAAATTCATGGATTCTTTTGATTCACTTTCAGCAAGTACGTTCACCAAATGTTTACAAACTTGTAGTTGTTCTTTGAAATTAAGGTAAAATTAAAATTTGTACAAAAATTAAAAAACTGTTGAATCCTTTTCCAAAGAGGCCACCACTTAAGTGAGATGAGGCCACCACTTAAGTGAGATGGGCTTTAAAAGGATAACTATTGTGTTGCTCCTGAAAGTTACGAAGCTCCCAAAGAAATGAGGGGAAGTGACCAAGTGTTGCCCCAAGATAATTTACCTAGGGAAAAAAAACCCAAACTGTGTATATCTGAACATGGATATTGGGGTGTGAAAATGTGGAAGGGTTGAATACATGACCACTACTAGAGGCTTAAAAGACTAAAATAGTTTAAGTTATCAAATTAATCAATGATGTTCTATTTCAACTTCTAAAATTTACTTTATTTTTATATTTTTTTTATTTTTCAAATTTATTATTGCTACTCCCAACCTGTCGTTTCCTGAAAGACAATTTGGGCAAAGCTTCTAGTCCTACCGGATACTTGTACCCAGCGTACCCACGTTCTGGAAACTTGTGCAACATAGCATAAAACTGTTACAGCATATCCGATCCACTTCTAGCTAAAAGATGGAGAAGTGGCAGAGTTGCTAGGCCACCCATTTCCAAACGTGGCTTTAGTTTCTCCCATCGTAAGGGAATTAGTGTAGTGATAGGTCGTCACTTAATCTCATGCTTTGGGGAGTGAAGTATGTTAAAACAAGAAACTCGTCTGCAGTTATGGATCAATGATATGCAGTTAGTTTGGTTAAATTATGAGAATACAGCGCTGGTTAACAAGGAAAGAATATATTTATCCATGTTGTAATGAAAAAGGAATCAGAACAACTGTAGCTATCAGTTATGTGGCTTAAAATATAGGTTAACAATGTTTGAATTGCTTGCAGTGGTTACCACTCCACAGAAAAAACTAGCAAACTAGTTCATTGGTAATGAAATTGCCAATGTAATTATGGAAATGTCATTGCATTGCCAACAGTGCATCATAAACTGCACAGGATATTTTGAACCCCGAAACAGATGCATTATATGCACAGATACACATATACATTCATGTGTGCACGCACGCGGACAGAGTGCAGTCGAGCTAAACTTGGACTTAAACATGTGGGTGAAAACACCGACATCATGCCTACGAACAACACAAACCGGGTACTTAGAGCTCCATGGTAGAGCTACAATCACCAAGATAACCTAAGTAAACTTCACCAAGTTGTTCAGTGGATATGGCCAAAAACCCTAAACTTTACATAAGCCCTCAAAGAACTTGCCAGAATACCCAAAATTTAATTCAATTTGGACCCAACGACCTTCAATGTGCTTAAAAAGTTAAAACTCTATAGTAGACGTACAGTCACCGGGATAACATGGCAAACTTCATGAAGTTTTTTTAGCGGAATTGCTCAAAAAGCCCTAAACTTCACTAAAACCCTCGTGGAAATGCTGAAATACCTTAAATTTATTTAAATCTAGACCTAGAACCTCAAGCGTTGCACTTGTGGCCCAAATCCGCTGAAATTTTAGTAATTTTCTTCAAAGCCGAGAATGAAACAAAACGAAGTTGAATAGCCATACCTCCGCACGGTGTGGTCAGCACTTCCACTGAAACCCGATGCATCGTCATGGAAACAGCAATCTAAAACCGGACCTCCATGTAAGAATTGACCCTTTAACGAATTAGCGCTCGCATCATATAATCGCACCTTCTGTAAAATTAAAATAAGGATTAAAAAAACAGAAATGTGGGTGTCTTGTAAGCACTGACAATGCAGAGGGAAAGCCATTAAAGAAGAAGAAGAATGTGCTTTACTCACTCTGTCCCATGAAGAGACTAGCAAATGGTCGCTGTGATTCGAAAATCTCAAGTTAGAAATGCCGTCGGTGGGGGGATTCGCGAGCTCCCGTCCCGAGCCGGCGCCAACGGGTGCCGTTGCCGCCATGGTTTCCTCCCCCTCCTCCTCCTCGAGATTTAGTTAAGTTAAATCAGCGCTTCTTCTCGGAGGATTCGATCGCTGGCCAATGGAAGCCAGACTGGTTTAAAATTTCAGAGATTGTAGACAATGGAGGGCAACTCGAGTTTAGATGCCCTTAGCCTCTTCATGGAATAACAAATGGCGGGCGGGCCAGATCACCAATTTGAATACAAACCCACTTCCCCTCCATTAACCCCTAAATAATATGTGGTGAATATTAATATTGATTTGATTTGATTTTACTTTTTTAAAGAAGAAAAAACATATTTTTGCTATGTCCAAAACGGACTTCATGACCAAGAACACTTGAGTAAATCTAGATTAATCAAAAATTTCAAAACACTGTGAAGACACTACACACGACATATCAACTTATCATTCAGCAACACCCAAACATAACTACACTACGAAAAAAGGAAAATGACCTTCATTTTCTAGATTGTTATCAATATATTTTTTCCAAAATAGAAATACTTCCTCCATAACCAGGGCATCCTTTGAAAGAGTATCGACAACTTCATTTAATTCTCTATAGATATATTGAATGGACCATCGGTGGAATCTCTTAAAGATTTCATTAATCTTGTTACACCAATGAGAAATAGCAATAGATTGAAGTGATGCCAAATTTTTTGCCCAATTAACCACGATAAGAGAATCTCCAAATATCTTGAGAGAATCAATGTTAAGGAGATCTGCAAACCGGATGAGGCACCATAAGGCAAGTAGTTTAGCCTTTGTGTTAGAACTTGTCCACTATGCATCTTCAGTGTGAATGTATGAGATTGATTTAAAATAAGGAAAGCACTCGTAGCACAGTGGCCATCAACAAAAGCACCATCAAAAAAAACATGAGCATCATCAATAATTGGAAGGGGTTCCAAGATTTTGATCTTAGAGGGTTTTATATTTTCTTGACAGAGTTTGTTGTACATCCTCATAGCATAATCAGATCCCAGCCATAACAAAATAGGTCGATCTTCGAATATTGAAGCATTTCTAATCTTCCATAAAGACCAACATATAACCGCTGGAAGAAATTTGTGTTCATTCTTGGATTTAACCCAAACATAGAAATTCATGTCTATAGTGTACTCTTCCCATTGAGGGTTAATTTCCAGTTTGGGACTCACAACATTCCAAAGATTTTTTGTAAAGGAGCAATTTATAAAAATATGATTGATAATTTCTTCTTCGCATTTACATAGGGAACATCTATTTGGTCCCAGCCAACCCCGTTTCACAAGATTATACCAAGTGAGCACAGTATCTTCAAGAATCAACCATAAAATACATTTAATTTTTTCAGTATTTTCCATTTCCATAAAACATCAAACCACCAGTTTGGAGCAGAGATCTTTGCTTGATTTGCAATGAAGTTGTAAGTTGTTTTTGTTGTAACATGTCCATCCTTGTTATTTCCGATCCATAGAATCTTGTCCTCTGCGTTCGAAATTATGATGCCAACAGCTAACAATTGGGAAATATAAACATTCCATTCAGTCTGACTGATTCCCGAAATGCCCAAATCAGATGCTAAGTACCAATAATATCTTTCAACAACTAACCTTTCAGGTTTTTTTATTCTAGCAAGAGTTGCATAACCAATCTCTTGAAGATATTCAACCATTTCAGAGGATAAATTTGAAATTTATTCACAGCCAATAATAGAATCGATACCCACTCTGACATTTTCCCCAGTTCCTACCATCCATGAAAGCTTGTCTCCAATCCAATGAAAAGCCTTCACAAATCCCGACCAGAAGTTTGAAGAATTTTAGTAGTTTTCTTAGTAGTTCTTAACCATATCAGAATATCATTCTTCATATATTTTTCTTTAAGTATATGATTCCATAGACCGCTTCCCCAGAGCCCTCTCCAAAAGCATTTAAGACTCAAGGCATTGTTGAACCATTCAAGGTTTTTGATTCCCCATCCACCTCTCTGTTTTGGCATTTATAGTCTTTTCCAGCTTACAAGAAGGATTTTATTTTTCTCAAGTGTTCCACTCCACAGGAAATTGAACATTATTTTATGCAGAGAGCTTTAAATGGCTTTTGGAATATGTGCAAGCAAGAACCACTCAACGGGAATGCAAGTCAGCACAACTTTTAGAAGAGTTAATCTTCCCCCCAAAGAGAGCATCATGTAAGACCAATTTGATATCCTTTTTTCAAACTTTTGAATAAGACATCACCAGTCATTGGGTCTCTAGCAATTTGGTTTTAAATAGTATCCCAGATATTTAAAACCATCAGATAAACTAGAATTTTGAAAAGGTTGAATATCCTTTATCTCATTCATCTCATCTATATCCATGTTGTGGCAAATGAAATTAGATTTTGTGTTGCTGACTTCCATACATGCTGCATTACATAAGACATGAATAATATTTGCAAAAATATGTCATTCATCTTTTGTTCCCCTGCCTAACAAAATAACATTGACCACGAAGAGGATATGTGAAACAATAACAAAGGAAGTTATTTTAATGCCTTTAAGTTTTCCTTCCCTTCTAGCCAGATGAATTAAAATGCTTATTCCTTCAATAACAAGAAGAAAAAATAAAGGGGAGAGGGGGCATCCTTGTCTTAACCCCCGAGATCCATGAAAAAAAGGTGTAGGGGATCCATTAGTGAGGGTTGAATAGTTGGCAGTCGTAACACGGGCCATTATCCAATTGGCCACATCAAGGGGAAGACCAATTTGCAATAAAATTAATCTTAGGAATGCCCAGTTGACCCGATCATGAGCTTTGACCATATTCATTTTTAAAATTACGGCATCCAAATTCTTCAGTTTAATAGAGTGTATTCATTCCTGTGTTACTCCTACTGCATCCAAAATATGTCCATTTGCGAAAAATCCAAACTACTCCTTGGGTATCATCTCGGACAGTTTGGGTTTAACTCTAGTAGCGATAATTTTTGTGATAATTTTATACACCAAATTGCAAAGTGCAATTGGTCTAAAATCACCAAAATTTCATGGCTTGTTAATTTTGGGAATAAGTGCAAGATAAGTATGATTTAAAGCTCTGGACACAAAACCTTCCCTTTTAGAGAATTCCACTATCTGAAGTAGGTCTTCCCCCATAATATCGAAGAAGGCCAAAAATAGTTCAATCGTCCATCCCTCGGGCCCTGGGCTCTTGTCATATTTTATAGAGAGAGAAAAGACCTACGTTGTTGTGGAGGAATTATATTTTATAAAATTTGTGTTTAAATATTTTTTCCACGTTTAAAATCTTGTGTAGTATTTTAAATTTTTTGTGGATGTCAAATGATCTTATTCTTATAGAGAGGAATGATAAAATTCGTAGGGATTAATTACTTATTTCACATTACTTTGTTATTTAGATAACTAATTATTTCCTAAGTGAATTTTGAAAAAAGGGGAAGAAGAGAATTGGATTGAGAAGATGGGGGCTGCGTCGGTGAGGTTTTTGCAACTCTGGTTCGATGAATTTTGGGTTTTCTTCCCATGTTGGGCTTGCTGGTGGTAAGCCCTTCTGGGCTTATGCCCTTGGTCTTGTTAGTTTTTGTTTTCACGGGTTATTTTTCTTCCATTTGCGTTTCAATGTAACTAGGGTTTGTTGTATGGGTTACTGCGGAGGTAGTGGGATCCAGGTGTCTGGGGGTCCTGTCACATTTCGTTCTGAAGGACAGGTGTGGGTTTAACCTTCTGTTCCATTCTTGGGTCTTTATGGATAGTCACCGTAAGGCAGTTTCATTCCCTCCCGTGGATAGTCATTGTGTTGTGCCAGAGTCGTCGGTGCTGCAACCGTCGGCGTTTGTAAACCCTAATCTCTATGGAGCTAAAGCGAGAGTTAGACGCAGGCTAAAAGCCCACAAGGCTAGGGCATCACTCTCCAGATTTGTGATAGCTGAAGACGCTAATCTCGACAGGGTTGCAATGCTAGCTGAACGCGCTCTTGTTGGGCGTATGGAATTTACTTCCGGCTCTAAAGAATAAATCCTGGAGTGGGTTAGGGTTAATTGGGTGTCGGTCTCTGGTATGGCTCCGAGGGTCAATTTGTTGATGAACCGTTGGATTCTCTTCGTCTTTCCGGATGCTGCCATGATGTCGAAAGTTTTGGAGGGTACCTGGCTTTTCAAAGAAGGTTCCTTGATTCTGAAACGTTGGCATCTGGCCTTCGACCCTTTAACTGAGAAGCAGAGATTCCGACACCTTTGGATGTTGATTCCAAGGTTGCCGATAGAACTTTGGGCGGAGGAGATTGTTGTCGGCTTGGCAAACTCGGTTGGGCGTTTCATCCGCATTGACAGGAATTCCCTGTTTGGCATGGATAGAAGATACGCGAAGGTAATGGTGGAAACTGGTATGGAAGCTGGCCTACTGGCAGAAGTCGAGATTGTTTGGGGTCGTAGATGCTGGAAGCAAAGGCTTGATTTTTTCAGAATTCCTTTCTGATGCTTCGCGTGCAAGGAACTTGGGCACACTTTGGCAAAATGCCCTTTTATATTGAAGACCGGGTCGGCATTGAAGGGTAACATGGACCTGTGTGCGCCCTCGGTTGTTCCTGGTAAGTTTGTTCCTGTTCCTGATGCTGTGTATTCTGAGGTTTCTAAGGATGATATTGCATTGTTGGAAGTTACGGAGAAGGAATTAGACGCTCGCATTGCTTATGGGGATGTCATCATGAGACATGGCATTCATATGCCCTCTGTCCGGAGTCTTCCTTTGTCTGTTGATCAGATAAAACCTTCTGTTGTTCGCAATCTTTCCTCAGAATTAGCCTCTATTGGGGTTAGGGTTGATGAGGGTTTGGAAAGTTATGGGAATCCTGATTTTTGTGAAGAGGTTCGGGGTTTTGTTAAGCCGTTGTCCCCTTCTACAGAGGGTATCAATTCTGAGAGTAATGGGGTTTCGGATTCTTTCTTGCATTTTCCTGTTGAGTCTGGGAATGATGGAATTTGTGAACTTAAAGTCGATGGGGTTTTAAAAACCCTTTCCCCGGTAGCTTCTTTCTCCAAAGTCCCTCCTGCTGGTTCTGATGCTCTTCCGCTGCATGCTGTTAAATTTCAGAATGTTACCATTCGTAGGGGTAAAAAGAAGAAGGAGGGATCTCGGGCTTCTGATAGTGTTGATTCTAGCTTTCCTAGAGAGGCTGGTTTTTTTATGTCTGGGTCTTCTATTAACTCGTCTGATGAGGGTCTTAGAGCGAAGATACCCTGTGTTCCTGGTTCCTAATGTCATTTTTATCTTTGAATATATGTGGGTTGGGGAAGGTTGCTAGGGCAAAGGCCTTCTCCAAACTTTTTGCAGCTATTTGTCCAGGTGTTGTGTTACTGCAGGAAACTATGTGTATAAGTTCGGTGGCGGTCAATTGGTTAGGTGATCTTCTTCCTAGATGGGAAGTTGCGGCTTGTTGTTCAAATGGCCTTTCTGGTGGACTGGCAGTGGCTTGGAACCCTTCACTGTTTACCTTCAAAGTTTTTTCCACTCCGTGGGGTTTGCTGTTGAAAGGTTTTTGTTTTGGATTGAACACTCAGTTTCATATCCTCAATTGTTATGCTCCTTATGATGGTCGTAGGATTTTTTGGGATGCTTTGGCAGCCTTTGGGATTCTTAACTTACCCCATTTAGTGATTGCTGGTGATTTGAATTTTACTAAATTGGCCTCTGAGATATGGGGATCGGGGGCCAAATTGGATCTGTTGGCGGATTACTTTATGGATTTTCTAAGTCGGTTCGACCTGGTGGATGTGGTTCCTGCGAAGTTAATTCCTACCTGGACAAACGGTAGACAGGGGGTTGCAGGTGTCCATAAGAGACTTGATCATTTCTTGGTGAAGTCTTCATTTTTAAATTCCATTCAGAAGTTTTGTTCTTGGGTTCATGAGGTGAAATTCTCTGATCACTGGCCTATCGTTTTCCAGTTTGAAGATTTTGGTCAAAAAGTTTGTTACCCATTCAAGTTTAATAGTTCTTGGCTTTTGGAGAATGATTTTTGTGAAATGGTGAAATCTTTCTGGTTAAATTCGGATGTTGAGAATCTTAACCCTGTTGATTATTTCTGCCATAAAATGATGAAGCTCAAAGAAGAAGTTATTAATTGGATTAAGGTTAGAAAGAAGACTGATGCTGCTGAACTGAAAAATTTGGAATTAAGTATTCAAAACGCCTGTATGCAAAATTTTGATGGTTCAGTAAACCAGGGTGACTTTGAAATTCTGAAGTTATATGAGAAAAAAAAGGAGGATATCCTTTTGATGGAAGAAAGGGAGTGGAGATTAAAGAGTAGAGCGGTGTGGATCAGTCATGGGGACAGGAACACAAAATTTTTTCATGCATTTGCTTCTGCTAGGAGGAATTTGAAATTAATTTGGGATATCAATGATGATAATGGAAACTCTTTAAAGGGTTTGGACTCTTTGCGCTCTGAAGCTGTGAGGTCTTTTAGCAATATTTACAAAGAGCAAGGTGGCTGTGACCTTTTGGACCAAATCAGATTGGCAAAACTCTTTCCTAGATGCATCGATGGATTCGAGGCTGAGGCGCTGGGTAAGGAGGTTTCTTTAGATGAGATTGAGCACACCTTAAAAAAATTTGCCAGGGACAAAAGCCCTGGTCCTGATGGTTGGCCGATGGAAGTTTATGTGCACTTCTTCGATTTTATGGGGAAAGATATTCAACGCCTTGTGGAATTTACTAGGGTTCATGGGTTCATTTCTGGTGCTCTTAATGCCACTTTCCTTACCTTGATCCCTAAAAGTAACAAACCTGTTACTTTTATGGAGTATCGGCCAATTGCGCTCTGTAATCTCATCTATAAACTAGTTTCCAAAATTATTGCGCAGAGATTAAAGGACGTTCTTTCTTCTGTTATAACTCCTGAGCAGTTTGGGTTCTTAAAGGATAGGCAAATTCATGATTCGATTGGTCTTACCCACGAATTGCTTCACACTATCAAATCAAAGAAGTTGAAGGCTCTGATTTTGAAGATGGATTTAGAAAAAGCCTATGATCGTGTCAATTGGTCTTTCCTCATGTTGGTTTTGATCCTATTAGGTACTCCTCCTCTTGTGATAAATTGGATTATGGCTTGTGTTTCATCGCCGAGTATTGATGTACTGGTAAATGGTAATACCACCTCTTTCTTTCAATGCACTGGAGGGATCCGACAGGGTTGCCCTCTGTCACCCCTCCTATTTCTCCTGATCATTGATGGTTTCAGTAGACTTGTTCAACAAGCCAAAGAAATGGGATTGATAAAAGGTATCAAGGTGGGTGATGAATGTTTCCTGTCACATCTCCTTTTTGTTGATGATGTCCTCCTTGCTAGCATTGACTCTGTCACAGAATGGAAGGTTTTCTCAAATATTATTAACTTCTTTTGCAAGGTTTCTGGGATGAAGGTCAGCATTGCTAAGTCTTGTTTTTATCAACACAATGTGGAAGCTGGCAGAAGAGGTGAAATTGAATCCATTTTACCATTTAATTGTCTTGATTTGGTAGATGGTTTGAAATATTTAGGTTTTATTGTAAAACCTAATTCCTATAAAGTGGATGATTAGCGATGGATTATCAGTAAGTTTGAAAAGAGAATTGATCACTGGACTTTTCGGCTGCTCTCATCGGGTGGCATACTTGTATTAGTTAAAGCTGTACTTTCTAGTATTCCGGTGTTCTGGTTATCTCTTTTAGAGATTTCGGTCTACATTCTTAATAGGCTCAGGAGGCTTATCTTCAATTTTCTCTGGTCTGGTAATCGTGTTGGCTCAAATCTGGTGATGGTGAAATGGAAGGTTCTAGCTCGGCCGGTGAAGTTTGGTGGGTGGGGTATTAGAAATATTCATGTTTTCAGCAAAGCTCTCAGATTGAAGAGTTTTTGGCGTGGTTTATTCAGTAATTCTCTTTGGTCGAAGGTTCTCCATCTCAAATATATCAAATCTGATCTTATCAGCTGGTTGAGGAAGCCCAAGAAGATCATTGGTTTGATGTCTCGAGTCTGGAGAGGTTTTATTAAAGTTTATGATTGGATTGCAAATGATATTTGTTGGAAGGTAGGTAATGGTTGCAGTATCTTAATCGGGGTGGATCCTGTGCTTGGTTTGGAGGAATGTTACAGACTGTCAGATAGTCTGGTTTCACGGTTGAATTTTATGGGGTTTAAAACCTTAAATGATATTTATGATGTTGATCGGCTTCATGGTTCTTGTATTGGATGGTTAAGTACTTTAGAGTGGGAGGACCCGGAACACGCGCTGGAATGGGAATGCTTTATTCGGGCTCTTAGATCGGCTGGCATTGCGCTATCGGGATCCCCTGATAAGTTAATTTGGGCAGGTAATCCTAAAGAAGGAACTGTTACTGCAAATTCTGCTTATAATAGGATTATTCAGGTTCATTGTATTTATCCTAGTCAGTGGTGGTTTTCGAAAATCTGGAAGTGGACTATCCCCTTGAAAGTGAAATGTTTCCTTTGGCATGCTCTTAATGGCAGTCTTAAGACCTGGGAAAACTTACTTAAACGTGGCTGGATTGGTCCTAGCTGGTGCTGCTTATGTAATTTATGTTCTGAATCTGCTGATCATCTTTTTGTGAGGTGTTTGTTTATGCAAAATATTTGGCTTCTGTGTTGTAAAGAACTCAAATTGCTGTATGTTTGGGATGATGTGGACTTTGGCACTGGTCTGCTCAACTGGGTTAGGGATAACAAGAAGCCACTCTTCCTTCCTATATTTTTATCTTGGGCCATCTGGTATACAAGGAATGAGGTGCTTTTTCAGAATAAGAAACCTGATGCTGTGCAGTGTGTAAAGTCTGTTTGTTATTTGTTACAGAATTATCCTGAAATGGAACATGGTAAGAATGTTGTGAGTGAGAGTTCTTTTTCCTATGTGGTTTCGCAGCCGATTTTATTCTTTGACGGGGCTGCTCAGGATGGTATCTGTGCGACTGGTGGGGTCATTTATATCAATGAAAACCATTACTTTTCTCTTCGTCTTAATGGAGGCAGAGGTACCAATATGAAAGCTGAGTTATTGGCACTTTGGGTTGGTCTAAAGGTGGCAAATTCCTTTGGCTTGGTGAATCTCAAAGTCTTTGGAGATTGTCGAGTAACAATTAAGTGGGCCTTTAATGAATTCAATCTCAATGTTACTGATCTAAAAAATTGGTGTGCTCGCACTCGCCAGGAGATTACAAAGATGGGCCAGATTTCTTTCGAACACATTTACAGGTCTCACAATTCACAAGCTGATCAACTTTCAAAAGAGGCACTTGCTGGCCCTGAAGGGTTTCTTTTCTGGGAAGAATGGTTGGATGCCTGTCTGCTTGACAGGGGTAACTTATATTTCTTTTAAGATATTTTGTTTCTTTTGGGATGATAACAGTTTTTTGGTGTAAATTCCTTATGATGGGCGGTTATAATTATGTATAGCAGCTATGCTGATGATCTTTTTGAGATCAAGTTTTGGTTTGGATATCTTGATATACGATATTCTCACTATCTTTGTACTATTTGATTCAATGGAATAGCAATAGTACGATTTTTTCTGATGGAAAAAAAAAAAAAAAAAACTAATTATTTCCTAAAACACTATGGGCAGAAAGGATTTTCCAGCTCTGTGAGTCTATGAGAGTTGAGGATGAAGGTAATTTTCTTTTAGAGTGCTCTGCATACACCCACATCTGATCGCAGTTTCCTAATCTTTACTACAATTCTAACCTTCATGATATTCTAAACTGAAAAAATTCCGGTGACCTGGGAACACTTCTTTCTAAGCGTTTTAAGAATATAACTAAAATTTTACAGTAATCGAATTAATTCCTTTTCTTTTCGTAAGGTTCGATAGACAAAATGGGTCTCAGTGGACATTAATCATCATCATCATCAATAAAAAAAATTGAAGTTATGTTTAATTTAAAAAAAAAATCTATAATATAAATAAAATTCATGTTGTAATTTTATAGTGGATTTTTTAAACATTTTCTATTAATAAATATGAACTTTGTATACTTCATTAAAAACTATGAAGTTTCTTTCGAGTGAATTTATTATAAATTTTTCAAAAAGGCAAATCTCATTGGATTGTTTACCACTATAAATTTCACTAGTGATAGGGTAGTTAACTTATTAGGAATATCCCTCTAAAATCAAACTTTTTCTTTTGATAAAGGTTTTGGTGCTCTTCTCTGTATGCGAGGCAACGGCTAGGATTCCATCCTAGCCGCTCACGCTCCATGCCCATGGCATCTTAGCCTCCAATCAACAGCCACTCCTCTCCTACTCAGCATCCCCTTTACGTTTTTGTAGGTTCTAAGCTTTGGCTACCCTCTTTCCTCTTATGTGGCATTGTCGACTACTACTATGGGTGGTTTCATGCCCTAAGCTTCCTCTGGTCTTATCATCTCCCATTTAGTGCCCTTTGATCCTGTCCTTTCTTCTACTGGTGCTAAAGTTGGATCCTTCTATGACATTATGGAGAATGGAGTCAACTCCTCCTCCCTGAACCATCTCATGGTCCATCAAGCTCCTACTCTTACTATTCTCGTCGATCATTATTATGAAGTTTAGGCAAACTTCTATTGCTTCGATGTACTTCTGTGTAATTTTAATAGTTTGTGGCCTCGTTTAGTTTATTTATATAAATGAATCTCCACATCCTGGAAACCCATTTTGAGAGAAAAAACTTTGATCTGTCCTTATGCAAAAGGGTTATTTATTGTTGAGTTTGATCTTGCAGAAGATAGAGACTTGGTTTTTAACTCGACACCTTAGTTTTGAGGTAGTCCTGAATTATGCATGAAACCCTTTAC
This sequence comes from Larix kaempferi, assembly GCA_027924585.1. Lineage (NCBI taxonomy): Eukaryota > Viridiplantae > Streptophyta > Pinopsida > Pinales > Pinaceae > Larix > Larix kaempferi. Next base: position 12,693,406 of record BSBM01000017.1, on the reverse strand, counting down.
TCATTTTGATCCTTTGACGGACTCCCTATCCTTGGCTCTTATATGGTTTAGGCTCTCGAATATGCCATTGCATTTTTGGGACTTCTCCTCCCCACAAGCCATAGGAAAAACTCTTGGAAAGTACTATTTCAGTAGTCCTAAAACGTCAAACCATAGCATCACGAAACATGCACATATTTGTGTGGAAATGGATTTCATTAAAGGATATCTGACCAAAATAAATTTAGTAGGCTCTAACTTCTCTTGGACACAAAAGCTTAGCGATGAGAAGGTCATTTTCCATTGTAGGGCTTGTTATGAAATAGGGCATACTACAACCTTTCACCTGGAAGCTCCCAAGATCAAAGGCTCTAGGAAGTTCCATCACAAACCCACACAATGAGCCGGTGCAATGGAGAAATACCAACTAACCAACAAGGAAGAAACCCCAAACTTGGACCCACTCAAAGGGCCTCCTGATGCAATTTAAGAGTAAACCAATAAGCTTGTATTGAATAAAGGACCTTGGCAGCAGTAGGAATAGGCTCCACAAGACTCGGAGGATGATAGAGACTCCCCCTCGAAGAAGAATCTGTTGTCTTGACTTTGAAGGAGGATTCACAACTTAGCTCACATTGTTTATGGAGTTGGGTGGATCAAGAAGGGGAATACAAGCATGTTTTAAACATAGAACCACCAAATCAATATAAGAAGGAAGCTTGGACTACGATAGTTAAAAAAACCCACACCATCCATGCAGCTAGTGATGACAAGAAGTAGATCTCGTAATCCAATTTAGTCATGTGTTGTTTCTATATTCTATTGTGCAAGCAATTTGTTAGAGTTTACTTGTGGTCTCAAGAATCTAAGACACATCTAAGAGTAAGCAGAAGTGACGTAGCTGGAAGAGCTGGCTAATCTCCTCTCGAGACTATGATGGGAGGAGAAATGTCTTTCAAGTTAAATTTACAAGTCCTAAATTTTGTAACTTGAAGTTGTTCGGCTAGTCTGTGGCACTTTTTAATACAAACTTCAACCATTTTTGTTAAAAAAAATGATAGAGTAGTTGATTTATAAACAAATAAAAATAGGAAAACTAAAGTCTATATGATTGAACCTCTGTTCTCCATTATTTATGGAAATAATTCTTGTGTTGATGAAAATTAGCTTTGTAAAACTTGGTTATGCATGGAACAATTCTTTACTATTTTAGAATATTAACTCTTAAAACTTAGGCATAGTGAGTTTCATCTTGAAGGAAAAGCATCAATACCAAATACCAAATTTCATTGTTTCAAAATCAAAATGTGTCTCGACTCCAAGGAAGATGTGTTCATATAGTTAAAATAAGTTATTCTTGGATAGTAAAATTATATTTCGTTATTTTTCTTGTATGAATCAATAGTTCAACATCCAATTACCACACCAACTTATCCTCCCAAACCCCACTCACCCCCTCTCTATGAGTGGGAAAACTTCCTACATGAAGATATGAAGGAAAAGCATCAATACCAAATAACAAATTTCATTATTTCAAAATCAAAATGTGTCTCAACTCCAAGGAAGATGTGTTCATATAATTAAAATAAGTTATTATTGGATAATAAAATTAGATTTTGTTATTTTTCTTGTATGAATCGATAGTTCAACATCCAACTACCACACCAACTTCTCCTCCAAAACCCCACTCACCCCCTCTCTAGGCGTGGGAAAACTTCCTACATGAAGATATCACGATTAAAAACACTCACAAACAACTTTAAAATAAACATTACAATTCTAACAAGATGGAAGGATTTGTGAGAAAAGGTATATTTTGTATGTACAATAAATCATCCATTACATGGTTATATATCATGTTGTTATTGCTTCAGTTAGGTATGAATTTGCAATTTGTAGATTAGATAGGGATGCCTTTCTTCAACATCTTTTATTGTTTTAATTAATGGGTCACCTTGTAGTTTTTTAAATACATCAAGGGACTTAGACAAGGATGTCCCATACCCCCTTATCTATTACTCTTAGTTTTGAGTATGTTGTTCAAAGATGCAAGGAGAAGCGGGGTAATAAAAGGAGTACAAAAATTAGATACAATGGTGACCTCTCACTTGCTTGTTGTTATTGACATCATAGTATTTGGACAAGGGTCCATTGGGGAATTAATAAGTATGAAATAGAGGATGGATATCTACTACAAATCTACATATATGGAGGCTGATATGTTGAAGTCCGTAATTCTATTGAATGAAGTGGAGGAAGAGGTGAAATGCCAAATTATAAGTATGATCCCCATAAATTACTATGATTTAGATCATGGAATAAAGTAGTGAGGAATTAATTTAAATTTAAATGACTACAAGTTTGTTGATTAGATATGATTGTGCAATAAAATAGAAGCTAGAATCTATATTTGGTGTAATAGGCGGTTTCCCAGTGAGGCATATGTTGGTGAAGGATGTTATAGAAAGCATTGCAATGTACTAGATGTCCATTGCCCAAATCCTAGAGGCATACTAACCAAATAAAGGAAAAAAATGTTTTGCTTTTTCATGGATTGTAAAGAAGGAAAAATAAGGTATTCCCCTGGTCAAGTGGATAAGAGTGGCTAACTTGAAGGAAGTTGGGGGTTGGGGCATGAAAAAAAATATGTATTCAACATGGAATTAGAAGCAAAAAGCCTTTGAAGGCTAATCTCTAATGTAGGGTTATGAGAAAAAAGTCATGAAATATATTTTTTTTAAAGGAATTTGGATGGAATATTGGTTTTGTAGGGAAAGGAAAAATACACAAGGTTCATCAATTGTATGGAGAGGTTTGGTTAGGGAATTTCCCCTAATCAAAAGATGGCTAGCCTAGCAAGCAAGGAAAGACAATAAGCAAGAATCGATGAAGACTCATTGATTAGGCACACAGGAAATTTCAAACTACCTGAAGATATGATAAATTATCTCCATGTTATGGGGCTCTATTCATTAGAAGATGCAACCAATCCAAAACATAGGATTGCATGGCCATAGGAGTAGAAATTAGCATAAACTATGCATTTGCAAGGAAAAAAACAAGCCATGGAATCAATTTGTAAATATGTTGAAACACGATGCAATAAAGCTTACATATCACGAAGATGTAATCAAGTGGTAAAAATACAAGGGTACGTGGCATTTGACTAACAAACTAGGATACATGGCCAAAATGGAAGAAAGGCAAGAAGAATAAATGATTTGGTGGTGGAAGAAAGTATGGAAGCTAGAGAGTTGTGAGGGTTAGCTTAAGTGGTGATCATGAGCCAAACGTGGGATCTCTCCCACGATGTAGGGGAGGTCATGAATTTGAATCTCTTTGATTCCCTTAGGCAGAGGTGCTTGGAAATTACGCATCATCGGCTTTACACTGGGTACCATCCTTGAAATGAGGGGAAGTGCCTGGGAGTTTCCCCAAGAATCATATTCTAAATAAATAAATAAAAGTATGGAAGCTAGAGAGTCCTTTAAAAACAAAATATTTCTATGGCTGACTCTACGTAATAAAATATGAACTTGGGATAATTGTCAAAAGAGGAATGGACAGGGGCTTGGGAAATGTATATTATGTAAAGAAAGCGAGGAATACATGGACCACCTATTTGTGGCATTTTCCTTTTCCATAGTAATTTGAAACTAATTTTTATAAATTTCAAATGGAGGGAATAAATGGGGCAAAGGTCTCTAATTAATTGTTATTACTTCAAGATAGCAAACAAATATGAAAAATATTTTAAATCTTTGCATTTTTATGTGGTTTATATAATTTGGCTACCAAGGAATTTTTTTTTCAAGGTTTAAAATTAGCTCCAACTCAAGTTTGCACCTAAAATTAGGGTTTCTTATACAGAGATTTTATTCTCATGTGGTACACAACCCTGGAAGATGGAGGGCTCGCTATGTCCACGGTAATAATTCTTAGGGGGGGCAACCGAAGGGGCCTCACCCTATCGGCTCCAAGTTTGGGAACCTAACCCCAAAGGACCCAAAGAATTGAACCTCCAACCTCAACTACTACGGTCTTGGACTCGAAAGCTCCAACCAACTGAGCTACCCCTCGAGGATTTTTTTAATTGTGGTTCACCGTCTTGCAACTTCTAAAGAACACGCTACATCCATGGGAAGAATTCTAGGGGGGCACCTAAAGGTGCCTCACCCTATTGGCACCATTTTTGGGAGCTGAACTCTAGAGGACCTAGAGATTTGAACCCTCGAGCTCGACCTAGTGATGGCTTGGCCATAGAAGTTCCAACCAACTGAGCCACCCCATGGGGCTTCTTATACAAAGAGTTGGAAAACATACAAAATAAAATTTTCAACGAAATCCATAGGAACCAAATATAGATTATGACAAGTCTTGAGGATTCTTTGATGGAGTATGTTAAGGAACCCCAAGTTTGTGTGGGGCAAGGGATATTCTCTTTTTGAATAAACATATTACATTTCTCCAAAATATGATGTTGGGAAAAGGATAAATAACCATGTTGAATTATATATTTTGTGACTTTTTTTTAAAACAACAACAAACAAAGGATTGAAATACTTACAGGTGTTTGGAGATTTAAAATTGTTAATGGATTTGGCTAACAGTAGATGCCAATATAATTTTTCTTCTCCATTAATGAAGAAAGACCTAGCTTTGATGTGTTATCCTTTGTCCATATTTACAAAGAGTATAATATGAAATAGATCAACTCTCTCACAAAATCTTTGTGATTACATAAGGGGTTATTATTTGGACACGAGCTTAGAGAAGGGATACAATTTTTTTTTTCATATCTAGCATTTGGCTAAATAACCCAAGTACAGTGTTGCCTACAAGTGATGAAGAAACGAGGCATGTAAGCAGCTCGAGCAATTATGATAAATCAAGTGAAGAATGTCAATCAATATAATTGAATGTTAAGCAAGTTGCACATGTTGAAATGCTTTTCTATGAAAATTCGACATTTTGTTTGATGTATTAAACATGTTGTTCCAATTGGATGACAAAGTTACCAACAAGTGCAGCAATTACATATTAACAGTTTGATTGTTGTGGCCTTTATGCTGCCCCATTTTGTATGCCGAAAGGTCTCTTATTCATATAATAAAATGTGGTTTTTATTCTATTACAATGTCTAATGCCGTGAAATGTTACATAATATATGGATGATTTACATATTTTTTATTTATTTTGTTAACCATAACGGGTAATTTGTATTAAAAATGCTGAGGAGTATTAGCCAAAAATTTACATATCAGAGATTGTTCAAAAAACTCTATCTATCGTAGATTTACATCACAAAAATTCTCCTCATATTACATCCATAAAACTATGCCTACTACCTTCAAAAAATACTTATAGTTATATATGTGAATGTACTATCCTAACAAAAATGTGCAAGTAAAATACATTAAAACATAAGAAACTAGGAGAAAACATGGCCACTATGGCATTCTTCCATATGTTGATCTTCTTTCCCAGGTCCCTTGGAGCTAGAGGTTTCCATAATAACTATGGCAAGTTATTGAACTGGGTCCTCTCCCATTAGCTCTTAACCCGCAAGTGAACTATAATTTTAAGATTTTGTGCCATAGGAAACCCATAATGATCTTAAAGTGCATCTATGTGTCACTGATCAACTTTTCGATTTTCTCCCCTCACTTATTCACTTTACTCTCAATATCCTCATGTATAGCATCTTGTTGTGTAATATGTGAGTTTATGCCATAAATTGATCCCCTCATTCCATCCATCTGAGAGTTCAGATGATGCATCATCCTCTTTATTTCATGAATGTCTCTTTGACCATATCCCCAACTGCTCCCAAGTTCAAAGGGCTAACCATTTCAACATCCACTAAATTCCTTGAAATATGGTGGTTCCCCACCCATGAAACATTTTTTCCACCACATACAAAAAATAATCTCAACAAATGGGACTTAAATGAGATACCACAGTTCCCACCCCACAATCCACCCCGAGCAATAAAACTTTGCTCCTATCTTGACCAAATTAAATGTAGAGAAGGTGATTGTCCTTGCCTCTTTGCACTAGAATTTGGGTAAATACGATCAATTTTAGAACTTGAAGCATCAAGACAACCTTGCATCCCAATCCTTGCCATGCCCCTAGTATCACTCACCAGATTTATCCCACAAGCATTGGAGAAACACCACGAAAGGTCCATAATGGAAACAACAAATGAGATGGGGAGTAAGTGTAGGAGGTAGCCAAGAACACAAGAGAGTGTTGTGGCTCCTTCGCTTGCCATAAATTTCAAGTGAGCCCTTGCATGGAGAAGATATCACCATATGTAAGCCATGACGCTAGTTTCAAAGTTTAATGAATTGGAAAGTAAAAATTGAAATCTAAAACCCACCATATAATCAAATATAGGGGAGCCACCTACACTCAGGAAGGCCCCCATTTTGAATGAAGACCCCCTATCCAATTTGGTTGCTTCATTGGCTCACTTTCTACAATAGTGTTGTTATACCTTTGAACATGCAAAAGATTTGCTTCTTTTACTTGATTAATGCTATTTGAAAGGTTGTTGATAGATTGGTACCCTCTTTAACAATTTTTGTCCTTATTTGCTTGATAACCATAAGAGTCTCCCAGAGTTAAAAAAAAAAGATATGAAGACTTTGAATTAGTCATTGTGTCGATACACTAAGAGAAGGTCAATACTATATTTCCAACATAGTTCAAGAGGACTCCCCTGACACTTTCCATCCCATTGGATGATTTACATTGTTATATGAATATATGTGCAATTTTATGGTATAACACACCAATGCAATAATTAAAATTAAAAAAATCAATATCTTTATTAAAATTTTGATTTTTTCTAAACAATTAATCATAACATAGACATCAATGCATTGTATTTTTTTGAACTCATTGAATATCGTGGGGCATTCATAAAAAAAATAAAAATGGTGCATTTAAATTACTATTATGCACTGGTGCTTTTTATTGATTTAATTACACTAGCGTTGTTATACCAAAATCTCGTCATCATGAGCCATGTATTAACTCAGTGCCTTAATCCCTGAAGTTGGTTTGTTTAGAACACCATTGAACAAGTTGTTGGCCTTGTTTCCCACCTTCCCTAGTGAGGCTAGCGCATGCTGCTGCCTAGAAAGGGGCGCCAATCATTGGTTGGCGCCTGATGTACACTTACACACTGCGCCAATGGCTCCTGCTGCCCTCTTCCCCTAATCCTCAACCTACTCTATCCTCCTAGCCATATAAATAAGACCTCTCTCTCTATTGAGAAGAGAGGAAGGACTATAGCACTTACATGCTGGTGGAATTACCCTAGGTGATCCCTATTCATCTCTTGGGAGGCATACACACCCTTTGGAGGCTTGGCTTGTACTGTTGGAGGAAGGTTACAGCGTTAAGGCTTGGGTTGTAATCACCACTCTTCTATGTATTTCCCACTTATTTATAGTAATATAATCTCTTTCCATAAATGTCTTTGTGTCAATGACATTTGGAGCTTACTTCCTTAACTGTTTTCCTAGATAAGTTAGTGTTTAGATGTGCTTTTACTGTTTGTTTGTCTTTATGTGCTTTGACAGGTTTTCCAGCTTGAGATATGACAATCACGGAGCTTGGAGCGACAAAGAGGAGAAGGATTCACGAATATGAAGGTAAGACATCTATCTACGTTAATCTCTAATTGATCTAGGAAAGTATATCTATATTCTGTATTTATTTGTTCTAGATCCATCTAGACTAGGGAGATCACGCTCGCGTCCGCTTGAGTAGATTATCCGCAAACAAGCGCCCATAAGCATTATAAGTGAACCACTAATTTTAATGACAACAACAACAACATTCCCATCAATGGTATTGTTAATGCTACCATTATTTTTATCGCAAACGCCATAATATATTACATTCAAAGTAGTATATGCATCAATGCTTTTGACAAACAATAAGCACCGTTGTGATTGGAAATAGTAAATATAGAGGTGCTTATGCAGACAACAACAACATCATGATTGTCATCGACATTGTCATGATACTGCCATGCGCATGGTAATGTGGACATCGGTGTGTATTTATATACAATATGCATAGAGTAGTTTTTAATAAACTATGTGCACTAGGCGTATGAGAGATAAAAGTGCATCAATGCGTTAATAATGATAATTAGCATTGAGGTTTTGAAGACACAATACATGCATCGATGCTATATATATTTAAAGCATTAGTGTATCATATTTAAATGTTATGCACTGGTGCAACTTGATTTGACAATATGCACATTGATAAAAAAAAAATCTCTGTTATAACCTTTGTCCCCCCAAAATGTTTTTAGTTATAATGAACTTATGATACAACCTCCACCAAAACCTTTATTACCAATGATAGTGTTTTTGTTAATGATTTTTCCTAATTTTGTAACACTAAAAACCTTCGCTAGAAGGTGCTTTTCCTGTAGTGATTAAAAAATAAAAATATTTAGAATACAAAATATGGTGTTAACACCAATCAAGAATCAAGTTTTGGAGGTGGAGAGAAATTTGAATGAACTACACTTTGCCCATATTTATTAAGAGTCCAACTCAAACACAAACAAAATATCTAAGGATGTTTTTTATTGCAAGAGGGGTTCTTACCCGAGAAAGAGTTAAGAGGAGGGATTCAAATTTTGAACTCTGAAAGATCTATTTATCGAAAGAGTCTTATGTATTTAAACTTTGATAACAAGTCCTCTAAAGTCTGTTAGTGGGCCATTTGGCCTAATTTGGATGTATTTGAGTATGTTTGGGACTGTTTGGGAGAATTCGAAGGGGTTAGGAGCTGTTTGGAATTGTTAGGAAAAACCGTGTTTTTGGGGCAAAAAATTGTAATAGTTTTCCTAGTTTCGATTCTAATGGTTTTTGAAGGTTCCAAATGAGTTAATATCTCTGATTTTTGTATTGGGCATATTACAATCAAAGACAAATTTACAAGTGCAAACCTAAATGCAGGGAGATATAAACTTCCCTATATAGTTCAGTAAGCCAACAATATATATCAAAATATACTAAGAACAAAAAGCCATATAACATGGATATCCTTGCCTGTATGGCACTATAAAGTTTACCAAACATTTACAATGCTAACTACTCATAATCTGGACAAGATTGAAAATATACATAGATGATGCAGGGAAACTATTGTTAATTAAATCTCTAAACAAGACCATGGGATGGCTAAAGGACCAAAAATATATCACAAAATTTGTTCAATGTAGTAAGCAAAAACTTTGATGCACCACCCTAAAGCATGAACCAAAAAGGAAAACATAGAAACTTAGAGAGAGCATAAAAGGATTATGTCACCTTGTAGACCTACATAGATCCTGCCATAGACCTGACTACATCCCTGTATTCTTCATAGAACATTAGGCCCTCCACACCTCCCATTGCCTTTCTCGACATCATGTCGGCCCTTAAGTTGAACCTTCTATATGTATGCTTGAACATAATATCTTTGAAGGAGCGGATTAAGGCCAACCTCCTCTGCTTCCAGTTATCCAAAGAGATTACCTGAATCCTCGACCGATCGAATGCCCATTAATATAATCTATAATTTGATATATAATCTACAGAGATATAAGGGATATTTAAACTTTTTGGATTTTTAATTTAAGTTTTATTTAAAATTTGATCAAAACATATAGTTAGAGAAGGAGGATGGTTGCGTTGTGAAAGGAACGCTCTCGACGTTTCTAGCCTCTAAGTCAAGCTCATCACCAGGAGAAGATGTGTCTCAAAGGTTTGGTCAGAGAATAACGAATTCATAAATATATGTTTGAAACCCTAGGTTGCTTTTATAAGCCGACGGTGGATTACCCTAAGTTTTCCTCTTATGAGATTTAAAGGCTCAAGAGACTAATCGAGTGGGGCTTCCCCTTTTTTCGGTGGTTGCTAACCTATACATGGAAGCCTTTGAAAAAGTAGCTATCGAGTCATTCCCTTTGAAACGGAAATGGTGGAAAAGGTTTATTGATGACACCAACACCAATTGGCCACATGGAGAGGAAAGCTTAAACGATTTTCTAGACCACTTAATGTAATGTCCCCATTCAAATAAATCTCAAAAAGAGGAAATTCCACCAATCTACTAGTTTCCTAGGTTGGGGTGGAAACATTAGATTTGGAATAAGGGAACTATAAAACCCCAAATGGACATTATCTTGACCAAATATATTAAATGGGGAATAAATAGATAATTAAGATAGGAAAATAAGGTGGCACTTGGTCATGAGGGCACATTGGAGGTGTGGGGCCCACTTAAGCAAGATTCCCCATGCCACATGGCATCCCACTCTCACCCATTCGAATCCTAGGTGGAGTCCAGCATTCTTGGGGAGTTGGAAGGGCATAATATTTTGCATGACTCAATGAGGGTCTAAATTGAGAGTAAGAGTAACTCCCATGGAAGGGGAAGAGGCATCTTGGAGTTTTTGAGACACTTGGGCTAGATTCCCTAGCTTCTATGACAACAATGATGAAGATGCCATGACACTTATGACACAAATCTGACCTGAATGATGACATCTGACATATATGACATGGTAGGGCTAAAACTAGCCTCTAAGAAGGCGCACAAGGGAGTTAGGGCAGCCAAAGAGACACCCATTCGAATTGAGGGAAGATGGAGACTTGGAATTGTTGGACAAGTGGCACACATTGGAATCTCTTCCCAACTTGAGTTGGAATGAGGATTTTGGAAGGAATTCGACCCATGGAGGACTTGAGAAGTTTATAAAAGACAAGAAAAAATAAGGAGAGTGGCTTTTGATCATTTCTCATTTTGCATCTTGGAGAACATAGCTTGTCCATGCTTGTGGAGTGTTTACTCTACTTGCCTTAGTACCAATTTTGAGGGTGAAAGATTCCCATCCTAATTGGAAATTGGAGAGGCCATTCAGACCTTTCATTTGGAGCTACAATGGAGTAATTTGTTGCAGGTTGAAGCTACAAGGCTGCTCGTGACATTCTCTTCTTCAACTTGTTTCCACACCTTTCTCACTTTTCTCTTCATATTTTGGCTCTTGGAGGAAGGGTGCACTTGGTGAGATGTTGATCTCTTTGGGGGAGCTCTTGTGGCCCCATTTATTTTTAATCTGATGTATCTACTCTGTATTTTTTGTTCAGAAGATCCTCAGGTCAAAATACCAAGTGAAACTATGTCAAAATACCAAACAATGTATAAATGGTGCCATTTTCCTCATATCTTGTTATGAAAGCTTGAAGTTGCTTTATTTCGACTTGTATCAGTTCATATCTGTAATTTTTATTATGTATGGAGAGTTATTAATGTCCTGAAGAAGTTTCATATACATTACCTAAGCATTTGGAACATAAATCTAGAATTTCATAGCAAATGGTGAATTTTCCTATCATTCCCCCCGGGGAGAAGACATGTCCACAAACCTCTGATTTATGGGAGTTGCAACAGCCTTTAGGAACTGATTAATGATGCATTTGGGACCCCATTGAAGTAATTTTATAATTCCATGTCTCTGTTTTGAAATTTTGGAGGGTCGTACTGCATTTGGGAAGCCATTTTTGTCCCCTACCCATGGGGGTTTTGAACCTCGAATTGACTAGTAAATTTTCCTATCTTTCCCTGATTGCAAATGAATGTTGCAGAAGTATTTTGAGAGTGTCCAAGCATCCATCAGCCTCATTTTTAAGTCTTAATACCTTCCAACACATTAAGACCCAATTCGTAATCATTTGGAGCCATTTGGAAGCATTTGAGGCATTACTAGTCAAAGGGTCGAATTGGCCAAAAGTTGCAAATTTTCCTAATCTTTACAAATTCATTAAAAGGGACACTGTTGGGCACTGGAAATGCCCCTTTTTGGCCATACCTATTTCATCATTTTGCCCTATTACATCCCACTTTCATAAACCGTTTACATACCTTTTTCCAGAACAATCAACAATCCTGACAAGGTATAATTTATTATTGCTTCATTTAATTAAATGCCTAAGATTGTTATGGTTATGAATTCTAGCCTTCGATTTATGCTAACTTGTGTTGATTTCATTGAGTTAAGATCAAAGCACAGGTGTATCAGTCGCAATGCCTTGGGAAAGAATCATATGTGGTGCCAGCTGTTACTCTTCCAATTTGATTCCTTATATTTCAAGGGACAACGCATCTCTCCACGTGAAGCTATAACAGGTCGCTGAAACAGAGCATAGCTGTAACAGACAGGACGCCTCCCAATTTGTTAAACCGTTGATCCATTGACTGCCAGAGTAACAACATCCTTTATGATTAACGACCTCATTCATTATGGCCGTAACAGTTTAGCTGTAACTCTGCAGCACGAAGATCAGAGATCTTCATTGTTGCACGAAATTAGTGGATCACGAACTGTATTTTGCATGTATAAATATGGGAAGGCTTTCAGAGTCTAGGGTTGGTGAATTATCATTTTGTACGGGCTGTAACAGAGAACTGAGACTGTGGATTACCATCTTTAATGAAGAGCAGAGTTACTTCCATTTCTGTGTCTTAATTTGTGGTAGTTCACGGCGTCTCTGTTAGAAGGCCAGGGCCCGCCTTCTCATAGAGATTGCCGAGTTATGTAGGTAGTTAGATTTATTTCCTATTGTGTGTTTGTCGAATTGCATTAGGCGTATTTCTGATAGCTGCAACAGAGATTTATAATTGCATTCTTTATTGGTAGTTTATTCTTTGCATTACGAATCGCTGCAACTATATGGTGTGATAGTCGACTGTGTAGGATAGTTTTGATTATGCATGTGTGTTCAATAGCTGTTACAGCCAAGCTCAACTTCCATTCCTTTCAGTCATTTATGCTTCCTAGGATTTCCAATGGTTATCAATTTGTAGTTTAGGCTTATTTCTTAATTCTGGTTGATGTTGTATCTTTATTGAATTCATAAATTAGGCAGATTATGATTGAGTTACAGTAGTTGCTAGATGAATCATTTTGGTAAAGATTGAATACTGTAGTTTGATAATTATAGGATTTAACTTCTTGCAAAAGTAATCTAGTTCATTTCTATTATGTTAGATTTTGAGCATTAATTCAATATGATCTAGAATCTTATCTGAGAGAATAACAAGCACAGTATATCAATCACAAGAGACAATAGACATAGAGTTTCCTTGGGGAAAACCAAGAAGGTGAAAAACCCCAATAACTTCCTCAGAGATAGATAGAGCAATGATACAATAAACCAAGCATAAGAGATAGACTCCTAGCAGCTTCTCCTCCTCCACTAGTGCGCATCACTCAATGAGAGAGATAGATGAATAAGTGAATGATCAAATAGAGTGCTGTTGTATTCAAGCAGAGAGTAAATGCATACACAGAGATATAGTCAAGACAGGAGATGAGTCGAATGCATCCAACTGGTTATATTCATCTTGATGGTATTATTTATACATCTTACATGTGGTTGGAGCGGTTGCACCCGCTCCAATGGCTTCTTTAATTATACTATTACATAAGTAACTAATGACAATTAAGGATCCCGAAGGATCCCCTCCAACATCTCCCCCACCTCAAAATCTTTCTTTGTCCCGAAGAAAAACATTAACAACCATGAACTGCGACTCCTTTAGTCTCTGTCAGCAGTCGGGTAGTGGCCAATCGAGGCGCTTACCCCTTCCACCTTCCTGCCGGATTCTCTTCCACGGTCCAGGAGCATCTGGGCTTCCACGCTCTGCCATTGCACCAACTCACCAACTGCCGAAAAAATGTCTAAAATGACATTGAATAGATGTTTATGTGTGTCAATATCGGGGGGCTTGATCGATTTAAGTGTTCTTTTGTCATTATCAACGTGAAGCGCTTTCTCTGTGTGGTATAGATGTCTTCTGCTTTAGTACATGCTTTTCGTAGACTTATTTGTCATGAGGTGTCCTGCAAGTTTCGAATGTGTCGCTGCTGCTCATGGTCGATACCGACTGATATTGGTCAACTGATGACTGACTCAACTCGACATAACTTACTTGACTCGACATGATTTACACTGGTCGGCAAGAAACTGACTCGATTTACAACTTTTATGAATATACATGGTTCAAATAAGCTTTGAACAACCCTTTATTCGACTAATTTTCAATGACCCAACACTTTTTACAACATCATGGTCACTTTTAGTATCGACCATTTACAACCGAGTAAAACAATACAATTCTGTTGACTGTATTAACCTCCACCGATAAGAAGAGACCAATCATATTTTTAAATAAGCATCGACCAAAACTTTTACAAAACTTCGTGACCATCTAGCACCGACCAAAGAGTCGACCACCATAATGTTTCGATCGAACTTACCAATCGACCAATTTTTATAATAATCGTAAAGAACCAACCATTTTATATCGATCAATTACTTGGCATCAACCAAAATGGAAAGCAACTATATTTATAAAGTGACTTCTCATTGACTTCCACCATAGTTTAGCGTCGACCATACCAAGGATTTTAATATCAATCACAGAGCAAATTATCAAAATATGAAGTTGACACTTCATATCTTTATCAATGAGCTGACGGATTTATGAGAGAACCCTAATATCTCATTATAAATCTTATAAATCATGCGTACCAGTCGCTTTTGCGATGATCGGCTTCCTTCATTACTGGACGACTGTGCTTATCACTGTGTATGCTCCCTTTATCTGGAAATAAATTGTTAATCGGGCCTACGTCATTTTGGTGGTCGACAGGCGTTCTTGTGAGCAATAATAGGTCGGGAGACAGATTTTTTTGAAAGATGGGCCCATGCAGTCAACGACACATGCACTTTGGTCGATTGCTTTGATCCACAGGCAGAGTGGTCAGCGTCTTCCTCGTCGACAGATAAAGTAAGCGGCCTTCTAGTTTGCTTAATCGATTCAGTAGATTATTCAGGGCTTTGTGATGATGATGAGTGGACTCTCTGAAGGGGGAGTCGAAACATTTTTGGTCGTAATGTAACTCTCTACAGGCTGCTAGTTGAAAACTAACTTCCTTGGTCGGATAACTTCTTTGATAAGATCAAGCTCCAGTAGGTTAAGTTCGAGAAAGTGACGAGGTCTTTCAGCCCAGACGAAGATGCCTGTAGCACAACCATTAATGGCTCAGTTATAGAAATCCTTCCAACTTTCCAATGACATGAGCAATCAATAATCTCGTTAGACACCGATCCTTCAAAATATTTTCTTTGTCTTGCAGGTTTCTTGCATTCCTCACAATCTTTTCAAGTCCGAACCATCCTCCAAATGCTGCTGCTGTCACAATCCAGGTTTTCTCCCGCAGGAAAGTCTTCAACAGTGCATCAGCAATTGAGCAACATTAGCATTTCTTTAATTCTTGCAGGGATTCTTCAACGAACATGCATTTCTTGCAGGGTTCTTTTTCCTCACGATCTCCTTCAAGTTCGAACCGTTCCTCCTTTGCTGCTGTTGTCACCCAGCCAAAAGAGAACAGCAACGGCACCAGATGTTGTATTCAAGCAGAGATTAAATGCATACACAGAGATATATTCAAGACAGGAGATGAGTCGAATGCATCCAACTAGTTATATTCATATTGATGGTATTATTTATACATCTTACATGTGGTTGGAGCGGTTGCACCCGCTCCAATGGCTTCTTTAACTATACTATTACATAAGTGACTAATGACAATTAAGGATCTCAAAGGGTCCCCTCCAACAAGTGCCTCCCGCACTCTATTTATACTTGACTTGACTTGCCTAATAACCTAACAGGGCCGACTTCTCTAGGAGAGTCTAATAAGTCATGGTAACCCAACTCAGGGCCGACCCCACACTTGGTGGTCTGATAACCCATCTTGTATAAGTTACGACACTTGCGACACTTGTAAATACAAATGACGACACTTCCGTATAGAGGAATAATCACCTCTATGTAGGGATACAATATACATATATGAAATACATTCCGAAGTTACATATACATCAACATATTCTTAGATCAGTAACTGTTAGGTTGATTTCTGTAGGAAGCTAGTTGCACTTTGAATTCCTAGATGTATGAGTTAGATTAGTTTTCTTTATGGAATGAGTTTGGCTGAGCAGATAGGTAGGATTATTATCTCCATTCACTCAATCAACTACTGGAAATGTTTATGCATAGATTGTGCTTATTGCCATTGAAATAAAAGACTTCCTTGGGTTTGACAATTTATATTGAGCATCCAGTGTGTTAGTTGTAATTAATTGGCATATAAGGTGACCAATAGACACTACACTTAAATAGTAGATCCAACCATATAAAATTCACCATGGAGATAGAGAATAATAATCATATCCCTTTCCTAGATGTCCTCATTCCAAGAAGAGATGATGGCACCTTAGGGCACCAAGTCTACAGGAAGAAAACCCACACAGATATGTACCTACATGCAGACTCACACCACTATACTCCACAAAAATAGGTTCATAAATACCCTTGTAACCCGAGGCATCAGGGTCTCAGATGCTAAACACCTTGAAAATTAATTAGAACACCTATCCGACGTCTTTAAAAGGAGTGGGTATAGTATAGGTCACCTCAATAGAATAATAAATAAAGCTTATAGAAAACATCAGGGTAAGAAAGAGGACATCAATGGAACTAAGATAACACTTCCATACATCAAGGTAACAACTGACGTTTTGTCTAGGATCTTAAGAAAAAATAAGATTAGAGTCACCTTCTCTCATCCAAACTCAATTGGAAGAATGTTAGAATCCTCAAAAGACCCCACAAACCCAAGAACACAGAGAGGAGTTTACAATATTCCTTGCTCATGTGGGTTACGTTTATTTGGGAAACAAGGTGGGTTTTCCAAGTGAGACTTGGGGAGCACAAAGCAGACCTAATTCATGATCGTAATAAAAAGTATGCATTAGCTGAACATGCACACACCACCGGCCACCACATTTGTATAGAAGAGGCCAAGCTAGTTGTGACAGAAGACCATTACAAAAGGAGGAAAATTCACGAAGCTATTGAAATCGAGAAAGTTCCTTTAAACCTAAATAAAAATGATGGCTTGAACCTTAGTAATTGTTGGTAACCTATTATTCATACCCTTAGAAATAAAGAGAACACTATGAGGACAAACAATACTAATACAAGTAACCATAATAACTATAATTCTAAGACCCCTAGCACTGATAATCCTCAAACTTGATTGTTAGGGTTTTGATTGTTAGGGTTTTAGTCCTTTCCTAGGTCACCTCAAATTCTATCCCTAAGTCCTTTACATGTTCAGCACCTTTTATTTTTAAAACGTTAGACCTTTCAATAATTTTTTTTATTTATATTAGAATAATTTTTTTTAATTATAATAAAAAACCAATAACAATATAAAAATATAATTAAATAATTAGTCCTTAAAATATACTTTACGTAGTGGTTTCGAATATATTATAATAGAACCCTTAATTAAAAAACCAGAAAATTAATATATATTATAATAGAACCCTTAATAAAAAAATTTAGAAAATTAATATAGTTACAACATATTAGAATAAAGACCAAAGGAGAATATAAAAGATGGAGATTTTTTTAGGGTTTATAGTCTGGTTATCTAGTTTTTTCCTGCAAAATGGTGTCTTGGCGTTTGTTCGCTACTTGGAGTCCAGCTAGTCTTCGGGCTAGCTCTAGTACCAACCAAGTGATAAAAAAAGTGGGGAGTTTTTTGGACTGTTTGTGTGTTTTTTTTTCAGTTTTTGTATCCTGGATTTATCTTTGGCCTTGTTTTGGTGCGGTGAGGGGTCCCTACAGAATGTTTCTATATTTGGCTAGGATTTTTTTCCCTCTACGTCAGTAGCTTTTCAGTCTTTTCCCCTATCTTTGGCTGGTTAGTGGTGGGTTGGACAACGACTTGGTGTTTTTGGCGCGGCGAGGGGTCCCTGCAGATTGTCACTTTTCCCCTTTTTTTGGCTAGTTTGGACAACAACTTGGAGTTCTTAACTGTGTTCATTGTTGGGTTAGGTAACCCTTCTGGACACCTAGAGGTTTGAGTGGGGGATTGGTGTCCTGAGTACGGGCATGATGGCAGATGGGACAGGTGGTTTAGTGTTTGGGGAATGTGCTAGTGGTGTTAGGGTTAGTTCTCCCAGCTCATTTGTCGGTAGGAGTTTCGTTTCTCACTCTCGGGGTAGTGTTCCGAAGTCTTCTAGGGTTTCTAAGGGTTTAGAATTGGATATTGGAGGTTCTCCTTACCGTTTGGAAGGCTCGCCATCTGTTTTTTATCTGCATCATGACGCTCGTAGAACTAAACCCAGAGGATTGAAGGCCAAACAGTGGCGTTTGAAGAAAACATTTAAGGTTAGAGCTGGGCTTGATAAGTGCTCCATTGACCAGGAAACTAATCTGGATCGTATCGATATGTTCGTGTCCAGGGCGTTTCGAATTCACCTTTGGCCATAAGGGTGAAATAGTAGATCGGATGAGGAAAGCTTGGTTTCCGGTTATTGGTACTATTCCGAGAGTGAATATGCTCATCAATGGTTGGCTATTGTTTATTTTTGCTGATTTGAACCAGAGGGAGGTCATCTTAAAAGATACTTGGATTTTTAAGGAGGGGTCTCTGTGTTTGAAGCGGTGGTATCTTGGTTTCAACCCCCTTTCTGAATTTCAGAGCCGTAGACACCTTTGGATGTTAATTCCCGGCCTCCCCATTGAGTTATGGACAGAAAATGTCTTAATCAAAATTGCCAATTTGGCTGGAAAATTTGTTAGGGTGGACAACAATGCTCTTCATGGTTGTGATAGGAGGCTGGCGAAGGTCATGGTGGAGTTTGATTTGAACAAAGGTTTACCGGCCGAGCTCGAGATGTCTTGGGGACATAGGGTTTGGTTACAGAGATTGGATTTCTTTAAAATCCCATTCCGTTTTTATGGTTGTCATCAGATGGGGCATGTCAAGGCAGACTGCTCCTTTTTGCATGCGCAGTATAGGGTTCAGGGTGTGAAGGAAGAAAAGCCGAGCCCTAAGCAGTTTTCTAACACTTGCTCTGAGCTTCCGTGTAAGTTTACTTTTGATATTGGTTCACCTGTTAATGTTATTATTGATGAAGAGTTAGATTATATTGAGGCTATGGAAAACTCATTAAATCATAGGATTATGATTGGTGAAGTTAAACTTAACTTGGGGAATGTTCCTTCTTCTGATGTTGAGCCTGTTTCGGACCGGGGGATTAAGAAGCCTGTTAGTAGGGATTTGTTTGGGACGAGTTCTCCTGTTTCACCTTTTCGGACCCCGGTTCAGAAAGGGTTACTGTCACGAGAGGGTAGGTCTCTGTCGGTTGATAGGGGTGGTATCTTTTCGGAGTCTGAGTTTGATCTTCTTAAGGATTCAGGATATGAGGGAGTTGTTGGTAAACCTGAGATGTCCCCTTTAACTGTTTATTCGAAGAATCCCTCGAATAATTCGAATGTTTTGGCCTCTTCTTCTCTGAAATTTCAGAATGTTACCATCAGACGTAAGAAGGGTAAGGTTAAGGTTACCGAGGATAATGGTGTTGGTGAGGAGTTTTTGCCTTTATCCGAAAGACTGATGGTGGGGGCGCCCAAGAATATTCAGTAATCTTGTATGGAGGATCTTAGAGCAAGCCATCCTCTGGGATTGGGTTCTTAATGTCCTTATGTTCTTTAAATATTCGGGGGATGGGTAAGGCTGCTCGACTTAGGGCCTTATCTCATTTGTTAAATTCTACTGGGTCAAACATTTTATTATTACAAGAAACCACGTGTGTTGATTCGATTGCTGTGGTAAAGATTTCTAACTTAATGCCGAATTGGGAAGTGGTGGCTGTCAATTCGACTAGTTTATCTGGGGGGTTGTTGACTTCTTGGGATCCTAGAGTTTTTTCTTTTGTGGCATATAAAACCCGATGGGGCATTTTACTTGATGGGGTTTGTCTTGTAAACAATTTGAAGTATTCTGTTTTGAACTGCTATGGGCCTTATCATGAGAGGATTAATTTTTGGAACTCACTTTCAGAGTCTGGATTGTTGAATATTGGCAATCTTATGATTGCAGGGGATTTGAATTTCACCAGATGGGCTTCAGAAGTTTGGGGGGTCCATGCTCGACAAGATGATTTGGGCATGTTCTTTACTGATTTATTAGAGACACATAATCTAATTGATGTTTGTCCAGCTATTATGGTGCCCACTTGGACAAATGGCTGTCAACGGGAGGCTGGCATTCATAAACACTTGGACAAGTTTATGGTCAGCTTGTCTCTTCTGGACGCCAGTGGATCTTATAAGTCGTGGGTTAGTAATTAGAAAGTTTTGGACCATTGGCCCGTGTTGTTCCAATTCTGTGATCTTGATCAGAAAGGTCACTTTCCCTTCAAATTTAATAGCTCTTGGTTAAGCAAGAAGGATTTCTGTGATATGGTCCGTGAATCTTGGATAAATCTGGACATTGATCCTGCTTTGAATGATATGGATGCTTTTTGTTATAAGCTTAGAGCCTTGAAAGTTATAGTTTCTTATTGGATTCATCTTCAGAAGAAAAAGGATTTGTCTGAATTAAAAGAGATTGAAGAGTAGATTCAATCTCTTCTTTCCGCAAAATTGGGAGGTGCCTCTCACTGTTGAGGATTTTACTGTTTTGAAAAGATTGGAGGTAAAAAAGAATGAAATTTTGGAGATGGAAGAGAGGGAATGGAGACTCAAAAGTTGCGCTATCTGGATCGAACATGGAGATAAAAATTCTAACTTATTCCATGCATATGCCTCGCACAAAAGGAATATTAACTCTATTTGGAATATTGAAGATGAAACTGTTACTGTTTTCTCTAGGAAAAAAGAGGTACAGGTGACAGCTAAAAGATTTTTCTGTAATATTTATACTGATCATAAGTAATGTGACCTTCTTGATCAGTCAAGGTGGCTAAACTCTATCCCAGGTATTGTGATGAGGATATGTCAAAAGATTTGATTGCTGAAGTTACCTTAGAGGAAGTGGAGGAGACTTATAGTTATTTGCCAAAGACAAGAGTCCAAGCCCTGATGGGTGGACTGTGGAGTTGTTCCTTCACTTTTTTGATCTTATGGGTGATGAGATTCTGAAAATGGTAATATTATTGGGTCAATGGGTTTATTTCTGGAGCGCTGAATGCTACCTTCTTGACTTTAATTCCTAAATGCAATGATCCCAAATTTTTTGGTGACTACAGACCGATTGCCCTTTGCAATCTTGCTTACAAAATTGTTTCTAAAATTATTGCTTTGAGGCTGAAACCCCTACTGTCCAAGTTTATTTCTAAGGAGCAATTTGGCTTTTTGGAGAATAGACAGATACTGGATGCTATTGGGTTAACCCAGGAACTGCTGCACACTATAAAAGTAAAGAAAAAGAAGGCTATCATTCTCAAGATGGACTTGGAGAAGGCATATGACCAGGTTAATTGGGATTTTCTGAGAATCATTCTTATTCAAATTGGGATTCCTCGAATGACTATCAAATGGATAATGGCTTGCGTGACTTCTATGAATATAACTGTTTTGGTCAATGGTGATCCAACTGATTTTTTCAAATGTTCTAGAGGAATCAGACAGGGGTGCTCATTATCCCCCTTATTGTTCCTTTTGGTTATTGATGGTTTGAGTCTGCTTATTTCACATGCTAAAAGGGATGGAACGATTAAGGGATTGAATATTGACAAATCTCTCTCTTTGACTCATATCCAATTTGTGGATAACTTGTTACTGGCTGGGGTGTTTTCTATTGAGGAATGGGGGAATTTTATAAACATTATAAATCTCTTCTGCAGTGCTTCGGGGATGAAGGTGAGTAATTCCAAAACCTGTCTTTATTATAATCTTTTAGAGGATTCTGAGTTGGATTATATTCGGACTGTGTTACCTTTTAAAGCCTGTTGTTTGAGTGATGGCCTCAAGTATCTTGGGTATTTTTTAAAACCCAATGGATATTTGATCAGAGATTGGGGGTGGTTATTAAGAAAGGTTGAAAGCCGAATTTCACATTGGTCTTTTTGACTCTTATCTATCGGTGGGAAATTGATTTTAGTTAAAGCAATGTTGACTGGAATACCAGTGTACTGGTTCTCATTGCTTCCAGTCCCTCGGGCTATTTTAAAGTCATTGCAACAACTTTTTTCCAATTTTCTCTGGTCTGGGGGTTTGAAGAAAGCTGCGTTGGTTATGATAGGTTGGGAGAAACTGGCTATTCCTGAAAGTGCTGGGGGTTGGGGTATTAAAGATATTTCTTCTTTTAGTGAAGCCTTGAGGTTAAAGTCTTTCTGGAGAGGTATTTTCAACAAGACTCTCTGGTCGGAGGTCCTTCATTTGAAATACATTAAGATGAATATCAGTCACTGGTTCAGATTTGCAAATAAAAAAACCAGAGGGATTTCTCTGGTAGGGAATGGTTTTTTGAAGGTTTATAAATGGTTGGCACTGGAACTTTGTTGGAGAATGGGTGATGGGAAGGAAATCTATATTGGTGTTGATCCGATTGAAGGAATTTTTGATAATTACAGTTTACCAGCGGATGTACTTTCACATCTCAGAAGGTTGGGCCTCTTTACTTTAGACCGGGTTATTAAAAACAATGTTGATGGTTACTGGTCTAATTCTTCGGATCTTGGTTTGGTTGGGAACAGTGCTCATGTGTGGGATGAATATACCAGTTCTTTAATTGGGGCAGGTTGTAGAGCTACTGGAGTTGCTGATAAGATAATTTGGCGTGGGAATCCTAAGACTGGTTTGGTGACAGCTAAGGAGGCTTCCAGGACTATTATTAGACAGAAGTGTATTTTCCCTGCTCATTGGTGGTATCATAAACTTTGGCTGTGGAAGTTTCCCATCAAGTTGAAATGCTTCTTATGGTTTGTATTTATGAATAAGTTGAAAACATGGGATAATCTAATCCGGAGAGGATGGATGGGACCTAACTTCTGCATTTTGTGCAAGGCAAGAGCTGAAAGTATATCACATCTTTTTATTGATTGTGCATTTACCAGGGTGATTTGGGATAGTGTTTGCAAATCTCTTAAGATTGCTAATGCTTGGGCTAATGCGGATTTTACTTCAAGTATGTACTACTGGATCAAGATGTATAAATCCCTTGACATCCTCCCTGTATTTATTTGTTGGAGTGTGTGGCTTATGAGAAATAGAGCATTGTTTGATAATATGCTCCAAATGTATTATTGGTTTGTAATATCAGTCTTCAACAGCTTGCCATTTACCAAGGTAAACAGACTGGCCCTAAATATAGACAGGTCTCTTCTCTGGATATACAAATGGACAAACCTGTTCTTTTATTTGATGGTGCTACTGTAGCAGGTCAGTGTGCGGCAGGTGGTGTGATATTCCTTAATCAGGATCATTACTACACTTTTAAATTGAAATGTGGTAAGGGGTCCAACATGAAGGCTGAACTGATGGCATTATGGATGATTATTAAAGTGGCTAACTTATTTGGCCTAGTGGATATCAAAGTTTTCGGTGATTCGCGTGTAACTATCAAATGGGCTTTGGGGGAATATAAATTGCAGGTGACTGCTCTCTATCATTGGTGTGAGAGAATCAAGCTTGAACTTCAGTCTTTTCAAGACATTTCGCTCCAGCATATCTTCAGGGAGAATAACAGGATGGCGGATGAACTATCTAAACAAGCTTTGGATTATGATGAAGGTTTACTTTTTTGGGAGGAATACCATTGTGAACAGTTGGAGTCCAATGGATCCATGTTCTTCTTGGAATTTTGATGTTTTTCTGATCATGTTTTGGAGATCTTTGAGAAGATAGCAGGATATATGTTTTGTAAGTTATAATTTTGATGAGACTGTATGAGATTTTGGAATGATCCAGAACTGTGCTGATAAAGCATTATCGTTATACTATTTGATTTATTCTATAAATAACAATAGTACTTTTTTTTTCGCTGAAAAAAAAGAGCTTAGTAAAAAATGAATAATTACGCCGAAGGCGTATATTAAGGGGACGACTCCCCTTGGGTTTTCGTCGTCTGTCAACAGCGAATGAGGAGCCGCCCCCTGTCATGGTAATAATCCACAATACATTAAAAATGTTTATGATGTAGTTACCAAATCTGGGCGATTAAATTCGAAAATTCCGCAATCGAACAGAATACTCGTAAAACTCTATTCGATTCGCTTACAGAGGAAAGTACTTGAATCCCAGCGGATGCAGGTTTGGAGGGTTCACTTTCTTTTCTGTTTTCATTTTTTGGGCTTCGATAGGGTTTCTATCACGCTGCCTTGTTCCTTTCTGTAGAGTTCTGGTCATCATTTTTTGGGGCTTCGATAACCTTTCTGTCACACTGCCTTGTTCCTTTGAGTAGGGTTCTTGGAACCAAACATATTCTTAACTCTGGGTAGAATCCAAACAAACACACAGATAGACATCCGATTATTATATATATAGAAAATAATGCATTTATACAAGTGGTGGGAAGTATCATTGGATTTTAAGACTGAAGAGTAAGAACATACTCTGTGATGCTAAAACTCTGAGAATATATATAAGGAATTCTGAATCAAACTTGGTAACTGTGTTTTAAAGTATTTATCAAATCAACATCTTGAAAATGTTGAAAGTTAAATTCACACCGATGTACTGGCAATCCGCCAAATGAAATAATAGGAAGTAAATCTTGCGAAGCTCGCAAGCTAAGTTTATAGGGCATAGTGTATAGAACATGGGAATAGATAAGACCTTACCTTGCTGGGTACGATAGATTCATTCTGGCAAATGATCTTGGCAATAGTGATTGGTTGACCGTCATTGTGTTTTAATCTTAAGGGTCGGTACTGGAGGCTTATTAGATTACTGCTCGATGGGACAATAAAAAAATATGGTTGGTCGATGTGAAGAAACCCCAGTTGGGTCCATTTCATATTGAAGGGTTCGATTTCATGTATTTATTCATAGTATCGTTTCCCTTGCTCAGTAAGGTGCTTTCAGACGTTATCTAGGTTCAGGTCCATAGATTTCTGAACATTAATTTGACTGATTGAATAAAAAATTAATACCCCTTCGGGGATGGAGGTCCCAAACGGATCCCTTGAGCGCAACGAAAGCACAAGTCTGCTCCTTCATGAATCGACAGAAAAGCCCCAGCATAAATATGGTTCTGCCCAATTGTTTAAATTGATTTCATAGATTCCTGAATGAGCAATGGTAATAGAAGCAAGCTTTTATTCTTCAAGGAAACGTCACTTTCATTGATCTCCGGTTTTGCTTTAATTTAAGGATTATGGACACGCTGCCTCCAAACTGTCCAGATATAGTTCTCAGATTGAAATATTCTGCTTCTGGCTTTTATGCTATCTCCTCTCCTGCTACCGGTGGATATACTTAAATGGACCATGTGATAGGGTTTCCATGGTATAATCAAGCTATGTAAATATTTATGTTTAAAAATAATAAAATGGGTAGGTAGGTGGTTCTCCACTGTTGGTACTACTCCATGTCCAGTAGTGAAAATGCTGTGTGGCACCTCATATCGGAGAAAATGGAATGGTTTAAATAAATGGTTTTTCAAAAATCTATAAAAGGTAAACACCAGTGTAAGCACCAACAAATCGAGAGAGGCAGAGGTGGGAGCAGTTAAAGATGCAGTAGTCCCGGGCCCAACAACAGATGTGGACTCAGTAGCATCATAAGCGAGGGCAGATCTCATTGTAATGGAGTTAAGTTTTTTCTGAATATAATATTTTGTTATTGTGTCACTTGCAGGGTTCAAAATTGAACCCGTCATGGCCTGTCAGAGGGCCAGCCCGTCTCAGAAGTGTCATTTAAAAAATGCCCGTCATTTAAAATGCAGTTTTTAATTTTTGCCATTAAACAAAAAAGTGGATTATTTAAATTAAAATGCCATTAAAAGGGCCTTGGTTAAAAGTGCATGTCAACTATATTCGAACTCTCAATGTCATACTATTCGAACTCTCAATGTCATTATGATTAGATTTGATTGGACATCTCTGGTCTCCGGCATCTAGCTCTGGGAGTTTTCCAGTTTGAAAGATAAGCATCCCGAGTCCCGACCTTTAGTTTTTTCTTTGACTTAAAAGTGACTAAAAAGTGATATTTCATAGAATCAAAGTGAACTATAATTCAATACATCCATTCAGCCATTTCTATCCGCTGATGCTGAGATAAACATACCCAAGAAATATATAAAAACTAGCGACTATAGTATCAAACCAAACAGAGAGTTACAATCTCGAGAAACCAAAACCAAAACAGAGAGCTACAATCTCCAGAAACCAAAACCAAAATAGGAAGCCGCATTTAGCAGTTACAAAGCAAAGATATGAGAAGAGTCAGTGATAACCAACTCATTCGGAAAGAACTCCTCATAGCAGTCCCTCGGGAAGGCCAACATCTCTTTTGGAAAGTTCATCGGAAATCTCCTTCATCGACAAACTGCTAATTCAAGAAAGAGAATTAACATCTCCTTCATGGGTAATGCAGAGTAGTGTTGTTCCACTATATTAATTGCACATTAGAGCTTAACCAATCAAGGCTTTCAATGTTGGTTCCATACCAAACATCTTCATCCTGACAGTATTGTGCTAAGCCCAAACTAAGATAGGTTTTATACTTATCTACTTCCTTCTGGAATTCTCAATAGTTATTCGACTGAATATGGAAGGCCCCGCAATGCTCCATAGCTTCTTTGATTCCTCCAAAAATCCTCTCCCTACGTCATGTGAACATATCAATGGCCACTCTTCATCGTCTCGACCTCTCCTACAGCAGAGCACACATTGTGATGATGATTTCTCTTATCACCCAGAAATGGATCTGGCAAGGAGTCTCCCATTTTTCAGGTGTTCCAGATTTCACATCGATTTCAGCGGCCCGACAACAGGTTGCCCACCACGGAACCGCACGAACTGAACCTATCCTCCATTACTGCCACCGTTGTTTCCATGCAAATTCGTCAGACTTCTGGTGGCAATCATTTCCATGACTTCACACATCTCTATCTCCCACCAGACGCCGACCTTCACCAACCTTTGGGCTGATACATGGTCTGCATGCGCATTATTTTTAAAAATTGAAATTTGTATGGGTCCACGTCATCCCGGGGCCATCCGGACTAGACCCTTGAAGCTCTCCAAATTCGACTACGGCCTGACAGAGAACGAGATTATAGCCCACATGCAATCCCTGGGGGGCCAAGAACAGAGTCTTCAAGTCCTTCATAGGTATGGGGTACTACAACACCTATGTTCCTGCTATTATCCTTCGTAATATAATGGAGAATCTTGGGTGGTATACGTAGTATACTCCTTACTAGGCAGAGATTCCGTTCTCCCTTCACAACAATTCTACTGATATTGGATCTATATGCGAATATCTCTGTCTCGAGGATTTAAAGAAGTCACCTCGAACATATTTCCTTCAACGCCAAAATTGATGTCACCAGACACTAGAAAATCACAGCAATTACTCAACCACACACTTAGCAAAAGTAAAATAAATGACCATAAGACCTCGCATATTCGTTAACATACCCAAATGGAGCCATTGACATCTTTGGAGGAGTTGTGGGCACACCGGTGTGTGAAGATGAACAACATACGGGGGTTGGAGCACGCTACAAAGCTTAGAATCCTAAGTGTTACTGGGATGTACGAGTTAGAAGAGCTTCCAAGTATGGAAGTTGTGGGCACAAGAATGTGTGAAGCTGAAGTGCAATTCAAAGAATAATGGACCAAAAAACAGTGGTAAGCACCGGGAAAACCTAACAGGGATGCTTGTCTCCGTTACGTAACAAGTTTGAGCAGAAATCGAAAATATCGAACTTGGAGATAAAATTTAAGCGATAAATAGATGTAATCAGTATTCACAAAACGATAACTTTATTTTTTATACATAAAGTTACGTCGTTACATTATATTACACATCTCCCCCATACTAGGTTGTAATCACCTCTCTACTCTCGGTGTAGTAAATAAGTTAAATTAAGGTAAATAGAAGATAACCCCACCATAAATTTTGACAATGAAGCCACATTCCAGTTAGTATGCACTCATGCAATCACAAGGAAGTTAAATTATATAAATAAATAAATAAATGTTTGTTAAGATGTGGTATGATAATAGCATAATAACATGTTTGATGTGATAATAACATATTGGATGTGACTATTACTATAAAATACAATTTACATTTTACAATTTTATTAGAATGGGTTGTTGGAAGCTTTATTGAAGTAGGTAGCTTTCTCAATTGTCATTGCATGGATTTAATAAATATCTAACTTTCAATTATATGATAAGGAAACAACAATGAAGCTCACTTTTCATGAACTATTCATATATGATTTGATGATTTTGAACTTGTATGGCTCTGTGCTTCATCCAAGGTCATTTACTGCTTGTGGTCACACCTTTACAAAATTCTTCATTCTTTGATAAACATGTCCTACAAATGGATTAACATCTCCAATAAATTCTCCTATAGTCTCTCTCTGATATAATGTGACATTTTTACATTGAGAAACAACATGTTCCCCCCTCTCTCTTGATGGTATTTAATGCCCGTGTAATAATGATCAACATGATGGAATGCCATGTTGATTTGTTGAACGCCAATCACATAGCAAGGCAATTCCTTAAAGATACGACCTTTGTGATGTCCTAGTTGGGTGTAGGTTGGGGATATTAGGTTGAATGGTTGGAGTAAACACCATGCTCTGCCTTTTACCAATTCCTTGAGTTGCATGAGCTTTAGAAACTTCCATAACCTAAGGTGGAGTTGTAAGGTGAGCAACACATTATTAAAAATTGACTAGACTTGTTACTTCAATAAAGAAAGATCACTATGGGTTTTAAATGTATGCCCACTACATAATACATACACTCAACTAAATTAGTTGGTGGTGACTTGGTAAGGTTCTTAACATTGAATTTTGCATCCATGGTTATCCATTATGCTAGATACTAGATAGAAAATACTTTTTGTATTAATAAAAAATACACTATATCAAGATTGTATAAACTAAAAGTCATGGAATCTTGCATCCTATATAATGTATTGGCCTTAGTAATCAATTCACTATATATAATGTATTGGTCTACAGCTGAAGGATAACACTCCCTTGCCTACTTCCACAAATAAATTCATTAGACTTGCTTTCAATACACAAAATTGTATTATCTACATACACACAACTTTCTCTCATTTTGCAACATATTGAAGCTCTATTCGGTGTTTCATTTCCCCCGCTTTGGGGGTATGTTAGTTTACTTCTTAATAAACCCTAGGGTAATCCACCGTCGGCTTATAAAAGCAACCTGGGTTTCAAACATATATTTATGAATCCATTAATCTCTCACCAAACCTTTGAGACTCGTCTCATCCTGACTTAGAAGCTCGAAACGTCGAGAGCGTTCCTTTTACAATGCAACCATCTTTCTTTTATGAATATTTATTTGCATACATATCATGAACAACAAAACATATAATGTCATTTCTCTCTAAATTAATCTAAATTTGGATATTTTTAAAAATTTGAAAAATAAATGGATATAATGAAACTTTGTTATTGATTATTAAACTTTAACATAACTCAAAAACAATTAGTTAACATTTTAAAATCAAAATTTTAATTATTGCGCCAGAGGCGCTCTACAACCCAGTATGAGGGAGATTTTGTAACGTTTGTCCATGTTTATCCATATTGTTGACCATAAACAAAAAAGAATAATACAAAATAAAAGGTAATAAATATTATGTCAACCATTAACATAGAAACATAAGAAGTTAAAAAATATTATAGTGGATATTACAAAGTAAAAAGTAATAAATATTATGTCGGCCATTAATGTAAAAACATAAAAAGTTAAAAAAAAAATTATAGTGGATAAGAAGTTAAAAAGATATTATAGTCGGATATAGCCGAGAGTAAAAGTAAAATTATAGCCGACATAAAATAAAGAAGTTAAAAAAATATTATAGTGAATAGGAGAAGTAGAAACATAATATTATTCCCGACATAAAATAAAGAAGTAAAAAGAAATATAGCTGACATAAAAACTAAAAATATAAGAAGTAAAAATGATATACCTAGTAGAGGTTTGCACCTTAGGAGATTTTATCCCTCTTGGCGCTTGATAGAGCCTATGATTTGGATCTAAGCTGGTATTAATTGCACGAGGTGTTCAACAACCTAGTATGGGGGAGATGTTGTCATTTAATGTAATGCAACGTTTTTTTTTGTAAATAAAAACGATTATATATTACTGCATAAAGAGAGTACAGAGCTTGTCACACAGTTTCATCAAAACTTTGGCATTCCCGGTCGAGATCAGCCAAACAGGAATCCATGCACCAACCAGACAAATCAAGCATAATCTGAGACATTCTCGGCAGAAGATCCGCTAAACAGGAATTTGACATATACAAGGATAATTATGTTCAAACCCCTTATCATCTAGGTCGTTCAGAATTACCGTTTGATGCATATGAAAAACAAAAACATCTTTAAAAAAACACAGGGAGACAACCCAAAAACCAGAGCCCTAGTCTATTGTGACAGTAGGAGGACCCCTACCAGCGGTCTCCAGGGTCTGATGAGGTCCGGACGGTTGGTTCTGGTCTTTAGCAGTGTTCCTAGCATTCCCAGGAGGATTCAATGTGCCACCACGAGCGTTGCTGCCGAGTTCCTCGTCACCCTTCCCCTGTATGACAAAGGTGAGTTCGATTTTCTTAGTAATGGCGTCGATTTTCGAATGCATCATGCGACTGTCCAAATTGTGAGTTTTCCATGATCTGACAGGTTCGTCGTCCCCTCTGTGCTTGTTGAAGGAATCCATTAAAACACGGGCCATCAAATTCTTGGTGACCCAGTAGGTCATGAGGGTCCGCTCATAGATTGAGGCATGGCCAGCGGTGGTGCCAGGGTCTACCACCCACTCTACAATTTCCCAGCGGACTTCCTCAATAGGGATATTCTGAATAGTATCCCAGAGATCCTTCTCAACGCCCTCAATTTCGTCCCTAATTGATGGGGGAATACGATTTCAGAAAAAAGAAGCGAAATCCTGCAAGCAAGACTTAGATAAGGCGTGGGTCACACGACACGATCGAACGCAGCCCTGCGCAGACGATTCACCACCGGCAGATGATTCACCAGCACTAGAACCCATAGGCTTCGAGGAATTAAACCGACGTTTTGGGGCCATAACGAAAACCGCCAGAGGTTCAGGTGGTCTGATCGATAAGAACCACCCATGCTCACACTTAGAAAAACACTCGCACTCAGCAAAACTCTCAGCATAATCACGAGACCAGCAGACAGGAGGACTAAGGAGATGGGTGAGAGTGTGAGACGAGCTGGTCTTATTTGAAAGCGGAATCGTCATCATGGAAAAAACTACGAGTTGATGGACTATCATCACAGAGTACGGGAAAAATCTCAGCAAGAGTAAGAGCCCATAAAAGGAAATGAGAGAAACGTTGGTGAGGGTACATTGAAATCCGCCGCCAGCCTTTTCATCGAGTCTGCCACGCTTAAGGCTGAGCCTAGACCTGTCAATCACAATAACCAAGGGTACGACAAGCGTCATTCTGATCGAGACAATCCAGGGCACGAGGTTCTCTAATAACTACCCCCGCCCGAGGTGTTGCATAGAGTAGGTTAAGGTTTCACTTTAAAAATGTTGGATTTCCCAAAATCCATTTTAAAGACATTTATTTTGTTTTTGTTACAACTTCATAACCCACTGGACAAGAAGGCACTAGTACGGGATTGAGTTCTAATGGTAAAGCGAATAAAAAAGTAAGGCCAAGGAATCATGGATACTCATGACCCATCAAATCCCAATGGCAAAGTGAATAAAAAATTAAGGTCATGGAATCATGAATACTCACAATCCACCATCTGAATAGTTTTAACATAATTATATTTTTGTAATAGAAAATGAACCATATTAATCTTAAAAGGTACCCCACACATGGATCATTGACTTCCAAGTCAGTTCAATGCTATTAACAATAGTTGGTATAATGACTTCACCTTTGCAAGACCCCTAGTGCCCAATACTAGTATAACTACATATCAACTAGGTGTCTAATGACAAAACAATAATATATATGCCTCTCTCTCACTTCATCCTTTACTATCATTATCACTCATGCAAGGAAAATTGTTATGCACTATGTGTGATTTTGAGCATTGTGAAGGTGAATGAATTCTATATTATTGCACTAGATCTATGAATGGATTTTGGGCCATGATTACACATTTATGGTGGATTTTTTTAATCACAGTAAAGTATCCAACTCAACCTTGCTTTCTCTATTCTAGCTACATTTTGAAGTGCCTCTTTATTATTCTTCATCGATAATTTTGCTAGAAGTTATACCACATAATATTATAATATTATATGTATATGTTTTAATTTATATTTTTGTCTATATTTTTAACATTTTTTTCCATAATTGAGAGCATAAGGACTTGTTAATAAATACAAAAAGATTTCACAGATTAGTGGTCAAATCTAAAACCACTATAAGCATCTTAGTGAATTCCATCATAAACTCAATAATCCACTAGTTAGCTTGAATAATCATGATCATTGATCTAATAGTAGCTCACTTAGCTTAGTCTTTTCTATGCAATATTTATTAATGTGGCACAAATTCCAACATAGGATGTGGACCTATATTAAGTGTACAATAACTCACATGGGTAGAAACCATAGGTTGGAGTGGACAGACAAGACTTGATACCAAAACCATAAAAAAGTTATTGTCATATTAAAGGACGATGTGACCACATCAACTCGAGTCATACACCAAAGTTTGGTTAACTCTAGTTGGATTTGGTGACTTTCATTACCTTTCGTTGAATAAAACATCTCTCATATGTTGATGTTATGCCTATGCATTTTCAATATTCATGTCAAATTATGCATATATTTATTCCATGGATTTTATGTACAAATTATATTGCCTCAATGGTATATTGTTGTAACAGATCTACAACTCATGTGGCTTTCGACAAAGAGGGACTATGAGATGATGATGGAAGCTGTAGGGAAAAAGGTGATTATGTCATAAAAGAAAACAAACAAATACATCAACACCAAAAAGCCCAAAGTGATTTGTACTTACATACTTTATAATTGTTATATAATATTGAAAATTATGCATTTATTTTGCAAAGAGTTGCATTTGTAATTATAATTGTTACTCACCTATCATTTTTTATGTGAAGAAAAACTTGATAAAAAAATGAAGCATTGCTAAAGAGTATAATAATAATAAAAAGTCTTAGAATGAGTCTTAGATGCATTGGATCTAAGCATGTTGCTCGTGGTAGGATTTATTTTGCATTTTTAGTGTAATTGAATCCAATATATTACATTTATCATGGTACTTATTTGTTCAATGACATGCATATTAATGTTTGAGCATAGTGCATAGAGATGACAATGAACATAGATGAGTGAGGATGATGATGGTGATTTGGAGCAATTGGAGGGTATCAACAAATTTTTAACCTATATGTACTTGATTACATCTTTAAAATTATCAATTTTTACTTGATTAAAATCATGTTCTTTAATCATATGTTATAGAGTGGGGATGTTGAGGGTTTAGAAGATGAAAATGACATTGATAACAATGTTATTAACTTTTGTCCATCAATATATGATGTCAAATCCATTTCATTTCTTTATACATGTAAAAAAAATCCATGCTATATTGTATACAAAGTTGACATTTCCTTGGGATACCAATGTACCACTTATTTACAAGCAATTCAATCAAATTCTAATGTCAAATTCATTTCATTTTTTTCTATGTATAAATATTTTTTCATGCAATGTTCTATGTATGAGTTTGCATTTGCTCTTATGATTATTACATTGTAAAATCCACTTATACTAATCATTAATTTCATAAAGATCAAAAAAATATTATTTGTATTAAAATAATATTAATTATTAATATTATTAAATTATTAATTAATATTATGAAATTAATTAATAGTGCTAATAAATGAAATAATCATTAATAATTAAATTGATTAAAATAAATAAATCATGAATATAATTATGTTGTAACTTTGATGCTGCAAAACCTACTTCCTTGTACACTAAAAAGGGTTATAATGACAAAACCTGCACTTTTTTAAAATAATAGAAACAATTAAAGTTTGTATTTCAAAAGGCTCGTGGCCACACCGTATAATACAAAGCTTGAGAGGCTGGATCCAAATTTGTTTTTCTTTCCTCTCTTTTTCAAATAATTGGAGAGAGAGAATATTAACTTTTCCTATTACATTTTCGAGTACACAGGTAAATTCTTACAAATTAATTGCATAGAAGTATGTAGAAACAATACATGATTATCATTTTTGGTTTATTATCTCCCCTTTATTTGAGAGGATGTTTGATTCTGTTCATATTCTTATTGTTTTCAATTATATTTCCTTTCTCTAATGAGGAGAGGGGGGATTTGGAGCTTTTTTAAAAAATCGAGTGAAAGTGAGGAATTTAGATTCATATTCCCCTTTACTTGAGAGGATGTTTGATTTTGTTCATATTCTCATTGTTCTCAATTATATTTCCTTCCCCTACCGAGGGGAGAGGGGGATTTGGAGCTTTCTTCAAAAATCCAGTGAAAGTGAGGAATTTAGATTCATATGGATGGGGGTGCAACTCTAGTTGCACTTTCCCAACCTCTTCCCCCTTTGCTTCCTCTATTTTATTTTCATCTTCCTATGATTCCTCTTTTTCCTTTTCTTCTTGTTATACTTCCTTCTTTTCCAATCTTGATAGAGCATGAACTCTAGATCTACTTCGGATGGCTCCGAATTGCCTTTAGGATATGTTAAATTAGGAAGTGGTTTCTCTTTTGCTTCATTTTCCATGTCCGTATCATCTAGGTTCCCAAGAGCTTCAAATTTGTTATTACTTGTGTTGGATGGCCCCTTGTGTGGTGGATTTGAAGATCCCTGGTGTTGGATGGCTCCTCATGGGGTGGATTTGAAGTTCCCTTGTGTCAAGGCTTCCTTCTCATGCTTTTAACCATCCAGAATTGAGAGTCTTTAGTCTTTACTTGATAGGTGCTTTTGGGGGTTTGATCCTCTTATATTTTTAGGCAATTTTTGGTAAAATATCCATAAGTACAAAAAACTATACACTTAAAAGGATATCTACTCATAATCGATATGATGGTTTGTTGATTACTCCATCCATTAATATTATCGACAGTTTGTTGATTACTACATCCATCAATATTGATTTGCAACACCTTAGGAGACCCTTTTCCATATCCACATCCACACAAATGCGTGCAAAGAGAATGGGTTTCCATTTAGTTATACTCGTCCAAGAAATCAACCCAACTTATTCCCAATAGCTCTATGAGAGCTAACCATTCCCATCACTAATGAATGTGTTAACCTAACCATTCCCACCACTAATCCAAAACGTCACTAATCCAAAACGTTTTGGTTACCACTTTATATTCTTTATATCGATGAAAAGGAAGCGCGGTTAAAGCAATGTCATTAAAAAAAAAGTACAGTTCGATAATCTTAAAACGTATCACATCAACTGACTGCCACCTGTCTAGACACTGCAACTAGAAGATTGTAGCCTCCGGATCCCTCTAGAACGCTCTGAAATAATCTCGAATATTCTTGATTGCCTTTCTGTGATGAGGGTCGTTTACCTTCAGTGCTTTGGCTTGTATTCCTAACCCGCAGGTATTTAATTCTTCCATTCAATCGTCAAGATCCTAGAAATTAAGTGGGTTTCTTTCATTTGGCGATTTTCGGACAGTGAAGCAAAAGAATCTGCGTTGCAAGCGGACCGATTTTTGGAATATATTCTTAGAGGTATGCAGTGGCTTTTGGTCTGGATTTAGAGGTTTTCCTCACAGAATTTGAATTACTTGATAATATTTGTGTTGATCTGTCAAAATGAAAAAAAGATTTGTTCTTTAGATATTTGGATTTTAGAAGTTCTTCGCTAACGTTGATGTCTGCATTTTGAATCAACTTCTTTTACTAGATTTAGTATGCATGAGCCTTCTGTTAAATTTCGTGGAAGCCGAATATCGTAGATTTAGTATACATGAGCCTTTTGTTAAATTTCGTGGAAGCCGAATATCGTAGAAATGTAGGGTAGTGTGTAACTGTCGTCTTTATTTTTTAAACTTTCAACTGAAAGTTGCAGTGCGTTTAAGATTTGCTTTCAGAATTTGAATTACTTCATGACATCTGTGTTGATAGGTTAAAAGCATTTTTTTTTATTCATTAGAGGTTTGGATTTTAGAATTTCTTCTGAAACGTTTCAACTGTCTGCATTACGAATGAAACTTTTATACTTGGTTTTGCAAGTTCAAGCCGTTTGATATATTATTTCGGGGAGGCTGTAAAATTAGGCCGAAAATTGTAGAAATGCAGGGTAATTTATGAGTGCCTGCATTATTGTTGAAGTTCTCAAGTGAAAACTGCAGTTGGCGTTTAAGGGTGGATTCTGATCGGTTTCTAGCTTTGAATTTATACTAGATTTTAACTGATGTGATTTAATTCGTGGAATTCGGTAGGGATTTTGAAACGATTAAGTCGGCTTTTATCTTCTTCTTTTTTTACATTCTCGGTAATGGCCTAGCGCACATTTCAGAAGTTTGATGATCATTGAGTATTATGTGTTTCTTTCCGATGAGTGTCTGATGGCGTCTTGTTCTCGAATCTTATTCGATGCTTTTGCCTTTTTTTCCTGTCTTTTATATGCGGCTGTTTGCCGAGCTTTTGCCACAATGCCAGTGATTATATTTCCTGT
Source organism: Larix kaempferi (assembly GCA_027924585.1). Lineage (NCBI taxonomy): Eukaryota > Viridiplantae > Streptophyta > Pinopsida > Pinales > Pinaceae > Larix > Larix kaempferi. Next base: position 12,656,591 of record BSBM01000017.1, on the reverse strand, counting down.
TTGTGATGCTGATCAATTTCTGGTGATGTACTAGGTGCAATTAAGAGGAAGAGTTTCCATAGTTCTGCACAAAACATATCTTACTAAGCAATAAAAAATGAACCCCGATAAATTTACACACAAGACAAATGAAGCTCTAGCCGCGGGTCTAGAGATCGCTACAGAATCTGGTCACGCTCAATACACTCCTGTGCATTTGGCTATAGCTCTTACCGAGGACAAAGCGGGCATTCTACGCCAAGCGATTTCATCTGCTGCTGGTGGAGAGGAAAATGTGGAAGCAGTACAGAGAGTCCTCCGCCAGGCCCTGAAAAAAATTCCCTCCCAAGACCCTGCCCCTGATAGCATTCCTCCCAACACTTCTTTGATAAAAGCCATCAGGCGTGCTCAGTCTTCGCAAAAAAGCAAGGGGGACAGCCACTTGGCAGTAGATCATCTAATTCTTGGAGTGCTAGAAGACTCTCAGGTTTCAGATTGCTTCAGAGATGCAGGTGTGAGTGTAGCGAGAGTGAAATCTGAAGTGGAGAAGCTCAGAGGACAGGGAAAAAAGGTAGATACTGCGTCTGGTGATACTAATTTCCAGGCCTTGAAAACATATGGCCGTGATTTGGTTGAAGATGCAGGGAAACTTGATCCCGTCATTGGTAGAGATGAAGAAATTCGGAGAGTTGTTAGAATTTTGTCTCGGAGGACCAAGAACAATCCTGTGCTTATTGGAGAGCCGGGTGTTGGAAAGACTGCCGTGGTGGAAGGTCTGGCACAAAGAATTGTCAGAGGGGATGTACCAAGGTAAGCCCTTCTGCATATATTCATATATTTCCAATGTTTGCAAATTTTAGTTTGTAGGTTTGCTTTGCGAAATTAGTTAAGGGTGGGTGTGTGCGTGCGTACAGTGTTTTGGTGGACTCAGAGGGTTGAAGGATTGTTTCAATTTTCAAGATTGGCAGAGAAGCTAATTTGTTTTTCGTTTTGGTTTGCAAATGATCTTATACAGCAATTTGTCAGATGTGAGGTTGATAGCCTTGGATATGGGAGCCCTCGTGGCTGGTGCCAAATATAGGGGTGAATTTGAAGAGAGACTGAAATCTGTATTGAAAGAGGTGGAAGATGCAAGTGGAAAAGTTATTCTCTTTATTGACGAAATTCATTTGGTTCTGGGTGCTGGTAAGAGAACTCTGCTTCGGTTGCGTATGGTTAAACTTTTTGCTCAAGCAATAATTATATATGTTATTAGCCTAAATTAAAGATCCTTTTAAATCATTGGTTTTAGGGTTTGGTTGTTGATCATGTAGGATTGAATTTTGTTTTCAGGGCGTACTGAGGGGTCAATGGATGCTGCCAATTTATTCAAACCGATGCTTGCTCGGGGCCAACTTAGGTGCATTGGAGCAACTACTCTGGAAGAATACCGGAAGTATGTGGAGAAAGATGCTGCATTTGAGCGACGATTCCAGCAGGTGAGTGCTTAATTCGGTTATTAGAAACATTTAGCTGTTTATACACTTTTAGTGCTCTCTCTTAATAAATTTGTTGCTATTGATATTTGGGAGCAGGTGTACGTGGCTGAACCTAGTGTGGCAGACACTATTAGTATCCTTCGTGGTTTAAAGGAAAAGTACGAAGGTCATCACGGTGTGAGAATATTGGACAGATCGCTTGTGGTTGCTGCCCAATTATCAAGTAGATACATTACAGGTAAGTTGTTCATTTGGGTAAAATAGGTGGAATGAACCATAGTACGTACGAATGATACCAAAAATGATGTTTATTACTTTATCATCATTGATGGTACAATCTGTGTATAGCTCAATTTTAACTGCTTCTTTGGGGCTCTGTGAAAGTTATTTGTATTCTGTTTGTTTGAACAGGGCGGCATCTTCCAGACAAAGCAATTGATCTGGTAGATGAGGCATGTGCAAATGTAAGAGTGCAACTAGATAGTCAACCTGAAGAAATTGATACCCTTGAAAGGAAAAGGATTCAACTAGAAGTTGAGTTGCATGCCCTTGAAAAGGAGAAAGATAAAGCCAGTAAAGCTCGTTTGGTCGAGGTTAGTGCTTGGAGATAACTTTGGTGCAATTTTTATGCTGTCTTGCTGATCAGTCTTTAGGCATTTTATTATGACGAGGATGCGCTGATGTAAAGATGTGTATTGAAAATTCTTATGTAGGGGTGTTCACTGTTGTTTTAACAGTGAAAATTGTTGGTGGGTGAGAACCCTTAGTCTGATAGTCTGAGTAGTTTGTACGAATACTCAATTGTTTTTCTCTTTTCATTCTGTCAGGTTCACAAGGAGCTTGATGATTTGAGAGATAAGTTGCAACCGTTGAGAATGAAATACGAAAAGGAAAAACAGAGGGTGGATGAAATCCGGCGGCTGAAGCAGAAACGTGAGGAATTGTTGTTTACTCTGCAAGAAGCAGAGCGCAGGATGGATTTGGCACGAGTTGCTGATCTTCGATATGGGGCCCTCCAAGAAATAGAGGTTGCAATTGCTAAACATGAAGCTGGGATGGGAGAAAATCTAATGTTAACAGAAACTGTGGGACCTGAGCAGATTGCAGAGGTACGTTAAAAGTCTGAATTTTAAGTATCTACACATACCTTCAGTTGAATATGATTGACAGAATTTATCTTTACCAGGTATGATAGCTATAGTGGGTGATGTTTTGGATATATAAATATGTGATACATGCAGGTTGTGAGTCGCTGGACTGGTATCCCTGTTACAAGACTTGGTCAGAATGAGAAGGAGCGACTGATAGGTCTGGGGGACAGGTTGCATGAAAGAGTAGTTGGACAAGATGAGGCAGTTCAGGCAGTTGCCGACGCGGTGTTAAGATCCCGGGCTGGACTTGGAAGGCCTCAACAACCGACTGGATCTTTCCTATTCCTGGGGCCCACTGGGGTTGGGAAAACAGAACTTGCAAAGGCTCTTGCAGCTCAGTTGTTTGATGACGAAAATCAGCTGGTCCGGATTGATATGTCTGAATATATGGAGCAACATTCAGTTTCAAGGCTCATAGGTGCACCCCCTGGGTATGTGAACAGCTAAATGTTTTCAGTTGAGATTGGTTGACAGCAAGACACGATTTTTGAATTTTTTTATTAAATTTAATTTGTGGCTAAATTTGAAATGCCAGTTATGTTGGTTATGAAGAAGGGGGACAACTGACAGAAGCAGTAAGGAGACGGCCCTATAGTGTTGTTCTTTTTGATGAAGTTGAGAAGGCGCACAATTCGGTCTTCAACACTTTGCTTCAAATGCTTGATGATGGTAGACTTACAGATGGACAAGGTCGCACAGTTAGCTTCTCAAACACTGTCATTATCATGACATCCAACCTTGGAGCAGAGCACTTGCTTAGTGCATTGTCTGGGCACACAACGATTAAAGCTGCAAGAGAAAACGTTATGCAAGAAGTATGTCCATTCATTTTCTGGACTCTGTGTGCATCTTTTTCATATAAGTATCATGAAGTTGGCTTGTGGTGCACTGACACGCCTTTGTTTGAATGTTGTTGCAGGTTAGAAGACATTTCAGGCCAGAGCTGTTAAATAGACTTGATGAGATAGTTGTATTTGATCCTCTCTCTCATGATCAGCTTAAAAAAGTTGCTAGACTACAGATGAAAGATGTAGCAGTTCGTCTTGCAGAGAGAGGTGTTGCATTAGCAGTTACAGATGCAGCTTTGGATCTTGTTCTTCAGGAAGCCTATGATCCTGTAAGTAAAACAATCACTTTGTTTGCTTTCTTTCTTATTAAAAATCTGTGTTGCCAGGGTATGTGTCCCAGACCCTAGTAAACGTGTCCCTGCATCTCCTTGTCCCGGAGATGCTTCTCCCTATCCCAGGGGACATCTCCCTGGAAGCATGTCTCCACATCCCACGGAAAGCATCCGACGTCTTGGTTGTGGGAAGGTGCCCTGAATAAATTTGATGTACCTCCCCTTGAAACAATCTAAAATAATGATTTATATGTTCTAATCCGATGCCTAGTATTATCCTTTACAAGGTGTGATCTGTGTCCTTCATGCACAATGATCTGTTCTAAAATCTGATTGGCATCTTCCATGCCCTGTTATATATTGTGTGAATCTGCCTGGGAGGTTATTCCAAGATTCTGATTTTTTGCAGATTTGTTGGTGGTGGCCAACGGTGGATATTTAAGTGCAGAACTTTTCGGTTCTTGCTTCAGTTTCTCAGATTTTCAGCTTTCTCGATTTTCACATTCAGTTTCAGATTTTCACTTTTGATGCCCTTAATTTCAATTTTCACATGATATTTTTCAGATGTTCACTTTTGATGCTCTTTTGATATATATTTCAGGTCTTTTTTATTTTTTCATGTATTAGAATTATATATGCCATCACACCTCTCCCATGACCCACTCGCCGGAAAAGTGGCTGCATGTATAATTTATATGTTCTAATCCGATGCCTAGTATCTTCATTTTTAAGGTCCGAGTTGTTCTCTTCATGCTGAATGATCTGATTTTCATTTTCAATGTCCTGTCATCTATTGCATGAATCTGTCTAGAGAGTAATTTGGAGAGTCAGTTTTTGGCAGGGAGTTGTTAGTGGTGGACAACAGTGGATCTTTAAGAGCTGTAAACTGAATAGTTACAACGTCGGTTTCTCAGATTTTCAGCTTTCTCAATTTTCTCTCTAGTCTCAGATTTTCCCATTTTCACATAATTAGTGAATGAATCCTATGGATATAGACTTCTGTTCTGTTTCTGAATTTTTTTTTTTTTCGTATATGTGAATTACCTCGATGTTCACTTACACCTGAATTCAAAAATTGGGGCCCCTATCTCTTCGTACTCTGGCAACTTAGTTCAAAATATGTACTTAAGGGATGGTTTTAGTGTGTTTGCTGATTACTGCATTAGTTGCTTGTGAACCCTGTAAAGCTGGGAGGATTAGATTTTAGCCTTTTTGCTTCAAAATTAGTAAGTCTAATGCAAGAGCTAGTTAAGGACTCTATGTAAAACCTCTAAATGGATTACGTGGTACTTGCAGGTTTATGGAGCTCGTCCCCTACGGCGATGGCTAGAAAGAAAAGTTGTTACTCAGCTGTCTCGGATGCTTATCAGTGGGGAGATTGATGAGAACAGTACAGTGTATATTGATGCAATGCCTGGGCAGCAGACATTATCTTATCGCGTGGACAGGAATGGGGGAGTCGTTAACCAAAACACTGGTGCAAAATCAGATATCTTGATAGAAATTCCTAGTTCTGTCTATCCTAATCCGGATCCATCCCAGGCAGTAAAGAAAATGAGAATAGAAGAAATAGACGATGACGAGCCAATGGAAGATTAGATGATGAATGATGGAATTTTGTAGGAACTTGCAATTATCTTATTTGGGATGATGCGAGTATGGATATGATTTGAGTGCCTTTACTGTTTTTTTGAGTGGGATTAAGCTATGGCAATGATTAGAACTTTTGACTGTAAACTCCTTTCTATATATTAATGAACAATGGGTTTTCCTTTTCTACAAGTTGAGGCAACTGGCTCTCTTTTGCTGTTAAGAACATTACTATAATGTGTGTCTAAACCATTTGAAAGGCTGTTGCATATGATGACTATGAATACAATTTGAGTGTCTTTACGGTTTTTTTGAGTGGGATTAAGTTATGGCAATGATTAGAACTTTTGACTGTAAACTTATTTCTATATATTAATGAACAATGGGTTTTCCTTTTCTACAAGTTGAGGCAACTGGCTCTCTTTTGCTGCTAAGACCATTATTGTAGCGTGTGTCTAAACCATTTGAAAGGCTGTTGCATATGATGACTTTTACAAAAAAATAGACCCTGTAGAGTACTTCCATCATCTGCCACTGCTTTTTCTGTGACTTTAGTGTTATATCCAGCTTGCCAAATTTTTTATTAGGGATTTTAAGTTCGAGAGTTATAATAGTTAACTTTTGAAAGGCGCAGATGAGCTTCCGCCTCCCTTACAAATGGAGGAGAACTCTAATCAACGGTGGTGACTAATGGTGGCAAAATCTCAGAAGGCACGGCTTTAAGCACAGTAGGAAAATTCGGCCGTAATTGGTCATATCGGCTTCTGCTAGACGGAAAATTTGGTAGGACTATATAATTTGACGAATTTCTTACAGTATGGATATGATAAGGTAGAATAGAGGAATAGATGGATCTGGTTATTTTCCAAATTATTTTCATCTTTGACCTAACAACAGGTATTTTGCTATTTTTCTCAGAAGATATATTCGCTCCTAATGGTAAAAACAGGAACCAGACAGGTTATATTGAGGTCAAAGCCACCTATGGCAATTTTGATATGAAGTGGTAACAAGAGTCTAAATAATACATTATTTATTAAAATAAATATAGATATAAATAATTATTGGAATGCCTACGAGGGTTGCTAGTCCATGATGATACATAATTTGATCAAAATAATAGATATAGTCCATGATGATACATAATTTGATCAAAATATTTTCTATTTATTTTAGTGGGATTCCTACGAGGGTTGCTAATCAATCAGAATAATCAATGATGGTCAATCCATGGTCTGTCTGTCTGTCAGTTCATGGACTATCATCATTGATTATGTTAAAAGGATCTTCTTTGGTAACGAGAGCTCGAGAATGATAGTCTGTCAAAGGAACTTCCTTGGCCATGAGAGATCGAGATTAGTCTTTCATAGTTACAACTTACTTGATGAAGGAACGAGAATGAATGAATTTGTTTGACAGTGTGACAAGCTTAACTTTGATTATGTTTGAAGGGAGCCGAGACTTTTTAGCTTGCCCGACCTTTATTAACTTGTCTTTTTAAGCATCTTATGCAACTGCATTTAGAGGTGACCAATTATGTCATATATATTGAGGTCTTATCTGGGAGAATAAGGTGTGTGAGAAGGTGTTTTATCTGGGATGTTAAGGTCTGTGTTGAAAAGCTCAATTTTTTGCGAAAATATCGCATTTATATTACTAAGAAGCACAAAAATGCTTGCTTTAGGTGCCAAAGATCAAATACAGTTAATTCATATACTTTTTCCTGAAATGAATTCCCCAAATCTTTTCAAAATTGCTATTCAAAACTGATTAGTAAAGATCAACCTTGATTGATTTCCTTCTGTTTATATGCATCATAGCTTCCTACCAGATGCCTCTAAAAGTCTTGTAAAAGTCTAATAACATCGCAGAAAGTCTACATGATTGAAATAAACAAAAAAGAGAGCCTCTAAAAGTCTTACATTGCAGAAAGTCTACATGATTGAAATAAACAAAAAAGAGAGGATGTTCATGGTAATTGTTTGGACTCAATCCCCAGGATTCTAGTGCAAAACCTCCAGGGATTTTGCTAGTTGCTTCAGTTTTCTATAAATATGTATTTTTGAAAAGGTAGAGAACACTACTGCAATATTCTACATCTATAAATATGTAGTTTTCTATAAATATGTATTCTTGAAAAAGTAGAGAACGCTCCTGCAATATTCTACATCTCTATAAATATGTATTCTTGAAAAAGTAGAGAACACTCTTGCAATATCCTTCAGATGTATAGCTACTGCCAAATAAATATGTATTCTGGAATAAGTAGAACTCTCTTGCAATATTCTTCAGATGTGTAGCTACTACCAGTCATTTTTTAGTACCTGTTGGGACCCTTACATCCACTTCATAACCGGAGTCCAGTCCAAACACCTATAAAAACTTTATAACCCAAGCCGAGTTACCAAACACTTAAAAGTCATGGAGCGGAGACCTTTTTCATAGGCTAGTTTCAACATAAGCTGATGAACTCTCTAAAAAGGGATTAGAGCTTTCTGCCGGTTCCTTGTTGTTCAAGGAGTACAGGAACAATTCACTCCACTCTTATGGATATGCAGTTAGTTTGGTTATTTATGAGTACAGGAACAATTCAGTCCACTCCACTCTTATGCATATGCAGTTAGTTTTGTTATGGATATGCAGTTAGTTTTGTTATTTATGAGTACAGGAACAATTCACTCCATAAGATCACTCCACTCTTATGGATATGTAGTTAGTTTGGTTATTTATGGCACTGTTAAGGAGGTCTTTACATATTTTTTAAAACAATGTTTTGATGACAACAGTTGTTGTATTTTCTGAGTATGCTGTAACTACATTTTTGATAGCTACCAGATATCTTGTTATAGTTCTATTTTGATGAAGGTTGTTTACATTTTTGATAGCTACCCGATATTTTGTTATAGTTCTATTTTGATGAAGGTTGTCAATGGTATGTAAATAGGAAGCTTATTTTTGATAGCTACAGATATCTTGTTATAGTTCTATTTTGATGAAGGTTGTCAATGGTATGTAAATAGGAAGCTTATTGAGAACTATTTTTATAGTTTCATTTTGGGAAGGAAGAATTTATGTAAATGTATTGGTTTTTTTTATTATTTGATTATTTTGAATAACAAGAAACAGAGTGTTTTTTCCATCAGAAAAAAAACTAGTTTCAACGTAATTCTTAAAGGCATTATATGTAAATATGAAGATTATTGATGATGAACTATTTTTTATAGTTTCAGTTTAGGAAAGGGGAATTTATGTAAATGTATTGGGCTTTTTTTATTCTTTTGAATAACAAGAAGCAGTTTTTTCTCCGTGTAAAAAAAAGTAGTTTCAACATAATTCTTAAAAGGCAATTCTACCATTATTTTCGTTCATGTATCGTCTTTCATAGGCTAGTTTCAACGTAATTCTTAAAGCAACATATTCTATCATTATATTTATTGATGTATCGATATAAGGAATGAGAATCTATAAAGTACAGAACACCATCCACACTACAACGTTGAGTTTGGAAAACCCTAACAAATATTTTGTCAATGAGGAGTTCGACAACATTGAGTTTGGCCTTAGCAAGCACCATAAAAAAAACTAAAAACTATAATGATGACTAAGGACTATAATGTTAGTGTGCACAAATAAGTAATTAATAAATTATATAAAAATAATAATAAATAAGTAATTAATAAATTATATAAAAAAAATAAGTGTAACTTAGATACTAAAAGTAATAGAGTAGATAGGATTAGTGGATTAACATAGATATGTGAATGAAGAAAATGGGTATGTCAATGAAGGAAATGGGTATGTCAAGGTAAGGAATAGTTAAAGAAATAGTACCAAACATAGGACAATGATGTAAGGATTATAAGATAAATGGAAATGCAGTAGAAGATAAGTTGTAGTTGAATTTGAAAGGTTGTTAATGATAATATGGAAATTTCTCCATAATGTTTAAACTGCAGTCTCAATGGGTGTATCATTTAAACCAACGACCTTTAAATAAAAAGCATGATAGCTTCATAATTTATCACTAATTATAAATCTTGATTTAGAGAAATGATGTAAGTCAAAGTGGAATTAACTAAAGATGAGATCCGATTAAAGAGTCATGCCAATGATTTAGAATCAAATTAAAAGTTATATATATAGGACAAGGTATTCTTATGAATCACATTATAGAATGTACAAATTAATTTAATTTAACAAGGATGTTGATAATTCTATGGATTAAGTATGGTAATGAACTTTGCGTAGTCAAACCAACAACCTATGCAAATGTTAAACGCAATATAAGAACACCTCCAATAAGATTAAATGAGTAAATTTTGTAGGCAGCCCAGTAGGGCAGGTATAGCCTAGGTTTTGCTACCTGGGAGGACGCACAGATCATGCATCGTGATTATCCCACATTGTGTTGACCATAACTTCGAGACGAAGTTTCCTGAAGGGTGGGTGTAAGTGTAGGACCCCGGTCGGGGTCCTAGTTAATCTAAGTTTATAAATAAAGATCCTTCTTTCATTTGTTTCCATATTGTTTTGAGTCTCTCTGTTGCTTTCGTTTTCTAGTTTATGTTTAAATTTTCATGCCTGTAAAATACAAGTCATTCACATTTACAAGTTGAAATAAATAAATATATTAATTATTTGTTTCTAACATTTACTATTTTTGTGCAGGTGTAACAACATACATAATAGTTTACAATTTACGATTTATTCCCGTTTCAATAACTTGAAATAATAATTTAACAAAGTTAGAATGGTTTATATACCTGTAGGATAAGTGTCTTAGTAAGCTAGTTGACCCCTTGAAGCTCATTCTTAGCTCCTTTTTGCCTTGATGTATGCCCTGCAACCATTAGTTTTCCCAAAACCTTGAAACTCAACCGACCAGACAAGTATGCCACCCTACCAACTGGCGAGGTCTCGCCGACCACCCAGCTCCAAAGGTACCTCTTTGGATCTCCGAGCCCAAATCGAGTACAAGCCAACCAGTTATATCCCTTTGCAATTTCTCCAACAAGAACCTCCTCCTTTTATGCTCCATTTCCTATGTAAAATATCCAAGGTGAATAAGACCCCTTCTGTCTGTTCTCCTCTCGAACTTATCCCCCATCCTCCTTTGCCGACTCTTTCCCTCTGCCATTAATACCCTATCTCCAACATAAATGTTTTAACCCCAAAGTCAATCCTCGAGCCCATCCCCATGACTCATTAATAATTAAAATATTATAAAAATGTGTTGGTAGGGGTCACCTGCCAACCATAACTCCTCAATAAACAAATCTTAACCTATTTAATTTCTTTTATCATTGTTGACTTTACTATTGAATAATTCACAATTTTAATTAATATTTTTATTAATTAACTCAAATACAATTTAACACTTGTTTATTAATGGCATATGGTATTATTTATAATTCACACCATGGTTTTAAACAACTACGTCATATTTATAATTAATAAGTAATATATAAATTAAACTTATCCCTATATTTTAATTAATTAATTAATATCGTTTGATGCGTAATTAATATTACCCTTCCAAATTAATATTATCCTTACTAACATTACAATCACCTTTTAACATTTTAACTCTTAGTCTCTACTAATCAAACTCATTAACATGCAATTAAGCATTACTAATCAAATGCATTATTTACTACATAAGTTAATTGTAACTCCTTTATTAATCAACATTATTAACATTAATCTACGGTAATTTAACATTAATCAATATTATTAATATTAATCGATAAGAATTAACGTTAATCCACATTACTAACATTAATCGACAATACTCCTATGGGGAAGATATAGGCAGGCAGGTTCATGGTATAGTTAGCAACAAGCAAATAAAAATTCAGGGGGGGAGGGATATTCTTCGTTGGGGTTACTGTCCTAAAGTTATGTTCTCAATGAAAGAAGCTTATAACCTTCTAAACAGATCAGGAAGTATTGTGGGAGATCATACGTGGAAAGACTTATGGGAGGCCAAATTGTGGCCGAAGATCACCCTCTTCCTTTGGTTGATGCTAAGAGGTGGGATCTTAACCTGGGATAACATTGTGAAGCATGGATTTGAGGGTCCATCCATCTGTGTCCTCTGTGGCTAACACAATGAAACTATAGCGCACCTTTTAGATGAGTGTCTTTTTACTGCTGCTCTGTGGGATGAAGGTGCTAGGATTTTCCGAAGATCTGAGTGGGTTAGGGCTATACCACAGCAAACGGTGAGACATTGGAGAGGGGATCCTTTCCAAGGGAGAATCCTGAACTGTATATGGCAACTCTTTCCTAGTTTTCTCCTTTGGGAGGTGTGGAAGGAACGAAATAAACGCCTGTTCCAGGGAAAACAAAGCTCGTGGATGATCGTCTGGGGGCATATCTAGCATGGGATTACGGAAACATTGAAATTATCCTTGTGGAATGAACAAGATTTGAGCATACCGGACAATGAATCACAAATTCTCCATACCTGGGGTATCATGGTGCTTCCATAGTTCATCCGGCGTAACACTATCGACAATAGGAAATAGAACAGTCCGACTGTGTGGTCGTCGCCTCAACAGGGGTGGCTTAAGCTGAACTTTGATGGAGTTTCCAAAGGAAACCCCGGCATGGCAGGGTATGGTGGAGCTGTGCGAAATGATCAGGGTAAGGTATTGTTCAGCTACTATGGTCATCTTGGGCGTGAAACTAATAATGTTGCGCAGTGTGAAGCATTGTGACAAGGATTGAGCATCGTGGCTCGTTGTGGCATTAGCAGTATTATAGTGGAAGGTGACTCTAACATGCTGATACAGATTGCTACCAAACTTATTAACGGTACCCGGAATGCCAAACTGGCAACTTCGTGGTGTTTGGCATGGCGTCTTACCTGTCTGGGCAACCTCATCACCTCGTTTAACTCAATTGTTTTCCAACACGTCAGGAGGAGTGCCAACTGTTTGGCTGACGCGCTTGCAAACCAGGGTGCCAATAAATGTAATGAGCGATGGGATGGGGATGCTTTGGAATTACCTGTGGATACGTGTCGTCTTAATTGTATTAAGATCGCTTAGTGTGACCGTGATGAAATGTTGTCGAATGCTGACAACAGAACTTGTCCTTCTATCGATATTAACGGAACTGATGGTATCTGTCTTTGATTGTCCGGACAGATGGTGTTATGGTAAGATGCCTATAAGGACAGTTGTATGGTGTTCCGAGGTTTTCATATCGGTTGGGGAATATAAGTTAAGGGATTTGAAGTGTGAGATAGACATGAGGGATTGGTTTTGCACGATCCGTCTGGATTATCAAGATCAGCGGAGAATGGTGGTGACGAAGGATCGGGACAGGCTTAATCATTATAGAGGTTGGGACATGATGAGGGAGGTTATGAAGGTAAGGGGCGGCTCTCCTTTAAATTTGGAGTTGAGGAATGGTTACAGTCACAGAGATTATTGCCTGGATCACGTCTTTGTCGGGTTGAGCTATTATAATTCCTCTTTAGGGGTGCTGAGTGAGTGCAAGGGGGTGAGAACCATGCTGCCGAGAGGTAGGCATCTAAGGAGAGGTTGTCGTGTTCATGGTGAGCATAGTAATGTGGGAGGGGGTGCTCCGATGCAGGTTGGCCCTAGCCGTGGACAGTGGAACGTTGCTGCGATGACGGTATTCTTTCGACGTTTCTTCCCACCGGGTGTGCAGCAGGAGGTAGAGGAAATTGAAACGGACTTATGGCGCCTTGTGGGGGAGGCGGAACTACCTGAGGAGGCAGTTGCTATGGCCAATTGGATTCATGACCCGGGAAACACGATGGGGCGGATGGCCCTGTATAATCGGGCTGTCGTCACCCTGCGGGTGACTAAGACTCTGACAGCACAGTGCCTGGAAACAAGGAGGGATGCTTTGTCTGGTTCTCCGAGCCTTAAAAAATTGGAAGACCTGTGTAAGGATACTGCTGAGAATTGTAAATGGATTCACATGAAATTAAATGCTCTGGATGGAGACGTGAGTATTTCCTTTCTGGCTCGGTCTAAGAAAGTGGAAAACCCATGTGAGATTATTTTAGAAGATCAGGACGCTGTGGAGGCACCCTTGGTGGTTATCATTGAAGATGAGGTTGGTCCTTTCGGCTAATGCTTTGTCTGGTTCTTTCGGTTCGGCGACTACCGGCTTTATGATTATCGGCATGGTGAAGGTTGGATTACCGTCCGTTTTTGTTTTATTGTGGGCTTTGTTATGGTTCTTTGGTTCTGGGTCTGCTGTCTAGATACTGCTATTTTGTAAGGTTTACTCTATGTACTTTTGGGGTTCAACCTCATTTTGGCTAGGGGGTTTGGTTCATATGGTTTCTGTTGTTTTAGCTCTCGGGTTCGGCCTGCGTCTTTTTTTGTTCGCGATATGGCCTTTGTGACTCTACTATGGACTGTGCAGCTTTGGCTTTGGGCCTGGGGTTTTGGGTTTGTCTGATACTTTGTGGTGGCTCTGTTAGCACCGGGATGGATGTAATGGGTCTGTTTGATACTCTGTGGTGGCTTTGTCAACACCAGGATGGATGTAATGTTGAAAGTTGTAATTCTGTCACTTTATTAATAGAATGAAAGGTCATTTTTTGCTTTAAAAAAACATTAATCGATAATAATTAACATTAATCGACAATAATTAACGTTAATCCACATTACTAACATTAATCAATAATAATTAACATTAATCAGCATTATTAACATTAATCAACCATGATTAACATTAATCAATATTACTAACATTAATCAACAATATTTAACATTAATCAACATTATTAACATTAATCAACCATGACTAACATTAATCAATATTATTAACCTTAATCGACAATATTTAACATTAATCAACCATGACTAACATTAATCAATATTATTAACATTAATCGACAATAATTAACAATATTACTTAATCGTCTTTCATTACCACCTAATTCACTCTATTATCCTATTTAGTTATTTAAACCAAAATTTACTAACTCGACGTATTAATTTAATCTCCTAGTTAAATAAATAGTAATAATGTAATTAATGCCTAAACATTTTAGTTCAGTTTTATTTCACCCAATTTATAAATATATAGGCGAGTTATGTAAGCGTAGCTACTGCTTACATACCTCGCGTAAGTACACTAACAATAATAAATGACACACGTCAATCATAAGCACGCAACTTATTGTTTATTGAAACAAGCTTAAATATAGTTTGCAAGGTACAATCCTTTACCTAACTGCAATCTTATTAAGTTATGTCATTTCATACATTACTGAGTCACGACACTTAATCAATCAAAGGTTTTCCAACAAACACAGTTAGATCATGTTTTCTTCCCGACTTCAAGCTACACCTATCTACCTAATCACAACTAAATTCTACATCCTATCCTTTCCTCTGTTGGACTACCCTGAAGTGTCAAGCCATGACCGGCTCCAGCTAGAACCCGTAGGCGGAAGTGTCGACTACATCGACCAAGCTTTCCCAACAGGAAACCACCAGTCATCATCACACACCTTGGGGAGCGCGCCGTAGCACAACCCTCCCATGACTCTGGGTTTCGGGGATAAACGGTGGGTAAAGCCTCCACCCCCTAATGGAACAAGGAGCTATGTCTACCCGACATAATAACTGTGTTGCACTTGTACTCAGTTTGTCATCGTATAACCAATCTAGGCGGTTGAGTTTCCTAAAACCCCACCCCACCCATACATCATAATAAACAACATAATAATCGTGCGAAAGTAAATAATGCATTACATGCATACCGTTTATCTTTCGAAGTCCATGTCCCCAAGGATCTCCCACCTCGTAGGATCCAGCTATCACTTAGCCATTTTAACCTGTAAGTCATTCATCGCCATACAATCTAAAATATCGTGCACAAATCCTCAACATGTACACATACATTTCATCATAACATAACAACAATAATCAATTCATTATTTTCACCATGCACTTGGTATAACATTCTTTCGTTCAACAAATAACTCTAATGGTATCCACGTGCCCATCATTCATTAACTTGCATATCTGAGACATAACTAACACATGATACATATCTAACATGACTACGTATCATAATACTAACATCACACACACACACACACACACATATATATCGGCAAAATAATACTACATGTCCACAGTGTCGTCAAACCGACGAAGTCTTGCAATCAAGCGAATACAGCATATAATAATAGTTCAGGTAGTAATGTCAAAACGGGGCATTACACTAGTGGTGTGCATATGTCATTTAAGACCCATTATCCACCTAATGTGCCATGCATGCATGATTTTAGGACCACCGGGGTCATTTCCCTACATTCTAGGAGCTAACTCAATGATCTAATTCAATCCAATTGAGTTACACCTGAGTTCGCGACTCTTATTGGGGGTTTGAGCTCCGTTCACCACTGATTGTGATCTAATGCGCCATTTTTTGATTAATTTGCATGATAAACTCACAATTGCACCCTCCTTGGTCAATCAACTGACAATAGCTTCAGTTAACTGAGTTTTGGTTGAGTTGAGTTGAGTTTGGGATTTTCAGAGCACTCCAGTGGTGACAATTCCTACGCTAGACTGACATGGATTTGAATTATCCTAGGATAATCAAATTCTCTCCATTGTAACATATATGCTGACTATACTGATTAATGGATCATAACACACATTTCTATTTTTATCCGAGTTCCAATGCATGATTAATTTTACTGCTCATTTCATTGCAATTTTCACTGTAATTCATCTTTTTCTGCTCATTCTTTCACTGTGAGATATTCTCAACTCTATGATCTGCTGTGTTCTATAATTTCACAAGTCAACCATGTTCAACCAAATTATTAGCATGGCATAACCATGGTTAACCACAGAGAACCGTGACTAACCAAAGTCAACCAAATTCACTGTAGCTTAACTATTCAAGAATGTAGCAATTTGACATAACCAACAACCTAGATAAATGGCGCAATGAGACATAACAATTGAGTAATGTTATGAAAGTCAATTGTAGTCAACCATGTTCAACCATAGTTAGGATGGTCATACATAGTCAACCATGATGATCGTGGTTAACCATAGTTGATATATAATCAAATTATTAATGTGACATAACCATTTAACTATATTCAACTATAGTCAACTATAGTCAACCATAGACAATCATGGCCAACCAAAGTTAATTAAACTCAATGTGGCATAAACTGAATGTCATGATGCAACATAACATGTTTAGGGATGTATCAATTTGACACGACCAACCACCAAGATGAATGTTGTAATGAGATGTAACCATTGAGAAATGTTACATTGTGACATAACCCCTCATGATCATAGTTAACCAAAGTCAATCAAATTTAACTTTCATCAACCACATTCAACCAATCTTCACTTTTTTACTCATAGTCAAACATGGTTAATCATAGTCAACTATGGCTATGCATAAACAACCATGCCCAACCAAACTTAACACGACATAACCCCTACTGAATATCACAATGTAACATAATCATTTAGAAATGTAGCAATTTGACACAAGCTAGCCAATATGAATATTGCAACATGACAACCATTCCAAACCATCACAATGTGTCATAGTTTCCTTAAATATTATTTACACATCCAATTGATGTAATCATGAAAAATATTTCATACATCACTTTATAGTTAATAATATCTAGCGTTAATATTAATGTGTTTCATTGTGATATTCATCTTCATTAACTCGTGTCAAATTGCCACATTCATAATGGTTATGTTGCATTGTGGCGATCAGTAAAGGTTATGTCACATTTACTTTGGTTGACTTTTGTTAGCCATGGTTGACTATGGTTGACTAGTTATACCACATTACATCATTTCTCAAGTGTTGTGTTGCATTATGATCTTCATCAAGGTTATGTCTCATTGAGATGTTCAACCAAAATCAATCTCGGTCAACCATAATTCACTATATTCATCCATAGTCAAACATGGTTAACCATTAGTCAAACATGGTCAACCATAAACAACCATAGCCAACCAAACCTAATGTAACACAAATCCTAGTAAATATTGCAATGCAACATAACCATTCAATAATGTAGTATTCAACACAAGTAAGCTAAGATAATTGTCACTTTGTTACATAACCATTTAAGAACGTCACAATGTAGCATAACCCTTGATAAACATCACACTCAATGTGACATAATTCCTACTAAATATTGCAATGCAACATAACCATTCAATAAGGTAGCATTTACCACAAGTAAGCAAAGACGAGTGTCACAATGTGACATGACCATTTAAGAATGTCACAATGTAGCATAACCCTTGATGAACATCACAACATGACATAGTTGTTAGTTTTTCATCATTTAATTCAATATGATCTAGGATCTTAACTGAGAGAACAACACGTACAGCATATCAAACATAAGAGACAAGAGACACAAAGCATTTCACCAGGGAAAACCAAGAAGGTGAAAAACCCGGCAACTTCCTCAGAGATAGAATAAGCACCAATACAAAGATCACCAAGATGAATCCCCAAAAGATAGATGTCTTCAACAACTACTCCTCCTCCACTTGTGCGCACTCCTCTCTCTCAACTATGTCAGTTGGATGAGTGAGTGAATGAATAAATAGAGAGGTGCTCCTCTCTATTTATACTTTACCTTTACTTTCCTTTTACTCTAACTGGGCCGACCTCCCTTAGGAGAGTCTAATAACCCATTACCACTTGTCACTGGGCCGACCCCACTAGGGGAGTCTAATAACCCATGAAAGACACAACTCCGGGGTATAATGCCCTGTCATACATGGGAGGATAGACCCCAATGACTTTACATGACCCAAGTACAATAATGACTTCTCTGACCCTCCATCGGAGGTACAACAATAAAATACAAATACAATATAAAATATAAAATATACAAGTGAATACATTTCAAAGTTACAAATACATCAACACCCCCTCTTAACTAGGAAGGTATTCTCTTGACACGGGAATCAATACATATATGCACGAGCTGGATCATTGGAGCATCATCGTCACTGCTGTTGTATTCGTCATCTTGATCACTGGTGTTATCTTTCAATTCTTCTCGTCATAGGAAGTTCTACAGAGCCAACCCTTTTTCATGCTGGATGTAGGCCTAGCCTCCATGTAGGTCTTCATCATCTTTGTCAGCGGGCCATCCGGTGGAATCTCAGGGATGATTATGTGCATCTTGCAAAACCTCGAAAGAGCATCCCAGGACTGATTACGTGCGAAGCACAACCTGTAAGATCTCCCAGAGCGCTATTATATGCAAGCAGGAAAAACCTCGGAAGAGCATCCCAAGACTGATTACGTGCTAAGCACAACCTACAAGATCTCCTAGGGCGCTATTATATGCCATGGACAAAACCTCGAAAGAGCATCCCAGGACTAATTACGTGCAAAGCACAAACTGCAAGATCTCCCAAGGAGCTATTATATGTCCCTCCAAGCAAAACCTCAAAAGAGCATCTGCCAGATCTCCCAAGGAGCTATTATATGCCATAGCCAAAACCTCGAAAGAGTATCTGCAAATCTCCCAGGGCGCTATTATATGCTATCGCACAACCTGACAAGATATCCACGGCCACGACCTTAGAGCATTACCCGAATGCTCATCAACATACACGGTGCATCACCCGGATGCACATGATAATACATATCATCATCATATAGAGCATCACCCAAATGCTCATCACACAACACTTACATCCACAGCCATGGGAGGATCTTCCTGCCACCATGCTTGGAAAGGCTCCTGCATCTGTGTCCCATCACTTCCTCTTGGAAGTATATTCGATCCGAAGAACACCGAGCCTTTCTCTGAAGTACTCGAACTTCACCCTAGCTAGTGGCTTGGTCAACACATTTGCTATTTGCTCGTCCGTCACAACATACAGGAGCTTCACTGCTCCTCTCTGCACCATATCCCTGATATAGTGATACTTGATCTTGATGTGCTTCGACTTGTCATGGAACACCGGGTTCTCAAACAACTTCACACAACTCTGGTTGTCACGGAGGATACAAGTAGCATCCAATTGGAGATCAAACAAATCAGATAGTAGCTTCCTTAGCCATACTTCCTCACAACTAGCCGAACAAGCTGCGACATACTCTGCTTCGGCTGTACTCAGTGCCACATAGGACTGCTTCCTGCTAAACCAAGAGATCAAACCTGATCCCAAACTGAAGCAAAACCCCGAAGTGCTCTTCCTATCTGCAGCACTGCTTGCCCAATCTGAATCAACATAACCCTCCAGGTTAACCTTTTGATTTGCATCATACTTCAGCCTATAATCAACCGTACCCTTCAGGTACCTCAGAATATGCTTTACAGCAATCAAGTGAACATGTCTAGGATCCGTCAGGAATTGGCTCAAAGTGTTCACAGCAAAGCAAATATTCGGTCTCGTGTTCGTCAGGTACATCAAGGACCCAATCATCTGACGATACATCGTGGCATCAACCGACTCTGATGAAGCATCACTCAATAGCTTCAAGTTCGATGCCATAGGTGTGGCCATGGCCTTGCAGTCCATCATCCCGAACCGCTTCACGATCTCTACTGCATACTTCCCTTGTCCAAGGAAGATTCCATTTGCACTCTGCCACACCTCTATACCTAGAAAGTAATACATCATACTCAAGTCCTTCATCTCGAACTCGGCAGCAAGCTTCCTCTTCGTATCAGCAATCAACCCAATCTCACCTGTCACAAGCAGGTCATCTACATACAATAGGAGTATCACTGGATTGCCTTCCTCAACCTTGTAGTAAAGGTTGGAATCCACTTTACTCTTGGTAAATCCCAAACTAGTCAGGAAGCTGTCAATCCTGCCGTACCATGTCCCGGGTGCTTGTTTCAAACCGTACAAGGATTTCTTTAATTTGCACACATGTGACTCCCTGTCATGTGTCTCAAATCCAAGTGGCTGCTCCACATATACTTCCTCTTCAACTACACCATTCAAGAAGGTTGTCTTGGCATCCATCTGGTGTATCTTCCACTTCATCACTGCATCCAGAGCAAGTACTGTTCTGATGGAAGTGTATCTGGCTACAGGTGCAAAAGTTTCTTCATAATCTATCCCTTCTTACTGGGAGAAGCCACGAGCCACAAACCTTGCCCTGTATTTCTCTATGCTACCATCTGCAGCATGCTTGATCTTGTAGATACATTTGGAAGTCACAACAGACTTCCCTTCTGGTCTTGGGACCACATCCCATACATCATTCTTCATGATCGACTAGTATTCTTCGATCATGGCATCCTTCCATTACTACATCCTTGATCCCGAGAACTTCAGATTCTTCAATATATTCAATCGGTAGTTTTCTTGAACTTCGTTGCTGGAACAAATGTCGTTGTCCTTCTTTTGTAGGTGATTGTACACGATCTTTCCTACACGTCAAATTCAATTGCATGATTAGGACTTTCTCATAATTTTCAGAACAAAATATTACACATAAGGACATATGTCATACAGTCATGCAATTATCTTAGCCAATGCTTCAATACAACATTCATCCATATCCCGTATTCATACGATAACTTTCTAGATGCCTTCCATCTCTACCATAACATTGTTAAGAGTGTGCACTACTCCCAACATGTCAACAAAGAGGTTTCATTCTAGATAAGTAGCAAATGGAATGTTGTACAGTACCATAGGCCACTTATCCATTACTTGCATATTAGTAGTATCTTGTTCATTAATGCAACTTTTCTAAAATGCATAATATACATCCTAAATCTAGGAACATAAGTATGTACATGACTGAACAACATCATTTAAGTAATCATATATATAGGAAAGAACAATTCAAATACTTATCTTTGTTTGGTTGTTGGGTGGACTCCCTCTCAATCTTTGCTTCCTTGCAGGAACTACTGGATTCTCTGATAGTGTGCACCTTAACCAATGTTGAAAATGGATGAGAGGTTCTTCCATAGATTATTTGTCTTCTTGAGTCCAACTCCGTAGTAGCTTCTTCTTCATTACAATACATATTCTTCATCACTTGAAGAATCTTCATTGTCTTCTCTGGTTCTCTTCCTTAGAGGTTCGTCATCTTCTGTAGTGTAAGCATGATGTCTTTTCTTGTTGTTCTTATTCTTGTGGGAGTTGATTTTGTTCCTAGGACAATCTCTGGAATAATGTCCCTTCAAGTATAACATCGAATGTGAGAAGGATCTTTCTTGGATCCTCCAAGGTTCTCCCTCTGATTCTGGTGGTGGTGTTTACCCTTATTGTGATGAGGATGCTCCCTCTTGATGTTATTCTTCTTGGTGTGTGATGTGAGAGTCTGGTCTTCATTATCCATCTTTTCTTCTCGAGCTACAAGTCTAGCTTCTTCTTGTGGCATTCCTCCCACAGTCTACTGAAATAAATCAATTTGTTTCTTGCACAAATTTCTTGGATGAAGGAGTCCCATGACCTAGGTAGGCCATTCAAAGTGGTCATCACAATTTCTCCATTCTCCACTACTTCATCCACAACTTCAAGTTGTTCTTTGATTTGAGAGACCCTAGTAAAGTAGGATTGGATGGTCTCTCCATTCTGGATCTTTACACTCTTCAATTGGTTCCGCAATGTCATCTTCTGATTTATGTTCTTCCCTTCAAACAACTTGGTCAAGGGATCAAACATCTCCTTGGGTGTCTTTATAGAAGACACATGAGGTATGAGATGGTCTTTGATAGAATCTGCAATGATTCTCTTGTCCTTGACCAAGTTCTTCTTATGTGAGGCTTTAGCCTCATCTCCCTCTAGAACTGGAACCTCTTCACTTATGCAAGTGTCCAATTCATTCTCTTCTAGGATTAACCCAATCCTATACTTCCATGCTCGGAAGTTATCAGCCCCTTCAAGCTTATCCTCAAGCTTGGTGTGGTGAGACATCTTAATGAGAAACTTAAATGGAAATAAAAAATTTAGGTCTTACCAATTGAATTGCTGAAATTGGATATGGAGCTGGCTAGGGTTTGTCAGAGAAACCCTAAAAAATCAAACTTGGAATTTCAAACTTCTGACTGGATAGGGAGATGTAATTGATTGAGGTGAACAAGCTGGTGTGCTCAGATTTTGAAAACCCCAAAAATTGACCCTCCAAAAATGACCTACGAATTTCGGATCTGCAACTTCTGTCAAAATCTGGTTTTCTGGTCCAAAACCCGAACTAGGGTTTGATAGATCTCGGGGTTCTTCCCAACCAAAAAGTTCGATATTGGTCTCTAAACTTCGATTTTGTTGAGGAGAGCAATCCTATGCTGAGAGCAATCCAAAATTCCACTTCTGTCAAAAGCCCTAATTTCCCGCAGCAGTGACAATCCAAAAATGAAAATGCTCAGAATCCAATTCTATTTTGACATAAATATATGCCATATTGTTTCTGGTGTATCTCTGAAATTTCGGATCCTCAGGGTCTAAAACTTATTCCTGTGGTAGGATGACCTGTCATCTTTCCAACCCCACAGATCTGAGCTCCAATGCTTCTCCATGAGAGAGATATGCTAAGTGTCGCAACATGACCTGTTTATGGGATGAAACAACATAACGAACTTGTACGGAGTGCCACGTGTCACTGTTTCAACTTCGGCCTCTGAAAATCGGACCTATGAAACTAAAGTCCATGCCCTAACTGACACTTTTTACGGAATTCTATTTGGATCTTCCTATCCCGAGATATGACCTTTGTGCCTAGGTCACCTATTTAGGGCTGCATTCTCGAAGAGGCAGAAACCCTACCTTGTACGAATCATATCTCACTAAGTACAACGAATCTGAGGATGAAATTTTTACACAGGGTACATCCATGTCTGATATTCGGCCTGTAAAAAATTCAGATGCTGAACCTTCACCAAAACTAATTTATAGCTAAAGTGCCACGATGACTAGTTTTACTATACCAAGCCCTAACTTCCAATTTGTTGCAAGTGCAACAAGTGTTGTAAATGCCATACAATGCCTTCCTTCAGGCTAGCTCTGATACCATGTTAGTTTTTCATCATTTAATTCAATATGATCTAGGATCTTAACTGAGAGAACAACATGTACAACATATCAAACACAAGAGACAAGAGACACAAAGCATTTCACCGGGGAAAACCAAAAAGGTGAAAAACCCCGCAACTTCCTCAGAGATAGAATAAGCACCAATACAAAGATCACCAAAATGAATCCCCAAAAGATAGATGTCTTCAACAACTACTCCTCCTCCACTTGTGCGCACTCCTCTCTCTCAACTATGCGAGTTGGATGAGTGAGTGAATATTTCCTTCATTTTGCTGAATTAGAAGTTAGCACCTAAGGAAAGCTTCAGCGAGTCTAATCAGCCATTACTTTTTTATTTATATTCTCAAATTTAACAAATAATTCTGTAGTGAGTTTGTAACTATAGTTTGGGGCTTCCTCTGAAATTTCCAAATAATTTCTCCATTCTTTTAAAAAATGCCAAATCAACGGAGATGACAAAGGAGATGGAGATGTGTGTTAAACTCAAGGATCAAGATTCACTCAATTTAAATTTAAAACCAATCATCTTACATAAGATATATTCCTTACAATCCAAAAGTATTTAACATCTTTTAACATTGTTATTTTTCAGAATGCTGGAATATGGTGCCTGTTTTTATGAAAACAAGAGGATATTGGAACTTGTAGGTGTTTAAAATCTGAGTTGAGACACCCTACGTGGAAGCCCAAAATTATATATGATTTTTTGGCTCTTCTTGTTACAGTCCGCTAAGAAATTACTTAGCATTTATTCTTATTAAGCTTGTTACCAGCTGCAATTGCAATGTTATGCAACACTTTCCTTATTTATTTTGCCACCTTAACTTTAGTTGTTTATAAAAGAAGAGTATCATCTACCAATTGGGTATGATTAATGTATTGGATGGTTGAAAATGGTTTTAGTCCAGGGATTTTCTTGTTAATATTTTCCTTGTTAAAGGATTTTCACGACATTTGTGTTGTAATAGCAAACAAACTGGAAGAAAGAGGACACCCTTGCCTAGCTCCCCTATATTATTTGAAAATTTTTGTAGGCGTGTTTAAAATTATTTAACACATGGTAACAGTCTTAGGCTGATTTCCAACCTACCTACTTAGGAAGACATAAAACTAAAATCTCAATCAAAATTGCAATCTTATTTTTACTAGGAACTGAAACACATCAAGCTGGAAAAAGTGCCAGCAAGTGCATAGATTTGAAATTCAAATCACATCACTATTTATTAATTTTAAAAACAGGAATTACACTGAAAGCTTCAAACTCTACCCTCCACCCACTGCTTCCTACTTTTAAAATTGAATTAAAAAACATATTCCTCTGCCTTCTCTTTTATAGACTTAGAAGAAGAGTAAGTAAAATATATCTAAACACACACACAACAATGCCTCAACTAAATATATGGGGCATGCAAGCATACATCCTCCTTGAGATTTTTTCCTTAACTACTATGATGCATGCACTTCACCAAACTAAGCTAGGTTGCATGCACCTTATCTAACTTATTGTGTATGCAAATTCTATTTATTAGTCCTTAATTATTGTTAAAAAGCATGCAAACCTTTGTATTGAAAATCTCTTTATATGAACTAGTACTTCCAGTGACTCAAGTCCATTCCAATGAAGAATGTGGTCATGGGAAATGTTTTAAGCTGTTTATTTTAATCTACTCTCATGAAACTCAACTATTTAACTTTCTAAAGCTACCATATGAATTGATTGTTGTTGTCATTTTTGGAAATTAAGCAAATTTCTATTTAGAGTAAAAACAAAGAGTTGCCTATCTCCAGATTTTTGTGGCAAAGAAACATCTTTGTTTAACATGAACTTCATTTTTTTATTGTCATGGATAGGGATGTTACAAGATGTGGATGCTCCTATCCATTATAATGCCAATGCCAAATATGCATTATGATTTGCTCGTGTGATTTTTTTGTGTCAATCTACATTCAATACAATATACAAGTATTGAATTCCAAAATACTCTTCACACCAAGTTTGACACCCATCTTTCAAGCTATCTTCAATTTTTTGGCAGGGAATGTAGAGCATCATTTTCCCCTATATGCATTATGATTTGTTTGCAATTTCATGAGAACCAGTGTCAATGTGTATGGGCCCGTGTGATTTTTTTGTGTCAACTTGCATTCAATAGAATATACAAGTATCGAATTCCAAAATATGCTTCACACCAAGTTTGACACCCATCTTTCAAGCTATCTTCAATTTTTTGGCGGGGAATGTAGAGCATCATTTTTCCCTACAAAAATTCTCGAGGTCAATGTGCTCATTATATAATGTAGGATTGCTTTATTTTTTTTACATCCATATCTAACTATGAGTACCATGCCACATATTTTACCAAGAAAACATGTTCAAAATTTTAATGGCTTGCAATTTACATGTTGACAACCAAAGCATACATATTGTCTTTACACGTTGACAACCGAAGCATACATATTGTCTTTAGAATCATTTGGTTCTTTTTGCAATAGCTTAGGTTTCTTTAGAATGAATGTTCTATTGTTGAATGAGATTGTGTTGATGAATATTGTTTCTCTTAAGAATCATTCGGTTCTTTTTGCAATAGCTTAGGTTTCTTTAGAATAAATGTTCTATTGTTGAATGAGATTGTGTAGATAAATATTGTTTCTCTTCAGAATCATTTGGTTCTTTTTGCAATAGCTTAGGTTTCTTTAAAAAGAATGTTCTATTGATGAATGAGATTGTGTTGATGAATATTGTTTCTCTTCATAATCATTCGGTTCTTTTTGCAATAGATTAAGTTTCTTTAGAATGAATGTTCTATTGTTGAATAAGATTGTGATGATGCATGTCATCGATACATTTGTTACAAGTTAAGAAGTGCATTTCCAGGTTTTCTAATATTTTTGATAGATTTTTTAATATAAATTTATACATGTACAAAAAGAATTTTAGATATAGTTATCAAAATTTATCAAAATTGTGTAACTCATGCAATGCTCTCACTCCATGTATGATTTGGAACAATAAAATTGGTTATCCATATTTGTAATTTTTTTAATGTTAAATGATATAGATTTTTTCAATTACCATTAATTTAATTATTTATGTTTCCAATTTTCTTTCAAATTTTAATTTTATTAATTTTTAAAAGATAAGAAGTTTGTTGATAACAACCCTTCTTATTAATGTAGGGGAGGGGCGCTAATAAGTGAGCATTTTTTCACCCATTTTTGTGTAACTTAATTTTCAATGTTCCGGAGCTTGTTTTTCCTCCAAATTTTTATGACATATATTTTCGCGTGTTTTTTATCTAACCATATGTAAGCCATAAAATTCCAAGTTATCTAGTCTTAATGTCATCATAATGTATTTTTACTTGGAATCAATGGATGAACATTAATATAACTTAAACTAAAATTTATAATTTCAAATATTCATTTTATTTTAAAATGTCATTGACTTAAAATAAAATCTATAATTTCAAATATTCATTTTTTTTTTAATGTAAAAGAAAATTTATAATTTCAAATGTTGATTTTTTTTTAAATGTAAAAGAAAATTTATAATTTCAAATATTCATTTTATTTTAAAATGTAAACGAAATTTTTTTATTGAATAATTTTAAAATAATGTTAGTAAAAAAGTTGAATAATTATGTCCCCGACATCTAGTTTTTCATCCGGGGCTATTAAGCAGGGCTACTGTTCATCAATGGAGGCTATGGTTATGGTTGAAACCTTTGTTCTGCAAAAATCGGGCATTTTCGAAATTTTTTAGCTGCTATTTTTCTGTGGCCTGATTGGCGCCGTGCATGGTGATGTTTGCCTTGGCTCTTGCGCCCCAGGAGCCGGCGGCGGAATGGCGTCATGGTGTGTTAAATTTCGGCATGGTGGGTTGTCCTCGGTTTGCAGTGTTCAGTTTTTCGAGGCCTATGGTTTTCGCCTGTTCCAGGTATGGGGTTTTGTCCTGGTTTTTCTTATGGTGGATGAGGGTTTACGGCTGCCTCGGCGTCCTTTGAGTAGCGTTTTCGCCTGTTGTCCGGACATTTGTGGGCTCGGGGTCTTTTAAGAGGGTTTCTTCTTGCTTCTTGCGTGTTTCAGAGGGTCTGTACAAGACTAGGTTTCTGTGGGTTTCGTGAGGGCTTCGTCAAAGACTGCGTAGGGGCCGTTCTTGTTTTTCTTTATTTCGGTATGGCCATGGCCATCGTGGCTTGTTCGTGCTTTTATAGCTTTCCAGCGTTCGTATCTTCGCCTTTGATAGCCATTTCAACTTTCGTATCTTCGCCTTTGATAGCCATTTCAACTTGTTTGGTTCTGTACTCTGTTTCGGCAGCCATTTCAACTTGTTTGGTTCTGTACTCTGTTTCGGCGGTTTCTGTTGCACATTTTGGGAGTTCTGGTTGTTGTTGTGGTTTTCATTCACCGGGTTCATCTGTAGTTTCTCGTTTTCAGTTTGCCGTTTCTCGCGTCTTTGGTGGAAGCTCAACGACGGGTTGCTTGCACAGGTACGTCTTGGGTTTCGTGTGCAGGGGCCGTTCTGATTTTTTATTTAGCTTGCTAGCGTTCGTATTTTCGCCTTTGATTGCCATTTCAACTTGTTTGGGTCTGCACTAATGAATCAGTATCCCAAATCTCAGTTTCTTCCTCATGGTTCTTTTGTTGCATTTAGATCAGTTTCACTTGAAATTGAAGTTATATCCTTAAAATTTTCAAATATGTGAATAAGAAATTCAGCAATCAATACAAGGCGACAATTGGAGCAGATTTTCTGACCAAAGAAGTGGAAGTGGAAGACAGACTTGTGACAATGCAGGTGGATACATCTTATTCACTGTGCTTTCACTATTCACACCAGGAAATGCGTTTTCTTTTGTTATTTAAGGATTGGATTATTTAGTCTTATGTACATATGTCACCCAACCTAATGAGGTTTCCTTCCAAAGCAGATCTGGGATAGAGCTGGGCAAGAGCGCTTTCAGAGTTTAGGCGTTGCCTTTTATCGCGGTGCAGATTGTTGTGTCGTTGTATATGATGTGAATGTTATGAAATCTTTTGATAATCTGGACAACTGGCGCCAGGAGTTCCTTATCCAGGTTCTGATTGTTTGGCAGCATTTAACAGTATTGTATTTCTTTCTATGTAGCAAACAGAAGAGATGGTTCTAATATGTCTTCTTTTGGGGGAGCATCCAATATTTTAACAGGCAAATCCTACTGATCTAGAGAATTTCCCATTTGTGGTATTGGGAAATAAAACTGATGTTGATGATGGCCATAGCAGAGTAGTAAGTTTTCTGCTTCACACCTTAGGAGGCTTTCTTTTCCATTCTTCATTAGAAGTATCTTTTATTGTTTTTTTTCTCTTGTTCATGTCAATAGGGGTGGTTTCTGACTTGGATTTTAACATAGATGGTGATTTGTAGTATTTTATAGGGACATAGATTTGCATATAAATGTTGTGGGACAAGTATGCATATAAAGCATAAGAATCACAAAATTGACTTGTCATCTAAGAGGACTGTTCGCTAATATTTATCCGTGTGGAGGTATTAGATGTTATTAACTCATTTATAATGATAGAAATCACTTTAATTTCCAGGTGTCTGAGAAAAAGGCAAAGATGTGGTGTGCAGCCAAAGGAAACATTCCATATTTTGAAACATCAGCTAAGGAGGACATGAATGTGGAGGAAGCTTTTCAGTGCATTGCTAAGAATTCATTGAAAAATGAGCCAGACGAGGAAATGTAGTGATGCTTCTAACTTTGGTTCAGTGAAATATCATGTGGTCTTCTGACTTGATTTTGGCTGGCCTGGACAATGGAGTCTTGTTTAATAATTGTCTTTTTACATGCATGTGCAGTTATCTGCCCCAAACTATAGATGTGGGTCACGTCGGTGTACAGAGGCCATCTGCATGCCAGTGTTGAAGATCTACGAGTAAATATGGACAAGGTCTGTATGCAGAATATATTTATCTATAAGGAGTAAGTCCACTGGGACTTCTATTTAGTCCATTAATATGGGTGTTCACATAAATGTGCTATATTTTTTACATTTGCTGTCGGACTTTCTAGCATTTCATTTTAATTTAGATGCCAGATAATTTTGAGGTGTATAGTTGGTCGGTAACACTGGCTTTATTCTTGTTCCAGAATCTGAATTTTTTTGGCAATTCTTGATTCAAGAATCAGATTGGAGCAACTTATATATGGTTTGGAATATTCAGTAGAATGGGACCTATCTACTAAGTATTCACTTTCAAGAGAGTTTAGGGATGCCTACAATGAGTTTCTTGTGGTGAGCTAAAATGAAGATGCAACTGCAGTCGTTGGAAAAGGTTGTATTAATCTGCCCTTAACCAGACATAGTTCAAAAGTGTCTAAATTGGTTTGTGTTTATTCATGTTCTCTGGATTTGTATTTTTTAATGTTTTACACATGCTCTCTTGTAATAGCTACCCTGCTTGCACTTGGATACTGTTGGCTGTTAATGCTTGACATTTAATATTAATTTCCCACCTCTCTTTGTCCATGTTTTAACTTGTTGAGACTCAGCTTATTTAGCAGTCAATCTTTTAGATTCTGCTCATGGGTTTTTAACTTTTTTTCTGATGACTGTGGTTCTTTCTTCTTTTTTATACAGTCAATATATTTGCAAGTAAATTGTTTTTCATTGGAAATCTTGAGCTTTGACTGTAATCAAAATTCTCTATTAGATTGACCTTGGTGAAGTTCTTATATTTCTACACACCTTGCTAAGGAAGCTTCAAGTAGTCATGTTTATTTTTTCAACATTAAACATATTTTTCACTTCTAGGAGTTTTGTGCTTTGGGACAATTTTTATAGGTGGTGCCAAGAATTTTCTATGCTGGGTGGTTCTGCCAAATTCTTGTTTTATTTTAGCCACAAAAGTTCCATAGTTGCATAGAAAATTCAAGATTCAGTTTTATATTTTGCATCTTTGAGATATCATGCATTTATAAGAAAAATCAATTTTATGAGCTTCCAATAGTGCTCATAAGCTAGAAACCTACTAAATAACATAGCAATATAAGATATTTTTAAAATTGAATTGGCCGACTTTTTCGTTCCTTGGGTATATGCAACCTCTTAATATTATATCTTATAAAGCAATTGCCAAGTAGCATGATTCACTTATATTTTCATGTAAAATACCATTCAAGGAAACAAATTGTTTTGTAATTGTGAAAATAGTGATAGTCAATTATAGCTAGCTAGCAAATAATTATTGAGACTAATTAACAAAGTCCTATTGAATCTGGTGGCTTTTTGATTGCTCACTAAACTAGCTTGAGATGGTTTCTAGATCTTGTAATATTGTACCGTGTTAATGTTTGCTGTTAGTTCTCTGCAGAATTTTGTTGGCCCAATGTTCTTCAATCTTTGGGAACATTGTGAGATATTATGCTATTTTCAGAAAACTAAGAGTGAAATATTGATTGCTACAAATCAAATAGAATATCAAGGACTTCCACTTCATGAAAATACTTCCTATTTAGAGATTGGGAATTTAATTTTAGGCCTTCAAAGTGTAAACATACCTAAAAATAACTTTGACAATGAGATTGGTGACCACCTGTTAGAGTGGCGTTTAACTTCAAATCAAATTGACAAGGATTCTGTAGAGCTTTCTGCCCATTTAGTTTGCTAGCAACTTGCTAATATGAAAACAGGCTCTCTGTGAAGGGAATATGCACAGATGCCTTATTAGATATTTGTATGATCGTTGGAAAGCCATAGATGACAGATCCATGGATGCCCAGTATAGTGCTTGGAAATGGAGATAAGTGAACTGTGATATCTTGAGAATAAGTGAACAAGCAGTTATAAGGGTACTGTTGGAGATAAGTGAACAAGCAGTTATATCTTGAGAATTTCAAAAAATAAATGCCATAGCCAGCAGTTTTGACAAAAGGACTAAGAAAGTAGAGTAACCAGACCTTGCCAGGAGGCAGAGTTGAGTGTGGCCATTCTGCCTGTGAGTCATACTAGTAGAAAGGTATAGGAACAAGGAAATGAGTGTAGAAGACAAAAGGGCTTTGAGGGTTACTCAGTGTTGCTGATAATGAGAACCTCCTTTTGAGACCCGCCCTCCTTTGCATATCCATGGCCAGTTGCACCTTCCGGAGGGCTTCCTGAGTCTCTGCTATGTTCCTAGTTCAGGGAAACTAGTAGTCTGGAGGGCTGAACCCTGGGTACTGGGTCTTGCTGCAATATTGATATCTTCCATCATAGCAAGGGCAATGGACTCCATCACCTAGAAGAGAGTGGCGGTTTTGGAGAAGAGGCTTTGCCTGCTATAGGTATGGCCAACGTCTTGCAATGGGGTCTTAGAAAGGAATTCATAATTTTACTTAGTAAGGGCCTGGACCTTGGCTCTTGCCTTAACCTTGAACTTTTTCACACCCTTCACAATGTGGTTGGAGAACCTAGAGTGAAGTTAGTTGCCACAAAAACTAGCACCCCTAAAGTGCAATGTCTTCACTAGGGTGTAGCTATGTGCAACTTTGGAAATAATGCCACTGTCACGTTAACAAATGCTTCCATTCACTTTAGTGATTTGAGAAGTCACAAGGGGGGAATCCCTATAGCAACTAAGTGTTAAGACTTAGATTGTTGGTGGATGATGGTTCAAGAGTTGAAAAGAATTGATGAGTTCGAAAATCACAAAAGAAATTAAAGATTCCAAAATTATGCTAACTCGAACATTGGTTAAAAACACCCATGAACCATTAACCATTGATTGCAAGGAGGAGATGACCATCTAATGGAAATAATCAAAACCTTAAGTGAATTTGCCAAGAGATTAACAATAATCTTGTTGCCAAAAGAATAGATCAAGAAATGTAAATTAGAGAGTTAAAGATAACCATACAAGTTCATTTTATTAAACATAGTATAAGAAATAACCAGCAATAAAATATGTATTTCTTTAAACCGATAAGAAATACCGTATAACCATTGAATGTGCTAATTCAAAGAAATAAAGGAATGCAAGTGAATCTGAAAAATAACTCGAAGGAAATGTATTTTATTTAACCATAAACTCTTATTTTCTTGTTGGAGTTACCAATAGAATAGAGTGATTAATTCCAAAATTTCACCCACAACTTTGAAAGGATTGTTAACGAACCAAGCAAGAGTTATAAGATAAAGTTTATGTGGTTATTAACTTTGTAAATTCTAGCAACTTAGATGTGTGGAGATGAATGCAAAATTGGTAAAAATAACAAGTAATTATTGCAGAAATTTAAATTACAAAATTCAGAATGTCTTATTTACTTGAAGATTCCATTAACATAAAGGAGAAATGTGCTAATATGCTAACAACAAATGGTTAGTTTTTAGATATGTTAAGTATGAGTAATATATGCCAATAAACCATCCAAGGTTTGCAAAAACACTATTGGAATTCAAGAGTACTTAAGGTGAACAAATGAAAAAGTAGCTCATTAAACATATAAAGATCAACCCATTTAAGATAACCAAGTAATTTCAAATGGATAAGTAAACTAAATCTGAAATGTAACATTCATCTCAAGTTACTTTTGTTTGTGATCAACAAGCAAAAAATTATGATAAAATGAAATCTAAACAAGAGAATAGCATAAATTTGAATAAAATGAAGTGCAACTCTTCGAGGGGTTTGAACTTGATATTTTTTGCTCACTCTTAGGTATGAGATAAAATTAAATTCCATATTTTTAAAACCCCCCAAAAACTTGAAAGGAAATAAATAGATTTGTTGAAGAGGCTAAAAAAAAGAGGAAAATCTCTTGACTATTGACTAGTTGCTTTAGGAAATGACAATGGGGTCATAGGGGAACCAAGATAAGGTTTAGTGATCAAAGAGTAGGAGAGGGTAGAAAGGCTCAAGCCATTGTACTAGTCTTTGATAGTCAAATGAAATTTCTCAGAAAACTTAATGGAGAACTCAAGAGCTAAAAATTCTCCAAGTTAACCTACATTCAAAGTCTAGAAATTCCACTACAATAACCAATATATCATGAGTTGAAAAAAAAAATACTTGATAAGTAAAACAAGCTAAACGTTGAGTTGAGATGTTTAGATTTCCTCAACCTTGTCATGCACAATTCATCATTTGGAGAAAGATTCCAAACTTAGACATTAAACACTTGTACATTCAAAATCTGTTTCACAATCTCTCTCAAATATACTAACACAAAAGAAATAGACACAAGAGTAGCAAGAGCAACTTTCTTCTCCAAGTTCTAGCAACCAATACAATGGGAGGAGTGTCTCTTGTATAGGATGAGAGACTAACTAACTTGTAATAGCCTGTCTCAACCCTTTGAACTTGATATTGTTTATTTTGTAATTATTTTATCTATTTATTATGTTTATGAGATAGATGCCATGGTGATTATGAACATTGACAAACATTATCATTGTAATATTGATGAAAGGTTCCAAGGTTGACTAATGGAGAGGATAGCGATGGCGATATGAGTCCACTATAGGGAAACGTAAGGGGTCCAATGGGGGAAATGACCTATGATAAAGATTTAACATACCCAAAGCCTCATTTATTTGATTGTCCTATTTCCATTTATTCTTAAGTTTATGCTAAATTGAGAGCTTAGTTCCGTGAAAGGGAAAGTATGATTATGAGAACATAGTAATCCAATGCAAAAGTTCCTAGCCCCTCTTTTGTAGTAACTACCTCCTCTTTTTAAGGAGTAAAGTATAAATACGATGACAAATAAGAGAATCCATGTCTTCCCTTATCAACATCTCAAATTTAATATCGTAGTTTTAATTATTTGAAACCACTAATGCCTGTAGAATAGCCATGCGCTATATTTGGGATGATACATGCATTATCATGGTTGCAGTTTTTACCAATTAGTAAATTACTTTGCCTTACTAAACTCCATCATCTATGGACACATTATATTTTTCGTATGGCCAATAAAGTTCTGTCGAATTTGAAAAACATTCAACAAAAAATTGACTTTTATCAAATAAAAAGACAAGCAAAATAACTTTTCAAAGTTGAATTTATTAATATTGTCATTTTCATAAATGTTATATATGAATTGAAAAAAGTTGTAAAGTTCATTACACTTGATTGCTTTTCTTGGATGTTTGAAAACCATGGCCAGAAAGTTAATCAGTAAAACTTGAAGGAGACATGCCATAGATTGAATTGAAAAAGCATAACATCACAACTAAAAGCATGGGGGTTGTGACATGAATGATCCTTTCAAAAAAGACAATTGTCAAAATGATAGCAAGTTTTGATGTGCAAATCATGTAGTTAAGAGAAGACCCAATTTTATGGTTTTCTTCAAAGATAATCCGATCTTTGTTTAATTGTATCATTTCTCTATTTCATCTACTTGGTCACTTTCGATGCATTAAATATATGAATCTTCCTTCAATAATATATAATATGCTAAAATAGCTAATTCAATCTATTAAGATACTGTTCATGTATGATAAATGTCAGTGACCTATGTATTTGTTACTTCAAATTGATTTTGTTTAAAAATATATTATATAGTAGTCAAATGTATTCTCTCTGGCATTTACACTAGTTGCATGTCTACAAGTATTTGCTGCTTATTAAAAAATATTGAAGCACACTTACAATAACTGTATTCTGATACAAAACCTTCATCAGCTTTCTTCTTTACACATAGGCTTTTGCAACTATTTGCTACTTACTAAAAAATATTGAAGGACACTTACAATAACTGTATACTGATACAATACCTTGCTCAACTTTCTTCTTTGCACACAGATTTCTTCAATTACTCTTCTTCTTTACAGCTTAATGATATTCATTTTCTGCCTTTTGCATTAGACTTTATATTTCTAATACTGAAAACCATCATACTACACGCAATTACAACCTTTCTCGTCTTTCATTCTTGTCTATACCCAAAGCTATTCATACTGCTCCAGGCCATCCCAAGAACAAAATCTAGTCTCCAAGCCATCCCATAACCCCCCTACATTGTTGTTTTCAGAGTTTTCTTCTCATATTGACTAGGAAAACTTTCGATGCCTATCACATTCTTCAAGTTTATGAAGATGAAATCCACACAAAGCATTTCAAAGATTTCCTACAATACAACGCCCTTTGTACAACTAAGAGGACTCTTCCCCATCTTTTCAATTACCTCCTCCAGTTAACTCAAATGCTTCTCTCCAACAAAACTTGCTTTCCATAATCACAAATTACAAAATGCAGAATATAGAAGCATCCTTTTAAACTACAATGTCGGGGACATTGCCACGTCGTGGCTCTTGTTTTAAAAGCATGAATGGTTGTTAATAAAAACAGGGAGCTAAATAATCTTGTCACATTAAATAACTGCCACGTGTCAACCAGACGATCGGAGCCTTTGGAACTCTCTAGAATGCTCTGAAATTATCTCGATTATTCTTGTTTGCCTTTCCGCGATGAGGGTCGTTTGCTGGAATGCTCTGAAATCCAAATCCGTGGGTATATAATCCTTCTCATGTTCCATTCAATCATCGAAATCCTAAAATTAATTTTTTTTTCGGACATTGAAGCTAAAGAATCTGCGTTGCAAGCGAAAAATTCTCAGAGGTATGCAGTGGCTTTTGTTCTGGATGTAGAGGTTTTCGATTTGAATCTCGTAATTCTCTTATATTTGCCTTTTCCTCACAGAATTCGAATTATTTGATGATATTTGTGTTGATCGGTTAAAATGAAAAAAAGATTTATTCTTTAGATATTTGGATTTTAGTTCTTCAGCAACGTTGCATCTGTTTGCATTATGAATCAATTTATTTTACCTGATTTAGTATGCATGAGCCTTTTGTTAAATTCGTAGAAGCCAAATAACGTAGAAATGTAGGATAGTGTGTGACTGTCGTCTATATTTTTGAAACCTTAAATTGAAAGATGCAGTGCGGTGCGTTTCAGATTTTGTTCAGTATTTGAATTACTTTATGTCATATTACAGCTGTTTTAAAAGAAGAAAAAAATTATTGTTTAGACATTTGGATCTTAGAATTTCTTCTGGAATGTTGCATCTATCTGCATTACGAATGTAACTTCTATATTTGATTTTGTAAGTTCAAGCAGTTTGATATAATTCGCGGGAGGCTGTAAAATTAGGTCGGAAATTGTAGAAATGCAGGGTAATTGATGAGTGCCTGCAATATTGTTGAAGTTTTGAAGTGGAAACTGCAGTTGGTGTTAAAGGGTTGATTCTGATAGGTTTCTAGTTTTGAATTTATACTAGATTAAAGATTTTAACTGTTAATATTTAATTCGTGGAACTCGCTAGGGATTTTGAAACCATTAAGCGGCTTTTATCGTTTTTTATATTCTCGGTAACAGCCTAGCGCACATTTCAAAAGTTTGATGATCATTGAGTATAATGTGTTTCTGATGACGTCTTGTTATACTCGATGGTTTTGCTTTTCTTTTCTTGTCTTTTATATTCAGGCGTTTGCTGAGATTTTGCCACGATACTAGTGATTATATTTCATGTTTGTTATGCTGATCAATTTCTGGTGATGCACTATGTGATCAATTTCTGGTGATGCACTAGGTGCAATTAAGAGGAAGTGTTTTCATAGTTCTGCACAAAACATATCTCACAGGGCAATAAAAAATGAATCCCGACAAATTCACACACAAGACAAATGAAGCTCTAGTCGCGGGTCTACAGATCGCTACAGAATCCGGTCACGCTCAATACACTCCTGTGCATTTGACGATAGCTCTTACCGAGGACAAAGTGGGCATTCTCCGCCAAGCGATTTCATCTGCTGCAGGTGGAGAGGAAAATGTGGAAGCAGTACAGAGAGTCCTCCGCCAGGCCCTGAAAAAAATCCCCTCCCAAGACCCTGCCCCCGACAGCATTCCTCCTAACACTTCGTTGATAAAAGCCATCAGGCATGCTCAGTCTTTGCAAAAAAGCAAGGGGGACAGCCACTTGGCAGTAGATCATCTAATTCTTGGAGTGCTAGAAGACTCTCAAGTTTCAGATTGCTTCAGAGATGCAGGTGTGAGTGTAGCCAGAGTGAAATCTGAAGTGGAGAAGCTCAGAGGAGAGGGGAAAAAAGTAGATACTGCGTCTGGTGATACTAATTTCCAGGCCTTGAAAACATATGGCCGTGATTTGGTTGAAGATGCTGGGAAGCTTGATCCCGTCATTGGTAGAGATGAAGAAATCCGGAGAGTTGTTAGAATTTTGTCTCGGAGGACCAAGAACAATCCTGTGCTTATTGGAGAGCCGGGAGTTGGAAAGACTGCTGTGGTGGAAGGTCTGGCACAAAGAATTGTCAGAGGGGATGTACCAAGGTAAGCCCTTCTGCACATATTCATATATTTCCATTGTTTGCAAATTTTAGTTTGTAGGTTTGCTTTGCGACATTGGTTAAGGGTGGGTGCGTGCGTGCGTACAGCGTTTTGGTGGACTCGGAGGGTTGCATGATTATTTCAATTTTCAAGATTAGCAGAGAAGCTAATTTGTTTCTTGTTTTGGTTTCCAAATGATCTTATACAGCAATTTGTCAGATGTGAGGCTGATAGCCTTGGATATGGGAGCCCTAGTGGCTGGTGCCAAATATAGGGGTGAATTTGAAGAGAGACTGAAATCTGTATTGAAAGAGGTGGAAGATGCAAGTGGAAAAGTTATTCTCTTTATTGACGAAATTCATTTGGTTCTTGGTGCTGGTAAGAGAACTCTGCTTCGGTTGCGTAAGGTTAAACTTTTTGCTCGAGCAATAATTATATATGTTATTAGCCTAAATTAAAGATCCTTTTAAATCATTGGTTTTAGGGTTTGGTTGTTGAGTGATCATGTAGGATTGAATTTTGTTTTCAGGGCGTACTGAGGGGTCAATGGATGCTGCCAATTTATTCAAACCGATGCTTGCTCGGGGCCAACTTAGGTGCATTGGAGCAACTACTCTGGAAGAGTACCGGAAGTATGTGGAGAAAGATGCTGCATTTGAGCGACGATTCCAGCAGGTGCGTGCTTAATTCGGTTATTAGAAGTAATCATTTAGCTGTTTATAAACTTTTAGTGCTCTGTCTTAGTAAATTTGTTGCTATTGATATTTGGGAGCAGGTGTACGTGGCTGAACCTAGTGTGGCAGACACTATTAGTATCCTTCGTGGTTTAAAGGAAAAGTACGAAGGTCATCACGGTGTGAGAATATTGGACAGATCGCTTGTGGTTGCTGCCCAATTATCAAGTAGATACATTACAGGTAAGTTGTTCATTTGGGTAAAATAGGTGGAATGAACCATAGTACGTACGAATGATACCAAAAATGATGTTTATTACTTGATCATCATTGATGGTACAATCTGTTTATAGCTCAATTTTAACTGCTTCTTTGGGGCTCTGTGAAAATTATTTGTATTCTGTTTGTTTGAACAGGGCGGCATCTTCCAGACAAAGCAATTGATCTGGTAGATGAGGCATGTGCAAATGTAAGAGTGCAACTAGATAGTCAACCTGAAGAAATTGATACCCTTGAAAGGAAAAGGATTCAACTAGAAGTTGAGTTGCATGCCCTTGAAAAGGAGAAAGATAAAGCCAGTAAAGCTCGTTTGGTCGAGGTTAGTGCTTCGAGCTAAGTTTGGTGCAATCTTTTTGGCTGTCTTGCTGATCAGTCTGTAGGCATTTTATTATGACAGGGATGCTCTGATGTGAAGATGTGAATTGAACATTCTTATGTAGGGGTTTTCACTATTGTTTTAACAGTGAAAATTGTTGGTCGGTGAGAAGTGAGAACCCTTAGTCTGATTAGTCTGTACGAATACTCAATTGTTTTTCTCTTTTGATTCTGGCAGGTTCACAAGGAGCTTGATGATTTGAGAGATAAGTTGCAACCGTTGAGAATGAAATACGAAAAGGAAAAACAGAGAGTGGATGAAATCCGGCGGCTGAAGCAGAAACGTGAGGAATTGTTGTTTACTCTGCAAGAAGCAGAGCGTAGGATGGATTTGGCACGAGTTGCTGATCTTCGATATGGGGCCCTCCAAGAAATAGAGGTTGCAATTGCTAAACATGAAGCTGGCATGGGAGAAAATCTAATGTTAACAGAAACTGTGGGACCTGAGCAGATTGCAGAGGTACGTTAAAAGTCTGAATTTTAAGTATCTACACATGCCTTCAGTTGAATGTGATTGACAGAATTTATCTTGACCAGGTATGATAGCTATAGTGGATGATGTTTGGATATA
Organism: Larix kaempferi; assembly: GCA_027924585.1. Lineage (NCBI taxonomy): Eukaryota > Viridiplantae > Streptophyta > Pinopsida > Pinales > Pinaceae > Larix > Larix kaempferi. The sequence goes on along the minus strand of BSBM01000017.1, from coordinate 12,617,025 downwards.
TAACCACGTGATTCATGCAGGTTGTGAGTCGCTGGACTGGTATCCCTGTTACGAGACTTGGTCAGAATGAGAAGGAGCGACTAATAGGTCTAGGGGACAGGTTGCATGAAAGAGTAGTTGGACAAGATGAGGCAGTTCAGGCAGTTGCTGAAGCTGTGTTAAGATCGCGGGCTGGACTTGGAAGGCCTCAACAACCGACTGGATCTTTCCTATTCCTGGGGCCCACTGGAGTTGGGAAAACAGAACTTGCAAAGGCTCTTGCAGCTCAGTTGTTTGATGACGAAAATCAGCTGGTCCGGATTGATATGTCTGAATATATGGAACAACATTCAGTTTCAAGGCTCATAGGTGCACCCCCTGGGTATGTGAACCAGCTATATGTTTTCAATTGAGATTGGTTGACAGCAAGACACTTTTTTTTGAAATTTTTTATTAAATTTAATTTGTTGTTGAACTTAAATAAAATGGATCAATGTGGCTAAATTTGAAATGGCAGTTATGTTGGTTATGAAGAAGGGGGGCAACTGACAGAAGCAGTAAGGAGACGGCCCTATAGTGTTGTTCTTTTTGATGAAGTTGAAAAGGCACACAATTCAGTCTTCAACACTTTGCTTCAAATGCTTGATGATGGTAGACTTACAGATGGACAAGGTCGCACAGTTAGCTTCTCAAACACAGTCATTATCATGACATCCAACCTTGGAGCAGAGCACTTGCTTGCTGCATTGTCTGGGCACACAACGATAAAAGCTGCAAGAGAAAACGTTATGCAAGAAGTATGTCCATTTATTTTCTGGACTAAGTGTGCATCTTTTCATATAAGTATCATCGAGTTCGCTGTGGTGGTCCGACACGCCTTTGTTTGAATGTTGTTGCAGGTTAGAAGACATTTCAGGCCAGAGCTGTTAAATAGACTTGATGAGATAGTTGTATTTGATCCTCTCTCTCATGATCAGCTTAAAAAAGTTGCTAGACTACAGATGAAAGATGTAGCAGTTCGTCTTGCAGAGAGAGGTGTTGCATTAGCAGTTACAGATGCAGCTTTGGATCTTGTTCTTCAGGAAGCCTATGATCCTGTAAGTAAAACAATTACTTTGTTTGCTTTCTTTCTTGTTAAAAATCTGTCTTGCCAGGGAATGTGTCCCAGACCCTAGTAAAAGTGTCGCTGCATCTCCCTGTCCCGTAGATGCTTCTCCCTATCCCAGGGTACATGACCCACTCCCTAGAAACATGTCTCACATTCCAGGGGATGCACCCAACGTCTCGGTTATGGGTAGGTACCCTGACTAAATTTGATGTACCTTCCCTTGAAACAATCTAAAATAATGATTTTTATGCTCTAATCCGACGCCTAGTATTTTCATTTATAAGGTGTGATCTGTGTCCTTCATGCACAATGATGTGAGCATTTTCCATGCCCTGTTATATATTGTGTGGATCTGCCTGGGAGGTTATTCCAAGATTCTGAATTTTTTGCAGATTTGTTGGCGGTGGCCAACGGTGGATATTTAGGAGAAGAAATTTTCAGTTCACAGCTTCAGTTTCTCAGATTTTCAGCTTTCTCGACTTTCGCTTTCAGCTTCAGATTTTCCGATTTTCACTTTTGACGCTCTTCATTTCAATTTTCACATGATATTTTTCATTGCAGTTTTTCCATTATTAGTGAATGGATCGTATTGATATAAATTTCAGTTCTTTTTTATTTTTTCATATATTAGAATTATATATGCCATCACACCTTCTCCCAGCTTCGGATCTCTTCAGGAAACCTATGATCCTGGAAGTAAAGCAATCTCTATGTTTCAGTCTCTTCTTATCCAGAGTCTATGTTGCCGGGTGACGTATACCCAACCGCAGCAGATATGTCCATGCTTCTCTTTGTCCCCGGGATGCTTCTCCGTATCCCAGGGTACATGACCCACTCCCCTGAAAAGTGGCTTCCATCCCAGGGGATGCATCCCATGTATAATTTATATGTTCTAATTCGATGCCTAGTATTTTCTTTTTTAAGGTCTGAGTTGTGCCCTTCGTGCTGAATGATCTGATTTTCATTTTACATGTCCTGACATCTATAGCATGAATCTGTCTAGGGAGTAACTTGGAGAGTCAGTTGTTGGCAGGGAGTTGTTAGTGGTGGCCAACAGCGGATCTTTAAGAGCTGTAAACTGAATAGTTACAGCGTCGGTATCTCAGATCTTCAGCTTTCTCAATTTTCACTCTAGTTTCAGATTTTCCGATTTTCACATAATTAGTGAATGAATCCTATGGATATAAACTTCAGTTCTGTTTCTGAAAATTTTAGTTTTTTTGTATATGTGAATTACCTCGATGTTCACTTACACCTGAATTCAAAAATCGAGGCCCCTATCTCTGCGTACACTGGCAACTTAGTTCAGAATATATACTATAGGGATGTTTTTAGTGTGTTTGCTGATTATTAGCATTAGTTGCTTGTGAACCTTGTAAAGCGGGGAGGATTAGATTTTAGCCTTTATGCTTCAAAATGAGTAAGTCTAATGCAAGAGCTAGTTGAGGACTCTATGTAAAACCTCTAAATGGATTACGTGGTACTTGCAGGTTTATGGTGCTCGTCCCCTACGGCGATGGTTAGAAAGAAAAGTTGTCACTCAACTATCTCGGATGCTTATCAGTGGGGAGATTGATGAGAACAGTACTGTGTATATTGATGCAATGCCTGGGCAGCAGACATTATCTTATCGCGTGGACAGGAATGGGGGAGTCGTTAATCAAAACACTGGTGCAAAATCAGATATCTTGATAGAAATTCCTAGTTCTGTCTATCCTAATCAGGATCCATCCCATGCAGTAAAGAAAATGAAAATAGAAGAAATAGACGATGATGAGCCAATGGAAGATTAGATGATCCCATGCAGTAAAGAAAATGAAAATAGAAGATGATGAGCCAATGGAAGAATAGATGATGAATGATCTTATTTGGGATGGTACGAGGTGCTGTTTTTGTTTTTTAAGTGTGATTATGCTACGGCAATGATTATTGGACACGGTTCTTTTATGTCTTTTTTCTGGGGGATTGTAAATGTGATTAAGCTACGGCAATGATTATTGGACACGGTTCTTTTATGTCCTTTTTCTGGGGGATTCTTTTATGTCTTTTTTCAGGGGGATTATAGTCTCCATGGTCCATGATGGTCAGCTGATTGATTGTATTACCTTGAAATGTTTTATCTTGATACATAGATATGTTGGGGTATTTGTAGTGTGTTTCCAGTATGGACAGCTGATCCAGATAACACTTCTAGGCGGTTATGTATTTGATGTAACTTTGATTCCACATGAATAACAAATTATCATTGTTTAGGCTTAAAACTTTGACTGTAAACTTAATTTTATATATTATAAAGATTTGGTTTTCCATTTATAATATCACCACTCAGAAATGTATATCTTCATTTATTTATTGAAGGATAAGCACATTTTTGAAAGATGGCCTAACACGAGGTATCTTGAAAGTGCACAAAAATATTAATAAATTAATAAAAAATTAAATAAAATTCAAAAATTGCCATTTTAATATTTTGTTATTAATACACATTCAATAACTCTCTTTGCAGAGTATAAGAATATGTCGAAACATATAAAGCCACTTAGGGAACGATCACAAAGTTAATACCAACAAAATGCATGACCTAGTCCATCATTCTCACCATCCATGGTACAAAGAGAAAATACATTAATCACATAGAGAGTAAATAGTGGGACAGCTTTTGACATTGCGATATAAGTCTACCTGATCGGGTACAAATAGAAAATACATTAATCACATAAATAGAAAATACATTAATCACATAGACAATAAATAGTGGAAAGCTTTTGGCATTGTGATATAAGTCTACCTGATCTTTGCTAGGGAGGGATAATATTTCATGAAAGTGATATAGACAATAAATAGTGGAAAGCTTTTGGCATTGTGATATAAGTCTACCTGATCTTTGCTAGGGAGGGATAATATTTCATGAAAGTGATGAAGATATCAAAGCGCATTACAAATTACAAAATATACTTTAGGTTTTTTTTTTAATTTTTATTGATGTGCATTTTTTCAAGACTAATACATATTTCCTCTCCCTATTAGGAATGATTTCTTTCAACAGTGTTAACATGGACGTGTTTCGAAAAGAAAGCCCCGTACACAAGTAGTGAAGTAAGTTGCTTTTAGTTAATTTTGAACAGTAAGAAATATTTTTAAAAAATGTTAATAGGGCTATTTATTTAGCCTTAAAAACAACCATTTGGTGACTTGATTCATCAAAGATGCTATGACTGACTTAAAGCCACTTTAATTCAATTATCAATATTCTTATCTATTAATAAACAACCAACACAAACTATATCTACTAATAAACAACCAACACAAACTATGAATGCAATTTTTTCCTTTTTTATAGCTTTTCATCGATACAAATTAAAATTATAACTAATATATTTTATTTTTATTTATTATAATTCAATTGTACACAACATAAATCTCTTATGCTATGAAGTCACAAACTAAATGTATAATTACTTTTTTAAAGAAATATGTTGATGCCAAAGTGAACAAAACCAATAGAAACTAGATTAAGGCTACTTAGGAGAAGATAGCTGAGGATTATACTTTGCCTTGTTTTGCTTTATGGAACTCTACACTTGCCTCGTGTTCCCTCACCTTTGCTTAAACCCTCTTTAACTTGAGTCATGACAGGATATTAAAACTTGAAATCTCCATGAAACATAATTCTAGGCCATGAAATGAAATTGCAAATAAATATCATTACATCGAAAAAACCCACATTCGTTATAGCCTAAGTGTCTAGTATCCATCACTTATAGGGTGTATTGGATATTAGGACTAACACAATGCCATTCAACAAACCTAGGTGTGTTCCATTTGGATGTGTGGAAACGCAAAATTCTTGAGTTAAAGAATTCTTTCTCAACTTTATCCTTTTGTCATATTTACAGAGAATTCAACAGGGAGGCGGATATGTTATCAAAGGAGGTAGTGGGGTTATTTGATGGCAGAGTCCTTTTTGAAGAATCTGTTAATGATATCGGTATGGAGAAAGGTTTCTTCTCCTTCTTCTAGTTCGCTTGTCTTGGTCTTTTCCTTTTGGTTTTAGATGGTAGCTTTCCTTGTAATTTTTTTATGCTATTATGGGTGATAGCTACATGTTTGGAATATTTGGTTCGTAGCTTTTTAGTTTGTAAGCTGGTTAGGCTGGACTTTTTCCATGATAGTTAGTACCTTGGATGAGGTATTTTTTGAAATGTTTCGTTAGTAAGATGTAACTTTGATTCTAAATGAATATCAAGTTACTTTTTTTTTTTTCTGCTTGAAAAAAAAACCTAGGTGTGCTACAGCCCAAGCGGGGATAAATATATTAGCATAAAAATGTTTTTCTATGTTATGTATATACCAGTCCAAGGATTTACTTAATATTTTTGCTATGCTTATTGTCATATAAATATTAATCAATTTTTTCATTGTGTTTTTTATTTCTCGGGAATATAGCTAAAATTCCAAAGGAAGAATGACATTATATCCGAAAGATGCCGATAAGGATGTCAAAAAAGGTGTACCATGATATGGTCAAAGATTGAACATAACCACATCGCATGGGAATCCATCCCAACAACAACGTGCATCAAAAGTACTATTTAATAATTGCTTTATTTTTAATGAGCAAAGAGTTTAATTATCGCATAAAATACGAATTTTCAATTATTTTGTTGTTGCAGAAAATAAAAGAAAGTGGCACCCATCCAATGCATAAGACAACACGACAAGGTAGAAAATGGTTGATCGTAAAGTTTGTGAGTACTTGTGGTTTGCTTCAGATTTCATATTTCGTGTGATGTTTACAACTCAATTAATTTAAAATCATACATGGATGTTTTCTAACATGTGTTAACATACGGTGAAGAGCCATCTGATCATTTGATTGACATTGGATTAAGTAAAGGTTGTGAGTATATGTTAGGGTATCGAGAGTTAATTGAACAATTTGTAAGTAACTATGATGTTTATGTCCCTTATTTTATAATTAATGAAACGATAAGAAAACTTTAACTATATGTATGCTTTGTCATGGTGTATGAAACTCACAGGAAACAAAATATGGAGTGGAACCAACAAAGGATTTATTGACACAGAGCATGAGGAGTGGTTTTGAAACTATGTCTGAAGATTATGATTCACTCACTGAACTGGTACACTTTTTCATTTACTCATTTATGTATATTATATTATTTGTAAATGTAGATATATTCATCACGTTTTATATTTATGTTTGTAGATGGAACATACAAATATGGAATGAAATGAAGTCACTCAGCAAAACATTTCAAATAACTCAGATACAATATCTCCTAAAGGTGATGAAGAGATGAGGTACGGAAGCAACTCGAACTACAACACTTCGAGCGATAAAAAATTATGCATTTAAATGTTGTTATTGCAAGAAGTTGTATATTTTGTAATTTTTATCTGTGAAAAACAAGCATTCTATTCAATGTGGACAGATCATCCAATTGGATGAGGATAAGTTATCCATAATTGTAACAATATCAAAATGACATTTTGATTATCGAGGATCTTTATGTTGTCCCACATTTTAGATTTTTATTCGTATATAATAAAATGAGTTTTTTCTTCTACAACATTCTCAAATATTGCAAAATGTTGTATTGATTAATTATATGAATGATTTACATTGTGATGACAAACAAATGTGTAATCAACATGCTTATCCAAACACAGTAATTAAAATATAAAATTTAATATTTTATTTTTTATTTTATGATAATTAATTCAAATGCTAAATATATGAATGATTTAACATTGTTCAAATGAACAAATGTGTAATATGTTCGTATATCCAAACATAATAAATAAAATTTAACAATAAAATATTATTATAAAAAAAATTCATTATCGAATGATTAGTTGAAAATTTGTAAAAAAAAAAAAAAAAAAAACTATATTTGCAAATCCACAACATGGAAAAATTCACCATTGAACCATACCAAATTTCACCTGTTGGTACTCTTATACATAGCATAAAAATCGATGTTATTCATATAACTAAATCCGCCAGTGTTTTTTTTCAAACATAAACACTGGTGCTTTTTTACAAAAGAACACACTCATGCTTTTTTTTAAAACATCGGTGCTTTCTACAAACAAATAAGCACCGATGCTTTTAAAAAATCATTAAGCACCAATGTTTTTTACAAAAAAATCACCAATGTTTTTTTTACCAAAAAATCACGAGTGCTATTTTTACCAAAAAATAAACACGGGTGCTTATTAACAAACATTTAGCACTGGTGCTTTTAAAGAAAATTTACACACCGGTGCTTTTTAGGGATGATATATGCATCGGGTTTTATAAAGAACACACATCAATGCGTATAGATTACACCATCAACACCCGTGCGTTTATATAATTAAAATGCACTGGTATTTTTATATAATACATGATGCACTAGTGCTAATGTATATGTCACATGCACTGATGCTTATTAGAAAGGTATACACATTGATGTGTTTACAATGCATACACACACTTGTGTTTGTTATTTATAACAAATGCATCAATGCGCATAATAAATTTAAGAGTACCGAAAAAAACATCTCCGCTTTAACCTCTGACCGCCCAACTTTTTTTAATTTGATTGAATATCCGTTATAACCTCCACCAAAAGCAGAGATTGTAGCAGAGATTTTTTTGACAATTTTTGTCAGTCTTGTAACACAAAAAACATCCGCTATGAGGTGTTTTCCTTGTAGTAATAAATGGAATGACAAAAAGTCTCGTGAATAAGAAGAACATAAATGTAAGCATATATACCAACAACTATTGATGTGAACCTGCATGATAATCATTAATGTGAACATTCATAATCATAGTTATTAATGTAAACACTATGCATAACAATAACCATTAATGTGAACCTGCATGATGGTAGTCATTAATGTGAACATTCATAATCATAGTTATTAATGTGAACATTATGCATAAAAATAACCATTAATGTGAACCTGCATGATGGTAGTCATTAATGTGAACATTTGTAGCTTCTTATGTTACTAAGAAAGAAACTGCTCCTAATAAAGTAGAATTGTCATTAGAGGGACTTATTTCTACACATTACAACAATGTCAGTGCTTTAAAATGTCTACTCACAAAGTTAACTTGCAATTTATCCTAAAACTTCTTGTACAATCAAATTGAACCATGAATGTTGAAATAAACTCTTAAAATCAAATTGAAGTGTAAAGATTGAAAGAAAATTCTATAGAGAGTTTGATGCTCATTGAGCAAATTTTAACCAATAACAAGATCTAATGTTGGATCATACAAAGAATGCCATTAATGGGGTTCATGCAACTCAATTTGGAAGTGATGTGAACCCAAGGCAAGGCCCGGGTAAAACTATATTCTCATTAAACTTGGTAATTGCACTTCATGCAGGTTGAAGGAAATATTCTATCTGCATATTCAGGTAGCCCAATGTGCAACGATAATGAATATGAGTGTGTTAAAGAAACCTAAATTGTTGTAAAAATAATCCCACCTACCAACAAACATCAAGAGGACAAAGGCGTGAAACTACGATCTCACTATGAACACTCAAAACAAGTAGATGAAGATGGTTTTACTATATTATTTGATAGTGATGCCAAGTAGACACAATGGATGATGAATTCGGAGCAAACATGAATCATTTCATACTTCCTCCATACAATGTTGAATGAACCATAATTTTTCAAATGGTGTGTGCTAAATTGGAAAAAGAAGGGCATACCCTTGAAATATTAATGGGGATTTGGGTTGAGGTACACTTGCTATTTAATTTAGAGGATAGTTTGGTACTTGATCCATTGTGGGTTCTCTTGTTTGTGTGTAGTCATTAAGGAAGAACTTGAGCACCTAAGTGGGACTAATGGTTAAGAACATGTGTTATCTTCATGGAGGTCATAGGTTCAAAACCGACGGGGGGTAGGGTTGTTCATTGGCCCGTTGTGACAAGGCTTGAAGGGTAGGAAACCCCTGGGATAAAGGCTCACCCAAGTGGTCTTCGGGACGTCTCGACCCCTGCTGAGTCATAAGTTACTGGTATATCTGGCTTGCAGGCTGTTGGATATACCCTTGGGAGGTTGTTGTTCCCATGGTTTAAAAAAAAATCATTAAGGAACAACTTCAATTGAAAGGATGTCCCCGGATGCGGGTGCCACCATGACAACTGGAAAGCATGCATAGGAGGAGCCTCGACATGGGAGCCCACAACGTGGCACACCACTCTACATGCATTAACCCTTTTGGCTCCCGCCTTACCTTGAAGTTGATGGCTCATTCAAGTTGCTTCACTTGGACGTCCCCTCACCCGCTGGCTGTACGCGATCCTGGTACTATGCTCATTTACTTTGGCTCTCTGCTCATTGATATGGAACATGCGGGCTTGGAATACCGCCCCTTAAGCGGGACAAGGGAAGATGATGAAGACATATCCTCCATCTCTCCTCAACTCCGTCTTTGCATGCGTTGGTTCTGCCATGCAAATTACAGTTATGGTCTGTGGAATTTGGTTTGGCTTCACTCTGTGCTCTCAGCTATGTCCCGGCCGTGTAGTTCTCTTCGTCGGGGAAGTGGAAGCAGGGGAAAAAGCCAGCATCCCCCTATGCCTGTCACTAAGGATGGATATGACCTGGGAGTCTCCATAACGGTTCGCACTCTGATTGACGACTGGGAAGCTCAACTAGTCTCGGATTACCTGGCCTCGGATAAAGGTGGAGGTAATATCAATCATTACTGACTCATGAAGAACATGATGGGTAAGCTCATGGAGGACATGTTAAATAGTTGGGGCTCTACAGAAAACTCAATGCTTGCTTCCAAAGCCAAGCTCATTGATGTGGACGACCAGCTTGCAATCTTGGATGCCACCTTCTCATGGAACCACCTTGCATTTGGACATCGCGGCCCGGACAAAGCGGAGGTTGCCAGTGGCAGCGCTTCGGGTGCTCAGACAGATGGCAAGGGCGCGCCCTGGGAAGGGCCCATGGTTCCTCCAGCTCTGTTCCCGGTCCCTTCCACCATTGTGTCTCCTCCCAACAAAAAAATCTGCAACGCCGTGGAGCCTGACCCCATGGATGCTTGTAAAATTGCGTCGCTTCCTGTAAAGCTACCAGAGCCCGACGAAGCCTTCGAGGGCAGTTGCCCCATTCTGGAGGAAACCCCTCATGAATAACCTCTTCATGTCGGTCCAGAAGACTGGTTCACTCTGCTCTTTCCAGCTTTTTGTTATAGAATATTATGCAGTTTTTTGTATAAGTTAGCCATCTACAGTTCAAATTATGATCAGGAAACTCTCGCCCGACCTCCCTATAAGGGGAAGTTTTTTTGTATGGTCTATAAAAATCATTGTAACATCTTTGATAGATTGAGATGGTGGTTCCATCGTCCCATATCACCTCAATGGCCTTCGTGCTATGTAGTTTTCCTCTTGTTTTGATTAATATACTGTGCAGATTTACAAACAAAAAAACTTCAATTGAAAGGATGTGAATTGGACCTAATTCCCTCTCTGTATTAATTCTTAGGTTTGTAAGTGTATATGAGGGTTTTTGTAAATACATTTTCGCAAAGTATGGTGAGATACTCATTTGCAAGGAAAATAAAAAAGAATGGGTTTGCCTCAAAAGTTTTGTTTTGAAGTTAATTTGAATAAGAAATTGTCTCATCATTTTAAATTATTTGCAATTGATGGTTTTATGCTACAAAATATGAGTTAATTGGACTTGCCAATGCATGTTTTTTCTTGTCATGCACTTCATAAGATCAAAGAATACCCTAACAAAAATCCTTTCTCCATTCATATTATAGTTGACATGAAAACTCCCAAAACATATAGCAATTCCTCTAAAAAAAACTACACTATAGCTTAAACATGTTCAAAATCAAATTGTTAGTATCCTTACAGATAAACAATTTGGCAATATCTCTTTTTTCTAGCATTTCACCTCCATCTAGTGCCACTCAACACATCAACATGGAGGATGAAGAAGATTAGTAGAGAAGATGGTTCTCCTCCTCCCCACCTATTGTTGAGTGGGTTTTAAGTAGAGCCTTCAACATGGTAGAGTGGGATGGTGATAGACATGGTAGTAATTTTCTTTCATTGGTCAACAATGAAAATGATTATGTGCTATGTGTGAAGCTTCTTTACAGTTTTGAATGATGATTAGAGTCAAAAGCATATTGATTTGGGGTGTACCTTGCCTAATACGGGAGAGGAAAATGAGTGCATTTGAGCCATACTACACAAGTTTTATTGTCATGAGGAAGTAATGATATTTGTAGGTGATAGAGAACGAGTAGACGATATCTTTGTCAAGGTTTTTGGGCTCATACCACCTTCTAATTACTCATCCTTTAATATTGTGGCAGTGCGAGACATAAATAAGGAAGTTCTATTTAAGATCAATGTTTCATATTTGACGACTAAAAAAGCTATAAAGCATTGATACACAATACATGGAATTATGTTCCTTGTTGTTATAGATGACCTAGGATGGAGCCTCATGGCTTAGCTTACTTAATTGAACCACATGCCTAAGGCCTGCTAATAACATGGAAGACATAGCTCATAGTTTCAACTTTAGTCAAGTCCCTCGGGGTCACCAACCAATATTGTGGTTAGAAGTTGAGCATCCATGTGTTTGGATATGCTAAGGGAAAGGGTGGATTCCATAATGTTTTACTTGGAAAAAAAGATGAAGTGCACCCTAGGAGAATGTGCTTTGACAACTACCTCAACCCTTTGACTTGGAAAAATAATGATACTTATCTAAAGTGCACCATAGCACTGGGCCCTTTCCTAGTGTGTGAGTACACAGTACAATGAAGAAAGAAGTGTTGTTTTATTTCAACTTCATTATACCCACATATCATATACAACATTTCCTCCCATGATTACTTGGGTTATTCTCATCTCCCAATTTCATTCTATGGCCCCTTCTTTGGTGTGCAAGTACATAGTGTAGTGAAGAAGAAAGTGTTATTTTGTTTCAACTTCATCATTCCCGCATATACAACATTTTTGTCCATGGTTCCTTGGGTTGCTTTCATCTCTTAGTTTCATACTATAGCCTATGGGCATTAGTTCTTAGTTGAGTTGTCACATGCTTTTCATGCCATGATATGTTTAGTTTCAAATAATCTTGAATTTTGATTTTCTTCTAGTAGTTGAAGTTTTCTATTCAGTGCTATTGTTTCATATTGGCATTTATTCTTCCATTTCCACTTCTTATAGCATTCCTAGATATGGTTTTTGAGTTCTTTTATTTATTGGGTGTCCTCTAATATGCCTCAATCCTTAAGCCAAACTATACGTTGGAGGTCCCATTATTTCTTTTGTCTTTTCAACACCCCTTAAGCAATTTTGGCTCAAAACCTTTCACTACTCATGGTAGTCATTGTTTGCCTATATAAAATTAGTTTTCTAAGAGCTTCAAATTCTATTGGGTACAATCATAATTCTACAAGGAGTATCTCAAGTTGTTTTTCACTTAAGTTTTTTGTTTTAGTTGTTTTGTACCCATTCTAGCGGCTTTGTTGGTTGTATATAACCTTCTGGAGGTTTTCAACATAGACCCAGGTACTTCGCGGTTCAAGGAACCAACCAAACCCCTATTCACCAGCCCTTTCGGCAACAGGCTGCGCGCAGCCTGTGGTCTCACCCGAGGCGGAGCTGAGGGGGTGGTTGCGGAATCAAGTTTCCACAACCTAGTGATGCGAGTGTGAAAGGAGCTAACGGATAGCACACGATAGGCTCTCTTACTGCGGACAACAGACTGCGCAGAGTCTCAACAGACTGCGCAGAGTCTCTACTTTGCGCCTGATACTTCGACAAGCGGAGGTGCTTGCGCAACCAGCGCATCCAAGGATTGCGCGGTATGGGATACTTTTTGCGTCACGACGATAAGCTATCAACAGCTTACCTCGCAGCAAACCTCAATGGTACAGCGTGCCAACTAGACCGCGTGTCTATTCCAAGACTTGATTAACTCTAATTGATCTTAACGTTCTTTATCCATTCAAGATACTTAGATTATTATCGTTATGGTGCATGCAAATGAATAAAACATACAAAACTGCACTCCCCAATGCTTCGCTTCCATTCAGTGCTTAACTATGTGATTATCCACAAATTCATACATTCAAATGCTCAGAAGTGCTGAATACATAACATTCATCCACACATGTACTTCTTAACATATTATTCCCATCACTCTGCGGCGAATACATATAAAAGCAGTCGCATAACAGATAACTGCAGTATTTAAACATCCATGCTACGCAAAAGAACAGTTGCAAACACAAACAATTGCACAACACGGAATTTAACGTGGTTCACCCCCCGGATGGAGGCTACGTCTACAAGAACGGTTGTTAATATTGATCCTTTTGGGAAGGGTACAACTGTTCTTAGTCTGCGCACTCAGCTGCAGACTCTCTTCTCTCTCAGATAGGTCTCTGCGCACTCAGCTGCAGAGCCTTTACAATAGATTCAAAACTCAAAAGATGCTAACAATGCTCAATAATGACTGGCTCTACGAGAGATTAACCCTTCCCCATACAAAATGCCCTTATTTATAGATCACACCCATAGGTCGTGTCTTTACAATCAATAGGCAGAACCCCTAAGGTTTCCAAAACAGGTGTGGCTAACTGCCACCCTAACTGTCGCCGTCGAAAACTTACTCCGCCTGCTCTAGGTCGTTCCAGCTGGGCCACTCGTGGCTCACACTCTCATCTGACAGCCGTAGTCACCAAACGGTTGTAACTGCATCATGGCCTGTCCCTTTCCACTCCTTTCGCCTGCCTGTCGCCATCGGCGTAGTGGCCTAGATTCTCAAGTACTTACCGCCACTCGCTCGAATAGGTCGCTTTCCTCTACCTTCCACCTGTTACTTACCCAAAATAGGTCATGTCCTCATCTAACCTTTACATGTATTGCGAACCAAAAATAGATCATGCGCGGTTCTGCGCGCCAACCTACTGTGCAACCATGCTTTGGCCATTGCTGTCGCGCGACATGCGCAATTCCTCAAAAATTGTCTGTGGCTTGTCGCCGTGCCCAATGCGCACTCTTTAATACTTGTGCAAAACCCCAACTTGGATCCCGTCCAATAGGCCCCTAACACTCACCTGTGGCTCGTCCCGAGCCACTTCCAGATGCAAACGATGGCGCCACATCCTTCGTTGTGCTTATCTTGGAAGTAAAATTTTGCAGAGTACTTGCCAACTCTGCAACGATGTCCTTTGCGTTTTGCTCGAATCCCCGAAGCATCTCCAGGGTATCCTACGAGACTTGTTGTTTGGCCACCTGCTCTTTCATGGTGCCTTCTACCGTCTAAAGTTCTACGAGCTTCTCATGAATTGTTGCATCAATTCAAGGCCTTCATGTTCAATGGGCTGCAACCTGTTGGATGCAGCAGCCTCTTTCTCCCTCAGCGCGGCCAATTCTTTCTGTAAGTCCTTGATTTCGTTATATCTTTGTATTTTCTCCCTGGCTGGTGCACTTTTCAACTCGGCATTCGCAGTTTCTACCCGTTGCTCTGTTCGCTGCAGATCCCCCTTTATCTATTGCAGCGCAGGATCCTCATTCAACCCTATCAATATTTTGTTGACCCCTTCTAGTAAATCTTGGCACTTCGTCACTTCCGAAGAAATGCTATCGATGGTAGCCTTTACCTCCTCTGCCGGGGCTGCGATCTGATCCGGTGGTATCACTGGTTGCCTAGCCTCCAGCTCTGCGATCTTCCCCTTGTAGGAAGTCTCCATTTGTACCATATCTGATGTGAGGGTTTCTACCTTGGCCCCAAGCTTCTTTATAGTATCCTCGACATCATCCTCTTCTGTGCATTCGTGGATGTTTGCGCATACCGTCGAAACGGTCTCTTTAATCTTGTGATTCCTCTCGCGAACTCCAGCCAGTGATTGTTCTTTTCGCTCGGCTTCCTGCCTGAGCTCTTCAATATATTATTTCAATCAGACGCTCTGGTCATATGAGGCCATGCCTCTTTCTTGTATCTCCTCTAATATTTGCAGATGTATCTCATTCAGGTCCTCCAACAGTAATGACCCAATGTTGAGGTCAAAATGTGTCGAGTTCTTCACTGCCTCACGCACTGTTTCATTCTGGAAAATGAAGTACCTTGGTTTGATATGCGCGACCCTGGGGTAGGGGCTTGCTACGTGTGGTCGGTGCTTCAACGCACTCGTTCCTCCTACCCTCCCTTCGGAGTCTGATGACTGATGGCCCAAACTTAACTGGGTGACCATAGTCTTTACTGTTTCCATAGTTTGGATCAAGCTTAGCTGCATTTGTTCCTGCTTGGATTCCTTCTCCACGCAGGTCTCTTCCCACACTTCCTGTACTTTGGTCGCGATGATCTCGCAATCATCCGGATGGAGCTGTGGGCCGAACTCGGGCTTCTCAACGTTTCTTTTTGTACGTCGGCTTTGTGGCTGCGTGGGCCCTTCAGTGGCCTTCCTTTTGCCTACTGTCGTCTCTATAGGCTCACTCTACCCACCTTCCTTTTCCTCCTCAATGGGAGTACCAGCTGGTAGCCCTCCCTTCTTCCCGTTGCCTTCTTCTGTTTCTTCCTTGCCTTCCTCTTTGCTCTCCTCATATGATTCTTTCACGTCAATTTTCTCTTTGAGGGGCTCGACATGTTGCTCGTAATCAAATTCATCATCTCACGATGCGGGAACTTTCCAGTCCTCATCCATCGCTCTATCATCTGCTCGATTGTGTCCTCATCTAGCCGATAAAATCTTGGATACCATAGTTCTTGGTCTGTGTCAACCCTAGGTTGAATATGTGACCGATGCCTCTTCGCCATAAACCTCATGATGCAGGTGTATTTGTCGGTCAATGATCTTGCGATTCGCGACGTCGAAAGAATAGTATCGCGCAATTGGCGATAGTACACATAAAAGACTTCAACTGTCTTCCGCTGGTTGGTCGACTTCGAGCTTGCCCATATGTTGCTAAAGTGTGTGCCACGACCCTATCCTGCTAAGGTTGGGACGCCCTGATACCCATCCGGTTCTTTCCAGCTTACAAAGGCTATCATTATGAGTAGCCAACCAAAATGGAATGTTGTTCCCTCATCCTGGGTGTCCTCAACGTCTGCTAGAAATTCGTTGAGTAGATACTGGCACCAATTGTAAGGTGTTCCGCGCAATGTTCTGGCGGCTAACTTGATCGCGACCGCCGGTCCCTCAGGTGGTCGACACTTTCGCAGTACCTTTCTGGCGAGGAATTGAATGGTAAAATTCACTGCTGAATCGTTGATATCAGTGGTGGGGAACCCTTGTCCCTTCCATACTACATCGAATTGTTTTGCTACTTCGACGCTCAAACCTCTATCCTGCGCCCTTTTTACCATTAGCTCTATGGGGTCCTCGTCGCGCTTGTTCAAGTTTGTAATTTGATGGATCAGGTCAATACTAATATCGACGCGCGTATCCAACCATAAGTATCCTTTGTGCATGCAAGACAACAATGCGAGCACTACCGCCCAATACTCAGGACTTTTAGGGAAGTGCGACATTTGCAACAGATTCAATAATCTCGTTGGCTGGAGGGGCTTTAGCCATTCTTAGACTTGAAGGCTTTTGGCACCAGTTTTCTCGTCCGCTACCCGGTCAATTATCCGTCAGGACGAAACTGCGGACAGTTTCTTGGTTTTGCAAGTGTGTTCTCCAACAGGTCATAGTCCTCCAACTTACAGTTCGGCACTTCGCGTAGTAAGTTCTCCACAACTCTCACCCGAGTAGAAATGACTGGAACTGGGATTTTGTATTTGGCATTCTTATCCAGATGCAATGGAAATGCATCATCTTTCCACAGAGAGATATAGTCGGGCACCAGATAGATGGGTTGGTTCTAAGTTGCAGCCGACTTCTATGTCACTGGTGTGCCTAACCCGCTCTGCTATGCAACTGGTTGCTTCCCCTTATCAGCCTGTCTTGCTGAACTTCTGGACAAAGCCCCCTTCGTTGCCGTCATGACTACTGGAATTTTTTTATGGCTCAAATAACCAGGAGAGATCCTGCCACTCAGTCGGCTCGCTCATACACTGTTCTGCTCACTCGACTCTCCGATAGTTCTAGCAACAGTGCACAATAATTTGTAAAGTGGATAAGTGGCCGAGTGAGGCGAGATTTATAGACTTAACTGGTCTGCAACATGGCCTTCAGCGGTTGCTGAGGCACTAAATGCCATAGTTATTACCAGCTCGTGCCTATGACGTCGCTCGAGTCATCCGATCCTCATCATCATGCCACTGTTGTTTCTTTAAATGTGAAAGGGGTTGCCAGGCAGACCAGCGCGTCAACTCCATCTAGTCAGCGTTAAATGCTCGACCTTCCAGCCGGATTCTGGTACTATAGGAGTTATTTCGGCTTTTATGGCGTTCCAAAATGTCACATCCGCCCCAAAGTTTGAAATGTGCCCTTGCCGCCAATTTGGTTAACGGCCCACTAATCGGCCGACGAACGCAACGGTAACAACTTCCGTCACTATGTGTTGGTGGTCTCGTACGAGTGTCGCTTTCCGGGCTTGCATGCGGCTTACACTTTTGCGCGGCTGTTGTTCCATCTTTTCTGCGCGATTAGTATCTGGACATGCTTTGCGCAGCTACTTTCTTTTTCTTTTCTTTTTTTGGGCGCAACTTCAGCAGTGTTGCGTGGTACGCTTTCCTTAATCATATAGAATTCTGCGCAGCTGGACTATCGCGGTAAAGCTTTAGTCTGCTACCATTTATCATACTTGGCAAGGTATCTCCGGCTAATGTAGTTAACTGGACTGTGCCACCGTTAGTAACATGCGTTACAGTATATGGGCCAAGCCAATGCATTTTAAATTTTCCAGGAAATTTCATGAATTTGCTATCATACAGGAGGACTAGATCACCTACCTCGAAAGACTTGTTCTTGATGTGGCGATCGTGCCATGCTTTTTCCCTTTCCTTCTGCACTTGTTGGTGAAAGCCTGCAATGAAGCGATCCTCCTCCAGACCAACCAAGTGTAAGAGTTGTTCTTCCAGCGCGTCGCGGTCTGCCATGCCTGTAAACGCTGCTATCCTCAGACTGGGAACGATATATTCCATTGGCATTATTGCTTCTTGTCCGTAAGCCAATTTGAAAGGTGTATGGCCAGTCAGTTTCTTGCATGTAGTCCTGTATGCCCATAATACAAATGGAATGCGTAGGTCCCAATCGTCCCGATTGACATTGCATATCTTGGTTAGCACATTCTCCAACACTTTGTTAAATGCTTCAACAGTTCCATTCGCCTGTGGATGATAAGGTATGTTGCGCTGATGATGAACGTGGAACTCTTCGGTCAAAGCTTCAAGGGTTCTATTTAAAAAGTGAGTGCCTTGATCACTCATCAAAATCTTTGGGCATTTGAACCTTGTCAGGATGTTCTCATATATAAACTCTGCGGCTGTAGCTGCGCTACAGTCTTTCACTGGCTTTGCTTCTGCTCATATGGTGAGGTAATAGGTAGCAGTAATGATATACCTCGTGCACGTTCTCTTCCTTGGTGGGTTAATAGGACCCACAAAATCAATGGCCCATTTCTCAAAGGCCTGTAATGTCAGTTGTGGCTGTAATGGCATTTCATCTTTACGCGATGGCTTCCCTGTCTGTTGACAAACATCACAATTCTGGCAATGTTCCTTCAAATCTTTATGAATCGTAGGCCACCATAGCCCTGCGCACAATATCTTTTGCGCAATAGATCTCCCTGCATAATGGCCTCCTGCGACTCCTGAATGCACATCAGCTAGTATGAATGGTTTCTCGTGCTCTAACATGAATCTGCGCAGTACTTCATCCGGTCCCAACTTATATAATTGACCTACGATTATAGTGAAGTCTGCCACACGCACTACCAACTGCTTCTTCTGCTAGGTAGTGAACTTTGTAGGTGCGAATCCTGTGGTTAAGAAGTCAATGATATCCTGATAGTAATCATCTGCAACCTGTATAGCAAACAACTGCGCATCAGGTAGATTGTCCTCCAAATTCGTAGGCTCCTCTCCTGACTCAATCCTTGACAGGTGATAAGGTCTCAAATTCAACCTTCCTGGATTAACCACAATTTCAAAGTTGTACTCCCGAAAGAGGAGTAACCATCTGCATATGCGCCCCCTAACACCGGCTTATTGACCAGGTATTTCAAAGCGAAATGGTCAGTGAACATGGAGAAATGCGCACCAAGTAAGTAATGTCTGGACTTCTGCAGCGCATATACCATCGCGAGTCCTTCTCTTTCAGTAGTGGTATAGTTATTCTCAGTGGATGATAAATTTCTACTGGAAAATGCAGTGGGATGATCAATGCCTCCCTCTCCTAGCTGAGCGAGAACAACGCCCAATGCGATACATGAAGCATCAACATGGACATGAAATGACTTCTCCCAGTCTGGAAAAACTAGGATTGACACAGTGACCATCTTCTCTTTCAGTGTGTCAAAGCCTTTCTCACAGTCCTCATTCCAAATGAATGGTACATATTTCTTTAGCAGCTTCTCCATAGCTGCGATTATTTGCGCATATCCTTTTATGAATTTCCTGTAATAGCTAGTATGCCCCAATGTAGTGCGCAATTGCTTGACTGAATTTGGTGTAGGCAAGTTTACAATGACTGCGATCTTCGCACGATCAACCATCAAGCCTTGTTTGCACACAATGTGTCTCAACAGAATTCCATAGGGCACACATAAGACACACTTCTTCAGATTCAATGAAATTTGATGCTGTCTGCACTTTTCCAACATCATCCTGAGGTTCGCGGCATGGTTCTTCAGTAGACCGAAAATGGTCGAATCATGAAAATAAACCTCTAAAAACTTGTGTATGAAGTCTTTGAATGTTGCGACTACCACTCTAGAAAATATGGCAGGTGTGTTCTTCAGCCCAAAAGGCATCACTGTGTACTGGAACGACCCCCATTCTGTAGCAAAAGTAGTCTTGTGCCTATCTGCTAGATCAATCCTGATTTGATGATATCTAGAGAATCCATCAGTAAAAGAATACGCCTCATTCCCTCCAACATTGTCTAGCACTTCATCTGTAAAAGGTGTAGGAAATGGGTCATGCATCGAAGCATCATTCAACTTCCTGAGATCCACATAAATCCTGATCTCACCCTTCGTTTTCTTATCCTGGATAACCATCGGGCTTATCCACTCGGATTCTTCAACTGGCTCAATGATCCCTGCATCGAGCATCTTATCGAGTTCTTCCTTAACTCGTTCTTTGTAGCGCGGATTCAGTCGATATGGTCTTTGCTTAACAGGCTTCACGCCAGGCTTAAGAGGAATTTTCATCACTCCTAAGTCTCCCAAAATGCCTTTCATCTCTGTGAACTTGGTCGGGAAAAATTCTCGATATTCCTGTAATATACCCGCGACCTCTTCAACTGTATCTTCATCCCAATAATCTTCAATAGCTGCGAACCTTGGCTCTGCGCTGGTGCCAATGTTCACTTTCCTTGTTTTCACAGGTCCACTCATATCTGGAATTTCCAGTGGAGGTCCTTCTACCTCGGGAGATCCCTCTGATTTAGGTATCCGTATATTGCGCGGGTCCTCCTCATCGCTATCTGTTTTATCCTCGCCTTCCTCAACGATGTGATAACAATCAAGAGCGTCTTCTAGTTGCTCCTCCCATTCAGGTTGTAGGCGTGTAGGTATGTTATTTGCTCCAAAGAATTCTTCTAGTGTCATGGTTCCTTGTTTACAGTCTGGACTGAATATTTTTTTCTTAATAACCTGCAGCGCATCATTGATACTCGGATGTTCATCTTCGAAATTGAAATCTGTCTGGAAACTCACAGTTAGAGCAGACCAATCCGTTGTGCCTCTACGCAATTCCAAGTCTAGGTACCACTTCTTTGGAATCGGTTCTTCGAGCGTATGCACAAACAGATGCACCCATTCTGTCTGTGGCCTTTCTACCCAAGCTTGTACACAAGCTTCAATATGATCCCTTAGATCCGTTTGACCATTATATTTTTCGAAAGATAGCGTAACCTTCTCAGCAAACCGGATTTGCATCTTAATTCTGCATTGATCCCATGTGGTCAGCGTCTTCTTATGCGTAGCCCACCATCTGGCAGGTGTCCCGCGCAGTGCCATGTCTAATGCTGAGACGCAGAATTCATCCGCAACTACTCCAGTATATTCTTTGATAAAACAGTAAACATTAGATAAACCATCATAGGTAGGGATTGGAGTTACCTCTTTTCCAATCCAACAGAGTGACTTCATGATCCGCGTGCATTTCCTAGCAGATACTTCATGTAATCTGCTTTGCCAGTTTTCCAGTCCGACATCAGAGTCTGAAACGCAAGAGCTGTCACAACGCCAAATGAGTGTGCCATCCGCAGTTGGATTAATATAGTCAACAACATTGGTTGTCATCTTGTAAATACGGTCCAAGTCTTGGGCTCTGGATTCCTCATGAATCGGTTCAACGTATCGTTCACCCTGCGAGGGGTCCAATGGCGTGATGACCCTGATATCATTGCCTTCAAATATCATTTTCATAGTCTTCAAATCAATAATGGCAGAGTTAGTCATTGCCCAATCGATACCCAACAGCGCTGGATAAGGATGGTTGTCATCCACGATTTCAATTACTTCAAAATCTGCATAGCTATGCACTTCGTCAATGTCAACAATGGTGTTGGGTAACCTCCCCAAAGGTATAACTATCCCTTGATTAGCCATTCTTAACTGTAGAGGGGACCACTGTAGCTTTGGTTTTCCCATCTGATGCCATGTCTACTTGGTCAAGACATTTACTTCGGATCCAAGATCAAGGATGATCCCATCCATCTCATAGTCCCCAATCTGTGCAGTGAGACTCATTTCCCTTCCTGTTCTTTTAGGACTCCTAATATTGTGGACTACGCCATGGGCACCCCCCTTCTCGCCGTTTGGATCATACTGTCTCAACAGCTTTTCAAATTCCATGAAAGCATCTGCGCTCTTTAATAATTTCATGCAGCTCCGTAGGAACTGCGCAATAGAGGTACTTGTGTCTGCCGCAACGCTCATTTGATCATATGCCGCTGGCATATCTTGTCTTTGCGGTATTTCGCTACGCAACTGGGTTCTTGGGGAGCCGGGTGGCGGTGTTCGGAACATGTCCCGTGCCTCCTCGAATGCTCCCTTATTTTTCTGTAAGTCCAGACCCGGTGCTTTCCCAGGAGCTTTTCTAATCCATACCGGCTCACTAGGATTCTGCCTAGGATCGCGCATTCCAGAAGTCGAAGCTTCTGCACCTCCATCCCTTCCTGCATCAGCGCCACTATGCGTTGCCACATTTACACTTGGATCCGCAGATCGTCTCTCTGCTGCCATCAACTGAATGTTGGGATTCGGTGGTTCTGTCCTTCGTCATTTATGCATTTCTACCTCAAGCACAGGGCAGTCTTCAATGACATGCTCGAATGATTTACAATAATTGCACGTAGTGCATGGGTTTGTACAGTCTCAAGATACATGACCTAGTTGGCCACAGTTATAACAGATTACCTAGTCGCGGCCTCTTCCTTGCGCCGGGCCGACATTTCTTCCTTTCCTGCGGTATCCACCACCACGGCCTCTATATCCTCCCTGATCATAGTGGGTGTTCTCTTGTTTCGGCTGATTTTCTTCTTGGACGCGGTACATTCCAGCACCTCGCATCGCTTCCATATCGCGCTTTCTTTCATTCATGAGCTCATATGCGTGACAGTTGGATTCATCATGTCCAACTTACTTGCATAAATTACAATATAATTTTTTTGGTGTTTTTACATATTTCTATATTAGGTAACAGTCCTCAGGTTTGTGTCCTCTACTTCTGTAGATTTCACACCACGACGCCTGATTGTGATTCATATTCATTGGGTTTGGTGCGCCACTGTCAAGATAATCTTGAAATAGAGGGCAATGTTCTCTGGTGTGGCCCTCTCCTTTGCATCCTGTGCACCAAACTTCGCGTCTCGGTTCATATCTTTGTTCTTTTCCATTCTTCATACCTTGCAATTCTAATGTCAATGTAGTCAACTGGTTCTGGATATGTGACATCCCATAACTACTTTCTCCAATTAGTGAAGCCTCTAGCTTCATTGCGATCTCTAAGGCCTCTGCCTGCGACACAACCTTCTGTTGCATCAGTGGTTGTCTGATGTGGGGTAACAACGCAGCAATGAACCATTCCTGGTGCTGTTGCGGAGCTATAACAAAGCTCACTTGGTCTAACAATGTCTTAAATTTTTGGTTAAATTCCCAGACCGTTTCAGTAGGTTTCTGCTTAATTTCTTTTAGCTCTGTTATGCACTGCGACTTAGATTTTGGTTTCTTAAATTCTGATACAAGTGCAACGTTGATTTATGTTAGGGTTCTCGGTTGTGCCTAAGAATATTTCATAAACCAGTGCAATGCTCTGTCTTGGAAAGTAGTAATGAGCTGTGCTCTCTTCACAACATCATTATGGATTTGCTTTACACTCCATACGGCTTCACATAGAAATCAATGTTGATCAGTGTCTTCTAGACCCGTTCCTTTGAATATCGACAGTTTTATATCGTTATCTGTCATTCTCCGTCCTGGTTGTGCACCACCCTGAGGAGTGCTATGAGTCTGCGGGGGGTTTTGAGCGGAAAAAATAAAGGGAATATTCATAACAATGGTGTTCTGCGGGATATTCTGAGATTGGGTATTCTGAACTGGACTAGTCTGAGTCGGGATGGTCTGAGCACCTGCTCCTGCGGTGTTAGCAGTATTGACGTTCTGCGGGGTGGGCTGCGCTACACTCGCAGCGGGTTGATTCTAAGATAGGGATGGGGCGGTTTCTGCAACCGAGGGATTATGAGGCGTGATAGGGTGGATGGTGGCTGATGACAGTGCGGTCTAAATGTTAAGGTCACATGGGATTTCGGTATCGACGCGGAGTCCAGGTCCCCCAGGATTCTTTTCTTTATTAAACTTATATCTCTTTCCACTTCTCAGATTATGTATCTCTTTGTCAGAATCACTAAAAATACTATTGACCATGACAGATTTAAAAATATTACTACATTCTTAAAACACCTTTCTCAGCTAAAAGCATTTTAATGTATAGACTGAGATTGTTCAGGAACTTACCTCTGAATCCGTCGAAAAAGTATGCTTCAGCTTGGCTGTAGGATTTCAGCGTGTCTACAGCGAATTCTGTTACAAATCCTTCAAGTATGCTATCAACCCAGAAGTCGACTGCTCACGTCAGTGGGATGTCTATTGCTTCGAGTTGCGCTGTGAGCTTTGGAGTCCAATCTGTAGGTACTCCTTGAAAACAGGTTTTCTTTTGCGAGTCGCGAGATCCACTCATGCAGCTCGTTTCCAAATGAAGCCCATAAAATCTCGTGAATCTCTCTCCATAAATGTCTGTTCAGCCACTGTACGTCAGAGAGACGTGGGTGTCTGTTCTCTTTCCTTGCAAAATATATTTCGATCTTGTCACACCATCCCCAGATCTCTTTCTTTTCAGGATGCCAATTGTCTGAACCCAACGAGAACTGGTATTCTTCTTCACACATTACTTTCCAAGCATAGTATCGCATCACTGGTCATAGCTGAGCAACGAAACCATTTGTTGGCTGTATATAACCTTCTGGAGGTTTTCAACATAGACCCAAGTACTTCGCGGTTCAAGGAACCAACAAAACCCCTATTTGCCGACCCTTTCGGCAACAGGCTGCGCGCAGCCTGAGGTCTCACTCGAGGTGGAGCCGAGGGGGTGGTTGCGGAATCAAGTTTCCACAACCTGGTGATGCGAGTGTGAAAGGAGCTAACGGGCAGTGCACGATGGGCTCTCTTACTACGGACAACAGACTGCACGGAGTCTCTACTTCGCGTCTGATACTTCGACAAGCGGAGGCGCTTGCGCATCCAAGGACTGCGCGGTATGGGATACTTTTTATGTCACAACGATAAGCTATCAACAGCTTACCTCGTAGCAAACCTCAATGGTACAGCGCGCCAGCTAGACCGCGCGTCTATTCCAAGACTTGATTAACTCTAACTGATCTTAACGTTCTTTATCCATTCAAGATACTTAGATTATTATCGTTATGGTGCATGCAAATGAATAAAACATACAAAACTGTGCTCCCTAACGCTGCGCTTCCATTCAGTGCTTAACTATGTGATTATCCACAAATTCATACATTCAAATGCTCAGAAGTGCTGAATACATAACATTCATCCACACATGTATTACTTAACATATTATTCCCATCACTCTGCAATGAATACATATAAAAGCAATCACATAACATATAATTGTGGTATTTAAACATCCATGCTAAGCAAAAGAACAGTTGCAAACACAAACAATCACACAACACAAAATTTAACGTGGTTCACCCCCCCGGATGGAGGCTACGTCCACATGAACGGTTGTTAATATTGATCCTTTTGGGAAGGGTACAACCGTTCTTAGTCTGCGCACTCAGCTGCAGACTCTCTTCTCTCTTAGATAGGTCTCTGCGCACTCAGCTGCAGAGCCTTTACAATAGATTCAAAACTCAAAAGATGCTAACAATGCTCAACAATGACTAGCTCTACGAGAGATTAACCCTTCCCCATACAAAGTGCCCTTATTTATAGATCACGCCCATAGGTCGTGTCTTTACAATCAATAGGACGAAATCCTAAGGTTTCCAAAACAGGTGTGGCTAACTACCACCCTAGTTGTCGCCGTCGACAGCTTACTCCGCATGCTCTAGGTCGTTCCAGCTGGGCCACTCGTGGCTCACACGCTCGTCTGACAGCCACAGTCACCAAACAGTTGTAACTGCATCATGGCCTGTCCCTTTCCACTCCTTCCGCTTGCCTGTCGCCATCGGCGTAGTGGCCTAGCTTCTCAACTGCTTGCCTCCACTCGCTCGAACAGGTCGCTTTCCTCTGCCTTCCACCTGTTCTTTACCCAAAATAGGTCATGTCCTCATCTGACCTTTACCTGTATTGCGAACCAAAAATAGATCATGCGCGGTTCTACGCGCCAACCTACCGCGCAACCATGCTTTGGCCATTGCCGTTGCGCGACATGCGCAATTCCTCAAAAATTGCCTATGGCTTGTCGCCGTGCGCAATGCACACTCTTCAATACCTGTGCAAAACACCAACTTGGACCCTGTCCAACAGGCTTCCACTTGATTTTAGGTATATTTGGGCCTTAAATTTTAAACCATACAAGAGCATCAATGTGGTGAGGGTTTGGAAGAGGGAATTCTAGATCTTCCAATCCCTTATCTCTGGTAACTTGTATCTTCCAATACCTTGTTTATGCTAACTTGCATATATTTTGGAGCAGAAAGAGAGCTTTCCAACCCCTTTGGAGTCTTTCCTATGTGCATGTATCCCAACTCAATTTTTCATTGAAATCCAAGCACAAGTATTTGTCCTCTTGGGTTATTTCTAGCAGTTTTGCACCAAAGTTAATTTGGAGATGCGCTCTTCTTTTCTTTTTTCATGAAAACTTCACTGCATTTGTTTTCCTCTTGTTCTCACACATCCCAATTGTTACCCCTCATATTGCTTGTGTGATTCTTATTACACAATTCAAATATTTGCAGGTTTGTAACTTCACGAGGATGGCACTTACATTGGATCAGAGCATATCTATTTCTTCTTGGCGATAGGTTGTCGTGGTTGGGTTCTTTCTTCATGGTTGCATATTGGCGGTTGATGGGTCAACTCGAAGTTGTGCTTGATTTATTGCTCATCATGTCTAGATGGTATTACTCCTTGTACATTTATGATGGTGTTATGGTGCATAGACATGTATGGTTGTTGCTTGGTTGAAGGCTTAGGATACAAACTCCCTAGCCCATGAAGACATGGTGTGTATTGAGGTTACTTTGAGGTGGTGCACCTAGCATATGTGACCTTATTTACATATTTCCAACATGATTACTAATGTGTTTTTATGGTTGGATACATCATAGTGTGAACACCCTATAAGATATTCAATTGTTTCATACATATGCCACTTTATCAAGACATGGCTATGATCCTATGTTGAGCACTCATGTGGTTTTGATAATTGTTTAACTAGTGGGTTGTTTGAATACCCTAGCCAATTTTGGTAATGTTCACACTTGGATGGGTGTATTATGATGCGAACATGGAATTATGCCGAGCGCTCATCCCATTGACACAAATTTCAAGGCATTTTAGAGATAAGGGTGGTTTTTATCCCTAGGTTTTTCCAACACACACACACAAGGAATTATATTTCATCTCCCACACGTGTTAGTGGTTAGGCATATTCTTCTTTGGTGTGTTGGTTTGGTTCATGCTTTGAGTTGTGGTGGTATTGGCCCATAGTGTTGCCTTCCACCCCATGTTATTTCAGTAACGAAAGACATTTATTATTTTACTATTTACTCATCTTCTTGGTTGACCACAAATGTGGGCTTGCATCTTTCTTGTAAAAAAGGATTTTATTGTTCATTGACTATTGAAAGTGGCCACAATGCACATTCACCAAAAACAAATATTTTATTTGTGGATCAAGGTTGTTGAATGACACAACTTTCTATGACGCACTTTAGATAAGTAGCATTCAACACCCTACGATACGATAAATCTTTATTCCACCGAAAGAAGTGATGTGATATGAGCTTAGTATGGGGGAGATGTTGCCGCGTTTGCCATGTTACATTAGGTAACATAGCTTCAAAAACATAAAAAGTAAATAAAATAATTACAAATAAAAAAATTGGATCCCTCTTGATGCTTAATAAATCTAGATTTATTCTGTTTTATAATTTTACTATTATTATTTATAGCTAGATTCGGGGCATATGGTCCCTTTTAACTTCGTATTTTGCTATTTAAAATAACTACTAATAGTTACGTTCACCGGTTTGTTTTTGTTCATTCACTATTCAATGAAGGTGACAAACGACCGCAACTAATTTCAAATAAGGTCTGCCATTACGCAGTAAGGGCTTGAGCAGGTTTGTTTCCTCTTGTTTTATCAGTGGCTGTGAAGGCAAGCGTTCGAGTCATACAAACAAGAAAGCAAGCGTTCGAGTCATACAAACAAGAAAGCAAGCAGGGAGCGAGAAATGAAGATCGAAGAAGTCCAGTCCACCTCAAAGAAGCAACGGATTGCAACGCACACGCACATCAAAGGCCTCGGGCTAAGGGTTTGTTACCCACTGCATTTTTCTAAATTCATTTAAGGGGTTTAAGTCGTTTTTTTTTTTTACAACAGTTCCTGCTTGTTTTTGTTATCAGGAAGATGGCACTGCTTTGCCTTTGGCAGCTGGTTTTGTTGGGCAGGAGCAAGCGCGGGAAGCAGCCGGGATAGTGGTCGATATGATTCGCCAGAAGAAGATGGCTGGCCGTGCCCTTCTTCTGGCAGGTGCTCCCGGAACGGGCAAAACTGCCCTTGCCCTTGGTATTTCTCAGGAGCTCGGAAGTAAGGTTAGTATTTCATTATACAGAAATACTGCCCTGTAGCAAGACCGACATGTTTGAATATCAAAACCCTATAACGACTAAACCTCATTCAAAGTTAATCCGTTCGGACAAAATGCACAGTAGGAAAGAGGAAGAAAAAGAATGTTCATCAAGCTCACTGAAGTTAACAATGTTCATACATTGCAAATTTTCAGTAATAACTTATTTTTAAGGACAATTGTGAAGTGCATACTACAATATGCTATGGATTATGAACAGTTGGCAGGTTTGCTAGTGTTTGGCTGTGAATGTCGTTAGAACAAAGGGACTAAAAAGCAAATTTCTTAGACCCAACATGATGCTTGATTCAGAATGGGCAAAATTGGCCCAGGGGTTGACTTGTCAAAGGTTTGACAAATAGAAAATTGTAAAATACACATAGTTTCCAGAAAACCTGGATGCAATAACATACTGAGAAATCTGTGCTCTATCTCATGCAAACCAGGCCAAAATCATCTTCAAAATTTGCTCAGGAAATCTTCTTTTGATCCTACAAATTTTGGTATAGAAATCATATTTAAAATTTGAAAGCATAAACAATATTGGCAATTAGCAAATCTAAGTTTTAGGGAACAATTAAGAAGTTATTTGCAAAATAGTCCATAAGGCTTTCTGTAGCAACATAGTTTATCTTCCTTGAAGGCATGGTGAGCAAAAATCATATATGTATTACTAACTTACCCTTAACTATCAAAATTGTTGATCATATTTGAAGCATTTTATACTAGGCTTAGGTGCAGAGCTGCTAGTGAATAAACTATCTAACAGAGCATACAATGCTTTACAAATCTAAGCTTCAGAAATGTGAAATAGGTAAGTAAGAGCTTAAGATATTATGGTTATCGAGGTCGACAAGGAGCTGCTTTTGTTTTCAATCCAAGGAACATTGAGTTTACATGGCAAGACCCTCTAAACTAGAGAGCATGCATCCAAGTGTAAAGTGATGACAACTTATTTGGACCATACCATGGTGGTGATTCTGAATTATATTTCCAATACTTATCGTTGCTCAATAGTGACATAAATTACTGGTCGTGATCAGCTTTTGAAAATGAGCAGCAACAAGTTGTATTGAATTGCCTTAAACGATATCATTTTGGTGTGCCAAACATTCTTAGTTTTTGGATTGGCATGTTTCAATCTATTATCTGAAGTCTTTTCTTGGTTTGTAGGTTCCCTTCTGTCCTATGGTGGGGTCAGAGGTGTACTCATCAGAAGTTAAGAAAACAGAGGTACTCATGGAGAACTTTCGGAGGGCTATTGGTCTTCGTATTAAGGAAAATAAGGAGGTTTTTGAAGGAGAGGCAAGTTCCTTAAATTTTTAGAATGGGTTGCTTTTAGGATATAGTTTGTAAGTCTTTTTTTAGCTATATGCTGCCGGCCTTTTCATCTCATCTCAGTCTCTTGTTGTTTTTTGAATTCATACAATTGAATTATTTTTATCAAATAATTTGCTGTTTTTTCTATTCTAAAGTTATATTCTGTGTTCAGGTGACAGAACTTTCACCAGAGGAAACAGAGAGCACCACAGGCGGTTATGGAAAGAGTATCAGCCATGTCATCATTGGGTTGAAAACAGTCAAAGGCACCAAACAACTAAAACTAGATCCAACTATTTATGATGCCTTGATAAAGGAAAAGGTACATTTATACCTTTAGTATAGAGATTTAGAAACATAGTTGCATGGGCTCTTCTATCCCCCATCAGTTGCACAGTGGCACACCCTTTCCTGCTGCATCCACATCCAGATAACATCCTTCTTTACAAAGGAAAATAGCCAGACCGTTGCACCTCTAGTTTAGAAAGTTTTCACCCTTGCTGCATCTCTAGTTTAAAAAGTTTTTACTTCTGCTGCACCTGTTCCTGCATTCTCTCCCAGTTGCACCCGTGTAGACTGGTATGCAATTATTGTCTATGATATGAAGGCTGATGATTTTGGTATCATCTGTAGGGTTTGCATATATCTGGCATCAAAATTGGAAAGATATTTATTTTCATATGTGCTCTTTGTTTGCACGATTTCAAATAATGTGGTCTACCAATCCATTGCAGGTGACAGCAGGAGATGTAATATACATAGAGGCAAACAGTGGTGCAGTTAAACGGGTAGGGAGAAGTGATGCATTTGCCACGGAATTTGATCTTGAAGCAGAAGAATATGTTCCATTACCAAAAGGTGAAGTCCACAAGAAGAAAGAGATAGTTCAGGTACATTTTTATCTTGCATATGTGTTTTTAAATTAGACACAGGAAAGTGGCTTTTTGTTGTTCCTATCTCTATTGTACAAATTTGGGTAGCATTTCTCCGAGTGGGTTGTTGTTCCAAAACTTGAATGAATGAATGAATGAATGAAGTGTACACAACTGCTGGTTGCTACTTGTCAACAGAAGTCAGTTGAATTGCACTGAAAACAGGAGGTATTTTCTTTGAGTCATCTAGCATCTTATCTGTAAAAATGTCACAGATGCTGACAATCTAGATATTTGGGGACTATAGTAGAGATCCAATTTTAACATATTTGGAGTTGACTTTTGTTACTGTGTTCATTCTTTTGAACATTGCAGAAAGCAGTGAAGCCAATAAAACCAGAGGAGTCATCCCTACCATAAGGACCAGTCCTACCACAGCAACCATCCCTACCAAGTATAGAAAATTTCCCTTAAGATCCATGGGCACTGCTATTATTAATAAGTAGAGGATGTTGCAAGTTGCAACCAGTTAGTTTAAGATTTAGAGAGACAAATAAAGAAAAAAACTGCTCTGTTAAATTTCTTCCCCATAACATATTCCCTACAGGCACCGTGTCAATGAGAAAATAGACTTCCAAATTCTTTCTACCACCCTACTCGAAGCTCAAAGCTGGATGAGAATGCTCTGTGCAGTAATATCTATGCAAGTAAGACAAGGACTTGAACTTCAGAGGTTTTGTTTCAAATATGTCGATGTAGCAGTTGATTTAGATGGATTTGATAACTTGGTCATATAGTCTAATCCAAACTACATCTTTGATAGGTATTGGGGCTTTTATGATGATTGATAGGGGCAACTGATATTTTTGTATATTGATGATTGGATATCACCTATTGACACCTTGTTGTAGCTTTGCTGCATTTTGATTTATGTTTTGTTTGTAGGTTTTGCAATTATATATTCAGCAAAAACATATATTCAATTGGCAATTATGAAATCAAAATATGAAATTCAAATATCTTCGGAAATCGCTTCATTTTACCAACACACAAAAACTGTGATAAGCTATAATAAGAAATTATAAAAACCTTGGAGTCTGGTAAATCTATTTCAATACACCAAGGTCCAATTCACTTTCAGGTTTGCTGGCAGCTGCAAGTGAAATGTTCAAAGTTCACACTTTACAGTTCAGCCACCTCTTTGCAAAGGGAAATCAGATTGATTCTGAGCAGGCATAGTGGATGTCAATTCCAAGCAGATTGAGTGAAGGTGGCTGTTTGAAGGTCAATTCTGACTCCAAGCAGTTACCACAGGCTGAGTGAAGGTGGGCTGCAGCAGTTTAAGTGAGAGAGGGCATGTGGATTCCAAGCAGAGAGGGCAGCGGCAGCTATAGCATTGCCATTGCCAATGAGTGAACACTGAATGGTGAGAGAGGGCAGAAACGACTTTGTGAGAGGGAATGAGAGGAGACTTGAGAGGTTCATTTAGGATTTCTGTTACCCTTCAAGCCTGAGATTACCATTTATTTTTATTTTTTTTTTAAATTTCGAATGCCCATGGATGCCCCAGTGTGGGACATGGGCACTGTACCCTAAAGATACTCGAAAGTCATCCAGAATGGATCGGGTACAACTCAACCATCCCTGTATCCTTGATGGCATCCCCACTAAAATCAGAATGTTTCCAAGCAGTCCTGTTCCAAGGAGTCCTGACTCCTGAGGTCCCCAAAATGCTAGATTGGCTGGTACAGGGGATTTTAAGGGGGGGATGTTTCCCGTGTAACATAGCTTCAAGGGTTAGTGGATAGGAGGGTTGCATGCCTAGTTGTCATTGACTAGGTGCCCTATCATCGCTTGTATATATTTCTAAAGTCTCGTGGATTAATTTTGAAACTTGAAAGTATGATAATTTATTTTGATAAGTGTAGAAGTCCAAATGCTTGATATTTATTACTTATATTTACACAGATTTTACTGTTTAGAATTTATATTTACCCTTATCAGATTCAGATCAGTACATGATATCTTTTATCCTCCCATTTATTGTTGTTAGGTTGTCAGTGTTATCAAATATGGCTGAACTGGACCAGAATCAATAATTTAATTTTAAACTGGTTTTGACCAGTTATTTTCCTAAACTGGTCAAAACTGGCTGGCATGTGTAACCCCAACACCCACAAATGAAATAAAAAACAAATACCTTATGAGTACCCTAAGACCTACTTTTCATCCACTTGATGATATCCCTCTCTATCTTGGATGGACTGGCATCTGCTTTGTCTGCTACAAGATACAAACATTGGGGCACTGGGTAGAGATGCTGAGCATACATATGCAGAGAATGTAGACGTTCTAGATTTGGATGATTATGTTGTTTGATTTGATTGTAGACTGTAGTATAAATACTTTTGGATTCTTGAGGCCATTTAGAGCCTTGATGTTTATGTGTTTTGGTTCAGATATGTATTGCAGTTGGTGTCATTTTACTATATTCACTCTTACATGCTATATACATGAGAAAACTTTGCATATTTGGTGTGTTATGTCCTGGGTTTACCTTGATGTACATGTATCTATATTTTTATTAATCAAAATTTAAATATTATATTTAATTTTTTGTCGATGTTCTTTTTAATAACTGTTTAATTACCGGTTCAGTCCAGTTTGTGATTTTGGTGTCAACCTGTTCAGTTTTGGTTCTGATAACTTTGGGTTGATTTATGTAGAGATCAACTCATGTTGTTTTTACTTCAGCTTTGGGGAGCAGTTTGATACCTTTTTAGACTCCTGATTTTGAGCTTGTAGGAGTCAAATTATACAATAATCATGAAACACTTGGTTTCCTTCTTCAGGGTGCATTGTCAACTTCAAAACTTGACAAGGTTTTGTGGGAGTCCGTCATAGGCAAAGCTGACTTCAATTCCATGTGACAGTTGACAGGAGTGAACTTTGCTATTGGATGAATCACTGAGACTCACTTAGAAGAGTCTACTCAACATTTTATTTCCCTGGTCAATCTAAGGCAATAACTGAAATTGCAAAAGACAAAAGAGTGCCAGCTTGACTGGCACATTGATTCTAACTTCTTAGGCTCACTAATTTGTTTTTTTGTGGTACGTAAATATTTGAACACAAAGTTTTTATACATAATTGCAGGCCAGGAACTTCAGGCAATATGAAAACATCATGCAAACTATGTATGCTTTATTATCTTTTCTTCCTTGAATTTATTTTTTGAAACCTGTTTTTCCTTGAGTGAAGGACTATAGAAGGTTGTACACTCTTTTTCATTGCTTTATAATGAAGTGTAGAACTTCAGCCTTGAGCAATGTGTGAGAGTATCATGCAAATTCAGTAAGCTTGTACAAGTTTCTTTCTGTCATTCTTTTATGTGAAGACTGTCTTTCTTAGTTAACTGTTAGACGCTTTAAATAATCCACCTACAATCATGATGTGTAGATATCAGTGAGATTTTTATTAATCTTCTAAGGCATTACTCTCATTTCTTACTCAATTATCTTTACAAAAGGATCCATGAAAATGTACCAGTTAGATATTGTTTGTGATTTTAGATACAAGTTTGCCTTGCTACTATATACTTTTGATTTACTCAATTTATCTTTATGAAGCCATGAATGTTGCAGGAAATTATATTTTGTTGTACAAGTTACATGTTTCATTAATTGTTACATGTTGTTAAATATTTCTGGCTGTTTTGTTTCAGGATGTCACCCTGCAGGACTTAGATGCAGCAAATGCCCGACCTCAAGGAGGGCAAGATATACTCTCTTTAATGGGCCAGATGATGAAACCTAGAAAGACTGAAATCACGGATAAACTACGCCAAGAGATAAATAAGGTTTTTCTACTCTGGCTTTTAATACTCTACTGATATGCATTTTCACCTAAAAGCTTGTCAGTTGAGTCAATGTGATTTCATTGTCGCAGGTGGTTGATAGATACATAGATGAAGGAGTTGCAGAGCTTGTTCCAGGTGTGCTTTTTATAGATGAGGTATGTTCTTGTATAATGATTTGTATTCATTATGTTTTCTTGATGTTAGTTGAGCATTATTTTCCTTGTAAGGTATTGAGGTTTTGGTTATGAGTCATGACTTTGATTTTTGAAGGTGCACATGCTCGATATGGAATGCTTTGCTTATCTTAATCGCGCTTTAGAGAGCTCGTTATCTCCAATAGTGATTTTTGCAACAAATAGAGGCATATGCAATATTCGGTAAGTGTTGGTTCCATTACTATATAAGAAGCACTAATGATACATTTGACCTTTTGTTTCAAAGAAAAATTATCCATCTGAACTGTCACTGTTCTCTATGATTATCAACATTGATTTTATTCTGGGGGTTGCAGAGGGACAGATATTAGTAGTCCACATGGTATGCCGATTGATTTGTTAGACCGTATTGTTATCATTCGCACCCTTCCTTACACTCCTTCAGAAATTGTACAGGTATGTTATCTGGCAGAAGTGCTTGTGTATAGTGTTTGATTTCATGCAATATATTTTTTATGAAAGCTGTGACCATTGTTATGAAGCTTACTATTTGTTATTTGTTTTTATTGCAGATTCTGGCAATTCGTGCACAGGTTGAAGCACTAACAATTGATGAAGAAAGTCTTGCATTCCTAGGACAGATAGGAGAACGTGCATCACTGAGGCAATGCTCTATCTTTTCATTGTTTTATGTTTCTCTGTGTTGCATAACATATTTATTTTAAATTTGTTTGTCATGCTAATATTCATTAATGACCAAAAAGCATCAAATGAATGTTGATTATAAACAAGTCAAATACAGTGAAAGAGTAGATATACCATCTCTAACAAAAATTATTGTAAAAGATAAACTCTCATACTGGAGATTTAAATAAAGTAAATTGATTAAAACTTAGGAAATGGAATCTGGATAACAAATGTAAATCTAAGGGGAAAGTTAGTTACCCATAGCAAACCTCTAATGCATATTGTTGAACCAGAGCATGGATAGCATTATTTGAGTCCAATGCGGTGAGGCCAACTGCAAGGATGCTTGCAGTTGAAATTGTGCTGAGCATACTCCAGCTTGTGCTCAGCACACTAAACAATGAAAGCAAATTGTTGCTAGACCAATACCACAAAGATAGCAAGTTATACCACATCTTTGCACATGCACACTTTGCTTTTTCCTTTTTCATTTTAAGGTGTCGAGAGTAAGGGCTCAGATTTACATACACCCCACACTTTTCTTTTGGATCAAGCTTTGTCTTACCATTTGATCAATGTCATCCTATTGAAAGTGAGGAGAATGAGTTGATTGCATTCTCAAATAGGATCCCAGTGTCCTGCCTTAAACATGGCTAGCTTATGTGCCATGGTGTCTCTACAGGGGCTGAAAAGTACTTGGGGGGTGATGTCACCACCCCGCTGTACCAACTAGCCAAGCCCCTGTTTACACTTGCCCTTTATTGATCCATTTTACCTATTGGTTTCATACCTAGCATTTTTCCTTTCCTTTTGAGGTGAAGAGTGAGTTCTACTGTACAACATGCACGTTGATAAGTGACCCATGTTATTTTGTCCTTCAGAAAGATACCGTTTAATAGCATCCACACCTTTAAGGGGTGGGAGTTTAAGTGCCCAAGGGAGAAATTGAAACTCTCACCTTAGAGCTGAGGGATTTTGTGAATAGTAGATGTTTGGCCCTTCATGTTGGCCATCAACTTTGGTTTTGCTTTCTCACAGAATGATTGAAGGACAAATATTGAAAACTAAATGCAATCCAACATGGGCCCATGCATTAGTATTGATTCACTTGGCTTAAAACCTAAGTTGCCAGGAAACTTGGGTACGGGGACGGGGACACCACTTTTTGAAACAGGGGACTTGGGTACTATATATATATATATATGTGAAATTTGAATCATTTTTATTGTAGATGTATTTTCGTGTGCATTCATATGAATCCAAACGATTATACACAAATATGCAAAGTTTCTCATGTTTATAGCAAGGGTGCATACAGCTAGAAAAACATCAAGTGCAATCCATATCTGACCCAAAATACATAAACATAGAGGCTAAATGGTCTATAGAGTCCGAAAAAATTCATTCTACAACAAATAATTACATATCAGGAAACTTGGGCCCATGCATTAGTATTGATTCACTTGGCTTAAAACCTAAGTTGCCAGGAAACTTGGGTACGGGGATGGGGACGCCACTTTTTGAGACAGGGGACTTGGGTACTATATATGAAATTTGAATCATTGTTATTGTAGATGTATTTTCATGTGCATCCATATGAATCCAAACGATTATACACAAATATGCAAAGTTTCTCATGTTTATAGCAAGGGTGCATACAGCTTAAAAAACACCAAGTGCAATCCATATCTGACCCAAAATACATAAACATAGAGGCTAAATGGCCTATGGAGTTTGAAAAAATTCATGCTACAACAAATAATTACATATCAAAATCCTTGCCTATATTGGGATCCTATTCTTCAATAACATACCTTGTGCCCTAACTCATAGGGTTCGCCGAATTTGAACCTTGAGGCTTGAAATTCGGGGAACCCCCCCAAGAAATCAGGTTCGAGTTAAGGTTCGACTTAGGGTTCATTTTTTTTAAATGCTACCCTGTCTTTTCAGTGCTCCCGCTCCCACCGCCCACTAGTTGTCGTTTGATTGCCCTACTCCAGCTCCCGCTGCCACCTGCAAGTCGTTTATTCATCACCCTACTCCAGCTCCCACTGCCACTCGCGAGTCGTTTATTCATCGCCCTACTCCAGTGCTTTCATCACCGCACATAAGTCGTCTATTCTTTGCTTATTTTAGAGCTTCCACCACTGCCCACGAGTCATGTTCGTCGCCCTACTCCAGTGCTCCCATCGTTGTTTGCATAGTGTTCATCGCCCTACTCCATGATTCCATCGTCGCTTGAGTTGTCTGTTCGCTGCTCTTTTTACTTTAAAGTTTTTATTATATCATGAATTATGTTATGTGTTATGTTTATAAAATTTATGCTATAGTACTTTATGCTATTTTATGTTAGTTATGTTTTATATTATGTTATATTATATTACTATAGAGTTTATATTATATTATATTAAAGTTTATATTATAATACTATAAAGGTTATATTATATTACTAAAGTAACAATTTGTTATATATATATATTTTATGTTTATATATATATATATATATATATATATATGTTTTGAAAAATGTATATAGACGAACCTCATTTGAAAATTCAAATTCAAACCGAACCTAATCATTGTCGAACCCGAACCTGAACCATGTGACTTAGCTTGTGCCCACTCTAGGGTCTAGCCCTTGCCTCTACCTTGAATCTCGAAGTTGGTCCTCCAAGGACATTAGTCAAGACCATACAGTTTTGATGAAACTTCCTAATCTAAGTGTTAAAATAAGGTAGAAAAAGCTTCCCATGTGTAATAAGTGATTTTGCTTGAGTTAAGGGCACATTTTTGTTAAGGTCATGATAGAGGAGTTCAACAATAAGCACCCACCAATATCAAGGTACCCTAAATCCGTGAGAAACGGCTCAGGTACTTCGGCCAAGTTTCGGGCACGTAAGGGTACGGCAGGGTACGTGTGTACGGGGTAGCCAGTATGTGGGTACGGGTACCCATGCTACTTAGCTTAAAGCTTTTCAGAGTTAACTTGTCAGCTTGTGTGGTTCCCTTGTTTCACAATGGGAAGATCTACGACATTCAGCATTGAGAAAAGTTGCAAAAAGATTTTTAGCTATAGTTATGCTGCTTTAGGAACTATGGTAAAACAAACCAGGTATTTTTATTGGTAATGATTGAGATTGATAACTGAGTTGCTTACAATTTTGAATTTGAAAATGGGATTTCCTTCCCATTACTAAATTAATATGGGTTAAATTTAAAATATTGCGGTGGAATACATGAAAGAATAAAGCCAAGTAAATTGTAAGCATATTGTGTACACGTCCTTATGTGAATACTGAGAAGGTTCTTTGTACCAAGCATGTTATACTGCATGCATTGTAGATTGAATAATACTACATTAGTGTTGATTCACTTGGCTGAAATGCTTTCAGATTTAACTTGTCCTCTTATGTGTGCTTCTGTTGACTCTCAATGGGAAGATATATGACATTCAGCATTGAGAAGAGGTGCAACAAGATTTTTAGCTTTAGTTATGCAGTTTTAGTAACTATGGTAAAATAAACTAGTAATATTCATTGGTAATGTTTTAGATTGTGAGCTGAGCTACTTACAATTTTGGAATTGAAAATGGGCTTTCCTTCCTATTACTAAATTAGTAGGGATGATATTTTAAAAATTGCAGTTGAATGCATGAAAGACTACAGCCAAGTAAATGGCATGGTTGTGGTTTGTGTGTGGGCACGTCTGTGTGAATACTGAGAAAGTTATTTGTACCAAGCATGTTCTACTGCATGTGATATAGGATGAAATTAGTATTCAGCATCTGCTGATGTTCAGTCATAGATGATGCTGAGCTTTCTTCTATGGAAAGATTGCATCTGTCATGAATTGTCTTTCCTAAAAACTTCAATTTGAGAAATATTCATTTCTAGATCATTGATGTAATCACATATAATGCTTTTCAAAGAGAATATTGATAAAAGATTTTAAATTGAAAATTCAGTCTCTGAGACAGTTATACTGGCTCTGAGCATTACAATATGGCAAAAAAAAATCTGCAGCCAGACATGGATTTGATCCACTGCATTCGGAGGATTGTCTACCAAACTGGCTGTTGGGGTTTTGGGAATTCTAGCAATCGTTTGGATTCCAGCTATGTTAGATAAGTCTAAAACTATCCAGTAGTTGCCATGAAATATTTGTAGGAGTCCCTGTTTTAAAAATGTCACAATGAATTTTAGAGAGTTCACCAAATTCAATGAAGCAGATAACTCATGGAACAATAACTAACAAGGAGAGAGGTGATCAAGATTCCTCATATAATTTGACAGATAAGTCATGGACCAAATTCAATTAAGCAGATAAGCCATGGACGAATAACTAATAAGGAAAGAGGTGATCAAGATTCCTCAGATAATTTGGCAGATAACTCATGCACCAAATTCAATTAAGCAGGTTGCCTTGGATACGATTGTCAAGATTCCTCAGATTGCCTTGGATACGATTGTCATGTCAACAGCTATTTTGAAATAAGAGATAGAGTTTGGTAACTTGGTTCTGACATGATACATAGATATCATACAAAAGTACATAAGAATGGAAAAAGCATTGATTGGTTCCAAAGGTTAATAGATTTATCCAAAGATGTTGGTAGTGGGGAGTGGGAAGAACAATTTACAATAAGCTTCTTGGAGCGTTTTTTTATTTAATACGTATTTTAATATATTTTGATGCATATTTATTAAAAAACATGAAGAATGCCAAATAAGCTATAGAAAACACGAAGACAGATCTAGTTATTTCATTAATGATGATCATTAAATCGTCAGGCATTTAGTACATTGATAACATCAATCATCCTGCAGCTATAGCTTATAAAGTCCTGAAATGATCAATCATTAACCACAACACCAACATTCAAGTTCAACATATAACATTTGCAATCAACAAATTGTACCATATAAAATCATCCACGAAATGAAATATAGCATCACATTCATTACCAAAGAGTTGTAAGTTGCAATCATCAATTCAAACTTCAAAGGTAGGTTCAAAGTTAATAGGCCAACAACGTAATTTCTAGAGTTTAGAGTCTAGAGCAATGTTGAAAAAGTTGGCATCGGCAAAAAATCGGCAAGGGTCTCGAATACAACTTCTCAGCAACATCGGCAAAAAAATCAGGAAAAATCGGCAAAAGTAGGCAAACATTAAAAAATACAAAATACATTCATTTTTTTCAGAATTTTAAACATATAAAGCAACAATAACATTAGATAAACACCTTGGAACATAAATATGGAGAAAGCGCTGATATAGAGATGTAGTGGATGCAAATAACTTGGAGCGGTTTGATTTCAATGACTCGGACTGCTAAAAAATATATAAAATTTTACAATTTTAATGAAAAATATATATATTAAAGATACCAAACTATGATTCCAAACCATTAGAGACAAAATATTATCAAAATTGCACCAAGTGAAATACATATCTAAATCAAAATTGCACCAAGTGCAATAC
Source organism: Larix kaempferi (assembly GCA_027924585.1). Classification (NCBI taxonomy): domain Eukaryota; kingdom Viridiplantae; phylum Streptophyta; class Pinopsida; order Pinales; family Pinaceae; genus Larix; species Larix kaempferi. Next base: position 12,576,032 of record BSBM01000017.1, on the reverse strand, counting down.
ATATCTAAATCAAAATTGAAAAAACATAATCATCAAAATCATTGTCTATGTTTGGGATCCTGTTCATCAATAGCACCATGTTCCCCCACCTCTAGGCTGTAGCCCTTGCCTCTACCTCTAATCTCGAAGTTGATCCTCCAAGGACATCAATTAACACCCTATAATTTTGATGAAACTTCTTAATCCAAGCGTTAAAATAAGGTAGAAAGAGCTTCCCATGCTTAATAAGTGATTTTGCTTGACTGAAGGGTACATTTTTTATTAAGGTCATGATAGAGGAATTCAATCAACTTCAACAATCAGGCATCGACACCACCAACATCAAGGTACATAGAGAGCTTGATGTGCTTCATTAAATTCCAATCCCTTATCCACATACATGATAGAATCCAATGGAAACCTTGCAATCCTGAAATCCTGAAAAACCATTAAGTCTGTTGAATTTTGAATGAGATCTAAAATTCTATTTTTTGCATAGGAAGTCCGATGAGGTTGGAACCACTCTCAAACATCCTCAAACAATTAATGGTAATGTTAAAAATTTAAGTAAAAGGATGGAAAATGAAAGATAAAGAGAATGTCACTTTTACTTCAAGAATTTAACATTACCATTTAGTATTGTTGACATCAATGTCGCTTGTACAAAACTCATCATTTAAAAAAAAAACTGAGTTTTTAAAATAGTGAAAAAGCCTCCTTGGCGATTTTTTCCATTATGGATGCCTGGGCGACTTTTTGGGTCGACCCGCCTCATGACTTTTTAAAAAATCGTGATTTTTCCTTGTCGATTTTTTGGCTTAGGGAAAAACTAGCGACTTTTTAAAGTCACCGATTTTTCGGTGAGGTTTTCAACATTGGTCTAGAGACTACGAAATGGGAAAAGACAAATAGAGCTACTATTTACTAAGCTTTTCTCTTGCCAATAAAGCTTCTAGTTTATTTTCCTGTGATCTATGAATAGGAAGATTAGGAGAAGTTGGAAGTGTTCGTGGAACATGAGCAACAACTACATGACTCCCATGCAATGTTGAATGCCGAGAAGATAAATGCAAAGCTCTTGCATCTGGAAACTTGCTAGTTGTTGTGGGTTTTATCTCTATTGCATGAATTTGATCACTATCTTGATCACCAAAAATTCAGCTTCCAAGTGCTCTAAAGCTATGGCTCCATCCTCCAAATTAACCTTTTCTAGATTGTTGTCCCAAGTCACATATGTTCTATCATTCTCCGCCTCATAATAATGGGACAACAACCTGAGTTGTAGTGCACATAAACCAGGCTTTATTGCTGGTCTACATTCAAGTTGTTTCCCTTCACGTTGTGGATGAAGTTTTAGGTGCTCCAACACCTCTCTAGAGAAGTGTTAACAACTTGTGAAAGCATGCTCGTCGCCAATTTATGTAGAGATGTGTCATAGAGGAGTCATAAATGTTCCACCATTCGATAGGATTCAACTTATCTCTATCTTTAGTTGCATGTAGGATAGCAAATACTTCATCCTCATTGATGTACTTGTTGATTTCTCTTCGTACTTGAGCACACTCATCTTCATTAGTGACCAATTTGTAGAATGCAAGCATATACCTATTTTGCACCTCTGATCTATGTGCCGTTTTCTCCTAACACGACCCTAAGGTGCCGGTTGGGCCAACCAAGATGGAGAATAATATTTGGGTGCAAGGACATATTGGGAACATTCAAATGATCCGACCTTTTGACCACATATTTATGAAGATGATCATACAAGGTCGCATCTCTTTACTCAATAATTTCTTTATTTGGCCTAGCATGTTGTCCATTTGATCATACACCTCCCCAACAAAATCATTCTATAAATGGGCTTGGTGAATTGTAGAACATACCTAACCTATACCTAGACTTGATCGACAAGAACAATGTCCTTGACCTCCTGAAATTCATGTCTATTAGATTTAGATGCAGCCTTGTCTTTCAAACCTTGCCATGAATCACTTGAGCCCGTATTAGCCCATCCTCCACTTACCTGCAAAAGGTGCTTGAAGATGAGGTAGTAGTTAGCAAATCTGGTCTTTACAATCTTAAGTAGCTCCAACCCAGAGTGATTGTGAAAAATGTGGTGGGCCATGCTATGATTGGCAATAAATTTTCGTTGATGACTTGAATGACATTGTATGATCCAATCTCTTGAATGGTTTTAATTAATGGTTCTACAATATTAATAACAACCTTTTAATGATTTGAGTAGTCATGGATTGAAAGGAAGACCACATCACTAGCATACACACTAAGATTATTTATCAATGGCATGGCTTTATTTGTCAAACCATCAAATACCATGGATACCCCATATTTGGTCAAATCATTTGTAAATTGTCCCAGAGCATTATGGCTCTTGTCTCTTTCTCTGTCAAGTCTCATGGTTCTATCTTTGTCATATCCGAGACTTCAATATGCTTTAGGGGCATTGTTGATGGCTCGTACTATTTCATCTAATATGTTGAGCAAAGAACTGTGAATGGTATGCCACATGCATAGAGAAACCTGGAAATATTTTCCATCCATGTAATTCCTACAACCTTGGTCAAAGTAAATTTGATATTGTTCTACTTAGAGGCAAGAATTTGCTACCATGGGGGTATGGGGTTCAACCACCAAACATTCTATGTGAGTGTAAGGTCTTAGATTCAACCCTTGATTTTTTGGATTTTTTTGTTTGGTCTCCTCTTCTTTCTTGTATTTGCTCTTATCATTTATTGGCACTTGGTCCCAGGTTTTGACTCCTATAGTCCGACCTTCATCCGGTGGTATAATCCCACAAAGATGCTTTCTCACATTGATACATGAACTTGTGTAAGTGTTAGTACTGTGGGGGCATATAAACTTTGTGTTTCAACCTTCTTTCCCTCTCCCAAGCCTTGTCACATACTTTCACAAGGGTGTAGAAGTCTTTGTGTTTTTGTCCATCATCATTGTTAGCTTCATTGTCATCATCCCCTTTCATTTCTTCGTCCTCTTTGCTGTATGTGCCACTGCCTACTTCTTCCTCCTCATCATTGGTATTTCAACTTTCCAACACCACCATCATAATTAAAATTGGTACCAAAAGAAAAAATCACATACCCATCACGCTTCTTGACTCAAGATAAGATTAACTTGTTGCTTGCAATAGAATGCTGGAGAAGGAGAAATGGGAAAGAGTAAGAGAAGAGAACATTCAAATATTCAACAGTGTGGAAATCTTTTTTAAAACAAACAAAGATTGGGCTTTAGAGCCTACCTCTTCAACTCTTCGGTGGTGGTTGAATGTAACTATGGTAGCTTTCAATCTCCATTCCAAGCTCTCACAAACAACCTTCAATCTCTCTTCCAAGTTCTCACAAATTTGTTCCTTAACAAGTAGCAAACAATTCACTCAAAATCCTATCAATAATGAGTGAAATGAGAAATAGAATGAGAGCAAATGGAAGGAGTGAGTGTTTTAGTCAACTAAAAGAACCCTAGCCATGCCTAGACCTAAGTTTGGAACTTTGTCGTGGTTTCCACAAGCAAGGAAAAAAAATCATTTCTAATTCGTGAGAGCGAGTATGGATTGATTTTTTTGCACCTAGGAGTGATCCAAGAGCAATGAGGGAGCATGCTCCCAAAAATCATTCCTAGAAGGGATTGATCAGGAAGCACACTCCCAAGGGTGCTTCATGATTGCTCCCTCTAGGATTGTGATTCGGGAGTGAAGCAAGAGTTGGGTGGTGCTCCCACAGAACCTATGATTTATCCACCGTATCAAACCCTCTAGAGATAGATAGGAATATTTGACTTGTGACACATCGACCTCGGAAACATGATACAGGGGACATGTTTTATATAAATGTTACACAATTATATATATTAAATAAAGTTAAAAATTACAAATACAAAGATCCATTTTTTAAGAAATTAGAATTTTTACAAAACATGATACAACTAGTTACTACATCAATGATGATCAAACACAAGAAATTAGAATATTCAATACATGTCATAAAATTTAAGTTAGAACCTTAAAAGTTTTTTTTTTTAAGTCATTTGATGTCATCAAAATAAAAATGTATTACATAGACACTGAGTCAATGATACTGTAGGTGGGAATGCCAATGTCAAATACAAAATAGGGTATATACTAGAAGCGTAGATGGAAGAATCTCATGGTTTGTCACTCTCACACTCAATAATTCTCCATGTCATAAGCATAAAATCATTTACACTGCCATTGCTCTCTCCTCCATCCTTCTCCTCTATCCAATCCAAGATCTACATCTGCCAGTGGGAGGATGACCCCTCAAGGAAGATCATCATTATCAAAAGTGACCAGTTCTAGCAGGATCCAAGTTGGCTAATGCTAACTCAACACTGCTATTCAAACCTTTAGCATCAGCAAACACATCTTTTTTGCTCCTTGGTATTTGACATGTTGGGACATGTCTAGGGCATGTGTTCGACATGCAGGATAGGACACATGGCCCTATGAGATGTGTCCTGTTATACAGAACAAAATAATAAAAGAATGGCAAAAGTTGATTGGTTCCAAAGGTTAATAGCTTTATCTACCGTATCAAAATCCTCAGAGACAATTGCAATGGAAGAGAGAGTCCAGTTGTAATTTTGATGGTGTATAAACATGTTTATAATTTTTCTTAAAAATAAATTATACATGTCAAAATCATACAGATATATATAAGGTGGAGTAAGCTAAACGATGGACGATGTGCACTTTTCTGGCAATTTTTCCCAGAATCCAGCAATGTGATTTTTGCTGAAATTGCAATTTTCATTGTTCAAATTGGAATTTTGGTTGCAGAAATGGATTTCCTGAATATGCAATTCCAACAACCTAAAATTGCAATTTCATCGATTTCTGCCGGATTTTGGTGAAATGGTTGATAGTGGCATTCCTCAGTAAGCTGATGGTATATAACCTATGTGTCTCATGCGTATATGTTTTTGCAGGGTGATGCTTGTGTGGGCACCATGATTGTGATTCACCATATGACATACCTGTGAAAACCTCAATCTCTTTCAGCTAGGGATATCTTCCTATGCAGGGGTTGTTTTATGTCCTTGAAGATAATCATATTTCACACTTTTTAATGGACTTGGTCTATCAATTGTAAGTTATTGCTTTATATTGGTTGGGAGTTCCCCTGCAACTTGCAATGCTGCATTCCCTCAAGTGACAATTCCCATTAGTTGACAAATACTTCCATTGGTTGTATCTTGTAAGAAACGATTCTTTTATGGACATATTGCTGTTAGTCATGTAAATCTTGCTGGTATTTGCCCTTCTCTTCAAGAGACTTGAAATATTATAGAAATCCACTACTAACTGCATTATGCACCAATTATAATTGTACATGATTGCATGCCCATTCAGTGTCCACTCCGACCAAGATACAGCCATTTATTTTCCTGTTTGATTGCCAGTATGTGTACAGTTAAGGTGTTCAATATGTGTATGCTGGTGTTAGTTATCAGGGAAAATATGTTTTTCGGCACCAAAGCATGTTTCTAGTTGAGAATGCTGACTTTCCTTTGTGATATTTTATTCCTGTTTTCTCTTTTGTTTTGTCATCCATCTGCAATTTATGACAATTTTTGTTGCATTTAAGTGCAGAATTTGAATTTCTTTCCAAATATGATTAGTGAATTTCTTTATCTGTGTTGTTGCAACATTTTTTACATGCTTGTGAAGGGCTAAAAAAACATGGTTTAATATTTGTCAATTATGACTTAAAATTTATCAGATGACCAATTATGGATTCTGAACATGTGGTTATTCCTCTTCTATGTGCAGGCATGCAGTCCAACTCTTATCACCTGCAAGTATTGTGGCTCGCACTAATGGTCGTGATCAAGTTTGCAAGGTCATTATCTGACTACAAACTTCAAGGAGTTTATATTTCAATGGATAGGTTCACATTGTTGGTGTTTATTTTTCTTGCTGATTTCAAGGGAGACATTTAATTTAATGTTTTGCCTAAAATTTCATTTTTCAGGAAGACCTAGAAGATGTCAGTACATTGTTCCTTGATGCAAAGGCCTCAGCAAGACTTCTTCAAGAGCAGCCTGACAGATACATCTCACAATAAATCACTTTGGATTGTGTACAAGTGTTATAAATTATACCCTTACAGAAATTTAGGGGTATTTATCCAGTGACAGTTTCAATATTCACTGGAAGTTTTTTAACAATTGTACCTAAGATACCTTCAGTGAGTGTGTCTTGGGACAGGCGGATTTATGCTGCATTCTGTTGCACCAACCGTTATGGTTAAGTTTCCTTTGAATTTCAAACACTAGTGTGCATCTTTGTTTACATGCACATGCAATTTCAAGTTGTAAATTTTGTTGAGGGTTTAGAGTGTAGTTACTAGTGAAGGTTGAGTCAGCTTTGGTGTTAGGGTTATGTACCATGTTGCTGAATGAAAATTCTGGGCATAGCTTGCTTGTTAGATACCAAGGTCACTGCTAGTATCATCTTGCTAAGTTGTCTGTTATTATCATTCAATTTTGGACACATTGATATTATCATGTTATTATAGTCTAAGTGCACTGCTAATAGCATGTTATAAATTGTGTTGTTATTATGAAAACTTTGGACAACTTGTTTATTGTGAGATACCAAGTTGACTGTTATTATTATGAAAATTGTGTACATTGCTTGATTGGGAAATACCAAGTTGGCTTGTATTATTATGTTCACAATAATTTTGAATGAGCAGACTATTGAGCTTATGTGGTTAATCTTCACTTCATTATATCGATGCACAGGTATCTAAGCAACCCATTTATTGTATCTTTCTATATTTGACTTGGTTGGCCTGGTCATCCTCTTGTGGCTAGCACTCTACCCCTAAAAAATGTGTATAAATACAATGTTACTTAGGCAAAGGGCACTTCTAAAGAAATCTGTCTACTTGTGGTATTTTGCTCTATTTGTGTAGTTGATCATTCTTCATTATAGTTGATCTCTCTTGGACAAGATATGGTATGTAAACATCTTTCTTGTGATCTAAATTAAGTGCGGTTATAACTCTCCAGATTTGTTAGGGTTTGTTGACGAGATCACCGTAGATGTACTGTCTTCTTACGTGATCTCAACATGTGGTATCAGATATAGTGTGATCTCCTATTCTACCCATTTTTTTAGTAGAAAATATGTTTCAGGGAAAATCTTTAGCAGGACATCAATTTGTCCTTGTGTTTTTTTTTTCTCCACCAACACTATCTTATTTTGGCTTTTTCAGTGAGTATTTGTGCAGTCATGCTTCCAAGGGTAGTGCGCCTGCCCCTTGTCCTTCAGCCAAAAGTTTTCTGCCGTTTCTAGACAACCCTGGTATCATGATCCATTTTTTTGGTCCATAAAGGCAGCAGAGCCTCATTGGTCCAAAGATTACATATTGGCCCTCCGCCTTTTCAGAAGGATGGGTTGCTGATTCCAAAGCCTCTAGGCATACAGTAAAACACCAGGTACACTCTAACTATCGACAAAAGTATAATGGAGTGTATGTTGTTATTGGCGATGGAGCATCCCCACAGGTTTTACGCTGTGGCGAAGCTCTTCGTGTTTCATGAATAAGACCAAATCTACTTTCTATATACAACGTCATTCACACCAACAAAAGGTGGAGTTTTGCCAGATCGACGGGTCAAGGACATGGATGGTGTTTCTAAAGTGGTTGCTTTTGGTTATTGTGATGAATCCAATCAGAGTTATAGGTTGGGGAAATCCTCATCTCCTTGAAACAAAGTGGATTCACTACAACAAACTATGACATCAACACTTGGGTCACACCAATTTTGAGTCTTTACATTGTTTGCCTCCATCTAAGGATGGCAAAATGGCATTCTACAGATTAAACTACTCACTGGTGTCTGTGAAGGATGTATGCTAGTGGATCACCATCACGAGTCTATATTGGGGTAAGTCTCTCGTTCTCCTAGATTGGTTCATAAGATATTCGCCATCCTATGACCACTTCTTCACTTGGTGGGATCCAATATTTCCTCACCTTCATTTATGATTTCCCTTGCATTTTTGGGAGATACTTTTCAATCCTTGGGTGAAGACTTTGAGAAATTCAAGGAATTTAAATCATTGGTGTAAAATTGCAGCGATTGCAAAATCAAAGTAGTGGTCGTGGAGATGGACATTTCAGTGACGAGTTTCATCAATTTTTCACATTTCATGGAATTGTTTGGTAGAAGCCAAACCCGTAGTGAGATGTAACAGATCATTGAAGGATTATAGCTATCAATTAGACGTTACTCAGGATGTTTGCCATATTACTCCTTTTGAGAAATGGTATGGTTACAATCCCAACTTTGCATTTAAAAATATTTGTATCATGTGTAAGTTAACACTACATTGTGGTGGGCTAGTGAAAAACATCCAAGGCATATCACCTATATGATCCTCCACCAATAAGGCGATCACCTATATGATCCTCTACCAATAAGGCGATTGGATAGTGGGATGCTGTCTTTAATGACATTTTTCTACCATGGTCCACTAGGAATCTATCCCACGCTATTGTAGAATGTTTGTTTCCAACTGTTTCAATGGATCTCTCTTCTTTATGAATTGATGATGATCCCCCTTTTTTTGAGTGCTTCTTCTAACACCCTCTCCACAATGACTTAGCAAACTACCCATGATGAGCCTCATGTTGATGATATGTTCGATACTATTTGTATTGAAGTGTCGTTTACTCCAAATTCTCCATTCGATCTCCTACTAGTTGATCAACCCCATAACAATATATGTTGATGATATGTTCGATACTATTTGCATTGAAGTGTCGTTTACTCCAAATTCTCCATTCGATCTCCTACTAGTTGATCAACCCCATAACAATATGACTATAGAGCCCTTCGCTTTTGCTCTCCCTTCAATTAAGTCACCATTGCCCAATTGGGCTAAATCTACTTTTCAAGATCCCATTCCACAACTTCCTCCTGAAGGATAATTAGAATGTCAATGAAAGAGCCCTTGGTCTCTAACGTTGATGTTGATCCTACTACTTGCACCTGGCGAAAGGAATCTTTAGAATGGAAGGATGCTCTTGTTGTTTAGTATGATGCCTTGAAAAATTTGAAACTGGAACTAGCCCCATTACTAAAGGGTAAGAATTTGGTTGGCTGAAAATGAGTTTATGAAGACAAGCATGATGTAGATCGAAAACAATTCTAAAGTTCGTCTTGTTGTTAGAGGCTTCTCTTAGAAAGAGGGAATTGGCCATTTAGAGTCATTTGCTCTAGTGGCTTGTATTGGCTCAGTTTAGATAATTCTATCTATAAAGTTAGCCTTGTTGCTAGAGGCTTCTCTTAGAAAGAGGGAATTGACCATTTAGAGTCATTTGCTCTAGTGGCTTGTATTGACTCAATTTAGATAATTCTATCTATAAAGTTCGTCTTGTTGCTAGAGGCTTCTCTTAGAAAGAGGGAATTGACCATTTAGAGTCATTTGCTCTAGTGGCTTGTATTGACTCAATTTAGATAAAATTCTATCTATAGTTGGTACATTGAATTGGGAAGTTCATCAAAGGGATGCTGAGTTCTTTTCTCCATCAAGATCTCCAAGAAGATATTTATATGTAATGGCCATTAAGATTTGTGCAAATTGGTTGAGCTTCCTTGCTTTGTAAGCTCAAGAAATTTTTAGATGGTCTTAGAAGCAACATGTAAGCACTTTGTGCTTAGTATTAGTATGAAAAGATTGACTTTATCTTTATCAATCACATCACTAGTTGCAAGGCTAAGGATGATCTCTATATTTTCCATCAAGAGGGTAGAGGGAAAAACTCTCATAATTGTGCTCTAGGTGGACGATCTTCTTTTGACTAGTTACTCAGCCATGATCAATGACATGAAGCAACATCGTAAGGAATATTTTGAAATCATTGATTTAGGGTTGCTTTGTTCTTTATATCCCTTTATCAACTTTAGTACCCCATGGATCTCTTGCAGTGCTTTGGAATGGAAATTTGCAAGTTGGTGAGTAATGCAATTACTTTTAAGGATAAAGTTTCAAGCCAAGTGCCCTTCACCTATATTTGATACATCTCTTAATTGATTTCTAGTCAACTATTTGCTTCTTACACTTTCTTGGCTATATGTCTCAATTAGTATGTGTTCGCATTACATGCATTAGTCGTTAATGGTAGGATGCTAAGTGCATCTTGCCTATCTTAAGGCCACCCCTCACATGGGTTTTCTTTACTCCACTAGGGTTGAAATTCATCTCGTTTTTTTAATGCCCATTAGGTGTGTCATTTTGATCCTTGCTTTCTCTTGGTTAAGGATCAATTTGTTGGTGTTTTAAGAAGCAACATGATGTGGGTTTGAGCTCCACTAAAGTTGGATATGCTAGTGCAACTCATGTCAAGAAGCATCCTCCCTAGATACTAGTGCAACTCATGTCAAGAAGTATCCTCCCTAGATATGTATGATACTTGATCAACTAGGTCTTGCTCAACGACCTTCTGCCATCTTATTATTTGACTACTAGAGCATTATTGAGCTTATTTGCAATCTAGTGAATCATTAGAATTTCAAACACATTTAGATTTAGATGCATTACTTTCAACATCTCCATGTTCAAGAACGAATTTTGCTAGTTTTGTCCATTATGTAGATCAACTTGTCGAATCTTCACCAAATCTTTTCTATACCTTGCCTTCACCAATGTACAGATTGGTATAAGTAAGCTGCCATTAAGGGGGAAAACATGATGCTTTGTAGTGTTGTCAAGTAAGCTGCCATTAAGGGGGAAAACATGATGCGTTGTAGTGTTGTCTCTCCATGGCTCCCTATTTAGATTAAGGAGTGGTGTTGAGATAATGTGGGTTAATATTCACTTGAGATTACATGTCAATCAATTTTACTGATGTATTAATAGCTTTATGGAGCTTACACATGGGTATATCTTTTTATATTTGAAAGGGTTGACCTTGTCATCCTCTTGGGGCTAGTGTTGTACCCCATGAGGATGTGTATAAATAGAAGGTTACACTCATTTGTATCGTCCCATTCAAGTGAATTAATTCATTCTTTGCCTAGGGCCATATCTAAAGAATTTGCTCTACTTGTGGTATTGAGCTCAATTTGTGTGGTTGATTGTTCTTGGTTATAAATGATCTTTCTTGGATGAAGATATGATGCATGAACATTGTTTTTGCTATCTATATTATGTGGTATAGATATGTTGGTTTGATGATTGGATTAGGATTTGTTGAAGGGGTCACTTTAGATGTACTGTCTTCTTATGATCTCAACATAGAGTTATTTTCAAAACCTTAAATGATTGAAACATTCTTTGAAGCTTCTAGGAACAAATCATCCAACCACTAATATAAACAAAAAATGTACACAGTGGGAATTTTATAAAAAAAGGGGCTATGAAGCATTGACCACTAACAAGTCCAAAATTGGATGGATACTAAACCCATTAAACAAAATTGCCTCTTGGATATACAAAAGTTTAAATGAGCGCCTAATGTGCATATGAACAAAAAGAAGCATAATGCCTAGCCTTTTGAGATGCACAACAAGCACACATAACAATAGTCATAAATCACAATGTTGTTTGGATCAACCCCACATCCAATGTTGGTGGGGTCTTAATTGACCTTAGGGGTGGGTCCTTGTTCATCATTAGTTGGTTCTAGGTTTGGAATGACAAGGCCCCATCAATCATTTGCCTACTTAGTCATTGAAGGTTACACAATCTAAAAAATGGCAACATCGAGAGTTGGAAGCTATATCTTAATGGCGCAGTGAGTGGAGGGAGATAACTTAGGTGGTGCCCTTTTCTCTCATGATAACTTGATCAACTATATGGTGTGGCCATTTCTTAAGGCATTGGAATTATTTAGAGTGGGTTGGAGGCACTACTCGTGTTGCACAACACACCTCCTAGTACTCTAGGAGCTAGCGCTAGTAAAGCACATCATGCTCAACTTTATGAATTTACACACTCATCTACATGTGTAATTGGCACATCATAGATAACTACCATATTTCAGAAATTCTCTTAACACATTGCACTTTATTAAATGTAACATCACTCTATTTTTCCAAATGAGGAAAAACATTTCAAATCTATTTCATTGCCATGCTATGTTAAACTCTACAACACGAGAAATTTTATCTCCTAAGAGAGCAACTTTGTTAGATAAAGAAGTAAAGAGTTGGCCACAAAACTTAATGACATGCAAGTAGACATAGCATAAGAACAATACCAATATCATCTTACTTTCAAATTCTTGGTTAAAGAAATTCATGTTAAATAGAGGGCAAGTTTGAAAGATGAACTATGCTTGAATGTGATTTAAGTTAGATTCACTTACAATGCCTAGTGCATTATAATCTAACTTACCATGTAGATAGCTTTGAACATTCTATGGGAGCTCATTCAAGAGATCATGTTTATTATGTTAATTGTCACATGCAAATTATATGGTTAATTTGGTTGACTATTTGCCTTTTGGGATTTTCACAAGTCCATATTCACAGAAAATACTCTCGATAAAGATTGTGTTTCTTTGCATTAAGCAAAAATTTTAGATTATGGTTGGCATATTATATGATTAATTTGGTTGACTATTGGTCTCGTGGGCTTTTCACAAGTCCATATTCAAAGAAAGTACTCTTGATAAAGATTTTTTGTTTCTTTGCATTAAGTAAAAAAATTAGATTATGGCTGGTTAAACTTGGACTAAGATCACTGAGTAACATCCCAAACTATAAAAACTAGACATTGAAAACATAATTAGGAGCAAATCAATATAAGCTTGCTATGGACACCTCATTATTGGAAAACCATTCATTATTAGTTTCCTAGTTGTTTTGTGATCCATGATTACCTTTCTAAGTGATGTTAAGGGTGAAGAACCTTTACCTAGCTATATTGCACTATCTTCAATGGGGTGATGATATGGTGGTGCCTTGGTTATGGGAATACTGGGGCCAAGTACTATTCTCCTCAGTTCATTTTCATTGCTTTTAGTGCAAATATTTGTATACAATCTCTTAGTTGGCTTATCAAAAACATTGATTCAATGTAACCCAATTGTTCATGGGTATTAGAATACAACTATTGTCCCCCTACACAAATGTGGTTTCTCATCATAATGTGGTGTATGGGTCTACATTAGACACATACTCAATTAGTGCATCTCCAGTAGTTGGAAATCCAATATGGTGGAAAGCATTTATGGGGCATTTCTCGTGACGTAAAAGGACCTTAGTGTATTGCGAGGCATTTTCTAAATTGGGGTGAGGGCTTCTAGAGAAGGGTGTTACCCCCCCCTCTCCTTTGGTTGAGAAAAAAGAGACATAAGGTGGCCAATGAAGCCTCCTTGTAGCCAATTGTTATTTGGGTAGGTGTGTTGCTCTTCCTTGTGTTCCCCCCCTAAATATTGCTTAAAACCCTTCTAAAACCTTAGCATAGCCAATCATGTATTTGGACTTCCTAGCAACAAGGTTTGAGTGCACAAAGTAGTGAGAAGAGAGGGTTTTTTGCATGTTGGAAAGGTCGAAGATTGTTTTTATAGGTTGAAGGGAAGTGAAGAAAGATTTTATCATTCCTCTGCTTGGCCACAAGAAAATCATTTTTTTTCTTATTTTCCAAGGACCCAAATGGCTCCCTTTAACTTAATTGTGTAGCTAAGAGAGAGGTAATGAAGGTCCCTTGGAGGGAGAGGCAGTGGTGTAAAATACCTAAAGAAACATATCATAATGACTCACTACTTATAAATGTGGAGAAAGTTGGCCTAAATGTGATAAAACTCAAGTGGGAGTTGTAAATGAGTTTGCTTATATTGTATAAGGGTAGCCACGATTACTAGTCATTGCCAACTTAGTTGAAGGTCATTTAACATTTCACTTGTCTTTTTGCAGTTAAGATGTACATGCCAAATTTTTATTTAGTATGGTAAAATAATGGAATCCTTATGGTTGGAGAATGTTGTTAAATAAAACTCTTAAGCGTAGCTCTTATGATTACAAAGGTTTGAGTGAATGATGTAGAATTCCAACTTCATGCTAATTGTCTCTTGGTTTGGATTCATGTGAAGAATAACTTGTTATCATTTGGTTAATTGGTTTAATCTAGACTTGGGTTTATGAAACCTTTGGCGCCTTAATCAAGTGGAATGGTATTGTCATTAATATTTGTTCATTCTATTATAATCTAGGCGATAAGAGTTGCATTGTTGATACATAACATTGGATTGAGTCTTAATTATGCAATGGTGTTATGTTTTAGGGTTTCTCCATCTTGTTAGTTAAATACCATACCATAAATTTTAATAAAGATTCAAAATTTTAACTAATTCTTGCGTTGTCAAATCTCACTAGCATTGTTGGTTTGATGGGCCTTGTTTTGCATGGCGACCCAAGTTTGAACGCCGCAAGGTAGCCGAAGGAGACAATTAAAATCTTGCCATGCTAAGGGTTGGTGTGGTCCAGGTCGGGTGTGATCCCCGGGTGATTTTGACAACTTAGATACCCTTGGGTGACGGTTTCTTAGACCATAGGCTAGTCCTGCAAGTCACTGACAAACTAGGAAAAAAAATAAAATCTTGCGCTAAAATGAATGTTATAAACAAATATTTCTTAGATTAGTTTATCAATATAAAGAATATATTTTCATTGTTTAATCTCATTTAACTTTAGAGTGAAATTTTGTCTTTCATATATATTTTTATTTCTTATAAATTATCCTCATTCAAAACCAAGTTGATTTATTTTAATAAGTAAAAAATTAATATAAATTAAATTTCTTTATTTTCTAAGAAATAATTTTATTTTATTCATTAAAATCCTATTATAGTAAACTAATCTTAATATATTTGTGAATCATAACAAGTTAACCCGACATGATTAATACAACAAGTATATTTCCCCTTAAAAGTTGGGGGAATCTTATACATTTTAATAAATGAATGTACATAAAATGACTAGAAAAATCCTTTCCCCTTAAAAGATGGGGGAATCTCATAAATTTGAATAAATGAATGTACATAAAATGACTAGAAAAAGCTTTTCCAATTTTGAAACAAAATTTTTGAACCCAATACTACATTAAATAGTGAAATTTGCATTCAATGTAATTAATAAGAATAAAAATAAAAATAAAAATGTAATTCCATTCAATGTAATTTTTTTATATCTACAAACAGAGAAATGAAAAAATAAAAATAAAATGTGCATTAAATTTAGAAAAGGGTTTTGCTCTCTCTCCCTTTTTATTAACATAAATTCTACATATAAGATGATTTTTTTAACCACTAGGTCGATTGCCAAGGAACTCCATGGTTTGCATCGTGGCCCAAGTCTTGGTTATCCACCTGGGGTGCTAGATGCTACCCCTTGGAAGAGCCATGCCCTGCAAGAAGTGTGAGGTCCTCCATGAGAGGCGACAACCCACGGGGGCTTGTTGCCTTCTCTATGTAAGATACACAACCTAAGGGCTTGTGTGCCTCTTCCACGGAGTAGCCATGACCCTCTCTCTCTCACACACAAAAGAAGACTCAAAACTAGAAACAACCCCCTCGAAACACCCCTACAAAGAAACTATTTTGCAAAAATGAATACAAGAAAGAAACATAAACCCAATTCATAGCTTCTTGAAAAATTGAAAGAGAGTTTTTACAAGTCCTTAGAGAATAAGAATTATGAACCAAACACCCAAACCTACAAAGGGAGGTTGGGAAGCCTTACCCACAATGGAACTAAAGTTGATGTGTATGTAGAGGGATCAAAAGTAGGATACGTAAGTGTCATACATAAGCCACAACTTTTTAAATAGTAGAATTTTTATTGCTCCATAATTTCCTGGTGAAGGGATGCAACAAGAATTGAAGCAACCTTCTCCATAGAAAAGCATCAAACACAATCAGAATGCAAAACTTCAACATAAATAAATAGTGTTAAAGCCACCTTACACGTCTTTTCTTAAGCTTGTAGGACATGAAACTCCTGTAAGGGAGGAGCCCATTACAAGAGGGGAGGTCAAGTTTGCCATCATATGCTATACAGTGGGAGACACAAAGGCATTATTGATAGAGTTACCACTAAATTAAGGCATCATTCAAATAGAACAAGTTTTGAAAGTTGACGAATAGTTAGGGTTCTCAATCCAAAGAAGGCCCTTTGAACCTTGTAAAAAATTGATGGGAACCTTGATAGAAAAAAACCCAACAAAATCAATGGTTTTCTTCGTCATGAGAGCCTTGCGTTAGGAAGTCTATTGAGTACCACAACTCATCATGAATTAGGCGATCTATTGCATGTCGGAGATCTCACTTAAAGTTCTTCTTTATTATATGGTTCCCATATAATAGTGGCTTAGTAAGGATTCATCTATTTATTGCACTAACACTGAAATATTTCACCAAGGGAACAACTTAGTTTCACTCCTTATGATAAAGAGGAGAGGAGGGGTGATATACTTTGAGAGCATGTCAAGGAACAATGAAATATTTCACCAAGAAAACAACTTAGTTTCACTCCTTATGATAAAGAGGAGAGGAGGGGTGATATACTTTGAGAGCGTGTCAAAGGAAGGGTAAGAAATAGTTGAATCACATAACTATTGAAGAACTAAAATTCCCCTTCAGAAATTTTAACATAGACTTCCATTGAAACAACCCTAAGGCCTACCACTAGCCCACAACCTCAACCCCTATGAGTTGGTAGCCCACAACCTCAACCCATAGAGTTATGCACATCTTAAAGAGCATAGTGCATATGAAACTGCTCGGCGAATCTCAAACTGATATTGTAAACCGTAATGAAAGCCTCATTTTATTTTCTAATGCCGTTTTAGTTTGTTGTAAATATGGAGATGGTAGGCAGAGTTTCACAACTGAATTCAGGAATGCAAATCCCATTGATTGGTCTTGGTACTGCTGCCTTGCCTCAGAACAAAGACGATTTCAGCAAAGCTGTTGTTACTGCTCTCAAGGTAATATGTTTTCCATACACTTCACAATGATTGAAAGTAGGTTAATTCCTGCATAAGGAAACTGCAATTTTTCTTTCAATAATGCCTTGTTTGGGTTCACAGGTAGGTTATCGGCACTTTGATACTGCAAGTATTTATGGCACGGAAGCAGCTTTAGGAGAAGCTCTGAATGGGGCTTTTCAGAGTAGAGTTGTAATGCGGGATGATGTGTTTGTTAGCAGTAAACTCTACGCTGGTGATCATGAGGATCCTGTTCTGCGTTGAAGACAAGTTTAAAGTAGGTACTTGTTCAAATCCAAAGCTGACCCATCTAAACCTGGGTATGATATACTAGGAAAAGTTCTTCCCACATGAAATGTGAAAAACAAAGATAATCTTAATCCCAAACCTTTGATGCCACACGAGGTTTGCACCTGTATTTTCTATCCCTTTCACTGCTTAATAGAGCTGTGTTAATTCCAAATCTTTGAAGCCACACGAGGTTTGCACCTGTTTTTTCTACCCCTATCCCTTTCACTGCTTAATGGAGCTGCCTGTTTTTTCTATCCCCCTTGCTGCTTAATAAAGCTGGGTTAAGTGGATCTATGTTAGGTTAAATAAATTCCAAGCATTCGTTACATATACATAAAGAAATAAAGCTGGGTTAAGTGGATCTATGTTAGGTTAAATAAATTCAAAGCATTCGTTACATATACATAAATGCTTTCGTTACATATACATAAAGAATTGACAAAATACCCTGTGAAGCTACCAAACCTAAGTTTAAATGGATCTATGTTAGTGTTCATATTTAATACATTTATACACACTAGAATGAACCCATCTTAACTTTCCATCTATTCACGAGCAGTCAATGTATTTAAATAATCTTTCAAGACATAGATATTGAAGTTTACACCTTGATCTTTCAAGACATAGACATTGAAGTTTACACCTTGGTCCTTTGACGTTTTTATCTCTCTGTGTGATTCATTGCTCCAAGTTTATACATAGATGTTTTTTTATATCATCTAGATTTACACTTATATTACACACATGCATGAAATCACTTCCACCCCACCCTGAACTTGGTTGTAGAAAGCACTTTGTTTCTCTTGATGCAATAAAGCTTTTCAATACTGTGTTATAGACTGATCCCACTCCGATATACTTGCTTGGCAGGAAGTTGCAGCTTCATTATTTGGACTTGTATCTTATCCACTGGCCTGTAAATTTGAGAAAGGGAGCTTCCCATCCAAATCCTAAAGAGGAAGACTTTTTGCCATTAGATATCAAGTCTATATGGAGGGGACTAGAGCAATGCGTAGAGTTGGGTCTTACTAAGTCTATTGGTGTGAGCAATTTTTCATGCAAAAAGACTGAAGATTTGTTCAGCTATGCCAACATTCCTCCGGCTGTAAATCAGGTACTGCTTCTATTCTTTATGGAGGTTGAATTGACTGAAAGCCATTTATATGATATCCATTCAAACCAAATTGGTCTACACACCTTTGCAATATTCATGATATTAGTAAACAACTTAGACGGTAGACCCCTCTGTATTCTACAAGCTCCATCGTTTGTTAACAAGCTTATTGTTAATCTACAGTTTGCAGGCAAACTAGCCCATGAAGGGCTACACTAAGCATATACCTCCAGGGGATTGGAATCATGTTGGGCAGCCACCAACCTCACCATTGAACTATAACCCCAATGGCAACAAGCAGAATAGATTTTAAAACATTTCATCCATTACATACAAAAACTTCAGTTTCCAAACTACTACTAAGATAAAGATAGACATTTGAAAGTTTCTCTAAATGTGATATACAGTAAAGTACACTGTTTGGGGCATCCAAAACAACGACTAGTCATGAATTGATACAACAAATGTGGGGTTAAAATCCCGCTCTTGATGTGTAGGAGAGGTCTATAGAGTTCACTAATTCAAGTTGCTATTTCAGACAGTAAACTACTTATTGGGAAGCCTTTACCAAGGGACTGCTGAGCCCATCAAACTTAACTTGTATGAAGTTGAAGGCACATTTTCTTTTGCTACACTTTTGCTCTCTGTAGTGCATTGATAAATAGGAATTGTTTTCTATGCTAGGTTGAGATGCATCCCCTATGGCAACAGAAAAAGCTAAGAGATTATTGCAGCAGGGTCAACATTCATGTCAGTGCATATTGTCCTCTAGGATCATTTGGTTCGTACTATGGGAGCAATGCTGTTATGGAAAATACTGTCATTAAAGATATTGCCAAAAGTCATGGAAAGACTGTGGCTCAGGTACGAGTTTCAACCTTTTGGCTTTGCTCAGTCTTTCTTTGAAAAGATTACCCAATCTAGTAACTAAAAGAATGAAAGTAAAGTTGAATTACCATCCATTTTTCACATCGTCAATAGTTTGAACAGGAATTTGAGAAAGATGACATGTCAATGTTATTTGGATAATTGACAGCATGTTGCTTGTATTAATGGTCATAGGGGATATGTTTCTCCCTAACTATGTTATGGCTTACCATATGCCTTTATTAAAAGGCATACAGAAGCAAGCTGGTAGATTTCCCTTTCCCGAGATCAAAACTGAAGATTATTTAAATTTTGCTTTTGATATTAATGGCTTCTGAAAATTGTTTTGTCAGGTTTTGTTGAGGTGGGAATTGGAACAAGGAGTCAGCGTCCTGCCGAAAAGCTACAACGAGGGCAGAAGAGCTGAAAATTATCAGATATTTGATTGGTCATTAAATAGAGATGATCATGAGAAGATGAGCAAGCTCGAGCAAAAGAAGATTGTGAGGAGAGAGGGACTTCTTAACTCAAGCACCAGCCCTTACAGAACTATTGAAGACTTATGGGATGGAGAAATCTAACAAATTCTTGAATGTAAATAAGGCATATCTATACTCTTCAATTGGGATACATTCAAACTAAAAACCTTTGCTTCACAGGGACTTGCCTCTTGCATTTATGTTTGTAGGAAGAACCACTTTTTGAAGTTGTATGATGATATTTGCCTCTTGCATTTATTTTTGTAGGAAGAACCACTTTTTGAAGTTGTATGATTATATTTTTATGGATCTATATGCAGTCCAAATACCTAGATTTTGTTTCATATATAACTGCTCATTTTTCTATCCTGTTTGGTTTGTATTTTACACGTGTTTATAATCTCTCCTACTACACATTCCCTGGTGCATCAAATATCTTTTAAGCCTTTTCTAGAAGACGAGCTCACACATTCCCTGGTGCATCAAATATCTTTTAAGCCTCTTCTAGAAGACGAGCTCACACATTCCCTGGTGCATCAAATATCTTTTAAGCCTTCCCTTGTGCATCAAATATCTTTTAAGCCTCCTCTAGAAGACAAGCTCACAAATGTCAACTAAAAAAATATTTTTGGTTAATTTTTAAGAATGAGGAGAAACACTCCATCTATTCTATTTGCTTTTATCAAATTTGAAAATTGATTACTTTGTTATGCTGCAGTTAAAATGAAATCACTTTTAGTAATTGTCAATTGAGTCTAGTTCAAGTGGTTGTGAGATGGAGTGTTATTGTCTCCATCCAGGTATCCACCTAGTGGGCAAGAGCTATAAAGGTGTAGGCTAAACATTCTACCCTTTGGATTAGTTTTTCAGAATTTATTTTTGGCCAAAATCCAACTGAAATTGTAGATATATGTTGTTGAAATTGCAGAATCGGGGTGCCCAATTAAAAATGCAATTTAAACAATACAAAATTGCAATTTTAGCGAAGATTCATTGCCAGATTCTGGTAAAAATGACCAGAAAAGTCCAAAACTTAAAATGACTGAAGTTAACCTAAATTTTCCTGATACCCTAACCCACCTACAAACCAAAATTCAGATTAAAATTCCACGCACGGACCTTGAAAAACGTGAAGTAAATAGGGCAATTAGAGTCAAATGGGCTGAGTTCGAACAGTAGCGTGATGATACCTTTTTTCCAGGAAAGCGTGATGATACCTATCCCTACCTACACTGAAAATCAGATCAAGGTTCAATCGTTTGGTCTCCCAAAATGGGAAAAACACAGGTCGATTTTGGGATATTTTTGGGGAAAGCTTGTGGGGTACAGTTTGTTCGAGAGTATAGGGCTGCTGGGGAGGTTTTTGAGACATGGATACAGCAGAATAGGGCAGGAGATAGGGTTGTGATAGTCTAGGGACAGAGTTGTCGCAATATTGCACTCCATATATGAATAAATCTCCATGAATTTTTGTTTGTACCTGTAAAATTGATTGAATCAAGTATTTATGTATGTACTCGTAAAATTAATAGAATCAACAGCTGAACCACCATTCCAGGGTGGAGTATTCCCTCACCAGTTTCTCCATGGTAAATACAGTTTCATTGTGTGTTTTTGCAGAGTATGGAGTTCAGTATTCTCATTTGGTCTTATTCTGCCTTTGCTGTTTTGGACTTCCTTCAAATTTACATGATGTAAAACAGAAGCTAGAGTAATTAAATCTCAAATTACCAGTACGAAAATAAAAGAACTACAAACATAGTTGTGTGATGAGAGGACTATGGTAATGGTATAACCAATGAATTTACAGATCACTATGGAACTTTTCAAAGACAAAATACAAACAAGGATGTCATGAGAGGACTACGACAAGGATTTTGAGAGGACTGCAGCACAATTGAGGCCATCAATGTCAAGATGTTTAGAGATATCTGTTTGTGTTAGTTATTGATTCTTGCTTTTGCATTATTGTTACTTATTGGTTTGAGCGGTCATTATAATTTTTATATAAGCATTTATATTTGTTTTTATTAGTTTACAGATTTTATGCTAATATAAAGTTTATGATATTCGGCTGTACTTTTCTACTAGTTAATGGGGTTTGAGGCAAAGGTTAGTTATGACATGTGTTAAAGAGAAAGGAGCTTAAATGGGAGCACTATCTATAAATCGGCTTAAGGTGTCAAAGTAGGGATCTTTTGGAAAAAGTGTTCTTGGTGTTATTGCATGTAGTTTATATAACATTGATTTTGATGATGATGATGATTTCGATGATGGGATGGCAGCGGCGACATTTTGATGATGTCGATGATGATGATGATGTTGATGATGATGATGATGATGATGAGGATGAGGATGAGGATGACGATGACGATGACGATGACGACGACGACGACGACGATGATGATGATGATGATGATGATGACGATGACGACAATGATGACTTCGAGGATGATGATGATTTCGATGATGATGATGATGACGATGATGACGATGGACGGATGATAATAATGACAATGATGAAGATGATGATGACGACGACGACGATGCGGATGAGGATGACGATGAGGATGACGAGGACGATAATGATGACAGTGACGATGATGACGAGGACGATGCTGATGCTGATGATGAGGATGATGATGATGGCGACAACGATGAGGATGAGGATGATGAGAATGACGAGGACGATGATGACGATGATGAGGATGAGGATGGCGACAATGGTGATGACGACGACGATGATTACGATGACGATGACAACGACGATGCTGATTACAATGATGACGACGACGACGACGACGATGATGAGGATGAAAATGATGTCGATGACGATGATGACGATGCCGAGGATGATGATGACGGTGACAATGACAATGACGACGACGATGATGATCATTTCGATGATGATGATGATTTTGATGATGATGATGATGATGATGACGATGATAATGACGACGACGAGGGTGATGATGAGGAGGATGACGATGACGGTGGCGATGACGATGACGATGGCGATGGCGATGGCGATGGAAATGGCAATGGCGACGATGACGATGATGAGGATGATGATGATGAGGATGATGATGATGATGATGATGATGATGATGATGATGATGACTACGACGATGATGATGATGATGATAACAATGACGACGATGGTGATGAAAACGATGGAGATGACGATGACAATGACGATGATGATGATAATGACGATGATGATGACGATGATGACGATGACGATGAGGACGACGATGATGATGACGACGGCGACGACGACGACCACGATGATGCTGACATCGTCGATGCGATGAGGATGATGAGGACGATGACATCGATGAGGACGACGACGTTGATGATGACGACGATGATGAAGATGACGACGATGAGGATGATGATGACATCGTCGATGACGACGACAATGACGATGGTGATGACATCGTCGATGACAACGACGACGATGATGACAATGATGATGATGATGATGACATCGTCGATGATGATGAAGACATCCTTGATGACGAAGATGACGACGACGAGGATGATGAGAATGGGGATGATGATGATGATGACATCATTGATGACAACGATGATTGATGCAGGAGCATCGGGGCCTGGGCAGAGTTGTCGAAGTTGATCGACAAGGAGAGACTGACCAGAGGGAACGCCAGCGACCACTGGTGCGGAAGAGCAGATTGGCTATCAAAGTCAATAAGTCGAGTAGAAGCTGTCGAGGTAGATCGACAGAGGCACGGAAGGTCGAGAGTCGACAATCTAGAGGTCAACAGACGACAGGGTAGCAGCAGAGGCGTTGAGGGTCGAAATGTTGTCGAACCGCGACTCCGACATGTTTGGGCATGAGCCAAGCGAGGAGGAAGGGGTAGACAGGAGAAGCCTTGGGATGCGAAAGAAAGCTGACGGAAGACAGTATGGTTGAGACCATGATAAGACCGACTACTGTAGCAGTGTCAGAAGGATGCGCAGAAAGTCAAGAAGAGTACTTGGCAGTCATTTGGGGTTGCTAAGGAAGTTATTGCATGTAGTTGGGATCGTGACAGATGTCAACACATGCAGAGATTGTGTAGTACGACAGAGGCGTTGACAGTTGCAGGTCTGCAGGATTTGAGGAGATCGACAGGCAGAGGAAGCGTGTCTCGAGGGTCGGAGTGATCTCGAGAACAACAACAACAAGGTAGAAGACTTGTGCATAGGCACATAACAGGCAAGTTAAGTTCAGTTAGTTCCATTTTGGAGTTAGCACAGAGCAGAGTTCGGGGAGAAGATTGGTAGATTGGAGAGAACAATCACACATCTTCCAAACGCAGAGAAGATCGAGCCATAGCGAACCAGGAGAGGGTGACTGTCGACAAACTGAGATAACACATAGTTATTTCTGTATTGTAATTGGCCGAGGCCGACAATAGTTAGTTATTTACATTCCTTGCAGTTTGCATTGTAATCGTTTTGGTAGAAGTAATATAAGCCAGCTTCTGCAATCCTGTTTACATCTTGTTTATGTGAATGCGTGTGTTGTGTGTAATTGTTAAGCAAGAACCTTTGCGAAGGCGACTTGTCTCAAGTGGTATCAGAGCGGGAAGAGAATCTTGTCGAGGAGAAAGCCGGTGATACCAACTTGCCTTGCATCAAGTGTATCAACATTAGAAGTGAATCCCGTGAGCAAGTGCGTTGAACAACTCCAACTGCGGTTGGGTACAGTTGTGCACAACTTGTGAAAGTCCGGTTGCGATTGGATAGAGTGGGAGTTTCAGCCGAGGTTGAAAATGGCTCACAGAGGCGTTAACGTTCGAGGTGTTGGACGAAGAGCGCGTGGCGCAGTAGTCACAGTTGATCGTGAGATGTTCGACAAGTGCGTCCGAACAATGTAAATTTTGACAAATGAAGTCGCATCGATCAAAGAAAGCCAAAGGCGTGGTTGTATTCCTGATGCGTTAGACCACAACGACGAAGAGGTCGAAGAAGTGGAAGCACAAGAAGCAGGGGGAGAAGAACTAGAAGACAAACTGATCAAACTTTTGTCAGAGATGAGAGGTCGAACAAAGATAGATGTATGTACCTACTCAGGAAGCCTGGATCCAGAAGACTTTATCGACTGGTTCAGAGAAATGGAGAAATACTTCGACATAGAGCAGATCGAGGATCCTAGATGGTTAAGACTGCATGTCTGAGGTTGAAGGGTCATGCCTCATTGTGGTGGGACAATGTGCAGGCTGATAGAGTCAAGAAGGGCAAGGAGAAAATCAAGTCTTGGGATAGGATGGTCGCCAAGCTAAAGGGAAAGTTCTTGCCAAATGACTATGTGATTTCCTTATTCCGAAAGTTGCAGAACTTTCGACAAAAAGAGATGACCGTGAAGGAATACATGAAAGAGTTCTACAGATTGTCGATAAGGTCGGACAGACCGACGAAGGTGAAGAAGCTGTCGCAAGATATGTCAACGGCTTGAAATATGCCATTCAAGACGAGTTGAGCATGTCAAGATTCAGAGCGATCGGTGAAGCCTACTAGTTAGCTCTGAAGGCAGAAGAGAAACTGTCAAGGAAATCGGCAGCGACCAGAGGTAGGATGACTAGTTGGGGTGCGAAGACTGTTTCCGCGAAAGGTCAAAGTAGCGGTTATAGGAGAGAAACTATCAAGGACAATCGACATGCAGAAGGGACATCGACAAGAGAGAAGACACAAGAAAACCGACGCGATGGTAAAGGGACACGTGGTCGAGGTGCGTATGGTCGAAGTGGTCCATCTGACAGAAAAGGAGCTGACAGACCAACCATAGTCTGTTACAAGTGTCGAGGAGCCGGACACAAGGCATATGAATGCCCAGAGAACCTACATGCTGCAGAGGAGTCGAAACCCAAACGTTGAAGAGATGAGCAAATCGATGAGAGGGCAAAGTCGACATCTGACAACAATGAGGACGAGAAGAAGAAAAATCGAAACCTGACGGTCAGGAGAACATTGGTTCAAGAAGACCGACGCGACAAGCAAGAGCCAGCGCAGCGAAAGGCTATCTTTCGAACCAAAGTGCGAATCGACGAATGGCGTTGCAAGACCATAGTTGATGATGGAAGTACTGAGAATCTTGTGTTGACAGAGGTCATCGACGGAATAGGGTTGAAGTGTTGAGAACACCCACACCCATATAAGATCTCATGGTTGCAGAAAGGACACCATGTGAAGGTGACTAGATAGTGCCTGATTAACTTCAAGGTCAAGAAGCTTGAAGACAATGTACTATGCGACGTAATCCCAATGGACGCGTGCCATCTATTGTTAGGGAGACCATGGCAATATGATCGAAAAATGATCTATGATGGTCGAGCCAACACACAATGTGGAAGAATGGCGTGCAAATGACTCTTAAGCCGAAGCCGGAGGAGCCAACCGACTGTAAGAAGGGCGAGAGCAACTTTCGGGAGAAGTGAGTGCTGATGTGTTCAGCGAAAAAATTCCTCGCAGAGGAGGAAAAGCAGTCAAGATGTTTTGCCATCATTCTGAAAGGACCATGTGTTGAGAGGTCGACAATGGAGAAGATTCCGGTCGAAGTCGTAAAGATGCTTGAAGAGTTTCGGAGCATAGTAGTCGACAAGATTGCCGCCGAAAAGAAGCATATCCCATCAGATCGACTTGATTCCAAGGTCGAGTTTGCCAAACAAGGCACCACATAGGATGAGTCCGACAGAAGGTCAAGAACTCAATCGACAGGTCCAGGAGTTGTTGGACAGGGGATTGATCAGAGAAAGTCTGAGTCTGTGCGTGGTACCGGCAGTATTAGCGCCGGAGAAAGGTGGAGAATGGAGAATGTGTACAGACTCCGGAGCTATCAACAAGATCATGATCAAGCACCGGTTTCCATTGCCGAGGATGGACAACTTGATGGATTGCTTGAGTGGAGCGAAGTACTTCACAAAGATAGACCTGAAGAGCGGTTATCACCAAATTCGGGTTAGAGAAGGAGATGAATGGAAAACAACATTCAAGACAAAAGAAGGGTTGTATGAGTGGTTAGTCATGCCATTTGGATTGACTAATGCACCCAATACATTCATGCGGTTGATGAATGAGGTACTGAAACCATTCTTGGATAAGTTCGTCGTAGTGTACCTAGACGACATCCTTATATTTAGTCGAACCAAGACAGAGCACTTGGGACACATTCGACAAGTATTGCAGAAGTTGCATGAAGAGAAGTTGATGGTGAACCTGCAAAAGTGTTTCTTCATAAAGGAAGAACTAGTGTACTTGGGATTCGTAATCTCGGGTAAGGGGTTGGTGATGAACCCAGAAAATTTGAAGGCAATATTGGATTGGCCGGAACCGACAAGTACGACTGGAATAAGGAGTTTCCATGGACTTTCCAGTTTCTATAGGAAGTTCATTCGGGGATTCAATTGGATTTGTGTACCTTTGACAGAGTGCATGAGAAAAGGGGAGTTCAAGTGGATGGAAGCTGCCGAGTGAGCTTTCGACAAGTTGAAGGAAAAGGTCACTGAGAGGCCAATGTTGGCACTCCCATATTTCGAGAAAGTTTTCCAGGTCGATTGTGACGCGAGTGGAATGGCAATTGGAGCAGTGTTGAGCCAGGAGGGCTGACCATTTACATTCTTCAGTGAGAAGTTGAATGATGCGAAGCGGAAATATTTGGTCTATGACCAGGAATTTTATGCTATTGTCCAAGCATTGAAGAAGTGGAGGCATTATTTGTTGCCCAAGGAATTTGTGTTATACACAGATCACCAAGCATTGAGGTATCTGAATACTCAGTCGAATTTGAATCAACGACACATGAAATGGGTCAAATTCCTGCAGAGATACACATTCATGTTGCGACATAAGTCGGGCAAGTCGAACAAGGTTGCCGACGCGCTGAGTCGAAGAGTTGCATTGTTGAACACAAAGATAGTTCAAGCAACAAGAATAGAGTCGGTGAAGGCAGAGTATGCGACCAACGAGGATTTTGCGAAAGCATGGGAGGCTTGTCGTGAACCGTGGAGTGTCAACAGGACTCCGTACTTGGATTATTTCATCCAAGAGGGATACCTATTCAAGGGACAACAGTTGTGTATTCCTAGAGGATCCATAAGAGAGAATCTAATCCTAGAAATGCATAGCGGCAGGTTAGCAAGTCATTTTGGCATCAACAAGACCAGGGCATTGGTCGAAGATAAGTATTATTGGCCATGAATGACAACAAATGTTGGGAAGTGGGTACAACAGTGTCGAGTTTGCCAGTTGGCGAAAGGGAGAAGTCAGAATATGGGGTTGTATACACCATTACCTGTATCGGATACCCCATGGGAGCACCTGAGCATGGATTTTTGTGCTAGGATTGCCGAAGACGCAGCAAGGAAGCGACTTAATCTTTGTTGTAGTCGACAGATTTTCGAAGATAGCACACTTTATTCTGTGTTGGAAGACAAGTGACGCCATAAGCATTGTTGTACTATTCTTCAAAGAAGTAGTCAGATTGCATGGGTTGCCGAAGAGTATCACGCCAAACAGAGATACCAAGTTTATGGGGCATTTCTGGAGAACCCTACGGAAGAAATTGGACACGAGGTTGCAGTTTAGCTCGGCATATCATCCGCAGACAGACGGACAGACCGAGGTGGTGAATAGAAGTTTGGGAAATCTTCTAAGGTGTTTGACGACTGACAGACCCAAGCAGTGGGAGAACGTGTTGGCGCAAGCAGTGTTTGCATATAACAATTCTGTGAATCGGTCGACAAGGTTGCGCCCATTCCAGATTGTTCAGGGAAGAAACCCACATGGAGTGGTGGATTTGGTTGAGTTACCGACCGAAATCAGGAAAAATGCGGATGCAAAATCATTCGCAGAGCATATGAAAGAAGTGCATGAAGATGTGCGAAAGCGCATAGAAAAGAGTAATGCGGCATACAAGTTGAGAGCCGACAGGAGGAAGAGCCAACAGTCGTTCAGTGAAGGAGACTTGATCTATGCACATTTGTGGAAGGAGAGATTTCCGACAGGAACTTATAACAAGTTGAAGATGAAGAAGATTGGACCATGTAAGATTCTAAAGAATATTTCGGACAATGCTTATGTATTGCAACTGCCGAAGTACTTGAGCATTTCACCAACATTTAATGTCTCAAATCTGTACAAGTTTGAAGAAGGTTCAAGCAACAAAAGCGCAAAAGTGTCGAACATCGACTGGACAATGCAGATTCAAGATCAACACAAGGAGGAAATCGCAGAAGTGATAGAGGAACGTGAAGTCGAGCATACGCGAAGGAAAGAATACTTAGTGCAATGGAAAGATGATGAGTTGCAGGAAGCGACATGGATTTCCGAAGAAGAGTTGAGGGGACTAACGAAGCCGTCGAGTTCTTTTTCACCTGGGGAGTCTGATGCAGGAGCATTGGGGCCTGGGCAGAGTTGTCGAAGTTGATCGACAAGGATAGACCGACCAGAGGGAATGCTGACGACCACTGGTGCGAAGAGCAGATTGGATGTTGAAGTTAATAAGTTGAGCAGAAGCTGTCGAGGTAGATCGACAGAGGCGCAGAAGGTCGAGAGTCAACAATCTAGAGGTCGGCAGACGATAGGGTAGCAGCGGAGGTGTCGAGGGTCAACATGTTGTCGAACCGTGACTCCGACATGTTTGGGCATGAGCCAAGCGAGGAGGAAGGGGCGGACAAGCGAAGCCTTGGGATGCGAAAGAAAACTGACGAAAGACAGTAAGGTTGAGACAATGATAAGACCGACTACTGTAGCAGTGTCAGAATGATGTGCAGAAATTCAAGAAGAGTACTTGGCAATCGTTCGGGGTTGCTAAGGATGTTATTAACAGTTATTGTAGGTAGTTGGGATCGTGACAGATGTCAACACAGGCAGAGATTATGCAGCACGACAGAGGCGCTGACCGTTGCAGGTCTGTAGGATCTAAGGAGATCGACAGGCAGAGGAAGCATTTCTCGGGGGTCGGAGTGATCTTGGGAACAACAACAACAGGGTAGAAGGCTTATGCGCAAGCACAGAGCATGCAAGTTAAGTTCAATTAGTTCCATTTTGGAGTTAGCACAGAGCAGAGTTCGGGGAGAAGATTGGTAGATTGGAGAGAATAGTCACACATCTTCCGAACGAAGAGAAGATCGAGCCATAGCTCAGAGTTCCATAGTGAACCAGGAGAGGGTGACGATCGACACACTAAGATAGCACACAGTTATTTTTGTATTGTAATTGGCTGAGGCCAACAATAGTTATTTATTTACATTCCTTGCAGTTTGCATTGTAACTGTTTCGGTAGAAGTAATATAAGCCAGCTTATAACATCCTGTTTACATCTTGTTTATGTGAACGCGTGTGTTGTGTGTAATTGTTAAGCAAGAACCTTTGTGAAGGTGACTTGCGTCAATGATGATGAGGAGGAGGAAGATGACGACGACGATGGTGATGACGACGACGATGATGATGATAATGACGACAACGATGATGATAATGACGACAACGACGGTGTCGACGATGACAAAGTTTAGATATTACATGTGTTAAAGAGAAAGGAGCTTAAATGGGAGCATTATCTATAAATCGACTTAAGGTGTCAAAGTAGGGATCTTTTGGAAAAAGTGTTATTGGTGTTACTGCATGTAGTTTATATAACATTGATTTTAGTTTATTGTAATATATTTATTGATGATGACGATGATGGCAAAGTTTAGTTATTACATGTGTTAAAGAGAAAGGAGCTTAAACGGGAGCATTATTTATAAATCGGCTTAAGGTGTCAAAGTAGGGATCTTTTGGAAAAAGTGTTGTTGGTGTTATTGCATGTAGTTTATATAACATTGATTTTGGTTTATTGTAATATATTATTGATGATGATGATGATGATGATGACGAGGATGGGGACGAGGACGATTATTAAGATGGTTATTAACATTCATGGACTTTCTTTATGGTTTTCCAATGACCACAAGCAAAATCAGTTCATCTTTAGTAGATTTCTTCATAAAAATAGAATTTCCATTCCATGCATGAAGAAAATAACAAAACTACACCTTCACAACTTTCAAGATACTTAAACTCTTAAATATTAACATTTAATATATATAAATTTAAGATACTTAAACTTTTAAATATTAAAATTTAATATACATTGGTAAGAGTATGACTTTACGTTTTATATAAATTTATTTAGAATTTATTTTATTTAAAAATAATTTTAAATAATTTATTATTTTTATTTTTTTTAAATTATACATGCACCTCTCGGTTTGGTCGATGCTTCTCATCAATGACACAATGACATGATTTCAAGTAAATATTGCTTTTTTATTTGTTTGATTACTTCCATACTACCCAAAACTCACTTACAACCATGGTTAACAAGAACTGCAAGGAAACTTTGTCTATAACTTGATAGCAAAGTTGTATAAAGCTATAAAAACAACAAACTCGTGCAAATATGCATTAAAATTTTTATAAAATAAATACTTATACTAAATATTATGTTATAATATATTTTTATTTTAAATTTGAAAGTAATGTACATGTCTTAACAAACAAATTTGAGTAATCTCAAAATTAATTTTCTTCATGCAATAAACATAAATATAAAAATATTAAATAAAAATATAAAGTTATTAAATAAGTAATATGTAAAGTTAAAAATAATTGTTTATTTAAAATTAACTTTAAATATAATAAACACGTGAAAGTTCTTGATTCGACTTTTTATTGTATCTTTGTTTATAAATGGGTAATAAAGCCCAGTCTGTAAAGTATGCACATGGGAGCTCCAATTATACAAATTTAAATTTTACATAATGAAGAGATAAGGTGTGTACATGATAAGGCTTACTATTTATTATCACATCTCATCAGAAAAATACAATAACACTCAAAATTTTATGTGAAATTTAGTTTTATTAGCATTAATCAAATTAAAATATTTAATTGAAGATAAAACAAGGATTGATGTTTGTATATAAGTTTTATGTGAACTTTAATAAAGTTAATAGTATTAATCAAATTAAAATATTTAATTGAAGACGAAATAATTGATGCCTATATATAATTTTTTTCAGTGATATTTGATGAATATGATTAAATATAATTAAAAAATGTGTTTCTTCCCTAAATTAAAATGAATTAAAATAAAAAAAATGAATAATATAATTATTATTAAAACTCCAATATTAAATGCCCGCAGGGGTGTAGTTCAACCGACGATTCGCTTGATATGAAGGAAATGTTGTAAATGGAGGTCATGAGTTCAAATCGCCTCGGCTTGCCCATGCCCCATGATTGCGGATTGTGTGGGTGCACCTAGGGGTATAGTGGTAGCGGACGGGATTGGATCCATGGACCTGTATCACGCGAATACCAGCCCCTTCCGAGTTATCGATTCTCCTAGTTACAAAAAAAAATCCAATATTAAATGAAATAAAAATTAAAACGTTAATCATATCATTATAAAATTAATGCCAAATTAATACAAATTCATACAACAATGATTTATTCAACAAATGACAAAATCTTACCCATCCCACAATGAATATTTTATGGACCCTTGTTAAATTTTATAAAAACAAAATTCTAAAAAATCAAATTAAAATGAAGAATAAAATAACCGTCATTCTTTTAAAAGAAAAATTATTGAAATTAATACCTAAAATATAATTCCATGTTTAAAAAGAATCTATTGAAATGGAGACATCTTAACAGTAAAACAATAATATGTCTGTGAGATAAAAGGAACTCGCGCAACATTGAGAAAATCTACATTCGTTATAGATTTGAATGGAGAGACATATTATTTGGCGTAGCATTGAGAAAATGAAGGAAACAACACATAGAGGCTAGAAGATAACACATATCAAATATAATTGTTAGTCGACATGATGAGCATATCAACGGTTGTTCTCTTTTGCAAGAGTAATTGCATTCAATTCCGTCCTAAGCTATCTATGCCTGAAAAGAAATAGTGCAAGAACCTATCGTTCCCTTCCTATTATGTTGATTGCCTATATCTTAAAACCTAGCCAGATAGTAGTCAAGGCCCAGGGTTTTGCTACCCGCACCTCTGGGATTTGCTGCATTTGTTGGCGAATCGAAGCAATGGGGCTTTCCAGAAGGGTAAGATAAAAATCTGGTTTGTAATTGATGTGTTTGATATTTTCATTTTATAAGGAAGAATTGACATTAGTTTAGTTGACTGGCCCATGGTTTTGCTTCCGGATGTCTGGGATTTGTGGCATTTATTGGTGAATAGTAGCAATGGGGCTTTCCACAAGGGTAAGATAAAAATGCACTTTGGAATTGTTTTGTAAAAATATGTGTTTGATATTTGCATGATTTTCCTTGATCACCAAAATTTTATTTATTTATGTAGCTTTGGTGTTGCAGAAGATAGATGCTTATTCACTTGGGATGGCTTGGCTTAATACCTTATGAATTTTGTGGGCTAGATTTGGTCTTGGTCTTGAACATTAGAGTCTTCCTTTCTAGCATCTGGCTCTTTATCTAGATCACGATAATTAGGAACTGTTAAACATTTAGTAATATGAACCCCACTCTTTCAGTTGAATCCTAATACAGGAATATCACTAACCCTGCTTCTAAGAAACAATCAAACCTTCATAATACACAACTAACTTTATTACTAGATTTGGAACTTGTCAAGCATTCTTTCAGGTTTTTCTTTTCATTTTCTTTAATAACAAACTCGTCAAGGAAAACAATTAAGTTTTATTTTTGAGATTCGAGACTAAATGGAATATATATTTTCAAATAACTTTGAAAATTGTTGTGTAAACAACCATAATTTTTTCGACCAAACAAGGAATGGATTTAATTTTCACAGCACAACACCAAAATGTTTGCATAATTGCAGGAACATGAACGAGGTATGCCTGGCATTGGATGGGAAAATATCTATCAAAATTCTAGTCCTGCATCCGCTAATGGGAAACTCAAAGTAAAAAGGCATAAAATTTCAACCTTCACCTCAAATAAATAGGAAGTAAATTCACATGGCATCTACACTCGTCTAAATTTGTCAATCACATCAATTTTTAAAGGTAAAAGGCATAAAATTTAAACCTTGACCTCAAATAAATAGGAAGTAAATTCACATGGCATCGACACTCGTCTAAATTGTCAATCACATCAATTTTAGTTTGTTACAGATTTGATAAATTTGCCAATCATGTCAACTTTAGTTTGTAATAGATTTGAATTGTAGTAATTTAAAACCCAACATCAAATAAACGGGAATTAATCATTGATTTCAAATAAAACTACATCATGCACAAATTATTATCCTTTCCATTTATAATTTTAAATATCAATACAACAACCACGAGGTAGCAATCTACCAACTATGTCTACAATGAATTGACAGAAGCTATAGGAATTGTGGTTTTCTCCTCACTTTGAAGATAATATGAAATTGTGGTTTGATCAACGTAGAAAGGATCATTCTTCGGTTTTCTTCGCAATTTGGGAAGTTTGGAAAGCTAGGAATGGATACATCTTCAAAAACTAGAAGCCAAATGTTTTTGTGGTTAGTGCCAAAATAAAGTCTTTCTACATGGAGTTCAAAGGAAAGGATGGATCAAAGGAGTTGAGGAAGGTCCAATTTTCTGAATATGATTATGTTTCTCCCATTGGCTATTTTGACGGAGCGGCACGAGATTGGCAATGTGGGGCTAGATCAATTCTGAAGCTCAGTACTTCACATGAGTTCCATCTCTCTTTTAAGGCTGGCAATGGGACTAATTCACGAGTAGAGCTCATTGCATTGTTGGGACCGCTGTGGTTTTCAAAGCGCAAAGGCATCCGCTCGTTGCGAGTATTTGGGGACTCAAATGCATTATTGATTGGGAAAGTGGGAATGCAGCTCTACATTCTTTGGTTTTGGGTCATTGGATGTCTAGAGTCAGAGAGATTTTATAGGTTTTTGACCAGGTGACTTTCTCACGTATCTACAGGGAAATCAATTTGGTTGCAGATCTGTTATCAAAGAAAACTTTGGGAAAGATGGATGGGAGCATGATATGTGAGGAATTCAGGGAAGGAGTACTTATTAGCGCAGATAACATTTCCTTCTCTTAAGATTAAAATCGAGCTTAGATAAAATTTCCTTCTTTTAAGATTAAAATCATGGTCTTTTTCTGAATAGATAAGAAAGCGATGTAATTGTTTTGTGAAATGTTTTGAACATACTAGTTGTGAACATGTAACTTGGATATGTGTTGTGAACATCATATTGACCATGATTTTCGAGATGGGGATAACGTTCGACTATGCTTGGTGATTAAGGATTCAAAAGCATTTTTTAAGTCGAAAGTTTAAGATATGGGTCATTACGTCATTTCAAATTGTCTTGAAGATTGATGAAAATGCTTGAAGATTGTTGAAAATGCTTTGACGTTGGATTTACAACAATACTTGGAAATCCATCTAGCTTTCTAAATTGGACCAGCTTAAATTGATTGAACTATACATGTTGAATGAGGAAGAAGATGCCCAAGTCATATTACCTCTTGTTTCAAAGTTTCTTCCAAGTATCCACAAAACTCTTGAACTCTTGAAAACGATGAATTTTATAAACGGGTGAAGGACAAATTAAAAAAGGCATGCTAAGTCCATTGACCTATGGAATGGTAAATAGCGGGCACTTACTATGAGAAGAAAGGTTCAAATCTTATGGAAACCTTGTCCGCCATTCTTGAATGTTGTGTGAACCAATAAAATAAATAATAACTTTGCACCAAGCAAAGGTATCCCAAAGTGTACCGAGTGGGAAATCAAAGATGCCACCGCTAATAGGAAAATGGTATACCACAGAATTAATTAGAAAGGAATTTTAACATAATCTATCATCCTAGAAAAGAAAAGGTTGGATCCAAAGCATGTCAAAAGAAAAAAAAGTAAAGGGCAGTTCTAAAACTGAGATAATTTAAAATGAGATGTGTGTGTTCAAAAGACAAAAATGTGAGATTATTGTAGATCAAATTCTACTCTTCCAATAAATTAGGAAAAGCTGGATAATTACACTATTGTTCCCCCTTGATCCATTTAATCACATTTTGAGAATATCCAAAACACATGCAAATGTGGAATGCCTCTTTCCACCATAAGCAACAATAAGAGCTTCAACACCATTACTTCTACGAAATTATTTGAAATCACCCCCAAACTTGCCCATAATTTTATATAGCGGGAATTCAAAAAGTGGAGAACACACACCCCCACCTTCACAACCAGGAGGATTCCTCTGGGAGGCTCCATCAAATGTTCCCAATGGTGATCCTTGTTTATCCCTTCCTCTACCACCCTTCTAAATGTCCCAATCTGACTCCTAAGGATAAGCATTCAGGATGCTCAGTCCTTGAGTCGCACATACTACAGGTGGGAGCAATTTATCCTCAAATATGTGGTGGTTTCAAGCTAACCAAATCCTCCAAGCCATAATGGATTGCAAGGCCTTGAAAGGTTT
Source organism: Larix kaempferi (assembly GCA_027924585.1). Classification (NCBI taxonomy): domain Eukaryota; kingdom Viridiplantae; phylum Streptophyta; class Pinopsida; order Pinales; family Pinaceae; genus Larix; species Larix kaempferi. Next base: position 12,539,811 of record BSBM01000017.1, on the reverse strand, counting down.
AGTCTTGAATTCATGTCCCGTGACCTGAAACGTTCTTTAATTGAGATGTTAGTCCAAACATTCCTTAATTCTATAATTGACTCGGTTTCATTCCATACTTTCTATGCATAGTCACATTACATTATGATGTGATCATTTGACTCATTACTGATATAACATAGAGCACATCTACCAAGTCCATCCCAATTACGCTTGTGAAGGTTATCACAAGTTAGAGCCTTGTTGTTCAGAAGACACCACATAAAAAAATTCCTTCATGGTACATTTCAACTTCCACAAAGGTTTCCACCATCACCTGATCTCCCTTTGCTCCCCTTTTAAACTTCGGCAATTCTATCCCAATCTAAGGGAGTATGCTCCCAGTGGCGCAAAAGACCTGATTAGCTCATCCAGATTTTCATTAAGCATAACATGACAATTTCTTAAACATGAAATGAAAGAAGCCCAGGTTTTCGCTTCTTCACCTACCCAACCCAATATTTCCACTAAGATCCACCCCTGTCCCCAAATAGAAGTAGTACTTGGGTCGGCAATGTGAAACAGAACAAAAAAAACCTATCTCTAAGTTGTTGAATCCATGGATCTTCCTTGCTCTAAGGACCCCATCAATTGCTAATTGTTTCCCCACCACAACATTGGTTGCATCCCTCTCCTAGCTTTAGACAAAAAGAATCCCCTACCCCTCCTAATCGAATAGTTCCCCAAACCCCCTGAACATTCCTCTTGCAAGACACCAACATCCCCTTACCGTGGGCGTAAATTATAATGTGGAATACTCCCACCATTTACCACCCACGTCGACCTCGAACAAGAGCCCAAGACCTGACACAAGCTCATTTCTGACCTTACTCGACTAAGCAAAGGTTATCCTAGAAAGATTAGTACACACACCCTTATCCCAACCATACTTAGGAAATAATTACTTCGGGGCCATCCTACAGGGTTCCAAGACATCCCCAAGGATGAGTTTGGAGGAAAAATAACAAAAGGAGGAGAGTGAATCTGAATCAACTTACCTGGAGAATGCTCGACAAAGGAAGAATCCCTCACAAGCACCTTCAAATCATCTTCCCTCTTGTCTAGTGACCTATCCACTTTCCCTCGTTTTACTGACTTAGAGGGAGTCCCTTCCACTTGGGTCAACATATCTGAAAGCAAAGGACTTTCCTCAAATACTTTGTCTTCCATTGAGGGAATGGAAAAAATTTGGTCTTGTTGGTCACTGAATAGATTCCCCGCCAGCTCTTTTCGGTCAAAAGTGATTTCCACCCCCAAAGCTATTACATCAAGAACAACTGAGCCAATCTCCACATTCTTCAAGGAAACTGCCACCTCACCACTAAGTGGCTTGTCAACCTCCCTCCATATAAACCATGTGTTGATGATTCTTTCATGATAACGACGTCCCTCAAAACTTCCAACCCTACATGTAGATTCGTGTCGCCGTCCTCACTTACCTCTCCAAACTCCGCCACCTTTGAAACTTAAGACTCCACCCATAGTTGATAGTCACCTTCCCCAATCTTTGGAGAGAATGTTAACTAACATTCCTCCACCAAGTGCCCATGAATATGACAACGATAACACATGAATGGAATACATTCATAGTCTAATTGTTGGGATAATTGATTAGAGCCCCTTTCTAGCTCCAAAGCTCCCACCAGACCTTCTCCTAGATCGATTGAAATAAGAATACAAGTAACAATCATATTACTCGATTCTTGGAACAACATGTCTACATATGGAAAGACCCTGGGACTGTTTCCAATGGATCTAAAGGTCTCCCGTGACCAAAACTCCATCGGTGGAACTGGAGGACACACCCATACGGGCATAAGATCCATTCTCTTTTATGGGATCAAATTGCAGACTCTAATCTTTCAGAAAGAGCGATGTTGCACCCCAAGACCAGGTCCCTCTTAAAAAACTAGCACATCAACTACATTCCAAAAAATGACCGCGAACCATCTCCATGGGAGGATGTAACCCAAAGGATTGTATCCAAGTGACTGTGATGACTAATCCATGCCTTCAAACTACAATGGATAAATCAGCATCCCCTCACACGACCAACAACAATCATTTCAATCATCTTACTACTTCATTTAGTTTAACGTCTTCACCCATAACTAGTTTAGCCAGAACCTTCTTAGATTGAACACACTTCCTTTTATTTCTAATATGGATGGATATCTTTTGTTGTCCCCTTTGGGCTTCCCTTTTCTTTCGAACCCTCACCTATATGCTCAGAACCACGACCTTCCTTCTCCTCGAATCCAACAAACCCCCTAGGCCACGAAGTTATTCCTCCCCAACCTTGGATCCGATGAAACCTCAACTTTCCTTTACAAGCTTCTTAAGACCCACCAAGCTCTGCATTGATTGGGGATCCACCAGAGTCCTTTGATCACCACCCAAGACCCTCTATCTTCCAAGGTCCAAGCGAGAGAAATCCTTAAATTGTCTTAATGGAGAACCCAACATGCCCACCCGAGTATGTATCTCATTACCTTCATGGGAACCTAAACCAAACACTCTCGCTTCCCCTGTGACTCAACAAGCGATGCCATCTCTCCAGAATAGTTCCTATATTCACCACCTGCGTTGGATATGTTGGATACAATGCAGTAGAAACCATCTGGCCAAAGCCTGCCACAAAACCGGGAGGGACACCGTTTGCATACAATGACTGCCACCTTTGGAATGATGGATGCCAAGTATATGATGTATGCTTCCCACAAGATCGGGTTAATGTGATCGGTAATTGCACCAGCACCTAAAAAATTAGTCATCAAGTTTTTCGCTCTCTCCACCTGCTTGCCATGATCTCTATCTAATGATATGCTAGTACGAAGATCTGGTCGGTATCGAACCTTAAAAGGCCCTGACATAAATCCAGATATGAGCTCGTGTGGAGTAAGATCTCCTTGGGTAAGCTCCTTGCCACATGAATGACGATCCTTTTTGTCGTATTTTCCACTGACACCCAACGAGAGCATTCACGGTCCTACACACACAATGTGGGATTGGACCAAATGGGCGTGGGATAACTCGCACTCAAATCGTCTCGTTTTTTCGGCGATTTGTTCCTTAGATCCAGTTATAAAAACCGGCGGAATCATAGTTCCACTCCATTTACTGCGGAACTATGCCATGGAACTGTGCCCCTAGGGGTTTTGGCCCATTTTAAGACGACCCAGATTGTCGAAATTCCAAAAAAATAACGAGAAGGGGTGGAACTGTGCCTCGCCAAAAAAATTTCCGTTGCCAACAGGACGCAATTTGAGTGCCAATTATCACACGCCGACCAAATCTCCATCCACTCATAGGGATCATCTGAATAGTCGACCTCATCCAAACCCTAGTCCTGCAAAACCCTAGATCTCCATCTCCTAATAAGTTAAAGTGCTTTGACTTAGCATTAATTTAATTTCATGTTAGGTGGCTTAATTTTTAAAACTGAAAATATAAACAATTTAATATAGAATTTTGTAAGAGTGCCATGTGACAATTTCACGTGCCATTGTTGTCTTTTGTGAAGTAAAAAAAAACGTTGTCACTTCCCATATGATTATTTGGTTTTGATGTGACCAATATATATATATATATATATATATATATATATATATATATATATATATATATATATGTATATGTATATGTATGTATAGGGAACACGGGAGGAGGAGATAGCTAGGGTTCACTAAAAATGGCGGAACCCTAGCCACTAATGGCCGCATGCGGCCTGTTGCTGTCAGGCTGTGGAGTCTTTCAAACTGACAGGGCCTTCAACGTGGTGGAGGCCTCCCTTTATGGTTTTCAGCGCTTTCAGTCTTGGGTTAATCAGCTATACCCTAGACTTATACTACCGGTTTTTTCTTACTGCTATTGATTACCTGTAAGGAGGTTTACTGTGCTCCCGTTTTTACTTCTCATGGCAAACTATGAAGATCAAGTGGATTACTCTTTTGACCCGTCGGATGAACTGCCAATATGGACCCAGCCATCTGGTGCCGAGTGGCATGAAGGGGCATACAATACAGGGTGTGGGCTGGGTGGTATAACGGCCGGTGAGACTCGTTTGGAACCGGGGTTTTCACCATCGAGTTTTCTTGCATTATCCCCTGGCACTTTGTTGAATAATGCCACTTCGCCCCGTTTACCATCAGTTCTTCCCCTGAAGAATACTGTGACACCACTTTGGTCTTTTGAATAGGTGATACAGGCCATTGAAGATTCGACGGTGGTTGACAAGGGCACTAGTTCTACATCTAGTGGTCTCCATGGAACTGGCAGTTTACACATTCCCTCTGCGGACTCAATCCCTGGTTTGAACATTGAAGAGCCGAGGGAAGATCCGGGTTTGGGTTTACTGGAGATTCATGAACAACGTGGTTTTTCTAGCCCTCATGTGGGTTCGGGTACCAGTTCTGAAGATTGGGGAGGGCGTACATCGGATGATGCATCCCAACGAGCGAAGTGAGGCAGGAAACGTTGGCTGAAGCTGAGCAGAACTAAATACAACTACGCCCTTGGGGAAGACATAGAGTGGCATCAATTGGTCAAGATGACCATTATCACCTTGGTAGGTAAGGCTCTGGGTAGATCCTTCTCCCTACAAACTATTGAGGCCTGGGTGGCTGAACATTGGGTTGCAGAGATGGGTTATACCCCTGAGGTGGTGGAATTAACTCGAAACTGGTTTGCTTTCAACTTCCAAAATGAAGACCATGCAAAATGGGTTCTTAACTCCAACTGGAGTTGGCATCATTGTCCGGTTATGATTAAACCCTGGCATCCGATGTTTGATGCAAGCCATGAACGTCTAGATCTTGTTCCTATTTGGTTTCGGCTACCCGGGCTACCTCTTCATTACTAGTCGGAGCGGCATTTCAAAGGTATTGGGAACTTGATTGGCACTTATTTGGATGGTGATTATAGTTTTCTGCAAACTAGACAGAGGAAGATTGCTCGTATACTGATTAATTTAAATATTAGGGATGGGCTGGAACCGGATGTCACTCTCAGTTGGGGGCCCTATGCATATGTTCAGAAACTTGACTACGAAAATGTTCCCTTTCGATGTCGTCGCTGCCATGCTTATGGTCATCCGGTTGTTGATTGTAAACTACCCTTACGGCGGATAAATGGTGGTAGTCACAAATCTAATATTGGTATGGAGGCTCCTCCTATTGTTGGATTTCCATCATCAGAGCCAACCAATAAGGGGGCTATGGAGACGGTTGTAGAGCATGAACATTCCCAGGCCTTGGATGCACCTACCCCTACTGGTCCTGTTCCTTCGAATCCCACAATTAATGCGAAAATGGATGGAGGATCACAACTGGAATCGATCAGGTTTGCGATTGGAATGGAAAGACCGGCTCTTATTTCAACACCTATAGGGATATCTCAACCTGCTACATTCTCGGCCTCTGGGACTCCGGCTGTGGGTATTCCTTCTTCCTTAAATCCCCTTTCCTTTCATTTTGTTTTTAAAAACATCTATAAGGAAAATCCGGATTGGCTGGAGGCTTTAAAAAATTTGAATATCTCTCCCTCCTTGGAGATGGTAGAAAATACTTGCAATGTTCCTGAACCCACAACTGCTCCTCCAACCCCTCTGAATCATGGTGTGATGCTTATTGATATAACCCCTGAACCAGATCCTACCCCTGGGGAAGCTCCTTCTTCTTCCTCCCCAACGAACTCCTCGGACTCTGGCTATTTCTTACGATCCCTTACTAAGATTTCCACTGGGGGGCTGGGTGCCGGGGCTTGTAAACCGGGAAAAGGTAGAGGCAGGAAGTCACATCTATCAAAGGCTCAATCCAAGGCAAAGATGGATTTGCTGGAAGGTAAACAGGTTACTATTGACCGGGCGCTTAGAGAGGTGCATGCCCAGAAAAGGGGGCGTTAATGAAAATTATTTCTTTCAATTGTCGGGGTCTAGCTGGTCCCCATAAAAGATCAGCATTGCGTAGAGTGGTATCTCTTGAACACCCGGATATCATTCTACTTCAAGAAACTTTGGGTGTTGGTGAGGTGATTAAGTCGATGTTAGAAAGTTGGTTTGGTGGCTGGTCTTTTGCTACCTTGGATGCTCGTGGCAGGTCTGGTGGTCAGGCTATTGGTTGGAATACTAGAACGGTGAGGTGTCACAACCTGTGGGGGATGGACTCTGTTTTGGGATTGTCCTGTTCGTCTCTTGATTTTGGAGAATTCTTCATAGTGGTAAATATCTATGGCCCTTATTTGAACCGAGTTCCTTTCTGGGATACTCTCCTCTCCAATCCTTTGTTACAGGATGGAAACCTTTTGATCGGAGGTGACTTGAACTTCTCCCTCGGCCCGGCTGAAGTTTGGGGCAGCAGAGCCCGCTCTGACCCCTTGGCCGATTACTTCACACACAAGCTGGTCACACATAATTTGCTGGATATTGAGCCTTCTCTCCTTAAACCTACTTGGAGAAATAACAGAACTGGAGAAAACCGGGTCGAGAAGCGATTGGATAGATTTTTGGTGTCTTACTCATTTGTGGACAGAAACTACTTACTGAGGCAGTGGGTAGGCTCGGGGGGATCTTCTGATCACTTCCCTATTTTTCTTGAATTCCGAGATGGACCTACTAAACCGGTTGGGACTTTTAAGTTCAATAAAATTTGGTTAAAGGATGAGACCTTCACTGAACTTGTTGGTTCTCTTTGGGTTCCTTTTAACCCTAGGGATGCTCTATCAGCCTCACATCAGTTTACTGCAAATATCAAAAGAATTAAAGGACCGGTTAAGGAGTGGGCTCATGAAAAGAATAAACGAGATGACAGAGAACTAAAGTTGATTGAACTGGAACTTCAGTCAATTTATGAATCTGGATCCGGGGGTCTGGGAACCTTGGAGGAAAAAGCCCGGCTTGTTGCAATGGAAGGGAGGAGGAACACGCTCTTATTGGAAAGAGAGGAAACTTGGCGATTGAAAAGTAGGGCAGTTTGGCTTGCAGCAGGCGATGAGAATACAAAATTTTTCCATGCATATGCAAAAGGAAGAAAGGTGTCCAACACCATCTGGAACCTCGAGGACTCAACGGGGGATTTACAGACCTCTTTTGATGGCATGGCGGGGGTGGGAGTAAATCATTTCCAGACACTATTTAAAGCTCAGGCACACGTTAATATTGCTGAGGTTGTTAGGACGGCCCAACTCTTTCGCCGGTTCGTGGAAGCGGAGGATAATCAATCCTTGATGGCGGATGTTACGGAAGAAGAATTGAAGGAGGTTCTGCAGAGCTTTCAGAAAGACAAAAGCCCGGGACCGGATGGTTGGACTGTTGAATTTCTACTGGCCCTTTTTGATCTTATTGGGAATGATCTCCTGATGTTGGTAGAAGATACTAGAATTTCAGGGCGAATACCAGCTACCCTCAATTCCACCTTTATTGCCCTCATCCCTAAAACTGATAACTCTTCCTCTCTTGGGGATTTCAGACCTATCTCTCTGTGCAATTGTGTGTATAAGGTAGTGTCCAATATTATCGCCAAGAGGTTAAAAGTTATTTTGTCCAAGCATATTTCAGCAGAACAATTTGGGTTCCTGGAAGGAAGACAAATTCATGAGGCAATAGGAGTGGCACAAGAAGGCATACATAGTATGAAATCACGGAAAATCAAAGGAGCCATTATCAAGATTGATTTGTCTAAAGCATATGACAAGGTGAGTTGGTTGTATATTCATTTACTACTTACTCATCTGGGCTTTGCTGTGGACTTTATCAGGTGGCTCATGAGTTGTATTACTACGGTCTCCTTTGCGGTCCTAATCAATGGGGCAGCCTCTCCTTTCTTCCGTTCGGAAAGAGGTCTGCGTCAAGGTTGTCCTCTATCTCCTTTACTTTTCCTGCTGGTTGCAGAAGCACTAAGTAGGGCTCTGTAAAAATCTTGTAGGGAAGGCAACCTACAAGGAATACAGGTGGCTCCGGATTTATTTATAACACATCTGCTTTTTGTGGATGATATTCTCATTTTCTGCTCTGGTTCAATTGAGGACATTGAAACCCTATAGGGTATTTTCCACCCTTTTTCTCAGGCTACTGGTATGGAGATTAATGAAAGGAAATCCACTTTGTCGGCTCATCTGCTTAGTGATAATGAGATTGAGGTTATTCAAAGGATTTTTCCCTATAATTTTTTGTCTCTTGATGCTGGCTTGAAATACCTTGGGTTTCAGTTAAAACCTAATGCATACACTAAACAGGACTGGAGCTGGCTTCTTGAGAAAATCCACAAACGTTTGAAGAATTGGAGTCACAAATGGCTCTCGAGAGCAGGAAGGCTGGTTTTGGTGAAATCAGTCCTAGAGGCCATTCCGGTTTACTGGATGTCTCTATCCTGGATTCCCAAAGGGACATTGGAGAAAGCCCAAAAAATATGTTTTCGTTTTCTTTGGAGCGGTAAAGGAGACTTTGTTTCCCCTTGGGTTCGTTGGCAAAAAATAGCTATACCGAAGACTTTAGGAGGGTGGGGACTGAAAAATATACATCTCTTCTCAAAAGCCCTGGCTGCCAAAGGGGTGTGGAGAATACTAAAAACGGACAGTCTTTGGACAAGAGTTGTTATTCAGAAATACATTGCACCTGTAACCATTATGGACTGGGTCCGGAATCCGAATAAGTCTCACCATGGTGGCTCTGTTATTTGGAAAGCTGTTATTAAATCTTTTTCTGTTGTTGGTGACCTCTTGGCTTGGAATATTGGGAATGGACAGTCTCTTCGGGTTGGGGAAGACCCCTGGTTCGGGAGCGAAGGTCGACATATTTTATCAGTAAGATTGATTACATCACTTCGTGATAGAGGTATCACTTATCTATCACAGCTTGCTAATGGAGATTTGGTTCACCCATGGACTCAATCATGGATTGATGTAAATGCCTTGGATCTTTCAGTCATGGAACAGGATGAATTAAGGAATTACTACAGGGCTCTTATTCTTTCACAAATCCTCATTCGTGACAGGGAGGACGTTCTGGTATGGGAAGGAGCACCGAATGGTGAGTTTTCACCAAAGAATGGGTACATCAGTTTGAGTTACTACATCAATCCACGTGAAGCGGTCTGGTGGTGGAAACCACTTTGGAAGTTAAATTGTCCAATGAAACACAGACTATTCATGTGGAATATTCTTGAAAACTCCATTCCTACCTGGGATTATTTACAACGAAAGGGTAGGATAGGACCAGGGTGGTGTATTTTGTGTAAGGCAAATGAGGAAACCTGTCTTCACCTTTTTCTACAATGCCCATACACGGTGCAGGTATGGGCAGAATGCTCCAGAATCTCAAAAGTCCAGTTTAACTGGGAGGGGGACACGATGCTACAGGCCTGGTTACAGTGGGGTAATGATCCAATCGGCATCTCTTACAAAGCCTTTCCTTTTTTGATGGCCTAGGGGATATGGTTGGCGCGGAACAGATTGATCTTCACGGATAAACCTTGTACACCGGCAGCCTCAGCCATACTCATCTGTGGCTTCATGACGGCATACCCCCAGCATATCAGAGTCGCGAATCAACGAACCATTCTTGAACTTGACATTGACCACTCGGTACCTTGGGGATACTACGATGGCTCCGCTCAGGAAAACATATGTGGAGGAGGGGCGGTTTTACATCTTACATTAACCCATTATTATCACCTGTTTTGGGGTCTCAGGGAGGGTGGGAATAATTATGCTGAAATCATGAGCCTCAAGCTTCTTCTCTTGTTCGCTATTGAGACCGGTTGTCAATCTCTAAATGTCTTTGGAGACTCTATGAACGTCACAAATTGGACACTTGGCACACAACACTGCAGAGATCTTAGACTTGCAAATATTCTACAGGACATTCAAGAACTAAAACTCTCCTTCTTAAATTTTTCTTGCAGACATGTTTACAGGGAGAATAACAAGGAGGCGGACAAGGCTTCTAAAGCTGGTAGGGTCCTAGCAATGGGGGTGTGGAAAGTAAAAGAATACCGTGAAGGGACACAATATGAGTACTATCATCGGCCCTTCGTTGATGAATTGGCTATACAGGAATAGCAGTGTTGTTAATACTTTTTTTTGGAGAAGACTAACAGCTTTGAGGCGACCTTCAAATCAGATTACTGTTTTTCTTAAAAGACTTCTCTTGGTATAATAGGAGGCTCGGGGAGCCCTGGTATATCATGCTCTGTTTTCAATATTAGACCTTTAAATATGATGATGTTTAAGACACCAGACAGATGTAAGGAAGATCCTACACTTTACTATTTTTTATTGTCTTTAAATGGATATCCGCATGCATACTTGCATATACAGAATGTAATTTTGTTCACCTCTGCTGAAATAAAATTACGCTTTTTTTCTTGGGAAAAAAAAAAATATATATATATATATATATATCTTAATTCATGAAACAAGTTTTAGAAACTTGTTTTTTTTTCAAGGGCGGTTCACCAATTTTTTCAAGGTCTACATCCACCGGGAAATATGCCAACCCCTATTATTCAGGAGAACCAAAGTATGGTGAGAGTCACAAGTCTAGTCAAACCATTGCATAGGGGCTCAACAAGAGAATCATGCTATTTACAAGAATTGGGTGGGGAGAGGGTAACGATCATTTCTCCCAACCACTTAAGTTACATCCAATGGACTCATAAACTTGTTTTGTTATTAAGATTCCTCTTTGCTTTCTCAATTTCTATATTCAACTTATAACTTATTAGTCCCTCCCCAATACGAAATATACTTTTCAATTGAAAATCAAAATGCATTGAATTGGTATTATTAAGATTTTATATCTAATTGAAAAATTTTAAGATTATTTTGAAATTTTAAAATAATTTCAATAATTTTTAAAATGCATTGTTGTAAGTTTCCCATAGGTCTAAGGACCTTCTAATGGGACATAAATCTGCACGAGTGCCTTCAAAATTAAAAAATAAAAATAAAAAATATTTTTTAAAATTAAATTAACAACACCTTGGCACATCCACAAAACAAAGTCATGGGCATCTAACTTCAATATGGGTGTCTGTATCTCAATCGATTTGGCATGGGCATTTGATTTGGATATGGGTATGTGTATTGTAGCTACTAGTTGTTATACACATTCAATGATCACAAGGCAAAGGGGGTGTATTATTATTATGTTTATATTTGTGTCTGTTAGTGAAACAATCTTGGATTAGTAAAGGACTATCTTGCCAGGTTGGGAATGGTTCTAATATTTTGGTAGGGATTGACTCCATTATTGGCAATGAGGAAAATGATCAATTATCTTCATATAGTTTAGATTATCTTGCAGAGTTGGGCTTCATCACTCTTGTTCACATCAAGTGCGCACAATGGCTTCAAATTGGATGTTTGCTCAGGACCTCGGTTTGGGTAGTATATGGGTAGAGGAATGCACTCATTACATCTCTTTTATTAATTCTTCAAGCATTAGATTGAATAATGGACACTCAGGAAAATGGCCAAATTACAGCTAAGTTTGATTACTCAACCGTTGCTCTTAATGACTCATATATCGTTCCAAAATGGTGGTTTACAAAACTTTGGAGGTGACATATAACTCTAAAAATAAAGTGCTTCGTTTGGTTTACCTTTGAAAATTGTCTGCTGACATAGAACAATTTAGTACATAGAGGATGGTGTGGACCAAGTATTTGTGTCCTGTGCAGGATGGATGCTCAAACTGTTGATCATTAATTTGTCATTTGTCAGTACACTGTGTGGGTGTGGAATTAGGTTTGAGACTCTTTGAATATCTCTCATATTTGGGAAATAAACCCATTGAAACAAAATTTCAGAATTGGTAAAATAATTGCAAGGAACATTGGACTCTCCCTGCTGGGATATTTGGAAATCCTGGAATTCTGCAATTTTTAATGGGCAACATCTGAATTCGTATGCCAATGTTTTAAGATAACAGCAGCCTCTTCGTGATTTTGCCACAATGTGACCAACTCCTAGATAACAGCAGCACAGGAATTTGATATTGAAAGGCAATAAATTATATGTTATGCCGGCCCATAAATTGAATGAATATTTTATTGAAAGGCAATAAAATATATGTTATGCCGGCCTGTAAATTGATTTGTAATTGTATGACAATAAAATTTAAGTTATGCGCTGTTTTCCAGGCCAAGTTGGATCCATTGTATCTCAAACTGTCCTGCGAAGCTAGGGCTTTCATTGTAACTCGTAACGAAAACCTTCATTTTTCATCTTCAGTACTGCTCTTTTATTTTCTTGTTCATATGGAGATGTTAGGCAGAGACTCACAACTGAATTCAGGATTGAAAATCCCATTGTTAGGCCTTGGTACCGGTACCTTACCTCAGAACCAGAACATTTTTAACGAAATTGTCGCTACGGCTCTCAAGGTACAGTTTCGTTATATTTATTCTATGCACTTCAAAATTCTTAGAGGTTTGTTAAGTCCTACGGAGAGAAACTGTTTTGTTTTTTAATAATGCTTTATTTTGGTTCACAGGTAGGTTACAGGCACTTTGACACTGCAAGCATTTATGGCACCGAACCAGCTTTAGGAGAAGCTCTAAATGGGGCCTTTCAGAGTGGACTTGTAATGCGGGATGAAGTTTTTGTTACCAGTAAACTCTATGCTGGCGATCACGAGGATCCCGTTTCTGCACTGAAGACAAGTTTAAAGTAAGTACTTGTTCAAATCCAAAGCCAACACAGACCCATGTAAACTTGGGTATGATATGCACCTCAACTTGTGAACTGTAAGGTTAAATAACTTTGGTCCATTATCAAACCGAGGGTCTCTGCTAGGGTTCATATTTAATGCATCCAATGCATTGTTTGCTTCTCTCCTATGTGTGATAATAAATTAAAATGGAAAAGAAAAATAACTTTTGGAGGTTTAATATCAATAAAGATCCATCTTTAACTCCAAATTTTTTGAACAACTAGATATTTGCATTTCTAGCCTGTTTATATCTCTCGGTATTTAATAGATTTTGGCACTTTTAGCTTGCTTATATCTCTATGTGCTTAATAAATCTGTGCACCTTTAACTTGTTTATATTTCTCAGTGCTTAATAGATCCGGATTAAGTGGATCTATGCTAATTTAAGTGAATTTATGCTAGTTTAGATTCAGTGCATCATTACACACACTTATGCACTTCAAGTTAGATTCAATGCATCATTACACACACTTACGCACCTCAAGTTGTGATGTTTGAGGTTAATGACTTTGGGTTCATTATCAAACCCAAAATCTGTGCTATTGTCCATGTGCAATGTATTCAATACATTGTTGGACATATCTCCTTTGTGTAATGTTAATAAACTAAAATAGAAAAGAAAAAAGGCCCTTGCAATATCAACAAGGATCTATCTTAACTCCAAATCTTTTAAGTTGTTGGATGTTTGCAAACATACATAAGAAGAGTTGTCAAAACACTAAGTTCTAAAGCTCCAGCTTGTTTAGACCTCTAAGTGCTTAATAGATCTAGGGTTAAGTGGATCTATGCTAAGTTTGGATTTAGCTCATCATTACACACATGTATATGAAAATTTAGCGAAACACCTAAGTTGTGAAGCTCTGGGTTGTAGACCCAAATTTAAATGCTTCTATGCTAGTGTTTATATCCATTGCACTTATATATAGTAGCATAGATCCATCTTAATCCTAAATCTATTCACTGCCCTGAACGTATTTAAATACTTTTTGAAGTTTCAAAATTATTGAATATTAAAATTTACACCCTAACTTTTATGTATGTGTGTATATATATATGTATATAAAAGCTTGAAATCCATTTATTAGTTACACACCCCAACAGGCATATGAAGAGTTGACAATTCACCCACACCCCACCCAAACCCAACTGGGTTGTACAAAGCACCTCACTTCTTTTGATTTTGATTTAATGATGTTTCTTTTTAATGTTGCTTCATCGATTGATGCTAAACCGATCTAGTTGCTATGTAGGAAGTTGCAGCTTGATTTTGATTTAATGATGTTTCTTTTTAATGTTGCTTCATCGATTGATGCTAAACCGATCTAGTTGCTTTGTAGGAAGTTGCAGCTTGATTTTGATTTAATGATGTTTCTTTTTAATGTTGCTTCATCGATTGATGCTAAACCGATCTAGTTGCTTTGTAGGAAGTTGCAGCTTGAACATTTGGACTTGTATCTGATCCACTGGCCTATAAATTTGAAAAAGGGAGCTTCGCACCCATTTCCTAAAGAGGAAGACTTTTTGCCGTTAGATATCAAGTCTATATGGAGGGGATTGGAGAAATGTGTGGAGTTGGGTCTTACTAAGTCTATTGGCGTTAGCAATTTTTCATGCAAGAAGATTGAAGATTTGTTGAGATATGCCCACATTCCTCCTGCTGTCAATCAGGTAATCTTTCTACTCTTGCTAGAGACTGAAATGAATGAAATCCATTTACTCTTGCTGGAGACTGAAATGAATGAAATCCATTTATTAACCCTGGGCGCAACAAGCATTTCATTTTCTTGAGAGTGATTGGCCCATAAGAAGCCATCCACAAACCAGCCTGCTTTTGAAGACAAGACAACCCATGAAGGGTGACATTGTGCACATGCCTCCGGGGATTGGAACCTTGACGGGCACAGCTTGAAATGCCACCATCCACGCCATTGAACTACAACCCCATAGACAACAAGCACAATGGTTTGCAAAAACATTTGAGAATTTCTCAAAATGTGATCATCAGTAAACTGCACTGTATTTGGAGATGGTAATGACAATGCATATTCATAAGACATCTTATTGTAGTTACATTTTAATGGGAATATTCATAAGATTCAAATTCTAGGGAATTGTTTCTGAGTCTGTATTTTATGTTAATAAGTTTTGCCTAATTGGGGCATCCGAAAACTCGACTATTCGGGAATTGATATAGCAAAGTTTTGGTTGAAATCCTGCACTTGAAGTGGAGGAGAGGTCTATAGAGATAATCAATTTAAGTTATTGTAATTTTATGCATTACTTTGATGTATCAGAGAATAAGTTACTTATTGCAAAGCCCTTACCACGGGACTGCTGAGCCTTTCAATTACATTTAACTTCCACTATGAACCACACTTGAATACATATACATCAAACTTAAGTTGTATGAAAATACATACAACTCTTTCACATTGATAAATAAGAATTGTTTTCTATGATAGGTTGAGATGCATCCCCTGTGGCAACAGAAAAAGCTAAGAGATTATTGCAGCGAGGTCAACATTCATGTCAGTGCTTATTCTCCTCTAGGATCATCTGGTAGCTTCTATGGGAGCAATGCCGCTATAGAAAATACTGTCATTCAGGAGATTGCGAAAAGGCATGGAAAGACGGTGGCTCAGGTACTAGTTTCAAGCTTTTAGCGTTGCTTAAGAATACAGTCTTTCTTTGTAAGAGAGCTCAATATAAAAACTAAACAATGAGCATAAAATTGAATTACCATCATTTTTCACATCTTGAATATTTTGAACAGGAACTCGAGAGATTATATGCCAACTTTAAGTTTATTTGGATAATTGATACCATGTTTGCTTGTATCAATTGGTGATAGGGAATATGTTTCTCCCCAACTTTGTCATGGCTTACCATATGCTTTCATTAAGAGGCATATGGAAACAAGCTGGTAGATTTCCATTTCCCTATTTTGAGCTCAGGATTGAAGATTATTTTGCTTTTGATATAATGGTTTTTGAACTTTGTGTTTTCAGGTTTTGTTGAGGTGGGAATTGGAGCAAGGAGTCAGCGTGCTGCCTAAAAGCTACAACAAGGGCAGAATAGCTGAAAATTATCAGATTTTTGACTGGTCATTAACTAGAAATGATCATGAGAAGATTAGCGAGATAGAACAAAAGAAGTTGGTAAAGAGAGAGGGACTCATTAACTCAACCACCAGCCCTTACAGAACTGTTCAAGACTTATGGGATGGAGAAATCTAATAAAATCTTGAATGTAAGGAAGGCATATCGTTACTTCAATTTGGCTAACTCTGTTGATGGCTTCTCAATAATATCATGACATCCTTTGCTTCCATCCAAAACACACTCGGGTTCAAATTTTGTGGATACCTTTTCCATCTAAATAAATATTATTTTGCAAAGGTAACCTTTGTTTCCTCTTCCATAGATACTTACCTTTTGCATTTAATTTTGTGAAAGGAACCACTTTTTAAAGTTACGTTAAGATAATTATATGTCATATCTTGTTCGAATCTTGAGAATTTGTTTCAAATATTGCTGTGAATTTTTCTGGTTCTCTTTGAAAGTTTTTATATTTCTTATTTTATTTTGACTGTATTTTGTATTTTATATGTGTTTATAATTTTTTTAAACATCAATAAAAAGTGTAAATGAAACAATTTTTTAGTAGTCTAAATACTCAATTATTTGGATTTTTTTAGGGTTATCATCACTAGAATTGGCTATTTAATCTTTGGTCACATTGCACTTTTTTCATTGTTAAAATTGTATTTTTAAATGCATAAATGGATTGAGTATCCTCAAATACTCTTATTGCACTTGGATTGTGCAATCTCAACAACTAATATTTCTAATTTCAGCAATTCTTCTAAAATTTTAATCAGATTTCTTGCAAACTAGTCAGAAAATTGTGAGTGAAAAATGTCCAAATCATTTAACATTTGAACTAATTTTTTTTAATTGGCAACTTTCTTCAAACAAATAACAAGTAAGCATATCACAGTACAGTTTGAGAAAATTGACACCATCACTCTTAAGATGTTTAAAGATACATGCTTTATTGCTACCTGTCAAGGTCACTAGAAATTTTGGCCAACAATATGCACTGAGCATAGGTGCATTTAATAATGTATACAGCAGTATATTTCACTGCTCCATGCTTATTGTTGATAAACCTTTATTTCTTTTTTGTTATTCCAGGGCCTTTATTTTCTTATCAAGTTTATAAGAGTAGATTGTACTTCTCTTGTAGTTAATGAACTTTTATGTATGAAAGAAGTTACTTACATAGTAATTGAAACTTTAGAATGGGATTTATATTGCAGTTTCTGTGCAAAAGACTATCTTTAGTCAGTGCAACATATTCGTCTAGTTGAGTCCAACGCTGCCACATTTACTTCCTATCATACTTATATTAGTCAATGATAGAGCAGAATCATAGTTTGTTAGTGTTTTCGCAAGCAAAGGGTCGGTATGTGTCAGTGTTTTCATAAGCAAAGGATTGGTCATAGGTTGTGGGCATTGTAACCGGGGTGAATTATGGCTCATGAGTGATATTTATGTACTGTTGCTAAATTTTGTTTGGAATATTATAGTGCTAGGTGTATTATGTGGAATGATGCAAAGCGGAGTTAGAGTTTTATATAAAAACTTAAATCACTTCCCCATAGAATTTATCAAAAATACATAAATATTGTTAAACAAAAAATTTGGAATTATGGCTCACCATGAAGAATAGATGAAAAAGATAAAGAAGACATGAAGACCAAGAACGGCAGAAAAGGCATTACATTAATGAGCATTTAAGTTATCTTGGATATGTACATAGATGCACATATATATTACAAAAAGACCATAACTGTCATGTAACCGTTTAATAGTTAGGTTAACTAAGAAACTATGATTAGTCTTTAACATCCCCCCTTAATCATAAGTTTGTTAGTGCTTGAAAAAATGTCACTACTTGACAATCAACAATGTGTCAAGCAAATTCAGAGAGTAGAAAACTCAACAAGGTCAGCTACAAATGGCTGAAAATCTCTCTGAAACAAAATCTAGCAAAAAATGTAGACTTCTACTAAGTTGTATAGTTTCAAGTTGACCATAAACTATCCTAGCAGAGAAACAACTCTATATGTTCTCTGAAAATGTAAACAAGCAGAACTTTATGTCTTTTACTTGATTGGTGGTTTTTGGATGACAACAAACCATGACAACAACAACGAGGTGGTTTTAGGATTACCATAAACCATATCGGAAACAAGGTTGCATACTTGTTTCCCATTTGTTCACAAGCTCATAACAAAAACTTGGAACTTGACTTCACACTATAGATGTTATTCCCCCCTGTCAGTGACAAGTTCTGTCAACTGCATTAACTTCATTTGGCTACTGAAATCTCTGAACATAAACAGGTTCAGATTACTTAGTCCTTCATTCACAAATCAAGAAGGCAGAGAAAACAGAAAACTGACGGAAAAGGCTTACTTGCTTGTTCATTAATCAAAATGTACATATATAGTAATACATTGCTTAACTGTCCAACGGTATAACCATTAGAGAGAACACACTAGGATTAGATTCTTTTAACATCCCCCCTTAATCATAAGTTCGTTCTTGCCTAAAAAACCGCCACTACTTGACTATCAACCGTGTCAAGCAAATTCAGAGAGTAATAGCTGAAAATCTCTCTGACATAAAAACTAGCAGAAGACCAATTTTCTGCTAATTAGTGGTTTTAGGATGACCACAAACTCTGGAATTTAGGCTCACATGCTAAAAAATTCCTGAATATTCCCACACAACAATACTAGTAGAAGTTCACAATCTTCTACTAAATTAGTGGCTTAAGGATTACTACCAACTCTGGAACTTAGGCTCACAAGGCTCACAAGTTCCATTGAATATTCCAACAACAAAACAAGTAGAATCTCATGTATTCTACCCCAGTGATGGTTTTGATGTCTTTGGCTATCAATCTTATTTCAATGCTCGGGAACAAGGTTGCTTGCTTGTATCCCATTTGTTCATAGGCTCTCTTCAAAACTCTTCTTGCATGTCAATTTCTTTAACAGGCTCGCTTGAAGCTGAAGCTTGGAACCTGACTGACTCATACAATCTTATTCCCCCCTGTCAGGGACAAGTTGAGAAGATGAAAAATTTCTTGTTTCTGACTGTCATTTCCCCCTGTCAGGAACAATCTGTAAACTTGAAAAGACAAATATCAAATGGGCCTTGGTCTTGCCCTGAAATCAACAAAACATAAATAGCCATCAACTGTAGAAACTGCACCCTATAAACTGGGTTGTACATGAGTATAAATTCGCCGATAAGGTCGTGCCAACAACTTGGCTTCCAAACGCCAATGCCAAGCACCTAACCATTCAAAACTTATATGTTTCCGCTGAAGTTTCTTGTTCTTCCCACAAAGGTGACAGGGGTGAAGATCAAAGCAATGAGACTCAACATGGCCAACTCTCTGCCAATGGTGGCACTTAATGAATTATTTGCTCAACCTATCATCATCAATTGTAGCTATATTATCATTAGTTTTAACTGCAATATCATTATGTACCTGATTATTTCCATTGTTCTCAAATTCTTCATTTCGATTAGCATTAGCCAGAAATCCTCCGCTCACAAAGCTAACTGGTTTTCTATAATCAAGTATATGAAAAAGATAATCACACTTTTCATATCCTAAACCATATCGATTTCTTTTAAACAACAATTCTTCTCAAGGCCTTACACACTTGGCTGAAACCTTATATTCATTTTTCTTTGCAAGGATTTTATCTTCAGTGTTCATAAGTTTTTCATTCACTTTAGGATCATCATTCGTTATCCTAGTGTCTGAAAGGAACAATTGTCCATTGAATTCATTGATTTGATTCATACCTAAAATATGTTTGTTGTCCTCTTTTTCACCGTCAACATGTTGCCGTCGTAGGAGACTCAATTCATCAAATAACAAATTGTTTTGAGTTTTAATCATTTTGATTTTTCTGTGCATGTTTTTCAAGCAAATAACAACTGAGTTAAAAATTCTCTTGTTCATAGAAATTGTAGATCCTGAAGTTGTGTTGAGCGATGTTTGTAGCAAATCAAAGAGCTCTTCAATTTTGGCCATTTCCACTAACTTAGAATGCTCAATTTAAAAAACTTCCCCAAAGTTCCAATCCAAAATATATTATAATAGTTGTTTTTAAACAAACAACAACAATCAGATCTACTC
Source organism: Larix kaempferi (assembly GCA_027924585.1). NCBI lineage: Eukaryota > Viridiplantae > Streptophyta > Pinopsida > Pinales > Pinaceae > Larix > Larix kaempferi. The sequence goes on along the minus strand of BSBM01000017.1, from coordinate 12,519,854 downwards.
AAATAAGCCCGACTTTCCAAACCATTCCAAATACTCTGCGATTTAAATTGGAAATCATAACTAACAGGTTATGATTTAGATGTGCAAGAAACAGATAGATTGCACACAGTTACCATTCTTTTGCTCAAATCGAATTGCGTGAATCTATGGCACAGTGACGCAACGGTCCATCTCCTACATGCAATTAGAGAAGCTCGATCACTAGTCAGCCAATCTTAATTTTCTTCACAGATTATTCGGGTTTTCAATGCACATTTCAAAACCCTCCCACGTTGTTCTTGCTCTGTTCTGGATACTCCAAGGTTCCTCAACAACGGTCTCTGGAAAATATGGGGATTCAGCACCTCTATCACAAATATCAGCACACACTCCAGCCAGAATGACCAAAACCAGCGAAAGGAATAAAACAGGCTTATAATATTTATTTTTTAAAGCTCCACGAGCAGGTAAACGAGATCACCGATAAAGATGGGCATGTAAGCGGAACAAAAAATGGTTAGAGATAACACTCTAACCCCCGAATTCTTTCATTTTTGTCAATCATTCGTAGACCAGATAACCTGCACACTAGGCCAACCACTCGAAATGGAACTGCAATGTTGCGCACTTGTTAGTTCATACCATAAAACTGAAACAGACAAACGTCGGAGGCGAGTTCTCTAACAATATACTTCAAAGTTGTTTTTCTGCATGAGTTTGAAGTTTGTGGAATGCTAGTAAAGTCTCCATTCAAAAACGGCTTCCTCTTCAATGAATTGTTCTTTCAGATAGGTTGAGTTCGCAGACTTCACCAATGCTCTTGCTGTAAACAACACATCATACTTTAATTCAATGGAAACAACACAATGAGGATGGTCTCAATGGTTCACCGTAATTTCTCGAGTTCTGAGAATTAGCACAATATCAAATGCTAAATGCAATATTTCTTCTCCATAAATATGCAATATTTCTACTCCATAAATATTCAACATCTTGAAGGACAGTGGATGAATACATGGTATATCTCTCGAAATCACCAACAATCACCAGCAGTCGTTCTCATGCGCATATCAAGCATCATGCATACCTCTTGCTGGGTTTCTTCTTGACATACCGTGTTACCTTGTTGCATTGCACAGTACTAAAATACTTCTTCTTAGGTTCTCTCTCCTTCAAATAGTGCATGCAGGTCTAGCCGCTTCTCGCTTCTTCTGGACTGGTGGCTTCTCGGCAACTAGTACAAATAGCAGACCTATCCAAATGTAAAGCCCAACCAAGCTCTGATATTTCTACTCTCCTGGCCTCATCGATCTTCATGCCGCTCTGATACCACTGTTAGACACCACATCATGAAGAATACATGAAAAAGATAAAGAAGACATGAAGACCAACAACGACAAAATGGCATTATATTAATGAGCATTTAAGTTATCTTGGATATGTACATAGATGCACATATATATTACAAAAAGACCATAACTATCATGTAACCGTATAATAGTTAGGTTAACTAAAAAACTATGATTAGTCTTTAACAAATATCACTATCAATTTTATTATATATATATATATTAAAAAAGCAATTAACAGATCAGGTAAAAGATTAAAAAACAAACAGATTCTTTAAAAGATTAATGGAAGCCTCTATGAGAATGTCCAGTAAAGTTAACTTAGGAGGTTCTTGATTCGGATGAGGATGCATGGTGATACAGAGGGTCCCAAGTGTAGAGACCTGGCGGCCCTTCCCAAGCCTCCACGCATTGTGTTAACACCGATGCAGCTAGCACATCCTCAGGACAGTCGGCTACTAGTACACTCCACCTCCTGCATGCACCGGGCGATTAATCTAGAACTCTTCATGCGAGTTCTTCCCTCTGCACACATGGATATTATCTTTGGTTTCAATGACCTTCCATGACAAGACACTTTGGCCATCATGGAAGAATTTGGGTATTAGAAGTATCGGGATCGACTATTTTGTTTTCAGTCTCCAATTGCGACTCCAACGGGCAAGGTTAGAGGCATTAGCATGGTGATAATTATGCATTGGTTATTGTTTTATAACAGTTGAACCATGTTTAACTGCTTTGATTAAGGTTTGTGCCAATATTTTGGAAGAGGTTTGTAGCACTCCCCTGCCAGTATGGTGATTCGCACCAAGAGTGCCCGGGAGGTCACAGCCAGGGTCATGAATACTCCCACTACCTGCACATCATGTGCAGGAGGCAAAGGCTTCGGCCTCTTGCTACTACAAAAAGATTCCCACTGGAATCAAACAGGAGATAACAAAGGTGGAAAACTTGGTTAAGGGTAAGCTAGAGGTTACTCTGGATAGTGAGATATGCAGGGATGCTAAGGCTTGGGTAGCAAATGTGGGTACCTCCTCCAGAACCTACGATTCCAAATATCTCTAGATCGTCATTCTTTACTGGCATACCAAATCGATGTTGGGCGAGGTCTTAATGGATCACCAGGGGGAAACAAAAGGAAATCATGTTACAAATGGATGAAATGCAGCTGTAGATGAAGACCAACTCGATATCATTGCCAAAGCTACTATTGGGTTCGACTTCATAAGCCCGACTCCTTGGGCTAATGCTCAAACTCCTGCACCTTCTCAAGAGGTGCAGGAGTTTTGTCATGATGATGAAGGTCAATCTACCTAGTTTTGTCATGATGTCTTTCAAATTAGCTTTTTCTATTTATCATAGACATACAGTGATGGAATTTGACGGGTAAATTGCCCATCATGAGGTAATTTACCTGTCAAATACGGTCAACAATCTATCAAATCCGTCACAAAATGGCTTGGAATATAAAAAACATTTAAAAATTTAGATATTACCGTCAATTTTGACAGGCTTTGGTGATATGAAATTCCTACAGGCATGTAGGCATAGCATAATCATCCTAGTCCAGTTTCATAGCATAGATATAGATGGTGGAATTTTTTGTTCTTTTTGGTTAAAAAAACTTAAGTTTTAAATAGTGGACAACCCTCAATGAAGTACTTTTGTTTTATGACTTGTCAGGTTTCCCTTGTGACCGACCAACCAACCAGACTAATATTTCTGTAATTTTCCAGTTTTAGTATAATCAGTCAAAGTTGGAAAATTTTTTATCTTAGAAGGTTAATAAATTCTTTCAAAGATTAATGGAAGCCTCCAAGTAATTCGGTCTGTTCCAATTCGTTCCAATTCCCTTAGATCTAAGAAAAATCTTAACGATCGTGCGGATATGCTAATAAGATAGTCAATTAACTATCCAACCAAACTCTCATCTTTAAAGAAACTTATTGTACTTAAAATTACCCAAGAATATATATTGATTAAACTAGAGGGGAATTTATTTAACATTTGCACTTAAAGCTTTAAAATTAAAGAGAAGATCAATTTCGTTGATGGCTTAACCTGAGAAAGGAAGGCCACCAACTCCATTGCCCAAGCAATAATTCCTCAAGGTGGGGAAGTATGATATTTTTGTTTTCCATGACAACTCATCTCATTTCAAGTTATCATTTAGGAAGGAAGATCAATAGGTTGAAACACAAGAAAGGACGTTGGCATACGACAAGGCAAATAAAGTAACAATTGAATGGAGTCTCACCATTCTGGGGAGCAGAGTTGAAACTTTGTCCATGTATAGCAGGTCATGGATGCCATATGTGAGAGAGATCACTAAATTGCTCAAAATGAGGGGCACGTTGAGGTACTCAAAGAACAAGCTAATCCCAACAAAGTTACAAGAGTGAGATCATGGCCAAAGAGTAGCAAAGAATGTGGCCTTATAGCATGGGAGGCATGACGGTTGGGGCACCTATTTTTCAAGAGACATGTTGATGTTTTGCTAGCCCTTCACTTAGAGAAAAGCCTATATCAAATGCAAGATGTCCTTCATACATGAGCATTTTCAAAGAATGGACCTTCATCAAATGCAAAGATGTCCTTTATACATGAGCATTTTCAAAGAATGGACCTTCATATATTAGATAACTACATAATTTGTCATTATCTCAATAAAATTATATATTAATATTAATTTAGTTTATATGTTAAAGCATTAAAATCTAAATTTTAAAAAATGGACCTTCATATAGTTGAGATTTATATAATTTGTTATTATCTCAATAAAATTATACTAATGTCAATTTAGTTATATATGTTAAAGCACTAAAATCTATAATTGAGTATTAATGATCAAATTTGATGTCATCGATGTTTATGAAATAAGATTTAAGTTATTATATGTTTGTATGTGTACACGCCTATATATCTAAACTAAAATGTATAAATTAATATTAATGACCAAATTTAACTTTATTAATGTTTATATATGATGAAGTCCCTATGTAACAATGTAACATAAAAATTAGGGGAGGCAGGTGCGGGATGGATTATATTCGATCCAGGAGAAAATAAAAGTATCTCCTTTGCTTGGGGCATAGGAAAGAAAACAAACAACGAAGTTGAATGGCTAGCTCTGCTTCACTCCATGGAACTCATAGCAACCCTCAACATCAATAAGCTAAAAGTCTTTGGTGACTCAAGACATGTAATTCAAAAAAAGAGGATGGTGACATATAAAGAAGACTCAAAAAGCAACAGAATGCAAAAGAGGATCAACCAGCTCTCGCTTCCCCATGAAACTCAGTACTTCCACATCCTTCGAGAAAGTAATACCCAAGCAGACGAAGCTGCCAATCAAGGAGTCATTCTTCCAATGGGGGGAGTCATTCTTCCAATGGGGGGAATTATATATAACAATGGAAAACAAGAATTTAAGTTTATCCCCTAGCCTAAAGTCTCAAGGGATTTTTAATTTCTCAATGATTTTTTTGGACAATTCTCCACCTAGTATTTTTGTGAGGGCACGTGGGCCTTCACATGGCCTCCTCCTCGCCTGTCTTCTCCTTGTCAGACGCCTCAATCCTGCATTAACTCTCCCCTCCCCCTTCCTCGGTTATATTCCCCACCACGCCATGACGAGCCCCCCATCTTCTGTTCTCCTGCTCTCCGACGGACTGGACAACCTTCGCTTTTCTGACCCTCCTCCTTGTGCCGACTCCTCTCCCCCTCGTGCCCGCTTCCCTGCTCCTCCCCCTCATCCCGGCATTCACAGAAGCTCCATGGTCGGCGTTGCTGAAGGAATCGTGACTCTGAGAGCTAGCATCTCAGACTTCAAAGATCATTTGTGCCGGGTGTATGAAGCTATATGCATAGGAGTCAAGCAGCACAGCGAGACGGCAGCAGAGATCAGGTACATCTCACATCAGTTACTTGCCAAGATTCCAGGATTGATGATTTAGAAAGAAACCTCTTTGAATTGATGGGCACTGTTGATATCATCAAAGATGAAGTTTTAAAAATGGCCAGAATGTCCCAATGCAGCCATTGTCAGGAATCCCCCACTGTTGACATGAAAATTGTAGAAGATACCTTTATGCAACAACAAAACTATGGATAGAACAGTTTTTTTTCCTGTTGGGCACCTCTCTCAGTTTAAGTTTGTATGTACTTCTGTATTTTGTTAAATTCTCAATATGTAAGAGTATATCCCTCCTCTATAATAGCGGACAGTAGACATCAGATAAACAAGAACATTAGAGCCATTATGGGCAAGCCTTCATTTTGCATCTTGACCTCTCTCTTTGAAGCAAGGCTTCCCTTTTTGTAATGAATGGTTGTGCACAACCTTTTTGAATATACATATATACTCTGTTTCTTAAAAAAAATGTAACATAAAGATTAGTACCTTGTAAAAAAAACAATAGTGATCAAATTTGATGTCATAAAATATGATTTAGGTCACTATATATATAAAGTTAATTGGGTCTAGTATGAATGGTTGTGGGATGGAGTGTTGTCCTCCCCATCTAGGTTCTATTCGTGTAAGTGGCATGTTGAGCTCATAATAAAAATATTGTTGTAATGACTTCATGCTTTGTTGACTTGGTCTTATGCCTTGAAGAATTTAGGATTTACCTTAGGTACCATGCCCGAAATGAAGAGAAATACTTGGATTTTCCCTCGATATTGTAACCTATAATATATATATATATTAAAAGCATTAGTAGATCCCCATAGTTGTGATGAGTTAAAAGGTTAGGATGGTCACTACTGTAACAAATATTTTCAAATTGTGCTTTAATGTGGGTGTATGCAGGACATTTTATGAGAAAGTGATTTTCATCTTCAACCCTCTTTGTGTCACAAAGATGACAAATTCTTTCTTCCCACGGTATTTTAGGAACTATCTAGCACCATGTTTCACTATAATGGAGCTTATGAGAGTTTGTTCTTATTTTAGAAATTTACATCTTCTCCTTAAATTTAAATGGAATAATACTTTTAATATAATTTATCACTATTTTGCAAAATGATATTTTCCTCAACTCTCCAATGATTTAACCAAAACTTGGTATCTTAGATAGTCTTGACTATTTAACAATGATTTAAACAAAACTTGGTGTCCTAGATGGTCTTGACTATTTAACTTTTATAATAATTCTAAAATAAATTGTTTTGTTTATTTCAAATTTTATTGGTGCTTACACCTTCTTCTACAAGGTCAGCCACATAAATATTTTGCACTTATGTGGTGCTTACACCTTCTTCTACAAGGTCAGCCACATAAATATTTTGCACTTATGTGGTGCTTACACCTTCCAAACTGCACTCCACCGCCATTTTATGTTGATGATTTGACTATTCCAGAAAAGTGCATAAGCCTCTTTGACCGAGTAGGATCCTCCTACTTTGTTGGCAGTCCAGACTAGAGCATACGGGTCTTCATTTAGAGATATAAATCCCTTATGTATACCTATTCTCCATCTCTCCCATTCCTCAGTCCACTGTTCATTTTGGTTCAGTTCCATAGTTGAAAGCCATGACTGTCTCTACAAGCCACCTATTCCTGGAGTAGCAACATCCTTAAGCTTAAAAATCCCTCTATTATTTAAAGAGGTTGAGTCCCTGTGATAGTTTAATTCCTGGTCCACACCCCATAATACCATCCTTGCCTAACAAAACCTTCTCACCTGTGCAAACCTTCCATGCTAGTAGACCCCCAATCACCGGAAAAGCCTTGCAGATGGATTTCCAAAATAAGGATCCCCCTTTATAAGATTTTGTAGGATGTCTAAGCCAGGTAGTTATATATCCTCCACCCATATACTTAACCTTCATGACTGACTGCCATTTTCCATCTTTTGCCAACAGATTCCATACAAACTTTGTAGCCAATGAAAAGCCAAAACAATTAAGTTCCTTGAAGCCCTAGCCTTTGGATTCTGTAGGTCTTGCTAACTGGGTCTATGTCGTCTAATGGATTCCTTTACCATATTTCCCTCACCATAAAAAATTAAAGCAAATCTTCCTCAATTTAGTCAATACACATTTGGGTATGTGGGCAATTATCAGCCATTAAACCGGAATCGCTTGCAAGACTACCTTAATCATAATATATTTTCCTCCTCTTAAAAGAAAATTATTGCACCAAAAAATTGTTCTAGTTTCAATTCTAGTGATCAGCCGGTCCCAGTCTTTGATGCAATAATCGTTTGGTTTCGAATAGAACCCCAAATACTTGAAACCCCCTATCAGTTCATGTTGTTCCATTGGGAAAGTAACATTGAAGGCCTGCAAGTCCTACTCTTCCACAGCTTGGTGATATGCTGTTGATTTGTCATAATTAATTAGCATTCCAATAGCTAAACTGAACTTGTCAAGAATAGTCTTCACTTCTTGTTCTTCCTCAACACTATCATTTAGAAACAAAATCACATCATCAACGAAAAGAATGTGTGTAACATTTACCTCTTCCCCGAAGTGAATACCTTGGATCTTTCCATTGATTTTTGCCACCTGCATAGGTCTGCTTGGTCCCTCCATTACTAGCAGAAAAAGGTACGGGGACATAGGGCACCCTAGCCTTAATCCCCTAGAAGCTGAAAATAAATTGCAGCTGCTCCATTAATTACCACTGCAAAATTTATTGTGGTCATGCAAGCCCAGCTCCAATTGACCATATCAACTGATAACCCAATCCGAATGAGAATGAGTCTTAACTACATCCAACGGTTTCGGTCATAGGTTTTGGAGAGATATAATTTAATGATCTTTAAAGGATTATCATAAATTTTGATAGTATGCAAGCACTCCTGTGTTGTTCCCACAACATCGTGAATTTGCCTCCCTTGTAGAAAATTGAATTGTTCCGTTGAAATGTTTTCTCCCAGGAAGGGTTTGAGTCTCTCCACTATAATCTTTGAAATAATTTTATATAAATCAGTACATAGTGATATAGGTCTGAAGTCACCAAAGGAGGTAGGTTTATCGATCTTAGGGATGAGGACTAAAAAATTAGAATTGAAACATGATTGAATCATTCCTGTTGATCTAGTTTCTTCAACGACATTTAGTAAATCTAAGCCCAATAACTCAAAAAAGGCTAAAAAGAATTTCGTGGTCCGTCCATCCGGACCCAACCTTCTATCCCTCTTTGCTTTCCTCGGAGTAGATTCTAGTTCTTCTAACGAAATAGGAGCAAAAACTGTTGCATTATCTTCAACAAAAATCCATTTAGGAAAGAGTGTGTATAGATTTACAATCTCTGGCGGATTATTTCTATCAGGTTTTGTATAAAGGTCTTTGAAGAAATTTACCCCTTCTTCTGCTAAATTTTCAAAACCATTGATCTTTTACCCTCCATCTTTCTTGTAAATTTCCCAAATAATATTCCTTCTCTTTCTTTGATTTATATATTTATGGAAATATGCAGTATTCGCATCACCCATTGCAATCCAAATGGCTCTACTTTTCATCTGATCCTCAGAGTCCTTTTCTTTGATAATATCAATCTTCTTTTTCAACAAGTCTGCTAACAGTTTTAAACTCTCCTCACCAAGAACACATGTCTCATTTGTGTAAATATTCTCAAGTTTAAACTTTGTATCCTTTAGTCTTTTGTCCCTGCTATTTAATTGTTTCATAGATCAGTCTCTAGAGAGTTTTTTAACCTCTCACGGAGCATTATCAAATTGTCTACTATGTGATAAATTTTGGCTTCCATCATAATTTTTCCAGTTTGATTTTATGAGATTGACATAATCAATGTTTACCAACCAATGAGGATTGAACTTGTAAGGGGTTGAGGGCTTCTTCTTCCCTTTATCCATTTGGAACGAGATGGGTAAATGGTCTAATCCTCCACCCGCGATTCTCCAGGCTCTACATCTCTCTACAGTTTCCAATATTTTACCAGATAATAGAAACCTATCTAGTCTTTTCGCCATTGCAGCTTCACCCACTCTTTTGTTGAACCAAGTAGGCTTTAGTTCATTTGGTTCTATGACAAATAAGTCCAACTCATTTAAAAAATGGATAAAGAAATCTTGTTGAGGATCAGGTTTTGCTCTAGGTCCCCACACCTCATTTCTGTTGATTGTAAAATTTAAGTCCCCTGCAATTAAAACAGGATGGTTCCGAATTAAGTTCATGCCAAAAACGTTTCTCCAGAACTCAATTTTCTATAGGTAAGGACCGTAAATGTTAAACACAGTAAACTGTAAATTGAGTTCTTTGCTATTAAAGCAAGTCCCTAGACCTAAAGAGAAAGAAAAAGAGTTAAGGAGTTCTAATTCCTCTCTCCACCCAGTTAAGAGACCACCCGAGAGTCCTCTTCCATCTGTCCAATTGAAAACCCAACCTTTCGGCATTTTTTTCAAACCTTCTGTCAAAATCTCTCCATTACACATCATTTCTGGTAATACAAAAATCTCCGGAGTATGAATTCTAACTAACCTAATTAAAGCCAGTTTTTTTTTTCTGGTTAATTTCCAACTCCCCGTAATTAAAGGACATGATATTCATATTGCAACCCCCTTCATGGGCTTTCCTCTAAGCGCCCGAATAGAGATCTGTGGGGAAACATAACCAGTGATGCTCTCTTTCTTGAAAGATCTAAGGCCACTTCTTTTATTTTTAACATGAGTGATAAAACCTAACCCTACAAAGATCAAGACTCCATTAGAGCAGTGTCTGTCTTTGGACTGGATCCCGTAGGGGTTTCTATCATTCCATTTAGCAATAGGATTAGCCATACTACCTATTACAAGATCTCCTAAATTTAAACCTCTGATATGCCTTTTATGGACTCTAAGAGAATTTATAACCTCGGTACTAACAAAACCCTCATTGACCTTGGAAACAACCACCCTATATTCAAACTTTAAAAGTAAACCTTTAGGAGAAGTCTCGGAATCTAAGAAAGAAGACTTACCCGGAGAAATAGGGGATTGATGCTCAGGCGTTTTCTAAATGCAGATTGCTTCCGAGATTTGGATCTTCTTTGGGAAAGAAAGCAAGATGCTATCTTTCTGTGAGACTCGAACCTCTTCCTTGTTTCTTGATTCTAAAATAACCTTTGTTGCAGTAGCTAGCAACATATTCTCTGCTAAACTTCGGCAGAGTGGTCTCTGGGTACTAAAGTGTTCTTCCACCAATAGACTTTTATTCAACTCGATTGGTTCAGAAGCCACCAAATTATGGTTATTACCTATTGATGAAGTTTTGTGTTCTAACGATGCATCCATAGGAGAAACGATAGCAGACTCTTTCTTTTTAATCCAGATTTTCTTCTTGAAATAAAGTTTACAGTCATTGACCACATGCCCATAAGAGTGGCATCTCACACATTTAAAAGGGATATTTACGTAATCAAGGGTTTGAACCAGAACCATATCCCCAATTGATATTTCGAAAGCTTCAAGTAGGCCCACATTCAAATCTATCAAAATTAAAACCCTTGCAATCGACCGTATTGCAAATAATTTGTACATCTGATCCACATATAATGTCTTACCAACTGCATTTCCCAAATCTTTCAAAAAGTGTTTGTTCCATAGCTCCAGTGGTAATCCATGGATTTTAATCCATACAGGTACATTTTCCAAAGTTTCCCTCCTAGGATCGAAGCACGGGTGCCACTGCTTGAGGACCAGTAGAGTATTTCCCCATCGCCAATGTTCTTTCAGTATCTTCGTCGCGTGTTCCTCTGTCTGAAACCTGAAATTAATCTATCCTCTGGTCAAAATATAGAAGGAAGGATAGTAATGCAAAAAGGGTTCCCAAAGGTTTTCCATCCAGTGTTTAAGCAACAATTATGAAATTATCATCCCCAAGCATCTTCCTTTAATGTTTTTCGGACATACTCCATGAGATTTTGTATTCCTATGTCTTACCCTACAGTTATTTTTGCATTCTCAGTTCTCTTAACATTATTTATTTTTCTTTTCTTTGACGTTTTGGAAAGGGTTTCAATGGGTTGGTTGGTCTACTCAAAAACTCCGTCTATGAAAGGGTATTCAGCGTCTAAACCCTCGGATACACAATCTACAAGCTTCCCACAATCGAGACCTGCCAAACCTGTTGACGGTATCCCAGGTACATGCATGCATTTAGTGGCATTAGTTGCCAGTTGGGTTTGTGGTATTGATGTGCTATGGTAACTTCCATGTGTCAAAAAGGAGGTCTGTATGGGATAAAAACCCTCTCGGGATTCGGGATAATCCAACGGCCCCATTCGTAACCTTAAAAACCTTTAAAACCTTACCTTATATGTTTCTTGAACCGTGATCCTTTTGGTAACCTTAAATGTATCTAGATCCGTGATCCATCCGATTTCCTTAATTGTATCTTAATATGTGGTCCTTTTAGTTCATTCTTCTGGTTCATCCTTCCTAAGCATTCAAGTTATTTCATTGTACACAATAAAGAGCATTTTTCTTGTTTAGGTTGATCAAAGGCATAATGGCGTGTTATGAAATTATTGTTTAAATTAAATATCATTGTATTTCTGTAGATTTTATTTCTACACTTGTACTTCTGTAGATTTTATCTTTATACTTGTAATTTTTTTAATTTTATATACTTTTTTCAAATATTAACCAACTACGCAATATTGTTATTTTTTGTAGCGTTCAAACCTATATGTGATGCAAGTGTATCGTAATAATGTTTAAGCCATCGGAATGGGTAGAATTGGGGCTTACTACCCGGCTTGGCAACAAGGATTTAACTACTAGATTAGCGTCATAATCGGTGAATTATAAACATAACCTTCTGCTCCTTAAGGTTGATTTTCTACTTGGGGATTACTCTATAAAAACGAAAGGTCAAATTCATAAATGCTGTCTTCATCGACTTCCTCTTCTGAGGTTGAGTCTCTACGCTTATTGTGTTGAAATTTGGTTGTCATTGATGTTAACTAATGTCAAAGAGGATGTCAATTGATTCAGCTTAAGTCATTGATGTCAATTGAAGTCAAGTAATTCAGTATTCACATGACAGCTTGAAGAAGTGTGGAAAAGCCACATTGAAGAAGTATATGTGAAGGATATGGATTCCAATATGAAGAAGTATATCTAGAAGTTGCATCCATTCTGAAGAAGTGTGTCCAGGGTTACATCATCCATATCCAGTTTAAAGAAGTACATAAGGCACGTGTACTTGAGCAGGTTACAAGTCCATCTAGTCATAGTCCTTCAAGGTACAAGCTATGAGTGTTGGTTGGACATAATTATGAAGAGTGCGCAAGCAATTCAAAGAATACATGGGACAAAGTATAGTGTGTGCAAACAAGTCCAAAGAATATTATAGTGTGCGCAATCAAGGTAGGAGAAGATTCTAGAGTGCTCAAGCAAGTCAAGCGGAGTGCGCAAGCAGCATGGAACAAGAGATGGTTGAACAATTATGCAAGTCCTGAAAGAGCGCAAGTCATCACTAATCAGAATAAGTTTTCAGTTGTTGAAGCGCGCACAAGTTTCAAGAAGGGTGTAGTTTTTTAATTCATCATATGCGCAAATTCCACAATCGATGACATGGCAAGTGTGCAAGACCCACAAGTGATGGTACCGCAAAGGTCAAATTCCCACCAAGTAGAAGATCATGTATACACAAGTTCCGCAAAGAATTGAAACATCAAGTGCGCAAGCCCCACAATTGATGGTACAGCAAGGGTGAAAGTCCCACCAAGTTGAGGACCATGTATGCACAGAACCCACAAAGAAAGGACACATCAGCGGCACAGAACATGACATGTGGCAGAAGCACAATCCGTGAAGCAAGGAAGAAGGAATGCCACAACCAATCTGTGGACATACAATCCATGTAGGACATGTATAAATAGAGAAGCAAGTTGGAGATTTGAAGTAAGCTTAATGGCAAGGATGAAGAGCTTCTGAGTAGAAGATACAAATTTATATTCGGGGCATCAAGGGATCGAGGAACAAAACAATATGATCTAGCGAGGAGTCGAGTGCGCACAAGCAGAGGAATGATATAGCTGATGGTGCGCAGAATGATGATGTGGATATGTGACGATTGCGCAAAGACAAAGGAAAAATGCAGAGGATGCGTAAGTGCGTAAGTACTGAATGACAATAACACAGGCAGTACGCAGACAGTCACATATGTTTTAAGAAAGAAGCACAGAGACTGAACTGAAGTATATCAGAAGATGCATAGAAGTTCAGCTAATGCACGAAGGTTGAAGTAAAGTGTGCGAAGTAGAGAATTCCATCAGATGCACAACGTCAGAACCGCAGCAGAATCTAGTATGCGCGTCATGAAGAAGATAATCTGAGACAATTGTGTTAAACCGAAAGGACAACTCATATGATGCACAGTACATCGCGGATTGTTTGAAAGATTGTGGCACTTAAACCGAATGGACACATCTTAGTAAGTGTGCAGTTCCATCTAATACAGGTGCACAATCTCAGAACAACAAGCTATCAATTAAAGCACAGTATCAGTTGGTGAGTACAGTTGCACAGTAGAAGAATGACAAAGTGAACCTTAGCACAGAGTGCAGGATCAGTTGAAGTAGCACACGGTATATGAAGAAAGTCATCAGCAGAAGTGAAGTGTTGAGTGAAATGAGAATTCAAGTGATGTATGCAGGGAAGTGACAGCAATACGACTGCTGACAGAAGATGCGCACAATAGAACGAACATCAGAAGATTAGAAGTGTGCGCATGTTGGAAGGTCAGGAAGGAAAAATCTTATTTCATATATCTGGGTGGCAGAACGGGGCAAGGAACAGGGGTTCGTAACCTCCTTCCAGTTGGTGCTAGAGAACATAGGGATTTGGTGCTTCCTTCAGGTCGATGCCTGTAAAACCAGGGGGCCAATGCCTCATTCCAGTCAATGTTGGTAAACACAGGAAGTCGGTGCTTCCTTTAAATGAAATATTTTCATTACAAAAAAGAATTATGTGGTTTTCTCCCGTTTGGGTTTCCATATCAAAATCATGTGTGTTCTGTGTTCTTTGTCTTGGTGCATATATGGATGAATGTTTTATTGGATGCATAATTAAAGATCAAGATTAAGTTCAGACTAATTTTTTAAAGAAGTTAAAAACTATTGATAACTACGCTAATATTGATTCACCCCCGGTCTTAGTATTAAATTGATTCCAACGATTGGAATCAGAGCGGGTGTCTTAAGTAACAGCTTAACATCTGGAAGATAGATCCCTATGCAAAATTAAATTACTCCTTGCCTATGAATTTAGCAAATATGGACTCAAAATATGAACAGATGGTTGAAGTAGACTTCGAAGGAGAATTTATCAATGCTTTAGACGAATTGAAGAAGTCAAGAAAGAAAATTAAGCTTTTGTAGGAATCATTTCTGAGATTGGAGGCAATCACCATGAGGCAGTTGAAATTAAGACAAGACAAGTGTGAAAGACTGGAAGCCAAAAATTTTTCTCTGAGAGACGAACTACAAAAGGTAAGCTCTCAGCTGGAGAATGAGCAAAAATGTAGAAACAATATTGATGAAGAATCACATTTTTTTAAGAGCTACACAAACGTGCTCAAGACTCCACTCTAAAGGATGAATCAGAAGTGTGCAGAAGAGCATGGGAATCCAAGTCATATGAAATCCGAGCCTACACAATTCTGGCATATTTGAATGCTCGAATAGAAAAAATACAAGCTTATTACATGAAGAAATATTTTCAATTGATTGTTATGATTGAAACTAAACTTCCTCTGACTTTTAAAATGCCCAAAGAATCTAGGAAAAGGGTGATTCAGATGAATCCCAAAGCCCCTAAACAAACTTTTGATCAATTTTGTAAATTAGAATTAGATGAAGAATATAAACTCATTAAGGAAGGATACATTAAGAAAAAACATGTTTATGCAACTAAGATCAAACCATTTTCTAGAAATTTTGAAGATAATGAAAGGAATTTCAAGCCATTTCATGATGGGAAGAAAAATTTGAAAGATTTGAACATAATTTTTATAACTAATGAGATGGCAAAGCAAGACCAAAGAAAACCAATTGTTGGTATATATTGTGTAGGTGATAATCACATAGACATGTATTGTTTGAAGAAGAAGCAAGATCAAAGGCAACAATATAACCATATCTGCATGAAGAAGATAAAGAAAATAGAAGGGAAGGCCGAGTTGAAAACATTGTTTTTTGGCGGTTGACTCCAGGAAGCAAGAAAAATCAGCCTTGGGTTATTCTAAGGTGTATTCACAACCATAAATTGATTTATTAAAAAAGTGGGGTTATTTGCTTCTTACTGCAATAAAGAATGGGTGCTAGATTCCAATGCATATTTTCATATGACTGGTGATAGATCTTTGTTTATCGATTTGTCTGAGAAATAGAGATTAGTCCAAGAAATTACTATTGGAAATAAAGTGAAATTTTTTTTATTTGGGCACTGGATCTATTGATTTCAAAAATGGATCTTTAAAAAATATTTTGTTAGTGAAAATATTAGGGTCAATCTTGTTTCAAAAGATAAGTGTCTTCAAGTTGGTTGTGAATTTGTTGTTTCAATGGATCAAGTCATTATTAGAGAAAGGAACGCCACTGATAGAATTATTGCTATAGATGCCATTGATCATGATGTTGGCCTCTTTAAGCTCGTTGGTTTTGTTGATGGTTGTATAGCATTCAATGCTTCTATTGCCCATATAGATTATATGTCAAAATGTTGGGATGGTATACTTGGACATATAAAATACAGAAAATCGCAAGAGATGATAGTTAATAACATGGTTAGAGGCTTCACAAAATTTTCAGCTTCAAAAGAATTTTGTGAATGTTGTGTCTTAGGAAAGCATCAACGAGATTATTTTCCTTCAAGAAAAGCACGGAGAGCTAGAGATACCTTGCATCTCATTCATAATGATATATTTCGTCCAATGCATCATCCATCACTTTCTGGTGCTAAGTATCACTTAAATTTCATTGATGATTACAATAGAAGAGTGTGGGTTTATTTTATTGTAAGAAAAAGTGAAGCATTTAATGTCTTTCAAAAATTCAAAACCTTGGTTGAAAATCAAAGTGGTAATAGAATCGGTGCTTTGAGAATTAATAAAGGGGGTAAATTTTACAATTACGCATTTGAATAATTTTGTGAATGGTATTAAAATGCAAAAGACAACTTCGCAAACTCCTCATCAAAATATGGCAGCTGAGCGAATGAATAGAACCTTGCTCGAGATGGCTCAATGCATATTACATTATAAAAGTTTTCATAGCAAAATTTGGGGTTTGGTTCTTTCTTGTGCAACATATATAATTAATAGAATACCCATAAAAGCTCTTAAAAGCATGACCCCTAAAGAAACATGGAATGGTAGGAAGCCAATATTGGTTATTTTAAAGTCTTTAGTTGCATTGCTTGGGCACACGTTCCACATGAAAAAAGGAAAAAAAATAGAATTGAAAAGACATATGTGCTTGTCTATGGTCTATAGTGAAGAATCAAACGCTTACAAATTGTATGATTTGGTAACTAAAGAGGTCTGTATGAGCAGAGATATAAAATTTTATAACCTTTCTCAACTAATGGCTTCACCTCCTCACTTTTCAGCAACGTGTTCTTCCATGTTTCTAGACATATTGCAAGAAAATGGCACTATTATTATTGATAATGAGATGTAATCTAGTGTTACAAATTTGACAGAGGAGCATAATGATAAAGATGTTCATAATGCTAATAATCAATATGCTTCTGCAAATGAATACCAAAGTGGTGACAATGATGATCATTCTTCTAGACATAAATTGAAGAGTATTAGTGAAATTTATGCATAAGAACATAGGAGATATGGAAGTCCGCTTATGGAAAAGTATCACAAACCAAAGAACCAGACTCATTTGAGGAAGCTAGAGGAAAGAAAGATGTTAAACAAACCATGAAAGCACAATATGATGCAATGATGAAGAACCAAACATGTGAGTTTGTACCTCGTCCTAAAGATATACATGTTATTGGTTGCAAATGGGTTTATAGGACAAGATTTATTTCAAATGGGGCCATAGAAAAATTCAAATCTAGAAGTAGCTAAAGGTTTTATTCATAAAGAAGGCCTTGACTATAACAAAATATTTGCATCTATCATAAAAATAAATATTATTTGAATCGTTATCTCTCTCGTTGCAAGTCTTGGTTGGCATATTCATCAAATGGATGTTAGGAATGTATTTTTGAATGGAATTCTTCATGCAAAAATATACATGGACCAACCACTTAATTATGTGGATCAAAAACATCCTCACTTTGTTTGCATTTGAAAAAATCACTTTATGGACTTAAATAGGCTTCAAGGACATGGAATGAAAAAATAGATATGTATTTTCAATAACATGAGTTCGAAAAATGCAAATCAGATCCAAATTTCTATGTAAAGAAAGTTCAGAGCCAAATATGAGTTTATCAATTCTTCAAAGAATATTTGATATGAGTGATTTAGGTGAGCTAAATTATTTTGTTGGTTTGCAAATCTATAAACTACATGATGGATTGTTTCCTTCACAATCAAACTATGCTTTAGATATCTAAAAAATTAAAATTAAAATGTTTGATTGCAAACTTGTTTATACTCCATTTCAACATGGAGTCAAGCTTACCAAGGAATGTTCTTCCAAGAAGGTGGATGCTACATTGTATAGGCAACTTGGTGGCAACATGGTTTATTTAACACACACTAGTTGAGACATTTGCTTTGCAATCAATCTTGTATCCAGATTTGTGCAAGATCCTAGAGAAAGTCATTGGTCCTGCTAAAAGAATTATACGCTACATTCGTGGTACAATGCACTATGGAATCCATTATGCCTACGAGTCCCACACACATTTCTTTGGTAGATTACACTAATTCAGAATGCGATGGTGATGTCAATGACAGGGAATCCACAAGTGGTTATGTTTTTCAGCTTGGATCAGGACCTATCACATGAAGCAGTGAAAAACTATAGCAGACAGTTCCTATTCATTATTAAATGGACATAAGATTTATGCAATGTATATAAGAATATGTAAAATAATGAATAATTGATAATGATGATGATTACAATGAGCCTCGTGGCGATGTCTTTATACGCATTCAATGATCACAAGGCAAAGGGGTATGTACCATTTGACTTTTCATTAGCCTACATTTATAATTATTATTATTATTATGTTTATATTTGTGTTTGTTACAAAAACAATCAACATATTTATCCTCTTGTGAGGCTGAGTATAGAGCAGCTAAGGAAGCAATAAAGTAGGTGATATGGATTCAAAATGTCTTATTCAAATGTGGTTTTACTAGAAATTCTACAACTATACTTTGTGCTAATCAAAGTGCATACAAGTTGTAGAGAATCCAATTTTTCATACTAAAATCAAACATGTTAAGGTTGATGTTCATTACATCCAAGATCTTGTCCAAACTCAATTTATCAAATTACGATATGATTGAAGTGATGGACAAATGGTTGATATTTGTACCAAAGGTATCACTGAAGCCAAGATTTTAAATCTACTAGACATGATTAGCATGATGAAAATAAACATTAAAGGGAGAATACATACATAATGTCCCCCCCTCTTTCTTATTTTCTTATGAGTTTTCTTGTAAATTCCCTCTAATTATTCTAGATGGCATTTCTCTATAGCTATAAATGTATATTAGCTTTGGAATATCTCTATGTATTTTGGATCATAATCTTCTTCTCGTTAAATAAATTTTAGAATCATTTTTTATTAAAATTATTATTTCTTTTACTTTAATATTTTTTCCTTTCTCCCATATTATTCAATGCTATGTATCTTTACCATGTTCATACTAGGGGAGAGCAATCAATAGTGGGGCAGGGACCAAATGTGGCCATACTTGTCGTCACAACACCACTCCATTAACATAAATAAATATGTCCATTTAAATATCATAACTAAGCCAGTTAAATATTAATTTAAATCCAAAAAGATTACAAAACTTGCCCATAAATTGACTGGGCCCACTTCTGACCAGTATCCAACTGTTTATGACAAACTGTGCATGTTTGACAGATCCATGTACAAGACATCATGTGCTAAGCCCATCCTAGATTGAACTACCTTACAAAACCTCCTATCACTGCCAGACTGGGCATGTGAAAAAAAAATGACATGTTTAGCAGTCGTCCAATGCAAGTATTCAATTATAACTATGCATTTGATTTCCTTTGCAACATGCTTGTTTTTTAATGTATCAACATTGTATGTTGCTTGTAGTTACAAATAAGTAAAGAAGCTACTGAAGTGTCTAGAACTTACAAAATCGGTAAAAGCTAGACAAGCATTTGACCCCATTATGGTCTGTATAAGACAAATATGCCATGGAAACTTGGTGTAAATAAGTGCTAAATTCCCTCGGAATTGAATTAATTTATCCCATATTTATACTATTGCATGCACAAACAAGACCGAAAGGTTGGAATTTGGGTTCATGTTGCTATATGCTCATTAATTAAATTTCAAGGTTACCCAGCTTGTAGATTAGCCAATACTTTAAAGGGGATGGAGTTATGTGCCTGTTTAGGGCACCTGAAACCGTGGGTTTTTTTACACAAGTCATAACATATGAAGACCTCGAGATACACATACTTGTCATAACCTCAAAAATGAATTCAAAAAAGAGCAATAAGATGTATGGATTTTCATGTCTGTCATAATGGATATCCCAATTCCTAACATTACTTTGAAAGTTGACACAAATAATGATGAGGGCATTCAGGATATATCTGGAAAGGCCTCACCTTGATTCTATTAAGGAGATCAAGGTTAGGTTTCCAAACCACCATCATGAAAGTGAAATTGTGTTGTGTGTGATGGCTACATGCATTCAATAGATAAATTGTGCATTCATGTAATTGATAAACACTAATGGTTGTCAATGTGATACAGGTTTATAGAGTCATGGAAAGAGGGAAGCATGCTAATCAGACAAGGAGGCCAATAAGACGAGCGACCAGGGGTGCCCAGCTACGATTGACTTCAGCAGATGGGGAAATAGAATCCAATGCCAACACAAATGTTGAAAACTATAGGGTTGCAGTTGCTGTCGGTCAACCAACAGCTACAGTGCTAGGAAATGTCAATACAAATGCTGGATGCCACAATGGGGCAGAGGCAGTTGATGTTATTCCACCATCTACCACAGTGCAAGGAGTTGGTTCAAGCAATAAGATCAGTGCTATCAGGTGTTACACAAAAGAGGACATGCACAAGGCGATTAATGATGTGGAGTTCAATGGATATTCGGTGAGAGCTGCTGCAAGGAAGTATGGGATTTCACCTGCGTCCTTGCATTACTGGCTAAATGGTCTGACTCATACCAAGAGGAGAGGGCCTCTCACAGTGTTGGTTGAACATTAGGAAGAGGAAGTGGTTCTTTGGTGTAAGGAGATGGCCGATATGGGCCATGGGCTGGAGTTGATACAGCTGAAATCAAATGTGGCACAAATATGCCAGTCAAGGCTAAATCCATTCAGAGATGGATTTCCCGGGAAATCATGGTGGGCAAGTTTCAAGGCTAGACACCTGGATCTTGTCTTGCGAACAACAAAGGGCCTAGATAAAGATAGAGCTCTAAACTTGCGCCTTATAGTTGTCACCAAGTTCTATGACACACTATCAAACGCATATGATACACACTCATATGGTCCAACCCGTATTTGGAATTGTGATGAAACCGTATTACAAGATGGCAGGAATTGTGGCATGTAGGTAGTTGCAAATAGAGGCAGCAAGAATGTGCCTAAAATTCTACCTAGGAGCGGGGAATGGATTACAATTCTATGTTGCATAAATTCCATCGGTGCATCGATCCCTGCATTTTATTTTTTCAAGGGGAAGACATGACTGAAGAACTATATCAGGAAATGTGATCCAGATGCATGCATGGCTACTCATCCCAATGCATGGATGACTAAAGAACTGTTCATGAATTGCATTTTCCATTTTGTCACTGCTGTGCCTGGTGGTGTGTCTCCTGAAAATATACACATGTTGATTGTTTATGGATGTGGCAACCACATAGCTCTACAAACAGTTCAAAAGGCAAACAGGATGGGCATTGACCTCTTGACTCTACCAGCACACACCACTCATCAGGTGCAGCCACTTGATGTGAGTGCGTTTGGTCCATTTAAGTGTTACTTCGGGACTAAGAGGGCTACATGGACGGCCAAGAACCCTGGTATAGATGTAAAAAGGGTTGAATTGGCAGAAATTACAAGTAATGCATTTAAAAGGGCACTTACACCCTCAAATATAAAATCTGGATTCAAGAGAACTGGAATATGGCCACTAGATCATGATGCTCTCCTCAACAACATGGTTTGTATCCCGACATTCGAAGGTGTATATGATGCAGATGATGCTTCTGCAGTGGACGACATCTTATCCCTCTCTCAAGGGCAGTTGCAACCACTCGGTGACAATGAATAGGTCAATGAAACTCAATACAGTGGTCACATCAATGCCAATGTTGTTGTTGATGAAGCAGTTGAATCAAGCCTTGCGAGTTGGAACACACCAAACTCAAATTGAATCTGTCAAGAAGCTTCCAATTGAATCTGTCGGACTGAATATGGTTGAAGGTCCTCAAGCACAACAAAGTGCCAAGGAGCTCTTGACAATGCCAATCCAAGTCCCATGACATGAGTGGTTAGCAGAGGCAATGATGAATATGAACAAACACATTGTTACAAACACCAATGAAGAGAGCCTTGGCATGCCTTCGTTGCCAGCATACATGAACAATGAAGTTGTCCACTATTATGTGGATCTAGGTGGTGGAGAAGAAGATACTGTAGGGAAAAAAGTACCAGGTGGACAAGATGTTTCTATAGAGAACGAAGAAATAGGTGGAGAAATGACAAATGAAGAGAAACTCTCTAGTGATCCTCAAAACCAACCAGGCACCACACCACTGCTTGGACAATTCCTAAGGCTACTAGTGGAGAAAGTTAGCCAAAAGCCAAGGGACGAACAAGTTCACAGCTACTTACCTCAGATGACTACATCGCATTGTTGGTGGAGGTTGAACAAAAGAAAAATGAGTTGCATGAAATGAAACATAAGAAGAAGGAACTTGCGAAGGACAAGAGGGCTGCAAGGATTGTTCAGGAAAAACAACGAAAGCGGGAAAGGCTGAAAAGAGAGCATCAAAGGCAGGACAAAGAGTGCCATAAGCAACTGGCCAAACATGAAAAGGAGCAAAGAAGGATCTAGGAAATACAATAAAAGGAGAGCGTGAGTACGGAGGAGGTGGACAGAATTTTGGACGAGATTAAATTAAGGAGGATGGTCATGACAAATCAAATTCCAAACAATACACGTTTCTTCCAGGACCTTATAAACATCCAAGTTCCCCAGTATCATACAACTGGTCCACCTCCACCCCGATATCATCAAATTGGTCCACCTCCTCCCTTTTTTCCAGCCATAGGAGGGGCCAATACAATATGGAATTTTCCAACACCTCCAAACAATCTGGGGCAGAGCTACGGGGTTTCAGTTCCTCCTTGGCTACAAGAAGCAACATGGCAGCAAGCAAATGCAGGGAACTCAACAAAAAGTGATCAAGCATATGTAGGCAACTCAAACAATTGACCTCGGGCAAGTGTAGGAGGCTCAACAGGCTTGGGAAATGAAGAAACCCAGCCTCCTGGAGCATAAGGCTAAAAAAAATTACTTCTTAACCACATGCACTATGGGTTTTGACAAGAAAGGCATTTTTTTTTATGGAATTTTTTTTACAAGAATGGTGAACAATAAACAAATATTGACGATGGATCTTCATCAATCCTTAAAAGGTAACAGTCTTTAGGTGGTTTTACAAGTTGCAAGAACTTGTTTGGATAGACGTTCTTTTACCTAAACAATGAATAGTAAACATAGATCAAAGAGGGATCTTGCACAATCTTTGAAGGGTTTCAACCTTTAGGTGGTTCTACCGGTTGCAGGAACCTTTTTGGATGGACTTTCTTTTACCTGAATAGTGAACAGTAAACAGAGATCAAAGACAGAGCTTCCTCAATATCTGAAGGGTTCTACAAGTTGCTAATGTCAATGGTGTTTCAGCTTTTTATTTGATTTTTTAGTATGCATGGACATATGATATATATTTTTGCCTTATACCAAAAAATGTAATACATGTTTACAAGACATCAAAAGATTTTATCCTAAGTTACATTTTGTTGATTATAATATGCGAATAGATTATCAATGATGAAAATTCATTCTTCATTCAAATATTAAATCACACAAGAGAGTGAAGCACCACACCTTTTATGCCATACATGTAATTATGCCGAAGAGTATGTGAGATAAGGTAAATTCCATATTGGTTCACATTCGTTTACCATAACATTGTAATCATTGAAATGACTACATGAAATTCTAATTGTTTCCAAGAGAAACATGCTATAAAAAAAGAAGATGAGGCTCCTTCATCCACAATGCATTAAGGAATAAGGTATATATTCTAAAGTAGAAGGTAGAAGCCCCCCTCATTCTATGGGTTGGCTAGTTGGTGTTGAGTTGTCTAGGAGGTTGCACCCTAAAGGGAGAAGCACCCATCATTCTCTGGGTTGAATGGCTAGTTGGTTGGCTACATTGGTTGAGCTAGTTGGGATCTCCTTGGGCATTGGGCTGGAGGAAGATGCCCACGTTCCATATTAACAAAAAACACACCAAATCTCTCCCTTCGATACCAATCCAAACAAAGCATCCATGCTCATGCAGATTTTATGCAAGCATGATAAAACAATTATTCAATTAGGACCCATAATTATGAATGCAGATACAATGCAAGCATACAAAATTTAAAATTCATAATAGTTTCATCAACAAATTTTGCATTATTCATAGTACGGTTGAAAAACACTTATATTTCTAGAAATCAACCACCAACTGGGTGCAGAATAAGGAATTACATCAGCATAACCCTGCATGGAATTACACTACAGAGTACCAGATAATAATCATCTAATACCAAGCCTAGGGTAACTTTAATAAAGGTTAATTAATCGATGTACATATACAAATACTCTAAGGACTTTAGGCTAAGTCACTAACTAAACGATCTATCCCCTTAATCCATTTAGCCTCCTATAAGCCCCCTTTAACTTCCTCAACTTATGCAATAATAACCCCTCATTTATCTTTAGTCTTTCTTCATGTGTAGCAGTTAGGGTTTTCATATTATAATAAAATGTACAACTACAATTCAAGTATGGTTTTGGATTACAACCATATATTCATTACATATACACTCATAATCAAGGGATCTAAACCAAGGTTTATAGTATCACTAGTAATATAATTAACTCGAACATCTTTTTTTCCATGCGATAACAAAGCAATTGCATTCGGATTTTATTTCTATTTTAGATTTGGAAATTGTGATTGGAGGTGGAAAAGGCTTGGAACCTTAGTATTGGCAATGCCATTAGCTTTATCCCAAAGCATAGTGGTCCCTCTTTTGTGGAATTCTAAAATATTGGGATATAGATCACTATAATGATCTTACCCACAAATAAGCAAGGGTGCTTAAGTGTATGGCCTTCTTTAAGTTCTATTTAAACTTGTTTAGCAGTGGCAATGCTCCCAACAATTTAATATTGTTAGCATTAAATTGCGCCCTTATTAAGTGTATGGACTTCTTTAAGTTCTGTGTAAAATTATTTAGCAGCGTCCCTTGTCAAGATAGTTGGGAAATGAACCAAAAAATATTGTTGACCACTCCTTCAAATCACTAGGGGAGGGACGCCAGTTGTGGCGCACCCTCCCTTTACACGTCGCCATCCAACGTGGAGGAGCCCACGTAGCATACGACAGGGGGTCCATGCGTAGTGCAGCGTGTTGTGCACGTGCCCAAGTTGGTTGCGGTCTTGACAAGGGAGTTTTAGGGTTCCATTTGGTCATTCTGTCGAGCCTTCTCGAGTTCCTGTGTAATTGTGATCAGTCCTTCAAATCACTAAAATACTGCTGACCAATCCTTCAAATCACTAAAATTCAAGTATGGATTTGGATTACAACCATCTCTTCATTACATATACACTCATAATCAAGGGATCTAAACTAGGGTTTATAGTATCACTAGCAATATGGTTAACTCAATCATCTTTTTTTTCATGCAGTAACACTATAATTGCATTTGAATTTGAGTTAAGTTTTAGATTTGGAAATTGTCCTAAAACTGAATCAAGATCCATATTGACTTGCAAGCCCTTTCTTAAATCTAGTTCCACGATGACCCTATAAATCCTCTTGTTTAAGCAAATTGCTACAACCATAAAGCACTCTTCAATCCATAGTTAAAGAGGAAGACCCAACAAAAGTACCCAAATACGTTAAATTAGCAAAGGTTCATTTCTAGGATTAAAACTTGGATGCCATTGTTTAAGGGCCAAGCTTGAGAGATCGCCAATTTTGTGACAAGACGGAGACTACATCCTCTCCTTCGAAAATTCAAAATAAATCAAAGCAAGGTTGAAGAAAGCGGAGCCTCCTCCCACTCAACCACAACCAAAGCAAACTTCTAATTTGGAAATTGGTCCCTCTATTGTGGACTTCTGAAATATTGGGACATAGATCATTGTAATGATCTTACCCACAAATAGAGTAAGGGTGCTTAAGTGTATGGCCCTCTTTAAGGCCTGATTAAACATTTGTCTTGTCCAAATCATCTTATCGATCATGAATATAGCTCACATAAACCCTAAATCATTGCCATAACTCCACTTCTAAAAACATCGCCCATAAACATGTAATGAATCTTAGTAATTGTTCTACGAATATGCAAACCCTACACATAAACCCTAAATCACTGCAAAACCCCTAAACCTTGCACATAAATCACAGCCAAAACCCTGTATTTTTACTTTGTCGAAAACCCTAAACCATGCACAGAAATCACAACCAAGACCCCAAAGAAACCTGTAGTTTTTAATTATGTCCAAAACCATAAACACTACAAAAAAATCTAAGCAAAAACCCTAGATAATAATTTATTTATTACCGAAAAAAAATCATACATTTCAGTTGAAGCACCATTAACAAATACGCCATGAAGTTCATTCATCAACACAGTATATTCACACCATTAACACATTCAATTCACAAAATAAACCCATTTGAATCACACTAATTACTTTACATTACTTTGAATTGTGCAGAGAACCAATTACAAAATGGTAGAGCAACCATTACAAAATGGCAAAGAACCCATTACAATATGGCAGAGAAACCATTACAAAATGACAAAGAACGCATTACAAAAATGGTAGAGAACCCTAAACAATATGGTAGAGAAACCATTACAAAAATGGCAGAAAACCCATTACAATATGGCAGAGAACCCATTAACAAAAACACAAACTTCGAATTGTGCATAGAACCCACATAACATATGGAAGAGAACTGTAAACCCTTCGAATACACACAATCAATGGGAGGGTTAAGAACATGCATCCTGCAACAACGCCCAAGCAGGAGATGGGTGTGTCAAGAAACACAATCAAACATAGCTGGTAGGAACAAAGCCCTACCAGAGGATCGAGACTCCACCGCAAGCAACCGAGCTCCACCTCCACTTCGCAGCTTCCATGACCGAGCGGCTCCCACAACGTCCACAACCGAGAAGCACCCTGAACCTGCTGCCAAAACCAAGCACGGTTCAGGGCAGGAAAAACTCAACTCAAAAGTCGAGTGTGCATGAAATTACCAAGCGAAACCAACCCTTACCTCGCCGCGAACTGGAACAAACGCTTTCCACCACAAAACATCGCCCAGACGTGCACATGAACATGCCCAACACTTCCAGAATCACGCTCTTGAGCCGCATACAAGTCCCCCAGACCAGTTATCACCCACGTCGTTGCATCGTAGCCAAAACCGTTTAACATCCCATAGGACGCGGGTATCACAACACAGGGTGCAGGGATGGAGGGGCGGGCGACCCACAACCGTGGGTGGAGATTGCACACCCATCGGACCCCATCGCAATTACACAACAACTCGAGAAGGTTCGACAGAATGACCAAATGGAACCCTAAAACTCCATTGTTAAGACCACAACCAACTTGGGCACGTGCACAACACGCAACACTATGCATGGACCCCCTGTCGTATGCCACGTAGGATCCTCCACATTAGCTGGCGACGTGTAAAGGGAGGGTGAGCCAAAACTGGCGTACCTCCCCTACTCAATTTAACAATATTCTCTCTAATGAAGCATCTAACAGGACGAGAATGTGAAGCCTCATCATTCCCACTAGCCGCCACAGCCTCTTTGAAAGTCTTCATGAGCCTGTAAGATGGTAAACTTCCATGGGAGAAGATTGAATTGCAAGAGGGGAGGCCGTCGTTGCCATTATAGGTTGTAGGGGAGGTGCAGAGGCATTGTAGGGCTACTATCCTCGAGTATCCCTAATCATTCCTCAAGTAGAACAAGCTTTCAAAATCGATAGAGACATCAAGAATTCTTCTTGGTCCAAATGCCCCCCTAAACCCTGTGAATTGACAAGAACCTTGAAAGCAAAAATCCCAAACAAAATCGATGGTTTTCTTCTTCTTTGAGAGGAATTGCGATGCAGGTCGGATGTTTCTTCTCTGCGCGACATTCGTCGCTACCTCTTCGTGATTTTGCCACAATTTGACCAACTCCTCACCAGGTTTATTCCACCATCATGTATAAGATCAGCACATAAATTGAATTTGATATTGAATGGCAATAAAATATATGTTATGCCAACCCATAAATTGATTTTTTATTGAATGGCAATAAAATATATGTTATGTCATCCCATAAATTGAATTGTAATTGTCTGAGCATAAAATACAAGTTATGCGGTGCTTTCTAGGCCAAATTGACCACATTGGATCTCAATTTTTTCTTCGATGCTCGGATTCACATTGTAACTCGTAACGAAAACCTTCATTTTTCATCTTCAGTACCACTCTTTTATTTTGTTGTACACATGGAAATGCAAGGTAGAGACTCTCAACTGAATTCAGGATTGAAAATCCCATTAATAGGCCTTGGTACCGCTACTTTCCCTCAAAACGAGAACAATGTAAATGAAATTATCGCTACGGGTCTCAAGGTACAGTTTCGTTATATTTATTCTATGCACTTCAAAATTCTTAGAGGTTTGTTAAGTCCTACCAAGAGAAACTGTTGTTTTTTTTAATAATGCCTTATTTGGGTTCACAGGTAGGTTACATGCACTTTGACACTGCAAGTATTTATGGCACAGAACTAGATTTAGGAGAAGCTCTAAATGGGGCCTTTCGGAGTGGACTTGTAATGCGGGATGAAGTTTTTGTTACCAGTAAATTCTATGTTGGCGATCACGAGGATCCAGTTTCTGCATTGAAGACAAGTTTAAAGTAAGTGCTTGTTCAAATCCAAAGCCAACACAGACCCATGTAAACTTGGGTATTATATGCACCTCAACTTGGGTTAAATGACTTTGATCCATTACAGTCTCTGCTAGTGTTCCTAAGGGTCTTTGGAGGTTTAATATCAACAAAGATTCATCTTTAACTTTGAATCTTTTGAACGGTCAGATGTTTGCATTTCTAGCTTATTTTCTCTAGTACTTAATAGATATTTGCATTTCTAGCATGCTTATATCTTTATGTGCTTAATAGATCTTTGCATTTCTAGCATGCTTATATCTCCATGTGCTTAATAGATCTTTGCACCTCTATCTTGTTTATATCTCTTCGTGCTTAATAGATCTAGGTTAAGTGGATCTATACTAGTTTAAATGAATTTATGGTAGTTTAGATTCAGTGCATCATTACACACATTTCTGCACCTCAAGTTAGATTCAGTGCATCATTACACACTTATGCACCTCAAGTTGTGATGTTTGAGGTTAATGACTTTAGGTTCATTATCAAACCCAAGGTCTGTGCTAGTGTCCATATTTAATGTTTCAACCCATTGTAATGCTAACAAACTAAAATAGAAAAGAAAAAAGCCCTTGCAATGTCAATAAAGATCTATCTTAACTCCAAAACTTTTAAGTTGATTGATGTTTGCAAACATACATAAGAAGAGTTGTCAAAACACTAAAGTTCTAAAGCTCCAGCTTGTTTATATCTCGAAGTGCTTAATAGATCTAGGGTTAAGTGGATCTATGCTAAGTTTATATTTAACTATCATTACACACACTTATACATATGAAAATTTAGCAAAACACTTAAGTTGTGAAGCTCTGGGTTGTAGATCGAAATTTAAATACTTCTATGCTAGTGTCCATATTCAATGCACTTATACATAGTAGCATAGATCCATCTCAACCTTAAATCTATTCATTGTTATATTCATTGTCCTTAGTGTATTTAAATACTTTTTGAAGTTTAAAAACTATTGAATATTGAAGTTTACACCCACACTTTTATATATGTGTATGTATATATGCATAGTTTATTAATTACACACCCAACACTATTGCAGCGAGGTCAACATTCATGTCAGTGCTTATTCTCCTCTAGGATCATCTGGTAGCTTCTATGGGGGCAATGCCGCTATGGAAAATACTGTCATTCATGAGATTGCCAAAAGGCATGGAAAGACTGTGGCTCAGGTACTAGTTTCAAGCTTTAGCCTTTTAGCGTTGCTTAAGAATACAGTCTTTCTTTGTAAAGACACTACACAATGAATATAAAGTTGAATTACCGTCATTTTTACAGACACTGCAACCAAAAACACTCACCACTTAACAACTAAACAATGAATATAAAGTTGAATTACCGTCATTTTTACAGCTTGAATATTTTGAACAGGAAGTTGAAAAAGACTACATGTCAACTTCAAGTTTATTTGGATAATTGATACCATGTTTGCTTGTATCAATTGGTGATAGGGAATATGTTTCTCCCCAACTATGTCATGGCTTACCGCATGCTTTAAATAAGAGGCATATGGAAACAAGCTGGTAGATTTCCATTTCCTTATTTTGAGCTCAGGATTGAAGATTATTTTGCTTTTGATATAATGGTTTTTGAACTTTGTGTTTTCAGGTTTTGTTGAGGTGGGGATTGGAACAAGGAATCAACGTGCTACCTAAAAGCTACAACAAGGGTAGAATAGCTGAAAATTATCATATTTTTGACTGGTCATTAAATAGAAATGATTACGAGAAAATTAGCGAGATAGAACAGAAGAAGATTCTAAAGAGAGAGGGACTCATTAACTCAACCACCAGCCCTTACACAACTGTTGAATACTTATGGGATGGAGAAGTCTAATAAAATCTTGAATGTAAGGAAGGCATGCTTTTGATGACTTCTCAATAATACCATGACATCCTTTGCTTCCTTCCACTAACCTATGGGGTTTAAATTTTGTGGATACCTTTTCCATCTAAATAAATATTATTTTGCAAGGGCAACCTTTTCTTCCTCTTTCGGGGAGACTTGCCTTTTGCATTTAATTTTGTAAAAGGAACCACTTTTCAAATTTATGTTAAGATAATTCTATGGATCTATATGCAACTCATATCTTGTTCGGATCTTGAGAATTTGTTTCAAATATTGCTGTTAATTTTTCTGGTTCTCTTTCAGAGTCTTTATATTTCCTATTTTATTTTGATTTTATTTTACATATGTTTATAATTTCTCTAAACACTAATAAAAGCATAAATGAAACCATTCTTTTAGGAGTAGTCTAAATGTTAGATGTTTTGGGTTTTCGTTTATATAATCTTTGGTCAATTGCTATTTTTCATTGCTGAAATTGCATTTTTGAATGCATAAATCGGTTCAGTACTCTCAAATACCTGTATTGCACTTAGATTGTGCAATCTTAACAACTAATATTTACAATTTCAACAACTCCTTTAAAATTTTAATCGAATTTCAAGGAAATCTAGTAAGATAAATGTAGCTAGAAAATATCTAAATCATCTAACATTTAGACCACATTTTTATTATTAAAGTACAACTTTCCTCAAACAAACAACAAATATACATGTCACGAGTATATTAGAGCACAATTTACTTCTAATAAAATCGCAACTATCACTGTTAAGGTGTTTAAGGATACCTTCTTTAGTTGTTGGTACTTTTCAGGCATTATAAATTTTGGCCAACAATATGCACTCAGTAGATGTGCATTTAATAATGTATACATCAGTATATATCACTGCTCTATGCTTATTGCCCTGGCCAGATTTTTTGTTATTTCAGGGATTTTATTTTCTTATAAAAATTATAAGTGTTGGTTGTACTTTTCTTGTGGTTCATGAACTTTTTATATATGAAAAGAATTACTTACATAGGAATTGAAACTTTAGAGTGGGATTATATTGGAGTTACGGTGTAAAAGACTATCTTTAGTCGGTGCAAAGTTTATTCTGTTGGTTGAGCATATGTTCGTAGAGCTAGCCACATCAAGTTTGAGCTCCATTGCCAATTGAAACGGGAGTTTTCGGGCGCAGTCATAGCCGCCTGTAGGGGTTTTGGGCGCCATGCTGACTGAAGCGAGATTTTTGGGCACAGTCATAGCCGCACATAGGGGTTTTGGGCACCATTGCATACTTGGCATAGAGAAGTGGGGTGGAGTGTTGTTTCCCACATAGTTTTGGGAGGAGAAATCTTTGTAGTCCGTTGAGATATCAGATGCAATATTAGCCGTTTGATGTGAGGATTGGGAGTGTGGTATCAGGGATGCCATATCGGAGGTTGGCTATTAAGAATAATTGCCAAGAGTGCATAAAGGAAAGTTCGAGGGAGAAGTCTTGATGTATCAGGACCCGACGTATCAAAGGTTAGGCGTCGGGAGTTGCGATTGAGAAGCGATATGAGAGAAGGTCGATGGGCCAAAGCTCGATGGTGTATTGGGGGAAGTTATATCGAAAGTGACCACAACCATTCGATGAGTTATTGAACATGATCTTATCTATCAGATTGAAAGGCGACATCGGAGGCCAACATATCGGCGGGGTTTCTTCGGAGACAAGGCATCAAAGAAGAATGTCGAAGGAAGCAGATAGGGAAAACCCGATAGAGCATTGGGGAAATGGCATTGGAAATGCCATATTGGAAGTTGTTGTGGAGTGTGTCTCAAAAGGAAGCTCGATGAGCAAAGGGCGATGTATTTGATCTGATGGTTTCAGAGGTGCCTCATCAGAGGTAGGGCATCGAAAAATTGTTGTGGATAGAGTTAATAAGAGCAATCGATAGAGCAAAGTCCAACAGGCATATCGAATTGATGATATCGAGAAGACCTTGTCAGAGGTCGAATTTTGGGAAACAACTTGAACAACAAATAAATGGAAGTCCAATAGAGAGGATCCGATAGCGTGGAGAAAGGAACAAGGTAAAGGTTCTGATAGAACATTGAACACCAATGAAAGAGAAGGCGATATTTCAGAAGCTATGGATATCTGAAAAACAGAGGAATGGTGCAAGAGAGAATTCTCGATGAAGTAGGGAATTTCGATTCGATGGATCGATGCGTAGTGGAATTGAGGTTCCTGATAAGGCTAAGGAGACCGATAAGGGGAGGTATGATGGAGCAGAAGGACCCAACATTGAAGAATTTAATGGCGTATTTAATACTGCCAATATAGGGATTTAATGGGGATCTAGAAGAATGCCACTTGTATGTTAAAGCCTTGAATCCTAAGTGAAGATTAAGGACTTCAGCATGATGGCATAGTTAATGCTAAAGAACGAGAATTGAATGATCTATGAAGAAGGCACACGAAGGAGGAAGCTTCTAGTAAAGGAAGCCAAGAAGATTTGAGAGGCAGCCAGAAAAGAAAAGAAACCTCCAGAAGGGGGAAGAAGTCTCCAAGCGAGAGAACAGAGAAGAAGTCTCTAGACAAAGAGAGACAGAGGAGAAGAGAGGAAAGAAGAGGATAAACCTTTGGATAGAGGAAGAGATAGATAAGATGAAGGGGAAAGCAGTAAGAAGACTGTAGAGAGGTAGTGAAGGCCAAGGAGATAAGAGAAAAAGAAGACGTCGAGTAGGGGCGTAGAAGCTGAGTGAAGTTTGAGAGAAATAGAGCAGTAGAATCTGTAGTGTATGTAAATCTTAACTGAGATTGAGACCAGCATGCTAGAGAGATTGATGGGTCTTTGAACCCTTATGTAAAGAGTTGAAGGAAAATCCCTTCGAGGCATGATGTAATTTGTAAATTTATGTGAATTAATAGAAAAGGGTTAGTTGAGCTCGTGTTCATGTTTATGAATCGTGTTTGAATTTGTGGGTGTTGTGTATTTATTGTGTGCATGTTAAGTTCAGGACCTGTTGAGTTTGTTTCCCTTGTGCATAGGGCTAGTTCTTGTTGTAGTTGAGCACCCATACCTGCAGCAGCCGAGTGAGGGGTGGTCTGCATCACTTTGGTATCAGAGCTGCCTACTCTAAC
This sequence comes from Larix kaempferi, assembly GCA_027924585.1. Classification (NCBI taxonomy): domain Eukaryota; kingdom Viridiplantae; phylum Streptophyta; class Pinopsida; order Pinales; family Pinaceae; genus Larix; species Larix kaempferi. The sequence continues at coordinate 12,486,125 of BSBM01000017.1, read as the reverse complement.
CTACAATCCTCGTAGAGGCATCTACATCAAGTTGGTATCAGATTTGCGTACTCTGACCTGCAGGCCTCGTAGAGGCGTATGCATCAAATTGGCATCGGAGAAGGAACATCTTGCGTGAAGAAGAGAAATCAACTCTAGCTGCAGTTGGGTAGAGCTATCTAGACTGCGACTCCACAGTTGCAATTGTGGGGATGATTGCAAAAGGAGTGAAGGAGAAGGTTGCAGCTCCGACATTGCGATGTTAGGTAAAGTTGCAAAGAAGAGGTGAAAAATGAGGAAGTTGAGGAAGACAGCTCCAGATGCGATTGGGTAGAACTGTAAGGATAGTTCCAATGAGGACATTGGGTAGAGCCATTAGAAAAATGAGAAGCAAACTTGTGGAGTTTCGAGAAAATGGGACAACTCCAACGATGAAGTTGGGTAGAGTTTTCCAACGGTAGTGGAGAAGAGAAAACTCAGCCAGGTGTTGAGATTTGAAGGAAAAATTGAGTTCTGCGCAGTGGTGAAGAAGACAATAGTTCTAGCAGTGGAGGTTGGGTAGGTTGGGTTTAAGGAAGAGATTAGTTGGAGAAGCAAAAAGTATGTATTGAGAAGTCAACTCCAACAGCAGATTGGGTAGATCTGCAAGTTTGAGAAGGAAACTGGACATTGTGGAGGTGCGGAGATGGGATACAAAAGGTCGTTGAAGATTGGAAATTTGAAAAGGAGGAGGTCATACGAGGTAATGGCCCTAAAAGAAATATATGATGTGTTAAGCAAGATCATGGCTAGGGTAGAAGCCATGGAAGAAGCTCAAGGGATCAAGAAGCCCTTGGAACATGATAATTTGATGAAGACTTTCATGGAGAAGAAAAGGGCCCTTACAATGACTGAGGTGAGGTTGATTGAGGAGTTATTTGAGGAGAGAGTGGAGGTGCTAGAGCAGGCACAGAAACCATGCCATGTCCAGGCATGTGACAAGCAGGAATATTATGAAGAAGAAGGGGTAATAGTATGTTATCCAGAAGAAGAAGATGAACTAATAGATGTACATTGGAGGACATTGGATGAATGTGCCAGTGCAGGCACAGAGGAGGAAGAAAGTGGTGAGGGTAATGTGCATGTGAAGAGAGCAGCCATGTTGTTAAACCTTGAAGTGAAGAAGAAGAAGATGGTCATGTTGTTGAACCTAAAGTGAAGTTTGATATGTATGATGTTGAATTTGAAGATTGGGGTGAAGCCCTTGAAGTTATAGTCAATGTTGAGAGAAATGAAGTTGTAGAGGTTGCAGAGGTAACAACCCATGAGGAGGATGGAGTGGAGGTTGAAGGAAGATTTGATGAATATGAGGAGATGAATATCAATAAGGAGAAGAATCTTATTGAAGAACTATTGGATGGAGTACATGAGGTTGAGGAACCTGCAGTGATGATAATGATTGCAGTAGAGGTGGAAAGGAAAGAAGGATGGAACAATTGGGAGAAGGAACTAAATTCCATTGAGGAATGGCTCTATAGGTTGAGGTTTGATGAAGGAAGTGAAGATGTTATTGCCACGGGAGCATTGGAAAGGAAAACGACAATTAAGGCTGATGACAAGGAAGGGTTTGAAGGAGTCATTGTCGAAGAGAATATGCCTCAGAGCCTTGAAGAGGGAAGTGGTTCAATTAGTGGATTGGTTGGGTACTTGTGTGCAGGTATAGAAGGAAATGGTGAAATTACCACAGAGACTGCAGTTAAGGTAACATAGAACATGGACCATAGACAATGTCCATGGGAGTAGAATGGAGAAGATGAAAGAAATCAAGTCATTAAAAGACTTGCAGAAATATATAAAGAATTTTTTGATGAAGATGGGTTAAAGGATGCAGTAGTGAGTTTGTGTAATGAAGGAAGAATACTTGCAAAGGAGATGGAGAAGGACCCTATAGAGTTCCTTGGTTTTATTAACGATTTGAATGTTTGTGTTTGTGCAAATATAAACTGCAACAACGTAACCAAGGTTGAGAAGGATTACAGTAGTGAAACTACAAAGGTCGAGTGCAAGGATGACGCATGCGGTGTTGAAAACATCCCAAGGACAACGATTATGAGCGAGGAAGTTGCCAATAATGAAGTAGTAGAGGTGGAAGAGGCTCGTGAATGGCATTATGGAGGAATTTCAAGAGTGCACACCAATCACACAATGAAAGCAAAGGATAATGTAGGCAAAATGCGTGAGGATCCTGATACATCGTGGAGAATGAAGACAAGATGAAGAAGAAGCAAAGGATCGTTGAGTTCAGAGTATGGAGCCGACAAAAGAAGAAGAAACAACTTGTGCATGAGGACATGCTTTCTTCCTACCAAGGGAGTACTGATGCAAGAGCATTCGACCATAGATCCAGGTGCATGGATTTTGGGTGGCATTGCCGAATAAATCAGGAGTTTTTTGAGCATAGTCATAGACACCCACAAGGGTTTTGGGCGCCATTGTAGACTTGGCACAATGTCGTCATTCACAGAGTTCTAGGAGAGAAATATCAGTCATCCGTTGAGATATGGGACACAATCTCAACCATCTGCTAAGATATCAAATACAATCTCAATCGTCCGGTGTGAGGATTGAAAGTGTGATATCGACGATGCCGCATCGGAGGCCAACCATCGGATATAATTGCCAAGAGTGCATACAGAAAGCTCGATGGAGAAATATCGATGTATTGAGCCCCAACATATCAAAGGTTAGGCATCAATAGTTGTGGCCGAGAAGGGATATGATAGAAGGTCAATGGGTTGAAGCCCGATAACGTGTAAAGGGGACGTTATATCAGAAGTTACCACAGTCATCTAACGAGTTATCGAACATGATCTCAGTTGTCAGATCGGAACGTAGAATCAGAGGGTAACATATAGGCGGGGCCTCATTGGAGAAGAATGCCGAAGGAAGCAAATTTGGAAAACCCAATGGAGATCCACGACAATGGAATTAGAAATGCCACATCATAAGTTGTTGTGGAGTGTGCATGGAAAAGAAGCTCGAAGAGCAAAGGGCGATGTATTGGACACTATGGTTTCTGAGGTGCCTCATCGGAGGTAGGGCATCGAGGAATTGTTGCGGATGGAGTTAATAAGAGATCTCGACATAGCAAAATCCGACAAGTGTATCAAACCAACGATATTGGGAAGACCTTGTTAGAGGTCATATTTCAGGAAATGGCTCGAACAATGAATAAATGGAAGTCTGATAGAGAGCATCAGATAGAGCGGATCCGTTAGCACAGAGAAAGGCACAAGGTAAAGGTTTTGATAGAACAAGGAACATCGATGAAAGAAAAGGCAACACGAGTCGGAAGCGATGGATATTAGAAAGATGGAGGGATGGTGCAGGAGAGAATTCTCGATGAAGAAAGGAATGTCGATCCAATGGATCAATGTGCAGTGGAACTGAGGTTCTCGATAACACTAAGGATGTCGATAAGGGGAGTTTCGATGGAGCAGAAGTACCTAACATTGAAGAATTTAATGACAGATTTAATACAACTAATAAAGGGATTTAATGGGGATCTAGAAGAATGCCACGTGCACATTAGAGGTCGACTCTCTAGTGAAGAACAAGGACTTCACCATGAATGCATAGTTAATGCAGGAAGGAAGGGAATTGAATGAGTCAGGAAGAAGGCAGCGAAAGAGGAAGCTTCTAGTAAAGGAAGCGAAGGAGGAAGCTTCTAGTAAAGGAAGCGAAGAAGATTTGAGAGCCAACTAGACAAGAAAAGAAGCCTCTGGTGTTGGAATATATTATAATCCTTGGAAGGTAATAATGTCTTTGTATTATGTCGGAAGTTATCCACAATCTTATGTAAAAGAGTAATACATTATATCCCATATTCATTATGGTAAAGTATACTCTTGATATACATTGTTATATAAAGAGATGTTATTATGGAGAATTATATTATCCCACATGCAATATGTGAGAGTAATTCCTCCACATATCTTGGTATATAATAGGGTCAAGGGAGTCACATCATACAATTCCATCATACTATCACAACACATTGTATTGTGCTCACAAGCTCATTATTGTATTGTATTGGGGTTATTTGTAGTTTCTCTCATGGAAGATCGAAGGAGATTGTTGGAGACAATAGAAGACAACCTTCCCATGGACGTAGCCCAATTGGGTGAACCACGTATATCTGGTGTATTCTTTTCCTTGTTCTCTTTATGTTCTTATTTATGTTGATATGTTATTGATTGCTTAGATAGGTAAGCTAGTTTAGCTAGATCTATAACTCTGGCATCTGGAAGGGGCAAGAAGTCTCTAGATGTGAGAATAGAGAAGAAGTCTCCAAACAGAGAGATACTGAGGTGAAGAGGAAAGAAGAGCAGAAACCTCTGGATAGAGGAAGAGATAGAGAAGAGGAAGAGGAAAGCAGTAAGAAAACTGCAAAGAGGCAATGAATGCCAAGGAGAGAAGAGAAAAGAGAAGATGTCAATAAAAGGAGTAGAATTTGAGTAAAGGTTGAGAGAAATAGAGCAATAGACTTTATAGTGTATGTAACGCCTAGTTGAGATTGAGACCGGTAGGCTAGAGATATTCATGGGTCTTTGAACCCCTGTGTAAAGAGTTGAATGAAATCCTTTTAAGGCATTTATATAATTTGTAAATTTGTGTGAATTAATAGAAAAGGGCCATTTGAGCCCATGTTCATGTTTATGAATATGTGTTTGAATTTGTGGGTGTTGTGTATCTTCTACGTACATGTTGAGTTCAGGACCAATTGAGTATGTCGCCCTTGTGCACAGTGCTAGTTGTTGTTGTAGTTGAGAACCCATACCTACAAAGCACGAGTGAGCGGTGGTCTACATTTGTTTGGTATTGGAGTTGCGTACTTTGACATGCGGGCCTCGTAGAGGCGTATGCAACAAGTTGGTATTAGAGTTGTGTACTTTGACCTGCAAGCCTCATAGAAGCGTCTGCATCAAGTTGGTATTAGAGTTGTGTACTCCAACTTGCATGCCTCATAAAGGCGTCTACATCAACATTTACTTCCTATCATGCTTATATTGTTCAATGACAGAGCAAAATCATAGTTTTTTTGTGTTTTCATGAGCAAAGGGTCATCCTTTGTCAATGTTTTCATAAGCAAAGGATTGGCCATTAGTTAAGGTGCATTATTAACAAGGGTGAGTTGCGGGTGTTCTTTGGGAAATTTTGTTTGGAATATTAAAGTGATATGTTTATTTTATGGGATGATGCAAAGTGTGCAGAGTTCTAGATAAAAAACTTATCACTTCAATGTGTCGAATAGATCCTATAAAATATTTCATATAAAAGATATTTAATTATTTTAAACCTCGTGAAAGGAAACTCTTTATTTCAATATTTGAATTAACTTGAGAAAGGAAGGCCACCAACTCCATTACCCCACGCAATAATTCCTCGAGGTGAAGAAGTATGATATTTGTGTTCTCCATGACAACTCGTTTCAAGTCATCATTAAGGAAGGTAGAGCAATACATTGAAACAAAGAAATGATGTTGTCTTACAACAAGTCAAACAAGTAAAAATAAATGTAGCCAAACTCAAGTGAGGATCTACCAAGTAAAGGAGTGGATGGAATGCAAACTACCATCACTACGGAGTTGTGAAACAAGTACCAAGTGATTATGACACTTACTAGGTACGAGTAGTAGTAAAGTGAAGGGAGAGTTCCTATAGTGATCGTACCCTATAAGGGATATGTAGGAACAAACAAAATATAAGGAGGTTCGTTAAGAAATTGTTGGTATCAAAGAACAAATGATTTAAGCTAGAGGTAGATGAACTAAATTAAGCAGAGCGCTAAAAAAACTCTTAAAAGCTCAAGCATGGTAATGGTTATATTTTTGTGGTTGATGATAAATTTTACAAGTTGGCAAGTTTGGCACATTTGAAAAATTGCATCTTAGTAGAAGGAACTGCTAAGTTCTTTGTTGAGAATGTATTAGTTCACATTGGTTTTCCTAGAACTATTTTGTCATACAACAATATTTGATTCATAAAGCTCTTTTGGTCTAACCTTTAGTTTGTGATGGAAACAAAAATGGCCAAATCCATTGTTGTCTGGCCACAAACATATTAGAAAATAGAGTTGGCCAATCAAATGATAGTACATTTTCTTTGGATGTACAAATAAAACATATATGCATATGGGATGAGAATCTACCCTATGTCCAACATAGCTACAATGTGAACCTTGATAATTTTATTGAGTACAATCTAGTTTATGTGTGTTTGAGACTTTCGTCGATGGCTCCTTTTGATGTAGAGCTTCCCTCCACATTAGCACAAGATTTTCCCAATGCACAAGAGGGAGCATACGAAGTAACAAGTTTAGGAAAGCATATTTAACGACTACAACAACTAATCCATGACATCTTGGTAGAAGCCCCATGCCAATTACAAACAACAACATGATCAATATAGAGTGTCTCACTAATACAAGTTTGGCAAGAAAGTGTGTTGCAAATTTGTGGAAGGAGAGGTTGGAATAAAAGGACTGGGCCACCACGTGATGGACCATACACCATTATTCAATATGTGAGAGAGAATTATTTTGAGCTTAATATTCATTATCTGCCCTACAACTTGTTTTCAATGTCAAATTAATCCACCTTTAAATTTCACTTATATTGGATACATCAAACATAGTCGAGAATTTGGTACCACCAAAGTTGATCCCTGATTGCACAACACATACAATAATATATTTGGTAGTGGACATTAGAGAGAAGAAGACTCAAGCATAGACCATACAACTGTGTAAGGTTGTTAAGGCAAGGAAACTAATGTCATGGGGAAGGTGGTTCACTAGGAATTATATTCATAAAAAATTTCCACACTTGGTTCATGATGTCATGGAGGAATGGACTAATCCAATTACTTTATTTTGTAACTAGAGGACTCGGCAACTAGGGACGATCTCATACTCGTGTGACACGAGGTTGATTTTGGTCCGCTACCACTATACCCTTAGGTGTGCACATAGGGATAATCGAGGCTTGAACTCGGGACGTCACAGGGAGTGCCTTAACAGTGCACCTTGTCGCCAACTGGTCTACACCCTGTGGGCGACTAATCCAACTACTTATTTGCAAACATTTTTGTCAAAAAAATCTATGTCGGTGATGGCATTGCCAAGATTATTTTCATCATTGTTAATAACCTCCTTGTTGACAAGATTGATGGTGCCATCAAAAACTTCCTTGTCAAGGGATTGGCATTGTCATCAATGACCTTTTCTTTGATTAGATTGATATCTTCAATTATGAACTCTCTTTCAATGGGATCAACATCATGGTAAACGACCCCACCTTTTATGGGAATGATGATGTCATCAATGACTTCCCTGTAAGATGGGGCACCAATGTCATTGTCAGTGACTTCTCCATAAGGCTCCTTTTAATGCTTGGCCTTCTACCTCCCTCATTGATTCATTTCCTACCTACCTTGTCATTTCGTTTATCAATATTTTAATTTCCTATTGTATAGGAATACATAAGAGTTTCACCTACTAGTATGCAGCTTTTGACACGTGACAGTAGTGAAGCATCTCTTCTTAGAGATTGTTACCACCATGTAATTGACCATGAATGAACGAAACTTGTATTCCATTGCAGTTTCTTGTGTTTAGTTCTATTTTTTTATTTATGTAACTTATGTTTGGTTTATATCTCTTTTGTACACATTAATTTTTACAAGCAGTGGGTTTCCATTGGTTTCTCTCCATGATATAGATTAGTGCCTTTGATAAAATTGCATAGAAAATCAAATCAATTAAAAGTTCAATTTATTTAGGAGGAGACAAGCTTGTAGGCTCTTGAAAGACTTGTTTATGTTAAAGAATAATTTAATGTATAGGAGCAAGACATTCTGATGCTTCTTTGTTCTTAACTTCACTGTGAGCACCAATGAAAAATAAACCTAAATACTTATGTTGTTTAACTACTTTCTTAGCTTGATGAAAAATGCATAACAAATTTTGGGATTGAGAAGTAAATCCAATAGTATAAGTGAGTATGTCTTTGTGCAATGTATAAGTGGTATGATGAATCATGTGTCCTCGTCATGTCATATTGATAAGGTGTGCAAAACAACATTTTAGAATAATCCATTTCAGTGACATCCCAAGTGACTGTATCAATGGATGAAATAAGTGTGAAATTCTAAGTCACAACAGATCTAAAGAGATGAGGATACCTCACAGAGAAAGAATGAGCAGAAAATTTGAATAAGAGTGAAAACTGCAGTAAAAAAGAGCAGAAGAATAATACTGCAACAAAACTCAGATAGGAGCAGAATAATGCCACATGTTCCAATTATCAGTATAATAAACAATGGTGTTACAGTGGAGATAATTTGAATCATGCAGGAGAATTCGAACCTCAGTTGGTCTAGCATAGGGATTATCACCACTAGAGTGCTCCGGAAGACTCAAAGTCAACTGAATTGAACCTAAACTCAGCTAACTGAAGTCACAATCAGTTAATTGAATAAGGAGGGCGCAATAGTGAGTTTGTCATGCATGCCAGTCAGAAAAGGGCGCATGAGGCCACAATCAGTGGCATCCAGATCTCTAACCCCCCATAAGAGTCAGATAACTCAGGTGGATTGTACTGGAACACTAAGTAGGTTCCTATAAAATAGGTAGCTGATTGAAGTGGTCCTAAAATGATGCATGCAATGATCAGAAGGTGGTAGATGGATCCGGGATGACATATGCACACCACTAGGGGGGAAATGACATCATCAACAACTAGGAAAAATAAACAATGCTAGGTAGGACAAGGATGGAGTATTAAAATATCCTAACACGCCCCCTTAATCCATACTTTGCATCATGGGCCCTGGTTACTAAGACCAAAGGTCACCCATACAATCAAATAAATGATAAAAAATAAAGAATTGTCCATGAACCAAGGAAATGGGGAAAAACCTCATGGGAAAAATACCCACCCTAAAAAAGAACAACAGTAGGGAACTCAAAGAACCTTCATGCTAAGCAGAGAAGGAAAAAAATTTCCTCAATGAAAGCTTTGCATAAATATTGGCAAGCTGCTCCTCTGTGGGATATCAATGCAAGTGTTAGATCTGGATCTGCTCCTCTGATGTGCCTCCCACTGTGTAGAAGTTGGATTTTCCAAAACAAGTCTTTCAGGAACCCTTCTTGCTACTGGAGTGAATGGCTCATTGTGGTCCAAATCATGAACCTTTGAATACCTTTTGTCAGACAACCGAGATTTTTTCCTGGTTTTAGATCCCCCATGGCAAGTCTCTCCAAGAGACTGTGGATCAAACCCTACCATCATGCCACACCTCTCTGAGAGAAGTGGATCTGCATGACATAGTGCAATTTTTACATGATACTGAGATCTGGTGGTTCTATGGTCAGATGGATCCCCAACTGTGTTCCTAGGAGCTACAAAGACTTTGTGAGCCCATATTGGCCTTGGCCATGGATTGGGAGCATGTGTTGGATCTGGATCTGAATTTGAATCTCCTTGAACTTTATTCTCAACATCAAGATCTTGATCCTCATCTTCATTAGAAGAGGTATCACTCTGATCTTCATCAGATTCTGATGGGGTAGGCAGAGAGTATGGCAAAAAATGTGAGAATTCATATGCTTTGGAGGCATGGTTTTCGAACCCTTTCGCGATAATCTTCCCAGTAGAGATCTCTGCAATCTTAACTGTGTCAGGACCAAAGACCACTTTCTTTGGTGAACCTGTATGAGTCATCTGATGTACAAACAAAAAATTTGCAAACAAAGAAGGCACAAATATAACATTTTTGAACTTACCATGCTCCATATGTATTGTGCCCTTCCCTTCAGCAGAGATTTGAGAGTTGTCTCCCATGTGAATAATCGGACCATCTTTGAGATCTAAAGAAGAAAATGATTCTCTGGAGGCAACCATGTGGTTGGAGGCTCCTGAATCTATGAGGAGAGATTGTGATTTTGAAAGTCTAGCCTTTAGTGCATGGCATCTCTCATGACCATCAGACTCACTTCCATAATCAGTCTCTCTTGTACATTTTGGGAGGGCAATGTTGTGTTGTTCAAGAAGCTTGTTCAACTGAACTATCTTCTTCTGCATGCAAGATCTCTCTGGGTGGTTTCCTTTCTTGCAATGGGAACACTTGGATTTCTCAAATCCCTTTTGTTTGTCCTTATTAGAGTTGGAGGCTCCTTCTGATGGACTTGACTTGGCTTTTAGCTTGGGTTCATATGGCCTCTTATCCTTCCCTTGTGCTTCCCCTTCCCATTCACACTTTTTTCTTCTCCATCCATAAGAGCTTGATCTTTGAAGGCTTGCAAGGCGCCCATCTGTATCATCTTATCTTGTTCTTGGATGAGAGATTTAGTGAAAACATCTAAGGAGGGCATCTTCCAACCAAGGATTGTCATTCGCCCATAATGGAAGGTAGAGACAAAGATAGAGAACTCATAACCTATCTTGACCAGAATGGATAGCACCAATTGCTCATCCTTCTTCTCGATGCCACACTGCTTGCATTGCATAACCAGAGATTTGAATTTTGAAAAGAACTGCTGAATGGTCTCGAAACTGCTCGGTTGAAGAGCAATCAACTCATTTTCCAGAATATGGCCTCTTAGCTCATCTTGTTTGCCGAAGAGGGTCTCTAACTTCAACCATAACTCTCTGGAGTCTTCAATCCTTCGATGTGGAAGAGTATATCTATGGAAATATGAATACACATGAAACCAAATGCTTCATCCAATCTATTCAGGTACTTGGTTTTCTCCACAGCTGATGTTGGTTCGGGATCATTTCCCATTGTCACCCTTTACAGTGATTTGTTGCACAATACCATCTGCATATCAACCCTCCAATCAAGATAATTGAAGGGTTTCAGGATCCCAAGAGAGAGAGGAGAGTTCGAATTGTCCATTACAACTACTGGAGCGAATACAAGGTGAAACTGCTCCTGCTGCAACTGCAAAAAACTATTGCAACTGCTATAACTATTGCAACTGTTGTTGCACTCAAAAACTTTGAATAACCTACAAAAAAATCTCAATAAGGAGGTAGACTAATACTGAGCACTGCTTGAGGACAGTAGGCACTTTTATCCGGATCCTTCACACCTGGATAGACCTCATTGGATTTCTCCAATGAATTCAATTCAATGGCACCAGGATTTGTTGCGGAAATCCAGAGGCTTTTGGTGCACTACCGAAAGCAACTGCTCAACCTATTCACTCTGTGGATCTGATACCATGTGAAATTCTAAGTCACAACAGATCCAAAGAGCCGATGATACCTCACAAAGAAAGAATGAGCATAAAATTTGAATAAGAGTGAAAATGGCAGTAAAAAAGAGCAAAAGAATAATAATGCAACAAAACTCATATAGGAGCAGAACAATGTCAAATGTTCCAATTATCAGTATAATAAATAATGGTGTTACAATGGAGAGAATTCGAATCATGCAGGAGAATTCGAACCTCAGTTGGTCTAGCGTAGGGATTATCACCACTAGAGTGCTCCAAAAGACTCAAAGTCAACTAAACTGAACCTAAACTCAGCTAACTGAAGTCACAGTCAGTTAACTGACTAAGGAGGGCGCAATAGTGAATTTGTCATGCATGCCAGTAAGAGAAGGGCGCATGAGGCCACAATTAGTGGCTTCTGGAGCTCTAACCCCCCATAAGAGTTAGATAACTCAGGTGGACTGCACTGGAACACTCAGTAGGTTCCTATAAAATAGGGAACTGACTAAAGTGGTTCTAAAATGATGCATGCAGGGCTTAGAAGGCGGTAGATGGATCCTGGATGACATTTTCCCACCACTAGGGGGCAAATGACATCATCAAAAACTAGGAAAAATAAATAATGCTAGGTAGGACAAGGATGGATTATTGAAATATCCTAACAATAAATACCTAGAGAAAATTTTATTATGCAATTTTTTGTGACAAGATTGTGACATTGCCCATCTTTTCATTGTAAACTATATGGATTAGGATGAGATTAAGTTGTAAGCCCTTGCTTCTCCACGAAAGACTTAGTGATCAATTTCTTTTGTGAGTTATTATCAAATATTGTAACAACTTGAAATTCATGAGTTAAGTGTGTGCTCGAGTGATAAAACAAATTTTCACGTGTGCTTTGTGAAGTGTTGAAAATGGTCACATTTTGCAACTTATTATGAAGCTCTTCATAAGAATAAGCTTCTTTACCAATCTTAGTATTACTATTTGTTGTGTGATTGTCCACGACTTCTTCTAATGATTATGCTACCAAGTTTTCATTAGTAGATTGTTGTGATTTATTATGTATTCAACATTCTTCCTTGGATTAGTGTCTCTAATTAGTAGTTTGTTGTGATTTATTATGCATTCAACGGTTTTCCTTTGATCAATGTCTTGGTTTCTTATGATATGGACAATATTTATGCGCAACATACTTGACTTTAGATGAACAAGAGGAAAAAAAAAGTGGACGAGGAGAAGGTTGTGAAATTACTCTTTGGTTTATGAACTTGGATGAAGCTGTAAAAGTACCACTTTATGGAGGATGAAGCCCAAATTTTGATATGTTTGATAGGCCGCTAACTTTTCTTCAATGACTATGGCTAGCTCGAAGGCATTATCAAGAGATATAACATTAGGATACTTCAAATCACGATGAAATAGTGGCGCCTAACAACTCGTTGAGCAAATTATTTTTATCTCCATCAATCTCAAATTGCACGAAGAATAAAACTCCTTGCACATTGATTGACATCATGATTGATTGTCTAGCGTGGCATGCTCCAAGACTAAGTGAGATCAAATTGATAAGTGGTTGGAAATAAATTGGCCATCAAAACTTGTGTAAATCATATGATGTTTGAATGGGTTTGTTATACATCATATGATGTAACATAAGCCAATACTAAGTGAGATCAAACTGATAAGTGGTTGGAAAGAAACTAGCCTTTAAAACTTGTGTAAATCATCTAATATATCTATGGGTTTATTATGCTTCTTATGATTTGCAACCTATTTATCTACAAATGTTGTGAGTTGCAAAAACACTATACCAAATTTATCATCAACACTCATTTGTGTATGTTTAAACCTTTAACATGAAAATCCAATTTTCAAACTTACTAATGTCACAACTCCATATTAAACAAGAACTCTCAAATTCAGATCGTTAATAGGAACTTTTTAAGTGGTATTATTTATTTACTGGGAACAAGCCTGCCAACGAAGTATGAAACTAATGTATACAAAAATATCAAGGGCACCCTTAAATAAAGTTTCAAACTAAGTGATTTTATCCCCTTTTAGGGCGGCGAGTTACGAGGTCAAGAATCCCAAGTGGTAGAATTGCTAAAGGGGACAAGTAACCCAATCAAAATACTTTCAATATACTTTCAATGATGAAAATGAGAACACATATTCCAATAGCTTGTTTCAGTGTGTTGAAGAAAATGATAAATATCACTTTGTTTATGATTGTTTATAAGTAATTATTTGTATTAAAAGCTTTGTGAATTTGGAAGCTTGCTTTGTAGTGTAAGTTTTAGGGTTGATGTGATAGCATTCTCCCCACACTCTGATATTAATATCACTACGGTTTTAGTATCATAACTTGTTGTCTTTGGCTTGTGGTTTTATATACGTGATGTTATAGTTATCTTTATCATCTATAATATTGCTTTATTTCTGATGATTTACAAGGCATTACTAACACCAAAATCTTTGTCAATATAGAAACTAGGTTGATCTAATAGCATCCTCCTTCACTTAGGTAATCACAAACATAATTATCATGTTAACAACAACTATGAATTCAAAATGAAAACTTTGACCCTAAAATCCATATTTTTGGGTCAACTAAACCACCAAAACTAACCCTAAAATCCATTTTTTTTGGGTCAACTAAACCACCAAAACTATCCCTTGAATCGAAAATGGTGCTACCAGTAACATTTTTTGGGGGGGAGGTTTAAAATTACAACCTTTTATAACCATGTCCTTGGAACCCTATAATGTTGCTAACAAAAATCTTCAAGTCAACCTTTAATCGAAAAGTGGTGCTACTAGTAGCACTTTTTTGGGGGGTTAAAATTACTACTTTTTTCAAACTATGGCTTTAACAGTCAATACAATTACAACAAAAACCTTAAAATCAACCCCTAGATTGAAAAGTGGTGCTACTAGTAACACTTTCTCTCTTTCTTTTTTAATTTATTCAGGCTTAAAACTACAACTTGTTTGAAACCATGGCCTTAGCAACCGATACCCTTGCAACGAAAATCTTAAAATCAACCATCGAGTCAAAAAATTGTGCTACTAGTTGCACTCATTTTTGTTGTTGTTAAAATTACAATTTTTTTTAAACCATGGCCTTAACAATTGGTTTTGTTTCAACAAAGAACCTTAAAATCAATCCCTGAATAAAAAGGTAGTGCTACCTGTAACACATTTTTTATTAGGGTTAAAAATACAACTTGATTGACAACATGGCGTTAACAAATAATATTCTTACAACCAAAATATTAAAATCAACTTTCAAATTGAAAAGATGTTTTACTAGTAACATTTTTTCTTCGGGCTTAAAATTATAACATTTTTGAAATGATGGCTAAAAAGTTGATATTATTACTAACGAAAAAAATAAATTAAAAATTAATTAATTAACTAAATAAAAACACTATTGACCTCCCTCACCCTATATTAAAAATATATAGAACAATTCAAAAAATCAATTCAAAACACAAAACTTTAAAATATAAAGAAATAACAAATGAAAAACACCAATAATATGTGTATAAATAAAAGATGTACAACTTGAGTGGGCCTAGTGGTTAAGAACATGTGTTATCTCATTGGATTCATAGTTTCAATTCCAGAGGGGGGTAGCATATATACATGTTTAAGCAAGCTATTACTTGTGGATATTTGTTTGTGGCCCAACCATGTTCTTTTTTATAGGGTTGAGAGTGGGGTGATATGTATTTCCTAAACATACCTCAATGCCCCAAAAAATTATGTGAAAACAAAATTTAAAAAATTATATATATCATGCTTTGTATATTTAACACACACATATCTAATTAGCCATCATGATTAGAAAAAGGAAGAGACTTGAGATAGTAATGAAGCTCGATCTCCCTAAACTAAATGACAAGTCATGATGGTTGTATTTGGGGTTGTTATTGATTCACATTGGTCTCAACTTATAGGTGGTGAACTGATCACGAGTTGTGTAATGTCAGTCTTATTTGCAGTCTTACTTAATGGATTTGCTTCTTCTTTCTTCATACCTACCATGGGGCTAAGACAAGGATACCCCCTATCCCCTTATCTATTTATTTTACTGGTAGAGGGTTTGAGCAAAGGATTTTAGCAACAAAGAGGGAAGGGTCATCAATGGTATTTAGGTTGGGGGTTTGGAGTATATTATTGATTTATTATTCATGGATGACGTTCTCTTATTTACTCATGATTCAGTTAGGGAGGCGATGAATTCCAAGATATAATTCAACTTTACTATAAGGCCTTGGGTATGGAGATAAAGTTACATAATCCTTCGATCAACTTAAACTACTTGAGTGAGGAGGTAATCCATAACACTGTTCATTTATTTAATTTCAACACAGTGGAGTTACAAAGAGGGTTTAAAATACTTAGGTTTTATTTTGAAGTCGAATGGTTATGGACTACGGATTGGAGTTGGATGGTTTGTAAGATAGACTGTAGGATCCACTTTTGGCGTCAACAGTTGTCATCTAGAGGTAGTAGGGACAAGGTCAATTTTCACCGTACAAGGTGGCAATTATTAGCAAAGCCTAAACATGAAGGGGGGTGGGGAATGAAACATATATTTTTCTTTGGTAAGGATTTAGCTGCCAAGAGACCAACTTTTGAAAAGTGTTGAAATGGTAAGGTATGAAACGAAGATTTGGTCCTCAGAGGTTGTTTTTGGAGTAATCGACAAACTGTGGGTTTGGTTCCATCGTGGTCGTGGAACCTTGGGGATGAAGACCTGTCAAAATTCTAAACCCTAGCCTTAATGACCTTTTCATCTATAAATTTCACAAATAACATTATGTAGCCATAACAAGGAATTAGACAATTTCATAGTTAACAAGTTGTAATCCTTCAAAGATATTTCACTACCATTAAAATTGATTTATCTAAAATTATTTTATTAAAAAAATTACTTTATATGGATTTATTTTTTTAAATTTGATTTTTCTTTTTATTAGTTATTTATTTATTTTTCACTTGTTACTATGAGTTTTTTTACAACTGTACCAAATTTTCAGGTGATGGTTTAAAAAATGTTACAATTTTAAGCTTGGAAAAAATGCATTACTAGTAACACCTCTTATCAATTCAGGGGTTGATTTTAAGGTTTTGGTTGCAGTGATGCTAGTTGTTAAGGCGACAGTTTCAAACAAGTTGTAATTTAACCCCCTCCCCCCCTCAAAAAAATAGTGCTACTAGTAGCACCACTTTTTGATTTGGGGGTTGATTTCAAGGCTTTTTGGTTGAAATTGTATCAGTTGTTAAGGCCGTAGCTTCAATAAGCTTCTAATTTTAACCCAATAAACTATGTGTTAGTGGTAGCACCTCTTTTCGATTAGAGGGTCGATTTTAAGATTTTGGTTGCAATGGAGTCGATTGTTAAGGCCATGGTTTTAAACAACTTGTAATTTTAACTTCCAAAAAAAGGTGCCACTAATAGCACCACTTTTTTATTCAAGGGTTGATTTTAAAGTTTTTATTTGCAACGGTATTGTTTGCTAAGGCCATAACATTCACATGAGAATCTGTAGATTCGTGAGCTTTTTGAAGCTTCTCATGGAGCAACAAAAACAAGTAGGAACCTCCATAGTCCTACCCATCAGTGGGTTGAGGAGTATTGACATAATTACAGCCAACCAGTAAATACATAGACTGAACTAGACTTGAAGGAAATGTTAGAGTCTGATAATAGACCATTAAGCTAAAACAAGGAAAGACATATAATGCAAACCGCAAAAAAAGAAGAGCTCGACTCACACAGAGTTGTTCTATGTGCTAGCTTCTTCATTTTAGGAACAAGGTTTGTCTTGAATGATAGGGCAGCTGCTGAAGAAGTCCTCGTCCCAATTATGGGTTGGGAGTTTGATGGGCAGTGGCTCTGTCTTGCGTGGAGTGAGTGCGTCGTCCTTAGTCTTCCTAACCCGTTTGTAGTGTAGGGTGTCTATCGTCGAGGGCGTCGGGAAGGAAGTCCCAGGGGGAGGGGTCCCCTATAACACTACCGCAACATGAGAACTCGGGCCTGAGGAGGGGCCTCGAACCGAAGCAGAGCCTTCCGCAGCGACAACACCGAGGGAGTCGGGCATGGAGCTGTCTGTAGCTAGGATATTAGTGGTTGTAGCAACACCATCAACTTGGACGTTCACATTGCCAACCAATCCTTCAGTGTGAGCTAAAGGACCAGAATCACGGGGAGGAGTGGAATGACGAAACATAGAGTATCTCCGACCTGCCAAATTGGCTTCCAGAGCATCTAGCATTCCATCCAAATGGGCCATATGTGCCTGGTGTCCATTATCGCCACCTTGGCCATATTCCAGTTGGTTAACATTTCTTCAACCAACATTCCCAACATATTCTTCATCAACCAGTAGTAATTGACTTGGTTGCCTTGGTTTCCAAATGCCAGAATTTCAACAACACTGTGTGATTCCCAGTCATCCACCAACCTACGGACAGGGACAGAGACATTGTTGTCATAGGCATTGTTGGCCTTTTTTTCCTTCTCAGCAGAAGTGGCAGTCTTGCCAACACTGTGACCAACTCCTCGCTTGTAAGTGTCGCGCGTACAAGTCATGGCACTGTCAGCAAGATCTCCAGAGAACGGATAAGGGGTGGAGCTCTCTGCAGTGGCAGCAGGTAAAGGATAACAAAGGCAAGTAATGACTGCAAGGGCATGAAGAGGGAGCCTCATATCAAGAATTTCAAAGCGGGAGCTTCCAGACCTCACACGAGACAGTGTAATGGAGCATCTGAGCTAGTTAAGGGGATGGGACATGGAGAATTGAACCAAAATGAATGCCAACCACCGGGCCATGGGGGGAGTAAAGTTCGACTAGCGCAAGGAGTCCAGATGGGCTGGATCAGGACAATGCTTTAATGATGTAGGCATGGGAACAACGTCGGTGGAGGGCAGTTGCTAGGTGGGGGTGCCACACTGCCAGGAGGGCAGGTGGCACCCCTAACCTCGGTCGTGTCGATTCTAGCACCTGCATCTGGGGTTAACCAAAAATAAAATTATGACTCTATGAGCACCACTTTTTGAAATGGGGGAAAAAAACCTCTAAAAAATGATGACACTAGATGGTTCTTTTCAAGTTGGTAACTATGTTAACATCACTAGCAGTTTTGGTGTCACATCTTGTGAGAGTCATCTTTGGCTAGTGGTTGTTATCTATCTATGCAATGTTATAGGCTCTCTCTATAGTGGCATTTCCCTACGTTGGGATTTCATTTCACATTAATACTACTCCTTTGAATTCCACATGTGTTAACATCACCATTGGGTATGTGCATTGTGAATTTGGGTCAAATCGGTGACCTACTCTCGACAAGCCGTTAAGATATAGCTTTCGCTGGCTTAACTACTCTTGGTTCACAATCTCACCTAGTTTAATATCATAAAGGTAAACATCATTGTAAGATGAAACTCCCAAAATCATGACTTGCACCGAAATCATAACTTGGTTTTATGATTAATTTTAATTATTTTACATTTGTTTACAATAATAGTTATCATTGTATTAAAACATATTTTAGTCTAATCATACGATATTGTAATACAATCCAAAAGAATGACCAAAGTCCTTTATGAAAAACTCATCGTTCTTTAAACCATCAGTATAGACCCATCTAACTCTGATTCTACAAAGCGTCGAGAGGGATCAAATCTACAAACCTTTCACCACTATATTACAACACACATAACTCACCACTATGTTACGACACAATGATTCCTGCATTCTTATATATATATATATATATATATATATGGGAGAGACAAACACTTCCCCCCACCCGGGCTGTAGAAATGCACCTTCTCGATGCAATAAAACCCTTTTGGTGCCTATCCAAATTATTATTTAGAAAACAAAGTAGGTATATTGCTCAACAAATTGTACCAATATAAATACAACTTAGTATATATTACTTATTCAAAATATTAATAAAAAGCACACCCATGCAGATCTTCTTTTATCACTCAAGTTTCAAGTTTTGGATCTCCATGGCACATGTGCTTGTTTGGATGTTGCTTTTGACAAGTGTCTTATGCGACAATTGTGATCTCTAACTTAAAAATAAACCAACTTGACCAACTATAGCTCATGTACAAACATATAAGAGTTGAATGGAAAAGAAGATTGAGGTGTCACCCTTGACAGATTATCAACATCATAAATTATGGATATAAGATAAACAATCAAGTCCACTTTCAAATCTAGCTTCAAGAGCTTCCTTTTATGCACTTGTGTGAAAGTCCACATTTCATCCTCCAAATCTTTCGACAATGTTAGTTGAATTGTTGTCTCCAAGGTGTATGTATTCATTTCTTAAATTTCAATTAATAAATTTCTCTTCCTCTTCATGCCAACGACATCGTTGGTGTTCTAAAGATGCCATAGTCTTTTGAGCCTCCATGCCACTGTACTCACGTAACTCGACAACACTCCTTACCTAAGCTAGGTTACACCAAACACACCCTTCCCCTCTACACTCATTAGCCATATTTAACTACCAAAGGAGAGACTACCAAGCGAAATGCCTGTTGTGAATGGTGAGGATGGCTACCTTTAGGGGGACAAAATGTCTCCTTACCATAAGCCTAAAAAATTGTAGTCATAAGCCCCTAATATTCTAGACTCACATCCCATTGTAGAGCTCAGGAATGAGGGAGATAGGGGCATTAACAGAATTAAACGACACAACTAAATACAAAAACCACAGATCAAACAAAACCATATCCCCACTTCAATTGTGGATAAAACTTTATTCATTGCAAAGTTAAACCAATATATTATCCTTGAAAATATTTTACATCAACAAAGGGAAGCATAAAGAGTTAGGGTTATAAATGAGCCATAAATATCTATCCAAACGATTTTGAGTGACAAGAAAAGTGTGCATCGTCCTCACGACAATGTTAAATGCTACAAATTATCAAGGAAAGAGAAAAATGGCACCCACGAGAATGATGAGAATGACTTCCTCTAAGGGGAAAAAATGTCCCCTTACCATACGCCTAAAAAGTTGCAATAGCAAGCCTCCAATATCCTAAACTCAGAGCCCTTCGTAAATCTCAAGAGTGAGGGAGACATGGGCACCTACATAATTAAATGCCACAACTATAACTAGAAAACCACAGATCAAACCATATCTCCACTTCAATTGTGGATAAAACCACATTTGTTGCAAAGTTGAACCAATATAGTATCCTTGAAACACTGGCATTAACAAAGGGAAGCATAAAGAATCAGGGTTAGAGCTGTGGCATAAATCTATGTCCAAATGATTTAGAGTGACAGAACAAGTGTGCATCACCCTCATGGAAACATTAAATGTTGTTAATTATTAAGGAAGGGAAGAGAAAAAGGGCAACCCCCTCCACCTCCCTGACTCTAATTTTCATGAAACCTTCATTCATGCCCATCTCAATGTTGACCAAGAGGTCTCAATTGGCATTTTGAGAACACAAAACTTGGAAAAACCCAAACACTATGAATTCCTTGACCTCATCTTTTATTCGACAAATGAGTCTTAAGAGGTGGGGATTTTATGATGATGTTGGTTGATGGAGCAACCTAATTATTATAATTGAGTCTCCCACTAAAACTACATGCCTCTGTCTCATTGTTCGTGTCAATTCTTAGTCCTTAGGTGAAGTTTGCTTCCACTTTTTCTCAGGTTCATATATGATCCCCCCAACCCATTGCTCCTAAAATGATGGCCGTAGTTGTAACAATTAGTGTTTAAGGATGACAAGGATGTGAGCTTTGACTCATTTATGTGTGCAAAGAGTGCAATGCAAGCCTCACACATTTAATCACAACCTCTGAGTGCTCCCATAACAACTTCAGAGGCCAAACATCGTAATGGAAATTGAACGTTAGCCATCGATGGAAACCCCTTCATTCCTCACTAATGGATCTAACTCTTTTGGGGTTTCATTATTCTAATTATTAAAAAAGTCAATAAAATCACCTTTAAAATAATTGTTTATGAACATATGCAAAACCATATAGACAATCAACTAATGCCTTTGCCTCATTGTTTGAGGTGATTCCCCATCCTTTGATCAAGTTCGCTTTCACTTTTTTCTCAAGATTATATATGACTACCCTGCACTTGCCACCCCTTAAATTATGGCCATAGTTGTAACAATTAATGTTTGGTCTTAAGAATGACAAGAATGTGGACTTCACTCCATTTATGTGTACGTAAGGTGTGCAATGCAAACCTTATGTACACATTTGACCTTTACCTCTAGGTACCCCTTAAATGACCCGAAAGACTAGACATCCTCATAAAAATTGAACCTTGACTAGGAGTTAGAAAAATTCTTGATTTCTCATGAATGGATCAAACCCATTTCAACTCTAAAACCCATCTAACTCCTATATTTTGAAAAATGCACCTTTTTTTTTTCAGCAGAAAAAAACCATATTATTGATATTCATTTAGGAATCAAATAGTACAAAGTCTTAAGTCACTCTCTGTAGCGTAGTTCCACTTCAATATTGAATTAAATAAATAATGAGGCTCACATGTGATTTGCTTAACAATATTCCATGTCAGCCGAAACCCACTATGAAAATAGGAATCGATAATAGACACCGAGCGTTTCTTCATGGCGATCAAGAAGCCATTGATGGCCATAAATAATTAAGAGCTGGAAACCAATGTTCAAGCAAGGCAAATAGTAGAGGGGCTGAATATGTATATGCCTTGATCAGAGGCTCCCATTCTTGGATTGCGAACAAAACTACAGATTTCTGATACTTGGATTCTGAGAGTAAGAAAGTTGATGGGGTCTTGAAACCCTAGATAACTGCACCAAACCCTAACAGGAAAGGGGAGATTCTGGCATTCCCAGCGGATTTGAGGAGGATATTTGTAAGCGGGATTGGATGTTTGATACCCTCAGGGATTACGCGGGGGCTGATAAGAAGTCAAAATGGGCGCCAGTCGCAAACTCCAGGGCGAGATCGATAGGGTTTTAAAAAAGGTTCAGGAAGGCGTTGACGTCTTTGACAGTATTTGGAATAAGGTACCCTCATGGCTTCGTGCCCCGCTTTTTCTTCCAATAAAACGGAAAGTAATATGCTTTTCTTTGAACCCATTCTGCCGTAGCCTAGAATTTTAGTTTTAGCTCAAAACCGTGGCCTGCGCATATGATGGCAGGTGTATGATACTGAGAATGCAAACCAGAAGGAGAAATTCGAAGCAGATCTGAAGAAGGAGATAAAAAAGTTACAGAGATATAGAGATCAAATAAAGACATGGATTCAGTCCAGTGAAATTAAGGACAAAAAGGTGACGCCAGTTCTGTTTTGTTTCTCCACCTTAACTCTGTTTGTTTTGCTACCTGTAATTACTCTGCTTTCAGGGTGGCCTAGGACATCCCTTCAGATTGGTTTCACTTTTACTTTCTAGGTCCATTGGCCTATGTTTCTGGTCATTTCTTTGACATTGATAAAATTATGTTATTGAAAGCTGTAAAACTAATAAATTCCCATTATTCTTGGCATACTGTGCTCTAGGTGCCTGCTTCAAGCCATATAATGCTTTTATCAACTTCACAAAACAACTGTCTTCTCCCTTTATGGAAAAACAGTTTGGTATTTGGGTTTATCTCGATTAAGAGATGCAATTTTAACCAGTGTCACAAAAATATCCGATCTTTCTCTATTTTTGTAATTTTTTTCTGAGATTTTCAGTTTGCTGAGTTTTCCAAAATTTCCAGGTTTGAGTTAATGCTTGCCCAGTTTTGCCACTTTTTTAAATATTTTTACCATTTTCCTATTCTATAAGTTGATCACCCCACCGATTTTTTAGCTAATGTTGAGTTTTGCAACACTGCTTTTAACATCCCATATAATATACCTTCCAACCAAACTGAGCAACCATAGACAAAACTAGAACATTCCGACAATAATCATCTTCGTTGTAGGAGCAAACATTTTTTTATAATTGATTTCTTCCTTTTACATAAAACTGTTTGTAATTGATTTTGCCTTGTACTTGTTGTTGGACATGTGTTGTCCTCTTTGTAGGTTCCCAGAGCAAAGGGGGTTAGGAGGCGGAGAACCCTAAAAGAAAGTTGTGGGTTTGTTTTTGGTCATTTTTGTGTTTTTTTGGTCCATTGTAAACTAATTCCAGTTAAGGAATTATGGTTGTAATATAATCTGGGTTTGACTGTTAAGCTACTCTCAGTTAAGCTGGTTTTCCCAGTTAAGGCTTTCCATGGTAAATCTCTGTGTACTGTGTGTGCACCATTGTTATTTCTTGTAAGGGGGGAGGGTTTGGGGGAGGAGAACCCAAAAGAAAGTTTTGGGTATGTTTTTGGTCCGTTTTGTGTTTTTCGGTCCATCTTAAACAGATTCCAGTTAAGGAATTATGGTTGTAATATAATCTGGGTTAGTGGATTAGGGTCTTGAATGCTATATATTGTATTGTAAACGGTCAGTATTATCAATGTTACCCCAAGGTTCCGAGACGGCGGGACGCGGATGTCAGGAGACGCACATTCGGGACGTGTGGAGACCACCCCCAAATTTTAGAGAAATTCAGGGGGGGCGGCGGGATGCGAGAGTCATACAAATTTTAAAAATATTAAAAATATGCAAAATATAAATCCCAACAATAACAAACCATCCCATGCAAATTAGTGAATTACTAAACACTATAGTCATCATTGTGCAATCATGCAATGTAAATGCAAAGTTCAAGCACATTACACGATTCATCATGATTATATTAATATATGAATCTATGATTAACATGAACATCATATTTCATGTTTGTCACTTTTGAGTCTTTGTCATTTGATATTTTAGTCTTGAGTCTCGTCGAGTTTCGGGCGAGACGTCGACAAGTCTCGCTAGACTTTCGGAGTTTCGGGCGAGACGCCCACAAGTCTCGCTAGACTTTCGGAGTTTCGGGCGAGACGCCCACAAGTCTCGCTAGACTTTCGGAGTTTCGGGCGAGACGCCCACAAGTCTCGCTAGACTTTCGGAGTTTCGGGCGAGACGCCCACAAGTCTCGCTAGACTTTCGGAGTTTCGGGCGAGACGCCCACAAGTCTCGCCGGAGTTTCGGGCGGGACGCCAAGAACTCCCCCTGCGTTTCGCCGCCCACCGAACGTTTCGCTGTGCATTTCGCCAAGTTTCGCCCAAAGCGAGACGTCCCAAAACGTTTCACATGGAGTTTCGGAGTCCTCGCATGGAGTTTTGTAGTCCTCGGGATGCAAGAAACGTCGAAACGTGTCCCTGTGGAACACTGAATATTATACAATGAGTTAGAGAGAGGAGCAACTCTCAGTTAATCTGTTTTTCCCAGTTAAGGCTTTCCAAGGTAAATTTCTCTGTATTGTGTGTGCACCATTGTTATTTCTTGTGTTTTAGATTTTGTTAGTATTGTTTTTCTTGTATAGGTTTATCAAACTCTTCACTTGTTAGTGCGCCCATCTTATACTTGGTGTTATATACCCATTTGTAACCTACTTGGTGCTATACCCATTGGTGCCATATACCCATTTGTTAGTGCGTCCATCTTATGCATCGTATTCTACTTGCATCGTATTCACTTGGTGCTATAGGACTGCAAAGATCACTATGCACCAACTTTAAAGATTACTGTGCCTGCAAAGTTGCCTCTATTTCAAACCTCTCTTTATGCTCTTTCCCATTGAGACAAACTTCACAAGCACCTTTTGTTCCTTGAATGTTTGATGCGCTATAAAACATTTTGTGCTTTTTCATCCATCCATGGAAAAAATAATTCAAAGGACTACACCACTTGTGACAATCTATCGCCAGAACTTCTTGCTGTAGGCAACACTTGCTATTTTGTTTCCATGGTAAGAAATTTGTAAAGGCTAACGTTTCTTTGTCAATGTTAGGACACTTGATGGCATTGAACGCGGATTTGAACTTTATCATCTGGCATTTTAATTCAGATTGAGCCAATCCCTCGTACTACATGTGTATTGTGATCTCTATGTGCCATAGCTTCTATGCATCTCTTGAACCCTTTACATTATGAAGGAACAACTTGCAAGTATTACATTAAGAACAACATCAGACGTTTGGTGTTAAATTGTTGTTTTCCATATTCCACGGGTGACACATTTCTTCCACCATGAGCTATGAGAGCATCTTGCTTCTTTTAGTCCAAAGATAGCCTAATGAAGCTAATTATTCATATGACACGGGTTTTGATACAACAATATGTGAGGTGATTTATGTACATGTCCACATGGCATAGTGCAAGTGTCATGGCATAGTTCAAGTGTTCCACAGGGAAGTGTCTTGCAGGGTTGAGGGCATGCTCCCTGCGATCCCCATGTCCCCCCCCAGATGTGGGGACTCCCAGTGAAACGTTTTGTCCCCTACCCCCCAAAGATTTTTTTTTGTTTTTCCATTATTTTTACATTTTACAGATTATACTTGGTCTATTCAGAAACTATATCAATGTATTTAGTATTTACATTGCAAAATGATGAATATACATCAAATGAATTATTATTTTTTTGATGTTGATTTTATTTCTATAATATTAGAGATTCCTCCCCATCCCCCAAGAATTTCCTCAAATTTTGGAGGGTGTCTCCACATGTTCCCAATGTGTGTTTCCCTGCTCTTGTATCCTGGAAACTTGGGGAAACATTGCTTAGTATCCAAACTAAATAGCTATATACATTGTATTTACACATCAGTCCATACCCAAAATTAGGGTAGCAAAACGACGTATTACTATTTCACCTTGAAAAATAAATGACTAATTTTCTACCAATTTTGACAAATTTTATACCAAGAAAAGTGTAGAATTTCAAAAATATATTTAAATATTTAATGTTACGACATCAAGAAACCAAAGAAATTCAAAAATACATATTGGGCATTTCCCCTTGTTTTGAGGATGATACCCAGGGTAGATTGGATTCCTTACATAGTTCATACAACCACCTGGGCTAGACTCGGTGGACAAAAATTTGATAAAGTTATCTGCTTTATGATCATATTTTGAAAACATTGAAAAACCCAATGAATTCATAACTTGAATAAGTATTTAGGCAAAATATCTTCAATAATTTAGATATATACTTCAAGTTAGATATGTACTTTGTATATTTTACTTACTGGATAGCTTTATCAAAAATATCTGAGGTATCCTTGTAAAATTTTTAAACTTATATTTTGGAAATTTATACAGTGCTTTCACATGGTAATAACATGTGTGGTTGTTTGGATATGGGGTGGTAAAAGGTCATGTTTCTTGGTTTTTCTCTGTTTTGTAAAAGATCATGGGCTTGGGCAGTTGTCCTCTTAATATATTGATTAAGAATATTTAGTGACTATTAATCCTCCAACTTTTATTTCGAAGAAAAAAATCTATATATTTGTTACATTGATCAGTCTTGTACGGACTCCACTCTATAGTTCAGAGTATTCATTGCAGTCTGCATCATAACCAGAACTACAGCTACTTAAGGACAGTCTTCCAACAGTATCTCTAGATACTATAACAAAAAACATAACAGATGTTCTGTTAAGGTACCCTCCTGCAAAAGCAAAGCTTCTTTAGACATATTGTCTGCGTTGGAGTTAAAGTCCCGATAAATGTGTGAAATAAATTTCTTTAAATGTGGGTTTTACGTCCTGTAGCTTGAGCATAATAGGGAGCAAACCCATATCTTCAATGCTGAAATGCTAATTGGTCCATTCAATCAGAAGCTTTGAATCATTAAACACTTGGAGATGTTTTAGTCACCTTACCTCTGCTGTTTTTAACAACAGCCGCAGAGCATAAAATTCAGTACGATTGTTAGTCCCTGACCAGCTGCATACTTCAAAGTTCAAATTAGTGAAATGGAAGAATCAATGTATACTATAGTACTGCCACTGCTCCAAAAATACCTGGGATTTCCTTGACAAGCTCTGTGAAAGAAACCCCATGGGTTCTTTTGGTCAATACTCTTAAAGTGACTACATCTTTTAAACATACTGCAATTTTATTGACATTGGTTTTTATTATAACTTCAAAATTACCCCATGGCAAAACAGTCTAAAATACAAAATATATCTAAGAGATTAAACTTGTGCAAACACAATAGTAATAATTGTAACTGCATTTTGCCCTTTTGTTGGCTTTGTGTTGAGAATTGTATAACAATAAATAACAGCATAACATTAAAATAACAGTAAAAACTCAACTAAAAATGTTTGCCGAGGTCTGATCCTCTGTTTACTATGCTGAACTAACACATGAAGCCTATGTTGATTGGGACTACCAAAGTAAGTATCATCCAACATTAACCAACCATAAATTCAGAGAATTAAAGGTATAATTCACAATACCTATTGGTGATATTAAGCACAAGACATCAAAGTGAGCTTTCCTAAAGTAATTTAACCTATGTCCCCTCACTGTTCATAGGATGGTATAGAGATATAATCACCACATCTGCAGTGCTTTGAAGCAATTTGGAGGATGACAGGTTCTCACCTATGGGACGTGCATATTTTTCCAAAGTTGGCAGATAGCATTTGCAGTGAGTGAGCTCGAGCCTTGAGTATCATCAGGTTAAAGTCAAATAATATTTGTGTATGGAGTTTTCTCAGTAAACCACAATCATATTTGTTTCAACAACATTTTGGGAAAAGCTTATTTGGTTTATTGTCAGGAAAGAAAGATAAGATTTTATCTTTCCTGTTGATGGGACACAAAAACATGGCCCAAAAGACAAGATTGTCTCTTCTCTTTATTGATGATGGGTCAGAAGACCTTGGCCTGAAAGATAAGATCGTTTCTTTCCTGATAATGGGCTGAGATCTGCAATGATTTATACTGCCAAAGGCCAAGATCTACAAAATAATAATGTCAAAGACAGACATTCATGCAAGTATTCATAAAGGGAGATACACGAATGAATCCATCATCTATTACAAACTGCAATTTACAAAAGTGAATATAAAAGGTATTTCTTTGTAGTTGTTTCTTGTAAGTGGGAGAACTATAACACTTGTATCAAAAAAGGTATATAGGACACTTGATCTGTTAAAATTACAGTACTGCTTTCGAAAACTAATTATGCTAACATATTAAATATTAAAATGACTTGTTATTGCATATACTGAATTAAAAAATTTAATACTTTATTATCACATAACAGTGACAATGGCAGATATCTCCCTTAATCAGGGATCTGACAGTATTCTTAAAAACAGAATCCATGCCGAAAGGTAATAAATCACTTCATCATCTTGCAAGGTCAATAATTTGGGTTCTGAAATATTATTAACATCACTGGTTTTTCATTGTTTCTGTTATTCATCATTTATGTTGTCAACTTTTGTTCAAATTGTATTATTTAAAAAGTAATACACCTTGATGTATGTAGTCCCCCTTTTCCATCCACCTTGTATATGTGTTGAGTATTTACATTTGCATTTAAATGTTGGTACTTGAGAGCTGTGAGATGCAGGAAGGGCAGCCATATATTTTCTTGTTTGATGCACTGGGAATGTGAGGAGACCATTTGTTTACAGCATTATGCAATCATAATAATTATCCTATCGCTATTCTTTAATAGTGTTAGAGTTCATGTTCAGAAGTTGACAAGATATCTTGTGACACATGTTGACATAGGTTAGTGCGTCTTATGAGCAGGCTCTGCTAGACGCACGTAAACTCATTGAGCGTGAAATGGAGCGGTTCAAAATTTGTGAAAAAGAAACCAAAACGAAGGCATTCTCAAAAGAAGGCCTGGGCCAACAACCAAAGACTGTAAGTCATTTTTTTCTTTGGTTAATATGAATAATTTTTTCTGAATTCTAATTTCTAACTTTACTCTTGACAGTTGAGCTGATTTGTGGTGTTTTAGATCCTAACTTCTTGTTTGTAGTCTTCAACTCTTCTACTCTTTCTAAGTATCAGAGTATTTTACTATTCGGGAGCTTGATTTGATATCTATCAGAGAATCTGTCTTGACTCTTAACATGGGCATGATAATATTTTCCCGCGGCCTTGCTCATTCAATTCTAGTGTAAATATAAATTATAATTGAATTGTTGCTCCTTCTGTCCTCAACAATAGGAGCTAAAGTAGATGTTCACGATAATGTCAATTTGAGCTTCTACCTAAATTTTAAATTAGATTGAAATATAAACAATTTGATCTTTCATGGATCAAATTGTTGAATGGAGTTCATTTTAGTTGGAGAGCAGTTTTAAGAGATGGGATTTCCACCTGGA
Source organism: Larix kaempferi (assembly GCA_027924585.1). NCBI lineage: Eukaryota > Viridiplantae > Streptophyta > Pinopsida > Pinales > Pinaceae > Larix > Larix kaempferi. The sequence continues at coordinate 12,456,600 of BSBM01000017.1, read as the reverse complement.
AAATCTTTAAAATATATCATGACAACCTCAAATAAAATTCCGAAGAGATAAGGATAAAGTGGTGTTTAAAATATTCCACTGGGCCAGTTCATAGTGGATTCACATAGACCTTGGGTGGAGGCAGATCACCAAATCAATCAGACAGGTATGCCAGCTGTGCTGTTTTGGGAGAGCATTTCATCTTCCGCTGCACCATCTACTATGAGATTTGAGGGTGGTTCCATTGTCTATTCAAAACACTCTCCAGTTTCCTCAGGTATCCCAACTAGAGATGCCTAGTCTTATACATGTAGGAGGCTCTTGGGCCCCATTCCCATGCTCTTCGGCCTGCACCTAGACCCGCTTCCACTCGTAGGATTGCTGTGGACTGGAGGGAGCATCACTATTTCCTAGAGATCTCAGCAGCATTGCCAATCTAGATCCCATACCAGTAGTTAGACGAGATCAACCAGGCCCCAAGGGCAAGTGACCTCTTCCAGGCAGTGGCACAGTGTGCAGTCTAGACCCTTCTGCAGCTCTTCCCCAGACAGCCTTCTGTGTTGAGTTTTCTCCATTCGGCCTCAGATGGTAGGAGAGATAGATATAGCAGACCCTGATATACTTGCATCATTATTTGTATTTCAGATCCCAGATCTATTCCCGTTGTACATATTCTACTGGAGCGGATTTCTGCTTTCAGAGTTTGTTTTTTGGTCTTTAGCTTAGATCCATTTCTGTATGTTGCTTTTTATAGGGGCCATATTGGTTCTCTCACTTTGTATGGTGTCATGGACATCAATGTGCCCAGCAGTTGCATTGATGTACTTTAGTGGTCATTTATTGGACATTAACAATTTTTTTTCTTATCTGTTTTCTTTTTGATGTTATTTTTTCATTTTGTATTTGTTAGACCCCTGATACTTGATACTCTATCTGTATGTAAATAGGATCCAAAAGAGAAAGCCAAGGCGGAGACGAGAGATTGGCTGAACAACATGGTATGCTATTTTGTGCTTTAAACAATGTTATCTTGTTAATACTTCTATTTTGAAGGGTGCCTATAATTGATGTTCTTCTGCTGATTTCAAAATGGGTGTTGTTTGCACATTGCTATATCTAATGAAAATTTGATTCCGGTATCTGCCTGATTATAAATCGCATAGTATAGTAAGTTTGTCTAGACTTCAGAGTCTCAGACTGCATAGGTTCTGTTGAAAATATTGCGAATTCAATTCATAATCAGGTTCTAGTCTATGTTGAGTTTGGTGGGGAAAGAGATTTGCAAAAAAATGACTTTTAGATTTGCAAACACATCTTCCTTAATTTAGACCAATCTTCCTTATTTTGGCAAAAAATCATGTGCACACATACATTCAATTGCGGGAAACCTTTGTTTGATTTCTTTTCATATGTCTTAGTTGCACCTCACCAGTCTCCTGCAAAACCAACCCCCAGATAATATTTACTTTGTCTTTATAGCATAAAATGCTTTATTTATTTCTGGAATAATTCAGGTAGACTCTGAATCACATTCAATGAAAACAGTGATTTATTATAAAGACATATATTCACAAAGTCTTGGCAGTGTCCCTTCTGCTGTTGTACACTTGAACCGTATTTGCCATATGAATGCAAATGTGATATCTTCTTTATTTAATAATATGCTCTATGTTTCAAGTATCAGACCAGTCTGGGTTCAATAATGAGCAAGAGCATGTTGTGAGGATACAATAAAAATCAATCTGTAGTTGCATGCCAAATCATGAACTCCTTTGCCTTGATAGATACGGTACCAATTGTTGTGCTCTGTTGCTAGGAAGAGAATAGGATAAATTATAGGTGGAACCATTAGATTTCAAATCAGTTAGTTATTTCTTAGGTTTTTCAGTCACATCATAGGTTGCAGAAACCAATCCATCTCTCTTTTTTGTGTTTCTTAGCAGAAGGGGCAGTTTCTCTGAAATGGAAAAGAACTTGAAGTGTGGTGGTGTACAACAGGCTTGAATAGGTAATTGCACCAAGAGTAGTGAGGTGCTCTCAGCCCAGTATGGGGGAGATGTTGTCACGTTATGTTATGTAACATAATGTTCCCAAAAATAAAAAAAAATATTCAAAAAATTATTGTCAGCTCATAACTTATCAAAAATAAAAAGTAATTAAAAAATTCACGTGAGCTCATAAAATAAAAAAATTAAAACCAACATAGATCTATCTTAAACCCAGATCTATTTTCTTGAGGTGTAGTTTTTTTTGTATCTTAAATTTATTACACATCAAGAATAAAATTACACCTCAAGAAATTGGATCCTTCTCGGTCTTTAATAGATCCGCGTTTAAGATGGATTTATGCTGGTTATATCAACATATGTAGTAGGGGGGTAAAATGTGCTATATGTTGGTAACACCATAAGGAAACTAAACTAAGGTCACGATAATGTTGAACCGTTTTCTCTTGCAAATCTTAATTAACTAATTATAGTTCATCAAGAAGTGTAACACTATTGTCGTATGAGGATGAAAGAACAAAACAATCAAGAGTAGTACAATAGATCAATGGGATGCATAATTTCTTCAAAAGTGAAAACCTTGAGTTATTGTAATGCTTTGCATTTTCCTCGAAGGGAGAAAAATTCTTTGGCATGAGTATCTAAGTTATTTTGTCTTCTCTCCAAAAGAATCAAAGGAGTATTTCACATCATGCTTTTAAATTATATTACTGTCAAGGAGTAGCCAAAGTAGTTCATTGGGACCCCAGAGCATCTTCGAAGGCAATAGAGAATTATTTGTTTTAAGCTCCTTGTACATGGGTTTCAATCGTTTTTTAAAGATAAATAATGACCTTGGGTAAGGTTTCTTGCTAGGATTGTTTTGCAATTAGTTACTATCAGAGAAATTTTATTGCCTACTTTATCCAAATCCTTTTTTCCTTAGGATAAAGGACTGAAAATAATTTCATGTTATGAATCTGCATTTTGGACCCACTATCCTATATTTGTACTCATATTTGCTATCAATTACCAATCACTTTGGTCAATAGGTCTCTTGACTTCTAGGCAACTTTTGGGAAATCATAGTGGATATGGTGCATTTTGTGGACACCATGTCGAACCTTTAAGCACCACCACCAAAAAATCTACTACATGAGACCGAGGATTAGTACCATCAAAATACTTTTGTCAAACTTTCCCCATGAAAATAGAAATTGGGGATGATCTCCTCCTAAGCACAATGGAATTGTTGAGCACCTTGGAGTTAAGTGCTCATCATGTTTTCTAAATTCAAGTTTTGTTGTTAGTTGTTGTCTTTAGAAGGTTTTAGTTTTTAGTGGACTTAATTATTTAATGGATGATAATTCCCCTATAGGTGTTTGTTGTTACTTTGTCGAGTGTGTAAGGCGTCATTTGTTTAGAGAGGCCTCTATCAGTAGGTTGTAACGATTCCCTCAATTGTTGCAATCAAGTTGATTTTCCTTTCAAGTGTACATACATGCACATTTGTTCTCAAAAGCACGTGGAAATTTTGTTTTATTTCCTTATATTGTTCCTTCTTTAGCCCATATTCTATGATGTCATGTATGACTATCGATAGATGATTGTTTTTTTAATAACTGAAACAAGTAGGAATTTTATATTAAAGGTTGAGGAATACATCTTAGAGATTAGATACTGTTCCCTTTTTACAGAATTGCTCATCCCAGAAGAGCTATATCTCCAGAATTCCCTTCAACTTGAAAAACTATAGCAGATATTACATTTATGATAGAGTTTAAAATTATATACTCTTATAAACTGTCCTAAACTGTCCTAGCAGAACTATGCAGAAAAAAAAACATAAAACAGAAGATTAAGGAGAGCTGTGACCACTGAAAGCTTCATCCAAATTATTGTCTTCCTTCATCAAACCATGAGAAGTTGAGATCTCCACAATTGCCATAGCAGGCAGTTGAACAGAGTCCTCATCTAACCCGTTGCAGTCAATGGATAGGTTATTCTGTGAGTGCTGCCCCTGAGTCACTACTAACAGAATTTTGCTGTGGGTTTCCGAATCTATAACCAACTTTTCAATTTGTCCCCCATGCTCCTTGAATGGGCTCTCTAATTGATCAAACCGAGCATACATAAGTGCAATGTGAGAAGAAATTTGATCAACTGCTGCTATGACACCCTCAAGCTGCGAGTTGAGCCTTCTCATCAAGTTTCTAATCTCTTTAATTTTTCCCTGCACCTTACCTAGCCCTGAGCCCCAGATTGAACCTACATTGTCTGTGCGTCTCTCAAGTCCTTTGCCGGTCCCCAAATCAGGAGTCTAGGAAAGACAAACCAACAAGAGGATAGACCACCAGACTTCCCAACTGTGCTAAAAACTCGAGGGATATTCAAACCAAAAGACTTTGAAGAAGGGGAACTACTTATTAGTGACCACCAGAATGCCTGCAGGTGTTGTGTGGAAGGATGCCCATAACACAAAGAGACCTTCAACACTGATATCTCCTGGCAGAGATATCCCACAAGTAGGAGTCGATAACACATGAAATGCCATATAACAGGAAAGCAAGCTCGATAATGCAACAATGAGAACAGAGGTTTGGAGGTATAGAGCACCCTTGCGATGGAGTAATTGTGGGTTGGTCTTCATACTTGGTGCATTTAAAATGCACCAAATGTTGAGTGAGCCTTTTAAGGTGGCCGAACCATGATAGTTGTGAAATCGATGTAATAATTTAAAACTTAGGGGGCTAACGTTGATGGTGGTCGCCATTTTTGACTAGAATTCCATGATCCAAAGAAATTGCGCTATTTTCCAGTTTGTCGACTTTTGATTTGTTATCCCTTTGAATATGGATGAGATTGGTCTCCCCAATCTGATTAAAATTTTCGATAACTCTTTGTTGAAGTTGTCCAATAGACGTTTCTTCTTTAGATATCCTTTTCCTTTCAGATTCAGTAATAATCAAAGCACAAGTTTATTTGTACAGTTCCATGTGATATCACTGGGATAACTGTTCACAAAGATTCTATTAGAAGAATGAAAAGCAAAGGAAAAGGGAGGATATTGAAGAGAAATTGAACCGAGGTAACCAATGGGGATTTAAAAGGAGGAGTTTAGTAAATTAACGTAAAACAAGGAAAAAATAGTAGTGATCACCAATTGGTATAAAAACTTTTTCCCAGAGGATAGATAGGTTGAGGTACTATACAATGTAAAGAAATCCTATAGGTTACAAGGTTATATGTATGAGCCATGTTTTTGAGAACAAGAGAGTTTCATAGGGAAGATTTTATTGTGATAGTTCATAATGATAAGAACAAGAAAGTGGTTGTAGAAGAAAAGGGGAAAGGGAGAGATGCTCTAAATGAGGGATTTACGTTTAGTCCTCATGCTGGAGTTAAGTTAGAGAGGGCAAACAATAGGAAACCAAAGGGGTTGAGGACATCAAAACTTAATGAGTGGGAGGACTTCTCAAGTTCTCAACACACATAAGGATATGTTGCTTATGAGATACAAGAAAGTGCATAACTACTTTTATAAAAGAAAGGAGAAATGTGCAAATAACAGAGGCAAGGTGAAACCCTTAGTACTCTATAGTGCGAATTAGACAAAAAAGAGCTATCTTAGGAAGCATCAAAGTACTTTTCTGGGAAGAGACGGAAGAAGACCTTCCAGCATTCAAGGTTGAAGATCTCCTAGAAGTATAAGTTCATTATACATCGGTGATTACTACCTCTCCTTTAGATGATAGAAAGGGCGATGGACATCTTATGTTGACCATTGGGTTTAAGAATATGGGTATGTTTTGAATCGCTTTGGTTGTTAGAATTGATCCAAGCTTCTATGCGCAAAGTAATGAAGAAAAACAATGACGCATTGGTCTTCATCCCCTAAGGAGAGCACAACTTGCAAACACTGCCCTACTAAATTATATTGGGGTTTTCACAACTTAGAATTGTTGTGATAGCACACTATTTGAATTGTTGTGATTCAAATACCATGTGACCAACATTGTCACAAGTAATCTAGACAAACAATAAGTCCCTCTAAACATTGAAATATTTCTTTTACTTAAAGCCAACTTGGGAATGGGAGGTTGAAAAATAGAGGACTAGGTTGTTTGAATGGATTGCCAATACATATCTTTTGTAATCACGATAATAGTTTCTACTTTCAGTGGAATAAGGTGAGATGGGGCATCCAAGGAATATCCATGGGGAAGGAGACAAGACTATCTATACAAATGTTTAGACAATATCCATGGGTAAGGAGACAAGACAATCTAAAAAAATGTTAGACAATATTGAAGTATAGAAACCTCAAGGTACTTGCATGGTTTGCCTATTTAGTCCTAGAGAGGAGCAAAAAGTGATCTCCTTATTGGAACCAATAGCGAAATATGGATACCCCTTACCTTGAGAGGCAAATCGGCAAACATTTGAAACTTGTGAAGGAAAGAGGGTAGCTTGAAGGATATTGAGAAATAGAGGGTAGGCTCCAAACTTGTCTTGGATAATACCTCGAGGGACAGTTCACTTAAAATCAATGAACCTCGAAGTGTGATAAGCTTGAAGTTTGATTCAATAAATAATTTTAGTTGAAAGTTTTCTACAATTTATGAAGGCTATTATTAACATAGTAGTAGATAAGTTAATTTATTAATGTTCAACAAATGGCCAAAAACGTGGGTCAATGGGAATGTGTGGTACCCTGGTGTCAATGTAAAGTCGGAGCGCTAAGTCGGCTCCTATAAAGACGAGGTAAGATTCTAACCTAAAAACCAAAAAGAGCTAACTCCAAAGATGGAGAGCCGGTCCAGAAGAGAGATGTTCAAAGAGGGCCGATACAAAAGGAAAATATACAAGGGGAGTGGATCTGGAATCCGTGATATAAAAATGGTGAATATGTCTTGGTGCATTGGAAGCACTGGAGGCATCTCTCCTAACATTCAAAGCCAAATGAAGGAATCTCAAAATAGTACTTCATCTGAAGGAAGGACTGCAAAAGGAGCTATAATGGGTAGTGTGTCGTTGCATGGAGTGGGGAGCTTGTTACCTTCATTTGGATGAAGTCGTTCAACCGTTGGGATGGGCCGAGACTGGTCATATCGGTGGTGTGAGTTTGAAGTGGAGGTTTCCCTTTGTGTCCTAATTGATCTGTGGTCCGAAGCAATCTTGTCATCTATCCATCTCTTATGCTCTTAGAGAAAGGGAGCACTAGAAAAAAGGAAGTGATCTGTTGAGTGGAGGTTGGTCTTGTTTGCGAATGATGCTGGAGGTTGAGGGAGCGAAGCTGGAGGGCCTCCTACAAGTATAAAGCCACATATCTCTGATCAGGATATTTGAAAAAGCTAGTCAAAGTTTGAAGCTCTGTGAGGAGGTCCCTAAAAAGACAATGGTACTGCTTGTGAATCTTGTAGTAGATAGGACATCGAAAGATGAAGTGCTTCTCAGTCTCAACCTCGAAGCTGATATATCTGGTAGATATTGTCTAATCGGTTGATTTGGTGATTTGTCTCCATGCTAAGACGATGAGAACCCACTTTGAACTAGCCTAAATGAATACGAAGAGGATGTGCCCAATGGCAGAGTGTGTCAGATGGTCATCCATATTGATGCAAGTAAACCGCCCTAATGGAGTGCATGCTATGTTGGTAGATGGTCGAGTGGTGTTCTAAATTCTTCAAACCTAGGGATCATACTATTACCTCTTATAGTGGTCCATCAATGTGAAGTCTACTAGCCACTGCAAATATGCATGACCACTGGATTTTGTTTATAAATTCACTTTTAAATGGGTTAAAAAATATCACTAAGATCATTCATACCTTGATAACAAAATCAATCAGTGATTGGAGAAACTTTTATCCAAAACACTTCATATAAATCTAATGAAGCTGATAAATTAAACGAATTGTTTGTTCCGTACTCTTCCTCGTTATAAAACAAGTCTCAAACTATGGTACCAAGTTTGCTTGGGTGATCATTAAGAATTCCATTTGTAAGCAACTTGCAGATTATCCCCAAATTCAGCTTTTCTATATGATCTTTTATTTAGTCTATGCCATGTTATCCATCATTCAATTGGCAAGCTTGTCCACAAATATTCCTAATAGAAAATTATCCATCTTGTTTTGGTACTCAAGGTTATGGGTTGGCGCCTGTAGGAACTATTCTCCTCAGGGATATGGTATGTTTGTTGCCAAAGTCTACTTAAACCATAGTAGCAAAATTCGGTTGTATTGATTGAACATTGGTGTAGTGAAATTCTTACGGAATTCAAAATTGAGCGAATATTTGACATAGTATGGATAGTATGGATACAATAAGTTAACTAAATGCTTAAATATATTTACAATAGCATGGATACAGTAAGTTAACTAAATGTTGTAAATTTATATTTACAATTTTAAACTTGTAGAGATTGACAAAATGTTACTAACTTACTATGTGTATTGAAGTATATTTAAATGTGTAAACTTCATGCCATAGTTTAACTGTTACAGTTTAACACTATTCATTAAAATTTAATTGCTAAGATAAGAGTGGAAGTCCAGACTCCAACTAGAATAGCTAATGTTCACGTTGTTTAACTTTTAAGAATTCAACTCTTCTTCAATTTCTATTATAAGAGCGGAATTAGAACATATCCAATGATAACTCATACAATTAGCAACTTTATCTTAGGCTAAAAAGTGGTTGAGTGGACGGAATCTCTATAGACAACATTGCTTAAGGTTAGCTGCAACCATGAAACTATTTGTGCACTATAATAATGGCACTAATTTGACATTTGCTTAGAGTGAGAATTCGTATTAATATATCAGAAGGCTCACCAAATACTAAAGAGGTGGGCATAGTTTGGTTGAATTTTAAAAGTTGTCCATAGTTTGGTTGAATTTGCTTTGAATGATTTGATGGGGAGTTTAGTGTGTGTATAGGACTAGGTGTGATCAGTGGATCATAACCACGAGTTTAAATGTGAATCATGTAGATAGGTTTGCGGTGGTTTCTCATGGGTTTAGAATGGATTCATGGAATGCTTTGCTAGTCCTTTGGATTTCTATATTTGCAAATCCTATGCTCTTTTCAGTTGGATAACCCACCGAAAGATCAAAACTCGATGTCATTCAAATAGAAACTGTCCAGGAATCAAGATAGAGGGTCTCTTGAAATTGACAAAACAACAGTAGATGTTGAGCATGGTCTCTGCAATGCTGGCTTGTACTGCTAAAACATGTTCTGTTTCTTGATTTTTTTTGTGAAAGCGTGAATTCTCAAGATATTGACTTTCTGAATGACGCTGAAGAAAGCTCATAGTGACAATCTCCTTTGGAATACATTATCCTGTGAAGCCTTTCGAATAGTAAATCACTAGAAAATGTGCTTTGCAGAATTTCAGATAGTAATAGCAGACTTTACATTTATAAGCATCTTGCTTCCTCAATGAGAGCTTCAGAATAAAGGCATGCTCCCATTTCCAATGATCACATTTGAAGCCTACTCTATGATTTGCAATGCATTTCCTTGATTCAAGCAGTTTAGTGATTATATTATCAAGCACACTGGTGATCAACATAACTAGAGTACAGTAAATAATGACAGTCTTGTATTCAAGAGTGTCACGCCTTTAATGGATTTAAAAGTAAGATGAGTAATACAAGGAGGTTCAGTGCCTATATTGTTTTTTAATTCTAATTTTTGGGTTTTTCTTAGAGCTTCTGATAATTATGATAATCATTTACTGGGCCTTCTAAAAAATGCTCTTCCAGTAATAATCTGGAGTATGCATTTGCATTCTCATTGTAAATTTTTGTTCTAGGTAAATCTTTATTGTGAAAGACAATATTTGGTTTGCCGATTGTAATAAGGGAGAATATACAAGTTATTGGTTATACTTGTAAATTGGTATTTGTAAGTTTTGGGAATAATGGATGGTTACCTTCCAACAATACATTTTGAAACGAGATTGGCCATGATTGAATCTTAGTTCCTGCTAAAGATATTGGACTTTATTTAGTACCCCTTTGATCTTTTGAATGACAAATTAAAATGGATAGATAGGTGCAAACTGTAATCTCGATGATAGTTGATGCATGCGTCTATTTTTTGGGCGTAATTTGTTAAATTTGTGAAACAAAATTCTTTTCAGTTTATTGTTGCTTGTTAGTGTGGAATTGACTATATTGTTTGTTTGTAATAGGTTAGTGAGTTGGAATCACAAATTGATTGCTTTGAAGCTGATATTGAGGGCCTTTCAGTGAAAAAGGGAAAGTCTAAACCTCCTCGACTGGTATCTCTCTCTCTCTCTCTCCATGTGAAACTCATTTGTGGTTTTGTACATCATGTACTGGGGAGTACCATTGACCGCTTTTGATCACCTGTGGATGTTAATAGTATCTTCCCTGTTGTATAGTAGAAATGTGTTCATTCCCTTTATGAACTTCTTAGCCGTGAAAAGATTTTGTTCAATATTGTATACCATTGGATATTGCCATGGCCATGCTTTAATTTTTATTCAATAAATCAAAATGGCATTTGCTATACGACTGTATCAACTGAGTAATCAATGCTGCTGTTATGTGGATATTGAGTCAATTCTTGAGCTATAGGTCTATGCTTAGGTCATAATTTGTGTGTTTGTGTTGCCATTAGATTATATGTACTGCCACAATCATCTATACAAGTCATGTGCATCCAACATTAAGAGAGGCATCAACAGGCTCTTTTTTTGTTTTCTATTAGAAACAATGAAATAATGTAAATAAAACAAAGTTATAACAGTAACTTCATACAAAATAGCATCACAATATTATAAATTAGTTTGTTAAAGTGTAGAATCTTAGGGAGGAAACTATTGAATCTGTTTTTTTAAGTCTCACAATCTCAGGAAGTAAAGCTTGACAAACTGGTCAATAGAAAATGGACTAGCTGATAGAAAATGATTTCGATGGCTATAGAAGTGGACCAGCAGAGGATATAAGGGAATGAATGGTTTGTTAAACAGTAAAATTGGAATACAGTCAAAGAGTAGATATACATAGTAGTCATATGGATTGGGCTGAACATAGGATGGAAAACATGATTGATGCTGACATTGTATGGTAACTATACTAATGGCTCATGTACAACATTACTAGCATTAATTAAAATTAATTGAGGGTTGTTTGAAATGCATATATTCCTAAGATTAAGGTTTTGGCTGAGAGCGGCAGCTAGACCAGCATGTTGGCAGTGGTTGATCTGAAAGCAATTCAGCAATTCAAAAAGTCACTATGAATTGTACCCACAATCTTTGTAGTTCAGTAGTAGTGTTATTTGTGCAATGTGGCTGGAATCTATGTTGTATTAATACTAACCTATTAAGCAACTAAGATAGCAATAACAATAGCTCAAAGAGTTCAAATCACTCCACAACTGACTCAAATAATGAAGGCGAGTACATGTGGCTTTTTGAGTCCCATTGACCTATTTTGGTCATGAGTAAAAATTAATAGAATTCGATTAATTTTGTTATTGTAAGATTTATATGTTTTCATGTAATTTGGTTTGTAAACTTACAATTTTATGTTTGCATTATATAAACTAATTAACATATTGTCTCGTCAATTTTACATTGCAGACCCATCTAGAGGAATCTATATCACGCCATAAGGCTCATATTGTGAAGCTAGAACTCATTTTGAGACTTCTGGACAATGATGAATTAAGTCCTGAAGAAGTAAATGATGTGAAAGATTTTGTAGAAGACTATGTGGATCGTAATCAGGTATCACTTTTTTTTGTATTCTACAATTGTTTTGTCTGTTGCTTGTGTTTTAGGCATTGTGCATTTGACCATATGTTCATGTCTCCCGATGATTTGTGTTATGTGGTGTATGATATGGTACCACTGTCATGTTTTACTGAGTTGATATGAATGTTGCTCTCTTTATTGCTCATGCAATCTTAACTTTGATAATTCTTAATTCACTTGCCGTATTCATGTCTGATGATGTGACTTTTCCATTTTTGGTACTCAAACATCTGAATGTCATTTTATCTTCTCTTTCTTGTAGACTTGTCGAGAGTCATCATCATTTATACTTTACTATTATGATGCCTGTTGCTTGTTTTGAATTCACTGTCTGTTTCCTTCATAGGTTTGAAATGCTTGTTATTCAGTTGGTGTGATTTTTAGTGTCAAGTATTTCATTATACTATTCTGTCACATGTACTAATAACTATATTTCTTGTTTTGTATGAAGACGGACTTTGAAGACTTCGAGGATGTAGATGATCTGTACAACCAATTGCCTTTAGATAAAGTGGAGGGATTAGAAGATTTGGTTACAATAGTTCCTCCTGCAGTTGTTGTTAAGGAGAAGGTAATGTATCTTCCTGATATTGGAGCATATTATGCTTGCCATATTTGCATGATGTAGATTGTTGCAGCATTTAACTATCAAACTTGATTTAATCTCAAGACTTCTGCCTGAGTCTTGCTGTCTAGGGAGGTGGATATCTGGTGACAAAGGGATAGATATCTTATGAATATACACACATGAATATACTAGTGTGAGCTTGTGCCTATTGATTGACACAATATCAGGGCCTTTCCTGCTAATCAAACCATTTAACCATGTCAGCCACATTGGTTTTAGATTTATATGATATAGATATCCGATGCTTATTATGTACTAGCATGGCCACATAAAAGGTGGTTTGTGTAGGCTGATCAGGGTAATTGTTGCTTTATTGTGTAATTAATTTATATTTATTTATTTTCTTTTTTCTCTAGTTTTCCTTTACTCAAAGCTTCTGTAGGTGTATCTTCTAATCCTCTTTTTGTGCCAAAATTTTTGAGCGATGCTTTTCCTTGCATTTTTGGCTTATGCACTTCTGGTACCTTTTAACCATGCTCCCAACTCTGTACACTTTTAACTATGATCTGATCAGTTTTTCCTCTTTTTGTGGGTTTTATCCTATGCCTATGCCCTGGCCCCTAGTTTTGCTATATGCATATTGTGCAAGTGCTTATTAATGGAATAATCTTGTGATGGCTAGAACTATTTCAACATTAATTCTGGTGCTCACTGGTAGATATTAAGTTTCTCCAACTTGGTGTTAATTTCTATGTATTTCAGTGTGTAGAGAGTCAAGACTTCATGCTGCAAATATGCTCTTCTTATTTCTGCTGTAATAGACTAGTTGAACTAAATTGTTTTATCCTATGCCCTGGCCCCTAGTTTTGCTATATGCATATTGTGTAAGTGCTTATTAATGGAATAATCTTGTGATGTCTAGAACTATTTCAACATTAATTCTGGTGCTCACTGGTAGATATTAAGTTTCTCCAACTTGGTGTTAATTTCTATGTATTTCAGTGTGTAGAGAGTCAAGACTTCATGCTTCATATATGCTCTTCTTCTTATTTCTGCTGTATAGACTAGTTGAACTAAATTGTTTGATGCTTTGCCTTTTGAGCACTAGCGTTTTATGTTTTCTCATACAGCTTAGTATTTTTCTGGCAGGCTGTAATTCCTGCAGCTGCAGGTGCTCCAGCTGTGAATGGCACTTCTTTGAAAATTTCTGTTGCAGGCTCTGCATCTCAACCAACTGTAAGTCTTGGTTCTGTGGCATAGTTAGAGAGATACATAACTTGTAAAATTGATTAAAATAGCTACCATGAGATGCTTCTGGTCGCTAATACTACATTGTTTGATTTTGTGTCTACTTTCTGGTCGTAGTGGTATGGTAGTACAAAGATTTCCTGATTATTAACAAATTTTTATTTTATTGTTGTTCATGAAGAAGTGCGTTGCTATGGAATCATTGTTATTCTTGAATATGTTTTTGTGGAGCTGTGCTACCAGCATCTCCTGCTCACCCCATTTCTTGTTAAAGAATATTTTCAAGCATGGAAACTTTTTCTAAATTCCAGCTGGATGCTCCTAGTTTCCTTGCATTTCTGGATGTGTTGCATCATTTTGATCAATTCTGAGTTTTTAAAAACACTAAATGTAAGGGAAATTCACGATACGCAGGTCTTCTATATTAACACATTCAATAGTTTCCAGGATTAATTTCAATTATTATTTTGATGTTTGCATAAGTTTCTTTCCTATTTAATATGTATGTATTATCTTCTAAGTACATGTTTGTATTCACCTATCTAGTCCTAAAGTACCTATGCTATTTTTAATGTATATATGCATGCTAACACTTATAATTGTTGGTCTGTATATAGTAATATACATATGATTTCCTCTTTCCAAAACTTTTAAGCATGTTGTCCCTTTTTTTTGACTCATTTAGTACCTTGTTTTGGGTGACTTAGCAATGGACCATGTGATTGCATAAATCATTTGTTATACTGCTAGTTTTGTTGGGATAATGTTCAGACACAAATATGCACACGTGTGCTGGGGTCATTATGTAAAGAGATGGCATAGCTGAGAGAGTGGGCATGTAAGTCTTACATGGACTGCCTAACTGAGGCTTGCTGTGATGTATTGCTGCAGCATTATTATAATGTTTCAGATTCTCTGCAGATTAATTGTTTAAGTTCATCATTCTTGATACTTTGACATGTTGCCTGCTCTATGAATATTGTTGAGCTATTTGAATGGATCTGTGAGTACTGACAATCCTTTTGCAGGGTTCTCCAAGTTCAGTTACTCCGCAAGGAAGTATTACTCAAGATCAAGTTGATGACACAGCTTCCCAAGATAGTAATTCTGATGTTAGGCCTCGAACACCACCCTCAGCAACAATTGCTAATGCAGGAGCATCAGTTTCATCAGCATCTTCTTCTGTAGCTGCAGCTGGGACAAATGTTGGGATGACTCCAGGATTGGTAGGAAGCACTGTACTTACACGTGCTTTGGGTGGTGCAACTGCTGCTGCATTGCTTGCTGGCCCTGGATCAATTAGAGGTGTTGCAGAAACATCCACGACTGTAATGCCATCATCACCTATATCCATAGTTAATTCAACAAAGGAAGATGATAGTGGAAGCTTTGCTGGCCGTAGAGTATTGCCAGATGTAGGATCAGCTAGAGGTGTTGGCCGGGGCTCTGTTGTGAGTGGAGTTGGATCTGGGCAAACGGCACCTTTAGTGCCGCCCTTGAATTTAGGTGGAGCTGCTCATTCCGGAAGTGGACTTGGTCCTGACATAGCAAAGAGAACTGGTCTTGGAGGAGAGGATAGGGTTGGTGGTAGTGGCCTTGCACAGCAGCTTGCGTCACCTTTGGCGGCACAGAGTAGAGTTTATCTACAACAAGGAGCAAAGTTACCTGATGGAACTGCGACAAATGATTCAAATAGTGTATCTGAGGGAGGTATAATAGGCGGACGGGTTTTTAATCCTTCAAATGTTTCTGGTAGCCAGTGGAGGCCTCCTAGTGGAAACTCATTTCAAAATCAGACCGAAATGGTAACTTTTTCTGCTTTCTGCAAATGTTAGTTGTATGCAATTTGGTTACTTATGTTCAATTCTGTAGTGTAACGACATTTTACATTATGCAGCATTTATAGGCTGTTGAAATTGTAAGGATTAGACATTTTAAAATGATTATCTGTCAGAAATTTCGTGTAATATAACATATTTCTACACATAGAATTTGAAGTGACAGAGAAGAACTTTTTTTTGTATGGGCGATTCGACATATATAATTTGCTTTCTATGATTGAAGTGAAAGCAGTTTTAACTGAGGTCTAGATTGTAACATGGATATCTAAGTCTTGACACGGATAAGGGATTCATAAATGTTGGTTGCATAATTGACTCACTGAAAGACATAAGTTTTTAGCCTGCTTTTTCAAATTGAAGTGATGTCTTTAAGAGCTGAAAATGGTAACAAGTCAAAAAGAAAAACCATAATTTGGAATCTACAAACTCTACTACTATTTAGTCTGTAGTATTGATCCTTGTTTTCAGATTTTGGCTTAGAGGCCACAAGTGGAGTGTCTTCAGTCAAAATTGCCCAGAAATCACACATGGCCTTTTCTGTAAATTCACCATCTTAATTAGCTATATCAGAGCCTGCAGAAGTGCAACAATGGATAACCTATGTTGCACGGCTCCGGACCATTAGGAAGGGCGTACCCGGTGTTCCCGCGTACCTGGGAGCTTTGGAGCTGGTATGAAACGCTCATAAAGAGGCGGGAGTTTCCTTGGGTACTTGGGAGCTTTTCGGGTACTTCGCAGATCTAAAATGACCGCTCCCGGTACGAGTTTCCAGTGATACTTGTGGTCAGGAGCTTGAGGAAGCTCCCGGTCCATCAAGGAGCATTAAGACCGGTACCCCAATAAGCCTGAGTGATGATTTATGCCACGATTGGGTGAGGACAAATGTGATGGTGATGACCCTGGAGGAAAGCTTCTTTCTGAGCTGCATCGTGGGATTGATATAGCCTTGCCCCAGCAGCAGGGCGACTATGGCTTGAATGCCACTTTTGCCTATGCACTCCATCTCACAGAGCCATGTTGAACAAAGGTTTTTATGTGCTCTAATAAATTCTTTACTCAAACATGTATCATTCGGGCGGAGTCTTGCTACGGTTCTCCAGAACTCTGCGAAGATTTTTGTAGCGTGCTCAACATATGGATGGAAAGCATTTAGGAGTTCATTAAATTGTGATCCAAACTGTCCGGTCAAACCATTAAAAAATTAAATTCAATAATGAAAAAATTGTAATTTAACCAATTGTATGATTATTGCTTTCTTTACAATAAATTCAGCAATTTAAGTATGAAAGTTGAAAATTTAAGAAATTAATTTGTCATACATGATTTTAATTTTAATTGACAATGTACATTATTTGATCTTTTGACCATTACTGTTAACTTTTTAAAATATACTAAACTTATAATTTAATAAATTTATATTTTTTTAATATATATTAAAATTTAATATATTATATTATTGCCGCTCCCAACCTGACGTTTCCTGTAAATTTGGGCGAAGCTTCTAGCCGTACCGGATACTTGTGTCCACATACCCCAAGTACCCACATATTGGAAACTTGTGCAACATCATGGATTAACTGTTGAGATTCATTGGCTAATGCAGGACCAATATTAAACTGCACATTTTTCCCGGCCTAATATTTTTGCGCAGTCTGTTTGCAAAATCTCTTCTATATGACTTCAGAATTCCTTCTACCTTGATGTTTTGTTTATCATTAGCAAATCAATCATATTTTCAGATTGGGAAGAAATGTCAAATCTGCTTTTGAGTTCGATGAATTTGTTTTTGTATTCTTAGGGACAATATCGTGGACGGGCTGAAATTGCACCTGATCAAAGGGAGAAATTTCTTCAGCGACTTCAACAGGTTCAGCAGCAAGGTCATAGTGCTGCCCTCCTGGGGGCTCAGTTGTCTCATTTATCAGGGACCAGCCCTAAGCAATTTTCATCTCAACAGCAATCTACACTATTGCAGCAGGTAAACTCCACTCCTGAAGAAGCCTTTTCCATACTCTTCTAAACAACTGCAAAATTTAGTTATAATGCTATTGGAGGAAGGTAATGCAAGTTACATGCTAATTCTTTCCATTATTTAAGATGTATTAGTAAATAAGAAATATTTCAGTTATAATTATGTGGATTCTGAGTTAATAGGTTTTAGGTCATGACTTGCAGCTATAGATTTACTAAAAAAGTCAGCAATAATCAATCAACCTTCTTGATATGTTCAACACTAGTAGTAATTGACTGTAAAGGTGTTGTGTTCTGGTTCTATTACCATTGATGTGTTTATGTATTGGCTCATTTGGTCAGTTATAACAGCATACTAGCAACACATTGTGGTGTCAACATGTCTGCTGTTAATTGATGTTCTATGCAAGTCACTCCTGTGCATGTATGCACTCTAGTCACAGTGGACCACCTGTCTGCTTTTTTTTATTTGTTGAATAGAGGAAAGAAAAAGCACACATCACGAGGGTTCCTTAAATTGAATAGTCTGTTGCCCTACAATATTACATTTATTTATTATATAAATTTGTTACAATAGTCAAGAGGGGCTTGCCTGGTTGGTGAAAGTGTGGTGCTATTAATGACCTGCAAGGATTCAAGTATCTCCAATGACATTTCCCCCCCTGTGAACTGCTTGTGCTTGTAGTTGGGGCTAGGTGCGAATCCTGGGTGACTTTGGTGTAATAGATAGTCATCAAGAGCGGCTTTTTAAGCTGAAATATTCCAATTCGAATGTCACAGGCCGGCTCTCAGGCATTTTGGGGAGGCCTACATTTTTTATTCTGGGAATGAAAAACACATTCTTCAGGTGCACATGGCACATCAAAATGTACAGGAAGTAGTAAAAGATTAGCCCATATGATCGTAGATTCTTACATGTCACTTTGGATGATCTGTCACCAGAAATAACCAAAATAATATTTTGTCTCATTTAACATAAAACAAGCTCATTTCTTTTTATGGCTCGTTCAAATTTCTCCATTGTATCAGTGTTTAAAAAGAGACATTATTCTAGATCCACTTCTTTTAATTGTTTGTATTCAACATGGAATAACTGTGTTTCAGCAAAAGAGAGAACCCTTGAACTTCATGGCTGTAATGACAACCCATTGAGTTGTATCTTGAGATATCTCAATATTCCTCTTTGGGTGACATAATTCTTTTGGGTGATTTTAATGCCCACACTAGCACTCTATGGAGACTGATTCATGATTTGACCAGGGATGCAATATGCATAAATGAGTTGGAATGATATGGTGTTTGTTTACAAATGAAGACACCTTCTCCTGTTTGGTGAATTTCAGTCTCATCATTCTTAATGGGCTCCCTAACTATTTAGGTTCAAATAGGTATGCATGTTTTTTTTCTCATGGTAGCGGTTCTAGTGTTGTTGATTATGTTTTGTCCAACCAGTCTTTGTTCTGTTATATTAAAAATCACTCTCCCACCCACTCCCTATTGTTGACCAAGCTTACCATGCCTTTACTGTTTTGGGCACCCCGTCACTTCCTCACTTCCCCATCTACCAAGATTCTATGAGAACTCTCCTATCACGGTTCATTTAGACAATGTGTACACTGAATCCAATGTTACTCTCACCAATGAGATGATGAGTACTCTGAATCCAATGTTACCCTCACCAAGCCCAACTTATCTCAAACTTTTCATAGTTCTCTTCTCACTTTTTCCACTGAAAAACGATTTGATATAACTTATTGTAGACCCTTTGGGAGGCCTTCCTTTCTTCTTCCCCCACTCTATCCACCACAACAAAGAGGTTGGAAGTTTGTTAGATATCTGCCGCTTCTGTGTTTAATGTTTACTAACTTACTGGATATTTGACCCCTTATTTTAATGTAAATGTCTAGTTAAAATCCCCTTGATGTTAACGTGAAAACCATCACATCTCACCGGGAAGTTGCTGGGAAACTGCAAAAGCAAACAGCACAGGAAAATGTTTTCTCTTTCTGGTTTTTGCTCAAATATTAAACCAGAGAGATTTTGACTCAGGCTTGCCAAGTCAAACTTGCCATGTCACAAAACCTTACGAGTAATTCCTGAGTCCATGTCATATCTGGTGTGGCAAAGGGACCAAGCCAGGTACAATCTACGACTCTGGCTTGTACTTGGTGAGTCCGGTTACACTGTTTTGTACTCCACCTTGTTTGGTCTGATTGATGATGATGTATAATTACTTCTATTTATTTATACATGCCAGATGCTGTTGTTGTTCTTTCTGTGTGAAGCTCTAGCTTCTAGTTCCTGTGACATGTTCTGAGAATTGTGTTTATTCACTTTTTTGATTTGCAGGCCCAATTGCAGTTATTACAGCAGCAACACCAACAACAGCAAGGAACTCTCTTTCAAAATTCTCAAAGCTCCTCGCTTCAGCAACAGCAAGTTGGTCCGGGTATTGGATTGCAGTCACAATCTATGTCAGCTGCCAATTCTTCCCAGCAACATCAGCAGTTGCAGTCATCTAGTGCTCTGTCTGCAGCTCAACAAGCCCTACAAACGAGTTTGACATCAAAGGACAATGGTAGTAAGCTCATTATTAATCTCAACTTTCAATCTTTATTCCAAGAATTTAAAGTTGAAATTTTTATGCCCTTGTCTTATTGGAAAGAAAAATGTTGTGTTGTACCCTCTGTTTATTACTGTCTTTGTGATTTGTTGAATACTTGGCAAAGCAGATATTTCTTCTAGCAAGGTAGAAGAGCAACAGCTACAGCAGCAGCAGCAGAAGTTGGCGGATGAATCCAATATTGAAACAACGGCCAATTCTGGATTTGGAAGGGGTTTCGTAAATGAAGATGACCTAAAGAATTCATACACATTTGATGTGCCTGTAAGATCACCACACCTTGTGCTTTTACCTAATTAAATTAATATGCTTCACTCATAAAGCATGAATCTGAATGCAATTGTTGTTAGTTGTTACTTGATTTCTTACAACACTTGCCTTACTGCTATGATATTTTTGTAAGGGATGCTCTTTTGATCTGTGGGGAGTTGTGAAGCCCAACTCTGCATTATTGGATTAAACCCCACCTTAACATGGACGCCATCAAACTTGTTCAACTCATTCACATGAGCAGTGCTTATATGCCCATTTATTTGACATAAGCCAAAACTTAATCCAGCACCCAAATTTGCTTGTTGATCTGCATTTGAGTTTTGATGTTTAAGGACATGGAAGAATTCAATCCTGTCAAAACCCTGCATTTGTATTATTCTTTTCACCAAGTGGGTTGTTTAGGAAGAGATTTGCTTTGAGCTACTTGAAGAATTATCATTAATTGCTCACCACAGAATCACAGATGTCTCCCTGGCTCCTTGAGCTTTAAGAAGAGGCCTTTGAATAGAGCTACAGCTTCCACTTTGCTATTTGTAGCAATTCCAATTCCCCATGCATACATAATTTCCTGATTTTCTCTAGAGTAAAAATTAACTCACCCTGCACCTGCCACTCATATGATAAGTTAGAATTTTTACTAGGCAGTACATACAGGGAAATTAAGCATACAATCTCTGCCATTGAAAACTCCTCCTTTTAAGTTGTCATGTTATAATAGCAGTTGTTTTGCCGTCTGAAACAGGACATTTTCGTAACTGTCTTCAATTGTATGGCTCACGAATATTATCTTCGAGATCATCGTAGGAAGTTTTACTTGTCAGGAGTATGCATTTAATTCAAAGTAGATACTAAGTGGGCCAAGGTCTTCTAAGTTTGTCGTAATTCTGACCAATCATAACATCAGCTAGCAAGGTTGTGCTCTAGTTTTGACTGCTCTTTAGTTTTAAAAGCCAAAATGTCTTCATTTCTATTTATTGTTCTATACTTGTGCTGCTCTTTGATTTCTTTATATCTGGATGAACCAATATTGCCATAGCCTCCCATTTGTCTAAAGTGAAGTCAGAGTAAAGTATCACAGTGTAAGAATTATATATTCACTTGCACATTTCCCCTCAGGTTTAGTAAATGAAAAATAATGTAGATGTTTTTGTGTATTCATAGAAAACATTGCATTGTAGTACATAGGAATGGGAAAACAACACAATTCAGTGGAATATGCTGTTCTCCATTTTAAGAGGAAACAAAGGATAAGTGTGGTGCACCTAAAGTTCTAGCATTTTAGTTTTTGAAGCAAGTTAGAAACTGTAATGCAGTATTCTGTGCAGGTTGGGGGTCCTGGTTCTTTAGCAGAGCTCAGTCAGCTTTCAAAAGATGCAGATCTGGCTCCAGGGCAAGCAGTTCATTCTGTGCAGTCTTCACTTGGGCACGGTGTTATAGGACGGAGGAGTGCTTCTGATCTTGGCGCAATTGGTGATAATCTAGTAGGTTCAATTGGGAGCCCTGGGGGAGTTCATGATCACCATTATAGTCACCAGATGCTTGAGTCATCATATCATAAACTTCCTCAGCCAAAAGATTCCGAACGCTTGAGGAGTTATGTGCCGGTATGCAGAATTTCTATTTTCCTGTTTAATAATGTGCAAATAAATTTGGCTCTATAGCATAATCATGCAGTAGTGATAAATGTTGGGAGTTTATGCTGTAGTGATAAATGTTGGGAGTTTAATATGACTTTTTTGGTTGCATGATTGGGTGATTTTATCTTCATATTATAGGACTTACATATACTTCTGGTATTCATCATATGCAATGTGCAGAAGCATCCGGCTGTAACACCTGCTAGCTATCCTCAAGTTCAAGCTCCAATTATTGATAATCCTCACTTTTGGGACCGCTTGGACCCAGATTCCCTATTTTTTGCTTTTTACTACCAGCAGGTATTCTGTTGCATTTTTAGTTTGTGCTTCACAGTTAGAACCATCCTCTACATTAGAAATCCTGGCTTATACATCTATTCCGGTGTCTCAACATTACAGAATACGTATCAGCAGTATTTGGCAGCGAGAGAATTAAAGAAACAATCCTGGAGATATCATAGAAAATATAATACATGGTTCCAACGGCACGAGGAGCCCAAAGTTACAACAGATGAATATGAGCAAGGAACATATGTGTATTTTGACTTTCACATATTACATGATGATTACCAACAAGGCTGGTATGTAATTTTTTGAATTATCTCATTTTGTTAATTAGTTACTTAGATTTTCTGGGATAACTTGTGGCTTTTAATTGCTAACCAAGTAAAAGTTATTGCAATAATTTTATTTGCATGGTTGCATTTCTTTGGAATGAAACACCATCACAGCTGAAATTAGTAATTACTACAATCACGCTGTGTCTGGTCAACTTGGATGGTTCCTATATTGTATATTGTTTGTCCCAAGTCTGAGTTGTTGCTGAAGTGTCATTTTTCATCCGTGTTGTAGAAATAGCTTCTGTTCAGTTGTTAATGGGCTGACAATGTGGATTATTAGTAAAAGCTTAATATATTTTTTCGTTTCATTGCATATAATATTATATATGTAAGAATGTTAGTCATGCTCTAATCCTGCTTTGGTGAGTGTATTTTCCATAGTCTAGAGAGTTTACCGTGATTGTGTCCTAGGCAGAAATTCTATAGACATGTTTTCACCATTCCAGATATTCTACGGACTCCAACCTTGAAAATGCTTCCTGATCATGGGCACCAACAATCTAGGTTATGCTCTTAAATTTCTCTTCAGCTTCTTTGTACGAGTTACCAGATGCAACTTGGAAAATGAATTTAGAAGGCCAAGTGTAAGTTGATTATGTTTTGGGAGAAATTGAGAGGTGACTCTGTATTGGGAAGAAATTGAGAGTGGACACTGGAAATAGAAAGTAAAAAATACACTAAATTTACCAAGGTGCTTTGTAGAGCATCTAAATTCCACCCTTGCTTTGCTGTATCCCATGCTGCACGCTACTAGAAAGGGAAAATGACTAACCTGTTTTCTTTAGACGCTGCTTTATACCATTTAGGTCCAGGTAGTGTGCTGCTGTTCATAGCATTCAATGCTTTACATCACAGGAATGAGAAATAATTGCCAACAAACAATAATGCTTATGGACTTTCATCGGACTACATTTTCACATCCCTTCCAAGTGAGGTGTTAAAGCCCTTGCAGCCAAAGATCCTTTGAGTCTGGCATGTCCTCAGACAGTCACTGATGCTTGTCTTCCTGGTTCTTTCTGATTACAGCTCTCAAATCCAGTTACATATTTAGTGCCTTGTTAACATTGATTTAGCATTTGTGCAGTGATCTTTATGTGGTTTCTTTCTTACTTGTTTGCTGGCAAATAATATCTTAAGATGATCTTGAACATTCTGGTAATGCTTTGGCCAATTTCCTACTTTGTTGGCAGTCTAGTTGATTGTTGCGCCGAGAGGCGCTCTACAGCCCAGTATGAGGGAGATCTTGTTAGTCGAGTTTTTGTCGATATTGTCGGCCATAAATAACATTTGTATGAGGGAGATCTTGTAAGTCGAGTGTTTGTCGATATTGTCGGCCATAAATAACAAAGTAAACAAAAAAGAATAATACAAAGTAAAAGGTAATAAATATTATGTTGGCCATAAACAAAAAAAAATAATACAAAGTAAAAAGTAAATATGAGACTTAAACTAGAGACTAGAGCTTAGGATTAGGTGATAAATATTATGTTGGTCATAAACAAAAAAGAATAATACAAAGTAGAAAGTAAATATGAGACTTAAACTAAAGATTTTACTTTTTACTTTTAAAAGTAAAAAGTAAATATGAGATTTTAGAGTGTTTGTAGAGTAACAAAATAATACAAAGTAAACAGAAAAGAATAATACAAAGTAAAAAGTAAATATGAGACTTAAACTAGAGACTTTAGAGCTTAGGATTAGGTGGCTCAGGTATTGCACTCAAGGAGGTATTCAAGGAGAGGTTTGCACCTCGGGAGATTTGATCCCTCTCGGCGCTTGATAGAGCCTAGGATTTGGATCTATGCTGGTTATATTCTAGTTCTGGCTATGACGTTTATTTGTTTAGTGTGAAGGTTTATTTTGTCATCAGTAATGGTAATAATTTATGGTTTTTGTACCTATTGCATAAATTAAGGATATAATAGGATAGCTGTGTTTTTTTCCCAGAGCTCAACTGATTGGGTTGTACTGTGTATGGTTTCAGGTGCCAAAGAATAAAGACAGAGTTCACTTTCGAGTACAGCTTTCTTGAAGATGAGCTTGTTGTATAAAATGTATCTTTATGATTGTGCATGCATTTACCTTGTGCGTTCTATCTGGCCATTTGTCTATTGCTTACTGACAACTGTTGCATTGGAGCATGCCCTTCAAGCAGGAGATGGTCATTTATTTGGTATAGGTGGTTGAAAAGAAATTTTCATGTGTTAATGATGGTAACCCTTTTTGTGACATTGATCATGATAAAATCCATTTAAGCTGGTGTTATCTAGTCCCTTTTACTTTGATATTTACTTTGTTTAAATATCATTTATTCGTTGTTAACATTCGTTCCACATCAGGTTCCACATTCGTTGTTAACAGCATCACTTAAAAATTCATTCCTGTAACAAATTTTAGTTTTAAAGTTTGTTCTAAACTAAAAAAATGGTAGATTCATTGCCACTTTACTATTCTTATAAATAGAAGGCATTCTTAGAATATTTGTAGATGCCTATTTAGATTTAAAGGAGTTGCAGTAAATTAGTTAATCTTAACTAATTGAAGGTGCGAATTGTGTTAAGAGGATTTTGTTGAAAGAATGAATTGTTTTTGGAGGTTATACCAACAATGGATCTGGTGGAAATTGTATAACGGATTTTCAATTAGAGGATAGCTGCATGCCACATTCAGAGTTGGCATGCGAGATGCAAAAGATTAATAATGTCGGTCTTGTGAAAAATATATTCCACGAGGTAGTAGTGACATGTGGCATGAGTGTTACCTTCTGAATGTTGTGGCAGCGGTGACTAGGTTGAAAATTCAAATAATTTTGAATATTGGGATGAAAGAGTCAATAATTGCAAATAAATTAGTCATTCTTAACTTACTGATTGAAGTTGCGAATTGTGTTTAGACGATTGTGTTGAAATAATGAACAGGAAGCAGTGGTTCTACGAACAATGGATTTTATGAAAATTGGTAATGGGTTTTCCATTAGAGCATGATAGCTGCACACCAAATTGATAGTTGGCGGCAGGCCAGATGTAAGAGATTTATAAATTGGTTCTTGTGAGAAGGAATAGATTCTACAAAGTAGTAGTGATGTGGCTTGTTTCAAACGAAAACAACAAAGACCAGGAAGAAGGCTGGCGATGGAAAAGTTCTTAATATTTGTCCACTCTAGAGTGCTGTGTGGAAAATGCTTTGGAGATGAGATTCCACGAGGTAGTAGTGACATGTGGCATGAGTGTTACCTTCTGAATGTTGTGGCAGCGGTGACTAGGTTTAAAATTCAAATAATTTTGAATATTGGGATGAAAGAGTCAATAATTGCAAATAAATTAGTCATTCTTAACTTACTGATTGAAGTTGCGAATTGTGTTTAGACGATTGTGTTGAAATAATGAACAGGAAGCAGTGGTTCTACGAACAATGGATTATATGAAAATTGGTAATGGGTTTTCCATTAGAGAGCATGATAGCTGCACACCAAATTAATAGTTGGCAGGGCCAGATGTAAGAGATTTATAAATTGATTCTTGTGAGAAGAATAGATTCTACAAAGTAGTAGTGATGTGGCTTGTTTCAAACGAAAACAACAAAGACCAGGAAGAAGGCTGGCGATGGAAAAGTTCTTAATATTTGCCCACTCTAGAGTGCTGTGTGGAAAATGCTTTGGAGATGAGATGGATTTAATGTCTGTCAATCTTATGCTGTAGCAACATTAAGAGGGCTTGACCATAAGAAATCATAGAACTGTAATGTTTTCGTGGTAATAACCTGTGAACAACCATCTCCTAAATTTTATAGAATGATTTGTTAGAGGGGAAGAAAGGCCATGGCCCTTCAAGAAATACATATTTCAAATTAAGGAAATGCGATAAATTTGTAAATTCTTTCTTGCTCATAAATGATGAATTTTAAATTCTAACTTGTCTCATACATGACGAATTTGTAAATTCTAACTCGTCTCAGAAATGATTGAAACATTCGACCGTTAACAAATGCGATTCTTTAACGAGGCTATACCTCACATAAGAAATGTCAGATGAAGTCATGTTCATAATTGAGATACTTTGATATTAAGGCTTTTCTTTTAAAACTTGAAGTAAACATAGCATCGCATGCAAGAATAATTTAGGTAGATATTGAGTTGGAGAAGTCACTCTTATAAGTAGGAGTGAGTGGGATGGGATTATACTAGAGGATACAAAACACGAAGACCCTTGGAGGAGAAAGCAAGGTCGTTAATCTCCTTTGTAAGACTTTTTGAATGGTCTCAGTTTCATTTTAGAAATATTGAGTTGGAGAAGTCACTCTTATAAGTAGGAGTGAGTGGGATGGGATTATACTAGGATACAAAACACAAAGACACCCTTGGAGGAGAAATCAAGGTCGTTAATATCCTTTGTAAGACTTTTTGAATGTTCTCAGTTTCATTTTAGAAATAATTAAAAAGATTGAATTAAATGGAAAAAATGAACGTTAATATAACGTTTACATGGAAGGGGCTACTTGATAGTGAGATTTGAGAGTAAAATGGAGGGATACAACATTGATTTACGAAATTTAGAAGCGTTTAGATTGATCACTTAAAGATAAAATCATCTTAAAAAATGGCCTTTGGGGTTGTGTGTTAGAATTGTGACTCACTAGCATTATTGTATGTTAGTGTTTTGTCTATAGCAACATTATAAACATATAAGCAATAAAAGGATCACTGAAAGAACAACTATGCACATAAACAACATAGACAATAGACACAATAGTTTACCTTGGGAAAACCCAACATAACTTTTACATGGAAGGGGCTACTTGATAGTGAGATTTGAGAGTAAAATGGAGGGATACAACATTGATTTACAAAATTTAGAAGCGTTTAGATTGATCACTTAAAGATAAAATCATCTTAAAAAATGGCCTTTGGGGTTGTGTGTCAGAATTGTGACTCACTAGCATTATTGTATGTTAGTGTTTTGACTTATAGCAGCATAATAAACATATAAGCAATAAAAGGATCAGTGAAAGAACAACTATTCACATAAACAACATAGACAATAGACACAATAGTTTACCCTAGGAAAACCCAAACTTAGGAAAACCCAACAACCCTTTCTTACTTTGAGATTTAGTACAAAGAAGATAAAAAGTACAAAATGAGTCAATGCTCAAGAAGTCTGCTCCAAATGTCTTCTAGCATCTAGAAAATGCGAACTCCTCTATTTGAGCAAACTTGGTTGGTGAGAATGATGAAATGGGGGAGGCAACACTTCTATTTATACATTACTTTTCATAAAATCCCCTAACTGGGCCGACTTGTCTGACTTGTCTTTTACAATATAAAATTACATTTATCATTTTATTTACATTTGTACGTTGCCTGAGCTTATGAGGATGTCTCTCATAGCTATAACATCAACACTCCCTCTTAGCTATAGAGGTATCATCACGCTGGAACTCGTCAAGCATCATCTGGTCATCACAACTGGACTTGTACATCTGGGTATCATCTGCATGTCATCACTGGACTTCATACGTCTTGGCATCATCTGGACTCGTACATCTTCTGATCGTCACGGCTTGGACTAACATCATCAAGACTCGTACATCTCTTGATCATAAGAAAGGGTCAACATCGTCTACTAAGGACGATATCCCATACAGGGATTCAAATATACTCTATACAAGAGTCGTCTCCAACCTGGAGAAAGTTCCACAAAGGAACAACAGTCCTAATTGGACTAAGCTCATGGTCAATTGGAGTGAACTCCTTGTTAGTCTAGAAGGACCGCCTGTCCAATACTGGATTGAACTCATTATCGGTCTACGAGGATCGCTTGTCCAACCTAGACTCAGTTCATTATCAATCTACGAGGACCGCTTGTCTTGAACATAGTTCATTATCGGTCTATAAGGACTGCCTGTCCTACCAGAATTACGCTCACTATGGTCTACGAGGACCACTTGTCCCAATTTGGATTGAACTCATTATCGCTCTACGAGGACCGCTTGTCCAAACTGGACTGAGTTCATTTCGTTCCAAGACTATGAGCACTTCCTCTCACCGAGGAAACCATTCTCCAATACTCCAAGTCTTTCACGGAAGTGCGCAAACTTCACTTTGGAAAGAGAGGCTTGGTGAGAATGTCTGTAATCTATTCATCCGTCGAGATGTACAGGAGTTGAACTGCTCCTCTCTGTACCATATCTCTGATATAGTGTTACTTGATCTCCATATGTTTCGATCTGTCATGAGATACATGATTCACTGAAAGCTTCACACAGCTTTGATTGTCACAGTGACTCACGGTAGGCTCAAGTATATGTTTGGACAATCCTGCAGAGAGCTTCTGAAGCCATACTGCTTCTCGTGCCGCCACACTTGCTGAAATAGTCTGCTCATGCAGTAATCAATGCTATCGAGGGTTGCTTCATGCTGCACCAAGAAATCACTACAGACCCCAAACTGAAGCAACACCCTAAGGTGCTCTTTCTGTCCACGACTCTTTCTGCGCAATCTGATTCTGTATATCCATACAATCTCATGTCACTCCTAGAAGCATATCTCAGTCCATATTTTACAGTGCCATGTAAATATCATAGCACATGCTTTGCAGCAACCCAATGTACCTGACTTGGTTCACACATAAACTGACCGAGAGCACTCACTGCAAAGCAGATATCCATTCTAGTGTTAACTGAATACACTAGTAAATCGATCAATTGTATGTACATGGTAGGGTCTATCAACTTTGACTCGGAGGCCGAGTCACTCAACTTCTTAAGGTTTATCTCCATAGGTGTATTCATGGACTTACATGAATCTCAAGCTCACCAAGTATCTTGAGCTCACCAAGTATCCATCAATCCCGGCATGCCATGCTCGTGGTGCTTGCTTGAGGCCATACATGGCCTTCTTTAGTCTGCACACGTGGGAAGCCTTCCCATGAAACCCTCTGGTTGTTCGATGTAGACTTCTCCCTCAATTACTCCATTGAGGAAAGTTGTTTTAACATCCATCTGATGTAGCTTCCATCCCATAGCTGAAGCTAGAGCTATGATTGATTTGATAGTCGCGTATCGTGCAACTGGAGCAAATGTCTCGTCATAATAGACTACCTCTTTTTGAGAGAATCCTCTAGCCACAAATCTCGCCTTGTGCTCCTCAATGCTCCCATTTGCCATGAAAGCCATCCCGCCATCTGATCTTAAGAGTCAATTATGGGCATCCTGCTCCCTCTCAAATATTGAGTATCAATGGGATCTTAATCTGGTTGACTATACATCCATCGCTTGCTCTTCAGAACAAGTCCCATCATCCTTCTCTTGTAGGCCATAGTCATATGGTCTTTTCCCTACAAGTCAGATTTCGTCAAGTAGTTAGCAACATTGCATAATCACGAGAAATGACAATAGTTCACACAGTCATGTAAGCAACTTAGCCAATGCTTCAGCACAACATCCATCCATATCCCGAACATATTGTCAGGAGCGTGCACTGCTCCAGTATGTCAGCAAAGAGGTTTCATCCTAGACTAGTTCCATCTTGGGTTCATGGAATGTTGTACAACACTACAAGTTGCTTACACATGCACAATATGAGCCTACTACTAGTCAATCTCAATCATATAAACATGCTATATCATAACATGCATAACACACTTTCTGATCCTAATAATACATATATGCATACAATTGTTAAGATCTACAATAGCAATATTGATAATCAAAATACTTATCTTTTATTGTTTTGTGTGGGCTTCCTCTTGATCTTTGCCTCCTTGTATGGATCATTGGAGTCCTTTTATCTTCCTTCTTGGAAGCTAATTGCAACCTGGATCTTCATACAACACTAATGACAATCTCGTTATCTAGAGATGATACAATCATTGGTGTACTAGAAGAACTCCTTTCTATGGTCATCATCTTTTGCATTCCTTGACCTCTTTGGTGGAGTGTCTTCATTTACATCAGTTGTGGAAGCATGTTCTTTCCTCTTTTCTGATGTACATTGATTCTTGTAATGGTCGAACTTTCTGCACTTATAGCATTGAACCTTCAACATGTCCTTCTTCTTCCTTTGATAAGGATATGGACTTGATCTTTTGTCTTTTTGTCCAAACTTCCTCTTTCCCCTCTTCTTGGTATGTGTAATGAGGGCTTGATCTTCTTCATGAGGGTCTTGTAATTTGCCTCTTGCCACAAGTCTGGTTTCTTCTTGTGTACAATTTGCCCATATCCTTTCAAAATTTGGTAGTTCTGATCTTCTCGATATGCTTCGGATGAAAGGTTCCCAAGATTGAGGGAGACCATTCAAGGTCATCATGACCAACTCTATGTCTGCAATAATTTCACCAACTGTTGCCAATTTATCTTTAATCTCTGTGATCTTCATGAAGTATGAAGCTATGGTGTCTGATCTAGACATCTTGATGCTTGAGAGTTGTTGGCTTAGGTCAAGAGCCTTATTAATGTTTGTATTCTCAAACAATTTCTTCAATGAGTCAAACATTGCCTTTGCCGTCTTCTTTTGAGAAATTTGAGGAATCAAATGATCCTTAACTGATTCTATTAGGATCCTCCTTGCCTTGGCATCATTCTTCTTCCACTGAGTCTTCTCTGATTCTCCTTCGGGTTTCGACACTCCTACAAAAGTTAGTAGATCATTTTCTTCTAGAGTAATAAGCACTCTAGACTTCCATGAATGGTAATTTGAAGCTCCATCAAGCCTATCTTCAACCTTGATGCTCGACATTTTGATTGGGTACCAGATCTGCAGAAACCCTAGCAGGAGCTAGGTCAAAAGTGAATTTTGGATTTTGAGAAAACTACTTTCACAGATGAATTCACCCTCCTAAGGCGAGTTGAATGAGCCTTCTTTTCTTCCAAATATGTGGTTAGAACACTGAGAACCAACAAACCCTAATTCTGCAACAACTTCAAAAATTAGGTCAAAATTGAAAATTGTCAGAATGAATTCTATTTGGACAGGAAAATTCGCCTTCCTAATGCGAGCTCAATGAAGGTAAGATCGAACCAATTTGATGGTTGGAAGTTGGAGAAATTCCAAACCCTAGTTCTCGACAATAGCCACTTTCAGCACTGCTCTGATACCATGTTAGTGTTTTGACTTATAATAGCATAATAAACATATAAGCAATAAAAGGATCACTGAAAGAACAACTATGCACAGAAACAACAAAGACAATAGACACAATAGTTTACCCTGGGAAAACCCAAACTCGGGAAAAACCCAACAACCCTTTCTGCCTTTGAGATTTAGTACAAAAAAGATAAAAAGTACAAAATGAGTCAATGCTCAAGAAATCTGCACCAAATGTCTTCTAGCACCCAGAAAATACGAACTCCTCTACTTGAGCGAACTTGCTTGGTGAAAATGGTGAAACAAGTGATGCGGCACTTCTATTTAAACATTACTTTTCATAAAACCCCTTAACTGGGCCGACTTGTCTTTTACAATATAAAATTACATTTATCATTTTATTTACATTTGTAGGTCGGCTAAGCTTATGAGGATGCCTCTCATAGCTATACCATCAACATTGTAGAGATTCTTTCAAGTGTAATTTGAGCAAGGAAAAAATAATCACACAACAGTGTTGAAAAGAACAAAAAATAGTATGAAGAAAAAAGTGCTTTAAAAATAGTATGAAGAAAAAAGTGCTTTAATTTCTTCACTAGCAACAATAGAGATAGAGAGATCCTTGGTATTGGTATATTGATTCTGATAGCCAAAGATATCATTGGTATGGAACATGGTTTATTGAGTTTTAGTTAAGAGCATTAGCAAACATACCATTTGTGAAGATGGAACTTTGGAAATTGTTGCTGATTCTAATATTCTTGTTTTGCTAAATGTTGATGTACAAGTTTCAGAAAAAAATTAAGGCTTAACTTTGTTAAAGAACCTTTCATTAACTGAGGATTGATTTTATATTATTTAAATAATTTGTCATATAAAAAAAGGACTAACTAGAACTTATGCAAAGCAAATGAAGGCATTGAATCAACTAGGTTTATTAGTCTCTTTTAGTTTGTTGTTCTAACTAACCTAATTAAAGTAAGAGCAAATCTAACAAATATGCCATGAGGACTATAAAAGAAACGTTTTTCCTTTCCTTAACCTAAATCAAGACAACGATCAACAAGCATTACGGTTAATTAGCACTTCCACTTTGATGATCAACTAAAAAATAGAAAGATAAAGGGTGGATTGACTCTCTTGATCTGACCCTAAACTAAGCAATGTTATTGGACTTTTAAAGATAAATAATAAAAAACGAATATAAAAAATAAAGGGTTTATACATCTTTAGTATACCTTTATTCACAATATTTTCTAAAGAACCCAAACAACTTTTTCAATGTCTACATATATATATGGTAAAAGGAAACTCACTCAATGGAAGGATGCTTCATACCTCACACAATGCTGGTTGAAGTGTTTCTCATCATGTTATACATCGTATACACTTCTTTGTACTTGTTCCTTCAATCCTACTTTACCTTATTCCTTCTTTACGCAACACCTCCTCCATTCTCCATGCCTATTTTTATTTTATTTTGATAGTTTTATTTATTCAATTTGTTTCTCTTGCGATGTATTCACTCTTTTGTAGCGCAATAATCATTCACATAATGTTGAATAGATAGGAAATGCTATGCATGATTAATAAGAATGTATTTATTTTATCTTCCAATTAAGTGGAGATGTGGATGCATTATATATGTTGCGTTGCATGATAGATAATAATATCGATCCATGATGAAGCAAATATGCATGAGTTTATCCACTAAACATCATGATGTGAATTATCTTAGGACTATGTAATTAATTGTATACCAAGAAGAACCCTCAACTAGATTGAATCTAAATGAAAACAAACATAAAAAATAGTTGGGGTTAGAGCTTTGGTGTATCTTATCTCACAATAATTTCTTGCAAAAGTCAAACAAGTTTTTTGATCTCCACAAATATATGATAAACAAAAACAAAAGTTAGTGCAAACATGCAAATCTCAAATATATGCTAGTAAGAAATAAATGACCCCCTTTTGTCGCCATCTTAAGAAAGCTTCCCACCCCAAATATATGCTTAAGAAAGCATGTCGCCATGTGGCACCTTCTCCTTCTCAATGTTTCCCTTTAGGGTCCTAGCTTTATTTATTTAGTTTGTTTGTGTTGTCATCTATTTGCTATATTGCAGTGGAATATTTGTGTAAAGAATGTTGAATAGAAAGGAAATGCTATAAATAAAATTGTTGCACGATAAAGCAAACAACACTAATTTGCGTTCATTCTTCCATTAAGTTTAAATGAGAAAGCTCCATTGATTAACCACAAGAAGCCATAACCCTAAAATCAAATGTCCAATACGGAGCAGGTATAAATGAAGTATGTGTCATATTTAATATTCACCTACCTATCTCTATATATGTTTTTTCCATTCCAAAATAATCGCCTAGAATACTATACTTAAGTATACTATTATAATATTTAAAAAATACCCTAATTATAGAAAATTGATTATAACTCAATTATCTAGAATACTATACTTAGTATACTATTATAATCTTTAAAAAATACCCTAATTATAGAAAATCGATTATACATTATCATAACTTGATTATATGATCATTCATTTGACTATTCTAAAATTGACTCATATATTAATGTAAATTAAATAAACTATTACATTTTATTTTGTTTAGTTTGAACTAAATTTTAATTTTATATTTTCAATTTTTGCATGGTAATAATTTATATATAATAACAATTAAAACTAAATTAAAGATAATAATATCTAATTTGTTGAATTCTAAAAACTTACTTGAATTTTATTCCATATAATTATAAAAATGAAATATATAAAAAATAACATTTTTATAGAAACAAATGTATAAATAATAACATGGTTTTATTAATACCTAATAAATGACTACAATCAATAAATCGATGCAACTCAAAATTACATCTATTATAAGTACATAATGGAAATCCGAAAGTAACTATCCTAGCAAACATACTTATAATTGCAAAAGCAAGAGCATGACCAATATCAAGATAATAGATGAACAATATATAATTATTAATGTGGTTGAATAGTATAAGTTAATATATGAACAATATATAATTATCAATGTGCTTGTGCATAAAAATATATACACAACATGAAGTGTTTTAATTGTCACGAATCTCCAAATAAGAGTTAACGATGAAAAATTATATTTATTTCTTGTAAGAATCTTTCCAATTAATATTTAAATACTTGTTTAATGTTTTGTTTTTTTAACCATGGGAACAACAACCTCCTAAGGGTATATTCAACAGCCCGTAAGCTAGATATACCAGAAACTTGTGACTCAGCAGGGGCCAAGACGTTTCGAAACTCTTTATCCCACGGGAGAGCCTCTATGCCATGGGTTGCCTACCCTTCAAACCTTGTTACAACGGGCCAATGAGCAAATACTTATTTAATGTTTATATACATAACATTGATTTGGTTAGGACACTCCTCTTTATCATAAATCCATATTGCCCTACTTGATGATCATTTTCATTTGCAAAATAATTATAAAATTTTATTGATGTTAGAACTTCACTGATAAACAATATAAAGCATAAAAATAAATATATTTTAACAAAATATTAAATTATTGTTGAGACAATTGAATAAGTTGTTAATCATAATTAGTTAT
Source organism: Larix kaempferi (assembly GCA_027924585.1). NCBI lineage: Eukaryota > Viridiplantae > Streptophyta > Pinopsida > Pinales > Pinaceae > Larix > Larix kaempferi. Next base: position 12,421,359 of record BSBM01000017.1, on the reverse strand, counting down.
GTTAATTGTAATTAATTATGTTGACTATCTTGTCTATGTTCACAATGGTTGGCTATATTGATTACACTTCACTATGTTGAGAAAGGTAGACTATGTTAATGATTGTTCACTTGGTTTACTATTTTAAGATATTTGATCACAATTTTATTTGACATAGTTGGAGTGCAAATGAGATATTTTCTACTTATTTTATATTGTTTTTTAGGTCTTTTCTTAAATTACAACGAATGACATGGACTTGAATGCGACCTTGAAATCTTAATCGCTCAACATCTGGGAAATTCAATTTATCAATGGATTCTCATTTATTTGATATTGTTCCTTCTTTCAATGTTATGTTTATTTTGTGAAAATTAGTTGTAGTTGTTTGTTTGCATATATTGCTATTGTGTATAAATCAATAATATAAGACAATGAAAACAACATTCTCACACACAACAATGACATATAGATTTTACCATAGAAAACCAAAATAGATATCAAATAATATAGAAGATGTTCAACTCTTTTTGTTCGTAGTTAATGCGTATTAATAATAATATGATTTTAAGGTCATGGTCAATAATCTAATTTTAAGATTATATGGATTAATAATAATGTCATAATAAAACACTAGATTCTTTCACACATATGTTGAACATCAAAGGGTTTCAAATATAATATGGGATTTTAAACGATGATGAAAGAAGACTTCTGATAGATCAAAAGCAGCTTGAAGAAGTTGCTGTTAATCAGTTTTAGAATATTTTCAAGGAACATGGAAATCATTCAATTGTTAATCAAATGAATGTTATTCAATGCTACCCTAGATTTTTCTCTGATATGGAAGGTAAAAGAATTACAAACCTTGTTACCTTGAAGGAAATTAAAACTCTTTATCAGAAGTTTGCAAAATAAAAAAGTTCGGGCCTAGATGGGTGGACTAAGTTTTTCTTGGAGTTCTTTGATATTACGAGTCATGATTTATTAGCTGGAGAGGATGAATAAAGGGTCTAGGGTAAAGTTATAGGAGCTTTGAATGCCACCTTTATTGCTTTGATTCTTAAAAGCTCTAAGCCTGGATCATACAATGATTTAGATCCATATCATTGTGCAATCTAGCGTATAAAGTCATTTCTAAAGTGATTGCTAAAAGAATTAAGCCTATGTTATCACAATTCATATCAAAGGAATGATTTGTTTTTTTAGACAATCGCCAAATATTGGATGCTACTATATATTATATTACAAATACAACATATAATTATATTATGTTTTTAATAGTTAAACATAACAACTTAGAGGTTATTATATAAACAAAACAAAATAAATTAATCAAACATTTAGGGTTAGGGTTTAACCGACCTCGTGGGATCTTGGTTCTCCAAAACAAATTGGATATTAATAGGTTCTGGAAATGCTATTCCTCACCTTTACTCATTGCCTTGATGATGAACCGTGATAAAGGTTCGAAACGCCGACTTCCAAACATGGGTACTGCGATCAACCCGAGCACATCAACAAACCCTCAAGGCATGAATCTACGAAATAAAATTTTAATATTAACATTTCGACAATCTTTAAAAGTTTAAAATTGTAAACATATTTAATTATTTAGTCAACTTTATGAGGCCTATACTATGTTGAATATTCAATTTCCATTTCCATTCTAATTCCCGTACACCAATACGACCAAATATTTATTATATATTGATATATCGGTACCTCCATAATTGACAAACTCAATTGGATTCTTCTAGTGGCTGGAATCCATTTGTTGCCCCAAAACACCAAGAACCTCTTTGACTTCCCTTCAAAGAATGTGTTACTTTCTTAGATCCATTTTGAATCACACCTTCCTAATTAAAGGCTTTTGGTCTCACAAAGAGATTTTGCTTCTCAAGAGACACTCTACTCTCCTGGATTAGAACTTACCTTTGCTTTGGATTACTCATGCAAACAACACTCTCTCGGTGCCATTCTTCAATACTTCATTTAGATGATAATATACAATCTTTGACAATTCTGCACCATTTGCAGTTGTCTACATCGATTTATCAAGCTCATAAGTCCTCCAAACAATGTGCATCCTCTTTTACATTCATTTGGTTTGTTCGCATGCATTCCTGCACTATATATTCTTTTAACATATTGTTGTGGCTATACACCTGGCACAACAATTCCATCTTTCCATGGATGGTTGTAATTTAGTAACATATAACATATGATTATTCGGTTCTTTCTGGGTGGCTTTGAATCGCAGTTATCAATAGTGGTAGCTCACTTAGATGTTGTCCACTATCTATGAAGTCTTTTGATTGGCTATTTTATCCTTTAGTTACAAGAAGCAAAGTTCTTCTCCTATACTTGTTCTAGTTGTCATCAACTCCCACTTTTATGTTATTCACCATTCATGTTCTTGTAAGTCGTTTTCCATTGCAGCATGTGTTATGTTTTCTACTCACTCATTATCTAATGTATCATGGTGGTATCATACTTGCAGATGCCAAGCATCTTAACTTCTCTCTTGAGCCTATTCCCAACAGCCTTGGGAAAACTCAACCGAGGATTTTAATGCTCCTTAGTTGCATACCTATGAAATTCAATTAGAATTGCTTATCGAAGGTTTCTACAAGCATACTTGCAAGGCACTTTAAACACAATACATGTACAAGCTTCAATAAGCAAGGGACTTTAAACACACAAATGGATTGGGTTTTTGCAACGATTTCACGTGGTCATCAAATACAAGAAGGGAGTCACCACTAATGAATATAGTTTCTAGATCTTCTATAAAAAACAAAAAATGTAGGTTTAGGTAAGATCATGAAGCTTGATCCATTCACATAGAAGTATTCAAACACCAATATCAAGGTGATGAAGTTTTTGTTGACATCTACAAACAACCAGCAAGTCAAAGCAAGGAGAGAAAGCATCAAGATCCAACTTTTGCATCAAATGGACTCTACAAATTGAGCAAGCTATACATACCAAGGGGATTTTATTTCTTTGGTTTTGAGAATTAATGGATTTTTCTCTCTTTGTGTTATGTTGATGCTTCCCACACTTGATTTTCCACCCTATAAATATTCTATTATGTGTGCTATTATTGTGATTTGAGATTTTATCATGGATGGATTTAAGGGTTTTTGAGTGTTTTCCATGGATGTTATGTGTGGAAACATTCTTTCATGATCCTTTACCTAAATCATTGACATGCATCCACTAGAATCACATCACACAAAATATCATCTATTTACTCACTAATGGTAATGATACCATGCATTATTCAAGTTATAGTCACTTCATATCCACTCTAAGACCAAAATGATTTGTGGGGTATAGGTGTTTCTATTATTTGAATTGCAATTTCTCAACCATTTTGAGTTCAACCTTGTTATCAACAACAAATTTACTATGCTTACCTCTAAATTTGCATTTGGTTTCGAATATATTTCTTCTTAGCAATTTTTTTTGGGTTTTTGTTGCTACACTAAACAATCCTTCCTCTATGCACCATCTGAGTTTCTCCATGTTCCATTGCTTCTATAATTATCAATTATTCTCCTTATGCAAATTGTAATCTAGCGTCTTAACCTCACATGCTATCCCTCTATGAACATTCAAATGATTTGTGGCCTTCATCTCCACATAGATAGCAATCTATATTCCTCATATAGCCACATAAATTTTGACATTTGCCTCAAAATACTCCTCAAAACTTGCCTCTACTTGTGCTTAGCACATTACCCTCTCCCATCTTTTTAATCTTTTCTTTGTACAAATATTTTTCACAGAATGTTCATATGCCATTAATGCTAAACAATAGAAAACTATTTCCATCAAACTATTTTATGTAGTCTCATCTCATATTGAAGTGTTAACTTGAATCCAATGATTCACCTCGAAACTCTCTAGTTTTCATCTTCATTGTTTCATATGCTTATGGAAGTATTAAATAATTTTTCTATATAATCTTAGGTACTCTAATCTCTTTGTCACGATCTTTTTTCTCTAAAAAAGCCCTTGTTTATGATGGTTTCTGATGCATTGAAAGATATCCCCCTTCAATTTGGATACCATCTTATTCAAAATATGTATCCTTTCTTTACCCTTGTGAACTCATTCACTCTACACTTTAAGTCCACCAAATAACAACATGACCTCTCAAATTGGTACTTGCAAACTTGATCTTATTAGGGTCTTTCAATGTCTAATACTCAAAATATCTTTTCATATCACTGATTCAATCTATTAGTACCTTTGCTTTCAAACTTCCATTATAATAAGAAACTTTAAATTTGGACACCCTTTTGCTTTTCAAGAATCTAATCAATTGGTCTAAAACATCACTTTCTTTTTCTTTTTCTTCTTCATATTTTGATTTTGAATTGCTAGCCTTGACTTCACCACTATGTTGTCTTGTTTTCAATATCTTAAATCTTATTCTTAATTATTGCAATCCTCTATTTACAATTGTTCTAGTTCCTTTTCTTACCATAGCTACAAATTTTAACCTCTTAACTCTTTAAAATCCCACTTTCAAATTTCTTCCCAATCCCCAACCACTCCTCAAATAACAAAATTGATGTAATTAGTATCACATTGGGACCTCCATCACCAACACCTTGGGGACTAACTTGACTTCTAATCCTCCTATATTTCTCTCTATTACCTTTCATCTTTGCTTGGTCCTTAGCTTGCCAATCAACTCAACCACTATCCCAAAATGATCCATCTTCTTCCATTCTTGACATGACATGATTACCACATCAAAAAATATTTAACTTACCACATACACAACTTTCTATATATTCTTTTCTTGTATTTACACTTTTTTATTATTATGCTTTGTGTAATTTATTTTTACACCTCAATTCTTACATAAATTTCTACACACTAAATTCCTCAACTATCTATCTGCTATTTTTTAAAAATCACTTCCAAGAGATGTATATACTATATGGGTTGGACTTACTCAAATTAGATATATCAAGATGACAAAAGACAAAACAATTATTGCAACATTTGTGGTACTTAATCTCGAAATCAATAAACAAATCTCAAAATTACTTTAAACGTACTACTTGGTAATTAAATGCTACATAGCACTGTGTGTAGGAACTTCTTTAATCTAAAGTTAGACATGAAGTAAATGAAAATTAACTCCATGAGTAGTCATTGAACCTAAAGACAAAATGGCATCATGTTGATTGGAGACATGTTCAATATTTATTACATGTTTCCAGGGTTATGAAGTTATGGTTTCATTTGCCAGTGGTTGTGAAGATTTCCATGTTATTTGCTTTTCATGATCACAAGCTTTTGGAATTGTTAAAATGATCTATACATTGTCTCTTCCTAGAAATTTTGTTGTTTTTGCCATATGTAATTTTATAGTTTGCACTTGCTTTGTACTTTTAATTATTAAATTTATTGTGTTTACAAGTGCATTTATGTCACATGAAAGGAATTCTTGATATGAGGGACATTGATAGTTTTAAAGAGTACTTTTGGGTTTCTATTCTTAGATTGCAATATGTTCATCAGTGGGAGCTTGACAAACTTAAATGTGATTTGTTTATATTTTTGCAATGTGAGTGTAGATGTGTGATTTCCTGAAATTAGGGACATTGTTGGTTTTATAGATTATTTTTGGGTTTCTTTTCGTAGATTGCAATATCCTTATTAGTGGGAGTTTGATAAATTTAAGTTTGATTTGTTTATATTTTTGTAGTGTGGGTTTATGTGTGTGAGATCATTATAGATTAATATTTTGTGTGTTGATAGAGCTTCATTGCTTAATTCATATTAATGGTTAACTAAAACCATTTTTTCAGAGAGTATTTGTATTTAGTAGAAGATTACAAGCTTTTAGTTAACTTGCTTGGCAAATGATTGTCAAGATGGAAATGTTCAGTAGGTGGTAGCTGCCCACTTCTAATGATTCAACTCTTTTATTTTTCTTGGTCTCATAGACACCCTTTGGATTAAGGGAGGAATTGTTGGGAACATAATCCTTGGTGTTTGGATTATCACCCCAGTAGAAGATCAAAAGTCCCAGGTAAATGGGAAAAGTCATTTGGACTCCCAAGAGTCCACTTGGGCCGCTCCTTGGCTCCGGATGGAAATGTATTGGTCGAATGCATCACATCCATTATTGATGCGATGTTTGAATTACAATAAGAGATTGAAGGGTTCGGTGAGGAGAATTAGAACATTGTTCGCAATGTCACCCTCAAAGTGGAAGGTGTAACTGACTGGTGCGTTGACGATGCAAAAGCAATGGGGATTCCGCTTCCATACTTTGAACCCAAGGAGTATTTTGGGGGCACTGTAGAAGGAGCAGAAATCAAAATTGAGGAGGATAATCCCACTCCTAAGACAAACACTTTGGGACCAACAGTTATTGAGGAAGTTGATAGCGTGGGGGTTAATGATGAGAGTCCTTCCATAATGATGTTGTAGTATGAGATGAAGCGGCCATAAGCTAACCCCTCTAGCAGCAACACAGATTTGGAACTCGGGGAGTATTGCACGAAGAGGGAGTTGGAGGAAGACCTTGACCCAACTTCAGGCTGTAAGCATTTGAAGGTCACCACAATTGCAGATCCTAGTCGACGAATAAGCCTTCACAATTGACTACTCTTTTGCAGTTGTCAATACGGTGCACAACTCTCGGTACATGGTTCAACGACTCCCTAGAAGCTCATGAATGGTTGTTCTATGTTCTATGTTTTAGTTCTATGAAGAATTTGGTTATGGAAACAAAGTCTAGTTAGATAAATTACCAATTTTGGATATGAAAGCAAAGTCTAGGTTAGAGACATTGCAAGTTTTGGTTATTGTTTGCTCCAACAACTTCTATACTATAGTTTATCAGTCTAAAAGGATAGACATAATAGAAATAGAGTATCAAATGATGGTTCACCATTTGTTAGAGGGCTACATCGATCGTTTGTTAGAGGGATACAATCATTACATAGTCAAAGTCGGCTCCCAAGAAGCAAGTGTCACAAAGCAAGATTTGAACCTGGGTGGAGAGGATAACAACATTCCTCCCGACCACCCAATCTACACTCAAATGACTAAAAATTTGTTAATTTTAAAAGATAAACATTATCATCAATTCAAAAAATGTTTTTATATTTCTATTATTAAATTGATCAAATTAATATAATCACAATAAGTACGGTGCATATAAAACAAAATTGTAAGGTTTTCTTTTATTCATGGTCACATCTAACAATCCTTATGATTTGACTATCACGTGGAGATGCAAAGCAGAATCTTTGACCTTACGAAATAAGGGCTTTTGAAAATGACTAAGTTCTTCTTCGACAAAAATAGAAAAAGTATGTCCCCTCAGTGCCTCACACCACTAACATTTGGATAAAATAATTAATGAAGATTAAACTGTTATGAAACAGGCCCACGTGGGAAAGCTGAAAAGATTTTGTTAAATAAATTATTGCAAACCTTTGGATAAAATAATTAGTGAAGATTAAACTATTATAAAGCAGATCCACGTGAGAAAGGTGATATGAATTTGCTAAATAAATTATTGTACTTTAGGGGTAAAATAAATGTTGTACTTTATTGTATGTTTCATAATTAGGATGGGATGGAGTAAACACTTTATGTTTTGGATTATATTTTTAGTTGATATTTGCTTGAAACTGTAGATATATGTTTTTTGAATTGGGTTGAAATTTGTAGATGGATTGGTAAAGTTATTTTTTTTCCGGTTGTTTGGGTTTTTGGGAGGTCTTATTTTCAAGTCCAAGTGCTTGCAAATTGACTCAGATATGTTAGTTGGGTTTTTTTCAGAAAAGTAGTTTAAGGTTGAACAGAACATGAGGACCTTGGATTTGCTAGCACAGTACAATCCCTCAAGTGGCAGCCAGTGAGTAATTTGTGATTACTCAGGGATTAGACCAAAGCAATTGTGGAGGTTGAACCTCTTAGATGAAAACAAAAGTTTTTGGAATTGCATAATTTGGGTAGGTATCCAAGGATATTTGAGGGTGTTAAATCCATTTTGGCAACCAAAATACAATTTGAACAATGAGAAATGACAATTTCACGAAAATATGTATTGCCAGATTTTAACAATAATTAATGGAAAAGTCCAAAACGTAAAATGTTTAACTAACTCCCACATTCACATAAACATGATATGGTAGGGATTGCCTTCTAAAGCAATAGAGATGAGAACTAGGATAAACTCTCACTAATTATGGCTACGAGATATGGAGACATGACAAATTCTCACTAATCATGGCTACGAGAGATGGAGATGTATAAGGTTTGATTCATTGATATGGATAGCTAATTCTACTTGGAACTAGGTTGGGGATCAAGGTTGTAATGTTGTATGTAAATAGTAGGAAAAATAATGGTTATAAATATGTTTATATTATATTTATATTTTTTGAGAAATGTATTATTACTACAATGTGTGTGGTGATTGATTTTAGTGAAAGTTATCTTGATCATATTATATCAGATATAATGTGGAGATCGTTGATGGTGTCTGGTTTGATTTTGGATATTATTGTAGGAATTGTAAATAAATAAATCATTTGAAGGATTCTTGTCTAGTAAAAAACATCCGCTTAGGGAAAATGGTTAACACATAATAAACCCAGAGGATAAAGACCAATGGAGAAGACACATTCATAGGTAATTTCAAAGACGTATACACAATGACATAGAATTGTTACAATGGATCAAGTCCCCAACCATCCATCCAAGGATTGTAATGTTATTGACTTAATGTCTCTCTTCTATATGCAGGTTGATTACCCCTAGGTGAACATAAGAGACATCATAAATTTGATAGATTGAATCTAGAGAAGAAAACAATATCTCCATTTAATTAATTAGTAGATGCAGGATATCCAGACTAAAAAATTGTAAATCCATCAATAGACTGGAATGAAATCTAAAAGAAAAATGAGAAGAATGAAAGTCTATTTTTTCTTTATGTTAATAGCCCATCAATTTCAGAGCAAAATACATATCTTTCAAAATTGTAAAAATGGTCAAACCAAAAATTGACCTGGATTGAGCCAATTCTATCATTGTAAACTTTGAATCATGCCATAATATCACACCCTTAATCTATGGGACGTTAACCATTTATTAGATTTCTTTAAATATCATAAATTTGTTATATGTCCATCATACTGCACACTGCTTTAGGTGCTTGCTATCCCTTTCTTAAATTACAATGCCTGCAAAGTGGAACCAAATTGAATTACACCGTTGCTAATGCACACTTTTGTTGCACCATAATAGCTTGATATTTAGCACGTAGTTGATCTAGTGCCCATTGATGTCCATTCTACGTGTTGTCAACCCATTCTACACATTATTCCATGTCCTTCTTTAGGTTTAGCTCATCAACGCATGTCAATTCTATCATACACCTAAGAGGATTAATATGTTGAACTAGTTGGTTGATTAAATTTGATTAATTGTCATCATGTGTTTTTCGACTATGATGAATTTGGATAAGATAAATGTTCACCTTATCTAACATACTTCTACTTCTAGACTAATTAATTATATTCCTTGTTACATTGATAGGTGTTTATATTTTACGATTATGATCACTTTGAACAAGATTAATGCTTATCTTAAATCTAACATACTTTTAGTGTTTGAGAGACTAATTAATTGCATTCCTTGTTACATTGATAGGTGTTTATATTTTACAATTTGGGGTGAACTAGGAAGAGTCATTTTCCTAGATTGCAGGAAGATGAAACAAGTATATTATTAAGATTTATTTTATGGGCAACGTTCCAAATTCGAAATAATATATGTGTGTGTGTGTGTGTGTGAGAGAGAGAGAGAGAGAGAGAGAGAGAGAGAGAGAGAGGTAACTAGTATCCGAGGCATGGATACCGAGCAGTTGGTGACACTTAATTTGTGATCTATTGGTGTTCACTGGACACAAATTAAGTGGTTGTGCTAGCCTATTGAGCATATTGACAACTAATAGAGACTGTTGAGTCTCATAATAGCCTCTTTTTGATAAATTTTTGTTTTTACCCTACTAATCTTTTTGTCATCATAAAACCTCTTTTGCTTGTTTTCTTAGACAATAATAAAAGCATACGACCATAAGGTATTCTTCACATATAATTCTTGTTTTTCGTTGCAAATCTAAGGGTAGTATTATACATTGTATTTATCATTTAGTTAAAAATGTTGTTGGGTGTGAAGATGTATTGTTGTAGGTTGATTGGATACATAACCAGTTTGTCAACACGCACATCAAAACATAGTTAATGATATGAGGAGATATCATAGCGCTAGAGTCTAAGGGGTGTAGCCTTGTAGTTTTCTAACAGGTGCTACGAATCGTGGACACAATTCGAGATCCTCGTTGTGCACTAGTATGTATTGTAGATCATGTGGTTTCTAGTGATGTTGGTTGTTGCAACATAACACATAGTTGTATCATTTGTTGATTAAGGATCGTATGGTCCTTGATTAAGGCATGTCATGAAACAATTTTAAGAACCTCATTTTTATTGACCATGATAGTGGTTATGACTATGTATAGTTTAAGAACATGGTTGTAGTCATTTTTGTCTTCAATCCTATGTAGGATAAATGCTTTTGGAATATGTTACGATTGTAGATTATATAAACATGGAACTCTTGCTCCTTGTGGAAGGTGTCAATAATTCTCTTATTAAGGATATAAATAATTTTTACTGCCTTTTCAGTTGGTGCTTTTATACTCCATTTTTCTTTGCATTCCATGTTATGAATTGGTTGTGTAAAGCTTTAGCTATTGAAGTCTACTCAACACTTCAATTCACAGGGTTTGTTCCTGCTTTGGAGGAGAGAAGGTGTTATTCATCCTTGTTTACATTTTATTAAGTTATTTTTAAGTAGCAGTTGTTTATTCACTTTATTGATTCGTTACACATTCAACATAGTCCCTAATTGTAGTTGTAACTCATTTTACTTCCTTATTGGCTGAATGTGTGTGTTCTTTTACTTTCTTGAGTTCTGCGTTTTTATTCTCTCAACATTGAATTCATAGAAACATAATAAAACCGGTATGTAGACAAACTCTTGAAACCTACACAAATAGTGTAAGGCACCTCATAAGCTCAAATAAGCACTTGTGTGGCAATTAAATGTACATGTCCTCTGAATAAATGTACATGTCTCAGAGATCACCTCATTTAATATATTTGATCTCTCATACAATTGTTCTTATAACCTAAACCACAATTATCTTTTACATCATTTTTTTTATTCTTGTCATTCTTTTATATGAAAAATAGATATACAATTTAACAATCTTAACAATTATAAATTAATTATTTAACTTAATTCCTCCCTATTAATAAGATATTATGATTATATTAATATGCAAATGTTTTTTCAAATTTAATCACTTAAATCTAGTAATAAACTCTATAATTATTTCTAATATACTTAATCCCCATAATGCTTAAAATTAATTCAACATTATTTAATCATAAAAATATTTCACACATAACTATTTTTTCATAGCTACCTCCATTGTAAAGAAGTCGATACTTTTATTTAACACATCCAAGTCATATAATCTTTCACATATTAAAAAATCAAAATTTTAGTCACATAAATTTTCATTTTATAATTATGTTATTATGAATTTATATATAAAGAAATGCTTCATGTATTCATTTTATTTATATTATAAAAATAGTAATATCATGTGAATCATCATTTTAATATAAAAATATAGTATTATAATAAATTAACTATTTATAAATTATCAAATTTTAAAACTTATGATTAACTTAAAAATCAATAGAACTTTCTTAACCTAAAAAATAATCAAACCTACCATAATAATACTTTATTGTAATACTCAACATAATTTAATTAAAAATATATTATTATAATAGAATAACTATTTATAAATTAACAAATTTTAAAAATTCTGATTAACTTAAAAATCAATAGAACTTTCTTAACCTAAAAATTAATCAAACCTACCATAATAATACTTTATTGTAATACTCAACATAATTTAATAAACATTGTACTTCACAAAAATGCACAAAATCCAAACCCATCTCAAATATAAAAACACAAAATCCAAACACTCAACACCGAGGTGTTAAGGGTAGAGGAGACAAAACAAGAAAATGATTCGTGGACAGAGACTTAAATCACCACATCACGTAAACTCATGAAATGTGACTTAGTTTGTTTCATTTCGAACAAGTTGTGAGTCTAATCATTTCATTCTAACCCATGTTATAAATATGTAACGTCTTTCTCTAATGTCAAACACATAGAATTATATCGTTAGGAATTAAGTTTATATAGTTTGTTTATTTGATGTCAAACACAGCACATTGTATAGTTTATAGTTTGAGTGGATCGAATAGTTAAGAAGATATGTTTCATTTTAAGAAGTTAAAAGTTTAAATTTGGAGTAGATAAGGTATGTACATGTCTATAGATTTTAGTAGTCAAATCGTTGCACAGAGGAAGAGGTCTTATCCAACAAACAAGGCGGTCTCATACACCAAATTGGTGTCTGGCTAGGTTGTGATCTTAAACATAGATTATTATTATTACCAACATAGATCTGTCTTAAAGGGATCTACTAAGCACCGATAGGGATCAAATCTCTCCAAATGCAAACCGCTTTTTAGAGTGCAAATGTTGAGTAAGCGTTTTAATTTATCTAATTTGTGTAGTTTTATATATGCCGTTGTAAATGTTTTAAATAGCCGACATGTTATTTTTTATAATATTTTTATTATTTTTTAAAAAGGACACGTGTCGGCTCCATGATGAGCACATAAGGAGTTACACATCTTCCCCTACTGGGTTGTAGAATGCGCCTCTTCGGTGCAATCATTATCATTATAATGCCATAGAAGAGGAAATGATGAATCTTTATGCTATTTAACTTTATATCTCTCCTTATGGGATATTTGAGCACTTGCCAATTTTTTATATGGTTATTTGGTGATATCACCTAAAATAATTGTTAGTGTTATGTAAATTAGTAGATTTTCATCTTTTTCATATGTTTTGGGGTTTTGGGTCATTAACTTGTTTCCTTACATATAAGGAAAACAAACTCTTAACCACTTAAAAACAATTTAAAATCTACAAAGTGATATATTTCCACTAATAAAATGATTTTCTTAAATATAAAACTATTTTTCATGGACCTACCTTTTGCTGACACAATCTCAAGATCTCAACATTGAGCAACATTATCGTATGCAAACAAAACTTGGCCAGCTAAAAGAACTTGTTGATGGTTTATACGAGCACAAACTTCCACTCTTGCTAGATGTAGTGAGTCTTGGGTCGTTAACTTATTTCATTATGTTTGATGAAGATGGGCTCTTAGTCAACTAAAAGCAGTTTTATGTCATATTTCAAGACCAAAAGGTGGTTTCAACTAAAATAATATCTACAAAGAAGGTTAGTATCTCGTACTATCATTCTTAAGGCTACAACAATAATTTTAGAGAAGCATTTGATACATTGCCTAAAAATAACCTTTGGAATTGATCAAAAGAGCTAAAAGTTCCTTTTGAGTTGAGAGTTGTTGCAATAAGGTTATACAAGAACATTATTGCCAAGTTTAGGTACATTGAGGGTTGCTAGAAAGAAATTAATTGTAATAGAGGACTTAATCAAGGCTGTCCCTTGTCCTTTGTATTTTTTGACACATTGTGGGTTGTTTGGAAGAAGTAGGTTGTGTTGGCATAACTTTGGTTGGTATAGTCATCATGATTCCTTCTTCTTTATGTTGATGATATTGTTCTTATGGTGAGAAATCTCCATGATCTCGACAATCAACTAATAATTCTCAAGGATTTTTTCTATGATTATTAATGAAAATAAATCCTTCTTTCTGGAACATCAGCTGGATGAACAACTTAGATTGGATTTGACAAAGTTATTTCATTATAATTATAAAGCATTGGAGGATAGAACAGTTTATTTGGGTTATTTTATCAAGCCGAATGCCTATAGAATCTAGGACTGGTCTTGGCTGCTCAAGCGGTTTGATAAGAGAATTCATAAATGGTGTTGGCGTTGGATTTTGATGGGGGGTCATTTAACCTTGGTTAAATCGGTACTTCAGAATATAGGGGTTTATTGGTTTTCATTAAGCAAAGTTCCCAAGTCAATCTTATCTCTCATTCGTAGGAAAATCTTCAGTTTTCTTTGGTCTGGGCAGAATGTGCATAAATGGCATTTGGTGGACTGGCATAGATTGGCTTCTCCCTACAAATGGGGAGGTTGGGCAATAAAGAACATTTATCACTTTTCTACTGCTTTGTTGTCTAAGAGCCTCTGGCGTGCTCTTATGATTGATGGCCTTTGGGGATCGTTTGTGAGGGAAAAATATCTACAAGGTCTCTTGGTACAAATGTGGATTAGAATGGGGTGCACTTGGATGAAAGGAGTTTCAAATATGTGGGAAGGCCTTTCTTCTGCCTTACAGATTTTAGTGGACTGGTTGGCATGGCAGGTGGGTAATGGTCGACATATATTGTTGGGTGCTGATCCTATTATTGGAGGACCTTCTCAGTTTAATTTTTCTTGGGAATTAGGTGTATTTCTCAGAGAGAGGGGTTATATAACTCTTCACCATGCTATACCGTCGTCGCTTTCAGCTTCTCCATTGCAGGTATGGATCAGTGCGAAACAATTGGGATTAAGGGGCTCAATGGCCGTGGAGTGGTCGAGCTATATTCTGGCTTTGAATAGGGGAAACATTCGTCTGTCTCTTGAGGAAGACACATTGGTATGGTCGCACAATTCCTCATTGGGGACTTTGACTGCTAGCATTGCTTATGAAACGTTCTTTCCTTCATCAGATTCGAGCAAATGGTGGCATATTGTGTTTGGGGATGGATTATCCCACAAAAGATTAAAATATTTATTTGGCTAGTGTTGGAAGGAAAACTTTTATTCTAGGCCAATCTTCAGAGTCGTGGCTTCATTGGTCCAAGTATCTGTGCTTTATGCAATTTGCAGGAGGATTCAGATATTCATGTTTTCTTCAATTGTGCTTTCAGTCGTTATGTGTGGTATGTTGTCCGAGCAACCTGTGATGTCCTTCCTATTTGGTCGGATATTTCAGTGGCAGATGGTCTTCATTTCTGGTATCGGGCGAGCCATAGGTTGGTGGCGTTAACTTGCGTGGTTATGTGGGAGCCATGGAAGGCAAGGAACTTGGCCATCTTTGAAGGCAAACACATTTCGTCTAATTGGGTGGCAGGGAAGGCGTTGGCGGCACATTTCGAGTTGTGGGGTTCCTCAAAGGATGGTCATTCTTCACAGATTTGCAGGGGTCCTTCTGTTTCATTTTCGGGGTCTTTTGGGAAGTTTGACGTGGCCTCCTAGGACTTGGCTTCATCTTGTGGTACTGGTGCATTTATATATTTGGATGATCACCTTTATTTTAACATTTGGTTGAATGTGGACATTGGTACAAATACACGAAGTGAGGTCTGCGCTCTGTGGAGTCTCTTATATTTTGCTACATTTCGACAGTTGAAGCTTTCTCAGATTGTTGGGGATGCCCTGGTGGTGGTGAATTGGGTTAATGGACTGGGGCCTCTAAATGTTATCTCTCGCAGGCCCTAGTTGGAGAATATCCAAACTCTCCTTCTGGAACTAAATGACATTCAGTTCCTCCACATTCTCAGGGATGAGAATTCTTAGGCGGATGCTTTGTCGAAACGGGCACTTTCAGCGTTGGAAGGCTGCTTATTTTTTGAATTTTGGGCTACAGATGTTCTCCGGGAGTCTGACTGCCTCATTATGTATGGTCCATGAATATTGTTCATGGCTCTTTAGTTTTTTTTATTTTTGTTTTGGCTCTATGGATGTGGTATCTGACTCTGTAGCGGCTGGTAGCTGTTTTGGTACTTGGTCTATTGGTTGTAGACTTTTATCTTTTGTTTTCTCTTATGGAATGTATTTCTCTTCTGGCCCAGGGGGTCGTTCTCTTCCTTGCCATTGGTTGGCGTTGTATTTTCTCTTCCTTTGCCATTGGATGGTTTTTTTCGGTTGTAATTTTTCGTCATATACTTAATATTAAAGTATAGCAATGTTTATCGTGTGAAAAAAAGGACTAGTTACCTAATGTAAAAGAACACGATAAACACCATGGAAAACCAGAGGCTTCCTAAGATTGATTCAAACTCCAATAAAAAAAGAGGGTCTATTAGTACCCATGTCAAATAACAATGAAGTAAGTGGAGTACGCCACTTGTATCTCAAGTTGGGTTGGCATAAATATGTCAAGTCTCTGTTAAATTATTGGGGAATCAAGGAAGAGGTCACTCACTAGAATAATGATAACATTGAAAATATTATTAGAATTAAATTTAAGGGAAAAATTTGGTGTAATAAAAAATTAGGCAAAAAGTGAAAATTAAGATACTATAAGGAGGTGAATAAGTTTAATTGAGAAGATAAACAATGTCTCTAGTTTTTTTTTTTTTTTTTTTTTGTAACCGAGGGGAACCTCTCCAAACCGCCTAGTGAGCGCCGTCACTAAACCACCTGGATATCAAACCCCACGGGCCGGGGCCAGCCTAAATCTTGAACAGGTTGCCAGCAGGGGTACGGACACCATCGAGGTTGTACAGGCTTTTTCTGGGGTGCAGCAGCAGCACCTCCCCCGCAGGAATCGAAGCCGGACTTCCTGCGAGGCATCCGTCAGGCCCCACCGCTGGGCTCTGCTCTCAACCCCTACAATGTCTCTAGTTTTACCAGTATAAATAAGAAAATCAACATCACTAAAATAAAAACAAGCTCTCATGAGATCCATAGTGAAAGAGGGCATCAGACAATTCCTAAAATGTCATGGCCCTTGAAAGCATTTGACATCTTTGTGACACTAAGAGGGCTCAAGATGCAAAACACTTCCTAACCTTCATGACCTTTCAACTCATGTGAAAGGTATGGTGATTTAAGAATGATGCTCTTAAAGCTATTTGAGCAGATAAATAAAATTTTAAAGCAAACCAAGTAACTCCTTACATTTTTTAAGGTCTGACAAATTAAAATTGATCTCAGTGGACATTAATAAAATCATCATCATCTTAGATTAAAAAATCATCATCATCTTAGATTAAAAAATCATCTTATATTAAAAAATAATAAGTATACTTTTCTTTCTTTCTTTATTACTTTATGGATATTAAAAGAAGTTAAACATCATAATCAACTCGAAGAATGATGTTTCATTAGTCTAAGCATGTTATGATTTTGACTTTTTTTGCCACATTTTTTGACCATTTTTATTTAAATCCAACCAAAAATTTTAAAAAATGGTTAGAATTGCAAATCTTAACTATTGAGATTGTGAAATTGCATATATCATCCATTGCGACTGCGCAATTAACGTGCAATAAAGGTAGTTGAGAGTGTTGAATCCATTAAAATATGCAATTTTAACATTGAAAAATTGCAACTTAACCAAATATTATCAAATAATGATAACAATCATGAAAAAAAATCCAAATTATATATCATTTGCCCGTCGGGGTGTAGACTAGTCCGCAAAGCTCGTGTAAGCCTTGTAAGAGGTTACTGGTTCAAATCTCGGATAACCCGTGCTCCATTGTGACGGGCTTGGTGGTTGCACCTAAGGATATAGTGTTAGCAAACGGGATTTGATCCTTGAACCCCATATCACACGAGTACTAGCCCCATACCAATTGCCTATGCCCCTAGTACAAAAAAAAAAATATATCATTTAAAATACAATAATTTTATCTATTTTATAATTTTATTGATATTAAAAGATTATAAACACTATCGTCACGCCAAAGAACATTGTTATATTTCTATTTTTAAATATACCAAGGTCTTCTTTAATCTATGGTTAATTACAACATCTAACAATCTTCATGATTTGACTATCAAGGTTGCAAAGCATACCCTTTGATCCCACGGAATAAGGGCTTATCAATATGACTAAGGTTTTCTGGGACAAAATAGAAAAAGTATGCCCCCCCGCAGCAATAATCTTTCATAAAATAATTAATGAATATTAAACTATTGTGAAGCAGGTCCACGTGGGAAAGCTATATGATTTTGATAAATAAATTATTGTACTTGAATGTTGAAAGAAATATATATCTGGAATATTGTACTTTATTTCATAGTTGTGATAAGAGTAGGGACATATGACATGGATTGTCTTCTAAAGCAATAGACATGAGAACTAGGACAAAATCTTAGTAATTATGGCGACGGGAGATGGAGACAAAGGAGGATTTGATTCATTGATAGTGATAGCCAACTCTAGCTGCAACTAGGTTGGGGTTCAAGGGTGTAACAAGGGCTCAAGGGTGTAATGTTGTATGTAAATAGTAGGGAAAATAATGATTATGAATAGGTTATATATTTATATTTATTGAGAAAGGTATTATTATTTTGGTTAGAATGTGTTCACGGTGATTTATTTTGTTTTTATTTTAGTGAAGGTTTTTTTATTATTATATTATGATACAAATTATTGATAGTTTATGGTTTTGGATTTCATTATAAGATTTATTAATAAAGAAATCATTTGAAGGATTCTTGTTTAGTAACGCTTATCCCTACATCCAAAGGATAACGACCAATATAGAAGACACATTCATAGATAGTTCCAAGGATGTATGCATAGCAATTGGGAATTGTTGCAGTGGATCAGGTTCCCAATCCTCCCTTAAGGGTTGTAATGCTATGGACTTAGTGTCTTCCTTTTAATATGTAGGTAGTTCTAGTCGACGGCCCCTTGGGTGAGCTTAAGAGGCATCATGAAGTTATAACTTTGAATCCGAAGAAGACAAGAATGTCTCCATCTACTTAATTAGTAGATGCATGTTATCCATAGTAAGCAACACGTACATTGGTTGTAGATCTGTTGGTGGATTGGGGTGAAATCCAAAAGAAAATTTGACAAAAAGAAAGTCTATAATCTTTTCTTTGGGTTAACAACCTAACAATTTTGGAGTACAACAAATATATCTCAAAGTTATAAACGTAGTTAGATCAAACATCGATCTTGACTTGGACAAGTCTATGACTATAAACTTGGACTCCTGTCAAGGGTTAAAAAAATTAATATCACACCCATATTTGGGACATTAGCTATTTGATAGACTTCTTTAAATATCGTAATTTTTGTATATGTCCATCATAGTTCTTCAAGTGTGGACTGTCCCTTTTTCAAATTGTAATGCCTACAAACTTGAACTAAATTGAAGTGTAGCTTGCATCAGAACTCAACTTCACTAATTCACACTTTTGTTAGATTGGCTTGCATTTGCACAACCATAAAAGCATGATATTTAGCATGTTGTTAATCTAGCACTAATTCATGCCCAATCCACAAGGTGTCAACCTATTCTACATAGCAACACATTATTCCATGCCCCACTTTAACTTTAGACCATCAACACATGTCAACTATATCATACAACTAAGAGGATTGGTGTGTTGAACTAGTTGGTATAAAAAATGATTAATTGTTATTATAGGTTTCGTGTTTATGGTCAATTTGGACAAGGTCAATGCTCATCTTATTAACATATTTCTAATGTTTGATAGAGTAATTAGTTATATTCCTCGTCTATTGAGCATATGAACAATGAATAGAGACCACCTCATTTATTTAATGTATATGATCTCTCATACACACATTTCATTTCACTTTAAATGGTTTCATGATTTCGATAAGTAAATCTCTTTGGTATGCTTTGCAAAGTTGAACTCAATATATATTCTTTGAGTTCGATCTATCTTTTACATCACTTTGATTTTTGTCATTATAATTCATTATTTTGTACCAAGAATAAATATACAATTAAATAATCTTAATTGTTAAAAGTTGCATACGATGTAAGTGTTCTATTAATATGTTAATGATTTCATATTTAATCATTAAAATTCAATAATAAATTGTATATAATTAATCCATATTTATAATCAATTACTTAATTTTTATAATAATTATATTAAATCATTATTTAACTATCAAATTTTTTAATACTAAATATATAAACCATCCTTTTCATACTACTCCATTAGAGACAAGTTTATTTTATATATATTAAAGCACACTTACATCATACAATTAACCAATCTTTCCTAAATTAAAAATAAAAACACATACAATGTTTACTCAATGATTTTATTCATAGCCTTGTCAATCTCATTTTTTTAATTAGAAAAAAACTATAAGTATAAAAGTCTAAACATATTTAACTAAACAATCTTGTTAATTGTAATATATGATTATACTAATATGATTTGTTTAATTACTATATAAAAAATATTTTTACTCATATAATTTGTTTAATTACTATATAAAAAAATATTTAAAATAAATAAATCAACCAATATTACATATATATTATTATTAAGTAAATTTATATATTAATTTTATCTATATTATTAAAATAAGAAATAATTTATAACATTATACAAATAATAATTATAATTATAATTTTAAGATAGTTTATAATATTACATATACATATATTTTTAAATAAGAGTGGTTATATTTTGTATTATAAATTGTTACACTTGTATTAATCAACATAATAGTTAAAAAATGATGTTATCACATAATTTATAATTCAACATTTAACCAAAATCATGAGAATTTGTTTAAAAAAACAATACTATCATTTGCAGAAGATATCTAAGAGCTTCTACTTGTATAAACCTAAAAGAGACATTTAGAAACCAATGCTACTTTATGAAACATAAAGAAAACTATGCTTAATGAGAACCAATGCTACTTTATGAAACATAAAGAAAACTATACTTAATGAAAGACATTATAGATGTGTACTTCATCTTAATCAAGGATGAAATTCTTAGTTATCCATGTCCACATCTTCATGTACTTTGTGGACAATTTATTTTTCCTTAAACGTCCTTAGGAATTGATCTTGTTGACATTCCAAAATCAGTTGCAATAGACTATGAGCCCCTATTTAAAGTAGTAACCAAATGATAAAGCAAATTGCATCCAAATTCTAAGACTTGGATTTGCCTCTTTTACTAGAGCAAAGTTTCCATAATCACAACATACTTATTACTATGTATTTCCTCTTTCCTCTTGACCATGCAATATACTTATTACAATAAAATTGAAGTCTTGTTATCAATTATGAGGTCCTCTTGCCTACTTAAAATCTTATATATATCATAAATTTTTGCAAAAAGGGTGGTTATATTTTGTATTATAAATTTTATATATATCATAAATTTTAAAAAAGAGTGGTTATATATAAATTATATATATATATATATTTTCTATTATAAATTTTGCAAAAGGGTGGTTATATATATTATAAATTTTAAAAAAGAGTGGTTATATTTTGTATTATAAATTGTTGCAGCGGTGCTAATTAACATAATAATATAAAAATGATATTTTCACATAATCTCTAATTCAACATTTAACCAAAATCTTGAGTATAAATCCTAAAAAGGACACCTAGAACTAATGCTACTTTACAAAACATACAGAAAACTATATTTAATGAAATACTTTATGGATTTGTGCTTAATTTTGATCAACCGATGAAGGCTAATATTCTTGATTATCCATGTTCACATCTTTATGCACTTTGTGGACAATTTCTTCTTCCTTAAGTGTCCCCAGGAACTAATCTTATTGACATGTTGAATAAGATGCAATATATAGTGAGCCCCTATTTAAAGTAGTAACTACATGATGAAGAAAATTGCATTCAACTTCTAAGGCTTGGATTTGTTTCTTTTGCTATAGCAAAGTTTCCATTATCACAACATACTTACTGTTATGTATTTCCTCTTGATGACACAATATACTTATTATAGAGAAAATTGAAGTCATGTTATCAATTATGAGGTCCTCTTGGCTATTTGAAATCTTATGTATATCATAAATTTCGCTGAGAAGGCAATGATCAGAGTGGGAGTGACTACCCAAACCATTTATTTCCATTGAATCTAGATGTACCAGTCCCAAATTTCATTGTCCAACCAATTATACCATGCAATTACCCAACTAAAACTCCAATACAACCCACGTACAACTTCTCCTTTTTGAACATAATTCACTATGACAAATTTAAAGTTTTCTCAATGAACCTAAATCACAGAGTATGGGAGCACTAAACCCAGAAGGAAAAGGAATTCCGAAATCACATTGTGGGTGTACCAAACCCAAAAGGAAAATAATTTCCCAAACACAGAGTATGGAAGCGCAAAATCACTTCCCCATTGAACCTATTATGCATAGGATTTCCACCCCAAATCACTGTCAATCCCTTATTCAAATGCCAACTCAAAGCTAGATTCACAATGCATAGGAGATTCACACAAACAGTTTGAGTTAACAACAAAATTATACCTAGAGGTGTCAAGGCTTACCACATCAATTAACGAGAGGAACTAAAACCAAGAGATTATACTAAAATAGTGCACATGGAAGGATGACAGGCTTTCCAAAACCTAGGAGGCCTCTCTCATACCAAAGCATCCAAAATGATCAACAATTGTCTCCATTATCCCACTTGCACTCCACCTCATAACCAAATTCAATTGAAATTGTCAACACTGCATTAACATAGAAGTGTGTGAAGGGATGGTGTAAATGATATACATTGATGCTTTCTCTCGATTACAAGTTCTACCCTATCATTTGGAATGAGATGTGGAGGGTATGCAATAATTTTGATTATTCATCATAAATAAATAAATAAATAAATTAAAGAACAAGGAAGAAGGATAAATCCCTTTTAACTTTTAGAACTTCACCATCCTAATTAGAGGTTGAGTTAGAAATACCATCTACCTATTGATTGTGCTCTCTGAGGGCATGAAAGTACTCCATGGTTTCAAAATGACAACCTTTCTTTTGTATTCTCAGGATAATCTTGGTAAGTTTTCCTTCACACGGGATAATCAATTTGCTCATAAATCTTATATAGCCATGGCTGAGTCACTGATGATCAAACTTTTCCTGAGGCATCTTGAATCCAATATTTTTAACCCTTGGAATAAAGCTAGAGCCACAACCTAGTTATTTGATGCTTTGCAAAATCCCCATTCATGTCACGTTTCTTGGTTTCCATCAGGATCAAGGACGATCTCCCTCGCACCTACAACCCCTTAAGATTATGGTCGTAGCCATAATGATTAATGTCCGATATATCAAGGATGAAAAGAGGGTGGGCTTTGGTCCACATATGTGTGTGGGGAGTGCAATACAAGCCTTGCATGTTTGATGACACCCTCATAGGACTTGAACCTTGGTCACCAGTGAAAACCTCCTTATCCCCCATCGGTGGATCCAACCCCTTTGAGGTAATGCACTATTAGGAATAAACATGTCACAAAGTGGGATTTGAATTTAAGTGAGGAGGGTAACAACTTTTCTCCACAACCACTTGAGCTACACCTGTTTAACATATCACATAACTAATATTTAAAAAAATATTAATATTAAAATAAAACTATGTGCTATTAATTATAAAGTTTTATTTAAAATTTATAAAATTCTCATTAACCGTAAATAGAATACACGTAGCCTAAACGTAGGATGATTTCACCTATCCTTGATAGCATTTTTCGACACGATTTCAAGGGAATACAATAAAAACATTTAAGATTTGAACAATGTTTAAACTTGCTTAATATAAATGCCTTAAGAACATTTAAGAATGGTGAATCCATTTATACATTAAGAAACATGATTTAAAATTGTCAAATATTTAGACATATTCAATAAAATATATCATAACAAAGCTAACTTCTAAATTAATCAAAGCTACCCAATTAAACATGATTATAATAAACAGTGTACCTCAGACAAAAATGCACAAAATCCAAACCCACCTCAAATAGAAATACACAAAATCCAAGACCTTTACAAGTGTTGAACATAACACATAGGACTCAACACCTAGTTGTTAGAGCGTAGGAGACAAAACAAGAAAATGATTCGTGGACATAGACTTAGATCATCCTATCACGTAAACTCATGGAATGTGGCTTAGTTTCTTTCATTTCAATCAAAGTTGTGAGTCTAATCATTTCATTAGAAACAAAGTTATAAATTATAAATATGTAACTTGTTTCACTACTTTCAAGCACATAGAATTATATCATTGGAACTAAACTAATGACTGGTTTCGCTAATAGTATGGAAGGTATATTTTTGACTTTTTCAATATTATTTTTTGGATCTATAATGAATTTTTAATTTTTTTCTTATTACTTTTTAGAAATGTGAGCCAAATTAATAGTTTAAAAACGATTCACATGTGTTAGAATTTGTGTAGAAATTAATTTGAGTAGATTGTTTTGTGAAATTAAGTATTAAATTTTTTAAATAAATGCAACTAACCACTAGATTATGATAATACTATATTCATATACAAATTATAGTTAGAGATAATTTATTTAGAAAAAATTATTTAAAAAAATAAAAAAATAGCATAATTGGTATAAACGATAAAGTACAAGCATTCTAAATCATACTTCAATTAATCGAATGTATAGCAACTTTTAAAATTATGTTATTAAAAATTATAAATTCATGATGATGAGAATATCTGTATTTTTTTCATACATAAAAAGATCAATAACTTGTTATGCAAGATGAATCAAAGTTATATTTACAAAGTCGATTAAAGAGTTCTAGAAATCACATCCTGCTCTATAAAAAGCCAACATAGCATCTACCAAAAAAATCAACAACTGCTTGGCTAATCATAAAAAACAAAAACCATGGAAAGACCAAAAAACTAAAGATGTCATATCACATCGCAAATCAGACCCACTATGATCATAAAATCCATAACAAGAGTCATACAAAACAAAGAGAGATCAGAGTCATACATGAATTTACTCATAAAAACATGAAAAGGCAATACAAATTAGACAATTCAAATGCAATTGTCCTTTCAATTGATTTGGAGAAAACAACAAAGTTGGTGTTACTAAATCCTTTGACAAGGTATATAATTTGTATAAATAAATTTATAAATATGTTGTACATTTTCATATTATAAAATAATTAAATTTAGAAATTATTTTTTATAAATTAATGTAGATCTATTTTGATATTAGATCTATTATGTGTGGGTATAAATATTTGAGGAAAAGTTTACATCTTGAGAGATTTGATTTTTCACGGCGCATGATAGATCAAGAGTTAAGATGGATCTACATTGATTTAATTAGAGTCGAAATTGTATTTTTCTTAAATCAATATTTCTTTTAAGTGACATGTATTAGTTTAGTAAGTTGAGTATGCAAGGAATTACACATATCCTCCATACCATGCTGTAGAAAGCGCCTCTTGATGCAATAAGAAAATAATATTTTAAAATAAAATATGTAGTTAAATTTTTTAATTTTTAAATAAAAAGTAAATATTGAAATCTAATTGTAAATCTAAAAGGGTAAGAATGTAGTAAGGGTTAAAATTGAGCATTAACGTGATGAAAATGTCGTATTTTTTTATCATGTACGAAAAAACTGCAAGATTCGGGGTTATTAGCCTAGCTCTCATTGATACAATCTCAAGACTCTGTAACATCATTGTGTGTAAACAAAACTTGGCCGCTTAAAATAATAACTCATTGTTGGTCCGTAAGGCGCAAACTTCCACTCTTACAAATGTGTATGGGTCTTGGGTTTTTAATCTATTTCCTTGTGTCCCGGGAATATAAGATTCTTAGTTAATCGAAACTAGTTTCATGTCATACTTACCAAAGGTGGTTTGAATCTAAATAGAATTTGCGAAGAAGGTACGTGTAACATCCTCACCCTCCATCGGGCCCAAGTGCCTTGCTCGATCGACATGAGCACGATTGGTAGATTGGAATGACAATGCTATAGGGTTAGATGGGCGCGACCATGCATTCGGATTCGTGGCAAAGAGGTTCAACTGACATGTTCAATAAGTGGATGAGTGATCAACAATGGGTGGCATGAGGAACAAGATGTGTGACTAAGAGAAGCCCCGAATTGGCACTTGCTAATGCTTTTATAGACATCGACATGATGGGTCAGATTGTGCATGATCATGGGTCCACTTTGCAACCAAAGGGGCCTTGGTTGTTAGGTTTTTGCAAAGTGTGCCCACTTTACCTTGGATGATGGAGCATGCACATCCACTTGAGGGAGTTGGGAAAGGGACTTCGACAAGTATAAAGAGGGAGGTGAGCAAAGGTAAAGGATAATCCAACGAGAGCCAAGTTGAAGGGTTCCAAGCTATGCATTAAAGGGTTGTTGAGGTGATCAAGAGTTGTTGAAGAACAAGATTTACAGAAGGAAAAACCATAGGGAGTGACAAAGGTTTTGTAGGAAGACAAGGTGGCAAGGGGCATACAACACCCAATCTTGTTTAGCTATTGTAATCGGATTGCAACCTAGTGCTTGATAGCACCTGGATGGGGTGCTGAACATTTGTGTTGTGGTTGTGGCTTGTTTCCACTGTGTTAACTATATAGCGAGTAAGTAAAACAAGGCTTAAGTAAGACAATAGATTGAATGGGTTTAAGTCCACGGTTGGGTGTGGACAATTGATTAGGTGTCGCAAGTCTAAGTGAAGTTGTAGTCTAGAGTGGAGGTATGGGCGATCTCTAGATGAAGAGGCATAGTTTATTGATGAGTTGTCTCGGGCGACCAAGCCTCTGTGACCAAAGTCGAGCAATGTCGTAAAACCGTCAAAGATGGAGCATGATTTTAGCATGAAGCTTTGCACCTAGGATAAAAACCATCTAAAACGCCCCGTTTTTCCGGTGGCTTTTTAATCAATTTCGGTCTAAATTTGGTCTGAAAATTGCAATTTCAGCAATGTTGCGATTTCTACAATCACAATGAGTGGTCTTAGATTAAATGCATGATTTTAAAACTACCCAAATCGTTGAAATCACGATTTGAGCAATAGAAATTGAGACTTGGGAAATTCTTGATCTACCAGATTCCGACGACTGAGAGCGTTTTGGTTGTTCCTTATACTGCTCCGAACCTTTGGGGTTGTAATAATAAGCGTTTTATATTGTCATTGTCGAAGTTATAGCAATAAGATCATGTACCTTCAAACTACATCTAACCTTAATTTTATATATAAATCCAAATTTTACCCAATTACACTTTGATCCCTTATTTGAAAAAATAAATAAATTTTATTTTAAAAACATTTATTAGCCAAATCAATTCACACATAGTAAAAAGGAGCGCATATATTGACAAAATTATAAAGGTTTTCTTTAATTCATGGTCAAACCCTATAATGTAAAAACAAAAGGATGAATCTATGTAGATAAGATAAATATTTACATATTTATGATTGGACTATCACGTGAAGATGCAAAGCATAATCTTTGACCCTATTTATTAATGTGATTAGAAAATGAGGAATTATAAATTAAAGATCAGAGCCATCTACGAAAATGATGTCCCCTCACAGCAACCACCTTTGTATAGAATAATGACCGCAGATTAAAGTATTAAGAACCAGTACGTGGGAAAGCTAAAATGATTCTCATGAATAAAGTATCGCACTCTAAGATTAAAGTCATATCCATTTTATATTAGGATAGGGACTCTATAAAATATCATAAACATAAAACTAATATGAAAGGAATTCCGTATAGGAATTGTCCACTAAACCAATAGAATTGGAAACTCGGGATTTGATAGGGATAGTCAACTATATGGGGGAACTTTCAATATATCATTATATATATATATAGGGGTGAGGACCAGAGTTAGTAGTGGGTTTGATGGTTGCTTTGACAAAAGTTTAGGATTGAATTTCTGCGGAGTGGGAGTGAACATACCTCATTCTTAAAGGTCTCGTACGACCACGATGGTAACTGTACTCTCGTTGATTACATCTTGTCCAACATTAAGTCTGGCCTTGAGCCATGAATTTGGTATCCAGATAACGCAATTGAAAATGCTCATTAGGCGGTCTAGAGAAATTCTCACTATTAAGATAAAAAAATTATATATATATATATGATTGTAAATATGTTATTTATTTTTTAATTATAATAGATAAAGTATTTAATAACATTAAAATATTTATTTTTATAAAATTTATAAATATTTAGTAAGAATGAAAGTTTGTTAACATTTGAATTATATATATAAAGTATTTAATATAAATTAAATATTTCAAGAAAATAGATTAATGCTTTAAGACTTATTGGTTTACAAACATTTTGTAAGAGTGACACCAAGTGGATTATTTTGGTGGGGATTAGTTTTTCCTTAACAATTATGACAAATCACTTCATACAAGTAATAGTAACCAATGCTAACTAACTATCCCCATTTCGCAATTGGGTTATGATAAGTTTTATCATCTTATAAAACAACTAAATTATATTTTAAAAAATTTATTTAATGATTAACTTGAAAAACATAAAATGTAAACATTGTAAATTATTAATACTGGGAAACTTTATTCATGCCCAAACATCTTGGTGGGTGGGGTATAAAACATTTGAGTTTTTTCAATAAAGCCTTGTGTGCGAAGAGCTTGTGGCGTAGTCTATTTAATAAGGGTCTTTGGGGAACACTTGTGCAGGTTAAGTATTTGGAGAGACTACTTCTGATCTATTTGTTTAGATCTCACGCAAAGAAATGATACTGTGGCTCAACTATCTGGCGCAATATGTTGAAAACATTTCCTATCATTAATGAGGCCATTGTATGGATAGTTGGTAGAGGCACACAAATATATTTGGGGATTGATCCAGTTTCTGGGCTCAATGAAGGCTATTGTTTATCTCGGGGTTTGATAGAAGACTTGCACAAGAGGAATATATTTGTGATCAAGTAGATTGTGAACTTTCATTTGGATGGTCGGGTTGTGTGGAGTACCTCTCGTGATATGGGATTGAAGCATACACATGCCCATGAATGGGATCGATATGTGGAGAACCTTTACCAAGCAGGTATTACCCTGAATCGACATGAGGACATATTGGCTTGGTCTTACAATAACACTGATGGCTCGGTCACTGCTTGCCTGGCTTATAATTTTATTCTGGAAATTGAGGTGGATACGAATCCTAGTTGGTGGTTAAAGAAGGTTTGGTTTGGTCCTTTACCTATCAAAATTAAATGTTTCTCATGGCTCTATTTTCAAAACAAAACGGTAGAATTTACAAAAGAGAGGATACGGAGGTCCGTGATTTTGCTGTCTTTGCTTGATGGATCATGAATCGGTGGATCATATGTTCGGATGTTGTTCTTTCTTCCAAAATATCTGGGATGAACTGGGGTTATATTTTGGTTTTCATTTCTCTTGGGATTCACTCACCTATGAATAAAATATGAAACTTTGGTTTACACACCGCAGAAAGGATCAATTCCTATTTTTTTTGCAATCTAGGAAATTTGGAAAGCTAGGAATGGACTTATTTTCAAGAATTTGAAACCAAATGTTGTTTTGGCCTGCTTAAAAATATCTTCATTCTATATGGAATTCAAAGGAAGAGGTGGTTCGAAGGCTCTGAGGCAGAATCTTCTTACTGAATCTAATTTTAGTTTTCCTTTTGGTTATTTTGATGGTGCGGAGCAGATCGGGAGATGTGGGGTTGGATCTGTGATTAAGCTTATCTCTTCCCATGAGTTTCATTTATCTTTTAAGGCTGGCATTGGGTCAAATACTCAAGCCGAGCTCCTCGCATTCTGGGGATTGCTGCGGTTTTCTAAGGGCAGAGGATTACATACTTTACGGGTGTTTGGGGACTCAAAGTGCATTATTGATTGGGCACTTGGCAATGCGACTCTGCACTCTTTAGTCTTGGGTCATTGGATGACCAGGGTTAGCGATTTGATTTATTCTTTTGAGCAGGTGCATTTCACTCATATCTATAGGGAAGCCAATATGATTGCTGATATGCTATTAGAGAGATCTTTAGGCAAGATGGATGGCAGCTTGCTTTGTGAAGAATACTGGGAAGGAGAACTTATTTGCTCGGATAGTGTCTCCTTCTATTAATTTCTAGCTCCAAGGTTTTTGCTGACTGTGAAGGATAGGCAGAGTAATAATAGTATTTATGATATATTTTGACATTACGAGATGTGAACTGTTATCAGGGTTGGGACCAATTTTTTAGGCATTATTTTGCTACTATGATATAATTCAGGGCATAAGAGAAGAAGCTCACTTCTCGCAGTTTTGATGATTGTATGTATACAACTTTCGTTAATATAAAAGTTGTCTCTTTTTCTGTGTGGAAAAAAAATATTACTAGTTTGTTTTATCTTCGTCTTATTGTGAATTAGATGAGGATAGCAATTAGTGAAAATGCACCTTCACAAATTTAAAAAATAATAATAATTAAGGAAATAACTTAGTAAATTTAAAATAAAAAGGAAAATCTAAAATAAAATAGAGAATTACAAACATATTCATGATTCTTACTAGGTATGAAGTAAAATCTGCAGCTGTGGAGCTAAAACTTGGTGGGTACTTCAAACCACATGACTTGTGCCTAATTTCAATGATGATGGAGAACATTAGATATTATAGAGGGTTGAAATGGCCTTTTGGA
This sequence comes from Larix kaempferi, assembly GCA_027924585.1. NCBI lineage: Eukaryota > Viridiplantae > Streptophyta > Pinopsida > Pinales > Pinaceae > Larix > Larix kaempferi. The sequence continues at coordinate 12,390,781 of BSBM01000017.1, read as the reverse complement.
GTAAGGCTTAAAACTGCTTGTGATTGGACCCAAGACATATAGGCAGTTTGAGTGGAAGTCTCTCATCTTATGAATCACCCATAGGTCATTTCAGATTGCATGGTTTCACTTAAATAATAGTGATGAGTGAACTCACATTTGCAAATATAGTAGTTTTCCTTAAATAATAAAAGTAGTCAATACCAATTTGACAAGAATTATGATAGGTTTTGCAAAGAAGTTCATTCAACAATTTATGTCCTAAACAGCATGTATTTTAAGAAAATCAGCAAGACAAATTTGCTCTATTTAAACCAACTCTACTTGTGTGCTGAACAACACAGATGGATCTGCTGGTTATTTTCAAGTTTCATGTATAAACTTTAAATGACACGGGAAAGGGTTGATCGATCCCTCTACCTGGGCTGTAGTCTGTCACAAGAATATTGTTATTTTAACTGGAAAGAATAATGCTTACTGGATTTTATGACAGGTTGGTTTATACACATTATTTAAGAAATGTAATGGTAGATGTAGAATGTTTAAAATCTGTTTTTCTGAGTCTGTTGTCAATGAAAATGAGGGCCGTCTGTAGGGTGATAGTATATGTAACAGGAGTAGGGTGGACTGAAGTGGAGCGGATTAAAGGGGACACAGGCAGGTGGATGTCACACAAAAGCAGGAAAAATGGAGGGGACAACTTTGCTCATGATGTAGATTTGCTTTTGTTTGGCCATGTTACACTGAGTGATGGTGATGATGGTGCATATCTCTTCCTGGGTTGAGTGTGATGTATATATATTTATGGTGGATTGTTTGGGGTGAAGGCATTGGCATCTGATTGGATGTTGTTTGTTTTATTTTTTTTATTGTGTGAAGGGTTCATGGGAATGCACATTCTTTTGTCAGGGTATCAGCCATGTATGGACCTACTTGCTCTTATTTATTAAGACAAAATATAAGATAATACCCTGGTTGTCTGTTCTGCCATTCAAATGCTGTAAAATATAAGAAAAAAAGAAGAGTACCCAGGTTGTCTGTTCCGCCTTTTAATTGCTGCAACAGCAGGTGAATTGTCGTTTGTTCCAGAGTGTAGTGGATGAATGTTTCCGCTAAGTTATCCATCTATTTGAAAAATAAATAAGATGGTGGGTGTGTTTATGTCAGAGGTCTACAGATACAGAATCTCAAAAATCTCTGATTTTCCCTCCACTGTTGCCTTGGGGAATGGTATCATTAGCTGTTCAAGGAGAAGAAAATTAGTATTCCTATGGTTTCCCAATGCTTTTGAGAAATCCCAGAATGGTGAAAACGAGGTAGAGTGGAGTGTGGAGTGTGTCTATTTGGATTTTTCATTTTTTTTCGGTGGAGTGCTTGCTTTGCTGCTGGGTCTACTTTCACACACTCCCATGCACAAATCCACTGATCAATATGATGGCCATTTCTGCTGCTGTTTTTGCTCCTTTTTTTCATCTACTTCATTTTGAAAGTCAATGCAGGTTTTCTCCTCTCCATTGAATTTAAACCCCCATCGGAAGCAGCAGGAAGGAGGCTGAAGCCCATTTCTTGTTTAATGTCCATGTCCTTGAAATTGGTCATACACTGTCACTTTAGAACAATGCCACAGAACCCAAAATGCTGTGGCAAGGCCAGGGTTAGGAGTTTCCACCAAATGCAAATGCAGCCCTTGTTGGTCTTGTTCATGGTAGTGCTGATGACTTCTAGGATGCAACTCAAGGTGGTGGATGCATTGTCTTCTGATGGAGAAGCTCTTCTGGCTCTCTTGGCCAGTACCCAAATTTCAGACACCATTCTGAGAAGCTGGAACCCTAAAGAGGACAACCCGTGCTCATGGGAAGGGATTAGTTGTTCAGAAGAGAAGAGGGTGACTGCAATAAATCTCCCTCAAACCTACCTCAATGCCAGCATCCCACACCAGTTGGGCACCTTGACATCTCTCAAGTTCTTGAATCTCTCCCTCACAAATCTTACAGGGGTTCTTCCACCAGACCTTGGAGACCTAAGACAGCTAGAGGTGCTGGATCTCAGTGGAAACAGTCTGACAGGTCCTATTCCTTCACAGCTTGGAAGGCTGAACCAGCTGCAAGTTCTCTACTTAAATTCCAATCAACTCGAAGGAAGCGTTCCTCCAGAGCTTGGAAACTGTAAGTCTATGCGTATTTTTTGCCTGCATGACAATTATTTAAATGGCACAATACCGTCCGAACTCGGCCATTTATTGAATTTGGAACAGTTCAGATTGGGTGGAAACCTTGACCTGGGTGGCCTTATTCCTCCAGAGCTTGGTCGGTGCAAGAATCTAACTACCTTTGGTGTTGCTGCAACTTCATTATCAGGAAGGATTCCAGCTTCCTTTGGTGGCCTTGTTAACTTGCAGACTTTAGCTCTTTATGCAACTGCCATTTCAGGACCAATACCTCCAGAATTGGGTAAGTGCACTGAACTAAGAAATCTTTATCTACACATGAATAGTCTCTCTGGACCTATCCCTCCAGAGCTGGGGAGATTGAAACAGTTAACTAGCATTCTTCTATGGGGAAATTCATTGGAAGGTTCCATTCCTCCAGAGATTGGCAACTGCTCTTCTCTTGTAATACTGGACTTCTCCTCAAACAAGATCTCTGGTTCCATTCCTAAGGAGCTGGGTTTGTTGGTAGGATTGGACCAGCTTCATCTCACCGATAATTTTCTTGTGGGCACCATACCGTGGCAGCTTACAAATTGTACAAGCCTTGTGGCCCTTCAGTTAGATAAAAACCAATTATCTGGGTCAATACCCTGGGAGATAGGTAGGTTAAAGCTACTGCAATCTCTGTTTCTGTGGGGCAATAAACTTACAGGCCGGATTCCTGCAAGTATTGGCAATTGCACTGACCTCTACGCCTTGGATTTGTCTAATAATCAGCTTAGTGGTTCCATTCCAGAAGAAGTTTTTCGGCTCGGGAAGCTAGCTAAGTTGATGTTATTAGCAAATGCTTTGTCTGGACCGATTCCAGCCATGGTTGGTGATTGCCAAGCTCTTTTCCGTTTGCGTTTGGGAGAAAATCAATTGACTGGAAGGATTCCTTCAGAGTTAGGTCGGTTGCAATCCCTTGTATTCTTGGACCTCTATACAAATAATTTCACTGGACCTCTTCCTCAAGAGATTGGCAACATTGCATCTCTCGAGCTTCTTGATGTCCACAATAACCGTTTGACAGGTAAAATCCCAGTTGAGCTTAGTAATCTCATTAATTTAGAGCAGCTAGATCTCAGTGAAAATTACTTCAATGGTGAGATTCCATCCCTTCTGGGCAGACTGAAATATCTCAACAAGCTGATTCTTAGCAATAATCTTTTATCTGGTAACATACCCGAAGCATTGGAGAATTGCCAGAAGCTGACATTGCTTGATTTGAGCTGTAATAATCTTTCTTCTACTATCCCCTCAGGAATAGGATCCATTACTAGCCTGGCTATCAGTCTCAACCTCAGCTGGAATGCATTTACTGGTCAAATCCCTCAGGAAATTTCCCTTTTAACACAGTTGCAATCATTGGACCTTTCCCACAACCACCTATCTGGGGAAATCAAGATGCTTGGGGCTCTTACAAGCTTGACATCTTTGAATGTGTCCTTCAACAATTTCTCTGGCCCTCTTCCCTCAACACCCTTTTTCAGAACCTTGACACCAAGTCCTTTCACGGGCAATGCTGGGCTCTGTCAATCCCTTGATGGCCAAACTTGTTCCTCTCTTGAGATTCATCATTCAACCCATGTTGGAGCAATCACTATCCTTGTCTGCATTTTGTCTGGCATTATAGCATTGGCTTTGTGCACAGGATTGTATTTAGTATCTAAAACAGGCAGACGATTTAGGCAGGAGTTGATCCGAGATGATTTTTCTTGGCCCTGGACATTCATTCCCTTCCAAAAGCTCAACTTTACGATAGAAAATGTTCTCGAGAATCTGACAGAAACTAATATTATCGGTAAAGGTTGTTCTGGAGTTGTTTACAAAGCTGAAATGCCGAGTGGAGAAGTGATTGCAGTGAAGAAACTTTGGCCTTCTAAAAGGGATGATGCAAAAGAGCAGCAGGATGCATTTGCCTCAGAAATAGAGATACTTGGCAATATTCGCCATCGTAATATTGTGAAGCTACTTGGGTATTGTACCAATCGGCGAGTTCAGCTTCTTCTCTACAACTACATACCAAATGGGAATCTGGCTCAATTACTGCATGAGAGGAGGATTCTTGATTGGGATACAAGGTACAAGATTGCAGTTGGAGCAGCACAAGGCCTTTCATATTTGCACCATGATTGCGTGCCTGCAATTCTGCACAGGGATGTCAAATGCAATAACATACTCCTGGATTCAAGGTTTGAGCCATATTTAGCTGATTTCGGCCTTGCCAAGCTGATGACTGCTTCAGATTTTCATCTTGCCATGTCCAGGGTTGCTGGCTCTTATGGCTACATTGCTCCTGGTAATTTCTGTCAAGATTTTATTTGTCAACAAATTCTTAGATTCTATGTTACACTGTGTGTTTCATTCCATTCTTTACTGTCCTGAAAGAAATTTCTCAGACCTTTAAAATTTTAATGCATTCTTTTCCTTTCTATACTTAGCCATTCATCACTTGTCCTTATTTGCAGCATATGGCAGATTCTTAGATTCCATCTTACACTCTGTGTTTCATTCCATTCTTTACTGACTTGAAAGAGATTTCTCACTTTCATTTTCTTCATCACTTATCCTTACTTGCAGAATATGGCTACACAATGAACATTACAGAGAAGAGTGATGTATACAGCTATGGAATTGTCCTCCTTGAGATTTTGACTGGCAGAAGTGCAGTGGAATCACCCATAGGTGATGGATTGCATATTGTGGATTGGGTAAAACGGATGATGCGAAGCTGTGAACCTCCCTTGAACATTCTGGATTCAAGGCTTAGGGGAATGCCTGATCCAATGATCCAGGAGATGTCACAGGCACTAGGAGTAGCAATGTTTTGTGTTAATTCTACACCCGGGGAAAGGCCAACAATGAAAGAAGTAGTTGCTTTGCTAAAGGAAGTTAAGCATCCACCAGAGGAGTACTCAAAGATGGCTGAACCTATAATGAAAGGTTGATTGCATATCTGCAACAATTCTCCATGAGACTTATTGATAGTGTATATATTGTAGTGGAAGCAGTCTTAGTTGCAGAAAACTTTTGCTTGAGAAGGTCTTATCAATCAAGGTGAATCCTATCTTGAGCAAGTTTTCATATGAAAGATCATAGTTTTTTTCTTTTCTTTTTCTTTTCCAATCCTTGCTTTTGCTGCTGTTCATGTCTCGTCATTTTTTGGCAGCACAACCTTCATTCTGTTTTAGCTGTTGGATATCTGTGGAAGAATCAGCTCGGCTGTCATGGGACTTGTAATTGCCAACAAAAGGAGAACATCCACAACTGTAAAGGGGATGTTCTCTAGAAATTTTATCAACTAATCTAAATTGAACAGCAATTGCAAACACAGACCAACCATTTTTTCAACATTGCAAAATTTTCATTGTGTTCTCTTGTTAGTCATTCAGCTACCTCATTTGTTGAAGTGGAAAATAATTCATCTAGTTTTTATCAAAATACAAGCATTAAGAGCCATGATAAGCACAATATCAATTGTTAATTTTTTTGAGTGAAGGGCAATAAGATTACTCCAATGTACTTCACTTGTAGCCTTGTTTCCTGTACTTTCCTTCTCCTAACGAGGGCACTTGCTTCTAAATCACACAATGTGGTTGGGGCTTCTTTGTCCAATTCCAATGTTGCTTGCATCATTTATATGCACTTATTGGTTGATCCTTGCACTCATACGAGTTTCCTAATGGGTATGTGTGGAAATGTGACTTCTAATTTTTGGAAATGTTCAATGTTTAAAAAATATAAATATATGAAAAATACTTTTTTAAAATAGCAAATTATCATGCGAATTTGATAAAATGAACAAGTGATTAAATGTCTTTTGGTGAATATTGAGATCATGAGAATTGTTAAATCTATGGAATTTTGAATGAAAAATTGGGTCATGAAGTCCATTGAGATTGTAATCACTCTCAAGTAACATCAATTTTTTTCAAATAATGTTAAAAATATAAGTAGAATGGTAAAAACATAAAGATGAGGAAAATACCAAATTTTACTTTAAGAAATTAATATTGTCATTGGTACGAGATCCTCTTGTTTATTGGACAAGGGACCCCCTCTACGGATGTGTACATACTCTACCTTCCTTCAGATTTGAACCTATGACCTCCTAGGAAGAAACACACGTTCTTGATTGTTAGAGGCCCATTCAAGTTGTACACCTTGTTTGGGCCAAAATGGTCACCTTGTATTTCGTTTCGAGGATGTGTTTTCAAATCTCATAATTCCCTTGGAATGTTTTGAAATGTTTCTGACCATTTTGAAATGCATTAGCATTTTCGTCTTGGAAATGTAGGGGAGACATTTCCTACAATCTGTAAATTTTCCTTAAAACTCAGCTAGGACTAAAAGCATGCAATTAATTACTTTCAGTCACCCAAGGGTTTTTTCACACATAAATTTGCAGCGAAATTAAAACACTGAGAGATATACCAATCATTCACACCAATAGAAACAACACAATATTTTCGGGCATAAACCTTCGGAAAAACCCAAGATGGGAAAACTGGTGCAGCAGTATAAGAGATATTTTATTCAGAAAATATGGAGCCTTTTACAAATTAGAAAAATCGATTTTCAGCCAACAATGGAAAAATTGAAACACACATAAATATTGAAAAAAACCTGTCGGTTAGGCACGTATCCCGATACAGCTGCCTGCTGCAGTTGTACGACCTGCTGTACGGACAATACGACTGGTTGTACGGCCTGCTTGTTGTACGGTTTCCTTTGCCCTGTCCTTTTTGCTTCTCTCACTCTTTTGCGCTGTTCTTCTTCGCTTCGCTGCTCCTCCGTCTTCTTCTCAAAAATCTTCTCTCTCACAATGCTGCTCTCTCAATCTCTGTCGGAATGAATGTGTGTCCTCTCCACCAATTGACCTTTCTTTTATAATCATTGGCTAAGCGAAAAATCTAATCTCACTAAAGATCTATGGATGAGATCCTCCGGTGAGATCAATGGCTAAGACTAAAACAACCATTTACTTTTTATTTTTCACTTTTACTTTTATAAAAAAGTATTCCAATAATTAATTAATAATCACTTTAATTAATTTTCCAAAACTTAGGAAAATTTAATTAAATACAATTGGTTTCCAATTAATGTCTTCTGCATGCAAGGACACATCCATGCACAGAAGACCTTCCCCAGTTGTCATAATCTAACACTCCCTCTCAATGAGGAAGGGATTCGGTAACAACCCCAACTTGTCTCTGAATTTCACAAACTTGAGTTTGCAAAGTGCCTTGGTGAATATGTCTGCCACCTGCTCATCTGTCTGAATGTACTCCAACCGAATGGTTCCTCTCTGAACACAATCTCTGAGGAAGTGATATCGGATGTTAATGTGTTTACTTCTGTCATGGAACACTGGATTCTCAGAAAGGTTGATACCACTCTGATTATTACAATGAACTATAGTAGTCTCTATCTCACTCTTGAATAATCCTGAGAGCAACTTCCTCAGCCACATCCCCTCACATGTAGCCATGCTGGCTGCCATGTACTCAGCCTCAGTTGAGCTCAATGCAACTGACTTCTGCTTCCTGCTGAACCAAGAGACAACTCCTGACCCAATGCTAAAGCAGCAACCTGAAGTGCTCTTCCGATCCTCTACACATCCTGCCCAGTCAGCATCCGTGAAACATGCCAACTGTATACTCCCACTACGCTTATAAACCAATCCATAGTCCATTGTACCTCTAATGTAGCGAAGTATATGCTTCGCAACTGTCCAATGTACTCTTTGAGGGTTCACCATGAGCCGACTCAAAGAGTTGACTGCAAAGCTGATGTCTGGTTGAATGTTGACTAGATACATAAGCGACCCGATAAGCTACCTATATAGAGTAGGATCAAACTCCTCTGATCCTGATGCATCAATCTTCCTTCAGTTGGAAACTAGAGGTATAGCCTTAGAATTGCAGTCCTCCATCCTAAATCTCTTCAAGATCTCAACTGCATACTTCCCCTGTCCAATGAAGAAGCACCCATCTCTCTGTCAAACCTCCAGACCCAAAAAGTAATGCATCAACCCAAGGTCTTTCATCTCAAACTCTACTGCAAGGTTGGACTTGCAGTCTCCAATCAACCTCTCATCTCCTGTAAGAAAGAGATCGTCCACATATAGGACCAGTATGAGAGGTACCTCACCTGACAAGAAGTATAGGTTATGGTCTGCCTCACTCCGCTGGAAACCCATCTCTTGTAGATAGCTGTCAATCCTCGAGTACCAAGCTCGAGGTGCCTGCTTGATCCCATATAGAGCTCTCTGCAACCTGCATACATGCGACTCACTACTCTCCACCTCAAACCCCTCTGGCTGCTCAATATAAACCTCTTCCTCAATCAGTCCATTGAGGAAGGTTGTCTTCACGTCCATCTGATGAATGCGCCAACCCATCTCTGCTGCCAATGATAGGATAGTCTGAATATAAGAATACCTAGAGACAGGGGCGAAGGCTTCCTCATAGTCAATACCTTCCTTCTGCGAATACCCCTTCGCCACAAAGCGTGCCTTGTACTTCTCCACACTTCCGTCTGCTGCATGCTTTACCTTATAGATCCATCTAGAACCCACCACCTTCTTACCCTGTGGTCCCTGAACAACCTCCCATACCTGATTCTTCATGATTGAGTCATACTCCTCAACCATGGCCTCTTGCCACACATCATGTTGTGCAGCCTCTTAAAAACTAGAAGGTTTAGAGTCAATCAACTCTGTCATCAGTGCCATATAACTTAGTCTATCTGGTGGTGCGCTACATCTGAAAGATCTTTGAGGAAGACTCACCTGTCTGGAATCCTGAACTGTGGACCTATACCAATTAGGCCGTGGCCAAGTGTCTGCCTGTTGCAGCTGCTGGATGTCTTCCTCCTCCTGCTAGTCATCCTCCCCATCAAGGATAGGAGGATCCTGTCCACTCGAATCCCTTTGACTATCAGATCCTGTGCTCTGTGTCTGAACCTGTACTTGTGACTCCTCCAACTTGACTTCTCCTGAGTCCTGTGCTGGTAAGTCCATAGATCTTCTTAAGGCTCTATCCTCGTCAAACTGGACTTCCCTGCTCACAATGATCCTCTTGCGAGCTGAGATATATACTCTATAAGCCTTAGAAGTCTCACTATACCCAACTAGAAGCCCCTTCTCTCCAGAAGGATCCAGCTTCTTCCTAGTGTCAGCATGAATGTGACAATAGCAGATACTCCCAAATATATGTAAATGACTCACGTCTGGTCTCGTACCTGTAAATACCTCCTCAGGTGTCTTCCTCCCCAATGCAGTGTGGGGACACCTGTTCTGGACATATACTGTAGTCCGAAATGCTTCGGCCCATAGGAGTAGAGGTAATCCCTGATCAAATAACAAGGCCTTAGCTGCACTCACCAGTGTCCAGTTCTTCCTCTCCGCCACTCCATTCTGCTGCGGGGTATGAGGAACAGTGTGTTCCTTCCTGATCCCCTTTGATGCATAGTACTCCACAAACTCTCTGTTGATGTACTCACCACCGTTGTCTGTCCTCAATATCCATATCTTTCTCCTTGTTTGGTTCTCCACGAGAGTTTTGAACTCTCAGAACCGATCGAAGACCTCTCACTTGGCCTTCATAAAATAGATCTAGGTTTTCCTGGAATAGTCATCAATGAATGTGACGCAGTAACTGTAACCACTGAATGAATGTACACTCATCGGTCCTCATACAACTGAATGCACTAAGTCTAAGGCTTCCTTAGACTTGTGCTCACTATGTGGGAAATGTCTCCTGATGTTCTTCCCCAATGCACAACCCTTGCAGTGGTTGTGCTTGTCCTTTTGAACTGAAGGAACTCCAATGACTGCCTGTCTCAAATGCCTAAGTGCACCATGGTTAAGTGTGCCAGCATCCTATGCCACAACTCACAATCACTACTGCTACTACTAACCAGAGACTTTGCAGGCTCAAACTGAAGTCTGTAAACCTTCCCGCTTCGAACCCCAATCACTCTGTCCAATCTCTGATATGACCCATTAGGTCTGATATATACTTTCCTGTCACAGAAAGTCACTAGAAAACCCTAGTCTTATAGTGTGGATACTGATATGAGATTCTTGGTCATCCCTAGGACATATAGCACATCAACAAAACTGATAGGGTTTCCAGACTCCCTCTGAAACAATACAGTTCCAACACCTTGCGCTTGATACCACACATCATCTCCTAACTCAATGTGGAGATTCACTCCACCCTCCTGCAATCTCTTGAAGAAACCTCCGTGTCCTGTCATGTGACAAGATGCATCGCTATCAACATACCAGATACTGCTGCTTACGGAGCTTGCCATGCAAGCTACCAAACAAGAGTCTTCCTCAAAACTAGTGCTGAACTCATCCGCCTCTGTAGATCCTGCTATCTGTGTGTTGTTGTTGTTCTTCTTCTTCTCGAGGCACTGGGAAGCAAAGTGACCTTGCTTGTGACAAATAAAGCACTTGACTTTTGCCATGTCCAAGTTCTTATTGCCACCTTTCTTCTTCTTTGCCTTCCCCTTACCTTTGCTCGATAGGGCTAGAGCCTCTTCATCCACGATCTGTGTAGTACTGCTGAATGAAGCTAAACCTTGACCCATGCGAGTCTCTTCCTGCGCGAAGTCATCCCACAATCTCTGCCAGTCAGGGAGCTTCTCCCTAGCCACCACGCCTTTAACAAATACGTCCCATGGCTTAGAAAATCCATTGAGAGCTATACGAACTAGCTCCTCATCCTCCGTCTTAGAGCCAACTGCTCCAAGCTCATCCCTAATCTATGTGAGTCTTGTAAGATAAGGCACCACTCCTTCACCCTTGGCCATCCCGGTACTGCGCAATCTCTCGTGTAGTGCCATCTTCTGGTTTTCATTTTTGCTTTGGTAAAGACTCTCCGAAGCCTTCCACATCTCTAATGCGGACTTCTTCCCAGACAGGTGAGGGACTATGTGGTCCTTCACCCCATCTAGAATGATCAACATTGCCGTGGAATCAATCTTCTTCCAAGCAGCTAAATCTGCTGGATCTGTGGGAGCAACCTTGGTACTATCAATGTGCTCTTCAGCATCATTGACATCCAGGATCCTGGTGATCCTCTCTTTCCAAGTAGGAAAGTTCTGTGCCCCCTGGAGTCTATCCTCAACTCTCAACTGTACGACCATAGTGAATAGTGCCAATAAACCCTTGGATAGATATGTAGTGATCTATCCAAGCACTCTGCTACTATCTCTCAGTCTGCTCAGAAGAGCTCTAATACCATGTAAATTTCCCTTAAAACCCAACTAGGACTAAAAGCATGCAATTAATTACTTTCAATCACCCAAGGGTTTCTTTACTCATAAATTTGCAGCGGAATTAAAACACTAAGAGATATATCAATCATTCACACCAATAGAAACAACACAATATTTTCGGGTATAAACCCCCGGAAAAACCCAAGATGGGAAAACTGGTGCAACAGTATAAGAGATATTTTATTCATAAAATATGGAGCCTTTTACAAATTAGAAAAATCGATTTTCAGCCAACAATGGCAAAATTGAAACATACTAAAATACTGAGAAAAACTTGTCGGTTTGGCATGGATCCCGATGTAGCTGCCTGCTGTTATAGGTCAAAACTGCACTTCTCCGTCCGTGATCTCCTATAGCTGATGATCACACAAAAGGACAAAAGGGATGGAAGAGCATTTTGACTCTAGATGATGAAAGGCCTAGACTTACCCTCATTCAGCTGACAAAACTCACCTTTTTCCCATTTTTTGAGCAAAAACGCTAGTCTCTAAGCCAATAGCAGCGTTTTCCCCCTTCAAAAACCCTACTCTGCTTCATAAAAGTAGTTTTTTTCCTTGAAAATCTCTACTTTGCTTCATAAAAGGGGCATTTTTCATCAGAAAAACTCTACTTTGCCTCATAAAAGCAACGTTTTTCTCAAAAAGTGATTAAAAATATATTAATTTTACGGATTGGGATTAGTTGAAGTTGGTTTGGCAACTTCCCCAACTTCCCAATCAAACTACCTCTCAATTTGAATTACCTACCTTGTCCTATGAATGCAAGGGAGATGCATGAGAGAGGGACCTAGAAATTATGCACATAAGGTTGTTATGCTGGAGGAATTCCAAAGTTAGTGTGAAGAGTAGGACCCCAGGATCCGGTTGCACCAGCACTCTGAATGATGAGGTATACTTGTAATGATTATTTGCTTTTGATAATAAAGGTTGAAATGCCCTTCCCGTCCCAATCAAATGTCTAATGAATTGCATGCTTGCTTGGATTAAATGCTTGATTGTATTTGATGTCTAAATTGTATTTCAATTTCATCATTGTTATATCAGTCAAGATATGCTGAGGAAGGTATCTTTGTATTGCAGGTTCGTCGAACGGAAGATCAAGTGGAGGATCGATCGAAAGAACAAGTGAAAGCTAGGATCGAACTTCGTTAACAAGGTACACCTTCTATGATCTTGATCTCTTTCCTTTTGTAGAATCCTATGTAATATGATTAATGCATTTAGCTGTCACCCCTTAAGTTGGTAGTGTCCATCTCCTCACTATAGGGTAGAAATCCGGAACAACAGATTGGCGACGCCGCTGGGGATCAGTTGTTTTCTGTTCTAGAAGACTTGTTTTTAACATTCCTTCTAGTACTTTCTAAAATTTTTTGATCCTCTAAGAGGCTTTGTAGGGTACAATAGCTTGTTTTCTTCACTTGACTCATCCCAATTTGAAGTTTTGAAGCTTGTTTTAAGCCTTCCTTGGAAAAAACACTGGTTTACCTTAACATAGTAGCTTTTTTCTCCTGAAAAACGCTGGTTTTGCTTAACATAGTTGCATTTTTCTCTGAAAAACGCTGGTTTTGCTCTACACAGTAGCTTTTTTCACCAGAAAAACCCTGGTTTATCTTTGCACAGTAGAGTTTTTCTCCAGAAAAACACTGGTTCTCTACTGCACAGTAGATTTTTTTCCTGTAAGTCTCTGTTTGCTTTTGGGATTGAATTTCCGCTTGTTTGGTTTGATTTCTAGCCTCTTGCCTTGGCTTCTTAACTAATCTTTGAGGTATTTGTGCCTTTGTTGAGTCTTGTTTGCCTCTCCCTAACCCTTTTAGGTCCTTTTTGCTTACTTGAGTACTTTTGAAGCGTCTTGTTTGCTTGTGACTTTTTGGAAACCGTGCCTTGTTCTTTGTTGAACAAAGCTGCTTGGTCGTACCTTAGTTACTTGTTGGAGGTCTGCAAACCTTTGTTTACTGACTTTTGTTGTTTGTTGCAACACTAGTACATTCCAACGGTATCTTATCCTTTGTTTTAGGGTTTTGATCCCAAGTTGAGTCCTTAAGGTGTTTTCAAAAGCTCTTTGAGTCCAGACACTTCCTAATTGCTTTGTTAGTTTCAGTTTTAAGTAAGTAGAAGTATTTAGTTTGCTTCTGTTTGTGTTAATAAGGTCATCTTTAGTTCGCTTGCCTACCGTCTACTTGGCTTAGTGATTTTGTTTAGGTTTTGGTGCTTTGGAGCGACCTTCTAAGTTTTCTTTCCAATCATAAGCGTCTCTCATCCCCATTTTCTTTCCACTTTGTCTCCAAGTTTCAAGCTTTTTGTCATTAAAACTTCATAGGACACGTCTTTATCAAGTTATTAATTTGATTGTTGTGAGTTTTAGAGTAATTTTTCCTTACTCACATTGCTTTTATAGGTCTTACTTGCTTCCATTTTCGAGTACTTTTTCTTTCACATATAACAGAAAAAGCAAAAAATGAGTTTGGTAGATTAGAATAGTAAGACTTATAATCATTTCAGAGTAGCATAGTTTACTTTGTTGTGAAATTGAAAAGAAAATGAAAAAAAGAACTTTGTTTAGGTTTGCTTAATCTTCATTTTGGAAAGAGCATAAACGAAAAAAGAAAAAGAATCTTTTTGTTGTTGAAAGTTGTTTCATTTCACGCACTTTGCTTTCTGTTGCAACCACACCACACAATGCACTACCCTGTTGAGTAAAAAGTAACCCTAAAAAGAAATTTTTAATAAAATCAATTAGAAAGGCTACCAACAGTATCTGCTAAGAAGTTTTCTGCTCACAGTATCTGCTACCAACAGATAGAGAAAAGGAGACAGGGGGAAGCCTTGGCGAATACCCCTGGTAGCTTCAAAAAAATTGGTTGGCTTGTCGTTTACCAACAGAGCAATCCAGGGGCTGCTGATGCAAACCTTGATCCATCTTACGAATCTTTTAGAGAAACCAAACTTTGACATGACTTCAAAGAGGAAGGAGTGATTTACTCTGTCAAAAGCATTAACCATATCGAGTTTTATAGCCATACCTTGTTGTCTTCTTTCCAAGCTGGAGTGGATGGCCTCCTGGACAATGATGATATTGTCAAGGATTTTTCGCCCAGCAATAAATCCTCCTTGCGAATCTGAGATTAGCTTGCCCATGACTTTCTTCATTCTTGTTGCCAGAATGTTTGAGAGAATTTTGTAAGAAGTATTGCAAAGTTAAATTGGTCTGAAACAATCTATTGACATGGGACTTCTATCTTTAGGAATAAGGGCAAGAAATGAGGAGTTGGTATCCCCCCCCTACCTTATCATTTTCCTCGTCCAGTTTAGCATTTTTTTTTCAGGTTTGTCTTGATAATGTCCCACACTACTCTGTAAGAATTTATGGTGAAACCATTGGGACCAGGTTCCTTGTCAGTATGTAAGGACCAAATTGCATCCTTGATCTCAAATTCTAGAATAGGATTTGATAATTCCCTGTTCTCTATATCCCAAATGAGAGATGGGATGCCCGTAAGGAGGTCTACTTGAGCTAAATTATCGACCTCATTTTTGTCCAGGTAGAGGTCTCGAAAGTGTTGGAAAACGTGATCTTTGATTTCCTCTTGTTCCACAATTCTGGTTCCATCTTTGTCTTTGAACTCCTTGATCATATTAAAACCGAGTCTTGCCTTAGCCTGTTAATGAAAATATTCTGTATTACTGTCCCCTCCTTTTAACCAAAGTTGTCTGGATTTAATTCTCCACTCCTCTTCCTCACGTCTTGATTTGCTGAGAATTTTTCTATTTAGATAATTTTCCTAAAAAATGAGCAATGGGGTGATATCATTATTCTCCATGTTGGACTATAGTGCTTCAAGGCCAGCTTGAAGCTGAGATTTTATTAAACACGGGCTTTTATACTCCAGCTTCGCCCAGCATTTCAGAGCAGATTTCACCTTTCTTAATTTTAGTCTCCCATATAAAATTGGGGGAGCCAACACATGCATCATTCCACGCGTTTTTTAGAATAACAATGACCTTATCATCTTGTAGCCAGGTGTGGTTGAAACAGAAGGGGATGGGTCCAAGGTTTACAGGGGAGGAGAGTACCATGGAAATAGGCTTATGATCCGAGACTGTAGAAGCCAAGGAAGAGGACGCTGGAAGGAGGTTTTTTTGCAGAAAATATGAACTTATCAAGAATCTATCAAGCCTGACCGCGATGTGACCAACTCCAATCCTTCTATTGCTCCAAGTGAATTTCCCATTTTTTAAAGGTCGGTCAAGGAGGTCCATATATATATATGTGAAATGTGTTAATCACTTTAAATTTATTTTATTATAAATCAAATATAAACATAATTTTAAGACATGGACAAATCCCTTTACAACGATATCTCTTGTTAATATTAATATTCATTAATTTATTTGTGTACTTCATTTGTACTCATTTTATATCATTATTAATATTAATAATAAATAATTTCTTTTTTTATATTCTTATTATTATTTTCAAATATTTTTTATTAAATTTAACACAAATTTTATATAATAGTTTATTTATAATATGTTTTATATTTTTAGCTAATTTTGTTTTATTATTTATATATATATATATATTAAAGTTAGTTAAATAAAATATCATTCTACTATGTCAAGTTTCGGTTGAGCAAACTGTCCAGACAAATTTCGTTCTGCAAAACTACCCAAAATCAAAACCCGCTCATCCTGGAAAACCACATCTCAATCCAACTATGCTAAAAATTCAATTCTATAATTCCAGTAATGATTAGCGCTAGCCATGGCGAACCCCATAATGAAGGGACGCTCCAGCCTGCTTTTACTTAGAGGTCATTGACACGTTGGCGGTTAACGTGTCACCTGGGGAGAGCGCTGTAACGCCTGGCCGAAAACAGGGCGCGTAAAAGCAGCGACATTCATGTTTTTAATCATCCATTCTATCATTTCTCATCACGCCACAAGCTTCCACCATTTCCCACTCACGTGCCAAGGGCGGCAGCACCCCTCTCCTTTACTTTGTAACGCGGATAACGTTGCCGCCACGTGGAATACCGTAATTTACAGTGCCCACGTCACCAACCCTAAATTCCAAGGATATAAACGCCATCGACACAGACAACCTAAACAGTCCCCCAACCAGGCCTCTAGCTCCCTTGTTCAGAATTTCCTTGAGTGGATCAAGCCTGGCCCTGTCAGTAGATTGCTATTCAAATTCCTGTGAAAAATAATTATGGCAATCATGAGCCCACATCATCCCATCGTTTTTGGTCTTGGTCTTCTTGGTAATCAATCATATTCATCCATCATCTCTGCACGTACTCAGAATGCATGTAAAAATCTGTAGATCTACCTGAAGATTTCTATATATCGATACCATTTTTTGAGTTACTAAATCATTTCTCTTCTCTGTGTTCAGGGAATGTCATTGCTTTCATGGTCTATCTCGCCCCGCTGTAAGTTTACCAATTCATTTCGAATACATAAATTCACTGTGTATGAACAATAAGTGGATTTATAATGTATATATTACGTCTGTGTGTTTGTGTTTTCAGGCCAACTTTCATTCGAGTCTACAGAAATAAATCGACGGAGAGCTTTCATTCACTTCCATACGTATGTGGGCTGTTCAGCGCCTTGTTTTGGTTATATTATGGCTTGATAAAACCTGACTGTACGTTGCTCATTACTATAAATTCAGCTGGATGTATTATTGAGACTCTCTACCTCGCCATCTATGCTGCATATGCTCCACCACACGCTCAGGTACCCATCAAATCCATCTCAGAACAGCCTGCTAGAACAGAAGCGTCTGGTATTATAATAAAATGAAATGAAAATATCGAAACCATTGTAGAATATCAAGTAGTACGGTTCTCTACAGTTTTGGGAGGATATCTATGTGTATATGTCAGGTTTTATAAATTTGGCAAAATCTAAAATGACACTAAACTTAGTTTGGATCCATCTCAACTTCAACTAAGGGAGATGTGTCAAGTTATTAGTCCATGAGATTCACAATATCAATGAGTTTTTAGTAAGGGAGATGTCTCAAGTTATCAGTTATTAGTCCATGAGATTCACAATATCAATGAGTTTTTAGGTTTTTGTGATCAAAGTTTTGATAAATAGTGTATTCTGGATCCATGGCAATAGTTTTTCAAATCAACATTTTGGATCAAACTAGTCTGGTCCAAAAAAAAATAAAGATGATAAACAAAACTAATTTATAAAGTAGATTCTTAGATTTGAAAAACTATTGCGTTAGATCCACAAAACACTATTTAAGGATTTTAAGTTTCCCTGGTTTGCAGTGTTAGGATGGGTTTCAGGATAATCCACTGTCGGTATTTTTTGTTGTAGAAGTTTCGAATCCCAAACTGGATTTATAAGCCTAACTAACAACTTCTTTACCTATAATCATAATATGTAGTCATGATGAATCCAGCTTAGGATTAGAAACTTCGACAACAAAAAAATGCCTACCCTGAATTATCCGGAAACCCATCCTAAAACACTATTTATCAAAATCAAAGAGATTCAGTTTTTGGTCCATGTGAAATGAACAAATCCATGTTTATGTTATAGTTTGTATGGACTGAACTATTTACTGGGAATCTAATGTATATGATGCAGCGTGCAACTGCTCGATTGCTCTTGCTTCTGAACATGGGAGTGTTTGGATCTGTAGTATTATTTACACTCTTGTTTTCACATGATCAAAGACGTATATTAATAGTTGGGTGGACCAGTTCTGCAATCTCTGTCACTGTATATGCAGCTCCTTTGAGCATACTGGTAGGCCAAATTGATTTCTATAACTTCAAAGACTGTTTTTTTTTAATCTACATTAATGTCTGATTATATTGTTCTTCGTTTGTCAATGGCAGAGGCTAGTTATTTGTACAAAGAGCGTTGAATTCATGCCATTTCACTTGTCTTTGTTTCTGACTATTAACGCTACCATCTGGTTCGCTTATGGATTTTTACTGGGAGATATGTTCGTTGCTGTAAGTATATATTAAAAAACAAAACTCAGCTTTAGTTTTTTTCTAGATTTAAATTCTTTAATACTGATGAGTTGAGTTGTGAAATCTTCAGCTGCCCAATGTATTGGGCTTCCTCTTCGGAATATTGCAGATGATAGTGTACGTTATGTACAGAAATTATGAAAAACAGGTCAGAGATGAGAAGCCAGTGGAACATGGCGTTGTGAAGCTGAACACTTTGAGCTCCTCTGAAGTTCATCCCATTGACATTCAACTAGCCTTAAGCGATGACGATCACGAGCCAACGAACACCATAGATTGCAATCCTGCTGCTGCTGTTCATGAAAAACCGTTGGACATGCCCGTTTAAGAATTGAATTTAGTGGCAATGGCTGAAAATGAATACTAAGAAGATTATTGCTGTTCATGAAAGTGCAGAACAGTAATTGCTTCTGCTTGTGAGAGGAGTTATGTAGAGTGCACAGTCTTCTCTGGACCTTGTTCGGCTGTATATTCTTCGCCTGTAGGACTTGAGTTTTGCAGTCATAAAATGTTCAGATTTCCATGACATTTATTTTAATAAACATCTCTAATTCTGTTGCATTTTGCCTTTCTCAGACTGTTGATGACTGAGCTTTTTAAGAATGCTTAATGTCATGGATGGTCACAGGTTTTTTTTAATGCCATTGAGTGAATGGTTCTAGAATGCTGCTTTTCCATTTTCTATGAGATCATTTTCAGCATGGTATACAAAGAGCACACAACCTCCAATTGCAAATTTGTTTTAGTAAACCTGCAATTCAAATCCCTTCTCTAATTGGAATCTATTTTAAGTAAATCTGCAATATGCTGCCATCTTCTTAAAACATATTTTCTTATTCTTACAAGATTTATGGTTCCTATGTGCAATGTTTTGAAATGATTGAAACTAAGAGAATACCTTTTAGACGAAATTAAACCCTAGGTGGTATGGAGATGGCACACATATACAAGTAAACGTTTTACTTGCACTGGTTTTAAACGAAATTAAACCCTAGTAGGTAGGTTGTATGGAGATGGCACACATATACAAGTCTTCACTTGCAATGTTAGATTCAGTGCAACTCAGTGGAGAATAAATTTTTGCAGTGTTCAAACCTTATAAAAGACTTAAGGACAACAAAATGTTTTACTTTTATTAAAAATATAATTTTATTAAAAATATAATTTTCATAAGTAATGAAATTAAAAGAGTTTCTAGCCCTCTAACAAACGGCCAACCACCTTTCAAAAAAAAATGAAATTAAAAGAGTTTTGAATATATATATATATATATATATATATATAAAAGAAATAAAAAAACATTTACAAACATCAACATCCATATTTCATATTTCTCAATCGATTTTAACAAAACAATATTTGTAAAAATAATATTTCATATTTTCCTATTAAACAACTAAAATCATTTGTATTACAAATTAAAAATAACATAATTTTTTTTTTAATTTATAATTTATAAATTTCATTAAAACCCTTCTCAACAAGAAAAGCCCTTAGATCTTAGTATCTTCAGTAAAGCCCTTAGATTAAAAAGCCTTTGGCGTGGTCTTTTCAGTAAGTCACTATGGTCGAAAGTGTTGCATCTTAAATATATCAGATCAGATATTATTGATTGGTTAAGGAAGCCAAAGAGTTTGTCGGGATCCTTGTCGCCAGTTTGGAGGGGTTTCATAAAAGTTTATGATTGGATAGCACAGGATATTTGCTGGAAAGTTGGTGATGGAAAAAGTGTACTTATTGGGGTGGATCCTATCCTTGGGATGGATGAGCAGTATTGTTTATCTGAAGGAATGATATCTTGGTTAAATTTACAGGGATATAAAACTCTGAATGATATATTTGATTTGAATCTCATTCAGAGTTCGGGTAATGGATGGTTATCTGAGATTGGTTGGTTGTATCCGAAATATGCAGTGATATGGGACTCCTACATCCGGGCTCTTCGCACAGCTGGTATTGTGCTTTCGAGATCTCCTGATGCGATTATATGGGCTGGTAATTCAGCTGAAGGTTTTGTTACTGCAAAAACAACATATGAGAAGATTATCCAGAATCAGTGTATTTATCCCTCACATTGGTGGTATTCAAAGATTTGGAATTGGTCTTTTCCTTTGAAGATTAAGTGCTTTCTATGGCACGCTTTAAATGGTAGCCTTAAGACCTGGGAAAATTTAATCAGACGTGGCTGGATTGGTCCTAGCTGGTGTTGCTTATGTAATTCCTTTTTTGAAACTGCAGACCATCTTTTGATGAAGTGTTCCTTTGTTCAAAAAATTTGGAATTATTGTTGTTCTGAGCTTGGTATTCAACTGGTATGGGAAGATATAAATTTTGGTTCAGGACTTCACAATTGGGTCAGAAGTCATAATAAGCCTCTTTTTCTTCCAATCTTTATATCTTGGATCATATGGTTTACAAGGAATGAAGTGATTTTCCACGATATAAAGCCAGATGTGTTAAAATGTGTGAAGTCTGTTTGTATCTTATTACAAAATTATCTAGATGTGGATCATGGGAAGAATGCTAGGAATGAGGGTTCTTTTTCTTTAGTAGTATCACAACCGGTTCTATTTTTTGATGGGGCCTCTCAAGATGGTTTGTGTGCTACTGGTGGGGTTATCTATATTAATGATCGACATCACTTCTCTCTTCGGCTTAATGGTGGCAGGGGTACAAATATGAAAGCTGAAATCATGGCACTCTGGGTCGTTCTTTTGGTAGTTAATGTTTTTGGATTGGTGAATCCTATTGTCTATGGAGATTCCAAGGTTACAATTAAATGGGCAAATAATGATTATTCTCTAAATGTTCTAGAGCTTGAATACTGGTGTGTTCGTATTTGATAGGAGATATCAAAGCTGGAACAGATTACTTTCAAGCATATTTATAGGTCTCATAACTCATTTGCAGATCAATTATCCAAAGAAGCTTTTGCAGGTCTTGTAGGTGTCCTTTCTTGGGAAGAATGGATGGAGGAGTGTCTGATGGATAGGGGTAATCTAAATCTCTTCTAAGAAGATATGTAAAATCTATGAGGTTTTTATAGTTTAGATTAAGTTATCATATTTTTTGAGGGGTGATGATATTTATGTATAAGAGATCTGTCTTGAAGAACTTTGAAGACGATTTTTTTCTGCTGGAAAAAAACAAAAAAATGTTTTACTTTTATTAAAAATATAATTTTCATAAGTAATGAAATTAAAAAAGTTTTGAATATATATATATATATAAAAGAAATAAAAAAAACATTTACAAACATCAACATCCATATTTCATATTTCTCAATCGATTTTAACAAAACAATATTTGTAAAAATAATATTTCATATTTTCCTATTAAACAACTAAAATCATTTGCTTAATAAACTAAAATCATTTCTATTACAAATTAAAAATAACATAATTTTTTTTTTTAATTTATAATTTATAAATTTCATTAAAACCCTTCTCACTAATAATATAATAATCTTTAGTAATCATTTATAATACTATTAATTTATGTATGTAAAAAACTAACAATAATTTATAATACTCTTTTCACATTTTTTTCTAAAATTTCTAATACAATTAATTTATGTAAAAAAACTCGTCCAACTTTACTCTTTTCAAAATTTGAATCAATATCCAAATAAGGTTGCTATTTTTTAAGAGAAGCATATACAACATTAAGATTTTAATGTAAAAATTAATGTTTGAGTATGGCATTAAACATTGATTTTAGGGTAAATAATGTTGACCTAAGTATTATAAGAAGATATCTTGGACATGATTGATGTTATGTTTCTAAATTTTGCATTGGGTTACAATGGCCTAAGCCACTTGGCCATGTTCATGATAGTTTGTCAAATTAGTGTTAAGGGTCAAATAATTGCCAAGCATGATGTCCAAGTTAGTAATAATGTAAAATTAGAGCCAAATGGACAAGGTGGGTCACATGAAGAGCAAATTCTCAATTCAAAATTTGTAATGTCCCCATCCAAATAAACTATCATGGAGGAAAAATTCCACTAAATTGCTAGTTCCCTAGGTTGGGGGTGGAAGCATCAAAATTTGGAATAAGGGATCTACAAGACCCAAAATGACCTTAGACTTACAAATTCACATTAAATGGGTCAAATAAATAATAATAATAAAGAAAATAAGGTGGCATTGGATCATGAGGGAACATAAGAGTTTGTGGAACCTACATGTGGCAAGATTCCCCACTACACTTGGCATCATTCTCTCACCAATTCGAGTCCAAGGTGGAGGGTAACATACTTGGGGGAGATGAAGAGGCAATATTCATGTCAAGAATCTAGGAAGGTCGAATTGGAGTGGAAGAGTAACTCCCAAGGAAGAGGAAGAGGCATTGTGACACTTATGACAACAATGATGAAGGAATCTATGACGACAATGATGAAGGAATCTATGACAAATATGACAACAATGATGAATAAATCTATGAAAAATATGACAAATTCAGACCCGATTGCAGACCTATGACATATCTGACATATCAGGGATAAAAATAGCCACCAAGAGGGCGCATAGAGGGATTTATGGTCAACCAATATTCCCAATTTGAATTGTGGGAAAGAGGAATGCAAGGAAGAAGTGAACAAGTGTCTCATGAGAGAATCTATCACTAATTCGAGTTGAGTGAAGTATCTTGGAGGGAATTCGACCTCATGAGTCCATATGAGGTTAATAAAAGAGGAGGATTACAAAGGAGAGTATCTTTTGGATCATTTTTTATTTGCACTTTTGGATAGCTTAGCTTGCCCTTGCACGGTGGATGTTCATCCTCCCTGCCTTAGAACCAATTTCGTGGGTGAAAGATTTCTATCCAAGGTGGTTGGAGGAGAGGCCATTTAGACCTCTCAACAGAGATTCATGGATTTTTTTTATGCAAGTTCGAGCTCCCTTTAAGTTCGATTTCATATTCTATCTTCTTTTTCTACTATCTCTCTCTCTCAAAACTGTATCAATGTCCATGTAAAAGTGTGATGGTGCACTCATAGCTGCATAAAGATTGTGGGAACTGATATTTCGACTCTATTGTCAAGTTGTTTGATGTATATCATTGTAATGAATTGCATGTGAGAGCTACATCTTGAATTACCATACATTCCATGTAATATTTCCAAACAAAATCAAGATTCGAGCTAGTTTCCTCACTAGTTTCACATGGTATTTTTGTAGTGTCTTTGTATCTGTTTGATATAAGACCTTTTCTGAGTTTTAGCTCATGTTTCGAGATGCAATTGAAGTGATATGAATAACTCAAATTTTGTGTGCAAACCCTTGAAATTTTGCTAAAATATTGTGCATTAAACTTTATGTCCTTGTTGACCATTTCCTCACCATTTCGATGTCATACAACCTGCTCTTTTTTTGGGAGTCATAACAAATACTAAAATTTGATTTAATGATGCATTTGTGTTTCCACTGAGGTCCACTCTCAGAGCCAAGTCTCAGATCAGAAAATAGTTAAGGGCGTACAGTGTTTGGAAGGCCAAGAAGTTACTAGTCAAATGGGATTTTCAACTATCGAATTCAACTAGTCTTCCTCCACTTCCTTCCTCCTTGAGAATTGCAGACCTTGAATCTTTCTAATCGATGTACTGAGAGTCTAAGGGTTTCATTAGGGTTTTTTAAGTCCCACCAAATCCCTCCATATAATATTTGAAAGCATGTGGATGTTTTTGGAGCAGCTTGAATTGACCAATCCAAAGTTTGAAATTTGGTCCAAATTGAGTGTTTTTTCATATTAGGGATATTACAATGGGACGATTTTTATTAGCACTTAATGCATCGTGTTTCCACCAAAAAACACAGTTGGGGAAATGCCAGGGGTGCTTTTCGGTGGCAACACATTGTAACATATGTATTGTGTGCTCATAGTAGCATGATGGTTATATAGAGTGTCTAATGGTGAATGTTTTTTTGTCTTTTATGTTGCCTTTTATTTTCCCTTCACTTGAGCAAGGAAAATTATTTTTCTTGTTTGGCACATTTTATATTGTCATTTTCAAATATAACAAGTGGTATCAAATCCATAGTGGGATTTTCCTTTTGTGTGATCTTGTTGTATGGCTTGGAGTTCTGGGATTTTTCTATACCGGGAGTTCCGTAATTTGACATCGTTACACTTAAAAGTAGTTTTTGTATGAAGATATGCAAACGGATTTGTGTATGATGATCGGTGGCCAAAATTGGGTTTATAAAGGATACCTCAATTGATCTCCATTTCAAAAGCACCATAGGCCATGAAATATGGTGGTCAAGAAAATCCATGGCTAAGAAGCGTAGTAAAGAACATTCTTTTGGAGTAGAGGATATGGCATCTACAAATTCAAGGAATAAAATTTATAAGTTCACAACTATAATGCTATTAGTAAGGAAGAATATTGGCTTGTAGATTTTCATAAAGAATGGTTTGTGGAATATGAGGAAAGAGATCTTGGCAAGGTGTTTAGAGGTGATAATTTCAACTATAAATTTTTAGGTACTAGATCAATGATGTTCAAGCTCTGAGATCAAAGAACATAGATTATCCCTAAAGTGAGTCACGTTACAGGGCTCAAGAGGAATCTCATACAAGTGAGTCAACTCATCGATGCAAGAAAGAGTGCAATATTATTAAGAATATTATGCAAATTGATATGTGGTGCGTTGATCTTGGAAAGAGGGAAAACGATTGGTATACTATATAGATTAGATTTCATTATTTTCTTGAGTGGTGGTGGAAACATTTCTTTTATGGACCTGCCATTAACGAAGATTCCAAGGAAGCAACTTCAATATCACCATGTATTATACTTTGGCACTATTGGTTTGGGCATATAGGCTCACAAAATTTGCAGACATTGAGTAACAAAGAGATCACACTAAAAGGAAAACATGGTTTAGTGTAGGTTTTAGTAGAGGCACTTCTCCTATTTTGTTTTTAAAGGAGGTTTTACAGGATATGGGAGGGTGAATGTTTTAGTAGAGTTTAACTAGGGTACACCTCTTATAGTTGGACACACTAGTGTGCCATGCGCATCGTTGCACTAATGTGTCCCTATTTATAGGTGCATTGATATTTACATTTTAAAACTTGGGCCTGTTGCATATATTTTCAATCATTTTACCTAAAACTCACTGATTTTTAAATTTGTTGTTCTAGGTGCACATTAATCCTATTACCACATCGATGCTTATACAATAATGTAGACGCATAAATGAATCAATACCTCGGGTGCACCACAATAGCGTTAAAAAATAATAATCAACTTCTCATTTTTTCCATTTACTAGTGCTTCCATGCCCTTCAAGCATGAGTGTATCTTTTTCATGTACCCTTCTTCAAAATTATTGGGTTTGCTCAATGATCTTCATTGATAGTGGATTTTAATTCAATTTGGGATTTTAAAAACAACATTGAATTTACTTTTCAATTTATGTGGCCACGATGCCTCCATGGTAGAGACAACAATATGTATTTTCCTTATTACGCCTTTATTTGCATTTTTCATGTTTTTTTGTTTCAATTCCATTAGATAATTTGCTTTTTTTCATTTTTAAAAATTTTTCCTCAAGGGTTTTAGCACATTTTATGACAATTCAAATCATTGAAATTTGAAATGTGCATTAGGCAAAACTTTACCATCAACCTTAATCTAATTTGGCTTGTTAGACATGTGTTAAGTCCTTTTGGTGACCAGGGAAAGTCAAATACATTCCCTCACAATGTCTACACCTATTGAACTCTCGTTGTTTACATGGCTACACCCCATCCTAACCACTAAACTATAAAAGCACTTTGGTTTCCTAATGTGAATTGGTTGGCCTTTTTTGCTCATTTAGAAAATTGATTTTTATGTGTCACTGGGTTGAGTTGATTAATGAGGAATTTTCCTTCCTTTGGAGCTCTTGTGTCTTACCTATAAGTCCTATGAGCTCAACAATGGATATGAAATAGATTAAATTTGGGAGGGAGTAAGTCAAGAGATTTCAATAGTGGGTTTATTTGGGCCACTAAAAATAAAAAGGCATTATTATTAAAAGAAAACAATATTTTTTAGATCTAGCTATAGCACAACTATAGTGAGTTAATTTGGGGATTCAAGTAGTCACCCACTTCAATGAATAATAAGGTGTGTTACTGTTAAGTTTTCTAGGGGAAATTCTTGACATCACCCCCTTCCCTCCATGCATAAAATTGTCCAAAATTTGGTCATTTTACATTAAACAAAATAAAATTTGCAAGCATGGTGGGAGGCCAAGATATTCCTAGCATCAACTACTTTCTTCTAAGTTTTAAACTTATAAAAAAAAAGATTCAAAATTTAGACAATTTTAGGTAAATTATGAACAATTTCATGCCTAGAGGAGTTTTTAGGATTTGGTGGGGAGGAGGAGGATCTCCAACATCACCCTCCCTCCCTTCATGTGTTAAATTTCTCAAAATGTAGTGAAATTTTGCCAAATTTAAAGCATGGAAGGAGGGGTGCAATAACCATCCGCCCCTCTCTCTCTCTCTCTCTCCATGCTTAATTGGATAAGTTTAGCCAAAGTTTGAGCAATTCCAACATGGAATGAGGAAGTCAACGTCAAGAATTTCCCTTGGGAAGGATGCTAGGAATCATCCCTTGGGTAGGCAGCGGGGGCAATGATTCTCATTATCACTCATCTATCCCCCCTCTCTCCATTCTTGAAATTATTCAAAATTTGACACAAATTCTCCAATTCTTTTGAAATTTGAAATATGGAGGGAGAACGAGTGGGTCGTGGTGTGGAAGGTGAGAAATTTGGCCAAATTTTGGGCATTTTTGCTTAGAGATGAAGGGTTAATGTTGGAAATCCCCTCCCCCAAGCCTCTCCTATGGAAAAGGGTGAATATTGGAAATCCCATCCCCCAACCCTCTCCTATGAGAATCACTACTCTTCCTTTCCTTTTGGATTTTTTCAAAGTTTTACAAAATTTTATAAAATTTCTCCAAAATAAAGAAAAATATCTTTTTTATTTTTCAAAAGTTTTGTAAAATTTATAAAAAAATCTCTTTTAATTTTTTAAAGTTATTGTGTGACATTGTTATAGTAATTCACTCTTAAAAAGTAACTTTGGCCATGTAGAATGCCAAATCAAGAGTGTGATAATTCATGAGGGGAAAACCACGTGGTTTAATGTTATTGTGGTATCGGTGAGGCATGTAAAACCCTTGAGTTTTTATTATTTAGCTGCTATACATGTTACGTTACGTTGTTTATGCTTTATAAAATGCTGGTACCAAGTGGTATGACTTGAATTTGTATCGTAATAGTTTGCTAACGTATGTTGGGTTTATATTCTGGTGATTGTCTAGTTGTGCCTTTAATTTGACTATAATGTAATATTATATATTTGTTTCTTATTTTTAGCTTAAGAGTTGTTTCAATGTTTGTATACAGTATATATGCTCTGATGATGGCTCTGATTAGTATCTTGACAATATTTAGTAAATCTTGATACTTCTTGTAGTTTTGTACTTTCAGATAGAACAGTTTAATGATTCATCCTTTTTGAATCAAGTATTTTCATTGTACTATTTGATTCGTAATGAATATCAATAGTAGTTTTTTTTCGCTAGAAAAATGTTTGTAAAAACATATATTCAGTATTTTAAATTTATTCTTTTTGAATAAATTTTGTTTTAATAGTGTATGATTTCATTTTATTTTCTTTGTTGAATATATTTTTGGTTTTATGGTTATTGCATTTGAGTTTTAAGTAAATATAATTAAGTTTTGGATTTATTATGATATGAAATTGGATTTTAGTTTTTGGGTAATTAATGTTGAATAGATCTATTTATAAAAATAAAAATAATTGAAATTAAAGTCTTTGCAATTATTTCTCAAATTGAATTTTTTTATTGAGGTAATTTGGATTTTGGTTTTTGGATAATTAATGTTAAATAAATTTATCCAAAAAAATAAGAATAAAAATAACTGAAATTAAAGTCCGTAATTATTTCCCAAATTAAGTATATATTTAAGACAATAGCTTTGTATTTTGAATAATTTTATGGCATTTGTCTTTATCATTTACAAAAACCTTTATATTGAAAAATTAGTCTAGCCTAAGGAATGTGATTTTGAAGTACATCCCTTTTACTTGTGGGAGAGATCAAGGTTGCAATATTATTTACAGGTTTATTTTACTTATATATGATAGACACAAGTTGCAATTTTCAGATTGTTGGAGTGACTATTTGTACAAGTTTTGAGCATTTCTTTCATGGAAAAATGCTCAAAGCTCTAGATCACAACCTTTTTTAAAACATGCTCTAATTACTTTAATTCTATTTTTTTCAAACAAAAAATTCACAATCATATATATATATATATATGGTTTATCAAACCTAACAAATAGTTATATTTTTTAACAAGGAAAAATAGTAAGACCATTACAACACATACATAAATGCTTACTATTCCTTTCTGTCCAACTTAAACAAAAACTATCTATTTTTTTTTTTAATTTAGGATTAAATCCTACTCTACTTAGACTGTTGTGAAAAAATACAATCCCCTCTCTTCAGTAAAAGGAAAGTATCTCAAAGGCGACCCTCCACAGCTGTCTGCAAACTGTTTGTCAATTCTCATATAATATAAGGTCCAGGTTCAAGATAAATAGCTGTCTCTTATTCTATGTAATAAGATTCTTCCATATGATATTAAATCTCTAAATAGGTGTGTTGTTTTGGGCAGTATAATAATGCCATGCCATTTGACTATTCATTGGAGTACTTTATTAATCAACTGTCAACTGGGAATTCCATTTATATTATATTGTCAATGCACTGGGAATTCCATTTATATTATATTTGTCGATGCACTGAGTAAAGCAATAAAGCATGTGCTGGGAAATTACTATGCAAAGCCAAAGCAATATGGTCTGCTTCCATTGCACTTGTTGGACCCTTTGGTGAAGAGTATGTAACAAGATAATAGTCGTTTTGAAAATCATATGCTGAAGGAATGCCTTTCAAACTCCTTTTTCATTTGTATTTTATGTGAAATAAAATTGATTGAGCATCAATTAGATCAAACACTTAGGGTTGGTTGCATGAACACTTGTAAGGTGATGCTGATAGTTTGATGGTTAAATGTTGATTAAAAGTAGAGTTGGGCACTATAGGATATAATGTTAGGCATATGCCATTTACTATCAACCTCTTTGTTAGATATAATAGTCAAACTATGCATCAAGATTGATGACAGATGGAGAAAAATTTGGACAGGTTTAGATGTTTAATGATTTATGTAGTCTTTATGTGAAAGCATTTTAACTTGTATATTGAAAATGATGTTCTGTATGACAAATTACCCATCTGCAGTGTACTTTGGTGCATTTAGATACATATTGAGAGGTTCATTTACTATGTAAGTTAATTTATGGATAATTTTCATTAGTTTTCTGATGATTTTTTAAACTAAATTTTGGTGGAAATTGATGAAATTGTAGTTTTAGGTAGTTGAAATTGTATATTCAGAATGTCCTAGAGTAATTAAGGACGCTGAATCTATTTCTACAATCAAAATTATAATTTAAACAATGAAAATCATGATTTCAGCAAAAATAATATTAATGAATTCTAAGAAAAATTGTCTAAAAAATACAAATCAGTTTAAGTTAATCCTTCATGTATCCTTTTCTCTCTTCCTATATAAAATCCCGAAACATTTGACAAAAATGTGTATGTTTCAAATCTACCATCTATGTGGTCTATTATGAAGCAGGTATTGCAAAATGATGCAACGGAGTGTGTGAATCCATGCTTAGCTAAAACGCTGCTCAGAAGATCAGGGCTTTGATTGCACAAACTACAGCTACGTACAATTCAGAATTGGTAATATGGGTCGCGCTCAAACAGTCAAATCAAATCTTACAGAAGGCCAAGTTGGATAAATGTGGAAGAGTGGGAATGGATGGTTGTGTGAACTTTTAGGACTGTAGGTATAGAAATAAAAGAAAAAATCAGTTTTCAACATGTTCACAACAGGTGTCATGGTGTAGTTGGTTATCATGTTAATCTAACACACTGGAGCTCTCCAGTTCAAGTCAGGTAAGTGCTATTACTTTTCTATTTTTTTCTTTATGCTTTCATCGTTTAAAAGAATGGAGTAAGTTATTCAGTAGAGGATTTGCATTTTTTCAGCGATTTTCGTCGAAAACTGGAGATGTGATTTTTGCTGAAATTGTGATTTTCATTGTTCAAATGGAAATTTTGATTGCAGAAATGAATTCAATGCCCTCAATTACCCCTCTACACCCTGATTATGCAATTCCAGCAACCTAAAACTGCATTCCAATAATTCATCCAAATTTTGACCAAAGATATATTTTTGTAAATTTTACTTGGGATTCAATCAAAGATATATTTTTGTAAATTTTACTTGGGATTCAATCACTACTGCTAAAATTTGGAAAGCCCCCTTGTTTCCTTCACCCATACCTTTTAGGACGAAATGCATGGTCTTAACCATTAGACCCACTCAAGCTATATTTTTTGAAATTAAATTTATGGAGTGTCTAGGAAATCCCACAAAATCTCATTGTAAGTCAATTCAAGAAGTAAACATTGAAGTGCTTTGGTATAAAATAATATATTTGAATAGTTGAAAGATTAGACGATTTGGACCTCTTTTTTGATTCGTTTTCTAATCATTTTTTTCCAAAGTTCGATCGCAATTGTTGGAATCACAGATATAAGGTATTGAGATTGCACAATTGAGGTGGAAGAAGGCTTTTTGAGGGTGTTGAATCCATTTTTACAATAAAAAATGGAATCTCAACAATGAAAAATTATGATCTTGCCAAAGATTAGGTCACTAGATTCTGCCAATACTGGACGAAAAAGTCAAAATCGTTTAATATTTTTTTTGTTCGCAAGAGAACCTCTATTCTGCATCGTTAGCCTGTGGTCTAAGAAACCGCGACCCAGGGGCATTTAGGTCGTCAAAATCACCCAGGGATCGCACTTGACCTGGACTGCACCAACCCTTAGCATGGGTGGATTTTAGGTTGCCTAGAAAACGGAACCCCTCGAAACCAATCGCGCTAATGAGACTTGACATAAAAAATCGTTTAATCTTTAGTCAACTCCTATTAAAACAATATATCTTTAAAAATGTGTGTCGATATATTTTTAAGTTCTCTCAGAATCATATGAATTTTGTTTAAAGTTAAGAGTTCCATTTGATTAAGAGGAATTTTGACCAAGAAATTTTATATTAACATATTTGATCATCCTTGGCCATTTTTCACTTGTGCATAAAACTTGAAGTATAGGAAATGGTCATTATAGAAATGTGTTCACAAGGTGTCCAATACATCATACTCATCATCAAAGTAATATATTTTGGGAGGATAACATTTTTACTTCTTAACCACTTGAGCTAAATCATTACCTCAAAGTGACCTATGACTTTGGTGATATTCTTTAATATAATTACCTTTTCTCGTTGGTGAAAAACTCTTTGCTCCTAGTTAATGCTCCAATCTATTTGAGCTAACTATAACTTTATAAAAATATTTCAAAATTTATCAAATATTTAACTTACATTTTCCTAAGTTAAGAATTTTTTTAATTTTAATTTTATAATTGAAATTTGTCAAAAATTCAAAAAATAATCAATTTAATTCAAGTCAATAAATTAGTTAAATATGACAAATTTAATTAATTCTCGTTTTTTTTGTTAAGAAATATTTTTGTATTATATATAAAAAGGAGAGGTTACATTCGAACACAAACAAGCCGAAGCTCTGTAAATATTCTGCATGACTGGGCTCTCAGACCTGACAAAAAGGAAGGATAGTATGACAGTTCTTCCCATATTAAAAGCTCGACTTACAAATGTTGTAGGTATCAGCCAAAACATCCTTAAGAACCCCCATAACAACCTATCAGAAAACAAATTAACCCCTAAGCAAAGCCTAAAAGGACAAAACACAGTAGTAGAAACCAAGGACACCTGAACTAGACAACAAACACAGCATAACAGCATTACAGTAAAATATAAGGCAGATCTGGGAAGCGGCCTTGAGGATTATCGGACGGCGCCGGCACGGGAGCTTCGGGAAGATGAAGGCCCATGGCATGCAGCAGGAAGTCCATCTTCCGGTTTAGCTCCTTGGATTCTACTTGAAGCGTCGTCTGCACCTGATTCTTCGGTCTCCCATCTTCATTCTTTTCCATACAGTCCTGGATAGTATACCCCACCATGTTTTTCATGACCCAGTAAAGGGAGACAGTCCGTTCATACAGGCTGAGACGAGCAGCAGTGTTCCCCGGGTCCATGACCCAATTCTCCATCTTCCGGCATTCCTCCTGTAGAGTCTCTTTATCAAGCTTTTGCTAGAGCTGATGCTCCACATCCTGAATTTCCTTCTGAACTGCCGAAGGTAAATCTAGTTCGAAAATCCTAGATTCCCACCGAGCTTTTTGATGAGCGCGGGAGAGTCTACCACTATCCTTTGCAGGGATTTCTTCTCTGTTGCGCCGCTGGCGCCGACCATAGGTGGTATTCCGACCTTCCTCCTGATTTTGGTCGCCCATTATGCAAATTCCCTTGGTTTTTCCTTTATCCATGAACAGGATATCACGAGCAAAATGCATGCAGAGCGAAATCTTGTGAATACGTCGATGGTCACCACCTTTCCATTCCTTATAATGGAAGATACCATCCCAAACAATAATTAACATCGTACCTTCCATTGAAGGCATCGTGTACCGCACAGTCCTTTGCTGATATCCTCCACGCGAATAGTTGGATCTCCCACTTTCAATATTCATGGTAGCAGCCATAACCATCAACCTACGCAAGACTGAAAACATGATCTGAATTAAATAAAGAGTCCCTCCCAGGAGCATCCCCTCTCTGGATTCAAAGGCTTGACAAGAGAGACGAGACGTCACATGTCAGGGATAGGCTCAGGCTGACGTTGGGATTCCTTTTCAACATGATGCCACATGATGTCTTGAGATAGAGTGTCCTTACACATCTCCCTAGTAGCTGGATCGGCCAAGCTCTCCCACGAGTTGGCATAAATGGACATGTGATTTTCACTCTCGAGTTTTGCCAACAGATCCATCAATTTATTACCATTGAGCTTAACATGGGAGAAGGTTAGGGCCATCCTTGGGTTTAAAATCATCAACAACTTTTCTAGTCTCCCTTCTAAATGCCATGAAGATGCCACCTTGGAGCTTGGTTTTTCGTGATGGATCTCCATTTCCATGTGGAGGATGATCTTAGAGTCTCCTTCAACCATGAGTGGGGTCCAGTTCTGAGCACCGACCATCTGTATACCCTGGATCAATCCTTATAACTCCGCAGCATTGTTGGATTCAATTCCAAGGAAGTCAATTTTGAAACATAGCATCTTGCCCTCATGATTTCTAATCACACAACAAAAACCTGTCGGTCCCGGATTGCCTTTTGAGGCTCCGTAAAAATTCATTTTGAAAAAACCAGTCGAGGGGGGGGACCAAGACTCGGGTCTGGATCTGGTCATGAGCAGTTTTCTATGTTTTCCATAACACTAAATCGAACCAAATATTCCCCAAGCTTGCATAATGATGGTCTCCACAGCATTGGCTTCCCAATCAGAATTTTCCCAAGACTGCAGCTTCACAATTTCGAGCATCTTGCTTCTAATGGAATTCCAGACCCTATCCACAGAATCGGCCTTTTCCCGGAAGGTTCTGGAGTTTCGCTCCCTCAAGACTTCCCATACCACAAAATACGGGAAGATTTTCCAAAGTTGGTTAACAACGGGATTCTGGAACGGGTCTTCTGTCCATTCGCATATGGTCTAAACCAGATTGTCAGGGTGCTTGTCAGTTCTTCTAAAGACAATCGCACCACGGTCCCACAAATTTGAAGCGAAAGGGCACGAGTCAAGGAGGTGGTCTAAGATTTCTTCCACCATATTGCACATGCAACACTGGTAAGGTCCGTGCAAACCTCTCTTTTGAAGATTGTCTCCCGTAAGGATTCGATGTTTAATTACAAACCAAATGAAAGTTGATATTTTAGGCCATAATTTTGCATCCCATAATTTTCCCCATTTCTTGTCCGGGCCCTGATTATTGTATTCAGTCCAGAGGTTGTATGTTTCTTTGATTGAGGAAATGCCCTTAGGTTCAAAGCCCCAATGGAGTTTGTCCTCCCCCATGTGAACCATAATTCTTTGGTTGTTTAAAGTTTCTTCAATTCTGTTTATTTCTTCTTCAAGGTTGAATTGTTCCCACTAGTCACGAGAAGCCCAGACCCTATATTGTGGTTGTGGTTGATGCGCTCCTTGATGATTTGGGGAGCTTCAACATTTCCTTCCAGAGGAGGTAATTGTTGCCAAGAGTCTTCCCAAGCTTTAGCTCTTTGTCCATTTCTAATTTCCCAGAAACTATTATCCTGAACAAGACTTCTACCTTGGTAAGTTGTTTTCCATATATGGGATCCTGGAACATTCTCAGAAAAGCGGATGAGGTTTCCTTTCTCCCACCCCTCATCATATTTAATGTGCCAGATCTTTGCTCAGGGTTCCTGGCTATGAGCGACCCAGCACCACCATATCTTGGCCCCAGTTACATGATTTACTTTTTCAGGGTTGAGACCCCCTTGTTCCTTCGGAGAGAAAATAGTTTCCCATTTTACCAATGCCCATTTCTTGTGTTCCCCTGGCCCATTCCATAGGACGTTGTGTTGTATGTTTCATATCTCCTTTAGAACTGCTTTTGGGGCCGCCATGGCCGAGAACAGGTACATAGGCATAGCTTGCAACACCGCTTTAGCCAAAACCAATCA
Organism: Larix kaempferi; assembly: GCA_027924585.1. Lineage (NCBI taxonomy): Eukaryota > Viridiplantae > Streptophyta > Pinopsida > Pinales > Pinaceae > Larix > Larix kaempferi. The sequence goes on along the minus strand of BSBM01000017.1, from coordinate 12,355,488 downwards.
GCTAGAAAAAATTGAGAGGCCTAAGAGTCCAGTTCGACAATTTTTTCCTCATTTTATCTAAGATTTCATTCCATGATCCTTGAAGGGCCATAGAATCCACTAAGGGGGATCCAAGGTTTTTGGACGGAAGGGAGCTCTCTTGGAAGCCAAGGATGTGACAAATGTTGCGTCTAGTGATCCTGGGGGTGTTGAAGAAGAAGACCTGGGACTTTTGTTCATTCACTTCCAGGCTTGAAGCTTTGCCGAAGTTAGTTAAAAAGAGTCGAATCTTTCTAGTCTCCTAGACTGAGGGGTGTCCCATCAGCATAGTATCATCCACAAATTGTTGGTGAGTTTGACGTTCTGCTCTTGGGTGAATGAGAATCCCTTGCATATCATGGTTGCCTTGCATGGATTTGATTGTTCCTCCTAAACCCTCAGCCATAATAATGAAAAGGAAGGGGGACAAAGGATATCCTTGAATAATACGCCTTAAGGGTTTTAGTAAGCCAGTTGGAACACCGTTAAGCAGAATGGAGAAGAAAGCAGAGGAGATTAGATTCATGATCCATCTAATCCAATCATCCGAAAATCCAAAATCACTTAGCATGGCCTTCATGAATTGCCAGTTTAGTTTGTCGTAAGCTTTAGCAATGTCGAGTTTCAGCATCATTCCTGGGATCTTCTCTTTTTTGAGGGAGTGTAAAACTTCATGGACATGGATAATTCCATCCATGATTTTCCTCCCTTCCACAAACCCAAATTGCTTCGGGTATATAAGCGAAGGAAGAACTAGTTTAAGGCGATTGGCTATAACCTTGGTAACAATCTTATAAATAACATTGCAGAGGGATATGGTGCAGAATTTTCCATGGGAATCAGCTCCCTAAGTATTAGGGATAAGAGCCAGAAAGGTTGCATTGAAAGCAGGAAGGATTTTCCTGGATAGTCTAGAAGATTCCACAATTTGCCACACTTCCATCTTAATGAGGTCCTAGAAATAGTGAAATAAATTGGTGGTAAAACCATTCGGACCTAGGGCGTTTCCATCTGCAATATGATGTACCGCTTCTTCGACTTCGGGCATTGTTATCAATTTCATCAGAAGATCATTTTGATATTGCGAGACAAGAGCAGGGATATGTTGAGTTATCAATTCAATATCCCTACTTCTGTCTAGATTCGTTTCAGTCATGAAATCTTGAAAAAAGTTGCTTAGTTCCCCTGCAATATCCTCTCTTGTTTCCATTCTTTCACCCTCCGAGTTTTTCATCTTGAGGATCCTGTTTTGCATTATGTTTTGAATAACCGACCTGTGGAATAATTTAGTGTTTCTCTCCCCATCTTGAAGCCAGTTAACTCTAGCTTTTTGATGCCATGGAATTTCCTCCTTTCGCTCCCTCTCCTGTAGCTTGTTGTAAACACTAGCTTCCTCATTTTGAAGTTCAGTGGTGTACCCTGCATTTATGCCCATTTTCTAAATTTCCTCCAGTCTGGTTTCAAGGGTTTTTTTGTCTGCAATTATATTCCCAAACTCCTCCTTGTTCCATTTCTTTATTTTTTCTTTAAGACTCTTTAATTTCTGTTGGAACTTGTACATACTTTGGCCCTCGCATGTACTTAGGTCAAACTACTATTGCGTCACTTTCTCTTTGAACTCTGGATGGCCTAACCAGAACTGTTCAAATCGGAAGGGTTTTTTGAATTGAGAACCTAATCCACTCCACCACAATTCCACTGGCCAGTGGTCAGAGCCAACCGCCGGAAGAATAGAGGTAGAAATTTAACTTCCAGATTCCATAACTAACTCAGAAATAAGAAAGAGATCCAAACAGGAGGCAATTTGGAGGTCTCCTTTGCATTTATTATTCCATGTGAATCTTCCTTCCCCCGGAATAACATCAACTAGTTTAAGGTCTTTAATGGTATCCCTGAAGCGGCCACACTCCTCTTCCAGTCTTCATCTTCCGCCAATATTTTCCTCTAAGGAGGTGATGAGGTTAAAGTCTCCACCTAAGATCCAGTGTTGATCCCCGAACTCGTCCCCCATTCTCCTTAAGGAGTCAATGACGGCTATTTTCTCCTGCGGAGTATGGGGGCCATAAACATTGGTTAATAGGTTGGATACTGGGAACCCAATAACCACGAATTCAGCTGAGAGGAAACAATGATTCCCATGAAAACCTGGCATGCTTACTCTGTTTGGATCCCACATGATGCCCAACTCTCCTTCCATTCCTCTGGCATCGATGCCCATTCCTTCGCTGCCCTTCCAATTATTTTTACCAATTTCCTAAAGCTGACTTGTGGAGCACTTAGTTTCTTGGAGAAATACAATGGTCGGATTTGTCATCCTAATCTTTTTTCGAAGGATCTTTGCTTTATGAGGGATGTTAAGACCTCTTATATTCCAGGATACAATCTTCACTAAAATAATAAAAAATTATAACCCTAGAGCAGCCCTTATGGTAGGGTACTGACCTGATTCAACCAACTCTAATCCTGTAGTGGCAATGCGTTGTCGGTTAGATTTCCTTCCCGGTTTTCTGATGCTCTCTTCATGTTTCCTCTTGTAGTCTCTGCGGGATCCAGGGTTAATGCGAAGACGATTGGATTCTATGGCTTTGATGTTGGCCTCTTTAAGAAGGACAACTTGCTCCTGGGGGACATGCCCTTTTTCTGCATCTTCACAAGATTGTTCTATTCCATCAAGATCTAGATTGCCAATATCCATATCTTCAATGTCTTCTCCAGCTTCCATCTTGGGTCGTCGCTAGGGTTTTCCTCCACAACAGATGTGGTTTCCTTTGTGTCTCCAATCTCCTTTTTTTGGTTGCTCAGATCCTATTGGTCCTTAGTCAGCATTGAAACATTCTCCTCCGATTTTCCTCTTAAGGATTCAAATTGATTGGAGGTTAAAATCTTTTTGGAGATTTCCGTGTTTTCTTGTTTCTTGCCTCCTCTTTTGCGGTTGGTAACCTTAGTGAACCCTTGATCCTTACTTTCCTCTTTCTTATTAGGAGAGGGTTTTGGACTATTCATAGGGCAATCTCTAAATAAATGACCATGTCCATGGCACCTTCGGCATCTAAACGAAATTTGTTCATAATCTAGAGGTTGAACCCAATCTTCATCCTCCCATGACATCTTGATAGCTTCTAGTAAATCTTTAGATAGGTCCATGTAAACACAGATCCTGGAATAGGCAGTGTACCTTTGAGCCTTGTTTTGCTCTGATATCTTGATAAAGGATCCTAGGTTGTTCCCAATATCTTCCAGAATTTCTAAGTCCCAGTATTCGCCAGGGAGGGAGTAAAGTTGGATCCATACCGGGGCAACCCTCATATCCTCTTTATCTGGGGAAAATTTCTCCTTCCATGGTCGCAAAAAGAGACCCGCATAGTAGAAGAAATAAGGGCCCCCGTCAAGAACTCTATTTCTGTCCTCCAGAGTTAGGAAGGAAATGGTGAAAAAACCCTTTGAACCCAGTTGAAGATGTAACATCCCGATAATTTCGTAAAAATTTAAAATTTTTTAAACAGCATTAAATGTTAACATTTCAATTGCGGAAGTAATAAATGTTTATCATGGTAGCATTGAATAATAAAGTCAATAATGCATAAGACAATTTAATTACTGAGTCTCTTTAACTAATGACAATTAATGACAGTGACACATCATACTTTATTTAACATGCTAACAACATTAGTTTATGCTTGTGTTAACTATACTTCGAATTAATCATATAATTAAAATTTCTTGACAAGGCACTGATAGTTTGTTTCTTGATGATGATGAAAGGGGTCCTACGAGGTGCCCTGAGGTTTACTTAGCTATGTTTTAGCTAAGGCATTTGTATCCTGTTCCATGTGCAAAACGCAGGTAAGAGTTTTTGCGACAACAATACTAAGAGTACAAATGTCTTTCAATTCAACATCAATGTATAAGATAATTTCTAAGTACTTCTTTGCAAAACAAAATACTGGAGGTATGGATATCATAGTTCCAATTCTCATTTATGTTTTGGTTTACAGATTTTCCAATGATGTTAAAAAAATCACGTCGTCGTTTTGTTTTTTACATTATCATATTTATTTTCTATGAAGAATCATCCTAAAAAGATTATTATTGTTAACAACAAGTGATAATACCTTTGTCTATTTGGTATCTTTTATTGAGAACTTGTGAACCTAATACTAACGTCATAATGTGCTTTCAACAAATTATTAAACTATACCTCTAGTCTCTCTTTTATCAATGGATTTGATAATACATGACTATAGCATGACACCATTTTAAATATTACCCATAACTATACGAATATACTATTCATAACTATAGAGGAGTAATAGATGTAATCTATTGTAACAATGCATAAACATGTTTCAAATATATCAATATATTGACTATTGTTTACGATACTATAGGATTTCATTAATATCATTACAATGTAACAATAACTTAGGTATATAAAATGATCTATATGCTAACTACAATGATTATGCATTCACACATCCATAAAACATGTAATGCTATAAATGTCACGATGTTTTGAATAAACCCTTGAACTATAAACTATGTAACCAATATTGCAATGCATATGAATTGACAGGGTATTAACGTTATGGTTCTTAGCACGCTTCCAATTGTCAAAATTTAAGACTTGGCATTTACATCGCTTATCCGTGAAGTGAAGTGGATAGATGAGGTGGATGGTATCCACGTGATACAACTTGCAATCCATACAACCAACATTGTTGAGCTGTGCTAGTTATTAGCTTCAGGTCTGATGAGTGGTGACCTGGTAGATGTAGCAATCAATGTAGAATTGATTGCAATGGTTTCTCGAATTTCCACGTACTTGTCTGGAAGCTAAAACACCGTTGATCTTTGCAATATTTGGCGCTAGAAAGAAAACCCTAATCTTTCGTTGGTAAGTAATGAAGAATGTCTTTCCGGCCTTCATTTCGCTCTTAGTGATGATGGAAGAGGCCGACAGTGCCACTGCTATGTAGGGTGTGAAGTTTTACGGTTAGGAGGGTTCCTCCCTCAGTTTCGAACCCAAGACCTATGAGGATAGTTGTATGTTTCAGACTTTCAACCCTTAAAAAGTCACAACACAGGCAAAGTAATTATGGAAGGGTTCTTCTGTCAATTTGTTTGGATGTAGAACGAGTTAGGGTTCGATTCTCCAGTTTGTAATGAGTTCTTCTGTGTTTTGCTCGTGGTTGCTGCAAAAGCCATCAGGCTTTGTCATTTGCTGTGTGGAGTGTCAAAGTCAGGAACTACGTCGTTGAGGTAAAATGTTAACTGTAATGGCAGGAACCTTGTAATGTTTAAATTTTAACCCTGCGTTTTCTTGTTTAACATCTTTCCAACTTTAATTGGCAGGTGTTATCTCGCTGGTGGTCTTCTTATGGATCCAACTTGGAAAAAGGATGCTGCGACGCCCTCCTGGTAAGCCTCGGTGGTTCGCAAAACCTCGTAGGTGCCTTCGGTATAATCTGGATGATGAAAACTGTGTGATAAGAGTTGGGAACGTGACCTTCGGTGAAGTAATGGCCGTGTTTAAGTTTTATGTTGAACAAACTGTAATAGGATAACCCTCAGTCTTTTAGCTATAGCTCGGCTTGGTAATGTTTTCATTGTAGTGTTGCAAGGGACTTCAAACTGGTTTTTACGCCCTTAGTTATTTAAGGGATGATACCCTAACTGTTTTGGAAAATGGAAATGTCTTCTGTGTAAACCCTGTTAAAGTTTTACTTTGGAAAATGAATCCAAGAACCGAGGGTTCACTTACACTTGTAAACAATGGTTTGTATTGTAAAGAAGTGTTGTGTTTTTTAAAATTAATAGTTGAGATTGATTGTTTATCTATAGTTTGGTTTCGAACAACAATGGTTGTTTCTAGCCGAGAGTTTGCATAGCTGTTTGATAGATATTTCAAATACTTTGTTATTGTTTTCAAACTGATGATTAGGTTTGGTTGTTGTAAGTTGAAAAGGCAATGTCACAGTATTTGTCTCTGTTTCAAAAGAATGAAACCTTATCTTTGTAGGTTGTGTTTTGCGACTTGTTTGCACTGGGAGTTGAACCCGAGAACTGGGCCTTGTCTTATATATGAAATTTTTTGATAATGGAGATGTTTAAAATACTTTTTTTAAACAGATGCATTCAAAACCATGAACTGGTTTCTCACTTGTAAAATGTGAATGTTTCAATACTGTCTTTGCTTTCTTACTAGAGTTGAAACATGTCATTAAGTAATGATAGTGAATGTGCCTTTTGCTAAGTGAAGCTTTCTGTAATGTAGAAAACTCGAATGCTAGCTAGGGTTTGGAAATCTTAGGGTTGATCCTACTGTACAATTAGTTTGTAAAGAAAAAATCAAATGTGATAGTTAATAGAGAAAATAAACATGTATAATTAAAACAAAACTAAACAGAAATTTGATTATTGCAGTTGCTATAATTCTTGGAAATGTAATTGCTTGAAAATATGATATGTATGATTTTTAATTACATTTGTTTGCTATTTTAAATGTATAGAGATAAGAGAAAAATATATGATCATACAGAAGTTAGACTTCATTTTTCTTTCATGAAATAACAAAAGAATCCTATATTATTGTCGATGCTATACCGTAAATTTTTATTGTGTTTAGATATAGGACAGAATTGTAAACATAACACTTACTGTAGTTATTTGTCCAATCAATGGCAATCTTCCTATCTCTCATCTATCATTTAATTTGCTTCTCTATACTAGAGTACGATGCAAATAACAGCATGTGAAAAAATATAGAGATGGTTATCTAATTAGATCTTTAACAAAGCTTTATCATTCAGACTTAAAACATAGATCAGAAAATTAATTCTTTTACAAAACAGAGTTTGATAATTTTACTAAACAGAAATATTAAACGGTAAATAAAATAGGAACAACAAAACCTGGTTAACTGTAGGGAAACAAACAACCCAAGGAGCCTGTTCCACCCAACCAATTCCTGAAGACAGCCAAGTTACTTGCCTTAGGACACCCGAGCCTATTCACTAAACCACCAAGAGGAAGAAACTTAGAAGCTTAGGACCTCAACTTGCAGTAGCAATAGTTATCCAGTCTTTAAGACTTAGCAGTCAAAGGGACCTGCACCAACACCTCTGGTTCTCCTTCTCAGAATAATTTGCAGACTTACAGTTGCACTCTCACATAGCCTCCCTATTCGAATCTCTCAATGATCACCTGATGCACTTGAGGAATATTTCTGCAGAAAATATTGTGTAAGAGCTGTCTGCTCAATTCGAATTTGCCTTATGTAGGATGCCTAGGCCTTTCAGTTGTTAAATGGTCATTAAATGAGCTGCCTGCTCACTCCCTCCACCTGGGGGATAATGCCACATTTGTAGGGGTAGTTTTCCCATAACCAACAGCTAGTGGTGAAGTGCAATTGCTGCCATCTGTCCCATGCCTTCTAACAGCTTCCATTCCTCCTAGTGGGTCAGTGAACACTCATTTAATAGTTCCCTTGGGTGTTTGTCTCCTACTTTAATTTATTAAATAATAATAAATAGAAATTACATTCATCCTTGACCAAATTTGGTCATAATTACAAAACTTTGTAATTAAAATTTAACATAAAGTATTTTGCCAATAAAATAATATTTTCAGAATTTGGGTAGGTGACAGGAGATCATAATGCCCTCTTGGTTTCCAAGTCGAATTTATCCACCAGACTAGGGATTTTTCCGAAGGAATCATGCCCACAAGTTTTTCGATGAGTGCATAATCCTGCATGTATTGGATCTTCTCCTTTAACTTGCTAGATCTTATCTGCATAGAGGGGATTGAGATCGCTTTAGGGATGTATTGTCTCGGCTTCCTCCCTATAGAAGAGCCTGATGAAAATGAATCATGGGAGCCTATTCCCTTTCCACTCATTCCTTCCAGCGAAATCAGGATCGCCCCGATCCGAAGATCCTCATGAGGATTTGCAGGGAGGGGCTTGAAGACCTCCCCCCAGACTTGCAACCATGGTCACCGTCAGTCCTTCTGCCTTCAGAGATCGTCGTAAACCCTAGCTCCGCTCCAAAAATTCATTCAAATACATCTTATTTCTAGAATTAATTCTCTTTCTTATTTGACAAAAGAAATATGTTATACCTTGCACCAAACAATGTATTAGAAAAGTAAACAGAATCACATAAATTATTGATTTAGACTGAAGAAACAAGAATCGCGATTTAAATCTAGGAATTGTGATTTTGAATCGAATCAACCCTCAATAAGCCAATTCAAGCCTTCCTGACTCAAATTTGTGTTGACCAAGTTTGGCTTGATCAACAAAGTCAAAATCATGACATTGAATCAAATCGTTGTTTTTTTTAATTGCGAGTCAAATTAGATCGGATTAGTTTATCTCTAAAAGTAGTGTTTAGTGGGTTTTCATTCATTTTTTCTTTTTTGTTTGAGCTAGTTTCTCCTTTTCCAAGTGACCAACAGTGACCAACAACCCATCTAAGGTCATCCACAAATGTTGTTGGACAAATATGACATAAAAAATGACGATATTTTACTTAGCAAGTGATTGTTGCAAGCCTATTTTAGCTTCTTTTTAACTCTTGGAGGTACCCCTACAGGTTGCTTTCAATATTTATCCACTGTTGATTATTATTTAGGATTTATTTAAGGGCGTTTTATTATTATTTTTTAGTTATTTAGGTTTCTATGTTACTATTTTATCCTTTGCAAGGTTTTAAATGGATTGTAGTCTACTAGTGAATCATTGATAACCTTCATTGCATCCTACAAGTATAGTTTGAATTTTAAACCCTTAACAACAACTTGCAAGTAAACCATAGGTCCTAAACAATGAGCAACAAACATTAAACCAAGGTCCAAAACAATGAAAATGCTAAGGGAGAAAGACTTTGCTTGAGATTATTGTGAAAAGATTCTAGCTTCAATTAAGTTTCTATGTGAATTTTGAAAATATGAATGCAGTGGTGGCATTTTTAGATTCAATTACCACCTTGCCAAGATTCTTGGCCATGACATCGACCCTTGCAAAGGTGTTCCCGAAGATGTTAAACACCAATCCATCTTGGCCATTGATGTCATGAATGAGCTTAAAGCCAAAAAAAGACAATTTAATCTTGCAAGGGTTAAAATTTCTTTCAATACCCTCTTATCACCTCCTCCCCCCATTCCTACAAATTTGAGCACTAGAGGTGGAAATGTATACACATTCCCCCCCCCTGCATACAACTCTATGCCCAACCTAGCTTGGATGGCATGGGTTGGAAAAAAATGTTCGTGGTCAAGTAGGGAAGGCCATAGATAATTTTTGGTATTATTTTGACATGCATTTCCATTGTGTCAGAAGCCCTTACTAACAATCTGATTTATGCGGTTGTTATTGCAGGTTCAAGGTTCAAAGCCCCTACATTTGAGAGGTTGACATATTTGCTATTAGAAAGCATTGATGATGTCAAGCTTATACTTACTAAGTTTCATTCATCATAGGTAGAAACATTATGCACCAGCATGAGTGATGGATGGACAGATTAAAGGAACATAACTTGGATAAATTTCCTCGCATCTTGTTCAAATGGAACAATGTTTCTCAAATTAGTGGATGCCTTAAACAAAGTTAAGAGAGCCCAACCGATTTGTGAATTAATAGAGCAAGTTTTTTAGGAAGTGGGGGAGTAAGGTATTGTACAAATTGTTACCAAAAATACAATTAATTATGTAGTTGCTAGTAGACTTTTTGAGCTTAGGAACCCCACTATATTGGACCTCTTGTGTTGTACATTGCATATATTTAAAGTTTGAGGAAATTGGTAGACTTACCTAGATACAAAAGATTGTGGATATGACAAAATCCATAACCAAATATATTTATGGTCATATAAATGTTCTCAACAACATGAGAATATACAATGAAGGCAATGAACGTGTTCGTCTTCCAATGACCGAATTCACATCAAAGTTCACCTCCTTGCAATCCATGGTTGAACAAAAGGTAATCTCAAGAGGATGTTTTTGGAACACAAGTAGATGGCATCTAAACATGACAAAACCCTGGAAGGCATTGAAATTGTTGCTCCTATGTTTAATGATGGTTTCTAGAAAAATGTTCAAGAGATTATTGTGGTGAGAGAGTCACTTGTCAAAGGGCTTAAGTACTTAATTCTTAAAAAAATTCAATGTTCAACTTTGAAGTCAAGCTTCATTTCATTTTCAAATTTTGTTTATATCAAAATTCAAATGTTGGAAACTGATTTTGATATTTTGGAATGGTTGATGATGAAAAACCCACTATGGATTGCATTTATGAGGCAATGGATCTCACCAAGGAGGACACCTAAATAATATATAGAGATGAGGCCACCAATATATGCCTCTTTGGGATATTATTGATGAGCATTGGGATAGGCAATTGCATTCTCCCTTACACGTTATGAATTATTTTTAAACCCGACATATTTTTATGATAATACCAAATTTAATGAGGATGGGGAGGTTGGTAGAGGGCTTATGACATGTATTTAAAGGTGCAACCTAATCAAGAAACCCAAATTTGTGTCCTTGCACTACTCCAAGATTATAGGACCCCTCCAAAATTGTTTGCCTATAACAATGCATTACGTGAAAGGACTAAAATGTTGTGCCAAGTACCCCTGGAGACTTAATCAAAATTCTTTAAATGATCTTTATTTTGTTTGTTAAGTGTTATTAAAATTTATTATCTTGATTATTTAGGTTTTAACTTTTTATCATCTTCTATCTTGACTCTTGAACACTTGCCACTTGTTAGATCTTTGGTGGCAAACTTTGGCATTGATATGCCAGATCTTAAAAGATCTGCAATTAAAATCTTAAAAGATCTACATTGCTTCAGTTTGCAAGAACAACTAGAGCATGCTTGAGAAAATAAATTCCAAGAGTGCAACCAATTAACACAAAAATGCTTAAATGACTTTATTTTGTCCATTACATCTTCAGTTTCATAACAGGCAATTACTTGGGGAGATAATGAAAAACACGAGAGTTAACTCAATTTATCTAAGGCTTAATCATTTGAATTTGAATGATTGATTTAAACTTTCGATGTGTCATGATGATGACAAGTTTGAATAATTCAACTATTGACCTCAACTTGGATCGAACAGAGATAACTCCTACATCTGATTAGGGAGGAGGCCTCTCTTTTTCGAAACAAGGGAGAATTTGCTTCTTAGTTTTTATTATTATTTAGTATCAGATTTCAATGTTTACTATTTAGTAAATTTTTATAAGTAGATGCTTTAAGTGCTTACTTTGGAGTCTATACTCATATTATATATGAGATACCTATTCATCCATGAAATTTTGGGTATCTATTGATATTTTGCATTGTCTGACATGCCTTTATTGAATATCAATGAAATATGTTTTATTTTTTCTTTTTAAATTTAAAATGTGTTTTTTTTTGTATTTGTCAATTTTTTCTTTATCCAATTCAAACTGTTCACTCTTTTGTCTCACAATCTTTTGTTGATTCCGAGTCTAGTAACATTACTTCAAACTCGTCTATTATTTCTTTTTTGAGTCCCTTAATAGGTAACCTATGGAACCCTAATCAAGATTAGGGTTAAGCAGTCACTTTTTGTGCCAAGGATAATTTTAGGGGCGAAATTTAACCCATGGGCTATTTTTCCATGTTTTTTTCCAAAAAAAAAAATCGTCAATTTGCATTTTTTGAAGCCCCATTTCACCGAATTTTGATGGGGTTAACTTTTTCACTCTAAAAATCGTCAAATTATTATATAAACTATATTAAATCCTTAGAAATTGAAATAATTTTAGAAAAATATCGCCAAATATTTAATAGTTGACATTTTAAGAATTAGTAAGAATCGCCAAGGTTTATACACTTTTAAATAAGTATGGGTCCTTAAAATTATCCTTGTAAATTTGTGCAAAGAAAGGTTACCAAAGTTCTATGAGGTGACCATGCTTAAAACCCTAGTGTTAAACTAAACATTGATATCTAGCCCAAAATAATCTTTCACAATGCACCTTATCTCAACTAGTAGAGATTGGTGTTATTGCCTTTTAGGCTTATAACTCTTCTAGATTATAGAACTTAAATGTTTATTATTTAGAACTAGCACACAGCCCTATAAAGTCGGGTTTGATATGCACTTTTGAGGTTGTCGATCTCTAGTTCCAAAATTTGATGGTTGGCCATTTGTGTAAATTTTAGATATGCACCCTGGAGCTCCATAACCTCAAAGTGCTTATCACATCCAAGTTTAGATGAGTCTATGTTAGTATTGAATATGTGCCCAATGAAATGTCTAAATTCAATGCATAGTTACACATACACACAGAGTTAATGAATCACCCCCCATCCCTATCTCAGTTATAGAATGCACCTTGCTTCTCACAGCACAAAAATACAAAACTCTCTTTTAAGACTACTATCGCTCTTTATGAAATGTCTACCCAAATGCACATTATTTTTGTTTCTCATTTCGCAGTGCAAATTAAAATATCAAACTGGAATGGTCCAACTGATGCTGAACTACCTGATTATATAGCAACATCAAAGAATGCACACAGTTCTAATACCTTAATCGATGCTTCTTACAACTCACAAATTCAACCAAGAATTCAAATGAATGCCTAAAATTTAATTTCAGTTGCAGCACTTAGAAGACTTCATTCAGTAACAGTCATGATAGAATTCAACAAGAACACACCAAAACTCTATACCAAATGTTATTATTGAAAAAACTATATTTTGGGTATGCAAAACATTATATCCCAAGGTACTATCATGGCACAAAGCATATTGAGCTCTGCTATCATGTCCTGCATTAATGAAAGGGCATAATAGAAAGTTATGGGAACATAACAACAAATAAATGGTAGGCAGTATGACAGCTTCCTTTCATTACATTTCATAGGAATGCCTGAAAATAACCAAAAACGCTAACAAAGGCATTCCTTCTGAATTGAATAGTGAAATCTTGGGCATTCACCACTCTGTGAACTGGATTTGTAAAATATTAAAATATCTTTGTTCCAAATTGGTTTAGTGGTTTTACATTACAGTCATATAATTTAGCATATACAATAGTACAATTTTCACCATTCTCCAAAATTTAGACAGGCACTGGTGCTGCTGCTACAGGAACCCTGTTTTCAATGGGTATCTCTATATACTCTGAAAGAATAGCCCGGAACTCATCACCTGTCATTGTTTCCTTCTCTAGAAGGACCTCAACAATCTTGTCAATTGCTGCACGATTGTTGCGAATGTGACCAAGTGCAACCTCATAAGCTTGGTCAGAGAGACCTTTGACAGCTCCGTCTATGTCTTCTGCAAGCTTTTCAGACATTGAATTCCTTGCCATCATTCTCATGATAACATCACCACTCTGTGCAGCATCCATTAGTGACCATGGTCCAATCTCAGACATCCCAAACACAGTCACCATCTATGCAAGACAAACAGAAGTATGTCATTTCCAATCTAAGAGATTAAAAGAATATCACGTTGATTTGGAAAGTATGAAAATGAACACCATTAGCACATGCAACTAGTATCCATTTACCTGTTTTGCCATACTAGTAACCATCTGCAAGTCACTAGATGCCCCTGTTGTCACCTCAGACTCACCAAATATCACTTCTTCAGCAGCTCTTCCACCCAGACCACCAACTATTCTGGCAAATAATTGCTGCCTTGAAATTAAGGTCGGATCGTCCCCAGGTATAAACCAAGTAAGGCCCCGGGCTTGTCCACGTGGTATCAATGTCACCTTTTGTACAGCATCATGCCCCGGTGTTAATGTACTGCAATATGTCACAGATAAATCAATAACTCAGTATACAATTTGAATTGATACATTACACATTTTCAAGGTTAACACTGGTGTACAGCAGAATGGCATATTTTACACGAGAAACATCAGGTTACTTTGGCCTACACTGTAGCTTGCTTACTAACAAGCAGCTTCTCCATAGAAACGGGTAACAACACAAATATAAAGATCAAGTATCAAGAAAACATGCAAATATTGGCTATATCTTAAACATAGTTGCTAAGCAACAGATGCATGGAAGACTAACTCTCATATTAAGATCTCAGCTCACCTGACCTACTATGATGAATGGGAAGGCAATGGCACAAACACAGAATGGGCTTTCTTATTTACCAAAATAAACAGCTGAGAAAACAGTTACTAAATGAAAGTACATAGAAGGATAGAAGAGTAGAACTGTAGAAGCAAGCTAATTGTACATATTGAACCTACAATAAAAACCGAGCACAAACAACAGGCTCAAAATTTGAAACTGCACAGAAGTGAAATGATACCATATCAAATAACAGCAGTATTATGCAAAAGTAATCAGTAATACCTATCACTTCTTATATCTTTTGGTTTCTCACACTAAATAGAACCTCAAAGAGAGTGAATTTATGGTATGGGCAGTATCTTCTTTCATAAGTACAATCATACAAGTATCTACCAATGCATCATAACCATGTAAAAACTGTCCAAAATATGCAAACCAACGAACTGTTGCACCTATGTATGTAGCTATGTTTGAAGACCATTTGTATGGGGATTTTTGTTTAAAACTTTGCTTGACATTGTCAGTTTACAGAAACTTGTACTGCCCGTTTGAAGCAGCTTGCAACGTTTCTATTTTAATTTTTCAAGGAAAAAATGATCCTTTTCTCCCCTCAAGTACCTATCTGTTTCAGACAATAAAGGGTGTGTCCACTATTACATAAATTTCACTTCTATATATCAGGATTCTCTCAGCTTCTCTCAACGTTATATTTTACAAAGCTCTCAGCTGTGTCTCCATCTAATTGGCATAAGTTCCAAGTTTAAAAGCTTGAAACCAAAAGGCAATGGGAAATCAGCAAAGACAGGTGGCTTGGTCCCGCACAAAGGAAGTCATTAAAATCCAGAGAGACATAGCCGTTCATTTTATAACAATTCAACTCAGTAGAGCACAAAGCTATGCCTGATTTAGCAACTCGGAGCAACTATCAACGTGCGTTAAAATACTATTAAAAAGCATACTACAAGTTTGGAAAGAAAATTCTTTTACAGATGGTTTATTTACTGTTGAAAACTAAGTTCAATTTCAAAGAAAAACTCAAGAAAAATCCATGACAACCAAGGAAAATGAGAGAGGGAATATTGCAATACTTTAATAGAAATCGACCATAACTGAAAAGAATTGGTTGTAGACATCCTAGTTACAGAATGAAAATTAAGAAATGAGTTTGATTTTACCCGCAAATAGCATGACCAACTTCATGATATGCAACGAGACTTTTATTTTTCCCATCTGTCATCACCGTTCCCTCCATTCCAGCAACAATCCTGTCTATAGAGTCATCTATTTCCTTGGCAGAAATTCCTGACTTCCCACGCCGCCCAGCCAGAATTGCAGCTTCATTCAATAGATTTGCAAGATCTGCTCCACTGAAGCCTGGGGTTCTCATTGCAATGACTCCTAGTGAAACGTCACTATCAAACTTCTTATTGCTGCCATGCACTTTCAAAATCTCTGTCCTTCCTTTAACATCTGGTACATCCACAGATACCTGCATAAAAAACACATGTTTAATTCATTGTGAGGCCGCTTTCAAATATAAGCAGTACCGAATCAGAAACCACCCAGTAGCAAAAAATTTGCTGGTTGGCTCTTAAAAATTGATAACAGACCTGTCTATCAAAACGTCCTGGACGCAACAAAGCAGAATCAAGTATATCAGCCCTGTTGGTTGCGGCAATCACAATGATACCAGTGTTCCCTTCAAAGCCATCCATTTCGGTAAGAAGCTGATTAAGGGTTTGTTCTCGCTCATCATTTCCTCCACCTATTCCAGTTCCTCTCTGCCTACCAACTGCATCAATTTCATCCACGAAAACAATGCAAGGGGCATTTTCTTTGGCCTTTTTGAACAGGTCACGCACTCTAGATGCTCCAATACCAACAAACATCTCAACAAACTCAGACCCTGAGATAGAGAAGAAGGGTACACCAGCTTCCCCTGCAATGGCCTTCGCTAGCAAAGTCTTCCCAGTCCCTGGTGGACCCACAAGAAGAACTCCTTTAGGAATACGAGCTCCAATTGCAGTGAACCTCTCTGGTTTCTTCAGGAACTCAACCACTTCCATGAAATCCTGCTTTGCCTCATCAACACCTGCCACGTCGTCAAATGTCACTCCAGTATTTGGTTCCATCTGGAATTTTGCCTTAGATTGACCAAATTGTAGGGGAAACCCAGGACCACCAGGGCCTCCCATTCCTCCGGAAGATCTCCTAGATAAGAAAAAAAGCCCTCCAATAAGGATGAGAGGAAACGCTAAATTTCCGATCAAATTCAGTAGCACTGATCCTGAGTCCTCTTGAGCATTGTGTGCTGCAAAGTCTATATTCTTCTCTCTAAATTTCTGCAGAAGCTCCTGGCTGAGACCAGGAAGCTGCACTTTCACCCGTTGAATCCTATTTCCCAATTCAGGAGAGACTGCCTCCACAATTGCAATTGTTCCATTCTCAAACAAGTCCACTTTCTTCACCCTATCCTTATCCAAATATTCCAGGAACCTCGAGTAAGACATTCTTGATGACGCTACACCTTGGTCTTCGGCCCGAGCTCTCTGCACACCCGACAACGTAGGGAGAGCAACTCCCACTGCTCCCAACAAACTCTTCAGAAACACCCTCTTGTTTCCATGATTCCTTCTCTCCAAAGAAGCCCTTACTAGTCCAGGCTGAGATGATTTGACCAGTGATAGAAGACCACTTTTAGGAACTAATTGCTGACCATAAATCTCCTTGCTTAAACTGCCATTCCCTTGGACGAAGGATAGGGAAGGTGGGCTCAGTACAAACAGATTGAGTGTTGCAGCTGCCATCTCTATAATGAAATGGAGATCTTACAAGCCTATAAGAACCTTTTTCTGCTACCAAAATATAATTATAGTCAGCTTAGGAGCAGATTTCTCTACTATTGAAGATAAAAAAAAAATCAATCATAACGTTGCTACAGTCTGATTTTAGTAATCACAATGACACATATTCAAACACCCAAACACCCTTTGAAATAAATAGAAAAGAAGAAAACTGTAGTACTGTTGCCTTCACTAAAATGCTACACAATCAACATTGATTTTAGTAGGTATAAACCCTAGTATGGACATCAGCTTGTAGTCCAACTGTCCAACAGCAAAGTGGAGAGTTCGCCGGACATAGGTCTTGAATTCTATCTTTGCTACCGACAGCAGCACAACTGGCTGGCTGTTAGATCTCATGCTAAGAGGGCATTACTGATTATCCAGGCTAAGCTACTTTTCAATCGTTGTGACCCAGTGCATACTTTCAACTATTGAATACTGATGTATTCAACTTACTGGTGCTTAGCCATGAACAAATGTTAAACTTTGCATGTATAAACTTTCTTTTTTAATTGTATTTTATTACTGTTACAAGTATTATATGACACATCTCTCCCACCTGCGTTGGTAGAGTTCTGCTTCTCTTGGTGCAATAAACCCTAGTATAAAAAGAGACTAAACAGAAATTAAAGGCATATCCAAAACCAAATTCCGACGAAGAGACAAGCAAAAAGGAAACTAACATCGATCCCAACTGTATTGGCAAAGATTGATCCCGACTGTATTGGAAAAGATTGTAAATTGGTGGAAAAAAGGGCAGACCTATATTCTTCTCTGTATTGGCAAAGATTGAAAATTGGTGAAAAAAAGGGGCAGACCTAAATTCTTCTCTGAAGGACAGGAAGAAAACCCAACTAAAGCAGCAATGTACACCCTTTTCCCACCAAAGACATCTAAATAAGCATATTCTGTACCAATTGAAACGATCTGATTTTATTACAGCGTTGGCATGATGACTAGTACAGAGTAATCTTAATCCCCAATCCTTGGGTATCAGAAAAATAGGAAGTGCCAATCTCATCGATGGGTTTTCAACGTATATAATAATAAACCGATGCACCTAATGCTATCACATTCCAAGATTAGGCTCGCCCTGGTTTCCTTTCTCAATAATACAAACAAATAAGAAAATTAAGTGCTAATCCAGGCATCACTCCAGGGAATTTCAAAGCAAAAGGTTCCTGAAGCAGCTATTCACAAACACCCAATAAAACCCTTATAGCAGAAATCACTTACCAGCAATCCAAGCTGCTGTTGTTTGTCAAATACACAGTTAATGAAACGGAGAAATTTCCAGCCAAGCTTCTGGCCGGATTGAAGTTCATCAGAATCATGAACACTTGTAATTATAAACCTCCTACAGTCAACTCTATCTTCCTCTAATGTCCACACAGTAGTTTTCCAACTGAAAAATCATTTCAGCCCTCCATGCTTATGACGTGGGCTATTTCCACCCTCAGATCGGCCATTTCGATATTCTGGCCATCATCTTCTGATTGGGTTGGTGTTTGTGATGGGGTGGGCACAGATGATGCTGATGTGGAGTAATAATAGCGCCCTGGAACTCCAAATCTTCAAGGTACCACGTATACAACAATTACAAAATGGGATTGTGTTTGATATTTTTGTGCATAGAAAGTAGTTTAATTTGCTTGGTGTGAGATTGTAATTTGTGGGAGTTATTCTTTTGGATAATTTTAATCCCAATAGAAAAAAAGTAAATGTATATATGCATTGTCATTTAACTTGTTGTCGGTAAACATTAATAAGTTACATATTAAGTATGAGTATTGTTTATACTTTATTTAATCATTATATAATTTTTGCTTTTTTTTATCATGTAGTTAGATTTAATCCAACAATAAAAAAAACACAAAACCTCTATCTACACATGTTTGATGTTGGATTAATTGTAATTAACTTCCAATGATAATTTATTGGAAAATTATAATCCACACATGTTTTATTTTTAGATTGGTCAGTGTCTAACAAATCCCCACGTAACACTAAACCTAAAAGAAGCCTTGACTTTATTGGACAACCATGGAATATGGATTCATTTTATTGAGATTCTTACACTTCATACGTGGCAAGCTTCCTTTCTTCCAAAGTTTTGTTGCATCAATCAAAAACTAGCTATTCAATGAATCTAACACTAATACCATCATATTTTGTATGGTTAGGGATTTTTAGGTATGATATTTTTGAATGGAAGCAAACTTGCATCTTAAGAAATGCACTCCACTCCACAACAAAGAGATTATAAGGTATGACAATGTTGTTTCGTTAGATTCAATGTGATTTTGTGATCATTCAAAGATATGGAAATACAAAAAAATTAATCAATTAATTGAAACATATTTTTAGGTTTTTTTTGTTGTTATATTGTGATGATAAAATTAATACTAATTGTTGTTTTGTTGAAGATTTTGGTTTGTTTTTTCTTTTCCAAAGATTTATACTCATATAGAAAGGGTTTTGAGTTTTTGGTCACCATATCAACACACAAGATATTTTAGGAATATTGCAAGATGTTTCTTAATATTGTGATTATCGAGCATCCACCACCTATTACAAGGTGGGGTATTGTTTTTCCTTTATGGCATGTGATCGCCTCATTGTAAAGCCATGCCAACCCACAAGGGAAAATATTTCACATGGTTAAGGAATCAAATCTTGGTGAGTGCAATAACAACATCCTACTTTCATCAACCTGACAAGACCCCTTCGACTACATAATAAATTTTGAGTGCAATAACAACACCTTGCTTTCATCAACCTACCAATACCCCTTTGACTACATAATAAAGTTTAAGCCTTAAAAACTTAAGGAGTTAATTCACTATGTTGATATGGTTTCATGTAATATTTAATTTTTTAGGTTAACGCACATGATCTATAGTTGGTATGCAACTACATATACATATCGCACTTCACTTTCTAGGTTCTAAACATGAGCTGGATAATGAGTTTGTTTATGCAACATCCTTTACATCCCTTTATGTTATACCAACAAACATGGATTGTAGGGCCATGACATCTCAACATTAATAGTTGAATGTAAACCCATGTGTGGAAGTAAGCCCAATGAATTGTTGCTACTATGATTTGTGATGGTGTTACTAAGGACCATAGTGGTGAGGTAGTAACTTCATGTGGATTCCTTTGAATTTTTCCTTCTAGATATGAAGCCACTCTCTATAATTGTTAACCATGAAGTTATGTTGGACATGGATGTGTTGTTTCATCTTTGTTGTAGTTTGTTATGTACTCAACACACCTTTATTATTTAAGTAAGGTTTACCAACCCTATCGAGCTTTGCCTCAATAATGATCTAGAAGTCTGGAGTCTAGGCTTCCATAACCATGAGGGTATTTTTGCAGATCCATGGACCATATGCCTCAATCTATGAGCATTGTTTGCATCCATAAACTAGAAAAAGAAGAAACCTTTGGTTAGGCTATGAGCTTGGGTACATTGCCAACCATACCACTCCTAGTTATCCCATACCTAAGCACAAATCACCACCTTGGGGGGGATTCTTCCTACAACGTACCCTAGCAAAGAAATTGTCTGAATTGACCACAAAGATGACCAAATTCAACATCATTCATTTCAATATCAAGGATATCAAGTTCAAGATAAGGATTATCACCTCATGGTACACCTTTGACAAGAACTTGCAAGGGATCTTTGAAGGCACCATTGTTGTTCGCACACTTGCTTCTTCAACCAAATAATAGTGTTATTGAGGGATGGAGAGGACATATGGCCCCTCTCCTTATCATTAATTATCATGACCTAACAAATCAAGTGAGATGAGTTCAATGTGATAGTACAATCAATAGTAACTTGGCCTCGCATGCCAAAAGATTACTATCTTTAGGCCATCAAATCACCATCAATACCCAAACCCTAGCAGAGCTCAAGCCACTCTCCATGTTTGAGATATTATAAAATGTCTACACAACTAACATTGATTACTAACAAACAACTAACAAGCTAAAAAGATGTAAGAATTCATAAAGCGCCCATCTTCTATTACCTTGATCTTCATATGTATTGTTATTTAAATTTTATTTTTTAGTCCATATATCTTTAATAATATAATAATAATAATCTAAATTTAAGGTCATGACCAAGCCAAACACCAAATTTGTGTATGAGACGCCATTGTTTGTGGGATAAGGGACCCCCTCAGTGCAACGATTTGATTGCTAAAGTCTACGAAGGTGTACATACCCTACCCTCGTCGGAATTTGAACCTATGAGATCCTTGGAGGAAACCAATGTTCTTAGATGTTAAGCCCACTCAAGCTATAGTGGTATTGTGCCATATATCTGATTTTATAATCGAACAAATATCAAACAAGGATGCCAAACACCAAGGGTCATAAATGCAATGATGGAAATAAAAATATTGAAAATCAAGAAGCAATGAAAATTGGATAACATACTCTTCAAATCCATTGAAAAAGTAAAAGCAATTTTCAAATAAATATGATTAAAACCTTTGTCCCCACATGGTCAATGGATGGAATTCCACACAATATAAATACATGCAAGGCATCCATGTCAAGGGATACTTTCATAATGTAGAGGATGTTAGGTAGGCACATTTCCTATGCACCCCAATAAAGAGAGAAATGGATCAATTGTTGGTCAGATCGCATGTCCATGGGAAACATGTGCATTGATTGTTCTCCATTCATAGTAGAATAGAAGGAATTTTTATCATGCAAAAGGGATCTATCCAAATGTTTGTGCCCTTGTTAAAGTTGGTCTAGGTAAACCAAGTTTCCATAGAGTCGTGCTTCTAATTGGGATCATATGGCTTGTGTCGATCTTTGAGATCCATCTAGGCTTATTTTTCACCAAAGGGTAGGCAAATCAGTAATGCTCCCTCTTTACTTTCAAAATATTCCATTGTGTTAAAATCTCCACAAAGAAGCCACGACACATTAGGTAGCCCATTGACTATCCAACACCAAAAGGATGCCCATTCGCTAAAACTATTTGAGGCATGTAAGTTGGGTAGTCCAACAAGACAGACATCCAGATTAACCAAAATCTAGACTAGCCATTGAGAAGGATCAATGCCCAAGTCAATAGCTACATCAACAAATTAAGGAGAGAACATTGTAGTCATCACTTATTTCCCATCATAATGATTAGAATATAAATATTTAGTTCTCAGCCAAATAACAGACAAACTTGTGCACAAAATAAAGGTCATGACTTTAACTTTTTACAAACAAAGCATGTTTATCCTAGAAAGGGAAGTCAACATCTAGTGGATAGTGTATTTTCTTCCAAGGTAATTTAAGCCTAGACATTCCATCATATCACTTGCATCATAATCCTAATTCATCTTCCATCTCTATCCATTAATGTCGAGGTTTTGGAGTGCAACATAAGGATTACTACAGATAAAAAAATTACCAAGAATTGTTTGTTTTGGCCTCTTCAAGCCATCAACACCAACCAAAGAATCTCAATAAGCATATATATTTAAAAGGTGGAGAGCCAAATTGCCTAATCTCATTGCCACTGAAAAAGAATAACTAAGCTCATTCTAGGGCTAGGTGTTATGGGATGAAAAAATACATGGTGTCGTGGCCTTGGGAGACAAGGTCTTTGGGGATGGACCTACTGAGTCAAGGTTGGGACCACCAACAAAGCTTTACCTAGTAGAGATTTACAAGACTTATTATTTTCTTTACTTGATTCCATGTACCCTCATCAACATTCGTTGCCTAGGGGGCCCTTGGGAAGAAGGTTTAGTGGGAGGCTTTGTTGGGACCATGAGTAGCTAAATGTGGATGTAATGGCTGGGGATTTGACAATGTAGGTAGGTATTAAGAAAGTTGGCATGAAAAGCAAGTTTTTAGAA
Organism: Larix kaempferi; assembly: GCA_027924585.1. Taxonomy (NCBI): domain Eukaryota; kingdom Viridiplantae; phylum Streptophyta; class Pinopsida; order Pinales; family Pinaceae; genus Larix; species Larix kaempferi. The sequence continues at coordinate 12,332,636 of BSBM01000017.1, read as the reverse complement.
CATTTTGCTTCCAACATGGATGAGGATAAATTCCCTCAAGCCTTGGGATAGGTTATCTTTAACATAGACTTGGTGTTTACAACCTAGGGTTGAAGAATTTGTAAGGTTTTAGGCAAATAACCTTCCATAGGGGAGCAACAATATATTGAATCTTTGATAAAAATTGTATTGGCATCACGTGGCATTCAATCCAAACATGGAAAACTAGCTTAGCCTCAATAATGATCTAGAAGTACGGAGCCTAGGCTTCCATAACCATGAGGGTATTTTTGCAGATCCATGGACCATAAGCATCAATCTATGAGCATTGTTTGCATCCATAAACTAGAAAAAGAAGAAACATTTGGTTAGGTCATGAGCTTGGGTACATTTCCAACCATACCACTCCTAGTTATCCCATACCTAAGCACAAATCACCACCTTGGGGGGGGAGTTCTTCCTACAACGTACCCTAGCAAATAAATTGTCTGAATTGACCACAAAGATTATCAAATTCAACATAATTCGTTTCAAGGTCAAGGATATCAAGTTCAAGATAAGGATTATCACCTCATGGTACACCTTTGACAAGAACTTGCAAGGGATCTTTGGAGGCACCATTGTTGTTCGCACGCTTGCTTCTTCAACCAAATAATAGTGTTATTGAGGGATGGAGAGGACATATGGCCCCTCTCCTTATCATTAATTCTCATGACCTAACAAATCAAGTGAGATGAGTTCAATGTGATAGTACAATCAATAGTAACTTTGCCTCGCATGCCAAAAGATTACTATCTTTAGGCCATCAAATCACCATCAATACCAAAACCCTAGCAGAGCTCAAGCCACTCTCCATGTTTGAGATACTATAAAATGTCTACACAACTAACATTGATTACTAACAAACAACTAACAAGCTAAAAAGATGTAAGAATTCATAAAGCGCCCATCTTCTATTACCTTGATCTTCATATGTATTGTTATTTAAATTTTATTTTTTAGTCCATATATATTTAATAATATAATAATAATAATCTAAATTTAAGGTCATGACCAAGCCAAACACCAAATTTGTGTATGAGACTCCATTGTTTGTGGGATAAGGAACCCCCTCAGTGCAACGATTTGATTGCTAAAGTCTACAAAGGTGTACATACCCTACCCCCATCAGAATTTGAACCTATGAGATCCTTGGAGGAAACCAATGTTCTTAGATGCTAAGCCCACTCAAGCTATAGTGGTATTGTGCCATATATCTGATTTTATAACCGAACAAATATCAAACAAGGATGCCAAACACCAAGGGTCATAAATGCAATGATGGAAATAAAAATATTGAAAATCAAGAAGCAATGAAAAATTGGATAACATACTCTTCAAATCCATTGAAAAAGTTAAAGCAATTTTCAAATAAATATGATTAAAACCTTCTACAAAATTAAAAGTATTCATATATCTCACTCAAGAAGCCCTTAGAGATGAATTCATAGTTAAAAGAAAAAATATCAATGCCTCATTCTCTTATAAGATGAAAACAAAACACTATAACCTTATTTTAGAAGTAAGTTAAAGTACATACTTAACTTAGCAAAGCCATTCTAACTTTGTGAGTGCAAAGCATGCCCTAACCAAATAGGGTTTTTTTTTATAAGGGTGGTTCGCCGTTTGTTAGAGGGCTAGTCCACCTGGGGAAATGGTCACCACCTGCTATTCTAGAGAATCAAGGTGGCACGAATTACAATCATAGCAATATGAGCTCAACAAGAGTAATATGTCACTTACAAGAATTGAACTTGGGTGGGGAGGGTAACAAACATTCCTCCCAACCACCCAAGCTACAACCAATGGACATCCTAACCAAACAGGGTTAAATAGACATCTCCCTTCTAGTCAAATTGACCCAAGTAAAAGTACTAAATCAATTGCCTAAACCTTTGAAGGCGTTGAAATATATTATGACGTGTAATAATATGTGGTATAATAAAATAACCACACGTGTTATATATACGGTTCTATGGTGTAGTGGTTAGCACTCTGGACTTTGAATCCAGCGACCTGGGTTCGAATCCCGGTAGGACCTGCATTTTGTTAAATTTTAATGCGTTTCAGATTAGATCCGTCACGCTATCGAAATTACATAATTTGTTTATATTATATTTGTGCAATTAATGTGTTCTCCCTTTTATTAGCCCTGGATGTAAATAGCAATCTGTTGGCTTTTACGATTGTAAATTTCCTGAATCCTTGATAATGTTAAAAGATGTATTCGTTGTTGATAACCATATGGCTATTCGATGGATTGAGTTACCAGAGGTAAATATGCACTGAGTTTTTAACCTCACAAAAACTATTGCTACTTTAGGATCTTCCCCATTGATGAATCGATAAATGGAAAATGTAAATCTTGGTTTAGCTAGGTAAGGATTTAATTGCTTGTTTTGAATGCATTTAGTTCAAATAAATTCTTAGAGGTCACAAATCTCAAACTAGTGGTGTGATTAACATTGCAACAAATTTGGACAAATGGTGGTTCATGCAAAATGGGGATCCTATTCCATATATTATTCCTTGAATTTAATGTTTGAAAGCAAAAGTTATCGCAAGACTTGGAAGGTGGTGAACAAATGTCAAGTGGAGCCTTTCAAGATTGAAGCATTTACATCCTTCATGTGCCTTGTATGCTCGACACACTTGCCTTCACTCAGAGATAGAAGGAATTGTATGGTCGATAAGATGGGTACCTTCCTTGTTGGTGGGATAGTTCTCAGGTGTCAGGGGCAAGTTTAGAGCGAGCCTCATGGTGATTGTTTAGGGCCTGGTGTTGTGACTCTAGGCATTCTAACTTCAAGCTCATTTGGAATGTTGTGGCATTGATGAGGTGAAGAATATTCAGGTAATTCATAATTTCTAATATATTCCTTCTATTGTTTTTCTGTCGATCGGGTGTGTGGGGAATTATGCTTTCTTATGCTCTACCCTTGTTCCTCTTCTTCGGATTATGTGGGTTGGTGGTTGGTGGTGGAATGTCATTTGGGTGGAAGGCTTGAACATAGAATATTCCTAAAGCTCTATCTAGGCTAAGGAGTTTTGTCAGGGCTTTTTCCTATGGCTTATTTTGAATCTAGTGGCTCTATTTTGTTTAAGTATCATTAGTAGAGAGACAAGTCATCTCAACAATTAGAGTGGGGAATATACTGACTAGTTTTGATGGAAGAACACAAACACAATGATAAATGTGCAATATGTGAGGAGATGGTTTTGAGAAATGTTTTGAGGTTGTTGGTAAAGTCGTTAGATGCACTTCAAGAAGCAATTCTTTGTTTAAATCAGAGCATTAGTAATCATATAGAAGCTAAAATTGTTCATTTCATTTTCCTTGAACCTAAACTGGAAGCAATAGATAGAAGGGTGGACAAGTTGTTTTTGGATGTTGACGTGTATAATATTATACTTAGTTTTGTAGGAGTTCACAGTCACTGGTAGAAAAACCTTCGAACTCTATTGGGTCTATTAAGGAAATCGACATGGCAGATGTGACTCTGCAACATGAGTTGGAAGGCTACCAAGAAGGAGTTTAAAAGATGATATTGGAACCTCATAACTATGGAGAAGTTGCCATGGAATATGTCCATAGTGGGTTTGGTCCAACATGATAGTCTTAGGTTTTTAATGTTATGTCATTTTATTTTGTTGTGGTGTGTGTGTTAGGATTTATAGTTATCAAGTCTTTAGGATACAATCGACTTATAATAGCACAAGTCAATGGCTAAGAATCTTTTTGAGTTGAACTAGGTACTTTTGGAATATTGTGGTTTGAACTTTTGGAAATTGTGTAATCTTTTGAATGTTTGGTTTGACCACAACCCCTTTAATTAATATAAATATAACCATATTAATTAAATTTAGTTAACTTTATTAGATCCACACTCTATAAAATATCCATAAATTTTAAATTTTATGCAAATTCTCATACACCAAAAACAATATAACCAAATTTTATTAATATAAAAAAAGGTCTCTCAATGATTTGTTATTAGTTGGAGAATTCAATATTTAGTGTGAACTATGTGATTTTAATAAGTTAAAAACTATCAATAATTTGTAAATTAATAAAGAAAATATCAAAAGATCAATAAGAAGATCAATCAAAATGGTTAATTAATTTTATGAAAAGAATTACATAATTTTGAAGACCAAATTAGAATCATATTTCTTGAAAAAATACTATTGATCTAAATACTTTTTCCAAGAAATACTATTAATTTGAGTATATAAAAACAATGTTCTTCGTAATTATGCTTCCACATATTTATAATATAAACTTGCCATAAAATTGGAGACTTGTGACTACTTGGCTACATACTATTTAGAAAAGTTTTTCTTACATGGTTATCACTAAAATAAATCGATTTAAAATTATATAGAAATCTAAGATCTCATATATCTTGCCATTTTATCATTTTGCTCAGAGGTTCATCAATTTAAGATGTATTTCCCTTTTAATGAGAAATATGATAATGTTTTCTTTGTATAGTTAGAGACTTAGTATAGATGAGACAATTTTCATCAATTTAAGATGTACTTCCTTTCCAATGAGAAATATGATAATGTTTTCTTTGTATAGTTGGAGACTTAGTATAGATTTGTCATTTGCTAATATAATTAGAAAATATTCTAAGGTTGAGTAGTTAAACCAAAAGTGAAAAAGTTCGTTGGTGCAAAATATATCGTCTATTTCTTTTCATTAGAAGTAAAATATCATATTTTAAAATTTGTATAATTATATAAAGGGTCTTGCAATCCATCGGATGGGTATCAACCTACTTGATAACTATTTTGTCTAGAAAGGAGTTGAGTGAATTCTTAATCTAACTAAGGTGGGATAAATGATGATCTGGAATGACCCTCAATGCTTAAAGGACGACTTCATGTTGAATTAGGAATCCATAGAGTAAAAAATAAGCTTCAAGTAGAATATTTGATGAGTGTGAAAATTCTCCTAAGTTGTTGGGAAAGTTATTGATAGAGAAAAGCATTGTAAATTAACCTTAAATAGATGAAAGGACCAATATATCTCTATATTATAGGAAAAGTACTTGTGAAGATGGCATGGAGATAGATTTTTAAAATAGTCATAATAAGTTCCTAACGCTAAAGAAACAAAAAAATCACTCTTTTATTTTCTAACTGAAAAATTGGAGCGAAACTTCAATGAAAAAAATAGAAAATGTGAGATGTATAAATTATTGGCATGATGTAGATACAATGTTAAAAATACCAAAGTGATTTCATGGAATCGTAAATGGATTGCGAAGCGAAATAAAGCTTTGATACCAAATATAGACAAAGGAACGAATAGAGAGAGAGAGAGAGAGAGAGAATATGTTCTTCCTAAAGTGTATCTCTCTTTGCATTACTAAAAGGATAAAATCTCATATTAAAGTCCACTTCAACCAATTTGGCTTGTTGAACATGTGTTGAGTCTCTTTGATGATGGAGGAAAACCAATTCCATGAGGTCAAACACCTTCCCTCACACATAGACACATAAACACAAGGGGCTCTACACTTGTTGGGGTTTGAACTTGGGTTGTTTGCAGGGTAGCACTCTATCCTAACCATTAATCCACAACTCAATGAGTGCATATTTATAATTTATCTAGTTTTCTCTCAAAATTATAAACTAAGCACTAAATAAAACTTGAGATTATTATAGGCTAAGCACTAAAACAAAACTCAATATTATTATAGATTAAACTTAGAATAAATTTCCTACATGAAGAAGTCAACTAAAAGGTTTAGACTAATCTTGGAATAACCTTTCTCACATGAAAAGTCAACTAAAAATAGCCATAATGCCTAAAATAGAAAATAAACCTTACCCCTCATGTTTTACCTACTTAGATTAATGATTTTAGAGGATGCAAATCCTAACACCTATCAAATTGGAGGTAAAAGCATGAAAGAGTTGGGTCAATTATCATTGTTCGCCTAAACCATGCCATATTGCGTATGTACATGAGTATACATTGATAAAGGGAATATTAGAATTTATTGTTGGTATGTATCAGATGAAGATTGTGGTTAATGGATTTCTCCTCACACACTAGTATAATCATGCCAGGGTATTTGAAGAGTCATTCATCTTGATTGTGCATTTGGACCACATGAAGAAGTTGGTAGAGCAATTGGATTATGTCGATATGATGCATTTAGAGGAAGAGCATGTCGATACCATACTTTGATAGTTTTCCCAAATCACAAGAAATGCTAGTGACATCAATGGAGAATACAATTGGTTTTCCAAATGTCAACAAATTTAGCAGAAGACTACTATGAGAAGAGATCAAATAATGAAGCATGAAAACCTTTGACAAAAGGGTCAATGTTATATTTATAGAGATGTTCTATTATTAAGTCATAGAATAAACAAGTGGGAGGACAAAGGAGATCCTCTTAGGGATATCATAGAAAGAGACATTAACAAACAATGGGTGTTGCAAAGGAAGTCGTCAAAAGGGAGGAAGTTGACTCAAGTGAACATTATGGATGGTGGTGGGCAAGGTAAGCTTTTCATAGATTTGACATGTGCTTTTTCAAGAGAGATCCAAGACTATAAGTGGGTTGACTTTGGGGCATCTCATCACATAACTTTAACTTGTGTGTTATCTCGATACAAGACTCTAAAGAAAGAGGAGAAGTGTACATTTTACATATCCCAAAGGTAAAGAATTTGTTTTCTATTGGTTATATGATGTATGTCAATGTTACAATTATGTTTGATAAGAAAAAGTACACCTCACAGAAGAATGGTATGAAGTTTGCTAGATGCATCAAAAACGAGGAATTATATAAACCAATTAGAATGTCAATGATTAACCCACTTTTGTTGACATTAATAAGAAAATCAAAGAAGGTATTGAACAAGAAGATGAGGGAGACTTGGGTGGCCAAGATCAATAGCAAGTTCTTGTTATGACATTAATGGTTGGGATATCTTGGTGCTAGGAACCTTGCAAAGATGCAAGATGTAGGTCATGGATTAAAAAAGATTCATGGTAATCTAACTCCTTTTTTATTAGTGTTGCATCCTAAGTATGTAACTTAGGTAGTAATTTCACTAAGGACTACCAATATGGCAATCCATTAGATAGCTTGACTTAGTACACACAAATGTGTGTGACCCAACAAAAATAATGCTAAAAGGTGGTAAGTACTTTGTCATGTTCATAAATGAAGACTTGTGTATATGTTTAGAGGAAATCTTAGGTATTCAACAACTTCAAGGAGTTCAAGATGTTTACCAAGAAGCAGCTTGGTAGGCAAACCAAGCTATTGAGAAATGACAATGGTTAAGTTAATCTTAGGTGAGTTTGTTGAGTATTGCAAATAAGTGATTACAACTAACATGAATACTACTTACCCTCCTAAATAGAGTAAAGTGGTAAAACGGAAGGACTATATGGTGCACCAAATGCATGATTTGTGGATGTTGGACTTGATCAAAGTTATTAAGTGGAGGTGGTAGCAACCACCATGCATGTCACTAACCAAGTATCAACAAGGGCATCATAGAACATCAATGCTTTAGGAGGCATGGATTGGGAAATGACCAACAATTGTGCATCTCATTTGTTTGGTTGCAATATTCATGCATTAATACCAAGGGAGAAGCTTGAGTGAGCCTAACAATTAAGAACGTGTTCCCTCTTAGGAGGTCAGAGATTCAAATCCATAGGAGGGTAGGGTATGTACACCTTCGTATACTTGATCGATCAAATCACTACACATAGGGGGTCCCTTGTCCCACAAACAAGGGGGTCTCATGGATCATTTTGGTGCTTAGTTGGGTCGTGACCTTAAAAATTGAATTATTATTATTTTATTATAAAAATGGAAGCTTGATGTAAAGAGTCAAAGAAACATCCTCTTGGGATATAATGAGCACATCATATGATTTAGATTGTATGATACTAAAATAAAGTCTATATTGTTCAAGACCAAAGAGTCAGTGCTTCAAGAAGGCATGAGCGCAAAGTTGACAACATAATTGAAGCCAATGGAGGTGATGACAATATTGAGGTTCATTGAATTATCAATTGAAAAAGGTGAACCAATGGTAGTGTTTGAGGCTAGAGTCATTGAGGGAAATTGAAGAAGGAATGTGGTTCCATGGGAAATCTATCATAGTAGAAAAATTATCCGTAAGGTTGACACATCTTGTAAACATTATTCTTCAACTTAATAAGAGAGAGACATCCTCCTTACTAGTATTAAATATCCAATGAGTGTGTAAGAGGGCTCCATATGCAATGGTTGGTGAGTTTGAGACATTCATGAAGAATCATATTTTGTGATTGATCCCATTATCTACAAGGAGAAAGCTTGCGGGATATAAGTATGAATTGGAAAAGTATAACATGGATGGGCATATTGAAAGATATATGGCTAGAATTGTCACCAAGGGTTACTCACAAGAGGGGAACAACTTCAAGGAAATTTATCAAAGTAGTAAAAAAAATTGAAATATCAAATGTAATTAAAATACTAAGACCGAATGCATATGTTATTGTCTTTTCATAAGACTCGAACAATTTTTGACAATAATCAATATCATAGATTTATATAAGTATTACAAAGGCATAAAGGATATCCATTAGGAAGATGTGTAAATGTCATTAAAAACACCATGCTAAGCAAATATGACTTATAGAGCGAAGTGTAGTTAGATTCAAAAATTTTGAAGATAGGAACAAGTGATTGCAAGTGGTTCTTGGTTAGATGGAAAGATATATGTCCTTAAAAAGATGTTCCAATGAGAGAAAGAAGTCATAATGAAGGCACTTGAGATGCTCAAACAATTTCAGCTCATTGAATTTATGTATATGCTCATATGGAGTAAAAGAACATCCAGTGGAGTAAAAATGCTTTCAATGACACAAGGACAACTTCCTAACTTGGCATGGCCTTGAAGTGCTCTTCTTAGGGGATAAGCCTCTTTGTTCCTTTTAAAGCACATGTTCCAGTTTTGACTAAAAGCTCATAAATAAGGTAGCTTGTTTGCAAGGAAATTTGTAAAGCCTTTCTAACATAAAGCACGCTTTGTTCAAAGAAGCAAATCTTTCTTGGAACTTTCCAAGAAAAAATTTGTATTAAAATTCTAGTTTTGAAAAAAAAACATAAGAATATTTGTGGTCTAATACTAGAAAATGGATGGAAATAACTATATAGTTTGTGACTAAAGATAGTTGATCACATCTTTTATGGTTATTGTTTAGTGGCAAACTAGGAAAGTTTCAAGATTGTAAAGTTTTTGTATAGTTAGAATGAAAGCATTAGAGAAGTGAATTAAAGGTATCATTCGATTATTAGGAGAGGAGGTGAAAAATAAATTATGAGTTTATGTTCCTAAAGCACAAGATTATATGTTGGAGGTCATGAACGTCAATATATTTGATGCGTTCAATACATAAGAGTTTATTTTTGCATTTTTATCTATATTAGCTTATAAAAAGTCATATAGTGGCTTTCTTACCCCATTTTATGGTTTTTTCTCAAATTATAAACTACTCCAATCACTTAAATTCTTACACTTGGAAGCCCTTAGTCTTCACAAGGTGCATATGTTTTCTTCGTCACTACCAAACCTAGAGCTTAATAAACATGAAAAAGTAGAATTCAGACCATTAATAATCTAACTAATGCATAACTAAAGTGATAATAATTGATAAAGGCTTCATTAGTTTCTGTCAACATCCTCTGTAGATCTAGGGGATACAACAAAGTTATAAAAAACATGAGTTGGAAATATTCCTTGATAAGGTTTGTGGCCCTTATGGAATGGATTTTTCTCTCCTCTCTCTTTATAATATTTTTGATGAAATTGCAGAACCGAATGCAAACATGTTTGTCCCATAGACTAATTGGCCTCATGAGCAGTTTAATAAAAAGTTATCTATCTTAGTCAATGTTTTCATGCATAAAGAATAATCAAATAAAGAAATGGAAAGCCAAGCTTGAACAAAGGGAAAAACAAATCAAGATCACAACTAGGATGTAACTTGATTTCATCAAGAAGATTACATATATATTGTTTTTCATCTATGTTGCACGAAACATGGGGAATAGTGTTGTATCACCTACGTTTCCTTACCAAAATGTGGAAATGCATTACATATGGCTTGGAAAAGCATTTTTTACTGTACAAACATGTCCCATATGTGGGAAACACATTATGTGCGATTGGAAATGCATTTCCAAAGTACCCAAGTTTGTACAACACTTTTCCGACACTAAATCGACCTATTTTGACTTGGGTTTTTACTAGGGTTGACCAACAAAGACGGTAATTAATGATAATGGTTAATTAAAAGTTGACATTTCCTTTATTTTTCTTTTCTATCATTTTACTTAAATTTTTAGCATTACCATTAATTGTTTCAAGATGTTTCAAAGTGGTTCCAACCTCATTGGAGTCCATAAAGAGAAAATAGGATTTCATATTCTATTCAAAATTTAGTAGACTAAACAGATTTTAGGACTTTAGGATTGGTCGGAGTGCAAAATTTTCATTGGATTCTATCATGTTTGAGGGTATGAGATTGACATTTAATCAAGAGCACCGAGCATGTTATGCACCCTAATGTTGGTGGCATTGATTGTTGAACTCTTTTGTTATGGCCTTAGCAAAAATGTACCCTTACTCAAGCCAAATCATTGATTAGGCATGTTAACAAAATTCTACCGCATTTTAAATCTTGGGTTAGGTAGTTTCATCAAAATTGGATGGTGTTGATTGATGTGCTTGGAGATCAAGGCAAAGGCTAGATGAGAATGCAAGGGGTGATACTAATCATGAGGATCCCAATGTAAGCATGGGTAGAACATTACTTGTCATTTTAAATGTTATTGCTCATTTATTCATAATGCCTTTCCTTCAAAAGTTACAATAGAGCTAGCGCTCTCTCTCTCTCTCTATATATATATATTCCAATTCCCCATTTCCAAAGTTTTTAGGGGTCATGTTTCCAACACATTTACATTTTGGAAACTTGTAGCAATTTCCCCATATTGTACAACTTAGGTTTTCATTATTCAGTCTTTAAGAAAGGTAATCTCTTTCCTAGGTAGTTGAACTAATTATGCATTAGAATTTGCATAGGACTAGGTTTTATCGATACCAATTTCATTTAGTTACTAATGAGGCACACACACACACATATATATATATATTCCAATTCCACATTTCCAAAGTTTTTAGGGGTCATCTCTCCAACACATTTACATTTTGGAAACTGGTAGCAATTTCCCCATATTGTGCAACTTAGGTTTTCATCATTCAGTCTTTAAGAAAGGTAATACCTTTCCTAAGTAGTTGAACTAATTATGCATTAGAATTTGCATAGGATTAGGATTTATCGATACCAATTTCATTTAGTTACTAATGAGGCACATATTATATCTAGAAGACATCTATCATTAAAAACAAAATAACATATATTTTCTCCAAAATATTCAAAAATAACAAAATAAAGGAGATGTTGTAACTATAAATGTTGGAAGGTTCCTCTTAGAGTAAAATTGTTTCTAGTTTGCAGACTACTGCACAACATAGCCTGCGTTGTTAGTGCACTTAATTGGTATTAGGCTGGGGTTGGGAGACATAAACCAGTGGACGTCTTCCAATGGATTACCCTTATCAAGCATTGCACAGTTTTGGGGAAAACGTTGTATGATTAGCCAGACTAATGAACTTGTCTGAAAGTTGTACAATCTCAGTATCAGGATTCAGCATGCCTCTTCAAGGTTACAGAAACACTCGGTAAGTACTTTTCTCATTTTTTGCTGCTTGAAAAAAAACGTCGGAAGGTATTCCAATGGAAGTTGTATCCTATTCAGCGTTAAAACTTGAAACGCACTAGCAAAAACCTAAGTGATGTCTTCCAACTATTCACTCATCATTTATCTTGGAATGATTATCTATATTAGGTACGTTGTAATATAATGTCGGGCTTGACAACTATAAAAAACAAGACATCATTTGAGAACCTGTGAGTTACTCGTGGTTATCTTGTTTATATAGAGCTAGAAGTAGAAAGTCTATATTTTTCTCGTTATAGGCAACTTAAGAAAATCAAAGTTTCAGTTCATTTCCAAGCCAAGCAACATTAAGTATTTCACTGATGAATTAATACTCATAAGGAGTATGCCAATTAACAAGGCTGCAAAACATTTTCTAAAGATATGGGGTGGTTAAAAATTTGGGATTCTTATTGGGAAAAATTACGAGTGGAGAAGCATATGTCTTGCTATCCACTCTAGAACCGACTTTATACTACAAAGTTCAATAATATAGATCTAAATATACAAATCGAAGACAGTAATGGAAGTAAGCTTACTTAAAAAAATTATTCTGCAGATTATTAGTAATAATTATTGATAGGAAAAATAATATGAAATATAAGTGTATTGAAAATAGGTCAATGAGAATAGAAGTACAAGTCAAAATGGCAATGTGAGGGTGCTGAAAGAAACTCTTAGGCACAAAAAGAACTAGAAGTCCAAATAAAGATAGAGAATAAAGAGGTAAACACAAGCGGTAAACCCTCGAAAATAAATAGAAATGGGTACTGCTCTATGCAAGAAGATAATCACTACTCTGCACTAGAAGTAGAAGCGGAAACAACACCGTAGTTGTCAACTATCATGAAGGTACCGATACAAAGCCTGGAAATGTCCTCTAGAAATGACTGTGACTGAGTGGACCAGGCTGCATAATCCTGGGGGGCCAACCAAGTGCTACCTGCAGGAGCTCTCGTAACATCAAGACCAATGATGGACAAATAGCATCTTTCCTTTTTCTCTGATTGACAGAATATCCTGCCTAATAATTAAAAGCAACCTTTCATGTGTTTTCACACGCATATATACATGCTGTATGATAGGACTAGGAGTCTGCAGGTCATGATGTATAAGATATGGCCTCTTCTAACACCACAGATGCAGAATGTGCTTTCTGATGTCAAAAAGGATAGGTAAAACAATAAATTTTCCTCAATTGTACCTTAAATCTACAAAAAAGCTAAACTCACTATCATATTTACCATACACATCTACATGGTGAAAACCACAAACTAAACAACCAAAATTGTAACCAGCTTTCTCTAGGGAAGTAAACAACACAAATAACACTATAGAATAATAAGCATTACACCATAATAAGCATTACACCACAACAGAAGGCCTAGACAGAGGACTGCTACTAATACATGGCCAGAAAACAGTGGATAACCCTAAGAGATGCAGACCATCAACGCAATTCATCAATGCTATTTTGTAAATGACTTTACACATAAGAGTAGTCACAGTGGCTTTAAATCTGCAAAATGTTAAACTCAAGACATTGTATTGTATTTACCATGCCCATCTAGATGGTGAAAACCATAAAACAACTGAAATAGCAACCAGACTTTTTAGGGAAGTAAACAACACAAATAACACTATAGAATAATAAGCACTACACACCACGGGATGCCTAGACAGAGGACTGCTATTAATACATGGCCATAACATAGCAGATAGTACGAAGAGATAAAGACCATCAATGCAATTCACGAATGCTATCTTGTATATCAGTGGCTTCCCCATAGAGTATTCGAAGTAATAAATATACTATTCCTTCAGCATACCTAAGCCAACGACCATTGTATTCAATGATGGGAATAAATACATCTCGATTACCTTAATCAAAAGTAATGTTAGAAAGAGCTCCTGTACAATTTCAACACCTTGGTCCTGCTCAAGTTGGGCCAACAGTCATCTTCAAGTTAAATGAGGATGATATCAGAAATTACAAAGAGACAGAAAATCATAAACCATTAGAAGATCTCCCATCTCTCACTTTCCCTTCAAAATTATTCTTCAAAATCCATAACCCAGAGTGTGTCAAGAGTAAAATTTGACAATGCTGCAATAGTTTAGTTCGGTAATAGAACCCTAGACTAACAAGGCAAAGTCTAATGAGGATAATCATATGTTTCAATAATTGCAACTTGCTTTGTGATCCAGAAAGTACTTTTATGAAGTCTTGGGATAATTCTTTTTGAAGCCAATGAAGACCAAAGGTCAAGGGTTCCATCTTGACTCCACAAGAAGATGAAACAAGCCACTTGATGATTGGCATTTCCAGGCAGCTCTATAACAAAGGGATGCTTTGCTTGATGGTGGGGTGAACCCAAGAGATGGATAAAAATGAAGCTTGTGAAGGAGGGCAGTAGCAGAAGGATGGAGGACTTGGAAAGAACTCTGTTCATAGATTGGAGGATGAAGAGGATTTTGAGCCTGTCAACGGTGAACAAAAATTGCCTCTAAGCAAAATCCACAATCTGCAAAAATACCACCAAGATTCTCTGACTGAGAATGTATAGCTCCAGCTGTAATAATTTCTGAACATAAACAAAAGCCCTAAATTGCGGGTTTTCCCATTTGGGTTTCCACAGTAAATTCTGTCTCTGTGTTAATCCGACAACCCATCAAAATGTGAAATAGATGCTCCAAAGGGTGAACCTATGTTGCGTGGGAGTGCCTCCCCGCCCTGCTTCCACCCCCACTCTCGAAGCTTGCTTCTGAAGGAAGCATCCAGGAAGTGCTGAAAAAGCACACTTCCTAAATGCTCCTGTACGGAATCGTTTTCAGGAAGCACACTTCCTTGCAAAAAAAAAAATGCTCCCTCCGTTTTTTTGAATTTTTCTTTAAAAAAAACCAAAAAGTTAAGTGATGGGTGAGGGGGAACTAACCATAGGCCCATACAAATGCTATATAAAGGAGAAAAAACCTACTCTAATAGCAAAAAACCTAACCTTAGTAATCATCAGTAGCATTAAATGGTAATATTAAATTCATAAAGTAAAAGTCGTAAAATTTGACATTCTCCTTATTTTTCATTTTCTATCATTTTACTTCAATTTTTAACATTACCATTAATTGTTTCAAGATGTTCCAACCTCATCGTCCTTAAAATGCAAAAAGTAGAATTTTTTATCCCATTCAGAATTCAATAGGCTTAACAGTTTTGAGGATTTCAAGATGCAATGTTTCCACTGGATTCTATCATGTATGAGGGTATGGGATTGGAATTTAATGAAACACGTCAACACCTCTATGTACCTTGATGTTGGTGGTGCTGATTGTTCAGATTGATGTTGGTGGATTTAAAACTAGTTTTTGAAGAATCCCTAGTTTATAGCCTATTTATCGATGTACTTTGGTTCAGATGTGGATTGCACACTGTGCTATCTTGGTTGTATGCACTCCTACTTGCTATATACATGAGAAACTTTGCATATTTGTGTATAATGGTTTGAATTATGATGGATCCACATGGTTTTGTTGACATATATGCATCAAAATATATAAATATATATATATATATATATATATTATATAAAAAATGCTCCCACCCCATAAGCTTTTGAAAATTTCACTTTTCGCTTCGCTCCTGCTTCCCACTCCCCGCTCCCAACAGCATAGGGGTGAACGCTCCAATACTCAAGGCCCCAAGGTGAACACTCTCCTCGAAATAGGGTATAGAAACATGTCGAAAACCTCCAAAGTGTACACCTCAATGAATAGGATCCAAAAGGTTGGAGGGATTCCTCAAAAGGTCTGCAAGGAAGGCTCTCCAAGCAAAACACCCCATCAAAATGTCATAGAATATGAATGCAAGTCATCTTCCAACAGAAGCATTTCATCATAATAGGCTAGGAATGAGTCAAATTGGCTCTCCAAAGTGAATGCTCCCCAAGTGAGGCATAGATGAGAGTGGAAGCAACCTCCAAAACTGGAATGCTCCTCCAAATATGACATGAAACCCCATGTAGAATGCTTCCAAGAGTGGACGCTACCCACTTTTGACCTCATCAATGGTCAAGATCTCAAAACATGTGCAAATGAATGTCCACATATCAACCAAAACCCTATCTCCAATGTGTCATCTCATCAAGGAAACCACCAATCAACAATAAGAGCATTCAATCCAAAAGCAATGTGTCCATAATAGCTATCCAACTCCAAGAAGAAGGAACGACCCTTTCTACTAGTCAACAACATGCCTCCACATGTGCCAAGAGAGAAATAAAGAGAGCGCTCAACCAATAAAAATAGATAATAGTGCAAACATGCCAACCACATGCTAAGAACCAAGAATGCTCTAAGAGAAAACCATCCATGTCATCCATAAGTATGAAATACAACCAAAGAGCTAGAGCGCTCCACCCAAATGAGAGTCCACATCATCAAATAAGTGCTTACTAGGATAAAGGGTGCTCCATGGAAAATCAAAGACAACACATCCTTAAGTGAACCATGTGAAATGAGCTAGAGCATGTTGTTGTAATTGTAACTTCGGAAGATATTCTTCTATTTATTATTATTGTATTTTTATTGTACCTCCGTTGGAAATGTTTTTCCTCCGTTCGGGGATGTCATTATTATGTTTAGTCATGCAAGGTCATTGAGGTAAAACCTCCATTGTAAGTCGGGGCATTAGATCCCCTAAAGTCAAATGTAAAAAGTATTATTAAGTCCCTTTAGGACAAGTCAGCCCAGACAGGTTTAGTGAGGCCGACCTAATTGGGAATTAGGTAGCCCAAACATAAAGTATAAATAGAGAGCTTGCTCTCTCATTTGGACACACCACTCACTCACTCAAGTTCGCATAAGCAAGAGAGAGAAGACAAGTTCGCTGAGGAGAAAGAGAGAGAGCTGCAGAAGACATATATTTGGGTTTTCCATTTTGCTTGATATTGTATTAGTGACAAATCTATCTTTGAGGAAGTTGCGGGGTTTTCTCCTTTATGGTTTCCCTGAGGAAAACTATTGTGTCTATTGGGTTTTGCTGTGCTTTTTATTCTTTCAGTTAAAGATCCTAGTTAACATTGAATTAAAGTAAAAACTCTAACAGAGCAGTCCCCTAGAATGCCTCCAGATACCATCATATCATGCAAATATGCCAAGCGGTCCATGAGAAGGATAGCCCATGTGATCAAGATGCCCAATAAAACCAAAAGAACTAGGGTGCTCCACAAGAAGATGAACAACATGTCATGAACAAGTGCAATATCATCCCCTACTACATCCCATAACTACTAGCATGAAGACCCACCAATCAATCATGGAAGGCTAGCAATGACAAGTACTCCATCAAAACTGTCCGAGGCCTCATCACAAAGACCTCCATCAACCTGTAACCTCTGCTGAATATGTGATAAAAATCACATGTGGACACCCATGACAAAATGGGAGGTGACACTGCACATACATTAGGCACCGATACCCAGTCAACAATTCGCCCTCAAGCCTGTGAATTGGATCACTTTCCTTCAACCATCATTATACAAGCATACGAAAATACATTGTATGCTTTCATGTGTATGATGGTAAAGTGGAAATACTTGCATCATTTCTTCTTTGCATAGACCATAAGTGGGAAGATGTACTGTGAACTAGAGAGCTGGGTATGAATATTTAAGAAATAAAGGATATTACTTTGCTGGCAGAACAGAGCTACCACTTGGAGCCACAGCGTTGCCATATACCTGTGTAGCAATTTTAAATTTACAGTCATCCATGCATACAAACATATATGCCTAATGGCACACGATGCCTTGGAGGAAAGCAATCTTACTCAAGTTGTGCTCACATGAAGATTGAAGAGAAGACGTATTCTTAATTAAGTTGCTGCAAGCCTGCAGCTTGACTTCTTGTTGCATAAACAGAGTTCTCATCTGATTGGCATTGCAAACATGGTGTAGCATTCCTTGCTTGGGCATCCATCCAGGTACTGCAAGCAAGTAAACGGAGGCTTTGAAACCATATTTGCACAAAGCCATTCACCCTAGGTAATGAACTCATGTTGTGAAGTTTGATCTGTGTGACCGTGAATGTGATTACAGAGACATCAAAAGTTCAATTTCAAAAAGAAGATGCATATTGACGGATCTGCTCCTAAATGTCCCGAACAGTCACTTGGATCAGTCAATCAAACTTCTCCAAGAACCATCCCTACAAAAGCCATGGAGAAGTGTTCTAGATGATGAAATTTGCGTAATAACCAGCAGTTCTTTGTAAAGTTTGAGAGACACTAGTATGGTTCCCTATGCAAAAATTTGTTATGCAATTCAAAGGCTTGTGCAACAATTCCATGTTTTCAGTGAGCATAAATTAGTGTATTGTGGGTGTCAAGATATAAAGTGAGGCTCTTATCCAACGTTTTCTTGAATAATTGGAAGCCCCTACCATCTTACCTTCGTCACAACACCTACCAATTAATGCTGTGTAATCGATATCAAACTGAATTTGCTGTTGCTCAGCACTTTGCTGAGAATAATACTTTTCCTTTGTATATCACCTACTTTGCAATGTCCACGAATCAGAATGGTATACAAAAAAAAAGCAGAAGCCAAACCCTTATATGCAATCATACTCAGTAATCATTTCTCATCTCTCTATTGGCCAATATTCCAAAAACATGAGAACACCTTACTCGACATTTCATCAGCAATTCTGAAATCTTTGCAACAGTTCTTGTAAAATCCGCAGATCAGCAAACTGAGCGCAAGCCTTTTGTAGTCCAGAGGCAAGTATTTTTTCAACTTTTGGTAGTCAGCACTTAAGCAAGCCTTCAGTAATTTTTTACTCATAGCAGTGCTAGTCTATGAGATTCTTTAGAAACATATTGGCCAATAATTGGGAAACAAGTGCACTATAAGTTGTATGACTTGGAAACAAACCCCTATCCAACACTTTTTTAATAGTCAGTTTGCATCTTAAATTTGGCTTTCCTTACAGAGGCCACGCGTAAGAGAATCATAAGTATATGCATCTGGAAATATACCTTTTCTGATCATTTCATCTCTCAGCCTAAGAGCTTCCTCCGTATGACCTTGCTTGCAATGATGAGCAATAAGAATATTCCATGTAACACTATTGACTACCATACCCATTTCGATCATTTTGTAAAAGAGATTACTAGCTTCCCAAACCTCGCCTGCATTACAGTATCCATTAATAAGGCTACTGTATGTAAGAGCATTAGGTGCCATGTCTTTTTTTCTCATTTCGTCAAGAACCCTGAGAGCTTCAACCATGTTGCCTACTTTGCAGTATCCATCGATAACAGAGGTATAAGCAACCCCATTGGGCAAGAAGCCCTTCCCCTCCATTTCCTGCAAGTGTGTCTCTGCCTCCCACAATCTGCCTGCTTTGCAAAGGCCATGTATGAGTGTACTAAAGGTATATACATCCGGTTTGAGACCTCTTGCCTGCATTTCATCTCTTAACTTGAAAGCTGCTTCAATCTCCCCTTCCTTCATGTACCCATGAATTAGGTCAGTGTAAATAACATTATCAGGCATCAATCCAACCTCAAACATATCTCGGATAATCTCTTTTGCCTCATTCATCTTTCCCTCCTTACACAGGCCATTGACAATGGCACCAAAAGTAAAAACGTCCGCAATCAAGCCCTTCCGAGACATTGCATCTTTGATCTCAAAAGCTTCCTTAAGATTCCCTTTCCTGCAATGCCCGTGAATCAGTGTATTAAAACAAACAGCATTGGGCATACATCCTCGTTTCTGCATCTCAGCTAAAATCCCATTTGCCTGGTGCAACTTCCCTTCAGTGCAACACAAGTGAATCATCATACTATAACTATAGACATCAAGAACTATTCCATTCTCCACCATGCTATAATACACGCTCCAACCCATGTTTCTCCAGTTTTTCTTCAAAAGAGCCTTCAGAAGACTACTGCAGGACCTTATACCCACCCTGAAATCATTTTTGAGTATCCTATGAAAAGCATGGGCAGCCTCCAAAACCAAGCCAGACTCCACATAGGCTTCAAGTAAAGCTTCAAACACTACAACAGATGACTTGCAGTCTTTTCTACATTTTTTACTCAGAGCATCTACTACTTCATTCACATGGATTTGTGAGCTGCTTTTGTTTTTGGTTCTGATTAAACTCGTGGTCATGCTATTCAGAGTTCTAAACATGTTTGCATTTGCTAACATTGGGAGGAGAATGCAATAGGAATTGAGGGTATGAGCATAACCCAGTTCTTTTTCTGACCATGTGAAGAATCTAAGAGCGGATTTGGCATCATTGCTTACCTCATTCTTGATCAAAATTCGTTCTATTCGCTCTGGGTTGAGATTGTGGGCGACTCCTGAAGCTTTGAGAAGGGAATACCATAGCGGTTTTGTGAGCATATTGCATATTCTCTCTGCAAATTTGTCAGCCGGGTCTCCATGTAGATTTTGAGGGATGCTAGAAAACAGCAAATTGGTTACTCCAGTGGATCTTATACCCTTTCTGGGTCCATGGATTTTCAACATGTCTTCCTGTTCTCAAGCTTTGCACCTTCGAAAAAGAGTTGATTCCAGTGATATGAAATAAGCTTTTATTAGTGCCTGCCTGCCGTGTGCGAAAGTATTAGTTCCCAATTGAATAATTTTTCGAATTGGTATTATTTCCATAAAATTTATTCTCTTCAATTTTTAGCAATCAAAGTTTCTTTGAAATTTTTAAAAGATGAAAATCGCACTTTTCTATGGATTATATTTTTTTAGAAATTTTTTAAAAATGTAAATTGTACGTTTCTATGGATTATAGTACAATGATGTGAATAAAGTGGAGGGAGTTTCCAATATTTACAGCCCTAAACATAATTAAAAATAATAATTAAATTAATTTTTTAATACTATGTTAATGAAATGATGCACTTGTATTTGATTTAGTAAGATGCATGTTTGTAAGGCATGTGAAAGGGATATTATGTTAGTAGAGGGTACTATTACATGTTATTATTCTCATTGGCATAAAGATTATGGCATTATATGTTATTGTGGGCGATATAGATTTTAGGCATATTTTATTTAGTAAGGGACATTTTTGTATGGTTAATGAGAGATTTTTTTGGTATTTTTATACAGAGAGAGACACTCAAAGACCGAATAACAAGGATATTCACACCACAACTAATCAACCATTATGTTTGTAGGAGTCACTACTCCCTTGTGGTTGTCCCCATTGGGATATGGATCATGGTATATTATAGGTTATATGTTGTCATAGGCATATCTCTCAACCAATTGGGATTAGTTTTTTGTATAGAGAGGTATTTAAGTTGTTGAAACAATTCCAAGGCACATATTTTAGATCCTAAGAATTTGTGAAGGCAAATTCTAAGGTGTAAAACTAAAGAAAACAATATGATTCTCTTGAGGGAAACTGAAATTCTTACCTTACAAAATTTTATGAATCCCTTGATGTCATAGACAACATTCAAACCCTTTCAACAAAGGAATATTTTTTCTCTTTAGAAGACATCAAGTTTGGGGTTAAGCAACTCACAAAAGGGAAAGCAGAGGATATTGAAGGATACCAAGCAAAAATCTTAAAAATTGGTGGACTTATCATCATCCCTCACACCCAAAAGCTCTTCAATTTAGCGATAAATCAAGATTTTACTAAACCTTAGATAGAAAGCCTCATTGTTCCTATTTTTAAAAATGGAGATAAAAACAATCCATCTAATTATAGGACCATTATGATTAACTATCTTTTAACCAAAGTTTATGGAATTATTTTAGAAAAGAAGATCAACATATGGCTAGAAAGTAATAGAAAAATAGCCAAAAACCAGGCAGGATTTAGGAGCTATCATTCAATTGTGGACCACCTTGCTAGGACCATTGTTGAGGAGTGTCATAATAATAAAACCAATCTTCATCGTTACTTTGTTGACTATATAAAAGCTTTTTGTCACGTCCCCTCCCATCGATCCAACGCAAGGAAGGGAACGGGACACCAAAATATGGGATTTTACAAAACTCAGCCCATTTCATTAGATTCATACGAATAAATCAAATGTGTGCAGATTCAAATCAAAGCAAACATGCATAGCAGAATTAAACTGTCCACGCACCTTTCTCATGCATACACCATATCAATACAATCATCAAATTAAAACATTGCAGAAGTAAATACACATAAAGAATATACTCATCTTGATGTAAAGTTGCCCCAAGCAACTAGCTATGTCGCTGCAACTTTCCACCCAACCATAGGTCTCTTCCCAACATATATTCTTTCAGCACTCAGAGACCACCCCCGAGTTGGGCATGATTTCTACAAGGAAACGGGGACTCTCAAACTCAGCACAACCCAAGCAAACATCACATCTAAACCAAGCTAGTCTACAGCTGGGTTTATTAGGCTAAATCTGAACCCTCTTCATTTCTGGATGCTTGAACTCAAGCTCAAGCCAAAGCAATGGATACCCATAACCCATACCCCAACATACTCTTTCCACACGCAGCAAGCACAATGGTTTGGCATGGATAAACGATTTTACAAAGGGTTTTGCAAAATAGGGTTCCCATTGGCTCTCTCAATTCGTGGCTCACCCAAAACGAATTGTGGAAAGGGGAATTCAACCCCAGGGAGCAAAACCGATTTCTCCCGCAGGTTATGAGCATTTCAAATGGCCAAAACGGCCTCAATGAAACCCCAAATCGAGCTCCCATCCTCCCAGCAGATTTGCAACACCAAAACGCCCTCTTCCCAACTAAAAAAACAAGGAAAAACCATAAAAAAACATAGAGGAAAAATGCCCAGGAAGCTCAGACTGCGTGAGGGAGCAAAGGAAAGGATGAATAATGGCTTGGGGAGCAATTTCGTGGCTCTTTTCTTGCCCAAGGAGTCAAACACGAATTTCCATGAAGGGTGGCTTTCCCGTACTCGAATTTGGACAGCCATACCTCTCCATTCCCCAAGGCATTAACTACTTCAACCAACTCTTGGGAGAAATGAATGATTGGGTACAAAAGTCAACATGGGTAGTTGAGAGTTTTATGGATTCTCCCATTGACACTTGGCTTGACTTGATTGGCTCCAAGGGTTTGAATATTTTCCTCCCAATTCCTTGTAAAATCATGCCCCCCATCTCTTGTTGCATTGCATAGCTAGTTGTGGGTATTTTATTAAAATGCATATTTACATGATATTTGCAATTCCATTGTGCTTAGCTAACACGTGAACCATATGCATCACTAAATCGATGGCGAGGCCTTATCCTTGAGCTCCTCACCACGATTTTATAACAATATTATACATCATTTACATTTTAATGCAATGAGGTCAAAATCAGGATATTACACTTTTGACACAGTGCCTATAACTAACCTTTAGAATAGATTAGAAGAGTTGAAACTCCTTTTCAAATTGAGAACTATTGCGATAAGGTTGTATTAGAAGGTTACTACCAAGTTTATGAACTCTGAGAGCTAGTTAGAAGAAATTAGTTTTAATATAAGAGTCAAGCAAGGTTGTACCTTGTCCCCTTCACGTTTTGGTATATGCATTGACAAGGTAGAGGATTGTTTGGAAGACGTAGGTTTTGCTAGCACGACTTTGGTTGGTATAGTCATCATCCTTCTTCTTTAGGCTAGTGAGATTGTTCTTATGGCAAGAAGTTCATTTGATCTCGACAAGCAACTAAAATTCTTAAGGATTTTTTTTCTCTAGTATGGGTATCATTGTTAACATCGATAGAACAAAGGTTATGATAATCAAATCCCAAAATATCACTCATGCTAATTTCATGTACAACAACAACAATTTGGAGGAATTGACTTCATATAAATATCTCAGAATCTATCTTCATCACAAGCTTAACTAGAACTATAATATTGAGAAAAAGATTAATGGAAGGTGGAAATCTTATTGTGGACTTGAAAACAATTGTGAATCAATAGACCTTTGGCTTTGGGATAAGAAGAAACTCCTCTTTAAGATTCTCGTCACTCCTATTATTTTATATGGATGTGAAGTTTGGGGTTGCAACATCTATAGAGAATCATGCAGAAGAATAGAGCAAATCCAAAAGCACTTTATAACTTATAATGTAAAAATTAAAGGCAATATACCCTATCATATCCTCATAAAAGCAAGTATCTACCCCATTGGGAGCATGGCTATGACTAGGTACCTAATGTACAAGAACAAGCTAAACAACATGGGAGACAAGAGGCTTCGATAAACAACATGAGAGACCAAAGGCTTCCTAATATTGTTGCATACTCTAGTCAAATCAACCAACAACTTAAGTGAGGTTGGCATAAAGATGCCATGTCTCAGCTAAATCATTAGGGAGTTGAGGAAGAGGTCACTTTGCAAAATAATGATAATATTAAAAGTATCATTACATCTAAATTTAAGGAGAAGTTGTAGTGCGATAAAGAATTAGAGGATATGAGAAATTAAGATATTATAAGGAAGTGTTTAACCCTAGAAAATTAAAAGTATCTCTCCATTTTAACTAGCATAAAGAAGAATTGTTGAAATACGATCAAACTCTCACAAGCTCCATAGTGAAATAGGGCACTAGAGAGTTCCTAAAACATTGTGGGACGAAAGAATTTGTCATCTTTGTGATACTAAGAGGGTTGAGATGAAAATCACTTTATAATAAAATGTCTTGTGTACACCCACAATAAAGTGCAATTTCAAAATATTTGCTACAATGCTGACCTTCCTAACCTTTTAACTCATCACAACTATGGTGATTTTGGAATGCTTCTCTTAAATATTTTTTATCACATAAATAAAATTCTAAAGAAAACAAAGTGATTCCTTACATTTTTAGGGTCTGATAGACCAAAATTAGCCTTAGTGGACGTTAATAACCATCATCATCATCATCTATAAGGTACATTTTTGTAAGGTCGGTATATTTGACCTAGTAAGGGAATTTTGGTAAAAGGATCATGATATATTCAAATATTGGGGCTTATATGTTGTTGTGGGCCATATCTCTCAACCAATGTGGAATTATTTTTTAGATAAAGAGGTATTTATCCAAATTTTGTTCCATCTCTTTGACATTTACGTGTTGTGTATTGCATAAAGTAGATTTAGTTTGATACATTGGATTCTAGGTTCTAATTTTAGAATGTACAAGTTATGTTTTTTTGCAAGGTTCCAACTTGCTTTAGTGCTTCGGCATGCCCATTGTTTGTATGTTATGCATGAATCCTTGATTGGTGGTTAGGTATATTCATTGTTGTATAGAGAGGTTTACATCATAAAAACAATTCCAATATAATAATAATAATAATTGTCTAATTTTTAAGGTCATGTCTAAGCTAGACACCAAATTGGTGTATGAGATCCCCTTGTTTGTGGGACAAAGGATCCCCCTCCACACAACGATTTGACTACACAAGTCTATGGAGGTGTACATACTCTACCTCCCTCCAAATTTGCACCTATGACCTCCTAGGAAGAAACAAATGTTCTTAATCGTTGGGCCCACTCAAACTATACATAGATTTTAGGCGTATCCAACTTAGTAAGAAACAGTTTTTTGTAAGACATGTATGATTGCACTATCTATTCTATTTTTGAGCCTCATAAATAGTTCATATCTAGCATAATTGCACTTTGTAGTTGTGGTAATAATTGTAACAATACCTAACAAAGCATGGTAGTCTCCATGTATGGAACACTTTCAAGAAGAGGTGTGGGGGCACTCTAATTTTAGTTAATTTCATGATACCTTCCACCATAAGCAAGCATTGTGGGTGGAATCTCAATCGAATGGAATGCCGCCAGAAAATATTTGTTACATTATATTCTTTGCATTTTCTAACTGTAAGTAGTTGATTTGCTAAATATTTGGAGATCACAGGTTCAAACCATGGTTGTTGTTATTTGTGTTTCTTTTTTTACCCTTATTAAAAATAAAAATAAAAAATCACTCTCGTCACTATGTGCATATTTTACTTCGAGCTTGGAAAGAGTAAATGTTTCTTCTACAACCATGAGCACCACAATCATGAAAGGTTTTTAAGTCAAAAAGTTGAACTTTTCATAACCCTATCAACTGGTAACTTATCAATCTCATATTTGATGGTGAATAATATTTTTGAAAATTTGAGATTAAATTTTAAAATAAAATAGAGAAAAACTAAGTTGCAAATAATCTTTCATAACCCTATCAACTGGTAACTTATCAATCCCATATTTGATGGTGAATAATCTTTTTGAAGATTTGAGATTAAATTTTAAAATAAAATAGGGAAAAACTAAGTTGCAAATAATCTTTGTTGCATTTTCTTCAATTTTACAAGTAACATGAAAATTGAGATCATATAAAAAACATCAATCTTAATAATACTTCAATTTTTAAAAAGTGTGCAGCCACATTCCTTCATTTTAGAATAGTTCCTAAGGTAAACAATTATGTTGATGTTTTGAGACTTGATCTCATGACACTGAGGGAAATACCTCTTAATTTCCTAATAATATTTTACTCTTTCACTTACATGATTCAAATTGGTAGGTTTCAAAAATAATTTCTTAGTATCTTCTTTCATACGCAAGTATCTTGTTGATCTTGGTTTTCTTACTTTGGTCCAAATAAAGTGTTCAAGTTGGCTACCTGTTTTGAACTCATATTGGATGGAAGCTAAAGATCCAGGTCTGAGCAACATTTAGCCCAAGGAGTGGAATAAATATACTCTCTTCTTAAATTTGGCCGATATCAGACTTAATGAGGAGACAGACAAATTGGTTTGGTGTAACAATTTGGTTTCTGGACAAGTGACTGCAAAAACAACTTATGTTTCTATTGTCAGCAATAATTTTAGTGGTCCTTACAAATGGTGGTATGCACAGATTTGGAAGTGTAGGATCCCGAACAAACTCAAATGTTTTATTTGGTTATCCTTTGAGGACATAATCTTAACATGGAACAATCTTCAACGTAGAGGCGGAGCAGAACCAAACATTTGTATGTTATCTCGATGTGATGGTGAGTCGATTAATCATATATTTCTCCATTGCAAATTTGCTAAATCCATTTGGCAACATGTTTGTCATGGTTTTAAGATCTCAAATGAATGGAATAAAGAAAGTTTTGAACTTTCCTTCCATAATTGGAAATGCAAAATTGATACTCACAAATATCTTCCGACTTTTGTGATGTGGGAGATTTGGAAATGCCGGAACAATTTTATATTTGAACAAGTTCGTCCTTCTGTTTTTTTTGTTGTAAGCAAAGCAACCTATATGCTCAAACTCTACAATTCAAGACAGGAGCATCCAAAGAAGCCCAGAGTGATAAATTATATCCCGACATCAAATTGGGCTACAGGGTTTTTCGATGGGGAATCTCCGAATGGTAAATGTGGTGCAAGCATTCTTCCCATCATCAATGAGGGGGTACATTTCAAGATGAAGTTGAGTTGTGGTAATGGAACTAACACGCAGGCTAAATTACTTCCCTTATGGGTTATAGTCAAGATGGCCAATACTTTTGGTATTGATGTTTTGAGGATTTTTGGTGATTCTATGGTTATTGTTCAATGGGAAAAAAAGAACTATCTCTTGAACCAACTTTGCCTCAATCATTGGTGCCACAAAGTTGAAATCCTTCTTCAATCCTTCTATGATTGGTCAATAAATCATATCTACAGGGAATTGAACGATGCTGCGGATGCTCTTTCAAAAGAAGTGTTGGATGGTGAAGTTGGTCGGATTTTTTGGGAAGAGTGGTCAAATGGTCATAAATCTGACGAAGGTTCTTTTATTTTGCTGGCAGATTAGCATCTTTTCATACGTCAAGATGATTTTATTGTGTTTTGTATGGCTCTTGTTGGACTTTTGGTTTTGTATGGATTTGTCTCCTTCATTGGAGTGATTATGCAGAAATAGGCTACAGTGTTTGATAGTTAATGATGAGGTTCATACTTCTGATACTGGAAATATACTTTTTTTATTACAAGTAATAACAAAAGTAGATGTTTTTTTCTTCTTGAAAAAAAAAAACTTCAAACAAAAAATTCTCGACCAATTATTTTGCCATTATAATTTTTAACAATGGTTATTTTTCTATATAAGGGGTGACTTTTATTGTTGTCTAAGTACCTCAGTTTACTTTAGTTGTTGTCTAAATACCTTTTTAGATATGTCTTTTTTATTTGATTTATAAAACAATTTTTATTAATATATAATTTAATATTGCTTTTGAAATTATTTTTATAATAAATAAATAAATCTTCTTAATGGAATGGACCAGACAGGTTATATTGGCATAGAATTTTAAAGCGAATAAAACTTAAGTGTTGGGGATTAGCTCTAGCTACTAAAGCTTATGGAGGCTTCTTAAAGAAAAGGGTCTATGGCATGATATTACGAGGATGAGGTATATCGATCTCTTAATTATCGAGGAATGGGTTTGAGAGGAGTTGAACTCACACAATAACTTTTTAATAGTGTGGAAAGCTTTAGTGGAAGCCTTTGTCTTAATAAGTTCATGGGCTCATTGTTGGTATGGAAAATAGTTGATGGCAAAAAGTTGGGTGGGTGTAGATGTTTGGGTTAGGGAAAAAGAAGATTTATTTTAGATCTTAGATCTAAGTGAGCATCTGGATGGGATGAATATTTAAATTTTAATAGGTGTTTCATTATTTGAGGGAATCTTGGTCTTCGATAGAGGACTTGGGATTGGAAGGAAATAGGGTGCAAGAATTTATCGATGTCTTAAAAAACAATGCCATCAAGATAAAGCATGGAGAGGATGAGCTCCTCTATTCCAAAAATCTATGTATGGACAATCACATAGCTTGTTTAGGGTATGCTTCATTGTTTGCTAAGGATGTAAGAATAGGCATATAGCTTGTTTAGGGTATGCTTCATTATTTGTTAAGGACGTAAGAATAGGCCCAAAAAAAAAAGTGGTGGTGGCAAAAATATTTGGAAATTAAAAGGTGTAAAGTGGGGCAAAATATTTTGAAACTAAAAAGTGTAAAGGGGATAATGTAATGCTAACAGTCCCATCAAATCAAAGCATGGAGAGGATGAGCTCCTCTATTCCAAAAACCTATTTACGAGTAGTCACATAGCTTGTCTACGATAGGCTTCATTGTTTACAAAGGATGAAAGAGTAGACGAAGAGTGGTGGTGGCAAATCATTTGGAAACTAAAATGTGCAAAGTGGGCAAAAATATTTGGAAATTAGAAGGTGCAAAGTGGATTATGTAATGTCAACATATGATAACTACAATTCTATCAAATCCAAAATGATTCTTGAAATTTCAGATAAAGAATGCAAGTTTCTACTCTTGCTATTTTGAGTGATCGAAAAAATGTCAATCTGTCTTTAGATTACTTATTTTTATGTCGATAGGTGTTAGAATACACATATCGGTGTTATTCTCTCCACTTTTTCCCTAGGATGGAGGTCGATCTCCATAAATCCTAGATTTACAGAGATTCTTCGTTGTCCTTTTTTACTACAAGTTTTTACTTAACCACAAATTTTTATTTTGGTTTTCAACTTAATTGTGAGTTTTTACTTAATCCCATGACAAGGTGGCTTGACATAGGTGCGACTTGGTGGGTGAAGAAGTGGTGTGAACTACTTTAGGGTTTTAACTTAACCACATGGATTTTGGGTGGGAAAGAGCGGCCTACGGAGGGCTTGTAAAAGTAGGAGTAGGAGGAGTGCCAAGCACGTCAAGATTCTTGATCCCGCTTTGAAATACAAGTGGCGTGGATGGAATACTAGTTCCCATTTGCTTTCCCTCTATTGTCATGCGAAGAAATCAAGGAAGCCACCAAGAACACCTCTCCTTTTCTACACTTCTCTCCTTAAGGCCATTGCAAACATTAAGATCTTGGATAAGTACAATTAGATCAATGGATTAATTCAAAGGGGTCATGGCCCTAAAATATAACTTCAATGAATCAGAGTTGTGTTGTTTCGAGACTCACCTACAAGTTGGCCACTTAACTTGCAGCCAGTGATTGATCGACGATCACTAGCCACAAGTTAAGTGGTTGTGCTAGTTTATATGTGATTCCATGAATGCAATTGGGATATGAACCTTCTCTATTGAAATGATTAGCTCGATGAAAGTTCTTGTTAATTATGTATAAGGATTAAGTCCTATTTTTTTTAAATACATATCTAGAGAAAATTCACCAAGCGCTTCCCCTTATTCCAAGAGTAATATTTATGGTAGATCCAATTCTTAGTGTTCAAAGACCCAAATCTTAGTGTTCAAGTCAAGTACAACAATTAATTGAGCTTAACATATCACCTGTAGGGATTGATTTTTGGTGGGGATGATAACACTCTTCTCAACCACCATAAGAAAACCCAAATAATAAAATAAAACTTAATTGTGTCAAGAGGCACTTCTACATCCCAGTATGGGGAACATGTTGCCACTTTACATTATGTGATGTAATGTTCCCAACCACTATCGAGGAGATGTTGTCACATTACATACACGTTTCCAACATAGTAATAATTGAGCTTACATAAATTTTAATTAAAAATTTAATAATAACTTTTAGAGGATAAAAAAATAATAAGTAAAACAATATAAAAAATAAAAAGTAAAATGGTGTAGACAGATTAAAAAGTAAAACAATGTTTAATAGTTAAAAGTACATACATTAATAAAGTTAAAAAGCTGTCAATTGGGTTTAGCGTGGTTGAGTTCTCAGATTGTTATTCACTCCACCCAAGTTGACACTTGCTCTTAAAATTAGATAAGTCAAAATATATCATAATCATTAAAGAAATTTGATCTAGGATCTAAATTAGTTATATAACATATATGTTAAATATAATTCTACACAATTTTAATTTTATAATTACCTAACACGTAAAATTTATTATAATATTTAAAAAATATAAAATAAATTGAAAAGGAAATTTAAATGGATTACAAACATGGGAAAAAAAAATGTGTCACTATATTTTATTTTATCCAGATTTAATCAGAATAATTCCAACCAAAACTTCACATTATAAAGTAAAAAAAAATATTTTTATTATTATTAAAAATTATGAAGTTAATTAGAATTCTTAATCTATGGAAAGTAAAAGAAATAATTATTTTTATTGTTATTAAAAAATTGATAAAGTTAATTAGAATTCTTAATTTATAGAAAAGGAATCACTTTTCTTCAATCTGCGGACTCTTTGCATTTTCCTCTGTAAGAATAATGAAAAGTTTAAAGTTTAAGACGAAAATGCCTCGTAAAACTTTCCCAGTAAAAGAATAATTAAAAGTTCAAGAGGAGAATGGCCTGTAAGACTTTCCAGCTTGGAAGGGAAGGCTCTCAAAAAAATATTATATTCTTCAAGATGTATACCAAAGTGACATAAAGTTTTTGGTAGTAAAAGGAAAAAATAATTCAATAATTCATACCAAAGTGGTGAAAGAATTTGTGCTACAGTGGCTATTCTCTCAATCCATCTTGGAAACATTATGACATTTTCCCTTCTTTAAAGCCCATTTCAAGTTCAATCTATCAATTAGATACAATATACAACTATGGTGATTCCCCACAGATGAACATACAACTCGATGTAAAGGAATGTCTATTAATACAGACAAACTCTCAATGCAATCCATCAGGGTGTTCATGATTAGAAGAAGATTGGGTGTTCTTTCCTGAAAAGCATGAGAAGATGCTGGTGCAACAGTTTTTCTGTATCATCGTTGTTCAAGACTGGAAGCTCAATGCAAGAAATGAAGCTTGGAAATTGGTGGGAGTGAAAAGGGACTGCAATAATAACCATTGACCCACTACTCATGAATATACAACTCTTATCATTTGCAGTAGTGTAGTCCCTTTTCACTCCATCCTTCATAGTTGCCAATTTCCAAATTTTATTTTATTGTACTCCAGCATTGAGCAACACTGGGACAAAACGTTGTTGCAACTTCTTTTCCTGCTTTTCAGCAAGAACACCAATCTTCTTCAAAATGCACAACCTGCCAATTCATGTGAAAGCTTCCTCTCTTCTCCAACAGCTACAACCAGAGAAGAATATGTCATGTATCATCATCTGCTGCTGCTGCTCTAAATGCTACAGATATTCCAAGGCATCTTCACTCCCAACTCATTGCTCCATCAGAGATGCTATATAACAAATGGCTGCTGCAAATGAAGAGAAATGTTGATGTCTGATCTCTATAGCCTTGTGAAGCACATCAAGGTCCATCAGTATCTTGATATCTAAATGCATACATGATGGAAGGCCCATGTTTATATGTAACAGAGGTAAGTGTTTCACTGGAATTTCAGTGATTGCAGGTTCTTCTCAAATTCAGTAAATGAAGGAGATGTGTAGATTTAGACAACAGTTACTTGACATGTATAACTATAGTAATACTTATGTTTGCCATGTCAATACCATGTGTCCAAGGCTCAGCTGCTTCACAATATAGAATGAATAATCTGTTATTGCAGAGATTAATGTTAAGAAATTTGATGGCACTGGAAAAGTAAATCACATAAATCTGAATGTGGATACCTTGAAATGGCCTGCCACTCATTTATATGGGTAATTTTTGGGAGAAATGAATTTTCATACTGCTCTTCCTTCAAGCTACAATGGATTGTATTTTCTTATAATATAAAGGTAAAGAGTTGCCCAATCATGATTCAGTTTCAGTAGTGAGTAATAACTTTTAGAATGGATGTTCACTCATTTCACAATTTTTTTAAGTTTGGGTGAGATCTTTCCCTCATGGGATTGAAATGTTAGCATGATAGATTACAGCTGAAACCTTTTAGTAGGATATCTATGAAAACCTTGGTCAAGGTCGGGTATCATGATTATGTTTTTTTAATAATTTAATTTATTGATTTTGTTTATGTAATAATTTTTTTTCAATTTTATATTATAAATTTATTATTTTCTAATGAAAAATTTAGCAAAAGTTTAGAGATGCTTTTTCATATTTGTGAATGGTAATTTTCATAAAACAAAATCACTACACATAATAGCTAGTTGAGCTAAACTTAACAGCTTGAAATTTTCTTATTATAAAAAAAAATAATAATAATTAAAAAATTATATCATTATATTAAATATAAAAATAAAATGAAGATAATTATGATGATTTGATTATTTTTCATGATTATATTCACATCTATAATAGAGGCTTCACCTACAGACAAAGCCACCTTATTTTGGTTTATTAAGGTTTTGTTTCTCTGATGCATTGCAATTTGCAAAGTTCTCAGGTTCACGTTCAAAAAGGTTTTCTACAAAGTAATTTAAGATAATAAAAAAGAGGAGTCTCAACCAAAAAAAAAAGAGTTTTTCTTTTCGAAATGTCAAATAATGAAAAGAAAACAGATTTTTTTTCCAAAATGTCAAATAATGAAAAAAAATTCTTATCTCAAAATGTGAAAAAGCTGTCACTAATCACTTTTGAAGGCCTTAGCAACTTATAAAACGAACGCATACCTTCAACATAACCCTCGTATTTTATTAATCTAAATCTTCAATACTGGACAACGTAGCCATCAGCTTGTCGTTGTAGTATAGTGGTAAGTATTCCCGCCTGTCACGCGGGTGACCCGGGTTCGATCCCCGGCAACGGCGTAATTAATTTTACCAGATAACATAGACATGTTATGTCCCCAATTTTTGCTTGTAGCACGCTCAATAGTTCTGCCTTTTCACTATCGCTACGGCTCTCAGTTAGCTGCATAAACAAAAAAAAACGACTTTCTGGAAAACAAAATTGAGTAGCATTCCATAAAAATACTCACAGATTTGAAAAACAAGATTGAATAACATATCATACGGGGATGTAGCTCAGATGGTAGAGCGCCCGCTTAGCATGCGAGAGGTACGGGGATCGATACCCCGCATCTCCATTTTTTTACTTCTTTGAACCAAGATTTTTTATTTTCTCAAAATGTTGTACATTTTCTTACAAACGGTTCTAAGAGGATGCTCTGCGTTTGAAGTAACCAAGAATTTTCAAACATTTGTGTTACAAGGGTATTGCACTTGACACAGATTTTTCATTTTCTCAACATTTGTGTTACAAGAGTACTGCAGTTGACCCAGATTTTTTATTTTCTCAAAATGTTATATGTTCTGAGGATGCTCTGTGTTTGAAGTGACCAAGAGTTTCCAACATTTGCAGTGGATTAATGGGTGACAAGAGTATTTCAGTTGATCTTGATACATACAGATGATTACAAAGACCAGTAGTAACCCATCTTTCTAGCTAGCAAAAGTTAGCAACTACACAGCCTTCATTCTTGGTTTTGCAAAAAATCAAAACAATTAGTTATGGGTTAAGAGTGTGAATTGTAATAGCATCATAAATTTATTAGTAATATTAGCGACACATATATTGCTTAATGATAGTTCTTAAGATTAAAGAATATATTTGAATTGAATAGGAGGAGATGAGGTCCTCTCTATTTTTTCATATGTGTATATATTATCTTTTTAAAGATCTCTAACAAGTTGGTTCATAGTTATTTTGTATCACATCGACATCTTGACAATTTAGTATGTAATTCATGTCATCCTCTTTATTACAATAGATAATGGTAACAAACACATATTTAATACTCGAATGTAAATCTCTCAACAATCCATCAATCTTTTTTAAGCTTATATAAGCTCATTGTAAATATAATGCATAGTTTTTCTGTGTCACAATGAAGCATGTCTTAGATTTTGTTTGAGATTCATTAAATTCAATGAAAATTTCTAACTTGTATGTTTTTGAGTAAGTTGTGAAACTACCCAAAATGAATCTTGGCAATATCACAAAACCTAAAATTGAGATTACATTAGTGAAAATAGTAATTCTATTCATTCAATTTTCTACATCATCAAACCCTCACTTCTTTGTTCTCCACATCAAATTTATTGGCTTCTAGCTTTGCTCTTTTGATCAGTTTGTAGATGGGTTCGGTTTTAGCATTGTTAGGACCTCTCATAAGCTGGTTTTTTTATTCAGTTGGAGTCAAGACTTTTTAAGCTTTGAAACAGGGCAAGGGCCTCGGCTTGGTTCTCTTGGTTGTTTGAAATGACCCTTCCTCTTTCATTCGAATCGAAGCTGCAGCATGATTCTTGATTGGGCCTCTGAATTTTTTGTGAGGGAAGTGGATCTGAAGTTGTTGATCTAATTCCTTTCTTCCTATTCCGTTTCAAATATCCCTGCATTTAATTATGTCACTCATTAAGCCAATTTCCTTGACTAAGCTTAACATGTCAATGTGTCAATGGTAGGAATTGATTTTTAGAAAATGATAACAATCCTCTCAACCATCAAAACAAAACTCGATTGACAAAATAAATCTTAATTGTTATACATACATGTTAAATAAAATTCTATACAATAGTAATTAAGTAATTATTTTACATGAAAAAATTTACAATAATAATTAAGAAATTTATAATTTTAAATGGATTACCAAATGTACAAGAAAGAAGTGTATACTCTACTTTTCTCAGTAAAAATAATATAATCCTAACCTAAACTTAAACTTCACTTTAAATAGACAATATTTTTTAATAAAAAGTCATAAGTTAAATAGAGTTCTTGATTTATATAAAGGAATAGGTTTTCCTTTAATTATCTGACGCTCTGCATTTTCCTTTTCCAACTAGAGTAGAAGAATAATTAAAAGTTTAAGAAGAGAATGTCCCGAAAGACCTTCCAGCTGGGAAGGGGAAGGCTCTCCACAAAAATTATTCTATACTTCATAATGTTACCAAAAGTGACTTTAAGCTTTTGGTACTATAAAAGGAAAAGAGCTTAATAATTCATGCCAAAGCGATGAAATAATTTGTGCCACAGTGGCTATTGTCGCAATCTCTCTTGGAAATATTATGAAACTTTACCTTCTTTAAAGCCTATTTCAAGTTCAATATATCAACTAGATACAAGTTACAACTATGGCGATGTCCCCACATATGCATACAACTCGAACTTGATGTAAAGGAATGCCTATTAATACATAGAAACTATCATTGCAATCCATGAGGTTGGTCTTCATTTGAAGAAGATTGGGTGTTCTTTGCTGAACAGCATGAGAAGACGCTGGTGCAGCAGCATTTCTGTGTCATTGTTGTTCAAGACTGGAAGTTGAGTGCAAGAAATGAAGCTTGGGAATTGGTGGGAGTGAAATGGGACTGCAAACTGACCAGTGACTCACTAGTGAATATATAACTCTGATCAGTATTGTAGTCCCTCTTCACTCCATCCTTCAGATTTGCCAATTTCCAAAGTTCGTTTTGTTCTACTCCAGCATTGAGCAAACAATGGGACAAAACTCTGCTGCACCTTCTTTTCCTGCTTTTCAGCAAGAACACCAATCATCTTCAAAATGTATAACCTGCCAATTCATGCGAAAGCTTCCTCTCTTCTCCTACAGCTACAACCAGAGAAGAATATGTAATGTATTATCATCATCTGCTGCTGCTGCTCCAAATGCTGCAGATATTCCACGGTATTTTCACTCCCAACTCATTGCTCCAACAGAAATGCTATATAACAAATGGCTGCTGCAACTGTAGAAATGTTGATGTCTGATCTCTATGGCCTTGTGAAGCACATCTCCATCGGTATCTTCATATCTAAATGCATACATGATGGAAGGCCCATGTAAACATGTAACAGAGGTAAGTGCTTCAGTGGAATTTCAGTGATTGCAGGTTCTTCTCAAACTCAGTAAAGAATGTTGATGTGTGATCTCTATGGCCTTGTGAAGCACATCTCCATCGGTATCTTCATATCTAAATGCATACATGATGGAAGGCCCATGTAAACATGTAACAGAGGTAAGTGCTTCAGTGGAATTTCAGTGATTGCAGGTTCTTCTCAAACTCAGTAAAGGAAGGAGATGCGTAAATTTAGACACCAATTAGTTGACATGTATAAGTATAGTCATAGGTAAATGGTTATTTGTGTTTGCCATCTCAACATCATGTGTTAACATTGGAGGATGTGAATAGTCCAAGGGTCAGCTGCTTCAGAATATAGAATGAGTGAACTGGAAAAGTAAATTACTGAGATTTATATGAAGAAATTTTATGGGACTGGAAAAGTAACTTACATAAATCTGAATGTGGATACCTAGAAATGGCCTGCCACTCGTTTATATAGGTAATCTGAATGTGGATACCTAGAAATGGCCTGCTACTCGTTTACATGGGTGATAGTAAATTGCAGAGATTAATATTAGAAATGGCCTGCCACTCGTTTATATAGGTGATAGTAAATTTCAGAGATTAATAATAAGAAAATTGATGGGACTGGAAAAGTAAGTAACACAAATCTGAATGTGGATACCTAGAAATGGCCTGCCACTCGTATGAGTTTTCATATTGCTTTTCCTTCAAGCTACAATGGATTGCATCTTCTTGTAATATAATCACTTCTCTCTATCTGACAATACTTAGTGAGACTTTCTCCTCTTAAAAATTGGAAATGCTAGTAGGCCTGCCACTCGTATGAGTTTTCATATTGCTTTTCCTTCAAGCTACAATGGATTGCATCTTCTTTTAATATAATCATATTTCAGTTTTTGCTTTGAGTAATAGCTTAGAATGGATGTTTGATCATTCCACAACTTCTCTCTATCTGACAATGCTTAGTGAGACTTTCTCCTCTTAAAAATTGGAAATGCTAGTAGGGTAGACTACAGCTGAAACCCCAGTTTGGAGAATGCTTTGGATGAGATCTTCCCCAAGAATATGGACAATGCTTTAGGTGAGACCCTCCCCTCTTGGAGATTGGAAATGTTAGCATTGGGTGAGACCCTCCCCTTGTGGAGATTGGAATCTCTGAGAGCTTTGGATGAGACATCTGTGAAAACCAATTCAGCTTCCCAAAATATGAATTAAGAATGAGATTTGAAGCCATGCTGTCTCATTTGAATTTTGAACTAGTACCTGAAACCGGCACCCTAGACCAACTCGGCCTACTTGACACAGCTAGCTTAAAATGTTTTAAATAATGAATATTATGTGTAATCCAAGTGAGGGTGAGGGTAGTACCAGCCGGTGTTAGAATATTATGTTTCAACGTCGCTTTCCTTCCATTGCCTGCAGCCAAGGGAAAATAGACTTAATTTATTAGTATTAGAAAACAACCGAAATATTTAGTAACTTAAAAAACTAAAGTATAACTTCAGAACAGACATAACCCAAAAAAATCAGTTAGTCGTTGTAGTATAGTGGTGAGTATTCCCGCCTGTCACGCGGGTGACCCGGGTTCGATCCCCGGCAACGGCGATATCAATTTTACCGGATAACAGAGACATATTGCTTTCACTATTTGTGTTGTAAAGGGAAAAGAAAGACATATCAATTTTACCGGATAACATAGACATATTGCTTTCACCATTTGTGTTGTAAAGGGAAAAGAAAGACAAATAGTTCTATTATAATAGACTAACTAATTTTTCAAATGGGGATGTAGCTCAGATGGTAGAGCGCTCGCTTAGCATGCGAGAGGTACGGGGATCGATACCCCGCATCTCCAGTTTCCATCATTTTCTTAAAATGTTGTATGTTCTGTCCTTTTACAAACGGTTTTAAATAATTGAGATCACTAGAATTGCAATTTTCATCAAAAAAAAATGTCGTATGTTCTCTCCTTTTAAAAACGGTTTTAAATAATTGATCACTGGACATGGCTTTCACGACACTGGAAGTAGCCAACTTATTAGTTTTCAAACATGTGTAGGCTAAAAGAGCATATTAGGTACTGCGATTGATTTTGGACATTTTCAGACATTTTTGTGATGGCGATTAATGGGCTCCAGGAATAGATTGGGGACTTTCCCAGCTAAGATACTTGCTTAACGTTTCTTTTCTTTCTATTTCCTTTCTTGCTAGCATGCACCCTCCTATAGTACATGTGCCCAGAATTGGGGTCTATAACTGAAATCCCATAAAGAGTCTGCAGTGACCAAAACTTTTGCAAATTTGCTGGAAACTAACTAATCAGATAATTACAAAGACCAACCTCTCATAAACAAATATACCAACCCATCTTCTTAGCCAGCAAATATCAATGACTAAAAACGTCATGAATAAAGGAGCTAAATGGAATTGCCAACAATGTTTAAAAAGTTTTCATCCCACCTGCTTTGTGCTGAGGCAATGGAGCTACCATTCCTAAAAACTTCATCTCGGGTTAGAATTATGTTATGCTACAAAGTTATTGGCGTAACAAAGGGGAACTTGTGAAATTCGTTGCCAGAGACAGCAATCGCTGGATGAACGATAAACTCGAAGGTAAAACACTTACTGAAGCAAGGGACTCCCAACATTCGCCGTTGGTTGTGATCCCATTCTCTGTTGCCCACAGCCTAGAACGAGGTGAATTAAACTAAGGATGCAAGGAGTTGATGCATTTACCAAGACGAGAATTCAAAATATCCCGCCCCTTCCTCCCCACTATTCAAACGCATGAAACTGTCGCCAACATTCCTGAAGTTTAAACTGAAAGCAGTTTTGGGGAGTATCACACAGAGTTCTTCTGTCAGTGAAGGGAAGGGAATTAAATTATCCTGATTTTCTGAGAGCTAATGAATGGACCATAATGAACATCCTAGAGAGGTCTGTGTCACCCTAAAATCTATTGATCTTCCCACTTTATTTATAAGAAAATTTTATCCCAGGGTGGTTTTGTTTTTTGTTGTAACATATACAACATTTTTGGTTGAAGAAGAGAGCATAGATAGCAAAACAGCAGATGGCCACTGAACAGTTCTTGATAAATGATAAATCTTCAATCTTGTACTGAGATTGTTGTTAATGTTACATTCTTCTAGGTTACAGTTATTGCACAAATAAAAATTAGGAGCTTGTTTCAGATGCCTAGCTGCCACTAAGATCGAATTAAATGTACTTAAGAAATTGTCCATTTAAAAACTGCATCACATTATGCCTTCCTTAGATTAAATGGGATGAAGATTTTCTTATTTTCTTTCTTAAGAGTGGCATTGAGTCCATGTAATATTGACTGGTAAGCAATCTCGGAAATAATTAATCTCTTAGGTACATATTTTGGTAGTAGGTGAAGAGAAGCTGTCACTCCGAAGATCCTGAGGTAAGTGTAGTCCTACTCTAGGAACCACCTACCTATGCTTCTCAACAATGTTTCAGTTTCTGTTGTCCGCCTTGGACACTTCTTGCAGAAGATTAATTGGTATAGAGGAGCAAAGAAGTAATAAAAGATCAGGGCATAGCTCTTCTTATACTTGTTTTCCCACAATATCCGATGGTAAACATGAAATGGACTGCGAGGCAAACTCCAGCTCCATCTCAACTTAGGAAATGAGTTGGTTGCATATACTATATCCAAGAGGTAGGATGCCATATAGGAAGATGGCAAGATTTCAGTGTTTTTCTTTTGTGCATTCTCAATGGCTTTTTGTAGAGAAAAAGATAATATACTAGCTTAATTAAACAATGATCTTGATGTAATGATAGTATGAACAATTGGCACCCAAGCACCTTTGAAGTAGGTGAAATCCTGCTGTCCATACAACCTACACATCATTACCAATTTACCATCACATAAACATAAGAAAATTTCAAATTTGCGATCAAATATAAACTGATGTTTTAAAACTCGGACTCGGTCGAGGGTCAATTCAGAATCGATAATGACTCGACAGGTTTGAATTTATTATTTAATGACTCGGTTTACTCAAAAAGATATAAAATATTTAAATTTTAACGAAAAACAATATTTTAAAGATTCTAATCCATGATTCCATAGCATTAGAGACAAACTATCTAAACTCTGCTCATGTATATACGATATAAAGGGTGAATATATCAAAATGGCATGAAGTGTACTATGCAATACATATCTGGAACAAAATACATAATCAATGAGGCCTAAATGGTCTGTAGAGTCCAAAAAACAACATATGCTATGATGCCACTATGTCATACATCATACATCAATGATCATACATCATACATGTCATTGATCAACATGATCAATCATCAAACTCATCACCACCGCTAGAACTAGAAGTAGAACCAGAATCAAGACTAACAATTGCACATGCAATGACATTATCATATAGCTCAAGCTCAGACTCCTCAAGGTCATCTACAACTGCAGCAGCAGTTGTAGTAGTAGTAGTAGTACTAGATGAACACCTAGAAGCACGAGGTTAGGATTCATCTTATAGCTTTAGGATCAGGGTTAGATTCTATGTTGCACAAAATAGGGGAACGGGGACGAGTTTTTGAAACGATGACACATACATTTTTATTAAGGTCATGATAGAGGAGTTCAACAATTAATACCACCAACATCAAGGCATATAAAGGGGTTGATGTGCTTGATTAAATGCCAATCCCATACCCTCGTACATGATAGAATTTGGTGGAAACTTTGCAATCTTGAAATCATGAAAACTATTAAGTCTGTTAAATTCTGAATGGGATCTAAAATTCTACTTTTTGCATATGAAGTTCGATGAGGTTGGAACCACTCTCAAACATCCTGAAACAATTAATGGTAATGTTAAAAAATGAAGTAAAATGATAGAAAATGAAAGATAAGGAGAATGCCACTTTTATTTAAAGAATTTAATATTACAATTTGGTATTACATAATACTATTGAGTAACTTGACAGAGTGGATTTTTTTACAATCAACTCGGTCAGTTCAGGTCATGACTTGGTCGAGTTGACCAGTTCGGTACCGAACCAACCGAGTCAGACACCAACTCGGTCGATTCAGTACCGAACCAATCGCCTGATCTGGTTTGAAGGTTGAGTCGGCTTGGTGGATGGTTAGCTCAGCCAAGTCTGAATCTGAGTCAATCGACTTTTAAAACAGAGGTATAAACCATCATTCTTGGGGATGCATCTTTTACCTTCAATCCACCATCCAACGAAGATCTTTTTGTTATCATGTCTTTTGTGGAATTGCTCTACCCTTTCATTAGTGAAATGCACATCAGGCTAGTAAAGTTTATAATACATTTCAAGTTTCGAGGGTTAAAATGAAGCAATGTATTTCTCTTCATCATTAATGACAATCCTAGTTTCAAGGTTAGCATGTTGAATAATCCATAAGGCAAAACAGGAACCCTGGCAACAATATTATGGAAGTGAGACTTTCTAATTTGAGGAAAACATGGTCATCAATGTTTCTCATGGTTGGATCACTAGGAGGAATAACCTAAGGATACTCTTCCTCCTTGAATTTCCTAAAAATTTCTCCCCAAGATGAAAAACTACCCTGAGTTCCAATGGATGCA
Source organism: Larix kaempferi (assembly GCA_027924585.1). Taxonomy (NCBI): domain Eukaryota; kingdom Viridiplantae; phylum Streptophyta; class Pinopsida; order Pinales; family Pinaceae; genus Larix; species Larix kaempferi. Next base: position 12,290,502 of record BSBM01000017.1, on the reverse strand, counting down.
TTAGTATCCTTAAACTATGGTTTGACAAGTTTAATATCAAGTTTAGCAAGTTGAATAACAGGGAGATAAACCTCTGCCATTTCTTTAGCGTCACTGGCTACCATTTCTTCAAGGAAATTCTAGCATGATACACTACAGCCAAAACCCCAGTGGGCAATGCCTTGAATGAGACCTTTCCCCTTCCCCTTTTGGGGATTGGAAATGCTAGCATGATAGACTACAACTAAAACCCCTTTGTTGTACATCTGTGAAAGCTTTGGTTGAGACCTTCCTAACAACCGAAACCCCTTTGTTGTACATCTGTGAAAACTTTGGGTGAGACCTTCCCCACAACAAACTGTGAAAGCTTTAGGTGAGATATTCCCCTCTTGGAAATTGGAAATGAGAAAGCTTTGGGTGAGTGAGACCTGTCTCTCTTAGAAATTGGAAATGCTAACATGTTAGACTACAGCCAAAACCCCTTTGTTGGACCTATGTGAGAACCCAGTTGAGCTTATTGGAAATGCGAAAGCTTTGGGTGAGTGAGACCTTCCCTTCTTGGAAATTGGAAAGGAAATGCTAACATGCTAGGCTACAGCCAAAACCCCTTTGTTGGACATATGTGACAACCCGGTTGAGCTTTCAAAATATGAGAAAGCTATCAAGAATGAGATTTGAATCCTTTACCTTTTGAGATAGTAGCTAAAATTGACAACTTAGATCAACTCGGCCATCTTGAGAGAGCTAACTAAGAAAGTTAAATAATGATTATTATGCATAATCTAAACGAGGGTGAGGGTAGTTGTAGCCGGTGTTAGAAGAAGCAAGGGTTGGTGATCTACTCTCTCAATTAAATTCAACGTTGCTTTCTTTCCATTGCGTGCAACCAAAGGAGAATAGTATGCGTACTACCACCTAGCACTAATTCTCTTTTATCAGAGTAAATATTTATTTAACGCAAAGGTTTGATAACAATTGGTCGTTGTAGTATAGTGGTGAGTATTCCCGCCTGTCACGCGGGTGACCCGGGTTCGATCCCCGGCAACGGCGATATCATTTTTACCAGATAACATGAACAGCTTCAATAGTTCTTTTTGTTCTGTCCGAAAAAGATTGTACAACATTTCATATGGGGATGTAGCTCAGATGTTAGAGACCCGGGTTCGATCCCCGGCAACGGCGATATCAATTTTACCGGATAACATGAACATATTAGCTTCACAACTTTTGCCAGTGCACGCTCAATAGTTTTATTGTTCTATGTGAAAAAGATTATACAGCATTTTATATGGGGATGTAGCTCAGATGGTAGAGCGCTCGCTTAGCATGCGAGAGGTACGGGGATCGATACCCCGCATCTCCATTTTTTAACATTTTCTCAAAATGTTGTATGTTCTGTACTTTTACAAAAGGTTTTAAATAATTGATCACTGGAATTGCAATTTTCATCTCAAAATGTTGTATGTTCTCTCCTTTTACAAACGGTTTTAAATAATTGATCACTAGACATAGCTTTCATGACAATGGATACTCTGCGTTTCACGACAGTGGATGCTCTGAAGTTTGCACCCTCGCATAGTACATATATGCCCAGAGTTGGGGCCTATTACTGAATGCTCATAAAGAGTCTGCAGTGACAAACACTTTTGCAAATTTGCTTGAAACTAACTAATCGGTTAATTACAAAAACCAATCTCTCATAAACCCTAACGCATCTTCTTAGCTAGCAAACGACTAAAAATAACGAGGTTTTAAAACTTTTCATGCCACTTACCTTGTGCTAAGACAATGGAGCTATCATTCCTAAAAACTTAATCTCAGGTTAGAATTATGTTATGCTACACAATTATCTGCGTAACAAAGGGAAACTTATAGCAATCGCTCGATGAATGATAAACACGAAGGTAAAATGCTTACTGAAGCAAATAACTCCAAGCATTTAATGGTGGAGTAGGCTGTTTTTAGATGATTTGGACCTTCCAACGATCGGACTATCCTTCCCTCCGGCGAGCCCCTGCCCTCGTCTGTCATCGTCCATCTCCGTTCGCCGTTAGTTGTGATCCCATTCTCTATTTCCCACAGCCTGGAACGAGGTGAATTAAATTAAGGATGCAAGCAGTTGATGCATCTATCAAGACAGGAATTCAAAATATCCTGCCCCTTCATCCCCGCTATTCAAACCCATGAAACTGCTGCCAACATTCCTGAAGTTTAAACTGAAAGCAGTTTTGGAGAATATGACACCGAGTTCTTATGTCAGTGAAGGGAAAGGAATTAAATTATCCTGATTTTCTGAGAGCTAATGAATGGACCATAATGAACATCCTATTGAGATCTGTGTCACCCTAAAATCTATTGATCTTCCCACGTCTTTATAAGAAAATTTTCTCATAGGGTGGTTTCGTATTTTGTTACCATAATGAACATCCTAGAGAAATCTGTGTCACTCTTAAATCTATGATCTTCCCACGTCTTTATAAGAAATTTTTCTCCTAGGGTGGTTTCGTATTTTGTTATAACATATAACACATTTTTGGTTGAAGCAGAGAGTATAGATAGCAAAACAACAGAAGGTCACTGAACAATTCTGATAAATCTTCAATCTTGTACTGAGAGTCTGAGACCATTGTTAATGTTACATTCTTCCAGGGTACAGTTATTGCACAAATAAAAATTAGGAGCTTGTTTCAGATGCCTAGCTGCCACTAAAAACGAGTTAAAAGCACTATAAAAATTGTCCATTTAAAACCTGCATCACATTGTGCCCTCCTTAGATTATATGGGATGAAGATTTTTTCCTTCTTTCTGAAGAATGGCATTGAGTCCATATAATATTGACTGGTAAGCAATTTCAGAAATAACTAATATGTTCGGTACATATTTTGGTAGTAGGTGAAGAGAAGCTGACACTCCAAAGATCCCGAGGAAGTGTAGTCCAGTTTTAGGAACCAACTACCTATGCTTCTCAACAGTGTTTTAGCTTGTATTGTTCGCCTTGGACACTTTTTGCAGAAGATTAATTGGTATAGAGGAGCAAAGAAAGTAATCACAGATCAAGGCATAGCTCTTTTTATACTTGTTTTCCCACATAATCTGGCAGTGAACATGAATTGGACTGTGAGGCAAACTCCAACTCTATTCAAACTTAAGAAATGAGTTGGTTGCATATACTATATCCAAGAGGCCGGAACCCATATAGAAAGATGGCAACATTTCAATGTCTTTCTTTTATGCATTCTTAATGGCTTTTGTTGAGCAAAATATAATACACTAGCCTGATTAAACATTGATCCTGAAGTAATGATAGTATGACCAATTGGCACCCAAGCATCTTTGAAGTAGGTGCAATCCTGCTGTTCGTACAACCTACACATCATTAGCATTGCATAAACATAAGAGAAATCTCAAATTTGTGATAAAGTATAAACCATCAATCTTTGACCTTCAATCCACCATCCAACAAAGATATTTTTGTCGTTATGCCTTTTGTGGAATTGCTCTACCCATTCATTAGTTAAATGCACATCAAACTAGTAAAGTTTATAATACATTTCAAGTTCCGAGGGTTGAAATGAAGCAATGCATTTCCCTTTATCATTAATGACAGTCTTAGTTTTAAGGTTAGAATGTTGAATAATTCTCAAGGACATCTAAATAAGGCAAAACAGGGCTCCTGGCAACAATATTATGTAGGTGCGACTTTCTAATATTAAGAAAGCATGGTCATCAATGTTTTTCATGGTTGGATCACTGGGAGGAACAACCTAAGGATATTCTTCCTCCTTGAATCTTCTAAAAATTCCTCCCCAAGATGAAAAACTACCCTGAGCTCAATGGATGCATTATTGTCCTTAAACTATGGTTTGACAAGTTTAATATCAACTTTAGCAAGTTCAAAAACAGGGACATAAACCTCTGCCATTTCTTCAGTATCACTGTCTGACACTTTTGTAATCTCAATAATTTTTCTCTTTCGTTTTGAGAGAAGGATTAGGGGTTCTAGTAAGAAGTTTCCTTGGGGGCATCTTTCTAATTTGATACTTCAAAATGCTTCTAAAACAAAGACAGGCCCATTTTACTATATCGCAGACAGAACTGTAAAAACTCGTTTAGAAAATGAGAACTCTGTTTACTTTGTTCCTGACTAGCATGTGATCATTTTGAAAATAGAATAAACGCTTGTGCAAAAAGCAGAAGTGTAAGCTCTGAAAAGGCATACCCGATACACCTGTTGAATTGATTACCAAAACTGCATAACTGTCGTTATGGCCTTGCTCTCTATCCATTCAGACTCTTACTCTCCCTCGTTATGGAATAATATGTATAGTTCCATGCCTATAACTTAGAAGAGAATGCCATGAAAACGAGGCTAGTGTGAGCCTCAAGTAAGTTGGGGATTGTTGTTGCTACTTGCTAGTAGGTTGCTCTGGAAGGGATAACCATGGTTACAATGTTCATATGGTTTGGAATATCATGCAAAATCAACAACTTTGTATTTGTATAAGAGTTTTTATAATTCGATGCAATGATTTATCACTCTTAATATATTATAATTTTCATCTTGCATTAGAGTATTAGAAAGAAAATATTTCTGAAGGATTGTTTAGTTAAGAAGGAAAAGTCATTTTCTATTGTGTTAGGTTGAGGGAAAGAAATTGCATACTAATTGAAAGATGGGTAAGATGCCTAGAGGAGTTTCTTTAGTGGATTTGATGGTATATGTCTAGTTTTTTTCTGAATTCTTAGGTATTATAGGTTGAGTTGAGTGGAATCATGGCTTGCCTTGGGGTGATATCCATGACAAATTTCTATGGTTGGCAGGTTGAGAGAGATTAGAGATTTGTAGGGGTGTCTTTGTTGGAATCGATTTAATACTAAAAGAGGGGGTGAATCAGTATTAGAGTAGTTATTAGCAATTTTTACCTCCTTTAACAGATTAGCCTTAACTTAATCGTTGATCGTTAGTTATGCATTCAACATAAATAAATCATTCATATATGCACAAAGACAAAAAACACAGAACATAGGAATTTTGACGTGGAAACGCAATTGGGAGAAAACCACAGAATGTTTTTTTGTAATGAAAAGAATACATTCAAGGAAGCACCAACTTTCTGTGTTTACCAGCACCAACTAGAAGGAAGCACCAACCCCCTGGTTTTATAGGCACCGACCTAAAGGAAGCTTCAACTCCCTGTGTTTCTTTAGCACCAACTGGAAGGAGGCTACAACCCCTTTTCTCCTTGCCCCATCCTACCACCCAGATATTCAAGATGTAATTATGACTTATTGAACTTCTATCCCACGCACACTTCTGATCTTCTGATATTGGTTCTAATGTGCACTGTATTCGTATGCAGACAAATTACTGTCAGTATGTTGCATACATCACTTGACTTCTCATTCCTCTCAATTCTACACTTATGTCGATGTCTTACTTCATGTAATGTGTGCTTGTTGATTCTGCAGTCTACGCCAAGATATGCTTTGTCGATTTGCTACTGCGCAACTACACTCACCAACTGATACTGTGCTTTCAATTGATAGTTTGCTACTATGAGATAGAGCATCAGTAAAAGATGGAACTGCGCACTTACCGATGTGTCCGTTCTGTTTAAGTACCACGATCTTTTAAATAATTTGCGACATGTTGTGCATCAAATGATTCGTCCTTTCGATTTAACACACTTGTCTCAGATCATCCTCATCATGACGCGCTTGTTGGATCCTGTTGTTGCTCTGTCGTTGCGCATCAGATAGACTTCTCAACTTCACACACTTCACTTCAGTCTTCATGCATCAACTTGACATTTGCGCATCACCTGATATACTTCGGTTCTGTCTCTACGCTTTTGTCTTAGTTACACTATCTGTGACTGTCTGCGTGTTTATCTATAATTCAATCATTCAATATTCAAGCAATTGGCATACTTCTATGTTTCTACCTTTCGGTGTTTACGCAATCGTCACAAATCTACAACATCATTCTACGCACCATCAACTGTATCATTCCACTGTCTGTGCGCACTCGGCTCCTCGCTAGATCATGTTGTTCTGTCCTCGAGTCGTTGATGCCCCGAATATAAATCTGTATTTTCCAACTGAATCTCTACAATCTTGCCATTGAGCTTACTTCAAATCTTCAACTTGCATCTCTATTTATACATGTCCTGCACGGATTGTATGTCCACAAGTTGGTTGTGGCATCCCTTCTTCCATATTTCACATATTGTACTTTTTCCACATGTCATCATATGCGTTGTTGATGTGTCATCCTTTGTGGGACTTGCGCATTCATGATCCACGACTTGGGGGGACTTACACCTTAGTGGTGTACTTCCTGCGCTCTTGATGTACCATTGCTTTGAGTTATGTGTGCATCCTTGCTCTTCAACTTGATGAGTCTTTGACCTTTGTCGTACCATCCCTTGTGAGTATTGCACACTCCTGTATCAATGCTCTGCGGAATTGCGTATGAACAAACTTCAACTACTGCACCCTTCTTGGAACTTGTGTGCCCTTTACTAACTGAAAGCATTTTCTGATTGGCAAGACTTGCGCACTTCCAGGACTATCCAGTTATAAGTTGTTTTCACTCCTGATCCTTGACCAAACAATGCTTGCACACTTGTTTCTTTGCTTAACCAAACCCTTGGCTGCTTGTGCACATGTACCTTTTTCCAACCAATTCTTTGATTGCTACCTTGAGTGAGTATGACTTGGTGGACTTGACTTCTCTGCTGGTAACACATGTAGTAGGATACATTGCTTATGTGCTTTTTTGAACTGTATTTGCATGATGTTCCTTCCGTATGTGCTTCTTCATACTGATCATGCATGATGTATCTTTAGACACACATCTTCAAACTAAATACAACTTTTAGATATACTTCTTCACACTGACATCCATGTCCTTCACCATCTTGCGCATATATTTATTCAAAGTGGCTTCCATATACTTCTTTAAGCTGGCATAAGAATGTTGTATCCACTTCGATATCAGTTGACATCAATGATTCAAACTGAATCAATTGACATCCTCTTTGACATTAGTTGACATCAATGACAGACAAAGTTCAACAATCTTCACTTTGGTGGTATCGTGGTCTAGCTTGGGGGTGGTATCCACAACTCATTCCTATGGTTGGCGATGAATCACTCCTCATTAATTGATTGATGGATATAGATTTGAATACTAAGTGTTTGTATATATCTTTACATAAACTACATTCGTTAGTCTTTGTAATATGGAAGAAGGTTAAATGTTCTACATTTTTTACCTTTTTTTAGTTTTCCTTCATGGGAATTCAAGTAGCTAATCGTCGTTGAAATTGCAACGTTGGATTGATGGAATTGTTGTTTTTAATGTACATGGATTGATGTATGTACATTTTGTATTGAAATGGTTACTTGGAAGGAAGTTGGCATCAATGATGTATATTTACGATTCTATCAATCTGAAATGATTCTTGCCAAATTTAAAATTAAAAATGCAGGTTTCCCCTCTTATTATTTAGGGTAATCAGAAAAAGGTAAATTTGCCAAGCTTTTAAACTACTTCTTAATAATGTGATTCTATGAATTCAATTGATATATGTACATTCTCTACTAAGATGGTTAGTTAAATAAAAGTTTATATTAAGAATATATAAAAAATACCCACCACTTATTTTCTGTTTTTCCAAAATGACACGTGAGATAAACTACATTTTTTATAACTCAAGATTAATACAATAATATACTTATTAAATAATTAAGATATCACTTATCAAAATTGATTTTTTGGAAAGGAGATACTATTCTCCACTATCTAATATAGATCAACTGACACAATATTTAATAATTACATTATATATAAAATTTATTATAATAATTGGAAAATTAAAACTAAAATAAAGTTACATTATATGTAAAATTTATTATAATAATTGAGAAATTTATTTAATTTATTATAATAATTGACAAATTAATATTAAAATAAAATAAAAATTTTAAATGGATTACCAGAGGTAAAAAAGACGTTTCTATTTATACAATAGTATGCTTTTTTTAAGTGAAAATAATATAATTTTAACCTTTTTGTTTATAAAGTTAAATAGATTTTTATTTTTTTTATAAAACATTTGAAAAAGTTTAATTAGAATTCTTAATTTATAGACAGATATAATTTTTCATAAAGTAGAAGAATAATTTAAAAAGTTAAGGAAGAAAATGACTTGAAAAATAAATTATTAGAAATCTTAATCATTTTTCCTTTAATTTCCGAACTCCATGCATTTTTCCTTTTCTATATGAAGTAGAAGAATAATTAAAAGTTTAAGAAGGGAATGACCCGAAAGACTTTCCAGCTTGGAAGGGGAAGGCTCTCCCAAAAAAAATATCCTATACTTCAGAATGTATACCAAAGTGTCTTAAGAAAAGAACTCAATAATTCATACAAAGTGGGGAAAGAATTTGTGCTACAGTGGGTATTCTCTCATTCTATCTGATAAATACTATGACATTTTACCTTCTTTAAAGCCTATTTCGGGTTCAATCTATCAACTGATACCACTATGGTGATGTCCCCACATATGTGGGACAACTCGATGTAAAGGAACGCCTATTAATATTCATACATAGAAACTCTCATTGCAATCCATCAGGTTGCCCATGATTCGAAGAAGATTGGGTGTTCTTTCCTGATAAGCATGAGAAGACGCTGGTAAAACCGTTTTTCTGTGTCATTGTTGTTCAAGATGGGAAGTTCAATACAAGAAATGAAGCTTGGGAATTGGTGGGAGTGAAAGGGGACTACAATAGTGATCAGTGACTCACTACTCATGAATATATAACTCTGGTCATTTGCAAGATTATTGTAGTCCCTCCTCAGTCCATCTTTTTCCTTCATGGTTGCCAATTTCTAAATTTTATTTTGTTTTACTCCAGCATTGAGCAACAATGAAACAAAACGCTGCTGCAACTTATTTCCATGCTTTTCAACAAGAACACCAATCTTCTTCAAAATACACAACCTAACCTGTCAATTCATGTGAAAGTGCCCTCTCTTCTCCAACAACTACAACTACATCTCTTCTTCATTATCTGCTACTCCTCCAAATGTTACACATATTCTCAGGTATCATCACTCCCAACTTAATGGTATATAACAAATGGTTGCTGTAATTGAAGAAATGTCGATGTTTGATATGTATGGCCTTGTCAAGCACATCAAGATCCATCCTTATCTTGAAATCTAAATGCATACATGACGGAAGGCCCATGTTTATGTGTAGCAGAGAATTTCCATGATTGCAGGTTCTTCTCAAATAAAAGAGATGTGTAAATTTAGACAGCAGTTAGTTGACATGTGTAAATTTAGACAACAGTTAGTTGACATGTGTAAGTAGTAATAGGTAAATGGTCATTTGGATTTAACATGTCAAATCATGTGTTAATGTCACGTCTCCTCTATGCAATTTTTTTATTTTTAAATCTTAACCAAAATATAATGCGGAAATTAACCTAAAAGCTGTTGTCGCAGCCTAGTTAGCGATACTCTGGAATTATGCCCAACAAAGGTCATTAACATGTTAGTACATTTTAGCTGCTTTCCAAAACAAGACTCAACAATGATAGCATGGCTAACTGCCACTGCGTTAGCCATCAGTGTAATAGTTCACTGGAATTAAGATGCTGTCATTCTGCATAAATGGGACTGTGTGACTTACCTCAACATAATTATTGCTACATTTAATAACCACATTAACAACATTAGAGGCTGTTAATTAATGACGACAACTCCCAACATTAGAGGCTGTTAATTAATGACGACAACTCATTGGAGTATTGATGTGAATGCCATTAATATCGGTATGGTTACACACCATACCTAGATGTCAACCTACAGCTTAACGTTAATATGCCATAGTTTTTTAAACTAACAAGGCACATTAAGCATACATGATACTTGATAGTACTAACACAATTGAGATTATCAGTTTATATATATATATATATAATATTATCACATTTAAATATTTCATTAAAACGTAATGCAATTTTTATTACAAACATTATATATATATATTACAATATATATATATATATATATCTTAAAGTATTTGTAACTATATAATATTATCACATTTAAATATTTCATTAAAACGTAATGCAATGTTTATTGGACTTGATACCTTAGAACATATGTTTATATATTATAACATAAAATATATGTTACCATTTGACTTACCCTATGGTAACATGATATAATAACGTAGACTTTAACACCCCATATTATATATATTACAACACTATATATATAGTATAAACATTGGTAATATTAAAGCACCAATACCCTATCAAAGCACATTGTAAACTTTGGCATGCCTTTTAAGGGACTTAAGCCAATAATTGAATAATTCGCTAACATACAAACAATGTAATATAATGCGAAAACATTGAAGGGTGATATAATAAGAAATTATGGTTGACTAGCATGGCTTGGCCAACGCCTCGTTGGACCAAGGCCCATACGATATCTGCGTCGCTTGCCACACACACCAACCACTGGCCCCATACCTTAGGCGCTTGTGGTGATGGCACCAAGCCAATTTATGATGTGGAACAATGTGACGGATCTTAGTGTTAATGTTATGGTTTACGTCGCTTGTTTTGTAATGTTATGCTGACTATATCTCCTGTCACCTTGCCATACAGACTGAGCTTGAATCAAACCCAATTTTAAACCCTACATTGCTTGCATGGCAGGTAATACATCTACTCGGCATTGACGTGGGTCGACATTCATTCCACAGGGAAACCCTTACTCGTGCTCCAACGCAGCTAGGATGGATCGTCGCACGAACTACCATTGCTCGAGGTCGCTACATTAATGTTTGACTGTTGCAAGACATAAATGGTGGAGAATGTATGGCCGTTGATTGTGATCCAAGTGACTCGCTTGGGAGTTGCGATGGCATGACCATCGTTGATCTCCAATGTGGCTGTTGGCGCCAACCCATGTTGTACTCTACAACATTAATGGACTCCAGAACCGGTTTCAGTGGTTCCCTACTTTCCTGTCGATAATGTAGTGATATACCAAACTTACCGTGTAATGTAGTGGCTCATTTGGCCATCGACGAGCTCCTGTGAGCTCTCATGCTCTGGTCATGGCGATGTCTCAGACTTAGGGAGGAAATGCACCCGCAGTATACCACCATGTCAGCGTGAGGTGGCTCGTGGCGTCATTGCTAAGTGCTACGGTTTGAAGGTAAGAGTTGTTCGTTTTAACACGCTGTAACAGCTTAATCCTTCACTTGTTACGTTGGTAATGTTTGGTTCGCAGCAATTAACTTAATGTTTGGTTTGTGTACAGAGTAGTGCGATTACAGTTAGCCTCGCAACAGTTCTACTTGCTAGCAAGTGGTGATGTTACCACTACCGTCGTTAGCATTTTAACATTTTTACGCCAATAGTTTTTACCCAGATTCTAACTGTTTGTTGCGTTGGGTAATCTCCACGTAGGAGAGCTGGACCATGGCTCGCTGGGTGGCTCTACGATGTGCTCGCTGCAAGGGTCCACACCGCAACGTGTCCAGGTAACCCTACCTCCCTGGTCCATTAGGGTGCAACTTCCCAATGGTTGGAGGGTTACTTAAAACTCGGGTTTTCCTTTGGTTCATTCTGCAAATGGCCCTCGGCCGTCGTTGCTTGTTGCATGCGACTTTCGTTTAGTGCATGGAGGGCTTACCCCATCCTGTGGGTGTAAGTCATGTTTGTCATTTTTACTTATAGAGTGGGCAGAACTTCGTTGGGCTCGAACCCTGGGAAGAGATAAACGATGTTTAAAGGACAACTTCGCTCTCGGAACTATACTGTTTCAGTTTTGTAAATAATGAATGCATTTGTGAACGGAACCCTAAACATGAGTTTGATGTAAAAGATATCGAAACACCGTAGGTGCTCTGTTGATTATATTTTATAAATGAAACAGTGGTTATGTGCAAATTCTCTTTGCAATGTTTTTTTTTTTAACAGAAACAGGGGATTATATATAAATATTAAAAAGGCTGTGCACAGCCATACAGTACAAAAATTTGCCATGATTCTGCTTCAAAAAGGGGGAAGCTGCAGAATTGACAATGAGTTTGACTTTCAAAGTTTTTCTCCCTAATTTTCCTGAAATTTCCAGTCATTCTACTAGTGTAGACCTTAACAAACTGATTACAGAGCAAAATACAGAAGAACATTCAAAAAAGATTATGTGAAACCTGTGGGTCGACCTCCTAAAGACAGAAAAGACATTATCCTTTAGACTGCTGCTGGGAGGACGCAGCTTCCTTCATTCCTTGATTGACGGACGGGGTTTCATGAACCTGACTGCAGTGAGTTTTGTTTATGAAGATTGAGAATTCCTCTCTGATACTATCCATTTTCCCCAGAATTTCTGTTGTATTCCTTTCAATGTCATCTAGCCGAGATTCCACGCAGGAGAGCCGGGAGTGGACATATTTGAATTCCAGAATTTGCTCCTTGTTCTGGTCAGTGATTGAGCATACCGCCGAGTAAGTCCTTGACAGATAAACCTTGACCTCCGATGTTATCTGACTGAGGGTTGCAATGGCCTGACGGACGCCTTCCATGGTTCTGGGCTTGTGTATTTCACCGTGCTGCTGTATCTCCGGTTCTGCCACAGAAAGACGCTGAAACTCAGAGCCAAGCGGAAAGCTGTTATGGTGCGCCATAGGTTCGAGCATGATTTTGTAAACCGCCTCACAGCTATTAATGCTGGAGCGTGAGAGCATAGAGGTCAGGTGGAGAGGCACATGGCCTTGACGTGCCAGTTTGCTGCATCGGGGAGTCCGCCTTATCTTGTTCGCCACCATAGTATATGCCTTGTTAAACTTTGGGAGTGTGGTATATCCCAAGATTATAATATGACCATAGTTTATAATGCTAGGGTATGAATGCATATCCAAGTTCCTTGTTTTGCACTATTTGACCTTGCCCCAATGAGGCTCCTTCATTCGCGAGTTCATCTGCTACCGAGTTGAGACTTCTAAGGATGTGTAGATAATTTGTGTCAGTAGGAAGAGAGAGGGTTTTGATTCTTTTTCGAAGGTTTTTGTTCTTTGCTTCTCTTGGAGATGTGTTGTTCATATGCTGTATAACATGCCTGGAATCGCCAAATACCTGTAACTTACTCACATTTAAAGAAGAGACTATCTCGAGTGAGTGGTACATCGCCATCCATTCTGCTTCATTGTTTGTTCTTGTTCCAAGTCCCCAAGCAAACTCGACTACCTTTCTTCCTCCGGGATCGTAGATAATCCCCCCCGCTCCTGCCTCCCCTGCTCTTTGCAATGTTTAAAGGAATATGTGTATGCATTTAAATTCAAAGCACCGCGCGATAGGGGCTTGGTCGTTTCGTTTTGTCATTCAAACTGCGCATACATTAAATGGATTCGAATGGTAGAAAACCCTTACAGTGTACAATGTTTGGTGAAATGGCTTGCTCCTCCGTGTATAAATAGATTATAATAATGCTATGTTCTTGAATGCATAAATACACAGTCATGCGCAGTGGTGTAAGGGAGTAGCCATGCATAAAAACACACTTCTGAAGCTTTTGTCATTTATGCCGCAAGATAAAATATGGATGATAAGTTTAGCTTCTATATAATGCATAATAAATTGTATTGAGGCTGTAATACCATAATCGTTGTAATATAAATGTATGCGATAATAGCAGTGATAATCGTTATTCTTTGCAAAGGGTTACAAAGGTCGATTTCCATGCATACTGTAGCTTTATCTTTGTTTATCATTCTGGCAGCATGAATTCACTATTGGAATGCGCAATGGTTAACATCGTGGCTATGCATACATTGTTAACTTAGATGCTATCCAGATTAATAATCCAGTTTATGTAAATGTTTACATTCGTAGTTTGTGAACACTTAAATGCCCAGCACCATTAAATTTGTATTTCAATATGTGTCTATATATATTTATATATAAACGTGGATTCAAAGCCACAAACTCCGATAGCCCTGAGAGGCATATCGTGTCTCTACCCTGCCCCATATCGAGGTCATTGACAATGCTCAAACACTTCAACGTTTATTAGATGGATGCTTTTAATAACTTGAAGTATAACCCAGAAATTATTAACAAATGTGAACAAAACGCTAGGGAAACCCTAACTATGCATACAACATAATGGTATATGACTACGTATAATGTATCCAATGCATAAGTAGATTCTGCATATAAACATACCCTCTTAAATAAATCAGAGATAGACACTAAATGTCTTTTGGCCCCATCTGGGTGAATACATAAAAAATATAGGACTTAAGGGTTGATATACTTTTATGGCATGACATGTAAACCCTGGGTTTACATGTCTTCCTGCTTGCACGCAAATACATAAACATTCATAGTTATGTTCAATAATATGGAAATACAATATTCTGGTTAAAATACATTCATATGAACAGTAGATTAGTAAATGCATCATATCTACTATGTAATGCCTCTCTCGGGCTGATAACCCATCAATTAAATCATAACTCTGTCTAGATGCAAATCTCAGAACTAGGGTTAACCAAACAGTAGATATAGTCCATCAATCTTTCAGGCATTTACATTCAGATCATAAAACTGTACAGAATAACAAAGATCTAGGATTTACAAAACAGATCTATACTCAAAATCAATGTACAGTATACAATACAAACAGATCTGAAAATAGTAGATCCTGCAACAGTACTTTTTAGGAATACATATAAACAATTTCCAATACTGTCCATAAAATAAACATAGGGGTTCAACAGATATACTTATCTGAAATCTTATGACCAGTGGAACCAAGCACAAACCTCCCAGCCTTAAACCAGCAAGTACTCCTTGCTCTCGGGTCACCCTCGAGCTGAGTTCACAGTCCCCCAAGTCAGATTTTAGCTTTTTAATTACCCTTAACTTGTTTACCCAAGTTATTCAGGATATGTCATTGGCAACAGGCAACCCAACACCCAACTCAGTACTCTTAAGTTCCAGGATGCTCCAGGGGCTTTTAAGCCTTAGCCATTAAAAGAATCAATATAACACAGTCTATTCAGGTAAATGCAGTACTCCTGCTTAGCTTGGGGTAGTTCTCCTACCTGCACACAATTAAGTGGCCAAGCTCTTACCAAACTGTATGATTCCTCTTAATCTGGGCCAGTTTGGTTCTCCCAAATCTGTCCTCCCTCACCAGTCTTCATGTGTCTTTCCCATTTCCATTACTCTTGTGTGTTCAGCCCATGAGATTTGTGAATAATGAATGTCATAATGTGTGTGTTTCAAAGGGTTTTCACTTTTTATTCTTTTAGGTGAAAATTCTTTATTTTATGAATTCTTTTAATTCATTAGTTTCTCAAATCTCTTCTTTAGGGTTTGCCATTTCTCTCCAAATATAATTTCTTTAGAATTTTATTTCTATAATCAAAAGGATTTGAGAAAATCTTTCCTGGATTTCCACAAATCCACGATTTTGGTGAGTTGAAAAAATTGAGATTGACATTGAATTTAATATGGGTGTACTAGGGATATGTATGTTTTTTTTTTTTGCCATTAATGACCTTTAAAATATTTTAATTTTCTCTTCTATAATTGTGTATATTGCATCACTTTTTTTCTTAAAATTAAGATATAATAGTATTTTCAATGATATCAATACTCTATAGAGACCTCCTTTTCGTATCCATGCTAGAATAGAAATCACTTTATAGAGGCACCTCCTTTTCGTATCCATGCTAGAATATAAATCTTCAAGAATGCTGTTTCTCAAGATCAAAGGGATGTCTTGTAATTTGAACAATAATGTCTATGTTAAAAAGAGGAATGGTGACTTGGTTTTTCCAAATTTGCCTCCTCTAAGTAGTCCATATTACCATAAAGACATGGGTCAAGAATGAGATTCGAACCCATTATCCTGAGCTATACCGTGAATTACAAATATCATTATGAAGTATGAACCCATTATCCTGAGCTATACCGTGAATTACAAATATCATTATGAGTAAAATATGAGAAGCTGTGCAGAATGGGATTCGAACCCAGTATCCTACCCTGAAAGTTAGCGAGGACAAAACCCCAAAATTGTACCGTGAAAGTTAGCGAGGACAAAATCCCAAAATTGTGTCAAGAATTGGATTTGAACCCATGCCCTTTCGGACCAGAGTTAGCGAGGACAAAATCCCAAAAATTGTGTCAAGAATGGGATTTGAACCCATGCCCTTTCGGACCAGTACCTGAAACTGGCGCCTTAGACCAACTCGGCCATCTTGACAACCATGTTTAAAAGTAACGTAGACTTTTATATATAACGGAAGCAAGGGGAGGGTAGGTGTCCTATTCTCTCAATTAACGTCGCTTTCCTTTAATTCCCTGCAATCAAAGGAGACTAAATTTATTAGTATTAAGAAACGACCGAAATACGTGAGATTTAGCGACTTAAAAAACGAACGTATCCCTTCACCGTGGCCTTAATTGTCTTTATTAAAGACAACATGAGAGTAACCCACTGAATTATCAAAACGTCGGTTTCCTCCCCTGTTACGGAGATAACCCCAGTTCGATCCCTGGCAACGGCAATATATTTTTTACTGGATAACATAGATATATTACATCTACAATTTTCGGCAGTGCACGTTCACTGTCAGTACGGCGTAAGTTGCATCGAGTCTACGTTCTAGATGTTACTAACTATTTGTGTTGGTAAGGGAAAAGACCTCCACGCTCTGTTAGAAACTGATTGACTGGTGTTTTTAAGGGATGTCATTGTCAGTAAAAGATTGACTGGTATTTTACATGGGGATGTAGCTCAGATGGTAGAGCGCTCGCTTAGCATGCGAAATGTACGGGGATCGATACCCCGCATCTCCATCTCTACTTCTTTCAATTATTTTTTCAAAATATTGTATGTCTGTATGTTATGTATTGATCACTGGATTTGCAATTTTCATGCAATGATATTACTTGACTTAAAAACACATAATTAATTTCGGAGCGAGATAGTCATTAAGGTAGGGAAGAGATGAGTTCAAGAATTTGTACCTAAGTGTAGTGTAAATTAAGTCTAAAAGGGAAAAAAGAAAAATTCATATCAAAGTGGTTCAAGAATTTGTATTCCAGTGTAATAAAACTCAAACCAATAAATAATTTGCACAAGCACATTCAAGTGGCTATTCTTTCATTATATCCCCATAAAAAGTTAATATAAATATTTGACACATTCACTTTACCATCTTTACAGCCTATTTCAAGTTTGATCTATCAATTGGATACAACTATGGCGATGTAACTTTCACTTCAGCCCCATATGAAGCAGCTGGTGCAGCAGCTTTTCTGTTCCAGTGTTGTTCAAGAATGGAAACTCAGTGCAAGAAATGGAAATTGGTGGGAGCGAAAAGGGACTGCAATACTGGCCAGTCACTCGCTACTCAGGATTACCTAACTGTAATCATTTGCAGGAGTATTGTAGTCCCTTTTCACTCCATCCTTCATATTTGCCAATTTCCAAATTTTCATTTTTTTATACTCTAGCGTTGAGTAACACCGCACCTTCTTTTACTGCTTTTCAGCAAGAACACCATTCTTCTTCATAATGCAGAATTACCAATTCATGTGAAAGTACACTCTCTTTTCCAACAGTTACAGCCAGAGAAGAATATGTAATCCATCATCATCTGCTGCTCAAATGCCACAGATAATCACTCACAACTCATTACTCCATCAGAGATGTTTTGTACCAACTTGCTGTTCCAACCGAAGAAATGTTGATGCCCGATCTGTATGGCCTTGTCAAGCACATCAAGATCCATCGATATCTTAATATCGATATCTTGATATCTAAAGTTAAACGCATACATGATGGAAAGCCCATGATTATGAGTAACAGAGATAAATGTTTATGTGGAATTTCAATGATTGCATGTTCAAACTGAGTAAAGGAAAGATCTGTGTAAATTTAGATAATAGTTACTTGACATGTATAAGTATAAATGTTTCTGTGGAATTTCAATGATTGCAGGTTCTTCTCAAACTCAGTAAAGGAAAGATATGTGTAAATTTATACAACAGTTAGTTGACATGTATAAATATAGTAATAAGAAAGATATATTTGTAAATTTACTGTAGACAATAGTTAGTTGATATGTATAAGTATAATAATAGGCAAATAGTTATTTGTATTCACCATTTCAATGTCATGTGCTAACAATGGAGGATGTGAATAGTCCAAGGCTCATCTGCTTCATAATAGCGAATGAATGAACTGGTATTGCAGAGATTAATATTAAGAATTTGATGGGATGCGATGGAATACATCATTCACATCCTCAATGACCTTGACCATGGACATTATGCCAAGTTTTTCTTTGAAAGTTGTAGATGCCATTAACATGAAATTATCCATTCAACTTGAACAGCGAGAACTATGTTTGTCCCATTTACCATATTGATGTTTTATGTGTCAGAAATTGAAGTGGAGTTATCTCACATGTGGTTGGCAAAGGAAAGATAACAAATATAAATGATTTGTTGTTTTGAAATTATTAACACACAACATAATACATATTACACTCTAATACATTGTTTCTTTACAACCTTATATTTCTTTGTACCAAAAGAAGTAAGTTCCTCTCGGTTAGTTTGACAAAATAATAGTTCTCTTAAAACAAGTTATATTCGAACATACAAGAAACGTAATGTGGAAAAACAAATGATGGAAGGACATCAAATGCCATCAATGAAGCTCAAAAGATTGATTAAAAAGGAAACCGAGACATTCAATTTTCTAATCTTTATCTTCCTAAAAATTTGGTCTTGACGCGGAAAAAGTAGAAAAAAATGAAACTGCAAAATTGCTCAAAGCAATCGATCTTCTACCAAAATTTCACAATGGCAATATTTCAAATAGTTCCAAGGCAGAACATGTTTTAATGAAATTTTTAAAATTAAGGTTTCAAAATAAAAAAGAGAGTAAACACGTGACAAGGGTGTCCAACGATTGTAGACATGGAAGACTGAGTCGATGGGGATAGAGAATAAAAACAAGCAGAAGCCAAATGACATGTGAGGTGTATTACCACAACTAGTGAAGGGGGATGAATTCTTCACAGCTTGCACAACAACAAACATGCTAGTATCGCAAACTGGGGTATCTGTAAGCCAAGAAGTTGTTCAAGACATCAATATAGCCGTTGGTTGTATGCGGTGAAGGGTTTCAACATAATTCTAAATGGATGGTGGATAGGCCTCTAATGGTTGTCTAATGAAATGGACATATTTTAATCTTACAATTTTGTTATGTGTTCAAAGTTTGATCATGTCAAAGTTCAATAGATTGAGTGTTACCAAAGATATGTGCACTTGGGTTAGATTAACAAGGTAAACACGGTAATGCAGTAGTCATTGACCTACAAAGACATGAAAAGTAAACTGTACAACCTCATGCATTTTAATATCCTTGCTTAAAACCAACTTAATAGGTGAGCACTTCAACTTTACACATTTCTTCCTTTTCTTTCTTTTAGAGTTCTTATTAACTCCTCCATCACTCTCCTTCGGACCCAAATGATTTTACCCTCTATTTTTATCTCCTCCCGATCCTTTTCTTCCAACCTCATATCTATATTCACCACCTGATTCCTCTCTTCCTCCTAATCAACATTCTTCTTTTATCCCTCTAATTCACCAAAGCTAACATGTCATTCTCCCCTTCAAGAAAATGTAAGTTAGTTTGGATTATCCCATTGGAAGCAAGACCAATTTGACAACTCTCTTCCAATGCCTTAAGCGTGGATGTATCACACACACCCTGACAATTCTAAAGAGCAATTGAGCCAATACAAAAAATGAAGCTTCCAGAAAGCCAATCCTTCATCTTTGAAAATTGTTGCCTCTTTTGCTAGGGATTTACTTCTTAAAGGAGATAAAGATGAACCACAATCCTCAATCCCATTACCATTGACTACATCCTCCTCCTCTTATGATCTAATGGAAGAATCAACCATATCAAACATTACTTTGAAAACCCAAATATTGCATTAATGCCTTACAATCTCCATCATGCAAATATCAATCCGAGCCCAATGAACATATACTTGGGTGGATAGCTCTTGTAACAACACTAATTCAAAAACTCCTCTAATCCAATAGTCTCCCATATAGCTTTGCTTTGTCTTGACAACCGACCTTAAAGGCTTTGACTTGATCTAACAACGTTAGTGCTAATATATAAAACCCACTTTACCAATCAAACCTAAAGTTTGTATTTTCTTATAATTGTATTCTTATCAAATTACATGACCTATTCCTACCTTTTGAACAATGTCCCATACCTTTTTCCTTTGGCATCAAGCTTGAATCTTACTCAATTGCATTTGAAAACACATTATTATTTTTTTAACAACCTAATATCCAACCTATCTTTTTCCTACAATCTTTAGAATAATCCAATGCATCCTCATATTGAGCTATGACAAACCCACGGGTTTGTGAATGTTAGAACAATTGAAAACCCTAGCTCTTGTTGCCGCCGAAACACACACCCGGGGGTTATCGCAGCAGAAATCTCCAAGCTGCTTAGGTGTGTTCCCTGGGGGAAAGTTTCGAGATGAGATACTGTCACTCAACACTCAAATTCGTTTAGGCAGAACTCCTAACAAAGCCAAGGGGGGTAGTCCCTATGAGTTTCTAAGACTGATTAAGCTTTAGGAATATGATTGGGTAAGTTGTTTAAGAGTTTTTTGAAATTGATTGACTAAAAGCAAAAACTCACTTGCAAGTGTAACTTTAAATCAACATCATAAATTAATCATTTAACACATGATATTTGAAAAGATTGAAATATATAAAGTATAGACAAGATCAGTGCCAAAAATGGAGTCAAAAATGCATTTTTTGTATTGTAAATGTTTTACGAGTGCTTCTTGGTCAATTTTAAATTATTATGAGATGGGATTTGATTACAGGAAAAGGGAGCTCCAGATATACCGTGAGGTACAAGGAGTAATGTTCAGAAGTTAATCAATGGTGGATCCTCACGAAGACGTGTGGGCTGAAATGGAGTCTCGAGGGCGGTGTTCAACACTACACCAACAAAGGTCTAGTCTAACTGTTCCTTGAAGTCGCCACCCAGTGGTTCCCGCTTCTCCTGAGAAATTTTCCCACATAGTAATTAAGTTCTTAGTGCCAGATTTTCACTATGTTTGGGGTAGTTAATTTTATTAGTATGAGTTGTTTATTTGGATGTGAAGAATTAAAAAGTAATTACAACTCTTTCTAATTTCCCACAGGCCCAGGCAAATGCCCGCAAGGGGAAAGAGCATACTTTGAGTTATTTTGTTTTGATTGTAGAAAAGATAAATAACTTAAAATAAAATGTTATGCTAATTACTACAGGCAAAGAGTCTCTTTTCTGATCATCCGATCACGAACTCAGGCAAAGCCCTTTATGTGACGACGAGAGCATACTTCAGGAGAGCAATGCCAAGTTCGTTACCGAAATCAAAGACCGAAAGTAATTTGTTTGAACTAATTACTACACCACGGATATCTTTTCCCTTTTGGTACTTCGGTAGAGCGTGGTGGGTTAGTATTTATTTTCTTAACAAACAATACTTGAAATGATGAGATCTACTTGATATGTTAAGTATACTTCTTGCAAAAATAGCAATTAAGTGTTCCTACATCTTGAGTGAGTTTGAAGGCCGGTATTTGGATCAAACACTTCAAACGTTAAATTTTAGTATTAGATTGGTTTATTTAAATAGGAAATAAAATACGTTAGAAAAAATCACTCCACAAAAATTTTGCGAATCCCCCCAGGGGGGATGGGTTGTGGGTGTTGGGTATGCCACTTGCTCTTCTTTTTATGTTTTGATTTACAATAAACGTGGAAGAAATAAATGCTTTGGATCTTTACAGATCTAGATCCAAAAGCTTACAAAAATACAAGTGTAAATTGCCCAATGAAATTAGGAAGCTCTGGAAAGCTTTGGATTGGCCTCAAACTTGATTTTTTTCCACTAAAGTCCAAAAACCTGCTAAAAACAAATTTAGGACAACGAACAAATTAGTGTTAGAAAATGTTCAAAATCACTTTTAAAAGTGATTTGGGCAACTACAAAATTTATGAGAAAATTATAAGTTAATCTACTTGTAAAAAATTTACTAAAATAACTCGAAAGGACAAGTCATTTTGAGGATCTTGGCTTGCTTTTGAGGGCAGCCAATGAATCACTTTCACTTTTGCTAGATATGAACTTATGATACCTAAAGAAGAAAGCTAATCTAACAAGCTTTTAGATCTACAAATGATTAACTTGTAAAAGAAATACTTTCTTGAAGCTAGATCCAGTTTAAACAAATGATTAACTTTGTTTAAACAATCTAGATCTAAATAGATGAGACTTATGTATCAAATATGAGAATGATATGAACTTATTTGAAATCAGATCTAAGCAATAAGCCTAAGTAACCAAAGAAAAACTGTTTTTTTGAAGGAGAAGGAGAAGGAGAGATAGGCCATGTTATCACATATATAGTAGTTGGGCTACCATATTCTTCAGATCAAATTCGAGTCATTTTTTCAGTCAATCCTTTACATTGAGATGCTTGAGATGAGCATCTATTTCAAGATCACTCCTATTTTATGAGCAACCAGTATATCCTTATGCCATGACTGGGTCTCAGGAAACTCGGATTTGTTGACCGATGTAACCATTTTTGCCATACATAGTAGCATGCAGTGCCCAGATGTGCAGCAGCAATTTCCAGTTGACAGTTGAATGATTCAGATGATTGGTGCGGGTATATGACCTGGCAAGTATATGATTGCGTATTGGTTTATTATTGCTTTGTTGGTCATTCTTGTAGCTTGACTTAGCATTTAGTAGTCATGACTTGGCGGTCTATTTATATATTATGGACATGGTTGTTAACTTATATCTATATAGTCTTGCTTGCTCAGAATTATGAAGTTCTTGTGTATACTCATTGGTTTCACCCTCCTTAGGAGAATGGAGGTGATCATTCCCACCATTATATGGCTTGCTAGTCTTGGCATCATTTTCACTATCTCCATCCATCCGCTACCTTCCAGTTTTAGTTTTATCCTGACTTACATCTTAACCTGTGATATGGAGGACTTCCCCACTCTATCCTCTTTGTTGGATGAGCTTCCCTGTTTACTCTGTGTCTCGGCTCTGAGTTGCCTAAGTTGTGTTGGCTAGACCTGAAACAAATAGTACTACCATCATTACATGTATCTCGAAACTATTGTATATCTTATGTGAAAGCCCATTGAAATGAAATTCAATGAAACTATGTTTTTAAACACAATGAAAGCAGGGCTATGGAAATGAATGACATGTAAACCCCCTCGAAGAGATCTCTAAAGGCCTAATAAAAGCAGTGGATAAATAAATGTCTAATCTAAAGACTATTGGCCATGGAAATGAAATGAAAGGCCCAAATAAAGCAATGGTTTAATAAATGCTAAATCCAATTATTGCTGGCCTTATTTGAATGTAATGATTATTTCATCACGGAGCCTACAGGTTGTGATGTGAGATGGAGTAAGGGACAGCTAATTCTAAGTGTCCCCTAGAGTCTCAAGTTACAATTAGCCGGACACCTAGTCATGGCGGCTCTAGAAAAGATCCTCACAGAGCTGAGTCAACTTGGATGTGAATTGTAGACATCTGTCACGGTTGAATAAGCACTTCCCAAACAGCTTATCCATTTGTGAGACACTGCTTTACATGAAGGGAACATTTTGTGAGCACAAACCTACTTTGAACAACCAAACTCTAGCAACAATTGTAAGAAAAAAGTTGTGTATAAAGTACTACGTACACCAAAAGTTCTACCACCATAAAACTATTTTTTAGTTACAAATTAATGGGTTGATGTAATAACATCTTCCCTCGTTCTAGTACTAACATCAATTGTGAATTTGCCCTGTGATTCATTGGATCAACCTATATATAAGTTGTTGTAAACCTATTTATACAACACATTATCCAAATGATCAAATCTCTGCATAATTAGCATGCAGACAAGTGAAACTGTATTTGCCAAATTCAGAGATTCGACACAATCTTGAACGATTATTAAGTATTTGAAGAGCGGGATTAGTTTTGGGAGCTACAACAAGATGACATTAGAGCATATCATATATTGGTTATATGGAATTAAAATAAAAGAATTAAGATAAAGAGAAGCGTCTAACATTGCAATGATTTACTAGAATTAATAGAAATCTTGAATTAACATGTAGACAAGTGAAATTGTGTTCACCAGTTCTCTAGTGAAACTGTATTCACCAGTTCAAGAGATTCGACGCAATCTTGAACGATTATTAAGTATTTGAAGACCATGATTAGTTTTGGGAGCTATAACAAGACGACAATAAAGCACATCATATATTAGTTCTATGGAAATTAGCTTCTTAAAACACATAAAATAAAAGGATTAAGATAAAGAGAAATATCTAACATTGCAATGATTTACTAGAATTAACAGAAATCTCGCCATACACACTCCAAAGCTAATAATGATGTCTTTTTGCATTGTCATATGCAAATTTGGGATAATTGGTTTGCTACAAACACACCGTAACTAAACCGACTTAGATGAAATTTGCTTGGTTGTGATTGTTTTGTATACTCCATCAACAATTCAACTTCAAAAAATTCTATCAATTTATTCCATGTATTTTAGTTGCCCTAGTTGCTTAACATAAGACATCATAATTGATTTAGTTTACATTAAATTTATTTAAAACAAGAGCCACGAGGTGGCAATGTCCCTGACATTGCTAGTTGCTCTATTTGCTTGAATTTGGAAAGTCTAAGAGTAATATTCTCTAGTCTACACCAACATAAACAATTTGAGTAATGATATTTGTTCATAACGGTTCATACTTTTGTTTTTTTACTAGATCAATATGTAATAGTACACTCTTAGAAATGATAAAAAAAAGCCTTAGAGATAATCATTTGCATTTTTTCCTTCAAGATGTAATAGTGTTTAGAAATGATAATAACAAAAATGTTGCACAGAATTATTGATAATAGCATGCACTATTGGAAATGACATCAAGAATCTTGGATGTAGTTAATAAAGAAACTTAAATTTTATTTAAAAACCTAATAAAATCAAACATTTTACGATAATAAAACAAAACTTTCTATAATTTTATAAATGTTAAATAGTCTTTTATCTTATACTAATATGGACTATTTATATTTTTCACAACCTTTTTTTAATATTCTATCCTTACAAATCCTTCCAACATTTCCCAAAAGAGTTCCTTGAAGGACTCAGATAAAAGAATTCAACACGATCATCACCTTAACCAAACATAAAAAATATTGTGACCTTGTTTACATCCATATGCACAATGTTATTTTTTTTAAATGTCTATGTGTTCATTATTTTCAAAGAACAAATTTTAACATAATAGTATGAAGATGAAAACAAATCACTAATCTCAGTATGCTTTCAAAGGAATGAAAATGTTTTTTAGGATTAAATAAACAAAAAAAATAGGAAAAAGAGTTTATAATGAACACCATGACACTCATAACAATATGAAATTGAAACAAAATCCATGAAACCATTACCTATTTTAAGGCATTCATAACAATATGGAGATTGAAACAAATCACTAAGCATGGTATGCTTTTGAAAGAAATGGAAATACTTCTTTAGAAATTTTTAAATTCAAATTCCGTAAAAAATAATATTTGTCTTTTTCAATAATTTGAATTTTAAAAATTTGTCAATTAAATATATTTATATCTTTATAAAAAAGAAAAATATATATATTTCTAAAGTGTTCCAAAAAAATAACAAAAGACATCTTTAGGGAAAAAGATAAAACAATTAAGAAAAAAAAATTAAAAAAATTGTTAATTAAATATATTTACATCTTTATAGAAAAGAAAAAAATTATATATTTCAATTGTGTTCCAAAAAATATTAAAAAGATTTTAAAGAAAAATGAAAACAAATAAATTTTTTTAAAAATTGATAACTAAATATATATATATATATCTCTTTATAGAAAAGAAACAAATTCTACATTTCAAAGGTGTTCCAAGAAAAACATAAAAACCATCTTCAATAAATTGAAAACATCAATGTAAACAATGAATAATAGTTTATTTGTTTGTCCATTAAAATTGAAGCTAAGCTGTGTACACGTTTAAAATCATGCAATTCTCATTCTTATGATTCAATTTCTTCATCACATTCAACTAGTTATTGCAATTCTCAGTCTTATAGTATGCCTTTTTTTATTTTGCATGTAATTGACTGCACAATTTTTTTTTAAATTTATTTCTTTCCATCATTTTTTCCCATCTCATATGGCTGCGGTTGTTATGCAACTCCCCTTCCTTGCCTTCCTCAATTTCAATGAAGAATTTAAGGGTTCTACAAGTGCACGCTCATTGCTCCGGCTTAAATTCATTGTGGAAAAATATTTCAATGAAGAATTTAAGGTTTCTAGAAATTAAAGTTACCGTTTTACTAACATTGTGGGAAAATAATTGGTAGGTAAATTAGGATTGGTTGGTTGAATTAAAGTTTGTGTTTATTAGCTATTGAATTAAAGTTTGTGTTTACCGGCTATTGATATTGTACCATAGTGTCTCCAATGAGTTCTAAGTGTTAGTCTTTTCATGAGAATGATAAGACATTTATATTTTTCTAACCATTGAAACAGGTGAACATTTTACAGGCACCTATAGAGTTGCGGGAGTTGAGGATTTATGCTCCTCTACTCTCGAACATTCCAAAATCCATAAGGCAGCTGAAGAAGTTCTCAAAGTAACATCTTGCAACATGGTAAGCAAAATGTCGATTTGCAACGTGGACAATCGCATGCCACCTGTGAAACATGGACAACCGCATGCAATGTGATAAGAACATGTGAAACGTGGACAACCGCATACAATGCCATAAGAACATGTGAAACGTGGACAACAACATGCAATGCCACTACTGAATTATGTAACCTATTTAATTTTCACCAAAGCCAAACTATATCTCTTCAATAATTTTCATAGCTCCCAAACTTTTAAGTAAAACATTTATAGAAGCGCACATTAAATAAAGTATTTGCAGAGGAGAGAGGCTGCGAGGAGAAAATTCATTGAAAAATTTGCAGAGGAGAGAGGCTGCGAGGAGAAAATTCATTGAATCCAAGAGGCATCTCTTGAATTCGGTTGGTATGTTTTTGACAGTCATAAAGTAACTGGCTATGAGCTCAAAGCTTGGAGGCCACCTAAAGGAGAAATTGGCCAAGGGAAGCATGATGGAAACATGTTATATTGAGATGCCGGGAGGAGGTCAAGTTATGGGGATTTTGCATTATTTTCCCGTGAAATTTGTGGTGGCATTAGGCATGACGTGTAGGAAATTCTGAGAGTTGATACATTCGAATGCTGTTTCGACATGGATTTACAGACAGGAATGAGGACACTGGGTTGTGGACGCCATCACTTGACAGAAATTAGGTTGAAACCATCAGATACATGTATTGGACTCTGTATTTTGCCATCAATTCGCACAAAAGGGGAAGCGGCCAGGTATTCTGAGAGATTCTCAGTGATTAAATGTTGTCCCTTCGATGGTTCTCTTTGGAGGAGGCTGTGACAGAGGTCGGTCACATGTGCATATTCATTATTTTTTTTACTCTTCCCTTATATTATTCATTGCTTATTATTATTCTTTGGAATTATAACATGTGTTTAGCTACAGCCAAAGCAATTCATTGCTTATTATTATTCTATGCATTGCTTATTATTATTCTATGGGAATTACAACATTATTTAGCTACAGTAATGAAATCGATAACAAAAAATGCAACGACATCATAATACATACATAGTATGTTTCATTATTTTTCACTAGCAGTCAAATACACAGTATGTTTCATTATTTTTTACGGATTCATACTAGACATCATAATACATACATAGTATGTTTCATTATTTTTCACTAGCAGTCAAATACAAATACACAATATGTTTCATTATTTTTTACGAATTCATACCAGCAGTCAAATAGAGACCGATTATTTAACTCATAAATTGAAAGAAAATAATTATGTCCAGAGATGGGTGTAGTATGAATCCAAAAAAATGTTGGGGGTAAAAGCAAATACAATGACTAAGGTTTTACCGAAATAATCTGTGAAGACAAAAGGGGTTGATGATCTCTATAAGATCATTTAGCAGAAGAGTAACAACTGATAGCGAAATCAATCATGCTCAATGCATTATATAAATTTTATACATCAAGGAGGAGATAGTACCTGGGTATGCCAATGGAAATTGAACCGAAATAGACCCCGACACCGTGACCAATCCATCATGTGAATAAAAGAAAGGGAGCATTCACGACTTCGAACTCATCCTGGACAGCTATGGTTCACACGCCGCAATCCCAATCAGCCATAGATGACTAGTTCCTCAATATCGAGCTAATAATTGGCTCTTTGCACAGAAGATGACGCTAACAACCCCATCGATTCTCCTCCTGCCTTGGGCTACTAGATACAAGCCACTTAAATCACCCACTTTAAGAATTATAACCTTATTCAAACGCCCTTCCACCTTTTGGTCCAATTCCCTGAGTTTCATAGCAATGTGGTCTTTATCTTTGTTTCCGGAACAGAAAGCAGATATCTCTGTTTCAACAGGAAGGATCGCTGCGCTGGGGTTTCACCTTTTTCTATTCTCTGCACAAGTTTTTTTGTTACAACTTCGGGCTCTTTCTCCCCTACGAGAACCGAATTCTTCTAGAAAGATTTCTATGAGTCTTCTAATCTTGTCATTTTTATTGTCCGTAGCTTCAGCACTAACCCTTAAACTTTGAAGTTTGTCAGTAGCTTCAACACTAACCCTGAAGTTGCCGCCTAGCAAGCCTAGCGTAGAAGGGTAGTAGGGGCCGCCAAAAACATCGCAGCGACATGTAGAGGAATCGTTTGGCCGTGCCCGTGGCGACAAGCTTATGCTATAGCATGATACACGGCAACCTTATTCGCATGAGTCTGCACCAACTAAGACACCAACTGATACACGACAACCTGGTGTCTCGATTTCTACCATAATTGGTCAGGAGACAGAGTGTGAAATTTGTAGCTGCTTTCTGTGCTAATCCACAGCTTTCTAAGGAAACGAGAAGGTTGCATTCCCCAACCAAGAAGAAAGGCCGGAGTCGCAGAAACCGCCATGGAAGACGTTAACTTTCTGAATTCCAGTTCTTCAAACATCTGGTTACATCTTTTGCAAACTGCACAGAACCTCATGATGCTTTTCATGGGTAGTCTTGCCAATATTTGAACTAACAAATCTTCCGTTAATCTCTTCATTGTATCTTCTGCCATTTTCATCTCGCTACTCATTTCCATATTTGTCAGCATTACAGGCATTGCATGGACACTTGTTCCAAATCTCAATGATGGAGATATGCAATGTCCTAGACTACTCTAGAGATGATAATTAACCGCGCCCTCCCATTAATTAGGGTGACGCCATGAGATGTTTATCTGTCAATATAATCTTCGGGCCAGGATTGTATTAATTAGGGTGACGCCATGAGAGATGTTTATCTGTCAGTATAATCTTCGGGCCAGGATTGTATTAATTAGGGTGACGCCATGAGAGATGTTTATCTGTCAGTATAATCTTCGGGCCAGGATTGTATGTACGTCCAGTAATTAAAAGCATCGTAAAAAATGTACTTTGACGTGCAAGTCATACACTAAACATAGACATTTATATACATATACACATCAAATGGCCAACATCGTTCTCGGGATGACTAATGATTAATTGATTGGAGTGCCTTTCTCCAGACAGATGGTGGCCCTAGTCTTTATAATATTTCTTTCGGATAAGTGATGTTGTTCTATATAATATACAAAGACAATGAGAGTCTTTCATTACGTATGTAATAATGATGCATGGCGGAGAGAGCATATATCATCCAGCAAAGTAGGTTACTGTGTATCATCACAACAAAAAATTATGTAAAATCGCCCCGAACAGACACCAACTGATACACGACAACCCCAATCTTAGAAATCGAGACACCATACGCATTAATACGCAGCAACCCCGACAAAATGCATTTAAACCACCCATGACGTCAGCACGCCGTCGGGTCCTAGGGCACACAGCCCTAGGTCGATGTCATGGCGGACAGAGCGAATGAATGCAAAGATAAATCTTATTTAAAAAAACCATCAAAATGAAAAAATGCTGCAGACTTTAGCCAGACCTTCATCCGGCGTAAAAATTTACAAACCGACCCTCCAATTAATATCCC
Organism: Larix kaempferi; assembly: GCA_027924585.1. Lineage (NCBI taxonomy): Eukaryota > Viridiplantae > Streptophyta > Pinopsida > Pinales > Pinaceae > Larix > Larix kaempferi. The sequence continues at coordinate 12,260,142 of BSBM01000017.1, read as the reverse complement.
CGACCGATTCATATATGTCAGGGACATAACAAATCATGATAAAATGAAGGGCCATCAACATAGCTACTAACTTGAATACGATTAAGTTGGGATTCGTATCGACTGGTATTCCTTCCATGGAGATTATGAGAACTTCAATGGGTACAAGTTTGTCGATGAAAATTGAAACCATCATTTTCCAAACAACCTGTGGTAATGTAGAATGTAAGGAATGAGAAAGATGTTGACACGGCTGATTGATTCAAAATATATGAAATAAATAAATATTACAGACAGTCTAGTCTAAGCGAGGGTGAGGGTAGCACTAGCCAGTCTTAGAAGCAACAAGGGTAGGTGTTCTATTTTCTCGAGTAAGACACGCCGATGAGACGAAACTCAATTTAATTGAGTATTAAAAATCAGCCGAAAAACGAGAGATTTAAAAACAATAAAAACGACCCGCGTACCTACACCATAACCCTCATTCTCTTTGCAAGAGCCGATGTTTATCCTGGAAAAAACTTAATATCCTAACTAGACATTCTGAAGAGAGTCGTTGTAGTATAGTGGTGAATATTCCCACCTGTCCCGCGGGTGACCGGGTTCGATCCCCGGCAACGGCGAACTCCATTTTACAGGATTAACATGGACACATTACGACCACAATTTTTGCCAGTGCACGCAGACATTTATCTATTTGTTGTTGTTAAAGGAAAAAGTACGACTACACACTATTCTGTAGAGGGGGATGTTCCTCAAAGGAAACGTAGGACTATGCTGAGGAAAGGATTTCAAGTGGGGATGTAGCTCAGATGATAGAGCGCTCGCAGGATTAACATGGACACATTACGACCACAATTTTTGCCAGTGCACGCAGACATTTATCTATTTGTGGTTGTTAAAGGAAAAAGTACGACTACACACTATTCTGTAGAGGGGGATGTTCCTCAAAGGAAACGTAGGACTATGCTGAGGAAAGGATTTTAAGTGGGGATGTAGTTCAGATGATAGAGCGCTCGCTTAGCATGCGAGAGGTACGGGGATCGATACCCCGCATCTCCATCTCTTATTTTACGGCCAAGAATTTTCAAACATGTTCTCTCCTTTTACATTGGATCAAGTTGTAAGAGGATACTCTGCGTTTCAACTTTCAAGTGACCAATAAATGTCAAACATTTGTAATGGATTAATGAGTTACAAGAGCAGTGCATTAATCCAAACATTGTAATGGATTAATGGGTTACAAGGAATGCCCATATTTGACCAAATCGTTTACGAACCAGATGATTACAAAGACCAGGCTTTGATAAACCAGTAACCCATCTTCCAAGCTAGCAAAGGTCAACAACTAGAAACATCATGAATAAAGGGGCTAATCGGCATTGCCAACAAGGTTTAAAAGTTCGAACATGCCACTTGCATTATACAAAGGCAATCGAGCTACCATTCCCAAAACTTCATCCCGGATTAGAATAATGTTATGCTACAGAATTTTTCGTGTAACAAAGGGGAACCTGTGAAATCAAAGAGAGCAATAGCTGGACGAATAAATTCAAATGTAAAACGCTTACTGAAAGCAAGGAACTCCGAGAGTTTAAAGATTATTTGTATTTTGAGCAACTTAAAGTTTTCAAGAAAAAAATATCAAAATCTAATTCTACAAGAAAGGAGCATACTGGTATTGCGAAATACCTATCTCTATACGATACTGAATTTGACCTCGAGTCAATGCTGCAAGAAATTCTGATTCACAGCTTCAGGGTAAGCACACTGTGTCAGCTTCCAATTCCTCTGTATTCACTTCGACTTTGGATAGTGGAGCATTTTTGTTGGCGATGAAAAATAAAAAATGAAGGATGAAGAACGAAGGTACATAGAACAACAATGACTCGAAGGAGAAGCATGCAGCATGGCCAGGGAACATGGGGTGGTCATGAATTTTAGTGTAGTGAGGGCTTAAAAATAAGAGCATTTTATATTTTATAGGTCTATTTAAGAATTTAATATGTATTTTACAAGGAATTGAATTTAGATGAGGAAGTAACATTCATTCCTCCCAACCACCTAAATTACAACTAATAAATTTTTCGCTTGTTATTGTCAGTTGCCCATCTTTATCAACTAAGTCAACATGCATTAATTAAACCTTAACAGGTAAGCCGGAGTGCCTATTTTGTCTTGGTCTGTACAGGGCAAGGACATGCCCAAAACACCGGTATGTGCTGTTGAGCAATCTGAATAATGGAAAATGGAAGCAATGACATTTGTTTTACTAGATTAATCTATAATATGCATTCTGGATATAGGAATGAAAGAATGAATAGGTTAGTAAGCAATCAAGATGTCAAAAGATAAATATAATCTCTAGTTGATACATTAAAATAAAATGATCAGTATGGTAAAAGAAATGTTAAATGGTGAAACTGAAATTACCGTTTTGATCTGTTATATTTTTTTGTTGTATGTTGAAGCTTTGCATGAGCAATCAGTAGAGCTGGAAAGCAAGAAGAGAGGAATTAGACTTTGACGACAATTTGCATTTTTAAGTGTTCTTGAGTATATGTAAAAGAGACTGGTTCAATTAGTGTACATTACACATGTAAGTTTTTGGGATAAGACATAAAGTTGCAACGTACCTTTAAACTATAGAAGAAAAAGAAACTAGTATCAAAGTATAGGCATGTTTAGATCACTTGGCAATGTCAAATTGTAAAAGCAAAAAGCAAGAATCACTTGGCAATGTCAAATTGTAAAAGCAAAAAGCAAGAATTCTTTGAACTTAGTTTGATGGAGTTATGAAAAGCAGTTGGAGGGGAAGATATTAGCATGTAGTTTTAGTCAGAATTTTATTAGTTTGAATTACAATTTTATTGAGGTTTTTTATTATATGTAAAAGAAAAGTTTGATTATTATAGATTAAAAATAATCAGTAGAGATACATTTTAAACTGGATCTACCAAGTATCCAAGGAACCCAATTTCTTTTGAGGTGTAATTTTTTTTATCTTAAATTTTTTATACATTAAGAAAAAATTTACACCTCAAGATATTTAATCCCTCTCCATTCTTGATATATCTAGGTTTAAAATCAAATCAATCTAATTTAATTTTTTTGTTTAAGTCGACATAATTTGTATTTTTATTTCTTGTTTTATAGGAACGTCATGTTACAAAACGTTATGTGTTACAACCATAGTAGAAAGGTTCGAGTATGGATTCTTCGGATACAATACTGAAAAAATACGTAACAAAACTAAAATACGGTAGTAGACATCTTATAAATATAAAAAACATGCAATTTTAATTTAAAAGAAAAATTATACATAATCATTCCAAATTTTAACATCTCATTTATTATTCATTGAAAACTTAGAAGAAAAAAAACTTAAAACTACAAAATATATTTTTATATAAAATGACTTAAAAAATATGAGAACAAAAAAACTACATAAATTTACTTTTTGAAAAATAATAAATACTAAAAATTAAAAATTAAATAACAATTACATATAAAATAAAACTTGAATTAAAAAACTACATGTAATAGTAATAATGTAATAATAATAACTCAATAGTAATAACGTAGATGACATAAAAATCTAACACTATAACAATAACACAAAATTATGAACTTAGACCAGAAATTACTGAGCCAGTCCAGGTGCTAATTTCATGTTCTTTGTTAGCAAATCAACATTCAGAAATAAGTTTGATTTTCTTTGATTCACGATTTTTTTTTGTTTGAGGGATGGTAAATTCTTATGTTCTTTGATTCACGATTAGTATTTTGTTCGAGGGATGGTAAATTCTTATTTTCTTTGATTCATGATTATTATTTTGTTCTAGGGATGGTAAATTTATATGAATTTGAAAAAGTATTGCGTTGACTGTACCGAACCTGTATCATCTCGAATGTTCGCCGTATTTTTAACTTGATTCGAATTTCCGTACAGCAACTACCAATACGGCAGTATTTTGCTACTATGGTTACAACATCTCCCCACACTGAGTTGTATGCACCTCGCTACTCTCGGTGCAAAAATGCCATTTATTGAAAAAGACAAATATGTTATTTATCAAAACCAGTAATTTGAAAGCAATTAAAAAATAATCACCTGTGGATGATCAGTTGTTTGGAAAGTAGCAAATAGATTTGCAAATGCACTTTCAATTTTCAGTTTGCAATGTTACTGCAACCATGAAAGTATGAGAATTGATGTTTAATATGATGGAAGGCCCATGTTTCTGTGTAACAGAGATAAGTGCTTCAGTTTAATTTCGATGATTGCATGTTCTTTCCAAAGAAAAAAGATGTGTAAATTTAGACAACAGTTAGTTGACAGGTATAAAAGAAAAGAGATGTTTAAATTTAGACAACAGTTAGTTGACATGTATGAGTAGTAATAAGAAAATGGTTAGTTGTCATGCCATGCGTTAACATTGGAGGATGTGAATAGTCCAAAGCTCAACCGCTTCAAAATATAGAATGAATGAATTGGTATAGCAGAGATTAATATTAAGAAATTTGATGGATTGTAAATAGTCCAAATCTCAACTGCTTAAAAATATAGAATGAATGAATCGGTATAACAGAGATTAATATTAAGAAATTCGATGGATTGTAAATAGTCCAAATCTCAACTGCTTCATAATAGAATGAATGACTTGGTATTGTAGAGATTAATATTAAGAAATTTGATGGTAGTAATTACATAAATATGAAAGTAGGATAAGGATAAAGATAATTTGTGAGGAGAAGATGATTTTTATACTGTTCTTCCTTTAAGGATAAGGATCTAATAATAATAATTTAATTATGAGGTCAAATTCAAGCTATACATCACATCGACGTATGAAATCCTTTTTTAGATAAAAACCCCTCTACGTAATAATATCTACAACACAAATTAAGACAAGCAAAACCTATCGTCCTATCGTTTTTTAGCATAATACATAGCACTATTAAGCATAAATATAATTAAAATTTGTGTGCCTTTGTGCATGCACCTATTTATCTGCTTGCTCAAATGTTGTGATGTTGGTGGTTAGACATTTTCCCTAACAATATTGTAAACTTGTTTACCATAGAAGAAGCTTTTGTAAGCTCTTCTACCCTTTCCATTTTACATTTCTTTGACCTAGCGTCATTATTATTGTTGTTAAGGTTTATGCTTCATTATTATTGTTGTTAAGGTTTATGCTTCATAATGGGAGAGTGTCTTTAGCAAATAGGTGGCTACCTAACCAAATATGGCTATTACTTATATACTTCTTGTTTAATAGTGCATGGATATGAGGAATTTAGTAGTGAACTAAGTATGATTTTATGTAATATGGTAATACCCAGTGTGTTAAGCCCTATACATATGTAAATTGTAATTGTTTATTTTTGTGGCACTAGGTGCTGAGACAAGAGTTTTTAAGGACCGAGAAACATTATTATTTTGTAAATAATTAATTAATAAAAATAATTGGCACAACGGGGACCACTAAAAAAGTATGGGAGGTATAGATCCACAAGGTGAGAGGGAATGGGGACATTCCTAACACTTTAGAACTTGTTTAGTTGAGATTGGTCCGTATTTATGCTTTGGTGACTTTATTAGTTGATGATCATCCAAACATGGTACAACGGACCCAATTTTTTATTATTTTAGCCTATGTTGATACTATTGTTTAGTGGGCATCCCTTGGTTCTTAGGTGGATTCCACTTGCTGATTGAGCCCCTTTGGTGGTTTTGTAACTCTTTTTTGGAGGTTACACTTGGTTTTGTAAACCCCACTTGCACAAGTGTGCCCTCACTAGCTATTTTTAGCCTTGGTTTGTGTAACTCCTCCCTTGCTATTTTGGAAAGATGCTTTGGCTTGTGTAACTCCAAACTTCACTATGTTGAATTCCTCTACATGGATGAGGTGTCCACACATGAATTTGAGTTGGGTGGAGTGGCTTGGAACCACTCTCCTTGAAATTTGAATTGCTTGAGTTGGATTCGAGTTAGCCTCTTGTGGTTGAGTTAACCCCCCTTGGGTTGACTCAAGTTGGCTTACCTTGGTTTAATTTGACCACCTTGGGTTCGAATTTCCTTCTTTGGTCTATAAATCCATGGTTGATCTCCTAGGTTAAGGTTGTTGATTATTGTTGGTTGGTCTTGGTTGTTCATGCCATTAAAGTTGAAATCTCGGTAAGCTTGCAAGCTTGGGGAAACCATGTATGCTCTGCTATGTGAATGAACTTTGTGCTTGAAGCACTGTGATCTTGTATGGTGTTTGCGGTAAGCCTGGACAACTCCGGTACAGTTCCTATGTGTCCACTACTTGTCTCCATCCTACACCTGCACATAAATCTTAATGGTCAATGGCGATGTCCTGAGGGGCCTAGGGGGTGAAGGGATTACCACTGCACCCAATAGGGAGGTGGAGGAGAAAGTAGGTGGTGAGGAATTGAGTTGTGGTTTCTCAAACTGATACTTGAGTTATCCTTGAGTGCATATCTGTTGTGGATCTATGGACTCAACTCAAGGGTGGCCTGTCAAAGGTGAGATCTGGCTTGGCAGTGCCTTTGGTTGGGTGGAACATGGTCCGGTTGATGTCAGTTTACACATTATTAAGATAAGTGGTTTATTTTATGTAAATTCATATGTTTATATTATGTTTCCATTCCTGCTATAACGCCCTTAATGGCTGATCTATTCACAGTTAAGTATATACAATTTTGTATCAATGATTGGATGCAGATTTGATGGTTTAACTGTTGGAAACTTGTACATTTTCCTTGACTATGAGATATGATCTTGATGGCATCTTGACATATGTGATTTATGTGTTTATTTGTTGTAGCTTACTCTGTAAATGCTCCCTTTATGGATAATCAGATCTATAGATGAATACACAGTTGAAATGGCTTGGTTTTTGGAACATTAGTTAAGGAATCTTGCTTGGAAAATTGGTGCTTTTATCTTCTATTGGAGATTTGATCTTAATGGCAACTTGAAATATGTTTAACTATGTTTTATTTGTTGTATCATGCTCTGCAAGTGTGCCCTCCATGGCTTTTTAGATATGTTCCATGATTCTACAGTTGAAATTACTGAGTTTTTATCACTAGTTGATGGGTTTTTCTACTTGGAAACTAGATTGAATTGATGGTTTTTCTGGAGATTTGAATATCTGATGTTGTCATGTATATGAATTCTCTAGTGTGCCCTTGGTGGCTATAGAATGCCCTATATAGCTTATACATGCTTGTTATTTAAAGTTTACAATTGGTTTTGCAGAGATTTGGATGCTTACAGAATGATCTGGTAGTGATTACTATAGCTATTTGTAGATTTGATTTCTTATATGAGTTAGGGGCTATAGATGGTTGCTCCGTACTTGTTGTTATTCATTATCAAATCGTTGTGGAGGTTAAATTCATACCTGATCTGATAGGTAATACAAAACTGTTAATAAAAGTGTCATAAATTGGATTGACGAGAGTGCCATACATTGCATAATTTTACGACGGAAAGATCTAGTTTGTAATTGTTTGTGGAGAATTCTGAAAATCTAATCAGTTAGCATTATTGGATTGATTATGGTCACCTTTAATGTTTTAATAATGCTAAGGGGCAAGTTTATTAAAGTTTGTAAATCTAGTTGCATTATCATGCTTGCACAGTGTTGCAACTGCGTGAGCTTTTGGGGAGTCTTATAAATTTTTTAAAGTATCGCATTTATTTTTAAAGGCTATATGTTTGTTTTGATTGGCTCGATGGGTTTATTCGATCTTGCTTTGGGTTTACATGTGCCCGTGACCTTGGTTTTGGGGTTGGGTACACTACATTTTCCTAGCATGAGACCACTTCTTCTGCTCTATTTTCATTGGGTGGTGCTTAAAACTTACCTTTCTTTACTATTGGGTAACCTTTTGACTATCCATATATGGACATAATTCCAAGAAGAACAACTAATATCAAGGATTTCAGTTGCATACATGTAGTAACGATTATCAAATAAAGGAAGAAGAACATTTTCACTTGCAAGGTGGATTAATTTTTTTCCTTTTTAATGATCACTTGACCTAGGTTCAATAACAAAATGTTGTTTCTTCATATTGCAAAAATTTATGATTTCCTCTTATATGTTTGTGATTCACAATGGTTTTGGTAACATGAAACTTCCATTATATTCAATGTTCTTTTGTTTGGTGGTTGATTGAAAGTTGGCCAACACACAACCTTCATGAAATGGATTTTACTATATTTTGAATTTGGTCTTAGAAGATTAGAAGTAAAACGTTGTTGTGATATGGGTAGCGGGTTACACCTACAATGTCTGGTATCATATTTTTTACTTCCAGCAGTAAAATAAAGCATCTCCAATGTCTTATCATACTCTCTTGACATTTCAACTTTGTTATGTCGAAGGGAGAAGGTTCTTGTGGTTTTTTCAAATGGCACGATGAATTGGTTTCAACAAATATCCCTCTACTAATTACTACTAATGATTTTACACCTAAACATGAAGCAAGCAATTCAAGGAGAAAAGATGCTTCGCCTTGTTTCAAGTATGGCAAAGAAGATTAATGGAAAAAAGATTGTCCTCAGTTAAAATGCTTCCTAACTTCTTGGTGTAAATATAGTTAGGAAGTTAGGACCATTTTTTTATTCATATCCACAAATAAAATGTTTCGAGCGCAAGGTAGTGTTAGTCTATGTTTATGTCAGATTGGAAAAAAAATATTTTAGCTAGTCCATGCCTTTTACAAACATGAAAGGAACTTTTTGTTAGCACAAACCTAATTTGAACAACCGAACTCTAGCAACAATTGTATGAAAAAGGTTGTTTATAAAGCATTTCGTACACCAAAAGTTATGTCACCATAAAACTATTTTTCAGTTACAAATTATTGGGTTGATGTAATAACATCTTCCCTCATTCTGGTACTAACATCAACTATGAATTTGGCTTGTGATTCATGGGATCAACCTATATATAGGTTGTTGTAAAACTATATATATACAATGCATTAACTGAATGATCAAATCTCTACACAATTACCATGCAAACAAGTGAGACTGTATTCTCCAATTCAAGAGATTCAACACGATCTTAAACGATTATTAAGTATCTGAAGAGTGGGATTGATGCTACAACAAGACGACATTAGAGTGCATCATATATTGGTTCTATGCATATTAACTTTATAAAAAACTTAAAATAACAGGATCAAAATAAAGAGAAGCATCTAACATTACAACTATTTACTAGAATTAACTGAAATCTCGCCATACACACTGCAAAGCTAATAATGATATAATTTTATATTGTAAGATGCAAATGGGTTAATTGGTATACCACAAACACGCCATAACTAATCCCACCCAAATGAAATTCAGTTAATTGTGATTATTTTATAGACTTTATCCACCATTCAACTTCATAAACGGCTTATTCCATGTATTAGTTGCCTAACTCGAGACATCATAATTTATTTTATATAGATCAAATTTCTTTAAAAAAAAATCATGATAAAATGAAGAGCAATCAACATGGCCACTAAAGTACGATTAAGTTGTGATTCATCCATTCCTTCTCTGGAGATTATAAGAACTACATTGGGTACAGGTTTGCCTTACACACTTTGGTGAAAATTGAAACCACCATTTTCCGGATGTCTAGACATGTTGGGGTAAATATAGAAAGGAATGAGAACGATCTTGACATGTCTGATTCAAAATATATCAAATAAATGAATATTACAGATAATCTAAGCGAGGGTGAGGGTAGTACTAGCCAGTCTTAGAAGAAGCAGGGTAGGTGCTCTATTCTCTCAAGTAAGACACATCGCTTTCCTTCCATTCTCTCCAACGGAAGGAGACAGCTTAATATATCATTATTATAAAAGAGCCGAAATACGAAGATTTAGCAAAATTAAAAACGAACAGGTAATTTTAGCACAACCCTAATTCTCTTTGTTAAAGATATACTATTTAAGTCAACACCACAGTACAGTAGATACTACCAGGTAGTCGTTGTAGTATAGTGGTGAGTATTCCCGCCTGTCACGCGGGTGACCCGGGTTCGATCCCCGGCAACGGCGACATCAGTTTTACTGGATCACATGAGCATATTATGTCGACAATTTCTGCCATGAGCATATTATGTAAACAATTTTGCCGGTGCACGCTCAATACTTCTGCCTTTTCATTATCAGTAGGGCTCTACGGCTCTCAGTTAGGTCCATCGATATCTTACGATCCACCAGACCACGACTATGGTAGGGAAAAAGATTGAAAACAAATTGATACTGCGAGTAGTTAAGATGGTAGAGCACAAGAAATTCATGCGGGGATGTAGCTCAGATGGTAGAGCGCTCGCTTAGCATGCGAGAGGTACGGGGATCGATACCCCGCATCTCCATCATCTTTTCTTAGTTGAATTTTGGTTTTTCCACTTTCAACAAAATGTTGTATGCTTTTTGACCTTTTTACAAGAGGCTGCTTTCAAATGACCAAGAATAATTTTTCAACATTTGTAATGGATTAATGGGTTACAAGAGTATAGAAGATGTTTTCAACATTTGTAATGGATTTAATGGCTTACAAGAGTATATTAGGTACCGCAATTGATCTTGGCACAAGTGCCTACTCAGAGTCGGGTCTACTACTAAATGCCCATATAGAGTTTGCTGTGACCGAATCTTTTACAAACTTGCTTGAAAAATAACGAACCAGATGATTACAGAGACCGGGCTTTGATAAACTAGTAACCCACATTCATAGCTAGCAAAGGTCAACAACTAGAAACATCATGAATAAAGGGGTTTAAAAGTTTGAACATCATTCTGCAAAGGCAATGGAGAAACATCATGAATAAAGGGGTTTAAAAGTTTGAACATCATTCTGCAAAGGCAATGGAGCTACCATTCCTAAAACTTCATGCCGGGTTAGAATTATGTTATGCTACAGAGTAATTGGTGTAACAAAGGGGAACTGTGTGAAATTTGTTTCCAAAGACAGCAATAGCTGGATGAATAAACTCGAAAGTAAAACGCTTACTAAGACAGAACTCCAGGCGTTTAAAGATTAGTTATATTGCTCCATTTCAAAGTAAAAAAATCTAAATTTAAATCTAATTCTACAAGAAAGGAACGCAGTGGTATTGCGAAGTACCTTTCTCTGAATTCGACCTCGAGTCTATGCTGCAAGAAATGCTGATTCACAGCTTCAGGGTAAGCACAGTGTGTCAGCTTCCAATTCCTCTGTATTTACTTCGGCTTTCTTCGGAAGGCCGGTGGCATACCAGATAAACCAGACTGAGTGGAGCAGATAACCAGACTAACTGGATAGTGGAGCTTGTTTGTTGGCAATGCAAAACAGAAAATGAAGGATGAAGAACGAATGCGCATAGAACAACTAGAGTGCCTTGAAGGAAGAAGCCGTAGCTAGAGTACGGGTACATTGAATAGATGGAGTTTGCCGCCACTGCCCACCCCAAATCTGCAACGCCAGCACTGTAGGGTTATTAAAAAAAAATGGAGAGAAATCAAATTTAAAAAATGAGGTTAATGTAAAATGGAGAGAAATCAAATTGAAAAAACAAACATTCTCAAATTTAAAAAAATCAACGTAGGTAGTATAAAATTTAAATGTTATATGCAGTGTTTTAGTGCAAAGTCTTTTCCAATACTTTTATTGCTTAATCTTAACAAATTGATATATACAATTTCAGAAAATAATTTAATTTTTTTATTAGATGTTAGACCAAAAAAGGTTTGAAAAAATAATATTCAAATTATAACATATTATTAATGTATTGAGACTCTAAGATGAGTTTAAATATCATTAAGGGGATGATTTTTCCAAGGAGTATGAGCCGTTTTTATTTATTATTAGCAAGATAAACTTGTTCATATGAGAAAGATTTCATCTATTTTATTGTTATTTTTTTATAATGTTGATTTTAATGTTAGTTTGATTCTAATTTTAGTTTGGTTATAGGGTGTCATGCTAATCTTATTAGTTATGGATGGAGAATGTGTTTGAAAGGCTGGTTCAACATATTATTGGGTTGTTGACTTCCTTATAATATGAGCAATCATTTTGGGTTGTGAACAAAGAATATGAGCAATCATTTTGTTTTAAGTTGCAGCCATTAATATTATTACTTTGCTATTAATAGTAATATTATTACTTTGCTTGGTAGTTAAGTATATGAAGAAATTTCATATTAATATATTTCGTTTTTTTCAATAAAAAATAGTGTTTCTTGTTATTCATAGTCTATAGAGTGAATCAAAGAAACAACTACAAAGCTTCTATCACCTAGATAGCAGTATACAAAGATCTTTACTTCAACTACTATATAACAACAGTACAAACTGCTAAATTACTATGACCTGAAAGTTCCAACCAAAAAGAGGAACCATAAAGCTATATAAACAAAAAAGAGCTACACATAGCAGGGGAGTTGTCATGGTGGAATGAATTCAAATCAAGCTCCCCTAAAACTTGGCTTTTGGTATTTTTTGGATGCGTGCCAACCCTATCTTGTCACATTGTGTCAACCTTGTCAGATTGTTTGTCAGTCCATTATTCAACTATCCGTCAGTCCACTAAAAAGCAAATATTTAGATGTTACATTTGCAATATTAAAGTCATGTTCTATTTTTTATTTTATTTTTATTTATTTTAATTCGTGTCAATGATAAAAATAGTCTTGTCAAACACTTTCCACCAATAGGCGTTGCATAATGGCTAATATATTTTATTAAATAAATACAAACAAATAAATAAAATTATTCAACATTAGACAAAGTATAATCAGGTTTTAGAAATATTTTGGTAGAGAGTAAATTAATAGCATTTAGTGGAACATATAGTCTCTGCCTATGGCAGGGACTAAAAAGAGCATGTTGAAATTAAAATATATCTACAGTGCAAATCTAACATCTGAAATCACCAAGTCCAATCCTTACAAAAGTTCTCTTTAACCCCTCAGAAGAGAAGGAATTCAATACATCCAAGTGCAATGTAATTGTCTATTAACTGTCATTCCAAAGCATTTGCATTTTCACATGATCATAAAAAAGAAATCCAAAAAGGATGAAAGACAACCTTCAAGGGATCTCCTAATAACCCTGAATGAATCCCCTCAAAACCACTTGATTGTCCAAAATTTCTTCAAAGTGAATTTCTTTTGGACATGATGTCAGCGTCGTAATTGAATTGCCTGTAGATGTGCATGTGACCCATAGTGTTGAAATTTTCCTAAAGCACCCTAATCCTGAGTTTCCAGTGCTCTAAATTGGACACCTATAGATTGTTTTTCCTTTCTGCCCAATCAATACTAACTCTTGAATCCCCAGCTACTTAAAGAGCTAAGAACATTTGATAGTGAACACAAAAAAATATTCCCCATAATGCCAGTAACTCAACTCTGGTGTTGGATCCGGTTCCACACCCCATCCACAATGAGAACATGTGATCCTCATTAATGCACATGAGATTGCCAGCCCCTGTTGGGAGGCCCCTTCAAATGAACATATCTCTATATTGTGGTAGTACACGATTAAAAAATCAAAACAATAAAGAGATGTCATAAAGTATCCTTTTGAACTGATAAAACTTGGAACTACAAATTGGATTTTATACATTACTACTCAATGGAATGGACATTGTCTTAGGTGTTGAATGATCAATGTTCAATTAAACAAAAGACTTGTGTTATTAATCTCAAGGAACAGTTCATGAATGAATTTAGATGACAAAAACAGACTTAAAATTATACATGGATTTGAAACCTATTCTACTGAAAAACCATCCAACAAGAAAACAAATTCAAAAGAGTCTAAGGAGTTTTCAACCTAGCAAGCCAATATCCTTAGAGAAACACAAACAACAATTCCACAATCACTGAAAAATGATGAAATCTTAAAAAACATAATCAAACCTTACAAAAATCAAAAGTTAAAAAAGCATAGTAAGGTATCCGAAAGACACAATCTTTCAAACGTGGTTAACCTTTCCAATGTATATTTACAAGACTGCCTATTCATATATTTATTAAATATTTTACTATTACATATGTTTAAGAGTTGGATTTGATTGTTGCACCCAAAACGGATGCATAAGATTGTAAGTGTCGTAAATTACTATGGTATGGATGTTATGTTAAGGTTGTCCGTTGTCACCTTATCTTTTCATTCTGGCCATCGAGGGTCTTAGTTTACTAATAAATAAGGCCAAGTCACAAGAGCTTATCTTTGGAATAAATGTGGTGAGGACTCTTTCAGTTTCACATCTCTTATTTGTTGACGATGTCCTTCTATCTGGAGCAGGGACAAGAGTGGAATGGATGCAATTTCATAAGATTCTAAATATATTTTGTGAAGTGTCAGGATGCTTATAAACCCTACCAAGTCTTGTTTTCTCTACAGGTGTGAGGATACAGTTACTAAAATGTTTATTGCTGATTTATTTCCTTATCAAATGAAGGACATTGAGGTGGGTATTAAATACCTTGGATACATTATCAAACCCAACTGCTATCATGTTACCGACTGGAATTGGCTTATACAGAAGATTACTAGAAGAATTAATTCTTGGTTGCATAGGTGGTTTACATTGAGGGGTAGGCTTATCTTGGTTAAATCTGTGCTACAGAGTGTTCCGGTGTATTGGTTCTCACTATTTGTTGTTCCAACGGTGGTGATTGAGAATATTCGACGCAAAAATTTTCATTTCTTATGGGGAGGTCGTGTTGGTGCCATGAAGCTTCATCTTACCAGCTAGGAGAGCATTTCTATGCCCTTACAAATGGGGGGATGGGGGATAAAATGCTTGAAGGCCTTCAACCGGGAACTATGAGCAAAGAGCCTCTGGTGTAGTCTTTTCGATGAGGGACTTTGGGGTAAGATTATAAAAGCCAAGTATTTGAATGGCCTTCCACCAAGCCATCGGTTCAGGGCACAGTGCACTGCTTAATCTAAAATATCAGAAGTATGGAGAAGCCTTCTTAAAGCGTTACCTATCATAAATCTTTCTCTTTGTTGGGCAGTGAGCCGTGGTATACAAACCTTTATGGGAATCGATCTGATATTGGGCCTTCATGAAGATTACAAGTTGTCTTCGGATCTTATAAGAGAGCTACATGGCAGAGACATATTTGTTTTGAAACAGGCGGTAAAGTCCCTTGATGATTCCACGATTCGGTGGTTCTCCTCCATTGATCTGTCACTACTTAGCCCACTTTGTGAAGAATGGGACACATATGTTCACAAGTTGATCTAGGCTGGCATTTTCATTACAGACATCTCTGATCAGTTGGTTTGGGCATTGAATCCCTTGGAGGGATCTGTTACTGCCAGGATGGCGTATAACACCATGTTCGATGTTGCGTAGAGGACAGCTGGTAACATGTGGATGAGGAGATTGTGGAGTGATAAGTTGCCACTCAAAATTAGCTGCTTCATTTGGTCATGCTTAGAGAACAAAATTATGACTTGGCAGAACCTTCAGAAAAGGGGCTTTAATGGACCGGACATTTGTCAGTTGTGTCATAAGCATCCTGAAGACATTAACCATCTCTTTAGGAGATGCTCATTTTTCAAGGGATATGGCGAATGCTTAGGATATACTTCCCACAGCTCCCTGGATGGGACAGGAATCATTTCATTGAAAATATGGCAGTATGTTTTAATCTTTCGCAGGTGACAATCAATACTATCTTTATTACTTTTTGGGAAGTATGGCGTGAAAGAAATGGGGTGATATTTAGGGATCATAGGCCTAATTCTGATTTAGTATATGCTCGTATATGTGCATGGTCCTTTTCTGACAATGATCCCCCAAACAAAATTATGAATAGGTCAATTTCCTTTGATGAAACTGGGCATACCCTCCCTATTGGTTACTTTGATGAAGCTGCTCAGGGGATATTTTGTGGCACAGGCATGGTCTTAAAACTTTCTTCGGCCCATTTCTTTCATCTGCGGCTCAAAGCGGGGAGAGGCGCCAATACCAGAGCTGAGCTTCTAGCTCTTTGGGGGATTTTGTGGTATGCCAAGAAGGTGAACATAGACACTGTTCACATTTTTGGGGACTCACAATGTATTATTGATTGGGCATCGAGAAAAGTATGTTTGAGGCCTTTACTACTTGATCACTGGATGCAGAGGATGCGATCTTTGATTATGGCCTTTACCAAACTCTCTTTTACTCATATTTATCGATGCTTTAACAAGGATGTTGACGGTCTCTCAAAGATGGCTCTAGGTGATATGGATGGTATTCTTCTAGTCAAGGAATTTCAAGGAGCATTCCCGATTAGAAAGAACATATTGGAAATATGTTGAATGACAACGTTGGGGATTTTTGGATAGTTTTTTGGAAGATGTATTGACACTATCTGTGTTACTAGTTTTATGTTTTTTTTGTGGACAGAACATTTTTGTGGACAAAAATCTTAAAAAGATGAATTTTCTATATCGATGAAAGGATGATGGGTATTGAGAAGTCATCTCGCTTCTCTAGCAATGTATTGTAATGAAGACACATCTTTTTCTATTAATAAAAAGGTGTTTTTTTCGATATGAAAAAAAATGGATGTTATATTTCCAGGTACCACTATGTGGATATTAGCATGCTTTGATTAAGTTATGCAAAAGTGTGTATGAAAAGATAAGGTAGAGGTGTGAAGTAGTAAGTCTTTATCCATGTTGATATGGAAAGGAATAGAAAATTCAATTTATCTACTAAAATTTGCATAAATGGTGAAGGTAAGTCTATAATGTTAAGTAGGTAGTTGTCATATCACTTAATTTGAAATTTAGTTTATGTTCTTGGAATAGTTTATGGATTTGAGCATGAATAATTGCATTTGAAAACTACATATATGAGTCAACTCCATAAAAGAGATTGTGAAAATAGAAGTTGGAGTCGTGGTCTACAGAGATTAAATAAAGTAAAACTAAACATCTTTGTTGGAAAAAAAATTCAATTTAAAGAAAGGGTAGAGAAAATGCAATAAATTCATTGAAACAAATCATCAAAACTACAAAAAAAAAAGAACAAAGCAAACAAAGCACTAAAGAAAGAAGGGAAGATCACTGGATGACATGCTCTTACTAGGAAAGCCTTTTTAATTAAAACATTTTTTTTCCAAATATGGAAAAACCTATTATAATCCAGTTGTCAAATTGGTAGTGAGGATAGTCATTACTTGCTGCTATTCACAAATTCAAATTGACTCGTCACTTTTATTCAAGGAAAACCATGCCACCTTAAATAACTCATTGGTGGTCCGTAAAGTGGCAAACTTCCACTCTCGCCAGATGACTCTGGGTCTTAGGTCTTTAATTTCTTTCCTTATGTCCAAGAAAGACAAACTCTTAACTACAACATATCTATTATCCATACATTTATGACTTTCTCTATAAATAATTTATTAATGTTTTGACAAAATTTCAAGAGAAATAAGTACAACGCTTTGTAATTCGAACTATTACATTGTAATCACTTAATCAATAAATATTATAATTATTTAAAATAGTTTATTATTAGGACAATGTTTTTTTTGGTTTTGTTCATAATGACAAGTTTTAAAATATTATTTGATAATAATCAATAATACATAAATATGTAATTCAATAAATAAGTTCCTAAATCTTATCCTATTGTATTAGTCATTTTCACTATTCCATTTTTACGTCGAAGGCGTTTATTCAATGAGAAATTGTCCCAAGTCACTATAGCAGATTCCTCATCTACCAAACGAATGGAATCATGCCACTTGAATTCACACCAAATTCACCGAGGTTTTGTCCGTAGTCGCGTTCGTTCTGATACTTTTTGTAAGAGGAGGTTATGGACCTAATTGTTGTCCCCTCTGCAAAAGAGACAATGAAATAATTGTTGTCCCCTCTGCAAAAGAGACATGAAACAATGGACCATCTGCTAGTTCACTGTTCCATCACTCAACATTTTTGGACAAAAGTTGCTAGGAGTCTAAATGTATCTTTTAGTTGGGATCATGGCTCCTTCAAAGAAAGTCTTCATTTCTGGTTTTCTATTGGTGTTAAATGTTTAATTATGCCCTTGTTATTCATTTGCGGAGTTTAGAGGCACCAGAACTTGGTTTTGTTTAAAAGGATTTATAGTTTAAATCTTGTGGGGTGAGTGTCGGTATCATTGGGATGTTCAATGAATGCCAAAGGAACTCTAGGGTTAAAATTATGAAGATCATTTTTGCCCCCTCCTCTGGTCCTATTCCCATTGGGTTCTTTGATGGGGCCTCTCAGATGAGACACCGTGGGTCTCAAATGGTTATTAGAGTAGATGAAAAACACAAGTTCTCTATGTGGATGGGAAGTGGTGATGGTTCAAATACAAGAGCAAAGTTATTGGCTCTTTGGGGAGTTCTTTTCTTTTCTCTCTTCAAAGGGATTTCACCCCTCTAGGTTGCATGGGAATCAAGAGTAGTTATTGACTAGGCAGAAAGGACTTCAAATCTACAGGTGGACATCCTGGATCATTGGATGCCTGGGATTAGGGAGATGAAGGTAAGTTCAATTTTATAAGTCGTAATCACATTTTGAGATAGTATATCTCTGAAGCGGACATTGTCCAAAAAAGAATTGGTGTGTTGGAGGGTCTCTTGTTTTTTGAAGAGGTACTGGATAACCAAGTGGTTTCTAGGGGATCAATCAATGTTTATTAGTCTGGATCTCTCGGGGATTCAACATTGCCCTCAGTATTAGTTTTGACTAGATGATTGATTTTGTACAAGATCCTTTTGTTTATGTTTTCTGTATACTTTTGGGACTTTCATCACTGGTTGGGGACATGTGGTCCAAACCTTTCTTGAGGGATTCCAAAGAAGCGGATTGTTGGTTTTTATGTTTTTTCTAAAATTGTAGGCTAAATAGGATGTATTTTTGATGTATTATTGTGGACCTTGTGAATATGACTGGCTATTCTTTGGGAGAGTCAAGCTATGTAAATGTTCTCTTTGATTCAATCTAAGATAACAAGGAACAATTTTTTTGTTGGTAAAAAAATATAAAATAAAAATATTTCTTTTTAATTATATTTTTTAATAAAAATAATTAAAATTCTTATTTATGAAAAAGGAATAGCTTTTCTTTGAATTTTCCCACTTCATGCATTTTCATTCATTTTTCCTTCTCAATTTAAAGTAAAATAATAATTAAAAGTTTAAGAAGAGAATGGCCTCAAAGACTTTAAGGCTTGAATTGGAAAGGCTCCAAATATATATTATATGCTTTAGAACGTATACAAAGTGACTTTAATTTTTGTGGCTAAAGGAAAAGAAAAAATAAAAAAATAACAGAATAAATAATCTCCCCAAACACGAACACATTCCAGTGACTATTCTTTTTTACCAATAACAAAATAAATAATCTCCCCAAACACAAACACATCCCACTAACTACTCTCACATTCTATCTTAAAAATACCATCACAGTTTCACTTTACCCTCTTTAGGATACAACTATGATGATGTCCCCACATATGGTGATGTAAAGGAATGCATATTAACACTGGCTACTCTCACATTCTATCTTAAAAATACCATCATAGTTTCACTTTACCATCTTTAGGATACAACTATGGTGATGCCCCCACATATGGTGATGTAAAGGAATGCATATCAATACATAGAAACTCTTAGTGCAATCCATCAGTTTGTTCATCATTGGAAGAAGATTGGGTGCTCTTTCCTGAAACGCATGAGAAGATGCTGGTGCAACGGTTTTCCTTTGTCATTGTTGTTCAAGATTGGAAGTTCAATGCAAGAAATGAAACTTGGGAATTGGTGAGAGTGAAAAGGGACTGAATTACTGACCAATAACTCACTATGATCACTTGCAGGAGTATTCTATTCCCTTTTCATTCCGTCCTTAATGGTTGCCAATTTCTAAATTTCATTTTGTTCTACTCCAACATTGAGCAACAATGGGACAAAACGTTGCTGCACTTTTTTTCTTGCTTTCCAGCAAGAACACCAATCTTCTTCAAAATGAACAACCTACCAATTCATATGAGAGTGCCCTCTCTTCTCCAATAACTGCAACCACTGCAACCAGAGAAGAATATGTGATGTATCATCATCATCTGCTGCTCCTCCAAATGTGTCAGATATTCTCAGATATCACCACTCCCAACGCAATGCTCCATCAGATATGCTATATAACAAATGGTTGTTGTTACTAAAGAAATGTTGATGTCTGATATGTATCGCCTTATCAAGCAAATCAAGATCCATCGGTATCTTGATATTTAAATGCACACATGATGGAAGGCCTATTTTTATGTGTAACACAGATAAGTGCTTCAGTGGAATTTCAATGATTGCAGGTTCTTCCCAAATAAAAGAGATGTGTAAATTAGTTAGTTAACATGTATAAGTAGTAATATGAAAATGGTTAGTTGTCATGTCATGCGTTAACATTGGAGGATATGTCATGGTTAGTGGAATTTCAATGATTGCATGTTCTTCCCAAACAAAAGATATGTGTAAATTTAGACAACAGTTAGTTAACATGTACAAGTAGTCATATGAAAATAGGTTAGTTGTCATGTCATGCGTGAACATTGAAGGATGTGAATAGTTCAAGGCTCAACTGCTTCAGAATATAGAATGAATGAACTCTTAAGAAATTTGATGAGTTGTAAATAGTACAAATCTCAACTGCTTCAAAATATAGAATGAATGACTTGGTATTGCACACATTAATATTAAGAAATTTGATGGTAGTAAATTATATAAATCTGAAAGTAGGATAAGGATAAGGATTAATTTTTTTGGGGGAGAAGACAATTTTTATATTGTTTTCTTTTAAAGATAAATTATAATAATAATAATTAATTTTAAGGTAAAAGCCAAGTTGGATATCAATTAGTATATGAGATTCTAGGATAAAGATGAGAATATTTTTTTTTTGAGAGAGTGATTTTCATATTGCTGCTTTTTCTTTAAGGATAAGGATTTAATAATAATAATTTGATTTTAAGTTTAAAGTCAAGCTAGATACCAAATTGGTGTATGGGATTGTGAAACAAACAACCTCTTGGTGGTAGTAATTTGAGTACCAAGTCTACGCAATAATATTTTTGTAAATTTATTTACATATATTATTATGAACTGATGAATATTAAAAACATTATTGATATTCTTATGGTGTAATTGAAAAAGATAACAAAGCAAATTAAAAAGTTGGGGAGGAAAATATAAATTGAACTCCTTATAATGTAATTGAAAAATATTATGGTGTAAAATTGAAAAAGATAGCAAAGCATATTAAAAAGTTGTAATTGAAAAAGACTATGGTGTAAAATTAAAAAAGATAGCAAAGCAATTATGGTGTAATTGAAAAATATTATGATGTAAAATTGGAAAAGATAGCAAAACATATTAAAAAGTTGTAATTGAAAAAGATTATGGTGTAAAATTAAAAAAGATAAATATTATGGTGTAAAATTGAAAAAGATAGCAAAGCATATTAAAAAGTTGTAATTGAAAAAAATTATGGTGTAAAATTAAAAAAGATAGCAAAGCAAATTAAAAAGTTGTAATTGAAAAAAATTATGGTGTAAAATTAAAAAAGATAGCAAAGCAAATTAAAAAGTTGGTGTCAAGAATGGGATTTGAACCCATGGTCCAAAGTTGGTGTCAAGAATGGGATTTGAACCCATGCCCTTTCGGACCAGTACCTGAAACTGGCGCCTTAGACCAACTCGGCCATCTTGACCCATTATGTTTAACATTCTTAAACATTTTATATTGGGTATAATCGAAGCGAGGGTGACGATAGCACTGGCCGGTCTCAGAAGAAGTAACGGTAGGTGTACGATTCTCTCAATTAAATTGAAGTGAGAGACGTCGCTTTCCTTCCATTCCCTGCAACCACAGGAGACTAAACTTAATTTATTAGCATTAAAAATCAACCGAAATACGTCAGCTTTAGCGACTTTAAAAACGATCGCATACCTTCACCGTAGCCCTAATTGTCTTTATTACAGGCAATATTCATGTAACTTAGCGCCCACTATCTCGCTACAGGACAGTCGTGTTAGTACAGTAGTAAATATTTCTGTCTGGTTCGATCCCTTCCAACGGTTATAACAATTTTACGGGATAACATGGATATATTACATCCACAGTTTCTGCCAATGCACTCTCAATAGTTCTATCTTTTGAGTGTCAGTACGGCCCTCAGTTAATTGCTACGAATCTACGTTCTAGATTTTACTAACTACTTTTGGTATTAAGGGAAAAGAGATGTCACGCTCTGATTTAATGATGCTTGGAAAAAAAAAAATACATCAAAATACACAAGTTAATATTAAAAAATAAAATAATACATTAAAATACGCACGTTGATATTATTGTACTAACCTTACCTTCAGTTTATAAAGTAAAAGAAACAATGATAAAGCCAATCAAAATTTTTAAATTATGGAAACGGAATAACTTTTTCTTTACTCGTTTAATGGCTACACGGAAAATATTCGTGACAAATTGTTATGCATTTTTCTTTTACAATATGAAGTAGAAGAATAATTAAAAAATTTAGAGGAGAAAAGATTAAAAAAATATCGTATACTTCAGAATTTGTATCCAAGTTACTTAAGTTTTGGCATTGAAAGAAAGAAAAAATCATATACCAAAATGGTTTAAGAATTCGTATTCAAGTATATAATATTTTAGGTAAAACTAAATGAATAATTTCCACAAAACCTTTAGCCTTTCAAGTGGCTATTCTTTCATTCTATCGAAAAATAAGATAATGAGAAATATTTGACACAATCACTTTACCATCTTTAGAGCCTATTTTAAGTTTGATTTATCAATTGGATACAACTATGGCGATGTAATTTTCACAGCTCCTGCAGCAGCTTTTCTGTTCCGCTGTTGTTCAAGACTGGAAGCTCAGTGCAACAAATGAAACTTGGAAATTGGTGGGAGTTAAAAGGGACTGAGGCTAGTGACTCACTACTCAGGAATACCAAGCTGTGATCGTTTGCAGGAGTATTGTAGTCCCTTTTCGCTCCATCTTTCATAGTTTCCAAATTCCAAATTTTCATTTTCTTCTTCAAAATGCACAACTACCAATTCATGTGAAAGTACTCTATTCCCCAACAGCTACACCCAAAGAAGAATATGTAATATATCATCGTCTGCTGCTCCAAATGCTACAAATAATCACTCACGGCTCATTGCTCCATCAGAGATGTTATATAACAACTTGCTGCTGCAACTGAAGAAATGTTGATGTCCGATCTGTATGGTCTTGTCCAGCACATCAAGATCCATCTATATCTTGATAACTAAATGCATACATGATGGAAAGCCCATGTTTATGTGTAACACAGATAAATGTTTCAATGGAATTTCAACCATTGTAGGTTCTTCTCAAACATTAAAGGAACGATATGTGTAAATTTAGACAACGGTTAGTTGACATGTATAAGTATAGTAATACGCAAATAGTTATTTGTATTTAGTATTTAGTATTTACCATGTCAATGTCATGTGCTAACAATGGAGGATTTGAATAGTCCAAGGCTCAGCTGCTTCAGAATATAGAATGAATGAACTGGGATGCTTCAGAATATAGAATGAATGAACTGGGATGGCAGAGATTATTATTAAGAAATTTGATGGGCTGTGACGTAAACTGCCATGGATAGTCCATTGGAACAGTTTGTCACAAGGGACTTGGTTATTTTTATTAACTTATTTCGAATGAGTGTTAAATAAATTGGAAATGAATAAAATAACTAGCATAGTCACCACCAGAATCTGAATCGGCAATAAATCCAAGAGGTAAAAACCCCAAAGTTGTCAAAATTTTGATTCAGATCCTGAAAAAATCAACAAATACAAAAAATTAAATATATACACTTATTTTGAATAAAGAAGTCTGGCCAGGGGATATTGAAGCAGCAGGACAGTCTTGAAACCAAGAGAAAGTGGATCACCAAATCCAAGACTATGATTTGGAAATTCAGCCTACCAAATTGTTGAAGGGTAAGTGGATCACCAAATCCAAGACTATGATTTGGAAATTCAGCCTACCAAATTGTTGAAGGGTAAGGGCTCAGCTAATGGCAAAAGGAAATGAAGTTGCCCTTGTCTCAAGGAAGGGGTGCCTCCTTGGTCATAAGAACATTGTGTACTACCTTAAAAAAAAACCTCGCATGTCCCAGGCATAGAAACATTGTGTACTACCTACAAAAACCTCGCATGTCCCAGGCATAGAAACATTGTGTACTACCTAAAAAAACCTCGCATGTCCCAGGCATCTTCTAGGCCATAAGAAAAGAGCATTAAAGTTAAAGGCCTCCAAGTATTGTTTCATCGACCAGGGACTAGGATGGAAAAATCCAAATGCATTGATTCTCAGATGTGACCTCCACTCCCCGGAAGCAAATCAGTTAGTAAATGAACTTCACAAAGGAGTATGTGGTGGCCATCATTCATCTTTTATGACGGCTCACAAGATCTTAAGAGCCAGACATTATTGGCCCACCATGTTCCAGGGCATGCACAAGTTCATAAGGAATTGTCAACTTTGTCAACTCTTTACAGGTAAGCAAAAGTTTGCAGCTTTGCCGTTGCAACGAGTCATAGTGGAAGCTCCCTTCCAACAATGGGGCCTTGATTTCATTGGCGGAAAACTCAAGCACCGAGCATATATGGATCTTAACAACTACAGATTACTTTACAAGATGGGTTGAAGTTATTCTGACGAACATGGCTACAACAAAGGTTGTTATGGAATTTATTGAAGAAAGAATTATCACTTGATTTGAGGTTCCAACAAAGATTACAACCGACATTGCCGAGGCTTTCAGGTCAGGTGACTTGACTACTTATTGTTTTGATTATGGCATTGTCTTATCTCATGCTTCCAACTATATGGTTCGGCTAAGTCGAGCAATAAGAATCAGATTATATATAAAGAAAATTATTGGAGATTACAAGAAAAATTGGGGCAACAAATTCAAGTATGCTTTATGGACTGACGGAATAACGAGGAAATAATCATTTCGAAAAAAGTCTATTTGAGCTAGTATATGGGCTTGAAGTGACATTTTCTGTCCATATGAAGATTCCCACATACAAAGTCCTCCAGCAACATGCCTCAGATCTCGACGCAGTCCAAAGCAGAATCAACCATTTGATAGAGTTTGATGAGAACATGAGAAGAGCGTTTGATCACATGGTACAACGCCAAGAAAATACAAAATGTCCGTTCGACAAGAAAGCTCTTCATAGAAACTTCCAAAGCAATTATCTAGTTCTCTTGAGGAACAAAAGAAATGAAAAACCATGTTACTAAACATGGTAAGTTCGAAAGCCTCTGGTTGGGTTGCCAAAACCATCGATAAATTTACCATGGGTTACCAAAACCATGAGTCATAAATCACTAACATTAAATATGCATTAAGCTAATTACTTTATTACTAAAGATTTGAAAGCTTCGGAGGAGCTATTAGCTTGATTGAAGTTTTCGAGCTAATATTATTTTTTTCCATATAAAATTTTAAAAAAATTATGATTAAATAGCTTGATCGACCTATTAGCTCGATTGAGAGTTTAGCTTATAACCTTCCATTGAGCTCCAAAGCTCGATCGAGGGTTATTTAAACCCTCGATTGATCTATTGGAAAAAGCTTGATCGAGGGCTTAAATAACTCTCAATCGAACTCATGTTTCAGGAAATCTGCACCTGTGTCTTGCCAAAAAGTGTTCCTCACCCATGACAAATTATGTATTGACCCATTTCGGATCACTCAATGACCATGGACATTATGCTAAGTTCTCTTATGAAAGTTGTAGATGTGATTAGCATGAAATTATCCATTCAACTGCAGCTAGAATGATGTTTGTCCCATCTACCCATCGATGCTTTATGTGTCAAAAATGGAAGTGGAGTTATCTCACATATAGTTGGCAAAGAAAGTAGCCTTTAGAGGGTAGAGACTACTATAACTTTCTACAAACCTATGAATTAAAGTATCAAACACAAATGCTTTGTTGTTCTAGAAATCATTAACAAAGATTTTATTTATAATCAACATAATTAACATTTTGCATTCTAACACATTGCCTTTTAACAACATTCCTTTGCACCAAGCACAAAGGCATGGGAAGAGGAGTAGTTTACTCTAGGATAGTTTGACAAAATAGAAGATCTCTCAAAACAAGTTATATTTGAACCTATAAGGAAACATAATATGGAAAAACAAATGATGGAAGGATGTCGAATGTCATCATTGAAGCAACAAATTATCCTAAATCTGCGAGAGTAGACTTCTCGACATTCCCAAAAGATTAAAAAAAGATCCCAAGACATTCCATTTCTAATCCTAGTCTTCTTAAAAATTCAGTTTCGACACAGGGGCAAAATAGAAAAAAAATGAAATTGCACAATTGCTCAAAGCAAGTGATCTTACAGCCAAAATTTCACAATGACAATATATTAAATAGGGTTTTGAATGCAGAACATGACCGAAGGGTTTTAATGAATTTTTAAAAGTAAGGTTTCAAAATAAAAAAGAGAGGTAAACACATGACAAGGGTGACCAACAGTTGTAGACATGAAGGACTAAGTCAATGGGGGTAGAGAATAAAAGCAAGCAAAGGACAATTTACAGTGGAGGTGTATTGCACAACTAGTGAAGGGGGATGAACACTTCACAGCTTGCACAACAACAAAAAAACCAGTGACGCAAACTGGGGCATGTAGACAAGAACAAATAAGGGTTTGGTGAGCCAAGAAGATGTTCGAGATATCAACATAGTCGTTGTTTGTATGGGGTAAAGGATTTCAACATAGTGCTAACAAGAATGGATGGTTGATAGGCCTCTAATGGTTGTCTAATGAAATGGATGGATGAGACACAACAAAATCCCATCATAGGACATAGAAACCATAAAGAAGACTACTTATGGAGTAATTAATAAAGATAAAAAAATACTAAGCAGCACACAAAAGACTACGTTAGTGAGAATTGTATCTAACCCATCCATTCAACCTTCAACCACTCCCTTAAAAAATGCACTCCCACTTTTTGAACATGGAATCTACCAACAAGGGCATGAGACGTTATTTGTACAACCTCATGCATTTTGATATCCTCGCCTAGAACCAACTTAAGAGGTGAACTCTTCTACTTTGCACATTTCTTCCTTTTCTTTCTTTTAGAGTTCTTATCACCCTCCTTCAGACCCAAATCATTTCCCCCTCTATTGTTATCTCCTCCCGATCCTTTTCTTCCAACCTTTTATCTATATTCACCACCTTATTCCTCTCTTCCTCCTAATCATCATTCTTCTCCTTTTTATCCCTTTATTTAATCGAAGCTAAGGTGTCATTCTCCCCTTCTAGAAAATGTATGTTAGTCTAGCTTATCCGATTGGAAGCAAGACCAACTTGACAACTCTCCTCCAATGCCTTAAGCATGGATTTATCACAACTCTTCTCCCTTTTTATCCCTTTATTTAATCGAAGCTAGTGTGTCATTCTCCCTTTCTAGAAAATGCAAGTTAGTCTAGCTTATCCAATTGGAAGCAAGACCAGCTTGACAACGCTCCTCCAATGCCTAGAACCAACTTAATAGGTGAGCTCCTCTACTTTACACATTTCTTCCTTTTCTTTCTTTTAGAGTTCTTATCAACTCCTCCATCACTCTCCTTTGGACCCATATCATTTTCCCCTCTATCGTTATCTCCTCTAGATCCTTTTCTTCCAACCTTTTATCTATATTCACCACCTTATTCCTCTCTTTCTCCTAATCATCATTCTTCTCCTTTTTATCCCTTTATTTAATCGAAGCTAACGTGTCATTCTCCCCTTCTAGAAAATGTAAGTTAGTCTAGCGTATCCAATTGGAATCAAGACCATCTTGAAAACTCTCCTCCAATGCCTTAAGCATGGATTTATCACACACACCCTGGCAATTTTGAAGAACAGATGAGCTAATACCAGTGAGATGATCAAAATGAAGCTTCCCAAAAGCCAATCCTTCATCTTGGAAGATTGTTGCCTCTTTTGCTAGGGATTTATTTATGAAAGGAAATAAAGGCGAACCACGATCCTCGATCTCATTACAATTGACTACATTCTCCTCTCGTGATCTAATAGAAGAATCCATACTATCTCACACATTACTTTGAAAACCCTAATGCTGCATTAATGCCTTGCAATCTCCATCATGCAAAAATCAATGTGATCGCAATGAGCATACCTTTTGAACAATGTTGACTTACATGACCTATTCATACCTTTTGAACAATGTCCCATACCTTTTCCTTTGGAATCAAACTTGAATCTTGCTCATTTGCATTTCAAAAACTCATTATTAATTTTCCAACTACCTACTATCCAACTTATCTTTTTCCTACAATATTTAGGAAAATCCAATGCACCCTCATACTGAGTTTTCACAAACCCTCATATTTGTGAATGCTAGAACGATTGAAAAACCCTAGCTCCATCTTGTTGCAATTATAGATCCATCTTCCCCCAGTGCATGCATTTGGCGACGTCTTGCCAAGACCTCCTTGAAAGATCATGAGACTTGACATGTGAAAACAAAAAATTGAGAGGTTTAATGTAATATGAGTGGAGAGATTCTAAACTCTATTGGTAATATGTTGTTTTTGATAGAATTTGAAAAGTTGCAAGCCACTTTCTACCGAAGAGTGAGTTGTGGTGTGCCCGGCCCCAAAACCAAGGCCAGAGACACCACGTAACCCAAAGGAAAGGACAAGTCAAGTTAATGCAAACATATACTTTTCTAAAGCACATGATATGTAAGATAAATATGTTGTACTTGTAAACAATGACTTTTTAGAATAGTACGATAATTGATCCTTCCAATATTCTTGTAATGGTTGAGTACAAATGTTTAGCTCATGTGCTTGATAGTAGTTGTTGGATTGCAATGCTATTGAAAACATGAAAGTAAGTATTCAATTGTAGACGTTTGTGAGTGCTCAATTATTATTGTTATCAACTCATTTGTCTTTCACTTATCTTTCATATGAGGATGTCCTACTAACTCGATTATGTGTGTGTTGATTTGTGTGGATAGATAGTGAGTATTAACAACATTAACAAGATAGCCACATAAACCATAAGAGACACATGCTGCCATCTGCAGCCATCAAAACAGATCCCATGGATGTCCCCTATAGTCATCACAAACTAGTAAAAATCAGATTCATGGCTATCCCCCCCTTTCGGCCACCAATCACTAATACAAATCAGATTTTATGGTTGTCATTTACAACCATCTAAATGCATTACAAATCAGATCGTGTGGCTGCCATTTACAACCATCTAAACACATTACAAATCAGAATTGATGGCTTCCCTCTACAACCATCTAACCATGAGAGAAATCAGAAATGATGGTTGTCATCGACAATCACCTAGCCATGAGAGAATAGAGAAGTTAGAGAAAATAGAGAAGGTTCATCACAAGTCGGGTTTTACAACGCACGAAGGCCACCCATCATGCATTCAACTATTAACATAATAATCTATATAACATAGATAAGAATGAGGACCATCCATCCTACATTCAACTGCGAACATAACATCCATAAACATAAACATAAATCAAGTTAGCCTCCATGGCACATATGCATAATAAAATACAATGAATAAGCATATAACCAAATACTTATCTCAAGACATGCAACTAGCTTCAACAGGACCATATTCCTCCCAGCCATAGACATGCCATGCTCATACATCTCTCAACATGATAGTCACCCCCGAGCCAAGGACATGGTTCCACAAGTAGAGGTACTCTCAACCAGAGTAGCCGCAACTCATTCCCTCACCATCTACTTTCATTCTGTATACACTACCCGATGAGTTGTGACTACCCGCGTTCACCACGACCCTTCGAATATCACTACCCTCACCCAATGGCTTTACGTGCTAGATTAGGGACAAGTAATGGTCCGCGAGGAAACAAAGGTAAACAACTGGAAACTCTCTGGTAACATCACTCTCCAACACATAACACAAAAGTCACAATGAGCTCCACCCAACCAACTAGCTAACTAACTAACACAACAAGGAGATAGCACATGTATAAGCTCAAGGAGGGTAATTTGAACCCAAGGAGACCAACTTGAATTAGTTTGAGGTGTGGTTAGGCTTCATCATGGAGACTTAACTCGAATTGGTGTAGTGGTGGCTTGGTTTAGGAGATTTCCTTTCCCAAATTAGCACCATGAGGAGTTACCAAAAACCAAGGAGTGGAGGAAAAATAGCACAAGGAGGGTGCATGAGGTGAAAGAGTGGATCCAATAGGGTCATAAATATCCCAGAAGCACAAAAATAGGGATGAATAGAGGAGTGGGGTGCACTTGTGGAGGTGGAGGCAAAAATCAAGGAGGTGGAAGCTAAAAACTAGCTTACAACTCCTAGAAAGTAGGAAGAGGGCGCTCTAGTGCAAGTGGGGCCTACAAAAGGGCATCTTTCAATCAAGGAGGGCGTATTCACCAAGAGGCAACCCCAAAATCTCTAAAAGGGGTGCATTTCTCAAGTGGGGCCCATCTAACCATGAATAAGCTGTAATAGTAACTCCAATGTCCAAATTAATCAAGAATAGAATCCAAAGTACAAAGTTTTGGTGACCAACAACTCTTAGTCCCCATTCCCCCTCACATGTGGAAACCATGTCCCCCAATTCTCGTTTGTTGTCCATGTTGAGCCAGTTAATTTATTAATAATAATAATGTCTCAAACCATTGTCCCGGCACCTTGTGCCACAATAACAAAACAAAATAATAATTACATATGTCCGAGGCTACAAAACATTGGGGTATTACATGAGTGGTTTAGTGTTGAGATTCTCAAACAACGGAGAAGGAGGAGGCATCATGCATGGAAACAATTACAAGCTTGGAGAGGTTAGGTGCAAAGAGTCGATTCATGCCTACAATCCCAACCACACATATAATCTCAATCACCCAACATAGCCAACTATAACAGATTGAAAATAAGTCCATCAAACTCAATTCTCACCACAATATAGATTTATCTAGTAGCAATAGGAGGAGGGTTAAGAGAGTAGGATACAACCCCCACACATAATTCTCTAAGAGGAGGAGGAGGGTTTAGAGGGAAGTTTGCAACTTCCCCACGGTATTCTCTAGGAGGAGGTAAAGGGTTTAGAGGGCAGTGTGAAACTCCTCGCAATAACAATAATGTAGTGGATATTGTGAGAGGGTACGATTATTCAACTTAGTGTATGTGTGGTGTCAATGCTAGGCATTTCCTAATGTGTACCAATATAACTATTAAAAATATGGGTCGCTTGTTCATTACCTATCGTGTTCGGCATACATAATAAATTTTGGGTTTGATGTCATCAATTTGGTAACTTAGATGCATGCCCATTGGTAGCTTTGGAATTTTTTTCTAATAAATTTTAAAGTTATCTTTTGCAAATTATGAGTTGTCCAATTTCAGGGCCCAAATATAACTCTTTACATAATAGCCACTCATATTCTCCTAATGATTTCCTAGGTATATGCCACAACTAGCTAGTAGACTGAATTAAAACACATACATAAACATAATACATTAACTGAAATGCACACACAAATATATAATGTTGATGGAACCCTGAGCTACATAATGTGCCTTTTGATATAAACATAATTTAGAATGCTTAATACAATATTACAAACACTGAGTTGGGGATTTCCCCTGGTATATTGCTAAAAGTATTCTAATACTTAAGAATAGTTATAAGGTTTAAATCTATCTCATGTTAAAATGAGTTTGTATTGCATTAATGTTAAATTGGAAACCAAGTTGTATATAATATTGCTGCATGTGTAGTAGCTCACCAGCTGTGTCCAACCTCTTGTTCTCTATTATCCATCAAAGTCATCTTCATCCTACCAAACTTGGAATATTGGTTACATAATTACTTCCATAGTCTCCTATTGCAACATTCATGTCCATGACCCATCCTCGCATTTCCTTCTTGTCCTACAACCTAGCATTCAAGTGTCTTTTCTCTGCAACCAAGTGTTGCATCTACTTATGGTCCTGCAACCTATCACATAAATGCAAAACCGTCTTCACCACTTTCTACCACATATTATCTACAAGGCTAGGTTGTGGATACTATCTACAACATACGACAAACAAAACTTATATCTTTTTGGGCATAGTACATAACACTATTAAGCATAAATATAATTAAAATGTGTGTGCCTTTCTGCATGCACCTATTTATCTGCTTGCTCAAATGTTGCGATGTTAGTGGTTAAACTTTTTCCTAACAATATAATTTGTAAACTTGTTTACCTTAGAAGAAGCTTTTGTAAGCTCTTCCACCCTTTCCATCTCACATTTCTTTGGCCTAGACTCATTATTGGTGTTCAAGTTTATGCTTCCTTATGGCATAGTGTCTTTAGCAAATAGGTGGCCTACCCAACCAAATATGGCTACTAATTAAATATGCTTCTTGTTTAATAGTGCATGGATATGAGGAATTTAATAGAGTGTATTGAGTATGATTTGACTAGCATGATACCAATTTTTCTGCTCTGTTTTCATTGGGCATTGCTTAAGACTTACCTTGCTTTATTGTTAGGTAAACTTTTGACTATTCATATATGGACATAATTCCAAGAAGAACAACTAATATCAAGGATTTTAGTTGCATACATGTAGTAATGATTATCAATTAAAGGACAAAGAACATTTTCACTTGTAGGGTGGACTAATTATTTTTTAATGACCACTTGACCTAGGTTCAACAACAAAATGTTAATTCTTTCTATTTCAAAAAATTATGATTTATTCTTATATGTTTGTGATTGACAATGGTTTAGGTAGCATGAAACTTCTATTATATTTAATGTGATTTTTTTGGTGGATGATTGAAAGTTGGCCAACACACACTTCATGAAATGGATTTTACAATAATTTGTATTTGGTCTTAGAAGTAAAACTCTGGTGTGATATGGGTAGCAGGTTATACCTACAATGTTTGGTATAATATTTTTGACTTCCAGCAGTAACAAAACATCTCCAATGTCTTATCATGCTCTCTTGACATTTCAACTTCGTTATGTCGCAAGGAGGAGGTTGTGGTTTTTTCAAATGGCGTGATGAATTGGATTCAACATACATCCCTCTACCAATTACAACTAATGATTTTACACCTAAACATGAAGCAGACAGTTCAACGAGAAAAGATGGTTCACCTTGTTTCAAGTATGGCAAAGAAGATTAATGGAAAAAAGATTGTCCTCTATTAGAATGCTTCCTAACTTCTTGATGTAAATATAGTTACGACAATTTTTTTGGATTCATATCCACAAATAAAATGTTTTGGTGCAAGGTAGTGTTAGTCTATGTTTATGTCAGATTGGAAAAAATTATATTAGATAATCCATGCCTTTTACAAACATGAAATTAAGTCTTTGTTAGCACAAGCTCCTAATTTGAACAACCAAACTTTAGCAACAATTGTAAGAAAAATGTTGTTTATAAAGCACTACGTACACCAAAAGTTATGCCACCATAAAAACTATTTTTCAATTACAAATTATTGGGTTGATGTGATAACATCTTCCCTCGTTCTGGTACTAACATCAATTGTGAATTTGGCTTGTAATTCATGGGATCAACCTATATATAGGTTGTTGTAAAACTATATATATAATGCATTATTTGAAGGATCATATCTCTACACAATTAAAATGCAAACAAGTGAGACCGTATTCTCCAGTTCAAGAGATTCAACGCAATCTTGAATGATTATTAAGTATCTGAAGAGTGGGATTAGTTTTGAGAGCTACAACAAGACAACATTAGAGCACATCATATATTGGTTCTATGGAAATTACCTTCTTAAAAAACTTAAAATAAAAAGATTCAGATAAAGAGACACATCTAACATTGCAATGATTTACTAGAATTAATAGTTCAATCTCACCATACATACTCCGAAGGTAATAATGATGTCTTTTTACACTGTCAGATGAATTGGTATAATTGGTATGCTACAAACACACCATAACTAAACCCACGTCAACCCACGTCTTTTTGCACTGTTGGATGAAATGGTATAATTGGTATGCTACAAACACACCATAACTAAACCCACCTAAATGAAATTTGCTTAGTTGTGATTATTTTATATACTTCATCAACAATTAAACTTTAAAAAAATCTAATGTTCTATTCCATGTATTTTAGTTGCCCTACTTGCCTTATCCTAACATAAGGCATCATAATTTATTTTTTATATATTAAATTTCTTTGAAAAATAATGGTAAAGTGAAGGACAATCAAAATGGCCACTAACTTATGTATAATTAAGTTGGGATTTATTCATTTTTTCCAAGAAGATTATAACAACTACAATGAATACAAATTTACCTTTTCACATACTTTGGTGAAAATTGAAACCATCATTTTCCAAACAATTGGAATTATAAGAACTACAATGGATACAAATTTACATTTTCACACTTTGGTGAAAATTGAAACCATCTTTTCCAAACAATTGGAATTATAGAGGTAATGTAGAGTATAAGGAATGAGAAAGATCCTGACATGGCTGATTCAAAATATAAATCTAAGCGAGGGTGAGAGTAGTACTAGCCCGTCTTAGTAGAAGCAAGTGTAGGTGTTCTATTGTCTCAAGTAATACACATTGCCTTCCTTCCATTCCCTCCAATGGAATGAGACTAAACTTAATTTATGAGTATTAAAAAACAGTTAAAATACGAGAGATTTAGCAACATTAAAAACGAACGCGTACCTCCACCATAACCCTAGTTCTCTTTGTCAAAGCTAGTATTCATTTAAGTCAACGACCATGGGAGATACCAGCTTGTCGTTGTAGTATAGTGGTGAGTATTCCCGCCTGTCACGCGGGTGACCCGGGTTCGATCCCCGGCAACGGCGTTATTAATTTTACTCCATAACATAGACGTATTATGTCCACAATTTTTGCCAATGCACACTTAATAGTTCTGCCTTTTCACTGTCAGTATGACTCTATGGCTCTCAATTATGTCCATCGATTTTACGATCAGCCAGACAATGACTACTCTATAGAGGAAAGATTGAGAGGCATTTCATACGGGGATGTAGCTCAGATGGTAGAGCGCTCGCTTAGCATGCGAGAGGTACGGGGATCGACACCCCGCATCTCCATCTCTGTTTCGTTGAAGTCTGATTTTATTATTTTTAACAAAATGTTGCTGAATGCCCATATAGAGTTTGCCGTGACCAAATCATTTACAAATTTGCTTGAAAATAATGAAACAGATGATTAAAAAGACCATATTTTGATAAAGTAGTAACCCATCTTTCTAGCTAGCATTTAGGTCAACAACCAGAAACATCGTGAATAAAGGGCTTTAAAAGTTTGAACATCGCAGCTTCCTTGTGCAAAGGCAATGGAGCTACCGGACCTAAAACTTCATCCCGGATTAGAATTACGTTATGGTACAGAATTTTTGGTGTAACAAAGGGGAACCTGTGAAATATGTTGCCAAAAGACAACAATAGCTGGATGAATAAACTCGAAAGTAAAACGCTTACTGAGGCAAAGAACTCCAGGCGCTTAAAGATTAGTTGTATTGGGAGCAAGACATTTGAAAGTAAAAAAATCTAAATATAATTCTACAAGAAAGGAACACTGGTATTGCGAAGTACCTATCTCGATAAAATACTGAATTCGACCTTGAGTCTATGCTGCAAGAAATGTTGATTCACAGCTTCAGGGTAAGCAGCTTCCAATCCCTCTGTATTCACTTCGGCTTACTTCGGAAGGCCGGTGGCATACCAGATAAACCAGACTGAGAGGAGCAGATCACCAGACTAAGTGAATAGTGGAGCTTCTTTGTTGCACTTGCCGATGAAAAATAAAAGATGAAGGATGAAGATTCAAGAACGAAGGTACATAGAACGGAAGAAGCACAAATGTACATCAAACCGTCGCTAGAGTACGGGTACATTGAATAGATGGAGCGCACCGCCACTGCCCAGTCCAGGGATCAAATTTGAAGCGCTGGTCTTAATTTCAAATAGAAGGATATATATTAATGCAGCGCTTCTTGGATGAAAAGTTTTTAAAAAAATTACACTTCAATTGACAATAATAAATTAACTTAGCATTTCATAAAAAATATTAGTAAATAAAATATTACATTTTTAATCAATTTTTTCAATTAAAAAAATTGATAAATCCAAATGCAATTACATGATACTACTTTTCTAAAAATAGATTTATTTATGGAATAGAACTTTTCAAACACTCATTTCAACACTGATAAAAAGGAAAAAAGAGAAATAGAACTTTCCAAATACTGATTTCAATACTGAAAAAAATAGGAAAAAAAAGAAATAAAATTTTTCAAATACTGATTTCAACATTGAAAAAAAATAAGAAAAAAGAGAAGTGAGATAATAGTCTACCTTGAATCCATATGGAGACAGAAATCAGCAACTCATCCAGAATGTCATCAAAAGAGGTCGTTTCATTTTAATCGCTTACATTTATCCACTATCGCAGATTCAAAACATCGCAACGTGCTCTAGTCTGCATCCTTCCTTAGCAAAAAGAAAGCTGATTCCAGAAAAGAAACCCTTCAAAAAAACGCTGCAACTCAAAATCCCGCAAATAAAAAATGGCTTAGCATGATTAAAAAATGCTGCAACTTCATATCCCGGGTCCTTGGCTATTATGGAACATCAGATTTTATTATTCAGTTGGGGTTAGACAGTTTTGGATTCTTCTATAAAGCCATCCTGAAAAACCGCAATATGAAAAGGGCGTGACTCGAGAGCAGAGAGATTATAGCCTAAAAATTTCAGTCCAGAGAGCTGTCGAAATTGTTGAAAATGTGACGAGCATTTCCAGATCCCTACACATGAAGCAAAACCCAATCTTCAATCATCTTCGTCCCTCAAGACAAGACACACAATTTATTCATAACCCTCCATTGATAGAAAAGTCGGTAAGCAAAGCTTTAGCATGTCTAGAGGACTTTCTGCTGTTGCTAACTTTCACCGACACCTCTCTAATGACTAGTGTCCATATGTTTCTCCCAAGTCTCTAATGACCAGTCTCCATACGCGGCGACCTGTTATGATGCGTATTTTTATGGCTCATTTGCGGCGGCGACGACATCTACAGAGGCGGGGTGTTCTACAGACGAGACAGTGGTTGGCTTGGCACTTGGCAGTGATGCGGCGCGACGGTTTTATGTGGTGGAGTCGTTAATGTTGGGTTGTGTTGCCCTTCCCTCGTGACCGACGACACAGTCGGCGGTGGTGCCCGACCTATGAAGACACCGACCCTTTCCAATTCAAAATCATCTGCAATGGTTTCATGTGGCTATTTCTTGCAGATTGGCTGGTTTATTCAGTGTATTCCTCCGAGGAGGAGATGAAGACCGTAGTGTGGCTCACCCATGGATCTAGGTAGGGGAAATCAGATATAAGCGGCGATCCGGCAATGGAATATTGATGGTTTGGCATTTAAGCAATGGTAAGATTGTTATGCTCTTATTTAGAGGACTTTTTTCTTTTGGTCTTTTTCTTTTTTTAGCTCTTTATGAACAATTTTTTGTGTTTGAGCTAAATGCAAATCTAACCCAGTTTCCTGTAGCAGACTCGGGAGTCAAGAGGACTTTCTGCTTCTGCTAACTTTCATGGACACCTGCGAACTTAATACATTTAATTAATATATGGCCCAGCTGGATTTACCGATGGGAGAGCCCATCCCATCTAACCGCGCTCTTTCTTAAATGCCAACAACTCCAGGTACCTTGGCAAGTTGGCATTCGTCCTTACCATAGTAGCAAGATTCAAATACGGATTCGAAAATGATTCAGATACGATACAGAAAAAATACGTAATAAAAAAATCAAGTACGACTAAAATACGGGAGTAGACATCTTATAAATTCAAAAAAAAAAAAAAATTAATTTAAAAATAAAATAAAATTATACATAATCATTCCAAATTTTAACATTTCATTCATTTTTAATTGAAAATTTTTAAAATAAAACTTAAAACTACACAAATCTATTTTTATATAAAATGACTTAAAAAATGAAAACAAAAAAACTACATAAATTTACTTTTTGATAAATAATAAATACTAAAATGTAAAATCAAAATAACAATGATATAAAATAAAACTTAAATAAAAAGACTACATGTAGTAAAATAAAACTTAAATAAAAAAAACTATATGTAATAGTAATAACGCACACTAGATAAGTCTAACAATATAACATATACTAACACTAAATTAAAAAAGTATTTTAAGTTTGTTCACTAGATAAGTCTAACAATATAACATATACTAACACTAAATCAAAAAACCAGGTCGCGTGGAGTCTATGCATACCTCTGTATCCAGGGAGTAGTAGGTTAATACTCATAGCCAAATTTAATATTTGACGGGCAGTTTGTAAAACCGCCCTTTTAATGAAATTTTAATCTAAATCTGCAATTTTTAGTTAAAATGTCAAAAATTAAAATTAAAATTTTTTTTACATCCATTTTTTTCGGTGTTGAGACGTGCTAGGACCCCTTTGACGGGTTCAATTTTGAACCCTGCCCACCCCCTCGTCAAATCAAGAATGCTAGCCCTGTAGAGTTAAGGCTCTCCATTAAGCAACCAAAGAGTAGCTAATTTAATGTTGCTGCCGGATTATGAGCTGTTGATTTGAATTGGATTATGAGCTGTTGGATCTGCCATTAATTGAATGCTTTGCAGGTGCATATTTAACTACTATGGTTAATATAAAAATGGAGGGAAATGCTCTCATTGTTTAATTCCAATATATGCAATTGAAAAAACTTTTTTGAACTTCTTATTAGATTTTAGAAGAAAAAAAGTTTGGAAAAATAATATTCAAATTCTATTATGTTTAGGCTAATATCTGTTGGTACATTGAGCAGGTGGAGAGACGTCAATGTGCAGCAACCTTCCGAGGATCAAAATTGAACTCTTTCCATCTCTTTCAAAGGGTTCAAATTCATATTAGAGTGGTAATTCAAAAAGGTAAATAATATGCATTCTTAATAAATGTTGTATAGATTAGGATATATATATTTGGATTTGAAATACTTTAAAATATTTATTACTATGCTAGAGTGTATATTGTTTGTTATTTAAAAATATTTTTCAGAAAAAAGTGAGGATAACAAATATGGTAAAATTTCCAAAAATTCGCTATATTTTGAACACCCATCAATACTCTCCCAAGAATTAGGTGCTTAATGATCATTAGCCCTTCAACTTACTTTGATCAAAATCCAATGTTCAAGACCCACTACTTGCCCTTGGCATCTAAATATTAAAATCATCTAAATTAATATGGTATCTCATTTATTGTTATATTCATATAATGTTAATTACAATCTTACCTTGGTTATAAGGTATCATGCTAATCCTATTAGTTATGGATGGAGAATGTGTATGAAAGGCTCGTTCAACATACTTGACTTCCTTATATGTGAACAAAGAGTATGAGAAACCGCTTTCTTTAAGTTGCAATCATCAATATTATTACTTTGTTTGGGAGTTAAGTATATGAAGAAATTTTAGATGAACATATCCTCTATATTAGGGTAGTAAACAATTAAGAAATAAAAAATAAATAAAAAGATGTCAAGAAGTATCTTTTTGAACATGAAATTTAGAACTATAGATTAAATTATATACAGTGAAATAGATATTGTTTAGGTATTGAATAATTTATGGTCAATGTCTGCAGAGTGTAGCTTAACTGTCGATTCACTTGATATGAAGGACATGTTGTAAATGGAGGTCACGAGTTCAAATCACCCCGACTTACAAGTCAAATCCATAAAAGTGATTGTGGGAGTAGAAGTTGAAGTCGTGGTCTGATAAAGAAGCAAAGATCATTCTAGATGACATGGTTTTACTATGAAAGTATTTTTAATTAAAACATTAGAAAAACTTATTATAACTCAATTTCCAAACTAGCAATGAGGATAGTCATCACTTGTTGCTATCCACAAGTAGATGAAAGTAATTTAAATTGTCTAAAAAGTGAGAACATAATAAATTAAATTAAATTAAATGAAGTTAGAGATGGAAGGGGGTAAAAGGGTTAAAATGGGGGGAGGGGTTGAGTCAAAGGTTAAAATGAGGGAGGGAAATCCAAGTTTAAAATTAGGAAATGGAAGAGAATCAACAAAGAGACATGAGAGAAGTAATGTGGAATAGGTAAAATTAATAATAAAGAAAGTGGGAAAGGGGGTATTTTTAATGACTTAAATATAATATTTTGAGGGTTTTGTTAAAAAGATAGAGGGAAGAATAGAGATTACTAAAATTAATAATAAAATAATAATAATTACGAGAAAATGGAGGTCGATGAAGGTGTTAGAGGAAAGTGATAAGAGGGGAAAATAATTACGATCAGAGGAGGAGAGGAGAAGTAGGAAGTGTTGGAAAAATAGAAGAATGGGAAAAAAATGAAATAGGATAAGAGGTTAAGTAGTACAAAAATGTGGATAATAAGTTTCCAAGATTTACTTAAATTGTATCCATCATCTCTATTAAAATTGTTGGAGCGTTTCTCAATTTTGAGGGCTTCACGAATAAGATGAGTCTTGTGATGTAGGATAGGAGCAAAGATTTTGGCTTGATCATAGCAAATAAGGTGTTTGGTGTTGTGGGAATTCTCAACAATAGCCGATTTGGATAGACGATTATGACTAGTATCAACCATATCTCTTTTAGGTGGGTTTGGATAGCCCTGCCTAATTGACCAATGTAAGATTTCTTTTGTTGGGTTTCTGGTATGCTAATTAGTCTGGAAAAATCATTTTTCTTGAAGCACTCATTGGAGGAGAACATGGAATGTTCGATCCGGGCAATTTTACCTCTGGAATTCAAAGAACTATCTAATGGCTCAAAATACCTAGGGTACTTCATCAGACCTCAAACTACCGGAAAAATGACTGGTCTTGGCTTATCAAGCGTTTTGATGTGCGTATTGGTCATTGGAGTATGCGTTACATATCTCTGGGAGGCAGTCTTACATTGGCTAATGCTGTGCTACAGAACTTGGGAGTTTACTGGTTCTCCCTTTGCAAAATACCATTGTCCATTATGCCCATTATTCGTGGCAAATTCTTCAGATTCTTATGGTCTGGTGGGGGAGAGAAAGACAAATTTCATCTACTAAAGTGGAAATCTTTGGCTCAACCATATGATATGGGGGGTTGGAATGTGAAAAATCTAGAACTGTGCATAATGGCCCTTCATGCAAAGAGCCTGTCGAGGGCCTTATTTGTCAATTCTGTCTGGGGAAGGATCATTCGAGCT
Source organism: Larix kaempferi (assembly GCA_027924585.1). Lineage (NCBI taxonomy): Eukaryota > Viridiplantae > Streptophyta > Pinopsida > Pinales > Pinaceae > Larix > Larix kaempferi. Next base: position 12,218,768 of record BSBM01000017.1, on the reverse strand, counting down.
AAATACCTTAGGAATGTTTCGGTTGCCATCTGGTTTCGTAAAGGTCGACCTTCTGTTATTGGGACCTCAAATATATGGAACGGTCTTATGGGGTCTTTCTCCATCATTGCTTAGTGGTTAACTTGGAAGCCGGGCAATGGTAGGGATATCAGACTTGGCATTCACCCTGTATTGGGGGGAACGCAATCTTTCCTTCTGTCTCCTGAACTTCTTACACATCTCCGGGCCAGAGGGCTCTGCAACCTTGCTCATGCGGCTTCTTTTAATAATGGTAGATGGATTACTGCTTATCAACTGGGCATTCGTGGTGTTTTGGGGAAAGAATGGTCTGATTATATTATGCACCTTTATCAGGCAAATATTCATGTAATGGATTCTCCAGATCAGTTGGTGTGGTCGTGGGATGTTACAAATGGTGTGGTTACTTCAAAGCTTGCATATGATGCATTATTTGCTGACAGCCGGCCTGGAAATGTATGGTGGCACAACACTATTTGGAAACTCACTCTTCCTCCGAGGATTAAATGTTTCATCTGGCTGGCACTGGGCAATAAGATCCTCACATGGGATAATCTCTGCCATCGTGGGTTCAGCGGCCCTAGTTGGTGTCCTTTATGTTGCACTCATTTAGAATCGGTTGATCATCTTTTTTCTGAATGTGTGGCTATCCGAGAACTCTGGCATCTTATTTCTTTAACCCTCGGCATACATATTGCCTGGCTTTCGTCCTCATTGACCGACTGTTTGGGACTGTGGTTTAGGAATCCTCTTTCCTCTCCATGGTTGGAACTTCCATGCTTTATGTTGTGGGAATTATGGAAGGCTCGTAACCGTTGTGTATTTGAGGACTCACTACCACATCTAGAATGGATTTGCAGCCGCACTATTGCTTCTTTCAGGGAGTACACTTCTTTGACCGATCCTCCTGGTGGCAATCATAATAATATTATTCATCCTGGTTATCAGCTTGCTCCTCCGGTGCTGGTGTATCCATGCGATTTTTTCGATGGGGCTGTTGTTGGGGGTCGTGGTTTTGGTGGGGCTGGTGTGGTGCTACACCTTACCAGTACTGTCTTCTATCGCCTACATTTGAATTTGGGAGCTGGTACTAATACACGCAGTGAACTATGTGCTCTTTTGGCTACTCTTGCACTTTGCCCGACACAAGCAAGTTACATCCCTCCTGGTTATGGGTGATTCATCCTCCATCATTTCTTGGGCTTTGGGTGTCTCTCCTATTAGTGTGATGCTTCTTACGCATTGGTTGGATGCGGTCAGAAAGTACATCAATGAATTTGAGCACATTCATTTTTCCCATGTTTACCGGGAGGTTAATCTAGAGGCGGACTATCTGTCTAAGCATGCCTTGATTTCTTTAAATGGGATAATCTATTGGGAGGAGTGGCATGGGGACCTCATAATCTCTCGGGGATCGATTGATTTACATTGGACTTGATACTTGTGGGTTGGCTCTTTTTGTGGTACTTGCTGATCATTTTGTGACTTTATGTTTATATTATACGGCTTTATTTCTTGCAGGTTCATAGTCTTATCCTACCAACATCTTGTTGGGATTTTGCTACTTCATTTTTGCGGCGATATTCATCTGATGTCTATATGACATTGGTGTCCAGGCTACAGGCTGTTTTGGACTATAACTTATGTATTTAAAACTTTTATTAAGTAATTTTATGTCTTTGTGGGATGTGGTACTCATGACATTGGGCCCGGATATGTGGGGTGAACGTCTTCTTGGTGATAGTTGCACTGTTTTGACAACTATCTGCTACATTTGTATGTCTTGTATTAGAACTTGTTTACTGTCATAGATGTTGTGGGCTATTACATGCCCGTGATTGGTATGGCTCACATACCCAGATGTTTTGATGATGTGATGTAATTGACCTATTTACTATTTCGATATTAATAATAAGTTATATTTTTCGATGGAAAAAAAAAGTTAGTGAATAAAAAGACAATTTGGAATTCTTTTTGGAAAAAAAATTCCAAATTTAAATTGTTTTTTTTGTCTTCTAAATTGGTTTTTAATATTAAGAATATATTTAATGTTCATTGTGTTTTTATAATGTAGAGCTCATTCCAAAATTGTCAAGGCATATTTTTGTTTATGATTACAAAGTATAACAAAAAATTTATGACTTTCATAAGATAGACCATCTAATTGAGACTAACGAGGCTTTTAGTTAATTTATTTAATATAAGTTTTTTATAAACACTTAAATTTGCCTATATATAGTTTAAAAAATTTATGACTTTCATAAGATAGACCATCTAATTGAGACTAATGAGGCTTTTAGTTAATTCATTTAATATAAGTTTTTTATAAACACTTAAATTTGCCTATATATAGTTTAAAAGTATAATGCTAATTAAAATCTATTCTTTAGAGTTTTTAATCCTTGTGCTATTATTAACCACAAACAGAAAACGCCACTAGAAACACTCTAGGCAAATTTGTCTAGACCCTGGCAAATTTTTCCTTTTATTATAATTATGTAATGCTTAAAAACAATAAATTTATTCTTTTATCAATCTTTTTCCATACCAAAAAAAGGTGTAACTTGCTATTCCCAGAGAGAATTAAAGTTACAACAGAAAGTTATCCTTTTATCAATCTATATGGAAATGTATTAAGAAAAGATATGAAAAATTAGTTTAATTTTAGGTGATATTCGAGAACTAAAATTAAACTTAAATAGTATCCACAAATATGTTAATATTTATTGTAAATCATCATCAAGTGGGGTTATGTACATAGAAGTAACATGTAGTTTTAGAGGCGTATAAGATAATTATCATATTCATGTTTCATATGTATAATATTTTTCGTAAATATTATTATTTGTTAATTTTATTGTAAAATAATTTATTTTTTTTGAATTATTTTTATAAATTGATAAGAATTTTGTTTGAATTTTAAAATCATACAAATTACAATATAAGGTGTTTATATAGAAATAGAGGTGAAGGAATTGATTTGCAAAATGAAAATTTACAAAAATAAATAAATAAATAAAATGGCATTACTAAAATTGATATTTTTCATTATTGTATTATGCCAAGTTACTTAAGAGAAAGGGAAAGGGCAATTTGTTACATTATTAGACAAGTCTCAGACACTAAAGGAGAATTAGATCTCATTAGAGAAATATTACCACTTTACTTTACCTAGAATTAAATCTTTGATAATATATTATATTTAAATATTTTAGCCCAAAGGGTCATTCTAAGCCCATAGGTATTCAATTAAAATCCCTTAGATTAAGCACGCTGGTCTACACCAATAGTTTTACTGTTTCTAAGCCCGTAGGTATTCGATTAAAATCCCCTGGATTAAGCACGCTAGTCTACACTAATAGTTTTAGTAGTGATGCAAGATGCAAATGTGACGAAGCATCCCTTGGCCTTTTGCACAATGTTTTCCTTAGAAGAAAATGTATAAATGTTTTACATACTTTTTTTTCCAACGGAAAAATCACCTTCCTGCTATTCCGAAGAATCAAGGAAAGCTTGAAATACAATCATTACAATAGGGCTCAACAAGAGCATCATGTCACTTACAAGAATTGAACCTGGGTGGGGAGGGTAACATTCTTTCCTCTCAACCACCCAACCTACAACCAATGGACAAATGTTTTACATACTTTTATTATAGGAATGACCATTAACATTATTTAATAATAATAATAATAATTCTATTTTAAGGTCATGACCTAGCCATATACAAAATTGATGTATGAGAACCACCATTATTTGTAGGACAAAATATCTCCACACATCAATTTCATTACTTAAGTTTATAAAGGTGTACATACCTTACCTCCTCTTGATTTCAACTTATAACCTCTTAAAATAAAATATAGATTTTTAAGCGTTGAACCTACTCAAATTATCCTTATAAATAAGAAAAAAATAAAATAGATAAAATGAATTAATTAATGGAGAAGTTTAATATTTTCCATAAAGTCTTTTTCTTATGCAAAGTAAAATTCTGTTTTAATTTATTCAATTATATATGAAGGTTTGGGCCATAAAGTCTATATATAGATTATATGTCACGCCATCCAAATAATGTATATCCATAAAACATGTTGGGCCACCTAAATCATATTTATAATGGATGCATTATTTGTCATTATATATAGATTGCATTATCCCGTCAGATGTTTAGATTTCCAAAGTTGGGTCATGATTAAGTTACTCATTTTGATATTTGTCGTGTGTTATTAGAAAAATAATATTAATAAAAAAAATTCAAATACTCATTTTACATGTTACTTCTTGTACCCAATTTGGTCCTTGATACAATTCCTACCTCATTATGGTGTGGATCTATGTGTATTGCATGATGATCAATCATTGTCATATTCATTGTCCATTCTTGTGGGTCTATGCAACTTGCATGCCTGCCAAGTTGTAAGTGTGGGGAAGAAGCTTCCATGGCTCAAACTTATTCATTAATTTAGCACCGAAGACTTTGTCAGTGTACCTTTGAAGCCATGGGCTCTATCTCTTTCCATGTTGTTAGTTAGAAACCTTCTAACAAGATCATCTAATTTGTTTGGTTGCCTACTACAACAATTGAGTTATCTAGGTTCCACTCAACTTTATATCACACTTTTTATTTGGGACATTTTTTTATTTTTATTATACATTGTATTGAGATCTATGTTATGTTTTGTTAATATTGTAAGTAAATGTGTCATTTTTATAATTTTAGATTTTTTTATAAGTCGGAGAAATATATTAAATAAGTATATTTGTGTAAAAATTCAATTTTTTTTTTGTGATTTGATCTTTATTAATATTTGAAAGATCTCGAGTTTTGAGATGGATTTACGTTAGTGTAAATAGATTAGCATACATCCATTTTAAACTCAGATCTAGGGTTGAAATTGACATCTTACTTTGCACGTCAAGAAATTTTTATGTGACGTTTTAATTTTAACATTGTCTTTCATTTGACGTTTAAATCTTAATTTTACCTGTCATAATAATAGTTGATTTTTTTTAAATAACATTTATAATAACTATATGAAACATTGAATTTCTCATATCTTGCCTCATATAATAAAAAAATAAAACTTTTACAAAAATATAATAAACAAAAAGAACACAATGATTAAACCAAGCACACACATAATGACAAAGAAGGTTTATCCTCAAACCCTTTAAATAGGCTTCTTCACAAGTAATACAATGGCCATTATCATGGGCCCAAAAGACATGACAAAATCAAATAACAAGGGGAGAAAACCAACGACAAAATCAAAATTTCCATATTATATTATATATATATATATATATATATATATATATATATATATGGGCCACCCCAAAAAACAATGATTGAGTCAAATTTACCTAACACGGAGAAACAACCAACCAGACCATGACAAAATCAAAATTTTCATATATGGGCTTGGGATATACATATTAATGACGTGTAAAAATAAAAATGCACTTCAAAATGACGAGTGAAATTAAAATTCACACTTCGATACTGACATTTAATTTTATGAAGTGGTTGTATTTTGACGTGTAAAATGGCAAATAACGGCTATTTACCCGTCAAATTTCAACACTGCCCGGACCTATCAAGCACCGAGAGGGATCCAATTTCTTGAGGTGTTTTTTTTTAATCTTAAACTAAAAAAAATGATTCCTCTCTTGCTTGATAGATATGGATTTAAGTTTTAATTTTCTATTTTGGACATGAATTTTTATAATTGCTTTTCATAATTTTTATTTTATATTATGATTTGACATGGATTTTTTTAATTAAGTTCTTATTTTATGAGCCAAAATGAATTTTTTAAATTATGGTAACATTACGTTACATTACAACATCTCCCCCCTACTGGGATGTAGAGCACCTCACTCCTCTCGGTGCAAAAACGACACACAAATTATATCAATTTTCAAGGAATGCATAATAATAGTATTGTGTTGAGATTTTGATCCATATTAATACTTTTTTTTATCAAATTGTGTGTTTCTTAACATTATTGTTCAGTGTGTGATGTGAATAATTCATTATACATAATAATTGTGAGTTGAGGATTATTTATAAGGTATTACCTATTCTCGGGGCGTAGTTGCAGGAAGGGTAATTTTTGACCTCGATGGAAATGTAGTTTCAAATTTTGCATGTGGCATGGGAAGAAGTACCAATAATCATGTGTAATGCTACAATCAATATATGGGATTGAAAGAATCAATTAATATTGGAATATGATCGCTAGTGGTGATAGGAGACTCTTTCCTTATCATTTCTCAAACTAGGCATCGACATGAAATTGCAGATCAAATAGCAGGTAGACTCCATTAGCGTATTCTTGGTCTCCTCCAACAAATTACGAACATCCAATTCTATCATGTTCGGAGAGAACATAACGCTATAGAAGAAAAATTAGCTAATGAGGCCTCACAATTTCCTCGTGGGGATATAAAAAAAATGGGGACCAAACATTATCATGTTGGCTCCCGTAGTGGTCATCATGCAAACCGTGAAGTTCTCCAATATCAAGAAGCAAGTCTTATCGAGCATTAGTTCCATCAAACAATGATAGATTGATTTCATGGTCACTTTAATGCATTTGACCATGTGGAGGTTTCCAGGCATTTAGATTTATGAATCTTCTTGGGCACTCCTTGTTTGCACATATGGGATTTCGCCTCGGGTATCCAGAGACAAGCATTTTTCCTGGAGGTTTCATTCTATTTAGGGGGTGCTTTGTCTCAACTTCAACATTCTATGAGCCACAACAGTGCTTTGTCTCAGCTTCGGCACTCTGTGAGCTGCATTGGAGGAAGTAGGTCTTGGGTGGATTTCAATTTTGAAATGTTGTTGTGGAATGCAATGGATGCTTATGCCTTCTCCTATGCACCAGGAGATACACTTCCTGGCTTAGATAGTGCTAGTAGTGAGGAGCCTCAGTTACAAGTAATTCTCTGCTTAATTTGTTTGGATTCTGCTCCCTCATTTGTTTGGAAGGTCTCAGATATCGGGGTCTATGAGGAAACATTAATTTCTCTTTTTGTATTAGGGGGTCAGTCCTCTGTTATTGGTTGGGTTGAGCATAGATAAGGTTTTATGTTGGTTATATGTGGTTGGGAAGAAGGGACCAACCTGTATATCAATTGGGATGGCAGAAAACTAGACTTTTTAGAGGAGATTCGGGTTTGTGTGGAGCAGTCTATTGGACTTGGCTGTGGCGAATGTAGTTTGAATTTTATTTAGGGTAGCTACAGTGGTCGGGTGCGCATAGGAATTGGTTGTTTCGAAGAGATTTGGGATTGTATTGCATTAATGGAGTTGGAAAAAAAGATAGAGGATCTCTCAGAGAGAATTAATGTTACACAATCTAGTATTTTCGATATGAGACATTAATTGAGATGGATGAAAGATCAAATGGAAGGATTGATAGTAGTTGTTTAACATCTAACTGCTTATGTGCTCGTTCTAGATGGACGAATTGATGAAATAGAACAAAATTCTCAACAAATTTCAAGTTTTACTTCTTAGAGAGATGCTCATCTTGATGGTGTTGAAGGGGTTGTTCATGCTTGTGATGCACAAATGGAAACAATTTTGAAGACCTTGGCCGAGCATGAAGATCTTATTGCAGGAAAAAACTCCAGAATTGATGTGAATTCAGATGGAAATCATTCTGATGGTCACTCAGTTATGCATCCCATCCATGTGGACGTGAATATTTCAAGCTCAAGCGAGCATGCCGATGAAGACCCTGAAGAATATGGGAACATTTCTGGCTCAAATGGAAGTGATGAAGAAGAACCAGTAGACCTGGTTATGGAAAGTGGAAACAACTCTATTTAATTTTAAGGTTTTATGTTTAATTTTTGTCAAAAACTGCTCAAACAATTCGTCAAAATATATAGCAGTACAGTATTAGCTAGTATTTTTTAAGTTATTTTCAGAGTCTGGATGACTATAATAGATATTGGCTCTTCTATGGACAACTATGTTCAATACATTGAGCAATGTATCTTTGAGGTTGATCATTTCACCTCTTTATAATGCAAAGTAGTCGTGTTTCAGTTAAACAAAAAAGGAAATTACATATACAAAAGCTTTAGCAGTGTAGAAGCTAGCTTTGAGATGCAAATCCTTGGTTTCATGTGATAGTATGCTCCCTAGCTTTGGAATTAATAACGTTGATGCTTTCAAAGTTCTTTTAGATCTCTTTAACTTGTAGTTGTGATATACTTGCGTTCCTTGTAATTGTTATGTTTCATGTAAGAGGCCATCTTGCTACAATGGTATATTCAAATGTTGGTATTTTATTTCACATTAATATTTTTTCCTCCTTTTTTTTCTTTTACAATATAGATTCATGTTGTATTTAAAAGACATGTTTATTGTATTGTATTATTCACTTTTTTACCTCAAATATAAAAAGCAATAATTTTTTCTATATTTCCTTATAAAATTTGACTAAAATTTTGTCATATGTCATGATATATATTTTTATGCCAGCCTTGCTTGATCTGCTAATGGTTTTGACTAGAGTTTGAAGTAATCTTAGGAAGCCTTGCCTCCCATGTTTTTTATCTTGTTCATGTACATTACATACCTAGTCATAGCTATGCTGTCAATGGGGGAGATACTTGCTTTTATGAGGTTGATAGGATAGGGTGTATTGCCTTTAATTTTAAAATTATAAGTTATAAAATGCTTTTGGATTTGCTATATCCTTCTTCACAATTCTTTAGAGATGTCGCAACTCCAAACTTCACCACCATATAAAAAAACATGAGTGACAAGAGTCTCAAAGAGGAGTTTCTTCTTATCCCAAAGCAAAAGGTCATTGATTTACATTCGTTTTCAAGTCCATAATAAATTTTCCACCTTCCATTTATCCTTTCTCGATGCTATAGTTGAACCAGTTAAGCTTGTGACGAAGATTGATTCCAAGATATTTGTATGAAGTTACTCCCACCAAGTTGTTGTTGTCATACACACAATTAGTGTAAGTGATCTTTTTGGATATTATTATCATAACCTTTGATAACACATTATACCACTTGACGAGAACTCTCCAAAGTTCTCATTTTTTTATAAGTTGCATTTAGTGGTTATTTTTACCTTGAATTGAAAATTGTTTCTACTGGTAGAAACTTTTTTTTTCAGGGCTAAAATTACAAGTTTTTTAAAATCTCGACCCATGGGCAGTCGGTGACATTGCAATTAAAACCATAAATCGACCCCCCAAATCGAAAAAGGGTGTTATTGGTAGCAACCATTTTTTCGTGGCTAGAATTACATATTGTTTGAAACTCTAGTCATAATGATAGATGTGGCTATAGTCACAAACCCTAAATTAACCCCCAAATCAAAAAGTGGTGCTACCATAGCATCTACATTTTTTCCAAGACTGTTCAATTACAACAATTTTGAAATTGTGGCTTTAACAACCAGCGTTGTTGTAACGACCAACCTAGATCCATCTAATCTATGAATCTACCATGCACCGAGAGGGATCAAATCCCCTCAATGATCATGACTTATTTTGACCCGTTTAATTTTAATGATCTATATACATTATTTTACTTTTTAGCTTTGTTTTTTTTTAGACCTTAACTAATGGGTAGATTAATAATATGCCGGAAAATCAGCTTCCGGAGGCTGTGCTACACAAGAAATTTCCTTGAACAAAACTACTTGCTCTGTCATGAGTGGCAGAGTCCACTGGTGATCCATGGTCAACAAAACTGAAAACCTGCTAATACAACGGCTTGCCCACACTGAAACAGTAATGCGTGGGCCACTAAAGTTTACATGAAGGAGAGGGACATGACTGTAGGCATTAACTTTACAACAACTGATCCAATTATCATTTGAAATCCAGATATGTGAGGATCTATTTGATTGCAATCTCCAGAGCAGCAGTTCTTTTCCCCTTGTCTTCAGATTTGTTCGCAGCAAATGGAGGCGGATTCGTTGAAGTCGGCTTGTTCCTTTGCAGAGGATTCCAATTCTTCTTGGAGTTTCACAGTTCAATATTAAAGGATTCATAGCTTACCCTTTCTGATCTAGAGGGGGAGCCTGACTTCTGAGGGTGAGTCTGGAGCTGTTTGAAGGTGGTTCGATCTGTAGTAATGGAACACGAGGAGCATAGGAGCGTCGAGCTGTAATCCACCAAAGTTTGAGGGTCAAACTGGGACAAGGATCAGTGGAACCTTGATTGCAGCAAATACAGAGGATGGGATCATGGCTGACAAAGTCACGGGATGTTACAGAGGGAGTCGGTCCCATTGACTGAGAGCGTGCTCTTGCTCAAGAGCGAAGCAAAGTTGGCCTCGTGATCAGCTTGCTTGTTGAGATGCCGAAGCACATGGAAGAAGCTTATTGTTTGAAACTTGCCAGTTAAGATCATTATTTTCTGGTAGATCCAGTTCATTTGGAGGCTGGAAGGACTAGATTTCGTGCATATGGCCTGCACTACCTGTTTGGAATCACCGAAAACAGAGATAGTTTGAATGTTTAGGCTGATTGCTTGTCGAAGCCCCTGCCACAGAGCATAAAATTCAGCAAAGTTATTAGATTGAACTCCCAACCCCCAGGCAAAGGTGGATCGAATGGAGCCTGAGGGCGTGAGGATCACTCCTCCTCCTCCAGAAGGACCTGGGTTGCCCTTAGAGGCACCATCGAAGAACAAACAGTGAGCTTCCTGCGATAGTCTCCATTTTAGAAAATCCTCTTCATTCATCCGTATTTCCCAAACAGCTAGTGCTGGAGGTTTGGCAGAAGGTTGTGCTTGAGCCCTTATGGTTAGTGCTGTAAGCCATGTAGTTTCTTTATCCTCCAACGTCTGAGCATTCCAAGGAGCAGGTTTATGGTCCATGATCTCTCCAAGGAGAGCTTTGGCTTTCATTGCAACCTTTGAGGGAGGGCTCTCCATACTTCTGAAAAGGCGATTATTCCTTTCAAGCCACAGTTTCCAGAAAACAAACTTAGGGAGCAGCATCCAAACTTTTTTGAGCCGGTCTTTTTTGGCAAGATGGAAGGGGGAGGAGTCAGCCCAATTGGCAAGGAGATCGGTAGTCATAGTGGGCAAATCAAAGCTGGGAATATTTGTGGGGAGGACTTCATACCAAACCTCTCTAGAGAAGGGACAGGAAAGCAGTAAGTGGTCAATGTTTTCTTCATAATTCTTACACACGGGGCATCTTGAGGGACCTTCCAGGCCTCTTTTCCTTAGATTCTCTGCAGTGAGGATACTTCTATGTGCTATATTCCAACAGAACAGATCAACTTTTGGGATGGACAAAGTAGACCAGACGAACTTCCAGCGAATAGGATTTGGGGTAACATGAGGGACCGCCATGAAAGTTTGATAGCCTTCAGCTGTAGTGTAACTTCCAGAATTTGAACCCCAACCTCTCTTGTCCTTGGCAGCTTGGTTCAGTGGGGCTTTGCCCTGCAGCAGCTTGAACAGATGTTTTGCCTCCGCTTCAAGCCTGGGGGGATATCCTCCTAAGTTCCAATCAATCTAGTTATTTTCATTATCCCAGGCAGAAAGATCCCAAAGGGTGAGGACATGCTGCGCCTGAAGCCACTGTTTTATATTCTGAATTTCAGGATTCTGCCCCAAAGACTCTTCCCCCAGAATTGAACCTTCCCAAACTTTGATTTTTTTTTTTTTTTTTTTTTCTGTTGCCAGGGATCCAGTACAATAATGCTCTGAAATGTTCCAGTGCTTTGAGACAGAGTTTAAAGATGGGGGATCCTTTTTTATTGAGAGGATTTTTATCTAAGCACCGCTGTCTCTGTCCAGTGAAGTATTTTTTCCACAAAACCTTCTTGCTCCAGCTAGGTTTCCCGGTGACCAGATGCCAGAGGAGTTTGGATCCCATAGCTAAATTCTGAGCATGTATACTTCTTACTTGGAGGCCTCCTTCTCTGTAAGGTCTTTGGATTTTGTCCCAACTGACAAGATGAAGCTTTTTCGAGTTTCCTTTTCCTCCTTCCCACATAAATTTTTTGAAGAGACTTTCAATCTTACCAATGACTGTAATGGGGGCCAGAAGTATAGACGACTGATAAATAGGGATGCTGTAAAGAACAGATTTCAGTAATACTATTTTTCCTGCTAGGGTAAGCCATCCGGCACCCCACTTCTAAATCTTTGCTTTTAACTTGTCAATGATGGGGATCCAGTTTGCTGATTTGATGGATGATTTAAAGATCGGAACACCCAAGTATATGAATGAGTCCTAGTTCTGCGAGCATTCCATTTCCATAACTCTAGTGATTCTCCCAATTTCTGATCCAGGGCAGTTCCAGGAATAAATTCTGCTTTTTTGCAGGTTGATCTTACTTCCGGAGATTTGAATGTTGGTTTCTAGTTCCTTCTTGAAGCTCCTTGCAGAATGGAAACCGACGCCTCCCAACAGAAGAGTATCATCTGCAAATTGGGCATGATTTATGTCCTTTACATTTGGGGCCATACGGAGTCCGGGGAGGGAAAGATCTTGCTGACAGTTGTTAAGCTGAAAGCTGAGCACGGAGGCCTGAATGGCATAGAGTAGTGGAGACAGAGGGCATCCCTGACCCAGCCCTCTTGAGGCCTGAAAAAAGTTTGTCGATCTCCCATTGACCAAAGGGGCTATCCAAGGGGAACCGATGCATCCTTTTATCCAGTCAATGAGCTCAGGGGAAAACCCGAATTTATCCATCACCATGAAGAGATAGTCATGTCTTACTCGGTCAAATGCGTTGGCGAGATCAAGTTTCACAACCATTCCTTTCTCTTTTCTGTGGAAGCTGGAATGGATGGCTTCTTGAACAAGAATGACATTGTCAAGAATTTTTCTTCCCTTTATGAAACCTCCTTGATTTTCGGGAATGATCCTCGGCAGAATTGTTTTAATCCTATTGGCTATAATCTTGGTAACCAGCTTGTATCCTATGTTGCAGAGGGAGATGGGTCTAAATCTGGAGAAATTGGTGGCCCCTTGCTCCTTCGGGATCAATGCCAAGAAAGAGGAGTTTGTACTCCCCCCCAATTTGTGATGGCTTTGAGAATTCCTTATCATCCGGAGAAGATCATATTTGATTATGTCCCAGCAAATAGAATAAAATCTGGTTGTGAATCCATCCGGGCCAGGGGCGTTGTCCGATTCCATATGGGATAGAGCAGACTTGAGTTCTTCCATAGTAATAGGTGCAGCAAGAGTATCATTATCAGAGGAATGGATCACTTTGGGGATTAGCGAGAGGGGGTAAGCATGAGGGTCTAAGGTTTCAGCAGGAGGAGCAGTATAAAGGTCTTGGAAGTGGGAAAAGGCAGCCTGTTTTATGCCTTCGAAATCATTCACCAGATTGCCTTGTTGGTAAATTTCTTTCACTGTTTTGAAATTTTTTCTAGCTTCAGCCTGTTTGTGAAAATAAGAGGTGTTTTTGTCACCACTTTCTAGCCAAAGGCTTCTAGATTTTTGACGCCAATACTCTTCCTCAACTCTGCAAGCTTTGTAGAAGGCTTTTTGGAGGTGGCTTTCGGTCCGAGAAATGCCTTCAGTAATGGGAACAGGTTCCATGCAAGCTTGAAGGTTTTCCAAGGCAGCTTGGGCATCTTTCCTGCAAGAGACCAGGGAGGAATGGAGCTTGGCCCAGTTCTTAAGATCAAGTTTTAGGCGTCTAATCTTTTCTTCCCAAATGAATGAGGGGTTTCCAGTAACCTTTTTACTCCAAGAGCTAGAGACAATGTGACTAAAGCCCTCTTGATGGACCCACAAAGGACTAAACCTAAAGGGGATGGGGCCCAGATTCTCGTCAACGAAAAGATCAAGAAGGATAGGTTTGTGGTCGGAGACACAATTGGGAAGGATTTTGGATGAGCCATGTAGTCCCAAGGTGAGGAAGTTGGAATGGACCAGAAACCTGTCAAGACGGGCCGCGATGTGCCCTGGCCCTAGTCTTTTATTAGTCCAAGTATATTTGCCATTGGAGGGTTTTATGTCAACCAGATCCCATCCTAAGATGATGTCTTCAACCCATTTCCGAGAGGGATCGCGGATAATGGAACCCCCTTTTTTCTCATTTGCATCTAGGGTGACATTCAGATCCCCTGCAATGATTATATTTTCAGGCCTGTGGAGGCTTAGGAACGCTTCAATATAGTCCCAGCAGTCTTTTTTTTTCAGCTAACAAAATCGGTACATAGAGGTTGAACAAACTTACTTGGTGGCCCGAAACTTTGTGAATGAGTTTGGTGTAGATCCAGTGCATAGTACTGTGAATAGCAAGCAGCTCAAATTTGGAGGTATCCCAGAAGGTGGCTAGACCTCCTGATGCTCCCCTGGAGCTGACAGCTTCCCCAGAGCTTTTTTTCCAGAATGTATTTCCTGCATGGAGGGCTGAGTCTTCCTCCATTTTTGTTTCCTGAACTAGCAGGATCTCAGGCTTGTTGATTCTTACTAAATCTCTCATTACTTCGATTTTCTGTGGACTGCCTAGACCTCTGCAGTTCCAGGAGATGTACCGCATTATTTACTTTTAGAGGGGGCAGCCCCTTTAGAGGCCTGGACATGCTTGGATCTTGTTTTCATCATACCTTTTATAGTTTGCTGGGAGCCTTGCAAAATATCTGCGTAAGAGAATTCTTCCCTTTTCTTTTTATTTGGTTTCTGGCCCCTTGGGTTCTTGACTGGAGTTGCATGCGTGCTCCCGGACTCAGTGGATCCTTCATCAGTGTCTCCATATGGGTCAGAGTCCTCTTCCGCTTCTCGAGAGTCTCCTCGGGTAGGAGAGCTTCCGGATAAAGGGTTTGCGGGTTCAGGTTGGATTTCCCCTGGCTCCAACGAGGTGGCACCTTGAGGGTCTGGCTTCTCAACAGGGATAACAGGGTCAGGGGGATTGGATTCCCGAATGACAATAACCGGAGGGGTTTCTGGGTTGTTCACCACCGAATAACTTGCTCCTAAGGCCGCGGTGACTGGCTACTGAATCATAGCTTGAGAGTGGGGGGGTTCCTTCGACGGAACTTTAGGATCTGATTTCTGTGCATTGCTTGGTGCTCTTTTTTCAATTGGCTTGGAGGCGGCCTTTCCTCTTTTGACCCTCTACCATCCCTCGCCTTCTTCTTCCTGCTGGGCTTTTGGGCAATTGTGCTGGAAATGGCCATGTTCATGGCAAAACCGACACTTAAAAGGGAGTTGTTCATAATCAAGTTTCTAGAAATGCGACCAAGAGCCTAAAGAGAGCTTGATGGCTTCTGGAAGTCCTGCCTCCAGATCAACTTCAACACAAATCCTCGCGCAGGAGTACTGGCCTTTGTGCTCTGCTTTGTCAATGAAGCGTCCTAGGGTATTCCCTATTTTTTCCAGGGCTTGAATATTCCAGCAATGGATCTGTAGATTCGGGAGTCTTACCCAGACCGGTACCTCTTTCGGGACGTCGACTGTTGGATCAAAGTCCGGAGACCACCGGTTCAGATAGAGTCCTTGGGTGCCCATAAAATAGGGGCCACTTCGGAAGATGAGATCGCGATCTTCTTTTGAGATAAATTCGAATACAAAGAATCCTCTCCCCACCGGATAGCAGGTGACACTGCTCTTTAGTTGGGGTCTCCAGTTACGTTGAATCCAATCATCCGTGGTTTTGGCTAAGGGCCAAAGCACCATGAATTGGCCAACCAAACCTCTTTCAGCAAGAGCCAGGGCAATTTTAATGGAGTGCTCCTCTGGCAATGCGATTTCAGGTATTGTGTCGAGTTTCTTGACGAATTTGGGGGCCTCATTGGCTGCAGGTTTCTTCCTGGACGTTGCTAACAGCCTACGAAAGGCTTCTCCGACAGAGATTGGGGAGGAGGGAGGGGGATTCCCTCCCCCTGGCGTGGCCATGGCGGCAGCCTGGAGTGCGCAGCAGAGAAAACCCTAGAGGAGGGCAGTGAGAGCGTAATATGTTTTCCTTGTCATAAATGCCTTCAAAAACTATTTAAGATTGTTATAAACTCCTTTACTTTTTAGCTTTGTTAGTGTATATACTTTTAACTATTTAACATTTTTTTTACCTTTTGATTTTTCTACATTGTTTTACTATTTAATTTTCCTATAAAAATTATTTTGAGTAGTTAAAAACACATTTAAGCTCATCACAATCTACCATGTTAAATAATACTTTAATTATTTAATATTGTTTTACTTATTTTTACGCCGAAGGCGTTTCTTTTCCGAAGGTGGGTTTGTGGGCACGACTTCCAATTCGCCGTCCCTCTGCCAAATAAAATCTCGCCACGTATTTTTTGGTTTTTTAAATAAAATTTAGCGTATCATGCATTATCCACGCTTTGTTGTGTATTGCCGTGCTCCGTGAGGTTTCCTCCGGCTCGTTGTTCTAATTTGGCCCATCTCGTATCTCGCCAAATCTTGAGATTGCTATGTGCAGAGCATGATCGAGTGCGCAAGGATGGGAAGCTATTCTGACATCGTTGTGGTGCCCAGGACCATGGCTAGCCCATGTCCTTCACCTCAAACTCTTCTTCTCTCTGGCACTGAGACAACGATTACAGAGGGCTCGTGAAAGCCGTGTTTGAGAGGTAGAGAGAAACACCACGACCATGAACAACAACGTTGTTTGATCATCGGCCTTTCATCCGAACTGTGAGCACTCCTACCGACCATTCTCATCTGGATCATCCTTTTTGGGGGAGAAATTGACAAAGAGAGTCTTGTTATTTCTTGAATCTCCGAGGGAGAGTCGTTATTTGTCAGAGTGGCGTCCCAGAGGGGGCGACCAACACCAATAAGCATAACAAAGTTCTCTGATCATCAACACTTACATGACCACTGATGATCATAATCATAGTAATCATCTTGGTGTGGGGAGAATTGAGGAAGAGATCCTTATTATTTCTTTGCCTTTTTCAAGAAGACTAATGACGAAGATCTTCTGTTTCGACGGAGCCTAATTTGTAGCAGTGATGTTTAGAACCTAAATCTCGATGTAAGGATAAAGGTTTTTGCTGTGTAGATTGATTGTGGAGGTTTACAGCCGCTCCACCACAACAACACTCAACTCATGCCCGGCCTCCACGTCGCCACTGGAATCCTTGTTGGTGCTGCCTCGCAATTGAATCTGCAATTATTGGGCATAAGCCCATAAACCGTATAGCCATTACCTTGAACAAGAGAGGTAGGTGAACCCCTTTATGGTGATAAATGTTATATATCCTCGATTTATTGAACCTTGAACCAATTTAAGGTAATCCAGTTGCAAATCCATATGTAGATTGCTATTTATTTAGTGAGATCAAAAATGTGAAGAATCAAATATTCTATGATAGGAAGGACGTGAAACCTGCCTTTCCTTCAAAATAGAACGACTATGTTTTGATTCATACTATTTGATTTACTGGATTCATGCTCTTTGACTTGAAACTGTTATTTTTGTCAATAAAGAAAAAGGGGGATGTGCATAAATTTACTCTGTAACGGAGCTAGAATCTTCAATTGATTTATAATCATAGAGTAACTACCATGCTCATCATTCAGACAAGTCCCAACAATGATGCCATCGGTATGATTTTTCCTCCTCCACCTATTATGACCAACTAATAAGAGTCTTCGACAACTTCTCTTCCCCTCATCAAACTCTTGAGGAAGATGAAACCTACTCAAGGTTCATAAACAAAGCACATTCTCACAAATCATTTGGTCTTTACATAGTGTCATTGACATTATAAGGGAACTACTTTTTATGTTTTTTTATGTATATTCTTCATGTTATATCTTCGCAAGTGTGGGTAGAAAGAGATCCAAAAATTAAATCATCCACACTTACAAAGGGACATTTGTTTGCAAGGACTAGGAATATTGTCAAAGGATAGCCCTCGGGGTCAACGATTGATATGGTCTTGAAACAAAAAGACATATTAAAATGATACGAGACAGAAAGTAAATTTAGCATTTGTATGTCAGTGTGACAAAAAGGTATAGCAAGCATCCAAGCACCTCTCCATTATGCAAAAAAAAACACTTTTCCAGCTCTAAGAAACATTCACTTCTCAGCATATGGCTCAAATGTTGATCTAAATTGTGATTGCATTAAGGAACATGCTTGCTATTATATATGCATCATCTGGTGTCTTCAAAGTAAAGGCCATCCAAAAGAAACAACTATTCTAGCATTGGTTTTAGACATAAAAAATAGAACTCATCATCAAACTTCAAAACTCAAAACTAAACATTATTATAAATCATTCCAATTCTACTACATATAAGAATTCAATGTAAATTGCAAGTTACAAATATTATAATAAGCTCCATCCCTAAATAGAATTAAAATCAATTATTTCAATAACATTGAATCATTAATCTATAACTTTAAGACAATACCAGCCTAGACCCATTTTAAACCGGATCTATCAAGCACCGAGAAGGATCAAATATATATATATATAAATTTAAACTCAAGAAATTTGATCTTTCGTGGTTGATTGATCGGGGTTTAAGTTTTAAATTTTTATTTTATACACGAACATTGAATTTTTTAATTACTTTTCATAATTTTTTATTTTATGAACCAACGTGGATTTTTTTAAAATACTTTACATAATTTTTTATTTTATGAGCCAACATTAATTTTTTTAATTATTTTTTATTAGAACACCTTAATCAAATGTTAAAAATATTATATAAAAAAAACTAGCATAAAAAATTATATCATATACATAAATTATATTTTAAATTTTTATATAATAGTATTATGTAATTATATTTTATTAAATTCTCCAAATGTAAATATATCACATTTTTTAAATTATAATTATTTTTATATAAAAATATAATTATAGTTTATTAATTTTTTAAATTAAAACATTAAATAGATAATCTTTGAATTTATATTTATTAATTTATTTTTTATTAAAAAAAAAATTGAAAAATATTTTGTTTTATTATATATTATCCGTATATAATTTATGAATTTATGAGAAAACTAATTTTATGAGGAAGCTTAAAAATATGACGTAAAAGGAAATTTCATAGTCATGGCTCGGCATGGCGGTAGCTAGGGTTCGACTGCAGGAATCGATTGCGGCTGCGATGGCAGGCCCTGGGGGTGGGGATTCGCCCCCCCCCCCCCCCCCCCCCGTCCTCTCTCGGACGCTGACGCCTTCAGGAATCTTGTTAGCCATGGTGGAAGGCGGTCTGCTCCTTCTTCTGTCCCTAAGTTCATCAAAAAACTGGATGAAGTCCCCGAAATCGCCCTTCCCGAGACTCAACCTGTTAAGATAGCATTGGCCCTGGCGGAGAGAGGACTTGTTGGACAGTTCATGGGCCTTTGGCCTTCCCCAAAGACAACAGACGACTGGATTCAATGGAATTGGAAGCCGCATCTCAGCCATGGCGTAACCTGTTACCCTGTGGGTAGAGGTTTCTTCATTTTCGAATTTATTGACAAAGATGACATGGACTTGATTTTCAGAAATGGCCCCTACTTCATGGGCACGCAGGGGCTCTACCTTAACAGATGGACCCCTGACTTCGATCCTAACGTTGATACTCCGAAGGAAGTCCCTGTCTGGGTGAGACTCCCCAACCTCCCTGTCCACTGCTAGAGCTATGAGACTTTACAGATAATTGGCAACGGAATAGGGCGTTTTATTGACAAGGCTGCAACCAAGACGAATTACACTTGTGCCAGAATCTGCGTGGAAGTTGATTTGGAAGCGGGTCTCCCTGAAGCAGTGAAGCTCACAGTAGGAATCTGGACTCATTATCAAAAAGTAGACTATGAACACCTGCCTTTCAAATGTAGGAATTGTCAGGAACATGGACACTTTCAGAGGAATTGCCCCAAACTTCAAACGCAGGATAAAGAACCATCGAAAGGATGGAAACAGGTTAAGAGATCCAAACACGCCCATAAGAGTAGAGAAAGGCACCCTGATGAGGGGGTAGGTCCATCCCGTGCGGCCGGTGAAGCTCCCCCAGCTGGGCTTGCTCCTGTCCCCCAGCCTTCTTCTTCGCCCCCTCCCTCTGCCTCCCAACCTTTATCCCCCCCAGAGCCTGAGTGTACCCCGGCAGAGGAGCAGCAGAAATCCGACGAAGAACATGTCTCTCTGGAAATTGGAAATGAGGCTGAGTCAGATGAAGAAGCCACTGAGACCAGCAGCTCAATGGAAACCCCTGAAATAGCCGTAAGAGGAAGAAAATCCAACAGAAAAAAGAGGGATGAAAAATCCTACAGGGATGTTGCAGCCAGGTCTCAAAAAACCATCCCTGACATGATAACAACCAGATCTGGAGTCAAGGCAAGCAAGTCTCCTAAGGGAGCCCCCACCTCCCCATCTAGACAGTAATGCAGTACGTCTCCTGGAACTGTAGAGGACTTGGCAGTAAAGGGAAAGAAAAAGCAGTTAAAGATCTTGTTCGAATGTCAAATCCTGAAGTCTTGCTAATCCAGGAGACGAAAATGGAGGACCCGGAAGTCCTCCAAGCAAGCACTCATTTCTGGAATCGTGGTTCGAGCAGAGCAGTAAGCTCCAGAGGAGCTTCAGGAGGCCTGGCCACCTTTTGGAACTCCACCTCGTTGGACCTCATTGAAGAAGAAGGAACCACCCACTGGCTTTTTACCAAGCTCCGCCATACAGAATCTGGTCACTCGGTAAGCCTGTTCAATATTTATGCCCCTGTATTGCTTTCGGAAAAAAAAGAGTGCTAGGAGTCGCTTAACAGATTCCTTAGCCTCAATCATCAGGAAAACATTGTCTTAGCAGGAGACCTTAATGTCACTTTAGCTTTGTGGGAAAAAAAAGGAGGCTCCCTGGTCAGAGACCCTTCCAGAGAGTGGGTTGAAGATATTATCTTGGATTGGGATCTTCAAGATATCAAACCTACCAAGGGAAAATTCACATGGTCAAATAAAAGAGCAGGCCCTGGGCATATTGCAGCCAGACTGGACAGATATCTCATCCAATCCTCCTTCATGAATCTGGGGCTCTGTGCTTCCTCAATCATTCTTCCTTCGTATACTTCAGACCATAAGCCTATCTCTCTTTCTCTCACCTTAAGGGAAAATTTGGGTCCTATTTCGTTCCGTTTCAGCCCTCTTTGGACTACCTCGGAAGGTTTTTTTGATATTGTCACCCAATCTTGGAGTCTCCCTGTCTCAGGATCCCCCTTCTTTGTATGGGAAGAGAAACTCAGAAGGCTTAAGAGGGACCTTAAGACCTGGGCTAAGAACTTGAGCTCTCCCTTTCAAGAAAGGACTAAAGCCCAAAGGGAACTCAGTTGTTACCAGCTCTCAATGGAAAGGGGTCCGATCACTGCAAATGAGTTGGAGCAAGAGATTGATCTGCAAAAGAAGCTGCATAGAGCCTTGAGGTGAGAGGAGGAATTCTAGAGGGTAAAATCTAGGAGCCTGTGGCTCCATGCTGGAGACAAGAACACTTCCTTCTTCCATAAGCAAGCAAAGGCCCGCCAAAATCACAATACAATAATAGAAATTAATTTCCAGGACCAAACCATAAGCAATCATGAAGAGATAAAGCAGGCAGCTCACTCTTTCTTCCAAGAGCTATTTACGGAAGAGAACCCGTACGCCCATCTCTCTGATGGGTACCCCCTGAATTTGGTACCGTCCTTGGTGGATGCTGAAAGTAACCTCAAGCTTATAGCCCCAGTCACGACTGATGAAGTAAGGAAATCCCTTTTGGGTATGAATCCTGACAAGGCCCCGGGGCCTGACGGATCCACGACAAGGTTTTATCTAGCATGCTGGGATATTATACAAAAAGACTTGATAAGAATGGTTAAAAAATCTCAATGTAGCCACAAGATCGGTGGGAGTACAAACTCCTCCTTCCTGGCGCTCATCCCAAAAGAAAAGGGAGCCCAAAATTTTTCGAGATTCAGACCCATCTCATTGTGCAATACAGGGTACAAACTGATAACCAAAATTGTCGCCAACAGACTCAAGCATGTCCTCCCTAAGATCATTCCTGAGAATCAAGGAGGGTTTGTCAAAGGGCGCCACATCCAGGACAACATTATTTTGGTGCAAGAAGCAATTCATTCGAGCTTCCAGAGAAGAGAGAAAGGAATGGTGGTCAAACTAGACCTTGCAAACGCCTTCGACAGAGTCCGCCATAACTTTCTGTTTGCTGTTATGACTAATTTAGGATTCCACCCTCATCTAATCAGTTGGATCAAATCCTGCATCTCGAACCCTTGGATTGCCCCTCTTGTTAACGGACGTTCTGCCCCCTTTTTTCAAGCATCTAGAGGCCTCAGGCAAGGTTGCCCCTTGTCTCCCCTGCTCTATGCCATCCAAGCTTCAGTTTTGAGCTTCCAATTAGACAATTGCCTCCAGCAAAATTCTCTCCTCGGAATTAACATTGCCCCAAGAGTCAAGAATGTCAACCACGCCCAATTCGCGGACGATACATTGTTATTAAGCCGTGCTTCCCTCAGATCTGTAGTTAAATTTAGAGAAGAGCTGGACGCCTACAAGAAGGTTTCTGGAAGCGAGTTAAGCCTCAGAAAGTGCAAAATATATGGCTGGAACTGTTTGCCTAGGGATATGCTTGATATATCTAGGGCCCTTGAAATGGAAGGTACCTCCTCCTGGGAGTCGTTTAACTATCTTGGAATTCCATTAGTTAAAGAAAAGCCCAGGAACAGCCTTTGGCTCCCTCTCCTCGATAAATTCAAAAGCAAAATCCTTGTCTCGGGAGCCTCTTGGCTGAACAAAGCAGGGAAAATTATTCTTATAAACTCTGTTCTAACAGCCTTACCTGTCTATCAAGCTTCAATCCTTCTTGCCCCAAAGGCTGTTCTCATCCAGATGGACAAACTAATGAGGCGGTTTCTGTGGGAGGGAGGAAAGAAGGGTGAAGGAAAAATGCATTTAGTTAACTGGGATAAAGTTAAATCTCCCAAAGCAGAGGGAGGGCTGCAACTCAGGGATATTGGTGCTCAAAACTTGGCGCTGGGAGGGAAAATTCTGTGGAGATTGGTCCACGAGAAAACCTCTTGGAGCACCAAGGCACTCTGTCTCAAATATTTTCAGGGTCAGAAAGAGCGATGCCTGGATAGACCGTTGGTGACCCGAAGGGGTTCCCCAATCTTCAATCTCTGTTCCAAAGCAAGGGAATTGATCACCTCGAAGCTCTTCTGGATCCCGGGAAATGGTAAGAAAATCAAGTTCTGGGATGACTGCATTTTGGGAAACTCACCGCTAAATCAGAATCCTGAGCTGGATAATATTAGGGAATGGCTTACCTCCAGAAACCAGATCACCCTGTGGGACATCTCTGCCTGGAATCAGGATGGCACCTGCTCGTGGAACTCTTGGGACTTAGGGGACTTCCCTCCAAACTTGAATAGGGAAGCAGAGCTTCTTCAACAAGAATTGCATGGATCTTCTCCCATCTCCGCCGGGAAAAAGGACAAAAGAGGCTGGGGCTCTGCCTCTGGAAAGTATACAGTTGCAGCTGGTTACTCTGCTTATCTCTCTATCCCTTGGGTTCCGCCCGATCCTTTCCTTTGGAATAACCTTTGGAACTTCCCCTCCCTGCCTAAAATTGACTTCTTCTGTCGGTCCCTTCTGCACAAAAGTATCCTCACTTTTGAAATTCTTAAAAAAAGGGGATGGGTAGGCCCCTCGAGGTGCCCTCTGTGCTTCTGTAGCGAGGAGTCTGCTGACCACCTCTTCGTCCTCTGTCCCTATGCTCTTGAGCTTTGGAATCTTGTCTTGGGGCCTCTTAACTTCGATCTTCCCCCTACCGTTAAAGATTTGTTCTACTCTTGGATGAATCTGGCTCCTTTCCCGTTGGCAAATCTGTCTCTCCTCAAGAACTGTTGGATTTGGGTCCCGAAAATAATGTGCTATATTATTTGGTTGGAAAGAAATGGAAGAATCTTCAGGGAAATCGCTGCTCCACCGGCCCGGCTAGCTTCAAAAGTTAAGATGCATGTCAATGATCTAGTGTCCTCCAAACCACTGCTCCATAATGAGACCCTTCCAGATAAGGACACCTACTTCTGGTTTAACGATCTTGATCTGCTTCTGCTCTCAAGAACTAAGTCTCTGCATTCGCATCACTCCTCGTGGGAAATCAGGATCGGAGAGCAAGACTTCCTTATGTGGAGATCGTCTCTTAAAAAGCACGTCCTGATGGTGGATGGTGCTTCGAAGGGGAACCCAGGGAATGCAGGAGGAGGTGGGATCATTCTAAGCCCTGATGGAAATTTAATTTTGTCCTTCTCCTGGGGTCTAGGCATCCTCTCTAACAACAGAGCTGAATATCTCGCTCTCTGGCAAGGTCTTATCCAGGCAAGGCATTTGAATATCTCCGATCTGGTGGTAATTGGGGACTCCAGAATAGTTATACAGTCTCTGACTCGAAAGCGACGTCCGACTCATCTTTCTTTGTCTCAGCTTTACTCCAGGATACAAACTCAAGTGGCTGAATTTGGCAGGATCCGGTTCTTCCACGTGCTCAGGGGACTGAATCATCTGGCGGACCTTGAGGCAAATGCGGGTACCGCTTTGTGCAGAGGAGATCTTAAGATCAATGGGATGATCTCTCACTTCCCGATCCCTTAATCTGAGATTGCCCCTTACTTGTCTGCTTCAGTTGTCTCAGGGAATCGCGAGGCTCAGAAGCCATGGATCCTGATGGTCAAGACTTCACAGAGATCCCCCGCTCTTCTAAGAAGTCCCAAGGACTAAGCAGGCTGAATTGTCCCCATCCGTCTGAAAAGAATTTACTCAGCAAAAATAATGGGCCATAGGTCGTCATGAGTCCAGAAGGTGAGCTTATGTTTTACGACCATCGATAGGATTTGCAGGATAACGACTCTCCCCTGCAAGTGGAGACTCCCCCCTGGTTGACACTACATTGCTGAGAGTCTGGTTGAAGAAGTGGGATCGGAGGTTCATGACCAGTTAAGTTCACTGTTGATCGTCTTCATTTGCTAGGACACCATGACCCAGGAGTTCAAAGTGATACGGGGAATTCTATGGAGACCAATCGACTTCCTTGGAGGACATAGTAGTAAGCACTGGCGAGCTTGAGTAGAGTCTGGTGGCTATGGAGAAGAAAGTCGACGAATGCAATTTGTTGGGCATACTCCATTGGCAGAGGCTGAGCCAAGGCCCCCTGTTGTCGTTGGTTATTCCTGGCGCTACCTGCGATTGGCCTGAAGAATAAACGACTGGTCTCGGTGCTTTTTTCATAAGGTTGCTTTTTCTGCTGTTATAGTTTAGGATTTAAATTAATCCGGGACAGGATTTTTGAATTGTTGGAATTCCTTGGAAGTTTAGAGACTGGAAAGGACTTGGTGATCTTCAGTTATCCTGAATACATTAGATACAATATCGGCGATTGGATTGTAATGCCACAGGCAGGCTATTTGCCAGTAAATAATATGAAAGCCTCATAACCGTTATAGTAAAAAAAATAAAAAAAATATGACGTATATAATTGATGAGAAAACTAATTTTATGAGGAAGCTTAAAAATATGACGAAGATATTTTGTTTACAAAATTTCAATTTAAAAAAAAACCTTCTATTATTCGAATAATTATTATTTTTTAATTAACATTTGATTAAACACATGCCGTAGTCATATTTACAAAGGTGCGAAAGGGAAATCTATTTTTGACACTAACTTTGGTCTTACTGTTAGAAAATTCTATTATATGTTATATTATAAATGTGATGACTGGTTAATCTTGAGTTTGGTAATAAACAACATGCTTCCATTTTAAAACAATTAATGAGATGATAAGTAATCCATTGTTTTGTTTATTTATTTATGTGAGTTTATAAAGTACATATTTATACTAAAATATTTTGAAAGGGATTTAGAAAATTAGCTTTTTTAGAATAATTTTTATAATCGCATTCTTATCTAGAAAAAAAATTGTTTTTTTTAATCATAATACATTTCATAATGTAAAATGAAAGTTTAGGGTTTTTGAGGTTGTTGGTGGTGAAAGACAAGTGGAAAAAGAAGAGGGTTTCACTTGATTGCAAATAGTTGAACTTTAGATTATTTGTTTTGAAGTTGAAACCAAATCAAGATAGTTTCATTAATGGGACCAGGGGATTGCATTGCAAATTGCAGCCAAGTTTTATTATGAAGATTGCATTACAAATTGCAACCAAGTTTTATGATGGTAGCCATTGCTCAGTAGTTCATTGGCTTATTCATCAAACTTTATTGAAATTTAATATTGTATATTGTAGTATTCTGTGGATTGATTTTAGATTTAGTAATTTTTTTAGAATATTTTTTTTTCTTTTCAAATTTCTATTATGTTTTATTATAAATTCTAAATTGAGTTACAATTATAGGATAATTAGATTGATTTAGTAATTAAATCATATCATAAAGAGAAGTGAGGTTAAGAGTTTGCGGGGTTTAGGGAAAATACAATATTTCATGTCAATGCTTTTATTGAGGGAATGCCAAGCTCATTGGCAACGCCACTCTCATTGTTTTAGAAACCTTGAACTCAAACTTTAAAAGAAATACTAGTGTCTCATAAACTTAACCTAAAACTTGTGACATGTCCATTGATAACGTCACTCTCATTGTTTTAGAAACCTTGAACTCAAACCTTAAAAGAAATATTAGTGTCTCATAAACTTAACCTAAAACTTGTGACATGTCCATAGATAACATGCCTTTGATGGACAGCTAATCTAATGAAGTATTAGCTAGAATGTTATGGTCATCAAACACTTTCCTTTTTCTTTGGCATCTTTGAATAGGTGCCAACATTCCTTGGTAACCTTTTGGGTTATCAATTAGGAAGTTATGTTGAGACTCTCCTTTCTTGTGGGGAGTATTTCTAAATAAATGTAGCTCGTTAGCTAGAAGGTTCTCTTTCTTTTTTCCATGGAATATTTGAATAGATGTCAACTTTCTTGGCACTTTCATTTAAAGGGGAATGAGCATACTTGTTGAAATGGAAACATAGCTTAGAAACTCCCAACAATTCTAGGGCCCCATGAAATTGAATGTTGTGGACTACATAACCTCATTGAGGCAAAACAATGCAGCAAGGGAAAGCATTTGAGCGTCCACACTTACTAGAAAAGCTCAAAATTGGGTGGACCATCTACTAAAGTACCCATATTTTTAAACGATCCCAAAAAAACATTACTCATACATAATTGAGAGTCCATTATACAACAAACAAGGTGGCCTTAGTCCTAGGCATAAACAAAGAGTCATCTCATTGCATTCGACATTGGGTGGAAGATTATCATGAGGTTGGATCCAAACCTATACCAATAATAATTCACAAAAAATACTACTCTCTTTTCCACTTCACCACATCTACTTTTCTTCCCAATTTTTCTCCTTTCGGCATTTTATTGCACCTTATGGGGGCAATTGCTAGTTTACAATGTTTTACTTTCTATTTTTTTACATTATTGTACCCATTACTTTTTCCTATTCTTTAAAAGTTATTTTTAAAATTTTAATTAAAATTTATGTCGACTCAATTATTACTATGTTGGAATATTAAGTTACATAGTATGTAGCGTGACAACATCTTTTCCATAGTGGTTGGGAACACTATGTTACATAGTGTAACGTGCCAACATCTCCCCCGTACTATGTTGTAGAAGCGCCTGATGCAAAAATGTCAAAAACAACTTTCAAATTAAAAAAAAGTGTTACTGGTAGCAACCCTTTTCCTATAAAATTCAAAATTATAAATATTTTGAAACCTCAACCTAAAACTATATATTTTTTTTTTATTAAAAAAATTTAAAACAATAAAAATGACAAACTAAACTAAAAAACACAACTTTTTAATGAAAAACAACTAAAACAATTTCATATATGTATATATATAATAAATTAAAATAAACAAAGTTAAAAAAATAATAATAAAATTAAAAGAAAAACTTAATTTAATATATATATATAATACATTAAATTAAACAAAATTTTAAAAAATAAATAATAAAAATTAAAAGAAAAAACTTACTTAAATTATTAAAAACCAAAAAAATTATAAATAATGAAAATTAAAAAAAGCAAAAAGTTATAATAGAAAATTAAAAACATAAAAAATAAAAACAAATGGTTACTACCAATAATAATTTTTTTTTCCAATTTGAGGGTCTATTTTGGCATTTTTGTTACAAGGATGCTGGATTTTTAGACCGCGGTTTCAAAATAGTTGTAATTTTTTTTTTGAATAAAAATAAGGGTTTTATAGTAACACGACTTTCCAATTTAGAAGTCGATTTAGGGTTTGTGATTGCAACAATGCTGACCATTAAGACTATAGTTTCAAACAATACATAATTTTCTACCCAAAGCATTTAGGTTTACTTTAGTTCATTATCTCTTCCAGTCCATCGTTTTAGTCCATTATTGAACATGTTGTAAATTTTCCCTTCTTCCTAGTCATGTGTTGTTTCCTCCTTGTGGTCTTCTAAGACCAATTTTATTTTCAAGTTAATTAAGTTGTGTCAAAACCACTTTATTATTTAGCTTGGAAAAACAAAAAGAATAACAATAGCACACACATAATACATAGAGATTTACCTTGGATCCTTAATAGGGAAATCCACCTAATGTCATAGTGCCACAACTCTCTTTTCTTCATTGTATATCAGTTTTATTGTTCACAATACACTATTAAGATACTCCATAACATCCAAAACACTAATGCATTTACCTAAATTAAATTACAACATTAATACCTTCTTTAGAATTAGATTATAATTAGCCCATAAAACATTGAAAAATAGACCAAAAAGAACCCAAAATTTTCTTTAAGGGGTCCTTCTCCCATGTCCCCTTGAGCTAAAAGGGTGATGAGATTAAATTTACCTACAAATAATACAACATATGTCCAATCATTTTCTAATTTAAAAATTTCCAGGATAAATCTTATTCATGATTCTTATGTATTCATTTTTCTCTCTCCTCTAAACTTTAACATTCTTAAAATATTTGAGTTCTTCTCCTTCCTAATCCCGATTATGTATTCATTTTTCTCTCTCCTCTAAACTTTAACATTATTAAAATATTTGAGTTCTTCTCCTTCCTAATCCCGATTGCTTTATGAATATACCATTATGGATTTTCGAGTTGTTCCATTTATTACCATTTGGGGCATATAGCTTGCAATTCAAGTATATTTGAGTATAAATTTCTTTAAACTTTTCATATCACTTCACACATTTGCACCTTAGCACAATTTTATAAGCCACAAGGAACAACTATTATGAGAAAGGTGATTGGAGAATACGTTGTCAACGAATCTTGTGTCCGGCCTTTTTTCGATGGCGCCTATCAAGATGAGGACAAACTATGTGGTATAGGAGGAGGGACTTATTTCATGTGAATGTCGTATAAGGCACTAACAACAAAGCAAAATGTATCAATACCAAATAGTCTAGTCACCTTGCATAGATACCACGGTCCAAGCAACTCATCTTTGGTGTTTGTACCTGAACCACAATTAAACTGGGAATTGAATTTATGAGATTCATTGAGATAAAGTATCCCCCCATAAGCACAAATGCCATCTTTTGTTGCCCCATCAAAGAATCTTGCTGCAAATTGTAAATCTTGCATAAGATGAACCTATCTCTTTTCTTTTCCTTTATTTTCAGAATTCAAATAATCCTTGAGAATATTGAGTGTACTAATGCATACTTCCTTCACCACATGTTTCTTATCATCAAATATGCACCTGTTCCTAGTGTACCAAATACTCCAAGCAATAAATGCTGGTATAGTATCATAACCTGAACAATTTTTCACCCAAAGGTAGAAATTTTGTTCAAATCTCTTATATCCCCATGCATTTTGAATATTGAGATCATTGCAAATGTCAGTCCATACCTGTCTAGTAAACTGACAATCTAGCATGATATGTTCCATAGACTCCGAATTACATCTGCATAAGAAACATAAATTTGGCCCACACTAGCCTCTTTTTGAGAGGTTGTCCCAAGTCTTAAGACTGTTTTCAAAGGCAAACCACAAAAAAAAAATTAAAGGAAGATTCCATCTCCAGAGAGAATTATACCACCACTTAGGAACAATAAACCCGATTCCTACACAAATAGCATTATAGGCAGAATTGGCTATGATAATACTAGATTTCAAATTAGATGACCAAATAAGTTTATCTTTCTCCCTAAAAACACTGCAACCTATGGAATTCAGTTTTCCCCATGTCCACCTATACTCAAATATTTAGCAATAAGTCAATAGGAGTTAGAATGAGGCATCCAGGTAGGTCTTTTGATTTTGTTCAAGGTATGGTAGCCAATCTTTGCTAAATATTCAGTGATGTAAGGAGAAAGTTTGTATTTTTCTTCCATACCAACAATGGGATCCACACCCACAGGATATTAGTACCGTTAACAACCTTCCAAGAAAGACCTTTCCCCAACTAATGATAAATATTGATGAAGCCATACCAGATAGTGGACGAATACCTCTATCTTTTAACATGATTTTTGATCCAACTCAGGATGTTTCCTTTTAAATATTTTGCAGATAAAACCTCTGACCATAAACCCAATCCAAAAAGTCCCCTCCACAGGCTTTTAAGTCTTAAGGCCATCCCAAACCAATAAAGATTTTGTATGCCCCAGCCACCCCAATCTTTGGGTTTAGATAGCCTCTCCCAGTTGACCATCATTAGTTTATTGCCTTGAACAATTCCAGGCCACATAAAATTAAAAATAAGTTTTCTTAATCTATTATTGATAGAAGTTGGGATCTGTGCAAGTGAAATCCAATAAACTGGAATTCCAAGTAGAACATCCTTGATCAAAATAAGTCTGCCACTTATAGATAGAAGTCTATAGGTCCATTTTTTTTTCTTTTTTCAAATCTATCAACAAACCAAAACCAACCTTTTTCCTTATAACCCGCAGGTTTCAAGAAATATCCTAAGTATTTAAAGCCATCCATTATATTTTCCACCTTGCATGGCATCACCTATGATAAACATTCAAGAAATTCTACATCCAAACTATGTTGGAACATACATGGTTTAGTCATACTAATATCACATACCTGTAGCAACACATAAATTTTTTATGATTTCGGCACAACACGTCCATTCATCAATGTTATCATTCCCAAAGATCATAAAATCATTAACAAATAATAAATGGGTTATATAGACCGTAACATTTTTCTTGATGCCTTTAATTTTTCCTTCTCTTTTAGCATGTGATATCACTCGACTGAATCCTTCAATGATAAGCAAGAATAGCAGGGGTGACAGAGGACATCCCTATCTGATTCCCCTAGAGCTCTTAAAGAATTATGAAGGTGACCGATTTACTAAGACAACAAAGTGTGCAGAAGTGGCACGCGCCATTATCCAGTTGGTGACCAAGAGAGGGAGACCAATATGAATCAACATAAGTCTCAGAAAACCCCAATCTACCATGTCGTAAGTTTTGACTAGATCCATCTTTAAAAGGAGTGCCTTGACTTTCCTTTTACAAATAATGTGAAGTACTTCCCGTGAAATACCAATAGCATCCAATATCTGGCGATCATGAAGAAAGCCAAATTGTTCCTTCGACATCCCTCTAGACATATATGGTTTAATCCTATTGGCAATGATTTTAGTAATGATATTATATGCCAAGTTACATAAGGTAATAGGCCTAAAATCATTGAAGGAACTAGGCTTATTGCATTTAGGAATCATAGTAATGAAATTTGAGTTAAGTGAACATGAGACATATCCTTTTGATCTAGAGTGTTCCACCATATCCAAAATATCAGCACCCATGATATCGAAAAATGAGAGAAAAGGCCCCAATGTCCAACCATCTAGACCTGGACTTTTCTCTTTGGCAAATTGTTTAAGAGTTTCTTCAATTTCACTAAGAGTAACAGGCTCACCAATACTCTCACCTTCTTCACTGCTAAAGAAACTTGGAATATGTCTAAGCACATTTAATTTCTTTGCTTTCCTATCGTCTAGGTATTTTAGGGCCAAAATCTCTGATTCCTTAAAAAATCAACCAAATAATTTTAGATTTTTTAATAAAAAATAAATAAATATATTTAATATTTTTGTAATATATATATATATATATATTACTTAAAATAAGTATAAAAATCAATGTTATTTTTTTAAAGGAAGCTAAGATTATATTACTCCACATAAATTGTGCAGATCAAGAGTTGGTTGGTCTGCCGCGATTGAAACCAGATCATCCACATCAACAAACATTGACATTGATCTTCCATTTAGTTTTAGAGTTTAGATACGCAACAAACAACCATAGTACTATAAAGTTTATAAGGAGTAACCTTGACCAAACATAGCTCACAAAAACTAAAAATAAGCAAAAATAAATAGAACCTAAATCTGAACTACATCATAGTGTCATCATCTGAGATTGATATGGGAGACACCTTAGTACTATTCTTAGACTTTCCTATTAAAGCAGTGAATTCCAAGCATGCGGTCGCTTTGAGTATCATATTCAAATTCATGTCCATCTTCCTTCTCTCCTCTTTTGCTTCATCTAGTTGCAACAGAACTTTGTTGTGTTCGTCTTAGGGCTCAACCAAGGATTGTTAAAGATACAGCATCATGAGACATTCTCCAAACCAATCTTGTACAACAAAGATTGATCCTACCGTATAGAGGTGAGCACTTTGATTGCCTTCCGTGTAAAGGTTATTCCTCCCATACATAGGTACTTGATCAAAGTAATGATGTTGTAATGTCTTGTTGGACAAGACTCAGGACTTGTGTGTCAAGTCATGATTATCACGTGAACCTTATGTATAAAGGCATCCATGAGATGGACCTCCCATATAGAGGTGGACCTTCTGTATAAAGGTCATGCCTTACTTGTTAAAAGCATTTAATGTTGTGTGATATATTATTAACCATTATCACCAGATTGCTATTAAGTCTCCTTTAGAGATTGATCACCTCTAAAGTGAATTACTTTAGCATATGATCATTTGGTCTGGAATAATATGATATGATCACAACATCCGATAATTCTTCTTAGTATAATGTAATGTGATGGATTATTAAAGTTAGCACATATTGACCATGCAGTAAGAGATAAAGAAACAAAAGATCAAGAGAAATCGAAATTTCCCATGTAGACACTTCAACTAATTAAAAAGAACTTGAATTGTTAGAGATTCAGTTAAAGCATCAGTTAAAGATATGCCTCAGTTAACTAAAGAACTCATAGTGGTCACTTCAAGTAAATCAATCAGCATTATTTCAGTTAACTAAGTGTTAAATAAGAAGGACTAGTTAGCTAAAGTGTTTTCACTTTAGTTAAACTAAAAGACAACACTTCAGTTAAAGAGAGTTAACTAAGTGGGCAAGCTTTCAGTTAAGAGGCGAGTTCATCCTAAGTGACAACTCAGTGAGATAAAGCACTGCATGAGAAGTGGGGCGTACATCTGCATGCAAGATTAATACATCCAGTTTGAGGGCGAGTACATCTTGAAGTTAGAAGTTAAAAATAGAAGAGAAGAATGTATAAATATGTTATACATGATTGATGAATCCAATGTGAAGAGAATTTTCTTCTCCATTGAAGGCAAGGCGCTTCTCTTTGTGCAGGGTATTGTTCATGCTTGTTATTGTTGTGTTGGGAACACATCCGATTGATCTCTCTTCTCTATTGCTTTTGTATCTTCATCAAGAGTGTTTGGTGATCTCTTATCTTCCGAAAGCAATCTACTGTGTTGTAAAAGAAAGCATCTCCGCTATCCATTATATTATACTGAGAAGAATTGCTGGGGTTTTTGTTCTCATAATTTTGAGGATTTTCCCTACTGTATATCTTCTGTTATGGTTGTATGAATTTCATGGATTGAATTATCTCATTTCTTCAAGTCTTTGCATCTAAAAGAATTAAAGATCAAATCTCAACCAAATTTCAACTTGGTATCAGAGCTAAGTGTGTGAAGGAGCTCAATTTTGCATGCCAGCTAGAGCCTACGTTGATCCTCAGAAGTTGAGCACAAGATTTGAAGACTATGGCATCGGTCTCTTTACGACCGGAATATCGTCTTGAAGGCACCTCAAACTTCAACACTTGGAAGGCTAGGATTCTCAACATCCTAGAGGAGCATGACTAGATCGCTACGTATCCACTGTGGTGGAGGAGCCTACATCTAATGTAGGGCGCATCAAATTCAAGAAGAATCAATCTCTGTCCAAACGGATCATCTATGATTCAGTAAAATATAACTTGATGCCCATGATCACACCG
Source organism: Larix kaempferi (assembly GCA_027924585.1). Taxonomy (NCBI): domain Eukaryota; kingdom Viridiplantae; phylum Streptophyta; class Pinopsida; order Pinales; family Pinaceae; genus Larix; species Larix kaempferi. The sequence continues at coordinate 12,184,493 of BSBM01000017.1, read as the reverse complement.
CTAAAGACTGCAAAAGAATGTCATGATACATTGACTAATCTATATGATAAGAAGGCCCCAATTCAAAAGAGGGCATTGAAGAATAATCTTCGAAACTTAAAGATGGAGACGGATGAGACAGTGGCCTCCTTCTTCTCCAATATCTCTTAGGTAAGAGATCAGCTTGATAATATTGGAGTAGTGGTGGATGAAGATGATCTTCTCCAAACCGATATTGATGGTCTCCCATCCTCATGGGAGACATTCTTGGTTGGGGTAAATGGCCGAGAGGTACAACCTAACTTCAAAAGGTTGTGGCATGACTGCCTCCAAGCGGAGGGGCGAATCCAGAGCAGGTCAGTGTGCATCAATGAAGAAAACTTGGCCTCATGGCAAGAATGAAGAAAGGAAAGAAACCCTTCTTACAAAAGAAGTTCTCTCATCCAAAGAAGAAGGAGTTCAACAAAGGCTCTGACAAGTCAAAAGCTAGATGCTTCAATCACAACAAGAAAGGCCATTTCTCAAGAGACTGCAGAGCAAAGTGGAAAGGAAATTTCCATGCTTCTACTGCCATGGAAAATGAAATCACTTAAAAGAATGCATCTGAAGAAAAGGAGAAAAGAAGGGAGTACTATCTTGTCTCGTCCCTTTCGGGATCCGTCATCACAAATGCAGACACATGATTGATTGACAGTGGTGCATCCAAACATCTGACTGGTTATAAGAGTGGCATCACCGATCTAAAGGAAAAAGAATTCACATGCATGGTAGAGTTGGTGGACAACTCAACTTATTCGATCCAAGGAGTTGGATCCACCTCATTCCAACTGAGCACCGGTGACATTCTACATGTGGAGGACATTTTATATGTTCTAGGATTGAAGAAGAACCTGCTTTCAATCTCGGTTCTTGAAGACAAAGGCTTCTGAATTATCTTCATGGATAACAAAGCACTTTTATGGCCAAAGAACAAAAGCGTAGAATATGCTGCTATGATTGGAGTTCGAGAGGGAGGACTCTACAAGGTACCCAGGAAGTACATTCAAGCTATGATTCACCACACTATTAGTCCATGCAAACTATGGCACCAAAGGCTTGGACACCTACACTACAAAGCACTACCATGACTTCAAATGATGGTAAAATGTGCCCATAATTGATTTTGAGCATGATAGTGTATGTCGGGGTTGTGCACTTGGGAAGAATGTTAAGAAAAGTTTTTCCAGCAGTACTACTATATCTAAAGGGATTTTATATTTAATACATTCTTATGTATGTGGTCCCATGTCACCCCCCTCCTTGAGTGGCTTCTTATATTATGTACCGTTCATAGATGATTTTTTTAGGAAGTCATAGATTCATTTCATGAAGGCTAAAAGTGAAACTCTTAGCAAATTTAAAGAGTTTAAATCCCTAGTTGAAAATCAGAAAGAAAAGTACATCTATGCATTAAGGTCTGATAATGGAGATGAATTTGATTCACATGAATTTAATGAGATATGTAGCGATGCATGAATATGTAGATAGTTAATAGTACCTTATAATCCTCAGCAAAATGGGGTTGCCGAAAGGAATAATAGAACTATATGTGAGGTTGCAAAAGCCATGATGCATGATCAAGATATGTCTACCTCATTATGGGTAGAAACCACCCGTACAACTGTGTACATCCATAATAGAAGTCTGCATGCCATTTTAGATGAGAAGACACCAGAAGAAGTGTTTATTGGTGAGAAGCCAGACATCTCATACTTGAGGATCTTCAGGAGCCCAGTATATTTTCATGTACTGAAAGAAAATATAACAAAGAGAGAGACTTTTGGAAAGAAGGGCACCTTTGTGGGTTATAGCGAGTCATCCAAAGTGTACTGAATATACGTACCTGGTGAGAGACACATTGAAGTCAGTCGTGATGTTACCTTCCACGAGGAAGCTGCTTTCAAAAGATTGAAATAGATTCAATGTGATTCAGAGATGGAGGATCCCGAGTCTGATTCTCCCCCTTCAAAGTTGGAGAGGGAGAAACCAGAAGATGCCTCAGATTCGCTAGCTCCTGAAGAACTAGTAGAACTGGTTGAGAGGTCACCTAATGAACCTCCCGCTAAAAGAAGATCTGCTTGGTGCCGAGACATCTTACAAAATGTAGAGAAACATGGAGCACCAACAGGCTCATCTAGAGAACGCAATCAACCTGACAGATATTCAGGGTATGTTGCACTGATGAGTCACATCAATGATTTAGAACCATCCTCAGCATGGGCCAACGAAAGGTAAGTAAATGAGAACATAAGATGATGAGACCTTTCCTTTCCATCCTGAAACACCGACGATCCATCTGGCAGGAATTTGAAACAGCGACAGACATTAGCATTTATCCACCTTAGCTTGGACAAATCAACCATTAACTTAGTCATCAGAGAGCGCACAATCATTTCACAAGGGGGGGAGAGTTATTATGGGATAAGACCCCTCCATTTAATGTAGCACCCACATTTTCCATCTTATCTGCTTCCACATTGCAACTTCTTTTGATGTGGAAGTAATGGACCTTAGAAATATTTGGAAAAAACTTAGAAATTACTCGTTGGAAGCCATTCTTTACCTCGTTGTTGCTCTGAAAATAGTTCATGGATTGAATTACTATCCAGGAGTCTCCAAGAACATTGAATTCTTCAAGTTGGAGCTTGTACATGCATTTCATACCTTGCATCAATGCGGCCCATTCTGCATAATTGTCCATACACTTTTCCAGACCCCATGCATAGGTTCTGATTATCTTCCTCCCGAGTCATAAATAACCCCTCCCACACCTGCCTCCCCTGAAAATTTAAAATATATATTATAATATAATACAATAATTATTTAGCACTTTAAACACCCATCAACCAATATAAAAACACATTATTTATTTTTATACATCAAAGTGATTTAACATCTTAGAAATCGTACACCTCACCAAATAGCTCATTCTCAACGACCTTAACCACATTCTCTTTTAAATTAAGTTTTATTAGAATAAATTTTTATAAATCTTAATACTATTAAAAGTCTATAAAAAGGAAAGGTGGGGATATTGGATGAAGAGGTAGCTGAGAATTATCCATCTAAATATAATTAGAAACACATTTTCTTTTAAGTTAAGTTTTATTAAATCAATTTTTTATAAACCTTAATATTATTAAGAGTCGGTAAAAGGCAAAAAGGAAAGGTGGGGATATTGGATGAAGAGCTAGCTGAGAATTATCCATGTAAATAGAATTAAAAATACATTTTCTTTTAAATTAATTTTTTATAAATTTTAATATTGGATATATTGGATAAATAGGTAGTTAAGAATTATCCATGTAAATAGAAGAAATTTAAATATATAAAGATATAGCTAAGAGTTATTTATGTAAATAAAAAAAATTAAATTTATAAAAAGGTAGCTAAAAATTATCCATATAAATAAAAAAATTAAATTTATAAAAAATATAAAATACAATTTTCATATTATAAAAATAATATGTCCAATATTTAGAAAGTAAATATGATATGAACTATATTCACCAAACTTCTTTCAAAAAACACATAATGTCCAATATTTAGAAAGTAAACATAATGTAAACCATATCCACCAAATTTATTTCAAAAAACACACATGCTGTGAAGTGTGAACCATATCCATGATAACAATAGTTAAAAATTATATTTAAACATTTTATAAATAGTATTATATATAATATTTTTAAATGATATTAAATATTTTTATAATTAAAATAGTTAATTTTTATATTTACTATTAATTAAAAATAGTTTTAGGTAGTATTTTAAAACTAAAAACTTTTTAATCTAATAGTATCCATAATTAAGCCAATATCTTTTGTAAACCATTAGGAAGGCTTTACATAAAAGATAAAAAAACATATAACCAATCCCACAATATGAATTAAACTTAACCGTTGTGAAGGCTTTATATAAAGGATAAAAAACATCTAACAATTCCACAACATGAATTAGACTTTAATAGAGAAACACCATCAACTTACTTAACTTAAGATCTAAACCTTCTCAAATATATTATATTTAAATATTTAACCATAAAATCTATATATTGGGCCATCCAAATTATATATATCCTTAAAACAGGGTGGGTCACCCAAATTATATGTGCATTATTTGTCATTATATATAGATAGCATTGTCCCCATCACATGTTTAGATTTCCAAAGTATGTCATGGTTAAGTTCCTTATTTTGTCCTCCAATAATAAAAATAATATTAATTAAAAATCATATACTCCTTACTTCGTTGTGGGTCTATGTAATATTGCATGATGATAAATCATTGTCCACTCTCGTGGGTCTATGAAACTTGCCTGCATGCCAAGTTGTAAGGTGGTTGTAAGTACAAGGAATAAACTTATTCATTAGTTTAACATTGAAGACTTCTCTACCTTTGTACCTTGTTTGAAGACATGGGCCATATCTCTTTCCATGTTGGTAGTTAGAGAGCCTCTACCTAGATCGTCCAAATTGTTACCTAATACAACAATTGAGTTATCTAGGCTCCACTCAACTTTATTTCATACTTTTTATTTGGGATATTTTGTTTTATTGTGATTTTTATGGTTTTAAGTAGATGTATCATTTTTATAATTTTATAAGCAGGAGAAATGGGTTAAATATGTATATTTATATGAAAAATAAAAAAGGACTAATATTAATATTAATATATATATATATATATATATAATTTTGCTAGTTTGTATATATGTTTCTTTTATTTTTATGTGTGACAACCCTGAGCATATAAAAACTGTAAAACTGGGTAGGAACAAAGTGCTCGACTAAATAGCCTTGAGCATATCAACAGGAAATATAGGAACGAAGTTGCTCGACCCAAAGAAGGAGAGGTAAAGTGAACGAAGATAGAGATAAGTTTCTCGACTTCCCTGGACTTGTCTGGAGCTATTTGTCCCACTATGAGGTAACCTCGCTAATTTTGGCGTATTTACTCGTATCATTGCAAAGGAAACAAATAAGTATGATATCGCTTCACACCTAACTATAGAGAGAGAGAATATAAAATTGTATTGTAAAAAAGATTTTCATCTCTAAGGATTTGGTTTTTATCAATAATTTATAGATTTATAGTTGAGATGGATATAAGCTAGTGTAAATACAAAAAGGCACATAAATACTATTGATTTAAAGAAACACAAAATAATATCACTATGTTGGGATATACGCTAGTGTAAAACCAAAAAGGCACATAAATACTATTGATTTGAAGAAACACACAATAATATCACTATGTTGGGATTTTGTTCCACATTAATACTTTTCTCTCAAATTGTGTGTTTATCAATATTATTATTCAATATATACTGTAAATAATTCAACATGACAACAATTACAAGATGAAGATAATTTATAAGACCCTACCTACATCAAAATCTTTAACAATCTGGAAGCTAGCTTTGAGGTGTAAGTCCTTCGATTAATATGATAGCATGCTCCCTCACTTTAAGATTAATATCTTCTATGCTTATGAAGTTTTTTGGGAACTCTTTAACTTATCGTTTTAATATATTTGATGTTGCTTGTAATTGTTATGTGTGATGTAAAAAGTCATCTTGTTGCAATGGTATATTCATTTTTTTTTTATATTACTCAAATTAAGTTCCATTTAAAACAAATATTGTAATGTATTTTTTTTCTCAAATATTAGAAGTGATATTTTTTCTACATTTCTTTATTAAATTTTCACTGAAATTTAGTCAATATATTATTATATAGTTTTTTTCCTAATTTTTAGTCCCTGCCATAGGCAGGAGACTATATATTCTGGTTGTTTCTATTAATTGCAATCAATATTTTTTTTCTTCTAAAGTTAGATTAATGGTAACATAAAATTTGTATTTATAATTAATTAGAAAAAATAAATTACTATTTTTACGACTACTATTTTATAATTGGACAATCACCTTGAATTGACTATTTTTTCTCATTGCACAACATTAAAATGAATAAATAAAATAGATAAAAAAAATAAAACCTTATCTTAAAACTTTACCCGTGCTCTAACTTACTTGTTATGCAAGCAATCACCTTCAATTTCTGAAGGCTGCAACTTCATATCAAATGATTGCATGCATGGATTTATGTGTGGATGGATTTGTCCATGCAGTTGAATGCATGTCCTCCACCTGTAGGATGAACAATTTTTTTGGTGAGAGCTTTTGATCTGGGCGTCTCTTCTTGTTTTTCATCTTGAAGACTCGGATAGGGTTTTCTGAATGATTTGGAGGTCTAGAGACAAATTGTTGATTGCTGCTTGGTCTGCATGAACCGCGTGAAGGAGTCTGGACAAGTGTCTTATTATTTTTGCAGACGTTGGCAACGGATCTGTCTCTGAGGACTTTAATATAGCAATCTTTCTTTCTAGCAGCAGATCCTGAGTCTTGAGCTGGTGCCTACTGGAGGGTAACCGTGACCTGTTCGATTTAAATTGTTGGCAAGTTGTGGCTGTTGGACCCAAGCTCGATTGATTTGTAGCCCAACGCTTTTCCCACGAGGGAAAAGAGATCTGATGTCTACTTGTTGATTCGACTCTGATCTGTCCTCCCTTCCTTCTCAGATTTGACAATTCAATTTTTTTTAGGAGGCATTGTTTGCCTTCCTGTACAGGAGGAAACGTGGCACAGCCTCCCACACTACCAATTTCACTCTTTTTTCTTTTAAAGGGAGTATTCAGCATCGAAGTGGGCAATTACTACGTCGAACAGTTGAAGCCTGAAAAGGTTAGCATCCGTCTCATGGTGGATCAATTAATCTGCAATCAACTGTGCTTGATATTAGAACTGAGTTCAGATTTTAATAATTGTGATTAAAAGGATGATTCTTTGATACTATTGCTATCCAGGAAAATCCTTTAGAATTAGTTGAAGACTTTGAAAAAGGTTCTGTGAACATGGCAAAGAATAATTCTTTAGTCCCTGAGGCACATGCTCTTTCCCAAAGGTTAAAGGTAAATAACTTGTTTTTCGTGAGTAGTGGTCTATTGAAATTTGAAACATATATATTGATCTCTGCTTCCATCTCATGCGTTTTATGATATTTTACTCTAGACAATAAAAAATGATGACTTGGAAGAAATACGAGAGCTGGGTTCGGGTACATATGGAACTGTTTATTATGGAAAATGGAAAGGATCAGATGCTGCTATTAAGCGGATAAAAGCCAGTTGTTTTACAGGAAGTCCGTCAGAGCAAGAACGAATGGTGGATATCTTTCCCTCTGAAAAGTTTTGTATTTTTGGTTTAAAGTTCATGCATCTCAGCAAGAACGAATTTCTGGAAGTGGTGTAGATATAAGCTTTTATAACCTGCGAAGAGTACAAGCTTCTATGTTTCTATTGCTTTGAAATTTTCAAAAGCACCTTCATTTGATTCGAGTATCTTGATATTTAGGCTCAACGGGCTAACATTCTCTTGTATCGTACCGAGAGGAGACTTCTGGAGAGAGGCAAATATTTTAGGTCAATTACACCATCCCAATGTTGTGGCTTTCTATGTTATAGTTGTAGATGGTCCAGATGGGACTCTGGCAACTGTCACGGAGTATATGGTGAATGGATCTCTCAAGCAAGTTCTAAACAAGAAGGACAGGTAAGGACACCTTAACTTTTGGAAAATCTCTTAAGTCTCTGTTATGAAAATAAACTAATATACGAGCCTTTACTATGTGTGATCGTTCTTATAAGTCTTGTCTAATTGCATTCCCACCGTTAACAATCTACTAAAAAACATTTGAGATTGTGCAGAACAATTGATCGACGCAAAAGACTCTTTATAGCTCGTGATGTTGCATGTGGTATGCAATATTTGCATGAAAAGAACATTGTCCACTTTGATTTGACGTGTGATAATCTTTTGGTTAATATGAGAGATCCTCATCGACCCATTTGCAAGGTATGCTGCATTATTAGGAATTTGGAAATGCTTGCCACTATTGCTTATTTTTCAAAAAGCTTATGCACGATTGTCACCATTATTTGTGTTGTTAAAATCCTGTGAAATTATTTGAATTCTGATGATGCTTCATAAAGAAAATCTTTTAAAAGCTATATCCAATTGATGACCCAAAATTTGACTGCTTTTAAAAGCTATATCCAATTATTCTTGAAATATATAATTTTAATTCTGCAGCAAAGAGAAGCCCATTCCCGAAAATTGGATAATTTCATGGGCAGCTGAAGTTTCTATTCTGGAAATTGGAGGCGACACAACAAATATAGGGCTTGGGCTAGATTTGATTGGGTGAATCTTCTACTTCTGGGCATGTGATTGAATCTGCCGTCGGCTAAGAGCTTGCACATTAAAAGAACCAGATGTTCAAGGGAGGATTTCACTTCGATTCCGGTGACCTCTCTCAAAAAAGTCTCGCAGCCCTGACAAATTGAAAAGTAGGCTATATACATCTTTGGATTGTTGGGTCTTATGTAAATCTGGTATGTAAGGTTGACAGTGCTCTTGTTCTTTTTGCCTGGAAATTCCATTTTATTTTTTCAGTTTGTGAAACTAGATCCATTTTTTGTGTGATTGATGTAATGGAGGAATCAAGTGTTGTTGAGCTCCTCGCTCCCATAACTATCACACTTGGAAATTGAATATGCAACAGTTGTTGTAATCAAAAGGCTTACGGAAAATGTTGGCTGGGGAGCAACCAACCTTCACCAAGTAAATTGGAAATTTTTCCTATCGAAACAAGCTCGACGAAGCTATGGGATTGATTCGGCTTCATGTTTCTAATAGCTTGTTGTTTCATCTTGATGGCTGCAAAACACCAAAGTCAAGTTGGGACAAATTGACCTCCCTATTTGGGAAAGTCAATGAATTTTGTGCTTTACCATTGGAAGCCAAATTCTTTGGACTTGTAAGTGATGAGCATGCCAGCATTGAAGGCTATTTTGCCAAATCCAGGTTACTAGTAGCACAGCTGAAAGGGTGTGGGAAACCAAATCAGATGTTGAGTGCATTTTCCTAATTCTGTCCAAGTTGAAAGGCTCTTATCAAGTATTTTCTTCCACATTTTATTCTAAAATGGATGCACTAGGAGATGAGTTTAAAATGCCTTATTTTGAGTTTTTTTGTGTGTCTCATCATGGAATAGTCTAAGCTTATGCAACTTGATTCCCTCTCAAACTCCAACAATCAAGCTTTGTTGGCCCAAACCTCCAAAGGGAAAAAGAAAGGGCCATACAAAGAGAAAGATTTTGCACAAGATGGTGAGCATCCCTCCAAACCTCAGCTGAAAACCAAACCATCTCCACCTTCCAAGCCCAGTGAGTCTTCCTCCAAGACATGGAGGAAGAAAATGTCAGATGAAATTTGCAACGTTTGTGGTGTTCAAGGGCATCCAGATTCAAAATGTTTCAAGAAACTTGTTGCATTAAATGAAGCCATGCAACAACACAAAATTTATGTGTCCAAACCTTCTTCAATAAGCAAAGGGCATGCTTTATTTGGTCGAGCTTTATATGCTTCTCCCTATTCAAAAGGACAAACAATATTTTTATTCATTTTGGGCAGCGCAATTTTTTTGGATGTACAGAGGATGTTTCAATGTCGGTGTTTTGAACAGCCGAATTCATGCTTATTTGTTTTTCTTGTTGTTTGCATCAGGATCCTATCAAATTTGAGTTTGAGAGATGTGACGCTTTCTTTAGGCTTTTATTCAGAGAAATTTGACAACATTCGAGGATATTTAAGTGAAGAACAATGCGGCAACATCTTGTTTTAATATTAATGGCTGTAAAATTAGTCATGAATGTTTAAGTGTGTTTCTATAGTTTTAGTTCATCAATGTTAATTAGACAAGTTCATTTGGAGACTCCATGCCTGGAATTTGTGTTGACATACATCCAAAAGGGACTAGTATTTTTGAGGGTGTTGGACTTGCCAAAGATATAACTTAATATCTTTCCTGCTAGCAAAGAAGATTTGTTTTTTCATGTGTAAGCCAACTTTCACCATTATTTTGGATGCTGCAGATAATGTATTGTTTGCATGATGTATATTTTTATTTCAATGGAAAAATGTTTTGAAAGATTTTATATAATTATAAATTCATTTTAACTTAAAAGTATTGATTAAAATTTTGGATTCATATTTGTTTTTAATTTTAAAAACTATTATTAACGGGAGTCATTTTGGTTTGCTAATAAATGTATAAAAATGTTACAAAATACTACCAATTAGAAATTTATTAGCAAAAATATTTTAAAAAATATTAGATGCTGTCAAATTGCTAACACTTATTTATAATTATATGTCAATATGTAAAAAATAATTATAATATCATAATGGAAAATTATATGTAAATATGTAAATTATAATAATATCATTATAATGAAAAGGTATGCCATAAAATATTATGGCAATGAACCACGTTTTTGAATGGTTAATAAACAAATTTTGATTTTTTATATTTATTATAATGTAAAAAATGAGATTCTATATATTAATTAATTAATTTGTATTTAAGATTTTCTTTATCTAAAAAATGTTTTTTATTCTTATATATATTTATTTAAGGCAGGGACTAAGCTGCACTCAGCTCTTGTTTAACTCTTCAAACCAAATTTGAATATATTTAAAATTAAATACTTAATTTTATATTTTGATGATGGTTATTAACATCCATAGAGACCAGCTTTGTTTTAGCATACCTTATAAAGGTAAGGAATCACTTGGTTTAGTGGAAAATATTGAAGAGAATCATTCTTAAGTCATCGTAGTTTTCATGAGTTAAAAGGTTAGGAAAGTTGGTATTTTAACAAATATTTTGAAATTACTATTAATGTGGTTGTACATAGAAAATTCTAAGAAAAAATGTTTTTCATCTTCAACCTCTTAGTGTCACAAAGATGACAAATTCTTTCAACCTGAGACATTTTAGGAATTGTACAATGTCTTGTTTCACTATGGAATTGTGAGAGTTTGTTCTTATTTTAGCAATGTTGATTTTCTTTTTTATGCTAGTTTTTTTTGTAAAGTTCAGTAATTCTATTAACTTAACAAAAACAGATTGTACATATATATGACCATGATTTCCCAAAGTCTAAGTTCAACATGAACATGCTTAACATCAAGTACCAGACAGACGTATGTTCAAAGTTTGACCAAGTGACTAAGCTACTTACTACCGGAAGAGCAAAAATTTGTTCAAAGAGAAAATGACTGTAAATCCCCCACAGGCCGGGGGTTATGGCCAAAGATACCAAAGTGGTGATAGAATGACACCGAAACAAAAATTAAACACATTAAACCAACTATTCATCATCGGGAAGAGGGATCGTGGAAAAACCAACACTTGGCTTGTGGATGTCCTCTTGCATGCTCCGGTTGGAGGGCACCGACAATACACCATCCGAATGTTCACAATAGAGTTAGGTGAGGGTCTGGTAAAAGTATTTCCGGTGAGAGCCCTTGCGAGCACATCTAGTTTACAATTTATGCATTCCTTCTCCATGCGCTGTTGACGAATGAGAGTGTGCATGCTTGCCTCAAGGTTAGAGAGTTTATCCACCAGTGAGAGTGATTTCTTGTTAGAACCAAGCTACCCTTGGAGGAAGTCCTCCATGGATAAAGTCATTAGGGGCTTGACAGTCCAAAAAAACCCGATGGTTTTGGTGTGTCGGGTTTCCCGTGTGTGGGCGGAACCTGCATCCTCAATCAATCCCCCAAATTCTGCAGCAAGTTTCCTAATAGATGAGCGACTCTGTTTTTTCTTAAGCTCGTTCTCCAGTCGAATTGTTCGAGCCCTCATTGGCTCTGGAATCTCATGTTCAAAAAATACTTGCACTCACCCCATTTCTGCCAGGGCTCGAGGCATATGCGAGCGGCGAGGTCCACTCCCAATATTTCTTGGAGTAACTTTCATTCGGGCCATAGCAACCACCCCGGCGAGCAGTGTCCAAACAAAATTATCACTGAGGGAGAGCACCATCTCTCGTTCTAGAATATTGCACAGATGAGAAAAGAGAATGCCTAGCATGCTATATCTGTCCCTGCTTTTATGCTGCGACTATCTCTTTCTGTGGTTGGGAGCAGGTAGATGGTACCGCAATCCATTCCCACCACTTGCACCTTGAATTACCATGAGTATTCACATGGGAGACCAGACTTGATTTCGTATGGGCGTTTCCCATGCACCTTCTGCGTTAATGAGCCATCTTGTAGCTCTAATGTCAGGAGGGAAGAGTGCGTGTCGATATAGATCTCCATGGCCCATCTGGCGGTCTGCATGGTACAACCACTTCCGCATGGGAAGGGTTACACACGTGGGGTGGGAGGACCCGTTGATTGACACCCATCATGGAGGAAGTGTCTTGAAGGTTGATGTGGAGGCATTTTGCTTTGATATTTTCTTGGCTTACCGCTTCCCATGATTGGTTAAGCTCTTCCCGAGGATGATCGATACCCCAGTTGGCAAGTTTGTCTGGAAGCTTGTTGGCATCGTGCCTAACATGGCGGGGGATGATGACTATAAATCCATTCAAAGTGGCTGCTAAGAGTTCCATCTTGGCAGCAAGATGCCAACATGGAGTGATTTTATTAACTCTAGATCCATTAATCATCCTGGCCAGAATGGTGATCATGAGTTTGGAATCACCTTCAATCTCTAGCTTGGTGTAATGTTCCTATTTGGAAATAAGAATTCCTTTTAGCATAGAGAATAACTCTGCTGCATTGTTGTTGTCAGTTCCCATGGATCCCGCATATATTTGCAAAATGTCACATTTTTGGTCTTTGAACACCCCACCATATCCACCTGGAACTAGATTTCCTCTGCTTGCGCCATCAAAGTTGATCTTTACATAGCTAAAGTTTGGTGGAGACCAAGTTTTTGGGCTATCGGGACAATTCTTTTTAGGGGGCGGTGTACCAGCATTGTGCAATGGCTTCAATTTCCATGGGCGAAGGGTGGCTTGATCTTGTGGTGAACCTTCCCAATCAGAGGAGTCCCATTTGGCAGCGTCAATATTTTCTTGAATGTGCTTCTGGATTTTTGACCAAACTTATTGAACCAGAATATTAGTGTCCTGAAATACCCTATGATTTCTCCCTTTCCATATTTCCCATAAAAGGAACCCTGGGAACAGTTGCCAGACCCTGTTTACCATGTTGTTGGATGAGAGTTGGTCCAGCCAATTGGTAATGGTGTCTTGAATACTTCTCTAATGATGGTCAGTTTGATGAAAGGAAGTTGCTCCAAGTTCCCATAGTTTCTTGCTAAACTGACAAGTGCTGAGGAGGTTCTTTATATCTTCAGCCGAGGTCCTGCATAGGTAGCATATATATGGTCCCTCGAATCCTTTTTTGAGAATTATGTCCCATGGGAGAATTCATTTCCAAGCCACAAGCCACAGGAAAGTGGAGACCTTGGGCCATAAAGTGGAGACTAAGGCGTCTAGTTGGTGCATTGCCTATCTGGCTTCGTTAACTTTCTCTTGTCTATAGTTCAGTCAATAAAAAGGCTTAGAAGATTAATCCAGGGTTTTGATCTTTTTCGATTTTATGCCTTTCCATTACACTTTCAATATTAGTTTATGTATTTATCCAATAGAAAAGTTGTTTCCGGCATTATAGATGTATAATATTGGGGATTCCTAGCAAATGGATAGTGCTCTTAGGTAGCATTCAAAATATAGATATCTTTTGTCTAGGACTTTTTTTTAATCCATTCATTTTAAAATTTTGAATATTAAAATATCCATTGCTCCATGATTCTGAGTTTCTATGAATATGTTTGGCTTTCTTTCAAGCTTGAATCTTTTTTTCTTGTTTGGGTTAAAACATCTCGTCTAGAGGTTTTATTTTCACTAAGTCAATGGGTCATCGAGGGATGGATGGTGGACAACACATACCATATAGGGAAAGAAATGACAATTAGTGGAGAATTTGTTTTGTGGATTGGTGGGATATACATTTAATCATAGTACATTGAGATTGAATTTATGTGTATCCATGAGATATTTTGAAATGGGTGTTTAAGACCAAGTGGGTAGCCTAAGCTTTGGACTAAAGTGGGCATTGGTTACTTTAGTACAATAGGCTGTTGATTGTGTTTTTGGGATTGGAATACAAAATCGAGGACCTTATTTTATTGTGTTTCGGGTCTTCTAGGGAGTATTTGGAGATGTGTAATGTTTTTTTAGTTTGGTGGAAATTCTATAGCTACTATTATGTTATTGTGGAGGTGGCCTAGGAGGATTGAGATTGCATTCTTGTTTGTACATGGGCATTATATCTTATGGTAGGTGAGCCCTTTAAGGGATTTTTAAGAATAGTGGCTCCTTGTAGTATGTGGGCACCTAAGATATTATTGCATTGTAGCCTACATTGTATGCTATACCATAGAATTCAAAAGGTTTGAGAAGTGTGTACCTTAATCAAAACTTAGGACTTACAACTAACTTCTAGTCAGGGCCATGATTTGTGGAAATAGATTGTATTAAGCTTGGATCCAAGGTTGATGGCTTACAATACCAAAGATAGACACGACATAGTGTTTTTCCCCTAGATAGGTGTTTTAAATCTATAAACTCCATTCATGGTCATGCATTTTATGCACATTAAATATTTTTTGGTTCATTTTGTAGGTGACCATAGGTTGCTAAAGAGTAAAAGGTGGTCGGTTGCTAGTTGATAGTGTGCAACTAGTGGTCATGCGTGAAATGAATTTTTAAATTGATGTGCATGTTTATAAAAATCCTAATGATGGGCCAGACTCAACCATTCTAGCCAATGCGGGGCCAAATATGGTATAACAAATTCCATGCAATGTATGAGGGCATAAGATAAGTTGATGACTGAAATACATTATAATAGCTTAGGAAGGATCTGACACATGAAAAAAAGTGAAGTCCCATTTACCCATGATCAGAAAGACACCTACAAAAACCAAACTATAAGATACTATCTTCCAAGTTTTATAAAAGATATGCCTTTTTGAATCAAAATATTTTTGTTATCCTTATAGTCACTAGAAGATTTAATGCATTACTTGGTTTTCAAGTCAAATAAGTTTGTTGAGGCACACAAGTTTAATATGATATTTCTACTAGTAGTATTGAATTCAAATCCCATGGAGTTATTTCATTTGCATCGACAACATAAGTCCCTCGTGTCTGTTTCAAGTAAGGTGGAACCAGACCCCTAACCATCTATTTCTTGGTGAAGGGTTTCTTCTAGCAATCAAGACTCCCATATTATTTTTCCTTATGGAGTTTAGTCTTACTTTGGTTCATTGTCTCTTCACCAACTCACCATTTAACCCATTATTAGGCTTGTTGTAAACTTTCCCTTGTTCCTGGTCATTTGTTGTTTCCTCGTTGTGGTTTTCTAGGATCACTTTTATTTTCAGTTAATTAAGTCATGTCAAAACCACTTTGTTATTTACCTTGGAAAAATTTAAACAACAACATCGACACACACACGCACACACAATAAGTAGAGATTTACCTTAGAAACTCGTAACCAATAAATATAGCCTAACTTAGATCCACACCTCTATATCTTAATTTCATAATTCACAATACTATATTTAAGTATTTTGTAATATCCGAAATCGTAATCCATTAACCCATATTGGATTACAACACTAATCCCTTAACTAAATTGGATTATAATGGACCAAATTTTTTTTTGCTAAAAAAGCACAAAACAAACAAAAAATATAGCCAAATTTTTGTTTTAAGGGGACTATCCCCAAACCACTAACCAATTCAACCCCCCATCCTCCAAGCAGAGGGGATGATCTCCCCTTAGATCCCCTTTGCATTGGGATGAGATTACAATTGAAATTGATAACCTTTTTGTTTTGTGAAATTTGAGAAATGGTGGATTAGATGGTGGCCGTTGACACAGCATCTATCGACAAGGGTTCACTTCGCACTGTCGTCAACAAACCATCAACCAAACTCGCTTAAACACGTGCCCGGAAAGGTTTAAGCCTTTCTAGCAACACTCATAGAGCGAGTGAAGTCTCACCCGAGATGGATAAGGGGGCTGCAAGAACCAAGTTTCTGAAGTGGAGTTGAGGACATGCATCAAACACACATTACAACCGCAGAAACCAGAGATTATACCTTTCGCATTATGCTAACAATTCATCATTCGCAGATTCAATACATAATGAACATTCACATCAACATGATCAAACTACTCATTCGCATGAACATAAATTACCAAACCACAGAGTATTAACCATTTCACAAACACTTGTATTCATCATCTAACAGAAACAAAGACAAAGATAGAACCATAATCGAACATCTTCATGCATTCATTAAAACCGCGGAATGACCTTCGCAGAAACAGTCAATACATCATATCGCAGACACAAAACAGATCAAAGATCAAAGATGGATCAAAACTGGATCAATCGCTCAATTTTTCACTGGATGCCCTTAGGCTTACAATCATGCTCCTATTTATATGACACTAAGTGGTTACAAAACGGTGCACATGACCAATTCTAACAACTTAAACTAGTCTTGCGCTTCCTCGTTCTCCGCGAATGACCCTTATTTCGTGGATTATCCCTCTTCGCAACTATCGTCTTCCACACTTCATGCGGACTAATCTCATGCCAACAGTGGCTATGAATTTGCTCTTTGATTAAGTTGAAAAAATGGGCAAGAAGTCCTCTATTAGTATAGAGAAGTCGTCCTCTATTGAAATAGGGAGTAAGTGTATTGGACAATTGAGAATAGACTCTTTGGTAAGCTACTTTTGGATTCACGAGGATGAAAATTTTATTAGAATTTCTTATTTGTCTTTAAAGGATCCAAACATTAGTAAAGCATGTAGTAATTCTCATGGACATATGTATTGTTTTCCGTTGGGTAGTATCTTAGGATGAAGTTGTTCTCATTGTTTTGATAAAGTTTGTTGATCGTGTTTTTCTATTTTTATGTAATTCAATTTAGATAAAGAAGTGGGTGTTGATGAAGCTAAGGTTGGTGGGGTTGCACAAAGTTGCATTACATAACTACTACCCCTACACCTTTATGTGGAAATCATTGTAAATAAAGAGTATCAAATAACATAAAATTTACATGCAATTTTATCTATCATTTCAACACATGCAAGAACATCGACATTGATACTTATGTCATTTGCAATTTGATTATCAATAACATTGTCCATCTACAATATCGTTCTATTAAGATCATTCTATTAAGAAAATGTTACAGACATTTTCACCAAATCCTTGATGGTAGAGAAGTTCATCCATCCTCCCATCTTATTAGGGATTAAGGAGGATATTATTAAGTGGGATGTTGATATTGAATGTTGGTTGTCATTGATGTCAACTGATGTCAAAAAGGATTCAGTGTTCCTTGTGTCAATTTGAAGAAATATGGAATCCAATCTAAAGAAGTATATCCAGAAGCACATCAGGCATATCTAGTTTGAAGAAGTACATTATGAATACATTCAGTACATGCGCAATTCCCAAGTCCACCTAGTCATGCTACCTCAAGGCTAAGTTAAAAGAATTGTTGGACAAAGTTCAAGAGTGCGCAAGAGGCTTGAGAACAAGAAGTGGTCAATCAGTTATGTAAGTCCCAGAAGTGCGCAAGACACACCAATAAGAAGAAGCATACAAATCTCTTGAAGCACGCAAAAGTACCAAGTATCAAGCAAAATTGAGAATTACATGGGTAATTCAAGGTCTACATCCACGTCATCGTTGGTTGGTTGATGTGCAAGTCGAAGTTCCAAATCCATTTAAACCAGCTTGTTGAATTCAGAGGTTGGTTACAGAGGATATAATTGCAAAATTGCAGATGACGCAGTACCAGTTGACTGCTCGTCTTGAAGCGTGTTCAGCATGTCGAAAATCCGTCATTGTTGTTGCTCCAAAAAATATACTTGCCTGCTCAGACCGGATAATTCCTCTACATTGCTATGGTTTACTTGCGACTGAGCGTACCAATGATTGAACTTGGACTCCCTCATTTGGCCTTGCCAAATGCCCATGTCCACTCTCAGTTGAGTGAACTCTTATTTTTGCGACTTTACAACAAGATGAACACTATCGAGTGAGTTGTTAAACCTTTGGAAGAAGGAAGACATGATGATAAATGATGAGAATCACATAGATAGAAAGACGTAGAACATAGACAATGAAGGAACAAGGGTGATGAACTAGGAAATTCACAACTCTCTTATAGAACTAGAAGGTAGTTCAACGCACGCGCGAAAATTATGTTCAAGAGACTTGGAGTTGATAACATTAATTTCTGCATGATTCGAATCCATTTATGGAGACATCAAAAGTAATTGCATGAGTTAATGAGTTTGGGAGAAATGAAAAAAGTGGAAATCTAATTCATTGTTCCATGTGATAGGAATGATGTTTCCCAAAAGGTTGAAGTACGAATGTGACACGTCAAGGTTCCACACGAATTATTTGTCACATCGCTTGATTGCCAGGTCGACTGACAGATGGAAATATGTGCAAAATCTTTGGTTGTCGTGGCAAGATATGTGATGTCAAAAAAGGTAACAATGATCAGTCACAGCGCAATAAATGCGACGAAGGGATAGTTAGACACCGAAAGAAATTGATGAGGAAGACAGTGCAAAAACAGACGCAGACATAATTCGGCATTGTGTAGTATACATGACAGGAAGATGGTATGAAAGATTGCACAATGATTGATGAAGGATTTATGATTGATATGACGGGAACATAAGATCAATATAAAAGGAAGATAACAACTGTACAGGGGGAGCATACTCAAGCTGGAAAAGAACACAGGGGGAGTACACACAGGGAGAGTACTGTGACCAACACAGATGAAGAGCACACCTTCGTGAGATGATTATGCACAACTTCATGAGGTTTTGACATCAATTCCAAAGGGGGATATTGTTGAACTTTGGTTGTCATTGATGTCAATTGATGTCAAAAAGGATTCAGTATTCCTTGTGCTAGTTTGAAGAAACATGGAATCCAGTCTAAAGAATTATATCTAGTAGTAAATCAATCATATCCAGTTTGAAGAAGTACATAAGGAATACATCCAGTGCATTCACAAGTCCCAAGTCCACCTAGTCATGCTACCTCAAGGATAATTCAAAAGAATTGGTTGGAGAAGGTTAGGAAGTGCCCAAGAGGCTTGAGAACAAGAAGCAGTCCATCAGTTATGCAATCCCCAGAAGTGCTCAAGACACACCAATCACAAGAAGCATAAAAATATCTTGAAGCAAGCAAAAGTACTAAGACGAAAATCGCAGTTGAAGAAGTCAAGTGTGCAAGTCCCACAAGTGACGGTACATCAACAAACCGCAAGTGTGCCAGTCCCACTAGCTAAAGGATCAAATATGCGCAAGACCCACATAAGATGACACCTCAGTCGCGCAGAATATGACAAGTGGCGGAAGCGTAAAGTAAGTGGAACTGTGAAGCAAGGAAGAAGGGACGCTACAACCAACTTGTGGACATCACCATCTGCGCAGGTCAAGTATACATAAGAAGCCAAGTTGGAAGATTGAAGTAAGATTGAGAAGTAAGCTTGTGAGTGGAAAGTTGGAAGATATAGATTTATCAAGCTTCTAATTCTTGGGGCATTAAGGGATCGTGGTAATAGAATAGATGATCTAGCAGAGAGCCGAGTGCACACAAGCAAAGGAATGGAATTGTTGATGTGCATAGTGTGATGCAAGTCTATCTGTGACAGTTGCACGAATACATAAATGCATAACTACAGATGATGTGCAGTTGCGTGAGACCAGAATGACATTTTGGTAGTAAATAGCACACAGATAGTCACAGATGCACGGAGACTGAATTGAAGTATATCTTAAAGTGTGCGAAGTAAAGAAGTTTTTCTTATGCGCTAAGACATAGTTGTTGCAAAGTAAAGGATGCACATTATGATAAGGATGATTTGAGACAAGAGCGCTAAACATAAAGGCCATATAACAGATGATGCATAGAATGTTGTAGATTATTTAAAGATTGTTGCACCAAGACAGAACATAAATGTCGTAGAAAGTGCATAGTTCCACTTGATACCGAAGCGCGAAGTCAGAACAACGACTTATCAATAGATGCGCAGTATCAGTTGAAGTTCTAGATGCACATAAACATAACGACATATTGAACCAGAGCGCAGACTGCAAAATATGATGAAGCAGTACATAGTTTGTGAAATGCGAAGTCAATTGTAATGTTGTGAAGTGATAAGTTAAGTGTGACGTCAGGTGATGTATGTAATACTGTGACAACAATATTACAACATACGGAAGGTGCACACAACAAAATGAACATCAGTCAATATGAAGAGTGCTCGGATCTGAAGAACATCATAGCAATATCTCCTTCTTTTATATCAGGGCGACAAGATGGGGCAAGGAGTAGGGGGTCGACGCCTCCTTCCAGTTGAAACTGGTAAATCAGGGAATCGGTGCTTCCTTCAGGTTGGTGCTTGTAAAACCAGGGGGTCGGTGCCTCCTTCCAGTTGGTGCTGGAGAACTTAGGAAGTTGGTGCTTCCTCGAATGTAATCTTTTATTATAAAAGGGCAATCTGTGGTTTTCTCCCGTTTGGGTTTCCACGTAAAAAATTTGTTTGTTCTGCATGTTGTGCGCATGTGATGTTGAATGTTTTATTTATTGTGGATGCATTATTTATGTTCAAGGTTAAATCAATTAAGAAGTTAAAATCTGTTCATAATTGGGCTAATACCAATTCACCCCCCCTCTTAGTATCGAATAGATACCAACAGTTGACGTAATGATATCTTCCTATAAATGTGTAATCATTCTCAAATGAAAGTTAAAATATATGTTATAGTGTAATTAATGATCTAACACCTTCAAAATCCATGAACAATTATGTACACCAACGATTGTAAAAACACATTATTTATTCTTATATGAATTTCCTTGAAAATTATTCATTGATTATGGTGGACTAGTATCACGTAGTAAATGGATATGGTTATGACTATATGGTTTGGGGAAACACTTTCTCAATCTATATTAGGTCCCATTATAAATGTTACCAGCTGCAAATCCATCGTCCGATACTACCCATCATCAACATATTGACTTTCAAGGGTGACCCAAATGGTTACCCCACTTTAACATGTTCACAATACTCTCTATGTCAGGGTCCTACCCTAACCCCCTTAATACATATGTTGTTATGTATTGAGGCCATATATATTAAATAAGGCTAATAAAGTAGATATAGTGTGAAATAAATATTTGTAAAAAGACTTAATAGAAGGTTCCACTTATTAGAAAGTCTCTATCCTATGAAAGAAATATTCGTAAGAAGACTTACTAGAAGTTTCTTCCTACTAGGAAGTTCCTTCTCCAAGGAGGCTTACTAGAAGGTTATGCCTACTAAAAAGTTCCTTCGCTAGAAACTATATCTAGGAGTAAAAGCAATGAAACAAGATGTGTTCTGAAGTACTTTGAAATTGTAGCTTGGCTTCATTTCGAGGTTGCCCCTTGAAGAGAGAAGTAAACATTGCTTTCATCAATAAAGATATTGTTGTTGTGTTAGTTTGTCTACAATTGTCTATTATTATGCTAATTATGTCTTTTTATAATGAACTATTTTGTTATTTATACTTTAAATTTTCAATTATATTATTAAAATACATAACACTTTACCTTGTAAAATTTTTCAACACAAAACTTTTAAAATTGATTTTATTATATAACTTTTTCTAATCACCATCACCATCACCATCACCATCACCATTACTCTGTAACTCAATTCTATAAATTAAAGCACAACCAAAATGTTTAATTTTTTTGAATGAAAAAGACATTCCATCTTGAACTAGAAAAAAATCCCCATGTTCACCTTATTAAGAAGCCTCATATCCAATGTGAATGACATTCTATAGCTAAAGAATAACTCAAATTGACTTGACATTCGTTAACTATTATAGAATAACTCCAGTTGACTTTAGTTATAACCTTGTTACTATCAAAGTTGATAGTAACTTGACTTTAATTATAACATATTTCCCATTTACTTTAGTTATACTAGAAGAAAATTCCCATGTTCACCTTATTAAGAAGCCTCATATCCAATATGAATGACATTGGATAACTAAAGAATAACTCAAATTGACTTGACATTCTATAATTATTATAGAATAACTCCCATTGACTTTAGTTATAACCATATCTTTGGTTGTTACTATCATAGTTGATAGTAACATGTCTTTAGTTATAACATATTTCCCATTTACTTTAGTTATACTAGGTCTCTATTAGTATAACCATACCATATTTTCTGTCACTATCAAACTTGATAGTAACCTGACTTTAGTTATAACATATTTCCATCATTATGACCATATGTTTAGTTGTTCCTATTGAACGTGATACTCTCAAATCAAATCTCCCTCAAATGTACGACGAGTGGCATTACCAACTAAACCCAAAGTGCCATTATGTTGAGATACATTATGTATCCAATAAAAAATATAGTAGAATGATGTGATACAAATATAAACAGTGTATATCAACATATGTAATGGTTTTAGGATCAACATATATTTATTTTAAATTTGAATTTATTAAGTATATAAAGGAAGCTTATTTTTTGATGAAATATTTTTTTTAATATAAAAAATTACATTTAATTTTTTTATTATATTTTATGAATAAATATATTATTCATTTATGATGTAAATTATAGTTGCTACATCAACATACTACAATATCTCCTTATATGAATAGGAGAGTATCTTGGTATTTCTAATAAAATAAATTTATAACTTTATTATTTAATATTAATAAATATACACCTTTAAAAAAACATATCATATTTTGTTTATTATATTGCAAGATATATTTTTTAAAATTGTGTTTATATCTTATTTGTCATTTGACTTTACTTTGGATAATTGAAATAAAAAAATATTTTTAATATCAATTATCAACTGACATCTTAAATTCTTAATAAATATATAATCTAAATTTATTTCTAAACCAGTCATCGTAAAGTCTATATAATTATTCATACCAAACCAATACCTGATAAACTTCTGTGAAGGTTAAAAAGAAAGTTCATGGACTATATTCTTTTTATAAAATAAAAGAGGAAGTAATATGTGTAATTTTCTTTTTTATAAAAAGAAGAAGTAATATATGTAATTTTTTTTCTCTGAAAATAATGCAATTTATTCATAAGATAAATCACCTTTTATATAGATTTTGAGTCTTTATCATAAACAAAAATTTATCATTTATGTAAACAGATCAATCATAAATTCATGTCTCTACAGAAGATAGAAAAACATTTACAAATTTTCCAAAAAAATTACAAAATTGAGAGCCTATAAACACCTGTAAATAACATTATCAAATCCAACTATATAGAAACCGATAATCAAATAATTCCATTGCTCATAATGATCCAATGGAGTGTTCATAGACAAAAGAGAAGATGATCCAAGTATATCAAAGATTATCTAAGTATATCAAACTTATATTGATAATTTTTTTATCAATATTATTAAACTTTAAAAATATATGAACTTATATATTTTCATTATATTTATTTTTCTATATAATATAAAAAATATAAACATTATATTTAATATAAAAATATATATTAAATAATAACAAATTAAATATAAACATTATATTTAATATAAAAATATATTAAATAATAACAATTTATTATCAAATAGTATGTACGTCATCTAATAATGTTTCCGATAAAGGACATATAGCAATCGTGTGAGCAGATTAGTTGGGGAGATACAATTAATTTTTTTTAACCTATAGTTCAAACATTTGTATTTTAGTTTTTTAATTTAAAATCTTTTCAAAAAGGTATTTATCTTGCTTTTGACTAGAGGAGACAGTGACGATTACCTAGTTGTTCCCTCCCCGGGAGGTGGTGGCAAGCAAACGTCAGCCAGTGTGTCGGATTTGCTAGTGTATATGGTCTGAACTTAAGGTTTTGGCTTTCTTGTATTTTGTTCTAGTGTATGGTGCAATCTCATTTGCACTAGACACGGTGATGCTGGCATCGTTTCCTCTGCCCGAGGACGTGGTGACAAAGCTGTGTCAACGTCCTCGGTGCGGTGGACTGGCCAGCTTAAATGCTCCTCCCTGTAATGTGTTGTATCTTGCTCCACGGGATGATTTTTTGTTGTTCTATAGTGTTCTAGGGTGTTTAATGATGTCCTTCATTGTTAATGTAGGCCCTCTCCGAAGAATGAGCTTTGTAGAGGGGGATGAGGGTCTTATGTTTTTTTTGTCGATCGTTTTGGTTTGTTGTTGGTTGTTCGAGAGATGTTGTTGGATTGGAGGTTCGCTTTACTGCGGTGTTCTTGCGACTCTGCGAGGTTTGTTATTGGTTCTTAGGCGATGGTGTCGGAGACCGGGGCGTGTTTGTTTGCTCTAGTGCTGGTGTTCGAAACTAGGGCATGGTTGATTTCTGTTGGTTTTTCGGGAGTTGTTGTGAGTTGGATTGGAGGTTTGCTTTGCTACAGTGTCCTTGCGAGTTTTGTTATGGGTTTTTGGATGGTGGTGTTGGATATTGGGCTGCGGTTGTTCGTTGGGTTGCTAGTCCTCGAGATTGGGCCGTGGAAAATTTCCCATCTACTGATGTGCTTTGCTTTGGAGGTGTAGCAGTTTTCCTGTGGTTGTTTTCTCAAGTGCTAGGTGGCGATGTGCTCTATCTTGGAGGTGTGGCAGTTTGTCAAGTGCTGTTGTTCTTGGCGTTTGTTGATTGCACAAATGGTTGGCTAACTATGGTAGATTATCTCGTCCGTTTGGAAAAAAAATTGCATTTGCTGCTTAATTGATTTGCTATGGTTTGAAAAAATATCGTGTTTTGTGCTAGCTGACTAGGTGTGGTGGTTTCTTTCATCTGCTTCAAAAAAAAATTGCACTTCGAGGTTTGTTTCTTCGACAACTGCTTTCAAATCGTACATCAATATCTTCCTTTGTTTCAAAAAAAAAATCCATTCCTTAGTTCCTTGTTTGAAAATTTTGTGCTCTTTGCTTAAAAAAATTGTGGTTTGTGTTTGCATGTGTGATCTTGGGTGGCAAGTTGTTTTCCATGAATTGTGCTAGGGTTAATTATGTGAGTGTATTTAAGCATTTTATGTTATTTAAAAGAAATGTGTGTATGCGTGATCTACCTCAAGACAGTCAACTTTAACCAAACCAGTCTTTATTCACTCTAGTAGGAATGGTTTTGAATCTATCCTTTGTCTTTCATTTTTCCTTATTATCATGTGTTCGCTTCAAAGTTAAGATTCAATATATTTGCGATTCAAATGCGCTTGATCATCACTTTACTGGTGTAAGTACCTAGTTCTGTGCTCCATATTTTCTACCTCTTGACCTCAAAACCTTTAATTCAACTCCTTTTCCCTCATGGTTATTCCCAGGTCCAATCTAATCAAACCAATATTTTTCCATTTTGTCATGTAATGTTGTGTTGTTCAGCTTCTTTATTCTCAAATTTCAATTATTAGTTTGCAATGCGATGAGGTGGCACAAGTTGTTCTTTTGTTATATTTTTTATTTTGCAGGTATGGTCCTTCGCCAAATAAATTAACTTTGCGTAAGCTGACCGTGATCATAGATAAGGCTAAGAGTTAATTTGCGCTAGAAAACTGCTGAAGAATTGCGCTACGAAACTGCCTGTAAGTGATTGTTTTAGTCATAATCTTTTGAAGCAGATTCACACAAATAAGGGATCATTTAAAATGGTTAAAAACCCACTTCGGGAATGGGTCAAATTACAAACACCTCTCTTATTTTTTACACAACTATCACAATTTGGGAGCTATAGGTGTCTTTTGAAATCCAATTTTTCATGATTTTGCCCAATGAATGTGTCCTTGATGCCAATAAGATCAGAATCCAATCTCTAGTTGATCGAAGACCAATTTCGTTTCTGTTGTGAAGAATACAGAGTCATTTTTACGATGTCCTAAGTTTATATAAGTTTACTTTGTATATTAGTTAAAAGAAACTTGTTAATCGTAGTTAAGTTGCGTTAAGATTTATTATTAAACAATTTCAATATTTTTGAAGTCAAGACTCAAGACTTATATGATTTCAAACTTATTAGTCTTGATTTTTAAAGTTAGTTTTAGTTAAGAAAGCAATTTCGAAACTCTAAAGAATGAAGGGAAAGTATATGTAGAGGGGATGAAAAGAAAAAAGGGGGTTCGATTTTTGCTATTAGCTTGCATACAACTGGGACAAACTGTAAGTCTTTGATACAGTAATATAAACACATGTTCAGTAATCTTCTACAAATGAATACTTTGTGCTCCTCATTGTCTTTACTGCTAATTTACGATTGAGAATGAAATTTTATATGCGCTGCATTATGGTCTGTTTTCTATTTAATGATTTTAAGCTTTACTATTCACTAAATTGAAGATACCATGTTTCTTTCTCGACTTCAAATTATAACTCTGTTATGAAATGAAGGTTATGATCAAATGAATGTCTATTTTGCATGTTAAAATGTTGAACAACAAGTTAATGAACAAGTTATTAGTATTGGTACTGTAAAATCCCTGGATGTGTGTTATATTACTGTCATTCTTTATTTCCTTTCTTCAAGCCTTTCAAGATTAACAAAATATCCAACCTTCAGAAAACCAAAATTTGTATTCAACCTAAACCTGAAACTTAAATGACCTAGCTTTTCCATGTAGCAGTCTAGTGCAGACCTTAGGGACAACAATTGGCCATGAAGTGAATAATGCTCGTAAGATGGAAAATAAGATTATAGTTTTTCTGCCCATGCCAATTAGTAGGTTCAAGATTTATGGCCCTAAATTCTAATGTCCCTCAATAGAGGATTTATGGGGTTCAATAAGTTTCTGAGGCTTAATGGACGTTGGGTTTGGGCACCCACGAGAATAATGCCTTTCTTGGGTGAGAGAGATAGAGATAGAATGCAGGCATTATAAGTACCCCACTAAGAAGCGCTTCCCGATTTCTCAGTTTAGAAAACTTGCTAAGTAGGTGGGTAAAAGTCCCATTCTAGAAGGAATTGCCTTGCTACATTCTTTATTGGTTTTCTTGTTGCAACCTCCACGTAATTTTGCTTGAAAAGGTTTGTTAAGAATGTTTGTTCATCTTTGTGCAACCGTAGGAAAATACTGCCACTTCGTTTCCTTTGTTTGTTTTTAGTCACCCTGTTTTTCATAGGTGTCAGGCCGCCAACTTAGTATATCTTCCTAACTGGCTCATTAATGAGGTAAATGTATGTAGGCTTGCTAAGACATAGACATAATTCAATTATCTACTGTGATCCGTTGGATAAATGTCTCCATTTCAATATTTAGCCCGCTTGTTCAAGAATTCGAGTGAAAACATCGCTACATTTCACCCAGTTCATTGGGACACAATCAACAATTTTTGTTGTTGGTTTGAATTTGTTGCTTGGTTCAATTTCACCCCTTTCGCCCCTAAAATTTTCCCTAGTGTAGAAATGTCTTTTAAATTTCTACACAATATTCACTTTATAAATAAATTTATATTTAAATATTATATAATTTTATTATACTAGTTGACATTAACATTATTTAACAACTACCATGAGACAACTATCCTTAAAATGTATGTAGTTATAAAAAGTGAAATACCGTTTAAACGTAAAATATAAACCATAAATCCCCAAATGGGGTTGGGGGTGAGAAGGGAGCCAAAACTTGTCCCTTCCATTTACGCGTGGAGGGGGCAGGTGGCAATACAAACGACCAAGGTGGAATGGTAGGTGAAGATGAAGGGTGTGTGGAAGATGGCCTAGCGGAGGCTCGAATGAGTGTTAATGCAATCATGTGGTTAGTGATTAATGACACCCATGATGTGTAAGAGCATGCTTAAGGAATTCATGGTTGTCGACGATATCATTCTGCACGTCATATAGGTGGGGTACTTAGGATCCCAACTCAATCACGAGCTTCTTAATTGCTTCCTCATCGTGATTTATGTGAAGGCATTGGAGAAGGGAGAGCTCATGGGAAATCTTGGGAGTGACTGGTTGTTGTTCATTCCTCCATTGGCGCATTCTTCTTGGCTCTGGAACAACTATGGTTTATTCATACACGACTGGGCTTTGTTGCATCACTGCTCTCGAATTCAGCGAGGGGGAGGAGGGTGAAAAAACCATTTGGAACAACATTTCAACAAATAATGTTATGGAACATCAGATTTGAAATTGATCAAGCAAATGTAAGCCTCTCTACAAGTCTCCATGCGAACCTGACTGAGCTAAGGACACCAATTTGGAGGACATTCTTAGTCTAGATCCTTATTATATTTTGAAAATCCTCCTTGGCAAGCTCCTCGTGCAAAGGTACCAAACCTAAGCAAGCATTTTCCTTGTGGTAGCTGATGACATTAACAACATTCACACCAAGTTGGATCTATTGACGGAATCGAAGAATACCCCCTTGGAGGCATGCGACTGACCTTATGAAGGAATAGAAGCAACTTCCAATATTCAATTGTGTCCCACCTTTTCTAGATTCCCATGGTTTTGATGTTGGTCAATAGCTACAGTTCTATAAAAAAAAAATTGCTCAGTTTTTATCTGTTAAAAGTTCTTTGAATAGGACAGTTGGCTTTTCTACTTATTGAATTCTTTTTGTTTAGCCTTGTAACTAGTGTTCTAAGCAAATGGAGATGGAGGGAAATTTGCAATGGGTGCATGTGGATTCAGGTTATGCACTTCACACAAAACATTTAGACATATTTTGTGGTAACCGGCAAGGCAATCTCAACCTTGACACTCTCACTTAAGTCATACCAAGTTCTCAAGGTTGGGACTATATATGTCAATTATAAGATGCCAATCGATCACTTAATTATTTTGAGTTCATATACTATTAATTTCTCCATTTTGATTGATTTTCTACAAAATATATGATCCCCTTTGAGTACAAGGACCAGAATTTGGTGGTGCTCTTCATGTTTGATTTGCGCTTACTATGGAGAGGATTCCATCCATCCAAATTGTTGAATTCGTAAAGTTGTTTGGTTGATGAACTATCTCTTTGTCTTCATTATATTTCTCTCGTCTATAGGCCTGCAAATAAAAAGACTTGGAATATTTATTTAGGGTTTTGATATATTTAGTTTTGCTTTTCCATTGCACCCTCAATGTTATTTTCTATATTCAGTCCATAGTAGAGTTGTTTCAAAGAATTATAGGTGTATAGTATTAGGGACCCCTGACAATTTGATGGTATAAGGTAGCATGCAAAATATAAGTCTATTTTGTCTAGGTAATTATTTTAATCCATACATTTTAAAATTTTGGACAGGATTGTATCCATTGCTTTATGATTGTCAAGTTCTAGTATTGAATGTGTTTGGTTTTGATGATTTTTTTGGTGTCTTATAGGCTTTATTTTTTTTGCTTGTTTGGGTTAAAACATCTTGTCTACATGTTTTATTTTAACAAGTTCAATGGGCGCTCGAGAAACATATGGTGTCCAAGGTATACCATCACGGGAAAGAAACGATAATTTCAATAGTTCATGGAGAATTTGTTTTGTGGGTCGGTGGGATATGCCTTTAGGTGTAGTACGTTGGGATTCGATTTCTATGTATCCATGGACTATTTTGAAATATGTGTCACAGTGGATGGGTAGCTTGAGCTTTGGACTAAAGAGGGTGTTGATTTATTTAGTACATTAGGTTGCAGATTGCACTGGTTTTGGGAATAGATTGTAAATTGGGTGGTTTTATTTTGTTGTGTTTTAGGCCTTTTGGGGAGTATTTGGAGATGTGTATTGTTTATTTGGTTTGGTGGATTTTTTGTAGCTATTGTTATGTGATTGTGAAGGTGGCTTAAGAGGATTGGGATTGCAAGCTTGTTTGTACATGGGAATTCTATTATATGGTAGGTGATCCCTCTAAGGGACTTTTAGGAACAAGGTTTCCCACTTGAGATATTCTCTCACCAGAGCCTACATTGTATGTTGTACCATAGAATTTCAAAGGTTTGACAAGTGGGTACCTCAATTAGAACTCATGATTTACAGCTAACTTCCAATCATAGCGATGTTTGTGGAAATGGCTTGTCTGAAGATAGGATCCAAGGTTGATGGCTTCTAATTCCAAAGATAGACCTGGTATAACATATTTCCCCAAGCTTTATAGAAAATATGTCTTTTTATATATAAAAAAATTGTTACCCTTACAATCAAAAGAAGATTTAACATAGTACTTGGTTTTGAAGCCAAAGAAGTTTGTCCAGTACATAGGTGTAGTATGAGATTGCTACTAGTGGTATTCAGTGCAAATTCCATGGATTTCTTTCACTTACACCCACAACATTATCCCATCAGGGATGTTTCAAGCAATGTGAAACTTGATGCATGATCCTATATTTCTCGGTGTATAGTTTCTTCTAGTAATCAAGACTCGGCTCCATTGTCTCTTCCTCTTTTTTTTAAACAAGAAATATTGGGTAGAAGTTTATATTGAAAAGATGCAATAGCAGAAAAGTACAAAATATTCAAGGAGGAGAATGACTAGAAAATCTAAAATCCTCCCTTTGAGAAGCTAGAAGGGGATGATCCACCATTTCCCTTTTCCCCTACTTTTCCTTACAAAATTCTCAAATAGTGAGTAGATCCGCACAAACTTCTTACATAAGAGAATACAAACGCAATACATAAATTACCCTATGAAATATGAGAATCTTCGAAGATTGTTTTCCTTACTTCTAGAGACCTTGATTCCTTCTACATGTTAGTGGAGGAGAGTATTGTTGAGCTTCCTTAATTATTTTAGCGAAGGTGATGTTGATATTTTCTATTCTCCAAGGATAAATTGGTTGAGGTTTCTTCTTTATTTCTAATTGTTATTTTCCCCTCGTGACATCAACAAAAGAGAGAGGAACTGAATTTGAAGACCGCACTTCCTTGACCTTCACACTTCATCTTCCAATTCTTCTAAGTCACTCTATGTTTCCCTTTGTTTCACTCTAATCCATCATAACCATTATAGATAACACTAAAAATCACATTGATAATTACAATACAACATGTCACACGTTGACAATTACAATTAAAGTAATATTCCACCTCTCAATAAACAATGAATATTCAATAGCCAAAATATTCAAGAATAAATTATTCAAATTTCTAATCTCCTTTATTTTAGTTTTTTAAAGTTGAACAACTTGTCAAACATGTTATTAAAGAATAAATTATTCAAATTTCCAATCTCCTCTATTTTAGTTTTTTTAAGGTTGAACAACTTGTCAAACATGTTATTAAAGAATAAATTATTCAAATTTCCAATCTTCTCTATTTTATTTTTTTAAGGTTGAACAACCTGTCAAACATGTTACGTGATCATGAAGTAAAGGCCATTGAGACCGACCAAATTGATAAATTTGCTTACTATGTGTTACCCCTTGCACCCTTTATTACATGGACCCACCATGATAAATCAAATATTCTTATTATGTGTTACCCCTTACACCCTATGTTACATGGACCCAACATGATCAGTTATTGTCATATCTAGAGTCCATTTCTTGAAAATGGCCCTTCCTAATATGAAGAAGTTTCCTTGTCTTCAAACTTCTTTATCATTACTTTAACATTGAAGACTTGGTGTGTCTCTGAATCTACTTTGTTTGAAGCCATTAACTCTAACTCGACTTTTAAGTAGGACTTTCTAAATGGGTCCTCCAAATTATTTGGTTGCCTAATACACAACTAAGATATTTTACCTTACAAAAACTTTTCCTATATTATGAATATTTTATTTGCTTCAACCAATGTTGTTCATAAAGGGTGCAATTAACTTATGGAGGAAGAATGGAAGTTGAGCCTTAGCCATCTATCTCCTATTCAATTGCCTTTGTATGGACTTGGATGAGAAGATATGATAGCGTTTATGTAAAATTATTTCCATTTTTGCATAATTTTTTTATATTAAATGTGAATATATTCTATTATTAGTGGGAACTATAAACGTTTTGAAAGAAAGTGATTTTTATGTCACAATATAATGGAGTTGATTGGATTTCAAGGTTAGTTTAATCTATTTATGTTCTTATTAGGACGTTGTTAGTAATATGGTATAGTTTGTAAATTTTAATTTGTTTTCTATAGAATCACGTATAATAAATTTATGTCAATTATTTTAGAATGAAAAAAAAAATTATAAATTATAAAAACAAAAATGAAGATGGAAATAACATTGTCATATTTATTTTGTATATATTATAATATTTATGATGTATATCATTCTTCATTTAAATATGTTTATACATTGAAATTTTAATTTTATTACGATGAATCGTATAATTGTATTTACTTTTTCATTTTAATGTTTGTTAAAATTTAGAGAAGCACTTAAATACCTTAGATGCAGTATCTTAAATTTAGAGAAGCACTTAAATACCTTAGATGTAGATGTAGTGTCTTGGTGTATTATATGGGTATTTTTGTTTTACAATATTGTTATTTAAGTTTTAGAAAAAGACATATCAATGGTATTGGATTTTAGAGAAATACTCAACATAAAAAAAATTCATGTTGAGGTTTTATTATGTATGAGTATATATGTTGTAAATTTTGTGGGTTAACATTATTATTGAGTGTGTATTATATATATATATATATATATATATATATATATATATGTATATATATATAATTTCTAAGATAGAGATAATTTTTAATGTATTATTTTTATTAAAAGATTTGTCAATTTGAAAGTTTAAGTTGAGATGTAAATCTCCAAGTTAATGTGATAACATTTTCCGTTAATATGATATTAACAACGTTATTGATAATAATATTATACATTAGGTGTAGTTATCATATATGATGTGGCTATATTAAACTATTTTGTTAAAATAACATATATTTATATCCATTCTCCTCTTATCTTATCTTTTTTACAATACAAAGTATATTTTATTTAGATTAAAAATTTGTTCTATTGTAATATTCATTTTTCTCAATATCACATGTTGAAAATTATCAATGTGTCCATCTTTTCTCATAAATATTTGGCTGAAGTTTAATATTATATTTATATATATATTCTTTCTCATTCCTGTAGAGCCTATTCAAACTAAGCTTTTAAATTTACGTTTTTCATTTTAAAAATAATTTTAAATACTTTTTTATGTTTTTATATACTTTTTCCCAAATTCTCATTGCACAAGTTTGATCAGTCATAAATATAATATTAACTTAATTACAATAATATTATCAATAAAAAATAAAAATGTTTTTAAGTGCTACTTCATTTCTTTGTATGTTATGCCTACACTAAGATAAAACACATTTTGTCACTTTAATAAAAATATGTCCAAAAAACAACAATATTGTGTAGATGATTTTAATGGAAAATCAAAATACAAAACTACTTAAATCTTAACATTTCATAATATGAATAATAAACCATAATACAAATAAGAATTAGTTTGTTTAAGTTGAGATATGAAATAAGAATATGGGAAGAATCTAGAGAGTCATAAGAGGAATGGTTATGTTGAGTATGTGGATATGAGGAGTTAGAAACTATATAATATTTTTTATGTACTATGTGACATATTCTCAAAGTAAGGAGAGATCTAATTTGCATATCAAAAACTCATAATAAAAATAAAATAATTTTATTAATGTCCAACAAATGACCATAAATAGGTCAATGTCATCACTAGGTAGAAAAATGTGAGATAAAAAGTGAGAGCATAAAAGTTGCTCTCTAAAAAAACATGATATAAAAAAAACTAGCTTATGTTATAAAATACCTAAAATCTATAGCCTTAGAGCATGCAGTGGGGAAGCAAATCAAGAGTGCATATATGTGCAAGTTCTTTGAAGAACCAAAGAAAAACACAAACATTATTAGAAAGGATGACTCACCTAGGGGGAATCAACCTCCCCTGATGCAAACTCTCATATAATTTGAAGCCACATAAAAGAAACTCTTGATAGATGTATGGTCAAAGAACTGGAAGAGTAAGAAGAATTTATTTGGAACACTATCTTGCGATTCCATAGCTCAAAGCTCTGACTGTTAAATTTATCAATCTCAATTCGAAAACTACTCGTCGTTATCTTTCACACAAGAATCTTCGACTTATAGCTCCCATTGAAAGTAGGATTATCATAGACCTAAGATAAGCTTTCTCTATCAATAAGTTAAACTCTTAGCAAAAAGGTCATCCTCATAAAGCCAATAACCTTAATTTGATACCAAAAGTAACTTTTAAACCTTTTTAATTGTAGCAATGCACAAAAATTCTTAAACAAAACAAAAAGAACAACAATGACACACAGATTTACCCTATAAACCCTTAACCAAGAAAATCAACCTATCTTAGAGCCATGCCTCTATTTTCTTCATTGTATATTAACTTCATTGTTCACAATACAATTTAGGAATTTAACAGCATCTAAAACCCTAATCCATTAACCTAAATTGTATTACAACCCTAATCCATTAACTAAAATCAAATTACAATACACTAAAAACCCATTGATTAAAAAAACACAAAACAAACCAAATTAGATGCACAATTTTATTTCAGAGATTGAACCTTCGAACCCTTGATAGGGGACTGATTGGCTCTCTATGCCCCTAACGAGAAGGTGATAACCTCCTCATACCACCTTTGTAATAAGATGAAACTAAGTCTACTTAAAAAATATACAACACATGTCTAATAATTTTATCATTTAAAGGTTTTCAAATAAATCTTGTTGACACTTCTTATGTATTATTTTTTCTCTAATCTAACTTTAACATTCTTAACCTATTTGAATTCTCCTTCTTCTTAATCCCAATCACTTTAAGAAATTCAAACTTTTAAACCTCACTCAATGCATTCGGTAGGGAGGGAACCATTATTAGCATTACATTCTCTTATGCTTGTTTGTTCAGATGGAGTGGCTAACCATGAAAATGGTGTGAAAGGGCATTTAATTGAAATCAATTCTTTTGTGGAGTGATGGATTAGATGGTGGCTATGAATCAGGTTTCTAGATTAGGTTGGAATAAATGGGTAAGAGGTACTCTATTGGTATAGCGAGTGAGTGGAACTGGATAAATTGAGTATAGGCTCTTTGGTAATATCCATTTGGATTCATAGGTAGTGAGTGCAGTAAATGAGTATATAATTTTTGGTAAGATAATTTGGATTCACATGGATAAAAGGTGAAAGTTAAATGAGTTTTTTGTTTTGATTTTGATCGATTTATATATTGGCATGATTTTCATGAATATGTGTATAGTTTTTTTGTTAGGTAGTAGTTTATGAGGAAATTGATTTCATTAGTTTTGATAGATTTGTAGATCATGTTTTTTTATTTTTATTCAATTTGATGTAGATAAAGAAATAAGTGTTGGTACGGTTGAGGTTTTTAGTGTTCTTTTGATTGTTTTGTTTTGAATTTCATAATGGAGGATTTTGTAACTCATCACACGTGCATTTTGTAGGATTGATACATACATTTCAAGGAAGCCTTATATTCCAAATCAAGTAATGATGGAATATAATTATTTGTTTGGGGATGGTACGAGGACGGGTGGCTTTCTGCAATACAACTTGCACAACTTCATCTCCACTGCCACATACTATATACCTCCACCCCTTACTTTCATAAATGGGGTTGGGGTTTGGACTTAGAGTTGTGCAAAGTTGTGGTAGGGGGAGGGAGGTGGAGTTGTGCAACGTTGTGGGTGAAGGAGGGAAGTGGAGCTACACAAAGCTGCCGAGGTAGGAGATCCACATCCCACTTGTACTAGTGTGGGAAGGGGTGGAGTTGTGCAAAGTTGTGGGTGGAGGTGGGGTGGAGATGTGAAAAATCCAGGGGTGGGGGTTGGAGCTATGCAATGTTGTAGTACGCAATTCCACCATCCACCCTCACTCCTTCCCCCTCACTTCACCATGTTAAAAGCATCATTCGACATAGAATATTGAATAACATACAAGTACCATTCAATTCTATGTACCATTTCAAACCAATCACATTGGCATTGATATGTATTACATTTGCAATTTGATTTCAATAGTATTGTCCATCTACAATATCGTCCCACTAAGAGAATTTGCAAACATCTTCACCAAGTTCTTGATGGTAGAAAAGTTCACCCATCTTCCCAACTTATTAGGGACCAAGGAGGCTCCCATTAATGGGGGATATTGATATAATGTTATCTTGATGTGAATGTGTAATCATCCGCATTGTTAACATTAAGAGGGAATGTTAAAATATGTTATAATGTAATGTAATTAATAATCTCACATATTAGTGCTCGGATGGGGTGAAAGGGACATTGGATATGGTAGTAATCATTGCTGTACTTGATTAGGTGGGTAGTTAATTTGATAGTTGGTCGATAGTCCCTATGCAACACAACATCAATATGTGGTCGAAAGGATTCTAGGAAAAGAGTTGGACAATGATGAAGTATGCTTGACCTGAGAAGAGTTTGTACTACATCAAGGTTAAAAAATGACATGGGTTGATGGAGGTTTGTGGGAATTTAAGGACATTGGAAATGGTTTATGTTGTTTTATTCATGGGGATCCAAGCCCTATCTAGTGTTTTTACTTCATTTATTTATTGAGTTTGAGTATCTGAGAGCATTGCAATCAAACTTCAATGAGTAGGGTTTTCAAGAATTATTTTATATCACAATTTCTAGGGAATAGGGGATGAATGTAGATTTGAACTCGGGTTGGATGGGAACTTATCTGGTTAGGTGTCATCATGAGGAGGTAGTAACAATGAAGGGTTTTTTGTTTGTTGATTGAAAGGAGAAACTCTTGGTCTTGGAGGAAGTAGTGGAAGGAGGTAGGACCACCATGTGTAGTAAGCCTATAAATGGAAATAACATTTCACTAAAAAGGGAGGTCAAGAACATACCCAGAGTGCAGAAGGAATCCATGGAAACAACAAACATGTATTTCCATAAACACTTTGATGTTGTTAAAGTTGAGATGGATGAATTGGAAAAGAAGGAAACAACCACAAATGGGAAGACCCACATTATGATGGTTGACGTGGAAGCTCTATAATGGATGTTTGATATATGCTTCTCAAGATGAAGAGATACTAAGGTCTCAAAGATGATAGAAATTTATTGGTTGGTCAAATCACTAATAGCTCAAGCTATGGAGGATATGGACAACCAAACTCATTATACCATTATGCATAAATTATAAATCATGGATAACTAGTATGATGCAC
This sequence comes from Larix kaempferi, assembly GCA_027924585.1. Lineage (NCBI taxonomy): Eukaryota > Viridiplantae > Streptophyta > Pinopsida > Pinales > Pinaceae > Larix > Larix kaempferi. The sequence goes on along the minus strand of BSBM01000017.1, from coordinate 12,147,250 downwards.
TCATCAATGCACACTGTGGTATAAAATCCATTGCAATGAATCACAAGCCAAAGGACTAACCAACTGTAGAGGACACTCAATAGAATTCTCGGTCTAAACTCATCATAATTGATACAAACTTTGGAGATGAGCATTAACTATGACACTCAACTATGCAAGTTCCTTTGTATTTACTTTTCCAATTTATAGGTCGTAGGGTCTTTCTTAGATCCCATGGCTTGATAGATCTAGTTAAAATGAGGGTAAACGCCAAAATAAATGCCCTCCATTTTAAGAATCATGTACTGTTAATAATCACTATTGATCGTAACCTTGACAAATATGGTATTTTTTGTTTGTTTGGACTATAATGATTTTTACATATGGAACTCAATTGGTTTGGACAGTCTTATATATAGTTGTACATAATCCCCTAGAAAACTCAAACATTCTATCCTAAAGGGGAGAAATCAAGTCTACAATGATGTAAATTTTACCTATATATTAATAGAAGATAGACTCCTAACTTACAAAAAAAATGATCTAGCATCTTAGAAATCCATAAATTTTTTTATGTATGTCAACAATTGTGAAAGCATATTATTTATTTTTCTGTGACAAGGTGATCTATCACCTTAGAAATCCTACATCAACTACAATAGGCTAGTGACACACTGTAAATGGATATGGGTATATGGCTATATGTTTTGGTGGAAAAATTTCTAATCTATGTTAAGTCCCATTGTCAATGTTACCAATCATGACTTTATTAACCAATATTACTACCCATCATCAACATATCAACCTTCATGGATGACTCAAAAGATTACCACATGCTTTAACATGTTTGCCTCAAAGAGTTCGTGTAGAGTTTCTGTCATAATGATACAAGCTCCTTATCGATTACTATTAAATTCGTTTTAAATTTATACATGTTAGAAGCCCCTTAGGGTAGAAAAAACAATTGGCCAACAAAAGCAAACACAAGCAAACACAAGCAAATAGATGAAGATGTGAATTGTATTTCTCATCAACAAATGTACATATAAATACATGAGAGATTGACCCTTGGGTTTCATATTCCAAGTGGTCTCTTGGAATCCCAAGATGATTGTTCACATTTTCATGTGACTCCTGGGATCTTTAATGCTTACGGATTAGTGTTTCCAACAATCCCCCACTTAATCCGAAGGGGTGTATAGGAGTCCAAGAAAAGAGAGTTCAATAACTAGAGAAGGACAACTGCAAAAGGTTGAACATCCTCCAACTTGACAATTTGACTATTTTAAGCAAGTTAATAGAAGTTGACTTCTACTACTAAGTACAAGTGCTCTTTGAAGTGGTGGTTTTGGCTTACCACCAAGCAAAGGGGGATAGCAGAAGCTAAATTATTCTACTACGTGGGTGGTTTAAAGCTAACCACAATCTCTCGATATCGATAGCTATAAAATTATGAACCAAGAAGGTTGTTTAAGGTTGACCACAAACTATGGAACTTGGATCGAAAGCTCAGAGGTTCCTGGAACATTCCGATAGGCTAGAGGAAGCTATATGTTTTCTACTAAATGAGTGGTTTTAAACTAACCACAAACTCTGGGACTTGGATCAAAGGCTTAGAGGTTCTTGGAACATTTCAAAAGGTTAGTAGAATTTTGTGCAATATTCTACTAAATGGATAGTCATGGCTCTGGCTACAACTCTAAGTTTGGAGGGATCAAGGATTTGGATATGATGTAGGCTCGCTTGTTCTCGCTAGTTTGTTTATGATTTTTTATCATTCCCCCCTATCAGGAACAATGGGAGGAGAAGAGAATGTCTCAAGTAAAATATGTACTAGTACTCATGAATGAAATCTCTGGTATGACATATATATCTTCTTGGTTGCTGACGACCATTGCCAAGAAGCGATCCAACCATAGTGAATCTTGTCTCTTGCAGGTTTCTTCAGAATGAAGCATATGTCTGAAGAATGCATGTCTTTTCCATAATGCTTGCATCGATGAAGATAAAAACACCGATATTTCATGTGGCGAACTTGATCATAGTGTTGGCATGTCGAATTCTAAACCGATGTGGATGAATTTGAACTCTTGTTGAAAAATTTGGCACTCTGAAACTGGATAGTCTTGGAGAAATCAAGAACGTGAACTCTCACTTCCTTGTTGTATCTGAGACTAGTTAGGTGCTTGTTATGGATGATCTCTTCCCATGGTCTGATGATGGGATTGGAAGGAACACACTGAAATTCTATATGCATGTCTTCATCTTCATTTTCTTTCACTTATATACTGGGGCCACTAATTTTCTCAGGTGATTCTGAAATGGCATCATGTTGTATAGGATTTTGAACTAGATCATAGTGTAATACCTCGGTTGTTAAGCCCGGGAATTATGGTCTTTTATTTACTATGGACTATGTTCTATTTGTTAATGTGACTATGGACTTATGATCATTTTTTTGATGATGTGATTATAGACTTTGGCATTATTATTATTAATGTTATTGTTGTTATCATTGAATGTTGTTGCTATTAATTAAATAAACAGTTGGTTGAGCAAAGACAACTAAAAGAGTATGGGAAATCATGGATCTCACAGTGTGAAGGGGAATGGGGGGAATCCATAGCACATTAGAACTTGTTGTTGAATGGTAGTTATCCATCCGAGTTCATTTTGTGCCTTGGTGTCTTTAATAGTGTTGATCACCCAAACATTGTGCACCAAAACCCATTTTTATTTTATTTTTATGAACCATGGATTTATTATTGCACTTTATACATAATTTAGTGGGCCCCTATTTCCCAATGCGCCCTCATTGGCATAAATTCCCTCCTATTAAGGTTTTTTTGTCATTTATGAGCCCTATCCCTAGATTTTAGGAGCTGTAAGCTAGAATTTAGCTTCCACCTCCTTGATTTGTGCCTCCACCTCCACAAGTGCACCCCACTCCTCCATTCATCCCTATTTTTGTGATTCTAGTTATTTATGACCCTATTGGATCCCCTCTCTCACCTAATTCTCCCTCCTTCATGTTTTGTAACCCCCCTTATGCATTAGTGCACCTCCTTGTGCTCTTCATGGCTACACTCCTTGATTTTTGGTAACTCCTCCTCATGGTGCTAATATGGGAAAGGGAATATCCTAACAAGGCCACCACTCCACTAATTTGAGTTAAGTATCCATGATGAATCCCAACCACACTCAAACCAATTCTAGTTGGCCACCTTGGGTTCGAATATCACTCCTTAATCTATTTATACATGTGCTCTCTCCTTGTTGAATCTAATCTTGAGCTTTGGATCACTTGACTTATGCGATCTTACCATGTTGGGAATGTTAATAAGATTGATAGTGTGTTGAGACTTAGACCTAGTCTATTTGTTTCCCTTTGCTTCCATTATATCACTCTACTAGTCTAGGTTCTCGCACAAGAAGCCAGGAAACGGGTTGGTGAGAGGATTCACATCCCACAGGCAGTGGAGACGGACATGAAAGTAGTAGTGGGAAGCATTGTGGTTCTTGGAAGATGTAGTTTTGAGAGTTTATATACTAAGTGTGCCTCTACCCATGGATCCATGGTCTCAACATGGGGGTGACCTTTTCAAGCAAGGAAGGCTTGACTTGGTCTACGACTGGGAGAAAAGTTGTCTTGCTGCAGCCAGTTGACCTTATTTTGAGATAAGTATTTCTCTTATGTTTTGTTTTCATTACATTATTTTATTTGGTATATGTGCAATGGTGGTTGAATTGGTTGTCTGAATGTTCATGTATTGAATGCCACGATCTATATGCAGGGAGGATGAATGTCATATAATATTTTGCTATGCTCCTTACCTTCTTTCTATTATTCTTCCTCTTAATCATAAATTGTAATTTTGGCTCTATGGTATTGAGAGGGGTGTAACCATGGTATTGACAGGGGTGCAACCATAGCCTTTGTCATGCATTTATTCTCATTTTTTAGTCATGAGACATGTTCCATTGCGTCCGGAACAACATTTATAGTAAGGATCTCCTTTCGTTTCATCGAAAAAGTTTTCTATATGACCAAGATATGTTCGTTTTGGACCAGCATGAGCGCACCAATTGTTGGATTGGAAATGTTATGTGCATGGATATGCTCCTATTTGCATATATGAGTTTGAATAATGTAATATGAATGTAATATTGATTGATGTCTAGAGGGAGGAATCGATACGATCTTATTTTTATTAGTGAGAAATGACTGTAGGGGACAATCATTAGGAGTTGATTTTGAGGGTTGTAGTTGCAGTGGGTGTTCTTTGTTTGCTATGGTTTCGGTGTGGCCGTATATGGCAGATTACAGATGTTCTGTGATATGTGGTTTTCCTTACTCTTAGCCTCACTAACAACACACACATAATAACACCAAAAAATAGATTAATTTACAAATAATTGATGACATCAATACTTGGTTAGTTATAAACTATGTTATCAAACAAATCAAAAGTACATGAACTAATTATTCACACAAAAGATGACGTTTATCGTGTCTTAATCATGTTCTTGTTGCGATTACGATCCTCAACTCACACTTTGGATGTTATTAATTAAGTGTCGTAATTAAATAATTAATTAAGCGTCACAACTTTAGTTATAATTCAATCTCTAGAGTTAGAAGTTTTAATTATTTGGGTGAATGGTTAGTTAGCCTAACCATAATTTATCTTTATCTGTTGTGATTAAACTTAACTTAGTCTTAATATTAGCACCCTTAACATTAGTTAAGGGTTGGTGACACTACAATAGAGAGGATTGTTCTGAACATGAACAAGTTAGAACATGTTTCTTATTGTTGAAGCTGCAACTCAAGTTGTAGGAACTCGAGAATGTTTTATGAGTCTTTTACACAATATCGAATGTGAGTGAGTGTGTTCTTGTCAATCATGATAGTGTTGTCAATAGAGGAAAACAATAGAGTGTTCAGTAACTCTACAAGGCCATTTAATCTCTCCATTGATATACTAAAGACTTACTCAAATGGAGAACGGATTCTTACAACTCCACCCTTTTACAAGCACTCAACAATTAAGTCTTCAACTAAGAAAGTGAGGGTGTTGATCTCAGCCAAAAATACACCTAAGTAAATTCTCTACCTAGACATCACTCACTCTACACTTTGGGTTCACAATCCGCATGCCTCCAATGAGTAAAAAAACCATGGAATTGGATGATACAAAAGCTCTGCCTGAATTTGCACCAAACCACCGAAGATGAAAAACAAGAAAATCCAATGTAGAAAACTATAAGTGAAGCTCCACACAGCAATGACACGAGCAACTCAATGACATCTCCAATCACACTAACACATAGCAATAGTCAGAAACAACTCCACGATGTAATACAATGACAATAGTTATCAATAGTCACACATAATAAAACTCAGTCTTAAAAATTGATTGAAACACACCAACGTTCACTACGTTCATTGCTCATTCTAATGTTCACTCCATGCATTAGGGTTTCGGATATGGAGCAGAGAACTTGAGTCTTCTCGACGGGTGCCTTTCTTGCTTCCTCACATTGGTCTTCCATTCGTTTTTCTTGTGTCTTTGATTCATGGGATAATAGATGGCTCTATCTTTTTCGTGGGCAGTGATGGGGTTATCTTTTGTGGTTAAGTTTCCTCTTAGACTTGCTTCTTGGATGAAGATCGGGTTCACTCCAAGAGGGAAATCACCTAGTGTCCGAGCCTCCACACAACAGTGGGTCTCTCCATTTATTTTGATGCAGAAATGTCACTGGGCTCCAGGCAGTTTCGGTCCTGCAAGCCAGAGGCAAATTCAGGTTGCTTGTTCCACACAACTCTAGCTTTCTAGTCATTCCAAGGCTGCTCGAATTAGGGTTGGAAAGATAAGACCAAAATGCAAAACTAATCCACAATTATAGCAATGTCTAGGCATCTCATTCCCTATAGCTCATGGTTTAATGTAAAACGCCCAGGTATAGTTTCATAAGCGGTTTAGACAATAGTATCCATGTGGATGCTAATGCTACTTGCAATCAGAAACCTCCCTTCTAGTAGCCTTTCTCCTTCTCGGAATGGAGACTTGCGCTTCCGGTGTTGAGCAAGTAGATTAGAATAGATAAAATACTCAACAAAAATGTGCTCAGAGTGTGACAGCACCAACCTACTCAACACTTAATGCACAAAACCCAAGGATAATAAGACACAAAAATGCGCTCAAGTTTAACAACAACATAAGGTTGATTGGTCCAAGGATCATTCCCAATATGAAATTAAATAAGAAGAATGAAAGCTTGATGGATTCTTAAAAGCAAGCTAAAACCCACGCTCAAATTCACTATAACATGCAGTATCATCTCGTGATGTGTGAGGGAGATTAAATAGATGATCAAACAGTTTTAGAATTTGAAATGTCAAGTCAATATGGTCTTGGGGAGGTGGAGCGGGTGCCTCTTCAATGTTGGCAGAAGGCAAACTGTCGAGCAGAGAATGATAAGATGGGGTAGGCAGGAGTTATGAGCATTTTCTAACTAGCACATCCTCAGACTCTCAACCTCGCTTTGATACCACTATTAGAGGCCCCCTAAGGTAGATATACAATTGGCCAAACCAAGCCAACAAAACCAAACTCAAGCAAATAGGTGAAGACGTGAATTTCATTTCTCATCAACAAATGTACATATAAATACATGAGAGATTGACACTTGGGTTTCATATTCCAAGTGGTCTCTTGGAATCCCAAGATGACTATTCACATTTTCATGTGGCTCTTAGGATCTTTAACGCTTACGGATTAATGTTTCCAACAATACAAATCAAACCTTTTGTCATCAACCTTCTTAATGACCTTCAATTATAAGATAAATCCCATATTTACCCTTTTATGACATTAAATAAATTAGAAATAACTCTCATGTTTACCTTCTTAATAACCCTCACATCCAATGTGAATGCCATTATATAATTAGAAGATAACTCCCATTTAAATGGCAAACCATAGGCAGCCCACAATAATATAATAAATATTGTACACAATAATATAATAAATATTGTATAGGTTGGGATATACATTGTTTCATTTAAAACACTTTAAATCCAATGCCATATATCTCAATTTATACAACATTTATTAATTTATTGCAAAATAAATATTATTTACCCATTTAAACATAATTTTAGTTAAAATAACTTTCCTTCTTCTTTCTAATTTCTCATAAATTTCTATCAAGCATGTATATAGAGAGTTTAATAATCAAGCATGTATACAGAGAGTTTAATAATGTTGTTAATGATCTCTTAAGAAGGCTATAGTTTAATAATCAAGCATGTATACAGAGAGTTTAATAATGTTGTTAATATCTCTTAAGAAGGCTATAGTTTAATAATCAAGCATGTATACAGAAAGTTTAATAACGTTGTTAATGATCTCTCAAGAAGGCTATAGGGGTTTTGAAGCAACTTTATTTTTTAAGGAGTACAAGGAAGATGTCCTTATTACAATTAGTTAACTTTATAATTTCTAATAGGTTGTCACCATTTTGGATGACTGTATTTAATTAGTATAAATAGTCCATTTTGTGTTGCATGATACACTGGTATGAAAAAATACTTTTTACTTTAGGGTTGATGGAACTTTTTTTATAGTACTTAGCATAGAGAGTATAACAAAAAAAATTAGTTATATTTTGGATCTACTTTGTTTGAGGATAACAAAAAAAATTTAGTTATATTTTGGATCTACTTTGTTTTAGTAGTTAGAATACTTATATCCAATAAAAAATATGTATCAAAAAATTGTTTTTTTTTTAATTATATAACAAACCACATTTGTTTTTTCCTTCTTTAAAAAAATCCCTATCTCGATAACCACATCTTTCACCATCAAGTTTGAATGTTACTATCAAACTTGACAATAACATGATTTTACTTATAACAAATTTTGATCATTATAGCCATCTCTATAATTGTTACTATTCATTCAAACTAACCATCAAATCAAATCTCATTTGACTTTGATATGAGGAAGGAAAGACATGTCCCAATACCAATTAAATTGATATTGACATTATATTGGCATACATTATGTATCCAATAAAAATAACATTAAATGCTTTACTCAAGTGGCAATATAACATTATATTGATATACACTATATATCCAATAAAAATAACAATGATTTTAGGATAATTTTATAATTTAATTATTTTTATTTATTATTAAAGGAGATACCTTTAATTGCGATGATATATTGTTGCGATGATATATTGTTATAGCAGTCTAAATGCTTTACGATTTCAACCATCTTTCTAATCATTTTTACCTGAAATGTAGTTGGAATTATTGGAATTGCATAATCCAAGTTCCTAAGGGGTATTTTAGAGTGCTAAATTCATATCTACAAAAAAATGAAAGTTGAAAAATGAAAATAACGATTTGATCAAAGATTTTACATCAGATTTCAACAAAAATGATCGAAAAAGTAAAAAACATAAAATGTTTAGAATGTTTAGATAGCACCAATATTTTTTGTCAATTAGATTTATTTCAAATAATTGGGAAGAAAAGTGGAAATTAATTCCCTTAACCAATGTTAAATTTATTATATCGACTTCAACTAATTTTTTTTCTATAATTTAATAAATTTGTTGTAAACGTTGTATAGTTATCCATACTAAGATTCAATAAACTTGCATCAACCTCCATTAACATACTATTGTCTCCAATTTACAGGTCTCCAAAGGTCATCACATGTTAATACTCAAATGCTTGGAAGGGTATTCAAAAAGGATTGATAAAGTCACTGAGGGAAAGATATAAGTTCATGAAAAATATTACTGTTATAAAAGAAAAAGAAAGTGGTATATGTGATTTTTCTTTTTCTTACAAGAATGGGTAGATTTTTAAATTAATACATGGAGTACTGAAATCCATGTAGTTATTGTCATACAAAATGTTAGACTGTAAGTTCTTATATAATCACAAAGTTCCAAATCACCTCTCATGTGAATTGTTATTCCTATCGCATTATGAGTTGTCATATCCATCTATTGACAACATATTAGTGAGATCTAGATCTAGAGGTGACTATCATCCATATACTATATAATATTTTCATTCATATGATGATAAATGTTGAGAATGGCTGAAGCATTTTCTGTTAGTTTTGTGTTGTGCTTGCTTGATCTAAGAGTTTAACATGGTATAAAATCATCTATTCGTGCGTGCACCAATCTAAGGCAATCTCAAAAATTTGTTGAATGTGTGACGATGCATATAATGTGCAATCTTGCTTATACTTGGTGTGTGATCTACCCTTTGAGTAGAATTTTGAGAGCGCTGTAAGTAAAGTTACTTGAAAAGGAGCAAGAAACGTCAATAATTCAAAAGGTTGATGCAACTTTTGATACACATGATCTAATGGCAAAAGTTGATGCTACATTTGATACAGGTGACCTAGTAAAACTAGGTGATGGAAATGGAAAACATGATATGATTGAGGATTTTTTAACTAGTCATGAGAAGGAATCATTGAGTGAATCGATAAGTTTTGAAGATGAGTCACAAGAAGAATCCTAGAGTGACAATAGCAACAATGAATGTGAATTTGAAGAACATATTAATGAAGGACACCATCATGTCAGTACATCATGTTCTTTCCAAGATGATGATCTGACCATGGGAAGAATTACAATCCAATAGAAATTGACATGGCTTAGGATATGAAAAAGACAACATCTTTCATATTCCAAATTACTCCAAACTAATTCAATTTGTGAGTGCATGATTTATTTTCAATGCCTTATTCCCTGTGAATATTATGTTTCCCTAGTAGAGCCATTGGTGTTTGTTGCATAATGTCCTCTTCAATAGCCTAATATTTCACTGAACCTATGGTGACATTTGGAAAACGAACCATCAATTGGGAGCTCTAAGAATATCCCAGGATGATATTGTAATGCATTTCTAAGTCGCTATGCAATTTTTCATATTCAAAATTTGTTCCCTAAACTTGGCTTCCAATTCCTCTTATTTTGCCTCTTGCTTCTCCATGTGGATACTTAGGTATTCCATGGCATGATTTACTCCTTCAGACTTCCCTAGAACCCGCCTCAAAATATTTTTATCTCAACGTTCCCCTTACCATTGTGCCGTCCTAAATCAAGATAATCCATAATTTCGAGAAGCAAAGCACTTGCTGGGACAATCCTCTAAGTCCCCTCTATGATCGAAAAATGAGAGAAAGGTTCCTTAGTTTTCCTTGGAACTTTCCCTATGGAAAGGATACAATCCCCCTCCTAATAAAAAACAAAACATATGTTTAATGCAACTCTAAAACCAATTGTAATTCCACCCAAAATCTTATTGAGAAACCAAAGTGTGAAGGTTCATGTAAAAAGAAGAGCAGAGGAAGAAGGGTGAATCCACTCACCCCTATTAAGGTGTTCTATAGACCACCAACACTCTAAGAGAACATTGTGACTAGAGATATCCCCACATGAAATTCCACAGACATAAATAATTGAACAGAGGCTAACAGAGAGTATTGAAACTAAGCTCTTCTCAATAATTCCAAAAAACGTAAACCTCCAGAACCATCACTCATCGACGTTATCCCACCTTCATGTCACAATTCCACTAACTTAGTGACCATAAATTGAACCTTACACTAGTCTGATAGTGAGTGTGTGAGGTAGTAGTAGACATGGGAGAGAGTTAAATCTCCCTTACTCCCATTGCAATGACATATATGGCATGCAAACTTTGAAATATGCCTTTGAATCTTGCATATAAGTGTCTTTCCTTTGCCACCTTATATGAGTTATGGGTGGTCAATATAGTTAGTTTTGTGATGGTTGTTAAATGATACCATGGGGATGAATTAAATAATCCAAAACATATCGCGGGGTTCCCTATTTTTTACCATGACCCCTCTATCCAAGCAGCCAACTTCATTAACCATGCTACCAACTTTATGATTGTTTTCCCTTATGATGTAGAGAATATGCAGATAGTCTAGAGAGACAAGAAGGCTGTGGATTCTTTGCAACATTCTTGACATGCAATACCTTCAATAGATGTTTCCTTCTTTGCTAGGTTGATTATTAGGGAGGAATCTCCAAAGATCATAACTAACATAATTTGTTGCTTTGATCCACTAATGTGTGCACAAGGAGTACAATGGAATCCTCACACGTTTGAGCACTACCTCTAGGTGCCCCCATGAAAACCTCAAAAGTTGGATGCTCTCATGGTAATTGAACCTTTATCATTGACGAAAAAATCATCATTCCTAATATATATATATATATATATATTTTACAGAAACATATGACAAGATTTATATTAAAAAAAGAGACAATCTTACAAAAATGGTGGGAAGACTGTACCCAAAAAGGGAGGGTTGTCCATACAAGCACCTCACAACCAGTCTTTGCATTTCATACATAGCTACTAATCTTCGATAACAAAGAAAATTAACAGACTGTCCTGGAAACCGAGTACATAGGAAATGCATATTAAAAGAAACTACATAAATTCTTCATAGAGATCCTGAACTAGACCAGAATTCATTTGTCATTATGGTGGCAGACCTTATCCTTGCTACCAGCTGTCGGTCCTGCGTTATCTTCTTCCATGCCTAGGATCACAGAGGGGCTATTTCGATTGTTGGTTCTGATGTAATCCACTTTGGCTTCTACTATCCTCAGACAACTGTGCAGAGACTCGATTTTACCAACCAACCCTTCGTAATAATCCTTCATTTTGCTGTTGTTGCTCCTAACCTCTGAATTTAAAATCTAGACAAAGGTGGCGAGATGGGAAATGGCCTTCTTCATGTCGATGTTTTCTCCTCTTATCCAACAAACCTAAGACTCAATATCCTGCAAATGGGAGAGCACACCGGGGGACAGACTATCAAGCCCACGAGGGGACTCCAGATTCACAATCCCCCCATTATCCCCCAGCATGTTTGTCCATAGTTTTCCACTACCCCGCTCCCCAGGGATACCATGGACGTTGCGCAGAGAACCACCCTGGTTCTGGCAAATACCCACGTCGAGTGGTCTCCAGTTTCTACCACTGTCATGCTCAGGACCACTGTGGACATTATTCGCAGAATTCCTGATGCTCTGTCCCTAACCAACGTCCAGAGGAGACCAGTTTCTGCTAAGCTCGCCATTTTTGGAGTGCCCTTGATAAACATGCTTCGCCTGGCTACTGTGTGTGCCCTGAACCTCATTACCTCCATTTCCTTGACCCTGAACCACCTCAAGGGAAGATAGGTACCGTTTCATTCCAACACCTCCCGAGTTAACTTGAATTTGCTTCCTACAGCGACGACACTACAACACAGGGAGGCAGAAGCCTGCATTACCACCTGCATTACCACAATCCATGCTAACCCAAATACAAACGATCCCACAGACAACACAGAGAGGAATGTTCTTGATGCTTAAACCATCACTCTGACCCATGATATATGTGCTGGATTCCCTGTCACCTGCACGCATTGAAGTCCTGCATGCGATACAGGTGGAGTCTGGCTGGGAGCGCCGTCAAAAGGACCATGAGGGCACGTGAGGAGATCCCAAGTAGATTTGGGGGAAGACCAAATTCATGTAAAGTGCAAACCCAAAGTTTATGTGGGTGATTGGAGAGCTAGAAAAACCCATACAAGAGAGGATGCTAAGGAACCCAAACATTTGCAAGGTGTTGTCCATTTTTAACAATAAGACCAGAGTTTAGACCAGCACTGATATTAGCCATGGCGTCGGCTTGCTGATTATTAGTCCTTAAGATATGAAAGAGGGAGATAGAGATAAGATCTTTGATTGAGTGAATGAAGTGGAAATGGAACTTGGAGGTAGGTTTGCGATGACTTTTGGCTAAGGCCCTAGCTTCCTTAATAACCAGAAGGGAGACTCCAATGGCCACAAGCTCTTGAACATTATTTTCCTTAGCGACGTCAATACCTTTGATCAAGGCGATCCACTCTGCATCATTGTTCATCCTACTTCCAATCCCCCAGGCGAAATCTGACATTTTGTTTCCGTCGGAGTCCAAAATTACTCCCCCCGCACCTGTTAACCCTGCTATATATATATATTGGGGAGATGTTATCACGTTTGTCATGTAACATTCCCATGTCGGCTCATAACTTATAAAAAATAAAAATTAATTAAAAAATTTCATGTCACCTCATAATAAAAAAATTAAAACTAGCATATAAGATCCATCTTAAACCCGGATCTATTAAGCACCATGAGAGATCCAATTTCTTGGTGCACCAAGAGTAACGAGGTGCTTACAACCCAATATGGGAGAGATGTTGTCACGTTTGTCACATTATGTAACGTAATGTTCCCATGTCAGCTTATAACTTATCAAAAACAAAAAAGTAATTAAAAAATTTCATGTAGGTTGATAATAAAAAAATTAAACAATCATAAATCCATCTTAAACCCAGATCTATTAAGCATCAAGAGAGATCAAATTTCTTGAAATGATGAATAAAAATTTAAAATATAATAAAATTATACCTCAAGAAATTGGTTCTCTCTCAATGTTTAATAAATATGAGTTTAAAATAGATCTATATTAATTAAGTAATCCATCTCATCTTAATATAAACATAATATTAAAGCATTATTAACATCAATCAAATATCATCATAATTATTAAAATCGATTTTGACTTCTAATATTTAACCTTTAATCCCTCCTCATTAACAAATAACTCATTCTCAACTACCATAAACACAAATTTTCTTTTAAAAATAATTCGTATAAAGTTTTAATTAACCTCTCACCAACAAATGGCTCATTCTCAACCACCATAAACACATTTTCTATTAGATGGGAAATGTGAAAGGAAGAGTTACTGGATGAAGTGGTGGGTCGGAATTATTCCTGTAAATATAATTAGTTTAAAAAATAATATTTTAAATTTGTCAAAATTATAAAATATATTTTTTAAAATATAAAGATGAAATATTTCATATTTTATTTAGAAAGTGAATTTTATCTTTCAATTATATTTTAGAAAACACATATGATGTAAATTATATTTATCTCAAAAATTATTTATATATATATATTTTGGATTAACAAAAAAAACTATTGTAATATTTTTAAATTATAAATTATAATGTTTTTTACACTTTTAAGTAATGGTTGGCGGGGGAGTAGCTTGATTCATGATTTACTTGAAAATAAGATGATATGTTGTAATAGAGGCCACAAGTTCAAATCACCCTGACTTACTTGTTCCCATGCTTGCAGGCTTTGTGGGTGCACTTAGGGGTATAATGGTAGCGAATTGGATTAAACCCCTAGACCACGTGTCATGTGAGTACCAACCCCATCCCACTTTTCGATTCCCCTAGTTCCAAAAAAAAGTAATAAATACGAATAAAATTTCTTTGAAAAAGTTACTCTTTTTTTTTCCCAAAAATATATATGTTATTATATTAAAATCAAGATATAAAAAGTACATAATCATCGGATTTTACAGATCCAAAAAAAGCCTTAAATAGGCTCAATTAGTATAGACAAAATTGTTATCTACTTGAACATCGTTACATTTATTGACTATATTCCACTAACATTAACTCATCTTCGTGCATAAAAACTTCAATTTCTCCTGATAGACCAACATAAAACCATTAATAAACAATATAAGAGCTTTTGAAAACCACCCTATCAAACTCCAATTCTTCATAAACAAGGGACCCTTCCTGCAATGAAAGAGCTTACTTGGTGAGGGTATTAGCTAGAACATTATATTCCCTGTAGACATGAGAAAATAGAATGTCGGTAAATCCTTCCTGTAAAGAACAGATCTTCCTCTGGTACCACCCCAATTGGATAACTTTCAACCATGCCTTCCCACTCACCCAATTAATGGTTATTTTTTAATCACCGCGCCTTGGACTAAGCAAAATACAACAGACCCCACAAAGTAACAAGTTCAACTCGAGTGTTGGATCATAAACCTGCTACTAATTTGAGATGAAAAATATGGCATCCTAACATCAAAAGACACATTCCAGCTTCACAAGACCCATTTAGTCCTTAACATGCTCCATCAAAGTACCCAAGAGGATAGATTAAGATCAACTTAGGAGGTTTTACTATCCTTTGCTCATTAGACATCACAACTGAAGAAGTTTCTTTAAAAGCACCTAAGACTGTTGTTAGTGCTAAAACTAACCTATTAATTGTTTTTGCATCTTTGGCGTTTTGTGATTCTGCAACAAAAGCTTGAAGTTTCATATATACAGGTGCTGCAGAATGAGCCCTATTTATGATGAATATGTTGATGTTGATTTTTTTGAAACAATGATTGAAACACCTGTTATAGAATGTGTTGATGATAGAACTAATGGTAGTAAGACTATAGACACTTTTGACATTATATCAGAAGTTTCTAATAGTTATGGCTATGATGAATTTGTTGCTCAAATTTTTTATGAAGACCTCCTTGTTTTTGATGAGTATAAGGATGATTTAAAGAGACAATTTTCTAAATCATCCCATGTGGAATTATACAATAGCAAGCATGTTTATGACATCAATGATTCATTGGAAGGAAACAAGGGAAATGAAGATGAGGTATCAGAGTAGTCCACAAAGTCTTCTTGTCCAACAAATTTTCAGCAGCAATTTACAGAAATCAGTGAGCCTCTTGTTCCTCTTCTTAAATGAGAAATAGAAGAGGGCATCCATGGAGCATTCAAATTTGAGGATACTCAGGGCCAGCGTATTCATTTTAAACAAGAAGAGATAATTGTTAATGTCTTTTACGATTCAGTGGCTACCTACATGGATTCAATTTTTTCGGGAGTCATAAATACTGTAGCAATTGGTTCGACATCTAGTTGCAGCAGTAAGTATAAATTGCTTATCAAATTTCTATTGCAAATATTTCATTTTTTCATCATTCTCTCATTCGGCTGCAAACAAGATGATCATTTCATCATTGAAATGCTTGCAAGGCTGCACTGGAAGTCTAATTTTACGTGATCATAAATGTAGTTGGTTAGTGAAGGTGTACATAAATAATCTCTTTGTTTTGAGTATTTGTTTTTCAACATTTTGCTTTCAACTTTGGTTTTAGTGTATTTTGTGTGCAAAAGAATAGAATTGCATAATAACAACTCCATAACCCAATGGAGAAAGCATTGGTGCAAGTTCCAATCATTTTCAGATTGATGGTTTGGTTTGTAGATTGGTTTTTCAGTGTGATTGGTTTCAGATCAAGAGCATGACAAGTTGTAGATTACAAGTTGATGAAATAAAGGCACAGGTCTACAGGTCCTTAGCACTTCACATGGAAGTACTATCCCCAGATGGAACCAGTGTTAGCACTCAAATTTACTACCTAAAATTTGCCCACTTACTTGAGCTAAAGCTTTTTAGAGTTGCCATCTTTAAATCTTATACTTGTTGACCCTCTTTCCAGTCTAACTCTTGATCTTATTTTAATTGTTCACCTGATTTGCTTGTTATTTGCTAATTATTGCTTGAGTTTGAATGTTTTGACAAGTTGATTGATTGCATGATTTATGAAAATTTCATAGTCTGTAGAGATGCTTTGTTATGCTTTGATCATGTGCAGGAGGTGGCTCTCAAATTCATCTGTGTTCTTTTGAATTTTCAAGAGTTTCATGATTCTACAACGAAATGTTGAAGTTCTTAATGTATCGGTGTTGTAGAATGGGTGGTCATTCTTCAACGAATGTTTATTACTCTTTGTGTCTTGACGCTGAAGAATGAAATGTGATTTTATAGCGCGCCGAAGAATGAGTCGCGATTCTGCAACGTCAATTGAAACATAAATATGTTAAAGTGTTGAATAATTGCCTGTAGCTGCATGTTTTAGCAACCAACTTCAGAATCCATTTTCGACCAAATGGTGAATAATCATCCAAAACCGTTAAAAACCCACTTCCAAAATGGACCAAATTAGTTGACTCGAGATTTAGATACCCAAAATCAGCAATCGTTTGGGATCTACATGGGACTATTTGAAGCTTATTTTTCCAAATCTTACGAAATTATGTTTTTAAAAAATCAACCATTTGAAAGCCACCTCATTAGCTCAGCCTGTTAGATCTTGGTTTAAGGATCTTAGTTTGAATTGGTTACTTGCAATCAAACTTTGTAATTTTTATTTAAGCATGAATTCTGAATGAGAGAAAGGGATCTTCCTTTGGGAAGAGAGGAGGGATGGGTTCAAAAGGAGAATACAAAGAGACCTTACTCATGTATATTTTGTTATGCATCTAATACAAATGGTGATATTTCATGCTTTGTGATCATATTCTTATTCTACAGACTGTGATTTTAATATATTTTGCTTTCACTCTTTGTTTGGAAACATAAAAGCTCTTGCAATGCAAATAGTAATATTTTGGTTCAAATCTAAGAACAATCATGGTTTTATGTTACTTGCCTGAAATTAAAAATTGTTTTCTAGCATATATCTATCATATTCATGAATGATATATTAAACTCGAATTCGGTTTGTGAATATATAGTTTCCATTCCTGTATGTTCAATCATCTTTATTCTTGTTTGTATCTGAAAACCAGATCTGTAGTTTGAGTTTTATGCCTATGAGTTTATTGAGATTTCATCCTGAATGTTAGACTTTTGTTTATCCTAAAACCTAAACTTCACATCCTTGTAACCTTTCTCTCCAGACCTACCTTTTAAATCTGAAAAACCTAATCTCAACTATCCCAAATATTTAAGATGTGCTAAAATTGCCCATCAAGTAGTTAAATGACAACTTTTAGTGTTAACAATTGCCATAACTACTACTTGAACATTAAGATTGTAATCTTGAAATATAACCTTATTCTTGTGCAACCAAAATTTACAACATATATAACTTGGCAACTCCTTATATAAATTGTTAGAAGAACCTAACCAAGTTCTCCAACTAAGTGCATATGACATTGTTTTCCACTACCCAGAAAACATAAAGATTGCTTTAAGCTCCCTCGCACTTGTTTGATAAATGCACAAATATTAATTTTGTCAAAAATATATTTTTGAGAAATAATGACTTCATTGACAAGCTTGGCAATCACCTGACCATCAACAATATTCCAAGTCTATACCAAAGAATCTTCCTCATTTAATAAAAACATCCCATAGTGAATCCACCCACAATTGTTTGAATTAAATCCAATTAACTCCACCTAAATTATTTAAATATACAAAAATATAAATTATTTAAATATAAAATATTAGATTAAACCAATATCTTTTAAACATAACACATAAACTTTAAATGCCCATATATACTAGAGCCCCATAAAACATGTTGGGCCACCCAAATTATATACCTAAAGGGTGCATTATTTGCCATATACATATATGCATTGTCCCCATTTGGTACATGTGTTTACATTTCCAAAGTAGGGCCATGATGAAGTTAAGCAAGGTCATTATTAAGCTCTTTGTCGTGGTTTTTTTATTTTTATCTTGTTATTATTCTTGTCAAAAAGTAAGGAACTATTGCAATGAATTTTTAGTTGACTTTCTAAAGATTTTCAATTTATCAACTATGTAATAATTTTTATTTTTCTCATTGAATGATATATTTAATTTAATTTATTTCTATGTTTATTGATTATAAAGTTTAAAGTATTATTGTAGGATTGGTGGGTGAGTTCTCGAGAGTGAGGATTATTAGATATATGATGTTAAAGTACATTCACAATAAAAAAAGAAAAGATATCATGATTTACTTTTTAAGTTGATGAAGCGAAAAAACATTTTTTTAATAATTATAAATTAATTAATTTATAAATTTTAATTTAAAAAATAATATTATGTAAGAATATAAAATATTTTTATAATTAATAATAGATTTTTATTTTATTTTTTAATATTTAATAAAATTAAAATTAAAATGAATTTTTATTTTAACATAAAAATTGAATTCCAATTCCGTCCACTTTACTTTGATGAATGTATGTTGGATTTTAGTTCTAATTGGTGCATTATAGTTGTTTTATTGAAAATGTCTTTCAACTAATTTCGTTTATTTAGTTTTTTTTTTTTGAGGTTAAACATGTTTTGAATTATTTATTTATTTATTTTAAATATATATTTTTATGATTTAAAATAAGGTATTATTTTTAAAATGGTAAAATTGATTATAATATAGTTGTTAAAGTGATATTGAGAACAATTACCAGTGATTGTTATCTATTGATGCGAGTTGATTCGTCATCATTATTCAAAGAAAACCACATCACCTAAAATAACATGATGGTTATCCATAAGGGAGTAGACTTCCACTCCTACCAGATTCCTCTAGGTTTAGGGTCGTTAACCTATTTTCTTACATCTGAGGAAGAGAAACTCTTAGCCAATCAAAAGCAGTTTTATCCCTTTACGCCATGGCCTAAAGGACAGTTTCAACCTCCTATAGTATCCCCAATATACTCAATATCCCTTGTTCTCCATCATCACTGAGGCTAGGCGGAGGTCATATGGTATCAAGTATCCACAAAGACTTAGTTCTATACATGAAACCATGATACTATAATTGGTTGCAACTTTACCTCCTGGCTAGGAGGAACAAACAAGGTATGTTGTCCTCATATAAAGTTATTTTATTTATATAAATAACACTATCAACATTTTTTGTTATTTTATTTATACAAATAATACTATCAACATTTTTTTCTTTTTATTGTATAATTTCTTTTACAATATTTAGGGTTAGCCTTTATTTACACCATTTCAATATTTTGATATGCAACAACATCATCGTGTGTAAATAAAACTTGGCTATCTAAAATAACTAGCTAGTGATTTGTAAGGGGGTAGATTCTACACCTACTAGATGTTAACTTGTTTCCTTATGCCTGAGGAAGACTAGCTTTTAGCCAATTAGAAGCAGTTTAGGTCATACTCCAGGACCAAAAAGTGATTTCATCATAAATAGTAGACAAAGGTAAGCTAATATCCATTGTATATCATCACCAAGACTATTATACTAGGGTCAAGTGCTTACAAGTAGCATTTAACCTTAGTCTCACACATAATACTAGATACTAGCCTTTATTTACACCATCTCAATATTTTGATATGCAACAACATCATCGTGTGTAAATAAAACTTGGCTATCTAAAATAACTAGCTAGTGATTTGTCAGGGGGTAGATTCCACTCCTACTAGATGTTAACTTCTTTCCTTATGCCTGAGGAAGACTACTCCTACCGAATTCCTCTAGGTCTAGGGTTGTTAACCTATTTTCTTACATTCGAGGAAGATAAACTCTTAGCCAATCAAAAGCTGTTTTAGACCTTTACGCCATGACCTAAAGGAAGGTTTCAACCTCCTATAGTATCCCCAAGATACTCAATATCCCTTGTTCTCCATCATCACTGAGGCTAGGCAAAGGTCATATGGTATCAAGTATCCACAAAGACTTAGCTCTATACATGAAGCCATGATACTATGCTTGGTTGCATATTTACCCCATGCCTAGGAGGAACAAACAAGGTATGATGTCCTCATATAAAGTTATTTATTTATATAAAATAATACTGTTAATTTTTGTTGTTTTTATTGTATAATTTATTTTACAATATTTAGTGTTGGCCTTTATTTATACCATCTCAATACTTCGATGTGCAACAACATCATCGTGTGTAAATAAAACTTGACTATCTAAAATAACTAGCTAGTTATTTGTAAGGGGGTAGATTCCACTCCTACTAGATGTTAACTTGTTTCCTTATGCCTGAGGAAGACTAGCTTTTAGCCAATTAGAAGCAGTTTAGGTCATACTCCAGGACCAAAAAGTGATTTCATCATAAATAGTAGACAAAGGTAAGCCAATATCCCTTGTATATCATCACCAAGACTATTATACTAGGGTCAAGTGCTTACAAGTAGCATTTAACCTTAGTCTCACACATAATACTAGATACTAACTCGAATTAGAGTTTAACCTCGTACCCAATAAGTTATAGGTAGATAGTTAAGAAACTAACTTTAGATGATTTTATTAAGTTAGTGATTTGCTACATGATTAGATGAGTCCTTCAACATCTCACACACTTAATAAGAATCAAACCCTAATAGAAAAATATCACCACCCTACTTAACCAACCAAGTCTTTAATGATATATTATAATTAAATATTTAAGTTCAAGGGGCCAGTTCAATTGATTGTTGGTAATGTTATTGGACATTTGGCTAGTTCTGTGCCAAAAGGTTCCTGATTAGATGAGATTTACAACCTCTGACATACTTAAGGAGATTTATGCCCTAATAAATAAATATCACCACCAAACCAATTAACTAAGCCTCTAATGTATATTATATTTAAATATTTTACTCCAAGGGGTGAGTTCAATTAATTGTTGCCCATATTATTGCACATTTAACAAATTATGCGATAAGATGTGTCTAATTAAAATCCCCTAAATAAAACACACTAATCTATGCCAATAATTTTATTAAAAATATCATACACAAATATGTGAAAAAATATCTTAAATTATCATAAAATATTTTCTTTACAAACATGAAAAAAAACATACTCTTCTTATTCAAATAAAACCAAAGAGTACATATATCCGAAGCATGAGACCAAAAAAGATCAAATCTACCACATATACCAACCCCTCAAAAATTAGTCAATCCAAACATTCCACAAAGTTGAAAAATTCTACACTTTTACATTATTTAACCATTATAAAAAAAATAAAAAAATTGAAATACTTTTATACTCAACATATAGACCATAAGACTCTATATATACACTTCAACCTCTTAAAACATGGGCCGACATTCTTTAACTTATTTAGGTGTACCTTTTAAAGTTAACACAAATCCACAAAGTCTATATATACATTGGAGCACTTAAATCATGTTGGGCCACCATACTTTATGTATCTGAAAACATGATGGGCCACCTATATCTATAATGGGTGTAGTATTTGTCATTATATATGGATTGCATTATCCTTATGTAGTACATTATCTAGTACATGTTTAGGTTCCCAAAGTAGGGTCATTATTAAGTTCCAAATTTTGTTATTTTGTCCCCTTTTAATAATAATAAAAATATTAGTAAAAAAATCAAATAGTCTTTTATATGTTACTTTTTGCATCCTATTTGGATCTTGAAGCAATCCCTGCGTCATATTGTGAAACATTATGGTGTGGGTCTATGATCCATCATTGTCACTCTTGTGGGTCTATGTAACTTGCTATGCCTAATTGTAATATAGGTAAGAAGTGTTTTTTGCCCCAAATTTATTCATTAATTTAACAATGAAGACTTCACTGTAAGTGTACCTTGTTTGAAGCCACTGGGCCTTAACTCTCTACATTATGTAACTAAATTTTCTAACTGGTTTGATTGCCTATTACAACAATTGAGTTATTTGGGTTTCATTCAATTTTCTGTCATATTTTCTAGGTATTTTTTCTTCATATAATTTATGAATAAAGAATACAAGTTTAACCTTAATAATTTGTTCACCTTTTTATGAATCTCACAAATAGGGATCGAAGTCATTTTATAAAGTTTTAAACTTATATAGAATTTATGTTTCAATCTAATATGATGTTTTCATAATGGTCAAAAGAGGAGTTAAGTAGGGTGAGGTAGGTGCATCCTTTACAAAAGTAGTGGAGAATTAGTTGACCACTTGGTTGTGACTTATAACTTTTCTAGAGAGGTTTGGAATGGAGTAATACAACTTATTGTTGGAGAATCAAAATCGGTTGAAATTACTCTAGTTGATTGTCTTTCTGACTAAGTAACATATAAGTTAGTCTTAGCCTACAAAGCTCTTCCTTGTTTATTTGTCTATAGAATTGGGTGGTACACGCGTCAAATGTTGTTCCAAGACTTGGTCCTCATAGTTGCACAAGTAGCACACCAAGTGAGACTAGTTTAGATTGATCATATTTTTTTCCTAAAGAATTCTCTGCCAAAGTGTTACTAAGACTACATATAATCAAGAAAGAACTTGAGCTTTCTTCAATGGAGCAAGTCAAAGAAATCCTAGTATATGTGGAGTAGGGCCATTGTTATATATTGATTCTTCACATTACTTTTTGATGAAGTATACAACTAGCCAAGGCTCCAACAATCAAGCTAAATTGTATAATCTTCGGATTCTACTAAAAAGAGTAGAAGAATGAGGCCTAAAAAGTCTTCAAGTCTTTGGAGATTCCAAGATTTTGATTGACTGCCTAAATAATCAATGTTGCATGAGAAATTTGGGCCTTTTCGTAATCATGAATTTGGTCCAAGAGGTAACGACTTCCTTTAATTATATTTATTTCTCTCATGTATATCATGAATTTAATATACATTCATATAACTTATCTAAAGAGACTTTGTCCTTGCAGATGGGTGCATTACTTGGACAAGAATTCAGGGAGGGCACTCTCCAACCAACCATTAAATTAAATTTTTACTACATGTATCTTTTGGATTGTATTTTTTGCTAATCAGGGACTGTTAAAGAAATTGTTTTTTTTAATGTACCGAGGATGCAAATTTCATATATACGTAATTTTGAGATGCTTTTTGTTCGAAGTAGTTGTCTTAGACACTGCAACAAGCTTGTATTGTATAGATTTAAGATTTATGGAGGTCTAGTAGTTCATTGTATTACGTACTTGTAGGTTGTATATGTCTCAGGAAGTCATCTGTAGAACTAGATAAGTTTTGAGTCCATTCACAATAGAACACATTTATATTTTAGTTTCTTCCTCAAAAATTTCAAATATAATGATTTTCTTTTAAAAAAAGGTATGATGTTTTTGTATAAAAAAATGTGGTAAAATTTTGGGCATTGGAGTTTGTTCGGGAAATACAATTTGTCTCTCTATAAACCCAAAGTGAGATTAAAAATAATGATACTTTACCAACACCATACAAATATCCACAAACAACCAGATAAAACCCATTTTCACAATTATTAAACCCATTCAATACTGATTTCATATAAAATATTTTTTATTGTGTATTAATTGAAAATTAAGAACCGGACTTTACATAAAAGAAAAAGAAAGCATTGATCTCATATAAATTGAACTTTTTGTCATATCACTAACGAAAATGCCA
This sequence comes from Larix kaempferi, assembly GCA_027924585.1. Taxonomy (NCBI): domain Eukaryota; kingdom Viridiplantae; phylum Streptophyta; class Pinopsida; order Pinales; family Pinaceae; genus Larix; species Larix kaempferi. The sequence goes on along the minus strand of BSBM01000017.1, from coordinate 12,123,159 downwards.
CTGTAAAAGTTATCAATAATTATTAAAAAATTATCATGTCTAAGTTTGAAGAGAAAATATGGGGTGAGAAAGAAACAGAGGCTAAAAGAAAATTAAGATACTATAAGGAGGTCATTAACCCTAATCTAGAAGATCGAAATTATCTCTATGTTTTAACTAGTGTGAAGAAGAAAATTAATATAGCCAAGATAAGAACGAACTCTCATGAGCTTCATAGTGAAACAGGACGCTGGACAATTCATAAAACACTGTGGGTGGAAAGGATTTTCCATCTCTGTGGGAGTACGACCATTGAGGACAAAAGTTACTTTCTCTTAGAATGCCCTGCATACACCCACATTAGATCATAGTTTCACAATCTTTGCTACAATACAAACCTCCCTAACCTTCTAACATGTCAAAGCTATGGCGACCTAGGAACACTTCTTTCTAATCTTTTTGAGCATAGAAATAAAATCTTACAACAATCCAAGTAATCCTCTTAAGGTTCGATAGACCAAAGTTGATCTCAATGAACGTTAACTACCATCATCATCATCATCATTAATTGATTTCAATAACAGAGGTGTAATATTTCATATTAGTTATATTATAATATTTTAAAAGTAGATATTGTTATTTATGGGAGATTTTTACATATTAAAATCTTAGATTTATTATAATGCCTAAAAGTGTGTTAGTATTTTTTTATGAGAATGATTACTTACTTACGAAGAAAAATGTTAAATTTTGGGTCATCTTGTTTTATTATTTTTTTTTCAAAAAAAAAATCGTAATTCATTATATAAAAACGAATTACATAGCTTAGAGACAAAAATGTCTTAAGCAATAGTCATATAAGTTGTGACATTGCATCGGATACCTAGATCCATCATACTATGGATATTAACCCAAGAACATAAAAACCAAAAAGATAATCAACTCATAGTATAGGGATATTAGCCGTGTGTAATAAATTCAACCTCTATGGTTGTAAGCAACAAAGGAAACTAAAATGTATCATTGACGAGTATGTCATATATATGTCTGGATGGGGAATCTATGCCCCCTATAGAATCAAAGGACCAGGATCCATTTCCATGATGGTGTCCCCAGTTTGTTCCCATAGTTTCCAGGAACCTTTAATCAGTTGCAGACCAAGTTTTGAATGAGCATATGCCTGAGACTTTCTTTCACGGTAAACATGTTTGAAGCTTAATGGATGAAATAAGCCATTCAACTGAATTAGTTCTTCTTAAATGGGAAACATGTATATGTTCTTTAGGGCCCTTTTATGTGACAGCTAGTCCACAATAAGCTTTGAGTCTCTGAAGATTTGTAGTTGAATGATGCCCTTCGAATGAGCCAAGCATAAAACCAGCTTAAGAGCCAAGAGCTCAGCCTTGTTGTTTATGCTCATACCTAATCTTGCAGAAAAAGAGTAAAGATGATGATCCAATAGGTGTATTAGACCACCAGCTCTGCCTTGTGTAGGATCACCTTGTGAAGCTTCGTCAAAATATGCCCATGGAAAGGAACTATCGATCACTTCATCCTCCAACCTTCTGACAGAGGGAACAATACGTTGTGGCAAAGTACTCAAGATTGCAAAAGATTTTGAGACATAATGGATAGGAGCAAATACTTTATCTTCAAAGGTGGCTTGATTCATAGCAAGCTAAATACCCCATAGAAAGTTTTATTGTATTGAAATGTGTTTGTTAATTATGTAAGTATGTGTACCATGTTTTTAACTTTTCATAATTTTGGAAATGTGTTATATATATATATATATTCAAATCCTATTTTCTCCTTTATAATTTAAATTATTTTATTATAAAATAATAACACTTATTTTTTCTTTAGAGTGGCACTAGATCTATATTGAAAATGACATTTTTGCAACTTCCATTTAAAACCGAGTGGGATACCATTATTTCACAGAGCCACGTCAAAAATACCTTGCAAACATGAGAGGGATGGAGACACCTCCCAAAATTGACCTGGATTTGAAATTCAAAATCCATATAATACAATATAAGAAGATGGGGGGATTGACTTTATCATAACACCATTTCGAAATATATTTTTTATATTTGTTTGTAATTTATATTATTTTATGACGGTAAAGGTAATACTTATAAATAGTTTATTTTAATAAAATAAAATAATTTAAATTTATAAAATTTGAATAATTTTTTAAAATTTTAAATATTTAAATTTGTTTATCATTTCACATTACAGAGACATGTGTAGTAACAAAATATTTACTAATCATAGATGAATTGGGTTTGTCTTGCATATGGATTCAAATTTATGTTGCATATTAGTTCTTAAAAATATGTCTAAAAAGGCATTTCCTTGATTAGGAATTATTTTAAAATTTTGATATTATATTTATGTAAAAATATTTTACAAATTTCTAAAAAAGAATTGAGTTTAATAGTTGTAAATTTAATTTCACGTTATTATTTTTCAAAATTGGAAGCTTAGACTTTTTCCAATTTGACTTTCATTATTCAAAATTTGAAGCTTAGATTAAAACTTGTATTTGGAAAAGTAATTCTTAACTATTTAGAAATTAAATTAATCAAATAAATACGTGTATTGTCGCAAAAACACTTGTATTATGGTAAAAAATGAAAAGATTTAAAATATAATTTTTTTGTTTGTTAGAATCTCTAATTTAGGGGCATCTAAGTTGTCAACCATCAATTAGTTGGATTTTGGGTGTTTTTTCTCAACTAGCTAACGCTTAAGGGGAATTGAAAACGGGTCATCTTCCTCACGGACCTATACCTTAACCAAATGAACTAGCAAAAATTAACTCAAAACTACAAATCTTTTTTTTAACAAGAACAGGTAAGGATCATTTATATTAAAAAAGATGAAGATTACATAGAAATGATGTAAGACTGCTCCCAGGTGGAGTCAATGTCTGCAGCACCTTGTTCATCTTTTACACAATTGAAATTGTTTCGAAAAAGCCCTATTCTGTGGAGACTATAGCTCCTTACAAATTGCCCAAGGATTAAAAGATAGAAACAAAACATACTGATCTTGAGATCTACAAAATTTTGCTGAGATAAAGTCTATTACATGCTTGTGACAAAATTTATCAAAAAGAAATTATAATCTAGAGACTGATCTGTAAACAAAAAGGAACATTTTCAGCTTTGTGAAAACCATCGAACTGAGAGTTTGGTGCAGAGTGTGCATAGAAAAATCAGAGGACAGGAGGGGAGTCTCAATAAAGTTCCTGATGATGAGCAGGTGGACCTGGTACGCTTTCAACAGAATGATCTTGTCGCTTGCCGGTGTCCGATTCTTTGCTATCCTAGATGGCTGGAATGCAACGGCTTACATCTTCTCTAAGCCTATATATTTTCCCTTCAACATCCGCTATGTTCCTGTTGTTGTCGTTTGTTTTAGCATCAATATTTGAAATGTTGATTACCGCATAGTCAAGAGTCTCTGAAATGGAGGTGATTCTTCCGCTCATCAGATTGTTCCCATTTTTGACTTCTGTATGAGTGGATTGGACCAGGGAGTACAACCTTGCAATAGCTCTCTTCAGTTCCGCGTTTTCAGCCCTGAGGATGCGAATCCGCTCCTCCATGTTTTCCTTCATATAACTAGCCTCAGAAACGGGTGGAGTAAGGGAGTGAGAATGGAGGGTATTTCTGGAGTTTTCCAGCGTCAGATCACTGAAATTCTGAATATGGGGAAGGAGGTTTGAGCAGCGCCCAACGGTTTTTGGCAGAGGATGCACTGGAGTGGAAGGTGACCAAACTGAGAAACAACACCCACAGAGTATGCTAGAAATGGGGCATGAGGCAAGTCGCCCATTACACAAAACTCCCAGACCCGAACCCTTGCAAGCCAGAGCGGAGTCGTGAAGAAGGAGCAGACAGGTCGAAGAGGGCACAAGAATGAGAGGGTTCGTACAAAGGCACGGGTTAAAAGATACATGCCATTCTATCGCCAAGGTCAAGGAGAGCGAGTTGGATGCCACTGAGCTATAAATGCTTGTTCAGAACGGATTTGGTGTGGCAGGAGGAGAGTGCCACGCTTCAATTGAAATAAATGATCCAAATGATGGAGGGTTAGGAGAAAAGACGGGTGCCTAGAGTGGGAGTCCATGCTAGAGTTCTTGGGGGAGTTATGGTATCCAACTTTTTTTAATTGCGCCATCATTGATAACAATATGACCATAGTCTATATGGACTCCTTTATTCACCATGAGGTCTGTTGAGTGATTGTTTGTCCGAAGTATATGTAGGAGTTTGATAGCAATAAAATCGGTTATGAGGTTTTTGAAGATGTGATGGAATTTAGAAATAGGGATTTAGAAATTCATGATTAATTTTCTAGCCTCTCTTATGACTAGAAGGGAATCGCCAAAGACCACTAATTCGTTTAGTCCCAGTTTACTTGCTAACTCAAGCCCCTTGATTAAAGCAAGTAATTCCACGTTGTTGTTCAAAGCTTTTCCAAACCCCCAAACAAAATATGTTTGTCTATTCCACCATGATCAAAGATGACCCCTCCCACACCTACCAACCCAGAACTCAAAACTACAAATCTTACAAAACCACATAATTTGAAATAATGAATACTTTTCACCTCTAAATGTGATATTTTGTATTGCAGGTTCTTTCATGGACGAATACAACATTCAAAGAATTATATATATTTTTATATAATATTTTTTAATAAGATTTTGGTTTTATAAAGTGCGAGATACACGGATTTTTTATCATCATGATTTAGCCACTCAAATTATATATTAAAAAATAAATTAAGAAATACATACCTTTATACTTTTAAAAGTTTAAAACCTGCAAATCTCAAATTATATAATGCAACCTTCCATTAAGTAAAATATGTTTATAAAGTGCAATATTTATTTAATGCATTGACATTGTGGAGACGTTGAAAGTCGTGTCCTTAATCGCCTTGGATTCCGGAAATATTTCACGTGTATTAAATTTGTCAGTGTGTTAATTTGTCATATATGAAGAATAATTTTTTATTTTGTTGTCTTGTGGGCAAAATAATTTAATGGTTATTTTGTTTTATATGAAGGTTAATATTTTATTTTAATGTTTTTTAATTTTTGGAATTTTTTTTATAAATTTTTTTGGGGTTCAAATTGTATTTTAAAATCCGAACCATATTGTTAGTTGTTGTAAATAGCCTTATAGAATATATTTTGTTTAGAACTAATCAGTGATGAAAGGCACGAAAGGCACTTGCAGAAAACTAAGTGGATCTTGTATATGTTCTTTATATAAAGATTTTTGCTAAAATCTTATATCTGAATTGAGGGATGTTTATAAACAAAAAATTATTGGGCTTGTTTGGAGAAATCTGTGAATACTTCTCTTCATTTTGAGGATGGTATCCGTGTAAATTGAACAATACATAAATTCTAAGCACTTTATATTAAGAGAATTAAAAAAAGTTGTTTCGGTGTCTTATAAGTATAATAATTTAATTAAGTGTAATTTTATTACATTTTATATAGAGAGAATTATGTCAATGAGGGGAGAGAAGGGGGATTGTCAAGTAACAAGCATATTCGTATTGCATCCAATAACTAATAGGGTACTAGGAAGCACCAATGCCTTGTGTCTACCTACATCGACATAAAAATTATGATATGTTGGAGCTTATATGTTGGTGTGGTTCACATCTCTCAACCGATGTAAGATTAATATTTTGCATAGAAAAGTATTTATGTTGTATAAACAATTCCAAGATGCACAGATTTTAGGGATAACTGACTTAGTATTGGATATTATTTTTAGGAAGACATGTGAAAAGTGCATTGTATGGGGTTAATTTTTTTTGGCACAAGGGGATGGAGAAGGCCAAGGAATAGTGCATTTGTCGATATGGAGTAGGAAAAGTTGTTGATAAATCTATTACAACGCAATATCAATCAAAGGAAAATCAATTAATCACCAAGGAAAATCATACAACCATTAGAGGAATGGTACGCCATCGAGTGACCTAAGGAAGCCACTGATATCTCTTTTTTTTTCAACAAGAAGGTACATCAACCACCATCATATGATATATCTAGTCATTGCCATACAATCTTTATCCAGTTAATGTCATCCATAATTTGCACAACCACAATTGTACATTATAATCAATATAGTCATTTGTCACACAATTCGTTGCACATAATTTCTAAGGTATCCAATATGTCATACAAATCATTATACATAATTTTTTAGGTTTTTTGTTTGTTTGTTTTCATAAGAGTTTACGTAGAATTTTCATAATGGAAACTCCTCTAGAAAAATTCAATGACCAGAATTTCCACACATGGAAAGTGAAAATCCAAATGCAAATAATGATAAAAACCTTATGGATAATAGTAAAAGAGACTAAGCAATCACTTATAGATCCAAATAAATCACTAGAATGACAAACCAAAAATGATAAAGTCAAAGCTATTTTTGGTCTTGCTTTCTTAGATTCTAAGTTACATTCGATGTGGAACAAACATTAAAGAAAATTTTAAGCTATTTGGAGCAAAAGTATTGAATGCAAAGTTTTCCGTGAAGCTACAATACTTTAGAATCAAGACATATCTATTGAAGTCACTAGGTCTAACCACATAAACAATTTGAGAACTCTCATTAGAAAACTAGTTGAATTCAAAGCTACGATAGAGAAAGAGGATGTCAATACAACTATGTTATCTTTACTCTCAATCAAATGTTTTCACATACTCTAGAAGACATGATTTCATCTCTCTTAGTTGAAGAAAAAGAGAGGAATTGCAAGAGATTTAGAAGGAAATTCTCAGGTAGAGACAACACTATACTCAAAGAAAAGTATGGGAAAGAGAATGAAAGCTAATAACGTGTTTGACTATTAGTACTGTGAAAAAACATGTCATACAACAATTAATTACAAGACTTGTGCTAATGACCTTCTCAAAGGAAAGTTTAAAGAATCAATGAACATAACCATTATTGGAGATCCACCAAAAATTGAAAACAATGATGACCCCGTTGAAGAACTATAATTATTTAGATTTTAAGAGGCCAACACATTGAAAATAGGGAGTGATGTAGTGGAGGAGAGATATATTTGTAATAGTTTGTGATGCATGTGAATCAAAGAAACTATATCTCATTGGGGTTATGCGACATGCATGCGGGGACTCTTGTTCAATAGTTTAGCTGAGAACCAAGATTTGTAAGTACGGTACCATACCTCTATGAGGGTTACAATACATTTCATGTCCAAATGATGTTCAATGATGCTAGGAACTTCGATTACAACTACGAGACTATACCCTTCAAAGGAGTAGTGAGAAACTTAAAGCATTCTTATTGGTTCAATCATTGTTTTCAAAGAAACACCAGAAGAATGTTTGATTTAGTTGCTTTTTGTTTTTGGTAAATATGTAGGCTTACATATGTAATAAAGTCACAAGAGTGACTTCATCTAGAAGTTAGGTTTTCTAGTGATAATTAGCCTTTAGGGTTTTGGACAATTATGACCTCTCAAACTCTATATAAGAGAGGTGAATCTCATTGTAATTGTGTGACTTATTTCCTTAATATAATATTGTGTTATTGTGTGAATTTTTGTCTCAACCCGATCTTGGGTCTTAGGATTTAACAATCTAGCCTCTTTGTAATATATTTGTACAATGACCTCCTCCTCTATTCCCCAATAGCTTAACCAAGACTTGTCATCTTTATGCCCATCCCTCTTGAGTTGTAAATAACTTTCATTGGAGTTTGAAGCAATCAAAGGAAGCCTCTTGCCTTTCATGTTAATTATAGGTGTAGTCTAAATATTCTATGCTATCAACATTTTTCAAGTATATTTTTCGTCTTGTTTTGTTCGGAGACCTCCGGTTGGAAATCTGTAAAAATTCTTAGAATCACATATATTAGCTATGGAAATTGCATAATTCGGATGCCATGGGGGTATTTCAGGGTGCCAAATCTATTTATGAATTAAAAAACACAATTTGAACACTTCCAAATTTGGATTTTACCAATTTTTTTTACCAGATCCTAACCAAAACCCACTGGAAAGTCCAAAACGTAGAATAAATAGACTACTCCTTAATTATATTATCCTTATACATTAGGTACCTAATCATATCCATACGAAAAACTCAACTTTATGAAGAGGATATGATAGCGCGTATTACCTTTAAGTTTAAGATTATAGGTTATACAATATTTTTGGATTTGCTCCATCTTTCTTTATGAATCTTTAGAAATATTATAACCCCAAACTTCACAACCATATAAAATAATAGAAATTAAAAAAATAATTTCTTCTTTCCTATAACTAAAAATCTTTAATTTAAAAAAACAATCTTAAATTTTAAAAATTAAAACATGATTTTATATTAACACTAATTTTTTTAAAGTTGTAAGAACTTCTTCCTTCTCAACACATAATACATTTAAAGTTAAAATGCTCTATGCTTAAAGTTAATTACAGGATGATACTCATTCTATCCACTTTTCTGCTTATCCTCCAAATGGGTGTTCTATCATATACAATTGACAATTTACACCATTTTAAAAGGTTATATATATGAGATAAGTTTAATATTCTTTATTTAGTCAAAAGGAGTTTGCTGGGTTGGTAACACTGTGTTGTTGATGTTGTTACTCCAACTAAGATTCAATTTTTTTAAGTGATATGTTTTTCACTTTATATCAATGTGCTTACCTATAATAAAAATTGATTAATGAAACTAATTGTTAAATGGCAAGAAATGATAGTCTATCTAATAATAAAAAATGAATACTCATTTACAATTTTCTAGTATCTTTTTTTTTTTAACACATTGCTTTAAAGATTTTTGAACCCACACAAAAGATATATATATATATATATATATATTTTAAAACACATTGCTTTGAAGATTTTTGAACCCACACAAAAGAAATATTGCTTACAGAGACCAAACACTCCTCTTATATCTTACTCTTTGCATCGTGTTTTGCTCTAAAGCAATGCCTGCCTCATATTGTGAAACATTATGATATGGGTCCATGGAGTGATCAATATACTTTGTCATATTGGGAAAACTGTAATGTGGCCCCACTAATTTTACTTGGAATGATCAGTACTTGTCACATTCTCTTACAAATGGCCATGTTGGGATACATGAAGAAGCTTCCTCATCTTCCAACTTCTGATTATTTTAATACTTGGAGACTTTGTGTCTGTCAGTCTTTAAAACCCTTGGATCTAAGTTTTTCCATGCTTTTAAGTAAAGACCCTTGCCAGTTTCTCCAAATTATGTGGTAGCTTCTCCAAATTATTTGGTTGCCTACTACACAACTCAATTTGTGACCCCACTAAAACGTTTTCATAGTTATGGAGTATTTTATGTACCTGACTCATTGTTGATCTTTAAGGCTATGAAAGGAAGTTGAGCCTTATAAAATGATTTTGAGAGCAAAATGAGTGTTTTATAAGGCTGATTTTTATTTAATATGAAAATAGGAAAATAAGGTTTTGGTAGGTATATAGGTTGATTTCTTTTGCATTTTTTTAAACAAAATATGATATTTTTATATAAAAGTATTTTTTTTAAATACCTTTTTAATATAAATAATAATATTTACTAATTATTTTGTCATTAAACATAAATCATAAAATTGTCATATTTATATTATAATATTTAATGGAAAACCATATTTTTGGTTCCATCTCACATGCTAGTATTTTAGAGTTATTATGAAGATTACAAGTGTGTTGGCTTTTTTGGTTATAAAGTTTATATAGTTTTGAAAAAAGCTTAATATTGTATGAATTTTTGTCTTACTATTTAATTATTGAGCAAATAGGAAAATACACATAAATTTTATAAAATTTCATTTTAAAAAATTAGATAATTTTAAAGAAAGTTATTAAATACTTCTGGATTTAACTATTTAATGTTATATGGTGTTTTGTCTTTATTATTTAGTTTGATAGAAAAAGACACCTAAATCTTATTTATCCAATTTTATAAGAGTAGTCCATATTAAATATTTTTTTTCTTAATTTTCTTATTTAAATAAATAGAAAGAGACATGGATCATATCAATTTTCATAGAAGTATTTAATGTTAAATATTATGTTTTACAATAATAATCTTGTTATAAAATTTTAAGAATTAATAATATTATTGGGTGTGTGTTGTGAATAATCTCATATATATAATAATTATGAGATATAGATGATTAATAAAACACTACATGTAACAAAAAATTTATTGTTTTGTATGTGGTGTTAGGTTGTCCCTTTGGGCAAATAGGAAAATTGGCTTAAACAAAGCCAAATACAAGAAGATGCGCGAGAATAAAGGCAAGTTGAATAGGCGTGAACGCTCAATATTTCTCATTAACCAAATGTACATATATATACAATGAGAAATGTCACTTGGGTTTCATATTCCCCAGTGGACTCTTGGACTCCTGAGTGACTCTTGGTCTACCCTCACATTAATATTCCTCACACCGAGGATTAGACTCCAACAAATCCCCCCTTAATCCGAAGGGTGCATATGAGTCCAAGAAGAAGAAGAGAGTTGAATAAGTGGAAGTGGACAACTACCACCAGCTAAACATTTCCATCTCGAACATCCTTTACTAAGAAGGTTAGCTAGAAGCTTGCACATGCTTCTACTAAATACAAGAGCTCTTTGAAGGGATGGTTTTTAGGCTGACCATCAACTGAAATGGGCTAGCAGAAGGTTGAAATCTTCTACTATGTGTGTGGTTCAATGCTGACCACAAAATCTCGAACTTGGCGATAACAATCGCTCAGAGGTTCTTTGGAATGGTTGGGATGGGCTGACACCAAACCAACTGGAGAGCTGAAAACAGGAAGTGAACAACTGCAACTTGTTGAACATTTCCATCTTGACAACTGTTTTCCAAGTTAGCTAGAAGCTTGCACATGCTTCTGCTAAATGAAGGTGCTCTCGATACCTGTGGTTTTAGGACGACCACCAACTCTTGAGCTCAGTCGAACATAGCTCTTCACAGGCTCGCTTGCACTCGCTCGCTTGTTACTGATGGTCTTCATTCCCCCCTGTCAGGAACAATGTGAGGAGAGGAGAGTCTCATGGTGTCACAACTAGACACAAAACACACGAGTACTCTGTGTCATATATATCTCATGTCTTTAGAATACATGCATATTAGAATCAGATGGCATCTCTGACTTTAGTGGATGTCCAAACTCACTGTGTCTCAGGCTCGCTTGATATGACTTACTTGAGGAAGGCTGTGAGTGTTTGTTCTCAAAAGGACAAGGCTTTGAAACTTGATGCCTGACATTATGTTCCCCCCTGTCAGGTACAAAGTGATGAGAAGATATCTCAACTGCAAGATGTGTCAATACTCATAAATGAACTCTTTGGTATGACTTATAAATCTTCTTGGTTGTTGATGACCATTGCCAAGAAGCGATCCACCCATAATGAATCTTCTCTCTTGCATTTTTCTTCAGAATGAAGCATCTGTCTGATGAATGTGTATGTTTTCCACATTGCTTACAAGGGTGAAGATCAAAACAATGATCTTTCATGTGGCCAACTCGATCACAGTGTTGGCATGTCGAACTCTGAACTGATGTGGATGAAGATGGACTCTCATTGATCAATCCAACACTCTGAAATTGAATGGGCTTGGAGAAGTCAGGAATGCGAACTGTCACTTCCTTGTCATATCCAAGGCCGGTTCTGTGCTTGTTATGGCTGATCTCTTCCCATGGTCTGACGATGGGCTTGGAAGGAACAACCAGAACCTCTGCATGCATGTCTTCATCTTCATTTTCTTTCACTTATGATGGGGTGCCACGGATTTGCTCATGTGCTTCTGAAGTGGCATCAATATGTGCAGGATGCTGAATAGAATCATGAAGGGGATTCTTCTGAACATGAACAGGTTCAAAATGTCTTTCTTCTTTTTGAAGCTGCAACTCAAGTTGTAGGAAATCAAGAGTGTCCTGTGAATCTTTTACACAATCTCTGATGTGAGTGAGAGTGCTCTTGTCGATCATGACAGTGTTGTCAACAGAGAAAAATAGTAGAGTGTTAAGTAACTCTGCAAGACCACTTAATATTTCCATTGATAAAGGACTCACTCAAATTATGGAGAAGGGCTTCTTGCAATTCTGCCCTTTTAAAATAAGATTCAACAACTCAAGTACTAGACTCACGAAGATGAAAGGGTGTCAGATACAACCGAAAATGCACCCAAGTACAATGCAACTCAATTTAACTTACAAAAAACAATTGCAAGAATACTTTACCTTTAGTCTTCAAACAAATGCGATGAGGATAACCATAGAGTCTTCAAAAAGGTGCTCAATAGATTCCAAGATAGAAATCACCTCGCAGCTTGCTTCGACGAAGGAGGCAGTCCAATGTAGCAAGTCAAATGACTGATCTGGCGCTACTATTCTACAACAACTCCAAACAAATGTTCTCTAGTGCACTAGCGAATAAATCCAACGCAATAAAGGAAAAACTCTAGTCTTCATGTACTACATACTCCAGGACTAGACTCCAACATGTGATGTGGTTCATGATTGTTAGTCTCCCCTCTCTCTCTCCCTCTCTCTCTCTCTCTCTCTATGTGATATTCTAAGCTATCTTGCCACAATGACACATCACTATCTTACCACAATGACACATTCCTATATTGAGATTTCGACCCACATTAATACTCCTCCACCTTCTCTTCTTTTTCTCTTCTTCTTCTATACTATATATATATATATATATATATATATATATATCAGGTTGTTTTCATACAAGGGGAAATCAATATGCAATAGCACTCGAAGCTAAACATTCCATAGCATAAAATACATGTAATGCGACAACTAAAATCCAACGCATACACATTGACCTGTGAAATAAGAAGATGTTAACAACCTAATAAGTTATCGGAGGAAAGGTTGTGTCGAGTATGTGGGAATACATATGTAAAAATTGAGTAATACTTTCTCCTACACTATATGATACTCTCAAATTAGTAAAAAGCCAAATTTACATATAACATATTAAAAATCAACATTTAAAAAAAATCAATAAACAATATAACAAGGTTGACTAAGAAAATGATGCAAACACCATTCAATTCAAAACCAAATTCAAATCAAATAAACCAAATCCATAATTAAAACCCTACCATTAAAAAATTCACTAACAAATTATTATAATTCTTATTTCAATATTTTTAAAAAATATTATTTTTAATATCCTATATAACATTTACTCTTCTTAATTGTTTAATAAATACCTATCTAAAAGGACAAATAACAAAGAAACATGAGGACAAAACCATTTTATGAGACTCTATTTAAGAGATCGTGGAACGCCATTAATTCACATAAAATATCCAAAACATGATCAAGACACCTTCGAGACACACCTCCCAAGATGGAGACACTTCCCAAATATTTTGAGTGAAATCTCTTCCAAAAAAATATGAAAACTAGGGTTTGGCCTTGATCATAACCTTGATGTAATATAATATATAAAAATTAAAGGTCTGTTTTGATATATCTATTTTTTTATGATATATTTGGTAAATATTTTTTGGAATGGTGAGAGAGGTAAGTTTTGTATTTTTTATTTGGGTTTAAATCTTTATGAAAGATTGACTTATTGTGATAAGGCTAGAAGAGTAGATATTCTCGAAGTGGAACCTTATATTGGATGTGTTTGGATGTCTTAGTCCTTGCTAAGTCATGGTATATATATGGTTTGCATGCTATTGGATATACTCTTGGGTTATAGGGGCCTCGCCCAAGTAATCATGATGAATCACCCATTCCCATGGTTAAAAATATATATTTTCCTCTATCCGAGTTTAAATCCCCAATGAAACATTGACTTATTGGGATAAGGCTAGAAGGGTAGAGACAACCCCCATATTGGGTGTGTTTCAGACGTCTTGGGCCTTGCTTAGTCAGAATTATTGGTATATATGGTTTGCATGCTATTGGATATACTCTTGGGTTATATGAGCCTTGCAAGTAATCCTCACAAGTTACCCATTCCCATGGTTAAAAAAAAATATATTTTCTCCTTCATCTGGATTTAAATACCCAATAAAATTCATTGACTTATTCTGATAAAGCTAGAAAGATAACATTCGTGGAGTGGGACCCTCATATTGAGTGTGTTTCTAGACTTCTGAACCCTTGTTAAGTCATAAATATATATATTTTGCATGCTATTATATATACTCTTAGGTTATAAGAGGCTCACCTAAGCAAATTATGGGAATGCAATTAAAAAAATTGATTACTATTTTTAATTTAATTCAAGAATATATATTTAATTTGTAATTTTGATATAAAAACTATTATTTGTTTCTGAAAATACCCTTTATTTACGGAAGTGTATACTACTCCCCACTTTTTTTGAAGTCTAACCTCCAACCTTCATAAAAAATAATAAATATTCCTAACTATTAAACCATACATAACCAACTTTTTATTTGTTTTTATTAATTTATTTTATTAATCACCATTACGTGACACATTGAACTTTCCTGGTGTTTACCGTAATATATGTTAATTTTTAGGCCATAAATCTTGGCCTCGTAACATTCCAAATCTCCCACGGGATAAGCGAAGGCCCCCGGAAACCGACGATTTGAATCCATGACAGCCAATTTTACCCATTTCGGTGATTTTACAGGTAAATTGGTAATGCTTTTTCTCGTCTGATTGTTCGTTAATTGACGGAATTCCCACGTGATCTTCTATATGCCAATTCATTGCTTGGGTAAATGCCCTGTGCTCTTTGGGCTCTTTGGGATAATATCCGAAGCGGTCAATTATTGATGTTGTCACAATTCTGTTGAACGGAATACCCGCAAAAACGAAACCCAAAACTCCACGACATTATTATTTTCTGAGTGGTAACAGAGTATTTTAATGAACAGTGGGGTAGACTTGGTAGATTTATTTGTAGGGCTGTGATTTAGCGGCCGTCTCCTTTTGTTTACCCTGCTTTCCATTGTTTGTCTTACTGGGCAGTTTCATGTTTCCTTTGAAGAGAACGGTGTGGGAATTGAAGAGGATTAGGGCCCTCCAATGAACGATAAATTGATATATCTGTCATGGATTGATTTTACATTTCAACTACTGAATCTGCACTGCAATCCTCTGTGGGTGAGTTGTTTTCCTTTTTTTTGTGCATAGTGTTTGATTTAATTTGAGCCCAGATTTAGGCCTTGTACGCACCTAATCTCAGGTGAATATTTGTGTCTAAGATAATTTGGGCTGCACCTCTTCAAGTTCTATTTTTGGACTGCGCCAATCAGGCCGTCAGGCCGTCTATGGGATAATAATTTCTGTACCATATGGTCGCTTTTTGGATTGAAATGCTATGTGGGTCATCTGATTTGTGTTGTTTAGACCTTCTTTTCATTCAAATCTGATGTCGGCAGTTGTTTTTTAGGTGTTTTGATAATCTCTGTAATGAAATTCGATGTGGGCAATAATCTCTGTGCCATTTAGTCGATGTTTGGATTGAACTGCTATATGGGTCATCTGATTTGGGTCGTTTCGACCATTTTGGGCTTCAAATTTCATGTAGGTAATTGTTGTTAAGATTGTTGGATCATCTCTGGACTGCAATTTTATGCGGGCAATTATATTGAGGGGCTTTCGAAGAAATCTCCTTTTGTGAACTACTGAGGAATTGCTTTGCTTGTAGGTAAAGCAAGGCGAGCATTTTATGTACTAATGATTAAATGATGGTCTGAATATTGCCAGGAAAAACATCATTTTTGTCTTCATCTTCTTTTTCTATTATTATCTATTGTTATGTATGTTTTGGATCAGTAGCACGGATTACCTGGGTGATCTATCTTAAACTGTTCGAGTTTTCCTGCCTTTTAATCTCAATGCGTTTGTGCATCTGTTTAAAGCAATCCAGACCTTCAAAGCTTGTTGAATACATTTAGTAGTGTGGGAGCCTATATTAGCATTACATTCTCTTATGGTTGTTTGTTCACAAGGAGTGGCTGAACCCTAACAATGGTGTGAAAGGGCATTTAATTGAAATAGGTGACTTTTTGCTTTTGTGGAGCGGTGAATCAGATGGTGGCTGTGTATCCGCTGTCTGCTTAGGTTGCAATAAATGTGCAAGAAGTCATCTGTTGTTATAGGGGGATTTTGAAATTGGGTAGTTGAGAATAGACTCTTTGGTTATTGTCATTGGAAGAGTAGATCCATTTGGATTCAGACAGATGATAAGCTCATTGATGTTTTCTATTTGTCTTTGATCTATCCATAGATTAGAAAAGCACTTGGTGATTCTCATGAACATCTGGATTGTTTCTTATTGGGTAGTGGCTCGGGAGGAAATTTATCTGACTAGTTTCGATAGTGTTTGTATTTTTATTTAATTCGATCTACTTAAGACACAAGTGTTGATGGATCTGAGGTTTTTAGCGTTGTTTGATTAGATTTATTTGAATTCCGGGATGTTGGATTTTATAGCTCATTGCACGTTTGCATTTTGCAGGATTGATACATACATTTGAAGGGAGCCTTGTATTCCAGATCAGGAAACTACATCTGTAGCGGTTGCCTTTGTGGAATTTTGTACTGGTGAGAACTGCTTGTTTTGTCCTGTATAGAGATTGATTGCTTTTTGTGACTTCTATTCTTGAAATGACAATCAAGGAGGGAATAGATAATGAAAAAGTTACTGGGCCTCGCAAGTCTATGACTGGAAAGTTCTCCGGAGAAGAGAAAGCAACTGAAAGGTCCCCAGTTGGAGGTAATCCCGAAGATCACAGGAACAAGCCTGTTATTGCTGCAAAGGCTTCCCAAAAGGCTATGTTCACAGGTCCCAAAACTGGTATTCAGAAGCTTTCTAGTGATGCGGAGAAAGTAGCAAAAATTGCTAATAGTTCTGTCAAAGAGGTTAAAAGTCCTGTCTCAAGGGATGAGGCCTCCAAACACATCCCTCATTATCTCAGGCCATCTACCAGTTCCTGTCACGATGCATGTAAATATGGATTGAAAGCACATTTGGAGTCCTCTGATGCCTCTAAGCATACTCATGCTAAAGTTTCAAACAAGACAAGTCTGGCTCCCTCAAAATCTGCAGTCCCCAAGACCTACAAGACCCCTAAAAGCATTCATAGTGATAATTCTCTAGTTGGTCATCCTTCCTCTCCAGTTCGCCATCCTTCCTCTCCAGTTGGCCAGTCTTCCAAAATTTCTCCAAAGGAAAAGATCCTTGGTAATATTGTAGAGTCTGAGGTTAAATTGGTCAAGTCCACACCTGAAAAATCAAAAAATTTGCCTTCTAAACCTTCTTCAGACAAGAAACCAAAACTTGTAATTACTCCTCCAACAACTTTGGCTAGATCTGTCAAGTCTGCTGGCAATGCTAAAACAATTACTCCACCATCCAAGCTTGCTGGCAATGGGCATGGAAATGCTAAAACAATTGCTCGATCACCCAGGCCCGCTGGCATTGCACATGGGACTGCTAAAACAGCTAATCCACAGCTCAACAAGAAGGCAACCTTGAAGACAAGAGAGCATCTATTAAAGAAGACAGAGAAGAAGACTGCTAAATCTGATTCTCCAAGATCAGCAAGTTCAACCACATCCTCTCTTCCACAAGAAGAAAAGCCTAACGAAGTTGGAACATTGGAGGTATGTGGCAGTGGTACAGAAGAATTGGGCACTGACAATCAAATATTGGCAAATGTAGGTGGAGATGCTAATCAGTTTTATGAACATTCTCAGAGTGCTGGTGAATCAAGTGATAAGGAGCATGAACATGTTCTGATTAAGGATAATGATTATGAAGATGACCATTCTGTTAAAGAGCATTCCAATGATGGAATTATGATTCCTATAGCTCGTGAAAGCACAGACTGTGATGAATATGTTGGTGAGTGGAGTGGTGTTCTTGAACCAGATGGGGAAGCTCTTGCTATGGATTATGATGATCAAGAATTTGATGATCAGTATTCTGAATACTCTGAATATAGTGAAAATTCCGAAAGTGGATCACTTGATGAACAAGGAGAATCTGCCAGGGTTAGAAAAGAGCGCCGAATGATGGCTGGTGAAGAGGACAATCAGGGTGTGGAGATACTAAGGTTCAGAAGAGGTCAAGAGCTGCCGGTCCGAGAGGAAAAACAGGCTTTGGAGAGAAGAAGATTTAGAAGAGGAAAAAACATTGACCATTCTGATTCAAATCCACAGCCGGAGAATGTTGTTCTAAGGCACCAGGATGTACAAGGAAGGAAGGCATCAGAAGAGTTTATGTTGAATCATGTTATAGAAGAAACAGTGAATAAGCTGGCTCATACCAGGAAAAGTAAAGTAAAGGCTCTGGTTGGAGCTTTTGAAACTGTTATTTCACTCAAAGAGTCTGAAACTAATGAGCTGAAGCATGCTGGTACAAAAGATTTATCCCAGTTGAGCACTCTCCAAGAATGCACATGAAGTTCAGCACTGAATTTTTTTTGTAGTTGAATGTACTTCAATCATACATTTCAAAAGGCGTGAGACAGAGGATTTATTACTGAAAGCAGGCCAGCAATGAATTTATAGGTATTTTTAAGTTTCAAGTGCGGAAGCTACTACGTATGTGCCACTATGAAGTGATCATTGTATTTTGAGTCTAAGCAAGTCCTGCAAGTGGAGATTGTTTGAAAAGATCTGTAGTTTAACAGGTTTCTTAGTGTCAATCAATAGCTAGTTATTGTGTCTTCTATTTGTGGTTTTTGGTTCGAGTGGAGAATGGAAAAAATCTATCTGCACACAGGGAATATATTTAGGGTCCACTGCGATGTGCATATTGAAGTGGATTTCTTGATTACTGCCACTGTACTAGATGATCTTTCAAATGGTGTATTTTTCGTTTCTCTTTATTTAAACAAGTCTTCCATTCATATGTTTCAATGTGGGGATTTTGCTAGAGGAAATGGATATTGATCTCTGGCAATGATTCATGAAACAGTACTAACAATTGAATCAGGTCCATATATGGATCACAGAAGGGGAGTCGCTGCTTGAGTCTATTGAGTCTTGACAAATATGAGCAGCTTGACTACTAATATGGGCATGACAATGTCTTGTTCTTCTATAATTTTCAGAAGAATTCTGATAATAATTTGTTCGACATTGAATTTCTGCAAATATTATGTGATAAGTAGTATGTTCTGGAAGTTGAACTTTCTATCTCTTTGTTGCAGCAAAAGGAGTGTCTGAATGCCAATCAGTTAAATGAACATTTGTGCTTTTTCAACTGCTGAGAAGCTTTGTATGAGGGTTCTTCTGGATTCATCACATCTGTTTTTAATTAGATGTTTTGGATCAGATTAGTGTCTTGTCAATCATCAGGATGAAGTGTACTACTCCTGATGATGGACCATGGTAGTCTGGTCCAAAACTGATGCAATGAATCTGGAAGAACCCTAACACAATGATATCAATTCAGAAGTCATAGGCTTAAATTGCTGAGGGTCTTACAAGATATGCGATTTTGCACCCATGTGATAATTATTTTACTTCACTGTGAAACCACACCAGGGTATACATGTTGTAGAAGCTGCATGGCTATTGGCGTTACAACCTATCTGTTTTAGAAGCGTCCTATCCAAAAAAATAGTATAGTTAAATTAGATCTTGATTTTTCATGTACATGCCTGTTAAATAATAATATAATATCTATTTTTTGTGTATGAGATTACTTAATAGAAGACTATAGAATACTAAAGATCAAATTAAAGGTTGCTTTCAACTCCTGGTACTTTTGAGGACATGCTTCTGGTACCTCTGGTACTTGAGGAAGACTTCTGGTACTTCTTAAAAGACTACATAAGACTAGGTTCAAATTAAAGACTGATTTCAAACTGTAAATTAATAGAAGACTATAGAAGGCTAGTCTGCTTCATCTAAGCAGTAACGTGATGGGGGCAAAAGTGGAAGATTTACAATATGGTTTTAAAAGTGAAACTTTTGAGGACAGACAATATTTCTGTGGTAGGCCAGGTTGCTTCATCAAAGGAGTAAGGTGAACCGGGTGAAAGTGGAAGATTTACAATATGATTTTAAAAGGGATACTTTTGAGGACAGACTTCTCTGGTAGGTTGAATGCCTTTTCTGTCAACATTATGAGCAGATTTTGAAAGTGGAAGATTTACAATATGATTTTAAAAGGGATACTTTTGAGGACAGACTTCTCTGGTAGGTTGAATGCCTTTTCTGTTAACATTATGAGCAGATTTTGGAAGGGATAGTAGATGTAGAGGAATATTGATCCATAACCGAAATGAGTCCAAAACAAAGGGATTGTTGGTACTTGACCACGTAGCTCTAACTGCCAAGAGCAGGAAAACCCAAGTGACCGAGCTTCTTTAAAGCACAGGATGCTTGGAAAAATGTGGAGGCAGAGTAGCAGCTGCTAAAATGCTATTCCGTGGCTTCCTCGAGTATAGAAAAAGAACAAGTTGTATATGTGCGTGCTAGCATTGTATCTCAAGGACTCGCGAGTTAATATATTTCTGGATTTTTTTTCTCCAGTTTCAAATTCTTGTGTTAATTTATGGTGTTGATGCATATTTCAATTGCTATCATTACTGTATGCCTGTAGTATTTTATAGATGGCAGATTAGTAAAGGAAATCCATCTGTCATAGATGGCAGATTAGTTAATGAATCTGTTCCATATGTAAATCCAATGCACTTTCTTGGAGATCCATGATTTTGTTGACTTTACCCAACCCCGCATTTTTGCTGTTGTTGTAGCAAAGTATTTTTGCACAGAAGTTGAATCCATGTGGAAAAGTTATTGCACAGTATGTTGGCTGTAGCAGATCTTGCACAGATAAATGATACATCAATATCGATCAGGAAAACACACTAAATTCTGTACAAACCCAGGTTGAAGGATGTGAGTGAGGTCACTCCAGTTTCTGTGTTTCATCTGGAAGTTTTTTGGATAAAAAGTCATTAATGAGAAACTAGTTCATAAAAGTTATAGTCGCAGTAGAGAATGGTTGAGGAATCTCTGTTAGTTTTCAAACCTATTAAAACATGATTTTGTAAGTCCACCATTTTGAAGCCCTTGTTCGAAGCCTTTTAAATCAAGAGGTCATTTATTGGAATATAGAAAGTCGAAAGGGGTATGGAAAGGTGCATTTCTGAATTATGCTTTGACGTTGTACATCAGATAATCTCAAAACTCTAGTTTAGAAGTTTTAAGTTATTAGTTTCACTATGGGGCTTATAATATAGAAAGCCTTTTTAAGTTATTTGTAAGTCCACCATTTTGAAACCCTTGTTCGAAGCCTTTTAAATCAAGGGGTCATTTATTGGAATATAGAAAGTCGAAAGGGGTATGGAAAGGTGCATTTCTGAATTATGCTTTGACGTTGTACATCAGATAATCTCAAAACTCTAGTTTAGAAGTTTTAAGTTATTAGTTTCACTATGGGGCTTATAATATAATTGGAAGTTTTAGAACACTATCATACTTTATAGAGTACAAATTATTTCTTCACATTATTGCACCCAGAGGAGTGAGGTGCCTACAGCCTAGTATGAAGGAGATGTTGTCACGTAACGTTATGTAACGTGACACTACCAAAAATAAAAAGTAATTAAAAAATTCATGTCAGATCACAAAATAAAAAATTAAAACCAAAGAAAAAATAATTAAAAAAATCTATATCGACCTATAAAATAAAAAATTAAAATTATCATAGATCCATCTTAAACCTGGTGCTTATCAAGCACCAAGAGGATCAAATTTCTCGAGATGTAAATTTTTCTGAATGTATAAAAACAATGTTAAAAAATTACACCTCAAGAAATTGGATCCCTCTCGATGCTTGATAAATCCGAGTTTAAAATAGATCTATGCTGGTTTTAAACAAAGTAAGGTTCAACATGGCTAAATGAATCTTGTCAATGCCATATTAGAATTAGTAGCCATTGTCCAGCAGAGGTAGATAGTCTACCTCTCCATGGTAAGGAATCCATAAACTTAGGGTTTCACAACATTATGCTCTTGTTTATCTAACACTTGTACATCCATGGTAAGGGAACCCATAAACTTAGGGTTTCACAAAATTATGATAAGTGTTAGAAGAAGCATGGTTTGTGGTTTGTTATGGATATATGAGGCCTCATAGCTTGAACGTAATGGTACAATTAATTCACCACTGCATTGATTTCACTTCTGGATGGCTTCCATTGAGCGCTCTGGACCCTTTGGTGTATCGCACAATCATGGTGGCTATTATTTCTAATTCTGCCATAGTTGCACAGTAACCAACCGCAAAATAACAATACACTTAGATCTGTCTACAGGGTACTGCCCTTTGATTTCAGATTTGCAGGGATATTGTTTTACTTTGTGCACAAACCTAATGTACAGTGTGAGAGCATCATTTCTCAGACCTGATTTTGTATCCTTGATCTGGAAAGGCATGTAATGAAGGTAAATCGCTCCACTCATGAAGAATATTTTGGCTGCCTGTAGCAGAAATGAAAGACATTAACAGTTCCGTCCAAGGGCTTTCATGACAGCATTGAACCAGCAATAGAATGTGCTGCCGCACATTCAAACTACAGTTTTTCTTACCCAAAAGTCACTCCTTAATAGTAGGGCATGATTATTTTTCTCACGCTTGTTAAACTTCATGTGCACACAGCAAAACTCTCCCAGAATTCTTTAGCAGACTGTATTTCCAGTAGCATGTTTTTGAGCCCAGCCAAGGAGGATGTGGCCTTAAACGGTTACTTCAGACTTGTTTTATGCATTCATCTGAAGGAGGGCACTACTCTTCGTGTCATTTTTCAGCTTGAAACCTACACAAGGAGGGCGCCTATGCTCAGGATATAATCAGCAGTATAATAAAGCATTCTCAGATCTGCCTACAGTAACATTAAAGCCTATGACAATGGTGCCTCTGTCAGAATTGCAGGATATTTGTATCTCAGAGTGATTGCAAGAGTGGTGTAGGCATGTTCCAGGTAGATTTGGGTAAAAACCTCCATCATAAAGTCACCCAGAAGTCTATTATGAACAGCAGCAATTACTGGTAAGAAGTCTGGTAGTTGGAGGGAATACACCTGCTGTAGAACCTAACAGAAATCAGACTTGGGCCTGTAACAGTTGCCATTCATTCAAATGGAGATTTTGTTGCATTCTATGCCTGTAGATACATCAGTTTTTAACCCCAAAAGCAATCAGATCTCTCTGTCCAGCGAAAGGTTAGCCTGAACGTTGCCCCGATTTATAATAAGGGGTGCTGGCAGATCTCTGATCATTTCTATGCCCAGACAGCATCGACAGCAGAAATTGTTATGAATGTCCAGCGGCATGCACTAGTTTTCTTGTCGCAGTAGTGGAAGAGTATATTCCCAGACCTAGAAGGTGTGTTTCTCTTCCTAAAGCTCCCAGCATCACAAGGTTCCAGATTTGTTTCACATGAGCAGTTTCAGCTTTTGATGACCAGCAGATGAGGCCCAACGATTATAGAGCAGCTAAGTTTGTGCACTAAAACCCTAGCCCTTTCTCATCATTCCTAGAAACCTTCATCCGATCCTTGGTTTATCCAATTTTCCCATTTGATAAGACATTGGTCTCCAGTCCCTTCATCACATCACCTTTATCTTTTACTTTCATAAACACACATTGCTTTGCTGGAGTTACTCTTCAAATTCACCTGGTGCTCCATTGTTAAACTCTAGTTTGCCGATCGGCATCTTATTTTGGAAAATAGATGGAGGATGGAAGAATGACTGGCCATGCTGGCTTCAATAGTCATGTCTCATTTTAATCTTGATAGTCCAATCTCCAAATTGATAGAAATTTAACCCATCTCCTGCGGCTTCAATATCCTGCTGCTACTTTAATCCACTGCTGCTCCAGCCTCCAGCCACCGCTCCGATCTCCTGCTCACTCACCGCTATCGTCCACTGTTGGCATCACCAGCCATGAGTTAGAGGCTGTGCTAGTAATCCTATCCTTGGGACTCTTCCCTTGAGCTAGAGAAGAGCTAGCCTAAATAGCAAAAGAGAGCTAGGTGTGGTGACATTGGCCTCCCTCTTAGTTATCCATAGACTATCATTAATTTTAGGTCTTAAATCTTGAAATGCTAGTTTGTGTAGCAACAAAGTGCACATTTTATCCAAATATGAGGGTCAGGCAGTTAGAGTTACCATCAATATACCACAGATGTAGCCACCGATATACTTGCATGAGATCTATAAACTTAAGCAAAGATGAATGCTTACTAATAATTATAGGGTTTATGATTAGAGTGACCATTGTTCCTCTGATGTGAGGGCTTAGTCTTGTGTTAATACTAGAAAGAATATTTATGGTTATATAATTATACTCAGAATATGTCAATATTGTTAAGACATCCCGTTGATTTAATGCAGCTTAATAAGAATCTGACTGAGAGAGGTTAAGTACTCTTGATTTTTGGGGAGGATCCAACAAAAGATTTTGGTTAAAATATACAACGAATTCTGATTACAACCACCACCAGAAGCAGTAAAAACCCATTCACCATTGCAAGGCAAAATCATGCACAAAATACTAGCTTGACCGAAATAATAATACAAGGCTATAAAACATATAAACACTTTGAAATAAGGCCCAAGAGGCCTGTTTGTAATTAATTCTTAACCCTAATTTGCCGGTCTAGGGCCAAGCCAAAGCCCTAGCCACATTTTTATCCCAGTGTACTATCTGACCTTAGACAAATTAGTGGTTTCAGGGACACATTGCCTAGTTCAGGAATTGACCTAAAGTACATAGGTCATAGAAGTATTAGTTTTTAGTTTTGGGACAATTTCTATAGACAGCCCTTTGAAATATCCCAAAGAACAGAAAAATGAGTTTATACTTGAAAATTTATAATGTTGATTAACTAATGAAATCGCTATTCATGAAAATTTATAATGTTAAGTTTTGTTATTGTGTTATGTTCCTTGGTGCCATTAATATATTTCTGTGTGCACGCAAACTTGCTCTTGGTCCTAATTGTATGAAATGTCTTACTTGTTTGGTTAGGGTCAGCCACAGGGCCAAACTTTTCTTTGAGGGGAATTAAATCTTGATAGACAGAGGAGTGACACCCCTGCTTTACCAACCAGCCAACCCTTGTTGATATGTAATAAGGATATCAATTGATTGGTGACCTATAATCATTTTTAGGTTATATTGATGTATCAATTGCGATGCCATCAGTTTATCCTTTTCTTGAAGGGCAGTGGATATTTTCTCTTAAAAACCTTCACACATGCCAACCCTTATCCAAAGAGTGATGAATATCTCATAATTGACCTTCATATATAATAGTAGAGTAGTGTGCATCCAAAGCATGGTGGAGAAAGGACCTTTGCAACCTTCTTCTTATATGTTAATTCCTAATTTAAGTGATCACCCCCTCATGAGGTGTGCCACATTAGTGGCTTCCTCAAGTCTACACCTTTACTAGAGAGGATACACTGTCTCTTGGAATCGCAAGAGCTTGTGGTGGGATATTTATGGAGTCTATGGAGTAAGGTCATTCCCTCATGCTTGGATTTTATGGCAATCTTATAGCTTATATAAGCATTCAATTCTCTCCAACTAATATTAATGGGGATTTGGATTTTTCATTTTATCCCTCAATGAATTTAACTCTAGGTTTCTTCTTTCTCAAGGTGGAATCTGTCGAAGTTTAGTCAAGCGTATTGGGTCAATGTTGTGTGGGGGCTTTTCTATAGCAACATGGAATGATGTACTTGTTTCCCTACAATTGTGGGAGATGTTAGTGACATTCATTGTTGTGTGAAGGCTTGCCGAGTGGAACTTAGAAACACAAAGAATACTCTAGTTATCACAATTGATAAGTATCAACACTAAATTGCCCAATTGAAGGCCAAGCATCATGATGTAGAGAAAGCCAAAGACCATTTATATTTCGAGGTTGATGAGCGTATTCTAGCACTTAGCCACTAAGAAGTGGAATCAATTGTAGTTCTCATCATCCTAGAAGGCTGCACCATTGTAATGGAAGCCTCTTTCTATGTGCTAAGGCCTATTGGATCAAATCACTACGCATGTGAATCTACTAGTTCTTGATGCATTGTCAAAAAGTTTCATTAGTTAAGGCACAAAAAACATTTCTAAGGAATTGATTGCTACTTTCATCTATGGTCTCAGAGTTTTTGAGTCAAAATTAATTATAATTAGATTATGTAATATTTTTTCTTATTTTTTGGACAAATTATTAAGACTTCTCCCTTAAAGGTTTGGAGTAGGGGTATAAGACTTTGTATAGACATGTTTGCTTTTGAAAGGTTTTACTTTCAATGGTTTGGGGTGTTGTAATTTTTATCCTTAGTCAGTATGTATTAGGGTTTTTTGCAAAAAAGCCACAACCATTTTGTTTTCAATATAAATATATGTTGTTAAATAAACATATTATTTAAAAAAATCAAAACAATGATAATAAATTGAGTAAAAAACTGCAGCGTTACTTGTACAGGAAGGTACATTAATATATTAAGACATTAAGACATTAAGACATCAAAGAGTAATCAATTTGAGGGAAACCCACAACACTAACAATGTTGGGGGATTCCCTAACAATAATTCTTCTTTTAGCCTAGTTTACATGAATATATTTGAATACATTGGGAACAACATTCGATGCAAAAGTAATACATATCACCTATTCGAAGGGAGGGTAAAGGCAGAACTCTCCCACAAATATTTATGTTGAAAGAACTAAATTTCTTTGGCAATGTCCCTTGCAACCTCTTTTTCCCTTTGTTTTTTGTTTGATTTCTATCCCCAAGTGAGAGGAGGCAAGGCTCGAGAAGGTGGGCTCCTTGTTAGCAGAGTGGGGGCATAGATGACTAAACCTTTTTCGTCGCCTTTCCATTCTTTTGACTATGTTTTTGTTGCCATCTTGGAGTCTAGTGTTTTTCGTGTTTACCCTTCCCTTGGTTGGGATTGGGTTATTTTGTCTTTGTTGAGACGTCTAATGTGTGTTTTATTCCCTTTGTTTTGTTCTTGTTGGTCACGATTTCTGCATTTATGAGTGTTTCTATTTGTTGAGATGCGGGTCCCTTTCGTTGAAGCTACTTCTTTCCTTAGTGACCCACTTGGGAGGGGGCCCTTCCTTTCCAAATCTTAGTTGTAAAACTTATGACCCCCCATTAGGATTTTCCAAATTTGTTAGAGATTGGAAGTGATTGCATGTGAAGTTGTCTTTGGGCTTTGGATGCTTTTGTGGAAATGCCAACTTTTTGTTGTAGATAATAGTTTTGAGCAAGGTAGAATTGCCTTAGTATAGTGCTTTCTACACATCGACATGCTCTACTCGTTTATCTTGGGATTTCTAGCAGTGTTTGAAAAAGTGTTCAAATTCATGGCATGCATTGCATTTAAACAATGAACTTTCATAGTCTAGATCTTGGTGAAAGGTCCTTCTAGGAGGTGTTAGTCCAAGGAGACTTTAACATGCTCACATTCATGGCACGCATTGCATTTGAACAATAAACTTTCATGGTCTAAATCTTAGTGAAAGCTCCTTCTGTCCACATTGAGTAAGATGGCCTCTAGGAGGCATTTGTCAAAGGAAACTTCTACATAGATATAGGCGTAGGAGTATAAAGATCCCTTGGCTCTATTGCTTTAATAAACTTCCCCAATTTCCTCCCTATGTATTTTACGGTAGATGTCCCCAAAAACCAATGGAACATGGTAGAGGTGGACCAAACTAGCATTGACACAATTTTCGCAATGTGCTTGAAAGTTAAAGACCAATAATTAAGATATAGAACTCTCTCATAAATACATACCCAATATGAATATGAGGTCTTTTGTCTTCTTTAGAGTGAAAAAGGAAGAAATGATAGCCCCTTCCGCATGCAAAAGAAGAAGGTTGCCCCTACAACTTGGGTTTCTAAGAGTCAATGATTCATCGATCTATTTAAAGAGCATTGAACCATATGCTAGTGAACTTACCAACTAGTGCATGCTTTGTGAGGATCCCTATTTTTGTCATGGCTTCCGATTCAAGATTTACAGCTTTGGGATCAAATTCACCTTCTTCATAAATCTAGTGGTAGTCCTTAACCCACTATGTCTCAGTGATATCGGGCAGAACAACGTTCTTAGATGATATGGGGTTGGAACGAGCTCCATTGCAATGCCCGAGGAGACACGATGGCCATGGTAGGAATTGAGGGTCAACCTCAGTTTCAATGGTGAATTGCCACTTGAATTGCCACAAATCTCCCTTGAACAAATGTGACGGTGACTAGGGTAAACCTTAGTTGCTTGATGAAACTCACTAAACTCTCATCATGAAAAAAAAAGGTAAAACAAAAATATCTATTAATGATTGATATGCCATTCATTTTATAACAAAAATGGTGGGTCGTATATAGTAGTGGCCATAATAATTTCTTTTAGCATCTAGCCTTTGCCACAATCGGTACATGAAAACTAAAAGTACTCCATGCCTTGAGAGCTTAAACAAAAAAAATCATATAGCCTTAGGGATAGAAACCAACATGAAATAAATATAGATGGTGGCCAACTTCCTACAATGAAGATAACATTGGCATCAAGCAACAACATACCCCATGTCTGAAGGAAGCTCATGGTTGTCAAGGTTTGGGTCCCATCCATTAAACATTGACTCATCAATCACTTGGGTGAAGCCCCATCCATCATTATCTTAATGCTCGATGTGCTTCTCCATAGAAATGACTAGTGCCAACCAAGGCTATTTGTCATTCTTATGTTGAGCAAGGGGGCACAACATTGTAATTCTGTATGTCAGTGCTTGTTATGCTCACAAACCAATCAATTGAATTTATGGTGAATTCCACTGTGTGATTTGTGAGAGGAACCACGAGGGTAAAGAACTATGTGGCCACTCGACTCATTATGCATGGATCCACCTTGCAGTTCTATAACATCCTTAGGATATGTGCCACATAGAGGTCCACCTTCCTAACTTGCCCTTGGATTTTCAAGTGGAGGTTGGCACAGATTAGAATAATATCATACCGGGGAAACTTGCAAAAATTAATGTTCTTAGAAACACAACCATTTCTTTCTCCATATAAAAAACAAGAGCTACATTCTAACTAGTTATTATGTTACTTGAAACTCCAAGGCCCATGGGAGTTTGTCTCCAAGGAGGGTAGACTACATGGAGATGGAGGCATGAATGAGCTTTCAACACAAGGTGAAGCCCATTCTCACCAATTTGACTTAGCGAAGGACAAAATAAACGCACGGGTTTTATTATTTCTTCCTTATTGAAAACATGGAATTTGGGTTGGGTAACTCATAGGACTTATGTAATGTCCCCATTCAAATAAATGCATAGCAGGACAATTCCATCAATCCTACTAATTCCCTAGGTTGGATGGATACATTTGGAATTGTAATAAGGGAGCTACTAAATGATGTTTAGACATTAGAATAGTTAGTATTTAATAAAGAGGTTGAATAAAGAAATTCAAGAGAAATTCTAGGTGGCAATTGGTTTTGAAGACATATGGAGGATGTGGGACCCACACAAGCTAGAATTGATGTGCCAAATGGCATTCTCCTCTTGCAATTTAGAATCCATGGGAAGCCTAAGGTTCTTGGGATGAGTTAGAAGGCTCATACACATGGCATAGCATCATAGGTCGAATTTGGATGGAGTGGTAACTTCCATGGAAGAAGAAGAGTCAAACTAGAGGTTTATGGACACTTGGGCTAGATTCCCTAACTCCTATGACAACAATGATGAAGAATCTATGACACCTATGACACAAATCAGACCTGAAGGCTGACATATGACATATATGACATGTCAGGGCTAAAAATAGTCTCCAAGAGGGTGCTCAAGTGAGTTAGGGAAGCCAAAGAGACACCAATTCGAATTTGGAGAAGGAGAGGGCTAGAATTGGAAGGACAAGTGGCATACTTGGGAATCTCTTCCCAACTTGATTTGGCATGAATCTCTTGGGAGGAATTCGACCCATGGAAGACTTTAGAAGAATAAGGATGTTTATAAAATATAGAAATGAAGTAAGAGAGGATCTTTTGATCATTTGGGAAAAATTGCATTTGTGAAGAGAGAGCTAGTGGATGACTAGTTTCTTGCCTTAGCCAATTTCGAGGGTGAAAGATTCCCATCCTAGTTGTTGTTTGGAGAGGCCACTCAGGTCTTTCATGGAGCTTTAATTGAGTTTGTATTTGCAGGTGTGAGCTACAGGGAAGCTCGTGGTTTCTTCTAGTGTAGCACTTTCCCTCCACCATTTCTAGTTTTGATGGCATATTCTTACTCCTTGAGGGAGGATGCTTTTGGTGAGCTCTTGTACTCTTCGAGAGAGATTCTCATGATCCATTTATGATTGTAATAAGATTAATATACTCTGTTCTTCATCTTCAGAAAGTCTCAGGTTGAAATACCAAGTGGTTGTATGTAAAAATGATGATTAATGAGCAAACTATGACCATTTCCCCACTACATTGATGTATGCCATTGTAATGTTGATGATTTTGAATGAAAGAATGTTTCTCTGATATATTTATGATGAATGGACAACCATTGATGAGTGTTACAAGTTTCATGTTCAACACTTAAGTATTTGAAGTTATTTTGCTCAATTTATTTGCATTTGGAAAAGATTTGGTGCCATTTCCCCAATGGTCGAATTAGGGATTTTTGTTGTTGTTTGGGAGAAGTTTAGAACATATTTAAATACTGATTAATGGTGTACATGAGACCTTATTAATGTCCCTCAGACATCTCCTACCTCTGTTCTGAATTTTGAATGGATTTGGAGAGCCATTTTCAGTACTTACCCTGGGGGGATTTGATCCCCAAATTGCTAGTTAAATCCACACTTTGTCCAGAATCTTAAACAAGTTTGCAGAAGTATTTGGAGGGTCATAAATCATCCCTGAACCTCATATTCAAGTCTTAATATCAGTCATACACTCTCACAGAAGATTTGGGAGCATTTGGGTCAATTTGAAGACCTAGACATCAAAACTAGTCAAAGGTCGAAAAAGGGAAAAAGTGAAAAATTGGTCTTTTTAATAAAATTCAAAAAAAGGGACATTACAACTTAAGGCAAAGGTTGAGAGGAAGGTTGCCCAACATCTCAAAAAAAGAAAAAATGGCTTTCTTTAGTTTGATACAAAGTTGCTACAAAACATGGAGTTGAAAGAATTGTGGATTACTTAGACCGAACTCACCAAAATTTATTTAACTACACATTTAGCTCTCATATAGCAATATCCATCTTTGGTTGTATATCTCTTAAACTTCTTAGCCCATTTCCACATCTAGTGTTTCCACCAAGTATATGGAGAAGGCAAGCCAATTTGAGGAAAATGTGATTTGTGATTAATTCCTTCAAATGCTAGATAATAAGCCTATCGATGCTAGTTTGCTGAAATTGTACTTTCAAGTTTGGCCAAAGCTTCCAATATCAAGCCTAGAAGTCAATAAGATTACCGACATTACCAACTTTTTGAAATTTTACATTATTGAAAACCAAATTGTTTTCACCAAACCTACCATTAAACTGAACCAAAAGGACCACCAAATAAATTGAACCAAAAAGACCACCAAATGCAATGTTTATTAAAAAACATTAACGTTCATAGGAGAATGTCTTTCTCGATAAGGCAACTTTAAAGGCATTCCAAAATTTCCATATATTTTAACCTACACATGTTTCTATGGAGTTTGACCTTGGCAAACCTTAACACGAGGGTTTGTAATTTGATGTTCCCTCCAACTTTAGTTGTGAGGCCGATCACTTTGGATCACAGCTTCATAGCTGGGTTTATCTGGTCCTATGGGCAATGAATGGGATGGTTATATCAGGTCCTTTTATCAATCAAACCTTTAATTATCAGACTCGGCTGACAGACTGACTTGGTCGTGGGATGTGTCTTGTGGCAAGGTCACTGTGAAATTGGCATATGATGCGATGCTTGCTGAGTCCCACTCTGAGGTTAGCTGGTGGAAAAAGGCTATCTGGAAGATGAATATGCCTCTCAAGATAAAGTGCTTTATCTGGCTTGCGTTATCAAACAGGGTTCTCACTTGGGACAACCTATGTCGACGTGGCTTCAATGGTCCGGGTTGGTGTTCCCTTTGCTGCACACTGGAGGAGACTGTTGATCATCTATTTTCGTCTTGTCTATTCATACGAGATCTATGGAAACATATTGCACATAATGCCGGTGTTCAATTTTGCTGGGGTTTCCATTCTCTTTGTGATTGTCTGGAAGCTTGGTCTCGTCATACCACAGATTGTGCGGAGCTCCCATACTTTATGATCTGGGAGGTTTGGAGAGCCCGCAACACTTGTATATTTGAAAACGTGAAACCTTACCGAGCTGGTTTATGTTATAAGACCATAGCTGCATACAAGGAATATATAACTACTATTAGTGCTGTTGTGGGTAAGAAGTCACGGAATCTGAAAAATCGATTGACTCCTCCAATCCTGGTTTTTCCTTGTGGTTTCTTTGATGGGGCTGCTGTGTGTCAGAATGGCTCGGGTGGGTCAGGCGCAACTTTACATATTACCAACTCTATCTCTGTGCGCCTTTGGTTAAATTTGGGTAATGGAACAAATACTAGAAGTGAGATATGTGCCCTTTGGCTATTACTGTATTGGGCCCGTCGGAGGAAGATCACTTCTCTTGTTACTTTTGGTGACTCTTCGTCTATTATCTCTTGGGCTAGGGGCACCTCTCCTCTCAATGTTCTTCTACTCTCACACTAGCTGGAAGCGGCGAGGAAGCTCATTCTTGAATTTGAGCACATTCATTTTGAACATATCTATAGGGAGGTGAATCTGGAGGCGGATATGCTCTCTAAGCGGGCTCTCTACTCTCAGGCAGGGGTCATCATGTGGCAGGAATGGCGGGATGATATACTTTTTTCACATGGTTCTCAACAGCTTCATTGGACATGACGATTGTTACCTTTTTTGTTCGTTCACTTATGTTTGCTATACTGATGTATGTGGTATATATATTTTTTATATGACGTTTAGTGTATGTGTGCAGATGCTTAAAATATCCTGAGTTCAACTTCTTGTTGGGCTTTATATATGCTCTTATTATATTTGCGGCATATACTTCAGCATCTGTGGATGCATTTTTGGTTTCTACTGATCTGGTACATTCTCGGCATTTAACTCCCCTGGGGTTTGACCTGCTACATTCCGGCTGGAGATGCTTTTGATGTTAGGCATATGTGTTTGTTTATCTTTGGGTCCTATTTTTTGGAACTATACATTTATGTTGTCGTGACTTATGGTCACGGTTTAGACTATTGGAGCTATTTCTGATTGGATATATGTTTTTGGGACATGTGGCTACCTATGGAAGTTTTCAGACTTTGCTTGACGACTCTTTCTGCTGTTAAAACCGGTTTGTTCCGGGATTTTATTGATCATATTGTATAATTTGTGTTGGACTGACAGTTGGACATATTTACTATTTCGTATATTAATAGTAAGTTGAATTTTTCTATGAAAAAAAAGTTTCTATAGAAATAATGCCGGCATAAAACACATACCATTTTTCCTTCTTAAGTTACTTTTTTCAAATGGATTTACTATTTTTCTTTGAAAAGTTTTAACCTGGAATTCATATGTTATAAGAAACATGTTTAATATAAGAAACATATCTGCATAAACTAAAGATGAATTTTTTTGCTTTTTTAGTAAAACATGTGGGGTAGAATGTTTTTGAGTTTTAACATAATAATTAGTAAAAAAATTACTAATATTTATTGAAATTCAAATCATTTTTTTACTTTTCAAAAACTATAATCCATAAAAAAAAATATCATAAAAATAAAATTTCAAAAAAAAAATTCAATATTATGTCATTTTTAATTAAAAAAAATATTTTTTAAATTGTTATTTTAAATATAATTTTATTTATTTATTTATAATAATAATTATGATATTATTATTCATTTAGACAAACTTTAGTTTATTCGAGCTTAAAATAATTGTTATCAACATGGTAACTTGAGATTCCACTATATCTAGACCCGATTCATCATCGGGATACCATCAAGACAACATAAACCAAAGATATGATAAAAATGATTGTTGAAAAGCTTTCCTAACTCTTTTCAGTTTATAGGAAGATCATTAGTGTTATAGATACTATAGAATTCAGCTTTTAGGAAGATCATTAGTGTTATAGATACTATAGAATTGAGCCCTAAAGTGAATATATGAAATGAGCGTTTCAAGAAAATTGCCACATCAAACAAACATTTGGCTACCATGTAAGTTAATCTAATTTAAAATTACGTGATAAGTATTAAAGATAAATTTAATTTGTAATTATTAAATTAATCTAAAATTACAAAATAAGAATTAAAGATAATATTAATTAACGATTATTAAGTTAATTTAAAATTACAAAATAAGAGATAAAGATAATATTAATTAGCAATTTGTTACTTTAATATAACAGTGAGAAATCAAAATATACATTATATAAAGTTCATGAATTCCATTTCCAAACAAAAAAAACAAACAATGTCCTATCACTTCTTTTACTTAACAATCATGCTAAAGCCATCCTTGGTCTATCTGAGAGACTAGTCAAAACTTTCTACAAGATTATAAACTAGTCCCAGAAGGACCTTGAATCTTATCCCTATCCAAACCTTTTCAACTAGTTACTTTTCTTACCACATCAAAAGATTGAAATTTGGGAAGAAGACAAACGTTAACATCTTTAAAGTTATGAGTCACCAAGTTATCTTCCTAGAAGTAAAGAGCATCCATTGATAATGATTTTGCTAATTTGTATTGAATTTCCTATCAATATGCAAAATGGGATAAAATCAAATTGTTGCTTTAAAGTTAGATTTGTAAAATGACACTGGTCATTTTCCCAGTTCATAAATAATTTAGAATCTCCCAATACTTGAAGTGTATTAATTTCTTTATTCACAATTGCTTTTCAATAATATCTACAAGCAAAACAACTCAATTCTATTGCTTGTTCTTGTATTAGCTCCACATTTTAGTTGGAAAATAAATGCAAAGAATAAATATAAAGGATGACTCCAACCCCACACTTACCTAGATTTCTTTGATGGATACCATCAAAGAAATCCTAGGGAAAGGAGTAGTCTATCTCTATATGCTTTAGCTTCTTTCGTAATTTTAAAGAAGGAACTTTCCACCTTTCTCTAAAAGACATCTTGATGATGTGAGCCCCTTGTCCTATAGTTAATTGTTTATTTTAAAACAACATATTATTTCTTGACAGCTAGAGGCCCCATAAAACATAACAAGGTAAATCTTTATGATATAACATAGACTTGTTTGAGATCCACCTTTGAAATTATCCTACATAAAATGTTGGTTCTAGGACACTATACCTTTGACCAACGTGAAAAATTCATTCCAAATTAAGCTTGAGAAAGGAAAAGTTACAAAAATATGGTTTACTATTTCACAATCTAGTTTGCACGTAACACATCTACTTGGACCATTCCAACATCTTTTTTTGAGCATTGTTCCAAGTGAGTATCTTAATTGAAATAGCTAGGCATAAATAATTCTAATTTTTAATGGGATTTACAGTTTCCAAATCAAAATTCACCACCAAACCCTACCAAGTCTCAAATAAACGTCTAACATGGGCGTCATATCACAATTTGGTTGTGAGAATCCCCTGAGATTTATTCCTAGACCATCTGAGCTCATCCTTTTGATCGTTGAGAGTAAATGCAGAATGATTGAGCCAAGAAAAATAGTTAGTCCATTCATCGACAATATATCCAAGTAAGTCCATCTCTTGAACTGAAAACCAATCTTGAGACCAACCCCTAAGTCTCATTTGTTTATATATATCCCCCAAATTTATAAAACCCTTAGAATGTAACATCAAGTAGAGGAATTAATTTGAATATTCATGCAATTTGACCTTGTCCCATTAATGAATCTGCCAAACGACCCATGTACCAATAATGGGGAAGGTTTTTCTCAGGGCTTTCCATAATATTAATTCACCATTGAAGGATTTTTATTCCAAATTAACCCAATCCTCAATAGACTGACCTCCAAAATACTTTGCCGTTATAACATTTTCCCACAAACCTTCAAGAAAATGTAATCTCCGCAAACATTTTTCTGCCAAGGCTTGGCTAAAGACAGAGATATTTTTTAAGTCCTAGTCCCGTGCTTTTTTTGGCCTTGCAAAGTCTGGTCCATTTAACTAGGGGAATCCATTCCCTTTCCAACTTAACTATCCAAAGGAAACTAAAGTATTTTTTCGTTGATCTTGTCAAGAATTCCTTTTGGAACATGTGCAATTGAGAAGTGATATACAAAGATGCTTTCAAGAACAATTTGACTAAAAAAAACCTATCTCCTCTCAAGAGCCACCTATTGCACCACAAGAAAGCTTACGCAGCCAAAAGCAATTGCCATATCTATAGTCATTGAGTTTTAAATGGAAATCCAAGTATTTAAAACCAATATCCATGAATCTGAAGACAAGGGTGGAACTTCTAAAGTCTTTATTTCTAGATCAACTTCCAACCAATTAAAGAGCATTGTTGGTTCATTGAAATTAACTTCCATTCATGTTGCTCCACATAAAGTATCCAATAGGGATTTGTAGTGTCTAATCTCTCCTAGGGAGCCTTGGGAAAAAATCAGAACATCATCAACAAAAAGCAAATGGATATCAAAAGATTGATCTTGCCACTTTGACTCCTTTGATAACACCTTCTCTTCTTGCTTCCAAAATCAACCTACTCAAACTTGTGTTACAAATAAAAACAAGGAGGATAGAGGAAAACCCTGCTTGAGCCCCATTGAAGAACTAAAAGATCTTGAGAGAGATCTAATGAGCATAAAAAAAGAAGCAAAGGATACACAACCTAAGATCCAGTTGATAGTTTCAACATTCATCCCCATCTGTAGAAGCACCAACCTAAGAAACAACCAATTTACCATTTCAAACCCTTGGGTAGATTAATCTTCATAACCACTACTGGCATCTTTTCAAGTTTAATGGTGTGAAGACCCTCTTGGGTTGTACCCACAATATCACGAATTTTCCTATTGAATAGGAATCCGAATTGTTCTTGAGAAATGAATCTTAACAACATCCCCTTCAACCTATTTTCTATGACTTTTGAAATAAATTGTATATCAAGTTACACAAGGAAATGGGCATAGAGTCTTCAAAGGAGAGGGGATTATTCTTTTTAGGGATGAGGGAAATAAAGGTGCACCCAAGAATTTCCCTAAGATTTTGAATTCCTCAATCACCTTTAATAATTCCTCTTTTAGGAAATCATACAACCCTAAATAAAACTCAGTCCAGTCATCTAGATGAGGGATCCTTTCTTTCTTCAATGACTGAAGCATTGCCTTCAATTCATCCCTTTTCACTTTAGCTTCCAATTCATCATTCATCTCTTAGTCAAAACATTTAAGGAAAGTTACGACTACCTTCATTATACCTACAATAATAATTGAACTAGCATTTCTTCAACGAGTGAAGGACTGCTTTCAATTCATCCTTTTTCACTTCACCGTTTACTTCACCATTCATCTCTTGGTCAAAACTATTGAAGAATGTAACTTCAGAAGATATTCTTATTGTATTCTTGTTGTACTTCCTTCGATAAATATTCATATTGTATTTGATTATGTAAAAACCCTAAAATAAATAATGTAAAATTGACAAGTCAGCTCAGTGGGTAAACTGCCCCAAACAATGGGAAGAACTGCCCTAGTCAGGTCAGCCCAGTTAGGGAAAGTTAGGTCGGCCCAATTATGTAAAAAGGCTAATTTTGTGACCAGTATAAATAGGGTGGCGCCTAGCTCATTTGTGCATCATCTCACTCAAGCAAGTTCGCATGAGCAGTAGCAAAAATGAAAGTTCGCATGAGCAGTAGAGTAGTTGCATTGAAGACATCTTTTCTCGGGGTTTCTATTATGTCTTGTTCTC
Organism: Larix kaempferi; assembly: GCA_027924585.1. NCBI lineage: Eukaryota > Viridiplantae > Streptophyta > Pinopsida > Pinales > Pinaceae > Larix > Larix kaempferi. The sequence continues at coordinate 12,085,125 of BSBM01000017.1, read as the reverse complement.
GGGTTATTGTACGAGATTGACATTGTACTTTCTGATGAATCTATACTGAAGAAGTTTTGCTGGGTTTTTCCCACGGTAAATCTTTGTGTTCTCATGTTATGTTGTGCTTGTCTATCTTTCAGTGATCCTATTGTATGTGGTTATTGTGATAATAATATAAATTGTTTGAATATATAAACATAACCATACTGGAAGTATCAAAATTCTAACAAAAACATCTAGGGAAAGTTACGACTACCTTCATTATATCTATGTAAGGACCTCCCCGGTTCCTTAGTTTTAATTAATGAAAATCTAGCAACTTAGTGGAAATTTTATATCAGTTTGAATTTTTGTTTAAGTTATTTTGTTTTGAGACCTTTTGTTTGTTTTCAGTGGTTTTGTAAAGTCACTGGTTTCTGATATAGATAGCAGCAAATCTCTTATTTATGATGTAAACAACAATTCTAATAAGTAGAAACTAAATATGAACATGTATAAGTAGCATTTTATACAATTATAGCATTTCCTAAATTTCCTAAATGTAAAAATTTAATTTTCATACAAGTAGAATACCTGTATGATAGTAGAAAACTCAAGCCGCCAAAATAGGTTTACCACCCTGCCAACTAGGAAAGTCTCACCGACTTCTCAGCTCCAAGAATTTCTTCTTGGACCCCTGACCCCAAAACTTGAGTACAACCAGTCCAACCAGTTCAGTATTTTAGTCAAACAATAACAAACAGACCTCCTCTGTTGTTTCTCCTGAATCCTTCCTTTCCTCCAAACCTCGAGTTGTCCCCCTCCTCGAAGACCTCCCTTCAAAATATTTTTCATTCCTTCATAGTGTTTATTTTTTTCCCATCTCCCCATAACCACTTTTTCCTTCTATGGTTCCCTCCTAAATACTATTTTCATCCTACTCAAGCCTCCGGGCTTACTCCACCGCCCCCATCAAATCACTCCAAACCCCAAAACATTTATTTCCATCCTAATAAAATAATATATTTTTAGGTACCTATTTTCTTGAGTAGTTCAATGGTATAAATGTCAATTAATTTAGTTGGACGAGTTGGATGCACATTCATTAATAAATCTTTGATATGTTCACTTGGTATTTTCACGAGACGGTGGGTTAATTACTAGTCCCACTCACTATTTTAGCATTAAATACGTTTGAATAAAATAATAATATAATAGTTATTAGTGTTGAATTTTCAAGTCGGTAGTGGTGAGTATCTTAAATGTATTACCCATCCATATCAATTGTCTTACATGGTAATAAATTAATGACACTATTACTTTAATGCCATCCTATCTCATCTTTTAAATATTTCTTTTTAACTTTTTTTTTCAGAATTGCTTCGATTAATCTTTTGATTAACTACTTTACTCAATAATCCTTATAATAGTTGAGTTGCTCCGCTATAGTTTATGGTAAAGGACAATTCTATTATTATTAACATTAATTAAATAATAATAACAATAATAATTATAATAATAAATAATAATAATTAGTGTTTAATAAATAATATTATTATTTATTTGTTTAACTGACAAGTACCCTAGTACCAACACAAAATTCTTGTATTTGTAAACAAATCACCCTTAAGGGTTTTAACAATCATTGCAAACAATTAAACAATACAAGTCTATTGACGCATATGGGACAATAGTTATGTTTTATTCACGATAATTTCCTTACGACAATTCTAACTGACATGACTAAATCAATTGCTTATTACAATGTTCACATATACTTATTAACTTGGGCATTCATTATAAGTATTGGATCATTGCACTATTAACTTAGTTATTCACAACAACTTATACAATTATTTAACATGTCTAGTATTCATATATCGATACTAGTGTACATGTGCAAAGTGTGCATGTATGGCCAGTGTATGCACAGGTCGAATATGTACTATAAGCAACATTATATCACATAAGCATACTTGCTAACTAATAATAATAATCTTCCATGTAGGTAGAACAAGCATACATATAACCTAATTACTTTAGCATTATTAGTTTTTGTAACAATTATCCATATAAGGTTTCATATCATTATATTTATATTCAGATTAGTTTAATCAATCAATTACAAGGAAGGGTACCTACTACCACTAACTCGGATCATAATAATTTATGACACAAATGTAATATACTGAGTTACAACGCAAGAATCGGATATAGGTTTCAACACACACACACAGTTAGTTAAGTTCCCTCTATAACATCCAAGACATTCCTATCTACCTACCTCCTTCTACCTAATTCACATCTAACTTCGACATCCTATCTTTCCTCTGCTAGACTACCCTGAAGTGTCACGTCATGACTGACTCCCGTTAGAACCCGTAAGCGAAAGTATTGACTACATAGACCAAGCTTCCCCAACAGGAACCCAATAGTCATCATCACACACCTTGGGGAGCGTGTCGTAGCACATCCCTCCCATGACTCTGGGTTTTGGGGATAAACGGTGGGTAATAGCTCCACCCCCTAATGGAACAAGGAACTATGTCTACGTCGACATAGTGATTGCGTTCCATTTGGGCTAATTTGGGCTAGCATTGTGAATTAAATTTGAACTTTAAGTTGGGCTAGCATTGTAAATTAAATTTGAACTTTAAGTTGGTCAGAGTTGATAAGAAAGACCTTGATCTAGTTGGATTTAGCAAAGTAGATTAATTTTGTACCCTTGGTTGGTTGAAGTCAACAAATAAGATCTATGGTTAGTTAGGGTTAGTCAAGTACATTAGCTTTGTGACTTTTGTTTTAGAGCAAACAAAGAAGAACTTTAACCAGTTGGGATTAGCAAGGCATGTTAATTATGTACCCTAGATTTGGTGAATGCCAACATACTAATAAAATCATAAATATCCATGTTTAATTTTTTTGAATAAATGCTTTGAAATCTATATATATAGTAAATGCATAAAAATCATCATACTTTATATAATAAATACATAAAAACAAGAGCTGCTTGCAGCTTAGTCCCTGCCTTATATCATAGAAACAAAAATCAATATTAAATATCAGTAGGACACAATAAAAATTAAATAAAATAATATACAAATTCAATATAATTTAGTCACGATGACCTTCATTAGCACATTTGGCATCATAGTAGTCTCATATCACCCACTACTCAAAACACACTTGAAGAGTAAATGTAAAAAACGACCAACCTTCAATGTGTCATAGAAGATGAAAAAACTAGATATAAATGAAAAGACAACTAAGAACTTGGAATAATCTCTAGAGATCCTCAAGCTATGTCATGATGATGAAGGAAAGTTTAGTTTCCTTATTTTTAGTAATGTGTGGATTAAAATAGTGTGAGGGGGAGGGGGAGTATGTGTTTTTTATGAAATTTAACTTTGGTGAAATACGATACTATAATAGTCAAACAGTTATATATATATGTGTGTGTGTGTGTGAAGGGGTAATAGGTATGGCATAAGTATCTGAGAAATATGAGGGAAAATATAGTGGTTCTTTTGAATTTGATAGTGACATATTTGGGTGAGTCACAAGGTGGAAATGCCCTTAGATCGTTGTTAGCAACATATGGTCTACTATTGTTATTGTTTCCTTGATTGTTCATTATTTCATTTGCTTCAACAAGCAACATGAATTGTCTTCTTTTTGTACAAGACTAGCCATATCTACAAATTATATAAATCAAAATTCTCACATAATGGTAATGTTGCTATAAGTTGCATACATCAAAATACCCACATCTAAAGGGGAATTTGACAATAGGTTTCCTGTTTTCACTTATAGATTTAGGAGTTGCACTATAATCTATTTGATCATTATAAAGTCTATATAAATCTATAACAATAGTATTCAATGACATATCAAACTTCACAGTAAAATTCTTATCACAACAAGGATGAAATATATTTTAAAATAATTACTTTAATTAATTAATTAACACTATAACTTAATTAAAAAAGAAATAATATTTTTAAACAATAATCAAATAAATATTAAAAAATAATATAATAAAAATATTATTAAAAAACATAAAATATTAAAAACTAATATAATACAAATATTATTAAAAAACATAGATTTTTTTTTAATATAAACATTTAAATAATTTATAGTTTAATTTGCATACTAGATAATGACATTATTTTTATATTGGACTTTTATATATATATATATATATATATATATATATATATATATATATATATATATATATATAATTAATTAATTAAAACTAATTATTTAATAAATAAACAATAATTTGAATTATATATCTTCAAAATACAACTAAAACAATTCTATTTGATTCTATAATTTTATTTTTATTTTTCAGCGGAAAAATCACCTTCCTGTTGTTCCGTAGGAATCAAGGAAAGCCTATTTTATTTTATAAATTACTTTTTATAAAATAAAATAAAATAAAATTCTATTTTATTCTATAAAAATAATGTATACACTAAATGAATTTTTCTATAAATGTTCTATGTCCTTATACAAAGCATAATATTTTTTTACCAAATTAGACTTTTTTAGAACAAAACGTACTTAAATATTTCTTACCAAATTCGAACTCTTTCCGTACATAGGTGCATAAAAATGACGTGGATCATAGAGAGGAAAATGGCAAATGATCAAAATAATTGCTTCATATTGAATTCCTGAAAATATATACTCTTGCCAGAATTTGAATTCGTAAATTTATAATTACCTATAAATGAAGAAAAGCAAGTCTATTGGTATATGTAACCCATATCTATATCCATAAATCTCCTTTGCTATGATTTAACGAGTTACGATCAAATTGTTTCCATAGAAACATGGTGGGCCTATAGAAATATCCTCTTTATATAAATAGCTTAGCCTTTCGCATTTACATAAATATATTATCAATATTTCTGGATTGCATTAGCTTAATTCTCACGAGAGATCAAAGTGATTTGCATTAGCCAAGAGCCAAAAACAGCACCACGTTCCAAGGAAGCATACATAATATATTGATCCAGACTAGTTTCCTTGAGCTTTTGGGAAGCTCTTGTGAAAGGGTAGGTGTGATCTAAAACATATTCTATTAAAGCTTTGTAATCAAAATTTAATTTTGGAAAAATTCATTTCAACCTTGAGCTTGAAGACAGAAGGCCAAAAGGCCTTGAGAAGGTGAAACGAATCACCTTGACGGTTAGCATTCCAGGCAACTCTCTTAAAGAGTGGTGGCTTGATAAACAATGAGAAGCCAACTGGAGGATAATTGAAGCTCGGGAAGAAGAAGGGAATTGACATAAAAAAGGGCTCCAAGAGGCAACTTGATAGAAAATCAATGGACGAAGGAGTTATTGTTCCTTTCCACTCATGAGCAGAAGGTTTTCTAAGCCATGGCACCTGCAATATTGCTAGTGGGTAACAATGCATCGAAATATAGTTTAAGAGTGCATATCTCACCCTTGTAGTAAACCCCAAACAATTATAAATCCATGTGAATGTTGGTTTTCCCATTTGGGTTTCCAGGGTAAAATATCAATGTCAATGTCTTTGTTTTCGCCATTTTTGTCATTGCATTGCATTGCATTGTTGTTCAATACTATGGTGGTTTAATCACGCATGCACCATACTTTGTTTAATTGTTTTTATTAAATCGTGGTGACATATGAATGTACCACTTAGCAAAATTAACTTCATATTTGGTGAAATCCATCCATGTTGGGACAAATTTACATTGCCTGGGGTGAATTTGTAGTACCCAAGGTGTTTATTTCAATGCCTAGTGAAAAATTGTAGTGCCCGAGGTATTTATTTTATTGCATAGGGCGAATTTACATTGCCCGGGGCAAATTTGCAGTGCATGGGGTATTTATTTCACTGCCTAGGGCAAATTTATACATGCCTGGGCATTTTTAATCAATGTCAGATGCATTCATCTTATTATGGGGTGCATGTTAAACAACTCATAGATGAATAAAATGTTTTATGTGCATATTAAACAACTCATAGATGAATAAAATGTTTTATGTGGATATTAAACAACCCAGAGATGAATAACATGTTTTTTGTTCATATTAAACAACTTGGAGATGAATAAAAACGTTTTTATGGTAAATTAGTTTATTATGGTTTTCGTTAACTTATCAACCTAATTTTGATTGCAAAGAAAGCATTTAATTTTATTTCAGTAGAAGTATCTGTATTGGTAAGACTATCAGGCTATGAGCCTATAGTTTACGAATCATTTATTTATATTAATTTGATGTTGATAAGTTTGGTAGTTGGTTTTAGGGTGCAAGTTCTTGTGTTAATGTAAAAACATCATTTTTCATGTGAAGTTATTGTTTAATTTTATAACAATTTTTTTTCTAATTATTTCAGTTCCTAGAATATAATGATAGACAAAGCTAGAGTTCCCATCAATCCAATTTTTAAGAATATAGTTCGATTTAAAATTGGGAAAAACCGCCAAGGACATTGTTCCACCATGCACAAACCTTGAATTGGCATGGGAAAACTCTAGGTGTGCCTAGAATTTATGTCAAGTTCTTATCAAAATTGTGACAAAAAAGATGGTCTATTTATTACAAGATTAGCTTACTCTTCACTTTCGTACTAATATAACTAATGATTTTAGTATTCATGCCTTATGATGCATCTTTGAATTATGGTTTCTTAAATCCTTAAGTTGGGATTTGTTTCACATTAACACTCCTCTTTAAATTGTGATCCCCCATTAAGACATAATGGGTCATAGTCTAGGAACACATCAATGAGAGTTTGTTATAACTAGCCTTTGTAAGGTTTTCAATGCATTCATGTTAGGGATTTATTTCCAACACATTAATGCTACTTTTTAAATGATTTTATTTGACTAAAAGGTAATGGTTTGTAGAAATATATTAATGGGAGTCGTTGTAAAAAGTCTGTTTACATTTTTAAATGCATTGGTGTAAAACTTGTGTTTCACATTAATACTCATTTTTTAAGTAATCCTTGTGAGTCATAGTCTAACATGGATTAATTAGGTTTGTTATAACTAACCTAGGTATGACTTTCGATGCATTTTTGTATAGTGGAATCCCCAAAGCAACACAGCCTAAGGGTTCTACTTCTAATTCTACTTGACCAAAAACTAAGAAGTTAATCAATAATTTGTAGGTTGTGTGGTGATTTATCAATACTTCTCTTTATATGGTAATCCTTCATTAAGAGGCTACTCAATGATTTGTAGATTGGGTCATGGCCTAGCAATAGATGAGAGTTTATTGTAACTACCCCATGTAGGAATCCCAAGGTTGCATGCCCATGGCCTCCTTGAAAGAGAGCATATTCATGTAGTGAGCTAGAAAGAGGTGATTCAACATCCTTTGAAGAAGAGTCATGGTGGGGAGGCATTGTTGTTTAAATGTGTGAAGGCTAAACTATAAAAAATGGCACCCAGGGTAAAGGAGCAAACCTGAAAAGGAGCCTAGTGTTGCAATATAATCTGGGAGGGCCATTTTTTCAATGCATTCATGTATGTGTTTTATTATGAATCCACCAAAAAATAAAAGGTCACTTAATAATTTATAGCATGGGTCCTAATCTAGGTCACATTTATGGAGTTTATTAGAAGTAGACCATGTAGCATTTTTATATGTGTTTTACTTAGTAACCCTAGAAGCAACACATTCTAGGAGTTTCAATTATACTTCAATCAAAAATTAAGAGGCCGCTCAATTAGTGATAAGTTGGGTTGAAATTAAGTTGTATATCAATGGACATACACTAGAACTACCCTATCTACGATTTTCAATGTGTTTTTGTATAGGTTTTACTTAGGAATCCACAAAGCAACGAATATCAGGAGTTTCATTCCTACTTCAATTAAAATTAAAAGACCACTCAATAGTTTGTAGGTTAGGACATGGTCTAGCAGTGGATTGATGGGTGTTAATCTGTTCATATACTATTTATGGTGAATCGTTGGATGGGTTGTACTTGAGAATCCACAACACGATACATCTTAGGGGTTTCAATCCTAATCCAACCAAAAATTAAGTGGTTACTCAATAATTCATAGTTGAGGTCATGGTTTAGCGATAGATTAATGGATCTGAGAATGTATGCTTTCACAATGGGTAGACATAGCTTCAATGGTTTTGGAATTTCATTGTGTATGTAGTTTAGTGACCGACGTTTCATGTGGACACTCCACCCATCTTCGAGGAATCATCATGAAGAAGCTACTCGTGGTAAAAAAAGAGTATGGTTGAGCTTATATAGGTAAGAGGCAAATATATGTTGAGAAGTTAGGTAAAAGGAATAAGAGAGCTGCAAGGAAAAACTAAGAAAAAAAGGAGGTGAGAATTGTTGAAAATTAATAATAATAAAATATTATTTTTTAAAATTAGGATTAATAAAGAGATACACGTGGGAGGAAGGAGAGTATTAAGAACTAAGTTGGGGGATCAAATTGCCCTTAAGATTCAAAAATGATAATAACAAAGGAAGTCAAAGAATAAATAAATAAATAAATTAATTAAAATTAAAAATTTATAGAGAAACTTAACTAATTAATTAATTAAAAATTCTATAGGGTTAAATTAAATTAATTTAGGGGTATGACTCCTAAAATAATTAGCCGTGTATAATGTTGAATTTTAGTGGTAGTATTTGTTAAATCTCGTAGGCAGTCAATCCAATCGGTCTCTCAGTTGAACGGGTGTGAATTGTTCTTATGGATCCATTTTCATTACTCTTGTTTGTATCGATAGCCAACATATGTGTATACTCTTAGTCTTTACAGCGTAATAGGTATGATCAATTCCTATATCCATCAAGCCTCCTTACGTGGCATATCTGTCATCCTCTTCTTTTTACGCTTTAAATCTTGACCATTCACCACATCTTTTCACCTCGCTGTCTAGTTGAAATCCCTGCCACATAACCGACCTCCTGTTAAAAGTACGAATCAGAACAAGATTATCGAATTACTCGGAGATGGGGTAAGTTGGTAGCCATTTATTCCTTACATAAGGCAGTTAAATGCTTTCAAGTTCTAGAGACCATGAAAATGGATGGAGGAGTTGAGAGTGCACTCCTCTCTTTACAGATCATCAAAAGTCGTTTCTTTTAACATATCAAAGTTGCTTATCAAACTGAAATATCTTATAATCAAAATGAAAAAGTCGTTGGAGAAATAGAAAGACACTAGGACTAATCTGGTGCAGCACTACAAACCAGTGATATTGAAGATCCATAGGCGTCTGGTGATCAAATACTTTCTTTGCACAAACCACCAACATACACAAAGATAAGCCCACACGGGTGTGGCTCATTGGCGATTCACTTGATATGAAGTCGCATGTTGTAAATAGAGGTTACAAGTTCAAATCACACCCGAGCTTACTTGTGTCCCATGCTTGCAAGCGGTTGTGGGGAACCTAGAGGTATAGTGGTAGCGGGATTGGATCCTTGGACCCCATGTCACGCGAGTACCACCCCAGTCTCCAGTTCCTGATTCCCCTAGTTACAAAAAAAAAATACACAAAGATAAGGCATCGATCATCTTGCAGATATGTAAGGCATCCTACCAAATCCAAAACAAAGTATCCAAAATATTTCTCAGAATATAATGCAACATGACCTCATAGATAAAATAAATCTATTGTTAAAGTAGCAGAACCATCTAGAGAAAAGTAAAGCCAACATTTAAGTAAAAATCCATCAGATAAATTTGCATTTCCAACAACAGCAGCTCAAAAATGTCCACCGGTTGCATAAATCTCAGATCCGTTTCTGTAGATTTTCATCTACATATGCTTGAAATCCATGACAGCGGTACCAACTCCAAATACTTTTATGAAAATATGCCCATGATTTCATGCAACCACCCTTTTTTTAAGCTCCTCGGAAGCCAGCTGCCCTCTGCAATAATCAAAATATACAAGCGGTTATATTTCTGCTCAAGCTCATTAAAGCAAATGAAATCGTCTAACGGCTACAACACCTGTACTTAAAGACCGAATAAATTAATGCTAAATAACTTACTACAACATTAATACTCCGTTCCTTCGACCTGGTTCAAACATTCTTCATCCACCAAAGCCTGAATAGGATCAAATATGCAACAGATGGCATCCTCTTGCCTCAAAAAGACCTAAACACTATGTATAGCTGAAATCTTGTTAGATCAAGGCACTTTCAGCACAACATTGATAAAGTTGGAAGCTTCACATATGAGAAATTCAAAGATCTGATCCATAAGTGGTTACTGTACAAGGCATGGTTTCACAATTAAAACTACCCAAATCCTCTTCTCTCGGTATAAATCTTCCAGAAAAAGGGTCTACCCTAAACAATATCCTCTTTAGCATAGACAAAGCCAAAACTTTTAACAGTTTACCTACGAGATCGGTTCTAGCATAATTTCTTGAAAAAGAGCTTGTTTAACAGGGAAAAGTGAAATAGTACACCAGTGAAGAAAATCATAGATTTTAGTCCAGATGTTAGTCATGCAATGAAGTACACTAAAAATGGATAGATGTTTCTTTTGTCGATGGACATGTGAGAATTATTTGTACATTATATTAGCAAAGATATGATGATATTTTAGTTCATTTTCATATTTATTTTAATAGCGTCTAATGATAAAATTAGTCAATTCAAGACTTCTAATCTAATCATATTCCAAAAAAATTTAATAAAAAATTAAAAATAAATAAGAAAAATATTTGAACTTTAGTGTATATTATATTCAATGTACTCATATAAATTAATATGAAAACATGGAAGTCTCTTAAGGAAGGGGACTAATAATCCTACATTGACATTTTTAATAACAAATTTTCTTGATATTTTCAATTATGATATCACTATATATTTTATTTACATTTTTAATGACATACTATTAATGATATACCTGAGATTTCATTGTTATCACATATATAATTTGCATAATGTGAAATGGTGACATGAAAATACATAGGAGACATGTTTAAATGAATGATATACCATAAAACCCATATTTCCATAATTGTAGTATCATGGGCAACCTACTATGAAGACTGTCAAAACATTTAAATTGTTGTGAATAATCTTCTTATTATTTATTACACAATAATCATTGTATTGTGTGAGTATGAAGACTATCAAAACATTTAAATTGTTGTGAAGAATCTTCTTATCATTTACTAAATGATAATCATTGTATTGTGTGAGCATGTAAGATGAAATTATTGTTGTTGAAAAAAATGAATGATTTCTTATTAAGTTAGTGAGTGGAAACTGAAAAAGTAAGGATTCGGGTAATGTAATTGTGGTTTTGTTGATGCTTGGGAAAAACAAGGTGAATGGCTAATAAATGTTAGATATTATTATGTTTAGATCATCAAGTTTAATAAGAAAGATAATTACATTTTCATAAGAGTAAGTAAGATGAAACTATTGTTATAATTTTGTTTTAGATAAAAGATGAAATTTCTTATTAAGTTAGTTGAAGTTGACTAAGGACTTGATAATGTAATGTGGTCTTTGTTGATGATTGAGAGCAATAAGGTAAATAATAAATATTAAAATTTGTAATATCTAGATCATCAAGTTTAACAAAGAAGACAAATAGATGACATAATACTCACCATGTCTATAACTAGACTTAAAAAAAAAAGGTAAAATACTATTCAGATACATACCAAAAAGGTAAAATACTATTGACATACACTACACATGCTCTAATCATGGAGACATTCATGAGCAATTCATGTTATTACAATTGGTTAAGAACAAGAATGCACCTAGGTTGATGCTTTTCCAAGGGTGAAGAACTTTAATACATGTTTTCGATATTCCCAAGTCTTGAGTAATTTTGGAAAGGAAATGGTACTTGCCTTGAATTTTAGCATTTGCTTATGAAAGGTTTTTGTTATTTAACTAAAACTATTTACTTTATCATGGGTTCCATTATGAAATTAAATGGTAATCAATTTTATTATAAATCGATAAACACTCAACAATAAAATAATACATTTTTTACACATTAAAATATATATTTGAAATTTGAAATGTTTTAAATTCAAAATATATATTTTAATATATATATCAGTTTTTTTTTTTCAACGAAAAAAACATATTATTGATATTCATAGGAATCAAATAGTACATGACTATAGTTGATCGATGAACCAAACAAAAGTTCCTTCCCTAGGACGATACAAAACAAGGAGTTCTACCTGAAAGCAATACATAGCATAGCTTACAGAAGTCAACAATAAAACTTCTCCAAGAGTTCAAAGAAAGCTAAGAGAAAACAATGATCATTACCCTTCAAAGAGAGCAATCCACAAAATTAAATCTCAAATATCTGGACCACTCCATGGTCCCAAGTTTGGTGCTCCAAAATTTCATCCCAAAATTTTACACCTTGAGCACATTCTAAAGCCTACTTGGAAAGTTTGTCTACCATGGAGTTATGTTGACGGTAAATATGTACTAAGGAAATAATGTTAAAGGATTTTAAAGCTTCATTTATCCTTCTGCACCAATTGACTAGTGTGATGACCTTTAAATTGTAAACTCCTTCAGCCCATTTGATCGTGACTCGACAGTCGCCAAAGATCTTAATCTCCCTCAAACCAAAATATTCAGCTACTTTAAGAACACACCACAAGGCCATCAACTCCGCTTTCATGTTGGTCCCAAAACCACAGTTTAACCTGAGCTTGAAGAAATGATCCCGAGTGAGATAGATCACCCCACCAGCCGCCACAACTCCAGAATTTGCAGCACCATCAAAGAAAGCTACAGGACAACTATACAAAATATTGAATAAACCGATTTTCCTTACCTTTGGAACCATAATCTATTGACCCCTCATCAATGAAATGCATAACGCGAACATGGATAACTTGAATATACGGGCAATGATTTGTACATAATATTTACTTTCAACTACATAATATTACTAATAAATTAATAATAATAAACAACATCAATATCAACTATTTTCATAAAAAATATAAATATGAAGAATTTAAACATTGTTATAAGAATCAAGATTCCAAAGAAAATCCACATAAAATGATTGAAATATTTAGAATAGGCAAATAATTCAAAAAATTACACTATTGCAAACTTCCAAAATTGACAAAACTTTTTGTGACAAAGATACCCTAAGTATGTTGCCCCATTCCATTCCTGCCATTTGTCCTCGAACAAGACAAACGTGCTTGAGATTTATTTGGACACCTGTTGTAATTTCATCCATTGTCTCGTTACAATCCTTTCCTACAGTGATTCTCAGTGCATGTGAGTCTGCCATCCTTTTCCAGCAGTAAACTTCACGGCATCTTGCTGGTTCAGTAGTCTGATCGTCCATCGTCGCTCCTTCGATCTTTCAAGGTAAGTCTGTATTACTTGAATTCCATCTTCCCAGAGCTCCATAAACAATTCTTTCTTCCTGCACTGCCTTTGCAAATGTGCAAAGGATGGATTCTGATCAGTGCGCGGACACCCTTTTTCCAGTGTCTGCTAAAATGGTGAGTGTAGGTGAAGTTGCGGAGCTCAATGCAGGCATCAAAATACCATTGGTCGGCCTTGGAACAGCTTCCATCAATCAAAACCACGAGGAAATTAAAACAGCAGTGCTTAGTGCCTTAGAGGTAAATTCCTTAATTTTTCCCTTAATTAGTGTACGGAGAAATGAGATTCATTTTACAACCCTACCCAGACACAGATAAAGAAGAGGTAAAGATGGAGGTGATCCATTTTGATATATTTTTCAGATTCATCTAAATATGTAACTTGAACCTTTTAATGTCATCCATAGAGGGTTTACTCATTAAAGTTTTCATAAATACTTCTAACTAGTATCTAACCTTCAACTTTGCAATCTTGGTCTGCACGTCAAACTCAAGTTTAAGATGGGTTGGTGTTAATTTGATACTAAAATCCAGCTTTCCAATCTTGAGGTGCATATCAGTTATAATGTATTTGTGATAACTAAATATTATAATCAAACTTTTTTATATTATGTAAAACTCTAGCTTCCCAACCTTGATATGTAAATCCAGGTTTAGATGGATTTGTGCCAGTTAAATATTATAACTAAACTTAGCCACGTTATGCAACCTCAAATGGATATCAGATCAGGTACTGGTTTAGACGAGTCTATGCTAATTAGACATTATTATCTTCCTGGTTTAGATGACTCTATGCTAATTAGACATTATAATCTAACTTAGCTATAGATATGCAATTGAGTGAGGAGAATGAAATTATTTGTACTGGCAGGTGGGTTACAGGCACTTTGACACAGCCACCCTCTATAGGTCGGAGTGTGCCTTGGGAGATGCTCTAAAGGAGGCCTGTCTGAAGGGTTTAGTGGCACGGGAGGAGGTTTTTGTGACCACAAAACTGTGGTGTGAAGATTTAGATGATCCAGTCTCTGCATTGAGGACGAGTTTAAAGTCTGTGCATGTTGCTCCTTTCCTAAATTTATTTATTTATAAATGCTTTTTTTAAAGAAGTTGGTTATACCTTTGGCTACGATGCCATGCGGTATTTATTCCATCAAAATTACTCACACCTGTATTAAATCATTTTGATATCTTTGATATCAGATATAAAATGTTAATTGAACCTGGTTTTTATAAATAAATCCCACTCAGCCCAGCACCAAGGGTTAGTTCAAGCTTTACGTGACATCTCTCCCTCAAAGTTGGGAATGCCATGGGTTTGATTTTCTCGTTTAAGTGTGCGTCATCTCATAAACCAGACTTGACATCTCTCCCCGAACTTTTGGAGAGGTTATGGGTTCGATTATTTCTAACGCCAAACCTCATTATTTCTTACGCCAAACCCCATAATCAGAGTTGACAGTATACCCTGTTTACCATCCATAAATCATGGTTTTTTCATGGAAAAAAATCACTTGATTAACCACTTCACCTCATTCCTGTTCTTAATTATATTGTTAAATACATTGTTTTCATATTTTCTGTTTTCTTTCTTGAGAAAGTATTCAGAGATTTCATATATGAGGTTGTTCCTTGGAAAAAAACCCACTTGATTTATCATTTCACCTCACTCCCATTCCTAAATTTATTGTTTTTATATCTTCTGTTTTATTTCTTTGGTTTCTCAAGTAACTTGCATGCAGGAATTTGCAGCTGGAATATGTGGATTTGTACCTTATCCACTGGCCTCTAAGGCTGAGAAAGGGAGCCTCCTTTCCAATCCCCGTGGAGAACGATTTTTTGCCCTTAGATCTTGAGTCTACATGGCAAGGAATGGAACAATGTGTTCATCTGGGGCTCACGAAAGCCATTGGTGTGAGCAACTTCTCTTGTAAGAAGATTGGAGATCTGTTGAGCCATGCCAAGATTCCTCCTGCTGTCAATCAGGTAAGTTTCTAGTGTTTTGAGCCCACAGCTTGTAGTGTTGGTATGTGATATTTGAGTTTGTTTGCTCCACAAATTGGGGTTTCATGGCAAGACTGCTTTAACAGGTGGAGATGCATCCACTATGGCAACAGAAAAAGTTGAGAGATTATTGCAGCAAGGTGAACATTCACGTGAGTGCATGGTCTCCTCTTGGAGGGGCCCCGAACGCACAGGGTTCAAATGGTGTTATGGATAACTCTGTTATTAAAGAGATTGCTGAAAAGCATGGAAAAACTACTGCTCAGGTACATATATATCATATTAATGTTTTCTTTTCAACTAGGGAAGATCAAGGCTCAAATGTAACTCTATGCTTATTACACTTTTGTATAAGAAGAAAATCTCAGTTTGATGTCCTTAAATAATTGAATTTGAAAATTGTTTTTCCAAATTGTTGCTTGCCAAGGGCCACTTTGAACATGTAGGTTAATCATGCTAATTCAATTTCCTGGAAATACATAAATCTGTATGTTAATTTTGCAATCCATCAAGGAGTTCTTTTATGTCAAAATATGTCTTTTTTTTGTTATTTGCGAAAATGTGTCGGATGTTTCATTATTATTAAATGATATAAAAGTACATCAAGAATAGCTAAAGGGAGTGTTTGGTTGGTTGGTGTTATTGTCTAATACGCACTTCGGGTAACATGGCATAAATCTTCAAGCCACTGGGTGCGTCCTTGGGGGCAAGTTACGAGTCAAGTTCTGTCACTTAACACTTGAGTCCTCCGTCTAGACTCTAGGCCAACTCCTAGCAAATCCAAAAAGGATGATCCCTAAAAAAACAATTTAAGGCTGATTAAACTAAGTACAAAAGTAAATCTAGGAGTTTATTTTAGTAGGTATTCTTATTGAGTCATTAGGTAAGAAGGAAGGAACTAGAACTCAAAGATATTAGGGAAATATAAATGAGATAGGATACCTTATAAATATATTACTAGAGGTTAGAGTCTATAGAAATTACATAAGGTATAAGAACAATAGAAGCAGATCTAAACTAGCAGCATATCAAAATACTTGAAATAAAAATTACTGAATCAACAAAGGACCAGTGCCGAAAGATAAAGACAACTGCTAAAAAGGTGGAACTTCTGCTTGAGCTCTATTGTAATCAGTGTGTTATTTTTGTTGGAAATAAGAGGCTTTGGAGGTTACAAGTGGTGTAGCTCTTTCATGTGTGGATGAGCATTGCTGCATGCTTATGAGGTAATCTATATTGTGAACTTGACTCCTGACTTTTCCCCAATGACACACCCAGTGGTTTTAAACTTTTAAGATTTCTGCCACATTATTCGAGGTGTGTATTAGGCAGTAACAGTTGGTAAAGTGAAAATGTTGATAATTCCCTAGTGGAAATTCCACCAGAAATAGATTTGCCTTTTGTAGACCATTATACCCCTAAATTGATTGTTTATTGCAATGAGGCCAGGTGCAAGTCCTAGGTAACTTTGGTGGGATAGATTCATGGCTGCTATACACAGATAACCCTCTCACCACATAGGCAAGTAGGGAAAGCATGCCTATTTCCAATCCTCGTTTTGGCTTCAACCTCAAGCGAATCTACATCTTTCATACATATTTATCCTGACTGAGAGCCGTATAGCCAACTCCGGTCTGAAAGTTGTTGATTCTCCCAAATGGACCCGGTCTGTTGCTCATTAAAAGTTGCTCGACGTCATATTTTCCATAATAAGGAAACGCCTGACAATCTAATCAGATCTACACCCTCCGTCTTGCATGTCAATTCATCCATTTATTCCCAAAAAGATCCCTTTCCAATAAAGAGGGGAATTAAAACGAATACTATACCCAGTAGTAGACCATCTCCAAAAAGCTCTAGTCTATCCTGTAGTTCCACATAACATGCTCATCCATTTCTGCTTTGTTGTGAACCACGCAATGCCCATCAGTAAAGCCTGTAGTCCACTAATCATTGATCACCATCGTTATGAAAAAATAACTATTATGTCAAAATATGTTTACCTAAATTGAACTCAATTTTGCTCTACTGTGAAGTAGCTCACAACCTTCTTTAAGAAATTTACTAGGATTATCTTTAGTTTATCTTGACTGAAAAAGCCAAATGGAAGTTAATAATATTCACCTGTGTCAAATGGCAACAATAATGGTTTGTTTGTAAATGGGGAAGAGTAAATGTTTCATATTTTGTTGTGGATTTCCATAGTTGATTTTAGTTAGTGAATTTGATTAGAAACCTGTTAATGAGGTATTTGTTCTCTAGAATCACTCTTGGGAACTGCCTATCAGCATTTTGGTGGTGGATACTACTTTGCAGGTTATATTGAGGTGGGGATTGGACCAGGGAGTAAGTGTGTTGCCAAAAAGCTACAACAAGGGGAGAATAACTCAGAATTTCCAGGTATTTGACTGGTCTTTAACTGCAGAAGATCATTCAAAAATCAGCAGACTAGAACAGAAGAAGGCCAATAGGGGAGAGGAGGTGGTTAACTCTACCACTAGCCCCTACAAATCTGTCGAAGAAGTATGGGATGGAGAGATCTAACAAGATAATTACATATTGAGTGTGACTTTAATTTCATCTATAGCATAGAGCACGAAGATATTTTTAGCCACAAACTAAAAGATGTTTAATAAGCTAATGGGCATACAAAGGATATCGTTCTCTCTGTGTTCCGAAATCTTATCAAGGAATAGTAGCATTGAAAATGTAGAGATCTTTACTGTATGGCGGTTTAATTGTGTACTAGTTATGCACCCAATAATCACCGAGGCAGGTTATGGTTTCCATTCATTTCCATGTAGTTCACTGCATGTCTCATCTAATAGGAAAGATGAAGAATATTCACTTAGATAATTAGTTATTCCCCTTCCCTGCTGATGGATTATACTAAAGCAAAGATACATCCATGGGATCTAATCTTGCGAGCAGTTTATCTTTGGACTTTTATATGATTTTATGCTTAGTAGTGACAGACTTTATAGGTATATCGTAAGCTCCTTAGAGATGTTACTTTTTAATTTTTTACTGGTTCAGTATATTGTAGCTTTTCCTGTGTTGCATTATTTCTACAATTACATTCTATACAGCCATAGACAAACTGTGACAACACATATTTCAAATTCCTATAGGAAAACTATGTATAGCATGCATATCAGAGAATCAGAGTTGGCATGATGGTATGAAAATTACTAGTAAATATCAGCATATTTCCATCTTAAACATGTATCTATCCAATTTCTTGAAGTGTAAATAAATTTTTATTTTATGTGTAAAATAAAATAAAATTTAAGATAAAAGATTTAGACATTAAGAAATTGGATCCCTCTCTGTGCTTGTTACTTGTTAGATCCGGGTTTAAGATGGATCTATGTTGGTTTTAATTTTTTGATTTTATGGGTCAACATTATTCTTTTGTGGTGTGGGTTATAGTTGCCATATCAGCATTACCTTGTTACACTACATCTACCTCATACTGGGTTGTAAAGCACCTCATTACTCTTGGTGCAATTAGTCTATCCAAATTGCATTTAACTTTCTGTTAAAAGTCTCCATTTTTTTCATTTTTTTTTCTTTCAACTATCAATCATCACTTTTTCTTCCCTTTTTCTTATCCTTTGTATCAGACCTACAAAATTCTTCCCTTTTTCTTATCCTTTGTATCAGACCTACAAAAGTGTATCATATCTAGATGGACTACCAAAATTTCATCCACAATTACTTTGCTATAAATAGTGCCGTTACCAACTATTTCCGGCTTGGGTACACTCTTAATCTAGCTAATAATGGCATGCAAAGATAATTTTAAACTAAAGGTGGGAGCAGTTGTAACTTCAACTTCCCTATTGAGCCAACTAGAAAGTGCCTTAGCTAATATACCGTAAATAGTGCCGTTACCAACCATTTCCGGCCTGGGTACACTCTAAATCTAGCTAATAATGGCATCCAAAGATAATTTTAAACTAAAGGTGGGAGCAGTTGTAACTTCAACTTCCCTATTGAGCCAACTAGAAAGTGCCTCAGCTAATATACCGGATGCCTTGCGTTTAAGTGATCTATATGATATGAAATTATCCCTATATGAAATTTTCAATAGACAGTGCCTTAGTTCCTATATTAGTTTTGTTTCTCAGCTATCTTTTCTGTGTTGAAATAGTACTACTGGTTTAAGCTTTTTTATCCTTGCATGAAATCAAGGATGCCAAATATAGTATGCAAGTCTAATTGTGACAATGCAATTGAATTGGACCATACTAATTTTCGGGCATATTTCTATGCAACATTTTAATCCATATGGCTTACGCAGTGGCATGACATATAAAATATATTTTGTTTGAATAGTTGAAAATGTTTTGTTTGAATAGTTGAAAATGGAAGGATAGGTTTGTTTCGAATTGTGCCACAAAATAATTCCATTCCTTACAGTGAATAATAGCCCACACTGGATCCCTGCTATCATTTTTTTTCCCAAAGTGCTTCGTTAGTAAGATTAAATAGAAGCATTAGAGCTGTCTCGTGTTTCGTTAGTAAGATTAAAGAGAAGCATTAGAGCTGTCTTGTGTTGGTGAAATGGCTGTTGATGGGTGAACCAATAGAACATTTGGAATATTGTTGAGAACACTATAAATAGAACATTTGGAATATTGTTGAGAACACTATAAATAGAACATTTGGAATATTGTTGAGAACACTATAAGTAGGGGTAGGAGATTGAATGGAACCAAACAACCAGTTGGCAATAAATTGCAAGAGTAAAGGAGAAAATGGCACCAAACCAGTGCATTAGCCTGATGAAAAAATGCTAAAGATGTAATCTTATAGATCGAAACAAATACCAAAGATGTAATCGAATAGAACGAAAAAATGCTAAAGATGTAATCTTATAGATCGAAACAAATACCAAAGATGTAATCCCTTAGGCTTAATCACCTATATAAAAGAATGATGCCCGTAGGTTACATAATGTTTACAAGATCACACAAGATGATATTACAAATGAGGTTTGTAGGATTAATCACTTGTATAATAGAATGAGACGAGCACTAAGCAGCCTGCTACGCAGCATTGAATGCTGCGGCCGCTGCTGTGCTCGCCATTCGATCTGATGCTGCTTGAGATCGAACGGCGAGCACAGCGGTCCCAGCATTCAATGCTACGTAGGAGGCTGCTTAGTGCTCACCATAGAATGATGCCCATAGGTTACAACACGATTACAAGATGATATTACAAATGAGGTTTGCATGGTTTATTTATACACAACTCAATTAGTGGGGCATCCTCTCAAGAAGGGTTATGGGTCCATATAAGAAGGGCACACTCCCCAAAAAAGTTCTTGAACCTACATATCAAAGTTGATTAAGTTGATCTTAACCATAATCTAGTCATTAGAGAAAATTTGAGGTCTAAAATGGGTCTTATAAGAAAACGAGCCAACCATAATTTTTTGATGAGTTGGAATGCAAGAACCAATAGAATTTCAATAAAATAAGTCAACCATAATGGTTGACTTGAGATATTTGTCATAAAAAAAACTATTTTTTGGTTCGTATTTTCAACATATCTCCCTGTGTTTTTACTCAAATTTCGAGCGGAAACACTCGTTGGATGTGAAACTTAATTCCGCATCCAACGAGTACCCATAGTGCATACTTTTGATGGACCTTGTTGCTCCAAAAAAAGAAATGTCATCACGACGTTTTTTAGTTATTTCTTGTTTTTGGGGCAGCGGGGTCCGTCAAAAGTATGCAATGTGGGTGCTCGTTGGATGTGGAATTAAATTCTGTATCCAACGAGTGTTCTCGTTCGAAATTTGAGTAAAAACACAGGTAGATATGTTGAAAATACAAACAATTTTTTTTTTTTTTTTTTTTTTTCCAAAATTAATAAATATTATTTTATTAGTCTTTGCGTAGCAGGGATTATAGTGATCGATTGATCATCTAATAGTTGACTTGATATTAACAACTCACTTTGTATTAAATTTTTATAAAGTTATACAGGGATTATAAAAATTATATATTGAATATGATTTTTTGAAAATTAAAAAAACTTTCTAAAATTATTGAAATTTGAAATTGTTTTTTTTTATCATTGGTTAATAAGATTGATTTGACAATATACCCCTGGTGTGAGGGGAATTGTCAGATATTAACAATAATTTAAAATTAAATTAAATTTAAAATTAAATTAAATTTAAAATTTCATAAAAATGCCACTTGGATTTCTATCATAAATGAATTTATGACATGCCTCAGTAACATTTATTAGACCGTGCTACAGCTGGCTCCATCCATGCTTGTTGAGAATCTTGCAAGGTTCTCCACGGCGGAACATGAATAGAACTTTGCTTTAATGAAGACTTTGCAGCCTCTGATATAAACTGCAATATCTTCTCTAGCTTTCTTGGTTTTCCCACCGTAAGATTACTGGAATTAATGTAAAAAATGATTCATATTGAGGCATGGGCCTTGCTATTTCGAATTGTGCTTGAAAATCTGTCAATTATGATAAGGTCACCAGATTTTGCATCTGATAATAAAATGTCTATGTATTCATACTTGTAAAACTTGTACCATTTAACTTTGCAGAGAGTTGCATCCTAACTTTTCAGCGTTAAATGTTTCACCAGAATATGCCTAATACCACTGTTGTTGCACTTGATACCGCTGGGTTGCTCCATATATCAATTTTGGCTTCATAAAAGATGGAAACTCCAGATATGATGAGCCTAAGAATTTCTCTTTGATTTGAATACATTGCCACTAAAGCCCACAATAAGGATTCAAAAAAATTATAATGGAATCTAAAGTCAACCAAATCTGAGTTGAAATAATATTTTGAAAGATCACAAACTTTTAAAATCTCTTTATGTACCTTCAAACGATATTTTGAAGTGTCAAAGTATTTAGTATCACATTGACAACGGCAATATTCATGTTTTGATCTTCCATTTTCTAGGAAATCAAGAACCATGGCCTCTGGATTGTGTTCCAACTCATCACTGGCGTTGTCATGCAGAGGATCACAGTTCGAATCCTTTATCGATAGCGGTCGACTCTTTAACATCCGAAAAGCCTCTAAATGTAACAGCTTGCGCATCACATTCTTTACAGGTAGAGTAACAATTCAACTTTAAAGATCATCATACGATGTATCTTTTTGTGTGTGGAAAGAAACAAATTTAGTAATAATTTAAAAATATGTGGCCGACAGATTCGCCATATATGACCTGATTTCTTCTCTAATGGGCTTAAATGAACCTACGCCAACGTAATCCAAACCATGAGATCAAATTAATGAACTCCTTTATTAGCTAGTACCTTACCTAGTCTCCACCTGTTAAATATTAATGACGTTTACAACAAAATTTCAAACGTCATTTTGACAGTTTATAAAAAAATTTACCCATCTGACAATACGTTTCTTCAATATTTTTCGCCGTATTTGACAGGAAAAATGCTCAAAGACGGACATTTGCCCGTCAAATTCCAACCTTTTGGGCAGTAATTGTAGCTTGTATGAGCCTGTTGCCTAGGGGCCAATGATGAATGATGATAGATCAGGATCATGGCTTGAATCCTTGATGAGCCAACAATTGGAAAGTCGCAGAGCAGTGTGCACTATGTATCCTCGTTTGTTTGTTGTGGAAGTCGGGAAGGAAAATTACAGCATGCAGGAAGCTAGAATATACAAGTCGCCTCTAACTGGAGATCAAACAAATCAGACCATAGCTTCCTAAGCCATACTGCCTCACAACTAGCCGAACAAGATGCAACATACTCTGTTTCGGTTGTACTCAGTGCCACGCACGACTGCTTCCTACTAAACCAGGAGATCATACCGGATCCCATACTGAAGCAGCATCTCGAAGTGCTCTTCCTATCTGCGGCACTGCCTTCCCAATCTGAATCAACATAACCCTACAGGTTAATCTTCGGATTCGTGTCATAATTGAGACCATAGTCAACTGTACCCTTCAGGTACCTCAATATATGCTTTGCAACAATCTTGTGAACATGTCTCGGATCCGTCAAGAATTGGCTCAATGTGTTCACAGCAAAGCATATGTCTGGTCTTGAGTTCGTTAGGTACACCAATGAACCAATCATCTGACGATACATCATGGAAGGTGTGGTCATAGCCTTTCAGTCCACAATAGCTTCAAGTTTGATGCCATAGCCTTGCAGTCCATCATCCCGAACCTTTTCAGAATCTCTACTGCATACTTCCCTTGTCCAAGGAATATCCCATCTGTATTCTTCCACAACTCCATGCCTAGGAAATAATGCATCATACCCAGGTCCTTCATCTTGAACTCTGCGGAAAGTTTCCTCTTCGTATCTGCAATGAGCCCATCCTCCCCTGTTACAAACAGATCATCTACATAGAGTAGAAGTATCACTAAATTTTCCACTTCAACCTTGTAGTAAAGGTTGGAATCTGGTTTACTCTCGGTAAAGGCCAAGCTCATCAGCAAATATCCATCCTGATGTACCACGTCCTGGGTTTCTGCTTCAATCCATACAAGGCCTTCTTCAATTTGCACACATGAGTCTTCCTATCATGTGTCTCAAATCCAAGTGGCTACTCCACGTACACTTCCTCCTCTACTACACCATTCAAGAATGTTGTCTTGACATCCATCTGGTGTACCTTCCATTTCATTATTGCGGCCAATGCAAGTATAGATATAATGGAAGTGCATCTAGCTACAGGTGCAAATGTCTCCTCATAATCTATGCCTTCCTTTTGGGAGAAGCCACGTGCCATAAACCTTCCCTTGTGTTTCTTTATGCTGCCATCTGCAACATGCTTGATTTTGTATATCCACTTAGAATTCACAACAAACTTCCCTTCTGATCTCAGAACTACCTCCCATACATCATTCTTCATGATCGACTGGTACTCCTCGATCATGGCATCCTTCCATTCTTTCTTCTCTGCCGCTTCCTCATAGTTGGCAGGTTCTTTGTCAATGATGTCACACAATAGGACTACATAGCTGGAGTATGGCCTAGGTCTCTTGCTTTCTCTGTGCATCCCCTCCGAAGCGCCATAATTCTATGCATCTTGTATTGCTTATCGTACCCATGTTGGTTTCCTCTTGTGGGAGTCTTCTCGCGAGGTGGATCTACAAGTTGTTGTGGTTCTTCCATCTCGCGGTCTTCGTGACCTTCTGGAATCGCTTCTTCCATTACTTAATCTCTGATCCTGGGAACTTCAGGTTCTTCAATGTCTTCAATAGGTAACTTTCTGGATTGCTGAGTCTTCATCGCTTGTTCTTCGAAACAAGTTTCTCCTGTAGGTGATGGTACATGATCTTTCCTACAAGTCAAATTCAATTGCATGATTAGAAACATCTCATAGTTTTCAAAACAAATTCTTATGCATAAAGACATAGGTCATACAGTCATGCAATTATCTTAGCCAATGCTTCAATACAACATTCATCCATATCCCGTAACTTTCTAGATTCCTTCCATCTCTACCAGAACATTGTTAAGATTGTGCACTACTCCCAACATGTCAGCAAAAAGGTTTTATTCTAGATAAGTAGCAATGGAATGTTGTATAGTACCATAGGCCACTTACCCGTTACTTGCATATTAGTAGTATTATGTTCATTAATGCAAATTTTCTAACATGCATAATACACATCCTAAATCTAGCAACATAAGTATGTACATGACTGAACAATCTCATTTAAATAATTAGATATACAATAAATGACAATTCAAATACTTATCTTTGTTTGGTTGTTGGGTGGACTCCCTCTTGAGATTAAATTCAAATACAATAAATGACAATTCAAATACTTATTTTAACTAATTAATCAATTAAAATTTTTATAAAGTTAAATTAAATTAATTTAAGGGTATGACCCCTAAATAAATTAATATTATTAAAGGGGAAGTTAAACCAATTTTAATAACAAAGTGGTAAGGGAAAACAATTTCAATTAATAAAGATTGAAAGGATTTTTGAAAGATTAAAATAAAGATTGAAATAACAAAGTAGTAAGGATAAAAAATTTAAATTAATAAAGATTGAAAAGAGTTTTGAAATAATAAAATAAAGTGAAATAAATTTTGGATAAATAAATAAATTCAAAAGGTTAATAACAAAGTAGTAAGGGTAAAAAAATTAAATTAATAAAGATTGAAAGGATTTTTAATAATAAAATTTAAATAAATTTTAACCAAATTTAAAAGATTTTTGAAATAATAAAATAAAGATTGAAATAAATTTTGGATAAATAAATAAATTCAAAAAGTTAAATAATAATTGAAATTAAAAATTGAATTTTTTAGATAAACCAATAAAATCAAAAGGATAGATAATAATTAAAAATATATAACAAAGAAGTGTGAAAAAACATAAATGTAAAAGATTATAAAATAATTAAATTCATAAATTAAATTAAATTATATAATAAAGGAGATATAAAAAACAAAGAGTATTGACTACAGTCTATCTGCTAAGGCTTCAACCCTTCAACCCACAGATGGTTGCTCTTATCCTGTTATTTATGTACTTTGACTTTTAAAAATTATCGTCTTTAATTTTAAAAATCGATCCATTCCTCGCAATGTTTCCATACTTGGCAGCTCTTATTAGTGACTTTGATTAGTGAGAGATCTGCTCGCATCGGTTAATGCGGTTATGTGATAAGGTCGCCATCCCTGTCTTTTTTCCTTTGTTTGTCGCTTTCAAGTCTGTTGTGATCATGGAGAAAGATTTTTGGCGATCTGTCTTTTAACTCTTATTTCACTCTTTGTCGAAATCCTGAGTGTTATGTAGCCGTCCACCAGTTGCATAAATCTCAGATCCATCTCTGTAGATTTTCATCTACATATGCTTGAAATCCATGACAACGGTACCAACTCCAAATACTTTTATGAAAATATGCCCATGATTTCATGCAACCACCCTTTTTTTTAGGCTCCTCGAAAGCCAACCACCCTTTGCAATAATCAAAATATACAAGCGGTTATATTTCTGCTCAAGCTCATTAAAGCAAATGAAATCATCTAACGGCTACAACACCTGTACTTAAAGACCGAATAAATTAATGCTAAATAACTTACTGCAACATTAATACTCCGTTGCTTCGACCTGGTTCAAACATTCTTCATCCACCAAAGCTTGAATAGGATCAAATATGCAACAGATGGCATCCTCTTGCCTCAAAAAGACCTAAACACTATGTATAGCTGAAATCTTATTAGATCAAGGCACTTTCAACACAACACTGATAAAGTTGGAAGCTTCGCATATGAGAAATTAAAAGATCTGATCCATAAGTGGTTCCTGTATAGGGAATGGTTTCACAATTAAAACAACCCAAATCCTCTTCTCTTGGTAGAAATCTTCCAGAAAAAGGGTCTGCCCTAAACAATATCCTCTTCAACATAGACAAAGCCAAAACTTTTAAGAGTTTACCTGTGGGATCGGTTCTGGCATAATTTCTTGAAAAAGAGCTTGTTTAACAGGGGAAAGTGAAATAGTACACCAGTGAAGAAAATCATAGATTTTAGTCCAGATGTTAGTCATGCAACGAAGTACACTATAAATGGACAAGTGTTTCTTTTACCGATGGAC
Organism: Larix kaempferi; assembly: GCA_027924585.1. Taxonomy (NCBI): domain Eukaryota; kingdom Viridiplantae; phylum Streptophyta; class Pinopsida; order Pinales; family Pinaceae; genus Larix; species Larix kaempferi. Next base: position 12,058,159 of record BSBM01000017.1, on the reverse strand, counting down.
AGGCGAGAATTATTTGTACATTATATTAGCAAAGGTATGATGGTATTTTAGTTTATTTTCATATTTATTTTAATAGTGTCTAATGATAAAATTAGTCAATTCAAAACTTCTAATCCAATCATATTCCAAGAAATTTTAATAAAAAATTAAAAATAAATAAGAAAAATATTTGAACTTTAATGTATATTACATATATTCAATATACTCATATGAATTAATATGAAAACATGGAAGTCTCTTACGATAAGGACTAATAATCCTATGCATAGTTGTTGACATTCTTAATAACAAATTCTCTTGATATTTTCAATTATTTTATCATTATATATTTTATTTACATTTTTAATGACATACTATTAATGATATACATGGGATTTCATTGTTATCACATATATAATTTGCATAATGATATCCCTGGGATTTCATTGTTATCACATATATAATTTGCATAATTATATCCCTGGGATTTCATTGTTATTACATATATAATTTGCATAATGATATACATGGTATTTCATTGTTATCACATATATAATTTGCATAATGTGAAATGGTGACATGAAAATACATAGGAGACATGTTTAAATGAAAGACATACCATAAAACCCATATTTCCATAATTGTAGTATCATGAGCAACAAGACTATCAAAACATTTAAATTCTTGTGAAGAATCTTCTTATCATTTATTACACAGTGAGCATGTAAGATGAAATTATTGTTGTTGAAAAAAATGAAATGATTTCTTATTAAGTTAGTGGAAGCTGATAAAGTAAAGTAAGGATTTGGGTAATGTAATTGTGGTTTTGTTGATGGTTGGGAAAAACAAGGTGAATGGATAATAAATGTTAGATATTATGATGTTTAGATCATCAAGTTCAATAAGAAAGATAATTACACTTTCATAAGAGTAAGTGAGATGAAATTATTGTTATAATTTTGTTTTTAGATAAAATATGAAATTTCTTATAGAGTTAGTTGAAGTTGACAAAATAAGGACCTGATAATGTAATGGTGGTCTTTGTTGATGATTGAGAACAATAAGGTAAATAATGAATATTAAAAATTTGTAATATCTAGATAATCAAGTTTAACAAAGAAGACTAATACTCACCATGTCTATAACTACACAAAAAAGGTAAAATACTATTCAAATACATACCAAAAACCAAAAAGGTAAAATACTATTGACAAACACTACACATGCTCTAATCATGGAGTCATTCATGAGCAGTTCATGTTATTACAATTGGTTAAGAACAATGATGCACCTAGGTTGATGCTTTTCCAAGGGTGAAGAACTTTAATACATGTTTTTGATATTCCCAAGTCTTGAGTAATTTTGGAAAGGAAACGGTATTTGCCTTGAATTTTAGCATTTGCTTATGAAAGGTTTTTGTTATTTAACTAAAACTATTTACTTTATCATGGGTTCCATTATGAAATTAAATGGTAATCAATTTTATTATCAATCGATAAACACTCAACAATAAAATAATACATTTTTTACACATTAAATTATATATTTGAAATTTGAAATGTTTTAAATTCAAAATATAATTTCAATATATATATCAGTTTTTTTTTTTTCAACTAAAAAAAATATATTATTGATATTCATAGGAATCAAATAGTACATGACTATAGTCGATTGATGAACCAAACAAAAGTTCCTTCCCTAGGACGATACAAAACAAGGAGTTCTACCCGAAAGCAATACATAGCATAGTTTACAGAAATCAACAATAAAACTTTTCCAACAGTTCAAAGAAAGCTAAGAGAAAACAATGATCATTACCCTTCAAAGAGAGCAATCCACAAAATTAAATCTCAAATATCTAGACCACTCCATGGTCCCAAGTTTGGTGCTCCAAAATTTCATCCCAAAATTTTACACCTTCAACACATTCTAAATCCTATTTGGAAAGTTTGTCTGCCATGGAGTTATGTTGACGGTAAATATGTACTAAGGAAATAATGTTAAAGGATTTTAAAGCTTCATTTATCCTTCTGCACCAATTGACTAGTGTGATGACCTTTAAATTGTAAACTCCTTTAGCCCATTTGATTGTGACCCGACAGTCGCCAAAGATCTTAATCTCCCTCAAAACAAAATATTCAGCTACTTTAAGAACACACCACAAGGCCATCAACTCCGCTTTCATGTTGGTCCCAAAACCACAGTTTAACCTGAGCTTGAAGAAATGATCCCGAGTGAGATAGATCACCCCACCAGCCACCACAACTCCAGAATTTGCAGCACCATCGAAAAAAGCTACAGGACAACTATACAAAGTATTGAATAAACCGATTTTCCTTACCTTTGGAACCATTATCTGTTGACCCCTCATCAATGAAATGCATAACGCGAGCACAGGTAGCTTGAATATCTGGGCAATGATTTGTACATAATATTTATTTTCAACTACATAATATTACTAATAAGTTAATAATAATAAACAACATCAATATCAACTATTTTCATAAAAAAATATAAATATGAAGAATTTAAACATTGTTATAAGAATCAAGAATCTAAAGAAAATCCACATAAAATGATTGAAATATTTAGAATAGGCAAATAATTCAAAAAATTACACTATTGCAAACTTCCAAAATTGACAAAACTTTTTGTTTTTTCATATGAAAATATAGCTTACTATTAATAACTCGAAATAGTAAATGAAACCATTACATCATGACCACATGTATGAGTGTGTAGCATATCACACCAACATCCACAAAGCAGGAACAACATCTTCATAGTTCAAGACAAGACCCATCCATACCTAATGGATGTCTACTTCAGCATAATTCTATCCATCACATAATTCTAAAAATATCATAGGTGACCAAAAATACCATCTCCAAGAAAAATATAGTAGCGGAGAAACATAACCGACAATCATTAAAGACATAATACAAAAATAAAGTCCAAAACAGCCAGAGGCCTGGACACATAAGTCAATATATTCGAAAGACTATAAGCAAATATAGAGCCGATATATCACACCGGATCAAAATATCCAACAAGTAGTTGGATGAAGTGCCTAAGAACCTGCAAGATATCAAGCCGCATAGATCATATGAGCAAATATATATAACCAATATGCCATCAAAATGAAAAGTAGATCATCACCAAAAACAAATCACCAAAACAAATCAACCGAGCCCTGAGATAGAAGGAAGTCCTCATGCCATTCCTCCCACATAATAATACCAGTCGCTGAAACCAAAGCCCGTTTGGATAGCAGATCTGCTTCCGAATTGACCTCACGATAAACATGAGCAAAGTGAATATGCTGAAAAACATTAATGAAGTTTCTGACAACAACCAGCCAATGTGTTAAGAGCATCACATTGAGAGAAGACGAACCCAGTGCCCAAGATATAATAGCAGATGAGTCACCCATAACGACGAGTGACGAGACCTGTTTGAAACGAGCAAAGTATAAGAGTAGCCAAAGTGCACAGAGTTCGCTGCGGGTGTTTGTTCCATAACCCAGGTTCAAATATATACGATAGGAGATAGTGTTATTTAGATGCAGTATCACACCCGCACCGCTGTCACCCCGACCCTTAAGAGCCACCCCATCAAAGAAACCGCAAGGATATACAAGAATTGGAGGAGAATATCGGTGTCCAGGGCGCCTTGAAGGTGAGGCACGTCGACCACCCACAAGACCAGACATGGAGCAAAACTCCTTGTAATAGGCAATAATCCACCCACATAACCAATTTAGATTAGGAGTAATACCTTCGAATACACAGCGATTTCTGGCCTTCCACACCTCCCATATCATGAAACAGGGAAGTTCCAGCCACTGACGAGCTCGAGGATCGCGGAACCATCTGCTAAAAGAGTCAATCAAGGACGTAGCATGCCAGGCTACAGGTGATCCAAGGGATATAACAATGTATGACCAAAGTTCTTTCATGAATAAACACGACGTGAAGAGATGATCGACCGATTCCACATTGGATGCACATAACGGGCACCGGCCAGGACCGCAGAAACCTCGACGACATAGATTATCCCAGGTAAGAATGTTGTTGCCCAGAGCCAGCCAGACAAAGCAGCGAATCCGCGGGGGAATGACCAGCTTCCAAATCACAGAGTGCCACCAAATTAACCCAGGTTGACAATCAGCAAAACAAGAGTCATATGCCAGCTTTGAGGTGACCACACCTCGCGCAGTATCCCAAGACCACACCAACTTGTCCGGAGCATTACAAAGCCTGATATTTGCTTGACTGAGATGCCTGATAAAATCAGACCATTCCTTCCCCATAATTCCCCCAATACCAAGTTGATGAGCATTTATCCATCCCCTGCCATTTAATGAAACCGCATGTGCTAGACAAACGAGCCCCCTGGCCCGTAGATGTGCCAGTAGTTCGTAGGAGAGAAGATAATCAGGAGATCCCCCCAATACAGGATCCATGTCGAGTCTTATGTCTCGACCATTTCCCGGCTTCCAAGTAAGCCACTTTGCAACGACAGAAAACGAACCCATAAGACCCCTCCAAATATTGGATGCGCCAGTCACGGAATGTCACTCCAACCGAAACCAGGAAGCAACATGGATGTTTTTTAGATATTTCGCCCTGATAATACAACCCCAAATGGCGTTATTAAATAAAACACGCCACAAACTCTTAGCATGGAGCGCCATCACAAAAAGCTCCAAGTTCTTTACGTTCCAACCCCCAAGAGTGTATGGTTTGGCCAGGGATTTCCAGTTTATTAAGTGAAACTTGTTCACCACCACCCCCCCGACCATATAAAACGGAAAAATTTCCCGGATAATGCGGATGATTGCCACCGGAATTTTGTTGAGAGAGAACTAGTAGAATCCCAGATTCTGGAGGACAGCCTTTGCCAATGTGAGCCGGCCTCCCAGAGACAGATATTTCATGCTCCAGTGCCCAATGCGGTCATCAAACCGCTTGATAAGCCAAATCCAGTCATTTATCTTGTAATTAGCAGGTTTGATAAAGTAGCCGAGATATTTAGTGCCATCAGATAAATCCTTAAATTCCAAAGGAAACGAATCCCAGATTCTGCGTTCCACATTCACCTCCAAAGAGTGCTTCAGGAAAAAAGATTTCAGCATGCTAATGAGCATGCCCGTTACCAGACAGAAAAAATCAAGTATTTTCTTATATTGAACCCACTCCTCCAAAGTACCTACACCGAAAAGCATTACATCGTCCACAAAGAGAGTGCGCGTTAACGTAACATCAGTGGATATCTTTAAACCCACAATATGGCCAACACTCCTAGATTTATGAATGGAGAGACTCAGACCTTCTATGACCAACAGAAAAAGCAGGGGGGAGAGAGGGCATCCCTGACGAAGTCCCCTAGAAGCCTTGAAGTATTCAGTCAGTTGTCCATTTATAAGCACAGAAAAGTTGACAGAGGTAATGCAGGCCATAATCCACTTCATAACCTTCCAAGGGAGACCAATTTGGATAAGAATTAGTTTCAGAAAGGTCCAATTTACTCGGTCGTAAGCTTTTACCAAGTCAAGTTGAAGGACAAGAGCATCCATCTTCTTCTGATTTATACTGTGGAAAACCTCCTGTGCCACGCCAACCACATCATGAATCTGCCTCCCGTCCAGAAAGCCATATTGTTCCATGGAAATGAACTTTGACAAGAACGGTTTGATACGTTGTGCAATTATCTTGGATATGATCTTGTAAACTAGATTACACAAAGCAATAGGCCGGTAGTCACTGAAACTCTCAGGATGTGATGTTTTAGGTATCAGTGTCAGATAGGTAGAATTCAGCGCCCCGGAGACCAGCCCCAAAGACCGAGATTCATCAACCGCCACCCTAAGGTCCTTGCCCATAATATCAAAAAAGTGTGTGAACAATTCCACCGTCCAGCCATCCGGACTGGGCGATTTATCGTTGGTAAAACCCCTTAAGGTATCCAGGATTTCAGTAATAGTAATAGCCTCAAAAATGTTATCCCCTTCCTCATCCGTGAACATCCTAGGATATTCTTTTATAAGCTTAAACTGTTCATTCAGAGATGTACACTTTGGATCAGTATAGTACTCAAAAAAGTGTCGAGAAGCCTCGAACATCAAATCCTCATTACCAAAAATCCTCCTCCCATCATGATCATTTAAATCCCATATATTATTTTGAATTCTTCATGAATCAGCATACCGATGAAAAAACTTTGTATTTAAATCACCAGCTTTTAGCCAAATTGCTCGGCTCTTTAAACGCCAAGATTCTTCCTGGGTAATGAGAATTTTGAGTTTTCTTTCCTCCAGATTAGCAAGTCGTGTACGACCAGCTTGCGCACACCCCATTTTCAAAGATAGCTCCCTGAGATCAACAATTTCCACTTCAAGCTCTTTTAGTTCATTAGTCAACAAATCTTTTTTGGATCGTTCCCACCTCATAGTGAAGTCTTTTAGGGAACATAGTTTAGCAGCAAGCTTGTCCATAGCCGATCGTTCCCCCGAGACAATCAATATTTGCCCAAAAAGTACGTACACCTACATCATAATCCGGCTCTTTTAACCATACTGAATTGAATTTGAAATGATAAATTTGATGTTTTGCTTCAGTATCAAATTGTAAGATGATAGGGGAATGATCACTGATATGTGTCATCTGTATCCAAGTCCTGTATGTTTTGAAGGAGCTTAAAAGTGACTCAGAAATCAAGTAACGGTTAATGCGCTTGGATATCAAATTCTCACCCTGGCGGCCATTTGACCAGGTGGGAGCCATAGGTCGAGGTTCCACATCAATCAGGGAATAAGTGGCGAATAGATTTCTGAAATAAGTCCCAAGAGGGTCCCTTTTGGCCACACGCCCCCATATCTCCTCAGCCCCCCAAGAAAAATTCAAGTCACCTGCAAGTATCAAATTTTCCAGAGCCAGTAAATGCTCCGTAACAGCCTGATTCCAAAAACATTCCCTGTTGCAATAAGGGCCATAGCAGTTTATTATATTTATATCTTTATCCGAACCCCTGCACTTTCCAGACAACAATATGCCCAGAGAAGTATTAAACAACTTAAAATTCAACACCCCCGGATTCCAAGCAGCCAATAAACCGCCTGAAAGGCCAACCGCGTCGATAACAGAGATACACCATCCCGACTTTATTTTATTGAAAAAAGAACAAGCCTTTTCACCACAGACCATCGTTTCTTGAAGTAGGACAAGATTAGGATTCACAATATGAATGATTCTTTTGAGGGCCAGTTGTTTGGGCATCCCCCCCACACCCCCGATGTTTAAGGAGATAAAAATCATTATCGACCCCGTGCAAGGGCTTTGATTCCTCTAAGAGCCCTGGTATCAGGAGAGACGGTAGTTTTCAAGGTGCATTCATCCAGAACCCCCGGGGGTTCGACCAATTTATTTTTCCTAGCACTCCTTGTTTTAATAGGAGAGAAATCCGTAGCGAGCCCACCCTGTCGAGCCCCCTTCACAATGCACTATGTTCCAATCGTGTCCATTGTTGGATCCGAAAGATGGCTAACCGTGGTCCCTAAACCATGAGGCTGTGGCCCAGGACTTATGGAACCGGCCGCACAACTATTACCCGGACCACACTCATCAACCACCCTATTTTTCAAAAAGACATGGAGAGCCGCCTTTTTAACCATCTCCGAATAGGAAGGGATGAGTATGACACGTTCCCGATCCACCGGTGCACAGGGAGTAAAAGATTGTAAAGGTATATTGACAGACGAGGGATCCACAGCATTTTCGCACAATGAGACAACCCCACCCAGGGCAGGATCAGGTAAAATAGATTCACCATCCGAGGATAAAATGACCGTGGGACTGTGTCTATTTGCCGACTCAATAGGCGATAAGGGGATGACAGATGAGGTTCCAGGAGAAGTGGTATTCACAGGGAGAGATATATCGGCAGAGGGGACCACATCGACAGGTGTAGCATCAGGCTCACTATCAAAATCAGAGGAATTTGACGACTTTGGGTAAAAGCGACTGAGATAATTTCCATTATTTCCATTGTTAAGCTCCAATGCATTAATAAATTGAATATCCAACTCATTCAATGAATGATAAAGAGATGGGTCGTTGGATTCCAACTTACCCAGTAAACCCGCTGCCGAATGAACCAGATTTGGGACTCTGTTGGAGAACCCATCAAGACCGCCGGTAGTATCCACATCCTTATCGCTGCCGTCGTCAGAGGACCAAAACGGGTCCGCCCCCACCGGACGACCAGAAGAGAAACAATTTGTACATTGTCTCCAGAGGTGACCCACTTGCTTGCAGTTTGAACAACGAAAGGGTATACCCCAATAATCAATGACCAAATCCAGGCGCCGGCCCCTCCAATTAATATGAAGTACATCAATGAGACCCAGTGAAATGTCCACCTCCACCAATAGTCGCCCCATACGACGATCGAACCCTGTGAGATGCTCATCCTCCACATGCAGGAACTGGCCCAAACTATTTCCAATAGCTTCAAACGCCCCACGATTCCAAAGGGCAAGCGGCAGACCAGGAATAAGAACCCATAAATGTCGCAGCCGAATTGTAGCCATATCCGGATCAAAATCGGTATGCCATTTCTGAAGCATGAGACTGACGGCACCATGAAGCCATAAACCGTTTAAGATGGTTGAACAATGGATCTCCTCGTTAAACTTGAAGCCATACCATCCCCGAAAAAGGGCAAATACCTGTGGTGTATATCCCACAATGGGCCTCCAATTTTCAGTCACCCATCCCACGATATCTTTCCGGTCCATGGCGAAATAAGAGAACTTCCCCACCAAAGCGGTCACATTGAAGTCGACCAGCTCCTCCAAACCCAGATCCCGGCCCATAGTTAACCAGGTCTCCCCAGGACAACAACAGAATTTCTCGCTCAGCGGATGGGCGGCTCTAGTGGCATACCTAGATTTCTTACCCTGAGCACGGGAGGGACCTGCCTGAGTGCTGTCAACCGACGGATCCGAGCCAGGAGTCACCCCCGGAGCCCCATACAACGGCAGATGGCCTTTTTTAGGCAGATGTTTGACATGTGGAGCCCTATGTCTGCCAGTCGAGGCAAGTGGACGTTTGCCCTGCAACATGTCCCGAAAATATGAATCCGGCTTGAACAAGCCCGCCTCTTCGATTTGGTAGTCCGAGGCCGTCATAGGGTTATCCTCCAAAGCAGGAGATGCCACCACCTGTTCCCCCATCCGATAGTTCAACACCGATACCGCCAAGACAAAGCACCAGATGCCAACAGATCCGGAGCCCCAGCCACGTAGACCAATAGGAAGCCAAGAATCCCAGGAGAAGGGGAACCAGAGCTTGTGTCTGAGCACAGAAATGATGACAAGAAGCTTCCAAACCCCACACCCACACCGTTTCAGGATAGATTCACCGCATATACCGGAAACCCCACTCCGGAGACCCCGGGTTTAAAAGCCGTTAAATGATAACAAGAAACTTCAAAACCCCACACCCACGCTAATCAAGATAGACTCACGGCATATACCGGGGAAAATAGTCGGCAAAGTGTTGCCAGACCCGAAGAAACAGCAGACTGAACAAACGGCCCAGTCACCATACCCCAGACCGCTGTGTATTTTGCCCAGCCGAAGCTCCACGGCACATGTAGCCCGAACCCAGGTGGATAAAAAAGGGATTTTTTATACCGCCCGTGCTTAAGAAACGGGGACCAGCACACCAACCCAAAATAGCGAGAAATCCCCACAGCAGGGCACCAGTCACAGTCGACAAGACCACAAACCGAAAGCAATGAACGCCAAATGAAAAAACAAATTATGTGGGTTACCGCGTGCGTCCATCCGGAGGGTAGTGAAGCCGGTCGTTTAGATGTTTGATGATAAGACACCCCGTTCTGAAACCCCACCGCGCACAGTAAACCCCATATCCACCGCCTCACCGCTCCGCGCCATACCCTGACAAAACTTTTTGTTACAAAGATACCGTAAGCATGTTGCCCCATTCCATTCCTGCCATTTGTCCTCGAACAAGACAAACGTGGTTGAGATTTATTTGGACACCTGTTGTAATTTCATCCACTGTCTCGTCACAATCCTTTCCCACAGTGATTCTCAGTGCATGTGAGTCGGCCATCCTTTTCCAGCAGTAAACTTCACGGCATCTTGCTGGTTCAGTAGTCCGATCGTCCATCGTCCATCGTGTGTATTACTTGAATTCCATCTTCCCAGAGCTCCATAAACAATTCTTTCTTCCTGCACTGCCTATGCAAATGTGCAAAGGATGGATTCTGATCAGTGCGCGGACACCCTTTTTCCAGTGTCTGCTAAAATGGGGAGTGTAGGTGAAGTTGCGGAGCTCAATGCAGGCATCAAAATACCATTGGTCGGCCTTGGAACAGCTTCTAACAATCAAAACCACGAGGAAATTAAAACAGCAGTGCTTAGTGCCTTAGAGGTAAATTCCTTAATTTTTCCCTTAATTAGTGTACGGAGAAATGAGATTCATTTTACAACCCTACCCAGATACAGATAAAGAAGAGGTAAAGATGGAGGTGATCCATTTTGATATATTTTTCAGATTCATCTAAATATGTGATATTTTTTTTCAGATTCATCTAAATATGTAACTTGAACCTTTTAATGTCATCCATAGAGGGTTTACTCATTAAAGTTTTCATAAATACTTCTAACTAGTATCTAACCTTCAACTTTGCAATCTTGGTCTGCATGTCAAACTCAAGTTTAAGATGGGTTGGTGTTAATTTGATACTAAAATCCAGCTTTCCAATCTTGAGGTGCATATTAGTTATAATGTATTTGTGATAACTAAATATTATAATCAAACTTTTTTATATTATGTAAAACTCTAGCTTCCCAACCTTGATATGTAAATCCAGGTTTAGATGGATTTGTGCCAGTTAAATATTATAACCAAACTTAGCCACGCTATGCAACCTCAAATGGATATCAGATCAGGTACTGGTTTAGACGAGTCTATGCTAATTAGACATTATTATCTTCCTGGTTTAGATGACTTTATGCTAATTAGACATTATAATCTAACTTAGCTATAGATATGCAATTGAGTGGGGAGAATGAAATTATTTGTACTGGCAGGTGGGTTACAGGCACTTTGACACAGCCACCCTCTATAGGTCGGAGTGTGCCTTGGGAGATGCTCTAAAGGAGGCCTGTCTGAAGGGTTTAGTGGCACGGGAGGAGGTTTTTGTGACCACAAAACTGTGGTGTGAAGATTTAGATGATCCAGTCTCTGCATTGAGGACGAGTTTAAAGTCTGTGCATCTTGCTCCTTTCCTAAATTTATTTATTTATAAATGCTTTTTTTAAAGAAGTTGGTTATACCTTTGGCTACGATGCCATGCGGTATTTATTCCATCAAAATTACTCACACCTGTATTAAATCATTTTGATATCTTTGATATCAGATATAGAATGTTAATTGAACCTGGTTTTTATAAATAAATCCCACTCAGCCCAGCAGCACCAAGGGTTAGTTCAAGCTTTACGTGACATCTCTCCCTCAAAGTTGGGAATGCCATGGGTTTGATTTTCTCGTTTAAGTGTGCGTCATCTCATAAACCAGACTTGACATCTCTCCCCGAACTTTTGGAGAGGTTATGGGTTCGATTATTTCTAACGCCATACCTCATTATTTCTAACGCCAAACCCCATAATCAGAGTTGACAGTATACCCCATAATCAGAGTTGACAGTATACCCTGTTTACCATCCATAAATCATGGTTTTTTCATGGAAAAAAATCACTTGATTAACCACTTCACCTCATTCCTGTTCTTAATTATATTGTTAAATACATTGTTTTCATATTTTCTGTTTTATTTCTTGAAAAAGTATTCAGAGATTTCATATATGAGGTTGTTCCTTGGAAAAAAACCCACTTGATTTATCATTTCACCTCACTCCCATTCCTAAATTTATTGTTTTTATATCTTCTGTTTTATTTCTTTGGTTTCTCAAGTAACTTGCATGCAGGAATTTGCAGCTGGAATATGTGGATTTGTACCTTATCCACTGGCCTCTAAGGCTGAGAAAGGGAGCCTCCTTTCCAATCCCCGTGGAGAACGATTTTTTGCCCTTAGATCTTGAGTCTACATGGCAAGGAATGGAACAATGTGTTCATCTGGGGCTCACGAAAGCCATTGGTGTGAGCAACTTCTCTTGTAAGAAGATTGGAGATCTGTTGAGTCATGCCAAGATTCCTCCTGCTGTCAATCAGGTACGTTTCTAGTGTTTTGAGCCCACAGCTTGTAGTGTTGGTATCTGATATTTGAGTTTGTTTGCTCTACAAATTGGGGTTTCATGGCAAGACTGCTTTAACAGGTGGAGATGCATCCACTATGGCAACAGAAAAAGTTGAGAGATTATTGCAGCAAGGTGAACATTCACGTGAGTGCATGGTCTCCTCTTGGAGGGCTCCCGAACGCACAGGGTTCAAATGGTGTTATGGATAACCCTGTTATTAAAGAGATTGCTGAAAAGCATGGAAAAACTACTGCTCAGGTACATATATCTCATACTAATGTTTTTTTTTTTCAACTAGGGAAGCTCAGGGCTAAAACGTAACTCTATGCTTATTAGACTTTTGTATCAGAAGAAAAGCACAGTTTGATGTCCTTAAATAATTGAATTTGAAAATTGTTTTTCCAAATAGTTGCTTGCCAAGGGCCACTTTGAACATGTAAGTTAATCAGGCTAATTCAATTTCCTGGAAATACATAAATCTGTATGTTAATTCTGCAATCCATTAAGGAGTTCTTTATGTCAAAATATGTCTTTTTTTTTTGTTGTTTGCGAGAATGTGTCAGATATTTCATTATTATTAAATGATATAAAAGTACATCAAGAACAGCTAAAGGGAGTGTTTGGTTGGTTGGTGTTGTTGTCTAATACACACCTCGGGTAACATGGGATAAATCTTCAAGCCACTGGGTGCGTCTTTGGGGGCAAGTCACGAGTCAAGTTCTATCACTTAACACTTGACTCCTCCGTCTAGGCCAACTCCTAGCGAAGCCAAAGAGGGTGGTCCCTAAAAAAACAAGCTAAGGCTGATTAAGCTAAGTACAAAAGTAAATCTAGGAGTTTATTTTAATAAGAGCAATAGAAGCAGATCTAAACTAGCAGCATATCAAAATACTTGAAATAAAAATTACTGAATCAACAAAGGACCAGTGCCGAAAGATAAAGGCAACTGCTAAAAAGGTGGAACCTCTGCTTGAGCTCTATTGTAACCAGTGTGTAATTTTTGTTGGAAATAAAAAGCTTTGGAGGTCTCAAGTGGTGTAGCTCTTTCATGTGTGGATGAGCATTGTTGCATGCTTATGAGGTAATCTATATTGTGCACTTGACTCCTGACTTGCCCCTAATGACATACCCAGCGGTTTGAAGATTTCTGCCACATTATTCGAGGTGTGTATTAGGCGACAACAGTTGATAAAGTGGAAATGTTGCTAATCCCCTACCAAGATTGAAAGGTGGAAATTCCACCAGAAATATGTTTGCCTTTTGTAGCATTATGCCCCTAAATGGATTGTTTATTGCAATGGGGCCAGGTGCAAGTCTAATGAGCTGTTTATTACAATTGGGCCAGGTGCAAGTCCTTGGTGACTTTGGTGGGATAGATTCATGGCTGCTATACACAAATAACCCTCTCACCACATAGGCAAGTAGGGAAAGCATGCCTATTTCCAATCCTCGTTTTGGCTTCAACCTCAAGCGAATCTACATCTTTCATACATATTTATCCTGACTGAGAGCCGTATAGCCAACTCCGGTCTGAAAGTTGTTGGTTCTCCCAAATGGACCCGGTCTGTTGCCTCATTAAAAGTTGCTCGACGTCATATTTTCCATAAGAAGGAAACGCCTGACAATCTGATCAGATCTACACCCTCCGTCTTGCATGTCAATTCATCCATTTATCCCAAAAAGGATCCCTTTCCAATAAAGAGGGGCAACAAAACAAATACTATACCCAGTAGCAGACCATCTCCAAAAAGCTCTAGTCTATCCTGTAGTTCCACATAACATGCTCATCCATTTCTGCTTTGTTGTGAACCACACAATGCCCATCAGTGAAGTCTGTAGTCAACTAATCATTGACCACCACCGTTATGAAAAAATAACTATTATGTCAAAATATGTTTACCTAATTGAACTCAATTTTGCTCCACTGTGAAGTAGCTCACAACCTTCTTTAAGAAATTTACTAGGATTATGTTTAGTTTATCTTGACTGAAAAAGCCAAATGGAAGTTAATAATATTCACCTGTGTCAAATGGCAACAAGAATAGTTTGTTTTAAAATGGGGAAGAGTAAATGTTTCATATTTTGTTGTGGATTTCCATAGTTGATTTTAGTTAGTGAATTTTATTAGAAACCTGTTAATGAGGTATTTGTTCTATAGAATCACTCTTGGGAACTGTGTCTATCAGCATTTTGATGGTGGATACTACTTTGCAGGTTATATTGAAGTGGGGATTGGACCAGGGAGTAAGTGTGTTACCAAAAAGCTACAACAAGGGGAGAATAACTCAGAATTTTCAGGTATTTGACTGGTCTTTGACTGCAGAAGATCATTCAAAAATCAGCAGACTAGAACAGAAGAAGGCCACTAGGGCAGAGGAGGTGGTTAACTCTACCACTAGCCCCTACAAATCTGTCGAAGAATTATGGGATGGAGAGATCTAACAAGATAATTACATATTGAGCGTGACTTTAATTTCATCTATAGCACAGAGCATGAAGATATTTTTAGCCACAAACTAAAAGATGTTTAATAAGCTAATGGGCCTACAAAGATGTTTAATAAGCTAATGGGCATACAAAGGATATCGTTCTCTCTGTGTTCCGAAATCTTATCAAGGAATAGTAGCATTGAAAATGTAGAGATCTTTACTGTATGGCGGTTTACTTGTGTACTAGTTATGCACCCAATAGTCACCGAGGCAGGTTATGGTTTCCATTCATTTCCATGTAGTTCACTGCATGTCTGATTTAATAGGAAAGATGGAGAATATTCACTTAGATAATTAGTTATTCCCCTTCCCTGCTGATGGATTATACTAAAGCAAAGATACATCCATGGGATCTAATCTTGCGAGCAGTTTATCTTTCGACTTTTATATGATTTATGCTAGTGACAGACTTTATAGGTATATCGTAAGCTCCTCAGAGATCTTACTTTTTAATTTTTTACTGGTTCAGGACCTATATTGTAGTTTTTCCTGTGTTGCATTATTTCGACAATTACATTCTACAGCCATAGACAAACTGTGACAACACATATTTCAAATGTCTATAGGAAAACTATGTATAGCATACATATCAGAGAATCAGAGTTGGTATGATGGTATGAAGATTACTAGTAATTACCAGCATATTTTCATCTTAAATCTGGATTTATCCAATTTCTTGAGGTGTAAATAATTTTTTTTATGTGTAAAATAAAAAAATTAAAGATTAAAGATTTAGACATTAAGAAATTGAATCACTCTCTGTGCTTATTGCTTGTTAGATCCGGGTTTAAGATGGATCTATGCTGGTTTTAATTTTTTGATTTTATGGGCTGACATTATTCTTTTGTGGTGTGGGGTATAGTTGCCATATCAGCATTACCCTGTTACACTACATCTACCTCATACTGGGTTGTAGAGCACCTCACTACTCTTGGTACAATTAGCCTATCCAAATTGCGTTTAACTTTCTGTTAAAAGTCTCCATTTTTTTCTTTCAACTATCAATCATCACTTTTTCTTCTCCTTTGTATCAGACCTCCCTTTTATGATACAAAAGTGTATCATATCTAGATGGACTACCAAAATTTCATCCACAATTACTTTGCTATAAATAGTGCCGTTACCAACCATTTCCGGCTTGGTACACTCTTAATCTAGCTAAAAATGGTATGCAAAGATAATTTTAAACTAAAGGTGGGAGCATTTGTAACTTCAACTTCCCTATTGAGCCAACTAGAAAGTGCCTTAGCTAATATACCGGATGCCTTGCGTTTAAGTGATCTATATGATATGAAATTATCCCTATATGAAATTATCAATAGACAGTGCCTTAGTTCCTATATTAATTTTGTTTCTCAGCTATCTTTTCTGTGTTGAAATAGTACTACTGGTTTAAGTTTCTTTTATCCTTGCATGAAGTCAAGGATGTCAAATATAGTATGCATGTCTAATTGTGACAATGCAATTGAATTGGACCATTCTAATTGTCAGGCATATTTCTAAGCAACATTTTAATCCATATGGCTTATGCAGTGGCATGACATATAAAATATATTTTTGTTTGAATAGTTGACAATGGAAGGATAGGTTTGTTTCGAATTGTGCCACAAAATCATTCAATTCCTTACAGTGAATAATAGCCCACACTGGATCCCTGCTATCATTTTTTTCCCAAAGTGCTTCGTTAGTAAGATTAAATAGAAGCATTAGAGCTGTCTTGTGTTTCGTTAGTAAGATTAAAGAGAAGCATTAGAGCTGTGTTGTGTTGGTGAAATGGCTATTGATGGGTGAACCAATGGAACATTGTTTGGAATATTGTTGAGAACACTACAAGGAGGGGTAGGAGATTGAATCGAACCAGACAACCAGCCCAATAAACTGCAAGAGTAAAGGAGAAAATGGCACCAAACCAGTGCATTAGAGAGAAAACACAACCATAGCTTGATGAAAAAATGCTAAAAATGTAATCTTATAGATCGAAACAAATACCAGAGATCTAATATCCCATAGAACGAAAAAATGCCAAAGAAATAGTTCATGTAGGCTAAATCAGCTATATAAAAGAATGATGCCCGTAGGTTACATAATGATTACAAGATCACATGATCACACAAGATGATATTACAAATGAGGTTTGTAGGCTTAATCACTTGTATAAAAGAATGATGCCCATAGCTTACAACACGATTAAAAGATGATATTACAAATGAGATTTGAGTTGTTTATTTATACACAACTCAAGTGGGGCATCCTCCCAAGAAGGGTTATGGGTCCATATAAGAAGGGCACACTCCCCCAAAAAGTTATTAAACCTACATATCAAAGTTGACTAAGTTGATCTTAACCATAATCTAGTGTTGCAATAAATGATGGCCTTAGTCATAATTAATGCCTAACAAAATGTATTAATGACACAATATGAGATGGTTGTGGCCACATGTGAAGATTACATCATTCTCAATACCACCTCTTAAATTGAACAAGGGGTACAAAGAGAAATGATGACTACCAATGTCAGCGGGTTTACAGATACCCAATTCAATGTAGGGTTGGAAAAGGTCAAAATATAGATGTGAGTGAGTTTATACTTATAGATACCTAGCTCTAATACAAATGCAAGTGGGTCTATGGATACCTAGCTTAAGTAGGTTGGTCATAGCCAATATACAGTATTGAGTGGGTTTATGGAAAGATAGCTCAAAATATGGTCAGCCCTATTCACAATGCCACCCTACAATCTGAGCTAGAGGCTTCGGAGAGAAGGCATTACATCACAACTTCCCCCTTAATGTTGCGTCATATAGTGAAGATATAAACCCTATAAATGTCATATCTCCAAAGCCACCAACATTGTTCCATGATCAAGTAAAGGTGGCCTCTACAAGATGTATAGAAGAAGGATCCATTGGAGCATGGTGACTCGTTGAAGGTACACATGGTGGCACAATCTATATTTGATCATGACGAAGTCAAAGTGTAATACATCCAAAAAGGATAGCTATAATAACATGGAAGGAAGAAATCCATTGAGATATGCTGATAATCATTCTTAGAATTATCTTTAAAAATTAGTGGGAAAGATCTCATGGACCTATGAATAGAGACTACATCAAAGAAGGCGAGAAAGTACTTAGCTCTCTCACGAGAACAATTGATCATAGGCTAAAAGATGTCACTATGAACCAACTCCAATAACTAAGAAGCAATCATTGCATTGCAATAAAATGAAGCATCCATTGGAAATACTCCAACTCTTAGAACATAAAGGCACTCTACAAATGTGGCGAGGTGATCAATAATGAGATCATCACATACTAGAATAGGTAAGGCTTAATAGGAAAGTGCATTGCCATATGTGCATGACAAGGATAATCAAGGAGAATCCATCAAGTTCAACAACATGGTAGAATAAATCTATGTAGAAGGTACATCAATAAGAGGAGGTACATCAAACTGTAATAGAGAAAGATCCACGATAATAGGTTGAGAATCATCCATAGGAAAACCCTTGGATAGAGGTAATGGACACAATCAAAATAGATTGTAAGTGGAAACTCCATCAAATATAACATCTCTATTTGAACAATCATATAAATAATATACCAGGGTGTGGGTCCATGTACTTGATTTATAAACTTGAAATTAAAAAATTATGAAGTCACACCTTGATCAAGGTTTGATACAATGTCAAATCCATATGTAGAGTGCATTGCTAGATGCACATTGTAAAATGTGTTAGTAGTATCATATAGAAGATCCTTATCACAAACTATTACTCCAACAAGCTCTTCAATCTCTTGAAGAGAAGTCAAGTGAAATTTGAAGACACAAATCTTTGAATGACAACCAATGCATATAAAATCCTTCTATATCATATCTGTAGAAATATTTGTAGTTGTGTTGAATAGGGAAAATAGTCACTCCGAGGTCATTAATTTCAACAAAGGAGCCTAACAAAGGAGAAGGATCCATGAAGTCTTCAAGGAATCCATGTATAGACCAAAGAAGGAAATAGTACCCGCATTTCCAAGAAATTTGTAATATATTGTTTATGTATTTAGGTTAGCACATACCTTTGCAAAAGACACAACCCTAGAGATATATTAAAAATGATGATCCACAAAAACCTTAGTTTTGCATTGTAAGTACGATACCACTAGTCAATAGTTTTCATATCATATAGTTGAATTGAGTTGTGAAGAAGGGTTATAACCCTAGAAAACCTTGAGGAATAATCATGAAACTTTAGTGTGGTGTGCTCGGCACCGAAACCAAGGCCAGAGACACCCCGTGACCTAAGGGGAAGGCTGAGTCAAGGTAATGCAAACATATCATTTCCTAAAGCACATGCTATGTAAGATAAATATGTTGTACTTGTAAACAATGAATGCTTATGAATAAAATTATGATAATTGATCCTTCCAGTATTCTTGTAATGGTTGAGTACAAATGTTTAGTTCATGTGCTTGATAGTAGTTGTTGGATTGCAATGCTATTGAAAACATGAAAGTAAGTATTCAATTGTAGACGTTTGTGAGTGCTCAATTATTATTGTTATCATCCCATTTGCCTTTCACTTATCTTTCATACGATGATGTCTTACTAATTCAATTATGTGGGTGCTGATTTGTGTGGTTAGATAGTGAGTATTAACAACATTAACAACACAACAACATAAACCATAAGAGACACAGAGACAGATCCCATGGTTGTCCCCTACAACGATCACGCACTAGTAAAAAACAGATTCATGGCTGCCCCCTCCCTTCAGCCATCAATCACTAATACAAATTAGATTTTATGGTTGTCATTTACAACCATCTAAACACATTACAAATCAGATCTTGAGGCTACCATTTACAGTCATCTAAACACATTACAAATAAGAAATGATGGCTTCCATTTACATCCATCTAAACACATTACAAATCCAAAATGATGGCGGCCCTCTACAACCATCTAACCATGAGAGAAATCAGAAATTATGGCTGCCATCTACAACCATCTAGCCATGAAAGAATAGAGAAGTTAGAGAAGATACATAAGATAGAGAAGGTTCATCACAAGTCGGGTTTTACAATGCACGAAGGCCACCCATCCTGCATTCAACAATTAACATAATAATCCATATAACATAGATAAGCATGAGGACCGTTTCTCCTGCATTCAAATGCTAATATAACATCCATAAGCATAAACATAGATCAAGTTAGCCTCCACGACACATATGCATAATAAAATACAATGAATAAGCACATAACCAAATACTTATCTCAAGATGTGCAATTGGCTTCACTAGGACCACGTTCCTCCCAGCCATAGACATGCCATGCCCATGCATCTCTCAGCATGACAGTCACCACCGAGTTGAGGACATGGTTCCACAAGTAGAGGTACTCTCAACTAGAGAAGCCGCAACTCATTCTCTCACCATCTACTTTCCTTCTATCTACACCACCCGAGAAGTTGTGATTACTTGCGCTCACCACAACCCTTCGGATATCACCACCCTCACCCAATGGATTTCTGTGCTAGACTAGGGACAAGTAATGGTCCGCAAGAAAACAAAGGTAAACAACCAAAAACTCTCTGGTAACATCACTCTCCAACACATAACACAAAAGTCACAATGAGCTCCACCCAACCAACTAGCTAACTAACTAACACAACAAGCAGATAACACATGTATATAAAGCTCAAGGAGGGCAATTCAAACCCAAGGAGACCAACTTGAATTAGTTTGAGGTGTGGTTAGGCTTCATCATGGACACTTAATTCGAATTGTTGTAGTGGTGGCTTAGTTTAGGAGATTCCCTTTCCTGGATTAGCACCATGAGGAGGAGTTACCAAAAACCAAGGAGTGGAGGAAAAATAGCACAAGGAGGGCGCATGAGGTGAAAGAGTGGATTCAATAGGGTCATAAATATCCTAGAAGCACAAAAATAGGGATGAATAGAGGAGTGGGGTGCACTTGTGGAGGTGGAGGCAAGAATCAAGGAGTTGGAAGCTAAAAACTAGCTTACATCTCCTAGAAAGTAGGAAGAGGGCGCTCTAGTGCAAGTGGGGCCTACAAAAGGGCATCTTTCAATCATTGAGGGCGCATTCACCAAGAGGGACCCACCAAATCTCCAAGAGGGACACATTTTTAAAGTGGGGCCCATCTAACCATGAATAAGGTGCAGTAGTAACTCCAAGGTCCAAAATAATCAAGAATATGATCCAAAGTACAAAGTTTGGGTGATCAACAACTCCTAGTCTCCATTCCCCCTCACATGTAGAAACCATGTTCCCCCATTCTCGTTTGTTGTTCATAATGAGGAAGTTAATTTTTTAATAATAATAATGTCTCAAACCATTGTCCCAGCACCTTGTGCCAAAATAATAATTACATATGTCTGGGGCTACAAAACATTGGGGTATTACATTTAGATTCATAACTCTTAGGGTCATGCCTCTATAGAATAATATTTGAATCACTTATGGAGAAAAAAACATATTTGGAAACATTAGTTCTATAGCTCTTAGCGCAATGCCACTAGACAAAAAATTATTAAAAATTAAGATAAAAAATCTCTTGAAATAAATAAGCAAAATGGTGAGCTAAAACTCAAGTTCCACAATAAAAAAATAACAATGATGCCACCCACCAATAGCGTTGGATTTGTTGCTAAAAGTTATTGAAATAAAAATGAGCAAATAAACCCTAATGTTGGGCACATCAATTTATGGACAATATCTTTGAAAAGGGTACACAAAATAACCAAACAACCTCAAACAAAATGTATTTCCCTAGACAACAATAGCACCATGAAAAATAATCGCAAAAATAACTTGATTGTGTGCATTGGAATGGTGTTAATGTGTAGTGGGGTTCGGGCAGGGGTGCAAATGTGGGGAGTTAATGCAAATTGCCGGTATGGGGGGTGTTTTGGAGATTGTTCTTTTAATTGTTTGGTTGTGAAGACCATGGTGCAAGTGTGCAATGTGGTTTTGGGTTCTATGGATGTTGTGCTTTCCAGTTTTGGTGGTTTTTGGTAGCCATTGTTTGGAGTCTTCGTAGACTGTCTTTGTTTTAGTGGTTTCTTGGTTCCAGCTTCGGCTTGTGGTTTGCAAGGAGCCAAAACAATTTTGGCTCTTCGTTTTGGCTTCACGCCATGGCATCTACAAGGCAAGGTTTTTCTCCTAGTGTCTTGTTTTCTTCAGATTTTTTTCCCTTGTTGAATTTCCACCTCCTGGTTCAACAGGGTTTTTTTGTAGGTTTTGTTGTTGTGGCAAGGGTTGGCTAGTATTTTCCATCGTGGTGGGATTGGCTTTTGTGCTTCTGTGGAGTGCACTTTCGCCAGTTATGCAGTTGGAAACTAGGGCATATGGAAATGAAATTCCCTTTTCAATTTTTCCAGTATTCTGTTGCCCTTGCTTATGTGCTTTGTATGCTTCTTGTTGGTCTTAGATTATGCGATGATGTTTACTGTCGATTTTGTTTGTGTGGAAGCTATTTGTGTCGGGATTTGCTTAGGGTTTGGACTAGGGCTGCTTGTGGTTTCGATTCTGGCACTAGTTTCTTTGCATGCTTCTCATTGCTCTCAGATTATGCAATGTTTTTTAGCGTTCTGATGCTAGTTGCATTTGGTATAGACCTGTTGCCGACATGATTCTAAGGCATTTATGCTGTTCATTTTGTTTGTGTGAAATTTTGTTGTGCCCATAATTGCTGAAGGTTTTGGGTTGGGATTGCTTATGGTTTCAATGCTAAATGATCTAGAGATGGAGTCGTATGTTATTTAATTGAATTTTGTATGAGGATGGTGTGGTTTTCCTTATGGTCATTCACAGACTTGGTAGGGGCAAGAATGTCAATGTTTATTGTTTATTTTGTTTGTGTGGAAGCTTTTCGTGTCGGGAATTCCTTAGGGTTTGGACTAGGTTTTCATGTGGTTTCGAATCTTGTTAGGGTTTGGACTGGCATTAATGCTTATGGTTTCAATGCCAAATGATCCAGAGATGGAGTCGTATGTTATTTAACTGGATTTTGTATGAGGATAGTGTGGTTTTCGTTAAGGTATTTTTTTATTTGAAACCTTGATTTCATTAAATTTGGACTTATTCCTAGTCTAAATTGGATTTTAAATATGGTTAAGCGACATTTCTATGAGGCTTGGTATTATAAAATATTACCCATTTGAATTAACTTCTATCTTATACTACCAAACCTCATGGAAATGTTTCTTAACTTTATTAAGAATCCAATTTAGACTAGGAATAAGTCCAAATTAATGAAATCAGGGTTTTGAATGCCCTCTGTGCACATTTTCTCTATGCAAGGAACTATTTGGTTCAACTTGTGGAGCTTTCAATGCACGTAAAAGTGTTCTCGAAACTTGAAACCTCCCAGGTTTTTTTACAGTGTTTAGGTGACGTGTTCAGATTCAATGACACAGATTGCGATAGTGGTTTGTTGGCCATTCCATGTTGTAAAAACTTGAGACTTTTGTGAAGGAATAACTATTTCCCTTGGAACCAATTTTATCGTTACTTCGTTAATAATATTTATACTTGCGTTCACATAGGCCACATCTTCAAATATACGTGCATTAAGAGCGATTGCTTAAATCATTGTACGAAGTGAATGGTTCTTATGATTCTTTGTGCCTTTGTATGCCTGCTTCGTGTAGGGAAATAACAGTAAGCGTTGTGTGTCAGTCTTCTAGAAATGCCTGAGGGCATAGAAGAATGCCCGCCAGCCAATGTAAAATGCTCGCCAACCAATGTAAAATTCCTGCTAGCCAATGTAAATGCTCGTAGGGCATAAAAGAATGCCCGCATGGAATAGAAGAATGTACACAGGCCTCCAAACATACGTGTTAGCATGTTGGAAATTCCCATAGGGCATAGAAGAATGTACACAGGCCTCCAAACATATTTGTTAGCATTTTGGAAATTCCCATAGGGCATAAAAGAATGCACACAGGCCTCAAAACATACCTGTCAGTCTTCTAGAAATACCCGTAGGGCATATAAGAATGCCCGCCGATCAATGTAAATGCCCACAACACATAGAAGAATGCTTGCTAACCAATGTAAAATGCCTGCTAGCCTACTAGATAGGACATTTTATGCCTTTAGACTCAAAACAATAATCTTGTCCAACGGTTCTAATGAACAAATTCTTAAACATGTTACCTATTTATGAGCAAGAGCACCAAATATATTTGCTACACATGCTTGCTGGGGCTATTGGTGCCAAAAACAGTTCAAATTTGACAGCAATACTCAAATATCTAGCATGCATCAATGGCCTATGAGCGATACATATACAAAGCGGATGCGAAACAAAGAAGCTTATATCTAAGAATGTTGTGCTTGTTTAATTTGTTTAGCAAAGAACGTTGGTTTGTATGATATTTGATTACATTAACATTCATGAACATTTCAAAGCATGATGCCAATCCACTTGCAAAATATCATTTCACTTAATATGCTTCATTATAACCTGAGTGGGCCTAATGGTTAAGAACATGTGTTATCTCTAAGGAGGTCACAGGTTCAAAACCGGCGGGGGGTAGGGTTGTTCATTGGCCCGCTGTGACAAGGCTCGAAGGGTAGGCGACCCCTGGGATAGAGGCTCTCCCTTGGGATAAAGGGTCTCGGGACGTCTCGGCCCCTGCTGAGTCACAAGTTTCTGGTATATCTGGCTTGCGGGCTGTTGGATATACCCTTGGGAGGTTGCTGTTCCCATGGTTAAAAAAAAAAATATGCTTCATTATACAACACTTTGATTGCTTGTGAAAGCACTAGCATTGCCCTTGTTGCAAAGTAGAAACGTGTATGATGAACCTTCTGTCTATATTGCAAATTGTTTATATTAGTTGTGTATGATGAACCTTTTGTCTATATTGCTTTGCCATTTATATTAGTTCTAAAGATGAAGGATCTACCACTATAGATATATTCCTAAAAAAAATGATTACACACATATGTCTTGTGCTTTGTTCTTATGTAAATCTAGAACTCTCATACAATTTTTTAATTCAAATTCATTTTCAATCTTCCATTTTGCTTACTAACAAATTGTCTCGTGTCTTGACGTCCACAATAGTGAGATTTTGCAAAGAGACACATCTTTACACAATTAGCTATTCCTCAAGACAGTCACACACAAAGAGCATTTAAATATAGTGGCCACATATTGTAGGCTATTAAACAATCATTGTTTCTTCACTGCCAAATGCTTCAAGTCATATATTTCCTTCAATACTAGCTTTAAAGCTTCATCTTTGTATACAAACATTCTATTTTTTCTTTTGGTTTACTTGTTCCATCAACAGTCTATGCAAATGCGCATATTATGTTCAACACTTTTTGTAAACATATCAATTCAACAAAAGTCATTTTCGTCATTTAACATTGTATCTATGCTAAAAAGCTGTTAGATAGATATACTATGTGTTTTGTTCTTATGTAAATCTAGCGAACTATATTACAATATGGTTCAACTCATGCTCTTTCTTGTCTTCATTTATCAATGGATATTAACAACATGAGTTTCAATGTAATCTTCCAAATTTATTGATTGGCCATCTACCCTTATGCAAAACTAGAACTTTTTTTTCTCGCTCTACAATTGCTACTTTTAGCAAAAAACAATTATGCACTATCACAGGGAAATTGCCACCTCATGGCTCTTGTTTAAAAAAATGCATACACTTCTTACCATTATAATTTTCATAAATAAATATTTTTTTTTTACAACAGCGGATAACGAGCTTTGTATTAAAAAAGAGGGAGAATTACAAAAAGAAGGTGGGAAGACTGATCCCAAAATTGGAGAGCTGGCAGGTCTAGCTCACCACAATTCAGTCTATGTAGGTCATACAAAATCCCTGTTCTGAGATAGCTGAATATTTTAACAAACTTCCCTAGGAGCAGACTACAAAAGAAATACATAGTGTGAAGAAATGAAAAGACAAGCTTCAACAAGCTTTCGCAGGTTAAAGACCAAAACAAAAAAGTCCTGTGAGTACATGAACAAGCAGGCAGAAGGATCAGTAATTTCCATGGTGCTGATGGGAATTTTTTTCTTTGTTCCCAGCCGCAGCTTCGGCATTATCCTTAGCGATGCCGTGGAGAACAGTGGAGCTATTCCTACATTAGTCCTGATTCCATCCACCTTTGCTTCGACGAGTCTGAGATTGTTGTGCAGATATTCAATTTGATTGTTCATATCAACCAAGCAGGGACAACCATTCTCAAATTTCCCAACCAGAATATCAAAATAGTATTTCATCTTACTGCTACTGCTGCGAAATTCAGAGTTCGAGATCTGAACGAAGGTGGAAAGGTGAGAAATGGATTTTTTGAGGTCAGAGTTCTCACCTCTGAGCCAACGGATTTGGGTTTCCAGTTCATGTAAGTGCAAATTGAACTCAGAGGGAGGACTCTCCAGCCCATGAGGAGACCCCAAGTTGATGAAGCCGCTGCTGTCACCTGTAGGATGCAACCAATTCCTTCCACTGCCCAGCTCGCTGGAGTGACCACGAGCAGCATGCTGTGTCGAACCACCGAAGCTCTGACCCTGAACCACTTCGAGAGGAGTCCAAATTCAACCGCTTCCAGGCTCATCATTTCTATGCCGAGAGACGTGCTGCGAAGAAACACCACGATTATGTTGTGCAGAGCCTCCATTGCTCTTCCCTTGCACCATGTCCAGTGCAGAGAGATACCGCTTCATTCCAACCCCTCCCGACTGAGCTTGAAGATTCTTCCTACAATGATGACACTGCAGTGCCGAGAGGTTCAACCCAGAGTTCTCATCCTCCATAGAAATCCTGAAAACACAAATACAATTCACCGCGCAGAGGGTTGTAGCGCGAAGGGAGAAATACTGAATGCCACCCTTACCACCTTCCTGCGAGTTAAATGCATAGGGAGTCTCGGGGGCAGGTCGAAGTGAATGTGTGCATGCGAGACAGATGGAACTTGCAGGAGAAGGCCACCATGCGTGCAAAAAGGATGCGGGAAAGGATCGAGGAGGGAAGGAGGATCTCGAGAGGATCATAGAATGATTAAAATTTGAAAATTGCTTAAGCCTATAGTTTGTAGGATAATGGGAAGTGAGATCCCCTGCAGGGGGGGGGACTTACCTGGTGCAAACATGGGAAAAAAGTCAAACATGGGGGGCATTAAGGGACCCAAATTTTGTCAAGGATTTTCCCATTACTCGTAAAAAAACCACAATCCAAGCGAGCACCTACATTAGCCATGGCGTTTGCGATCTGATTGTTGTTCCTCGGGATGTGAAGATAGGTGATGGAGTTGAATTCCTTGGCAATGTAGAAGAAGAGATGATGAAACTTGGAGACATGATTTTTATGATTTTTTACCAGAGACCTGGCTTCCCTGATTACCAGCATTGAGTCTCCAAGGGCCACGAGATCCTTGACATCTTCGCTTCTTGCGATTTCCATGTCTTTGATAAGTGTGAGCCATTCCACATCGTTATTTGTCCTTCTACCGAGTCCCTAAGCGAATTCTTTCATCTTGTTTCCCTTGGAGTCAAGGAGGACTCCTCCCGCACCTGCCAACCCAGGATTTCCTTTCGAGGCACCATCAAAGAAAAGAGTATAACTACCAAGAGTATTGAGCCAGAGCTGAAGTTCTTTTGGTTCCATTCTGATGTGCCAATTTCGGGGTTTGTTTTTCTTGAGGGAGGGAGACAGAAGAGTGAATTGGGGGGAGATCAAGACGTCAACCACCCAATTTTTTTCTTCCACAGATAATGGCTCCCTACTGATGTTCTTCATACCTCTCGAGGAAAGAGAGTTAACCCAAAGCGCTTTTGCTGAAGAGAGAACTTTACCAGGGGTGGTCCTGACGTCTTCAAAAATTTCATGGTTTCTGGAAGTCCAAAGTTTCCGGCAAATGAACTTGGGGAGGGAGACCCAAGCTCTTTTGAAGTCTGGCTTCTTGAATAGCGACTTCTGGTAGTATAAGTGCCAGTTTGCAAAGAGGTCATTCCAATTGGTAGGGAGGATTAAGTTTGGTTGAATATCCCGATATGCACGGTGCCAAACCTCTTGAGAGAAGCTGTGGAGAAGCTGCACTCCAGAAAGAGGTGATCAATTGTTTCCTCTGCCTCTTTGTAGAGTATGCATCTGGCCGGTCCTTCAATCCCCCGTTTCCTAAGATTCTAGGCAGTGAGAGTTTTCCTGTGAGCAAGAGTCCAGAAGAAGGAATTAAATTTAGGAAGCCCATCTCTATCCTAGACTTTGCTCCACTTATTGTCCTTGATGCAATGATTGTCAAGAGCATCCATAAAATCATAACCCTCCTTAACAAAGTATAAACCCTTTTTTCCCCATCCACACTTATCTCTCTTAGATTGGTGCACAGGAAGAGAACCATGAAAGATGGAGAGGAGTGCATTGTAGTCGTCAAGAAGGTGCTCCAGGAGCTCCAGATTTAGCCATCCTATCCATCTTCCTTCATTGGACCAAGAGGACAAGTCGAAGAGAGTGTGGATATTAGCTTGCTCCATCTAGTTTTTTAAATCTCGGAATACATGCAACGAGTTAGCCAGTGGCCTGGAGCAGAAGTTATCCTTCCAGATATGAATTTGCTTTCCATTGCCAGCGATCCAAGAAAGTTTACGTTGGATGATGAAGGCAGCTCACTTACAAAGGTTCCAAATAGTAGAACCTTTTTTTCCATGGTCATTGTTCTCCACACAGCGGCTTCTATTGCAAGGCATGCATTTTTTATAGAAAATTTCTTTCCACCACACCCTCTTCCAAGAGATGATCCTCTAGAGGATTTTGGCGTCGAGAGAAAGATTCATAATCAAAGGATCCTTGATCCCCGCCCCACCATAAATTTTGGGCCTGCAGACAGTGTCCCAACTAATTAAGTGAAACGTTTTGGAATGACTAGATTTCCTTCCCTGTCATAAGAATTTTCTGAGTTCTTTCGTGATTTCCAACATCATGGACTTAGGGGCTAGAGAAATGGAGCAGGCATAGAGAGGATAGGCAGAGGGAATGGATTTAATTAGGACCAGTTTACCTGTGATATTTAGCCACCTGGAGCCCCAAGAGTTGATTTTGTTTTTTATTTTGTCATTCAACCCATGCCAATCAACAACTCTTTTGTTCCCCTTTAAGATTGGGATACCAAGGTAATTAAAGAAGTTCCAAGTAACGATTCATTCAAAGCCCAAGATTCTTGCGATTTTTGCAAGAATCCCTGGGGGGCAGTTCCAGTCGTAGATTTTGCACTTGTCCAAGTTAACTTTGCCATCAGAAGCTTTGAGAAAGTGGTGAGGACATGGTTGAATCTTTCGGCAATGATGGTGGATGCTCCCCCAAGAAGAATAGTGTCATCAACAAACTAAGAGTGGTTAATCGGCTTGACCCCACTGACTATTTTGATTCCATTTCAATCCCTCGACTCTTACAGCAGGTGGAGTTTTCTGCTCATAGATTCAACAACAAGGAGAAAGAGGAAGGGAGACAAGGGGCAGCCTTACCGCAGGCCTCTTGAAGCATGGAAAAAGTTGGTGGGTCTACCATTGACTAAGGGGGCAATCTAGGGACTGTTGATGCACGCTTTGACCCATCTCACGAATCTTCTAGAGAAGCCAAACTTGATCATTATTTCAAAGAGGAAGTGATGGTTTACTCTGTCAAAGGCATTAGCCATGTCGAGCTTGATGGCCATACCTTGATGTTTGTTCCCCACACTGGAGTGGATATCCTCTTGTACAATGATGGTATTGTCCAAAATTTGATGAGTGGCTATGAAACCCCCTTGAGAATCAGAGATAAGCTTCCCTATGACTTTTTTCATTATGGAGACGAGACTCTTAGAAAGAATTTTGTAGGAGGTATTGCAAAGGGAGATCGGTCTGAAATGATCAATGGAGATGGGGTTCTTCTCTTTAGGGATGAGAGAAAGGAAGGAGGAGTTAGTGGCCCCTCCAACTTTGTCTTTCTTCCTGGTCCAGTTGAGCATGCGCTTCAGGTCCTCTTTAATAATCTCCCAGGTGACCCGGTAAAAGTTGATGGTAAACCCGTCAGGGCCAGGAGCCTTATCAGCTTGAAGAGACCAGATGGAATTCATAATTTCGTGCTCCAAAATAGGTTTGGAGAGCTCTCTATTAGGATTGTCCGAGACAAGGGTGGCAATACCCGATAGGAGATCAGCTTGAGCTTCCGGATCAGTATCCTCACTATCTATGAAGAGCTCTCTGAAATGATTGAAGGCGTGGATCTTTAAATCCTCTTGACCGCTTATCTTGATTCCATTTTTGTTCTTCAGCTCTCTTATCGCGTTCTAGCTACGTCGGGCCTTAGCTTGATTGTGAAAATATTTCGTGTTGCTATCCCCTCCCTTGAGCCATAACTGTCTAGACTTGACTCTCCAGACTTCCTCTTCCTGCTTGGCCACAATGAGGATTTTCAAGTGTAAATCTTTCTCTAGTCTTAGAGAAGAAGTTGTAACCTCTTTCATCTCCATGCTTTGATGAAGATTGACAAGCTCTTCCTGAAGGGTGAGTTTAGTGTGGCTGGGTTTTTTGAAGGAAGACTTGGCCAACCATTTGAGCTGGGATTTCACAGCCCTAAGCTTCGATTCCTAAACAAAGTTGGGAGATCCAGAGAAGCTAGAGTTCCATGCATTACTGACTATGTCATAAAAGGCGGGTTTATGAAGCCAAAGAGGGTTGAAGTGAAAGGGGATAGGTCCAATATTTATCGGAGGAGTGAGGGATAAGACGATGGGCCTGTGATCTAAAGTGGCATAGGGAAGGGTGAAAGAGCAAGCTAAAAGATCAGAGCAAAAGAAGGAGGAGATTACCAAGAAACAATCGAACCTGGCCGCAATATGCCCAGTTCCGCATCTCTTATTGTTCCATGTATATTTTCCATTCTTCAGCAGAATGTCCATTAGGTTCATATCAGCGATTAAATCCTCCTGCTTTTCACCGAAGGGATCACAAACAATACTGCCACCTCGCTTCTCCTGCTGGGATTTGGTGACATTAAAATCTCCAACTATGATGAGATTTTCCCCATGCATGCTCTCCTTAAGGTTGATGAGGTCTTCCCAGAACTTAGCCTTGTCCCTATAGTGAGTGGGACCGTAGACATTACAGATGAAAAGAGGGTTGTTGCTGCATTTTTCTTTAATCTCAGTAAGCAGCCAGTGAATATTCTCAATTGAGGAAGTTAAAGAGAAATTAGGGGAGATCAAGGTCGCAATACCCCCAGACACCCCACGGGCACTCAGGGAAATGCCATGGCAATTCTTCCAGAGGGAGCGTGAGAGGGCCATGACCTCTACGTCCAACATTTTGGTCTCTTGGATAAGCATGAGATCGGGATTTTTCAGATCTTATCATATTTTTTATTGCTTCGAATTTGCTCAACCCGCCGAGACCTCTGCAATTCCAAGAGACAACTAGCATTACTTCTTTGCTGAGAGAGATCCTACTCGAGACCTGTCATCAAATTTAACCCCATTTTGAGATTTTGAGTTCTGAAGTAGTTTCATTTCTTCCAGGATTTTTTGCCTCCCAACTCTATCTCTCTTTCAGCCTCAAGTTCTCTGTGATACTGTTGGGACTTTCTGCCTCTAGTGTTTGGCGGCTGCACCACATCCATCTCCTCGAGAGATTCTGAGGAGATATCCAGGGAGGAGGAAGGCGAGACGAAATTATGTTTCACCTTGTCTGCCCACGAGCTACCAGGAGTGTTGGATCCTCCAATGTTTTTTCCATTCGGGTCTTCTCTAGGGGAGGAGGAAGGTATGAGGGTTTCTTCCTTGTCTTGCTCCAAATTGATAGCTTCTAGGATTGGGATTTCCCCTTCTTCTGGCTGCAGATCCTGGAATCTATTGTTGGTTGAATCTTCCTTAGCATCTTGAGTGGTTTCTTGACTGGTTCGAACTTGTGTCCCTTTGGGAGGGTGCGAAGCTGGGATGGTTTTCCTTCCTTTCTTGACCTGCTGCCAACCTTCTTCTTGACCTCTTTCAGGGACTTCTTGGGTGGCCTTTGGACAGTTTTTGACAAAGTGTCCATATTCATGACACTTTTTTCATTTGAATGGCAGCTGCTCATAATCAACCTTCTTCATATGCTCCCACCCATCCATAAACAGATGACATCCTCTGGAAGTCCTTTTTCCAGGTCAACTTCTACACAAATTCTGGCACAGGAAAACAAGGGTCCTTTAGGCTCAGCTTTGTCAATATACTTCCCCAGGGAGTTCTCGATGGCTTGCAAGGTTTCATTATTCCAGCAGTGTAATGGCAGATGGGGAAGGCGAACCCAAACACTGACCGTAGAGGGCACATATTTCTCAGGATCAAAGGATAAGCTCCATCTATTTAAGTAAGACCACGGGGGCCCATGAAATACGACCCGCTTCTGAAAATGAGGTCTCTATCATCCTTATTTTAAAAAAGAAAAGTGAATAAGCCCTTACTGCAGAAACAATGTTGCAACCCCCCGGTGATCAGGGGCATCCATTTTTTGTTGATCCAAGCGTCCATGGATTTTGGAGATGGCTATATTCCGATAAACTTCCCTATCAGACCACGTTCACTCAGAGCAAGGGCTTTCAACTTAGAAGCTGCCAATAGGATCTGAATACGGGGAGCAACAACACGCTTGATGATGCTGGCATCAGAAGGGTCCGAGGAAGAGGACGGGTGGGGGTGGAGGCCACAAGGGAACGGAAGGCAGCGTCCAGAAGACGCCTGCGCTCCTCCAGGGAAGAAGCAGGAGGGGGATCCATGGCAGCCGGCGCAGGAGGAGCCCGTGGCCAGGGCCGAGCTGCGAAGGCAAGTTAGGGTTCACGGGATGAGTGAGGGTTCACGGATGGTGCGAAGAACACATTGAAAAACTCATAAATAAATATTAAATCATTATAATTTTCATAAATAAATATTAAAATTAGAATAATTATTTTTATCAAATAATGAAAAATCAATTTAATATGCACTCGTTAATTTTTTATACATTTATTTTATTAAATTATATTTAATAAACCTAAGTTCATTATGTTGAATATTATTCTACGATTCTTCATCAAAGATTATAAAACCAATATTGTGAAAGTTTAATTCACAAGTAGCATTGACATAGACATTTTTATGATAAATTCTAAGTCAAATTTAAAATTGCAATAATCAACACAATGCCATTACAAGTATTGATAAATGGATCTTTATTAAGAGAAGGGGAGCCAAGTGCGGGGATTCTATTATATTATGAAGGAAATAAAAAAATTTCTTACAAATGAGGAATGCACCAAGCAACAAATAATTGAGCAAAGAGGTATGCCCTTTTAGAGGGATTGGAGCTCGTCATTTCTCTCAAGATTTCCGAAGTCATGATCCCAGGATATTCTCTGTTGGTAATATCTCAAGCAAGGAAATCGACTTACCCTGATGATGAAAACTTGGGTTGAATTCAATGCGGGATTTGAGATAAGTTAATTCAGATTAGGGAGGTGAATATTTTGCACATTCATATGCACAATAATCAGGACGTGGATACACTCGCTAATCAAGCAACTACTCAAGAGTGTGTAATTTTTGTTTTAAATGAGGGTTGTCCTATCTATCCCCGAAGGTTACAGCTCCCCTAAGTTAGTTGTTTCTTCTCCCCCCCACATTTATGGCTCACCTAACTTTGGTAGTGAACATGAGAGACACTTGGATTGATTTAAACGTCTCAGGCAAGTGGCTTTTGAATGTTCTAAACTGATTTAAGTGTAACAATGCATACAATTCTTAAGCAACACATAAAGTAAACAATGACATTCACATACAATACACACAAATTTACCCAGGAAACCCTAAAGGGAAAAACTAGCTTAACTTAGAGATTCACTACTCTCTTTGTTTCTTTTTTCATTGTATTAATTCAACCGTTTACAATACAATATATAGGCACTCACCAACCTCTGAAACCCTAATTCCCAAATCGGAATTAGATTACAATGGGACAAAACAACCAAAAAATGGAGCGAAAAACAACCCAATTTTTTTTCCTTGGGGGCTCCGCTGGCCCCCATGCCCCCGAGCCGGGGAAGTAGGCCCCCCCCAGGACCCCCTTCATTCAAGGGCAAACCCCCGAACCCCTGGAAAATGGTGGGTAGTGATCAAGAGAATATAACACATACCTAACATTCTCCCACTTGTTGTTTTCTTTGCATACAGGGAGTACATGATTTTATCATATCAACAATCCAAGGCATGAATACCCATTGCTTCTCTACACCAAGAAAATTTCTTAGTGCTCACAGATTTTGTTAATGAATCTGCAACATTCTCCAAAGTGTCGACTTTCTCCAGCAAAACCTTCTTTCTTTCAACCATGTCTGCTACGAAGTGATATTGCACATCAATATACTTCGTTTCTTAGTGATTGGCAGGGTTCTTGGATAGTAAAATTGCACTCTGACTGTCACAATCTAACCTCACATCTTGTTGTTCAAACCCATTGTTTGAACACAATCTCTACAACCATACAACCTCTTTACTTATATGAGTGGCTGCCATGTATTCACCTTCTGTAGTTGATAGTGCCAAACTTAATCTCCCTCTCCAACACTGTGGATATGTTGATGCCTCGGATATCGTAGCATCAATCAGAAAGGGATTCTCCCCGAGAGACGGTCCCAATTAGACTGTCTCCCGTTTGGTGTAGGGAATCCGTCCGGTTAGCGGTTCCGGCAACCGTGGTTTTGGACTTTAAATCCGATTTTACCGGTTATGGCCCGATCCACCTTTCTTTTGTTTTTTTATGTGTTTTATATGAGATGCATGTGCCTAAATTATACTTAATCTAGATGCCATTGAAACAGATCTAAATCTAGAAACAGAAACACTTCTATCTATCCCTGCAGGGGAACACGCTTAAGGGGAGAGCAATCAGCTGTAACAGATATCATAAGCAACGAACAGATAGCTATTATTTCTCACGGTCAAAGCTACAGCGAGATGAGGATCTTGAGAAGATAGCTTCTCATTCAAAATGGAACGCATCTATTGCTCAGAAAAAGACAGAGGGAAACTACAGGATAAGGAAACAAATCTACAATGAAATTCACAGAACGCATCTATTGCTTATGAACTGAAGAAATCAAATGGTTTGATCTAAGTAACAAGGATAAAGAAACAGATCTGGAATTAAACTAAAAGATCCCTGCAAGGAGCAATTAAAAGCATGAACAATGAGCCATACGAATTATCCTGAAGAAAGAACAGTTAGCCATTCGTTCTAGAAGAAAAAAATCTACAGCAATGGTAAAAGTATCAGCAGGTAGCTCCTGATTTAATATGGAACGCATTCATTGTCCATGAAATAGAGAGAACGCATGCATAGATAAGAGCAAAATCATTAATACAAAGAAATAATTCAGAAGTTAAGAATGATCTCACATTGCAGAATTGCAGTCATTAGAATAGTCCAACATGAAGCAACCCAACATTCCAAGCAAAACGTCCATCTCCTGTGGCTTCTATTAGAAAATTTCAATTTACAGAGCCGATACAAGATAGCTTATATCATTTGCCCAAAATTTTCATTCCCTGCAAAAAGGCCCTCCCCTAATCTTTCCTAGCTTCTATTTATAGTTACAAATTTGCCCTCTGGGCTGACACCTAGCATCCCCCACCTGTCATTTACAGGGATTTCTAATATATTCGATCACCAAAAAATGGTCACTTCATTTACAAAATATTTTGACAAAAAGAATAGGGACAGCTGTCCCACAGCTTACGCCTTACATATAACAGAAAATTTGCTAAACTCAAAGCGTTCCCTGCTGGGCACGTGTCTGGCTGAAAAGAGTGGCTCACTGAATTCAGCTTCTTCACTCCTGTGCGTGAGCTTCTCCTGGCAAAGGGTCGCCCAAGTTGATGGTCACTGATGCTGCCTGGGAAGAGGTCCTCGACTCCCCTGCTGATGCTGCTCCTAATTGGGAAGGGGGAATGGGACTGGCCAGAATTTCTGCCATTGTTGGGGAAGAGACTGCTGGGAGAGGGGCTGCCGGGTCTACTGATGCTTCTGCTGCTGTTGCAGCTTTCCTGACCTCCTCTTCTATGTAACTGTGCCACACACCTGTATCCCTTATGATTATGTTTGCTGCAGCAGGAAACAGGATTTTCTGAGAAGTTATATTCTTCCCGAGCTCTATTTTAATGCTTTGTACTTCTGCTTCAGCAACTTGATATGTTTCCTTCAGCAGATGGTTGTGAAGTGTTGATGAACCGATGTAATGTTGGAGATCATCTATGGCAAGGACATCAATGCTTTTCACATACTCCATCTGGACGCCTAGCTCTTCTTTCAGTTGAGATAACCGCTGCTCTTTTCCCGGGAAGTCTTCTAGGGTCTGAGGGAAACTTAATGAGCAGTTATCATGGACTCCTTTGAGCTTTTGGTACAGGTTGTTGATTCTATCTGTGGTCTTCTGCACACTGGCCATCAGCTTATTGGCACAGTTCCGGCCAAACTCCAACAAGGCTATATCTTCATTAAAATCTTCCACGGTCTTGAAAGGAAGATGCGGGGGGAAACCTCCTTTCCCTTCCCTCCATGCCATCTGACTTATGACATTTGCTTTGACACGGGTATTCTTAGCCTTGAGCCTGTGGGCTTCCGCATTCACCTCCTTTAGCCTAACCGTCATGGCCTTGAGTTTGCACACCTCATCAGTGATTAGCTCTTGAGAGCCATGCACTTGCTGTAGTATATTGCACGACAGCTCGTGGAAGGGGGACATGTCCAAGGTTCTGCTTTCCGCTTGCTCTAAACGCTCAGCTAATGCCTGCTTGTCTGTTTCTAGCTGGGAAGCCTTTTCTTCTGCTCCACTCTTCTCTGCTTCTGCAATCATTATTTGGAGTGCTAGCTGGTCCTTTTCCTCCTCCAGGTAGCTGTACTTGTTTGCCAACTCCTTGTGCTCAGCGTACAAGCAATTATACTTGTTCACTGCCAGGTCTCTTTGAGCTTGCTCATTAGCCACGTTTCGCTGCAGGGTACGTGCTCTTTTCTTTGTCAATATATTTTCTTTGACTATCACCCCTACATTGGCAAATGATGCTTGTGCTGTCGCTATAACTGCGGAGGCCATGGCAATGGGATCCGCATCTGTGTTCTGCATGACAGCGACCTCTCGGTGGGTAACTATGTCGTCATGGAAAGGACTTTTAATCCTTTCTTCTGATTGGAGGACCATTGTTTTTCTTTTCTTGTCATAGACAAACTCATTCCATTTGGACACCGTACGCTTCCCAGATGGAGTGTACGGTACAATTGGTCGGTTTATGATGTCTATGTCTTCTTCCATAGGTGGGGTCCGGACTTCCTGAGTGGGGTCTGTCCCTTCCCTTTGGGTACTAGAGCCACCTGCCTGAGAGGTGTCTATCTCCATGTCCTGCGCACCGGACCCACCTACCTGGGCATCTTCTCTTGCCTTCAATTCTTCCTCCGCTTTCTTCCTTGCTTCAGCTTGCTCAATTTCTGCTTCTTTCTGCTTTTGGGCTTCTTCAGCCTCCTTCCGCAGTCTCTCATTTTCAGCGTCCTGCTGCTTCCTTGCTTCCTCGACTTCCTTTTGTAACCTTGCCTCTTCTCTTAACCTGAGCTCTTCCTGAGCTGGGGCATCCTTGGCTTCTCTCTCCTTTTGCTGGATAGTCTTCTGGGCTTTGGTTGAGCTAGAGCTCGCTCCAGTACTTTGGTGACAGATCCGTAGCTCAGTCATATTGCTGATGCCTCTGAATGCTTCCTCCTCGGCATTGGGGTAGTGGGAGTATTCGAAGTTAGCATAGTTCCCCTTGCAATGCTCGGCCACTTTACCCTTTCTGTCGTTCCTGTGGAAGATGACTTCACCGAAATGGAAGGCCTTCAATTCTTGAACAAATTCGTCGGCAGAGGCCACCCCTGAAAACTTGTAAGTACCTATGCAGAAAGGTAAGGGGGGAAAGGAAGCCTTGTGTAGCTTGTGGAGGAATGCTCCAATCCCATCCAAGAAGAGTTGTCTCACTGCTTCCTTGAGTACCACATAGTCTGTGGCATACTGCGGCAATATGTATGGGGGCTTAGTCCCTCCAAACATTCTCAAGTAGGTGCCTTGTTCTGAAAAGTAGAAGTCCCCATAATCCTCGAGGACTTCCAAAGCGTTTTGTGACAGGCAACTTGGTTCTTCCTTGAATATTTTCTCGTATAGGGGCATGATGAAACCCTCACAGATGAGTTTGTAGCTGGGCTTGTAATTCTGAGCCCACAACATCTTGAATGCGATGTAAACCGGGGCTGTGGTCCTATCCCATGTACACCCCAATCCGGGGAACTCTATCTTGGCCAAGATACAGTCTATCAGGTACGAAGACATGAAGAATTCAGCCTTCTTCGAGGCCAGCCCGGGCTTAGCAGCACTTATCATTGAGGCCAGACTATCTGACAAGATAGTGGCCCAGTCAAAAACTGTCCCCTGAAATGCCACATAGTGAATGATAGGGACCCACTGAATCTTGTATACTGTGCCATCGGGCATGCCGAAGATTCTACACAGCATCAGGGCGATTAATCTATAAGGAGCTCTTAGATTCTGTACGTCATACTCCTCACTCCCTTTCTTCCTCAAATGTTTCCCTTGCACTAGTAGCTTCTTGGCCATCTCGACATTGTTCATCTGGCTTAACCACTCATCAGTCAGAGCTTGCTGGACACGGGGAAACCTGTAGGCTGCCGTCAGATATGCGGGTTGAAATGAGGCGATAGCCATGTTCCCGCTATCATTTATCACTCTTCCTTCAGCATCGACATGTTGGAGTATCCATCCGATGACTTCAGCGCAGGGGAACAGCTCAGGGCGGGTAGCGGCCTTAGTTATGCCCGAGGTTCTGATATTTCGATAGATTGGTGCTTCCTCTAGCAGCATATCTGGGATTTCTTGGTCCCGGATCATTCTGTGGATGTCTCCCCATCTGATTTCCGGAGGGACACCTGTGGTGCACCTAGTGTCCTGGAGCGAGGTTTCAATCTTAGGAGGGACAGGTTTCTTTTCTGTCATCTTCGCCTTCTTCTTACTGGGTTTTGGCATCTTGAATTATCCCTGATAACATCCATATACAATTCATCATGAGTTTGAGCCACAGGTTGTATGGTTTCAGCAGAGAGCAACAATTGTTTTAATGAGATAAATCAATGAAGCATGTATTTAGGAAGTAAAACATTATTTCAATTATAAGACACACATTGAAACATTTGAAGCTCGTAAAAGATGAGTGTGGGATAAGCTATGTTGCGGACGCTATTGGTTTTATTGGACCGATAGGTGATTCGCGGAAGCAATCGGCCTCCGGTTCCGCTTCGCGGAAGGAGAAGTCCTTCGCTATGGCTGCGGTTGGAGAGGTCGAAGGCGGGGAAGAGGCGGGTTGACTCGGTGAGGGCTATGGATGCTATCGTCACGCGCGGCCACTTGCCGAGTCACTATGGGAGGCTTTGGTCTGAGCGAAGGTAACGGCGTCGGGGACAAACTGACGGGGAGAGCTAGGGCGGCTTCAAGTTTTGGCTCTCGTGGCTTAACCGCTTACGGGTTTCGGCTTCGCGTGTAGGGACTGGGGTTTATGAAAAAGGGCCCAGGGTTCACGGTCAGGGATATGGAAAGCCCACAGGGTTTCGATAACTTAACCCACGACGAGGGGCGCGGCCCGGGGTTTAAATTCAACATAAGGCATGGTTAACTGCCCGCACCCATCAACATAAGATATACGTTTTACGAAGGCCCACGACGATTATGTGAAACGAAAACTCCGTTCACTGTACCTGACGGGCAAAACATAGCCCTTGACGGGTGTTTTGCCCGTCACAATCCCACTAAAACCCAATAGTTTCCCCAAAAGGACAGCTCAGTAGTGAAAAACAAGGTGAAGATCCTACCTGGCACCGTGGGGATTGCTTGAGCAAGGTGGCTGCGAGCACGGAGGCGCGAGGTGAGCTGGAGCGATTTGCACGGTATCACACGTCGCTGGCCGGTTCAAAACAATGGTGTATTGGTCGA
Source organism: Larix kaempferi (assembly GCA_027924585.1). Classification (NCBI taxonomy): domain Eukaryota; kingdom Viridiplantae; phylum Streptophyta; class Pinopsida; order Pinales; family Pinaceae; genus Larix; species Larix kaempferi. The sequence goes on along the minus strand of BSBM01000017.1, from coordinate 12,018,336 downwards.
GCCCCCCCACGGTATTTTATAAGGAATGGCACGTGTGAGCATTTAATTGGGTAGGTGGCGTGGTTAAAACGGGGTTTAAATTCGCCGCGCGTAGCGGTCACGTCAAAGCACCTCGGTTTCCGTGCGACCGCCACTTGCGGGGCCAGTTCGTGAATTGCATCCGCCGTTGCGGAAGGATTCGATGAAAGCTTCCGACGTTTCGGGGCTTAAAGCGGAAAGGAAACGCGAAGCCTTCCGCGAGAGTCTGTCGCGTAGCGGACGGGTAACGCCAAAGCTTCCGCCCTTTCGGAACGGTATAGCGAATGCTCCCGGTGTTTTCGGAAGACTTTTGCGAAAGCTTCCGTGAAGCAAAACTTCAAAGTCTCGTTGATTTTTCGGAAAGTTTTTTTTTTTTTTTTTTTTTGGCTACGGCTCCCGCTAGTTTCGGAAAGCTTTTGGGAATGGCTTCCGCCGTTTCGGAAGCAAAACTTATATTTTCCGCAAATTCACCCGGGATCGTTTCGGAGTCCTTTTGCCGGTCGGGGTAAGCAATTGGCTTCCGCTGTTTCGGAAGGGTAGCCCGAAGGCTTCCGCTGTTTCGGAAGCAAAAGCTGAAGGCTTCCGTGACAGCTTCTTGAGAAACTTCTAAGTCTTTTCAAGGTTTCGGAAGGCGATCGTGGATCCTCCCCGCGGGTCTTATGGAGATGGCTTCCGCCGTTTCGGAAAGGTTTCATGAATTCCCCGCCGTTGCGGGACGATTTTATGAAAGCTTCCGCCGTTTCGGAAGGGTTCAACGAAAACTCCCGCCGTTTCGGGAGAGATGCTCCAATCTCTCCGCCGTTGCGGAAGGTTGAAGCTAAAAATTCTTTAAGTCCTTTGTTCCCGCACCTTCTAATCAGAAGGAAATCTTAGTCCTTTTCGGGAGACTGAGGCGAATGAGTCCCGCTGTTTCGGGAGGAAAGCCGGAACTTTTCCGCGGTTGCGGAAGGATTCAACGAAAGGCTCCGCCGTTTCGGAAGCTAAGTCGTTTCGGAGCTGGAACCGTTCCGCAGAAGCAACGATTGAAAACTTTATAAGTCTTTTACTTCGGAAGAAAATGATGAATTCCTTGGTGTTATTTCGGCGAGTTTATCCGAAGGGCTTCCGCCGTTTCGGAAGGCAGAGCTGAATTGTTCCGCCGTTTCGGGAGAACTACTTGAATTTCTCCGTGGTTGCGGAAGGTTTGGGCGAAAGCTCCCGCCGTTTCAGGTGGTCTCACCTAATGGCTTCCGCTATTTTCGGCAAAGAAAACCTAAGTCTTCCTTTTGGGAAGGTTGGACGCTTGACTTCCGCGGCTTCGGGACTATGTCCGGATCACTCCAAAACGTTTGGGCAAAAACTAAGTTATCTTTTGGCTCACTGGGGAGAACATGGTAGGATTGACGGCAAGCTGCTCAGCAAGGAAGCAAAATTTTATGCTGAAAACAGAGCGGGCGGCTGGGATGGCTTTTTCAAGAAAACTTTCTACAAAAAATACAGGAGGGGCCCCAACATGTAGAAAATTTTGGGGATTGATGTTGCTGCAACAACAATGGCGAGTCGCTGGTGAACACAGATCTCTGAAAAAAAAAAAAAGAATACTCTACATAGTCCGGAACCCCATTAAAACCTCCGTCTCGGGTGCATTATTCAGCTGAGCATTTTAGACCCATGCGGGGAAACGAGCACTTTTTCCTGCTAGCCTTTGGGGAAAGGGGAGCTTTGACCGAGGCATCTTCACCACTCTCAGAGGGCCAGCATATGAGATTCATTTTAGGAGGGTCATCCCTCAAATGGTCACTACTGCCAGACTCCACAGGATCTGCAACACTTTCTCATGGACATTATTGTTCTTGTTCCTCATTCCCATGCTGCTGGCACCTTTGGGATGCTTGTACTTTGGACAGCTTAGCTGTTTTGAGCCTTCCAGGGATATTTTCTTCCGGACAGATCTTTGATTTGGCATCCTCAATCCATAATGTCCTTTTGTGTGAGTTAGAGGTTTTATTGATTTGATCAAACTTCACGGACGGAGAGGAGCCTAATTTGAGATGGGCCTTTTGGACAGCCTCCTTGATTTTACATGTCCCTTTTGCTTTTATCTCAGCCATGCTTTAATTGAGGCGAGAATCCCTGGAAAACAGACTCTTGGATGGAGGCCATTTTGGCTTTTAAATCAGCAGCATGGAGTCATTTCAATAACCCATGTCCTCGAGAGGTGTCACTTTCCATGGGTCCAACTTAGGTAACCTTTCTTGAGATGCCTATGAAGTGTGAGAGTGGGTGGAACCCAACGATAGTAATGAAGATGGCCATGGGTCTCTGCTATTGAACAGGGTTAATGTGACTAGCAGGGTAGGCTTCCCCCCTCTTGAATATTTCAGCGAGAGCACAGCAGACCGGGTTTACTGAGCAGGGTCCCAGACTCATGGGTTGCAAGTTTTCTTTGAGAGAGCTGCCTTCAACGGGAGACCCAACAAAAAAGGGTGCTTCAGAAAACAAAAACCTTTTGAAAAGATCAAATAACAAAACAAGAAACATCATGGCCGAAAAATAAAACAGCTAACAGCGAAAGCGAACAGACAACTTTATTTATGTACAGGAAGTCTCACGGAGACTCACGCGAAGTACTGTTTCAGGGCGAGGCCATTGAGTGGAAGGGCTACTTCCTCTCCCTCGAGATTTGTCAATTTATAAGTGGATGGGCCCAATTTTGCAGAAATTTGGTACGGGCCTACCCATAGATGTTGAAATTTCGTGTGCATTCCTTTGCCTTCGTGATTATGGTCCCATTTCAGGACTAAATCCCCAACTTCAAAGTTCCTCTTGCCGGATTTCCTCTTGTCGAACCATCTCTTAACTATGTCCTGGTGTTGATGAAATCGGTCTTTAGCTTTGTGTCGGGCTTCTTCCAGTCGAAGCAGGGTGTTTATCCTGGATTGTAAGGCTTGGCTACCAGAACCCCGAGAGGCTTGGGACAATTGCAAGGATGGCAGCAAGATGTTTGGGGGAAGTATGGCTTCCTTGCCATAGACAAGAGTGAACGGGGAGACACCTAAAGCATTCTTCGGGGTTACCCTATCTGCCCATAAGGCATTTGGGAGAGCCACATGCCAACTTCTCTGGTTTTCTATCACCGTTTTCTTAAGGATTCGAATCAGATTCTTGTTTGAGGATTCAGCTAATCCGTTTCCCTGAGGGTAGTAATTGGCTGAATAATGCAACTTAATTCCCCATTCATAAACAAATTCATTTATCTTGCAAGATGAAAAATAAGTAGCATTATCTAAAACAAGGGAAATTGGAACCCCAAACCTGGTTATGATGTTCTCTTTCAAGAAGCTGATAACTGCATCTTCATTGATCTTGCGCAGCGGGATGGCTTCCGTCCATCTGGTGAAGTAGTCGGTAGCTGTCAGAATGTATCGGTGTTGCAAGGAAGAATTTGGATTTATTTCTCCGATAACATCTATGCCCCATTGCTCAAAAGGTTCAGAGATGATGACAGGCTGCAATGGGCCTGCGGCCTTAGGTAACTTCCCAGTGCTTCTTTGACATACATCACAGTTTCGTGCGTACGTGTGGGCATCTCGAAACAGAGTGGGCCAGTAATAACCAGCTCTCAGTATCTTGTGTGCTGTCGTCTCTCCTGAATAATGGCCACCTGCGGGGCCATCATGCAATTCTTTGACAACTTTGTTTGCATCCTCCTTTTCCAAACATCTAAGAAGGACTCCATCATAATTCTTTCTGAAGAGAATCCCATCAATGATCTGATAGGGTGCTGATTTCAAGCGGAGTGCCCTTCTTTGTTTAGAATTCCAGTGCTCGGGTAGATATCCCTGCTGTAAATAGTGCACTAGATCTCTATACCACGACTGGGGAGCTGTGAAGATATGGCATACCTCAACCGAATTGAGTTCGGCTTCGTTTTTCCAATGTTGTTCTTCATCAGTCGAGTTTCCCGCCAGTAACTTGCACAGACCTTGTCCTTTGATGATTGTAGCAGGTTTAAATTCCAAATCATACTCCTGCAGAGCTGTGACCCAGTTCCCTCTCCTCTCTCCCAATTCCTTTTGAACGAAAAGGGATCTAACAGCTGGATGGGGGACTATGACTTTAGTTCTGTTCTTCAAAATGTATGGCCTAAACTGCTTGACTGCTTTGAAGACTGCGTAGGCATGCTTGTCAACTACGGGGTAATTCAGCTCAGCCCCTTGCAGACCAGTGCTCATAAACGAAATTGGGTATTCGTCCCCCAACTCCACCTTTTGCGTGAGTACAGCTGCGAGAGAATCATCCGAAGCGAAGGTATACAAGATGAAATCTTTATCAAAATCTGGGCTTCTTAAGGAAGGAGCTTTAGCTACAGCCGCCTTGATGTCTCTAAATGCGTCCTTTTCCAAATCTGTCCACTTGAATTGTGTGCTTTGTTTAACCATCTGCTGCAATGGCTTAACGATTTGTGCAAAATCCGGAACAAATCTGCGGACAAAATTGATGGTGCCCATAAAAGACTGCATAGATTTTTTGTTGTGGGGCATTGGGATTTTATTAATAGCTTGGACCCTTTCTTGGTCGATTGACACTCCCCCCTTGGAGATGACATGACCCAAGAGCTTACCTTCGGGTACAGCAAACACGCTCTTCTTGGGATTCAAGGAAATACCATACTTCCGGCAACGGTCGAAGATGTGCCTCAGATGAACAACATGGTCTTCCCTCTTCTTTGAAAAAACTGTCACATCGTCCAAGTATACAACAACGCATTGCCCACCTAATCCTCGGAAGGCAATGTCCATCGCCCTTTGGAATGTGGCTCCTGCATTTATTAGACCAAATGGCATCCTCCTGTAAGCGAAATTTCCCCATTTAGTCCTGAAGGTAGTCTTGAGACGATCTTCTTCGGCTACTAACACTTGATTATAGCCAGAGAAACCATCGAGGAGAGAAAACAATTCAGATCCAGACACCATTTGTAGGATTTGCTCCATTGAAGGTACGGGGTAGTTGTCTTTATCCGAGGCTTTGTTTAAATTTCTGAAATCTACACATAGCCTAATCTCTCCTGATTTCTTCCTCACGGGAACCAAGTTTGCAACCCATTCGGAATGTCTAACTTTGAAGATTATCTTCGCGTCCAGGAGTTTCTTTAATTCTTTTTGGATCAGCGGTTCAAGAGTGGGATGCATCCTTCTTAACTGCTGCTGAAATGGTTTGACACCCGCTTTCATTGGTATAACATGCTGAATGATGTGGACGTCATATGTCTTCAGATCTTCATAGGTCCATGCAAACACATCCTTGTACTGTTTAAACAATTTAATGAACTTGTCTCTTTCTCCTGGTGAACAACATTTGCCAAGGTTGACAAATTTTGGTTCTGTCTCGGTACCCAAATTAACTAACTCATGTTGCATTGATGAGCTGTTAGTTTTGGTATTAGCTGGTCTTTTGAATTTATTTTGAAGATCGAAAAGCATCTCGAGGGACCTTACCCCTTTTGGCATGAAATTTCCCTTCTCCTCTTCCTTCTTCATCAAATCATCATCATGTTCTTCCTCGTCTATTGCAGCTCCTTGAAAACTGTCTTCATTTGTCAGGAAGCTGATAATCTGCTCATCATCATCGAAGATTCTGAAGTTTGTGATGTTATCGGGAACGGAAGGCCTGAAAATCAATTCAATCGAGCATTTATTATTTGTCGGCACCAATCTAGAAGCAGATGTTGCTAGCAGATCAGCAGCAGAATTTTGCAACCTAGGAATTGATTTTATATTGAAAGCGTCAAAATACATGATTAAATCCCATACCTCAGCCTGGTAACCTTTCAAGTGCGGTGAGAGGCAATGAATGGTGTTTCTTACCTGTCTGACTACTATCTCGGAGTCACCAAAAACCTTCAGGTACTTAACACTTAAGCCAATGGCCTTCTTTAAACCATGCACCAAAGCTTCATATTCAGCGGTATTATTAGTACAATCGAATTCTAATCTACAAGACAAAAAATACTTGTTCTTCTTTGGATCCATTAGAACACAACCGGCTCCGGATCCTTCCAGAGTTTTAGAACCATCAAAGTATAATGTCCAAAAGGTATCTTTAGGTTCAACTAAGTTAGTTTCTTTGTGGTCTACGTCAGCAACTAAATTGACTATGTTACAATCAACCTCATCAGTCCGAGAAAAATGAAGGAGATCGGACTGTTTGTCTGATTCATGGCAAAAGGTTTCAGATTGATAGTTACCCGGATCTATTTCCAAGAAGTAATTTCCCAGGACCGAGGAAGAGAAAGCTACAGCCTCATTCTTTTCTTCTAGCTGGGTTACGTTTTGTTTCATATGAGGTTCCCTAAGAATTTTAATCTGATTCTGCCTGTTCTGATAAGGCAGCCATAGATGAGACCAATCGGTAGCAAAGTAGCCGCTCAACTTGGTAGACCAATCCCTACTTAGAATCAGCCCATAAGCTTCAGGAATATCGACCACCATTATGTCAATGAATTGGCAAACTCTAGGGTCGGCTGACAGTCTAATTAAAACATCTTTCATCTCCCCTATAACCTTGACAGCAGTCCTGTCTAATTGTATGATTTGGGCTGGAGATGGTACGGGCTGCCCATTAATTTTCTTACAAATTGAAAGTGGCATAACGTTTGAAGAAGCTCCAGAGTCTACCAGACAGTTATGAACATTGTGATTAAAAATTTCGAATGTCAGCAGAAATGGCAATGTTTGGGATTTGGATTTCCCACCGATGCTAGCTTCGTTAATTTCAGGATTGTCTTGAGAATCTGTTAATGTAGCGCTGGGTTTTGGTTGTAAAACATGAAGTAGTTTGTCTCGTTGATGGGGCAAGCTACACATGTCAAATATTGATACGTTCGCTTTAACTTTCTTGATATCTTCGATAATATCATACCCTATTTCGGATTCATTCCCAATTCGAGTGGACTGATCTGTTTTGTTCAAGGTCTCCTTAGGCGGCTGAACTGTGTTATCAGCACTTGGCTGTTTGGCCGCTGTCTGGTTTACTTTGGGCTGTGGTGGGATGATTGGTATATGCCTCCTGGGCGGACCCTTCGTAATCTTAGGCTTATGGGAAGAGGTGGATGGGACAGGATCCGCAATTGGGCCCTTGCTGCGAGTAGCAACATTTATGGTAGAGGGAGAGCTGTCTGCGTAATCTTCTTCTACTAATTCAGTCATAGGTACCCAATCCCACAATACCATAGTAGTGTCCGGGGTTGGTTCCTCTAACTCAGGGCCTGACTCTTCTGGAGGATCATCCGGGTCTGGGATCTGAGAGTCTAATATTTGGTTCATGACCAAGCTCATGGAATTGATCCATTGAGGGCAGCTCTTCTCCGAGTGTGGTTCTTGGTGAAAGGTGCAGAAATTCTCCATCCCAATCTCATTCAAATTTAGAACAGGGGCAGTGTTCATTGGTGGGTGAGACTGTTCCCCGTCTTCCCTTCTCTTATAGAATGGCTTGAAAGGTTTCCTAGATGTATTAGCAGCCTTGTCTTTCTCAAGATCTACGATTTTGTTAGATAACTTCTGCATCATCTTAACTACGTTTTCCATATCCGTGGATGGCTCTTCTTTGCCTCTCGTGAGGAGCAAAGGTTTCTTGCTAGCTGCTGGTTTTGTTTCCACATCTAAGGCATGTTTAGCTATGCTATCAGCCTCTTCCTCTACCTTTCGAGCTTCCTCAAAATTCTCTATTAGGGTCGTTTTCTTGGATCGTTTTACAAACATTGCGATTGGACCTTCAAGAGCTGTTGTGTAGTATTCAATCAAAGACTCTTCTGTGGGTTTGTTAGTTTCACTAAAGTTATTTAACAGCGTTGTGAATCTTTGATTAAAGTCTTGAACCTTCTCCTTCTTCTCCATTCTCATGGATAAGAGCTCTTTCATAAGCGTGGCTACAGTTTTTTGGTTCCCGTATTTCTTGAGAAAACACTTTTCGAAATCATCCCAACTAGAGATTGAGCTGGGTTGAAGGCTAAAGTACCAAGATGATACCTTAGGCTCGAATGTATACGGAAACAACCTGCAGACTACGTCTTCATGTTGTACATTTAAAAGGTTCAGAGCTAAGTAAAAACTCTTGAGGTGATCCTCCGCCGAAATGGCCTTCCCTGGATCGTACTTAGGCAAGACCTTTTCTGGATTTTTAGGGAGATTATGGAATGGTCCAGCCAGGTTCAACGCTCCCCTTGCTCTCCAGGCAGGTACAACCATGTTTGGGTTTGGACGTGGAGACCCTGGTGGAGAATTGTAAGGTGAATTCGGTGGAGTACTTTTGGGAGTGGTAATTTCTTCGAGATTTTCTTGGTCTGACTTGTTAAGAGTGCCGGAGATTTCTTCCAATGTTAGATTTACCAGTTCTTCAAAACTCTGAACGAGGATCGAATCACGGGTATATTGCGGCTCCTTTCTGGGTGTAGTTTTCTTAGGGAGGAAGTTGACAGCGTTTAACCCACCTAGCTGTCTAACGTAAGATCTAGTATGTCTTCTCAAGTCCTCTATTTCTGCAAAAGGAACAGCGTACAAAGCTTCCTGAGGCTCAGGGTCAGAAATGGGGCGTTCTTGGTCTGTTAATCCAAGATCTGGGCTGTGTGACAGGTTTTCTTCAAGCGGGTTTTCAGTGTTATCTATGACCGTGGAAGATTTTCCTCTATCAGCCATGCACTTCAGGCCCTCCTTCTAGCGCCAAAAACTGTTGATGCCTCGGATATCGTAGCATCAATCAGAAAGGGATTCTCCCCGAGAGACGGTCCCAATTAGACTGTCTCCCGTTTGGTGTAGGGAATCCGTCCGGTTAGCGGTTCCGGCAACCGTGGTTTTGGACTTTAAATCCGATTTTACCGGTTATGGCCCGATCCACCTTTCTTTTGTTTTTTTATGTGTTTTATATGAGATGCATGTGCCTAAATTATACTTAATCTAGATGCCATTGAAACAGATCTAAATCTAGAAACAGAAACACTTCTATCTATCCCTGCAGGGGAACACGCTTAAGGGGAGAGCAATCAGCTGTAACAGATATCATAAGCAACGAACAGATAGCTATTATTTCTCACGGTCAAAGCTACAGCGAGATGAGGATCTTGAGAAGATAGCTTCTCATTCAAAATGGAACGCATCTATTGCTCAGAAAAAGACAGAGGGAAACTACAGGATAAGGAAACAAATCTACAATGAAATTCACAGAACGCATCTATTGCTTATGAACCGAAGAAATCAAATGGTTTGATCTAAGTAACAAGGATAAAGAAACAGATCTGGAATTAAACTAAAAGATCCCTGCAAGGAGCAATTAAAAGCATGAACAATGAGCCATACGAATTATCCTGAAGAAAGAACAGTTAGCCATTCGTTCTAGAAGAAAAAAATCTACAGCAATGGTAAAAGTATCAGCAGGTAGCTCCTGATTTAATATGGAACGCATTCATTGTCCATGAAATAGAGAGAACGCATGCATAGATAAGAGCAAAATCATTAATACAAAGAAATAATTCAGAAGTTAAGAATGATCTCACATTGCAGAATTGCAGTCATTAGAATAGTCCAACATGAAGCAACCCAACATTCCAAGCAAAACGTCCATCTCCTGTGGCTTCTATTAGAAAATTTCAATTTACAGAGCCGATACAAGATAGCTTATATCATTTGCCCAAAATTTTCATTCCCTGCAAAAAGGCCCTCCCCTAATCTTTCCTAGCTTCTATTTATAGTTACAAATTTGCCCTCTGGGCTGACACCTAGCATCCCCCACCTGTCATTTACAGGGATTTCTAATATATTCGATCACCAAAAAATGGTCACTTCATTTACAAAATATTTTGACAAAAAGAATAGGGACAGCTGTCCCACAGCTTACGCCTTACATATAACAGAAAATTTGCTAAACTCAAAGCGTTCCCTGCTGGGCACGTGTCTGGCTGAAAAGAGTGGCTCACTGAATTCAGCTTCTTCACTCCTGTGCGTGAGCTTCTCCTGGCAAAGGGTCGCCCAAGTTGATGGTCACTGATGCTGCCTGGGAAGAGGTCCTCGACTCCCCTGCTGATGCTGCTCCTAATTGGGAAGGGGGAATGGGACTGGCCAGAATTTCTGCCATTGTTGGGGAAGAGACTGCTGGGAGAGGGGCTGCCGGGTCTACTGATGCTTCTGCTGCTGTTGCAGCTTTCCTGACCTCCTCTTCTATGTAACTGTGCCACACACCTGTATCCCTTATGATTATGTTTGCTGCAGCAGGAAACAGGATTTTCTGAGAAGTTATATTCTTCCCGAGCTCTATTTTAATGCTTTGTACTTCTGCTTCAGCAACTTGATATGTTTCCTTCAGCAGATGGTTGTGAAGTGTTGATGAACCGATGTAATGTTGGAGATCATCTATGGCAAGGACATCAATGCTTTTCACATACTCCATCTGGACGCCTAGCTCTTCTTTCAGTTGAGATAACCGCTGCTCTTTTCCCGGGAAGTCTTCTAGGGTCTGAGGGAAACTTAATGAGCAGTTATCATGGACTCCTTTGAGCTTTTGGTACAGGTTGTTGATTCTATCTGTGGTCTTCTGCACACTGGCCATCAGCTTATTGGCACAGTTCCGGCCAAACTCCAACAAGGCTATATCTTCATTAAAATCTTCCACGGTCTTGAAAGGAAGATGCGGGGGGAAACCTCCTTTCCCTTCCCTCCATGCCATCTGACTTATGACATTTGCTTTGACACGGGTATTCTTAGCCTTGAGCCTGTGGGCTTCCGCATTCACCTCCTTTAGCCTAACCGTCATGGCCTTGAGTTTGCACACCTCATCAGTGATTAGCTCTTGAGAGCCATGCACTTGCTGTAGTATATTGCACGACAGCTCGTGGAAGGGGGACATGTCCAAGGTTCTGCTTTCCGCTTGCTCTAAACGCTCAGCTAATGCCTGCTTGTCTGTTTCTAGCTGGGAAGCCTTTTCTTCTGCTCCACTCTTCTCTGCTTCTGCAATCATTATTTGGAGTGCTAGCTGGTCCTTTTCCTCCTCCAGGTAGCTGTACTTGTTTGCCAACTCCTTGTGCTCAGCGTACAAGCAATTATACTTGTTCACTGCCAGGTCTCTTTGAGCTTGCTCATTAGCCACGTTTCGCTGCAGGGTACGTGCTCTTTTCTTTGTCAATATATTTTCTTTGACTATCACCCCTACATTGGCAAATGATGCTTGTGCTGTCGCTATAACTGCGGAGGCCATGGCAATGGGATCCGCATCTGTGTTCTGCATGACAGCGACCTCTCGGTGGGTAACTATGTCGTCATGGAAAGGACTTTTAATCCTTTCTTCTGATTGGAGGACCATTGTTTTTCTTTTCTTGTCATAGACAAACTCATTCCATTTGGACACCGTACGCTTCCCAGATGGAGTGTACGGTACAATTGGTCGGTTTATGATGTCTATGTCTTCTTCCATAGGTGGGGTCCGGACTTCCTGAGTGGGGTCTGTCCCTTCCCTTTGGGTACTAGAGCCACCTGCCTGAGAGGTGTCTATCTCCATGTCCTGCGCACCGGACCCACCTACCTGGGCATCTTCTCTTGCCTTCAATTCTTCCTCCGCTTTCTTCCTTGCTTCAGCTTGCTCAATTTCTGCTTCTTTCTGCTTTTGGGCTTCTTCAGCCTCCTTCCGCAGTCTCTCATTTTCAGCGTCCTGCTGCTTCCTTGCTTCCTCGACTTCCTTTTGTAACCTTGCCTCTTCTCTTAACCTGAGCTCTTCCTGAGCTCGGGCATCCTTGGCTTCTCTCTCCTTTTGCTGGATAGTCTTCTGGGCTTTGGTTGAGCTAGAGCTCGCTCCAGTACTTTGGTGACAGATCCGTAGCTCAGTCATATTGCTGATGCCTCTGAATGCTTCCTCCTCGGCATTGGGGTAGTGGGAGTATTCGAAGTTAGCATAGTTCCCCTTGCAATGCTCGGCCACTTTACCCTTTCTGTCGTTCCTGTGGAAGATGACTTCACCGAAATGGAAGGCCTTCAATTCTTGAACAAATTCGTCGGCAGAGGCCACCCCTGAAAACTTGTAAGTACCTATGCAGAAAGGTAAGGGGGGAAAGGAAGCCTTGTGTAGCTTGTGGAGGAATGCTCCAATCCCATCCAAGAAGAGTTGTCTCACTGCTTCCTTGAGTACCACATAGTCTGTGGCATACTGCGGAAATATGTATGGGGGCTTAGTCCCTCCAAACATTCTCAAGTAGGTGCCTTGTTCTGAAAAGTAGAAGTCCCCATAATCCTCGAGGACTTCCAAAGCGTTTTGTGACAGGCAACTTGGTTCTTCCTTGAATATTTTCTCGTATAGGGGCATGATGAAACCCTCACAGATGAGTTTGTAGCTGGGCTTGTAATTCTGAGCCCACAACATCTTGAATGCGATGTAAACCGGGGCTGTGGTCCTATCCCATGTACACCCCAATCCGGGGAACTCTATCTTGGCCAAGATACAGTCTATCAGGTACGAAGACATGAAGAATTCAGCCTTCTTCGAGGCCAGCCCGGGCTTAGCAGCACTTATCATTGAGGCCAGACTATCTGACAAGATAGTGGCCCAGTCAAAAACTGTCCCCTGAAATGCCACATAGTGAATGATAGGGACCCACTGAATCTTGTATACTGTGCCATCGGGCATGCCGAAGATTCTACACAGCATCAGGGCGATTAATCTATAAGGAGCTCTTAGATTCTGTACGTCATACTCCTCACTCCCTTTCTTCCTCAAATGTTTCCCTTGCACTAGTAGCTTCTTGGCCATCTCGACATTGTTCATCTGGCTTAACCACTCATCAGTCAGAGCTTGCTGGACACGGGGAAACCTGTAGGCTGCCGTCAGATATGCGGGTTGAAATGAGGCGATAGCCATGTTCCCGCTATCATTTATCACTCTTCCTTCAGCATCGGCATGTTGGAGTATCCATCCGATGACTTCAGCGCAGGGGAACAGCTCAGGGCGGGTAGCGGCCTTAGTTATGCCTGAGGTTCTGATATTTCGATAGATTGGTGCTTCCTCTAGCAGCATATCTGGGATTTCTTGGTCCCGGATCATTCTGTGGATGTCTCCCCATCTGATTTCCGGAGGGACACCTGTGGTGCACCTAGTGTCCTGGAGCGAGGTTTCAATCTTAGGAGGGACAGGTTTCTTTTCTGTCATCTTCGCCTTCTTCTTACTGGGTTTTGGCATCTTGAATTATCCCTGATAACATCCATATACAATTCATCATGAGTTTGAGCCACAGGTTGTATGGTTTCAGCAGAGAGCAACAATTGTTTTAATGAGATAAATCAATGAAGCATGTATTTAGGAAGTAAAACATTATTTCAATTATAAGACACACATTGAAACATTTGAAGCTCGTAAAAGATGAGTGTGGGATAAGCTATGTTGCGGACGCTATTGGTTTTATTGGACCGATAGGTGATTCGCGGAAGCAATCGGCCTCCGGTTCCGCTTCGCGGAAGGAGAAGTCCTTCGCTATGGCTGCGGTTGGAGAGGTCGAAGGCGGGGAAGAGGCGGGTTGACTCGGTGAGGGCTATGGATGCTATCGTCACGCGCGGCCACTTGCCGAGTCACTATGGGAGGCTTTGGTCTGAGCGAAGGTAACGGCGTCGGGGACAAACTGACGGGGAGAGCTAGGGCGGCTTCAAGTTTTGGCTCTCGTGGCTTAACCGCTTACGGGTTTCGGCTTCGCGTGTAGGGACTGGGGTTTATGAAAAAGGGCCCAGGGTTCACGGTCAGGGATATGGAAAGCCCACAGGGTTTCGATAACTTAACCCACGACGAGGGGCGCGGCCCGGGGTTTAAATTCAACATAAGGCATGGTTAACTGCCCGCACCCATCAACATAAGATATACGTTTTACGAAGGCCCACGACGATTATGTGAAACGAAAACTCCGTTCACTGTACCTGACGGGCAAAACATAGCCCTTGACGGGTGTTTTGCCCGTCACAATCCCACTAAAACCCAATAGTTTCCCCAAAAGGACAGCTCAGTAGTGAAAAACAAGGTGAAGATCCTACCTGGCACCGTGGGGATTGCTTGAGCAAGGTGGCTGCGAGCACGGAGGCGCGAGGTGAGCTGGAGCGATTTGCACGGTATCACACGTCGCTGGCCGGTTCAAAACAATGGTGTATTGGTCGAGCCCCCCCACGGTATTTTATAAGGAATGGCACGTGTGAGCATTTAATTGGGTAGGTGGCGTGGTTAAAACGGGGTTTAAATTCGCCGCGCGTAGCGGTCACGTCAAAGCACCTCGGTTTCCGTGCGACCGCCACTTGCGGGGCCAGTTCGTGAATTGCATCCGCCGTTGCGGAAGGATTCGATGAAAGCTTCCGACGTTTCGGGGCTTAAAGCGGAAAGGAAACGCGAAGCCTTCCGCGAGAGTCTGTCGCGTAGCGGACGGGTAACGCCAAAGCTTCCGCCCTTTCGGAACGGTATAGCGAATGCTCCCGGTGTTTTCGGAAGACTTTTGCGAAAGCTTCCGTGAAGCAAAACTTCAAAGTCTCGTTGATTTTTCGGAAAGTTTTTTTTTTTTTTTTTTTTTGGCTACGGCTCCCGCTAGTTTCGGAAAGCTTTTGGGAATGGCTTCCGCCGTTTCGGAAGCAAAACTTATATTTTCCGCAAATTCACCCGGGATCGTTTCGGAGTCCTTTTGCCGGTCGGGGTAAGCAATTGGCTTCCGCTGTTTCGGAAGGGTAGCCCGAAGGCTTCCGCTGTTTCGGAAGCAAAAGCTGAAGGCTTCCGTGACAGCTTCTTGAGAAACTTCTAAGTCTTTTCAAGGTTTCGGAAGGCGATCGTGGATCCTCCCCGCGGGTCTTATGGAGATGGCTTCCGCCGTTTCGGAAAGGTTTCATGAATTCCCCGCCGTTGCGGGACGATTTTATGAAAGCTTCCGCCGTTTCGGAAGGGTTCAACGAAAACTCCCGCCGTTTCGGGAGAGATGCTCCAATCTCTCCGCCGTTGCGGAAGGTTGAAGCTAAAAATTCTTTAAGTCCTTTGTTCCCGCACCTTCTAATCAGAAGGAAATCTTAGTCCTTTTCGGGAGACTGAGGCGAATGAGTCCCGCTGTTTCGGGAGGAAAGCCGGAACTTTTCCGCGGTTGCGGAAGGATTCAACGAAAGGCTCCGCCGTTTCGGAAGCTAAGTCGTTTCGGAGCTGGAACCGTTCCGCAGAAGCAACGATTGAAAACTTTATAAGTCTTTTACTTCGGAAGAAAATGATGAATTCCTTGGTGTTATTTCGGCGAGTTTATCCGAAGGGCTTCCGCCGTTTCGGAAGGCAGAGCTGAATTGTTCCGCCGTTTCGGGAGAACTACTTGAATTTCTCCGTGGTTGCGGAAGGTTTGGGCGAAAGCTCCCGCCGTTTCAGGTGGTCTCACCTAATGGCTTCCGCTATTTTCGGCAAAGAAAACCTAAGTCTTCCTTTTGGGAAGGTTGGACGCTTGACTTCCGCGGCTTCAGGACTATGTCCGGATCACTCCAAAACGTTTGGGCAAAAACTAAGTTATCTTTTGGCTCACTGGGGAGAACATGGTAGGATTGACGGCAAGCTGCTCAGCAAGGAAGCAAAATTTTATGCTGAAAACAGAGCGGGCGGCTGGGATGGCTTTTTCAAGAAAACTTTCTACAAAAAATACAGGAGGGGCCCCAACATGTAGAAAATTTTGGGGATTGATGTTGCTGCAACAACAGGATATTAATGACAATTCAGCCTTTTACGAGGTAAAATAAAATAGTATGCAACACCAATGTCTAATTCAAGCACTTAAGGCTTAGTGTTTATCCCTCACAGCCACTATGGAATCCATTATCAAAGGAAATTACTTAACCACTTCCAATCATAGGAACTATTTAGGGCCTACTCCTATAATTACAAAAGATGTTGAAACACTGTGAATATTAATGACAATTCAATCTTTTACGAGGTAAAATAAAATAACATGCAACACCAATGTCTAATTCAAGCACTTAAAGCTTAGTGTTTATCCCTCACAGCCACTATGGAATCCATTATCAAAGGAAATTACTTAACCACTTCCAATCATAGGAACTATTTAGGGCCTACTCTTGTAATTACAAAAGATGTTGAAATAGCCTCACGGATGATTAAGGACATGGAAATCAAGGAATCATTGCCACATCAAGACAATGAAGACTTAGGAGAAGCCTATAATCAACACTCTTTTCATTAACCCAATTTGTTTTAAGCATATACTGTTGGATATATAATTGTAATATTCTCTTGGCTCTCCGTGAAAGAAACATTAAGACAACAATAATTTTTAATTTTTTTTTGTGATTTTGGAAATCTAATAAACATGCCCAAGCTCATATGTGGGGGCAATGGTAAGGATGACTCATAAACAATCTAAATAATTGTAAATTAGATTATGTTTCATGTTTTGGCTTTGAGGTGGTAAGGATGACTCATAAACAATCTAAATAACTGTAAATTAGATTATTTCAAATGTATGTTTGCAATCATAAAGGTACCAATATACGTTACCAAGTTTATATTGCATACTTATAAACATATAAGAAACTAAAAAATTGAATTTGCAAAATGGGTTTGCATAAGTTAGTCACTAGTGGGTAATGGTATAAGTATGAATATGTTTCTTGTTCTAGCCTTGATTTGCCATAGTATAATCCCCCCAAAACTCTCCTCGTTTTAATTAAACATGGTTATTTTTAAGAGACTAAAATTTAATGTTATTATCAACAAGTTTTAAATATTTTAACCTTCTTAAATTTAAGTGTTAAGATTGATATGAATGTAAATAATATGCATTGTCGATTTGAATTAACTTGTGATATGGATATGCACATTATTAATATAATTTAAAATATATATAAATAATTTTTTTATTAAGTTAAAAAAAATAATGATTTTATTTTATTTTGTGTGTTTAAAAAGTTTTTAAAAAAATATTCATAATGTAACATAATAAAAAAATAATTTTTTAATAATATAATTTTTTTTTAATAATGACATTGGGTATTAATGTCTAAGAGATCTTAAAAAAATAGGTAATCACTTGATTTTTTTTCATTGTATTTATATTACTATATCAACAAAAAGATAGATAGTTTAAGGTGGTTGGTTTATCAGTAGGGAAACCAAACCAGCCACATAAAAAAAGTTTATCAAGCAATTTGCATATAAGGCATAATGTAAAAGTCTTTATCAAATAGTGTCATGCATATCCAAGTCTATCCAAACTATCAAATTTAGAGTTTTCTAAAATAAACCTAACTGAAAACAAGAGGAATAACCTATTCATCATTAGAAGTCATCATAAGTGGCACCTTTGGCTCCTGGTGAGCCTTGCTTTGTTTCCCAATTGGAGAGGGATCCTTGAAAACCATACTAGTAGTCACCTTTTCCAGCACATCGATTTTTTCCTTGGGTCCCTGTGTAAATATACAAGAAAGATCACACAGCTAGAGCAAATATCACAAATCTCACTCAAGAATTGCAGAGAAGAAGAAGAAGAAATGAATCAATTATCACTCATAAACTCATAAATGGAGAAATCTGGAGTATAATCATACATCAGCTGTAAGCTGGCACTGTAAAAACTGAATACAATAATGAAGTTGTCAAGTGAATTTGAATTAGCCAAAGGTAATTCGAAATCTCCTCAGTGTGTGGCTTGGATAGCATTGGAGACATCATCCAATTAGCGGTAGTAGTCACAAATAGTCAGATGAGTCTAACTGATTCTAACTGATCCATGTGAGCACAAATCAAGGGATGGAGACTCCAAGGAGGGCACATGAGGCTGTCAGTAGGTCAGGTGGCACTCTGATACAAACAACTGGAAGCTAAAGGCAGTTAAACTGAGCAATAAATGCAATAACTGGTTAATCAATGATGCAACCGACTGTTAGTGATCCAAGTAGTGTAGTAGGGCACATATGTCATCCAGGTGAGGAAAACAAGGCACACTAGGTAGGTAGGAGGGCTACTAAGGGCTAGAAACAGGCTCTAGGGGGCTGAAAATAGGCTCTAGGTGTTGGGGAGACCACCATACTGATGATTGGATGCATGCAAATTCATGCATGATGACTGGATGCATGCAGTATGCATGAATGCATGCGGAATATAAAAAATGATGGTGAGAATATTCCAACACACCTCCGTAAGCCAAACTATGAGGAAGTAATTGAAAACTAGTGGTAGGGCCCTGGTGACTAAGACCAAAGGTCACCCCGTACAACAATCTAAATAAATAAAGTGAGGAAAAAGGGAAAATCCAGTGGGAATAAATCCCCCCCCAAAAAATAGACTGAAGGATGCTAATGTAGCATGGCATCACTCACCCCAGAAGGAGGCAAGTGACCTTCTTTACCGAAGAAGGATCGATCGACAAGAAATGGATCACTGTGTGAATGATCAATGTGAGAAGGATGAAACCTTCCATTTTGAAAATCATATTTGGTTCTCCTTTGATCAAGTGGATCACCAACAAGATCTCCGACAGATCTAAGGGTAATGGTTTCCCATCTCGGAAGAGGAGGATCATCAGGTTCTTGTGGATATGGATCTTCCATTCGCTCATCTTCATTGCCAGGTGCTAGATATTCAAGTTCTTGTGGATCTGGATCTAGAATTCGCTCTTCATCATCTTCACTTTTAGATTCAAAAACTGAGCTCTCATGCGATGAAGCTTCTCTCTCTTGCTCATCAAGCAGTGGTGGTGTGGTAGGCAAGCTCTCTTGCTCAACAGGATGAGCATCGTGAAGAGGCCATTCCTCAAACTGTACACTCCTCTCAAGGAATGTTGACATAGTAGAAGGATCAAGAAGCTTGTAGGACTTTGCACTCAATGCATAGCCCACCAGTATACACTCTCTGCTTTGTGGATCTAGGGCTCTCCTTTTCTCTGTTGGAATCCTTTCCCATGCTCTAGATCCAAACAATCTAAGATGGAATACATCAGGTTTGTAGCCCATCCATGCTTCGAAAGGAGTCATATTTTTCAGTCTTTTATGAGGGACTTGGTTCTGAAGGTAAGCAACACAGTTGATGGCTTCTGCCCAAAGACTAGGGTACAACCCTTTCAAATTGAGCATGCAAGTTTCCATCTCCTTTAATGTTTTGTTCTTCCTTTCTGCAACACCATTCTGTTGTGGTGTGTAGGGAACAATATGTTGCATCTCTATGCCTTCATCATCTCAAAAGGATTGAAAGTCACCCTTGACATAATCTCCTCCATTATCAGTGTGAATGGCCTTGATCTTTCTATCTGAAAACTTTTCTGCATAAGACTTGAAAAACTTAAAATATCCAAACACTTCTGATTTTAATGTGAGAAAGTATACCCATGTAAATATTGAATAATCATCAATAAAAGTAAGAATATACTTTGCCTTGTTCAAATATATATCTAGAAATGGCCCAACAACATCACCTTGAATTAGATCTAGAGGCTGAGAGGCTCTCCTTTCCTTTCCTTTCTCAAACTTCTTTTCAGGATGTTTTCCCATCAAGCAACCCTTCCAGCTTCCCTTGGAAAACTTGAATTTGGGTAGTACTTCAACCATCCCTTGAGTATGCATATCTTGCAGGTACTTGTAGTTGAGATGCCCAAATATTTCATGCCATAGCCTACTCTCTTCATTTGCATGAGTGTGAAGAGCAAACTGCTTGGAGAGAGGAAGAAAGTGAGAGAAATCATAGAGTTTCAAATTGTGGTTTGCAACACCTTTTGCAATGATATTTCCTGAAACCATGTCTTGTATTTCGACCTCATTTGGAGAGAAGATCACCCTTTTTGGCTCTCCAGTATGGGTCATTTGGTAGACCGAAAGTAGATTGACAGTAAGTGTAGGAACATGGAGTACATATGAGAAGTATCCATGATCAAGTTTGATCCTTCCAATCAACTCAGAGGAGACCTCAGAATCATTCCCCAATATGATGGAAGGGAAAACAATGCATTCGAAACCAGTGAAGAGATCTTTGGAGGAAGACATGTGTATTGATGCTCCTGAATCTATTATGAAGGAGGACTCTCTTGATGCACCTGCCATGAGAGCATGGCATCTCTCCTTGTCCTCAGATCTAGAAGGTTCAACTTCTTTCTTCCTAGCACATGTAGGTATTGGGAGGTTATTCTTTTCAAGTAACTGATCCATCAAGTCTATAGTATCTTCATAGAAGAAATCTAAGGATGAAATCCTCTATTGCAATAGGTACATTTGGATTTCTCCTTTTGATAATGCTTGGTATTCTTGGTATTCGAAGCCCCTTTTGACTGATAGGGAGACTCCTTTTGCTTTTGCTCATTCGAATTTCTGTCAAATTTTTTTTGCTTTCCCTTGCCATTCGCTCTCTTCACCTCAGCAGCTGCAAGTGTTGAATCCATCTTGGGTTTTATCATTCCCATTTGAATCAACTTCTCCTCATCTTGTGTGAGAGATTGGATGAATTCATCAAGAGTGGGAAACTTCCATTTTGGGATGGATAGCTTCGTTGTTTGAAAGGTAGAGACAAATACTGAGTAGTTAGGGCCCAATTTTGATAGTATGGAAAGGATGAGATGCTTCTCTTCCTTCTCTATTCCATATCTCTTCAATTGTGAAATCATATTTTTAAACTTGGTAAGAAACTCATTGATGGAGTCAAAGCTGCAAGGGCTTAGTGAGATAAGCTCATTTTCCAACTTGTGACCTTTCAAGTCATCTTTCTGTCCAAGAAGAGATTCGAGCTTGTCCCAAACTTTTTTTGGAGTGGCTAGATATATGACATGAAAATGGAGGTCTTTGGAAATGTTGAGGAGTAGTAGTCCTACTTCTTCATCAAGTTTATCCAAGTACTTGGATTTCTCTACTGCACCAGTGGGTTCGACTGCAGTCCCATTCAATACTCTAGAGAGGCTCTTGGAATTCATAAAGATGTCCATCTTGGCCTTCCATTCGACATAATTGAATGAATTCAATTTTAGATCCATTGGTAGTTGTTGAAGTCGAATTGAATATGAATTCGAATGATGGAATAAACCTGCAAAAAAATGAAATTGATGATGGAGATTTGCTGCAAATCGAGAGAACATTGCCTTAGGAAAATAAGCACATATTACTAGATCTTTCACACCTGGATAGACCTCACTGGATCGCTCCAGTGAATTCAATACAATTGCACCATGAATTGCTGTGGAAATCCAGAGGCTTCTGGTGCTCAATGAAAGACAGCTGCTCAATGAATTGCTGCAACTGCTACAATGGCTGCAACTGCTGCAATTCAAATAGCTGACTCCAGCTCTGACACCATGTGTAAATCTACAGGAAATATCACATAGCTAGAGCAAATCTCACAAAACTCACTCAAGAATTGTAGAGAAGAAGAAGAAGAAATGAATCAATTATCACTCATAAACTCAGAAATGGAGAAATATGCAGTATAATCATACATCAGTTGTAAGTTGGCATTGTGAAAACTGAATACAATAATGAAGATTCCAAGTGAATTCGAATTAGCCAAAGTTGATTCGAATTCTCCTCAGTGTGTGGCTTGGATAACATTGGAGACATCATCCAATCAGTGGTAGTAGTCACAAATAGTCAAAAGTCAGTCAAATGAGTCTAACTGAGTCTAATTGAGCCATGTGAGGAAAAATCAAGGGATGGAGACTCCAAGGAGGGCTCATGAGGCTGTCAGTAGGTCAAGTGGCACTCCGATACAAACAACTGGAAGCTACAGGTAGTTAAACTGAGCAATACCTGCAAGCACTGGTCAATCAATGCTGCAACTAACTGTTAGTGATCCAAGTAGTGTAGTAGGGCGCATATGTAATCCAGGTGAGGAAAACAAGGTGCACTAGGTAGGTAGGAGGGATACTAAGAGCTAGAAATGAGCTCTAGGGGGATGAAAATAGGCTCCAGGTGTTGGGGAGACCACCATACTGATGACTGGATGCATGCAAATGCATGCATGATGACTGGATGCATGCATGCAAAATATAAAAAATAATGGTGAGAATATTCGAATAGTCCCGTCATTGCGTTGGCGATGAGATGGAGCTTGGCATCCACCCAATGAATTTTCTCCCGAGTCTCTTTAAGTCGAAGCAACATTTCCTTCCTCTCCTCCTTAGTATCCATCAATCCCTTGCCAAGCAATGTAATGCCATCGGTTTGACCCCTGTAATATATTGAATAAGACTACGCAAACAAAATCATGGTGAGAAGCTCAAGGCCAAGGCCCCACCATTTATTTCCTAATCATGTATTGATAGCTAGATATGGTACAGTTGGTACTGTGTGTTGGTCATGCACAACAAAGATTGTGCATGTGATCTCTCTATTAAAAGAGAATAGAGATGCTTGTATTCATTGAATAACGCCACTTGAGACCTTGGAGGGTTTTGCTGGGGGTTGGAGATTGTTACATCCCCAGCGGCCTCAGTGGCTCATCGTGACCCCAAGGGATCTCTTTTTTTACCTTTATTCATACATATGATACCAAGACATTACTGTCTAACTTCGATTTATTTTACTATGTAGGAACTTACACCACACAATCTCAACTTCCTGTGCGACACACTGCACACATCATACTTTAGTCTATGCATACCTTTGTGATCCAGGTGGATATCGGTGGCAGCCCACCTCTTCCAACTGGCTCAAAACAGTCTTCTGGCAATTTTGGTAAATTACTATTTTTAGCAGTTTTTCGGGTCCTGAACTTCCGGAGCCATTTTGAGGCCCTAAACGACATTTTTTGGCGATTTGGGGGACCAAATGGTTGCCAACGGCATACATTTGGGCCCAGTCGAAAGTTGTAAATCTCGGTTAGACCTTTCCAACGGGCTACCGAGCGCCCTAAACGGAGATCGTATGCAAAAGTTATGACCCCGGGAAGTTGACTGTTCAACTAACCACCTTGGGGCCGCAAACTTTATGACGGTTCATCTTCTATGGTTAGGTTTTTGGATGTTTGGGATTCTTTCCCTCATGCTTATGATAAATAGGCCCTTTCGGCCTCTCTTTGTATTCATCTTGGCACGAATGAGCATAGCGGCCACATCTCTTCTCAGAGATAGCTACCACCATTCTAGCTATTGTATTTTACAGTCTGTTCTATTTCCGCTATTTAATAGAATATGTGTTTACTGTATCACTGTGTTATTTGCAATATATCTTTGTATATGATTCTGTATATGCTATCTTTTGTTTCGTTCCCACATAAATCCGGATCAGTGGTATCAGAGCGGTCTGCTCTTTGATTGTTTCTCGGTGCATGTCCCCGACGAGGTCAGGATACAGAGAGTTGGGTCTCGAACTAGTTTCACTTGGGGAAGACCACTCTCGCCGCCCCAAACGGCCTCCCATGGCGGAAGAAAAGAGAGACGACGGAGCAGTAGATCCTATCAAGTTGTTGCTCGAGGAAGCCCTCACGCGACAGAGGAACGAGATGATGGATAATTTCGCCCAGATCCTTCAACGCATGCCAACAGCGGCAAATTCACCCTCAACGAGCAGCCATTTCGGAGATACGACTCCCTTCAAGGTACAAGTTAATTTTGATATCCCTTTATTTGAAGGCCAAATCGATGCCGATGCTCTAGATAAATGGTTGAATCTACTAGAAGGGTATTTCTCTGTCCACCAATTTTCCGACAGGGAAAAGATCATCTTTGCGCTCCTTAAGGCCGTCCCCCATGTCAAAAATTGGTGGGAAACTTATTGTGAGCAAAACTCATCAGACGAGTCTGGATTGTTTGAATATTCCAATCCCACTTGGGCCTCTTTTATAGATGCCGTCAAGGAACAATATTACCCTGTTGGAAACTATGATGACCAGTACACAAAATGGACCATTCTGCATCAAGAGAGGGACCAAACGGTGTCGGAGTACACCAACAAATTTCATACCTTGCGCACAAAGCTAGGTATCAAGGACTCCGAGCGGCACCTAGTACTGAAATATCGCAGTGGCCTACACCGGTACATCCGAACAGAGATGGATTTCCTGGAAATCTCTTCACTCGGATCTGCCTATCGATATGCTGTCAAAATTGAGCAGAAATTTCAGCAAAAGAACAAGCGTGACTTCGGACCTGCGCAGAAGCAGGGCAAGGGAAACTCTGGCTCGCAGAACACAAAGCAGGAAAAGGACAACCAGTCCCAACCACAAGCGAAGAAGGGCAAAGAAAAGACAAAGAAGGACACCGGGAAGTGGTGCGAGTTCCACAAAATCCCCTGGCACAACACTGATGAATGTCGCTCAAAACAGTCATTGGTGGCCGAGATCAAAGCTTCAGATTCAGATCCCAGTTCTGATTCTGACTCAAAACCTAATTTCACAGCCGCGCAAAAAGGGAAGCAAATCATTGATGCAGAACCCAATGCCGTTGTTGCCACCACACAGATTCAGCCAGAGGAACCTGAAGAGTCGGAGGCAGAGGAGCGCCTTTTCCACTCACAGATGTGGGTGAAGGGAATTCCCCTACACTTTGTTGTGGACAGCGGCAGCCAGAAGAACCTGATCTCAGAAGAAGTCATCAAGAGATTGGAGCTACCAATAACACCGCACCCACAACCATACACCATTGGATGGCTAAGCCAAGGACGAAGGATCCGTGTCAGTCACCAATGTCGCCTACCATATGGCATCAAGCCCTTCAAAGATGAGGTATTGTGTGATGTGGCCCCACTTGAAGTATGTGATGTTCTTTTAGGACAACCATATATGTGGAAGCGTCATGCTGTATATGAATCACGACCTCGCAGTGTCATTGTCACTTTGGGAGGACAACTCTATCGGATACCAGAGATAGTTGCACCTACCCCAAACGAGCAGGGAAGGAAGATAATCTCCCACACTGGGAAATTTTCCCTATTCGCAATTGCCACTAAAGGAGAACATCATATCGCAGAGACATCCACAACCTCTGCCCATCATCCCTCTACTCAGCAGAAACAAGAAAAACAGAAGTTCAGTGCAGCATCACCTATTCGAGTTCCTTTGCAGTGCAAGGCCACGCATTCAAGGTGCTCCCCCAAAAAGAAACCATCAACACCAATGCAAAATACCACAACAACCAAAACTGTTGAACAGCTCCAGCGCAGCCAGCAACAACAATTACAACCCTCTGAAGATTTCAAAGAAAGGCAACCTTTCTGCTTCAGCAAATGTCGCACCAAGAGCTCAACTCGACACACAGCTCGACATATGATAAGGGATTTAACGCAATGGAGACCATTGCTTCCTAAGGAGGGAGGATTGATCCAGGTGGATATCGGTGGCAGCCCACCTCTTCCAACTGGCTCAAAACAGTCTTCTGGCAATTTTGGTAAATTACTATTTTTAGCAGTTTTTCGGGTCCTGAACTTCCGGAGCCATTTTGAGGCCCTAAACGACATTTTTTGGCGATTTGGGGGACCAAATGGTTGCCAACGGCATACATTTGGGCCCAGTCGAAAGTTGTAAATCTCGGTTAGACCTTTCCAACGGGCTACCGAGCGCCCTAAACGGAGATCGTATGCAAAAGTTATGACCCCGGGAAGTTGACTGTTCAACTAACCACCTTGGGGCCGCAAACTTTATGACGGTTCATCTTCTATGGTTAGGTTTTTGGATGTTTGGGATTCTTTCCCTCATGCTTATGATAAATAGGCCCTTTCGGCCTCTCTTTGTATTCATCTTGGCACGAATGAGCATAGCGGCCACATCTCTTCTCAGAGATAGCTACCACCATTCTAGCTATTGTATTTTACAGTCTGTTCTATTTCCGCTATTTAATAGAATATGTGTTTACTGTATCACTGTGTTATTTGCAATATATCTTTGTATATGATTCTGTATATGCTATCTTTTGTTTCGTTCCCACATAAATCCGGATCACTTTGGGTGCTTATAAATTTCTCTAGCACGCAGGAAAACTATGCATGCAAAATCAAACCACTGTGTGATCCACCACGTGACTGCCCTCAACCACTACGCAACTACCAATCCGCAGAGTAACCACCCTGTGGCAACTTAGCTTATAACACTGATTCACTGGATTCCTGCAGATTTAACGCTATATTCATAGATGGACTTCTTATTTCAATCATACATTTAGATGCAAGCATTCTCAAGGCACATAATCATATATTCACATTTAGATGTTAGGAATCATGCATACTCAAGCTAAGCAACCGATATACTCAAACATTATTTACAACATGCATCTTATTATTAATTTAGATCAACATTCATACACAGAATGGAAATAAGAATAACAACATCAAATAACACTTATCTTGAATGAATATTTTCTGAGCAACTGACTACACAAGAGTAACGTTTCACCCAATCGTAGGCACTCTGTCTAGCATATACTCTTTTTGCTAAGAGGCCACCCCCGCACTACACATGATTACCTTAAGGAAAGGGGAACTATCCAAAGCTCTATCTCACAATCAAATAGGCACAAGGCCATAGCCAAGCCATCCTATGATGGGTTCACATGCTATTACAGTCACATATGCTCAATTCTGTAGCCAAGCCAACCTTTGCTGGGTTAACAGGCCTTTCCAGGGAGTAGAGGGGAAATGTTAACTAGTGACTCACCACAGAATTACAGTCACATCGCATAGACTAAATTAGCTTGGGGTCCACTATACCCACCCCACACAACACTAAGAAGGTACCCTTTCACCGCTCAACGGTCCCCTAGGCATCACCTTCCTCCATGTACTATACTAGTGTGTGCATATAAAGACCACCCAAACCCCGCTATTAGATAGTTCTGTGCTTTATACCACTATGGTACTCAATACCAGTATCGACCTTGCACAGACTCGATTAGTTCAGGGTCCACAATACCCACACCACACAACATTGTGTAAGTGTTATTCCAGTGTGTGCATAGAAAGGCCACCAAAACCCCACTATTCCGCCGCGAGGTCACACAAATACTATTGGATCTCAATCCAATCGATGCTCAACACTCTATTCCCTTCTCAGGGATTACCACAAATCAAGTAGGATAAACAATCAGATTGGTTTACCTCCAGAACCACAGATGCCTCGCGTAGGCTCGACTAGCTCGGGATCCATAATACCTACCGCACACAACACCAAGAAGTTACCCCTTCAAAAATCAATGATCCCTCAGGTGTCACCTTCCTCCAAGTGCTATACCAGTGTATGCGTAGAAAGATCACCCAAACCTCAGATCATCTGCCTACGGTGTCTTTTTTCCTAGGACTTGCAAATTGTGGTTGCGCACAATGAATGGCTCAAATGAATCACTTCAGTCACTGTCCAATAGACCACTCTCCTATAACATGAATCACAGGAAACCACACTCAGGTTGAATCAACATCAGGGAAATAGGACTTCTCAGGCACGCGACTGAGGATTCACGACGCTTCAGCATTCTGTCACTCTGGCTCATACCACTTCCAGGAACAAACTCTTTCACACAGGTCCTCAACACAATTTAGGATGCTCGACTCAAGCTAACAGTTGGGTAAGTCGATGCCACTATGCTTCCTAGATCAACAGAGGAATGCATAACAGTTGCGTTCTCCAATTTCTCTTCAACTCACAGTCATGATCATGAACCAAAGCCTAGATATACTCTCCACTCTATCATTATTCAGGTTCGACTTCCTCTCAAGAAAGGGTCGACTCTTTCTCCTTAGATTCAAATGGATTAGATTGGATGATGGATGGATAACACTAACTTGCACTCCAGACAGGGCGAGATAGATACACCCATGAGGGATCGAGTTATTTGACCACGCAACTAATTAATTGACTAACATGCTGGCAAACAGACTTACTAACAGGTTTACTATGCCATCCCCCAACTGATAGGTAATTTAAGGATGACTTCAATTCGATTTGTTGCTTACCCAATAAGAAACTCCCATTCCCAGTTATGCAAGGCGACTGACATAAGGAACTGACATTACTCTATCATAGGGAAACTTAGACCCATGCCTTCCTTTCCTCAAGACAATAATTGTCCCAACTACCTTCCTCTTGTAAGCATTAAATGATTGTGACCAATGAGTCAACCTAACATCCAATGGCTCATCAATCCTCTCTAGGACACTTGGCTCTCATCTGTTGGCTTCATGGATTCACTACGCCATTTCCTAACATTAGGATAATCATGACCCATGCTCTTGTTGCCTTGCACAGTCAACTGTGGATTTATTTATCAGTATCATGCACATGTACATCATATTTACAATACTATTGCGCTTGACAAGCGCATGGTTCTCTAACCACATTACTTGCTGATATACACATATATATTCGAGATGTCCATGGTAGGGCCTTTTCCTTTAGCTCCTCACCATGTTCCATCAATTACATCAACGATATTATATCATTTACATAGTTTATGTCAAGGGTCAAAACTAGGGACATTACATGGATGCTATAGAAAAGTATCACATGATGATAACGTGACATAAAGGTGTTAGATGAATTTCCCGTTAGCTCAAAAGTGATATTGGGTCAACCGGGGATGCTACAAGCAGAGCCTTTACATACTAGTATAGCGCTACAGTCTTAGCATCCTTGGTTTCACGAGTCCTCAAAGACATCTTGTCCTAAACCCAAGGCTCCATTTCAAGATGGATGCCCATTGCTCATGTTGTCTTCTACTCCTTGACCCAATCCTCAACCTCTTATATTTCTTGTTGAATTAGAGATGAAATTAATTTGGCATCTCAGACCTCCTTTTGAAAGTGCGACATATGGGTTTTGTTCCTTCCATTCTTCTCATGCCATGCGCTTCCCTAACTTACCATTTTACAGTTTTCCCACTTAAACCATGTCCCCCATGCTAAATACATATGCCTTTGTTCAAGAACCGGGTGACAAACCCCGATAGTCTAAACTCCATCACACTTTGTTCACCAAATATTGCCTTCAGTCCTAGTTTGACATATTATCAACTGCAAAGACATCCAAATAACATCAATAGGAGGGTCAGTTTCGACCGTATTGTTATGCAACAATTGACTTGCCATCATCATGATCCTTCACCACGGAGTTATCCCACTTGATCTCGCCATTATCACTTCAAACAAGTGAGCCATCACCTCCTAGCCAAGCCCCATTCCTACCTTCATTTTCCAACAACTGCCATAACCAACATTCATCATCTAGCAAAATGCTATACTTTCCAAGTGTACTTGCATGTATACTATCACACAAGCCTCTGCCATGTTTCCTCCAGTCCAGGTTTCTTGTTGTCACGTGATGGAGAGCCTAGTGGACTCTCTAGGCCTTGATTCTTACCTAGATTCAGGGGGATTTTCTTTATAATTTTATTGTATGTTGGAAAAGATTTAAAAGAAGCATTCCTAAATCCCCATAGTTTTGATGAATTAAGGTTACGAGGATCAAAATTATAACAAATATTTTTGTTGGGTATGTTATATCTCTTCACATGGTCGCTGCGTGTACAACACGATCCCTACGGCACCTTCGATTCGCCTGCGCCGGGCGCGTCCGGAGGGGGGGGTTTAGAGGGGGGGGTAGCCCGACAGGGCCCACCCCCTTCGTTTCGGACCGTTAGGTTCCGAAACGACACGGAGGGGGCCGTTAGGCCCCCGGAGTCCGCGCGGAGCGCAAAATTTTTTTGGGTTGCTTTTTGCTTTTTCGCGATTTTCGACCCATTGTACTCTATCTAATTCCGGTAAAAGGAATTAGGGTTGTAACCTAATTCGGGTAAACGAATTAGGGTTTTAGATGCTGCAGAATACCATTTATTGTATTGTACATGTAAAATAAACATATAATGAGAAAGGAGCTATGCGGCTCTAAGTTTTGCTGGTTTTTTCCCGGTTAAGGGTTTCCAGGTGAAAATCTCTGTGTAATGTGTGTGCCATTGTGTATTTTCTGTAAATGCTTAAGAATCGATATATGTTTGTACTTCACTGTTAAGGTTTAAAACTTACAATTTTGAGATATAAATTTAAATAAGCTTAATATTTTTAAAATAATATATAATTGATATGCATTTAAATATAATATTTAAAACAAATATTTATTTAAAAAAAACAAAAGATAAAACACCCAAGCTTTTTTGTTAAGCTAGGGGAAATATTATATTTATAAAGTATCAAGAAATATACATCATCTATGGTTGGCCTACCACTTGAGAAACCGGACCAATTACATAATTTAAGCTTGTCAACCTTTGTCCATTTTAGTAGAATGTCATAGAGTTTTTTAAACTGTCTAAAATTGGAAAAAATGATATCAAACTGCCTAAGAGGACTAGGCCTATGTGCATGCGGTTTGTCTAGTCCTACCTTATTTACTATGATGTAGTTTGTCTTCTTGTCGATGCAACAAAAACTAACAAAGCAACCAACCCTAGAACTAAGGATCATCAAGAATAGTAATAGAATTGGGCACCTTGGGCTTTATGAGAGCAGAGCTTGTTTTCCCTTTCAAAGGCCTTTTGCGGAAGACAATGTCTGTCATTTCCTGAGCCATAGCATTCATCTTTGCATCTAGTTCCACCTGCATATGAGTAATTAGTGTTAGGGTCACTTTAATTTTCCCTATCTGCTCTTGAATTTCATCATGTTGCGACATGATGGCTTTCTTTTCCTCCTCCTATTCCACTATGGCCTTGCCTAGCAAGGTCTTGAGTTGCCAGTACAGGGCGATAGTTTTGGTGTATTTCGTGTCCTTGGTTATGGAAGAACCAACAACTTCTACCATGGAGCCCATCTCATCCTGGATAGATGCGAGGCGAGTAACATTGCATTCATCATCGACACACTCCTCCATGCATTCAATTTTCTCCTAAACATGCCCCAAAATCGACTTGCCTTAGTTTGCTTTGGCTATGCAAGATTCTTGATTCAATGATCTCAACATAAGAGTAGGTCGTTGCTGCTTTCTTGTTGTGTGTTTTCCTCGAACCATTCTTGCCAGTTAAAAGAGATCCTGCATCAAAGGAGGCATGAAGTTTCTCCAAATAGAAGGAAGCCTCAGAGGGCAGGATCAAATAACGAGGAGAAGAAGCCAAAGATCCTTGATAACCCATAGATTGCCGACTGCTGAGAAACACTGTGACCCTCAAAGACCAGAATGCCAAAACTCTTACGTTAATGAGCAAGGACCTTTTAATTGAGTACAACTAGTCCCTGCTCCTTTACGGTTGTTCCTTAGGGACATCCCAAACTTTGAACATGCAACCAAAGGGAAAGCTAGACTGAAGCTAGAAACAAACCAATGAGAGACATAAGCAGAGAAAATCAGAGAAATCATGGCCTTAATTGACAAATGTTGCCAATCCATATTTAGCTCGCCTCCCTTAACAATGATGATCGCAGTTCAAGATGATCCGGCCATAATTCCGCCCGAACCTAACTTGATGTCATTCTGTCCAATTTCATAGTCATTGAACAAAGGGCCACCAATTCGCATTATTTTGCATTTCCAAAACAGTTGATTATTCCTACCATGCTAATACATCATCGCACATTGAAGTTTCCATGTGCCACCCCGCCAGACAACCCAGATGGGGTTTCACTTTCCATGTGCATGGCCAACCCACGATTTGACACTCGACATGGAGGGTAGAGATCTTGTTCTGCCAATTAATCACAAGCATCTTTGATATTTGAAGATTAAAGGTGTTCCCAAGCTGAGTCTAGAGTTTCATCGACATAAAAGGTCCCTTCATTGGCTAGTTTATCCACAACTTTATTTACATCCCATCTAACATGCATAAGAACAAGCACATTGGTTTGGGTGACAATAGAATGCATCCATTTGAGTTTGATTTCCCAAGCGCGAGCTAGGGGAGAGTTTGGTGAGAGGCGCACCATTCTAAAGTTCTTTGAACAAGTTTATCATTATCAAGGAGTCCCCTTCGACGATTCACTGGAAAAAGTGTTCACGATGTGCAATAGAGCTCCCTTGTCTTAAAACATCCAAGTTAAAATTCAAACATTAATGATAAAAAAAACAAAACAAAACTATTATTAATTTATATTAAAAACATAGAATGATATGAATTATTATTATTATTAATTTATATTAAAAACATGAATTGATATGAAAAATTATCCATTCATAATTTTTTTAATTAAAAGTAATATTAAAATATTTCATATTAAAAAATGTAAACATCAAACGTGATAAAAAAAATTAAATTTTATTATTAATTAATATTAAATACATGGATGAAAAAATTATTCATTGTATTAAAGGTCAATATTTTTTAATTAACATTAATAATAAAATATTTTTTTATTAAATTTCAAAGATTAGTTTAAGTAATCATAAGTCATGAGATCTATTCTCTAAAAAATATGTTTTTATTTATATGGAGGAACAAATTATTCATTTATATATAAAGGTTAATACTTTTTTAATTAGAACTTGGGAATAAAACATATTTTTATTAAATTTAAGAATTTTGTAATTAAAACTGGGAATAAAACATATTTTTATTAAATTTAAGAATTAGTTTAAATGAAATCTCTATTTGAAAAAAAAAATTATTAAAAAAAAAAACTTTTCATAGAAATTCAAAGTTAAATCTCTATTTAAGATTATTTGTAAATAACGCTTTCATTATCCTCTTGTCTTAGGCTTCATTTTAGGATTTTTAGGATTTAATGTTTTATTTTTTTATTGGGTCGATGCCTATTGATCTCTTCCACTTGTGTATATACTTATCTAAAAGAACTTATATACTTATTAAGTTATCAGTGTTACAAATTCTCTCTCTCTATAAACAAAGAGACACTCACACTACAAACAAACAAAAAAATACAAATATTTATTAGGTTCAAATTTGGTTCCACAGTATGTTAATTTAAATGTCAACCCCTAAATACATACATTTACATAGCTTTCTATATCCTTTAAATTAATTGATTCCTAATGATTTCCATCAATCTAAAGTGTGATGTATCTTCCCATCTATATTTTTTAGTACTTTTTAAAATTAACATGTACCACATGCAATGAGCTAACTTGTTCTCGTTAACATTATTTTATACTGCCTTCACAATGTATCTACGTTTATATTCCAAACTTAGTGCAATTTTATAATTTTGTTTTGTTTTTTCCATGCTGCTTTAGCAAATGAAAAGGGGCATTTCTATGACTAGGACGAAGCTCTTCATAACATCTATTTTAGTGCTCTCTTTTTCACTTCATCACATCTACTTTACTTTCCATTTCGAAGTTCCTTTGCTCCTTTACACCTTATAAAGCAATTACTAGTTTGATTAAATTTCAAAAATTAATTTAAGGTAGTGATGAGTCATGAAATTTATCCTCAAAATTTTTATTTTATTTACATGGAGGAAATTTATAATTAAAGGTGAATATTTTTTAATTAAAACTAGTAATAAAAGATATTTTTATTAAATCCCATGAATGGGCTCAATTAGTAAGTAATGAGCCATGACATCTCTCTTCTGCAAAAAGTAATTTTTTATTAAAAAAAAATAAAAATCAGACAATCAGTTTTCATAGAGATTCAAAATTTGGTTCAGTGATCAAACGATCAGTTTTCATAGAAATTCAAATTTTGGTTCAGTGAGTCCATCAAGAAACGACCAAATATAGCATTATCAAATTGGAGTTGAACCATCCCTTCAAATTCAGATAATCTGATGAACTCTAAACAAATTTTGCAGCCAACCACCATTCCGAAAATCAAGAATGGAATCTTAATCTCCAATTCCCAACACTCACTGTCATCTGTATGTATGCAGAGCAATTTCTCTCTTACCTGTAGAATATAGGTCGGCTCGGCAGGCCCATGAAAGTCCAGAGGAAGAAAATGGCAGGCAAATCAATATTGTATCCAACTGTGGAGTATAAATTATTTCACAAAACACAAACTATCTTTGGTCAAATCACATGTCCAAACATCTTCCGTACAAATAAAAGAAAGAAGCAAAAGAAATTACAGTACTAATCCAGCAGGGAATAGAGATCTATCACAACAATGAGAAAATCCAACTGCAGGCAATATCTTAATTCACACACTGGGTGGCTATTCGGCTTTACAGATTCATTTCTTGGAGAAATCCACATGCACCATCATGGCAATTCAATCAGAGAATAAGAGAACAGAACAAAACTGGCATTGGCAGATCAACCAGAAGGGAACGTACAGAGTTAGTCCGTTGAGTGTGCCAGGAAACTTTTTCATGGTTGTTGGAATCGTGCAAGAAGTCAGAGTTTCTATCTATCTATAAACTCTAAATAATTTTTTATGATCTGGGATGGTCTTGGTCCAAATTGGACAAAATTCTTAGAAACATCATTCCACCTAACAAAACTTGATCATAGGCCTAAAATTTCTAACAAATTCATGTCAAGATTTATAGCTGGAGACAAAAAGTCCTTTGACTAAACTTGGAGGCTATTCACACAATGGCAAGTAGCACATAAAGAGATACCAGTCATGTGAGGGAGTAATATATTCTTCATTCAAAACTGTTTTGAAGATTTTACAATTTTACTTTCTATGGAATCTGGTCAAGTAAATAATCTAAATTGGTCATAATTGTAAGTTGTTTATGAAATTTTGTATAGATTTTGAGATTCTTAAAACCTTTAAAACTAGTAAAAACAATGTCATTGTGCTTTAATCCATTAGACTATATCTGAAATTCAATTTTTTACCAATTTTTTTGTTATTTTGACTGAAACTGATCAGATTTATACTTAAAAGAGAGCTCAATCGAATGCAACTATATCTGAAATTCAATTTTTTACCAATTTTTTTGTTATTTTGACTGAAACTGATCAGATTTATACTTAAAAGAGAGCTCAATCGAATGCAAGATTACATAGACAAATTTCTTAGCAGAAAAAAATTGGACTTCTTAAATTAAATCTATCTTGCTTAACTAGCTTAGGCCAATTGAGATTGCAACCTTTTTTCCTGGCTGCTAGTCTTTCCTGCATATTCATGACAACTTTGATAAATTCTTATAAATTGATTACATAACAGAATACAAAAACAATCCATTCTGTCTATTAAGAATAGACTCCTTTAAGTAATAAGTTTAAAATTGACTGCTTCCTTGATGAAGCATGGATATCTGGTTCTTTTATTCTTTGATTTCTACTTGACCGCTCACCCTTTGTGATAGGAACAAATTTTATACCAAATTTATTACTACTAGAAATCTAAACTATTCTAAATAAAGATTATCCTAATATTATGTAAGGACTAATACAATCATCAAAAGCGATTTCTATAATCCCTGTTGTTGGACAAGCAAACAGAGACTAATAAAGATTATCCTACCCATCTCCAATCTCCATCATGTGAGGGCTTGTCTTCATCATGTGAGCTTGAAATAGTGTGATGACAACCTGTGGCCCAAAGGGTATGTTAGGTAGGCATCCTCCTTTTGTCTGGAAGTCCAACATAGCTTTCCCCTGGTGTACTTACAATACAGAGTGATCAGAAGTCAGCTGCTGCTTGTTGGCGGTGATGAAGAACGATCAATATAAATAAATATGGAGACCAATTAAAATTCATTGACCGCAGGGCTTTCTGAGGATTAGACTTGCAATGCCCTGAGGTAAATACCCAGCACTGGTATTTGCAGCCTGTGCTTATCGTTTGCTGTTGTCGTTATCATAAAACGATGTGCCGGATTCTGTCTGAGCTGCCGTATTGGCATCCAATGGCGGTGTTCTGGCTCTGTGAGCCTCTTACGTTTTTTTAAAAAAGCTTGTCAGGCAAAATTCTGAGGCTTCAGTTGATCTAGCAGTAGGCTTCCATCGTTTTGGTTTTTTATTTTGTATATATTGTTAGGTATTTTATTTTGTATATATTTTTAGGTGTATGAGTGTGTCATTTATGTGTGTGATTGTTTTATTGTTTTCATCGTTTTATTTTTTTATTGTGCGTATATTGTTAGGTGTGTGATTGTGTCATTTATAAAAGTGTATAGTTTATGTGAGTGAATGTATTATTTATGTTTCTTTTATCATGTCTCTTATGTGTATGTATATGATGTTTATGCGTGAGTGAGATTTAGGTTAGATCATGTTGCTTATGTATGGGTATGTTCCTTATATAGACTCAAGAGATGCACTCACACACACATAAACAAGACACTTACACACACAGAAGATGCGATGCACTGAATGTCATACTCAAACACACATGCACCAAAGTGTGTGTCATTAACATGTTTCATATATTTTGTGTGTACATGAGTGTGCCCTACATGCATTTTTAATACCCATGCACCTAAGTGTGTGTCATTAAAATGTTTCATATATTGTGTGCCCTCTGTACATGCATTTTTAATTTGTTTGTGATTATTTTACCTATATGTGTGTGAATGTATTGCTTAGGCATGAGTGGATCATGTATGCATGTATGTCAGATAAATGAGTAAGAATAATGTTTATGTGTGGGTGCATCAATAATTTTTGTGTGTGTACCACTTATGTGTTTAGATGTCTCACTTATGTTTCTTTGTGTTGCTTATATGTGAGTGTGACACTTATGTGTGTGTGTGGATAGTTGCATAAGTTAGGTGTGTTGTTTATGAGTGAGTGCATTAATTATTTCTTTGTGTGCATCACTTATGTTAGTGAGTGTGTCACTTATATATGTATCTCACATGTATGAACTTGTCACTTATGTATATGAGCATCATTACATCATTATGTATATCACTCATTTATGTAAGCTAAATGCATAAGTTAACTATACAAACTTTCATCTTGATGACAAGTGAGACATTGTTCTATTTCTGAAAATGTTGAAACATTTTAAAATTATTAACTCTTTTCAAAACATGAAAAATATGTCAATTTTTATTTTTTTATATGAGATCTTATACCATTACCAAAAATCCCTTGTAAAACTAATCGACATCTTTCTTACCAAATGAGTAAAACTAATAGAAATCTTTCTTATCAAATGAGTAAAACTAATCGAAATCTTTCTTATCAAATATATAAAGTTTACAAGCAAAAAGCATGGTCCCAACAAATTAATAAAGAAGTTAATACATGATATGTCATTAGGTATTTAATGTTTGAATTTGTATAAAAAAGTAACAAGTTACCATAATAAATGAGATAAGATGCATATTTTTTGGGTTTTTTTGTATTTTCTTCTTTTCATTAGAGAAATATCAATTCTTAACTATAATTTTTAAGTATTTTTTTATGTTATATTTTATAATTTTTTTTTTCAAAATAAAATACATATCAAAATATAAAAAATACAATGTTTATATTAAAATAATAATTATAAAAAAATTAATATCTTTAGCATCTTATTTTACATGACAAAAATAATTAAAAAAACAAATAAATCAAAAAATAAGATGAAAAAAACTAAATATATATTCCAATTTTACTAAAGAAGCAAAGAGAATGTTAAGCTACTCAAGTTTTCGAGATTTTTTAAAGGGAATATCAAGTTCCTTACTTTTTTTTTTAAGATGAGAAGGGAGGTGTGTGAGAACATACTATTCAAGATTCTTGTGAAGGTGTGTCCCTTTAACTCTATGAAACTCCAATGACACATTGCAATTTTTGGACTTCACTAAAAAGCGTGTTAAAGTACTTAGCATGAGTTACAAGTTACACTCTTTTTTCTAAATGATGCATGAATACATCATTTCATTTCATGCTCAATGAGCTTTTTTAATGAATTAATGTTCAAGGATTAAGCATTTCTTGAAAATAAATTAATGGATAAATATTACGTGGAAAGTGTATTTTTTTATGAATTATATTTTTATTTGAAAATTTAAATTATTAAATAAGTGAATAAATAATTAGAAAAATATTAAATTTAATATTAACAATAATTATATTTTATAAATATATATTTAAAAAATTGTGATTAGGATTGAGATTAAAACCAGTATAGATCTATCTTAAACCCGTATCTATCAAACATCCAAAGGGATCTAATTTCTTGAGGTGTATTTTTTTTTTAAAATTTAAACTCAAGAAATTTGATTTCTGTTGATTTATAGATCTGGGTTTAAGTTTTAAGTTTTTATTTTATAAACGAACATCTATTTTTTAATTACTTTTCATAATATTTTAGCTGACATGAATTTTTTAATTATTTTTAATTAAAAAAATTACTTTTTACGTTAAATTACTTTAATACAGATATTTTATTGTAATTAAAATTTATATACTTTAATTTATTTTTTATAATACATATATTTTATTGTAATTAAAATATTTCAAAATACTTTTCAATAAAAACTTATCCTTTGTCTTTATATTTTGAATAATAATCTATTTTTTAAATTGATCATAATTGCTCCTTTTAAATATTAGCTTTTAACCATATAATCACTTTAAAGGTATAATCTTATTCAGTGTTGTAGGAATACAATGATTATTTTTGTGCAAAAATATATCACTAGCAAAGGATATTGAATGCGTAACTTCTTTGATATATGAAAACTTACAATCCACTATGTAATATTGAATACATAAATACCACTCGCAAAGTTATTTGTGTATCGGATATTTTTTAATATATAATATTTGAGACAATGAATTATATGAAGACCAGCAAACCACTATGTAACTGAAGTTATGCTATTTGTTTAAAGGATATTTTTAATAGAAAGTATTTGTGCATAGATGATTTTAATATATAATATTTAGGATAATAGAAGTTTTGATATCAACCACAATGTTTTTTTGTTTTTTTTTTTACAAAAACGGCTAGAAATTATATTAAAAAAAGGTGACGGAGTTACCAGCAATTTTACATCTCCATAACTGTAAACATCCTATCAGTCTTATGGTCCTTAAAACAGATGCCTGTGTATTAACAAAAACAGGTCTTTCTTGGTCCTTAACTACAAATGCCAGGGTATTAACAAAACAGGACTTTCAGGAAATAAAAACTGGAAAGCAGAGGAGTCAGAGGATAGACTGAGACTAGCGTTGTTTAACCCTTGAGGAGGGGTTGCCTTCGTCCTGATTCTTGATGATTTCTGAATTTCCGTCCGCCCGCAGCTTCGCTATTGCGTCCTCCAACTTGCCCAACCTGGTGTTCATGCTCTCAATGGCTGCTGCAACCCTTGTCTCCAGAGAATCCAGAGCTGCTTCAACCTCTGCACGCGTTCTACCTATCTCCTCGTCAATTCTGTCAAGCCTTTGTCCTCCCTGCACATCTATTTGCCTCATAAACTCACCCTGTCGACGAACCCGCCTGCGGAGAACTCTTATGTCTGCTTCCAGTTCCAGGAGCGGGTCTGGGGAGGACGCGGCAGAGTCCCCAGAGTAGGCCATAGTGTCGAGCGCGCACTAGTTGCTCCTCAGGAGATACAGAGTACGGGAGTCAGAAATTTCGGAACAACTTTGCCCCTTAGAAGCGACCGCCTTCAGCTTGAAATACAGAGTCGAGGGTGGTAGATTTGAAATCTTCTGAATATTGCTTGGAGCACTTCTATGGTCCCAAAGAGGATTAAAAGCCGTCGAACTGGGGCTGGATGGGAAACCTTTTAACCACCTGATAGATTCATTCTTCCAGGTTCCCGTACGCGTCCATAAATGGCCTCTTTCATTACCAGTTGAGGGAGCTGCTCGATAATCATTGCCCTGGTTATCCTTCTCACAGATCAACGGTCCATGTAGCCTCATAATTCTGGTATTTAAGGAGCCTAAATCGCTTTGCAGGGTGATGAAAGACTTCGCACGCCTGAGAGCTGATGACTGCGAGATTTCCTTAGTCTGCGAGATCCTTCTGCTTAAATGCGCCATGGCTAACGTACAAGAACTGGTACCTATCATCATCCTCAAGGACGATAACCAAATCATTCTGAGGATGGGCATACGGCCGCACTGATGCGAGGATGTAGGAGAGGCTCGGTGAATTATAGAGATCACGTGGGGAGGATCCACGCAGTGAGCAAAGTGAGCTCCCAGTCGTCGGCAGGAGCGCAGGCCATCTGTCATGTAATTCTTGATATGACGTCCCTTCCCATGGTTAACCGATCCCGTGGTGCTACAGAATAGCAACCAAGTTTTGCTCATTATTGACTTTGAGAGTCCCTTTCCCAAGGTTTATTGCTTCGTTGGCTGCTTTATCAGCCTGCTCGTTGTTCTTACGCATGACATGATAGAACTTGATATCCTTAAAGAGAGGTAAAAGGAGGGAGATTCTTCTGAGAATTTGGTGGAGATGGATGGAGGGAGGCAAGTTCATAGTGTTTAAACTCTGTATGACCAACCTAGAGTCCCCCACCACCGAGAGGGTCTGAATACCATGCTTGATAGCTTGATTGAGACCTTGCCACAAAGCCATTGCCTCCGCCACATTATTGGACTCTATTCCTAAGGTCCAGGAATAAGTTAGAATTCGTTCTCCATCGGGGTTTAAGATTACCCCTCCCCCTCCTGCCTCCCCTGATATCAACCACAATGTTAAGGTGATGGAAATGTATGAAAAAATGATAATACTATTCTATTATAAATTCTATTTATTGATAATAATATGTATGACATAGTGTATAATTATATCTTTGCAATGTATTATATTTGAGATTTTTTTTTTTTTTAAAGCTGCAAAATTTTATTAATAAAAAAAGGTTTAAAATACATGAGATGTTATAGTCTGCGATGGCTTGAGAGAGTGTAGCCACTAACCCAAAAAATTGAAGGGATTAATATGGTGAGGTTCAAAATTAGATAAACCCTTCCCTGAGTGAGAAGTCCAGGGTGTTGCTATAAGACAACACTGTCTATAGAAACCTATTAAGCTGTAAGCTAATAAACTATTAAACATATTAAGAAAGAAAAGCTCAAAAACACAAGGAGTGACCGGAGTCTTCTTGGTTGCGTGCATTTGCTTCGAGTGCCTGAGTGTCAGGGGAGTTCGCTTCTAGGATGGGACAAGGAGGATACTCCTCCACGATCGAGTCTTTCACCGGCAGTTTGATAGGAAGAGGTGTGGTCTTTCTGAAGGCAGTGAACACCTGATCACTGCAGACTCGCTTGGAAGGAACAGGGCCTATGGTGGTGGGAATGGGGAGGGTCAATGGCGCCTTACCCTTGGACAAGCTCGCTTGCACCTACAACGATGGAGAGGTCCCTGTGCCCATCCCTTCCAGTGTTGATGTGCCGAGGGTGTCTGTTGGGAGCGCACGACTGCCAATTGAAGGTGCCCTCTAGACTTCCCAGTATAGCTTCCATGTTAAGGAGGGTGGCCTTCAAGGTCTGGGTGACGTTTCTAGCAGTAGCCTAGTTGGATAGCATGTCCTCCATAAGAGCCCTGAGCATATTCTTAACGAGCCAATAAGGCTCAATTTGCTTACCAGGGTGCCCAGTGGAGAGGTGGTTTGCCATAAGTTTGGATTCCCAATTGTCAATTAGCAGACGAATGGGGACAGTGACCTCCTCCCGATAACCTTTCTCTATGTCTTCTGCATCTTTGTGGGTGTCGCTTTTCTTTCCTCTCCCCCTGGAACTTTTCGACTGACCCATATCAAAAGACCAAATAGAGGGAGCCCAAGAGCTAATAGGAAACACTGGTTGGAGGATGCCTGCATGTAGTAGAAGCTAGCTTGCTAGGGGAGCAAGCAAGTGGATGGTTGCGATCAACAGGAACCAGAGGGTGGGAGGAGCCCAGTTCGTAGGCCTATAAAGGATGTAGAGCATTGCAATGATGCACTTGGGTTGGAGGTGCATGATTATCAACGATTCGGGATGACAGTTTCCTGTGCTCCTTAAATCCGCACGAGGGAACCACCTGGAGGTGGTACGCCGAAGTCGAGGCCCTCCAGGTCGAGGGGACATCTCCAGCAAGGGTGTTAATGAGCCAGGCCTTGAGGCTGCCACCTCCTCAAATCGCCCTCCTCGTTTGCACCACGAAGCCCATCCACGTGTCTAGGTGTCACGTGACTAGGTTCGCGTGTGTCCAAGCCTTCCCATCACCCGCATCCGAGGGACATATTATCTTTACAATGTATTATATTTGACATATTCATATCAACTATTGATCCAATGATGATGGTCATGATGGTCAACTGCAATTAATCTCTTTGGAAGTCTTCACTTGTATTGTCCACGCCATAAACCTCCTAATTATCATCGAATGGTTTATGGTAATACTCATTGAGCTTTCTTTTAAACTCCTCCACTATATCCCAACTCTCTTGTGCCATTTTAACTCGCTCCTTTGATAGTTCATCAGCAATAACATTTATTTCTTTGAAAAAATGGGAGAAAGAAGAACTCTCCAAGCGTAGACTCGGTATTTTGATCTCCCATAATAGTATTTCAGTAAAACATTTTGACATACTTGTTTGTTATTTATCCATTTGATGATGAGTGATGCATCCCCAAAAACCTGTAAAAAATTGATGTTTTTCTCCATCACCAGACATAGTACTAACTAAAGTGCTAGTGCTTTCAGTTCTACGTAATTGTTAGTTATAGGACCCAAACCAGATTTAAACTTGATATTGTGCTTCTCTAAAAGGTAAAATGTTCCGCCCACTCCACTTTGACTTAGGATATTCAGTGTTGTCCCATCAAAGAACACCAAGGGCTTTCCCTGATCAATCTCCTCAATTTAAATACGTCTTTCTTTCTTCTTCTGATTCTCTAGGAAACATTAAAATATTACTATAGTTGTGATGAGTTAAAAATGTAAGAAAATCAATAACACACATTTTGAAATTAAGCTCTAATATAGGTCTTCACTACATTTTGTGAGAAAGTGATTCAACCCTCTTAGTATCAGACAAATTATTTACAACAAAAATGAAATATAAATTACAACTTAATTTACTTGTCTTAAATTCTAATTTATTACTTACATTTAAAATAAAAGTAAATCAATCTTAACTTCAATGTATAATGTTTTCATAGGATCAAATCTCTTAAACTTTTTTCCAAGTAAAATATAACTTACTATTAATAAGCGAAATAGTAAATAGTTCCATACACATAATGTCAAGTAGTCCCATCCAAATCATCCAAAGGACATATCCCTAGAGCATTAGTTACATACATAGAGTCCAAATATCAAAGGAAAGGTACCCCGTACCACCATCCCCAATAACAGAGGGAAAATACATATATCTACCGATGATCAAGTCCATAATAAACAACAAAAGTAGGGACCAACCCCTCCAATAAATAACATAACAATAAAGCCAATCAAAAGTATGACAACCCCCACAAGGGCCAGTGGATCCAACAGGATGTTGGATATCCCAAAAAAATAAGTGCCTGCAGGAGAAAAAAGATCATAAACAGAAAAAAGTCAGCAGAAAAAAGTAGAGTCCAAAGAAAAAAGGACTCAGGGAACATCCAAAGAACCATGTGTGATAAGACAGTCATCCCGCCACTCCTCCCAAAATATGAGACCATCTAGAGATGTCAATGCCAACTTGGAAAGAGAATCCGCATCCTGATTGCATTCCCGGAAAATATGGGCAAAATGTAAATGCTCAAACCCATTGATAGTTGAGCGAATATCATCCTTCCAAAAGGAAAGTATCATAACGTCCAATGGGGTAGATTCCAGTACCCAAGAGATAATAGAGAGAGAGTCCCCAAACACTACCAAGGACGAGACCTCAAGACGACGGGCAAACAGTAATAATAACCAGAGAGCACATAGCTCACTACAGTTATTGGTGCCAATCCCAGAATGCATCCAGATACGAAAATAGTAACAGATAGAGAGGTGTAATATCACACCCGCACCACAAGAGCCCGAACCCTAGTCCGATGCACCATAAAAAAAACCACATGGGTAGACCAAAACCGACGGGTTGAACCAGCGATGACAAGGAAGTATTTGAGCGTGGGCCGAAACAACAAATAATATTCGATATTCCATAAAAGCCACAACAGTTCTACAAGCAGACCGTTCCAAGCAAGGCGGGATATTCTCAAACACCCCGCGGTTCCGTGACAGCCAGACCTCCTAGACCATAAAACATGGAAGGGAAACAAAATCGGACAAGCCATTCAGCCAAGTAGCCATGTAATACTGAAATGAATTGGACCACCAAATCAAATTCCCACCAACCGAGGTACAAATCAACTGCCAGAGGTTCAGAACAAAGCTACAATTGCAAAATAAGTGATCAACTGATTCAACCTGAGAGAAGCACATAAAGCATCTGTTAGGACCAGCAAAACCCCGGTGGCACAGATTGTCCTAAGTCAAGATCCGATTGTTCATAGCCAGCCAGATGAAACATTTAATTTTCAGTGGGATATCAAGTTTCCATAGTGACTTATGCCATCCCGTCCCGAGCATATGCATACCAGCAAATAATGAATTATAAGAAAGTTTAGCAGATACAGATCCATGTGCAAGGTCCCATGACCACACCAACTTGTTCGGAGCATCGAACAATTGTATATTCCCCCAGTTTAGGAACCTGGTGTATTCGGACCATTCAATAATCAAGTTGCCCTGAAGTCCAAGCTGCTGAGCAGTGATCCAAGTCGAACGACGACCACCATCCCGTGGCCATATAGCAGCATGCGATAATCTGAACAAACCTTTCGTATGTAGAATAGCCAACAAAAACGGAGATAAACGAAAAGCAGGCGAGCCTCTAAGGATAGGGTCGATGCCATGTTGAATATTCCTACCATTGCCAGGAAACCATGAGAGCCAATTTGAGATAATAGAAAATGAGCCCATCAGTCCATTCCAAACATTTGAGACACCTAAAACAACCAAGCGGCCCCTACGAAACTAGTCAACCATATAACAGGTTTTAAGATATTTAGCTCGAATGATCAGACACCAGATCGAGTCAACAAAGAGAGCACGCCAAAGGCTT
Source organism: Larix kaempferi (assembly GCA_027924585.1). Classification (NCBI taxonomy): domain Eukaryota; kingdom Viridiplantae; phylum Streptophyta; class Pinopsida; order Pinales; family Pinaceae; genus Larix; species Larix kaempferi. Next base: position 11,973,529 of record BSBM01000017.1, on the reverse strand, counting down.
TTAGCGTGGAACGCATCAATAAACAATTCCAAGTTTTTTATATCCCACCCCCCCAATTCCCAGGGGGTAGCCAGCGTGCTCCGGCTAATCAAATGCATTTTCTCTGTTTCCGAACCCCCAGACCAAAGAAAATTGAAGAACATTCGTCTTAAACGATGAATGATTGATTTGGGGATCTTGCATAAAGAAAACCAGTACACCCCAAGATTCTGCAGGACCGATTTAGCCAACATGAGTCTGCCACGAAGAGATAAATAACACAGGCACTAAATCCCAGTACGTGTTTCAAATCTCCTCAGCAGCCAAGTCCAATCCGTGGAATGATAATCGCATGTCTTGATAAAGAATCCCAGATATTTAGTGCCTTAATTCAACAACTTGAAATCAAGCGGAAGGAAAGAGGCAATCTCTAGTTTAATATCCTCCACCAAACCCGAGTGAATGAAGCAGAATTTGAGAAAATTGACCAGCATACCAGTGACATTGCAAAACAAATCTAGGATTTTTTTATACTACCTCCATTCTGCCACCAAGCCCATACCAAAAAGCATCGCATCATCCACGAATAGAGAATGTGTAACAGAAATGCCCCGGGCCACCTTAATACCCAAAATGTGTCCATCCAATCTAGCTTTGTGAATGGAGAGGCTCAGTCCCTCAATAACAAGTAGAAATAATAAAGGTGAGAGTGGACAGCCCTGACGAAGCCCCCTAGAGGCCTTAAATAAATCAGAAGGTTTACCATTTATAAGCATAGCGTAGTTGACAGAACTAACACAAGCCAAAATCCATTTCATCACCTGCCAAGGGAGCCCAATCTGAATGAGAACCAGTCTAAGAAAGGTCCAATCCACCCGGTCATATGCCTTCATCAAGTCAAGTTGGAGGACCAAAGCATTCAAGTGACGTTGATTTATACTGTGAAACACCTCCTGGGAAACCCCCATCGCATCCAGTATCTGATGGCCCTCCAAAAAACCATGTTGCTCAGCAAATATAAATTTAGACAGGATAGGTTTGATCCTCCAGGAAATAACCTTAGAGATAATTTTATAAATCAGTTTGCATAAGGCGATGGGTCTGAAGTCATTAAAATTATCCGGATGTGAGGATTTGGGAATAAGAGCAATATATGTAGAGTTAATAGCCCTGGAGACCATTCCCATCTTACATGATTCTTCCACCGCAGCCAGCAGATCCTCCCCCATAATATCAAAAAAGGTGATAAAAAGTTCCACCGTCCATCCATCCGGACCAAGACTTTTGTCCTTATCAAAGGCCCTCAGAATATTATCAATCTCCTTAATAGTAACAACCTCATATATTTTATCACCTTCCTTGGCCGAGAACATATGAGGATATTCCTTGATGACCTTAAACTGTTCTGGCAATGATGTAGATTTAGGATCACAGTAAATATCCTGAAAATGACAAACAACCTCCATATGTAAATCAGGTTCAGAACAAATCCTCTTACCCAAGTGATCATTTAAGTCCCAAATGGAATTCTGGAACCGATAAGAATCAACAAATTTATGAAATAATTTTGTATTCAGGTCACCTGCTTTTAACCAGATGGCACGGCTCTTCAATCGCCAAGACTCCTCATGAATAAGAAGGATATTTAACTTACGTTCCTCTAGAAAAGAGGGTTTGTTCCGCTCACAAGGGTTAAGGTCATTAATAATAGAGTGATTTATTAAAGTATCAAGTTCATTTTCCACCAGTTCCAGATCCACAACCAACTGAGCCTTATTTTGCTTATCCCAATCTATCGTAAGACGCTTCAGGGAACACAGTTTCTCAGCCAATTTATCCATAGCAGATCGCTCCAATGAAACATCAACTTGAGACCAATGGTTGGAAACCATATGAATGAATTCCGGGTCTTTTAACTAGACTGAATTGAATTTGAAGGATAGGATTGTCGAGTGTCATTAAAGGAAAATTGGAATATAATCGGCAAGTGATCACTAATAAGTGTCTGACAAGTCCAGGATCGGAACTTCCGGAACCCATCCAAAAGGGTTTTCGAGACCAAAAAACGATCAATTCTTTTAGCAATCCAGGCCCCATTTTTGCGCCCATTTGTCCAAGTAGGTGTCAACGTGCGAGGAGCCGGATCCACTAAATGGTGTGAATTGAATAAATCTCGGAAGAACACCCCCATCGGGTCCAGTCTTGCAGTAGGACCCCAAATTTCCTCTGCACTCCAGGAGAAATTGAGATCGCCAACCAATATCAAATTTTCAAGATCCAGAAGATTTTCGGAGACAGACAACTTCCAGAAGGCTTCACGATCACAATAAGGACCAAACAGTTCACCACATTGATCTTTTTGTCACATCCAATTCAATTACCAGATAGTAATATACCCAACGATGTGAAGAAAGGGCTTAATTGCATAACCTTTGGATTCCAGGCGGCCAGTAACCCCCCAGAAAGTCCCACTGCATCCACAGTGCAAACCAACCAATTAGGACGAATTTTACAGAAAAAAGAACGTGCTTTCTCACCACAAACCATAGTTTCTTGTAGCAATACCAGATCAGGACAATTTATAACTAGAGCTCTTTTGAGGGCCAATTGTTTGGGTAGGCCCCCAACCCCACGAATATTGAGGGAGAAAAAAATCATTAGCGACCCCTGGCAAGGGCTTTGATACCTCTAAGAGCCCTGGTTTCAGGAGGCATAAGTCGAATATCAGAAGCAGGTGCATTGTTCCCTCTCGGAGGAGCAACAGATTTACATTTGCGAGCACTGCGAGTCTTAATCGAAGAGAAATCCGTAGCCAATCCCCCCAAACGAGCACCTTTGTCGATTTGGAGAGCACCCATAGATAAGGTGGGAACAGGGTCAACCAGAGGGACCGGTAATGAATTAGATGGCGGACCCGAGGGCCTCGATTTATCCACATCACGTACAGGGACAACTGAGGACTGTTCAATGGCCCGATTCTTATAAAACACCGGGATAGGAGCCTTCTTAACCATCTCACAGAATGATGGAATATGGACGATAGTAGGAGATGAAGTGGGTAGAGATGTAGTAACATGCAGCACATCCCCAACCGGCATATCAACCAACCCCCCACTACAGTCAACAGGATACGGGGCATTCACCGGGGCATCAGAGTCAGATGATAAAAGTATATTCGAGGCCGGGGAATGTGAAGGGTGTGGACGAGCCGACCCATCCAGTGAATTTCCAATATGGGCAGAATATCCCGGTCGACATTATCAGAATCCAGGGAATGGGGAGAGTTGGGCTGAACCGACTCCGCCAACGAAACCACCAGATGGGGAGAAAGATCCCGGTCAGCATCAGAGTCTGAGTTAATAGAGGGCAGAGAGGATGTATGTCGACCCACATAGTTCCCGTTATTAAGTTCAGGTGAATTAATAAACGAAACTTCCATATCATTTAAGGAACGGAAAAAGGAGGGATCGTTAGCGTGTAACTTATGCATCATAACTGACGCAAGACTGCCAGGAGAGGGTAGCCTGTTGGAGAAACCATCCAAAGGGCCATTTGCATCAAGCTCACGATCGCTACCTTCATCCGAGGACCACATAGGTTCCAAATCCACCGGCCGCTTGAAAGATGAACCCTTTTTGCACTGCCGCCATAAATGACCGACCTCCTTACAATGTGAGCACCAAAATGGAATACCCCAATAGTCAATGATCTGGGCAAGTTTACGCCCCTGCCAGTCAATATGTAGCACATCCACCAACCCCAACGAAGTGTCCACCTCAACTAGAAGTCGACCCATGCGTCTATCGAAGCCCTGGAGGTGGTCATCCGCAACATGGAGAAAATGACCCAAGCTATTACCAATAGCCTCAAAAGCACCCCTGTTCCATAGAGCCAAAGGGAGTCTAGAAAGTAGACCCCATAAATGCCGAAAGTGAATGGAAGCACGGTCAGGGTCAAAATCGGTCTGCCAGCGCTGCAACATCAAACTTCCCACCCCATATAACCACAGCTTCTCAAGAATGTAGGTGGAATGTGCCTCAATTTCAAATTTGAAGCCATACCATCCTCGAGCCAATGCAAACACCTTCGGCGCATAACCCACAAGAGGGCTCCACTGTTGAGTAACCCAGTTGATAATATCACATCGTTTCATAGCATAATAAGAAAATTTACCAACCAGAACTGTCATGTTGTATTCAACAACCTCATCCAACCCAATATCACGGCCCATCATGAGCCAAGACTCATCAGGGCGACAGCTCCAACGTTCCTGCAAGCGACGAGAAGAGCAAGACGAGCCCGGCTTAGTGGTATCCAGCACCGGCCGCAATGAGACGAGCCCACTATCAACAGAAGGGAGTGAACCAGATGGCAAGGTTGAGGCCCCCGAAAGTGACAGATGCCCTTTTCGACTAGCATGCCCACCACGCGGCGCACACGGACAGTCCCCCGAGAGATGAGCCCTTTTGCCATTGAGTAACTCCCGGTAGAATGAATCCGGTTTCATGATGCCGAATTCCTCAAACCAGAAATCGGTGGCCGATGGCAAGTGTGCAGCCGGAATAGGGGCAAATGAAGGTTCCCCTATAGCAAGCGGTCGATAACCACAACCCCACAGAAACTCTACACCGAACACCAATATAACGCAAATCCCGACAGCAGCAACCACACCAAATGGTAGAGTGAAAACCGGAGGCAACGGTCTTACCCCAATGACAAAAATCGACCAAAGAAACCACCCGCAAAATGAGTCGAGTGCTGGGGAAAGTCGCTTACCAAAAATGTCAATATGGAACCATGCCACCCATAAAAGGCATATCAGAAACCACCACAAAAACCCACAAAAACGCATAGAGCCACCCCTGAATACCACGAAAATGACTCCGGAAAGAGAGGGCCATGACACCTCAATCCACCAGATAGCAAGCTCCAAAAACGAGCAGAACACGAGGTCGAAAAATGTGGATAAATCCCAAGAAAATAATATTAAACCACCACGCCGGATGTGGATAGCAACAGTAACAGGATCGTAAGTGGACCGGATGTGTAGCGTTTTAGGAGCGTCGTAGCCCAGGAGATCTGCAACCAAACCCTAAGGCATCGAAACCCTAAGAAACCCTAGACCTCACTGTGAACCCTAAACCCTCAATATACCAAACCAGGTGGTGATAAAATCTCTTAAACTTATAAAGATATGTTGTAATTTTTTTTTTAATATTTTATTATTTTACTAAAAGACTATTTATGAGCTTCACATTGAAAATAGAATTAAGTAATTCTTTAATAATAATATTTTACCTCTCAATTTAAAAATATTTAAAATAAAAATCTTTTAGTAATTAAAAAAATACTAATTTCTTAATTCTTTAAAAATTCATGAATCAAAATAAGTTTACTTTAAAATCATAGAATCAATATAAATTTATTTTAATTTATATAAATTAATTAAAATATGATATTTTTTCTTTTTCCTTTTAATTTAAATTTATAAATATTAAATATCTCCACTAAGGTATTAATTACTTAAAGTTTTTGTTCTCTTATGAAAGATTTTATTTTATATTTTAAATGATAAATATTACTAAAATTTTATTATTTTAATAAATACTAAATTGAGCTTATTTTGCCAAATGTCAGATATTTATACAAATCCATCATTTCACTTCACGTCTTTGTATAGAATAATAATTTATTTAAAAACTAACAATAATAAATAACATAGTGACAATAATAAAGTAATAAACCAGGCAATTTGAATATTAATAATAGAAAGAAAGTGATAGCATTAGATGGGATATTAATATTTATCACATTAGATAGATATGATATGTTTATATTTTAAATCAAAATATACGTGGCTTTAATAGTAAAATAGAATGGATAACTTCATTGTGATAGCTGTCAATTTATTATAGTTAAGATATGTTGATTATTCTTTAAATTGTGATAGCTGTCAATTTATTATAGTTAAGATATGTTGATTATTCTTTAAATTGTAATAAACGAAAGGAATTTCTTTAAATTATAATAAAGCTTTAAAGCATGACTTGATCCATCAAAATCATGATATAATCTTGATTTTAGTTAAAAAAGTAGTTTAAACAATTGGCATAGATTGATTTTAGTTAACAAAGTAGTTTAAACAATTGGCATAGATGAAAGGAATTTATTTTAATTGTAAAAAAGTTTTAAAGCATAATTTCATCTATTAAAATCATTTCATCTATTAAAATCAAAATCATTATATAATCATATTTGAATTTAGTTAACAAAGTATTTGTTTTTAGTTAATAAAGTAGTTTAAACATTTGATTATTTTGACTTTTCGACAATCATTTTGATCGTAATTTTTTATTATTTAAATTCTATATTTTATTAAAAAATGGATTCAAAATACCCATTTTATATTAAGATTGTGTAATTCCAACAACTGAATTTCTAATAGTTAAAATGATTAAAACAAGCATAAAAAATAGTAAAAATCCTAAATTGTTTAGAATATTCTAGTTAAAATATACAATTAAAGTTTAAAGTTTGATGATTAATTAATCAATGATTAATGTGTATTAAAAAACATAATATGGGTTTTGATTCATATTCATAACTAATGCTAAAATACTTTATTAAATATGTTGAATTCATAAAGAATATATTGTTATAACTAATGCAATATTGTTGACTTGATCTCGTGCTCTCAAAAGTCTAAGATTTAACCAAAACACCATACTTAAAAGAAGTAACCCAAAAATTATCTAATTACTTTTTAATATACTAGAATTGTATCTTGAACTTTAATATACTAGAATTGTATCTTAAACATAAAGTTCACCCTCCAGCTTTGCTGCTTGTCCCATCATAAGAAATTGCACTTGGCTAGGGGAGAGAGTCCCATAGTTGTACGAGGTACCAGTAGTGGAGATATAAGTGGAAATACTTGGTACCATTTGTTATTCATAAAAGTACTTTATGTACAAGTAAATGTCAATATTTTCATGTTTTTAAAATTACTTAAAAAAAACTTTCTTCTACATTTTGAAATAAAATGAATATTTGAAATCAGAAATTTCATTTTAAGTCCCATCTACTTTAAGTCACATCAATGTTCACACATTGGCCCCAAGCAAAAATACACTATGGTGACATTAAGACTAGACAACTTGGAACTTTGTGGCTTACATGGCATCCATTTGGATTCGTCACACCTCAAGACCAATATGGTTGGATAGAGAACATGCCAAACTATATATCATAAAAATTTGGAGGAAAAACAAGCTCGGGAACATGAAGAATTAAGTTGCATAAAAAGGGGTAAAAAAAACGCTCACTTATTGGCCTCCCTCCCCTAAACCAAGCTTTTTTTTTCAGCATTATTGTTATAGTACAACGATATACCAGTTATACACCCCCTTAACCTTATGCCATCCTTAAAAATATAAAAAAATATTTATTATATTTCATACCTTTCAGCACTGCCTCCTGTTTTTAGGAAGTAAAATCTTATTGAAATCATCATGCAAATGAACTCTGAAGAGAAATAAATAAAACTTAGAATCAGTAAAATTATTTTTCCCTCTTTGAAATTGTTTTAATTAACCATTAAGAAAGAGATCTATTTGAAACCCACCATGATATTTAGCATCTCCTTGTGATATCAAAACTAAATAATTTGAATATTATTGAATGCGTGATGCTTGTCCTCACTTTTTCCTGCACAAAAAATAATTATTTAATGCATGACGTTTGTCTGTCCTTGTCTTTTATAAAGTGTTTGTCTCATACAAACTGCATGCATTTGTAATAATGACACTTTTTTTCTTTCAATTTTTTAATTACAGGGAGCTTTTCTCCATCAAATTTGTATGGACGATCATTCCTGATTTCTTATCAAGAAATTGTATGGATGAATAAGAGATTTTATAACTTCAGCCGATGATCATTTCTGGGTTACTGTTGTCACCTGTTTTCATTGGTAATGGCCAGCTATTGCTAAATTGGTATATATGATAAGATTTATGTGAAATATTTAAGTTTTTTTTTTAATTCTTATGATGGATAGGACTTTTATATTCATGTATTTCGATCTAGAAACACATAAAATATATAAAGTTTTCTATGAATGAAACATAATCAATAGGGTTATCTGTCAATTTTCTGCTTAGTAGGAGCAGCCTGACAACTTTGTTGGAAAACTGAGTATGAAAATCACAAGGCAAGCAACTTTGTTGGGAAAGGAATATCATGATCACAAGCCCATAAAACCAGGAGTCAAAGCTTAGAAAAATAGAATGGTAAATTTATACCTTATCCCAAGGCAAATTTGTGTACAGTGAAAACTCCAAAGTTAGGAATTTGTGATGTCAAGGTCCATGAGTTATTAAAGTATCACCTAATGAAGGTTGAGATCCACAGGCACAGCCTAAGGCTAAGCCTTTGGAGGCTTTGGATTTGAATTTGAGAGTAAAGGTGGAAGTTTGTTTGTTTCATTTGTTGTATACAGAGAAAATATTTCAAATAAGCTAGCTGAGCTGTGAGCTGCTTGCATACAAGTTTTATCACAATTAGCTTGAAGAAAAAATGACACCACCCTGGCCAAAAAAATGGAGAGTTCTCCTTTTTATTGACTCCACCATGCCAAAAAAAATGGGGAGTTCTCCTTTAAAAAGGAGAGAGAAAAGTACAAAGCAAAAGAAGAGAATAGAAATGGTGACATATCACGCCTCCTCTCTGGTGGGGCATTGTGCTCAGATTTTTGCTTGCAATCCATGAGATAGAAGTTTCGTGTAGTGACAGCACATGGGCAGGGCCTGCAAGCCTAACCTTGTTTGACATTCTTCTCCATTATGGATCATTATCATCATCCTCTGTGGGGACTGACCTCGTCCTCTGTAGAGACTGACCTCATTCTGTCCTCAAAGCACCATTCTTCATTTATATAAATGGAGATGATACAAATCTGGTAATAGCTTGAATTCTGCAAGTTCTTCATTTCACAGCACATGACATCTTGGAAACACAATACAGACCACACTGCCCTAAGCAAATCCATTTTCAGTGAGGAAGTTCTTCATTTCACAGCAGAGGACATGTTGGACAATGGAAACACAATACAGGCCTGACAGCCTTACAGCAAATCCATTTTCAGTGAGAAACGTGTACGTTGTGTTTGGGATTTTGTAAGTGGACAAGTCATGATGATCAAAACTGATTTTAAGAAAGGTAAACTTGGTTCTGGATTGACAAGATTCATATGCATATGAAGAAACGTGAAAAAATTGATGCTTGTTTAACAGAAAGTTATATATTTGAGTTTGATTCTTGAATTAGGAAAACCAAATTCATAAACAATCTGTCTAATATTGGAAAGACTGAAAATTTATATGAGTCAGTTGAAACCGTGGATGTCTAATAACATCTTTGATTTTAAATCTGGAAATAAAAATAAAAAACAAACGATCATGGAGATCACGTTTCAGCCTTGGAATAGGTGAATGAAACTTATTGTATTGCTGTCATGTTGAGCAACCCGAGATTAATATATTTTTGTATTTAAGATATGAATTCGAGGAGCTAACTTTAAGGCTCTAAGTTGTAGGCTAGGCTCAGCTGTTCCCCGGTTAATAGTAATCATCAAGCTACCTGTAACATGCGTTTGAATTTCACTCTCAAGCAGAAGAAATGGATCTAGGGGTATTTGACTCCTTCCTGCCGGCCTAGGTCTTTGCTATGCTTACCCTCCCTGTCTTCTTATTCTAATTCCCCAGTCTAATCCAAATTCCAATACTTGACCTCTTAAATAAATGTTCACTGATATATATGCTCAAGAATGTATGTTGTCTAATCAAACCTTGTGATCCGAGCAGAGTTGTTGGGTTGTCTATTTCATTTCATTCAATTTTTCAATACCCATTTTCAAATCTTTGCTGTTGCTTCCCACAGGCCTCGGTTGACCGTGAACTCGTGAATCTGTGCTGGTTTGCTTTCTTCCACTGGACAATAAGTCAACCTCCATTCAAAATGTGAGTTTTCTCAAGTCACTGTGGTTAATCGATTTCTCCAAACTTGTGGTTCTAATTTGAACCCCTCCTACTTTTAAAATCTCCCCCCTCTTCATATGGCTACACTTGGCTACACTGTTGAGGTTATGGTGCAAGAAGCAGATGTTTAGGCTGTTTTTAAGTGCAGTTCTGTTATGGTCTACATAAATTTATGACGTGAAGGCTCCTTTCTTTCTGTGGAATCGTTTTCAGGTATGGACATATGGGATTTTGAGTTAATGCAGACCGTTAGGCTTATCTCCATGATTGCATACAAGGATAAGGCGTTCATTTATTGAACAATTAATGAAGAAGAGTTATGAGCTCTGGGTTTAAACTTTACGTAGACAAGATGTCATCCAGAAAGTTATACCCACAAGCACCTGTGGGATCTCCATCTTCAGCCTCCTTATTTCACAGCGTCCACCCAGATCAACTAAAGGCAAAGGCAAAAGACTCTAACCATTATGGTTCTGAAGCCAATCGCCAGACCCTGGTTCTTGGGCTCGGGGCACTTGGGGTCGGCATGCTTGTTCTCGTAGTGTTCTTTGTGTATTTGTATTACAGCCGTGTGAAGAGCAATAGAACCAATCCATATGATTTTTCGGGCGTTAGGCTCCAAAGGTTCAGTTACAGGGAATTGAAGGGCGCAACGAGCTCGTTCGACGATTCGATGAAGCTGGGGAAAGGAGGATTTGGCGTTGTTTACAAAGGAGTTTTGCGCAATGGTAAGGAAGTGGCTGTCAAGAAACTCGATGTATCGTCCCTGCAAGGTGAACGAGAGTTTCAGAACGAGCTGGCCATCGTAGGTGGGTTGCGTTCTCCTTTCATCGTTAGCCTTTTCGGTTACTGTGCAGATGGTAAGAGAAGACTCCTCGTTTATGAATATATGCAGAACAGGAGCCTGCAGGAGGCTTTGTTTGAGAAGGACGATTTGCCTTTGCCTGGCAAGTTAGATTGGGAGAAGAGATTCAATATTATCCTTGATGTTGCTCAGGCTCTGGCCTTTCTGCACCTTGATTGTGAACCGCCCATCATCCATGGAGATGTAAAGCCCAGCAATGTGCTATTGGATGGCAATTTCAGTGCTCGTATTGCTGACTTTGGGCTTGCAAGGCTCAAGAGCGATGATATGCATTTATATCATGATATGTTCAGCCAAGACCTTGGAAGGAGCCAAGAGCTAATGGGTAGAAGCCAAGACCTTTTGAAAAGCCAGGACCTTGCCAGAATCGTTGGGTCAAAATTTGAATTAGCTTCTGATGATGAAAGTAAAATGAAATCCAAGAACAGATATCATGGTGAAGGAAGCGTTGGCAAAAAGATGGACATCATTGCTGTAGACATTGATAAGCCCACAAAAGAGCAGCCTGAACCCTCTGCCCAGGATGCAGATGCTAATGAACTTCATGCCAAGGGGAAGGAAATTGTTTCAGAGAATTTGAGTGTTTGTGGATCTCGAAAGCTTCATTGCCTCTTTGAAGCTGATCCGGATTGGCCTTGCGCATCAAAAGAAAGAACTGATTGGTGGAGTAAGGAGCTGCAGGCATTGCCTTCAGACAACCATCACAAGGAGTTTCAAAAGAAGAAATCATGGAGTAGAGATTGGTTGTCATGGAAACATGATGGCAGTCGAGAACTCAGCACTAAGGACCATGTGATGGAGTTTATCAGTAGCCTAATTGGGCATTCCGGGAGCTTGGACAGCAATAAGGGGAAGAAAAAGAGCGAGAGAAAGAGTTTCCCAGATGATAATCACCCAAGTGGGGAAATCATAAGTCACGCTGATTCTATGAGAAGAACCGAGGGGAGTAAAGTTGAGGAAGATTCTAGAAAAATCAAGGAGTGGTGGAAAGAAGAGTATTTTGCAGAGATGAGCAAGAAGAGCAAGAAGATGAAGAAGCTGGAGAAAATAAGATGGAAAAGCTCCAATAGATTTGGTAGCAGAAAAAACAGTAGAACAGATAGCAGGGGAAAGAAATCTTTCTATGACCATAGCGGGGATACAAGCTTTGGGAAGAGTAGAGATAAAATCAAAAGGGATTATTCCATGGGAAGTGAAAAGTGGAGTGGTGATTTGAGTAGAGGAGACCTGAGCAGCGCCACTAGCATGAGAGGAACAGTGTGTTACATACCACCTGAATATGGAGGCTGTGGGTTACTATCAGAGAAGGGTGATATCTACAGTTTTGGGGTGCTGATGTTAGTGATTGTCTCTGGAAGGAGGCCTCTGCATGTTCTGGCATCTCCCAGAAAAGAGTTTGAGAAGGCCGGTCTCATCCAATGGGCAAGACACTTGGCTCAAACGGGTAACATCTTAGAACTTGTGAGTGAGTCGTTGAAGGACATTTATGATAAAGATCAGGCACACCTATGCATCACACTTGGTCTTCTGTGCCTACAGAAAAACCCAGAAATGAGGCCCAATATCTCTGAGATTATCAAGATCTTGAAACGCCAAATGGATGCTCCCAGCTTGCCTGTGGAATTCTCTCCTACCACACCTAGCAGGCTCTACAACAAATCCAAGAAAAAGAATATTTCAGATGCTGTAGGTCCTGATGCTCCATAGTTTCTATTAGATTTGAATGCAATACAAAGCTGTTTTTTCAAATGATACTGTTTGCCATTTTGAAGTAAATTGGTTCGCTATACTCAGTACTTCACACCTTCAACTTCTGCATGGAGCTAGTACACGGTAAGTATATTTTATTTCCTGTATTAATTTCTAGATGAACATGAAATTTTCGGGTGGGTGTTAGCTCGTTGCATTATAATAGCAGCCTGCACACAACAATGACAAACCTTAAGTACCATGCAGACCCTTGCTGATTGCCGTGCACAAATGGGTGGAATCATGAACGGGAAGATTGAAATAGGGTTTTATTCATTGTTCTAACTTGTATACTCATGCTTCCACCTATTTTCAGGTAGGCAATCTTTATGAGTTTGCATGGTGGATAATGTTTGCCCACAATAATCATAGGTTTATATTAGGTAGCATAAACTCTTTTTAATCTTGGATCTAATAAGCCCTTCCAGAATGCAAAGCTTGCATATCTTGACCACCTTATTGTGATTTAATTGTAAATTCTAGAAATGCATCCTCTAGTCTTACAACCTCAAGGCTTATATAGAAGCTTCAAATTTGATAGGTCTGTGCTAGTGTCCTTATTCAGTCCACCCAATACCATCTAAATTTAATACAGTGCACTGATACATACACACAAACAGAGTTAGTGTTGATGGATCCCGTCCCCACAGGGAAGAAGGGGCTGTGTAGCATCTGGCTTTTCTCCATGCAAGTTTTGAAGGACTACTGATACTCACTCAAACTATTGTGCTGTCTTAAGGTTAATGCCATGAGGCTACTCATGCCCTCAAACCATTGTGCTGTCTTAAGGTTAATGGCATGAGGCTACTCTTTACCTGTAGAAATGCTGTCGATAACCATATTATGCTTGGAACATTGGTATCTGACATTTGCTTTCAGTGCACCATCATTTGTTATCTACTAGAATAGATCTAAATTAACCTCAGATTTATCAAGTACCGAGAAGGATCAAAAATCATTTAAAATGGATTTAGGTTGGTTGTAGTCTCACTCAAATCCATAGAATTCACAACTCACAACTTATGCAAATATGAATATGCAAAACTACTTTTATTATTATTATTGTTAAGATATTTATATTTTCATTGTAACAATATCTATTTTGAATTGGGAATTCTATGGAGTTGACCGAAACTACAACCAGCCTATATCCATCTTAAATGATCAAAAAATTTACACCTCAAATGATTTAATCTTTCTTGGTGCTTGGTAGATCCCGGGTTAAGATGGATCTATGCTGGTTTGTCATTACATTTTTTTCAAGTCTACATATGATGATATAACCTTTTCCCACATGACAACATCTCATCGTGCAATAAATGGCTTTGTTATGTCTGTATTTTATTATTGAAAGTTGTAAAATTAAAAATTATCATTGAATTTGCTTAATTATCTGTAACATATTTTATAGTTTTTTTTTCACCGACACATTTGGATTGGAGTTCACTAATCGTTCTACATTTTGGACTTTCTGAGCCATTATTGTCAGAATCTTGCGATGAATCTTTGTTGAAATCACGAGTTTTTATTGTTCAAATTGCATTTTTTATTGCAGAAATGGATTGAGGGCCATCAAAATCCCTTGGGCACCTGCAATTTCAATAATGTATATCTGCAATTTTAACAATTGCAACCGGATTTCAGCCAGAAAAATCGCTGGAAAAATGGTCCAAAACATAGAACATTTAACTTACACCATTTGTATTCAATTTCAATCTGAACAGGTACCATATGCCTACCATGCAGTTAAATAATTCACTTCGTTTTCGAGACAGGAGACAGTGTATCACTGTCCTTTTTATCAAGACCTTGTCATATATCAATAGAACATCTTCAAATTGATTTGAAGTATTTGGGTATTCTCAGTTAAGCAAATCATTCAGTCAGGGAAGCTTATTGGTTTTAATTTTTAGGTACAAATACAAATATAGTTGAGATGATTGATTTATGAATGAGGAGGGATTCTGTTGGTCTGTCATTCAAGGCATTAATGGGTACTATGAAGTCAAAGGCAATCACCAATGGATTTCTTTGTCTGCATCACAGTACAAAGAACACTGCATAATTTCGTGCAACTTGCTGGATTTTTTTCATGTGATAAATCAGAGATTAGACTACAAGGTTCTGTACGCTCTACGGACAGCAGGCCATCACATTTTGTCTGTGTTCAAACACAAAGCAAAGTCCAAAATATACAACAAATTAAGCATGCACAGAAAATCCAAAATATACAACGGATGCAAGCGTGCACAGAAAATCCAGATTGCAAGAAACTGATGGTGCAGTATATGTATTATTTAAAATGGTCAGGAAAACTTTATTTCTGTCGGAATTTGGAGGAGCAAAAAGTTTAGATTATTCTACATTTGGGGTCCATCTAAAGATTCTCAATGTCTGAAGAATTTTGACCTATGAAACTATGCTTTGAAATTATATCAGACATTCAAATTTTTATCAAATTCATTGTTTAAAATTTCTAAAAAAACAACCATATAAATGATCTTGATTAGAAAACCAAAATCACTACCAAATTTCTATCAAAAAATTTGGAAAGAACAATGATTATGGAAAATCCTTATCCTATAAGGACTGCTCTAACCATTTAGTTCATAATTAGTTTTGGCTCTCAAAAAACTCAATATTTTTTAGTTTTCTTTATTAAATTATTTTTAGTTGTGAAAGAATAGATAATACTTAATATTTATTAGTTTTCTCTATTGAATAATTTTTTAGTTGTGAAAGAATAGATAATATAAACTTAGTTAGGATTCAAACCACTTTAAAATTATAAGTATAATATTACATTATAGTATAACTCACTTCGGATTATTGGTGGGAAGCTAATCAAAGTTCCAAATTCATGGGTTTCAATTGGTACATACCATTTTCATGAGCGTTCTCCTTCGTTGTTCTGGCCAGATGGGTTTGTGGATCCTTGTTTTCTGGTTGGAACACTACACCCCCACGTAGTTTCGATTTGAATCTCTTCTCTATTAGGGACTTGATAATGGTAGAAAACACTAAGACATCAAAAGTGTAAATGTGAACAACATTTCCTAGATGTCAATCATTGTAATAGGGGAAGAGGCAAATCATAATGGTAAAAAAGTAGAGGCATAAAAGAGTTAAAACACAAGCAACAAAATTTCTTACATCTTTATTGTTGTAATAGGGGAATATGAGAATCATAATGGTAGAATAAAGATATCAAAGAGCAAAGGACACAAGTGACAATGTTTCCTATGAGAAGATGAGAATCATAAATTTAGAAGAACATTGACCTCAAAGAGAAGAAAGCACAAGCAAAAGCATTTCCTAGATATCAACCACTTTAAGAGGAGAAGATGAGAATCATAATAGCATAGGAATAGAGGCATCATGTTTGATTTATGAGTCACTTGTAAGTGTTTACACCATGTTTGGGGGTGCTTCATGATATTTGGGGTACATGGTGTATTTTCAACCACCAGATGGTCCAAGATGGGTTGCAACATGAAAGATGGTTTGTGATGGATATGCACATTTGAGATAGCTTACTTAGTGGATGTTTGACCTTAGGATGGTGTCATCTTGGATTTCTTCGCTTAGGCATTGGAGATCTCTAACATGGGTGGTGGAGACCCTTCATTGTGGCCACATAGAGCTATAACATGGTTGGAGAGTGCCCTACATGGGATGTGGAGTGTTGTGCATTATGAAGGATGGATTCAAGCCCTAGTTGGCATGTGGTAGCTTGAATTCATGTTCAGATAATTGAAGATGTATCAAGGATGCTCAGGGATTCAAGAGTGTTCTTATAAGGGGTAGCTGACGTAGTGGAGTACATTGCTTTGGAGGATCAATGAATTCTATGGAGGATCATGATAAAATGGTGTGAACTTGCCTCGTGTAACTACATCATCTTGTAGTCATTATGCATGACATCACCTTGGAGCATGGCATTTGTACTTTAGAGTGGACGTCTCACTTGTATTGGCCTACAAGCGCTCATGTAAATTGCTTGTAAGAGTTGTAAGAGCTTTGGCCCACATAGTATTGTTGGCATGGTTGCAGCATGAAATATGGTCTATGTTGGATATGCATAGTTGAAATAACTTGCTCAGTGGATATTTGACCTCAGGATGGTGTCAGCTTCGCTTTCTTCCCTTAGGCATTGGAGATCTCTTACCTAGATGGTGGAAACCCTTCATTGTGGTCACATGGAGGGATTGCTTGGTTGGAGAGTTCCCTGCATAAGATGGAATGTTGTGCATTATGGAGGAGGGATTCAAGCACTAGTTGGCATGTGGTGGCTTGAATTTATGTTCAAATAATTGGAGATGTCTCAAGGATGCCTATGGCTTCAAGAGTGTTCTTGCAAGTGGTAGTTGACGTAGTCAAGTACATTGCTTTGGAGGATCAATGTAGTCTGTGGAGGCTCATGATGGAGTGGTGTGGACTTTCCCTCTGTAGCTACATCACCTTGCAATCATTATGCCTGACATCACCTTGGATCATGACACATGTACTTTAGAGTGGACATTCTTGTGTTGGTCTACATGGGCTCATGTAGGTTGCTTTGTAAGAGAATTGGCCCACATGGTATTGTTGGCCTCCCTTACTTCTCATATAAATAGAGGAAAAAGAGAGTATTTCCATCCATCATCATTTGTACTTAGATTTTTGGAGGAAGTTGCTAGGGTTTTCTCATGAACCCTATGAGAAGATATGAAGTCTAGAGGAGACATTTTTGTTGGAGCTTGATCCTTGTGAGATTCTAGGGTTTACGCTTGTGAAGAAGACGTTGGTGATGATCACTCTTCTTTCTCTCTTGGATCTTCTTAGGTACTTGGTCTCTTTTCTCTTGGAGCACTAAGGTTTCTTGGCGATTCCTAGGGTTAGGGTTTCTACCCTAAGAAGGAAATAATATTATGATTTAGACTAAACCCTACGGTGGATTTATGGAGAAGAAAAAGAGAAGAGTAGATCTTGCCTTGGAGGATGTGTTGGAGAGATTCTTGCACTTGGATCTTCTTGGGTGAGCTAGGGTTTGGTGATTTACCTGGGCAATCCTTTTTGGATAGTTGGAGTTGTTGTATTAGCCTTGAGAAAAGGTTATGGTATGTACTTGTACTTCATCTTGAGTTTATATATGAATTTTATAGCTATTTGAAATTTTTTCCCTGGATTTATGAAGTTGGATCGAGTTATTGACCCTTTCACCTCTATCCAACTCTTATCTTCCACATATTGTGCAATTTCTAGATTTAAATTTCAAGGTGTTCTCATGAAGATGGGTAACACTTTTTGGCAAGACGTGGGCACGGATTGCCCCTCCGCCCAAAGCATGAGCTTGATCAAGGGTTATTACAGCCCTCGATCAAGTTCTTTCCAATAGCTCAATCAAGGTTTGAAATAACCCTTGATTGAGCTTTGGAGATCAATGGAAGGTTAGCTAAATATTCGATTGAGCTAATAGATTGGGTTTTTTCAACATAAAAAATATAAGTTATAGTAAAACAAATTATTTTTTTTAATAGTTATTTGTTTATTTGATAGTTGATAATTATTATACTTTACTTTATTAACATGTATTGGGTGGGGTATTAACATTTAAATTTTGGGACATATTGACAACATTAAATACCATTGGATTGGGTAGGGAGAATTAACTGTGAAAAGGAAGCAAGACAAGAGGCCAGGACTATATTTTGGATGGAGACCATTGGATGATGATCCAAATATAGGCCCTTTTTGGATGGAGAGTATAAATTTAAGATTTGAAAATATTTGGTGGAGTTAGTTCTTTTACTCTATTTATTAAAATCCTATATATTTTATTTAAAGAAAAGCAACATCACTAATAACATATGAAAATTTAAGGGAACATAGTTGTATTATATGATAACTACATTGAATTGATTCTATAATTGAATTGGATGATTAAACAAACAAAAAGGAGACAAGTTATGGGTAGAATTTCATAACTACCTTTAAGCATGGTGATTGGTGTGTGTTATGTTTAATCTTTTGACTAAGTTAGAAGTGATAAACTATAACCTTGAATTGGTAAATAACAAGTTTAGTTTTAGTGGTTTACTACCCATGGTTTTGGGTAAACCATGGAATATGGCAATGGTTTTAGCATGTGATGAGGCCTATTTTAAAAGTAACTGTGTTTTTCATGTTAAAAACATAGAATTATGGTTTTGTCAAAAACACACGCATATGTTTAGGATTTTGTTGCATTATTTCACTACTTGTATTTAAGAAAACACAGTGTCCATAAATAAAATAGATTTTAGTAAAATGTTGTTAGGAAAAAAACATTCTCTGTTAATTTGATTAGCAAATTAGTAAATCATATTTATTTTGAGAGAGGTAAATAAATAAAACCAACACTTGTGAAAAATGAAATGGTGTGGTGGAATTATATTTTTAAAGAGTCTTGAATAACACCATAAGTGTTTAAAACAAAGCTATTCAGTGAGTGCATTAAAGCATTCCATGTTAGGACTTGTGAGTGCATTCTAATTATGGATGCATGCATCATACATACTTAAATGAGATGAAAGGAACCATAGTGAAACTAAAAGGGTACTAAATCATGGAACTTGAAGGGATCTCTAGCATGTATACTAGGATATGAGAGAAATTAATACATTCATGGTATATGCATCTTTTTAGTAAATTACAAGACACTTAAATCTTGTATATGTGGAATGGTTCTATACATTTTCATACTTTTATGTCATAATGGTGCATGTATTTAATATAATATGGTAGTGTTGGTATTTGTGTGTTAAAATTTATAAGGATTTATGAAATCCATATACCATTTTACATTGGTGTAAACATTAAAGTTAAACAGATAAGGATTTACATCTTCAATAAAAATAGTGAATAAATAAGATAACCATTTACATTTTATTTTTATTTGTTTATTATTATTTTTTAGTGTTTATTAAGATCAACTTTGGTTTATCGCGCATTTAAAAAGGTAAGGAATCAATTGTTTTTAAAATGTATTTATGTACTTAAAATGATTTACAAGAAGTAATACTACGTCATGATGAGTTAACCGATTAGGAATGCCATAGTTTTATCCAAGGATAAATAAAATTTGAGAGCACATGTGGGTAATCATGTGACACAATCAATTGATTTCACAATAGTTAATTTGACAAAATAATTAGATGTCCATTTTTTGTAATGGCAAACAATAAGTCTCATTATCACTATGGGATGACCAAGTGGAAATGAAAAACATATGAAGTGGGATTTTATAAAACGTTATTTTATTAATTTGATGAGTAGATCTCATAGGAGCTATGTGATGAGTGTAATTTAGCAAGACAAATACATGTGTGCCTCTCTTCCGTTTTGTAGCGCTATAAAAATTGCTCTATTCTTAAACCCTTGGAATATAATATGGATAAGCAAGTTTACCAGGAATCCTTTTGTAGTTAATGTTGTTGAACTTATTCTTGTACATTAAGTACCTAGTCATATCCATGCTCTCAATGAGGAAATACTTGCACATGTTGTATTTCCCTAAATTTTGAGGTGATTAGTTACGAAATTCTTTTGTATTTACACTTTTTTTACATGATTCTTTAGAGATTCTACAGCCCCAAAATTCACATATTATATAAGATAATATGAGTGACCAAGGTCTCAAAGAAGAGTTTCTTCTTATCTTAGAGCCAAAGTTTCGTGGGTTTACAATTGTTTCCAAGTCCATATTACATTTTCAACTCTCAATTTATCATTTATTTAATGTAGTGCTTGTGGAGATCAGAGGAAGTCTTCACCATAAAGACGATATCATGAATGTAAAGAAAAATAATGATGACTATATTAATTTCTTATGTTTTAATGCTTTAATTTAATTGATTGATATCAGATAAAAAGAAAGAAAGAAAATGATATCTAAGATGAGGCACAGAGAAAAGATATGGGGAATGATGGCGGTGAAAAGAAAGACAAGAGGCCAGAGCTATATTTTGGATGGAGACCGCTGGGCGATGATCCAAATATAAACCCTTTTCTGTATGAAGACCATTGAATGAGATCCAGGGCTCTTGTTTGTGTGATAGTTACCAAAGCCATTCCTCCAAAGTTCATAAGAGATTATAAAGAGATAAGTTCATAAAATCCATTTGTATATTTTGAAAATGTTAATAAATAAATTCTTTCAAAAGTGAATGCCTATTTTTTTCGATAATTATTAGGAGTTAAAATATGTGAAATAAATTATCACTTTATGTGAATGGAGAAAATATTTATCTAAATGTCAGTAATTAATTATTATTTTTAAATAAACAATAAATAAGAACAATTTAAATCTAGAAATCTAAAACAAAAGTACAGAACGTTTCATTTGGTATGGGAATTAACTATGAAATATTGGACTAGGGAATAAGACCGTTTAATTTAATATATTGAGAGAGAGAGAGAGAGAGAGAGAGAGAGAGAGAGTTTCTCCGAGGATGGAGAAAATTTCAAATGGGGGAGAGTGCGTGTAAATTATGTAACTAAATCAATATATATATATCAACACTTTGACCACTCTATATAAGTCGAGCATTTTAAGAATAACCTTGAATCACTAAAATATGAGATCACATATTGGAAGTATTTATG
Organism: Larix kaempferi; assembly: GCA_027924585.1. Taxonomy (NCBI): domain Eukaryota; kingdom Viridiplantae; phylum Streptophyta; class Pinopsida; order Pinales; family Pinaceae; genus Larix; species Larix kaempferi. The sequence goes on along the minus strand of BSBM01000017.1, from coordinate 11,952,277 downwards.
ATTTAGTACATAACAGTTACATGTGATTTCATGGGTCAAGATAATTATTTAGAGTTTCCAATGTATGAATATATGCAACATATTATTATGGTCATATTTTACTAGTTATATGGTCTATGCTTTGTTTCCTAGGTATTTATAATAGTAAAAGAAGTATAAGTTTTGAGTTGTGTGTATCAATAGTAGTGGAAGCAATAATGACTTGCATTTAGTGATGTAATCTCAAAATATTCAAGATTATTTTCACTAGTCTTATTTCATGTTAATAACAATAACACTAGTCTATGCATGTTTCAAGTCTAGTAATGAAGTAAGACAACTAATAGATAGTCAACAATGTATGAAAACAATTTATAATGAGATCAATGAGTATCACTCTGAATATCAAGTTGAACCTAAAACTAAATAAATTTCATTGTTGATGTGTCTAATATAGTTATATCATTATAACATGTAAATATTTATTTGTGACATATAGATCTCAATTAATAATAAGATCAATGAGTATCACTCGGAATATCAAGTTGAACCTAGAACTAAAGAACTTTCATTGTTGATGTCTCTAATATAATTATATCATTATAACATGTAAATATTTAGTTGTGACATATAGATCCCAATTTATAATAAGATCAATGAGTATCACTCTGAATATCAAGTTGAACCTAAAACTAAAGAAATTTCATTGTTTATGTATAGGTTGGCATGTCTAATATTATAATTATATCATTATAACATGTAAATATTTAGTTGTGTCATATAGATCCCAATTTATAATAAGATCAGTGAGTATCACTCTGAATATTAAGTTGAACCAAAAACTAAAGAAATTTCATTGTTGATGTATAGGTTGATGTGTCTAATATAATTATATCATTATAATATGTAAATATATTTAGTTGTGACATATATATCCCAATTTATGCTTGAATATATGATTAAGTTGTCGTAATTTCCCAAATTATATCGTGTAGATATCTGTTGTGACATAAATATATGGTTTAAGGATAACTCCTTAGTTTGAATCTATGAACTAATTCTTTTCCAACTGTGAAATATGAATTTATTTTCAACTTCTAGACAACCTTAAAGTTATAGAGAAATTCCAATTTGAGATCACATTAAAATAAATTCGTTAAGGATATGGAGTTATGTGATTGGAGTATAAAGAGTAATGGGTCTAAATTCAAGTTCTATTAAGTTTTATCTCTTTTATTGCTATGTGGACTTTGGAAAAAAATTTGATACAATCCTTAGAAATAACATATGGACTATATTAGAAAATCGAAAGGTTCCTTTCGAGTTGAAAGCTATTGCAATAACATTATGTGAGAATGTTATTGGCAAGTTTAAACAAACATGGAGGGTTAGTCGAAAGATATTAATTGCAATATTGGAGTTAAGCAAGGTTTCCCCCTCTCCCATACCCTTTCAACGTATACATTGATAAGCTAGAAGGTTGTTTAGAAGAAGTAGGCTGCACTGACACAATATTAGTAGGAATAGTCATGATCCTTGTTTTGTATGCATAGTGTTAATCCCTTCTAATTCTTTGAATGATAAGTGCCTGAAATTTTATAAATCATTCGCATCTTCTATATACTAATTGATTTTTCCACAATATAGAGGAGACTCCACCCTTGTGATAGGTATCTTTAACCTAAAAAATTATTGATGGTAAGGATAGATAGAAGGATTACTCAAATTTTGCATCTTGTCAATGACCAAGGCCTCCTTAGTGAACATTAGCGTATCTTTGACTTCATCGAATTTCCCCATAAAACAAAAGTATTCATATAAATGAGTTTGAAGAGTAGCCCAACTCCTTGTCTTTTGGATTCTTTATCTAAGTACCAATCTTTTGGAATGGGTTCCATACCTTGAATAAACATGTGAAACCAAAGGTTAGGTTTTATTCCTTCCTTTATAAAAGAGTAGATGATCACTCTCATCTTTGGAAGAGGTAGAATGGTTGAGATTCATGTGAATATAATGTTTTAAAAAAAGTAGTGATATGTGAAAGTCGTGAGAATTATGCTAAGATTATGCGAAGGTTATCCAAAACATTGCTAGATTTTCTAATGTCTTGGTTGAGAAAATTATAATAGTCGTGCCATTACTTTATGACTTAAAAGTACTTACACCACTACCTTGGTTAACTATGTGTTTTCATCCACCATAGAAAATTTGACAAATAAGCATTCTTAACTCATGCAATGCCACCTCAACCAAGGGGGATGATGTCATCTACTAGAATGTGATTGGTTGTTTTTTATAGTACATTTTCTTTGCTTTGAGGCCATTTTTTGACCTCAAAATTTCTCTAATGAGAATGATCCTTGAACCTATGATTCGAATCAACTGAGGTAGGATCAAATCTATGAAAGTGCATATAGTCTTTTGTATTCTCCTTCGAAACACCATGAGTGAGATTATGCCAAAAATAACTATTACATGTTTGCTTGAAATCAAAATCAGATTTAAGACTTAAAAAACAGTTTCTTGAGATGTCCTTTGAACCAGCAGGGGTGAGATCAAAACTATCATATGCATGAGAAATTATCCTAAGCAGTAATTGCTTAGAACCCAATTTAGATACAAGACTTGAATCATGGTTTCTTGAGATCTCCTTTGAACCATGAGAGATGAGATTAAAACCAGTAGATGCATGAGAAATTATCCCAAGCGAATGGCAATGGCCATATTCTTCAATGACCTTCTGAAAGCATGGAATTATGATCATATAGTAGTATAAAAGAGGAGATAGCTAGAGAGGAGCGAATGCATTACCTTCAGTAGCTGTTTTGACCTCCGAAATAATCATGTGATCATGATGCAAACCAACAGACTCTGGTGCAAGAGAGGATTTAGGACCTTCTGCAATATCTAGAGTGTGAGCTGGCACAGAAAGAGAAGAAAGTTTGAGCATGAGTGGAGAATCTACAAGTTCTTTGTGGACAACTTCAATGTGAGATGATACTGGTGCATGATCTGAGAGACCATCAAGGGGAGCGAATGCATCACTTTGTTTGCTTTCGAATGGGTTTCGACCAAGTCCTTCATTCTCTCTGCCAAATTTTCCATCCAGGTGAGCCCATATCTCTTTTGGAGTCCATAAATCCTTTGGAGTTTCAACACCATTACGGTATTTGAATTGGAATATCTGGTATGCAGACAAAGAAAAATTCATTGCTCTAAAGTGCATGTCACCTTTATTTAACTAGTCAATCTTCTCTTCAGGGGATTCGAACTCTCTTTCAAAATAACAATAAAAAAGATCATGGATCTTCAAGTCTTCTATCATTCTTGGTTTCCATTCATCATAGTTGAATGGACAAAGAGGAGTAATTCCTGATGAATACATAGAAGCTGTAGAAGACCTGCAAAAACAATATAGAATATCTGCAACTGCTACTGCTGCAAAAATGCAGAAACTGCTGCAACTGCTGCACTCGAAATCTTGGTAATAACCTGCAAAAAACTCTCAAGAATGGAGATAAACAATACTCTCAACATGCTCTGATACCATGTGAAAATCCTCATAGCAGATCTAAGAGATGATGTGTACCTCACAAGAGTAATTGTGATTAAGCAGGAAAATAGAAGAAGAGTGAACAATATAGTATAATGAGCAACAAAATAATATGGTATAGTAGAACTCAGATAGAAGCAATAATAATTCACACACACTAGTTAATTAATCACAATATGGACAAAGAAATAGTACAATGGTAGAAAGGATTCGAATGCCCAAGGTGGCAATTCGAATTAGCCTCTCAGAGTGATCATAAGATCAATAGAGTGTCATCGGAGCACAACTAGGTGTCCTCATGATCATCGGAGCACAACTGGAAGTCTTCATCATCATCAGTGGAGTCATCAATGCTCAAGTAACTGTCCACCATCAGTCAAACTGAGTCTGGTAGGTGTAACTGAGTGTAACTAAGTGTAACTGAGTGTAACTGACTGTAATTGACTGTAACTGAGTGTAACTAAGTGTATTTGAGTGTAACTGAGTGTAACCGAGTGACAACTGGATTAGTAGGTGAAGAAGGGCGAGTTGCTTCCTAAAATCAAGGAAGAAGGGCGCATTAAGCAACTGGAGGGCTAAAACTGAATAGTGAGAAGCTCCTGGGGGCTGTCTAACTGAGGGTTAGGTGCTGGACTGATGACTGGGATGCATGCAAACCCTAAAGGTGCATGCATGGCTGAAAATGTAAATGATCAAAATACTGGTGGGACTAGGATGGAGTATAGGAATATCCTAACAATATAGTGGCTGATACCATTAGTATTCATATATGGAATATAACTTGTTTTAATTATGTTATTATAAGATTTTGTTTGAAATTTTAATAAACTTATCGATGCTTGTTTATGAATTTCTTGAAGATATCTCATATTGAATTTTGATGCAGATAGGGTCAAGGATGATGAGGACATCATCAATTCAAGGAGGGGAGAATGTCACAGACCAATTTTCCCATGCAATAAATGGAGAAGGAGTTAAAAATAAAAGATTTAAAATGGATCAATTACTATAATCGTGTGTTAAAGAGAGTTATGAAATAAGAAAAAACATGTAAAAGTTAAAAGTAATTAGTTATGTTGTGGTTGGGTAATAACCAAAAAGTTATGATGTAAAAATAAAGGGGTGTTTCTTTTGGTAACGTAACCCTTCATTGTCTATTTAATTGGAATTTGGACATTGGATTTGGCAGGGAGAATTTGCGGTGAAAAGGAAGCAAAACGAGAGGCCAGGGCTATATTTTGGATGGAGACGGCTGGACGATGATCCAAATATAGACCCTTTATGGATGGAGACTGCTGGACGATGATACATGGCTCTTCTTTGTGCATAGTCACCGAAGCCATCCCTTTAGAGCTTAGAATAGACTATAAAAAGATAAGTACTGTAAACTCATGTAAATTCATATTTTGGAATAAAAGGCATTTTATTCTTTTGTGTAAAGCGATTATTATGAATAGATATTGTTAATTTATATATACGCATTGTAAAAATGATCGTATTGTAAAGAATATTTATATTTCATGCTTCTTTTATTTAAACTTGTTCTCAAACCTGGAATTTAACTTAAGAGAAATATTTACCGTCACAATATAATTTATGCGTTTTTGAGTTCGTATGATCTTTTTTTAATTCTCTTTTAAAACTTAGACTTAAAAACCATGTCCAAAACTTCGAAGGAGCTCAAATAAAAATCAACAATATAAAAAGTACACAACAAATATATATATATATATATATATAGATATAGATATAGATATAGATATAGATATAGATATAGATATAGATATACGCCCCACATCGATGCGTCCTCTTCAAAAGGTTATTTCTAGTTTTTCAATTTATGGAAGCAGTAAAAAAAGTTTACGCGCACACACATGTGTACAAATGTGATTTAAATATTCAATGGTCAATTTCGAAAATTAATAAACCAACATAGATCCATCTTAAACCCGGATCTATTAAGCGCCGAGAGGGATCCAATTTCTTGAGGTGTAATTTTTTTTTATCTTAAATTGTTTACATATTAAGAAAAAAAATTACCCCTCAAGAAATTGGATCACTCTCTTTTAATCTTTTAATTACTTTTTATTTTTTGATAAGTTATGAGCTGACATGAAAATTTTTAATTACTTTTTTTATAAGTTATGAGCCGACATGGGAACGTAACGTGACAAATATGACAAATGTGACAACATCTCCCCCATACTGGGTTGTAAGCACCTCGTTACTCTCGGTGCAAAAATATAATTTTTCAAAATAAACTAAAAAAAATGTACATCCTAGTGCATTCTGTGTAGATCATGTTCATATATATATATATTTTTAAATTATACATTTATCATTAAATTAATTTACATGCACACAAACCACTTGTTAACTTTTCCTAAGATTTCCAAGGACAAACATTTCATTAAATGTAATTTTTACACATTAAATGATATTAATATTTTTGTTAACTATCATTGGAAAGACAACATAATCCTCTATAATTTGTTTTTTTATTGCATTTCAAAATTCACAACGTGTAGACGAGTTTTTAGGGATTTGATTTATTAAATGAGTAAAATATCAAATTTTCACCATCACTTTTGATCAAAAAGTGTTACCCATCTTCATGGGTTCACCCTTCATCTATATAAGTTATTTATGCATTGTTATTTACATATATTCATGTCACTGTTAACTTGACATAAGGGACAATTTGTTAAATGTTTGAACGTCTAAGGAAGAATATAAGGGGTTGATTTTACTATTGTTATATTGTTGTAATTACTGATGTAAAGGTACATTTTCATATATGGTTATTAGCTGATAAATTACCTTATGATGGGCTTAAACATATCTCATTGTTTCGTATCTTTACTCCTTGAATTGCTATCAAGTTTGGGGTTGTTTGAAATGAATTATTGTGATGTTTCTATTATTGTTTTATACTTTAATTTACAATAGTCCTAAGGTTGAAAATTCCAAGGCTAAGGTTCGAGAAACCTTTCTAGGAAGAAGGTGGAATTTCATTTTTGCATTAATTGCTCGATTGCATGAAATTTCAACATGATATCAAATTGTTATAGATGAGATCACTCTTGTGTAAAGAGGAGTTTGTATTTTAGCTGGAATTCACTTAGGACAAGTACTTGACTAGTTGAGGTCATTGGCTGTGAAACCCTTGATTTCTTGCGAGAAGCAATTGTACACTAGAAAGAGTATTGTCTACTTCATATACTTCTAATTATGTGCACTTGATACTTTTCAACATGTGTAAGGTGTCTATTGGTCTCAGAGAGCATTATAGATTGGATGAAGCCTTTAACTTTGTTCTGTGAGGTACACAACCCTAATTAACAAGGATGTGAGGTATTATAGTTAACAATATTCTCCCTTAGTTATTGATTCCATCCATAATCATTATTCAACTATGGAGTCATTATTCTGTAGAATCACCTTGGAGGATGGAACAGGTGCTTTAGAGTAGATGTCTCACGTGTGTTTGCCTACAAGGGCTCATGTAGATTGCTTGTAAGGGATTTGGCCTACATAGTATTGTTGGCCTCCCTTACTATATCATATACACAGGTTAAGGAGATAGTTTTTCCATTCATCATGTGTACTATTTTCTTTGTACTTACTTTCTTGAAGGAATTTTATAGGGTTTCCTCAAGAACCGTAGGAGGATATATGAAGTGTACAAGAGAAATAAATTTTGTTGGAGATTGATCCTTCTAATATTATAGGGTTTACTATTGTAAAGAAGACATTGGTGATGATCGCTCTTCTCTCTCTCTTAAAACTTCTTACGTACTTGGTATCTCTTGTCATAGAACACTGCAATTTCTTGGAGATTCCTAGGGTGATGATTTCTACCTTCAGAATGAAAAAATATTAGGGTTTGGTAATAAACCCTAGGGTGTATTTGTGGAGAAGAATAAGAGAAGAGGATGTCTTTCCTTGGAGGATGTGTTGGACATATTCTTGCTTTTGGATCGTCTTAGTGAAGCTAGGATTTGGTGGTTTACCATAGCTAGGGATTTTTGGATAGTTGGAGTTTTTGTACTAGCCTTGAGAAAACACTATCGTATGCACTTGTACTTTATCATGAAATTATAAATGACGTTTCTAGGTTCCAATATTGTGCAATTTCCATATTTAAATTTCATATATACATGTTCTTTATGCATTGCTATTTACAATGACTTGTGTCTTGTTGAATCAACATAAGTAAAGGGACAAATTGTTAAGTGTTTAAACATCTAAGGAAGAATATGTAAAGTTGATTTTACTATTTCTATTCTATTGTAAAAGTACGTTTTCATATTTGTTATTGGCTAATAGGTTTCCCTACAAGGGGTTGAAACTTGTCTCATTGTTCGATATCTTTTATCCTATAATTGTTGTGAAGTTTGAGGCTATTTGAAGTGAATTATTGTGGTATTTTTGCTATTATTTTTAATTTATTTTATGGTAGTCTTAAGGATGAAAATTCTAGGGCTAAGATACGAGAATCCTTCTAGGAAGAAGATGAAATTTCAGTGTTGCATTAATTGCCCAATTGCATGGAATTTCAACATATCAAAAAGCAAAAGATGCGAGCAATGAGATTTCCTAGATGCCAATCTCTATCAAACTAGCAAGAATAGGTAAGCAAGCAAAGTAGGACTTATGCAAAATCAAACTGAATATGATGATAGGATTCTCACATATATATATATATAGAGAGAGAGAGAGAGAGAGAGCCTGTCTCTGTTGATTATCATTAACTAATGACCAATTTCTCATGAACTTGAATAGTCCACTTAACACTCTTTGCATTAGGTGATGCTCAGAAGGGTGAAGAGGTCAGATTGAAACTAGTAGAATGAATCGTTACCCATCACCATTGAGATTCATTTCGCAATGACCAATTTCTGACAATCTTGAATAATACAGTTAGTACTCATTGCAGTAGTTGATGCTCACATGGTGAACAAGGTGCAATTGAAACTATCAAATGAATTGTGGCTCATCTTCTTTGAGAATCACTCATTGATGTCCAATTTACCATGAGCTTGAAGATTCTGCTGGGAAATCATTGAATTAGATGATGCTCACAAGGTTGAAGAGGTCAGATTCGAACTAGCAAAATGTGCCACAACCCATTTCCTTTGAGTGTCATTTACTAATATGGCTAATTTCTTATGAGCTTGAATAATCCACCTTACACTTTATTAGGCGATTATCACACAGGTGAAGTAGTTAAATTGAAACTAGAAAAATGAACCATGCCCCATATCTATTCAACATCATTCATTAATGGCCAATTTCTCACGAGCTTGAATAGTCCACTAGACATTCATTGCATTAGGTGATGCCCACAGGGTTGAAGAGGTGTGGAGATTAAAAATAGAAAAATTGGAGAGTAGTTTTTTTTGTGAAGATTATGTACCATTGCATATCGCTATTTGATCATTTTTAGACTCTAATATCGCCTATATTTACATAAAATATGTTTTTTTGTCATAATATTCGCCAAAATTTACACATTTCAGTAGTAGATTGCATGTTTTATATTTAATATTCGTCTACCTATCTATATACATGTTTTTTTCACTCCAAAGTAATCGCCTATGATACTATACTTAAGTATAATATTAGAGTCCTTAAAAAATACCCTGGATTGAATATTCCATGTAGCACTATCACATTAAGTGATGTTTATAGGGGCTAAGATTATGTGTGATTCAAACTAATGAAATAAATCACATAGCATCAAAAATCACCTTTGGGACTTGTACCCAATAATTGAGACTTCTTGAAAAAGTCACCCATCCCAATACAACTCAAGATCAATTCATACCATGCAATTTTCTCCATTGTCAAGCCCACTCATATATATATAATGAAAGTTTGTTATATATATTTAGAATTTGTAAAACACAATACACCCTATTTAAACCTTCCCTTGTGCAGTGGTCTTCCACCGATTAAGAGTATGTACATGATTAGGTACCTAATGTACATGCACAAGATAACCAACAAAGTCACTTTTGACTTAAGATAGGGTGGCATTAAGATGTTAATTCTTGGCTAAGCCATTGGAGAAGATAAGAGGAGTCCATTGCATAATATTCATACTATTAAAAAACTATCACACATAAATTTAAAGAGAAATTGTGGTGCAATGAATAAATAGAGAATTTAAGGCACTATAAAGACATCATTAAACTTAATTTAAAAGATCAAAAGTATATTTCTACTATAACTAGCTTAAAGAATAAAATCAACATTGTTAAAATAAGAACAAACTCTCACAACCTTCATAGTGAAACTGGATGTTGGACAAATCATGAAATGTTTGGCATGAAAAAATTTGTCATATTTGTGATACTAAGAGGATGGAGGAAGAAAAGTAATTATCTTAGAATGTCGTGCACATATCCACATTAAATCTCAATTTCAAAATATTTGTAATACCATTGGTCTACATAACTTGTTACTTGTTGAAACCAAATAAATTTAGAAAAGCTTCTCTGTAATCTTTTCAACCATAAAAACAAAATGTTAAAACAAAGTAATTAGTTCCTTATCTTTTTTATCTTTAGATTTTGAAGATGTTGTCTAAGAGAAGACGATGACTCCCCATGGCAGGTGATGATGGACACGGCCATCCCCACAACCAGCCCCACTACCTAACAGAACGATGGCCACGCGCCTTTTGCAGACTGCCATGAGGCATGCAATTCGTCAGCCCATGCAACTTAGGCTATGTTCACCGTACACAACACGTGGAGAATTAAATCATACCTCGAGCAAGGCAGCAGGCATCCTACTCGTTCCTACGTGCGCTCCGTCTACTCCATGGAAGACCATGAATGCGATGGTACACCGGTTTTGGCTTACAAAGAGGGTACCAGGCACAGGAAACGCCATAAGCGATGGTATGTTTGGCTTTCGGAAGAAGCTTGGCTCTTGACTCTGTACATCCCGACTGACGAAATTCGTTCTCCTCGCAACTGGTCCGTTGGTTCATTGCTATCCATTTCAGCAATGTTTCCTATGAAACAGGCTTACACTCGTCGCAATGCAAAACCAGTCGGCCCTCCTCCTGGACCACCGATGAGGTTTATGCGAGGTGTAGTGGGAAAGGCCCGCCGTTATAGAAAGGAAATCCCGGCGAAAATTCAGGAAGATATCAAAGAAGTTGAGGAGGACGCAGAAGTTTCACTAGGTTTCCTTCCCGACATTGATATTATGGAAGAATTGGAGGCCCTAATCCCTGATCCTAGGTCTACAAGAGGTCGCGCTACCCTCTACCATCATACCTTGGATTATCACTGGCTTCAGAAATCGGTGCTCGGGAATACTTTGGAAGACCGAGGGGAAGCTCAAGCGGAAATTTACTGCAGCAAGACGGGATGGTCCTAATGCTCAAGCAGATTCTGAAGAACCAAAAGAGGATTTTTCTTTGGCTTGGTATCGAGCTCCTTGCTTAACCGCCGAGTTTGAACTTAGACTAGTTTTTTCGTTTCTATTATTGGGGCTTAGTTTTGCTTATGGCTAGTTCCTGAATTACTGTTAGGAATCTATGAATGCTACTCTGTTTCTGTTTATGGCTAGTCTCTGAATTACTGATAGAAAAATCTGATATTTTTTATGATGGGCCAGTTTTCTCAACTCTGAGAGGGCCTTTAAAACTTTTGAAACCTTGGTTTGGGTCTGTTTTCTCTACCCTGAGAGGACCCTGTTTTGTGTACATGTGGAAAATAGCAATATATGGAATCATCTAACTTAAAGAAAAAAGAGAAGATGATGACTAAAAATATAGCATATGTAAATATGCTAGAGCAAAGATATTTGCATATTGACAATATGTTGTAGAAAATGTGAAGATTAAGTATTGCAAAAAGAAAAGAGATTGATTGCTTTTCTTTAATCAAGATAATTTTTATATTAAGTCAAAATGCAGCAACCAATCCCCTGCCATGAATACTACAAAATTCATAAAAACTTGTATAGTCTTTAGGAGACTTTAGTTGTTCATTGTCTAGGATAAATAGTCCTATCCATATTTTTTCTTAGGTTAACCTTGACTTAGATAACGTAGTAAGATTAAGCTATATTTGATCAATAATGGGTTTACATAGGTAGATTACTAGCCCATGGTTTGCATGTAATGAGGCCTATTTAAATGGTTTGTTGTCTCAAATGGCTAGTGTTGGCCAAAGTGTCTCAAATGGCTAGTGTTGGCCAAAGTCAACCATCTCTTGACTAGGTTAGCCATAGGATTTAGGAATATATCACAAAGATATCTTTGTAGTTGGTTTTCTTGGTAAAGGAATTCCAGTGTAAATTGTCCATATTTATTTTGTGATTGCTCCGTGATTGTTTAGTTTCTCTCATTGTGCTTGGTTTTGCAACCAAAATGTATTTATTTTATGCTTGCTTTGTGATTGTTTAATTGCTTTCCTTGTTCTTGGTTTTTTTTTTTTTGCAACCAAATCCAATCATTTGTCACTGTGTTTGATGTACTTGCCTAACAAAAAAAGACAAAAAAACATTAATTATACATTTAAATGATATTTAATTATCATTTTGGTTTATAGCTACATATTCCATCTAAAGTGAAGAAGATGAAAATTATGGTGTGTCTGTCAAAGCTAGTCTAGGAGCTTGGAAAGGTGGAGGGATCAACATCTCAACTATTGAAATTGACAAACAATGACATACATGACTATCAACTCGTCCATCACATTTGTTGCAACTTCCATTTGTTCCTCCTTTTCTTTGAGCGTGGTAATTGCGAATTGGATCTCTTACTCCCAATGCTTTAAATGGTGTATGTAATCTTGAGTTGCTTGGAGCTCAACAAGAGGGCCTTATTTTTTTGGCACCAAATGTTAGTATGATGCTTTGCTATACAACACCATTTGCATTTTTTGAGCTATCAAGGAGTAAGTAGCCTTTGCTTTATTCTTGTTGTGGCATGTTACATGGTGAAGCTCTTGAAGCTCAACTTCCACCTTGTATTTGAAACACTACATATCCATTACTATTAATGAAGAGAAGAGGTACAACCTAACACGCATGCTCTTTAGTGAAAAATATAGGTCTTTAAAGCAAGGGGAGGGACTTTCAAGCAAAATGAGGCCATGCTATTTTCTTGAGATCAAATGGAAAGGGTGCATGCTAGGGAATGCTTACCATTTTGCAAGTTTGACATTCTCTGGACTATTGCATTGAACCACTTATTCGCTTGGTAGAGATTGAGGAGGACAATACCCTTTCGCATGGTAGTTGTGGGGAGTATGGTTTCTCTAAGATCAAACAACGGTTCAAGGAGGTCGCATACCCCTACACATGCGAGGAGACTGGAATGATAGAGGGGCCTTGAATACACCTACCAACCCATTCTAACATCTCATTTCTTATGCACACCCTAAACTAGAAATTCCCCACCAGATCCAAATTAAGTCCATCGTCCTCACAATTGCTTCCAAGCCTATGTCATTCCCAAACACCTTTGATACTCTACCTCCCCAAATAAGTATGGAATTATGAGCTCTCCTTTCCTTTCTTGATTGCTTCTCCACCTTCCCTTGCTATCCACAACTCCTCTCTCAACATTGACCTCCTGCTTCTCCTTTCTCCCAAGCTCCTTTGGCTCTCCGAGTCTTGAGACTTGTCATTTAAAGTCACATGGAAAAGGGCATACCTTCACAAGATCCCTTTCTACAACCTCATTTTCTGACCTCCCACGTACCCTCACATCCAACTCATCCTTCCCCATTTCCTTTTCCAGGTACATCCCCTCCAGACCCGGACTATCCCTTACCTATGAAACATCCTCCACCACCCATGCCCGTCCTCCACCGTCAGGATCCACACAATAGCATTGCAACACATTGTCCTTTTCTACCCTCGTCACAATAGACTTATCCATGCCACCTCCTCTCAGCTTTGCCTCCATAAAATGTGCCTCCTCACCACCTTGAGCATGGAATGAAATTCCTCATTCGATTGAAAAATAGTCGGATCCAACCAAAACTCTTCCTCCCCAAAATCCAACTCCTCCTCCCATGTCACCATAGCAACCTCCTTCATTGAATCCTTGCAAACCCTAACCAAGAGTAAATCCTAACCGACATCATGGATTTTCCACCTTCTATTTATTATCACTCCCTCACATAACACTACTACACTGCAATAGACTTCTAATTCAATTTTTTTTTTCAAATTTCAATATAATTTTTAGATCGTGGTTTTGAAATGCCTATAATTTTAACCTACAGAAAAAATGGTTGCTATTGGTAACACCATTTTTCAATTCGGGAATCAATTTGGAATTTTCATTGCAACAATGCTGACTGTTAAGGCCACGGTTTCAAAAAAATTGTCATTTCAGCCTTGAAAAAGAATGGGGGTTTCATAGTAGCACAACTTTTTGATTTGGGGGTTGATTTAGGGTTTTGATTGTAGCGACGTCGGTTGTTAAGGCTAGTATTTTAAACAATATGTAATTTGAGCCCAATAAAAAAGGGTGCTAGTTGTTAATGCCAAGGTTTCAAACAATATGTATTTTAGCCCAAGGAAAAAAATGGGCGCTAGTTGATAAGGGCAGGGTTTCAAACAATATGTAATTTTAGCCCTGGAAAAAAATGGGTGCTACTCGATTCGAGGGTCGATTTATGGTTTTGATTGCAATGCCACTAGTCGGATTTTAAAAGAACTTGTAATTTTAACCCTGAAAAAAAAGTTTCGAGCGGTAGCAACAAGTTTCGATTCAGGGGTTGTTTCTGGTGTTTTTGACTCAAACATATAGTTTTTATGGCTAGAGTTCTCATTTTGAGTTTAAAGTTTTCATCAAGTTGTATAATGTGTTAAAGCAAGAGGAAGGACCTTCAAGCAAGAGGATGGACTTTCACGCAAAGGAGGCCAAGTAATTCGCTTGAGATCAGATCGCAAGGGTGCATAATAAGGAATGATTCCCAAATTTGCAATGTTGGCATTGTCTAGACTGTTGCATTGAACCATATATTTGGTTGGCAAAGATTCAGGAGGGCAGATTCCCTTTCTCATGCTAGTTGTGGGGAGTATGATTTCTCCATGATCAATCAAGGAGTTAAGGACGCCACATACCCCTACACGTGCGAGGAGGGTGGAAAGATGGAGGGGCATTGAATACCCCTCCCTAATTATAAATATGATTTGACTATTGGCATCGCTAAAATCTGCGGTATTGACAGTTTGAAACCCTCCTCGCCCAACTTGAAAGGGACAAAAGGAATCTCTTTCAAAGGTAAGGAGATTATGATTTTTATAGCATACACAAAGCTATGGAACTTAGTCTTCACAAAGAGTCATTAATTTTAAAAAAAATGATATGTAGTACGCCCTAGGGAAACCAACGTAATCATGTGTAAACTCTGTAAATCTTCCTCATTGCCTCCAAGCTTGGGTAGAGTATTAAATGACTTGACTGTTGAGGGGACTAAGTGGAAAATCCACCTCCATGCCCTAATTTCTAAAGGATTGATTAAATATGCCTTTGTGGAATGAATTATCGTCCAACGGATGTCATTTCTTGACCTTTTTCTTTCAACTAACCTTCACCCAATGTTACGCCCATATTAACCATTACATGATGAAAATGGAATTGCTTAAAGAGCTCACCCTGCGTTTTGTATTTGATTACGAATCTAGACAATATTGGCAATGTATTGCCCCTCTTATTATCATTATTATCATTGACAACTTTTCCATTTCTCCGTGTAAATTGCATTTATGTGTGGTCTTTACGAGCAAAGTTTACTCCCTTGCACTTGTTGTTCCAAGAAAGGTAATAAACTATTGTGAGGGTGGTACGTCTCTTATAATTTTATTGAGAAGGTAAACATGTCAAAAGATCTACAAACATGACGCAAATTTACAGAACAATTAAGCCTAGGAGAGAGGATTCTCTGCTGTGTAGTTTTCAATAGAGGTGGGATACGTCTAGGCGTTTGGAATCGTTGAAGTGGATGCAGTTGAGTCTCCAAAGAAACATGGTTTAGTGGTGGTAATGTGGTAGAGACATAGGTTGAAAGCAGTGACAAAAGTTTGGTTTAGTGAGTGAATATGGGAATATTGGTTCCCATGATATTATATGTTTTGTATTGATGTTGTTGCAAGTAAAAATATTGTGCAACAAGAAGAAGAAGGTTTCACTATTGATTGTGAAGTTGTAAGCACCTCTTAAGAACGAGGCCACATAATTTTAATAACTTGGGGAGTTTAATACAAGAGTGTCCCCTTTACAGATAAGCATGTACTAGGAAATTCTAAAGAAAAGATAAGTAGTCAAAAAGATGGGCAAAAAACCTCATGGTGAATATATGGTGTTGACATGGCAATGTGATGATGACATTGCAAGAGGAGGGTGATGAGATGGTGAGTGATGTGCATACATGCAATGATAAAGTGGATGATATGGCAAAGAAGGGTGACATGGTGATTGTTTAGTGACAGAGATATGGACATGTGGTAGGTGATGACTGGAGCACTCCACATCCTAACACTTCACCTTACTTGTAAGGAGAAAAAGTCGAAACAAATCGGTAAAGGTAGGATGAGTACTCTACATCCTCACACTTCGCCTGGTAAGGAGCAAAGGTTGAAACAAATGATAGGGCATATGATGGAGTAGGAGTTGGGTTAGAGCAAGGATTAATGATCCCTAAAAGGAATGTAGAAATACTCTTTCACACCACCTTGTTTGATGTGAGGGCCAAAAATGAACGACAAGGGAAGCATGAGGGTGTAACCAATTGAGAAGACAACAAGAAAGGACTCATCACAAATTTGTGTAGCAAACATGGACAAGTAGATGAATGTTGTCTTGAGGTTTGAAGGAATAAAATAATTGGTCATCGAAAAAGAGAATAAGGACACCATACAAAAGTCAAATCATTGTTGCAATTACAAGAAGGTTAACAATTGCAATGGTTTAACAAGACAATGAAGGAGTAAGCTAAGAAGGTGGAAGGCCTTTTTGCAAAGTTCAAAAATTACCTACCAGTCTCGGTGTCAGTCTCAACTGTGTATACAAATAAATTCCAAAAAAACAACCTTTCTATTGTTTCTACAAATCGACAAATGTTCTTTGATAACAAATCCCATACAATATGAGTTTACATAAGATAACATCTTTTGTTATACAAAAGAATGGATCTATTGGCCAGATTTAAAGTAAATATCAAAAAATGGCTTCAAGTAGTGTACCTGCTCCATCTAATCCTACCATCAATATCCCCACCTCCTTATGTCCGCAATAGATGAAATTCACTAGTGCCTTGCTGCTACGATACTTTTTATCTTTGCTAATTCTTCATAGATATCGTGGAAAACCAGTGACAAAACTACTCATTGGCCCATATTACATCCAATATTTCAATTGATTAATGCCTCGTGTTTACAACTATAATCTTAATCATATCACGATCGGTCCAATATCTCAAACCAGGCTATTCAAAGTACGATTCCAACACATTTTGTATCTATAAATTTTCTCTCAATTTGTCCTCCAGAGCCCAAAGTAACCAGCGGTAGGTAGTCCAGTGTGAAATCTTCTACACAGACTGGCAGCATACTAGAAACCAACATGTTGCAATCACAAGTCCTTATATAGCAATGTATAGTCACCCGGGGATTTGACCCCGAGACCTTTTGCTCACAACTTACAGCACTCGATCACTTGAGCTAGCCAACTAGGTTAGGTAGTGGTTGTTAGTTGTAAGCTGACTTAAGTATTTTTATATGCTCAATTATTCTTAGTTAATGTTAGAGTATCTTCCATTGTTATCATTAGGGGAATTTTGAGGTCTAAAATGGGCCTCCTAAGAGATATAGGAGGACGATTTCGCCAGTCCGGCCAAAACTTGGTCGGAATCCGGCTATATGAAATCTAAAAATCCAGCGATTTGTGTTGATTAAATAACTTTTCTGAACATTTAGAAGAATTCAGCACCCTGGAAAACCCCCTGGGCATCCAAATTATGCAGGATTAATACTGTTATTTGAGATTTTAAAAATTCTATCCCGGATTCCGACAAATTTGTGTCTGAAAAAATGATTTTCCCTGGGCGTAATCGTAGCAGTTTTAGACAACTCGGTAAAATATTATGAGTGAGGCATTTTGTGAGGGAAGTATATTTACAACTCATCTTCTACACTATAACCAATGTAACTATAGTTAAATTAGATTGAAAAGATGTCTAAAATAAAAAAACAATTAAAAAAACTTCTTTGATATGACTAAAAGTAAGAGTACTTTTAAATACATGAATTGCTTTTAAATATAATATGATGAATGTACTTATAAAGTAATGTATTTATAAGTTTGAATTTTAAAATATGACTTATTCAATATTCAAAATATATTTATAAAACTATATATTTTGAATTTTGAATTTTAAACATAAAGTAAATTTATATGAATAAATTATCATTTTTTAAAAGTATATATTTATTATATAAATCTAACTTGCTTATTAAAAATAAAACTCAAACATATATTTACATAAATCGTATTTATATTTTTTTATAAATCTAACTTAATCATTTATTTATATTATTATTAATATTTTTAAATATATTAAACATCTATTTATATAAATATCTGCATTATTTAAATATACTTAATAAAATTAAATATTTTTAAAATATTCATTTAACAATCAATAAATTTCATTTGTTTTATTTAATTTAATAACATAAAAGATTTAATAGGAATCAATAATCCCTTAACAAGTATTTCATTGCATGGGGTGTCAGGTGCGGGTGGGATACTCTTTAATCCCGGAGGAAATAAAGTTGCATCCTTCTCTTGGGGACTAGGTAGCAAAACAAATAATGAAGCAGAATGGCTAGCTCTCATTTTCTCTTTAGACATGGCCTCCAACTTCAGCATCGACAATCTCAGAATCTACGAAGACTCCAGACACGTCATTCAAATTATGCGAAGAGGGTCTGCTCCACCAGGCACAAAATCCCACAGATACATGCAAAGAATTAAATCCAACGCTCTTCTCTCAAAGGCCACTTTTTTCCACATCCGTCGAGAGAACAATAGCCTTGCGGATTTAGCGGCTAATAAAGGAATTTTGCTCGAAATAGGGCACGTAAAGGATCACAATGGTGCTTTGGGGTACCATCACATTCCTTAAGTCTTAATGCTACGGATAAATAATCTCATTGTTTTTCTTAAGGTTGGGTCCATGGTCTCGAGGTTCCACCTTTTACCTTGCTCAAACTATGGAATTGAACCCTCCCCCCCTCCGTAGCTTCAGCCACACGCCTCCCTGGTCTCCCTACCAATTGTCACCTCACTCCCAGCTACGCTGTCAGCTCCCACGAGCCAATATTTACTCCCCCACCCGCTCCTTATTTCTCTTCCTCCGCGATGGCTCGTCCTCCCCACTTACCTGATGCTCTGAGTCGCCTCTCCCTCTGCGAACTTGACTCTCCTCCCCCCTGTCGTCTGCTGTTGCCGGCGTGTAACATTGAAACAATGCAGACTGTGTTGGCGGCCATAGCCGCCCTGAGTAGAACTATGGTGGACATCAAACTTGCTGTTCGAAACACCTATGAAGCCGTTTGTTCCAGCGTCAAACAAAATGCAGAGATGGCCTCGGATGTTACTCACGCGGTCTCCCAACTCTCTTGTCAGGATTCCAGGATAGACGACCCGGAGAGGAACTTGTTTGAGTTAATGGGGAAAGTGGACATGCTGCAGGAGGACATGGCCGTTCTTACAGGGAAAACTCAGGGAAGCTGGGTGCATGAAACCCCCACGGTCAACTAGGAAATGGTGGACGCAACCTCTGCCCAGTTAAAGAATTATGGCTAGATTACAGCATAGCTCAGGTTCCAAAATTTTGTTTCTATTTTGTTAATGCATTTATGCATAATCCTCAACAGACAATTTGTCAAGGTTTACTCCAACTCCATTTTGGATAGCTATAGAAAGACAAAACTCAGAGATTGCAATGTAATTTTGTTAGAAATCATAGATATAGTCTTTCTAGACATCTCCTGCTCTGTTAGAAAGCTTTTGAAAGCATGTAATGAATAGCTGTGCATAGCTTTTATAAATACAATATATTTCCCTGTTACTGTTAAAAAAAAAACAAGTATTCCATTGCATATATACCTATGCATTATTAATTAAATATAGAATTAAAAATTCAATAAATTAATAAAATATGTATTTATTTTAAATATTAATTTAATGGATTTACTTGTCATTTAATTTATTTTATTTTATGTTAAAACACGTAACATAACAATTATGGATTTTTAAATTGAATACTACGTATTTATTAGATAAGGAGTAAATATTTAAAATAATACATTTTATATTGAAAAATATTTACACATGTTTCAATGTTTTTATATTTTTAATTTATTATTTAAAAGTATAAATTGTATATTATAAAAAACATTAAATATATAAATATACGTATTATAATATTTAATATATATATTATAAAATATAAATTATATATTTTATATTGAAAAGTATTTAATATAATATTTAATGTATAATGTATATATTATATACATTTACTTTGGAGCACATAGAAGCAATTGTTCTTATATAGCAATGTATAGTCACTTGACTTGAGCTAGCCAACCAAGTTAAGCAGTTGTTGTTAATTGTAATCTGACTTAAATATTTTATATGTTCAATTACTCTTAATTAATGTTAGAGTATCTTCCATTGTTATCATAACCATGTTCTTTAATTATTTTCCGTTAATATTATAGTAAAATATTAATATTAACATACAGAGTAAATCATAATTCATTCATAAATCATAAATCATTTAACTCAACTAAATCTTTAAAAAAATCATAAGTTATAACTTATAACTATACATGAGTTATAAATTAAAATTAAAATTCATCAATATTAAAAATAAAATTGAAAATACAAACTAAATTGAAGTTTGTATTGTGAAATAAAAATAAAATTGAAAATACAAACTAAATTCAAGTTTGTATTGTGAAATAAAACTTAAAACTGTGAAATCCTAATTGTAAACATCTAAATTCAATATTTTTAACTGTTTTGGAATTTAAAAGTTACAAACTCAAGTCTGATATATCAAGATTAATAAAAAAAACAATCTAAAATAGAAAGAAGCAAAATATGTCAAATGACAAGCATCATTACTCATTATTTAGATTCATATTTTTAAATGTCTCGGGACTTAAAAGTTAAAGAATCAAGTATGATATATCAAGATTAAAAGAAAAGACAAAAAAAATAAAAAGAAGTAGAACATGTCAAATGGCAAATGAGCATCATTGCTCAAGATAATGTCAAATTGGATTATCGAAGTCGACAACTATGGAAATAAGTGGGTAAATGCTAAGAAGCATTAGTAGGGTTAACCACGAGACTCATAAAGACTAAAATCACTTAAAAAATCAACCACTTTTTCGGTTTGGACTGTGAAAGGAGGAGGAAACTAGGGAAATGTTTCTTGATTTCGATGAAACATCAAGAAATGAGCATTTCGAAATTTGGGTATGTGAGGGAAACGTTTCCACTCAGGTTTCCCCGTCATTTCCACTCATATTTCTCCATCCCTAAAACTCAATCGCGTTTCCGACCTTGGAAACACGTTTCCATGCAACACTGGTTATAAATGAAAATCATTTTCTTGTATTTGCATTTGCATGAGAGATCAATATATTGTTTTGGTTTTGTTTATAACAAGGTCCATTCATGATTAGGGTTAGTCCCAGATTTATACATGCATGATGCTTTCAAAGTGATGTTCTATAATTGTAGATAGTCCAATGTGATATGGAAGATATTTAGGAAGACAAATTTTGGCTCAATATTTATTAAAGTTTTTAGTTTTGTTATTTTTGAATAATTTTAAATATATTGTTTTTAAAGTTGGATATAGAATTTTCTAAGAGTGTTATGTGACAACTTCACATACTATTGATTTTAAATTTAAATTTAAATTAAAAATATTTAATATAGAATTTTAAAATGCTATGTGGTAACTTCCTTAAAAAATTGTCCAGTCTCATGTGATGTGATACTGATGTAACTAATTCTATTTAGTTTTTTTTTCCAGTGAAAAAAACCATACTATTGATATTCAAAAATTTGAATCAAACAATACAACGATAGATCTATTATAAACTGACAATGTTCCAAAATCTCTGCCATTTAAGGCCCTATACACTAACAGTCTTCTCAATCTTCTCCAAAACCATAAAAACAAAATTAGTTACATCATACAAAATCTGGATTGGTAAAACAAATAACTAATCCAAGAAATAACATGAACCGTACTCCTAAATCTTGTTGTCAAAATATTCCTCCCAGATTAGGTAACCATCTTCACCTTCGAGGGCCAACTTAGACATCTTATTGCCAAGGAATTATATTCCCGATATATATGTTCCAAAATAACACTACTAAATTGATTAAGTTCGAATCTGATCATGTTACACCAATGTGATAATAAAATGACATTTAGATTATATTCACCTTTCACCCATTATATCTCATGTGATGTAATAGTGATGTAACTAATTCTATTTAGTTTTATTATAATGCTTTTACTAAAACAACATGACAAATTTTATTAAAAAATATTCTAACTTTTATATTCAACTTAAATATTATTAATTCATACTTTCCAAATAAACCATACAAACAGTTATTCATTTAACACATTTAATGTAACAATAAAAAGTTAGAGAAAAACATAAACATAGCCATTACCAACCCCATTCATTTACTACATTCAATGAAACCATAAAGAAAAACATATACCTACCAAGTAAGCAATTACCTACCAGCTGTCATTTAATGAAACGATGTATCCTAAGAGATGACATTAAATGTTTATAGGATCATTCATTTAATACATTAATAAAACTATCTAAATTGGCTTGGGTTTCATGCCTGAACAACACGGCAGGGGCTACTTCACTCTGGCTCAATTCATGGACGGGAACAAATGGTTCTCTCCTGATTTATATGAAGTGTAATTTGATAATGTGAGCTGCTCCGGTTTGGGAGGGGAATGTTTCAATTCTATTTTTATTAATCATATTGATTTGTAAAAGCTTATTTTGGAAGAATAACTTTTAAACCAGTCTGATAATTTTAATAATTTTAAGGATGTTTTGCATTCCAATTTGAATTAAGTGATGTGAAATAAAATGTTTCAGCTAGCTTTGTGTTCTAAGATATTGTGTTTTTTAAAGAAAAAGTTGGCAAAGTTCATGTAAACTTTATAATTTGTCAGGTTGTAGATCAGTCAACAAAGCTCATGTAAGCTTTGTAAGAGGTCGTTGGTTCAAACTCTCAATAACCCGTGCTCCATTTTGGCAGGCTTGGTGGTTGCACCTAGGAGTATAGTGGTAGTGAATGGAAATGGACTTTGTGTAATAGTACCAGCTCTATCCCACTTGTCAACTCCCCTAATACAAAACAAAATTATTTACATATCTAAATCTAACATAAGCTTCCTATAGAAAATAAGAAAATACATATTTCATTGTTTTTAATATATTTTTATTATATTTTAATGTTTGGATGCAATCTACTTTTAATAAGCCAGGGGTAGTCCCCCCTTCTCTTCTTGTTAGTTATCGAAGGCTTGAGCAGATTAATTAGGGCTGGGAAAGAGAATGGTCGGATTAAAGGTATCAAGCTGGCTACTAATTTATCCCTTACGCATCTTTTATTTGTTGACGATGTTCTGTTAGCAGGTATGAATTCTGTGGAAGAATGGAGGAATTACAGTAGTATCATTGGACTTTTCTGTGGGGCTTCCGAAATGTTGGTAAGCAATAGAAAATCTACTTTATCATTTCAAGATTGGAAATCATTTGATTGAACAATTCAAAAGTTTCTTGCCATATAATTTTTGTCTGCTGGATGAGGGTTTCAAGTATCTTGGATACTTCCCGAAACCTAACAATTATAAGAAAAATGACTGGTTATGGCTTGTCAAGAAGGTGGAGAGCATAATCAACCATTGGACTTTCATGTTACTGTCCATTGGAGGGAGGCTCACTTTAATAAATTCTGTTTTAACTCGCATCCCAGTGTATTGGTTTGCTCTCCATCATGTCCCCGTTTTCATTATTAACTGCTTGAGAAAGCTCTTTCTCAATTTCTTGTGGACTGGAGGCCCGGAAAGAGGTAAGCTAGTGATGACAAGATGGGAAAATATTACTCTTCCTGAAAGCTGCGGTGGTTGGGGGATCAAAAATTTATCATTGTTCATTTGTGCACTACATTTAAAAAGCTTCCGGCGTGGTCTTTTTGGTCCCACTCTCTGGACCAGGGTTCTTGTTGTCAAATACATAAATGGGAATTTCCACAATTGGATCAGGAATCCAGTGAAGAAAACAATGGTTGTTTCTACTATCTGGGACGGTTTTATCAGAGTCTACAACTGGTTAGCAAGGGATCTTTGCTGGAGAGTTGGGAATGGGAAAGATATTTTGGTTGGCATCGACCCTATTTCTGGTTTAGAGGATGAGTATACTCTGCTAGATGAAATTCTGAACACTCTTCACTAGTTTGATTGTGCCACTCTCAGCAAAATTACAAAGTTCAACTCTGGCCCAAACGATTCATATTGGCTCAGCTCCATGGAATTGGGGTTTATCGATGAGGCTGCTGTAATTTGGGACAAGTATATTAACAATTTGAATTGCAGCGGAGTTAGGTTGTCTTCAGATAATGACAAACTGATTTGGAATGGAAATAAAGCCACTGGTGAGATCACAGCAAAGCTTGCGTACAAAGCTATCATCAGACAGTGGTGTATTTCACCTGCTAATTGGTGGTTCCATGTGATGTGGAAGTGGAATATCCCACTTAAAATTAAATGTTTTTGTTGGCATGCATTTCGGGGAGAACTTAAAACATGGGATAACCTTCTCATAAGGGAATGGTTGGGGCCTAGCTATTGTTAGCTGTGCAAAAACAATCTAGAAAATACAAATCATATTTTTGTGGAATGTGATTTCACTCGATCAATTTGGTTTCAAATTATTCAACACCTTTGTTTAAATACAAACTGGGGGACCGGTCCATTTGTTGATTGCGCACTTGACTGGTATCGGGATTGTGATTGTTTTCCATTCCTGCCGGCGATTATCTTTTGGGTGATTTGGCATGCACGGAATGAAACTGTGTTCGATGACAGGACTCCCATCATACAGTGTGTCCTTAATAGAACTGTATCAGCTCTAAAGGATTATGGCTCTGTCAACATTTCAGTATCTAACATAAAGGAGAGTACCTTTGCTTATTCTCATCAGAAACTTGTTACTTTTTTTTACGGGGCATCCAAGAATGGTCTTTGTGCAGTTGGAGGTGTCATTTATATCAACAAGGATCACTACTTCACGCTCAAGATGAATTATGGCATTGGCACGAACACTAAGACTGAACTTCTCGCCCTCTGGTGTGTTCTTTCAGTCACTTCATTGTTTGGTCTTCATGAATTGGTGGTATTTGGAGATTCAAGGGTTACTATAAAATGGGCTTGGGGGGAGTACAATCTAAATGTGGAACAACTATATTAGTGGTGCTGCAGAACCAAAGAAAAAATCATGTTGTTTAGTGACATTTCTTTTGAGCACATTTACAAGCAGCATAACACCTTGGCAGACAACTTATCTAAGGCAGCATATGATGGCGACAAAGGCATTATATTATGGGAGGAATACTTTGACACTCAACTGGAGGAGCGGAGTTCTTTCAAAATATTTGACGTATAGTTTTTTTTTTATTGATTACAGAACTGTTTAAATGGCTTCTTTTTGTTGTATATGCCTATGTTAGTTCTAATTTTTGGACTATGAAGGTATATCTATCTTGAAATTTTTTGGGTCATCGGTCTTTTTGATTGACGATGGTATATTTGTACTATTTGATTCACCTCTAAATATCAATAGTATGTTTTTTTTTCGCTGAAAAAAAAAAAACGTTTAAATTTGATTAAACTTATAATAAATCAATTTAACTAATCCTATAAGAAAATATATGAGAAAACATTTTTTACTTTTAGTTATTTTTAAAATTGATTTTGATAATATACTTTTTGTTTTGATTTTATCTTTTCAAATATGTATTTTATCTTCTTCACTAATAACTTCAATTATATATTTAATTTTAAAATTAAAATTAAAATTAATATTAATTTTTTTTTTTATGAAATCAAATTTATTTAGATTATTGTAAATTTATAAGTATGTTATTTTATAAATTATTCAATTAAATCATTTTACTAATTTAATTTATATAGAAGTTGATTTGATAAATTAAACTATTAAAAAATAATAATAAAAATAAATTTTATTAAACAAAAATATAGAATCAAAACATAAAGTCTTCCTTGTAAGGAGAAGTCAATGTGAAAGCGACACATTATTCCCAGCATTAATTCCATAATGTGATCATGAAAATAAGCACTAAATTAATGATACTTCGCCATCCTCATGCATTGAATAATTTAAATCATTAAAAAAAGAGTGGTCTAAAACATGTAAATTGACTTAGTCATTCTTAGAAGTATGAGTAGAGGAAGAGGAAGTTAGAGGAAGAAAGTTAAAGATATAAAACGCATTAAGATGGAAAGGGTTTTGATCTTCTCATGTGAAGGTTAAATTAATATGGAAGAATGACTTAGTCATTCTTAGAAGTATGAGTAGAGGAAGAGGAAGTTAGAGGAAGAAAGTTAAAGATATAAAACGCATTAAGATGGAAAGGGTTTTGATCTTCTCATGTGAAGGTTAAATTAATATGGAAGAATGAAAATAGTTTTATTAAGATTTTAAACATAAAAAAAATCTTTTTTTTTGGTAACCAGGGGAATTGGTAATTGGGAAGGGGTTGGTACTCGTGTGACACGGGGTCTAGGGATCTAATTTCGTCCGCTACAACTATACTCTTAGGTGTACCCACACAGCCCACCAACATGGGGCACGGGTAAGCCAGGGTGATTTGAACTCGTAACCTCCATTTACAATATTTCCTTCAAATCAAACGAATCACCGGTTGAGTTACAAGTATATCATTTTTTTAATCCATATATTATAAGATTAATATGTTGAACCAACATTTTATTAGTGTTTTTAATATATATTGTTCAAATCAAACATAACAAGTATAACTATAATTAAATATCTATAATAGAAATAGCAAATCATTGAATTATAAAATAGGAGAAAGCATCGTCATTATAAAATATTAATAATAAATCAATTATTCATTGAATTATAAAATAAATTGTATTAAAAAGATAAAGACTTAAGAATAGAAGAAATAAATTACTTTAGTTGATGATGATGATGATGATGGTTATCACAATTTAAGAAAAGAAAAAATAAGAACTTACTTGGATTACTTTGGAATTTTATTTTTGTGCTCGAAAAAGCTTGAAGAAAAGCATTCTTAAGTCACTATCGTTTTGTTGAGTTAAAAAGTTATAAAAGCCTTATTGTAACAAATGTTTTGAAATTGAGGTTTAATGTGAGTGTATGTAGGACAATACAAGAGAAAGTGTTGTTCATCCTTAACCTTCTTAGTTTCTCAAAGATGACAAATTTTATCTACCCATGGAATTTAAGGAATTGTCCAACGCACTTCAGTATGGATCTCAAGAGAGTTCTTCTTATTTTACAATGTTGATTTTCTTCTTCATACTAATTAAAACAGATAGATATTGTTGATCTTCAAGATTGGGGCCCATTAGAGAAAATTTGAGGTCTAAAATGGGCCTCCTAAGGAAAATAATAAAATAATAAAATAATATTTATGAATTTTGGAGGAAAAGAGAAAAAACTACATTTTTTCTTCATATTTTCAACATATCTCCATGTTGTTTTACTCAAATTTCAAGCGAGAGCACTCCTTGGTGAAAGTAACACCTTTTTTTGATGTATTTCTCATTTTTGGTGGGGTGGGGTACCTCAAAAGTATGCAATGTGGGTACTCGTTGGATGCGAAATTTAATTTTGCATCCAACTAGGGCTTTTGCCGAAATTTGAGTAAAATGACAGGGAGATATGTTGAAAATATGAATTCAAAAACAAATTAATGTCAAATATGTCATGTCAACCATTATGGTTGACTCTTTTCTTGAAATTCTATTGGGATTTGTCTAAAAATTCAACGACTTGGCCCGGACAGGGGCTTTTCACCGGAATCCAAGGTTTTTTATTTTGCATAATCTGAATTTAACTGTGTTTTAATGACGATTTTGATGGTAGAAATGGATTCACCACCATCAAAAACCCTAAGGGAACCCAAATTTTCAGAGTTTGAGAGTTGTAACCAGGATTTTTAAAAATTTATGTCAAATTTTTTCAAAATCTTGCCGGAAAAATCATTTTTTTCCATTTGAAATCGTAGAACTTTTAGACTATGTGAATTCTATCGGTTCTTGAATTCAATGGTTTTTTTCTTATGATGTGGCTCGCTTTCTTACAAGGTGGATTGTATTCTTATGAGACCCATTTTAGACCCCAAATTTGCTCTAATAAGTTAATCACCTCCTTATAGTATCTTAATTTTCTCTTTTCCTCTAATTTTTTATCGCACCACAACTTCTTCTTAAAATTAGATATAATAATGTTTTTTATGTTATCAATATTGTGTAAAGTGACCTCTTCCTTGATACCCCAATGATTTATCCAAGAGTTGAAATCTCTGTGCCAATCACGCTTGAGCCGCAGATGGTTTAGACAAGAATTTAGAGCAATCTTAAGTTCATCCTCTTGTCATCCATGTTAATTATGTTGTGCTTATACATTATGTACCTAGTCATAGCTATGCTCTCAATGGATACCTAATTCTATGAGGAGGATAGGATAGGCTGTATTGCTTTTAATTTTAAGCTTATATGTTATAAAACATTTATGTATTTGCTCAATCATTCTCCTAGATTCTCTAGAGATGTTGCAACCCCAAACTTCACAACTATACAAGAGTGACAAGAGTCTCAAAGAGAAATTTATTGTTATCCCATAATTGAAGGTCTGCTAATTTATAACTATTTTCAAGGCCAAAATAAGCTTTCCACCCATCATTTATCATTTTCTCAATGCTATAGTTATAGTTAAGCTTGTGATGGAAATCAATTACAAGCTATATGCAAACTTATGGTAAGTGATTCTCTTTGGATTTGATTATCATAACCTTTGTTTTGCGAGGGTTAACAGTCATACATATACTATAGCAGAGATCTTTAAGAATTGTTAGTTGATTGTTGAGATCAGAGGGACATCTCGCCATAAGAACAATATCACCAACATATAGAAGAAGGATGATGACTATTCTAGCCAAAGTTGTGCTGGCACAACTTGCTTCTTCCAAACAAATCTCTAACGTGTTGATGTATATACCAAAAAAGGTAGGGGACAGGGGACAACCTTACTTAAAACTCTTATATTACAATTAATTTATTATGACCAACCTTCAATATTCTTAAACTTAGCAATAAAATTCTCATACAATCTTATGTTTCCATCGTTATAACTAAAATTCATCTTTTTATACGAACTAATCCATAACACATCCCATGTTTAAAAACTATGAAGATCTAACATCATGGCTGTGAAAAATGGAGTCTGCATGGCAACATTGGAGGCAATAACCAAATATATAATTAAAAGTGCCTAACCATAATACTTTAGATGTTACACGATTTTGTAAGAAATGATCGTCACTCGGGGCTAGTACATTTTCATCATTGGATGAGAAACCACAACTCAGGGGCATCTAAGCCGTCAAAATCACTCGGGGATTGCACTCAACCTGGGCCACACCAACCTTCAATTGTGTTGGATTTTTGGATGTCGCCTCCTAACTAACTCATCCAAAGGGGATTTGAACTTGGGTCACCCTTGGCAAATACTCGTCCCTTAACCAAGTGAACTAGTAAGAATTGACTTCAATTTATAAAATATTAAAATGCTAAATAAATATAGAATATGTAAAGATGTATTTAAAAGAATCATTAAACATTTAAATATGTTTGTTTTAAGTATTTAATAGCAATTTCATATTTTAATTAAATGGGTTATTTTGTATTAAAAATGATAATTGAATTGATTATTATTTATTAAATGCAATAACATAAAATGTAAATTTAAGATTATTAGAAAGTTATATGGTTAGAGTTTGTAAATTTTGGAATTCAAATTTAATATATAGAGTAAGGAATTAATTTATTTTATTTATAATAAATAAAAATACACTTCCATTTTTCTAATTAATTATTTTTTCAAATAAACAAATCAACATTAACAATTCAAAACAAGGTTATTTGTTGCATTGCAGTTTTCACTTTTGTTGTGTTTTATACAATGACGATGAGGGGTATTAGCGTCCAATCGAACCAGATTAACATTGATTTGTCGGACCTTTAAAAGGGAAGGAATCACTTGATTATCTTTAGAAATTTATCTTTGTGTTTGAAAATCTTTAAGAGAAGCATTCCTAGATCACCATAGCTATGATGAGTTAAAATGTTAGGAATGCTTGTATTACAACATATATTTTGAAATTACACTTTAATGTGCATGTACGCAGGATGAGAAAGTGATTATCATCTTCAACCCTCTTAGTGTCACAAAGATGGCAAATTCTTTCATCCCACAACATTTTATGAACTGTTCAACACTTGTTTCATTATGGAACTCTCACTCGTGACAATTTGTTCTTGTTTTAGCAATGTTGATTTCCTTCTTTAAACTAGTTAAAACATAGAGATACATTTGATATGTTAAATTAGGGTTGATCGCCTCCTTATAATATCTTAATTTTCTCTTATCCTCTAATTCTTTATCGCACAACAACTTCTCCTTAAATTTACACGTAATAATATTTTTATTATTATCACTAGTCTACAACGTGACCTCTTACTCAACTTGCCAATCATTTAGCTAAGACTTGGCCTCTTTATGACAAGTTTTCCTAAGCCATAGGTGGTTTTGAGTGGAGTATGAAGCAATTTTAGGAAGCCTCTTGTCTCCTATGTTGTTTATCTTGTTCTTGTATGTTAGGTACATAATCATAGTCAAGCTTCCAAATGGGGAAAGACTCATTTCTACAAGGAGGATAGGATAGGGTGTATAGCCTTAAATTTTGAGATTATACTGCTATAAAGTGCTTTTGGATTTGCTCTATCCTTATCCATGATTCTCTAGAGATGTTCCACCCCAACCTTCAAATCCATATAAGATAAAAAGAGTGACAAGAGTCTCAAAGTTGAGTTTCTTCTTATCCTAAAGCCAGAGGTATGTTGATTTAAAAAAAAATTCAAGTTCATAATAAAGTTTTCACCCTCCACTAATCATTTTCTCAAAGTTATAGTTCCAGTTAAGCTTGCAATGTAAATCGATTCTGAGATATTTGTATGAAGTCACTTTCTCTGATTTTTTTTGTTATACATGAAATTAGCATAAGTCATCCTTTGGGAGTTGATTATCATAACCTTTATTTTGTCAATGCTAACAATTATACCTATACTAGAGCAAAAATCTTTCAGAATTTTTAGTTGCTTGTTGAAATCATAAGACTCCTTGCCCTAAGAATAATATCATCAAAGTAGAGAGAAGAAGAATTATAAACAAAAATAGAATTCTAATTTGTTTCTAATTTTTTTATTTAATTATTTTCTAATTTTCTCTTAAATTGATTATTTTTAAATAAACAAATTAACAATAACACATCGACCTGTTACATTGTAGCTATGACTCCGGTTTACTTTTTTTATATTTATAGGTGTTCCACCCCATATTCTATACAATGTGACTTACTAGATGTACCAAGGAGGGGGATCCATTTTTCCACTATAAAAGGCCAAGCTAGGGCTACTTTATGTAAAAGTGTTGGTCTATCAGTGCTATGGACCCATAAATCAGTCATGGAAGGTCCTCTTGGTCCTCATTTCATGGAGTACTAGCCTTGTGGTCTTGCTGACTACTCCTTGATGGGTGGTAACTTTTCATCATGTCTAGAATTTATGCCTTGGGTAGCTATTGGTGCACCTTGGGGTGGCTCCATTATGACACATGGCTTAGGACACCCTAGCCACACTCATGTTTTCATGCTTTGTAAAGGTGATTGTGCTTATAAGGGTTGTCATACATGCTCTAGCACACTTATATTATACCTCACTTTGACCTTATTTTATTGTACTACCCCCTTTGCCTGGTCATCTTATTCAAAAATACAAATCATCTTATTCTAAAAGCAAATTTTAAAGGCTATACCATTCAAGAAGGAGAGCATTGAGGGAAAATGACACATTGTTGGGGTTAGATGGGGCATGGCATCCTGCTTCCAAGCTTAACTTTTCATCTTGTTGAAGCTATCATCACTTGTTATCATTATTTTTATGTTTTATGAGGTTTAGTCCTCGAATTTTGGGTGATAAACCCTAAAAAGTAATTTTAAACTCAAATTAGACAGGTCGTCCTAAAGGAGGGAAAAGTTAGATTTTTCTCCTATAAATATAGTGCTCTCCTCTCATATGTAACCAAGATCATGGGATCAAATATGACAGAAATTTTATTCCTACTTGTGTATACGAGATCTTAAGTGGTGCACACCTCTCTTCCTTAGCAATTTCTAGGGTTTAAAGGATAATTATTGATGTTTGAGGCTTCTTTACAATAGACTTTCAAAGTTAATTCAAGGAGGAAGGACAGAGGGTTTGGTTTTCTTCTCTTTTCTCCATTAAATGTGGTAATATCTTGAAGCTAATAGTGAGCAATATGGATAAAGAGAAACACCTGGCAACCTCTTCTAGGGTCTTGATGTGCTCATTGTGGGTGTTGGCAAAGGAGAGGAAACAATGGCTCAGATACAAGAGTACATGGAGCTAGATATGAAGATAGATGAAATAGTCACCTTCATCCACGAAGAAGTCAACAACAAGCAAGTTTATTGATAAGATGCCCCTTATATGTTTTTCAAATATGTATTAGTTCTAATACTGTTTTGTCGAATTTAGACTTATAAAATGATTAAGAACTCGTCTCTGAAGGGGAAGTGTTTGGTTAAGGTTAAACTTTTCTTAGAATTGAGATGGGACCTTGTTCCCCCTCTTTTTTTCTTTGTAATCTCAAACTGAACATTTAGGTTGTAGCGCTTTTGATAATACAAAGATAGTCGTTTATGTTAAAAATAATAATGTAACTTTAAGGTCATGACCTAGCCAGACACCGAATTTATGTAGGATATCCCCTTGTTTGTGCGACGAGGGATCCCCTCCATGCAACAAATTGATTTGACCCTGTGGCTTCCTAGGAAAAAACACATATCCTACCCCCTTCAGATTTGACCCTATGACATCCTAGGAGAAAACACATATTCTTAAATTGGAGGTGAAAGAATAGAACCAAATAATTTTTTAATTATTGTAATAAAATATTAATAATTATAAAAAAAACATTACGTTAAGTGGTTGAGTATCTCAGCTCCAAGTGTTAGCTCAAGTGTTCATGAGCCAAACGTTAGATCTCTCCCCCCAAGGTTGGTGAGGTCAC
Source organism: Larix kaempferi (assembly GCA_027924585.1). NCBI lineage: Eukaryota > Viridiplantae > Streptophyta > Pinopsida > Pinales > Pinaceae > Larix > Larix kaempferi. Next base: position 11,919,180 of record BSBM01000017.1, on the reverse strand, counting down.
TCGTTAACTTTCTTAATCTCTTTAGAGTCAAGCTCCACAATCGAAGCCAACAATTTACATCATTTGAAAAAAAAAATAATGATCCAATATACTATATTAGCTCACCATATTAACATAGGACTATGCAGAAGAATCACGCATATGAAATGAATGCACCATAAACATGAATGTGTGTGAAAGTGTTCCATAAAATCTTATGGTATGGGTATTAATGAACAATATTCTTACATTACAAACCTCCATTGGCCATGTAAGTTGGCACATAGTATAGATATCTATGATAAGTATAAAAAAAACTAATTGTCTTCATTTTTGTTATAGACATTTATTATTGTTTGTGTTTTAATATTATATAAGGGGTAGCTATGAAAGGTGAGTTTGTATGGTTGTTATGTCAAATTGAGTGAGCATAAGCCTCGTAATGTATATGAGATCCCACCTCTTCATAAATTGTGATACCCATCATTTACATATTAAAATGGTATTTAAAGACTTTCATAGTTTATAAGAGTGATGTCTTAGGTAAATTCCCAACCATTTTAATTTTGTATAAAAAAAAGTTCATAGTCCAGTAAAAGAGAGCACAAGGAATTTTCGTTGAGGTTTGGCCATTAGTGATTTAATATCAATTTGTACCATCAACCATATTAATGAAATACTTGTGTGTCATATTCATGATTTCTTGCAATCTTTTTAAGATAAATTAGTTATTCTCTATCTTAATGGTATACTAATGTCCAACATGCATCTGAAAAACACCTCAATCACATCATGGCAATGTTGCTCACAACTGTAAGAATTTGTTTCCATGGAATTCCTAATAAGAATTGAAACCATATGACATAAGCATGGTGTTTGTCTTTGTTGTGGTGAGCTAGTTCTTAAAGATGGAAATCTTGGCCTCGTGTTACAAAACCAACACAACAAAGACACAATGACCCTTTTCTTGCACATATTTTGGTCAACTTGAAATCACCAACATCTATCGTTCAAGTTAAAGTTCCCAAGTTTATCTTGACTTTCTAGCAAACATCTCGGTGTAGATTGGATATAAATCTCACTACTTCCACAATTTTTCACCCACGGGCTAATGGGAAAATGAAGAACATCAACTACACACCAATTGATTTTCTTAGGATGTAAAATCATGAGCATCCTCACACTTGGGATGCCAATTTGGTATTCATCCATCACAAGTAGAATCGTGCACCACTCAATGTGCCACAACATAACCCCTTTAAATTTTGTGATGGCTTCCAAAAAGAAACCCCCTTGGATATTGCATATTTGAGTCATATTATCTCCATATGGAAGACAAAGCAACTTTTTCATGAAGCACACCCAAAATGTTCAACATTAAGTTGATGAAATCTTGCAGCAAAATTTAGCTAATAACAAACTATGCCATGATAATCATGATGTCTTGCACAACTTCTAGTTGGGGATAGGGTTTCTCTTTACATTCAAAAATAACAATTCAAATGCCACTTGCTACCCAACCTTGGTATGCATCCAAATTTTAATGTGGAGTGCTTACAACCTTATAGGCCTCCTTCAGTTGATTAAAACATTACGTAGTTAGATCCTCCAATTGACATTGACCGTGAGTACTTCACTTCATCCCCTTCTTACCAAGTCATAGATTAGACTACTTGGCAGACCTAACACAAGACTATGGAACTCTTATGCATTGTCAATGTATGCAATTCCCTTCACAAGCCAAGTACTTCACACTTCATCGAATGCAAAAAAAAATTCCTTACTTTGTGGACAACAAACTAAATTTCATTGCAATAACATTAGCTTATTTCCTCTGTAGAGCCAACATTTAAATCCCTAGCGCAATGGGGTCCACTGCTACTCATAAGAAACTCCCAATCCATGCATTGATTCAACACGATATCATGACAAACCTTCATAAATCTTGATTGTGACCAGACAAGTATTCACAATGGAGTATGTCACAACAAACACAAGTTTCTTGTTGCATTTTTGTAGTTATGTTGAATCACAACCTATATATAATCTACAACATCAATTCTACTTCAATAAGGAATCCATGTGGAATCACCAACAGATGATTGTGCATACTATCATATCAACTCATATGTGGAATCCTTAGGATTGTCAACAAGATCTCAAAATGGAGCCAGGTGACACCCTCATTAACTCTAGTGATCAAAGTTGAACATGTAAGCCCCAAAACTCTTAACTGCTTACATTTCTAGGAGTGTGTTACTGCTTTGGTTGATTTGGAAACCATCTCGTTGATGGCAGATTTACATAGTGAATTTTACAAATATGAAACTCTATTCCTTGTAAATCATCATGTAAATGCACATTATACCACACAGTTTTGTAGTGATCTCTTTCAAGGGATCAAGATTTGTACTAGAAAGATTTTCAAAGGGAAAATCCTTGTAATACCAGTGTTGCATGGATTCTGGATTATGTAGATGCAAAAATCCACGTCATTGATTGCAGAAGGAGGAAACACCATCCCCAGAGGGAGTTCATAGATATCTTGTGATCTTCTCAAATCTCACCCTATGATAGCATTACACCGTTAGTCAATCCAATAAGGGATTTCATAAACTACATTCAAACAAACTTTAGATTTGGGTTCACTAATAACAATACCCCTAAGTTGTGCATAATCTCTCCATCCATATTATGGCCTCATTAGCTGAATCTCACTCTAGGAATAAGGAAAACATTGAATTGTCAACTAAGCCATTATTGAGGACCACCTAACTATCTTGGATTTGAATATTGTTATGAATAAAATAATAATAAAATAAACATCAACATATATATATATATATATATATATATATATAATAATAACAACAAACAAGAATAATATAATAATATAATTAATTAGTGAAATGGTGTAACTCTTTATGAAGAGTTGCATTAGACACCCTTTAAACAATTATAAATACGAGAAATTCTATCTTGTAAAGACATCATCTTATCTTATCAATTTATATGTCATTTTACATCTACGGATTTGTGGGTTATTTAGAAATTATAGATTCACTCCAAGTTAATTGAGAATATCCAACTATGAGTGAATCCATGCAAAATAAAAAAGTTTTAACAATTTCTAAATTTTCTTATAAAAATGTTTTAACCCTTTCTAATCCCTTACAAAGTCAAGTCTTTTTCTGTTCTCTTGTTTTTGGCCATTTTATAGTTCTAAAGCTCGAGCCTCCTCTTTTTATCTTTAGCCACTATCTCCAAATAAATTCACTTCAAATAGAAAGCTCCCACTATAAAATCCATCCACTATCATCAATGAAGCCTCCCACCATAAAAGCCATCCACTATCATCAATGAGGCAAGGAACAAGGTTTCGTGGTATATGTAACATTGCCTTACAATCTTCAAAAGCCAAATGAAAAACACTGAACTTAATAAAACCCTTTAGGTCTATCTTGTACTTAGCCAACATAAAAATGTGACATAAAAGAACTGTGGGTACCCAAAGCCCATAATTGAACATCCATTGCTCTACCTCTATGAATGTTATGCCTCGTTGGTAAAACCACCCACCCATGCCAACTCAACTCCATTCTGAATCTCAGATCAAATCCACTTTATTGGACTTCATGTAAGAATTCAATGTCTGACCTAGTCTCCTGCAAAACTCTCCACAGAAATTGTCATCCCTTTCACTTCCATGACAATAAATTCAGCTCCATGAAATAAGCAGGTTTGTATCGCTCGATTCCAAACAAATTACCATTCATGAAATGCTCTAATGTGATCGCTGGCCAAGTGGGAGGCAAGTGAAAGATTGTCTTGCCACATCCTTAACAATAATTATCCCATATGTCATACCAGCAAGTAGGTTTTTCAGTCTTGTCATTGTATTATCAGTGTATTCTGGTTTGGAAATTGAGTTCATTCTTCCCATTTCCTACACTCACCTTCCATCTTTTTATCTGGTTGATTCTTATCACGTCATCTTTTTAGTTCGATGAGTATAAAGTATTGGGATCATCCAAGACAAAGAAGCAATTGCTATTTCACATTTTTGGGCATACATTCAGAGTGAGAATGATGAAGAATAGTTTATGACTACTGACAGGATCAACCAGGTACCTAATGATAAGATACCATCAGATTTAATTAGTCATTCATAGTTTGAATTAGTTCATACTTAGATATATATGATTTAATCTTCAAGACAAAGAAGCAATTGCTATTTCGCATTTTTGGGCATACATTCAGAGTGAGAATGATGAAGAATAGTTTATGACTACTGACAGGATCAACCAGGTACCTAATGATAAGATACCATCAGATTTAATTAGCCATTCACAGTTTGAATTAGTTCATACTTAGATATATATGATTTAATCTTTGAGACACGCATATTAAAAATCTAAAAAAAAATCTCACATTTTTTTAATGAATAATAAAGTTGAGTAAAACATACATAACCTCAATTCTAGAGATTTGAATAATGAAAGAAGAAATCTCAAGTCCTTAATATCTTTTAGACATAATCATGGCTTAGTCATCATTGAATGTAACATTGGGAAAGAATCCCACATCTATTTCAATAATGAAGGAAGAAATCTCAAGCCCCTTGTATTTTTAGACATAAACATGGCTTTAGTAATCCCTGATTGTAACATCCTGGGCTTAGCCCAGGTAATCTTGATGAGTTATTGATTTTTCATGATTTAAAAAAAATCATTAATAATAACATAAAGAAATTAACTTGTTAAATTTTCATTTTAAATGTGTTATGAGTAAATGCTACATGTATAATAATTGTGTGACAAAAAATATTTATAAAATATTAAATGTACGATAAAATATTTGACCAATCTAAATGCTAATTTTAAAATACAAAAATCTGAACAATTTAGATTTGAAATACATGTTTTTGAGTTAATATGATAACATCCTCCCTCACTTTAATGTTAACTCTAACTTTAAGCAATTGTCCTTTACAATGTTTTTCTTCTAAATCCAACTAATTCAAAATGTGGAAATGGACTTTGACGTGCTTTGTCCTGCATCAAATATTGCATTCTTGTCCAAACTTAATGCGCTTTGTCCTTTCTGTTTGTTGAAATCTTGGCCAAATGTAATGCGCTGTGTCCCTTCTGATTGTTTATTTTTCTTGAAATATCCTTTCTCTTTGTTGAAAGCTTGGCCAAATGTTATGCGCTCAGTCCTGGCTTTGTTGAAATCTTGACCAAATGTAATGTGCTCTGTTCTGACTGATTGTCTCTCTGTTCTGACTGATTGTCTCTCTTTCTTGAAATATAGCTGGCTAAATGCATTGCGCTTTAGTTGTCACGACATAGAACTGTTTTTCTCTCCGTTTCTTCGTGTGATTATCTCAAATTGTGGAAATGGACTTTAAAATACCTTGTCCTTGCATGACTTCCATGACTTTCTTGGTTAAGTGTGGATTGTCCTCTGGCTGTCAGAACACAGAACTGTCTGTTTCTCCTGCACTGGTCCAACATTCCCTAATATTCTTTCTTGATCAGATAGCTTCAGACACAGTTGTCTTTGCTCTTTTCCAGTGAGCTTCCATTAAGGATAACACCATTGTCTGTTGCTTCTTACTGCTGCATGAGATCACAACAGATCAATGTGATGCAGAGGGAGACCTCTTGCCATCCACAACTCTGACCCAGTCAGATTCACAATATTTCACCAGCTCAAATTTCTCATTTGGGCATACTTCAAACCATAATCACAGTTCCCTTTAGATGGTGCAGGATGCACTTTGCTGCCTCCCAATGGCCCAGTTAAAAGAGTATTAACAGATGAAAAAAAACAGCTTTGTATTGCATTTAAAGCTGATAAAAACTATGAAATATCAGGAGTACCTACAGCATCTGAGATTACTTTCTTCTTGGATTTGTTGTAAAGCCTGCCAGGACTAGGTGAAAATTCTACAGGCAAACTGGGAGCATCCATTTCACCTTTCATAATCTTGACAATATCAGAGATATCAGGTCTCATTTCTGGGATTCTCTGCAGGCAGAGAAGACTGAGTGTGATGCATAGATGTGCCTGGTCTCTATCATAAATGCCCTTCAATGACTCACTCACAAGTTCTAATATGTTGCCCGTCTGAGCCAAGTGCCTAGCCCATGAGATGAGATTGCCCTTCTCAAAATCCTTCATGGGAGATGCCAGAAGATGCAGAGGCCTCCTTCCAGAGACAATCACTAACATCAGTACCCCAAAACTGTAGATATCACCCTTCTCTGATGGAAACCCACAGCCTCCATATTCAGGAGGAATGTAACACACGGTTCCTCTCATGCTGGTGGTGTTGCTCAGGTCTCCTTTACTCAATAAATCACCACTCCACATGTCACTTCCAATGGAATAAGCCCTTTTCATTTTATCTATGTTACTCCCCAGGCTGATATCCCCACTGTGATCATACAAAGAGTCCCTTCCCCTGCTGTCTGTCCTAATGTTCCTTCTGCAATCAAACTTTTTGGAACTTTTCCATCTTATTTTCTCTAGCTTATTGATTTTCTTGCTCTTTTTGCTCATCTCTGCAAAATACTCTTCTTTCCACCACTCCTTGATTTTTCTAGGCTTTTCCTTAACCTTTTCCCCCTCTGTTTTTCTCATGGAACCAGTGCGACTAATGATTTCCCCACTTGGGTAACTATAATCTGGGAACCTCTGTCTCTTTCTCTTCTTCCTTCCCTTCAAGCTGTCTATTCTCCTTGATTGTCTGATTTGGCTACCGATCCACTCCATCACATGGTCTTTATTGCCGAGTTCTCCACTGCCATCATGTCTCCATGACCAACAATCTATACTCCATGATTTCTTCTTTTGAATTTCTTCATTATTGTTATCTGAAGGCAGTACCTGCATCTCCTTACTCCAATCAGTTCCTTCTTCTGATAGGTCTATCTTCGGCAAATGACCCTCAACTTCAAACATGTTATGAAGCTTTCTAGATCCACAGATACTTAAATGCTCTGAAACAATTTCCTTCCCCTTGGCATGAAGTTCATTACCATCAAGATCTTGAGCAGAGGATTCAGGCTGCTCTTTTGTGGGCTCATCAATGTCTATAGCAATGTTGTCCATCTTTCTGCCAATGCTTCCTTCACGATGATATCTGTGCTTGGATTTCATTTTACTTTCATCATCAGAAGCCAATTCAGCTTTTGACCCAACGATCCTGGCAAGGTCCTGGCTTTTCAAAAGGTCTTGACTTCTACCCACTATCTCTTGGCTCCTTCCAAGGTCTTGACTTCTACCCACTATCTCCTGGCTTCTTCCAAGGTCTTGGCTGAAAATATCATGATATAAATGCATATCATCGTTCTTGGTCCTTGCAAGTCCAAAGTCCGCAATACGCGCATTGAAATTGCTATCCAAGAGCACATTGCTGGGCTTTACATCTCCATGGATGATGGGCGGATCACATTCAAGGTGCAGAAAGGCCAGAGCCTGAGCAACATCAAGGATGATATTGAATCTCTTTTCCCAATCCAACTTACAAGGCAAAGACAAATCACCCTTCTCAAACAAAGCTTCCTGCAGGCTCCCATTCTGCATATGTTCATAAATGAGGAGCCTCCCCTTACCATCTGCACAGTAACCCAAAATGCTAACAATGAAAGGAGAACGTAACCCACCTAAAATCGCCAGCTCGTTCTGAAATTCTTGCTCACCTTGCAGGGACGAGACATCGAGTCTCTTGACAGCCACCTCCTTGCCATTGCGCAGAACACCTTTGTAAACAACCCCAAATCCTCCTTTCCCCAGCTTCATAGAATCGTCGAACGAGTTCGTGGCAGCCTTCAATTCACTGTAACTGAATCTCTGAAGCCCAGCGCCCAGAACATCATATGAATTGTTTCTGTTGCTCTTCACGCGTCTGTAATACAAATACAGAAAGAGCACTGTGAGAACCACCATGCCCACCCCAAGTGCTGCCAACCCAAGAACCAGAGTCTGGTGATTGGCCTGAGAATTATGATGCTTAGTGTAGTCTGCCATTGCCTTTGCCTTGCCTTTGCCCTGAGATGATCTGGGTGAACTCTGTGAAATCCCAACAGCTCAGATCACAAAGATTCAATGAACATATATATTATGAGCATATATATATATATATGGGATAAATGGAATATTTTTTTACAAGGATTAGGATTGGAGTGAGGGAAATAGAATAAGATGACAGATCAAACACAGCACAGAACTAGGCAGGAAGGAATAAAAGACCCATAGACCCGTTTCTTCCGCTTGAGAATGGAATTTAGATGCATAGAACTGGTAGCTTGGAGAATACCATTGAGTGGGAACCGAGACAAAGCTGAGCTTATGCATGCCAACCTTCTCACCAACTAACTTATTGTCTCCTCCTAAATAAATAAATAAACAAGCTATCGTGATTTCTCTGATTGATAATACCTAATATCTAAAAATACCTAATTCGGGGATTCGGGATGTTGACTATGCACACAAATTTGAATCGGGATTAGGTTTGAGGTTGCCATCCATGATCCTATTTTCCTCCCCACTTTGACTTCATGGTTTACAGAGCCCAGTGATCCTTTTCCAACAAAAGTTGTTTACTACCAAGGTGCAAATTGATATACTCTAATACATTGGTTTTATGAAACCTGATATCAGGCTCCCAAGAAAAAGGCATGCATTTTTTTATGAATCAGGTATTGAATTTTTGGAAATTCAGATAACAACAGACATCAAATTTGCATAATTTTGATGCTTTGGGGCTAAAATTGAGAACGCTGAATCTATTTTTTCACTAAAAATACAATTTAAACTTTAGAAAAAATCAAATTCAAATTCGAATAAAATTACTGAACAAGCAAAATGGTTAAAGTTTTAGCCTCCTTCAAACGCTCAATGTTTTCTGTAAAAAAAAGTTAGTTTCTTTCAATTACAACAGGTCAAGAATTTATTTATTTTTAAACTAAAACAAGAATCTAAAATTATTAAAATGATGACTACTTTTGACTAACCAGCACTAAATCCATTGCTTATCATTAATCCTATCAAGATTTGCCAATTATTTTGGTAAATGCAAAGACCTAACAGAATCACAGCTGCTATACTTTATGGGAGACATTGTACACTTCCATGTTGAGGCACAAAAATCAACTCATGCATTTTGTACATCACATGAAAGTGTGCACCAAATAATCATAAAACTACACACTGAAATCACATGATTACTGAATAAAATTTGGCATAACATGTGAAATCCAAAAGCAATAAGGGATTTCTGATTATCAAATTCCCACCTACTTCAATATTTAAGTTGAACCATCAAATTTGTAGAGAGGAACATAATATTTAAGTTGTACTATTCAATATTTAAGTGTAACTATCAAATTTATAGAGTGGAACATCATATTTAAGTTGTACTATTCAATATTTAATTTGAACTATCAAATTTATAGAGTGGAACATAATATTTAAGTTGTAATATTAAATTTGTGGAAAGGAACTTTGAATTTGATGGACTTAAAGGCACTCATTTCAAAGAGGAGGAATATGTCCCATAGTCTTAGAGGCGATCATTTCAAAGTGGAGGAATATATCTTGATATGCACAAACCTTGATGGTACATAGGTTATCCACAATCTTATTGACACCTACCTTAACGTACATAGAGGAGGGTTGTTGGTATGACTAATGACCTTTCTAGAAAATGTGGATGGTGGATGAAGTTTACCTTTGATGGTGCATCTAAATGGGATTGAGATTATGTTTATAAGCATTTTAAATTTGAAAATGGGTGGAAGGTAGAGGATTGTATGATCATCATAAATTAAGTGTTTATTTTTAATTATAAATATAGATTTATTTTAATTTTGGATCTATTTATCAAATAATTTATCAATTTTTAATTATAAATATAGATTTATTTTAATTTTGGATCTATTTATCAAGTATTGATAGGGATCAAATTCTTCGAAGTGCAATTTTTACACTCGTTTAATATGTAAATATTATGTATGTTTTCAAATCTCTGGTATGTAACTTGGTTTAATGATGACTCGGATCGGATCACATAACAAGAAGTATCTAAGTTTCATTAATTTTTTTGGTTTTGAATAATTGGAATTTTAACTTTGGTTAAGGTTGATATTGTAAAAAAGTTATTTACTTAATATTTTATTATTTTATTAAAGTGCCACATATTAGTTCCATATTGAACACAAAATTACATTTCTCCCTCATATTAATCTATAGAAAACACCTCTCCACACAATAATTGTTCAATTTCCAAATAAATAGAAATTTAATAAACATTCTTAATGTGGTTTTTGATCCTTCATATTAATCGATAGAAAACACCTCTTGGAATTTTAACTTTGGTTAAGGTTGATATTGTAAAAAAGTTATTTACTTAATATTTTATTATTTTATCAAAGTGCCACATATTAGTTCCATATTGAACACAAAATTACATTTCTCCCTCATATTAATCTATAGAAAACACCTCTCCACACAATAATTGTTCAATTTCCAAATAAATAGAAATTTAATAAACATTCTTAGTGTGGTTTTTGATCCTTCATATTAATCGATAGAAAACACCTCTCCACGCAATAATTATTCAATTTCCAAATAAATAAAAAATTAATAAACATTCTTAGTGTGGTTTTTGATCCTACAATTATCAGCCCAAATGGGACAACTATTTCAAGCTCTCGCTACAAACAACTCTTAAAAAAAAATTAAAAAAAAAATTGTCATCCACCTCTTTAAGAATATTTTTACACACAAAGTTTGAAAAAAAACAACACAAAAGTCAAATAAGAATTGTTTGAAATTTGTGAGGGTGACAACTTGCACTAACCTGTGTATCCTCCCATCTATATGGAATCACTACCTCTACTTGCAAAGGAGAAAACCTTTAGGCACCAACCGTTAACGTTAACGTCTCAACAAAATCTCAAAATACATTTATTTTACTTTAATGGTTATCTTTATCATATTAATAATATAATAGATAGCTTCTTATTTAGAAGAGCTATATAGAAAAATAATGTTTAGGTGTAGCTACAAACAATTCTTATATTTTTTTCTTAAATATAATTATAAAAACACCTCCCTTCTTTCATGAACATAATTCTCCCTTTAGATAAAGGCACAATGTCAGTGGACTTTGCGAATGTCAGTATTAATATAATTAAAATGAAATGTAACAAATGAATCTCAATTCTTTAGTAGGCCTTCAAGAATGAACATGTTCATGGAATAAAGCTATAAAATAAAGGGATTTGATGTTAGGATATTTCAATTGAAATCATTTATAATTAAATCATTAATATGTAAAGACTTTTTTAAATTGTATTTTTTATTTTATTTTGGAAGTAGAATTGTTTTTGTTCATGAGAATCAGTTCAAGGAGTTATGAGTCAGAATATGAGATCCCCTCCCATAGTTGGGGAAGTCATTGGTCGACTATCTTGATCTCATTCAGGTTAGGCTCTATAATTGTGGTTGATTGTTTACTCCATTTGCATTGATTAGTCTTAATATATAATATTCTATGTTAATTGATATGTTAGGTGAAACTATAACAAAATGATTTGGGATAAGCTTGGCTCATTGTATGATGCTAAATCCCTCATGAATTTGATATTATTGCAAAAGAAGTTGTATTCCCTAAAGATGAAAGATGTGTTAAGATAATTAATACTCCATCATTGTCCTACTTAGCATTATTTTCTTTTTTCCTAGTAGCTGATGTTGTCATTTTCTCCCTAGTGGTGTGCAGATGTCATCCAGGACCCATTAGCCACCTAATGCGCCCTGTATGCATGATTTTAGGCCCACCAGAGTCGGTTCCCTACATTTTAGGACCCAACTCTATGTTCTAGTTCAGTCCACTTGAGTCCCTGAACTCTACTGGGGTTTTAGCTCCGGTCACCACTTATTGTGATCTAATGCGCCCTTTTTCACCTACTTTGCATACAAAAATCACTAATGCGCCCTCCTTGGTCAGTTAACTGATTGTGTCTTCAGTTAACTGAGTTTTGGTTCAGTTGAGTTGAGTTTGGGTCTTCTAGAGCACTCCAATGGTGACAATTCCTATGCTAGTCAGACTGAGACTTGAATTATCCTAGGATATTCGAATTCTCTCTATTGTAACATATTTGTGGACTTTATTGATTTATGGATAATGTTACAAATTTATGCTTCCATCTGAGTTCCAATGCATGATTAATTTTACTGCTCTTTTCTCTGCAATTTTCACTGTAATTCACCTTCTCTGATCATTCTTTCACTATGAGGTATTCTCAGCTCTATGACCTATTGTGACTTAGAATTAACAAGATGGTGATAGGTTTGCATATCACCTTAATTCCTTCAATGTCTTACTTAATCAACTCAAGGCCATTGGTGACAAAGTAAATAATAATCAGTGATCCATAGCCTTGCTCTGTAGTCTGCCATATTCTTGGGAGAATATGATAGTTTCCATCAGCAAAGCTACAAAGGTGGAGAATCTCGAGTTGGATGAGATTGTGGGTAAGTTGCTATAGGAGGAGACAAGGAAAACATCTTCTTAAATCAAGATTGATTTAGAAGCTTTGGTGACTAGGGGTCATTCTAAGTAGAAAAATGATGAGATATCTAGTGGGGGGGATTTAGATCTCAAGGAAGATATGCCAATAATGGTATAAAGTGGCAACAATTGATTTTTTAAAGGTTCCATCAAAGAAGAACAAGAAAAGAGATTGCAAGGTCAATTCTTCAAAGGAGAAATGAAAAAATAAGTACGATTCTATTGTTGGAATTTATAGAGTTTTTTAATGTTGATCCCAATATGTTAAAACCCCTCTTTGATCTGGTATTAATATTTGAATCCACTAGAGACATTCCAATTATAGGAGGGCTATTTATGATCTAGATAGATTCGATCCACTCCTTCATTGCGATCATCTAGTCATCTGGATCTTTCACATTAACTATTCGGGTTTCATATCCAAATTAATCATTAACTATTGGTGAATCATTTTCACTACTCATAGCGTTAGCCTCACTTAGTAATTGATTTTGTATCTGGTCATTCAGTTCACTCTTGTCTATATATATAACTCGTGGAACACATCTTATTCTTGTAGATCCCATCAATCATCTCTTCAATTTTTTGAAGAGAATCAGTTTTATCCTCAATCCTCTTTTCAATTTTTTCAAGATGATCCATCTTCTTTTCAATTTTTTGAAGATAGGTTGAAAAAATTCGGAAAAAGGACCTATACTTTGGTTTGGATCACCATAAGGTATGTCAGTTTCCAATCCAAGATTTGTGAGGACATCACGTGTCTCTCATCATCATGTTCGATAGTCAATGTCCATGAGGAGAAATAGTTGACTTATTCGAGAGATTGCTTCCATATAACTCCTCACAGGGAAGGGTCTGAGGATTATGAAGAATCACATGGAAAATATTTGATGGAGATATTTTCATTAATGAAATCATGAAACATGGCAATGTAAAAGTCCAATATAGAGATGGATTTATGAAGCGGATACCCAAAGTAAAACATGTGCCAAGATTGAAATGAAACTTACTTTCATTGAGCCAAAAAGTGTGAATACAATCTTTTCTAAAGGAGGTTGTAGATTGGTTTGAGGGACTATGGTTTTGGACAAGATTGTTCGGCTTGGAAGTTTGTGCAAATTGGATGTGACTACTCAAGTCACCGGTAATGGCAACGCAGTGTCAAGAAAAAGGGAAAATCAGTGATAGCATTGAAGACATCAAGCATGATGTTGTGGCAACACCGTATGGGACATATTGGTGAAAAGAACCAAGAGAAGGCATGTGTGCTCAAAAAGCAAAAGACGGTTCAACTTTCCTTAAGTAGCAACAAATCTCAAGAGGTGCTTGATTTGGTGTATTATATTATTAGTGAACTTATGGATGTGGTCTCCATTGGAAGATCTCACTATTTTATCACGTTCATTCATGACTTCTCATGGAGTATTGTTCCAATGAGTTAGAGTTCTTTTGTAAATCTCAATGTATTGCAAGGAAAAAATTCACCCCACATACTCCTAAGAAAAATGGTGTTGTTAAGAGAGGTTGAATCAAACAAGCTTTATGGAGAAATCATAGAACATGAAAGTAGATGTTGGTTTGAGCAAAATATTTTGGGTTGAAGCATCCTACAACAAACTATTTGACCAACATATCACCTAGTTCAATATTAGGTGACAAGACACTAGAAGAGGCTTGGAGTGGAGAGAAGATCTATGTTTCACATTTGAGGGTTTTGGGTGTGTCAATTGCATTAATATACATAAGGGATACATCTTGTGGTTACCATCTAAGCACCATCATACCCACAGTTGGAATGTAATCTCTGAAGAGAATCTTGTGAAGATCAATGTGAATATTTCGTACTAGTGAAAAGGTTACAACATGTAATGTCCCAAATTTCCAATATAGAGCTAAATATTAAGTTAAACATTCATCACATGGGTTGGATATAGAAATTTTGGAGGAAGGAGGTGAAATTCAACCTAAACAAATATGTTGGTACGCTTTTATGGAAATTTTCATCCCTAACATGATCAATGTAGTCAACAATGGAATTTGAGGAGAAACCTTCATGGACGAAAGAGGCTTAACAAGTATGGAAATGAACCAGTTGATTTTAGTTATTTTAATTTATCTTCCATGGGTGATGAGCTAATAAAATTCAAGACGTTATTAATGGTACTAAGATCCCCCATTGGAAGAAGTCCATGGAGGAAGAAATGAAGGCCTTGGAATGGAATGGAACATGGTGTTTGCAAGATTTTCATTAAGGAAGGAAGGAAGTTGGATGCAAATGGGTGTTCAAGAAGACATATAATGCAAGTGGTTTTGTGGAGCAATATAATTATTGTTTGGTAAAAAAGGGATACTCTCAAGTAGAGGGTTTTGACTATGAGGAGACCTCTCTAGTCTCCAATATGGCCTTTATTAGGTTTTTGTTGGCATTAGCAACAACTTATGTTTCGGAAAATGTAGAGAAAATGGACATGAAGACAGATTTTCTTCATGGTGAGCTTAAAGAAGAAATACTCATGAAGCAAGTAGAATATTTCTAGTAGAAGGTAGAGAATACATGGTGTGCTGGTTGAATAGATCATTGTATGGCTTGAAATAACACAAGACAATGTTACCAATGGTTTGAAAAATATGTTTTGGGATAAGGGTTCATAAGAAGTGAAGCAAATCATTATACTTCAATCAAGAAGGTAATAGCTTCATAACTTTAGTATTATATGTTAATGATATTATTTTGATTATTGATTGTAAGATTTTAGTTAAGAATACCAAGTCCCAATTGTCATGTGAGATTGACATGAAAGACTTAGGTGAGTTGTACTATTGTTTAGATATTGAGGTGAAGAGATACTACCAAAGCAAGTAGTTGTATATCACCCAAAATAAGTATGTGGAAAACACACTTAATCTATTTAGGATGGATAAAAGCAAATTGACTTGCACTCCATCTCAAGTGGGAGTGTGTTTGTTGAATAGCATGAGTCTTAAGAGCAAACAAGAGGAAGAGGAGATGGAAAAGGTGCCATATGCTAGTGCAATTGGTAGCCTTATGTATACAATGGTGTGCACATGACCATATATTGCACATGTAATGGGAGTTGTAAATAGGTACATGGAAAACCTAGGGAGATATCATTGGACAAATGTCAAAAACATCTTAAGGTACATAGGGGGCAATGGTGACTTTGTAATTTTCTATCAAGGGGATGGAAGAAAGAAGCTTCATATGCATGGGTTTGTTGTTGTTGACTAGACAGGTGATTTGGACAATGAATATTTCACTGGTGTGTATATAAAGTTCAATAGTGTGTATGAAAAGTTCAATAGTTAACAGAACTAAACTAGGCATCCATGTCATCATTTGAAACAAGAATATGGGGCACCTCTGCACCTATATCTTGTAGAAAAACTTCATATTCATTGCTTGTGATAGCCTTGATAAGATAATTCATTTTTGAATTGAGCTCATGCATTTGAAGCAGCAACCCGTTCCTTTCATAAATTCCTGCGTTGAAGGTTTGGTGATGTGTTCGGGATATTAATAAGTTCTAGAAATGTTATTCATCACCTTGACTCATTGTCCTGATGATGAACCGTGATAAAGGTTCGAAACGTCGACTTCCAAACATGGGTACTGCGATCATCCCGAACACATAACCCATTCCTTTCTTCCTTGGTATCCAGAAGAACCTTTCCCAACATTGATTTAGTAGTCCAATGAAGAGCCAAAGTCCTATAGAATTTTGTGTTTCAAGTTTGAGTATTACCTAAGTCTTTCACCCAAGGCTTCTTTTTTTCCACAATGTTCTCATGTCAATAGAATTTGTTCTCATCCTTCACTCCACCTTCTACTTGAGCTAACCAAGCTCGTATATCCAAAATAATTTCCTCGTAAAAGGTGTCTCAATCATCCTCCACTTCCTGCCTAACCCGTGAATATCCCCTACTACTGGCCCCTCTGATATTCCTCCTGGATCACCCCTTACCTACCATCGCAAATATGATCATTGTTATCACCTCTATCCAAAGGAAACCAAACCAAATGCCTCTTCTATCTAGGAAATCGACACCCCTGGATAGCAATTTTCTTCTCTGAGTGCACAAGTCACATGTTCTTCTCGTGGAGGCCCTACAAAAATACTCTAAACAATACTCTGGATCGAATCACTTCCTCTTCCAAGACTAGAGTCTGTAATGAAGCTCTCATATGGAAGAACAAGACCTGCATTTCATCCTTCTGCAAAGAATTAAACATAAATGTGGCTCATTCATATTAATATGCCAGCCTTCCTTTTCTATCTCCTTTTTCATCATAGCTATGTATGCCTAATCCTCATCACCGTACCACAAATCCAAGTCGAACCTCATTACCACCACCATTTTCCCTCAGGTTTCATGTTTTTCCATGGTTATGCCTTCCGCTACATGTTGGGCTAACGAAAGGGAGACTGGATAGTCGTCCCCTCCCTCGTCTTCTCATTAAGCCCCATACATGGGGTGGGTGTACGATGGGAACCCATCCACATGGATGGCTTGCATGGGGCGTCCTCTACATTTCCCCATGGTCCATACCACCCCATTCGCAGAATTAAAATAGTATATATTATAAAAGTTTTAAAATATATATATATTAATCAAAATTCCAATTATTACAAAGTATAAACTATTCATTATTGACAAAGGAAGAACACAAAGATTAGAATTTTTTGGAGGCTAGGTGAAGTAACCAATATTAAGACTAATATTCTAGCTCTATATCAAGGACTAAGACTTAGCAAAGAAATGGGAATCAAGATCATTATAGTGTTTGGGGATTCAAAAATCATTATAAATCATACATGTTTGTCAATTCCACCCCAAAGGATAATCAATTGGCCAAGCAAATACAAAGAACCCAACTTCTCAAAACAAACTTTGAATCAATATCTTTTTTTAGATCTTCCAAAAGCAAAAATCCATTGTCGATCATTATGTGAACTTGGCATCAAGATTCGAAAAAGGAAATCTATGGAAAATTTGGGGGGTGATTATTCTAAGCCACCTCCCATGATCATGTTTGAAATGGAAACTAATACAATGGACAAGTGGAAGCTTAGGATTGAGGACAGTTACGTTAAAGGCTCCTCAACAATGAAACCAAGACACAATGACTCAAGCATATACACAATACTTATTCACGTCATGAACCTTCAAGCTAAGGTAAATAAACTTACAGTGATGGGATGGTCTTATTCATGTGGGAGAGAACAACTCATGCTCTAATATACAAAATTGATGGCCAACTAGTTTGTATATGATATATCTTGTATCCTTGCCTATTATTTTGTTTATGTGTTGTTTTAGCATCGGTTGAGAGAGGAATGACTATGGAAGAGAACCAACATCCAAAGTATTGTATTACATGTTAAATTTCAACGGCGAGGAAGGGTACCAAGCATTGTGCAACACACATTGAGGAGCTTCGAGAACATCATAGATTACTAGTTCGTAAACTTGACAAATGGAGGCGAAATTGGAAAAGGGGCAATGACAAAGAGAAACATCACTAGAACCGTCAATTGGATGAAATAGAAGCATAGATTGAAACACTAAAGTTCATGTAGCAGAAGGGGGAAATTGCAAAGGCTAATATTAGTCTTGGAAGGGATGATCCAAAAGAAAAAAATGAAGGACATGATGAAGAACGTGGGCCAATTGCAATAGGAAATGAATCCAAATAAAGAGGCAACTTACTCCAACTCTTCCCATTGCATTCTAATGATCATCATAGGATAGAAAGGTCGAACTGAAAGAAGAAACTACAATTCAACGGAAAACCCATCACCAATAAGATGAAACTCAATTCTCCAAGGTTGAAAGTACCACAACTCATTACTATGGAGGAGATTATATTAGATAATTGTTTTTTAAATTAAATTATGCACTGTAAATATTTGTTTATATCATAACAATTTGTAAGGCTATACACCTACCAGTTAAGAAGCAATAGTATTAAGATAGTTAAACTAGAAAGAAGAGAAAAAAAAATGAATTTTCTTTAACAAACATCATGAAAACATGCTTCTCTTTCTCTTTTTATATATATATAATGTAAAACAAAATCCAAATTTATTACTAAATTTAAATAAAGAAGAACTTTTTAATTTTATTTTGTATTAGTACTAAATTTGTACTAACACATCAACCAAATACAATAAAATTATATATATATAATCAAGTTACATCAAGGCTTTATATTTAATTAACATATCAACCAAATACAATAAAATAAAATAAAATTATATATATATATATAATCAAGCTTTGAGATTGAGATTGTACAAATGATGTAGAAGCATTCATGCTATACATGATTAAGATATTAGCTCCTTCATGACATAGTGTAAATTTGTTATTACTATTGTAAATTTATGTAATGTGGATTTAGTGTTGATGATTGTGTGTTATTCTTCACCTTTGATTCAATGGAAAAATTTACATATCGAATTTTCTTTAACATAATTTTTATAATCAATTTTTTTTTTTTAAATTAATATTATATATAATAAAAAGATATTTATAAATTGAAAATTTATTAGATATATTAAAAGTTTTTATAATTTAAAAAATGATTTTTGAATGCAAATTTTAATAGTTTTAATGCAATATCAATATTGTTCAAATAAAAAATGTTATATCAATAGAATTATTCACATAAATATTGATTTTCTTGATATAATAATTGTTTTTTATAAATACTTATATTTACAAGCATATCCACTCAAGGATTTGAACCAAAATCTCCACTTTAATACAAACTCAAACACCTTGTTGCTTACCAATAGATCACATTCTTGTGAGCTATCTATATAATTAATTATTTAAAAAATGAAAATATATACTGTGTGTTTCCTTTTTTATTAAAATTATGTGACATAATTTTTTTTAAATAAGAAATTTTTTATAATACTAAGTGTTATTAACTTAGTCTATGTTAAAAATAATTTCAAGATCCCAACATGCAGCAATATCATTATGTGCAAACAAAACTTGGCCACCTAAAACAATCCATTGATGATTCATAAAGGAGAAAACTTCCACTCATGGCAGATGCATCTTGGTTTTGAGCTTTTAATATATTACCTTATGTCCAAGAAAGACAAACTCTTAATCAATTAAAAACGATTTTAGGTCATTGTTTAAGACCAAAAGATGATTTTAACCTAGATAATATTTGAAAAAAAACATTATTCTTATCATCATAATTAAACCTAATTACAATCAAATTATATACTTTCTAAAAATCTAACATTAATCCCTCCATAAAATCAATACTACTTATATATATATATATGTATGTTTTACAATTTTAAAATCTTCTTTTCTCTTTACTTTAAAATATTCCTATAATGAATAGGGTAAAAGTTCTTTAATTTAATATATTCCTATTATGAACAGGGTAAATGTATTTTTAATGTGACACCTCCCCAATAATGTTGGGATTCCATTCCAAAGGGGATTTTTCCATCTTGTCATTGTGTTATCACTATCACTTTATAAGTCATATTGTCCATCATGCGTCATCATTATCACTTTATAGGCCATTTTTGTCATCATGGGTTATCACAATCACTTTATAATTCTTTAATCACTATCACTTTATAAGCCATTTTTTTCCATCATGTATCATCAATGTCAGTTTTAGCTTGGGAAATTGAATTCATAATTATTATCACTTTGTTGTCATCAATGTCAGTTTTAGCTTGTGAAAATGAATTCATAATTATTATCACTTTGTTGTTTTTATGAAAATATTTGAGAGTTTGTCACCATTCTTTTATCATCACGTTGCATGGTTAGGGTTCAATGTCAGTTTTAGCCTCGGAAATTGAATTCATAATTATTATCATTTTGTTGCTTTTATAATAATAGTTGAGAGTTTTGTTACCATTTTTTATCATCGCGTTGTATAGTTAGAGATATAGTGTAGCATTTTTGTGTTAAGAGGCGTTTTTTATAGCCTAATATAAAGAAGAAGTGTAATTCCATGTTCAATATGAAGTTGGCATATGACACTTTAATAAAATAATAGAATATTAAGTAAACAAAAAATTAATAATGTCAATCTTAACTTAAATTTCACATTCAATGAGAATTAATGAAGAACATGTGGCACTTAAATAAAACAATAAAATATTAAGTAAATTTAAAAAAAAAACAATCTTGAGAAATATAGTCTCAAAACCCTATAGTCAATTAATGAAATTAGAAGCTAATTTGAAGTTAATGGCTCCCAAAAATGTGAAATTAAAGTCCACAATATATGTCAAGGATGCGATGAATCTATACCCAAATAGTCAAGAACTTGGATTAGATTACATTTTTTATGAATAATTGTGTCGAGAGGCACTTTATACAACCCAGTATGAGGTAGAAGTGTAGTTACATGCTAAATGTGGAGCACATGGAACTTGAATAAAACAATAAAATACTAAGTAAACTTCAAAAAATTTACAATGTCTACCTAACCTAGATTTCATGCTCAATGAGGAGCACATGGCACTTTAATAAAACAATAAAATCTTAATTAAATCAAAATTTTCCAATCTCGACCCTAACCTAAAATTTAAAACCAAACAGATATGTATTCCATTTTATTAAAACTAAAGAACTTAATTAAACTTGGATACTTCTTGCTATGCTATCTAGAGTTGAGCCATCATTAAACTAGGATTTACATATGATGGATTTGAGCACATATGAGAGATTTATATATTAAACTAATATAGATCCATCTTAACTCTGAATCTACCAAACCCCATGAGGGATCAAATCCCTTGAGACAAAATGATCTATGATCCATGATAGGATGACCATTTCTTACCTGAGACAAAATGATCAAAGAGTCTCCTATGACAATCAAAGGCTGAGCTTTTACATCTAAAGCCAATTGTAGACCAAGAAACAAAGCATATCTTTCTGCTTGATTGTTTGAACCTATTCTCAATCCCCATGCAAAAAAATTTACTATATTTCCACCAGGGTCAAAAATCACACCTCTCGCACCTGCCTCCCTGGAATATTAATAGTAATAATATTAATATTGATGTGATTATATATATATATATATATATATACTTGGTCGGTTTGTTAGGTAGTATAGCTTTAAATTTTCTAGGAAAGTCACGAGATGCAATTTATTCTATGTTTGATTATGTGATGTATTATATATGCTACTTCATATAAAAGAGCATTTTTGGACAATTTTAATGTATGTTGTGTAATTCCAGGTTGTTTGGTTTTCGCATGGCACTTTATAATACCAGTATAAATCCACCTTAACTCTGAATCCACCAAGCACCGAGAGGGATCAAATCCCTTGCGGTACAAACCTTTTTCAATGTGCGAAATTTGAGGAAAATCTTGCACTCAAGGGATGTGATCCCTCTCAATGTTTGGTAGATGTTGAGTTAAGATGGATTTATACTGGTTTAATTTGTAAAACTCTAGTATGTGCTCAAATCCATTGTACGTAAATCCTAGTTTAATGATGGCTCAACTCCCATACCACATATCAAGAAGATCCAAGCATCATTATTTTTTTTAGTTTTAATTAATTGCAATAAATATCTCTTTGGTTTTGAACATTAGGTTCTAGGCTCGACATTGTAAAAAAATTATATACTTAATATTTTATTATTTTAGTAAAGTGCCATGTGCTCTACATTGAGGACTTAATTACGCTTCTCCTTCATATATGTTTTGAACTTTAGTTTAGGGCCGACATGGTTAAATTTGTGTTTACTTCATATTTTATTATTTTATTATTGTATTAAAGTGTCAAATGTTAGTTCCAAATTGAGCACGAAATTACACTTCTCTTTCATCTTGAACTGTAGAAAGCGCTTCTCAACGCAATAAATACTAACCATTAAAGTTTAAAAAGATTAGAGAAAGAGCTAAAAACACACTCAAGTATAATATTAAAAATCACAAAACTAAAAACAAAATTAAAATGAAAATTAAGTTAAAATCTCCTTTCCTTTGGGTTTTTATACAAAAGAAAACTAGCTAAAACACCAAAGATCTGGTGGAAAATCTACCCCATTTTTTTGGTTTAAACAAAAAAAATCAAGTAAAAAAATAAAAGGAAAAATGGAGGATTTGATTCCTTTTATTTATATATTTTTTTAAACCAACTAAAAAACTATTATATATAAAATTGATATGTTATTATTTATTATTATAATTATTAGTTATTTTTGTAATTTCTAATATTATTTTAACAATTAATTGTTTAAGTTGTATTATTATCTAGATGTTTATTATAATTTATATTATTATTAATATTAATGTTAATATTATATTATGAGGGGAGGCAAGTGCGTGCGGGATCATTTGTTATCTAGAAGGAACAATAGTCAATTCCTTTGCTTGGGGAGTGGGATATAAACTTAACAATAAGGTTGAATGAATGGCTCTTCTTCTCGAACTTGAATTAAGCTCAACGTTAAACATTCCAAAGCTTCTAATTTTCGGAGACTCTGGGCAGGTTATTCAGAAGATGAGGTTTGGGTATGAAAAGGGAACCTCCAGATGCAAGAGGATATATGATAGAATAACCCATATCAACAAGCCAACATAAATCTCTTACTTCCATATAATGAGAGAAAACAATGGTTTCGCTAATAAGTTAGCAAACCAAGGAACAAGGAATGTCCAAGGGATTGTAACATATGCAAGTGGAGAAAAGGTGGTTAAACATGTTCCTTAACACCCCTTGTTCATGTCCCTAGGCCACCGCATAATCAAGGATAGGCACACGATCAAGACTATGGTGTTGCCCCCCTATTTTCCACAACGGGGGATGCATGGCGATTGCATGACGGTCTTAGCTCCCTTCATCCCGAATGCTTGAACTCTGAAGGCGTATTAAATTTGGTTGTCTCCTCATAACTTAAAGGTCAAGATAAGAAAGAATCAGTAGACATGCAGTTCAACAGGGAGAGTGTATTGAGCCCCCTTCTCATTCAATCAGTGGAGTTTGAAACAGGGTGAGGGCTTCAGGAAGGCAGTATGGACAAGCAGGGAATTTGTGAGTTGTTCGAAGCTCTCCCCTTTTGGAACCCGGTTTTAGGAAACATCAATTCTCCTCAAGATTCGAAGCAAGAAGCAATGGTGGGTTGGGTAGATGTATTTTCTTACATGAAGGGCAGTATGGAATACTTCAAAACGAATCTGCGCGAGGTATTTGAGGTTGTTTGTAAAGGCATTCATGTGAATAGGGAAATTGTTGCAAACATCAGATACATCTTGAAGCAACTTTCTTGCCATGACTCCAGGATTGACGATTTGGAGGGAAATTTGAGGGAACCTATGGGCACATTTGATATCATAAAAGAGGAAATTCTCAAAATGGAAAAGATGTCTCAATGCAGCCACTGCCAAGAGTCCCATGTTGATGGCGTCCACCCGATGGAAAAAAACCTCTGTTTTGCAACCAATTTATGGATTTCCAAGCAAGAAGGAGTAGTTGCAATGTCTTTTTTCAAGTTGCTTAATTTTTTTGTGTTTTTCTTAGTCAGTAGTTTGTAAGTGTATATCCCTCTTATAATATGGTGAATTTTAGGAAGCGAATTGGGAATTTTCGCAAAATCAAGTTAGTCTATGTTTTAGTCTTCTCCTCTTAGATAATAATAGATTTCAAACTGCTTTTTATCCCTGTAATGAATAATTACGCACAACCTTTTTAATATAATATAATTTCTCATTTTTGTTATTAAAAAAATACTATTATATTATGAATGGGTTATTTTACATAAAATTAAATAATAATATATAGTGTTACTAATATTAATATTAGTATTATAGATTATTATAAGTGAGCTATTTTACATAAAATTAAATGTATAAAATAAATGAATGAAGTGATTGCTAGAACCTCTCTTCTTTTATATATATTTTTTATAAAAAATTAAGTAAAAAATGATTATATGTAAAATTAGTTTAAAATTATTATATGTAAATTTATTATCTATTATATTAATTTGATATTTTATATTAAAAATATTTTTTTTTATCATTAACTATTTTAATAATATGGTCTTTATTATGATTTAATATTTTTCTTTATTTTTTAGTAAATTGTTAAATTAGAGAAAATAGTAATAAATATTGTTATTTTTATACATAAAATTTATAAAAATATGTAAAAAAAACTTTTAAAATATGATTTTTTTTTAATTGTAATCATAAAATTGCTTTATTTAATATGATTTTAAAAAAAAATCAAAATAATGTTACTTAATTACAATTATCAACTATAAATTAAAGTAAAGAGAAAAGAGTGATAACATTAATATTTTACATTGTATCTAAAATGTACCACATCTTAATTAGATGAAAATTTAGAATAAAATAAATGAGATGAAAAATCAAATTAAGTATTTTAAACAAAATTGAAAATATAATGAAAAAATAACATTTAAAAAAAATGTTGATATTTTATAATTAAAAAAATTAAAATATCAAAAAATGTGTTCATATTGTATTTTTGAATTCAAGTACACAAAATATCAATTCTTTTTTCAACTACCTAAACTACATCAAATACATAAGATAATTTTTTTTTCAACCATCTAAACTACATCAAATTATGATTAATAGTTAAATTTAAATATCCTAATATTAATGAATAATTTTCTTTAATAAATATAAAACTTAAAATTATAAATAAACCAAATTTAAATTAATTTCTATAAATAAATAAATATAATTGTATCTTCTTAATAATTAAATAATATTTATTTCTATATAAGAATCTTCAATATGGCTTACCATGTGACATGCTTCATGTTAATATATTATAAAGATCATAATTCTAAAAATAAAAATAAAAATAAAAAAAATTTTAAAAATCAAAATAATGATAGAAATTCAGTTCACAAGTAAGATTTAAAAGTGTAATTTATAAAGTTTATTTTTTTATATAAGAAAATAAGTTAACAACCCAAAACTCAAAGCGTCAAAATTTATCTTTTTACAACTCATTATAAAAAACTGCTTAAAAATAACTATTATTATTTATATGTTTATAATTTGAAAATTAAAATTTAATACTTCTCTACTTAAAAAATCAAATAAAAAAATATTTAATAAAACTTAGTACATTGCTATTTATTTTTTAATTATAAAATTTGGATTAAGTTACACAATCACTGATACATATGCATACCTAGTACACTTGTATGTACGTCATAAAGAATATTTTGAAAAGTTTTATTTGACTTTTGAAGCCATTTCACCCTTTTTAACTTTGCAACCCTTTTCTAGCATTTCTAACTACCTCTTGCCTTATAGTCCTTTATCTCTTCAATTACCTAGCAAGCCCACTTTCCTTAATCTGTGGCTTCCATTCAATTTTTGGGCTGACCCTAGTGGCTCTCATCGTCACCCATGGTTAATGTCTCTTAACACAACTACATCACAAATGGTTATTCTCAATTGGTTAACAAAACCTCCAATTGCTCACACACACCTACATTTTGAGCATTATAAAACAATAGACATGTTTTCAATCTTATGACATCTTTCAAGATAACATGATATTACTATTGTGCTTAGAGGGTTGATCTATGCAACTTTTGTTTTAGTCCATTCTCTTGTAAGTGATCCATGCAACTTTTTTGAGTCCATTCTCTTTTCAAATGAAGGTTATGTAGAGAAGTTATATCCATTAGTATGTGTGAAGGATTTAGTGATTTTTTTTAGCTTTATTGAATTTTTTTTTTATGTTTTATTGATTTTAATGTGTGGTGATTTTGCAAGTCTCATATACCGTAATTTTTAGTCATTTTATTACATGGTGATTTTGTTGTGCATTATTTTTTTCTATGTTTTTCACATTTTTTTTAGTAATTTTTTCTTGCAACTTGTAGAGGTTAGGGGATTTCAAACCCACAAAAATAGTTCTACGCAACTTTAGGACTCAATGTTTTGTACTCTTGGTTCAAGATTGAACATTATGTTGATCAAATAAAGCACAACTTAGTCTGAATTTATCATATCGTGGTAGTGATATTTGGTATTTTCACAAATTAGAGTGGCCAAAACAACCTCTTTTTAGTTGAACGACACTTTTATCTATACCTCACTTTTCTCCCATCACTAGTAACTAACCTTCAGTACCTTACTTCAACTCAACATATTCTTATCTTTTCATCCTTTGTTTCCATCCTTTTTTGTTTCATATCAATATCACCACTTGTGAACATGCCAATTCATCCTTGGCCAGTCATTCACATGGGAAGAGGCTCTTCGTTCAAGCTCCAAGTTTATATAAAAATGGAGGCTTCCCTCCTCCATTCTTAGAATCTCTAAGGTTGATAACAGTATGCTGCCAAAGTTCTTCAGGAATTGAAGTGCCCACTTCCACCAATCCTTCTTTTCAACCTTCATACTGTTAAGTTGCCAAATTTCTCTATGAATATTACCATTTCATAAGAGGTTATGCTGTCAAAATTGTTATTAAATCGGAGAGAGAAATCTATTTGAGGGAGAGAGAAAAATAAAATAAAGAGAGGATAGGATGCTACATTCAATACTCTTCAGGTGAAACCTTCATATTGCTTTATAGATTTTCTCTTTGGCGATAATCTAAAGATCTCATTTTAGTTCCCCCCAAATATCTTGTCATTTGTTTGCAAATATTTTCAATTTTTTTTAAGCAAACTAATAATGGACCTCGCCATTAGTAGGAAATACAAAAATTGATTTGCTTGTTGTCATATCTGTAGGTCCATTGAGAGGTTCAATCTAGAAATAGATATTCCTCCTACTACTCAGTATCAAAGCTACCAATTCTACAAGAAGCTCCCCAACGTTTGTTTTACTTTTCCACTTGATTTCTCTTCAATTTAGTTTGTTTAGTAGCTTGGCAATAGAAAAATTTAAAGTAGTTTAGTTGTTTTATTTTTTTGTCTGCCCCGGTGAACCAACTTGCTCTTGAGGGCTAGTTTGGTCACAATGTGCACAATCTACCCGCCAACATATTGGCAATCATACTATGGAAGAGTGCATAAAACTCTTCTTTGGTTGGATTTAAGGCCTTCTTCTTCCTTGGTTGGATTTAAGGCCTTCTTCTTCCTTGGTTGGATTTAGGACCTTCTCTCTAATTTTTTGTAGTTTCTACCATTTAGTAACATAGTTTATATTGCAAATTTAATTGGACCCATCACTATGACACGTTAATCTTTCCAACTTTGCAATTTTATTCTCATGGAAAATTGTGCAACTATCTTCCATGTTTATGCCTTACTGTGTGTTTCCCTTTAAGGAAAGTTATGTGGACCGACTCAAAACCCCATGTGCAGGTTTCTAAACCCATAATTGAGTTGTTATGCTTCTATAATCCTTTTCCCCCATACATGCGCAATTGTCTCGGTTTTTTTGGATTCTTCTTGCTTGGAGGGTGTTGGAAAATATTTTAATTTTTTCCCTTTTGTTGCTAGGATAATGCTTATTCATTTATTTTTGTTTACTTTATATTTTCACAGGGTTTAAATGAATTGAAAATCAAAAGAGAAGATATGCCACTTTATTTCAATATACATTTAGTTTCAATTATTTTATTTTTTGCAACTCTCATGTTCAACAAGCACATCTCATCTTTTACACAAGATTATAATGATCATGATATGTAAGAAACTTTTAAAAACAACCACATAATCTAATCTTTTAATCATCGGTTTCTTGAAACTTTCTAGACCGATGACACCTACAATGATGTCAATCCATGAGAGGGTGTAGCAAACACAGGGCTAGTCGATTTCGTTAAACAACATCAAGTTTCAAATTCGATGGAGGGCCTTGGTGTAGGAGTTGCATTAAATACTTTCCCTTTTGATATGTGTGTCTCAACCTTTTGATATGTTTTCCTATTTTCCTTTGGGAAAGGTTGAGACACACCTATATTTCTTTTATTAGATTTCCCATTTTAGTCACCTTATCTCCTTACCCATGGAAACAATCAAGATGTGATCCTCTTTCCTTTGTAAAAACAAAATTTGATCACCTTGCCTCCTTGCCAATAAGAATAGTCAAGATCACCTCCCATTTCCTCTGTTAAAATCTCTCGTTCTATCACCTTGCTTCCCTGGCCATATAAACCATTAAAACACCATGATATTCCCTTTATCGAAGTACCCCTTTCAATCATCTTTCCTCTTTTTCCTTGGGATTAGTGGATCCACCCTCCTCCATTTACACAATTTTCCATCTAATTAGTATGCATGACTCTTTGCCCATTATCTTCCCCACTTATGAATATTTCCTAGACACAATGACTACCCGGAATAGTACATGGGATGACCTCCATACGTTCTTCCCCATTAAATCCCTCCATGAGTTTGATCCTTACACTATGGAGCCCATTGTATCCACTTCTCCTTTGTAAATTCCTTGTGTAGCAATCTCCATCATTTGGGAAATATATATTTCCCAAAGCACAAGTCTTAGGATGCTCTAACTTAATTAGACTTGGTGATCGATGTTGCACCTTCAAAATTGGGTCTCATTGAGGCATTATCTATACTAACGTGTTAATGTACCTTCAAACTTGGGTGTCATGGAGACACTTTCTCTTTTATTCTGTTATTGCATGACTATAAACTGGGAATTTTGGTACCTTTGAACTTCTTTTAGCCATCGTTTTCCTGATGATTTGTATTCTTGAACTAACATATAGGATTAAGATTTCCCTTTGAAGCATTGCATCTAAACTTTTTTCACCCAGATTCTTGGTTCTTCATTATTGCATGCATCCAACCATAGAGCCTTCCTATGATTGGGTTCCCTAGAGTAGCACCACTTTTCCATTTGGTTCCCATCCTAAGATTTTTCCACATAAATAGGAGCACTTCTAGATCAAATTTTCATTATGAGCCACATTCTCCTTTCTAATCTCTTTATGGTCATTGCCATAAGGGATCCTTCCCTTTTGTGTGGTTGTTTGTTTTCGTGCATTGTTTTTTGTCACTTGTTTCCTTTTGTTGCTTACCAATTTTTGTCGTTATCTTGCCACATGCATGCAAACCATTTCCATTAGCATAGAGGCCTATGCTTGGTTGTTCATTGATTGTAGCACATTTGTCATCTTGCTTGCTTTTGAACATATTTTCCCCTACATGTCTAAAACATGTTTGCTTGCAACATAAATGCGTGCCTCCATTATGTATCATAGTGATTCTTTCATTCTTTCCAATAAACCACAAAAATAAAAATAAAAAAACAAAAACCAAAAGGAGGAAAGAAACTAAAATCTTCTTATAACCACTAAATTGTTACAATGAGTTCCCTCTTATGATTCTAGGTAGCTTTCAATGTCTTTATTGATTGGTACATTCATACTAAGTCCCATGTTCTTGAACTTTTACATGGTCATATTGGTCCTTGATTCCTACTCACACAATCAATATGACTTAGTATCCATAATCCCACCTACCTCCTTAGCATTACTCTTCCTCATGTCTCCTCTAAGCTTGGTAGAAACACCATGTTAGAGTTTATGGTCGTTTCCCAAGGTAGTGCCTAGTTATACTCTATTCAAGGGATGTCTTGTGTCACTTACATGTTTCTACCTCTTTCTTTTACATCATTTCCAAGTCCTTGTCATCTATCAATGCTTTCATTACCTCATGTGTTTTTCCAAGAAAAACCTTGCTAGGAAACTACCAGGCACTTCCCAGAGTTTGCTAGTGCAGTCCTGTTAGTTTCGATTACGACTCCTAACTTAGAAAGGACGGTGAGTGAAGCATCCAACCTATGGAATCAACCCTGAGACCTCTTACATGAAGTTCAAATTTCTTAACCACTGAATCTAGCCCACCAAGATACATTTTTTACCTCATGTTGGTTTTAAGGACTTCTCATTTCCCTTTCTCCAATGGATCTATCTCCATCAACAATGCCACATCTTGTTCTAGGGTTTCATTTATAGACTTAGTACCTTGGTTACAACCCCCATTATTGGTAGTTTACCTTGCATATAATAGTGGATTCCCATCATTTATCCCTAAATGCATAGTTGAAGCTAATGTTCGACTTCGACATCTTCATTCACAGCGTGTAGGTCCATGCTCATGTGTTGGTGCTCGTTTTCATCATTGATGGGCTACCTCGCATCTATAAATTATTTCCCTCATTGATTATAGACCAAATGGTTTCTCCTAAGCTCAACACCAACTTATTATCGCATCATGGAGAGCCCTACTTGATGATAACAATATTACAGATCCAATCAAAGACCATGAACCTATATGGTTTTGTTTCAACATTATTCTAAGCTTGATCTTTAGGCTTACATTCATTCAACTCTTTACATGTCCCAACCCACCTACAAGCCTCATCTTTAGCAGTTTTGAACCCCCGTTCAACAACATTGTTGTATCACACAAACACAACATTCATTTATAGATATATCATGGCTTGGCTCCATTGTATCATTTAAACAAGGATAGTACCATGTTGTATGTGGTTTGACTATTGCACGATCATGGATATACCCACCTAGTTTTGAGAGATTGTATATATACTCACCTTTTATATGTTTTGCAAGCAGTCTCCTTTCTCTCTCCAACAAGGATTCTCTTTATTTTGGTTTACTCAATGTTTTTTATAGAAACATGTGATGTATTTCAACTATATGATGCTCTTCTCACCTCGCACATAAGGGAGCATATGTTAACAAACCACTTTCATCCTCTTGCAACATATGTTTTTTTGTCAAATGCATCCCTGTCACGTCTCTTCTACGCGATTTTTTTTTTTGAAAAAGATACTAACCAATCAAACAAATGCGGAAATACACATACTAGCTGTCGTCACAGCCTACTTAGTAATATTCTAAATGTGTGTGCATTAAACATCATTATTCTTCTGCCGCTTTTCACACAAGTGCCAACCATGAAAACGTGCTTATACGTCACTGCGTTAGTCATCAGGTCAAGTATCTACCGAAAGTATAATGACTACATTCTGCACACTTGCGACAATATGAAAATTACATAAGCAGTATTAATACTTCAATTAATAACTATATTAATGTCATTAATATGTTATTAATTATTAACTGCAACTCATTAAGGTATTAAGGTGAATACCAATAAAGTCTACATGGTTAAATGCTATGCCAAGGTACTAACCTACAGCCTAAGCATTAATGTTATACTAAGCCCTAACACTAACTTAGTCAAGACTAGGCCTTAGCATAATATGCCCTAGTCCCTTATATTACAACCATGCATACAAAACATAATGGATAATATTAAAACAAATGTAATATGATATAACTTAATGCAATATAGACTATATATATATATATTACAACCTAATATACATATATATTTATAACTTGAAGTATTGTAAACTATATACATATATTATACCTAATATGTGTGTGTGTGTGTGTGTGTGTGTGTGTGTGTGTAAATACAACATAGGCGCTTATAGGTGACCCAAGGTCTAACCTAAGCTTGCGCAAATGCACGAAGCGCTTAAACTAGCACTTAAGCGATCGTAAATACATCATATGTTAATTTAACATATGGAAAATGCCATTACAATGGACTTCGATTAAAACGAAATAACAATATAAAGTAATGTAGTAATGGTTGAACGCATAGCCAGGTCAACCCAAGGTTGGACCTTAGCTTATGTGACCATGTCACCATGCCATGATGCCCATCAACCGACCCCAAACCCTGGCCTTCGTGGTAAGACTTACGCCAACGCATATCGTGGGGGTGGTAAAGGTTCACAGTACAAGCACTAAGGTTTAACGTTGTATAACGGATGACATGTGAAGTGTGGTGACTGTATCAAGCTCAGCCTTCTGCCACGCAAACTGCGAAAACTATGAACCAAATTTTTAAACCCTGGTTGCATGATGGCGGGTTGTTCCACATGGCAGCGTCGTGGTGCAACAGTCAATAAGAATTACAACTTTCGCTCGTGCTCCAACTAGCCATGTTGGGTCTCACACGAAACTGCCAACTCCCGAGGCATTGATGCATTAATGTTCCACTGCGGTTGCATTAAGTGTTGAAGGTCCCACGACCGTCAATCATGATCCAAGTCATCCAGCTTGGGAGTGGTGCATGCCTGGGCATCGTTGATCTTGCTTGTGTTTGTTGGCACCAACTCTATGGGGTACTTCAGCAAATTAATGAACTTGTGACCGGGTTCAGAGGTTGCCACTCCTCTAACCGGTATCACCTCGTATACCAAAAACCCTACCTTGCAGTCATTGTTCTTTTTGGCATTCAACGGGCTCCTTCAAACTCTTCTGCTCCAATCATGGTGTTCACTCCCGAACCAGGGAGGGGATGCTCTCATAACGCTCCAACACTTCTACACGAGGTAGCTACTGGCAGCGTTGTTGGGTACATGTTTTAAAGGTAAGAATGTTCATCTTTTACGCAATTACCCATCTTTGCTTCGATGTTCTATTGTGAGAATATTATGTCGCCACAGTTAAACTTATTGGGTTTCATGTACAGGTATGGTGCCACCCAAGCTTGGGCTTCGCAGTGGTTTGACCCAAATGTAAGTTGTTGCACCACCACTAGCTTCGTTGTAACTTTTACTTTTTACATAGGAAATAGTTACTACCACGACTAACTGTTGCGCTTGACACTTCTCGACTCAGGCTTGGCAAGATTGTGGGCGTGATGGGTCATTCAGCGCGGTCACCCGGACTTGGAACGAATAACCAACTCTCTATGTGGCCAAGTAACCCAACATCCTTGGTCCTTCGCGTGAAACTGCCCCTTTGGTTTGGATGGGTTACTTAAGACTCTTGGTTCTCTATCTGCTTACACTGCAACCAGGCCTTCAGTCGTCCTTGTTGCTACATGTGACCTTGTTTAGGGTTGAAGGCTTGCCCTAGCCTGTAGGTGAATGTGATAATAGCCTTGACTTATATGGCGAACCAACTCTTCATTTCACTTGACCTTGGGTGTTGGCCACGCTGGGAGTCGCTGGTTTAGCGTTGTCTCGCTTTGGTTTGACCCGTGAAGGGATTTTAAGCGTGAAACAAAGAGCCATAGCTCTCTGGACTGTATTATTTCTCTTTTGTAAATAATGAATGCATTTACGTGACAACGTTTACCTCTTTAACTTTGTGTTTACACAGCTAGGAAATGATATATTGCTCTCGGCCTATGTTTTCCTCTTTTAATGAATGAACAGAGTTTATTATGTGAATCTTGTTGCAATTGTCTTTTTAAATGTGGAAATGGGTAACTCAAAGCACTGCCCAAAATGGGGCTTAGTGGTAACGTTTTCTCCATACTGTATGTGCACTATTTAAATGGATTCGAAATGATGAAATGAACTTTCACAACATTCAAATGGTTTATGAACGATTCAGCTCCTCAAATGCATAAATAGGCATACACAGATGTTAAGGGAGTGACTATATGCATCGATTTGCATTTATCTTGACTGTGAAGTCGTGTTAATATATATGCTCTAGCTCTTGTTATTTATAATGTAACTCTTATTTGTTATGCTACTCCCGAGCATAGCCGTAGGCATAAATATGTTTAGATAGTCGCTTAAAATATGTGTAGTGTAGATTATAATGCCTAAATCATTGTAGATGCATAAACATGGAAAAACCGTCTTTAATGTTATTATGCAGTGTTGTTTGTTTATTATGTGGTTATGCTACACGGTTTATTTTAATGCGCAAACTGTATAGATAATATGTAACATAAAATGTTGGAATGGAAACATTGAAAAGCTTAACCCTTATCTATATATAAACGCAACTCTGTAATACATGATACGATAAGGTGGATTCCAAACTATGGACCACGATTGGCTCTGAAATGAGTATCGTGTCTCTAAATCAGTCCATACCAAGGGTATTAAATTATTTATGAGCGTCATTGTAAATATGTTGCATCTATAAAATAGACTACATTCGAAAACCTAATATGTATCCCTTAAATTAATAGCAAGTGTATGCAAAAACATAGGAATTTCTATCCGAGCATTAAGATGAAGTTTATACAAAATGCATACACAGAAGTCGCTTAGAATGCGATCTTAAGCACGAATCTGGATTACAAGTTTTCATATGTATATTCACATAAATGTAATGAGTAGATTCAGAAATAAACATTTCCTTTAAACATGTAGGAAAATATCATATTCACAATTATCTCCATTATGGGTTAATCTATAAAAATAGAAAATGAGGGTTTATAATTATTTAGGGCTTGACATGTAAACCCCTTGGTTTACATGTTTGCCTGATTTGCACAATAATATATATATATATATAAACACAATTCTGTCAATAAAATAGAAATAAAGGTATTCTGTGTAAAATGCAAGCATATAACCATAGGTTAGCATGGAAACCATATTTACTCTAGGGTGCCTCTCTCAGGCTTGCAAACCCTGATTTAAACCATATTTCTGTCTACTTAAATGCATCAGAACTATATCCATTCCTACCGCAAACAAAAACTATGAATATTTCAAGCATTTCAACTTAGATCATAAAATTGTATAATGTTACAGAGATCTAGGAATTTATGGCAGATCTATACTCAGAAATCAGTCTAACAGTATACATATAAGCAGATCTGAATAGTAAATCCTTCAATGGTAGTTTCAGGAATAAATATAAACAAATTCCATTACTATCCATAAAAATTATCAAATAGGGAAGCAGATAAACTTATCTGAAATCTGATGACCAGTGGGACCAAGCACAAACCTCCCAGCCTTTGACCAACAAGTTCTCCTTGCTTTAGGGTCACCCCCGAGCTGAGTTCACATTCCCCCAGGTTTAGAGTATATATTTTAAATTACCCTTAACTTGTTCCCCGTGTTATTTAGGATATTTCAGTGGCAGCAGGCAACCCAACATCCAACTCAGTACTCCTGAGCTCTAGGATGCTCCAGGGCCTTTTAAACCTCATCCATTAAGAGAATCAATTTAAACAGAACCTATTCAAAGTAAGTGCAACGCTCCTGCAAGCTTGGGGTAGTTCTCCTACCTGCACACAATTAAGTGGCCAAGCCAATACCTAGTTGTAAGATTCCTCTTAATCTGGACCAGTTTGGTACTCCCAAATATGTCCCCATTCACTTGTCTTCATTTGTCTCTGGTCATTTGTGTTCTTCCCAGTTCCCATTTCTCTTGTGTGTTCATGTTCATGAGAATGTGAATAATGATAATCCATCAAGTGTTTCAAAGAGTTTCACTTTTTATTCTCTTGGGTTGAAATTTCTCATTTTATGAATTCTTTTATTTCATTAGTCTCTCAAATCTTTTCTTTAGGGTTTTTCCATTTTCTCCAATAATAATTTCTTATTATTATTTTAATTGGCATTTTCCCTCCAACCCAAAGGGGACTGTGACTCCCATCTCATTTATGTGTTGGTCCACATGGTCATTAGAAATCAATTTATCGGATTTCTAAAGTTACCTAAGTAAAATGAAATAATACTTAGCAGAAATATAAAAGGGTTTAGAGTCCAACACTTGGGGTATTACAATCCCAAATCATTCCATTGATAGCATTTGACATCAAGAATATCACTTATGCAACTCAAAACATGGGAGGAAAGGCCAATTTTACAAGAAAAAGGGTCACACTTAAATGGCACGTAATTGCCAGTTGACCAACAAAGGGTCACACACTTATATATTTGTTATGTGCAACTACATGCTTAAACCTTTGAAAAGTGTGCAATCCCTATTTAAAGTTGGTTTTAGTAAAATCCATTGTTTATTTAAGAGAGTCACCTCATGACAACTCTTGTTCGAAGGTTTCCCATTCAAATTGACTTAACCCATTAAATTGGTGTCCTTGGCCATCCTTGCAGTTACTGCATTCACATGGGATTAGGTTGTCCTTTCAAGTTTCAAATTTATCTATAAATAGAAGCCTCCATCCTCTATTTTTAGAAGCTCAAGGTTGCTAGTGCTATGATTCAAAGGTTCTTCAAGGAAAAGTGCCCATTTTTACCAATCCTTCTTTTGAGGCTTCATACTATTATGTTGTTGAATTTACTCAATTGACATTTCATAAGAGGTTTTGTTGCCAAAATCTTTGTTGAATTAGAGAGTTATATTTGAGGAGATAACCCCCCAAAGAGAGAGGATTGGAGGCTACATTAAATATTCCTCAAGGAGAAACTCTCATTACTTTGTAGCTTTTATCATTGCTAATGATACAAATATCTCATTTTTATTTCACCCTAAATAGATCATCATTTGTTTGCAAGAATTTTCAATCTTCTTTTTAGCAAACTAATAGTAGAACTCACCATCTATAGGAAACAATAGAATTGTGTTGCATGTTTTCATGTGAGTAGAACCATTGAGAAGTTGAATCTACAAAGAGATCCTCCTACTGCTACTCCACATCAATGCTACCAATTCTACAAGGAGCTCCCCAAGGCTTGTTTCACTTCTCCACTTCAGTTATCTTCAATTTAATTTATTTAGTTGTTTGGAGAAAGAGAAAGTTAAAGCCGTTTAGTTGTTTTTTTTTGTTTATATTTGTCTCAACAAACTAACACATTGTCGAGGCCTAGTTTGGTCACAATATGCACAAACTATCTACCAACACCTTTGTTGGTGATGTGGAATCATCAAGTGCCATAGTTGGCTTATTCAAATTGGTCAACCATCCCAAAGACATTGAGGAACTTATAAGAGCAAGGTTGATAGAGAAGATTGACTAGGTCGATTAGCTAGATTGGTTGTAGCAAAATAATGGTGATAGATTAAGGCTTCAAGAGGTTGCAACACTTGAAGGATGGTGACCTACTCAAGTATACACAAATTTAAAGCAAATGCGCTAATAACCATGTGTGCAAGGTTGCATTGAGATCTAGCACAAAAGTATTACAACAAGGAACCATGTAGTGTGATTCTGAGGAAGCAGTGTCTGAGTTATTTAAAGCCCAATATTATAATGTAGCAAATTGGTAAAAGTGTATTCTATGGTGATTATACAAAGATAAAGCAAGATATTGTGCATAGTTTGCAGATAAGCGATAAAAGAAATAAAATTGTGTAGAGTTAAACCAATCAATTTTAGTTATTCAAAAGTTACATCTAGCAAATGAAAATTGGTAGTAATGCATCCTTGGCCCACAATGAATGCAAAAATGTCAACCAACACTACATGACTCCAACATTTGTGGTTCAGTAACTCAATAATAATTTTAA
Organism: Larix kaempferi; assembly: GCA_027924585.1. Taxonomy (NCBI): domain Eukaryota; kingdom Viridiplantae; phylum Streptophyta; class Pinopsida; order Pinales; family Pinaceae; genus Larix; species Larix kaempferi. The sequence continues at coordinate 11,881,381 of BSBM01000017.1, read as the reverse complement.
ATCAAGAAAAGTAAATAATAGCATCCATAAAACTTTTATGTAAAAAACCAATTAAACATTAAATTACCCCATGGCTAATTGGCAAATGCATTGTTCAAGAAATGTAGATGTTTAAAGTTTTAATTTTATTGGAGTTCTCTATATGCTAAAATAAATTATTGTATTATGTTAATGTAATGTTGAAGTCAATAACTCCCCGCATATTAATCAAAAGTGGACGAGTGTGCGTGTGTAAGATTTGTGTGATAGCTCAATCAGTTTGAATGCATTATTTTGAGGTGGAGTTCGTCATGAGATTTCCTATTCTAGTCAGATTGGGGTTCAAATTTGGTTGAGTTCCATTGTGTTACCAACTACGATTGTGATTGGTGGTGGACCTACCCTCCATCTGAATACTCCATGGAAGAGTGGGGTGTCCCACAAAGTTCTCCTTGGAAGAAAATAAGCAAATATTTGTTTACTTTACTTCATAGATTAAGAGTATACTTAAAGACTTTACCAGTGTAATTGCTATCAAATTTTGCTATTGGGGGATCTCCTAGCTTTGCTAGGAGAAGAGTGCCCCCCTCCTCCCTCCCAAACTTTATCTCTCCATGCCCTACCCAACCTTGTTTGCACTTAGTGGGATAAGAGTAAGCTCCATGATCAATTAAACATTATTAGAGGTTCATCTTGTGTTGAGAATTTACCACCACAAAAATTATGGATTCTAACCCAAAGGAATTTCTATATGACTTCAATAATTACTACCTATTTATATATGTATAATTATTTATCTCCACCCAATCAACATAAAGTTAAACATGTATCAAATTTTTATTGATTTAATAAACAATTCATTGGAGAACCATACTTTAATATAATATGGATATACAATATTATAAATATGGTGTCAATGTTGTTGAGCAATTGGCTAATTCCATGCCATAGTGTCTAGTTCAAATCCCCTATGTGAGACATTAATCTACATTGATGGATTTACCAAGGATGCCATCCACAAATGTGGGGAAGCATTTCTTGAATTTCCCAGGTTTTCCTTAGAAATCATATAATATTATAAATAAAAATAATGGCATATGAATTTACAGTTTAACAACAAAGTGATTAAATCTTTTGACATAGAACTTGACATTTATTTTTATTAATTTATGATAATTGGCAACGAAGTTAATTCTTGTTTGGATGCTATGCTTGGGTTATTATTGGAATTTTATGCTAAGATTCTACACTATGTATTCAATTATTTCAACACTTAACCCTAATTATTCCTTTGATTAATATATGAATATGTTATAGATGTGTTAAAATAAGTTTAAATGTTGGTAGAAACTTCAGCACAACTAAGATGACCTCAAGTTCTAAGTGTATGTGTTAGCACCAACTCAAGCTTGTGTGTTGTTAGGAAACCTCAATAGAACCCCATGTCAACCTATGGACCTTTGGAGCTGCACCACTATCACAAGTAAACAAACACATGGCATTGATGATCTAAGTTATAACTAAACCTCCCATGCCATTTTTCCTCATTTCAAGGATTGTACAGAGGGTAAACCCAAGATTTTTCAAGGCACAAGGCCAAGTCAACAACCAGACAATATACTTAAAATGAGCTCACGTCACTATAGGGAAATAAAACCTAAGTAAGGAGGATAATACTCCATCCTACAACAACTCGAGCTAAACCTAATTGACATCTCTCAAATCTAAAGCACAATTTCTCAACAAAGTTTTAAAGTACAATTTATCATTATAATAATAATTTATACTTTGAGTATAATATTTTGGAGTCCACTGTTTTTCAAATGATGAGTTTTTTATGATATTTTTTTGAAATTGGTGATAAATTTTTAAATTACATGTTTCATTGAGTAAAATATCCACTATCTTTTAGGCTTTCCCATAATCATTTTTTTTTTTTTAATTAATGATTGATTCTTAAATTACATGCTTCGTTAAGTGAAATATCTCTTAATTTTGAATTAATTTTGTATATATAACAGCTTAACTTAGTTTACTTATAATCCAAAAATCTATACCTACCTACCTTCCAACTTCCCATTTAACTTAATTTATAATCCAACATTATACCTACCTACCTTCCTAATTCTGGGGAGGATTGAAAAGAGCACGTAAAAGAGATCTGAGGATTATAAATACCACAACGCAAGAAGATATTTAAGACATTAGAAAGGTAGCATGACATAAAATATTCAGTTTAGTCGGTTAATGCTCATAAACACCAGCACCCCAAAAATTATTGAAACGAACATTGGCAATGGCAGACAAGAAACCTATCATCCCAGACATTGGGCCTGTTTCCTCAGATGTTGAATGGGTTTATGGGTTTTACATGGACAAGCAAAGCGGCAGTTGTGTGCTAAATGCACCTTCTTTCAACCTGCAAATTCTCTGCTTGTGCATCCGAATTCCTGGTTGGTCATCTTGTACTTCATTTTTCGTAACTATGTGGATCGATAAATGGGGATTCATCTAATATTTAGGAGAAATCTTTCATACATGGTTTGTACAGAGGATTATCTGGTAAACAAAGTTACAAAACCATACCACCATCTCTCTTTATTCTTGTCTGAAAATCTGAGTGCAATACCCTACACTAACTCTTTTAGGAAGAATGTTTTTCACAAGTCGATAGAGATATATGCTTGGCAATGGTCGTCCCATTGAAGTGTTATTTTATGGAGACTTCGCTAATTTTGATTTTATTTGATGCAATTTTTATCTTCAATGTGCAACAATTGCATTTATGAACATGGTATTTTGCAAATTTGATCAGACAATGGTATCCAGGGTGCTTTTTTATGAATTAATGCCACATACAGTATGTGGGTTGTTGTGGCTGTTGATTCAACAACTAGCACCTTTTACTTGCAACTGTGGATATTACTTCCCTTGAAAAACCCATACCTACAAAGTTGTTTTCTTCCTTCTCTTATGCAAGTAGAAAACTTGAATCCTAGGAGACGCAGGAATGTGTACCCACGTCCCCATATGGCAGTGAACGCTCGTGGAGCGTCCGCATGGAACACTGCTTGAATCTCAATTTCTGTTTTGAAAATCAATCTTGAAATTGCAACATACTATTTGCATAATCTATTATTTAAGTCTCAAGCTTTTTGTTTCTATCTTTTTTAGGATATAAATAAAGATCATTTCTGTTTCCATCTTTTTCAGGATGTATGTAAAGATTATTCGTTCTCTGAATGTTCTTTCAAGTTACCAATGTTCGTTGTGTCCATGCATGCCTGTACAGACATCAAATTTATGTTAGTAATCACATGCACTTTGCTGTGAGAGAAAAAAGAATCAATGCTTTCTCATAGAAAGATGGTACCCATAATTTTCGCTGAATGGATTCATTGAAAAATGATTGCATTGTTACAAATGAACAGAATCTTGAATGAAATTGCTCAGCATTTGCTTTTCAACAGGAACCTATCTTGCCACGAATATCAATTTCGATGAATGTACCATTAGCATCATATCTTCCACTTTTACCGGCTAGAAATGAACAATAGGGACAGCAGACTGAAAGGCTCATGTAATGCTGAGCCTTTGTCGTATCGGAGCTTATTGGGCAAAAATGCAGGCAAAATTACTGGTTATTTCACCCCTTGCCCTCAAGCCGCTCACTTACAGCGTGAGATAAAAGAATAGATTGAATGAAATGAAAATGTTAAATGTTAAAACTAGGGCTCCATAATATGACAACTTTTAATAAACTCATTGGAGTAATTTATATTTTTTGTCCAGAAAGGTTTCAGCTCAGGAAAGGCGATATCCAACCATGGCTTTGCCTGGCCATTGTAGTGGATAACAGCAGCTTTTCGAACATTACTGAGATTTGATTCAGGCTGGTATCCCAATCCTAACATATGCCAAGAAGGATCAATAGGATGAACATGGCCATTAAATGCAATCAATGCCGGTGGTAGAGTCCCAAGACGCCAGAGAGTCAGATTGGAATTTAGATTCTGCAAAAAATAGCATGTCCATGCTTAGTGAGTGCTCAACTTTTAGGTCTAGATATAAAATAATAATGGAAATCCAAAATTTTTAAGTTCAGATTGAACAAAGATTTCAACAAGCAAGGACAGTATTCGACTTACTTCTTTAAGCCAATAATGATAAGTTTCCCGGATGTTTGTCTTTCTCCAGGCTTGCAAATCAAAGATGTTCATTCCATATGCCCATGCACATTGCTCTGGATCAAAATTCTTTGATACAAGGGGATGAGAGAAATTCAGATATGTTCTAAATCGTTTGGACATAACCCAGGGGTCATCACCTCTACATGTTTCAACTGCTCCATTGACCTTGCCATGAAGGTCAATATCCCAGAGGGGAGATAAATCACGCTGAATAACAATGTCATCATCCAGAAAAATCACCTTATGGAGGTTTGGGAAGAGCTGTTCACAAAGAGAAGTTAAACTCCATTAAACTTTAAAATGCATACATTATACAGACAAATCATTCTCTAGAGGAAATGCATGGAACAGGAGTTTCGCATTAGACAGTGCTATAGTTCTGAAATTCATAATGCTCCTAGTCAAGAAGTCTAACCTTCAGTCATTTCTCTAATATGAAAACAAGAAAACTTAAAACACTGCTAGTTAGATTTTCTAAATTTTAATCACCTCTGGAAGATAAATGCGTAGATGATTCATTATCGATATGTACTTTGGGCTTCTAGCTTGTAGTTTGGAAGCTACAATCCTTGGAGAGTCATTTAAATTTGTCCCGACAACATGATCTCCATGGTAGTACCTTCGAATTTCAATATGAGTCTCCATTGCTTCCAAGACAGGCACATTATCTTTTGTCAACCAGTCAAATTGATGTACTCCTTTTACCTCAATAATGGAAGGTGGAAGAGGATGCAAAGCAAACCAAGAATGCATTGCTGCATATGTCTTTTTGTCTGTAATGACATGAAAGACTATCTTTTCTGGCTTTGAGGAAGCTCTTACAGCTGATGCAACTACCACCGATGCTGCAAGTACATTGTCAGTTGCTAGAACAAAGTGATGGTATGAATTGTCTGTAAGGCGAGGAACCAATTCAGGGGATGGTAGTTGTCTTCGTGCTTGAGCATTGGAGGAGTACTCATCTGCCAACCGCAGAGTGAGACAATGCATGCCTTTTGGAATGCCACTGGATGCAAAATGTCTATACAAATATTCTTGTAGCTTTGATGTCCGGGTTTGTTGCTTCAATTGCTCTACCTGGAAAATACAAACTACGTCAGAAGCATGGTCAATCTTAAACATAGAATTATTGAGGAATATAATAGGGGCATATAGCTCAAGTGCTTTTGTGAATGAAATATGAATCCAGAAGCAGCAGCATAAATGCTAATTTTTTGTCCATGTAATAACCTTCCGTAGAAACAATGTCTGCATGTAAACCTCTCAAAGAGCACTACAAATACAAAATACAGACATTTTCTTTGGAATTTCCCAAACAAATGCATATTGGCAGTTGTCTTTTCAAATTTCAACCTTGAAAAGGCTAATAATGGTATACAAGGATATCTATACAAAAAGTTATTTTACTTTGTTCTCCCAGTAAAATTATCATAGAGATACCTTGTTTAACGCTTTCTTCAAATTTAAAAAATGCTAAGCCAACCAACAGGACAAAGTCAATATGTGGAAGGGCTTGAACATCGAGTGGTGTTGAGTAATAATTGTAAGTAAAATAAGGATTAAACTTTTAATAAATGGACCATCTCAAGTTAACCTTAGGGCATAGTACTAAGGTTTACAGTGGTGGATTTAGACTTTTAAGCAGTTGGGTTCACTAGGTGTAGGTGCAGCACTATAGTTGAATAATGATAGAAAGTAAGATGAGGATTTAATTATTATAAATGGACAATCTTAAGTTTAACCTCAGGGGGCATAGTATTAAAGGTTTACAGTCGTGGATATAGCAGTTTAACAAGTTGGGTTCATTAGTTGTTGGAGCAGCAGCATTATAGCCGTTATGTGGAAAAACACCAAAGGAAAAAGCATAGATAAGAAAAATACAAGGTCAAAAGAAGATGGTAACCCTACAATCTGAGTGCGAACCTGATAGCACTGTATAAAGATCTTAATTGAAACGAATGTAAACAATGTGGTATAATCTCCTATGACTGTCAATAGGATTGTTGATGTAGCTTGCATTGTCACTGGGTGGATACTAGGTGCATACCAAGTACTTTAGATCAGGATATTTTTGCAAAACCTCAATCACACTACTTGAGGATTATTGAAAATAAAGGCCATTGAACTCCCCATATATTTCAGTGCTTTTAAGCAGAAACAATGATATAATTATAAATTCATTTGGCGTCCCTATCTAATCTGGTTGGAAAATGCATCCAATAATCCTAGAACAGAAATAATCTCAGAGCTGGATCAACCACTCAGTGTTTCAACGCATGATATATATACCTATGTAATCCTTTAGTTTATCTATTTTTCATGCAAACAACTACAATATAACATCATATAAAAGACAACTTTAAATATTGATGCAACAATATAAAGAGCAACATTTCAACAAATACAAAATTCATTTCACATGAAATAGGACATTCACATACATCTTATGTTGCAGAATTTGAAAGATCAATGCAGGTAAAGAGTAATAATTATGAGAAGTAGAAAACACACTACAAAGCACCATAACTGGTGGAGAGGAAAGACGTAATTATGAGAATCATAAAAGGCATAAATCTTTTCAAAATTGAATATCGCAAAATGATGAAGAGATAAGCATGACATTCTTGATTCCCATTGAGAAACAATCCCAAAACAACTGTAACTCTATCCCAGAGCAATCCAAGTTCTAATGACCGAGGCAAGCAAAACATGAATTGATTCAGACCTCAGTGAATATAATCTGCAAGGTAGTGAGTTTCTTTCTAATTCTCCTTCAGAAGCAACAAGTGGCACTTTTCTTTCCATAGGCAACAGCATATTCTTCCATGGAATGAACCCACAATTCAGTTCAATCCCCTGATTGCAGGACAAATAAACATTCTAAATCTATTCAGGCCTCCTTCCTGTGCAAACAATTATGAATTATCAAGATAAAGACTCCCTACAGGGCAGCTATTAGTTTTTGTAGCTCGGAAAGATACTCTCTAGAGTCTAGACATTAAATTTATTTTATAAAGTCATTTTTTTGAGCCCATGGTATTTGCTTATTGTAAAGTTATAAAAGGAGATCTAAGGAGAGGCATTTGACACATTCTTTAGATCTAGAGTGTTCTTGCTCTTGAGAAAGGTGTTATTCTCGAATCTCAAGTAAAGCAAGAGAGAGATCTTGAATACAGCAATCTTGAGATTGTGAGAATCTCAAGCTGGAAGTCTTGAGATAGTGATTAACCCAAGCTGGAAAAGTGTGAGAATTTGACTGAAAGAGAGAGAGAGTTTGCAGCAAGGAGAAGATTAGTTCATCTTTTCAAGCAAAGGATCAGCCAGTAGAGAGAGAAGGCTAAGGGCGTCCGTACAGAGATTGAGAGGGAGCCATAAACATGGATAGGAGCGGTACAGTGCAAGCAAAGAAAAATCGTACAGCCTGCAAGAGGTAATTATGCAAGGTGTACAGATCGTACACAGGTTGTACAGTATAGAAATCCATATAGCCCGATTTTTTGTCTAGACTCTAGAGTATGTTGTACTCAGCAAACCATACAAGCCGTACGGTAGAGCTTGGACAATTTGCTTGGAGGGAGTTAGTGAATTGGGTTTTTTAGTGAGGAAAGTGACTTCCTGTGAAGGCTGATTTGTCATTGTCTTGTTGAACAAAGATGTAAGTTCAGCTGTTGTAAATTTCTAAGTTTATGCTCTATTAAATATTTAAAAGATCACACTTTTGTTGGTTTTCCCCAGGCTGGGGTTTCCAGGGTAATTACTTGTGTCAAATCTGATAATTTTTTGTGTGTATTTCCACTGCATATGAGTTAGAATTCCAGTGTGTTTACAACCATTATTTCAGCAGTTTATGAGTGTTGGGGATAAAAATAATTGAATGTGTAAATCAGATCTGGAGTTAGAGGAAAAACTAACATGGTATCAGAGCAGTAAACTCTAAGTTGCAAAAGATTGATTTGGGGCACAGGTGTAATATGTCGTACGTGCAGATTTCTTCTTCATCAAGGAGAGAGTATTGTTGGTAGTAGTTGATCAATTGAATAGAGATGGCCATCGGTCTCAGGTTCGAGGATCGGTTGGATGGGTCATCTAACTACAGAACCTGGAGGGAAAGGATAGCAATGAGCATTAGTACTAAAGGAGAACGAAATCTGGGAGTTTGTGGATAAAACTCACACCTCCTACTGACATTACTCTTCTAGCTGCCCATTAGAAGAAGGACGTGAATTGTTCTAGATGGGGTTAAGGATCATGTGGTTCCTCACTTGTCCAAAAAGAAGACCACCAGGGAGATGTGGGAGGCTCTGACAAAGTTGTATTAGAGTGACAACCACAACAGGAAAATGGTGTTGAAGGAAAAACTCAGGAGCACCATGATGTCCAAGATTGAACACTAACTTCTTATCTCACTAGGATATCATAGGTTCATGATGAGTTAGCTACAGTTGGGGAGACAGTGCCAGACTCAAAATTGGTGAGGACAGCTTTAAATGGATTTTTAGAGCTGTGGACTACCTCCGTTAAGGGAGTTGTGTCATGAGAACATCTTCCTAATTGGAGAGGCTATGGGATGACTTCATCCAAGAAGAGACTTAGGAAGAGGCTCTTCCCAGCAAGCAACTAAAGGGTGATGGTGATGAGGAGAACATTCCTCTTGCAGGAGACCTCTCATGATGGAAAGAAGATGGGCCTCTTATGATGGGAAGAAGAAGGACATGGGCAAAGTCAAGTGCTTTGCATGTCACAAGATTGGCCAATATGCGAGTTAATGTCCAAGCAAGAAGAAAGGCAACGGGAAGACACAGGTTGCAGCATCAACAAAGGTTGATGAGTTTACAGCCAAGTTTGAGAAGGAATTCTCAATTGTGAAATTCTATATCACAGCAGATCTAAAGAGCTGAGGATACCTCACAAAGAAAGAATGAGCATAAAATTTGAAAAAGAGTGAAAACTGTCATAAAAAAGAGCAGAAGAATAATAATGCAGCAGAACTCAAATAGGAGCAGAATAATGCAGTGTTCCACGGGGACGCGTCCCGAAGGGTAGGGGACGCGTTTTGGCGTTTCTTGCGTCTCGGGGATTCCGAAACTCCATGCGAAACATTTCGAGACGTCTCGCTTTGGGCGAAACTTGGCGAAATGCACAGCGAAATGTTTCGGTGGGTGGCGAAACTTGGGGGGACTTCCTGGCGTCCCGTCCGAAACTCTGACGAGACTTGTGGGCGTCTTACCCAAAACTCTGACAAGACTTGTGGGCATCTCGCCCGAAACTTCGACGAGACTCAAAACTGAAATATCAAATGACAAAGACTCAAAAGTGACAAACATGAAATATGATGTTCATGTTAATCATAGATTCATATATTAATATAATCATGATGAATCGTGTAATGTGCTTGAACTTTGCATTTACATTGCATGATTGCACAATGATGAATGTAGTGTTTAGTAATTCACTAATTTGCATGGGATGGTTTGTTATTGTTGGGATTTATATTTTTAATATTTTTAAAAATTTTATGACTCTCGCATCCCGCCGTCCCCCCAAATTTTAGAGAAAATTTGGGGGTGGTCTCCATATGTCCCGAATGTGCGTCTCCCCGCACTCGCGTCCGACCGTCTCGGAACCTTGGGGGAACATTGGAATAATGTCACACTACTCAATTATCAGTATAATGAAAAATGATAATACAATGGAGAGAATTCGAATCATGCGGGATAATTCAAAGCTCAGTTGGTCTAGCATAGGGATTATCACCACTAGAGTGCTCCGGAAGACTCAAAGTCAACTGAACGAAACTTAAACTCAGCTAATTGAAGTCACAATCAGTTAACTAACTAAGGAGGGCACAATAGTGAGTCTATCATGCATGCCAATCAGAAAAGGGTGCATGAGGCCACAATCAGTGGCATCTAGAGCTCTAACCCCCCACAAGAGTCAGATTAACTTAGGTGGACTGCACTGGAACACTTAGTAGGTTCCTATAAAATAGGGAATTGACTGAAGTGGTCCTAAAATGATGCATGCAAGGCTTAGAAGGTGGTAAATGGATCCTAGATGACATTTACACACCACTAGGAGGCAAATGACATCATCAACAACTAGGAAAAATAAATAATGCTAGGCAGGACAAGGATGGAGTATTGAAATATCCCAACATCAATGGCTTCTTGTCTTTCTAACACTGGTGTTAAAGGTGCCTAGCTTGAGGACATTGATGCATGGGTTGTGGATAGTGCCTCTAGCCATATGACGGGGATGAGGGATGTGTTCTTTAGTGTTTCAAAGACAAACTCAAACTGCCATGTGACTTGTGGGGTCGACACCATACATGCAGTAAAGAGGGTTCGGTGCTATTCCAACTAGAGTCAGGAGGATCTCTGGAGATGGCAGGAGTGATGTATGTTCTAGAGATGAAGATAAACTTGCTATCAATCTCAGCTATGGAGGACAAGGGATATGGGGTTGTGTTCTAGGATGGACAAGTACTCGTACAATCAGAGGCAGCTTCCTAGGATGCAGCAATGATTCTTGGTGCCAGACAAGGTAAATTGTATAGATTGTTGGGTCAACATGTATGTGGGTTCAAGGGGATCTTGGATTGAGGATTGATGTCAGTGACAAAGTGAGCAAGAGGCTTCAAATTTTGAGTGGATACTAGGGACTCGATCTTCTAATCCGGAAGATGGGCATGAGGCTTCTTCTAGTGCTGTCAGGACTAGTTGGCATGAGCTGACATTGATGGATGCTCAGGAGCAGGTGGAGGGTACATGGTTTGGAGGAACAAGTCTTCAAAGCAGATTCAAAAGTAGGTGGCAGAGAACTCTACCAATTCAGAGGGAGCAGCTACAGCAACGGATGATGTGGTGGGATTGGAGACAGATCCAAGTGGAGGTTCTTCCAAAAGTACCTTCATCACTAAGAGGGAGTGTTAGTTTTTGTACCTTGGACAAGTACTTCTACATTGACGATGTGTCTAGCATGTAGAAGTCATCCGAAAAATACTCTCTAGACATTTTATTTTATAAAGTTATTTTATTGAGCCCATGGTATTGCTGGGCCCTTGTTATTGAGCCCATGGTATTTGTTTATTGTAAAGTTATAAAAGGAGATCAAAGGAGAGGCATTTGACACATTCTTTAGATCTAGAGTGCTCTTGCTCTTGAGAAAGGGGTTATTTTCAAGTGAAGCAAGAGAGAAAGATCTTGAAGACAAATAAGTCTTGAGATTGTGAGAATGTCAAGCTGGAAGTCTTGAATTAGTGGTTAACCCAAGATGGAAAAGTGTGAGAATTTCACTGAAAGAGAGATAGAGTTTGCAGCAAGGAGAAGATTAGTTCATTTTTTCAAGCAAAGGATCAGCCAATAGAGAGAGAAGGCCAAGGGCATCCGTACAAAGCTCGAGAGGGAGTCATATGGATAGGAGCCGTACAATGCATGCAGAGAAAAATCGTACAGCCTGCAAGCTGTACAGATCTTACACGGGGTGTATGGATTGTATAGAAATTCTTACAGCTAAATTTTCTTTCCAGAGCAGGCTGTACTTTGTAGACCTTACAGGCAGTATGGTAGACCTTGGACAGTTTGCTTGGAGGGAGTTACTGAACTAGGTTTTTCAGTGAGGAAAGTGGTTTCCCTATGAAGTCTGATTTGCCATTGTCTTGCTGAACATAGTTGTAAGTTCAGCTGTTGGAAATTTTTTTGTTTATTCTCTCTGTCAAATATTTAAAGGATCACACTGTTGTTGGTTTTCCCCAGGTTGAGGTTTCCAGAGTAATTACTTGTGTCAAATCTGATAATTTTGTGTGTATTTCCGCTGCATATGAGTTAGAATTCCAGTGTGTTTACAATTATTATTTCAGTAGTTTATGATTGGTGGGGATAAAATAATTGAATGTGTAAATCAGATCTGGAATTAGAGGAAAAACTAACAGCAGCTTCTGAAATAATCTTGAAAACCAATAGGGAATAGACCAATAAAATTATGAATAAGTTGCTGATTAATGGTAAAGCAGGGTATCAGTCACATGAATCACTGAGGACCGAAAGCAGGAAAAAGACATTAAAAAGATAGTAAATTTTTGACGATATGTAAATCCCCACTATGTGTTAGTTGCAAACTCTAACGAAAGCATGTAGCCCATCTGAGGCAAAGAAAAACAACAAAGATTTAACATGCTAAAGAGGAGAATAATTCATGAATCAATAAGTGATGCAAAACCATAAACGAAATAAGGTGTTTAGGCCCATTACTGTGTGCAAATTGCCTCCAAGAAGAGGACTGTCAGTATAATATTCATTAGCAACACAGACTGCTAGAAACTTATGGTCATTGCTATTCCAACCAAACCAAGTTAGAGGCCAAAACATATGGAATGCGGCATTATAAACTACCTCTAACGGGCAGTTTATAACCTTTATTTTATGATACAGAAACAACCAACTTCAGTGAGAAATCTGCACTGGGATTATCAAGGAAATTTTAAGTTATTTGACACCAAATGAACTATAGGTTGTACCAAGAAAGAAACATGGATAACAATACTGTTTTTATAAATCTTATCAGTACCTATTAGAAGTGGGAAAGCAGCTTCCTGGAGCTACTATAAGATAGCAAAAAGGTCAAGAGATCGCTTAATCTAATTAGTGAGAAGTAGAACTCTTGTCGAAGAATCCTTAGAAGGAATTGGGATCTTTCTTGCATAATTGTCTTCAATAGGAAAGGTATATGTCAAAGATGGACAGTTTGGTAAAGGCTGATAACAGGGAATCTAATGTTTCCAACACGGTCAATTTGCAATTATTTAACGACAGAAAGAATGCATCATGCTGCAAAATGAGAAGGCTCAATAAAATTCAAATAAACTAATATAGGGCCTGTATAAAGGCGGCACAGATAGAAATGACTGCACATGGCTTGACCCTGAATTCCTTCTTGTATACCTCTCCAAGCTATCCCCTCTACTGAATATGCTTGTAGAAAGACAGACTGTAAAAATTGTTTATAGCCCAATGCCATGTTCATCAGTTACCACAAGCAGACCAGGTCTTTACACCAGAACAACTTTTTGTACACAGGTAACAAGGTAGGAATGCCCTACCCGAATACCCCATTTTTTTGCATTCAACAAGCCAAATGGAATATATTACTAATGAGAGCAACTCAAGTGTGGAAAACAGCCTATGACTGAACATTCAGCACCACCACTTTATCGAGCTTATCCTAGTCTGCATTAATTATGGTATGAGAATCCCCCTCTGCATGACCAAAATCAATAGATACAAAAGTAACAATCTTTGATGTTAGAGCAATGATTGAATCAAAGATTTTATTTTGGTGTAATAAGTCATGGTTGCACCTGCCACCAGCATAGATCCATCTTAAACCCGGATCTATCAAGCACTGAGAGGGATCCAATTTCTTGAGGTGTATTCATAATTTTTTTATTTTATGAGGCGACATGAATATTTTTTAATTACTTTTATTTTTGGTAACGTAACATTACATTATATTACGTTATGTTACGTTACCTTACGTGACAACATCTCGCCCATACTGGGCTGTAGAGCACCTCGCTCCTCTCGTTGCAATAAGTGCCTAGATGTTTAATATAATGTATGATTCTATGAAGAAAAGAGTTTTAAAAATATGAGCACACCTTTGAAAATAATGATATGAATAGGAAGCATCATATTAGGCAATTTTTTATTAGTGAGTTAGGTATAAAAGTTGGGCATCCTTTGAATGTTAATGTAACTAGCAAAGCTTGGGTTTTAACAAGAAGGATTACACACATTCATTGCTCCACTAGACACTACAATTCTACTTGCATGCTTTGCATACTATTTCAATTTTTGAAAACCAGCTGTTATGTTCTACAGTTAAGTACGATTCAAGGTGCCTAGGTTTTTCTATTTACCCCCGAGCTTATCAAGAGAGCCATTCATAAACCAAATACCAGTGAATCCACCGACCTCTAAGGGCTCAGTCCGAATTCCTCAAAAATGGGATGGGACCTCTACTTCATCACTTGGCCACCCTTTTCAATGAGGCTGTTTGCTCCGGTTTCCATCCTTCCTGGTCCAACACATTATCCACCCTATACACAAGTATGGGAATGCCTTAGATCCTAACAAATACAGGACCGTTACGATCAGCAATACCTTTCCCAAACTTTAAGCCACGGCCTTTGATCTTTACTTACCCAGCTGGTTTGAGAGGCATTGGTCAATAGCTAGAGGCCAAGCCAGCATAAGGAGAGACTATCAGACTGGTTCAATTGCATATAGTCACTCTTCGAGCTATCAATGAAGAGGCTAGGAATAAATTTTTGAAAGTCTACTGCTGTTTTGTTAACTTTCAGAAGGATTTTGACATGGTGCCCAAACACTTGTGCATGGAGAGGCCTCCCAAGGACCATTACTTGAGCCCCTAGTACCAACAGTCATGGGACTTTACAAAATTGTCGTGATCAGGTTTAGACTCAACTTTCGCACTTATGGCAGGTCCAAGTCATGGTTGCACCTGCCATAAATGCCTGGATGTTTAATATAATGTATGAAGAAAAGAGTCTTTTAACAATATAAGCATGCCTTTTGACAATAATGATATGAATAATAAGCATCATATTTGACAATTTTTATGAGATATTAGTGAGTTAGGTATAAGAATAGGGTATCCTTTGAATGTTAAGTTACTAGCAAAGCTTGGGTTTTAATGAGAAGTAATAGCAGCATTCTTTGCTCTGCTAGACTCTACAATTCTACTTGCATTCTTTGCATACTATTTGAATCTTTGAAAACCAGCTGTTATGTTCTGCAGTTCAGTACTATTCAAGGTCCATAAGTTAGTCTCTTTACCCCTGACCTTATCAAGAGAACCATTCATAAACTGAATACCAGTAAATCCACCGACCTCTAAGGGCTCAGTCTGAATTTCTCAAACATGGGATGGGATATCTACTTCATCCCTTAGAAACCTTTTTGAGTGAAGCTGTTTGCTCTGGTTTCCACCCTTCCTGGTTCCAAGTTTCCAACACATTATCCACCCTACACACAAGTATGGGAATGCCTTAGAAGTTAGATCCTAACAAATACAGGACCATTATGATCAGCAATACCTTTCCTAATTTTTAAGCCAGTCTTAGATCCTAACAAATACAGGACCATTATGATCAGCGATACCTTTCCTAAACTTTAAGCCAGAGCCTTTGATCTTACTTACCCAGCTGGTTTGAGAGGCATGGATCGAGAGCTAGAGGCCAAGTTCGTCTCACGAGAGACTACCAAATAATGGTTCATATACTTGCTCTTCAAGCTACCAATGAGAAGGCTTGGAAGAAATCCTTCAAACTCTACTGCTGTTTTGTTAACTCTCGGAAGGATTTTGACAAGGTACTCAAAAACTTACTCATGGAGAGTCTTCCTACTCTTGCAATACTTGATTCCCTAGTATCAATTGTCATGGTACTTTATGACATTGTTGTGATCTGGTTTCGACTCAACTTTCGCACATCTCATGTCTTCTCCAAGAGTATGAGGAGCACCATTAGGGTCAAACAGATATGTACTCTTTCCCACACTCTTCATATCTACATTGATGAGCTAGAGCAATTTATTAAGTAATCTACTTTGTTGATGATGCGGTTTTATTGGTTTCCACTCCATAGGGTCTTGAGACGACCTTCAGGCTCATTATCTACCTTCATAGAGTACATCGATACTTGATTCCCTAGTATCAATTGCCATGGGACTTTACTTTATGAAATTAGTGTGATCAGGTTTTGACTCAACTTTGGCACATCTCATGTCTTTTCCGAGAGTATGAGGAGCACCATTAGGGTCAGACAGATATGTACTCTTTCATGTGCTCTCTTCAAGATCTACATTGATGAGCTAGAGCAGTTTATTAATGAATCTACTAAAGGGGGAGATGATTATATGCTTCATGAAGTCCTTATTTCACTCCTATTTGTTAATGATGTTTTATTGGCTTCCACTCTATAAGGTCTTGATACGACCTTTAGGCTCATCATCTACCTTCATAGAATACATCAAATGATGGACAACCCTTCATGACAGATGAGATACCGCTACTTCACACTTTGCTCCTCTAAGAGACTCTCCTCTTTGGATCAAATAAGTTGGAAACCTTCTTTGTTTTTTAAGTTACAACCATTTCTTAAAGAGGTGGGTATCTCCCTAGATTGACTCTTTTCCTACTCGATCTCTCTTAGAGCCCCTCCCCACCTCCCCCCCCTAAAGGAGGAAATTAATGCTACAATCAAGAAGGATATTTATAGGAACTTCACATGGGTACTCTAGACAAGACCATTCTACCCCTTGAGTCCCAAGTTGACCTTTTATGTTGTGCATTCTCTTCAAATGAGTAATGGGATTTTAGTTCAACCACGATATCTTCAATTCTATCTACTACATTGGCTTCATTTCCCACTTCGTTAGATTTGGATATGGTCACGGTATCATACCAATATAGGGTTGAGATAAAGCACTACCTTCCCAGAGCATAATAGATCTACAAAATCTATTGTTTGGGCGAGGTTGAGACTGAGGAGCAATTTATCTTTGGTTGGCATGTTTATTATGAGATCAAAGGAGATTATACTATCAATAAAGGGATCCAAACCAACTTCTATCGACCTTCTTTAAATATTATGATCAGCTAGGCCTTGCTTTATACATTAGGGAGACTTGTTCTCATAGGCAATGTTTACTTCAAAGCTCGTCTGCCACATGTACACAAATTACTTCCTTCTTTCCTCCAATCCCTAAATTGGACAGACAAAGCATCCTACTAACACCCTATTGGACATCACTCAAAAGCATCTGCCTCTATTCTCTAGCATAAACCAAGCGAGTTACTTAAAACATTGAGTTAAGGATTTTCAGGAGGATCACAGTGATGACCCAAGATAGCCACCCATCTTCCCAATGACACCATCTTTTTCTCTTCTATGAAAGCCCTCAACCTTGGATGTTAGAGTAGTCCTTTGTTCACCTCCATCCCAAGGCGAAGTAAGGTAATGCCGCCCAAGATTATTCCCTAGGGACCTATCAACCCAAAACCTATTAACCTAGGCCATTCTCCTAAGGACATTATTCACAAAGCACTAGGCATGGAAATTTGCATTATTGACTCAAATTTGGAGGATGAGTAAGGCTATCTCCCTCCTCTCTCAATATCAATTGTACTTCAACCTACTTCAACCTTGGCTTTATATTTTCATCAAATCTCCTCCATTTTTAGGGTTTTATAGCCCCAAGTTATGTTGTTTCATTTCTTCTTGTTGTTGTACTCTTGTTTTTTTCTCTTTTCTTTTCGGTGGTGCCAAGAGAGGAGGGATTCTAGAATCGAGCTCCCCCCTCCTTCCCACTCCACGTGGCTCACCTGAAATTGAGCTCCCCCCTCTTTCCCACTCCACGTACCCCCCCTGAAATTGAGCTCCCTCCTGAAAGATAAACATTAAATTTCATGGCAATGTGAAGTGAATAGCATACTTATCCACATACCTGTATTGGTTTTGTTGAAATGCATCATTAGAAACTTACCAATAGCGGACAGAAAAGGCTGAGCAACACGCATAACACTTCTTGAGGAATGTTGTTGATTAAGACACACCATGGACTGATTGACTTCTGCAAAACTTGCCGCAAGATAGTGCTGTAAATATTGGTCTAGGGACATCATCGACTGTAATATAGTGGAAAAACCCTGCATATGGAAATCAACAACAAGAACCACCTCACACTACTCCATCATCAAGCAAAGCAGCAAAAGAGTTGATCCATTCTTCATTGTTGACAGAGAAGACTTCTTCATCCAAGCATGTGCTAGGGAGAGTATCCCTCATGATGCTACAAGGTATCGAAGAATCGTACACAGGTGGACCAAGGAACTTTTAGTAATCGTCGTCTTCAAGAACCTTGTCGTTTTGCTCCAAGAAACCCGAGATATCATAAGAAATTGTTATATGATGGCAAGGGGAACTCACCATTTCCTTTTGTTCTTCAATTTCTTCAACTAGGACTTCTTGGTTTTCATTTCTAGGATCACAATCATATTCATTTTCATAAGGACCTCCATCTTCGGACATAAGGCTTATGATGTCATCCATGACTAGTTTCTTTAAGCAAACCATCTTGATATTCGTCTTGGATTTCTCTAACGAGGTCTACTTTTGGGTTTACTAGGACCTCTTTGATAGGATCAATTGGAACAATTACCTCTTGGACCTCCTCCTTTTTAGGAAGAGAGGCTATGGCTTCAATAACTTCTTCAAACATGTTGGGGCCCAAGTCGTTGTAGATTAACTCAACCAATTGATAAAATAAAGATATCCCCTTGGGAGGAAGATTCTTATACCAATTCTCTTCGTACTAACTATTCGGGAAGTCAAGGGATATTACCAATAATCTCATTCTAACGTCCTCAGCCATGATATCCCATGCCTTAAGATATTCTATAAATGCCAAAACATGATATGTAGCCCAGTCTTCAAGAGCCTTAAACTTTGGAACCACCTGAAAGGCATTTTTATCCACAACATTTGGATACCCTAGAATGTTTGTGAAATCCAGTGAGTCAAACCAAAGATGGTACATCCATGCTTCATCAAAGGATGCCATATCATCTTCCTTCTTGAGTTGGCCTAGTCCTTGTAGAGTACTTCTCTTATTTTCTATATTGGGAGTTGCCAGGAGAGACCTACCAAGTTAGACTTAAACAAATATAACCAAAGTACTAAATAAGAACGTACCTGAGATGATGGCAGAAGCGATTGCCAATGGAGTCACCAAATAAGACCTGCAGGGTTAGTCTTTTCAAAATAATACACTTTAAAATGTAAGGAGAATGACTCACCTTGAGTTATTACCTAATTATCGTTTTTTTGCCAATGGTGTAAATGACTCTGAATAAACCACTTCAATCTTCTTGAAAATGTCCCCGACAATGGCACCAAAATGTTACCAGACAAACTAGTAAGGCTAGTGCCAAATAAACACATGCACGGACTTGTGACCCAATGTCACCTCGATCGCAAATCCTAAACTTCTTTGGAGTGCCTTAACCTCCAAGGGGAGAGCCTTATTCTGAGTGCTTGCCAATAACCACACCAAATACCTTCCACAACCTCAAGTATAGATCAATGCCTTTATGGATTCAAAACAGAGAATGAAGAAGACATATCAAAGCAACTTCCAATTAGGTACTAATCAAACAAGTGTTGCAACATGGATCCATGAATCCCTATGAGTCTGCCATTGACCAAACAAGAGTCTGCCATTGACTTTCTCAGTCTACCTTTGACTTCTATAGACTTTCTACGTCTACCTTTGACTGTCAAAAACTACTGCTCCTCACTGTTGACAAATCCGTTGACTAATCAAGTCACTTTCAATCCCACGGCTGCCTGAGAGGGCTAACAATGACAGTGGTTGTCTAAAAGTTCTTCTAGGGCTATTGTTGACTGATATTTACTATTGTTGACTTTTCTAAGGCTGTAGTCGACTGTTCAAACCCTGGTAGTGACTAGGTTGACTATGTTAAGGCCCAGATCAAGGCTCATTGACTTCGAATGTGTTAATATAGGCCCTCACAGAGCTGTCGGATGCCGCAAATTAATGGAATAAGCCAATATCAGGGCTGTCGAACTTGGAGAAAGTCCTAATAGGCTGTTGTAAGGGTTCGGATGGCAAGAACAAGCCCTAGCAGGGTTGGAACAGGGTTCGAGTGAACGAAAGAAGGCCCTAGAAGGGCTCGGGTAGATTGGAGACAACCCTACAAGGGCTTGAGTTAGCAGACCAGTCCCTTAACCCCCACCAGCTGCCTTCAAAAGATGAACCAAACTTACTTTAAGCCTGCGGTTGCCTTCAAAGAACACATTCATCACTTGTAGCAACCATGATGGAGAGAGAAAACAACCTACATATAAAACCACAAAAAATTGTCCTTTTCTTGGATTAGAGATGAAGATCTTGTATGTTATTCAAATGAGAGTGCTCGCTATTTATAAATCATCATTGAGGGTCACTTCCTTAGATTTAGGAATAACAAATGATAAAAGTACACTTGGTTAGGGTTTAAATATTTTATTTGCACTTTTAACCCTTCATAAAAGAACTTGACTTTTATCTTGGACTTTTGGTCCTTTACTAGTGAGCTCTTGGTCCTTCATTGGGGTTCCATGACCATAACCCCTTAACCAAGTCATCTTAGACCCTTCTCTTTGTCTTTATGGCTCATACATAGCAACTCAAGGTACATCATCATAAATAAGAAGGATTATTATTTGATTGAATTAGAAGCAACTTTAAAAGCTCCCCTGGACCTCTTCTAATTTCTCGTGAAGGCTTAACTTCTAGCCCCTTCTTGGTCAAATGTGCCCTAGAATCCTTAGGGTCTTTCAGAACCTTCTGGCTTGAGTCCTTGTGACTCAACCATTAAGTATTGGTCTTCTTGTCAATGGTCAACTTGTGTTCTAGAAACTTCATCATAAGAAAGGTTTTCTTAAAGATATCATGTCATCAATGTGCTGGTCCTTGACCAAGTTCTCAACCCCAGGCTGATACCAAATTCTCCCAGAGAATGGCTCTCAATGCTGCCCAAAATCAACACAAAAATCACCAACCAAACTAGGTCACCCAACTGCACCAAGTATACTTTCTTTTGGTTTTGGGCCCTAGTAGAAAGTTATCCTTCCAATATGAAAACCTTTGCAGCTCATTAATCATTTTCTGGATTTCTTTCACTTTACAATCCACAATAGATTCCCAGGGGTTCACCTTCCTCCCACTAAACTTTTTGTTTAAGCATGAGATCCCGCTTATTTAGATGGGACTACAAATATCATTTTCACTTTCTGGATTTCTTTCACTTTACAATCCATAATAGATTCCCAGGTGTTCACCAAGTATACTTTCTTTTGGTATTGGGCCCTAGAAGAAAGTTATCATCCCAATATGAAAAACTTTGCACCTCATTAATCATTTTTTGGATTTCTTTCAATTTACAATCCACATTAGATCCCGAGTGGTTCACCTTCCTCCCACTAAACTTTTTAAGCATGAGATCCCACTTATTTAGATGGGACTACAAATATCAAATGGCAAAGTTTTATGGGCACAACTAAAAGGAAGGTTCAGCATTTAACCTTAATTGTGTTGACTCTTGAGTATAATATGATGATTTAAAGTTTTAAGGTGTTAGCCTTAACATGGTCAGCACAATGAATAGGTCCATCTCCGCTCTGTGAGAGAATGTAGAGATTGTGACTTGTGAGTGTGGTAGCACCCTGTGGGCCAAAGTCCTGCGAAGGGCTGTGAGGCCAAGTCTCATTACAATTTGCTCAGAAAGAACATAGTGTCAAGATTGAGCCAAGAGAGTTGCTAGAATTGCAATTGTCATATGTATACAAGAATGCTCAATTATAATGGTAATGGAAGTTACAACAGGTGGCAATTGTAACACCTGTCTATTGTATTCCTAGTCAACTTACAACAGCTGGCAATGTAATGCATGTTTGTTGTATTCCTAGTCAACTGACAACACCTGACATGGTGTATGTTGGATAAGACAAGTGGAGGTTCTGTTTGTCAGTGTTGAAGGTTGAAATCAAGGTCAATTACTGAATGTCAGTTGTCAACTGTAGTATAGACTCCAGCAGGGACGGGTTGCTGAGGCTTGAGGACGGCTGTTGAATGTCAGAGTCAGACATGGTCAGTCGAATCCACTGTTGAGAATGTTCCAACTTGTCAGATCAGATGGGAGGTCAGGTTTATCTTCGATAATTGGTTTCAAGAAAGTCTTCGACTCAGCTTGACACTGCATACTTGTATTCCTGTTCAGACATAAGGTGAATTCAATATCAAGCAAGGTGTATAATTTTGCATTGCACTGGAACGTAGTAGCTAAAATACCAAGTCCCTCAGGAAAAGCCATTTCAATTTTCCTCTGAAATGTTGAAAGTTGTCTGTTTACAATCTGCAGTACCTATTGATTTACCCTGATGACAGCAACAGACTGACCAAAGCTATCTAAGTTCGCATGTTACTGGAAATCAGAAGTAAAAAACATCATCTCTGTGGAAAAACACATTCAACTTCTTCTTCATTGACATTAAATGGTAGTTAATGCATATAGTTTTGCCTTGTCACAACAGTACAGCCATAGACAAGAACCGCCCTCCTAGTTTTATGCAACTTTCTTTCATTGTTTACTATATTCTTAGTTTTGGAGATGTATTTTGAAAGAAGAAAATGGGCTTTTTCATAAATATGTAATATGGTTGGAACCAGGTGCTCGTGATTAGAGTTTAGTAAAATAGATTAGTTATACACTTTAGAAGCCTCTTAATACAAAATGATGCTAACAACTTATAGTAATGAATACAAATGTGCCATAAGGAGTGGCAGGAGCAGAGGGGGGTCCTACTGGATCCTGAAGGACAAATTGAAGAATTTTTTGAGTGGGGGTTAGGACATGCGATGAACAATCAAGCTGAGTGGTATGCACTGTATAAAGGCTTGGAGTTGATTGCAGAAAGAAAAATCCATAATATGTATGATCCCAGAATTGATCTGAGAACAACTGCACTGTTGAGTGTTCAATAAATATGAGTGAAAAATTTTGTTGGAAGAGTAATAGAAGAATTTAGACTGTCACATTTTAGGCTAGATATCAAAGTGGAACCCTACAAACATGGGATAAGGTAACTCAAAAAGTAGCTATAGCATATACCATTAGACAAACTTGATATACGATATCAAATAGAAACAAAATATTTATAAACACCTACCCAGTTACAGAGAACTTCTTGAAGTTTTATAATCAGAGAGAGAACTTGCAGATATCATACTTTAAGAAAAAAACCTAAGAGAATTTAGATTAACTTGTTTATTCTTGATATTGCATCTGCTAGTATGACATGGTTTCCAAATTAAACAAATTAAACAGCCTACATGTCAAACTAATCTTGTTAGTGAACTCTGATCAAGTGATGAATTTTATATTATTATCTGATTACTTCAAGAACAAATCTAAGAGAATTCAGAATAATGTGTTTATTCTTGATATTTCATCTGCTAGTACAACATGGTTTCCAAATTTGGATTTTTAAAAAAAACAGCCTACATGTCAAAACAGGGTTCGCCGAATTCAAACCTTGAAGTTCGAAATTCGGCGAACCTCAAGAAATAAAACAAATTTGTTGAGTTTCGGGTTAGGGTTTGATCACGAAATTTGAAATTTGCGGGTTCCAGGTCTAGGTTTTTGTCTTGATGGCAGCGTGTGTAGTATGGTTTCAGTGTCAGAGAATTTCCATAAATGAATCTCTAGGTAGGCTGTGAAGGCAAGTAATCCTCTGTGTGTCTGTGCTTCGCTTTGTTGACGTGTATTCCGGCAAGTATCCCACAGGCCACGGCCACGACTGCGCCGATTGTTTGTTTGTGCGGATGGGTTTCCCGATAGGTAGAAACACCAGTGCCGACACTTTTCCTGTTTAGTAATCCAATACAACGTTTAATTTTTTTAATAACTATTGAATGGAGCTATTAGATTAATATATCTATAAAGTTATAATATAATGTATATATGGAATGGGTACTAGTGCATAATAAATATTAAATGGTTTTTTAATTATACATTAACTATTAAATAAGTTATATTACATAAGTATTGTATTAAATATTAAATGTTTTAACTTATGTATAGTAAGCACTAATTTTTTTTAATATATAAATGTATTAAATGCTATTTATTATTTATAGAATATAAAAATAGATTGGATAGTTTAATTTTATAAAATATTTAAAATTTGAAAATATGCATATTGGCGAACCTAATGTCGAATCTCATTTTTGAACATCAAAAAATTCGAACCCTAATAGAACTTAAAGGTTGCCGAACCCGAACCTTGTGACATCTTGTTAGTGAACTCTGATCCAAAAACAAACAAATTGCAGCTGGAGACTTCGAAATGTGAAACATGATCAAATGCCAAAATCTACATTTTGAAGAAAATATATAAAATTCAAAGTTGTTGGGAGCTGGAGCGAAGCACCAATTTCCAAAAGATTCCAAGAGCAAAGCATCCCGGGAGCGATTTTATATAATATAAGCCCAAACAATTCATTTATTGTGATCATCACCTTCGTATTCAATATATAATATTTATCCTTCATGAGTTGCTTGGGTTTGTCCCTTTTCTTAGGTAGCAAAGCAGGCTCTGTTTTCTGTTGGCCTAGTGCCAAGGCCCAAAACCTTTGCCAAGAGGCAATCGAATTTCAGGTCCAAAGGCCATCCACTTTCATTCCTTAATTTTCTTTCCATTCCATTGTTATATAATAAATAAAAAGACCATCACTTTTCTCTGGCAACAAACATTACACATCAGAACAAATCAAGATTCAATACCACTGCTGCAGTTTTCCCAAGTATTTGCCGATTAAGTTTTTTAATAAAATAATCCATCTATTGTTTTAAGTGCTAAAGAGCTAACAAAAACATTAAAAAAAAAGAAATTGGCAGACTGCCTAGTTGAAGTTGCTAAAAAACTACTGACAATCAGGACCTACTCCATTTCCTGGAGGGATAACCCTAGGCATATTTCTATAATCAGACACAGCTGACCCTAGGTTGACCTAGACATTTGAATTGTCACACAATTAACTCTAGAGAGAGATACCACTGCCTAGTTTGAGATTGGGGAGCTTAGTTTCCACTTTTTTTGCTCCCCCGACCAAAGATACCTCTCTCTTCATGGGGGAAGTATTTGGACACAGATCTCAATCGACACGTATTTTGCCCCATATAGAGACTTTGAAGAGGATCACATCTTACTTTCTAGTTGCGTCATCTGATCAGGGCAACAAGCGGAAGTAGAGACCCATGATATTTTAGTTCCAGACTAATGTGACCTCAGGTTTCCTCTCTAACCCCCACCCCTCAAGAGGTCAATCAACCTCCTTGAAACCCATGAGGAGTTATCTTTCCAAGGCAAATGGTGTACACCACCAGACTAGCAAACAGATCATTTCTAGGCATCCCCACACTACAACCTGGGCTCATTCAAGCAGCCAGAGGTCCATCCTAAGATTCTTCCCCATGACCTTCGATGTTAAGAGAGTCGAGCTTCCTCACTCTTGTGTTCCCCCCAAGATCGTGGATCCCAAGACCTATCAACCTCGACCTCTCCCTAAAGGATATCTACCACCAATGCATTGGCCCTTTTATTAGTTATTGATGGCTCCAATGATGGCAAGTATTGTGATTCCCTTGCTCATCATCAGCAGCGAAAGCCAGCTTTAGTTCCAACAAACCTTGACATCCCCTCTTCTATTTGAAATCGAGACTTATCAATTTCTAACATCTTTCTTGCACTTGCACCTTAGTTATATCTTCTCTTAACTATACATTTAGCTTTTACTTAAACACATACATAATGCACATAGTTCTTTATCTTTTTTCGCTTTTAGTATTGATTTCGGAGATGCTTTCACCAACCCACTTTGTACCTACATTTTATGTACTCTTTTAACCCCATTAACCTACTTTTGTGGTCATTTTTTGGACATTAATAATAATTATCCTATCTTATCTTACATCATCGCATCACAACCACAATAGTTATTGGATATATTTATAGTTTTGATAATAAAAAAATTAGAAGGGAATAAATAAATTTTTAAAATAACATTGTCGATATAGAACGAATGGTATCAATGCAAGTATAGCCCTGAAACATACCAAATCCCATAAACAACAAAAATGATTGACATTTTGGAGTTTCTTACTGTTAAAGTTAGTGCAGTTGTGAGACCCATTCTTAGAGAGGATGGTACCCTAGTCAGTTAACTAGGGTTCCTGGTCAAGTTAACCAGGCAGAGTAAATAATAAGACCCTAGAAGGTACCCTAGGGCCCCCAACTGTCTCCTGGGGCTCTTGGTCAGGGACCAAGCAATTTGATGCCATGGAAAAGTCCCTAGCATGTGGTTAGGGCCCCTATTTGTCTCTAGGGTATTCTGGTCTAGGACCAAATAGTTTCTTGGTCACGAGGACCAAGCAGGTCGTGCAGGTTGAGACAAAGACCTCTTGGTCTGGGACCAGGCAGATTCTTGGTCACGAGGACCAAGTAAGTTCTTGCAGTGACAAACCTGGTCAGTTAACCAAGTGGATCTTGGTCAGTGGACCAAGATGATGATGTGTGATGTCCTCTTCTCCTAGGTCTTCGAGATGGTTGAGTTAGATGGTCTTCTCAAGGGACTGGCCACCCCTTGATGAAGCCACTAGCAATTGACCTAAGGAGCATCCTGGAGGACCACATGATCACATCATCCAGTGTGGACCCTTCCTTATACAGTGATGATGAACTTTCAGGTTGTGTATGGAACACTTGTACATTTGAGAGAGAGATGATTGGTTGTACCCCACCTTGCTCATCCTTGGTCTTTACACCCTGTTGATTATTAATCTTGTGGTACCTTGTCTTTGACTTGTGGTTAGTAGGGTCATTTACCCACCTTGAGTTGTTTTTTATTTCTACCATCTTAATGTTTTTGGTCCTATGGGTACTATGGTTGTTTGTCCACTTTGTGGTATACCTTTGGTCCTAGGGGTTATGGGTCATGTACCCACATTTATCTTATGCTGTACCATGTGTTGGTCCTTGTACCCTCACCTAATCATTTATATGACCCTGGTACCCACCTAATGTCACCCTACTTATATTTTATGTTATTAAATGTGACTTTATTGTTTTGACCATAATGTGTTAGTACCCACCTAAGTCATTTATATTTTATATTTTAACTTGTGACTTCTATTTTTATGTCTTAACTAAGTGGTACCCTCCTAAATCTATGGAACCCTAACTTAATTAAAAGATTAATTTAATATTCATTCTAAAAGACCCCAATCATATATATTGAAGTCTTCTTTTTTTGGCAAATTATTATCTTCTATCTCAGCCCTACTACTGCCTCTGCTTGACGTCAAAGATATCACTGCTGCTCACTTGAGTTTGAAGGCCACCCACCTACTAAACAATTTCAGATCTAGTTTTTTATGTTAGTGAGGTTTGATATGCATCCAGGGTTTGATCTATGATTAAAACATGATTCAATTTGATGACTTGTGACCTGATTAATGAAGGTCATGACAGTTGTGCCTTTGGTAACCTAGTCATTAGCCCTGTTTCTGCTCACCTGTGATTTTGTGGAGTTTGATCTGCCTTGTTGAAGCTTAAATTGGGTTTGATCTACTGCTATCTACCTATGTGTGAGCCTGATTTGTTAGTTAAGGGTTTGATCTACTTCGACCTGGTGCTATTGGCTTGAATGTGATCTGATCAGCTATGCATGGGTTTTGATCTACCCCATTGTGGAGGGCCGCAGCTAGTTGGGGGCATACATATGGTCTGATCTGACTGCTATGTGCTTATGCGTGGGTCTGATCTTGTCCATTTTGTTGAGGCTGTGACCTTATGTGGGTTTGAGCTAGTTGTTGAGTACATATTTGCTGAGACCGTGACCTTACCCAGGTTTGATCTAACTACTCAGCACACATTTGTTAAGGTCGTGACCTCTGTGAGTCAGATCTTTTATTTGGATTTGTCGTATGTATGTTGAGCCCTCCTTTTTACCAGATCTATTTTCTGAGACTTATCTATGATCATACTCTATGTTAAGAACTTGTTAGTGGTTAAATTTATGTGCTGACATTTTGGGATCTGATCTATTATAGTGAGTTTTGAGTTAGATCGTCATTGTGTTTTTTACTGTCACTGAGTTTCTGACTATCATTGACTATTTGTATTTTGTTTATACCTCAACCCAGTCATCTCTCTCTCTTTGGTTTGTACTAACCCTCTAGTAGGGTCTTTTGGTTCCTAGTGATTGACGGGCCTCTAAGAGGCACAGTCCTTTTCTGAAAGAAATTTTTTTTTTAGAATAAAACAGGAAGGGTTCCACACCCCAGGTAAGTATCCTGACTCCTCGACTGTGGGTGACAAGGAGGAGGGTACGCGTGGAAGGAATATGGAGCCTGGGCATTCACTCCAGCAGCGTGGCACGAGGCACACTCCATGCATTAACTAGCCAAATGCCTCACAGTTAGATGCATTTACAACGACGGAGGTTGCAAGCTCATCAGTTCAGGGCGAAGGGGATGCCGGGTACCAGACGACTTAATTGTGATTTCATGGGAGATAGCCTCAAGCGTGTGGCCCTCAGGGCCTGTCAGTGTGTTTGGTTAAATATGACAGAGTAGGAACATATCTTTTTCATTCCCTGGTTTTTGTTGTAGAGCCCTCCTAGCTCTCGTGCTCTCCTGGTGTGTGAAACCACCCTATGGTGCACTACTCATTTGGCGCGTGAAGACTCTCGCTGGCACTTCCTCATGCCGCAGTAGAGAGGAATTCCCCGACGCGGGAGAGGAGAACGAGGAACACAACAGAGGAGCCTTAAAGTCAAGGCCATGGAGGGCTATGCCGCAGGGGTATCTATGTTGATGCGGGTGCTCATTGCGGAATGGGAGGCGCGCATGGTCTCTGAGCATTTGACATCGGGCAAGAATGGAGGACGAGTAAACCACTACTAGCTAGTTAAGAACATGATGGGCATTCTCATGGACGACATGTTGAAGAATTGGAGCTCTACAAAGGACACGATTCTGGCTGCCCAAGCCAATCTGATAGAACTGGATGAGAAGTTGGGAGGTCTGGAGGCCAGCTTTGCTTGGAAAAATTACGCCATGGGTCGGTGCATAAGAGGCATCTCTGGCAAAGGAACTGGAGTTGTGCTTGAGAACAAGGCAGGGATAGTTTTTTCTGCGGGGCCGACATCTCCAACCTGCGCGGTCAAGGATAATTCAGTCTTCCCAATTCCTTCTACCATGGGCCCTCTGCACAGCAAGAGAACTCGGAAGGAGGATGGTGGAGACACCTCGCTCCAGTGCAAGTCCGACCCTCTGCTGGTGGAGCTGCCACCCCAGGACCCTCTGTCGAAGAAGCTGCCACCCCAAGACCCTGTAGATGATTTCTATGGAGGCTGCCCTATTCTGGAGGAGACTCCTAAAACGCCTCATGCAATCGCGGACACCTAAGCAAGCCATGCAGGGACCGGGTTCACCTTGTCATTTTCAGTCATTTTGCTTAAGTTTGTTTTGTTTTCTGTTAAAAACCCGTCTCTAGATACTACAAATTTTGAACATCTCACTGGTTTAAGATTGGCCTGGTCTCCCTCCTATAGAGGGCAGGCGTTTTTTTTGTAACCTGATCAATTTTCTCAGTAGCTATGAGCGCCTGGGTGGGTGGCTCCATTGCCTCAGGCCGCCACAGATGACTGTTTTCCATGTACATTTTGATTTTACAGTTTAATAGACACTTGCAGATTTACAACAAAAAAAGGTAAGTATCCTCACTTGTCTCTTTTATTGTTAATTAAACAAGTTAGTTATTCTTCTATTATTGATTACATGTTACTGAAGATTACTTTAACACGGTGACCCAATTGGTAGTGTTGAAGTTGAAAAGTTGAAAGAGATGAAAAATTATGTTATGTTGAAGTTACTGCTGTACTATTTTGTTTTTGTTTCAGTACTAGTTTATTAAATGTAATTTTGCATTAAAGTACATTGATTTCCAATTTTTCTGCATCAAACCCTAACCCTAACCAAAATTTAACAATTGTAACTTATTTGGAATATTTCAGTGGTCAGCAATTGTTTTATGAAAAGCTTGCTAACTTTCAAATATATCATTCTTTCCTAGAGCTTGCAAATATCTTTTGAAGCTGTCATTTTGTTCTAGAGTATCTTTAACTCTTTAACAAAATAGGATAAATAAATGCCAGCTTTGAAGCCATAATTTTTCAACCATAATAGCATTTTCCATGCATTCCATGACGCATTCCTTGCACATGGAACCTAAGACACGGGGTTCACCAAACTTGAACCTTGAGGTTCGAAATTGGGCGAACCTCAAAAAAATATTCAAATTCGTTCAGATTCGAACTTGAAATTCGTTGGTTTATACGTGCAGTGTGGTTTTGTAGGGTGAACCCCTTTTATTTATGGTGTTTTTTTTTACAGTGATAGGACGTTAAGACTTCTCTGTTCTCGCTCACATTGGGTCTTTGTGCTTCCTGCAACTTTTCTCTCAGTGTCTGCCTGGAGTATGAATTCGGATGGCTTCGGCCCCTTCTTGTCATGTCTCTATGACATCGACTCGCAGCAGAAGAGCAACGTGAGGAAAGAATGAGTGAAGCT
Source organism: Larix kaempferi (assembly GCA_027924585.1). NCBI lineage: Eukaryota > Viridiplantae > Streptophyta > Pinopsida > Pinales > Pinaceae > Larix > Larix kaempferi. The sequence continues at coordinate 11,850,935 of BSBM01000017.1, read as the reverse complement.
CTTTGCCATGATGGTTGATGCCCACGATGACTCATTGTTGTCCCACCTGCCAAGAATGGTGGGCAACTTTGCACTGCGGCTCAACGACCCTGATTCCAATAGCCACGATGCTTGTGTCAATGCAATCAACGTCAAGGTATCAAGGATCGCAGGCTCGAATTCGTAGCTCTCAACTAGCAAAACGGGTATTTGTAGATATATTAAATAAGTATTAAATAAATAATAGCTATAAGGTATACTAAACAAGTATGAAATAAATAGGTTATATGTTTTATATATATATCATGATATTAATTATATATTATAATTTATAATGTTTATTATATTATATTAATTTATAATGTTTATTATAACATATTTATATTGAGAAAATATGCATATGGACGAATTTAATGACGAATCTCATTCAAAGTTCAAACTTCAAACCTCATTGGAAAATTTGAACTTGAATCAAATTTAATGGTTGTCAAACCCGAACCTTGTATCAATTTGTAACAATGACATCACTGGTCAATAATAGGAAATACTAGTAAAATAATCAAAGGTGTTCAAAACTGCCCATACCAAGATGTCAAGACTCAAAGATCAAGCTCTTCCACATGCAGAAAAGCAGAGCTCTACTTTTGAACAGAACTAAGAATGATCTGCTCAAATGTTATCAAGGGAACCCGCCAGGTAGATGGATAGAAAATTGCAGAATGTGCACTTATAACTGTAAGAATGAAGAAGCAGTGGTCAACCAATGCCTTCAAACAGAAGGATTAACTTACATGAAATATTCCCATAAAAATAGGTTAAAAGTGGTCTTTATATTCAAAAGGATTTGATTTATCTCAGACCAAATGGTACTTAGCATAAGATGTTTCTAGTGGCGCAACACTTCAGAATCTCAGATCAAACTCATAGCATATAAAAATGCTGAGACCTAAGTTCTAGGTGTGTCTTCCTGTGACTGAGACCCCTTATCAATTGGGTTAATCAGTTCACATCAATAATGGCCGGAGATCTCAGATTAGGGTAGAATCCCTTATGTCACAAGACTCACAACAATCATTTGCTCAATGCTGACACCTTGTTGAGAATTATGTTTAAAGATAGCAGTGAACTATCCATGAGAGAATGTTAGGGCTTTGATCCAAGCATGACTTTGGTTTTCTTTTTCCAAAGGAAAATAGGACAAGAAAAGCAATAATAGAAGTGCAGCCTAACATAAAAGAGAGAATTAGAAAAGAGAAACTCAAGCTCCTTGCTAAAACAGTTCTTACATCAAACAGAGTTTGTGGAACTTGGATAAATACAGCGGAAGCTCCTAGCAAGGAAAAAATCTAGAAGAAAATGCTTTATTGCCAAAGAGCCAACAGAGGAACCCCTGATGTAATAAATGAGTTAGAACATTCAAGTACAAAGATCTCTAAAGAGGGTACTTCGCAAGAAATATCTTGGAGAGAGCCATCAATCAGAGTTTGTGGAACTTGGATAAATACAGCGGAAGCTCCTAGCAAGCAAAAAATATAGAAGAGAAGTGCTTTATTGCCAAAGAACCAACAGAGCGACCCCTGATGTAATAAAGAAGTTAGAACATTCAAGTACAAAGATCTCTAAAGAGGGTACTTGGCAATAAATATCTTAGAGAACCAATCGCACAGAGCAATCAACAATCTGGAGGTCACGACTTAGAAGGAAGCCTGCCAAAAGAAGAATGAAATGAAGCCTGGAAAATTCAGCCAATACAAAGCATTTCTAGTACTTGAGGATCATTTGCAGGAGATGTCCAGGACTTGTAAGATCAATAAGTCATTTTCATATTCTGGAGATAGTTTATAAATTAGCAGTTTGCAGGAGATGTCCAGGATTTATAAGATTAATAAGTCATTTTCACATTTTGGAGATAGTTTATAGATTAGCAGTAGCAATGGAGAGATAAAACAGCAATATCTTGAGTTTATTACAAGACTTGAGAATGGATTGTCTCTACTGCTATTTCAGTCAGATGAAGCTTAGAAAATTGGAGGTGTGGTGTGTTACCACCTAAGTGGTACTTAGTTGGATTTCAAGTGAGCCGGCAAAGAGCGAACAAGTTATTTGTTCATCACCAGAATTCAGAAATCTAAGCAGGCCAATTTTTGGCCCTTTTTATGTTTTTTCGCATATTCACACCCCCTTGGGGGAATTGTAATAAATGATGTAGTATGATGACCTTTTGTAAAAGGCTTGGCCTTCTTAGGACTTAGTCATCAAACTAATCACCCTAGAGTGTTTTTTCCTTGTTAATTATGCAACACTTTTTAGCGACACATAATTTTCAAGTTTTTCACTCAAACTCCTCCAAAGTTGGGGTGGTGAAAGTGATGATTATGCCATGGGAGGGTGATTATGCCATGGGATGGTTATTAAAGTCTATGGTCTTAACTTTTCAAGACTTGAGTCTAAGTATATTACCATGCTAGTCATAGTCCCAAAGTTTCGTGAACATGCTATGGTCTTGACTTTTCAAGACTTGATTCTATGTATATTACCATGCTACTCATAGTCCCAAAGTTTCGTGAACATGCTATGGTCTTGACTTTTCAAGACTTGATTCTATGTATATTACCATGCTACTCATAGTCCCAAAGTTTCGTGAACATGATGATTATGCCATGGGAGGGTTATTAAAGCCTATGGTCTTAACTTTTCGAGACTTGAGTCTATGTATATTACCATGCTAGTCATAGTCCCAAAGTTTCGTGAACATGCTATGGTCTTGACTTTTCAAGACTTGATTCTATGTATATTACCATGCTAGTCATAGTCCCAAAGTTTCGTGAACATGCGCTAAGTCCCCCCTAGGATTTTTTAATTTTTCAGTTTTTTAATAAAATCATCGATAAGGTATATTTTAATTGTACAATTTCAAAAAGTCATAAAAGTGGGTCTAGGGGGGAAAATTTGTCATGGGATGCTCATTTTTGGACCCATAGCCCCCACTTAACCCCTAAACCCACTTTTGAAAGTCAAATTGGTGATTTTCAATTACTAATTTTGATTTTCTCTTGAAAATGACTTTTAGGGTCAAATAATTGGGAAATTTGGAGAAAATCCAATTTATAAATCAATGGTAACTTGTCTCTGAGGTGTCCAAGTCAGTTGGCACTTTGTCTGGGTCAATAAATGAATTGTTGGAGCATCTTTCCCAACTCAATGTAGATTTCAGTGGTTTCGAAGTTTGAGGAGAGAATCTCTCCAAGAGAGGACGAAACTCCCCATGAGGTTGAGTTGTTGGAGCTTGATTTGACATATGGAAGCCTCCCATGAGTGTTTGGGACACCTCATGAGAGGTGGAAGCCCCATTTCTCACATGAAAAACACTTGCCACACTCTCTAGAACCCCCAGTCCACCTCCTCCATTGGGAATTTCGCCCTCCAAGGGTTTGGAGGCCAAGATTTCTATAAAAGCAAGCTTCTCCTCTTATTTAAAAATGGAAGGATTGAACCTCTACCAAATTGTTGTACTATCATTGTTGTATTGCTAATAAAATAAGAAGGCTTTGGAGGCTAGTCTATGGTGCATCTTGTTCATGTGTGAATGAATTTATCAAGGGTTTCAAGGTAAAATTGTGCTTATTTTTGTTTTGCTGAATTTGGTTATCTGTGGTCTTACAAGGGGAGCTACCTCCTTGTAGGGTAAGAATACATTCTTGTTTGACTTGTATTCTTACTGATTTGTTAACAATAGATCTATTAGAGGTGCATGATAATTTTGCTTAATTACATGCTTTTTAATCTTCTGCTTTTGGCATCACCCTCTTTGGTTTAATCAATTTTTGTGCAAGATTTTGTCAAGTTTCAAGTTGCCAAGCTTGGAGAAGGATTGAATCTTGTTGGAATCCTCTTCCTCTTCAAGAAACATCAAGGATAAAGTCCCTCAAAGTTTCACCAAAGCAAGCTTCACCAAAAAAATTTCTTATTTCCAATTTTGGTTCTTCTACCTTCTTTCTCTAAGAAAAATCAATCTCTCTTTCTGGTTACTTTTTCATAGCAAGTATAGATCAGTTTTGAGGTTGCAGATTTAAAATCATACTTGTTAGAGGTTTAGTTAGATCTAAAAGGCTGCATTTCAACGATAATATCATTGCATTTTAAAGTTTATATCATGCGCCTAGATCTAGTATAATTTAGTGCTTGTTATTGCATTTTTTCCAAAAAAAATCCAAGTACTAAGTAGGAACGTTTTCATTTTTGGTTTTGTTTAAGCCACTAACATTCTAACAACTTTAGTTGCTTGTTTTTTGACATTTATAGACAGGTCAAGCGGAAGTGCTGGTAAAAATTTCAAAATTTGAGCCTTCCAAAGCACCTCCAAAATCCCTTTCCTCAAATGGCATTTTTTCTTCTTTCTTTTGTAACCCTCAATCCTAGTTTATAAAGGATCAAAGGGGCTGCTCTTTTAATCATTGCAATATCAGTAATAAAAGAAGCAAGTGGGCTACACAACGCCCACACCCCCTTCCCCATTGGGAGGCTTGTATCACCTCCTTTTGGTGTGTTTTTTTCGCTTTGCTTTCATTTTTCGTTACTAACCCTTATATTAGATTTTCCTTTTTTGTAGTTTAGTTTAGTTTCTTTTTTGTTTGCAAGAATATTTTAAGTTAAGCTTCAATTTTTGAAAGTTCATATCATTTTCTTTTTGCAAGTAAATAAATGAACCTGACTTGTTGCCAGAAAGTATGCTCTCGCCAACACCCAAAGGCTTTGCCGATTAGTGGTGGATGATCAGAAAGTTGACACATAGTCATTAGTAATTAACACAATATTTTTCAAGTTCATTTACTTTATTTTGCACTTACAATATTATTTGCTTTCAAAATCAGAATTAACATTTGCAATATCCCAAAGTATGCTCTTGTCCATCGCAAACTAATTTCGACTAGTTGGATCTTTGGAACAATCAGAAACGAGGTCATGCACTCAATAATCTTCCACATTTAATAAACAACACACCTAACTAAAACTAATCCCCTTAAGGATGAAAATCCGGTGTCACAATTTCATTACTTGTGGGAAAATTCTTCAAAGAAAGCGGGAACAACTAGATCGTGACCGCAGGGTACCGTTAAGCTGCACCCTTGATTGGTGTAGTGTTCGATATTCCCTCGCGACTCCAATCTAGCCCACATTTTCTTGTGCAGAGCCACATTTGATGAATCGACATATTCCTCATACCTGTTGGTATATTTGAAATTCTCTTTCCCTTAATCAACTCATCATAATAATTTAAAACTGAGCAAGATATAATTGCAAAACATTTACTTTTCAACAACATTTATTTTGACTCCATTGGCACTGATCTCCAAATTGCGACAATACATTTCTTTTGCTTAATATTAGTTTATTGTTGTTGATTTTATCTTCATGTGTTGATGTTACATCTGTACATGCTATGTTGTTGATTTAATTAATTTATTTTGCAATAATCTTGTTTCAACATGTTTTCTTCAAAAAACTCCTAAACAACTTACTTTCATTCTAACGTCTAAGAACTAAAATCCTTAGTAACTTTTCTTAGGGTCTACTCCCCTTGGCTTCATTAGGAGTTAGCCTAAGCAAAGGAGTCAAGATCAAGTGACAGTACTTACTCGAGACTTGCCCCCAAGGACACACCAAGTGGCTTGAATATTTATGCCATGTTACCCAGGTGTGTATCAGGCGGCAACAGGGTGTTCATTAATTTGAAGTAGAGAAAATAACCTTATACATATCATCAACAGAGTTTAAGAAATGGAAAGTTTCAGAGAGACTAGACCTAGGGCCTTGATCATACAAAGCCTAATGATGTGAGATATAGTAAGGATAAGAAATGGAAACCCCTGAGGTGACTAGATGTAAAGGTCACAATCACTAGGCTCTAATGCCAATGGATATGCTCACAATACCAATAATGCAAGAAGATACTCACATACAAGAAAACACAAGAGATAAAGTATGCAAGTATGGGAGGAGATTGTTAGAGGCTCGAAACTGTACACATAGTACACTCATTTGTATTACTATATATAAAGTACAAAATTGTGGGAGAGTGATCAAGTTCGACATTTTATCCAATAAAATACAATAAAAAAAACTTATAAGAGAAGAAAAGTGTACAAGGAACCTTCTAGAAGAAGGAAGTTTATAGGGAAATGTATGTAGAGATATGTGCAACACATAAGAATACGTTAAAATATAGTAGTCCATGTGACTATGTCGCATCAAGAAGATATTGTTTACTTGTTACTTGTTTAAGGCAAAACATAATGTTTCAAAAGTTGAGAAACTACACAATTTCTTGTGTTCTAAAGAGTAGGGATCAATCCACTTTGCACCTAATGCCTAAGGAGGCAAGGAATTGAATAAATCCTTCTCCAGATCTAGATAGGATTTGGATTTTTGTTTGGCATAGGAAACAATGTTACAAAAACCGGACCAGAACCGGCAAAATCAGCCAGTCCGATCGGTTTAAAGGCCTCACCGGTTCAAAGTTCAAACCAGTGTGTCAAATCGGAAATGATCGGTTTCGTACGAAACTGGCCGGTTTTACCGGTTCCAATTCCGATTTTGACCGGTTCAGTACAGAACTACACAATGACACTTAAGAGGCCATTTTTTTTATTTTTTATTTTTAAATAAAAAAGTTGGTTGAGTGGGGAAGGTTCTAGATAACCCTAAACCCATAAGAAAGCTATAAAAGCAACCCCAATCACTCTATTTCTCTCACACTATTCATTTCAGTATTTTGAGTTAAGAATCATTCTTGACATTCCTGGGAAGTGTAGCAGCCTTGAAAGAGTATGCTAAGTACCTACAACAGTCCTGGTTATATCATCATAACAGCAATAAAATACACCTAATAGCAGTTACCTACAACAGTAAAGAGGCTTTGAGCAGCCCTAACAACAACTATGAGCTAACTATGTAGTTAAAAGAAACTTTTGTGGGCATATTCCAAGGTGACAGTCCGTTACAACAGCCTTGAAATAGCTCTTTCAACAACATCAGTTTCATCAGCATGTTAGACATGATTCAAGTGAAATATGCTCAGTATGGCACCTAGCAAAATACATACAGGAGCCCTTTTTGCAAATTTGTGTATAATGGTTTTAATTCACATGGTTGAACATATATATATATATATATATATATATATATATATATAATTTTTCAAAATTTAAACATTTTATGTATTTTTGGTGGACTGGTTTTGTGATCCAATTTTTTTCCCGGTTTTGGTCCAGCTCCGGTTTTCGAGGTTGGACGGTTCAACCACCAGTTCGGTTTTTGTAACTTTGATTGGAAATGCTCCCCACTGCCTAATTGTAGAATTTGAATATAAGAAAATCCCCCAAGCTATTCAGAAAATTGTTGATGGAGTAACAAAATGTGAAACCATCCCCTAATGTACGAAAGAATAAAATGTCCATTAAAGGCAAAAGGAATTGAGAGGGTGGTGTGGAGCCAACTTCATGAGCCCCCAACATTGAAGAATCATCCAAGCTCAAATCATGGCCTCGGGAGGAATGTGACCCATGAAGTATCCTAGCAACTATGTTGCTTGTATTCATGACAATAATCATATTTAAAAATATAAATATTAACAAATGTGTCATCAGAACCAATGTCATTACCTCATAGTACACCTTGGGGATGAACTCGTTGTCTCTTTGGACGGGCCATAGTGGAATTAGGATCAAATGATCCATTTCCAGGCGCTAAGGTAGATATTATCAGCTCTTAGAGGCCTTATGGTAGGAGACTAGGCCAATAATTGCCAGCATGGGCCAGTGACTCACAAAAGAAACCTAATAAATGCAAGGGAAGGACACTAGAAAAAGGGGGTGCATGCACCATAGACCTCAAAACTATTCAGAAAACTCTGAATTCCATCCAGACAACAAATTTAATTGTAGGGAAATAGCAGCAGCAAAAGTGGTTGCAAGCGACATACACCCTAAAATAATTCAAAAAACTTTGAATCCCATGTAGATGACAAATTTACTTAATCACCTTTTGTCAAAAAAAATAGCATTCACCTTTCCCTCTGATGGAATTTTTTAGAGTCACATGAAGTTGGATTAATCTTAACAATAGATTCTTTATCTTTGTACATATTGATTGGCGATAATTGAAAAGAAGCCCTTTACAACACTTAAATAAACTTACTCCAGAAGAAATGAGACAAAATATGAGTCATGACCATGGGCCGTGATCTTCAGCTATGTAGAAAAAGGCTTACCTTATTATTTGTTGAGTTCTAAAGTTGAATTTTCATAAATATTTCTGCCCTATTGATCTGCATCATTTTCTATTTGTTTGCAATGACCCACTTGAACTCAATAGGAAAAAATTACAACGAAGAACTTGAGAGGGTTGGAGGGAATAATAGATTAAGCAAGAGAAAAAGGAATAAATCAGAGTTAGTGAGAATGCAATAACTGGGAGAAATGCAATAAATACAAGTTTGATATTTTTTGTTTCTTTATTTATCCTGCATGCTTAAAAAGAATCATATATGAGTGACAAGAACCAGCAAAAATGTTGCAGATTAACATGAATCATGATAGTATACAAAGAAGCAGAAATTAGAGTGTGAAAACAAAGTGCTCTGAAGTGGGAGAAAAGGCAAAAAAAAGAAGAGTGAATGGAAAAGTTAAGAATGGCAAAGATGTAGAGGGCATGGATGTAAATACAAACATAGAATTAGGAATTTAGGAGTGGTGAATTGTGCAATAAATACAAGTTTGATCATTTTTGTTTCTTTATTTATTCTACATGTTTAAAAAGAATCATATATGAGTGACAAGAACCAGCAAAAATGTTGCAGATTAACATGAATCATGATAGAATACGAAGAAGCAGAAATTAGTGTGTGAGAACAAAGTGCTCTGAAGCAGGAGAAAAGGCAAAAAAAGAAGTGAACGGAAAAGTTAAGAATGGCAAAGGTGTAGAGGGCATGGATGTAGATACAAACATAGAATTAGGAGTCATGAATCGTGCAATAAATATAAGTTTGATCATTTTTGTTTCTTTATTTATTCTACATGTTTAAAAAGAACCATACATGAGTGACAAGAACCAGCAAAATTGTTGCAGATTAACACGAATCATGATAGAATATGAAGAAACAGAAATTAAAGTGTGAGAACAAAGTGCTCTGAAGTGGGAGAAAAGGCAAAAAATGAAGAGTGAACGGAAAAGTTAAGAATGGCAAAGACGTAGAGGACATAGATGTAAATACAAACATAGAATTAGGAGTGATGAATGGTGCAATAAATACAAGTTTGATCATGTTTGTTTCTTTATTTATTCTGACATGTTTAAAAAGAATCATATATGAGTGACAAGAACCAGCAAAAATGTTGCAGATTAACATGAATCATACGAAGAAGCAGAAATTAGTACTGTGAACAAAGTGCTCTGAAGTGGGAGAAAAGGCAAAAAAAGAAGTGAATGGAAAAGTTAAGAATGGCAAAGGTGTAGAGGGCATGGATGTAAATACAAAAATAGAATTAGGAGTGATGAATGGTGCAATAAATACAAGTTCGATCATTTTTGTTTCTTTATTTATTCTACATGTTTAAAAAGAATCATATATGAGTGACAAGAACCAGCAAAAATGTTGCAGATTAACATGAATCATGATAGAATACGAAGACGCAGAAATTAAAGTGTGAGAACAAAGTGCTCTGAAGTGGGAGAAAAGGCAAAATAAGAAGAGTGAACGGAATGTTGATTTTTCCTGAGCAGCATCGAGTGCCATTCTCTGGGAGAATGGAGGCACCTGGTCAGTTACCAGGATATTGACCCAGTCTGGGACTGGGAACTCAGTCTGGGGCTGAGAGCCATTCTTTGGGAGAATGGAGGCACCTGGTCAGTTACCAGGATATTGACCCAGTCTGGGACTAGGAACTCAGCCTGGGGCTAAGAGCCATTCTCTGGGAGAATGGAGGTACCTGGTCAGTTACCAGGATTTCACTGTAAGCCGTAGACCGGGTCTGGGCAAGTGGTGTACTCCTCCACTTGGTCTTGGTGGCAACAGGAGGGTGAAGTAAAGCAATTAATTTATCTCCTTATGATGATGTGCTTGGAGTGGACATTAAGGCCTTGAAGAACGCCTGGATAACTTGTTGAAGATAAATAAAACCCAAGCATAGTTTGGTTTGGTCCATGAACCCACCATTTAGAAGAAAAATATATATATATATATTTATTTATTTATTTATTATGGGTCGGCTCATTATTGGAAAAAAAATAAAAATGATGTAAATGTGTGAAGGACAGGTCGGCCTCATATTTATTTTTTTTGGAGGACAAAAATAAATAATAATAAAAAAAATTAATTTATGTGAGGACAGGTCGGCCTCAATTAAGTGGAATTATTCCACTATAAATAAACTCAACATTTCAATAGACAATTCGTGGATCTTTGAGGACAGCTCGTGGGTGTTATTGACTGATCTTTGAGGACAGCTCGTGGGTACAGTTGTGGGTATCTTTGTCTGCTCCTAGATCATCTCGTAGATGATATTTCTTTCTACTGGGTTCTCTCTTCACACTGCTGGTCATTACTTCTTGAAAGGGTCACAGTTTCATGTTTTGCTCTCACTCTTTCTTACTGCTGGTTCAAAGCTGCCTCAGTTAGGGTCTGCTGCTGCCCAAATTCCATTTAATTTTCTGTTGTGTGCACCCGAGCCCTGATAGGGCATTCTTCAATGCAGCCAAGTTTTATTCAGGGTCTGTCCCTAAGTTTTGGCAGCCATTACAACACACCTACAGGTTACAATAGCCCCTGAAAAAGGCTTCAACAGGTCACAGCACCCTCAGCAGGGTATACACCAGTGAACAATGGCATGTACAGGTTGGTTGTACAAGTTTGAAACTGCTTCAGGTATCTAGCATCAGGGTTCTTCTTGGTCAGTGAAACAATTCTAATTGTTGGAGAGGCTTGTTATTAGCCTGTTGTTGTAAAAACTCAGTCATCTCATTTTGGAGATAAATTATTATTAATATTGCTTTGGGGTTTTTGTCCTTAAAAGGTTTCCCCGTGAAAAATTACTGTGTTCAATCTTGTAATTACTGCTAGCTATCTCTATATTTATATTTACAGTCTGTTACTGCTATCAAATTTTCATAATTTTAACATGGTATCAGAGCATTGTTTGTAAAGCACACAGTGTTTGAGCAGGTGACTGTGTCTTACATAGACCTTGGGACAGTACAGACAAACCAGAGATGGCTTCTTCTGCCTCTTTCAGACCAGAGGACAAGCTTGAGGGTTCAGCAAACTTTAATTCATGGAAAGCAAGGCTTATGGCCACCTTGGAAGAGAATGACCTTGATGACTTGGTCATTAATGTTGTAGAAGAACCCACGTCAAACACAAGAAGGGCAGCATTCAAAAAGAAGCAAGCCAAGGCTAGGAGGATTATCTATGACTCAGTCAAGGAAAATATAATGCCTGCCATAACACCACTGAAGACAGCCAAGGAGTGTTTTGACACCTTGACAAATCTGTACGAGAAGAAAGCACCCAGTCAAAAGAGAGTCTTGAAAAATAGACTTCGTGCATTGAAGATGGAAAAAGATGAAGGAGTGGCCTCCTTCTTCACAAACATTGCTCAGGTAAGAGATCAACTTTCTGCTATTGGGGTTACAGTAGATGATGATGACCTTGAACAAACTGTTTTTGATGGTCTTCCAAGTTTTTGGGAAACCTTCTTAGCTTCTGTTAGTGGGCGTGAGACTCAGCCAGATTTTGAGAGACTTTGGCATGACTGTTTAGAAGAAGAAGGCAGAGTACAGAGCAGGACTAAGGGTCCTAAAGAAGGGAATCTTGTCGTGAGACTCAGCCAGATTTTGAGAGACTTTGGCATGACTGTTTAGAAGAAGAAGGTAGAGTACAGAGCAGAACTAAGGGTCCTAAAGAAGGGAATCTTGCACTAGCAGCTAAAACCAAGAAACGATTCAAGAAGCCCTTCCCTCCCAAGAAGAAAGAGAACAAGCCACAAGGTAAGCAACTTGATATGTCACAAGTTAAATGTTTCAATTGTTTCAAGATGGGACATTATGCTAAGGACTGTAGGCAGCCACAGAGAAGGCCCAAAAGAAAATTCCAAGCATCTACAGCTGAAGAAGAAGAACCAAAGAAGAAGAAAAATACAAAGTCTTCCAAGCAAGAAGAATCAAGAAAAGAATACTATTTGATTTCTGCCCTAGCAGGGTCCATCACCAACAGCACAAATTCTTGGTTGGTGGACAGTGGAGCCTCAGAACATATGACAGGTTCCCGTGAAGCCCTTACAAGCTATAGAAAGAAGAAGTTTGCCACTCAAGTAGAACTTGGAGATGACTCCACCTACAAAATTGAGGGAGTGGGTTCAGTCTCATTTCAACTTGATTCAGGGACCATGTTGCATATTGAAGACATACTATATGTTCCAAGCTTGAAGAAAAATCTTCTTTCTGTTGCTGGCTTAGAAGACAAAGGTTACAGAGTTATATTCATGGACAAAAAGGTTTTGCTGTGGTCAAAGAATGAAAGGTTGAGTGCAGCAGAATTGATTGGGGTTCAAGAGGGAGGCCTTTACAAGGCATCTGGGCACTCTACTCAAGCATTGGTTCACAGTACTATCAACCCTTGTGAGCTATGGCACCGTAGGTTTGGGCACCTTCATTATGCAGCTCTCCCTGGTCTTCAAAAGATGGTTACAAGTATGCCTGAGCTTTCTAATGAACATAGTGGTATTTGCAAAGGTTGTGCCCTTGGTAAAAATACCAAGAAGTTTTTTTCAAAAAGTAACAGCAGATCAAAAGGGATTTTGGATTTGATTCACTCTGACATTTGTGGACCCATGTCTTCACCTTCCTTAAGTGGTTGTTTATACTATGTACTGTTCATTGATGATTACTCTCGTAAATCTTGGATTTACTTTCTAAAGGCTAAAAGTGAAACTTTTGATAAGTTCAAGGAGTTCAAGGCGCTGATTGAAAATCAGACAAGAAGACACATTCGTATCTTGAGGTCAGACAATGGAGGTGAGTTTGAATCAAATGATTTTGATGATTTTTGCCAAGAATCAGGGATCAAGAGGGAGTTGACTATACCCTATAGCCCCCAACAAAACGGGGTTGCAGAAAGAAAGAACAGAACAGTCTGTGAGGCTGCTAAAGCCATGTTGTGTGATCTAGATCTTACTTTGTCTCTATGGGCTGACGCTGCTGGTACAGCTGTCTATATTCAAAACAGAAGTCCTCATGCCATTTTGGGAGAAAAGACTCCAGAAGAAGTCTTTACAGGAAAGAAACCTACAGTTGACCACATGAGGATCTTTGGCACTCCAGTCTACATCCATGTGCCAAAAGAAAAGAGATTAAAGGTGGAGCCTTCCGGAAAGAAAGGCACATTTGTTGGGTACAGTGAAAATTCAAAAGCCTACCGTATCTATGTTCCTGGTCAAAGATACATTGAAATCAGCAGAGATGTGATATTTCATGAGGAAGCTGTTTTCCGCCACTCTAAAGAGCTTTCAAAAGATGCAGAAGAATCTCTTTCCAACATTCCAGACTCTCCTCATTCAGAGAATCAGAGGGAGGAAGAAGATGAACCTCATGCTTACTCAGAACCAGAAAGACCAGCTGAAGAACTACTTGAAGCTCCTCCTTCCAAGAGGAGACCTACTTGGGCGAGAGAAATATTGCAAGAAGCAGAGAAGCATAAAGCTCCTTCTGGGACATTCAGAGAAAGCAAGAATCCCCAAAAATACTCAGGTCTTATGAGTAAGCTCATTGATGCAGAGCCTTCTACATTCAAAGAAGCTGAAACTCATCAGGTATGGATTGATGCCATGACAGAAGAATATAATTCCATTATGAAAAATGATGTGTGGGAAATTGTTCCTAGACCAAAAGGGAAGTCTATGGTGACTTCCAAATGGCTCTATAAAATCAAGCATGCTGCTGATGGCAGCATTGAGAAATATAAAGCAAGATTTGTGGCACGTGGTTTCTCACAAAAGGAAGGCATAGACTATGATGAAACATTTGCTCCTGTTGCCAGGTATACCACCATCAGGACCATTATCTCCCTCGTTGTTGTCTTTGGATGGAAGCTCCATCAAATGGATGTAAAGACAGCTTTTCTTAATGGAGAAGTTGAAGAAGAGGTCTACATTTAGCAACCCAAAGGTTTTGTGACTCATGAAATGCAGTCTCATGTGTACAAGCTAAAGAAAGCTTTGTATGGACTCAAACAGGCCCCAAGGGTCTAGTATGCTAGGATTGATGGTTACCTTCACAGTTTGGGATTCTCCAAGAGCACTGTTGATTCCAACCTTTACTTTAAGGTTGTTCAGAACCATGTCTTGATCCTAGTCCTATATGTGGATGATCTGTTCCTCACTAGAGAGGAGCAACTGATAGCTCAGTGCAAGAGGGAGCTTACTTCAGAATTTGAAATGAAAGATCTGGGACTCATGTACTATTTTCTTGGTTTAGAGGTCTGGCAAAAGCCAGATGAGATCTTTCTGTCTCAAGGGAACTGTACAGTTGATATCTTGCAGAGGTTTGGGATGCATGACTGCAAACCCATGAGTGTACCCATGACATCAAATCTGAAGAAGTTACGTGACTCAGCTACTTCTTCACAGGCAGTGGATCCTACTCAATATCGCCAACTTATTGGATCTTTGATGTATCTAGTGCATACAAGACCAGATATCTGTTATACAGTGAATGCATTGAGTCAATTCATGTCCGAGCCGAAGCACATACACTGGATAGCTGCCAAACATGTGCTCAGATATTTGCGAGGTACTATTACATATGGGCTCAGATATACCTCCAACAGTGGGGTAATGCTACTTGGATATGCTGACTCCGATTGGGCTGGCAGTACAGTGGACCGGAAAAGCACATTAGGGTACTGTTTCAGTTTGGGATCAGCCATGATCTCATGGTCCAGCAGAAAACAGGGTTCCATAGCTCAGAGCACAGCTGAAGCTGAGTATATTGCTGCTAGTGATGCCTGCAGAGAAGCAGTTTGACTTAGAAAGCTTCTCTCTAACCTGTTTGGTGGAAAGCTTGAACCAACTATTATCCATTGCGATAATCAGAGTTGTATTAAGCTTTCAGAGAACCCTGTATTTCACGACAAGTCAAAGCACATTGAGATGAAGTACCACTTCATTAGAGATATGGTACAGCGAGGTGCCATGAAGCTCCAGTACATCCCGTACAGATGAGCAGATTGCTGACATATTGACCAAGCCCCTGTCGTTGACAAAGCTTGTGCACTTTTGAGACAAGCTTGGTATTGCAGAGAATGACCCTCTCGCTGAGAGGGAGTGTTGATTTTTCCTGAGCAGCATCGAGTGCCATTCTCTAGGAGAATGGAGGAACCTAGTCAGTTACCAGGATATTGACCCAGTCTGGGACAGGGAACTCAACCTGGGGCTGAGAGCCATTCTCTGGGAGAATGGAGGCACCTGGTCAGTTACCAGGATATTGACCCAATTTGGGACTGGGAACTCAACCTGGGGCTGAGAGCCATTCTCTGGGAGAATGGAGGCACCTGGTCAGTTACCAGGATATTGACCCAATCTGGGACTGGGAACTCAACCTGGGGCTGAGAGCCATTCTCTGGGAGAATGGAGGTACCTGGTCAGTTACCAAGATTTCACTGTAAGCCCTAGACCGGGTTTGGGCAAGTGGTGTACTCCTCCACTTGGTCTTGGTGGCAACAAGAGGGTGAAGTAAAGCAATTAATTTATCTCCTTATGATGATGTGCTTGGAGTGGACATTAAGGCCTTGAAGAACGCCTGGATAACTTGTTGAAGATAAATGAAACCCAAGCATAGTTTGGCTTGGTCCATGAACCCACCATTTAGAAGAAAAATAAATATATATATATTTATTTATTTATTTATTATGGGTCGGCTCATTATTGGAAAAAAATAAAAATGATGTAAATGTGTGAAGGACAGGTCGGCCTCATATTTTTTTTTTTTTGGAGGACAAAAATAAATTAATTTATGTGAGGACAGGTCGGCCTCAATTAAGTGGAATTATTCCACTATAAATAAACTCAACATTTCAATAGACAATTCGTGGATCTTTGAGGACAGCTCGTGGGTGTTATTGACTGATCTTTGAGGACAGCTCATGGGTACAGTTGTGGGTATCTTTGTCTACTCTTAGATCAGCTCGTAGATGATATTTCTTTCTGCTGGGTTCTCTCTCCACACTGCTGGTCATTACTTCTTGAAAGGGTCACAGTTTCATGTTTGGCTCTCACTCTTTCTTACTGCTGGTTCAAAGCTGCCTCAGTTAGGGTCTGCTGCTGCCCAAATTCCATTTAATTTTCTGCTGTGTGCACCCGGGCCCTGATAGGGCATTCTTCAGTGCAGCCGAGTTTTATTCAGGGTCTGTCCCTAAGTTTTGGCAGCCATTACAACACACCTACAGGTTACAACAGCCCCTGAAAAAGGCTTCAACAGGTCACAGCACCCTCAGCAGGGTATACACCAGTGAACAGTGGCATGTACAGGTTGGTTGTACAAGTTTGAAACTGCTTCAGATATCTAGCATCAGCTACAGCAGAACAGGGTTCTTCTTGGTCAGTGAAACAGTTTTAATTGAAACAGGGTTATTAGCCTGCTGTTGTAAAAACTCAGTCATCTCATTTTGGAGATAAATTATTATTAATATTGCTTTGGGGTTTTTGTCCTTAAAAGGTTTCCCTGTGAAAAATTACTGTGTTCAATCTTGTAATTACTGCTAGCTATCTCTGTATTTATATTTACAGTCTGTTACTGCTATCAAATTTTCAAAATTTTAACACGGAAAAGTTAAGAATGGCAAAGATGTAGAGAGCATGGATGTAAATACAAACATAGAATTAGGAGTGGTGAATGGACAAAAAACGAAAATGTTTAAGGATGATAGAAAAACAATGGCAGATGAGATCAGATGGACAAGAAAAAAACTAAGACAAAATGGTGACCAAGATGTGTACAATAACAGGAAATAACAGCAAAATGGTGAAGACACGAAAGAGTGACAAGAACAATGTAAGCCTTCACATGTGCAACATTGATTGCTCTCATACAACTTGAGGCAAAGTCAACCTTAACAGAAAACTGTAAAACATGTATTAATAGCATGATGAATAAGATGGTCCTGAGAACAAGACAACACACGTCTAAATAGGTATGTCTTTTCCCTAGTGTTGCTTCTATATATAATTACTAATCAGTAATTATTAATTAATTATTACATCATGGGGCTGATAACAAGTTATCATCTTGGAGGTTGTCTCAAAACTTCTGTTAATGTTATTCAATACAATCTCATCTTCAATTTCAGAAATGACACAAGTTCCAAATCTCGCTAGAAAATACTGATTTATTTTTCTAGCATATACCTTTCTTATTTGGTCAAAATTTGGTATGCAGCATTAGTTAGTAGGATTCTTGCAATATATAATATTTCTGTTGTTATGAATTGTCATTCAACTGGCACTTTCAGTATGAATTTTTCTCACATTAAAAGCCCTATTCTACAAAGTTCTAAGCTTTCTTCTGTTTGCTAAGTATAAAACTCAAAATAAGAAGGAACACTACAAATTCAAGATGTTGAAACAATCTTGAAACTATGATATACTATTCTATAGTATATCATGAATGGTTTCTCCAAGTGAAATTTTTGAGTTATTGGGTCCATACATCATCTTTGCACACATACAAGTCATCTTAGTAACCATAAGCATCTGGTGCACACACACACACAAAATCAAAACTTGTCCATAGGAAGACAGGAACCAAACTTGTTTAAATCTGTTCATTGAACCATGATTACATTGTTAAAGATGAATAAGAACTTGACTGGAGTTACGTAGCAATTGTCTTTCAACAAGATCCTATCTTGCACTAAATATCAATCTGAATAAATACACCACTAGAATCATTGTCCCACTTTCACTGATGATACACTTAGAACAATCAGTCAGCTGAATGAGAGGCTAATGTAATACTAAGCCTAAAAACTTAAAAGTAGAGTTTATATCAGCTCTATATGTAGGTTTATAGGAGGAAATATGGAATAAAGAAGAACGCAATCACAGAGACAGCTTTTAAGCAGGATATGAGGAAAAAGAGATCAAATTATCTGTCCTTCAGAACTCCTTCTATCTGTAACTACTAACTACTTCTCAATGCTGAATAGATAGATTTTATGTGGTCCACTGTTGTCATATTTTGAGCAATGGGATATCACATTGTCCAAAACAAAATAATCAGACTGTAAAATCATTTCATAACTTTGATGATAACAGAAACAGGGCTCATTTGCAGATGATAGCATATCCGAAAACAAAAAATTCATGGTTGGGTTTAAGAATAGGTCTAAAGAGTACTCTTTCAAAATATTTTTTTATTGAAAGCTTGATGTACAATTCCGACTCAAAAAAGGAAATTGGAAGTTTAAAATGGCATGGCATCAAATGTCATTTCTCTTGTAAGTTTTGGAAGAGAAGAATGCAGAGTTACATAGGATGGCTGTGAGAATGTTAGTAATGCATTAAAAGATGTGTCTGATTCTTGTGTTGCAACTTGCAAGTACATCTTTACTGGTGGAACACAATTAATGCATGGGCAAGCAAAATATGAAACAAGAAATGCAAGGGATTGTAAAGTGGATCTGAAGCAAGGAACAAGTACGATATAACATTACTTTTTTGGACTCTTCCACAAAGGTACATTTTAATTCATAGGGGAAGTTTCATGGATATTCAAATTAATTACCAACTTCATTTGCTAACATTTCACCCAGGGACATTCAGCCAAACTGATACTCATTGTAGACATTGAATAAACGCCCTCAAGAGGTAGAGAGCTAGATAGGTGGGATGTGTATGATGTAACTAAAGCAACATTTGTAATCAATAATTTAAGTTGTCAAAAATGCTTAGTGGGCATCGTAAGTTTGGCACTTTCATCCAGTTATGATCACCTCACTCCTTGCTCTCTGCAAAACCATTGGTACTTTGAAACCTTTTTCAAACTGGTGCTGTTGTGCTACAAGTTCTGGAAGAAGCCAATTTTGGGGATGAAAAATATAATGGTAACACACATCTTATCTTATATCTTTTACTTCATCCTTTAATGTGACATTTTGATTTACCAACATGTCTGAGAGTTGTATTGCATTGTATCTTGGTATGTACATATAAATAACTATTAAATATTGCTGTTACATTTTCATCAGCCTTTGTTCCATCCATTGAAACAAGAGTTGAGTCTGCTAGAGTACTCAGCAAGTCTACTCGACTTTGAAACAAGCTGAGTCAGTTCATTTGAACAAAAATTCAGTCAAATCTGGTCAAATTCACCGAGACATTATCAGTTTGATGGTTATCTAAGATACTGCAACTTCTGACCTTAGTTTGACTGAATCTGACATTGTTTGCCCATTTTGAAAGATTTGCACAGGCTTTGATAGGCATTTGCATAGTTTAAGTATTTTTTGAGTTTTATTTATTGCCAAGTTTTTCCGAGATTTTTGGGTCCCAGTCATATTCTTACTTTTTTGGCTTTGCCAAGGGTTTCCCAAGTCTGAGTCATGTGAGGATGGTCCATCAATATAATTGGAGCCCATGACCTGTATGATTTTATCAATCCAAATATATGTAATTTAAAATGGCATTAGGTCTTGTAATCATTCAGAAGCAAATTCCAGGCTCTCGTTTTTTAACAAAACATCAGTGGATTTCTTGTGTAGAAAATCAATATCCAGACAGTGCAGATGTTAACAATAAAACTAGTGATATTGTTCAATCTTTTAATATCGTGAAATCTTTGATCTGGCTAAGATGCATTTTATATGATCTGGTCTCTGTGTCCGGTTGCTTTTAATGTCATTTTGTTTTTTTCTTACATGTCATCCTTAATTTCAGAGCACATTCAACAAGCCTGTCTACTCTAAAGAGAAATCAAATGGTTGTAATTGTCTGAAAGAAGAAAGGTTTCAGCAGAAAGCAAATGCCCAGAGACATACCAAGGCCTTCATCTTGAAGGCAAACGTCTTGGCATCATACTGGTTCGTCTTCATCTCAGCAACAAGGTCATCGAATGATTCAGGGACTGTAAATCCTTCTGGAAGTTCTTCATTGCTTACTTGTGAAAGGACTTCATATATATCTTTTGCTAGCCTCTGCACAATGCACCATGCTCTAGAATCTTCAGGCTTGAGTATATAATAACATTTCCATATTGTAATTAAAAGCAGCCATGTAACAATCAAGATAGCCATATCTGCTAACAAGTATCAGATTTAGCAAGACTTTGGGAATCAAGGTACTTCAATTTTCAACATCACTAAAATGCCGTGGAGATGGCATAATCTGTTAAGACTTACTGATGAGGGATCTGCTCTTCCCAGAAGCCTCGGTCCTAATCTCCTGCTGAGACAATCTGGACAGTGACAAATTAAAGTCAATATTTCTCCACGTGATTTTACAATAACAAAAGTATGCACATCAAATATTCATGTTCAGTCCAATTCTCAACTGCAAAACTGTGACGAGTTTTATTTATCCTAGATTTGGAAGAAAGTAGGCTTGATATTAGATATCCCTGATCCATATCTCTGCCTATTCTAGATTTGAAACAAAAGGAGTTGAGTGAGGTTTGTGGGTGCAATCGCAGACAAAAGGTCACGGTTTTTTATCTCACTGCCACCCACGATATATGCCCTAATTCCACAGTTGAATGCATTGTAGGGAACTAGGTTTCTACAACACCATGTAATCTCTAGTGGGAAGATTAGTGTGATTCTCTTACGCTAAATTTAGGCCTAAAAAACTCTGAAAAGTAGAAACAGATACTCTAAATTGGATAGAAGGATCCACGGTGAACTCTAAAATGTCTGAATTCCGGGAGTCCTTTTAATAGTTTGCCGAAATTTGTGATGGGTTCACCTAAATCAAGGTGCTTTTCATGTGGGCATTTTGAAATCCAATAAAGAAGATCTCAAAATAATTTTTCGTGTGGCCATTTCGAAATCCACTAAACAGGATCTCAATACAAAGAAATTTCCATGTGGCCATATTCAGAATCTCTAAACAAGATCTCAGTAGAGAGAAATTTTTAGGGCGGCGATATCAGATCAGCTAAACAGAATTTTAATAGAGAGAAATTTCCATGTGGGCCTGATGAAATCAAGGTGTTTTTCGTGTGGGCGTATTCAAATCCGCTAAACAAGATCTCAATACAGAGAAATCTTTATGTGGGCATAATGAAATCAAAGTTTATTTTTTCATTGGGCATCAATCTTACCTAATGATGAACATTTATCAACGCCTTCCAGCTTAATAAGCGCCATTAGAATGAAGACAAAGGGCAACAGAACAGCAAGCATCAGCATTGTATAGAATATGGTCCTATATGAAAGATGGCGAGCAGCAACCTTGACCTTCATAAAGTCCAGGAACCCATTGCTGGTAGATATAGTAATAGTTCTCATGCTAGGTGATATGTGGACCTGCATTGTTGAATTCCCCCCTTTTTCACAAACAAAACCCAGTACTTTGCAGCTCAATGCAGTCCAATACAACACCACAAACAGAGCATTGTTCATCCTGCTGCATCAGATCTGGAATTTTCATGGGCTTATATTGTAGCCTGCAATATAAAGGAATGCAAAAATTCTTCAACATATAGCAATGGTGGTGCTGCAATCTTTCAGTGGAAAACATAGCTTCATGCTCATTGAAAGGGCCTCTGCATCAATTCATTTCAAACATTTAAAATGAATGATAGAATTATGTTGATCATCCAATGGCTGTATGATACTTTTAGTCTGAGGATGAGGATCTAAGAAGCAAAGAAACAAACAGGGCCAATGTGATCTGCGCTCTGCTCTGTTGCCTTCCAGACCCACCCCTCGTCTAAGGCCCAATGCAAATGAAAGATATTATCAACGCAATTTTGTGCTTATGGTTATATCTCCATTGCTTTGCAAGGTTAATTGATGGTTAAGAAAACTACTTATTTTATCACCTTTGCTTTCTAAATTTACTTTTCGATTATTAAATTTGCCTTCTTATTTGAAAATCTGGTTATAAAATTAGTTCTTCTTATTATTTTTTGAATTCCTTCCAGGTAAAGGACGACAGCCCAGGAACGGACCATGTGCTACTAATTAAATCTAATAAAAATTTCTTCTCCGTAAATTATTTTAACTATTGGGATTGTACTGTACTGTTTCCAACAAAGATCTTACCATTAACAGCGTTGGAGCGTTAATGCAAGAGAGTAGCATAGGATTCTGGATTCGTTTATTCCATATGCTTAGATTCGCTCGTCACGGGTGCACTTAAGATTCAAAACCAAATCTCACGGGTGCGGTTTTACTTACCATTTAGCTAAGAAGTTCACAGTTTTCTCAGCTTTCAATTTCAATTCCTCACTTTTCTATAAAACCTACCATTTACCTAAGAAGTTTATGTTTTCTCAGTTTTCAATTTCATTTTCTCACTTTTCAGTGAAAATGAGAGATTTAAATAAAATTTAAAATGAATTTTGTTTTAAATATTTTAGAAAAAATTATTAATACTTTTCTTTATTTCGAAAATACTCGAAAATGGTATTTAATGTAAATTGAATTTTTAAAGATAATAAACAATTTACAAAGAAAAAGAGATTATTTTCCTCTCAATTATTCAAATTGGATCTTTTCACTACAAATCTCTTTAACTTTTCACTTTGATTCACTAAATAATCCAATATCAATTACTGATTCACTAAAGAATCTAATATCAATTACTACTTTTTTAATTTTTTATTGTTAAAATTGAAAAGTAAAAAATATACATAAGATTTAGAATTAGATCTCTTTGTAACAAGCATTGCCAACTTACCACTAAACAAGTATAGATTCATCTTAACTTTGATCTATCAAGCGTTGAGAGGGATCGAATTCTTTAGTTGCAAACTTTTGCAAAACTTGAGGAAAGGTTTGTACCTCGAGGGATTTGATTCATCTTGATGCTTGGTATACTTAGAGTTAAGATGGATCTTTGTGGTTTATTTTATTATAATGATTATTTATGTATTTATTTATTTATTCATTATTGGCTACACATGATTCTAGATGCATCTATGCCCACTCTACTTACTCTATGCACAATGCTTATGCCTACCCTACTTACTATATGCACAATGCCTATGCCTATGCCTACACAATTCATTGACTGCAAACAACAAAGAAAAACAAAAACAAAAATACGAGTATTATGATTAACTATTGATCGATCAACCAAATATCATTTTTACAATATGCATAAATTATGTATCTTCATACAAAAATATGATTCATATGGTAATAAAGGACATGTACTTATAATATCCATAGTAACATATTGCACCAACATATGGGAATCCATCTTACAATCTATCCTATATCTAGCTTTAGAATTAAATATGAATTTGATTCATCTTGAAGCTTGGTATACCCGGAGTTATTTTATTATGATGAGATCTGTGTGGTTTATTTTATTATAATGATTGATTCATCTTAATGCTTGGTATACCCGGAGTTAAGATGGATCTGTGTGGTTTATTTTATTATAATGATTATTTATTTATTTATTCACTTTTGGCTACATGTGATACATGATTCTAGATGCATATGATTACTCTGTACTCTATTTGCAATGCCTATGTTTATGCCTACTTACTTTGTGTGCAATGCCGCATACTTACAAATTCATTAACTGCAAACAACAAAGAAAAAGAAAAAGAAAAAAGTATCAATAAGATTCAAGTATTATGATTATTGTTTTATTTTTAACATTTTAAAAGATTATATTGGATTGGGAATCCATCTCACAATCTATCCATTTATCCTATATCTAGATTTAGAATTAAATATGAACTTGATTCATCTTGACTCGGAGTTGAGATGGATCTATGTGGTTTATTTTATTAAAATTATTATTCTATCCATTTATCCTATATCTAGCTTTAGAATTAAATATGAACTTGATTCATCTTGACCCGGAGTTGAGATGGATCTATGTGGTTTATTTTATTATAAGTATTATTTATATATTTATTCACCTTTGGCTACATGTGATACATGATTCTAAACGCATACGATTACTCTGTACTCTATGTACAATGCCTATGTCTATGCCTATTTATTCTGTGTGCAATGTCGCATACTTACAAATTCATTAATTACAAACAACAAAGAAAAACAAAACAAAAAGGTATTAATAAGATTCAAGTATTATGATTATTGTTTTATTTTTAACATTTTAAAAGATTATATTGAACCAACATATGGGAATCCATCTTACAATTTATCATATATCTATCTTTAGAATTAAATCTAAATCTATTTATTTAGTGCAATGCATATGCCTAGTTACTCTATGTGCAATGCCTATACCTACTTACTCTATGTGCAATGCCTATACCTACAAATTCATTGATTACAAACACCACAGAAAAACAAAAAAGAAAAGTATTAATAAGTGAGTATTATAATCATGGTTTTATTTTTAACATTTTAAAAGATTATACTGGGTCAACATATTGGAATCAATCTTACAATCTATTCATTATCTAGCTTTAAAATTAAATATGAATCTATTTATTCAATATTAAAATGAAGAATTTATTATGAATTTATTTAGTAATTGTATTATGCTTGGAGAATTTAATATATATATTTCTTTCTTTTTAATTGTGAGTTTACATATTATTTTTACATTAATTATTTTTATAAGTAGGCATATGTTATAATAAATATGACAAATCTCACCCACTTGGGTTGTAGAAAGTGCATTTCAACACAATAAGTGGATGGCTTAATCATTAGCTATGGTGTCTTCAATTTTCGATGTTTGATAAATCAAAGAAGTACATAGAATGCAAAATTGAATCCCATCGTGATACCCAACTCAACACAACACTCAATTAAGTAAATGACTTATTGCTTCAATTTTCAATATTTAAATTCGCAAGAAAAAATATAATTCAAAATCAAAACTCTTTGTAACAAGCCCCTCCGAATTTATTAAGTTTTGATTATTACTTCTATAATTTTTAAATATATTTAAACTTATACTAAAATTCAAATCAAATCCCCTCATTATAAACATCCTCAACTTTTCATTTTATGTTCAAAATGGCAAATAAGAGATTTACATAAAAATACAAAATGGACATTCTCATGACAACACTTTCAACTTACCACTCAATATGAAGTAACACCTATTCAATTCTCATTGTTCACGTTAGTAGGAAAGAAGTGTACATAAGATTTGAAATTGGATCAATTTATAACTAGTGTCACCAACTTAATACTCGATGAAATAAAAAGAGTAGTATCAAATATTGAGATTTCAATTTTCAATATTTGACATGTAAAAGGTGTACAAAATATTTAAATTTAAAGTTTAAATATTTGACTTATTTTTAAGGTTAATAATCACTTTTTCTCATTCAAATTAAAAATATATATATCAAATTTTTCATAGCAAATATATTAACTAAGTATTAATTTTATTAAATTAACTTTTTAATATTAATTTCCACAACCAATTAGATAATTCTATTTTTTTTTAGTTTTCATGCCATTTGACTTTGATAGGAAATCTATCCACATCCACCAACCATAAAAAAAAATTGGATTACCTATGGAGAAGGGAAGGCCACGAGCCTTAATTAGCAAGTGTATAAGAAGCCATGGCTAAATTTAGTACTGTGGTAGGAAAAGGTCAATAAAGGGCCCTGTGGGTCCTGACAATGCAGTTTCTTGTAAGTGCAAAAGCATACACGTTATTTTGACTATTCATACCAACTTAAGTTGTACACCATATAAAGCCATGTCACTAGTGAGCAAATAAAGGAACCTAAAATAACTTCATCCACCAACCATATAACCTTTTACCTTACATATGGAGATGTATGGAAAGGCAATGACAACCTTGATGAGTAAGTCAGTGAAAAAAAAATTAAATCAGTGAAAAAACCTTGATGAGTAAGTGTATCAAAAGCCATGTCTTAATTTAGTGGGTCGTGACAATGTAGACTCATGTAAAAGCACAAGTAGCCATGTAACTTTGATTAATTCAAATCAACTTAAATTGTGCATCAAATAAAGCCATCACTGGTTAAGCAAATGAGAGACTTAAATAACTTCATAGTGGGTCCTTTTTGAGCAAAGAGGATAATGAAAGAACCTGAACAACTCCATGGTGGGTCCCATTAAGCAAAGAGGATAATGTAGAGACAATTAATAACTCCATGGTCTGATATGGGCCCCACCTCTTATGCCACTTGCTCTTTTGTATTCATGAAGATGGCTTATGGCTTATACTCTAAAGGTTTTATTGTTTCAAATAGTATTTTATTATTGTAATCATTTGATGGAGGCACATCTATTGATTGTGTCTTTTTCATATATTATATTAGATATTATATAAAATTGTCTATTTACACTCCATTTCTTCTTATTTCATATTTAGATATCTTTATCTTATTTGTAGTACAAAATTTGTCCATTTCCCAAATTGAATTCCATACTCCTTAGTACAACTACGTGTACATTCATAGAATCTTTGTTTTTTATTAATTGTTAATCGGTGTTAATGGTTTTCTACTTGTTTGAAATATAATGGAAATTCAATTTAAATAGGAAATTTTGGGTTTATGGGTGAGGGTCATAAAGGAGAATATGTCCAAGTTATAGAGATATTTGGGATTTCTGGTGTAAGTTTATAGTATTAACAAATTGATATAAAAGATGTATTTTTAGTTTAGTGAGTTTGGAAATTGGTGTAAATGGTTTTTAACAAATCAATTTAAAATATTTTTAAGTAACAAATTGATATAAAAATTTATTTATAATGTTGTGAATTTGGAAGCTTTATTGTGTTTCAAAAGAATTATAATTAAGTACAAGTGTTGTGCAATGAAAGGAAGTGCAATAAAGGATAATGAAAGGGAGTGCAATAGAGGACAATGCAACATAAAAAGTGCACAATGCAAATTAAGCAAATTAGGAAAGTAATAGAGAGAGGAAGTACGTCATAATCATGGAACATGTGGATTATGTTAGCATGGACAATCAAATAAATAACAGTGTGACAAAGACATAAAACGTGGTGTGCAATGAAAGAAAGTGTGATAAAAATGCACAAGGAAAACTAGGAAGGTAAGAGTAGAAGGAACTACACCATAATCATGGAGCACATTGATTACATTAGCATAGAACACGATAATGAGGGTGAAGATGAGTAAGACAATCAAATATATTTGTGTGTCAAAGATAAATAAATGCACATTGAGGGAAGGTGAGTGATTGTGATAAATAGGGAAATTGAAGCATACAACAAGAGGAGGATTTGAACAATTAGATGAAGAACTAAAGAGTCAAAAGAAAAAACTAGGAAATTTGGCAAGATTTTTCCTCTCAATTCAAGTGTTGAGTATCCACTTCATATTAAAAAGTGGGATGTCATTTTCCATCGTGAGCCTGACCCTCGACCCTACTTAATAACAATGATGATATCTAATAATCAACCACCCCCTTGAAAAGATGCATCACCCCACAATGGGTGAACATGCCATTATCAAGATTTGAACCATAATAGGAATAATAATAACACCCATTTTTTCTAATTTAACTAAACATGCCACTATGAAAATTTTAACCTTAATAAACATAATAACAAAACCCTACTTTCACTTATTTAACAAAGATACTAAGAAATTAAGAATAAAAATACAAATAACATGATAAACATTATCTTTAGGTTAGCCATTACATTAAAATTAGGTTAGTGGTCAAGTTATTCAATCAAACAATACAATAATTTGAAATTGTAAGTTTAAATTAGTTGTTTACTTGCATATAAATGTATATGATTGGATGAATGATTTGAAATTGTAAGTTTAAATTACTCAAATTGTAAGTTTAAATTAGTTATTTACCTTGCATATAAATGTACATAATTGGGTGAATGATTTGAAATTGTAAGTTTAAATTAGTTATTTACCTTGCATATACATTTATATGATTGGGTGAATGATTTTTTTTTGTTGTTGCTTTAAATTTGTGAGTTTAAAATAGTTCTTTACCTTACACATTAATAAATTTATATGATTGGGTGAATGATTTTTGTGTTGTTGATGTTATTATACAATATCTAATAGATTGGTAACCACAAGAGCAATTATGATGATATATTATAATATTTGAGTAGGTTATGGTGATTGTGTGAGTTGTATATAATAATATTTGAGCAGTTATTTTAATATATCGGAAATTAAATGATAACAAACTTGGATAATTAATAGGTTTTTGGAGATTTAAGAAATAATACATGTAAATCTATAAAATAAAATATATTTAAATATTAGTTATTATAAGAGTAATATTATTGTTAACAAAAATGAAATTTAAATTTTATATTATTATAAGTTGAACACAAGGCATGGAAATATGATTCCTTATTTTATATTATTATAAGTTGAACCAAAGGCATGGAAATATGATTCCTTATATTATAAGTTATTTTAAATGTATATTTTAATAAAATATTAAAATATTTATTTCATTAAAAGTTTTATTTAGTTCACATTATTAGTATTATTGAAGATTAAATATTAAAGTTAAATGTATTGCATTGAACACTATTAATTATAGCTTTGTATAAAATATATTAATTGATAAAGATATTTCAAAAATCGTTTCACATGGAAGAGAAGGTTTTTATCGTTCTCGTGGATATGAAGGATTAGGATTTTGACGTCAAGATGAATCAGACCTGCAATTGGTAGATTATTTCGAAGATACTCTCTTTGAAGACCAAATCTTCGTGACATACCTAAACATTTCCTCCCTAATTCAAAGGTTGATAAACTCTCCTAGGGGTGGATGGAGGGCTCACATTCAAGACAAAACAATAGAAAGTGGATGCCCAAGCACACAAATGCCATTGTTAATACATTAGTCCTACAAGGACATCCCACCTAAGGTATTTCACACTATATAGGGAACTTCAAACAATGTTTTTGGGGGTTACATTCATTTCAAAGATGTATTTTCCAATATGGGTGACTCTAACCAGGGTATTTTTTAAGGATTATTAAAGTATGCTTAAGTGTAGTATTCTAGGCGATCATTTTGGATTGAAAAAAAAACATAAATATAGATTGGTAGGCGAATATTAAATATGAAACATACAATTTACTACTGAAACTTATAAAATTTGGTGAATATTGTGATAAAAAAAGCATATTTTATGTAAATATAACGATATTAGAGCCTAAAAATAACCAAATAGTGAATTTATTTTTTGAAAAAAGGCCCAAAAATAGCCAATTGGCGAAATTTCGCCCCTAAAAATTTCCTTGTCTCTAACCCAACCCATTAATATGGATACCTCTATATTCATCTATTTGTGTGGCTTAGGTTGTGTTGATTAAGAAGGTTAGGGAGGCAAGTTGGGTTGTAGCTCCTATGGATGATTGTGTGATCGGTTCCAATTTCATGGGGGGCACTTTGGTTGTGGAAGAATTAAGGGGTCATAAGGTGGTCACGAGCAATCTTGGTATTCATAGGAAGTAATCTTGGCATTCTTGGGAAGTAAATGAAGGTTCTAAAAATCAAGGAAAAGAGGAGGGAAGGCATAGTTGGTTGTGGAGAAGACCTAAGATTCAACAAGATATTATCCTTAGCTAGTAAAACCTTGGTTGGGAAGTTTTGAGGGTAAAGATTTGCAATTGAGATCCCAAGTGCTTGGATCCAAGCTCATTGGTTGCTAATGATTGGATATGGGCTAATGTTGCATATTTTACCTTGAGGTTGGTTTCGATTCACATTTAGGACAATGCCACCAGAACCATTGGAGTTTCATGGTTTGAAGGGAATTCTTACTTGGCTCTAAATCCATGGCACCCATGCTTCAATGCAACCGAAGGGTGCAACCAACACTTTGACCTGGGTGAAGCTTCCAACTCTTCCCCTTGAGATTTGGGATGATGGAATTATTAGAGCCTTAGGAAATGTATTAAGTGCAACTGTGAAGATTGATGACCCATACAAATCCAATGTTTATCGCACTACGAACAAGGTCCTAGTTAATATCAATTTTCGAAGGGGACTTCACAAGGTTGTGGAGGTGATGGTTAGCAGGAACATCTATCTTCATCCCCTTGACTATGTTAACCTTCCATTTCGATGTGCTTAATTCCATGCCTACGGACATATACTGAAGGATTGTCATAAAACTTTTGTTGCAAAAATCAGAAGGAAGAAGGAAAGTCATGGCCCACCTTTAGACACAAGTGGATTTAGTAGGAAAGGATTTCTTTGTAGGTTTTGAGAATATAAGAAAGACTTGGGGTAGTCCCACTACTATCCCACCTAAAACTTTGATCGTTGAAATCATCCAAGTGACCAGCCATACTTCGCTGATGTTGTTGGATAACTTAGCATCGAATGTATTATATAACGAGAACACATATTCAAAATTGGTGGAAGAGTGAGCTTGAGTAGGTATGGCAGTTTCGACCTACATTATTTGTGGTAAGTCATGCATCTTCCTAGTTGTTCTCACACTCTTTGTGACGATTCGTCTTACAACCCTCCTTTCCTAGTCATGTTGAAATGTGGGAAGGGAGTTGTAGGGATCTTATTCCCACAATAAGTAAGCTTAGAGCTCCTCCTACAACTTCTAAAAGTGAGGGCTCTCTTTTTTTCTCATTTTTCTCTAGGCTCGAGTTTCAAGTTGTTTGCCTTCTCCCACTGTAAGGGTGAGGGGACTAGGGTTGATGAAGTGAACCCAATGGTTCACTTAACTTGAGAATTCATTATAACTAGGATAAATCCATAATTCATTAAGGGATCAATACTTACTATTTATTAATAACTCAAATATGTCTTTTGATAAATGGACATACATATAAATACACGTAAAAGATGATAAGTCATGTCCTTTGGTAAAAGTTGTGACTATTATTAATTACAATATAATAATTATCAAATATTACCCTAAATGATTACTAGTATAATATAAATGTTTATATATTATTATTATTATTATCAATATATATATACATATAAATATATAAAATCCAGGAGAGGAGTTTCTACATCCACGGGAAGAATTCACAAGGGGCCCACCCAAAGGGGCCTCACCCCGCCGACTCTGATTACAGAGCCTAACCCAATGGGGAGATCAAGTGAGACCCTTGTATATCAATGCGTAGTCACCCGAAGATCTGACCCCGAGACCTTCTACTTACAACTCACAGCTCCCAACCACTTGAGCTAACCCATCAGGCTTACACACACACACACTTACAATTTATTACAAGTTCCCCCCCTTAAAAATGCTTTTTCCTAAAAGCATGGTTAAGGAGATTTATGCTAATAGAATGAAAATCATGTTTGTAGTTGTCCCGAATTAAATACCACTGAGGAAATGAGGCGATATGATGTTTGAAGTCTTGGACAATAGTGTCACATAAAAAACGGATCAATTGGATTATTTCTGGAACTTCTTGACGATAAGATTTTGGAGACAATCTTCTTTGTTATTGGCTTCGAGTTGTATTGGTCATTGGATTCTTCAAAATGTAAGAACAATGCTAGCACTGGTAAGTTGATTCTTGTGTGCTCCATTTTTTGCAATTAGGGAGTTGTTGTGATATCCTGATACATTGGTCCTTCATAAGCTTTGGTTTAAATTTCCATGATATACTTGAGTTGACATGTTGAGATTTGACATTCTTGTTTTGATTGCTTTGACGACGTATTTAGTAGTGTTAAGTGATGGAACATGAATTCTCACTAAATATGTTGATGTCGACATATTGTTGAATTCTTGATTCAATTCAATTTTTTGATGGTCCTTCACTAATAACACTTCTTCTGCAATGGCACTTTGAATTTGAGTTTAGAGTCCTTTTGTTGAAGTCTCTTTATCTGCAGTTTCAATTTTTAAAATATTCTTTGATTATCGTTGAATGGAGGAGAGCGACGGGCGTTGGGCGGCATCCTGCAGACGTTCGCAGGTCGTCAGCCTGTACGATCCCCTGCACGCTTCCCCAGATGGATCTCTACCAAGGTAAAAAGGTTTGGGTTTTTTTTACCGGGCTGTTTTTCCCTTTATTGTTTCTCCACCCTAGCGACGGCTCCTGTTCCGTTTAGGGTTCCGTTTTGGGTTTCAATGGACGAAGTCAACTACAGTAGCGACACCTTATGGCATCAAGATATTTGGTGCTCGCCACCTGGCGCTTTCCGGTATCAAGCGGAGTCAGGCGGTTTAGGGTTCAGTGGTTTTGCTGGTAAGCGGCCTCCTGATGGACCTCAGTCCCCCCCGACGACCCAACCTTTTCAAACCTGCTCGCCGTTCTGGGAAGGGTCTTCCGCTCGTCTCTCACCGGAGACACATGCTGTGAACATCTGGGGAGTTAGGGGTTTCTGCACCTCACCATCACCGGAGCCTTTGAGTGCAGGCATAGGCGATCTGACGGATTTCATCATCTCTGCGGACAGTGACAACCCTCCATCATCTGTGCAGGCTCTCAGAGCCAAAGCAGAGGGTTTTGAGGAGCGACGGGCAGGCTCTCCTTTACATCCCTGTGGGTTTGTCGCAGCCAACCTGGACTTCACTGAACAGAGGGGGTTTTCAAGTCCATCTGGGGACTCTCACCAGCGAGTCTGTGGACGCGAAGCGGGTTCAGCAGGGTACTTTACCAAGGACCACCGTGTGAAGAGCCGGAGGAAATGGATTAAGAACTCCGGTAAGGCACCTAACTACGCGTTGGGGGAAGATATTGGTATGCATCAGATTGTCGGGATGGTTAAATCGGTTTTGGTTGGAAGGGTCTATGGTAAGCCTGTTAGTCACAGGACGGTGATCTCGTGGGCCTCTGGGGCATGGCTGGGACACTGTGGTTACGTTCCACGTGTAGTTGGGCTCTCGGGCAGGTGGTATGCTTTCCATTTCTCATCGGATGCTCATGCACAATGGGCATTAAGCCTCAACTGGTCAATCCTTAAAGTCCCACTACTGCTTAAGCCGTGGAACCCCCTATTTGATGCTAGTCGTGAAAGAATGGATGTTATCCCACTCTGGGTTCGGCTACCGGGACTCCCTCTCCACTACTGGACCGAGGAACATTTCAGAAGGATTGGGAACATCTTGGGATATTACCTGGATGCTGATTTCTCCTTTGTGGCATCGACGATGCAGAAGGTTGCGCGCATACTGGTGAGCATCAACGTCAGAGATGGACTATTCGACACTATGGACCTGAAACGGGGGCCCTATACCTTTGTTCAGACACTGGACTATGAAAATGTGCCTTTCAGATGTAGGCGCTGTCATGAATATGGGCATCCGGCCATCGATTGCTCTGTTCCTGTTCGGATGCGGTTTGGTAATACTTTGAAGCGCAGGGTGGTGGCCAAGGAGGATGGTTTGGAATCGGCTGAGGATTCCGAGGGTCAGCAGGGCCATGACCCTCCAATTTTGGAGACGCCACTGGGGAGTCGACCGGATGGGGAAGTCCCTACGGGCGGAGAGGAGGTTGCTGAAAATGAGGATGAGGATGGCTCGGTCCCTGATGTAGGTTTCACTCTTGTTGCTGAAGAGCCGCACTCTACACAGCCCCAGGACCTGGCACAGGAGGGTTCTCTGCTATCATTTCTTCGGTCTCCAGACTTGGTTGCAGGTGCTACTTCTGTTACTTTTTCCAACCCTTCCTTCTATCTTATTTTTAAAAACTTTACTTTTCCTGGTCAGGATTGGGTGGATGGCTTTAAGAATTTGCACATTTCCCCTCAGATGCTGTCCTCTTTTGTGACCCCTCATAACCCTGTGGATTCACACCTTGCTGTGGATCCTCCTCTGCTTGATTACTCTCCGGATACCAGCTATGCACCCATCCCTGATTCGGAGACTTCCTCTCCCGAACCCACTTCTCCCACTGGCTCCTCTAAGTCAGGTTACTGGCTGAGTTCCCTGACCAGAATTCCTGCGGGGGGGCTGGGGAAGGTGAAACCTAAGCCTCACAACCCCAGAGGAAGGAAATCTTTCCTCTCCCATGCTAAGACCCGAGCTTGTTCGGACCTTAAAAATGGCAAACAACTGTCTATTGAAAGGGCACTTAGAGCGGTGAATGCCCACAAGGATGGGCTCCGATGAAGATCATGTCCTTCAACTGCCGAGGTCTTGCTGGTCCCTCCAAAAGACCAGTACTACGTAGGATGTTGCAACTGGAACATCCTGATATTTTGCTACTGCAAGAAACTATGTGCAATGGGGTTGATGCTGTTAATAGACTTAAGGTTTGGTTCCCTGGCTGGGGTTTTGAGGGTTTGGATGCCAGGGGACGCTCTGGTGGCTTGGCGATTGGCTGGAATGAAGCTAAGGTGTGTGTTTCCACCATATGGGGAATGCAATCTGTGTTAGGCATGACCTGCAAGTCTTTGGATTTTGATGAACTCTTTACTATTGTTAACATTTATGGTCCTTATTGTGATCGTGAACCATTTTGGAATGCTCTGCTGGACAAAGAGCTGCTTAAGGGTAACTCTACGATTCTGGGAGGGGATCTTAATTTCTCTCTTGGGCATGCTGAGATTTGGGGGCCACATGCTCAAGTGGACCCTCTTACAAACTTTTTTATTCGCAAGCTCTCTGATGGCAACTGGATTGATGTGGAGCCGGTATCTTTGAAGCTATCTTGGCGGAACATGAGAGTTGGCTTGGAAAGAGTGGCTAAAAGGTTGGACCGTTTTCTTTTATCTGAACATATTGTGGAGACTTTTTTCTATGTTAGGCAATGGATTGGGTCGGGGGGATGCTCAGATCCTGATCCAATATTTCTTGAACTGAAGGCTGGGCCTAACAAACCTCCCGCTCCCATTAAATTCAACAAGGATTGGCTGGAGGATCCAACCTTCTTTGAATTGTTTCAGCAGCACTGGCTACCTTTCCACCCGGGATCGAATCTTACTGCAGCCTTTCATTTCGCGGAGAATATTAAACTTCTCAAGGAACCTATCAAAACTTGGGCTGCAGCCAAGAGAAAACGGGAAGACAAGGAGCTCAAGGACATTGAAGAGGCTATCTCCAACATCTCGGGGGGACCTGGAGGTGGGTTCGTCTCACAGGCTACTAAGGAACATCTTGTAACACTGATGGACATGAGGAACAGGATTCTTCTACACAAAGAAGAGGCTTGGAGGCTCAAAAGCAGGGCCATTTGGCTGGAGAGTGGTGACGAAAACTCAAAATTTTTCCATGCCTATGCTAAGGGTAGAAGATCTGTCAATACTATCTGGAGCCTTGAAGACATGGATGGTAACTCCCAGGCCACCTTTGAGGGTTTGGCTGGGATTGGGGTCAATCACTTTCAGGATCTTTTCAAAGCCAATAATAGGGTGAATATTGAAGAAGTTATCAGAGTTGCTCAACTCTTCCCTCGCTTTGTTGAAGAGGTGGATAACAGGATGCTGATGGATAGCATTACTATGGATGAACTGATGGATGTGCTTAGCAGCTTTCAGAAGGACAAAAGTCCGGGGCCGGATGGGTGGACGATTGAGTTCTTTATAGCTCTCCTTGATATTATTGGTGATGTCCTCTTACAGCTGGTTGAGGATTCCAGGAGGGAAGGAAAAATCCCCGCCAGCATTAACTCTACTTTCGTTGCTCTTATTCCCAAAGTGGACACCCCCTCCACGCTCAATGATTTTCGACCCATCTCACTTTGCAATTGTGTGTATAAGATCGTCACTAAGGTGATTGCTCGCCGACTCAAACCTATATTATCCACACACATCTCTGAGGAGCAGTTCGGGTTTCTTGAAGGACGTCAGATTCATGAAGCCATTGGCTTAGCGCAGGAAGGTCTACACAGTATCAAATCCAGTAAGCAGAAAGGTGTAATTCTCAAAATTGATCTTTCTAAGGCTTTTGACAAAGTCAGTTGGCTTTATATCCGTCTTATGCTCACACATTTGGGTTTCGAGATCGAGTTCATTCGCTGGATCATGAGTTGTATTTCCACTGTTTCTTTCTCGATTCTTATGAATGGTGCAGCGACCCCCTTCTTCCACTCTGGGCGTGGACTACGCCAGGGATGCCCTTTATCCCCTCTGTTATTTTTACTGGTGGCAGAAAGCTTGAGCAGGGCCATTAAGGAAGCTAAGCGCACGGGAGATATCGATGGGATCCTGGTGGCACCGGGCACCGCGCTCACCCATCTGCTCTTTGTGGATGACATTCTGATCTTCTACTTTGGCTCTAGAGGGGAGGCTGTTAAATATAAGGAAATCCTGGACCTCTTCTCTATTGCTACCGGAATGGAGATCAACAACCACAAATCTACTCTTACGGTCTCTCTTCTGGATGAGGAGGAGATTCACACCTTCACTGATCTGTTCCCCTCTCAGCTCCTTAACCTTTCGGAGGGCCTACGTTACCTGGGTTTTCACCTAAATCCAAATAACTACTTGAAACATGACTGGGTTTGGCTCTTGGAAAAGCTGGAAAAAATACTTAAATGTTGGAGCTTCAGGTGGCTCTCACGTGCTGGCAGATTGATCTTGGTGAAGTCGGTCCTGGAAGCCATTCCAGTCTACTGGATGTCCCTTGCTTGGATACCGAAGGGGATACTGGAAGCTACTCGAAAAATTTGTTTTCGTTTCTTGTGGAATGGAAAGGAGGATGCACATGTAACGCCTTGGGTGAAATGGGAACGCATTGCTACCCCCAAAGCTCTGGGAGGTTGGGGACTCAAAAACATCTTCTTTTTCTCTCAGGCTTTGGCTGCCAAATGTGGATGGAGGTTAATCACATCTGAAGGTTACTGGGCTCGAATTATGACTCTCAAATATATTGCACCGGATACTCTGGAGGATTGGATTAGGCCCCCGATTAAGACACATATAGGGGGGTCTGTCATCTGGAAAGCGCTTGTCTCCTCCTTTCATGTTATCAAACAGAACCTTGTTTGGGATGTTGGTAATGGGCGTAGGTTGAGGGTTGGACGAGATCCTTGGGTTGGTTGCGATGCACAACATCTCCTGTCAGATGGA
This sequence comes from Larix kaempferi, assembly GCA_027924585.1. Taxonomy (NCBI): domain Eukaryota; kingdom Viridiplantae; phylum Streptophyta; class Pinopsida; order Pinales; family Pinaceae; genus Larix; species Larix kaempferi. The sequence continues at coordinate 11,813,797 of BSBM01000017.1, read as the reverse complement.
CTGATCATGGAACTGCGGCAGCGGCATATTACTGTTCTCCATCATTTGGTGGATGAGGGAAACTTCTGGATGGGAAGGCCTGTCTGGAGGTGAGCCGAATCCTTTGGATTAGACTTGGATATGGAGAATGAACTCAGAACTTATTTGCGAGCTCTTAGCAGGGAACAAATCTTTCTCAATGACGTAGACGACATCATGGTCTGGGATGGGGATCCCTCGGGTACTTATACACCAAAATATGGCTATCAATGGATCAGCGCAAACTTTTGGAACAGAGAACCGGTGTGGTGGTGGAAATCTATTTGGCGATTGCAAAGTCCACTCAAAGCGCGCATTTTCTTATGGTGTATCTTAGCTAACATAGTTCCTACTTGGGACTTCCTGCAAAAAAGGAAATTACACGGTCCTAGCAGGTGCTACCTGTGTTCTCATGACGAGGAAAATGTATTACATCTTTTTCTCCACTGTAGCTTCATTAAGGAGGTCTGGAAGGTTGTGTCTCGGATCCTTAAAGTAAATTTTCTATGGGCAGGGCACTCTTTGGTAGAGGCCTGGCGCAGTTGGACTGAAAACTCAGTGCTTGCTCCTTACAAAGGCCTTCCCTCTATTGTTCTCTGGGGCACTTGGTTATCCCAAAACAACTACCTGTTCTTGGATAAAGTGGGTTTACCAGCTTTAGTGGCCATCAACAGCTGCGGCATTCACTTAGCTCTCCACCGTTGCAAACAGACCACCTCCATTAGGAACATACAACCCTTGGACCACGATCCAACACAGCCTTGGGGTTTCTTTGACGGGGCCTGTCAGAACAATTTCTGTGGGGGAGGGGCGCTCCTTTTTTTGTCCCCTTCACATTATTTTGTGATGTCGTTTGGATTTGGGAGAGGAACCAACAACTGGGCTAAGATTCTCAGCCTTAAGCTCTTACTCTCATTCGCTATGGAACACGCTGTCAGAACTGTTACTGTTTATGGGGACTCATTGAATGTGATTAACTGGGTCAATGGACTGTATCAGTGCAACAATCGGAAATTAGCTGGGGTTTTGGAACATATTCAGAATGTTTCTTACACCTTTGATACTTTTATTTGCAGGCATGTTTACCGGGAAAACAACACAGAGGCGGACAAAGCCTCGAAGGAAGGACTGCTACTAGCTCCAGGCTTATGGAAAGTTACTGAACACTTGGATGGGGTCAGCAGAGATATACACCACAGGCCTTTCATCGACTGATCTATGATCTGTTTTTTTCTGGAAGACCATTTTACTTTCATTGTACACAACTATACACAACTTTATGTATATATTAGCATGATTTTGTAACTAAACCACACAGGTTGCAAATACCTCTGATATTTATATCGCTCTTTTTAACGGTTATTACCATACATGATGTAATAGATGTTAATGCTCACGTGGTGAGAACATCTCACTCTTTTTTTCAGTCATAGGCATTACTGGTTTTCAAAGACACTTCATACACTCAATCTAAGTGTTGACTCTCTATGTAATTTCGTACTCTTAAGGATGAAATGAAATTACGCTTTTTTTTCGGGGGAAAAAAAAAATATTCTTTGATTCAATTGGATCGATTAAGGTTACTTTATCCACCTTTAAGATTGATATATCCTTTTGTTGAAGTCTCTTTATATGCAGTTTCAATTTTTAAAATATTCTTTGATTCAGTTGGATCGATTAAGGTTACTTTATCCACCTTTAAGATTGATATATCCTTTTTTTTTATCTGTAAGCAAAATTTGACTATGGTTATTCAAACGATTAATCTCCTTGTCTTTAGCTAATAAGATCTTGTTGAATTTTTCCTCAATATCCTTCCTCTCTTGTGAATCTTGGTCACACTGGATTGTTGCATCTGATTAAGGTTATCCTTTCTCTTTTTTCTTTTTTTTTTGTAAGCAAAATTTGACTATGGTTATTCAAACGATTAATCTCCTTGTCTTTAGCTAATAACATCTTGTTGATTTTTTCCTCAATATCCTTCCTCTCTTGTGAATCTTGGTCACACTGGATTGTTGCATATGATTAAGGTTATCCCTTTTTTTTTGTCTTTAGCTAATAAGATCTTGTTGATTTTTTCCTCAGTATCCTTCCTCTCTTGTGAATCTTGGTCACACTGGATTGTTGCATCTGATTTTTCAACTTCATTGTTATTCTCTAAATTCTTCGACTTCTCTTCTCTAAAACTTATGATTTGTTCTAACAATCCCTAATTAAGGTTCTTTAAGAGGGAAATTTCTTCATTCTTTTTTGATAATTTCATTTCAAGATTGTGATACTCTTGTTGAGTTTTATTCTAATTTTTAACTTTGTTGTCTCTATAAGTAGAGTTTTATTATGATTTTTAAGTTCTTCAATTTATGTTGCGAGGGCTTCCTTTTCCTCATGTTTTTTGTTTCTCGTGTTAACTCAATGACTTTATTGAAAAGACATTGATTTTCTTCCCTTAAATTATTCATTGAGAATCCAATTCTATCTCGTCATCTTTGCTTTCAGGATCTAGATCCTTTAAGAGGGAAAGATGTTGAATTAATGTCTTACAATATTGTTTTCTTGTTCGGGTGCTCAAATGTTATGTACTTTTTATCCAAATTGATGGTAAAAGTACAAAGAGATTTCAACCGAGAGTTTCCAAGAATTACATCAACTTCATCAGTATGTAAGACAACAAATTTGCGTTTTGGGGGAGTATTCGTTTATGTTCAATTCTATGTTATCAATCTCATCTATACACTTTTGTCCATAAAATTTTTTAACTTCCTCTTTCGCAATTTTTAATCTATTTTCCAACTCAATATCAATACAATTTCCTTCAAGAGTGAGATCAATGGCAATGCTTATGAGGCCATTCTAGATCCACCTTGACAAGCACATGAAATTGTTTGGTCCTACAACATACTTGAAAGTGAATTGAACCTTCGTTTCCATTTCAACTTGACAAAATTTACACTTTAAAATAATATTATTTCACATCTTAATATATATTATAAAAATAATCCTATAAATAATGTACCATTCATGTCCACTTTAGGAACTTTTATTATAATGTACCCTCTTCTTCACGTTCACTTTAGAAGGAACTTTTATTTCAGACTCACTTTTTTGAGATATAGAGAGAATTTTTATGCACAATCTTCACTTACTACAATAAAATTTGATTTTTTTAACACCAATAAAAAAAAAATCTTCCTTTATTTCTTTTTGGTGGTAAATGAATTTTTCTTCCTTTATATTTTTTCGGGTGGTAAATATCATTCTTTCTTTATTTTTGTAAATATATTTACTTTATTTTTACTTTTTATTTTTATTTTTAACTCACTCCCTTTGGGCCACAAGCATGGGATAAATATTTTTTTCTTTTTTTATCTTCTTTTATTTTTCTTCTCTCCAAGGAGAAACTTCATTTCTTTCTCCAAATATTTAATCAATGACTAGGCCACAAGCACGAAATTTATTTTCCACTTACAAAATAGAATACAAAATTACTGCAAGTCTTCAAATATAGAATAGAGCCACTAGCCTGTAGATTTTTTTATTTTATCCCACTGGAAAAAATAAATTGACTATGAGTGAACAAAAAAACCACTCTAATACTAATCGAAGTGAACCCATTATAACTAGGTTAAATTTCCATATAATTCCTTAAGGGATAAATTATTACTTTATTAATAATAACTCATATATGTATTTTGATACAATGGACGTGCATATAAATACACGTAAATGATGATAAGACACGTACTTTGGTAAAAGGTATGACTATCATTAATTGCAATATAATAATCATTGAATATTACCCTAAATGATTACTATTATAATATAGATGTTTATAGATTATTATATAGATGTAATATACTTTAGGTATATTACAGTCAAAGTGAGTTTTTTATCTCTTCTCCTGGGGGAAAGGTCACTACTTTCTTCACTCCGAGAAGAGGAAGTGAAACAAGTTAAAATTTTGTGTGGGGGGTTGGGTGTTGACAACCTTGGATCTTTGGGTACACTGTATATTGGGAGGAAATCCAACCTCACGATAGTGCAATAAAATGCCATACAAGAGATCAATTAATGTCTTCAATGACCAACCCCTAGGGGTGTAGGCCAAGTGGGATAGGGTGAACTATTAAGGCACTCCTTGCAATGTCACAGGTGAATCAAACTTCGACTAGATCATGCCCCATGCTGGGGGGCTATGTGGATGCACCTGGAGGTTACAGTGGAAATATATTGGAATCAACCCCATGTCACATGACTACAAGCTCAACCCAACTACTGATTCCTCCATGTATAAAAAAATCCTTCAACGACCACTAACTAGGGTCCTTAGAGTTGATTTCCCCCCACATCGATTCTTAAATGAAAACTATTTCTATGGACATTAGAGGCACGGGGGCATAAACCAAAAAATAGTCCCTTGAAATATTTTTGGATACAAATAAACCTGAAATTATTTTCCAAAGAGAGAGGATGGGGAAGGTAGATCTATTAGTTAATGAACTGAATCTTCTATTGAAGAATTCAGAGTTTATGGCACTAGACTCTGATGGCCTTGGGTGTGATCACTAGTTGGCATCAAAGTTTATACTTATTGATTCGTATGCTATCTTGTTAGGTCTTTGCATTGTTGTTCATAATAGGAGAAAGGATCAAACTCTGTATTTATTGAACATCTATGGGCCCTACGAAGATAAACAATCCTTTTGGGACAATATGTTGACTCTTCATTGCTTGCAAGAGGGTAAGGTAATTTGAGGGGTTGGTCTTAACCTTACTTTAAACTATAAAGAAGTTTTGGGGCCCAAGGATAGGGTTGAAAAACTTCTAGACTACTTCAATTTCCATTTTGAATTGGTTGGGTTAGTGGATGTTGAGCCCATCACAATGGACCCAACCTAGAGAAACAATAGGTCATGCCAAGATGGCATCTCCAAGAAGTTGGACATATTTTTTTGTTTCAGAATCTTAACTTATAAATTTTTATGGGTATAAATCTTGGATTGCCCCTCAAAGTTGTTATGATCATAGCCCTAATATTTTAGGATTGGATTCAAGAAGCTCTAAACCAAGCTTTCCCTTCAAATTCAACCTTGGTTGGATTGAAGAGGAGGAATTCCAAAAACTGGTGAAGGACGGGTGGAGCCATTATGACCCTAGCAGTCAGAATACTACTTACGAGCAATTTATGCCTCTCTCAAGCTTCTTAAGGAATAGGTTGTCTCATGGGAAAGCACAAGGTAAAAAAAAAGGATTCTTCTATTAAGGAAGAGGTATTGAATATTAGTTTACTCTTTCAAAAAATGTCTATGACATTTTCAAAGCGGAGAAATTGCGTAAATTAAAAGAACTTAAGACAAAAAAAGCAAATCTAATCAAGCAAGAGGAGATGGACTGGAGGATGAAGAGGAGGACAACCTGGCTTGAGTCGGAGGATAAAAATACCTAGTACTTTCATAATATTTCCAACTATAAGAAGAGTGTGAACACTATGGGCCCTATGAAGATAAACAAGCCTTTTGGGACACGATGTGACTCTGAATTGCTTGCAGGAGGGAAAGGTAATAAGAGGGGGTTATCCTTAACCATACTTTAAACTATAAAGAATTTTTAGGGCCCAAGGATAGGGTTGATAGACTTACAGACTACTTCAATTTCCATTTTGAATTGGTTGGGTTAGTGGATGTTGAGCCCATCACAATGGGACCAACCTAGAGAAACAATAGGTCATGCCAGGATGGCATCTCCAAGGGGCTAGATAGATTTTTCGTTTCATAATATTTACTTAGAAATTTTCATGGGTATAAATATTGGATTTCTCAAATATGCTCTGATCATAGTGCTATTACTTTAGGATTGGATTTGGGTAGCTCTAAACCGAGCTCTCCCTTCAAATTCAACCTTGGTTGACTTAAGGAGGAGGAATTCCAAAAACTAGTGAAGGATGGGTGGATGCATTAATACCCTAGTAGTCATAATACTACTTGTGAACAATGTACTGCCTCTCTCAAGCTTCTTAAGGAATAGTTTGTATCATGGGAAAGCACAAGGTACAAAAAAAGGATTCTTCTATTGTGGAAGAGGAATTGGATATTAGTTTACTCTTTTCAAAAAATGTCTATGGTATTTTCAAAGAAGAGGATTTGCATAAATTAAAAGAACTTGAGACAAAAAAAGAAAATCTAATCACGCAAAAGGAGATGGACTGGAGGATGAAGAGCATGACAACCTAGCTTGAGTCAAGGGATGAAAATACTAATTAATTTCAAAATATTGCCAACTACAATAAGAGTGTGAACACTATATGGAGTTTAAAGAATGAGGATGGCTAAGAGGTCAAGCATTTTCATGAACTGATCGAGTTAGGGGTCACTCGCTTTAAAAAATACTTCAAAGAGTTGATCAGGGAAAACATTGTTGAAGTCATAAAGGTGCTAACTCATTTTTTGAGACTTGTTTTTTAGGAGGACAACCAAATGATGTATGAGGTAGTCACCAAGTTTGAGTTCTTTGATATACTATCTTCATTGAGTAAGGACAAGAGCCCTAGTCCTCATTGGTGGACTATGGAGCTCCTTTAATTGGCATTCTTTGACTAATAGGGGGGTGACCTCCTTAGGATGGTAGAATAGGTCAGACTTACTAGGAATTTTCCTAAGTTGATTAATGCCACATTTATTGCTATCATCCTAAAAATTGGTTTCCCTGACAATTTTTATGCCTTCAAGGTTATAGCCCTTTGTAATTTTGTTATGAAGTCATCTCCAAGGTGATAGTGGTTAGACTCAAGAAACTTCTTTCTAAATGCATATCTCCTTAACAATTTGGGTTCTTGGAGGGTTTCCAGATTCATGATGCCATTGCATTTGATTGGGAAGGACTTCATATCCCTACCTCAGTGATCAAGTTTGATTTTTCCAAGGCATATGAAAAGGTATGTTAGTTGTACTTGAGGTTACCACTAATTCACGTAGGGCTACCTCTCCATATTGTTGATTGGATAACGGGACATGTCCAAACAACTAACTATGTATTCTTTCCCCGGATGCGGATGAGGATAGTGCGAGAGGCAACGTGGGAAGGAGGACGCATGCAGGGTCTAGACTGACAAGTGCTGCGGCGTTTACGAGGGAAGGTGGTGTGGAGGGAAGCCTTGAGTGTTTGAGTGTGCAGGAGATCTCCTGATGTGGTAAAAGTACGAGCATGTTGCAGAAGGATATGGTGACCAAGGAAGGTGGTACGAGGAGAAGGTGGTTGTTGACGAGTACAATAATGGAAACTGGTGTGGTGAATTCTGGATTTTCGGGTTTGGGTGGGAAGGTTTTGTCCTCCTTAATGGGAGTTTCCTTTTGTGTATCTACGGTATCCCACGACTCGTTATGCTCTGCCTTTAAGCGACGAGGGGGGGGTGTACCAGTCCTATGAAAGGTGGTACTGCAATATCGTATCGTGTTGTGGACGATCTATGTGAGCTCTGTGTGTTGGTTATTTGTGAGATGGATTTAGTAGGAGCGTCGCGGGGTTTGGAGATAAGGCGGAAGCATAGATCTAGCCGCGAGAAGACAAGGGCAGCGCAGGCTTCATGGAAATATCGTGCATCCATTCCCTCATCCATTAGAGCGGATCTGTAAGTGATGGAAGATGGTGTTTGGTGCGAGCTAGTAGAGAATGCCCCATCAGCTAGAGTCGGCAATGCTGGAGCACTGGATTCAAGATTTGAGATCCTTGAGGGTGCGGTAGGGTTTGTATGAAAATACTGTCGTATATACTGGGTTATCAAATGGCTCCTGGGCTATGTCTTGTTGGAACATGAGGAGAAGTAGGGTGGGCGATGAAATTCCTTTAGCCTTTTGGAAAGAGCTATATGCAAACACTCGACTCCTTCACATGAAGATTGGTGTGGTAGGTAAAGAGTTGGGAATCCCCCACTCCCGCAGATGGGTGTATTCGCTTCTATGACTAAGGATGTCTCGAAGGGGAGCAGGTCGACAGCTGGTGGCTCAAGTGGTGACAGGGTGGTTCCTCCGCCCACGAATGCTAAGGTGCCATGACAGTATCTGTCGTGGATCATGTTTTGACAGTCCTTTGTTTTTGTTTGTGTTGGTTTCTTTTAGTCTCAGCAGCATAGGCGAGTTTATCTTTTTTATGGCTTGGGGGTTATATGATTGTTATGCTTGTTTTGTTTTGTCTAAATACTGTCAATATACTAGGTTTTGTTTTGTTTTTTCAAGTTACTAGGCTCTGTTGAATATATTGTGGAATGTATGCCATGTTTTCTCTTTCGAGGGAGGGGCCCTAGGGGATATGTTTTGTTAAGTACTCAGACTACTCCGTTGATGTTTCAGACATGAAGAAAGAAAAATGTGAAGGATATCTAGTGTAATTTTGTATAATTTGTTAATATAAGACTGCTTATTTACAAAAAAACAAAAAAACTACGTATTCTTTCAATAATCCTCCAAAATTTTCAAACCATCAAGAGGTTTGAGACACGGCTGCCTATGTCCCCTTTTTTCTTCCTTCTATTTAATGAAGGCTTAAGCAGATTAATTCTAGAGGCTAGAAGGAATAGACTCATCAAGGATATTAGGTGGGAGGATATGAGGTTTTAACTTAATTTCTTTTTAATCAATGATGTATTACCTTTTCAATTTGTCTCTAGGAAGGAAGGCAAACACTTTAAGGAAATTTTGCAGCTCTACATCTTGGCTACAAGTATGGAAATAAATATCAACAACTCTACCCTCATTCGTACTGGGTTAGATGAGGATCTACCAGCCTACATGAGAGATCCAGTATAATTTCTTAGAGATTAAAGATGGACTAAAATGCCTTGGTTACTTGCTCAAACCAAATGGTTATGTCAAGCAAGATTGGCTGTGGCTAATTGAAAATTTTGTCAAAAGGGTCAATTTATGGTGAAACAAGGGGTTATCTAGAAGGAGTAGGTTGGGATTATTGAAGTTGTGCTAGAATTCATACATGTCTACTAAGATTTTATGGCACATATACCTAAATGAATTTTGGATAATTTTAGGAAGAAATGCTTCAACTTCCTTTGGAGAGGGGACATAGATAAGTTAGGAACTCATCTACCTAGTTGGAAGTTAATTGCCAAACCTAACAATCAAGGAGTTTGGGGGATAAAGAAAATATTTGATTTTGGAAGGTCCCGATAAGCTAAGTTATTGTGAAACCTTTTCGCCAAAGACAATCCATGGAAAAGAATAATTCTTCACAAGTACATTGGCCCATGGTCTTTACTGGATTAGTTAAGGAAAGGAAGGAAGAGTATTCACAATGTCTTGAACCGCTAGAAAGCATTAAATCTAGTCTTCCCTTTGATTGGTCCCTTCTTAGCTTGGAAGGTTGGAAGTGGCTCCCAAATCAAGATAGGTGCAGATGCAATAATGTGTTGTGGTCCAAACATTTACATTTTTCTCCCAAACAATTTAATTGTTCATCTACAAAGTATTGGGAGGTGCACTCTGCCCAACAATACTATTATCTAGAGATAGGGTGGATGTCTATACAGAAACTAGGATTTTTAGAAGACTCTATTCAAGTATGGGTTAGATACACAAGGGAGCTTGGTAGTGATCACATCAGACTTAGAGAAGGAGAGGATGAACTTGTCTCAGTCATGAAAAAGGCAAGGGGTAATTACATTGCAAAGTTGGGTTATCTTACTTTACAAGGAAATGATCCTCAAGATCCACCATTGTGTTGGTCGAAGTTATGGAAGATAAAGGTGCCTCTGAAGACAATTTTTTTCATGTGGTTATCACTTCAAAATAAATTCTTTACCTAGGATCAAGTTCATAATAGGAATAAGGTCCAAGTATTTGTTTTATTTGTATGAATGAGGTAGAATCTAATAAACACCTTTTCAATGACTACCCCTTCTCTAAGTATGTATATAAGGAGATGGAAACCAGAATATGTCTATTTAATTAGTGAGATAAACAGTCTATTATAGATTGTTTGCAAATCTAGTTGAATAGACCTGATCTGAAATCTTATAGATTTGTTCAATTTATGGTGCTATGGGGAATATTGATCGCAAGGAATCCACGTTTGTTTGAGGACAAGATTGTCCCAAAGGTCTCAAGTTAGGTTTTATCCATTCTACCCCATTACCAAATTCCTAGGAAGATAGTGCCTCTCAAACAAGTGGGTTTCCTTCATATAGACAAATCTACTACTTGGATCTTCTTTAATGGTGCATGCGAAGGAGTAGAGGATATTTTTCGACTGGGAGGACTCATCTTCCTCTCGAACAGTAATCATTATAATTTTAAAGTAAATGTGGGAATATTTACTTTTGGGGAGTTCGTGACTCTAAAGACATTGCTGAAAATTGCAATGGATACAGGTTTGAATCATCTACATGTATTAGGGAATTGAAACCTAGTCATATCTTGGATGATTGGAAAATACAACTCCGTAATATTCAAGTACTCCCTCTTGTTGTAATCTAAAGGGAGATCAATGGGTTTTTTTATTTCCTCACTTGCACTCGTATCTTTGGTGAGCACAATTCCATGGAAAATACATCATCTAAAGGTCTTCCTTCCCCTCTGTGGAAGGTTGTCATTGAAGAAACGTTAGAAGGACAATTCTATGTCAATATTATGGACTCGACATTTTAAAAGGATTATTTGCATTTGTCTTATTGTTGGTCATTTAACATCCCCAACAAAGATTATAATGTCATGTACTTGTGCATGTAAGCTATTATTTTAAGGACAATTGTAGACTTATGAGCTTGGTTAAAAGGAGAGTTCATTTCTGTAAAAGTTTTTGGATGATTCTGGAGAGCACTAGACTCTCTATCATTGGTACAGAGCCTTGAGCACCCACATAATGTATTTTGTGTTCTAACATTGGAATATAAAATATATATTTTTCTTTGGAAATACGATGAAATACCAACAATAAGATGCCCAGATCTAAAGAGAATCCTTTATGGCTACTAGATCCAACAGATGTTGAGAACATGTGACGCAATCCAACAACAAGGTGCCCAAATCTAAAGAGAAGCCGTCATGGCTACTAGATCCACAAGATGCCTAGATCACCACACGAGTCATCACAACCATAACTGATAGCTAAATAAATTTGATATAACATCCACACTAGTGTACAAATACCTTCTGATGGCTGATACAACAGAACATGTGGCTAAGAACACCACAACAGTGTACAAAATACCCAGATGGCCAATACACATGCGGATAACAGACATTCTTCCAATCAAGGTGCAATATAAATATCCGTAGAAGACCTCTAACATTGAAGGAACAAGACCCCAATGGTCTATACATCGAAAATGATATCATACAGATGAACATCATGACTTTAACAGTAGAAGATGGTGCTTCATTATTTCTGGAATAAGATGAAAGCCTAAACAGAGAACTTATCTGCACAAGAACTTCCAAGATTAAAGCATATAAAGATCATAAAATAAAGTTGATCATAAATGAAAATGCTTATACACCAAAGGTTAGCAAACATCATATAAAAAGATGGAAACATAATATGATAAAAAAGATTAACTCGCTCATTAAGGAAAATGAAGTTACTTTTACACATGAAGTGTTAGCCACAACATATAAATAGTGAGCCCAAGATTTCACTTAAATATATGAAAATTTAGTCATCAAGCAACTAATATGAAGCATAGGTGCATTTCTTATTAGTATGATGTTAATATGCAAGAGATGAATGCCCTGAAAATGTCAATGCTTCCATATATGAACGTTAGAGACAAGAAACACATGTCAATGCTTCCATATAGGAACGTTAGAGACAAGTAGGAACAAGATAACCTCTATAATCATAAGAATAGAAATCTCATTGCAACAAGAACGAGGTGCTCATGATAAATAGTTCAAAATTATAAGATTGCTCAAAGCCATATAAATATTGAGTAAAAGATGATCGAAATAAACATGACATGAGATATATAAATCAAAAATTTTAATATGATCAACATATAACAAAGTATGATCAACTCATGATATCACATATAAAAAATTATGAAATGACAAGTCACTAATGATCTTAATCATGGGTTCATTTATTGTTAACAGTATGTAAATATGCAAAAGATGAAATGCCCTGAAAATGTCAATGCTTCCATATAGGAATGTTAGAGACAACACATGTCAATGCTTCCGTATTGGAATGTTAGAGACAAATAACACAGGAACTAGATACAATCTCTGAATACATGAGAAAGAAACTATATCCTAATTTATGACAAGCCAACAAATATTATATCACATAGATTCAAGAAATTAATTAGCAAGAGCATAGAATGATCATAAAGATATTACTTGTAAAACAATGAAATTGCCTTTACACAAAGGTCAGCGATAACATATAAATAAAGCAAATAATGATCAAAAGATAACACATATGAGATTGTTCTTATAAAATTGATTTTATAAACATGACATGATTAGAAATCAACATGATTAAACAAAAAAGAACAAATTAGTTATTAAGTATCTTGTTAAAAATATTAAGCATTAGATGGTTTAGCTATCATCATGATAAAATACTAGAGATCCATGCCCTGGAAATATGCCAATGTTTCCATATAGAAATGGGAGACAAAATATATATCAAGAACAAGAAATAATCTCTTAATAAACATGATTAGAAGAAAACCTAAATGCAAAAAATGAATAACAAAAAACTTAAATACTTTACCATACTGATCTGAATCTGCAAAAAACACAGCTAGAAAAACAGTAAAGGAAAGAGAAACTTTTACTTACAACCATTTTGATTGACTGCCCAGACTTTCCCAGACTTCTGTTATGTTTGCGCACGTGGACGCAGAACAACTTCTCCAGTTCCAAAAACAGGTTATAATAAAAATTTCGGGAAATATTGACCGAGTTATGGTCACTCGTGGGTTTTGCCAAAGTGGACTCGCGAATAAACACTGATACTCGAGGGTTCTGCACAGCAAAGGTCGCGGTTACTCGTGGGTTTTGTCACAGTGGACTTGCGAATAAACACTGATACTCGCAGGTTTTGCACAAGAAAGGTCGCGGTTACTCGCGGGTTGCGGTGTAATGGAGTCGTGGCTACTCGCAGATCTCTGCACTGTAAGGTCGCGAATCTGCCGAAGCATTCGCGAGCTCAGCACAGGGAGGGTCACGAATAAGCTGCAGTAAACGCGGGTTCTGCAGTGGAACAGTCGCGAGTATGCCGGAGAATACGCGGGTCTGCGTACTGGGATGCCGCGAGTCTGTAGAGTATTCGCGGGTTCGCAGTAGGAACCGTCGCGATTAACCATGGGTTCCAGCGAAGAAAAGTCACGAGTGTACAACTTAAGGCCAAAAACAGTGTCGAATATGCCGAACACGAAAACCTGCACAAAGTCTACCAAACTTGGACGAAAAATGTCGTTTTGACAACCAGAAGATAGATCTCCTTGAGGAGAATCAGAAAATTGTATAGATCTACAAAAACAACATCAAGAAACCCTTGAAAATTTTCTGCAAAAATCTACACAACAAGGTTAAGATTAGAAATAAAAAATTTCAGAAATATATGCCCAGATCTGAAGAGAAGCCTATTGGCTACCAGATAGAAAGCAAATCTACAAAAAATAAACAATGCCCAAATGATAAAATATTGTTTTGAAAGCAATAGAAGGTGCTAGATCATAACAACAATCTCTGATACCATGTCAGAGATATGGATCTAACTAAACTAGCTTACCTATCTATGCAAATAATAACATATCACAGTAAATAAGAACAAAAAGAGAACAAGAGAAAAGAGTACACCAGATATACGCGATTCACCCAATTGGGCTACATCCACGGGAAGGTAGTTTACTATTATCTCCAGAATATCTCCCTCATGCTTACAAGAGAGCAATGCCAATAACCCCAATACAATATAGCAGATCATGATGAGTGATGTGATCCACAATGGATGATTCACAAAGGATGAATGGATGGATGAAGGTGAAAGACTCCATTGACTCTATTATATACCAAGAGATGAGGAGGAATTACTCTCACATATTACATGTGGGATAATATAATTCTCCATAATAACATCTCTTTATATAATAATGAATATCAAGAGTATATTTTACCATAATGAATATGGGATATAATGTATCACTCTTTTACATAAAATTGTGGATATCTTCCGACATAATACAAAGACATTATTACCTCCAAGGAATATAAAATATTCCAACAGTCATATCAAATGTGAACCCTTTTTCATAGCAAGAAGGAAAGGGAAGATAAGACCAAGTGTGTAAGAAATTGCATTTGCAAAAGTGAAAGACCAAATGACCTTAGCTTCTATTGAATTTTTTTGCAATTTTTTGTATACAGAAGAGAAAAGAAAAAGTTTTCCAATGCAATGCCCTAGATAACATTAATCAAAGTGCCATACTTAGAGTTTAGTTGGTCTATTCATTAAGTACAATGTTCTCCTAAAGTCCTTTGCTCATAATTACGTAAGCTTATAATTCCTTAATGTGTCAATACAATACTATAGTTTTGATGTACTTTGATTCCTCACTCTTAGAAAAACTAATCTATGAAATAAATTTCCTAATTTTTACATCTTCATCAATATTTGAAGTTGTATCCCTCTTCATCCTAACTTTATTTTCCATGACCTTGACCTCCCTTCTCATCATTTCTAAATTCCCAATCAAATATGAGGCAATGATAACTAATACATCCATTGCCTTCTCCTTATGCGATCTACCTCTCTTCTTAATCTCATGAATGGCCACCAATTTTATATGTTCCATGTAAATCTACAAAACACTAATCACAAAAGAATCAATACCCCTTTTCACTAACATTCTAAGCAAATCCCTATCATTAAATATTCCAAATACTCTTTCAATCTCACTCCATCAAACTCCTCTTCAAATTTTTCCTTATTAAATAAGGATGATCATGATATTATAATAGAATTATCATATCATTTTTCTTGCACTTGATCACATGTCCCACACATTCCAAGATGATTTCCCTTTGAATTGATAGAAGAGCAAACCGTTCCAATGGAATGTGAGCCCAAGCTCCACTTAGAGTTGAACTTGATTTCGAAAATAAAATATTATTAAATTATTTTTAAAATGTAATGATTAAATCTTTACTCTAATAATAATATGTCTGTTTACTTTTTAAAGTTGAAAGAACAATAATTTAAGTAACCTTTAGAGGATATCGAGCAATGAAGTGAAACATCGATTGCTAACATTGAAATTGGATAATGCATTGTTGTGAAGTGAAACCAATTGTGTTTAGCATTGAAGTTTACAATCATTTGAGCAAATATTAGTGGGGATTGGAGACAAAGTGAAATTGGTAAAAGTGAGTTACTATTTACTTACTTAGAGTGTGAGTGTTTTTGTTACAAATTCCTTATCTTAAATTTTAACCATTATATTTTAAAAAGAATTAACAAAAATGATTAAATATATATTATTATTAATATTATATATAATTAATTTTATATTTCAATTAAATTAAAAAGTAACTAGATATATATAATTTTAATACATATTTAATCAATATTATTAGGTAACAAATTTAATTACAATGGCATGAACCACAAATTTAATTACAATGGCATGAACCACCCTTCAATAAGACATTTACAAATATGCAAAAAAAAAACAAACAACCACGCATCCACAATTTATTATCATAAGTTGTATCACATTTACAAATAATGGCCAACTTTCATGGTTGAAGAACCCTAAATGTTGCTCTTATTCCAACTTTGCTTGGTTTATGAGTGCATAAACATGTTTCTTAGAAGATTTAGAAGCTTTGGATATGATTTCCCTTAAGTACCATTAGGGTAAGTCTAAAGTGCAATTTTGTGATTGGATCTACACCAAAGGCTTAACTTGTTCCCTGGAAACAACATGGCGGTTTGTCTTAGTTCTCATAAGATTTGGTAACCGAATTTTTTGTAGGTTAATTATTGCTCTATTGATTTGTTATTCTAGCATTTTAGAAATAAATTATAGGCTTTTGGGGTTAGATTTGTTGATGTAGCCTTGGGAGTGTGACTTCCTCACACACGTTACAAGAGGGCCTTAGGGGGTTGACGGTTTTTGTTTAGGGTCATGTTGCTCCCTTGCACTAGGTCATTATTATGTAAAGGAACAATATTGGGTATGTAGTGTGTTCATCCAAGGCATTTGTATTGATGAATATTGATATTGTTTCTAGATTTCTCTTGCTCTTTTTTTCCTTGGAAAATAATTCTTCGGGAAACTCCTGGGCACTTCTCTCATTTTAAGGATGGTACCTAGTGTAAAGTGGGAAGTGCCTAAGTTCCAAGCACCTCTTCCTAAAGGAATCAAAGAGAATCAAACCCATGACCTCCCTTACATCGGGGGAAGAGATCTCACGTTTTGCTCATGACCACTTGAACTAACCCTCAAATCTTAGATTTCTCTTACTTATGTTTGTGCATATTTTCTTACTCTACCAACAACTTCCATATGAATTGAAATTGGGAAAGCCATAAAAAAAATATTTGGTAGTATCCTCTAAATAATAATGAGGCTCAAATTTCAAACTAAATTTAACAATTTGTAACCATTTACAAAATTAAAAATGATTTAATCACACCCATGCCAAATCCTAAGGGTAAGACCCAAATTAAACCTAAAAAAACAAAGATTTAAAATTCGAAATGTATTGAATACACACATTTCATAAATATATTTAAATAAAAAATTTGGTTTAATTAAGGTAAGGAACCCAATCTATAATTTCAAAAAAAAAAGATATCCCTAATTCTTCTAGCACCCTTCCCATAGAGGCACAATGTTCAAAACCAAAATGTACTCATTCAACATAATCGTTGAAGACTATTTTGTACAAGACTTGTCCTCATCAAGGATAATTGATGAGGAGTGTTTTCTACAAGATTTATCCTTGAAGGTTGCCAAAAAGAATAATCATTTATAGAAATACTAGTCTCAAAATATCCCTTCCTTTTTTTTTTCCTCGGAAAAAAATTCACAATTTAATATTCAAAATAAACCGCATTGTTCAGGGCTTCTGTAGCCATTACATATATGTTCCTATGTCCCATATATATCTCCAATAATAAGATTAATAACCGTTGTCATCTCTCGACAACCTTTTCTTCCATACATATGGAGAAAAGTGTCAAAAATGGCATCATACAAAAATAACAAAAAGAGTATATCTCCAACCAAAAATATGTTATGTCAAACAAGTATTCACATTCTGTCCAAGTCATCATGTATCAAGTGACACTTTTCAGGGGCCAGTTTGTGAATGGTCCCCTTAAATCATAGTGGGAAAAGACCCAGGTCAAGTTCCCTGATGTTATCGTTAATATGTTCCCATTGGTGCTAGGTGCCCTCGATTACCCGTAAGTCAGTCTTGGACAATGAGTCTGCTTGTTCATTATTTTCCCTATAAATGTGCTGATAACTGATATTCTAAAAATAAATAAATAAAAATAAAAATAAATAAATAAAAAATAAAAATAAAAATAAAAAAATAAAAAAATAAAATCCGTTAACTGATATTTTAGGGGCTGTCCGTTTGCACATCCAATCAATCACCAGCCTGAAGTCACCAAAAATATGAATCTCTCTAATACCTTTTGAAATGGCTCGGATCAAAAGCAACTTTAGAGCTCTCATCTCAGCATAGCTGTTTGTGCTCAAGCCTAGACCTGTTGCAAATTTGATACAATGGCGCTCATTGAGATGCAAGATACCTCTTGCACCCCCTTTGGAAGGGTCTCCTTGGGCGGCTCCATTAAAATAATCCTAACTGCGAGCCTTGTTGATATCTTCCTCCGTGATAGGCAATGCTAGAAGGAGGAATATATATGTCATCGAAAAATGGCCTTGTTCCTTGCTTCCCATCCCCCCCAGATAATAAGGGCTAGAAGAGAATGGAAGCCTTTCATGGAGTCATTTGTCACCCAACTTCTGTAGGAATCCTCCAGATTGTTTCCACACCATCTGAGCATAATGTTAGAGATAAGAGAAGATTGTGCCCACACATTCCTTGAGTATGGACAAAAAATAAAAATATGATCAATTTCTTCTGCAACCCCCTGACAGAGTGGGCACATACTTGGTCTAATCTAGGATCTGTGAATCATAACCTCCCACACAGGAATAGTCTTTTGTAAGGTCAGCCATAAAAAAATTTGACCTTTAAAGGAAAATTAATATGCCAAATGCTCGGTATCCACCAAGCAACCTCTTGTAAGTCCTCTTCATCTCTAAGAACTCTATACCTGATCTTGGGGTTGTAAATTCCTTCTTCGGGATCCTTGCACAAGATCAAAATATCTTCATCATTAGACAAATGAATATGGCAAGATTGTAAGTTCGTGACACAATTGATCCAACTAAGTCTATCATGATAATGAAATTCCATCCTCTCAACATTCAACCAAGCTTGGGTAAGAGCAGTGGAGTTATCTGTATCAATTGCTTGTGCCAGATGAGTAATACATTTGTCTCTCAAAGCATGAATCATGTGTAATGGTAGCTTGTGGTCTATTTTTCCAACCCACGGGTCTTGGAAAATCAAAATACTCTTGCCATTTCCTACCCTCCAGGCAACCCATGATCCTATCAAATCAAAAGTATTTATGAGGACTCTCCACATCAGGGAGATATTCCTTGCATCTTTATTCCTCATTCCAATCCACTCCACTGTAGTGAGGGGCTTGATGTATTTTTGGTGGATCACCTTGACCCATAGTCCCTCCCCAATAATAATTCTCCAAATACCTTTGGCCATCAACGCCATAACAAAAATGACATGAACTTTGAGCCCCCAACCACCTCTATCCTTTGGGAGGATAAAAATTTTCCAGGCTACCCAGGAGTATGATTGCCTTCTTCACTACCTTGCCAAAGGAAGTTGAAACAAAGTTTCCTGATATGCTCTAGGATGCCAGCAGGAACATAAGCAATAGTAGTCCAAAACATTGGAATAATTTCTAAGACCGCTTTAATCAAGATGATTCTTCCTCCCCTAGATAACCATTTGTTACACCGTATATTCAATCTCTTTTCAATGTTCCAAACCATCCAATACTAGTCTTTGTTATAATAGTCATTGGGTTTAAGAGTGAACCCCAGATATTTGATACCAGCATGTACATTTATCACCTCGAAGCTCAGCAAGTCTTTGATCCAATCAATATTGTCCTATTCAAGGTTCATAAAAGAGACCAAAGATTCTGAGAAATTCTTAATAATGCCCTTAATAGTAACTAGATCCCTCTTGGATCCATCCATGAAAAGGACAATATCATCTACAAAAAGTAGATGGGAGAGATAGAAGTTCTCCCCAATTTTGAGACCCCTCAAAGATCCAGAAGCTTTGGCATGGGAGATAGCTCTACTAAGCCCTTCAATCACAAGGATAAAAAAGTAGGGGAGCTAAAGGGCATCCTTGCCTTAGTCCTCTCCTTGGTCTAAAGAAAGTTGATGCAAACCCATTAATCAAAATAGAAAATGAAATTGACTGAATGCATGCTGAAATCCAGTTCACAAAAGGGACTCGAAAACCAACATTAAGTAAAACAAGTCTAAGAAACAACCAATTTATCTTGCCATACGCTTTGGAGAGGTCCACTTTAATAATAACAACAGGGAGTCTTAAGAATGTGTCTCACTATTTCAATGGTTAAGACAAGTCATCAACAAAGTATCTTATTTATTAGTGATAAATCTTCTCATTCAAGAAGATGAATGCCATAAGTGTTCCATAATGTTGTACAAATCAAGACCTTCAAACACCATCATGTACAAGACTAACACTAGAAAGTAACCCTAATAAGTAACCCTAAGTAACCCTAATAGGGAGTCTTAAGAATGTGTCACTATTTTAATGGTTAGGACAAGTCATCAACAAAGTATATTTTTTATTAGTGATAAATCTTCTCATTCAAGAAGATGAATGCCATAAGTGTTCCATAATATTGTACAAATCAAGACCTTCAAACACCATCATGTACAAGACTAACACTAGAAAGTAACCTTAGCAAGTAGATCTAAAAATCCAATAATATCTTGAAACTTGTCTTCATCATTAGTGGTTAGGCATGCCAAGATATTAATTAAAAGAGTTTAATTACCTAATTGAAAAAAAGTTCAAAGCTAGAGGGCCTGAAACATAGCCATAATGAATGCCAATTCCAACTAATTATGGGTTTTTTTTAAGTCAAACTTTGGGTGTTTCAAAAGTCAAACTTTAACATGTTGAAAACAACAAATCCTCAATACATGCCTTATCAAACTAATAATTTTAAAAGTCAAACTTTACCATGTTGAAAACAATAAATCCTCAATCCATGCCTTATCATACTAATAATGTTTCTATAATGTATGACCTTTAATAAAAACAAATTTGCTCGAGACAAATACTCTTAAGGAGGATGTGTCACCGGGGATTCTTGGTCAGTGAAAGTGGGTGGTTGTTGTTATCTCCACCAAAATAGGCTAATACATCTTCACAAGAGGGTCACTTATTGTAAATTTGGTTAGATGCAAATCTTTTCCAATATCGTAGAACAAATAACCATGGTCATGGCTGCTTAGTTGAAACAATACTTATGTGGCTTGTGTGATGTGTGTATTTACCACATTGTGATATGTTAAATCAAATAAATGTCACCTATAGGTATTCATCGAAAGTATTTTGAATAAAAAAAATTGAAAAAAAATGCTTCACTTGAATATCAAGTCTCTAGAGAATATTGTTTATTGAGCAAAGTTATGAAATACCGATCTTATACCTTAAAAACAAACAAATGTATTCTATTAAAAACATCTTATACCTTAAAAACAAACAAATGTATTTTATTAAAAAAATCTTATACCTTGAAAACAATCAAATATATTTTATTAAAAATATCACATAATTATTTGACACAAATCTTTTCTTCAATACATGTTTTAATTAAACATTTAAAATGATGTAAGCCTAAGGCATTTTTGTTATCCAAATGATTTATGTTCAATGGGATTTTGGCACAAGTGGATTCTTTTACCATTATGTGCATGTGTTATTCAACTGTTTTTGGTTAATTCTTAATACATATTATTGATTAGTAAGTAGAGGTGCATTATTTATAATTTTTTTTGTTTTAATTTTCATACCAAAATTGTATAGATAGTGATAGTAGAAATTAACAAGGCTTATGATAATGATGATTAATGTTTATTGAAATCAACTTTGCTTTATTGAATCTTAATCAATTATTTTGTTTGTTGTAACAAATTATTCTTATGCTTAAAAAGCTTAGAAAGGAACAAGATCACCATAATTTTGACAACTTAGAAAATTAGAAAGGTTAGTATTATAATAAAGATTGGAAAATTGTGATTTAATATGTGAATTTCATCCTCAACTTTCCTATATAAACCTTTTGATATATAATCATTCAAATACCAAAAAACTTATATAATCATTCATATACCAAATTATATGGATAGCGATAATAGAAATTAACATAGCTTATATAATCATTCATATAGTGAAGATTTCTCATTTTTCTAAATTTATCTCACATAATAAAAATAATAACAAAAAGTTTGATTTTATATTTTAAGTTTCAAAGTAAAAAAAAAATTAAGATATAAAGCTTTTAACTTCTCTTACATGAATAAAAAAATGTTTGAAGAAATGGATATGATAAACATAGGGGTTAAGTCTAAGTAAATATAAGTAAATATGCATGTTTATTTCTTAATCAATTAATCATTCATGTTAATACGAGGATCACTATCTTTATTGCACCGAGTGAAACGAGGTGCTCTACAGTTCAGTATGGGGGAGATGTTGTAACGTGTATGTAGCGTTACATCTAATAAAACGTAAAAAGTAAATTTTTTAATTAAAAAATAATTAAAAAAATTCATGTCGGCTCATAAAATAAAAAATTATGGAAAATATTTAAAACAAATCCATGTTGGTTCATAAAATAAAATATTATAAAAAGTAATTCGTTTATAAAATAAAAATTTAAAACTTAAATCCGGATCTATAAATCAAGAGAGATCAAATTTCTTGAGTTTAAATTTAAAAAAAGAAATACACCTCAAGAAATTGGATCCCTCTAGATACGAGTTTAAGATGGATCTATGCTAGTTGATATACAATTCATGATATGTTGGGTTTTATATGTTATCGTAGTTTATAATCATACCAATGTAGAGTAATAAATAAGAAGATAGGTAATTTTAAAGTCACTAAATTTAATATAATGTGTTCAACTATTTATTAGTGACACATACAAAAGAATACAAAGTGTTTTATAAAAGAGAAAGGGAGATTGAGTAAGAACACATATTTATCACGTAATCATTTAAGAAGGCCACTAACTTTGTTAATAATTATTAACAAAAAAATCATAATATATTGAGAACTAACCCAAAGTATATTTCAAAAACCATAAATAAGAGTAAGTTAAACTCTAGACCATTTGCACCAAGAATCCAGTGATTTTTCCGGCTAAAATCCGGCTGAAATTGCTTAAATGACAGTTTTGGGTTGCTAGAATTGCATAATCGGGGTGCCCCAGGGGTAATCGAGGTCGTTGAATCCATTCCTGCAACCAAAATTGCAATTCAAGCAACCCAAATCACAGTTTTCAGCAATTTCCCCTTCGCCAGATTCCGGTGAAAATTGCCGATAAAAGTACAAACAGTCTAGAGTTTAGCCCATTTCATATAAATATAATATAAAAGAAAACAAATTTTGAAATCATAAAAACTATTTCAAAATATTGAATATAATATAATTATTTATTTATTTAAAAAAATAAAAACAAATATAATAAATTAAAGAAAATTAAACCGAATAAAATAACTATTCCAAATTCAATAATTCAAATATATTTAATAATATTTATAGAAAATTTTAGGAGATAAATTTAGTTTGTGGGTTATTTTTTTATTTCTATTTTTTCCTAAAATGATTTGTCCAAATTGTATGAGATAATTTTTTTACTCTAAAAATTACTAGAACTGCCCAAAAACTATATAAAATCTTTAAAATTTTTAATATTTTTACAAAAATTTCTCTAAATATTTAATGGTTTCAAATTTAAGAATTAATAAAATTCACCAAATTTTTTAAGCTTTAAGAAAGTTATAAATCCTTAAAAAAAAATTATTTATGATATTAAATAAAATATTATTAAAATATACACATAATAAAAAGTAAATAAATATCTCTCTTTTCCAGATTATAAAACTAAATAACTTTTTCACAATAATACCAAACTATTGGCCAATGAGCCAAGGGACTAAGGACATGCCATTAATAAGTACGAGTATTTTCCTTTGGGAAGGGAGTATTTTTCATCAGCCGGAATGGGTTGTGAGGAAGGCCTTGGTTGAACATAATGAATTTTGGGATTTTGTTATGTCAAATACAATGGGGGATCTCCCTATTAGCATATCGTTGCCTATTATGTTTGCAGGATCTTATGGCATGTTTGATGGTGCATCACAGGGTTCAGATTGCGTCTGTGGGGGTGGTGCTTTTATATTTCTAAATAGTCATTTCTATTTTAATATATGGATGAATGTTGGCATGGGCACTAATACCAAGAGCGAGGTCTATGCTCTTTGGTGTATATTATATTTTGCTAAACTCAGGGATCTGTAACTTCAGCAGATTGTGGGGATTCTCAAGTGGTAGTCATTTGGATCAATGGGCTTGGGCCATTAAAAGTAATTACACTCTCTCCTTGGCTCAATATGATTAGATCCTTACTGTCAGATCTTATTGGTATTCAATTTCTCCATATCCCCCGTTTGGAGAATGTACATGTGGATGCTCTTTTGAAAAGAGCTCTTTCGACGGAGGCAGGTAATTTTTTTTTTGAGGTTTGGGTTGACGGTCTTCTTCGGGACTCCAACTGTTATCAGATGTTTGGGCTATGATGTGTTGTATTTTATTTTGGCTTTCCTTTAGTGGGTCATCGATGTTGGACTCATTCTGTTGGTGCAGATGTCTTCGCTTCCCTTTTGGGTTTCTTTAGGTTGGGGGCAATCACGTATCTCTTCTTTTATGTTATTTGGTGTTTATTTTGCCGCAGTGGAGGGCGTGGGTTCTTAACTGTTAATAAACTATATATATCACTTGACTTTGGAGCTTGCCATTGTATTTTTCTATCCAATACTTAATATTAATATTAAAGTATAGCTCTTTTTATCATATAAAAAAATATATATAAGTTGACTTCTCCCTTGTATTATTTTTAACCTATATCTCATTTTCTTAATTGTAAACCGGCCATGTGTTTTGGGATTTTACGTTGGTATTTTCCAATGTGGCAAAGTATAAGTTGGCTTCTCCTTTGTAGTCTTTTTAAAATATAAATAATTTGATTAATTGTAAACTAGCAAGGTGTTTCGGGATTTTACGTTACTATCATATTAGAACAACCAAGGCGCTTTAGTTAAATGGTCAAAGTGATCCAAATGTCATGTCTTAAGGTCCCCACTTACCTAGGTCCATCTTGCTTTAATTTCTGTCGGGGTTGCATTAACTTCTTGATATTTTATTAGTCCCTGCATAGCAGGGATTCTAGCAATCAATTGGTCATCACTTTAGATTAACAATTTTTTTTATCAAAAGTTTTATAAAGTTTTTAAAAATATAAATATTAAATTAATTTTTTTGGAAATTAAAAAGATTTATAAATATATGGAAATTTGAAATTTCTTTTTTATCATTGGTTAAGAAGATTGATTTGACAATATACCCCTGGTGTGAGGGGAATTGTCAGATATTAAAAATAATTTAAAATTAAAATAAATTTAATTTTTTTAAAAATTGCCATGTGGATATCAATCATTATAGTTCATTAATGAAGTAATATATTGACATTTAATATCACACAGATTTATTTTTACGGATTCTTTTTTATCCACATAAATAAAAACTCTGAAACGAGAAACAAAAATTTAATGTCATACGGCTTTACTTTTACGGATTCTATGGTAGAGACAAACAAAAATTCTGAAACCAGTTAGTACTATAAAACTTTCAATTCATTAATGAAGTGATATATTGACATTCAATGTCACATGGCTTCTACCTTTTACGGATTCTGATGGTAAAGACATAAACAAAAACTCTGAAACGACTTAATACTATATAACTTTCAGAGATGCATAGATAACTAGATTTTCACATATGAAAAAACCTTTTTTTTACATTAATTTATTGAAAACAACTTCATTATGAAGATGAGTTGACTTTTTTTTCACTAATGTATTGTAACCAAAGATAACAATATTTTTCACACAACTCTTATGGTAAAAGTAATAGTAATATTAATGATTATTTAATAATTAACATAAATTCATTTTACTTTAAATTTTTAAATATTAGAAAAATCATTAATGAATTTGTTGTTATTTGCATATCACATAGGTTAATTCATACAAAGAATCATACACGTGCGCTAACCCATACAAAGAACAATCCGAAGTCTTATTAAAACTAAAGAGATAAAAAGGAGGAAAAGAGTGCATGTCGTGACCTGTCACAGGCAGTGTTATGTATTCATATGTTTGAGAAGGCCCCTTCATCAACTTTCCATGACATACACGTAAACCCGTAAAACGATCAGCTCCACAAATCCCATGAATTTGAATGAAGCTCCAGCTCCCTCCATGATGTAGCTGTAATTGCTACCAGTTAACCAATACAACAAATAATAAACCCATAATTGCTAATATCTTCCTCTACAATTGCAACTACAATTACAGAATAATTACATGGTCCATTTTCCTACTATTCGGAAACTTGGCATGGAGGAGGAAGAGAAACTTGGCATGGAGGACGAGGAAGTTGGCCTGGGATTTCCAAAATTTGTTCACATTGCATAAATTATTACATATTATATGCCCGACACTTGAAGTGTAGTATATTCAGTTCAATCTTAATTATATCAAGTGATCGACCTGCATAGACAAGAAATCAAATTAAATTTACACAGAGAGATACATGACACTGCACATACCAGAGATCATGACAAACTTGCTGCTTTGGATGCCCTCGAAACTGTTGGTTACTTCTATGCTCCAGAATCCATATAACAACTCCAACTCCTACGATGAGCAAAAAGGCAGGCACCAGTCGTAAACCACATCTCTAATGTAAATGGGCGTAGGAAATCCCATGCATTGGAATCTATCTCTCTCACAGGGACCACTACAACTAGGCCTGATTCTACAAGGCTGTGTGAAGTCCACAATTTTCCATCGATTTGTCAAAATTGCAACATCTCCTAGGACTGCATCAAAGTTCTGCAGGAGTTCTACTATGAATAGTTGCAGTGATATAGTATGCAATTGCATATACTTATTAGGAGTTATTGAAGTTCAACAGATACCAAGTTGACATTCTCACCAAGTGACACTATGCTGCAAGTTTCAAACAAGCAATTTATTGAAATGACATTCTCTGGGTTTTTGTGCTGCAACAAGATCACAGGAATCACCTCAAATTCACTGAAGCATAAATATTTGCACAGGCCATTGAAAAATGAACCAAGCCAGTCATTCATATCGCAGGAATCATTGCAAATTTGTTGAAGCGTAAATATTTGCACAGGCCGTAAAAAAATGAACCAAGCTGGTCGTCATTCATACTTGCCGTCTAGTACCTGCAAAACTATTTGGTAAGCTAAAAATATCCTCTGCTGCAAAAGTGTCAACTGAGCTAAAATTAAAATCTTCTTCTCCAACTTATACTTCGAAGAGACTTTATACTCAGTATCCTCCATAGAAATCTTTCTCCAATCCACCTTTGTTGTTGGCAAAACGAAGCCTCTTCCATGTTGTCTTCAATGTGCTCAACTTAGACGTGTGGACATAAATAGAAAATTTTCCCTCGTGCATCATCCCTGAAAAACTCTTCCCAAAGCTCTACGTCGAGGGATAGGGGCCTGGTATAAAAAATATGAATGCTATTTTCGGCATCTTGCTGAGATTTGCAGGCATGCTTAAGATATGTTTAACCAAGATGCTCGTGAACAATTCTTGCTCGCTAAGCAACCTCGACGGGAGGGGGCAAGAATAGCTTCAAAACAAACAACAAACCCTCAGGAGCGTTGGAGGGTAAATGCATACCCCATGATCATGACAGAAACACCACATGCTTATGAAAGTCGTGATCTGTAATGGCCTCCTCGCCTACCTATTGGAACTTGAGCTCCATCTGGAGATCGATTCCATGTCCATGGACATCTATGAGAAAGAGAACGTATTGAGCAGGTGATTCGAATTGCAAGTAGAGACCAAGCACTTCGCTATGAAAATCCTCGTCTTTTTTCTTTCTTTTGTTGAATTGCTGCCTAGGTATATTGTCCAACTGGAAACACACTAGGTATTTTCGGCTCAGAGAATGCCATTCCATTAATAATGAATGCGCCTAGTTGTCATATGAATGGGAAAATGCGGCATTTGTCAACAACGATGGTTGCATGCGTCCAGGTGTGATATGCAATATGCAGGGGAAAATGTGGCGTTTGTCAATAGCGATGGTTGCATTGCCTTTGATAAACCATCTACCTGTGCTTTTTTCAAAATAATATAGACGGTTCACATGCGTTTCAGAGCTTAAATGCATGGACTTTAGCTCTTCATGCCTCCAAAATAGTTTCATGCTTAGCATGGGGTAGCCATTTAAAAGTTTTCAAAGGTGAAAGTGGCAGCGTTTTAAAGGTTTTCAAAGGTGAAAGCTCACGTTATAACCCATTGATCAGGATAATTCATTACTGTTAGATATTTTGGAGGAGCTATTTCTATGCATTTTAACTTTCCCACATGTACATGGGTTAAGAACATAATTTGACAAGGGTCATCATTGGTTAAATCAATAGGTTCAAATATGAGCCGAGACTTGTAACTTCTGAAAAGTGAATCTACTTCATTATAAAACGTAATTTCATATTGATCAATATGAGATGGGCAATGAAATTTAGAGATTGTAAAATCAATATTTTGTACAATTACAAATTTCTCCATAACGTTAAAATTTAATCAAAATATCAAGATTAAATAGAGATTGTAAAATCAATATTTTGTACAATTATAAATTTCTCCATAACTCTAAAATTTAATCTTGATATTTTTTTAATAGATATGTTTATCAAATCAAATGAAATCAATATAAACTATATTATGTTTATACATGCTCACTAGAGATTATAATAACTAATGCCTAAATAAATATAACTATTAAAATAAAATAAGTAAACTACTACTATTATATTAAAACATTTAAAAAAATATAATGAATAATTTTATTACTAATTTTAATATTATATAATATATTTTTAAATTTGATATTATAATTTTATTACTACTATTATATTAAAACATTTAACAATATATAATGAATAATTTTATTACTAATTTTCATATTATATAGTATATTTTTAAATTTGATATTATAATTTTATCTATTGTATAGATATATTATTATTAATTTATATGATATGTAATTTTTTTTTGTTAATGAAAGATAAAAGGTGGTTTTTTTTATTGGTATAAATATTCAATATAGTTGTAATTAGTTTAATAAAGCAATTTCATTTTTAAATAATTAGTATTGTAATAATTTTTCTATCTAAAAGTTATATATTAAATTAATTATTAAAAAATAATTTTAAAATTTTGAGTATATATATTTTATTTGATGATTGGTTTATATTTTAAAGTAATTAATTTTAAGTGTATTGTTGTGGGAGTTTTTAGAGTGAGGGTGTTCACATCTAATATGTTCTGTGTAATTGCACTTGATCACTCCTCTTTCTTATAGATCTTTACCTCTAAGTTATAATAATTTATCTTCCTTGTAGATCTTTAACTCTATTATTTCAAGTTCTCTTTCTTGTAGATAATTATCTTTAATGTTGCATTCTATAGATCTTAAATATATCTACTCATTACTCATTTTTAAAACTTAAAAACAAAAAACTAATTCTTTTTATTAATATTTAAATAGTACCAATATATAATTACAATAAGCCATTATTAAAAAATAAAAAACTAATTTTAAAATTTAAAACAACTAAAACTTTATTAATTATTAATTAATTATTAAAAATATTAAAAAAACTAAAAACTAAAAACTTATTTTTTTAAATCTTAAAAAAACTAGTAAGCAATTATTAATTAATTACTAAAAACCATTAATTATTAATAAAAATTTAAATATTAATTATTAAAATTAATTTTTTTTAAAAAGTATGAAAAATATTAAAAACTAAGACTTAGTTTTTGATAAAGTATCATCATCAATTATATAAAATAATTTATATAATGTCATACATCAATTATACAAAAGACAACATAATCTTATTTATACAAAATAAAACATAATCTTATCTATACAAAACATAACATAATTTTATCGCAGGGACTAGCTGCTTTGCATCTATTACTCTTGTTGTTATTGTGTTTGCTTTGACCATTAACCTTCATAAACATTTCTTGTTTAGAAAAATGAATATAGATTAAATTGATGGTGTTAGGGGTTTTATCTTAGTTGTGTTTCTTTTCATATCTGGATTTTATGGTGCTTCTTAGTTGCTTTATATTCATTTTCAATTATTTTGGTTTACATTGTTTTCATTGATCGCTTTTTTTGGTTTTCATTGTTTTCATTGGTTTTGGATTTATTGTTTTTCAATGGTAGCATTTGTGGTTCTTCCCCACTTGTGTGGAGGTTTGGCTTAATGTATGGTTTTTGGCTCGATGATGTATAAGTGTTTTATAGTCTCATGCTTGTAGTTGTTGCTCTTCTTCATGGTGGTTTTTTTGGCTCTTGGTTATGGAGCCATGATTTAATTGGAGGATGTGGGTTCTGAGCTTATTTTGTTTTTCTTTTGGTGCTACGTTTTAAGGGTATCTACCTATGAGATTTCTATATGACCAGTTTTGTTATTGCATTCAATCCTAACTATGACTTTTGGATCCTTGTACATTTGGACTATTTCTTCCCCTTTTTTGAGGGGGTCTTGAATCACTCTCCCATGAGTGTTTTGGGGTGCTCAAGTATATGAGTAGATAGTTCAATATTGGTGAAGATAAGTTCCTTTACATACAATCTTATGAATGCTTCCTGGTGGTGCTAGAGGTTGATGGCTTCTTCGTGGCGCTAGAAGATGATGGCTTCTTGATGGTGCTTGATGTTCTTCAAGTAGTCATTTTTGTGTTTTTAGGCATTTTTTTTCTTTGTATACTCCTCTCAATGCATTTGTTGTTTGGGATGTATTGCGTGTGCCATTATCACTCTCTTAGACACCTTGTTGAATGTAATTTCCTCACTTCTTCTTGAAATAAATGAAATTGTGACTTCTTTTTGGAAATATAATTTAAATTCGCATGCGCACGCGCATGTGAGAGAGAGAGAAAGAGAGAATTTTGATCACAATAATATAATGATCACATTATTCATCGGTTGTTGTGATTACTACATATATTGCATATTGACTACCAACACATATATTACATATATTTCAAATACCAACTTTGAAATATAAATAGTTGCAAATAAAATAAAATACACATTAAATTTATTTTTATAAATGAATCATATTTCTAAATTAGATATACTTAAAATTATACATCTTAGAATTGTTTTTATAACATAAATACCTTTTGTATTTATGTTATTCAATCCAATCAAAAGGTACATGTGTTGGCAAATCATCATTTAAAACTGATTTTGAGAAACAGAAACATCACAATCAACTATCATCTAACTAATCCACAATCAACTATCATCTAGCTAATCCAATCATAATGCCAAAATAAACATCCATCCAATGATCCAGCCAATAAAATCCCAATACAAACTACATCACCAAAAAAGATCCAAAAGGATCCAATCAAGACCAAAAGAGGTCCACATAACCATTGCTATCCAACTGATTATCTATATATTCTTCCTAGCAAAGATGACCTTCAACACCTCTCAATGCCTCTTTAGAAAGAAGGTCTGCTATATGATTGTTTTCCTTGTATATGTGCTGGCTATTGACTTTGGAGAATTCCGAGAGGAGTCTTTTAATACGCCAACACCAATTTGATAATGAGAAAACCTACAAATTGTATAAATCATTTACCCAATTTGTGATCACCAAAAAGTTACCATATAAGAGCCAACAGAAATTTAATAATGAACAAACCTGCAAATTGTATAAATCATTTACCCAATTTGTAATCACCAAAAAATCACCATATGAGAGTCAATACCAAAAAGCTTAACCACTTTGCAGAGTACCCAAACCCCAATAATTATGCTTTTGTGTGTTTATAAATATAACTTATATTCATCAATAGAATATATTAAAAAAAAAACCTTTGCCAATGTTGGTTATAAATGTGAACATTGAATAATGTTAATGTTAGTTATAGATGTGACCACTCCTAAATCCAGTGACCACATATCAAATTCAGATCTATGAGGAAAAAGGTTTGTTGCGTACTGCAAAACACAATCCCCTCATGTCAGAGTGCTTTTTATATCTTTCCTTTAGGACTAACGTAAAGACTCCATAGGCATCTTGGCACCCAAAAATTGCTTGCATGTTATTTTCCTTGGACTTAAGGAAAGGTGAGCTTCTCGATAAACTATTACAAATTGTTAAAAA
This sequence comes from Larix kaempferi, assembly GCA_027924585.1. Lineage (NCBI taxonomy): Eukaryota > Viridiplantae > Streptophyta > Pinopsida > Pinales > Pinaceae > Larix > Larix kaempferi. The sequence goes on along the minus strand of BSBM01000017.1, from coordinate 11,782,063 downwards.
GGTTCCGAGTAATTTGAGCGTGTGGATGAAGTGATCATGGATCGGTGAATTATTGAATATAAATTTTGTTTGGTTAACTTGTTAGTAATGTTTTTAATGAAGTATTGAAACATGATTTTATAATGGAACATTCAGTTGGAAGTTTTTTGCTACATGTTCATGATCTTAATGAAAGTATATTTGGGTTAGGGAGGTAGGAGTGCAGGGCGACGGGTAGGGGTTTTTATCGACCTAGAAGAACAAGTAGAAATATCGTATTCATGGGTGATTAGAGCCTCTATGAACAATTAAGTGGAGATATTTGTTTTGTTTATGGGATCAGAATTGCTTAAATCATTTCATATAAGTAAATTAATGATCTTAGGGGATTCTTTCCTTGTCATCAAGCAAGGAGAAAGTGTCATTAAGAAGAAAGTATCTAGGGTAGTATTTCAAATAAAATTGCATGGAACATAGATAAATTAGAGGAGATTCAATTCTTTCACGTCAAGAGAGCTAATAATTTCGTAGCATATAAGCAAGTCAATATAGCGGTATTGCTTAACAAAGGGCTCCTGGTAGAAAAGGGGGACCCCAATGAACGAAGATGGCTCCATTACTTGTTATGAATGATGAATCAATTGGTATGGAGGGATAATAAGGTATCCATATTTCATATATATAAAGAGATGACAAACAACTATTGTCTTCCCATTAGAATGTATGTGCATGAATGTCTTGTCATCTTAAGGTCACATGGGGGAGCCTTAAAACCTCCTAATGCCGCGGAACTCAACAAACCAATGTTAATTAATAATATTTGTGTCATTCGTATAGTTCTTGTGCTCTGTTTCTCCAGACATGGTGGGATGTTGGCTTGGGATCTAGAATTCACTGTAGTCTTTGTAGATCTAGAGGAAGCTACGACTTGGCTAGAAGCTTTGGATTCTCAAGTCGAAATCCCTCAATGCTCCTTAGTATTTGATAGAGGTAAATGCTCCAAATCAAATCTGCTAAGTTTATGTTTTGGCACATGCTTGTTTGAGAATAACCTTGAGTTTGTAGACATCATTGGAGATTTCAATAAGTTAGGTAGTGGTGAAACATTAATTCGGTTCTTTTCTCTTAGCACATTTGGAATTGGCTTTAAGTTAGTTATGACTTTATTAGAGGTAATTGCTTCAATCCTAGTGTTATTCCTCTTGCAATAAACATGGCCAATGACCCTCATCCTGAATCTGTTGAGGGAGGATAAATTTATGAATTGAAGAAGATCTTGGTCAACATGAACAACGAACTTGAAAATATGTTTCAAACTTTGAAATTTTGTCCACTCATATAGAGCAATTGAAGAAAAAATAAAAAGAGCAAAATGCGAGGGTTAATAGGCTTGTTTTTTAAGTGAAGAAGCAATACAATATAATGCTTGGTTTCGCATATGGATCGCACTCTACTGCAGGACTACCACTAATTTCAACAGGGTCTAAACATTTCAAGGAGGATACTATGCAAATAAAAACCATGGGAGTATTTGAACAGACTTAGGACCATAAAGGACTTCAAGGAGATTAATTTATGGAAGAAGGCCATAGTGGCCACTGGTTTGAATTAACACCTCTTTGTTTTTATGTATTACACTTGTGTTTTTTTGCTAGGATAATTTGTTAAAGTTTATAGTTTTAAGTATATTAGGAAAGCAACATATATACTTAGAATAGCTCTTAGTGAAGATGAACTTTCCACGGATACTTGGTATTCTCGAGTAATTGTTATATGGATATGGAATGTATGAATCTTGGTTGCTTGGGGTTTTTTTCCACAACTTATATATATATAAAACTTGTTTTCGCCAACCCAAAAAAAATGTAAGTATATTTGGGTGCAATATGTATGTAAATAGTAAGCTCATGTTTTAATAATTTTATAGGGGTAATGAGTGGGAATTAGTATATATAAAAGATGAATAAAGTCATTACTATGAATATTGACTTGCTAGAGCATAATAACCCTCTCCATAGCTACATTCTCCTACCTAGGGACTTAGTTTATGATCTCATTAGTCAACTAGGACAAATCTCGTTCAATTTGGCCCTTTGAGTCAACTTGGAGCTTCCTACTACGGTCTTATTTGCCTTCTTTTTAACTCCTAAAGTTTATTTTTGCATATGATGGTGAATTCCTTCAATTATAGCTTATTTTCCTTGATTTTAGGGTCCTATATTGCAAGTTAGAGTTGTGGAGTGAATATGGGGAGTTTACTACACTATTCAGGGACTCCATGCACCTTTTTTAGCTATTATGAGACAATAGCGCCCTCCTTGAGTGTTTTTAAGGATGTGCACCTCATGCATGTGCCTTCAATTAGTTGCATGTGCCTTTTGTCAGTTGTAGTAAATTGCTCCTAGCATGTAGGGAGTTAAGTCCACTTAGGGTAGTCATGGTTTAGATAACCCATCTTAGAGAGTGTGAAAGGCTATTTTGGCTCTAGTTAAGCCTAACTAGTATCTCATGCACTGCATGAGAAGTTAAAATTACCTCCATGACCTAATTCGAATTGCCCCTTATATATTCCATCACTCGTTCATTGTAAATTGATATAAAACAACAATCTCTCATGTTATTGACTTCTCTCTTTTGTGTAATGATTATTTTTAGCACATGTGTTGCATGAATTTGTTAGATTGTTGATCTCTTTCATAGTATTTCTATCTTGTTTAGTGTCTAGATCCACATGCTCAAATTCTACATGACTTAGGATCATTATTTGAGATTTCTTATGGAAGTAGAGCTATTGTTTTATTTAAAAGGATGTCTAAGAGTCCTATGATTTGATTTAACAAAATATGAGATTTATAAATCTAACTTTTAGTAGATGTCCATATAGGCTATGATAATGCATTCTTCAAAAATGAAGGAAGTTAAGTGCACCATAAAATCTATGATCTACAAGTCATTCCTCAAGGTCTAGATTCACATCAATTTTTGTTGTTGGAGTGTCACCTGCTTCCTCGGCTGGCCTTCTTCCAATAATGCCAATGCATCTGCATCCCCTGTTACAACTCCTTTTACCACATTATTCTTGGCATTTTTAATCATAGTTAAGTGCAACATTGATATTTCGTGGTTGTCCATATTTAATTTTCGCTTTAATTTCTAAAGTCTCCTATACTTTTACATCTTTAAATTGAAATACTGCAACTACAATTTTGAATATTACGCCATATATTAAACTAAACCCTAAATATCCATCAACAATGTCATTTCATCCATGGCATGGATGTATACAAAAATGAAAGGAGATGGATCTTATGCTTGTCCTTGACAATGGAGTCATGTCACATCATCCTTACTATGATAGTTGTTAAATGTATAACTTGATTGCAATTTCATCACTTATTTCAATTCATTTTGTTTCCATCAACATCATGTCAAATGTAGGTTTTATTTCCATCAATTTCGTGTATTAAGGAAACTATTGATAGAACTTACAACTTGGCTTATTTTGATGGAGACTCTCAGGGCATCCCAGCCAATGGTGTAGCAGGGGGCATCTTGCACATTTCTGAAAATCACTGGATCAAATTTTTAGCTGGTATAGGACTAAGCACCAACAACAGATCAAAGTTACTAGCTGTCAAAATTCTCATCTTGTTGGTGTTATCTAAAGGGGTTGACATATTGTAGATCTTTAGTGACTCCAAATTGGCGGTAGATTGGCTACATCTGAGAAGGCCTCTCAAAACTTACCTCTTAAAGCCAATCCATTAGGAAATTGAACACATTGCAAGCACATTCAGAGAGATCAATTTCAAGCATGTGTATAAAGAAGGGAATTTGATGTTGGATCGACTACCCAAATTGGGTTTACAAGTTGGTGACGGTGTGTGGCATAAATGTGAACATATGGATGACACCTTAATGGAACGTGACCCCAGTCCCCATCCAGGATGAACAACTTTACTTTCTTCAAAATATTATACCCTGAGAACACCCCAATGTACGAACATTGATCGAAACATCCATCTCAACATACATTATGGGATTACAAGCTTACTACAATTTTGTCTTCCTATATATTTATCTAACTCATAGGAAACTGATGCTCCTTTTTTTATATAGTTATAGACAGTTAGTATGAACCATTTTTTGAGTTTTGTATATGTCCTTTTTGGATGGTATATAAAGCAATATTCCTCTGAAGGATAAAAGTGAATGATCTGAGAGTATATGTATAATGGATAATCTTGTGTAAGGCCTTTTCAGGATTCTGAAAAAGGTGGTTGTTTTTTAATATAAAGAAATTGCGGTTTTTTTCCTGAGGAAAAAAATATATACTAAGTCTAAATTTTAATTATTATAGAGAAAATAAAAAATATGGTTATATATATTTTTTTCAATGCGATTCACAACCTTGGAGAGGAGTTTCTATGTCCACAAGAAGAATTCACAAGGGGCCCACCTGAAGGGGCCTCACCCCGTTGGCTCTGATTACAGAGCCCAACCCGGTGGGGACATCAAGTGAGACCCTTATATATCTATGCATAGCCACCCGATGATTTGACCCCGAGACCTGCTGCTTACAACTCATAGCTCTCAACCACTTGAGCTAACCCATCAAGTTAAAAAAAATATGGTTATATATATATATATATAATTCGTATCCACATATTTATTATTTCAATATAATTAATCAATATAATTACAATAACATGATCTACCCTACAACGACTCATTTTAAAAATATGTAAAAAACCAGAAAACCAAGCACACGTAGACTATTATCATAAGTTGTATCACATTTACAAATAATGGCCCACTTTCATGATTGAAGAACCGCTAAAAATCTGAAGAAATCCAAACAAACAAGCATGCATTGTCTATTATCATAGGTTGTATCACATTTACAAACAATGGCCCACTTTCATGGTTGAAGAACCCTAAACATTGCTCTTATTCCAACGTTGCTTGGTTTATGAGTGCATAAACAAGTTTCCTGGAAGATTTAGAAGCTTTGGATATGATTTCCCTTGAGTGCTACTGGGGTAAGTCCAAAGTGCAATTTTCTAATTGGATCTACACCAAAGGCCTAACTTGTTCCCTATAAACAACATGGTGATTTGTCTAAGTTCTCATAAGGTTCGGTAATTGAATTTTTTGTAGGTTAATTATTGTTCCATTAGTTTGTTACTCTAGCCTCCTAGATATTGATATTCCAATTGCCATATCAAAGTTTATGAATATTGATAGTAAAAATCATCAGGGATTATATAATCATTCATTTGATGAAGATTTTCCATTCTTCTTCTAAGTCTTAAACAACACATTTGTCTCAAACTATAGAAATAATAGCGAAAAGTTTGGCTTTATATTTTAAGTTTAAAAAATATTATAAAATTAAAATATAAAGTTTTCAAGTTCCTTTATATGTATAAACAATAAAAACATTAGAAAAATGGATAAGATAAACATAAAGGTGAAGCTGAAGTAAATATGCATATGTATTTCGTAATCAATTAATCATTATATTAATATGAGGGGGCAAGATTAGTAGCTCAGTTGGAGCGAAGGCGCCCGGTATACGGGGGTGGGGCAAGGTTCAATTCCCCCCGTATCTTCACAAGTGTGAAAAAAATAAAATATGAGGACCATTGTCTATATAGATACCTTTATTAGTATAGAATTTATAATATGTTGGTCTTATATATTGTCGTAGTCTATAGTGATGACCAATGTAGAGTAACACATAAGAGGACAAGTGATTTTAAAGTTGTATAAATTATTCCAAGACACTACATATAATGTGTCCAACTATTTATTAGCCTATTCACTAATGACACACACAAAATGACATACTGTGTTCCATAAAAGAGAAGGGGAAGTCAAGCAAGTACACATATTTATCATGCAATCAATCAACCACTATGATTAGGAAGACCATTACTCTTATTAATATTTTTGTAAGGTTCAAAATTATATTAAACTATAGAGAAAAATTGTACATAACGAAGTAGTAACAACCTTCAGTAAAATGAGACTAATTGTCCAAGAAATGCCATACTATCAAAAACTGAGAACGTTTATGTGTCATGTATGAACCATAAACTACTGACTATGCCTAAGAACTGTTGCTAAGATTGACATCAATTTATCAGTGTTTTTCCCCCACAGGCTGGGGGTTATGGCCAAACAAAACCAAAATTAAAGAGACTCCCACTAAACGCCAAAAAACTATTCTAACAAACATACTAGAGCAAGCCTTAATCATCATTAGAGATAGTGATATAGGATGGACCAGCACCTGGATTTTCTTGTTTTGCAGCCCTCATGACAGCTTCTGGACACCTTCGGAACACCAATTGCGTGGCAACAAGCTGAGAAGGAGGAGGCTGAATGAAGGTTTTTCCTGTGATCTCTCTTGAAAGGGCGTTGATTTTAGCATTCACATGCTCATCTGCAATGACTTGGTTGCGAGCAATTTGGAACATCCCCTCCTCTAAGCTCACTAGTTGGGCACTCACAGATTATTCACCCATTTCCTTTTGCGCGTTACCTTGTTGGATTTCTTCCAGAGCGAGGCTGAAGAGCGATTTCATAAACCAAAATAGTCCTAGGGTTCTGGTGTGCCAAGTCTCTTGGGTACAAGAGGACCCAAAATCATCAATAATACCACCAAACTCCTCCACTAGCTCTTGGGCATTGGGGTCTGAAATCTCCGTGCACAGCTTCTTTTATAGTCATTCAACATCTTCCTCGGTCTTCCTACTTTCTCTATTCGCGAAAAAACCCTTTGAGTTCTCCATTTCCTTAAGGGCCCGAGGAATGTGGGAGCGCCTAGGGCCATTGGAGGTCTTCTTCCGTGTGACCTTTGTGCGAACCATTATGCAATTGCCGAAGTCGAAGAGCTAGACCAAATGCCTCCAACCCCGAGCTCGTAAGAGGAATGCAAGAGTCATGAGAGCGAGCTTTGACACAAAGCAGATATAGCATGTAGAGTGGGAAAAGCTAGAGCGAAGAGGATGTCAACAATGGCGCCTCCAAAATAGCAGCCACATCCTATCCAAACGGGTATGATCATCATGATTGAAGCAGGCACGAGGTGCCATGAATGTCCACATAAGAGGGTGATCAAGAGAGTGTACCCGATGTGATAAGTTTGATCACATGCTCCCGGAAAGTTGTCAACACTGATAATGTCCATTACCTTGACATGTGTGAGCATATTAATAGCACCTACCATGGGAACATTACTTTTATTAATATTTATTAACATAAAAATCATAATATATTAAAAACAATCACATGATAAATTTCACAAACAATATAAATATAATTATTAATAACTTTTCGAACAACAATGTGTACATTGTGAAAACCTAAAACATCATAATATAAATATAATAAAAAGAAAATAAATTTTGAAATCATAAAAACAGATCCAAAATTTTGAATCTAATATACTTTTTTATTTATTTAAAAATATAAAACAAATATAATACATTAAGAAAAAATCAAACAACTACTTAAAAAAAATTACTCCAAAATCAATAATTCAAATATATCTAATAACATTTATAAAAATTTCAAATATATCTAATAACATTTATAAAAATTTCAAATATATCTAATAACATTTATAAAAAATTCTTAAACTACTGTGTGATCTTAACTAATAATATTTGTGGTATTAACTGTAAAATATACACATAATACAAATCTATTTTTCCATATTATAAAACTAAATAACATTTTGATAGTAATACAAAATTATTGAACAATGATCCATGAGACAAAAGAATAAGGACATGCCATTAATTTTCCTTTGGGGCAAAGTATACGCCCAGGATAAAAGACAACCAAAATGCCCCACTTTTTTGGTGATTTTGGGATAAAAATTGGTTAAAATTCTTGCTGGAAATTTTTATCTGATTCGGATCATAGGTTCAAGGATCATCCTTATACTTTTGGATTTGTTCTCATCACATTCGATTTGAAGAGCAAGTACAGGCACATGCTTGCTAAGCATGATCCACTTCTTCCCAAGAAGAAGATACCTCCAAACATATGACCAAGCATCACACCTGCTTAAGTTTGGAGCATTTATTTTTGTGTGTGCCTTACCCTCTATTTTGAGGAGGGTATTTTTCCCATGAGATTTTCCCCATTTCCTAACCGTTGTTCCCACTGTTCTTGTCCTCTTCATAAGTGTGCAAGGGCTGATGACCTGACCGAATGCTTGGATCCACCGGTTCGGCAATGGTGGTCGATACATTACCTGCCCACCACCTGCCTGCCAGGACTCCAAACTGTGTAGATTTCGTTTATCCACTGCCAAGTCACCCGTAACACAAACAACCCGATGACTGTCACCGATCTGTCCGATTCTCCAACTGTGAATTCAATTTCTATGGCACAGGAAACATAATAGTTAAACAAAATAAAATAATTTAAATGATTTTATTACCCAAATCATTCATATAATAGAGATAAAATAATTTTTGTTAGGAGGAGACTTAATTTTAATTTATTCTTATTTTTATATTGCGACCAGATCTGGTTTAGGGTTATCTGTATAGCTTATGATAGTAACAACAACGAAATGCAGAAGTAGTTATCTGGTTCCTTTTCTTGGTTTATATGTGATTATGCAAAACGTAGGGATTCTTCCAATTTGCATGAATCTGGTTATAAGTTGTAATTTTGTATGATTTCTAAAAAATATGTTTTGATTTCTTTAAAAAGTAATTTAAAAAGGGAATAAACTCATGTTTTAATTTAATTGAATGATTTGGATAAGAATTTTGTGACAGATCATAATTTTAATTATTCTAGAAATTTTACTTTCTATCCATTTAAAAATATTAATAAATTGAATTTCTAATTCTTTTATTTTAATAAAAAATTATCATAAACCAAATTTATATGTTATTTATATTATATATAATTAATAAAATTAAAAATGATTTGAATAAGAATTTTGTGACAGATCATAATTTTAATTATTCTAGAAATTTTATTTTCTGTCCATTTAAAAATACTAATAAATTGAATTTTTAATTTTTTTATTTGAATGAAAAATTATCATAATGTTATTTATATTATATATAATTAATAAAATTAAAATTGATAATTCTTTTTGAGAAATTCAAGATTTGTGAATATAGTTTGAGAAATGAGGAACATGCCTCCAATCCCACTCATTATCTATACATGGGGCTTCAAAAGGTCATCCTTCCATACGAAAGAAACTATCTAACATTAAAAATAAAGGAATCAGTTTAGGGCCAGAAAAATATTTTAATCAAGACAACTATTGAATTGCAAAAAAAACTCACACCTATTGAGGTTGTTGTCTAGAGTTGCCAAAGATGCAATCAACGTGTCTATGAATGTGAATACAGGTACATTTTCCAATTCATCATTGAAGACCAAACAAACAAAATCAATGTAGTTGCATTCCAGGAAATATAGGAAAGAAAATGTGAATACAGGTAGAATTGCCAAAGTTGGTTTTAATGGATACATGATTTTTTGTAGTCCATATGTATTCAAATGTTGGTCTTATATTGTCTTGTGAGTACTATGTTGTGCAAATATAAAAAAAGTGTTATTCACTACGAAGTTACTTTTGACATTATGGTCTCCACTACTACAAAATCCCCTACTTCATATGTCATGCTCTAATATCCACTCCTTTTTTATTGCTTAGTTACGGAACACATAATAACATCATCATAATGGAATCCCTTTTCCTCCTAACGTCATTGTATTTAAGATAGCTTAATAGTTGTCTAGGGTTAGTTTGTATTGTACATGCCTTGTACATTTTGATACATTTAAACTTTTGTAAAATATCAAAAACTGTTTTAAATTTGAACAAAATCTAATAATAACTGTGAAACATCATTTCAAAATAAAAAGAAACCCTTAATTAGTCACCAATATTTTGTCTTGTATATTTAGAGACACCTCACATTCAAAATTGAAGAAAATTTGCACATCTTCATTAGTGCAAATAAAAGATACGTGAGACTTACAAGTAGCCTCAAGTACTAATAGTATTTAAAATTGAAACAAACGTGCATTTAACATTATACTCAATCTTGTTAAGGAGTATATTATACTTGAACCTACCTTATGAAACAAGTGCACAAATTATTATCCAAAAAAATCATTAGATAAACTTAATTCTTAATTCTCTTAAGGGGCCGGCTCCACTCAGGCCATCGTCGTCTGTCGACGGCCTATGAGGAACCGCCCCTATCATTAAAAAAGTAAAAAAAAAGTCAAATTTGTGCTGTGACTAAACTTTCACTCAGGTGAATGGATGTCAATGACGTGTTCCTCGATGTCAATGCCGTGTTCTTGAAGTTACAGAATTGAAGTTTAGCAGGCCTCTAGCCCTGGACCGCAGAAGCTCTGTCTCAAATTTGCGCCCCCCACCACGCAACAAACAATGTATGAACACCAATCCTTTAAGGGCCACAACCCAATTGTGAGTTTTATGGAAGCGTAACCCATGGCCAAGGTAGCCACAGAGCCTGGCAAGTTGGAAACAAGAAATAAGATGGCGTGAACATATTTTTCATCAATTGGCCTGTGAGCATCATGCCTCGTGGCCTTCACATTGGAAATTTCTAAAGCTATAGGGATTCCAGTGTTGGACAGTACTCTGACCAACCCAATGCTGGTTTGGTCCTTCACAACACCCACTGCCTCGCGAATCTTGCATGCTACGGGTGAAGATAGTGTTGATCCTTGATGTTAACCTTGGTTTTCCAAATATAAGAAACTTAAAACGATTATTTTCCCGGTAGCGATGACATGCTACTCACATAAGGTTTCCATTGATAATAAAATCCTTGCAATCATCATTTTCATCCCAAATTTACATCAATCTTGATCTCAAAGAAACTCAAGATTTGCGAATATGTTTTGAGAAAGGAGGAACATGCCTCCAATCCCACTCATTATCTACACATGGTGCTTCAAAAGGTCATCCTTCCATATGAAAGAAACTATCTAACATTAAAAATAAAGGAATCGGTTTAGGGCCATAACCTACATACATTTTAATCAAAACAACTATTGAATTGCAAAAAAAACCCACACCTATTGAGGATGTTGTCTAGAATTTCCAAAGGTGCAATCAACGTGTCTATGAATGTGAATACATGTACATTTTCCAATTCATCATTGAAGACCAAACAAACAAAATCAATGTAGTTGCTTTCCAGGATGTTGCAAAACACCTTATAGGCATACCTTCTAATAAGTTGTCTTAAAGCACCCACGAGTGTTCAAAATGCATCGAGGAAGCAGGGATACAAGTAAATGTATCACATCCCCACTCAAACTTGATCACTACCTTATTTTTTTACTCACATATGTATACTTTCTCATATGACAAATTAATGTACATTTCATTTTACTTGTTTTCAATTAAATGAATTTCTATTTATTACTTATTAGTATTTGCAACATAGTTTTCCTTTCAATTTCATCAACTACAATCCCTACGATATATTAGCTAGACTTGCTTTGAAACACACAAAATTATATTGTCTAAGTACACACAAATTTCTCTCATTTTACAACATATTCAAATTCTTCTCAGCGTTTCATTTCCCCCATTTTAGGGTATCCTAGTTTTTAAAATATAAATCATTTGAGCAACTGTAAACTAACCATATGTTTTGGGATTTTACGTTATTGTCATGTTAAATGGGTTAAAATAGATCCAAATGTCATGTCCCCACTCCCCACTTGGTCCCCTCCCTCCAATTGCTTTGATTATGACAGTTTATTGTAATTGCTTTTGCTTTGACCGTTTGTTATTGTTTTTGCTTTCACTACTTAACGTCCATGCATATTTTTATAAACTTTTGATGTTTGAGATAAAATAATGAAGTTTTAGAGTTAGGTGTTGCATTAACTTCTTCTTAATATTTTATTGTTATTGTTTTTGCTTTGACTATTTGTTTTTTTTGCTTTGACTATTTAACCTCCACGCCTATTTTTATAAACATTTCATGTTTAGAAAAAATGATGAAGTTTTAGAGTTAAGAAAATACATAAACATTCATCGATGTAGATTAAATTGATGGTGTTAGGGTTTTATTAGTCCCTGACGTAGCAGGGTAACTGTTGTATTTGATCAGCGTTGACTATGTATTAGTTATCATTGACCGAACTCTCAAAATACATTTTAACCAAAGTTTTAAACATTTTTTTAACTTTTTTTTTAAAGTTGATTAGCTTATACTTTGAAGTGTTATTGTCGCAGCGACGGCATAGGTATTGGGAATGGCTCCCTCTCAGTGTGTTCTTCGATGGGATTTTGATGCTTTCCATACAGGTGTTCCAGGTGTTTGACAAGAGCATTGATACCAATGTATTCGTGGAGGCTACATGCGGACCTTCACATTAATTTCTGATTTCCGAGAGCATTGTTTTGTAATAGTGAGCTTGTAATTATAAAGATTGAAAGCAAATATATTGTATTTGAAGTAATGTTTCATTGTTTCATAAACATCATTTCATTCTTCTTCATGCAAACAAACGACAAATCATTTAGTTCGGAGTTCGGACATTGCTCGGGTCCTTTACTGCCACCGCCTTTGACACTTCCTTCGATGCAAACTCTCACCACCTCCACTTCCACGTGGAGATTTCCTATGATTTTCACCGCCATTGTTGTTATTTGCTTAGCCATTGTTGTTATTTCTTACTTATTTCCATAGTTGATTCAAATGGGCTTGCTAAGGTTGTCTGTAACTTGAGGATTATAGCACTATCTGTTTCACGGACTATCCATTTCAACTGCACCATGCAGAACCGGAACTGTTGTTGATTTATAAAACATGATTTGAAGCAAGAGATCAACCAGGTCGTTGATCAAATCCTCAACGTGCTCCTGCAGGATAATAAGGCAGGAAGAACGTAATAAAAATAAAAAGAAGAGCAAGAACAAAAATCCATAGAGCAAACAAAAATCCAATCAAGAAAGCCAATCAACAAGTCAAGAGAGATGAAAACAACAGTGAATTAAATTCTTATAAGAGGGAGGATGTTGAATTTATAGAAGGTGGCAGACTACTGCTGCTTTTGGTACTGATGCTAAGCCAACAGAACTATGCTGCCAAGGATGCTGAATAGATAGAAGCTGCCATGCACTGCATACAAACAGGTTTGTCTTTTATTTGAAGAACTGTAGATAGACAAAGGAGCAATCTAACCATAATTAAGGTTACATGAGTCAAGCTTCTTTTTACTACATAATATAAGTTTAACACCCAATTGACAAAAAAAAATATACAGAACAAATTACTATATTTGAATTTATTATCTCGAAGATGATATTTCTATCAGAAATCCCTTCATGCTAAGAAGCCGAATGCAAATCCAAAGATTAGGAACTGGCAGATTCTCTGTTTACGAACTATAACTAAATTAAGAAACGTTTTCTATAAAAACCTACGCCATAAAGGCTGGTTGTTGAAACAGGTATGGCTGCCAGTAGAATATACTAATAGTATCATGGATCATGGATCTTTCTCATCTTCTCTGTCATTCTGATATGATGTACTGTAGACGCATTATAATTACACCTTTCATTGGTGCCAAGCAAGTAACGAATATGATTTTAGGCAGATAAAAGTGTTGGATTCTTCATGTTCACTACTATTCTAATATAATGTATTACGTTTGCAATATGATTAAACCATTGAGTGGTGCCAAACAGTTAATTTACATGACTACAGAAAAAAAAGGAGATGATAAATGTGAAGCCCGGATTATTATTAAGAAACTAGCTCGTTGTGCAAAACCAGTGATTTACATTATGAATTTGATTGCAAAAACCGAAATATGGAGTCCCCACCACGCAATGTTTGTACTACAAACTGAATATCTTGCCTTTCTACTGCAACTCTAAGATAAGAAATTAAATCGTGCTCATTGCAATTGCATATAGCATGGTGCGTACCTTCGAATCTTCGATTGGATTTTGCGAATTATCACCATCTTCGTCATTGACTTGGCTTCAGCAATGTTCAGCGTTCAAATCCTTAGAAGGATCAAGACCCACGAAAGCGGAAGTGGGCTCCAATTCTTCCATCTTTCTGTCACAATGGTTTTTCTTCAACTTCTCCAATTGGGCATTGCAGGTCATATGCTCTGTTTCTTCGCCGTTTACAATGTTAATGATGTGTTTTGGTGAATTTTGTGTTGTAGAACTAGGGATTGTATTTGTGGGTGCTTTAGAATCTAGACATGAATTCGTTTCATTGCATGTGAGGCAGTGCCACGAAAGCTTAAGAGGGCCAACATATGTTCCACAAGTTCTGCATGATGCGACAACAGGATGCCAAATGTTTAAGCTGACCTAGTATCAAATTATAATCAAAGGTTTATGCTGTCAGATCATGAATTTCCGCATAGGTAACAGAAAGTATACTACACAATGCATGGCATAGGTGTCGAAGCAGACTGTAGAGATGTGTGACGATATGAAACATAACACTTGTAGCAATTGTGCATGGAGTTTGTGCTGAAGTGGATGCCATGGATGTGCAACACTTGAAACAGTACACCGGAGCATTATGAACAGGTGGATGAAAAGCGCATGTTCAACATAGTTTACTATTGCCCACTTGGTAGCATGCATGCTCAAGGTCGTTGGGTATATGTGTAATTTACTATCACGGATGATTGGTTTAATTTTTTGGAATTCACATCAACTAATCAAGATTTGTGGATGAGGAGCATTTCAGAGTCCCTGGAATCAACATGTTAAACTTTTGACCTTGCAGTCACCCTTTACGGATAAATCACAAAATACCACAGAACATATGCATGAAAAATACATATAGGTGAACCGAAACTGAGAGAGAAAGAAGTCCAAACCTGCTCGCTTTCCTGTTACTTATCATTTATGACTCAGTTGTGGATAAAATATTTTACCATCCACATCCAGAGAAGTCAAATGATCTTTCGACTTCACCTCAATAAATTCAAGCCACTCCTTTCCTAGTACCGTGGCATTTTACAGATAATTCATATTAGAGTAGTCTAAATAGGGATGATTTTGACAATTTTCCTGGGTTTTTTGGGTCAGATATTTGATAGGAATTGTTGATATCCTTTGTTCACATTACATAAGATGCAATAAGGATATTAGAATGATATTTGAGGATGTTGCATCTGATGCTGCAATCCAAAATGAAATTTCATATTTATAATCATATCCACTCCATATTTGAATCTGGAGGTTATTTGAAGCTAGTCTAAACAGGTGATGATTTTGACAATTTTTCTAAATTTTTTTGGTTAGAGATTAATTATTTGAGGATGTTGCATCATCTGGTTTTGCAATCTAAAATAAAATTCCGTATTTACAATCACACCCACCAAAAGATGAACCCAAATTAATAGACCACATTCAAAGAATAATTGATATTTGAAAATGCTGCATCCATTTTTACAATAATAAAAATGAAATTTGAATAATAAAAATTACAACAAAAATCATATTATAGATTCTCATAATTAATGATAGCAAATAATATTTGTTTACCTTAAATATTAATACCTCGTACGACTGCTTTGTATATACACAGCCACAACACACTTATAAATACGGACGCTCTCCTCCCTCGTTTCCATCGACTGCCCTCTGTATTCATCAATCTCATCTTGTCTGCAACATTTACTTATTCTTTTATAGATATCTCAATTTGTTTCTTGATATATTTATCTTTTTTCAAGTTACTATTACTATGGATGAACAAGCACTAGAGCATCGCTCTCTTCTTCCTTCGGTTGTCTTTGTTGGACTGGGCGGACTGGGAGGGTGCCTTACTGGGCATACTTCCTCCTTTCCTTGGTGGGTGCCTACTTCTCCAAGTAAAGCTCTTCGCATTGCCATGCCTACTGCTCGACCCTTGCGAAGCATACATCTTTATATCAATTTTGTGATGAAAATAAATATGTATTATTTATAATATAATATTTACAAAATCAAATTTTGCTATGCATTAACTGCCCCTAACGGCAGGGACATCGCCACTCCTATGGCACTTGTTTTAGTTGTGTTTCTTTTTGCATCTAGATTTTATAGTGGTTTTTAGTTGCTTTTATATTTCGGTGTTTATTGTTTTCATTCATCACTTTTTTAATAAGTTGTAGAAGTTCAAATCTTGTTTAGACATATATGAAATAGTTTATGATTTGTAATTTAGGTTTTTTCGATGGTGGAGGATTGCTTTTGGAGTTGTTTTTTGGTGCTAGTATTTTTGGCTCTTCTCCCCTTCATATTTAAGGATTTTTTGAAGAGTTCTAGCTCAATGCATGGTTTTTGGCTCAGTGGTGCATAGGGGTTTGATAGTCTCATGCATGAAATTATCGATCTTCTTCATGGCGATCTCTATGGCCTTTGGTTATGCAGCCACACTTCAATTGGAGGATGTGGGATACGACCCTATGTTGTTCTCCTTTTGGTGATATGTTTTAGGGGAATCGACCAATGATTTTTCTATATGCCATGTCTTTTAGTGCATTCAGTCCTAGTTATGACTCTTTGGAGCCTTGTAGATTTGGACTATTTTTTCCCCCTTTTTGGAGGTGGATTTCAATTCAATTGTTGTAAAAAAATTGTCTCGAGTCACTCTCCCTTTAATGTTTCATGGTGCTCAAGTATATCAGTGGATAGTTCAATATTGGTGAAGGTAAGTTCCTTTATGCACAATCTTATAAAAGCTTCTCGATGGTGCTTGAGGTTGATGGTTTCTTGGTGGCAGTAGAGGATGATGGCTTCTTGGTGGCACTTAATGTTCTCCAAGTAGTCATTTTTGTGTTTTTTGGTCATTGTTTTTGTTTGTATCCTATTTCCAATGCATTTGTTGTTTGGGACGTGTTGTTTGTGGAAATATCACTCTCTTAGACACCTTTTTGAATTCAATTTACTCATTTCTTCTTGAAATAAATGAAATTGCAACTTCTTTTTTGGAAAAAGATTTTAAGTTCAAATATATATATATGAATTTTGATTACAATTTTGATTGCATTTTTTCGTAATCTAGTCATTATAATATATTACTGATAAATTAAGAATTAAACATACATAGTGTCTATGGATGGCCTACCACTAGGGAAACCAACCCAACCCAAGAATTTAAGCTTGTCTACTTCTACCCATCTTAACATTGTTCCATGGAGATGTATAGACTATTTTGCATAACCCAAAAATGATGCTAAACTACCTATAAGGACTAGTCCCATGAACATAGTAATGGACTAGTCATATATTATTTCCTAAGGGGAAGTTTATCTGCTTGCCTATGCTAACAAAATCCACGAAGTGACATATATCGGGATCAAGAGTCATTAGAGATAATCATAGGGTTAGGCACCTTGGGATCAGTCGAGGATGAGCTTGGTTGCCCAGCATGGATGTTGTTGCTCAAAATTGTTTCCAATTAGGGCCTTTGCAAGAGCATTCAACTTCAGCCTGGATCTATCATATTTGCTCCCACATTTCATCCATCTATAAGAGGGTAGTCTTTTTTTCTTCTTGTTGCTCCATAATGGCCTGCCCTGACAATGTTTTGAGGTACCAATATAAAGTAATTGTTCTGAAATACTTAATGTCACAAGTTCTTGAAGAACCTGCATCTTCCACCATATGATCCATTTCCTCCTCAATAGCTTCCATGGTGGTGATGTTCTTCTCATGTTCCACCTAGTTCTCCAAACATTCAATTTGTTCTTACACCTACCCAAAGATAACATTCCCATAATTTTGCTTGCCAATGCGAGATTACTGGATAAATCTGGGCATGTGGGTAGGTCGCTTCTGTTTGTGGGTCATGTGCTTACCATGCACCATCGCAAAGGGTAGAAGGAGAGCTTGAAGATGCACGGGATGTACTCTTTCCTCCCAGGAAAGGAACCCAATAGCTCAAACCACTCAAGAACATGCCAATATTAGATGTCGCGAGATCTTGCCCCCACTCCCACAACCATAATCCACTAGAGACGACGAAAATCCAACACCCAAAGCGCAGGTCCCAAAATCTTCCAATGGTCTGAACCAAAATGGCAAGATCCTCGTGCTCTACGTTTACTAAACCTAAAAAATCTCAACCAATAACCCTCCCTAGAACAAACAGGCCAAGATTTATCGCTATCTCCCATCGAGATAGGAGAGGAGGACACCCACAAAACAATTTTATAGAATAGCATGTTCAAGGGCTTAATGGAGAGAGCTCGAACCTGGACAATGAATAATGATGGTCTGCATACCAGGAGAACAAGCCATAATGCACATTGGACCCATATTTCGTCCAATATTGACCATGTTCTCTACCCTATGTGAATTTCCATTACCTTGCATGAGTCTCCTCTTCTCCACAGATGATCACTTACCACTCACTTGCATGATTCTTCCCTTGTCCACACAGAGCAATTCGCCATCAGTCCTCATGTTTTCCTCCTTCTAGAAACGTCTACCACGCATTTCCATCAAATCGCCAACAGGTCACCCTATGCTAGCATGCATGCCCACCATTTGCAATCATGAGGAGCCAACATGTGGCTGCTCCATATTATGGCACTTGACTTGGGGATACAAATTTGATTGCATTAATATAATGATCACGTTTTTTATTGGTTGTTATGATATTGATTAACTTCGTAACTCCTTGGAGTTGACAATGCCTTATCACTATATATAGTACACCCCAGCAACCTCTGAAAGCAAGTGTGAACACTCGTACAACGCTCTAAGTTGGAAGCATCATACATATACTACATATATTTCGACTACCAAGTTTGAAATATAAATTGTTACAAATAAAATAAAATACAAATAAAAATTATTTTAATAAATGAATCACATTTCTAAATCAAATATGCCTAAAATCTATACACCTTAGAATTATTTTTATAAAATAAATGCCTTTTCATTTACAAATATTAACCTATTTTCATAAATAGAATATCACAAAAAATTCCTTTCCCTATGTTTGTTATAGATGTGAACATGTTAGTTATAGATGTGACCGCTCCTAAATCCATTGACCAAATATCAAATTCATATCTATGAGGAAAAATGTTTGTTGTGTACTGCAAAACACAATTCCCTCATGGTAGAGTGCTTTTTACATCTAGGAGTAACGTATAGACTCTATAGGCATCTTAGCACCCAAAAGCTGCTTCCATGTTATTGCCCTTTGACTCGAGGAAAGGTGATCTCGAGAAAGTATTACAAATTGTTTAAAAAGGTTAAAATAAGTAATTTCAGTGTGTGATTGATGTGATAATGGAAAGGTGAACTATTGAATATAAATTAATTTTTTTTAAAAAGTTGAATTTTAGGGAATGGTTTGATCTATAACCATTTTCATCTTTAAATCACAATTTCAAGAAAGATTGAATTGGTAAAGATGTCGTGAATAATTGAAATATGATTTTCTAATGAAACATTAAATTGTTTTTTTGTCACATGTTATGATTTTAATGAAAGTGTTGGAAATATTGTTGTCATTGATGTCAAATACAAGGGAAGACTACAGATGTCTAAGACAAAGATTGCAAGATGGGGATTGTTAGAACTATTGCTTTTGGATTTTTTATACTTATTTTGGATACCCTATTTTTGAAGGCATTTTTACTATGAATACCTAGCTCAAATGGGAATATAAGTCACATGGTTGGAAAGTTTATTCTGAGACCTTTCCAACAGTATATGGAACTCCCTCTAACTCCATAGGAATGAGGAGATATGAAAGGATTTGTAAAGTCAACCTAACCATAATTCAAGACCGGCCCTGTCAGGATATTGAACACTGTTAGGTCAGCCCAAAAAGTGATTTAAGAATAGTATAAATAGAATGAGGTGCTCCTCATTTGTTCATTCATTCATCCATTCATGGACCTCTAAAAACTGTGGGCAAATCCAAGGAGAAGATGAAGAAGTGTCTCTTGAGGATTTTATAGAATTCCTTGAGGATGATTTCTTAGGTTTTCTTAAGGATATTCTAGGGTCTTAAAGATCTTCTTGAAGATGGTTTTGAAGGTTTATAAGGTTCTCTAAGGAGGAGGAGGCGTACCTTATGAAGAGAAAGGGATGTTTTCTTGCAGGTTGTTATTTGGATGAGGCTAAGGTAGAAGGTGATTGTGCCAGATTTTGGAGTTGACTTGAAGGTGATCATATGACATAATTAGGGCAAATTATGAAGTAGATCAGTGGTAAATTGTGAAGCAAATCAGAGGCAGATGGTGAAGCATATCAGAGACATATTATGAGGCAAATCAGATACAGATTATGGAGTTGATCTGAGGCTGAATGTGTAGCAGATTGAAGTTGATTATGAAGTTATCTTCGAGGTGATCTTGTCAATATTATTGTACTTAATTATACAGCAGGTTGGTGCCTACATATTACTGAGTAGGTGCTTAGTTTAGGAGATTGGTGTCTCCAGTAGGTTGGTGCCTACATATTGTTGAGTTGGTGCTGATTTGAGGGGATTGGTGTCTCAAGGTGGTCTCAAGTAGGTTGGTGCCTATAAACTTTGTAATAGTAGGTTGGTGCCTCCATGAATTTATAAAGATAATCTTTTGTGGTTTTCTTCCGAAAGGGTGTCAAAATTAAGTTATGTGTATTGTGATTTGAGTTTATGTGTATTTGTTGTTTCAAAGTAAGTGGATAATTGATGAATATTTAAAAATGGGAAAAAATATCTTATATTGATTCACTCCCCCTCTTAGTATAAGCATAAGTTCAACATAAAGTATATATGGGTCAAGGGTGATAGGAGCACAAGGAGGGGATGTGGCAAGGGACCTTATTAACCTAGAAGAATAAGTAGAAAGTATTCAGGGTAGGAATTCGAACCTCTCCTTGTCATCAAGCAAGGAGAAAGTGCCATAAAGAAGAAAGTATTCAAGGTAGGATTTTAAACAAATTGCATGGAACCTAGGCAATTTGAAGGAGGTTCAAGTCTTTCACATCAAGAGAGCTAACAATTCCAGAGCATCTAAGTAAGCCAATATAACAGTATTGCTTAACAAGGGGGTCTTGGTAGAAAATTGGGACCCATGGACGAAGATGGATCCATTAATTGTTATGGATGATGAATCAATTGACATAGACGGCTAATAATGTATCCATATTTAATATGTATATAGAGAGGACAAACAACACTTATCCTCTCATTGGACTGCTTGTGCATGATCATCTTTTCTTCTTAAGGTTGCATGGGGGAGCCTTAAATCCTACTCGTGCCTCAAAATTCAATAGACCAATGCTAATTGATAACATTAATGTCATTCTTATGGCTCTTGCACCCCGTTTCTCTATATGTGGTGGGAAATTGGCTTGGGCCCTAGAATACTGGAGTTTAATGTAGTCTTTGTGGATCTAGAGAAAGCTATGGCCTGGGTTTGGATTCTAAGGTTAAAATCCCTCAATGCTCGGACTTAGTCTTTGACAAAGGTAAATGCTCCTCATCGACTCTATTAAGTTTATTCTTTGGCACATGCTTGTTTGAGAATAACCTTGATTTTGTAGGCATTTCCGGAGATTGTATTAGCAAAGAATCCACAGTGATGTGTATTGGCATATGATGGAGACTCTACGATCGAAATCATTTGTATGTTAATGTTTCAAGCCATCTCTTAGGCTCATCATCATTGTTATCAAAGATGAGCCTAAGAGATGGCTTCAAACGTCGACATACAAATGATTTGGACCGTAGGTTCTACATCATATGCTAATTTATGGAGATTTCAATAGGTTGGGTAGTGGTGGAATATAAATATGGTTCTTTTCTCTTAATGCCTTTAGAATTGGGGTTACTTGTTCTTTTTGTGTTTCTCAGAGGTAACTACTTCAGTCCCAATGTTATTCCTCTTGCAATAAATATGGACAGTGACCCTCATCTCGAGTCTATCGAGGGAGGATAAATTTATGAATTGAAGAAGAACTTGATCAACATAACTAATTAACTTGAAAATTTGCTTCAAATAGTTGAAAGTATGTCCACTCATATAGAGTAGTTGAAGAGAAAACAAAAAGAGCAAGACAAAAGGATGGATAAGCTTGTTTTTTATGTAGATGCACTACAGTATAGGATCACACTCTGTTATAGGACTACCCCTAATCTCAACAAGGTTTAAATGTTTTGAGGAGAATACTTTGCAACAAATAACCATGATAGTAATTGAATAAACTCAAGACCCTCAAGGACTTTCCCAAGGAGACCAATTTATGGAAGAAGGCCATAATGGCCACTGCTTCACTTAATGATTGCTTGAGATTTTTTTCCACAACTTGTATATATATATCTTCCATAAGGAAAATATCTATCACTCTAAATAAAGTGTGATCATGAAGTGTCCACGAAGGACTTACATTAATATATTCAAAGTGTTCAAAGATACGAATTTCAGAGATATACTGCCTCTTCCGGCTCTCTGTCCACATTAAAAATTTAAAAATTACATGAATATACGACTTGTATATATATATATAAGTCAAATATATATATAAATAGTAAATTCAGTTTTTAATAAGTTTATATGGATAATGAATGACAATTAGTATATATTTCTTGTGAATGTTGACTTATGAGTATTATTTGGGAAGTGTTTTCTTATGTATAAAAAATGATTGTATAATTACAATTTACTATAGAATTGTTTTTGTCATTTGAATATTAAGTTTCACATTAATATTGATTTAAATTATGTATATACAAGTTTACCATGTTTTATTGTATATTGGACTCATAAGTTTTAGTAAATATCATTCTTGTTATTGTATGTCAAGTTTGAGTAAATAAGTCATATCTTCTCGACCAACCTGCCATGGAAATGATTCCATCCTACCGTATTTGTTATTGCAGGGTCGAGAGCTTTATCGAACACCAAGATAATTGCATTAAAGAAAAAGAGAGAGCAACGTTCGAATACAACGATCAGTCGATCCTGCCATCTTTAACAGCCGGGACCAGCAGTTCCAACGATACACTCAGCGCCTACCAAGTCTGGGATTTCGTTGTGACAGCTAAACAATTTGATTCTGCTAAGTTTCACGAGCAAGTTGTTTGGCTAAATATGGAACAACCATAGCTTCAACCATAGCTTCAGTTTCTTCCTGTCAATAATACTTCCTAAACAACAATACCATCGACCAATAACTCAGCCGTTGTAGCCATGGACTCAGTAGCAGTTGTGACACGGTAATGAACGAGAATTGATGGAGCGACCAATAACTTTGTAGGGAAAATAAGGTCAAATTCAATGTTTATATTTACAAGTTTTTCAGGGTTTAAAGCAATGAAACTCAGTGTTATGAATAGATTAGATTTGCATGCAATATAAACATGAAATGCAATATCTCTACATAATTTACTTCAATGCAAAATGAGATTTGACAATACATTAATTCACATGTTAATGAAATATGACATTTACAAATAGGTAAATAGGTGTTACCTCATCTCAATATCAATAACAGAAGTAAAAGCAAAAATGAAGAATGACAAAGCTCATGAAATATGACATTTACAAATAGGTAAATAGGTGTTACCTCGATCTCAATATCAATAACAGAAGTAAAAGCAAAAATCAAGAATGACAAAGCTCATGAGATGCACATGCAAGATGTTGATCTTTGAAGAAGAGGTTGCTGCTCCAAATATGGAATCTCGACTCGGAGGAAGATGCTGCTCCAAATCTAGAATCTTAGCTCGGAGGAAGATGTTGCTCATTGTATTACCATGGCTTGGTTATTCCCCACAACCATAAAGCTAAGAAGCACGTCTTTTGCAAAAAGTGGATCGAGTGAATTGATTATTGCAAGGCCTTTAAGTAGGAGGAGAGAATGACTTTACTTCTCCTAACACCATTGGTTTTCAAGTTTCTCTCTCAAACCCTAGGTGACCTATAAGGCCAAAAAGTAATTTGTAAAGCCTCAACTTGATATAAGGACCTAAGTATGGAAGAAAGCCAAAGGGTGACCTATAAAGCCAAAAAGTAATTTGTAAAGCCTCAACTTGATATAAGGACCTAAGTATGGAATAAAGCCAAAGGGTTGGACTCTAAATCTTGTTGGCAATTTGTATCAAGTTTAGGCCTTGGACTTGGGTCTAAGTTTTCTAGCATGTGAAATTGTTGAAATATTGAGTTGCATGCGGTTAGGGGTGGTTTAGTGAATTTGTTTTCCGTGTGCATTAATAGAGAGATTGTTGGAAATTTGTATCAAGTTTAGGCCTTGGACTTGGGTCTAGGTTTTCTACCATGTGAAATTATTGAAATATTGAGTTGCATGTGGTGAGGGGTGGTTTAGTGAATGTGTTTTCCCTATGCATTAATAGAGAGAAAGCTTGTCTAGATTCTTGATCTACATTACAAGTTGGGACATGATGGGTGTCACCCACAAATCATTACTATGGTCGAAAGTAACATGGTTTTGTTTCACATAGATTGAGATTTTCAAATTTGGACGGTAATTTTGCATAGAAGTTATGCAAATTTTATCTTTGATTTAAAATAAGAATAAGTAAAATGCACATATTCTCCTTAATGTTTAGTCTTATCCAAGTAAATCATTACTTATTGCTTAATATTAATCTTTTGTGTTATGAATATATAATGACTATTTAGTTTGGATTTTGGACGAAAGATAGATGCATGAGGCCATTGGAGTGGCTCAGGAGGTCCTCCACAGTATCAGAAGCAAGAAGGATAAAGGAGCGGTTATCAAAATTATCATGTTAAAAGCCTTCGACAAGGTAAATTGGATTCTAACACATTTAGGTTTTGAAGTTCCTTTTATTACTTGGGTCATGAACTACATTACTTCAGTCTCCTTTGTTGTTCTCATAAATGGATCAACTTCTCCATTCTTCACAGTTGAGAGGGGTATTCATCAAGGTTGTCCCCTCTCCCCTCTCTTATTCCTACTCGTCGCTGAAGGACTTAGCAAGGATTTAAAGGAGGCCAAAAGGGCCAGAAACTTCAGAGGGATAAAAATCTCAAACTCCCTCCCTATCACACACATACTTTTTGTTGGCAACATCCTGATTCTCTACAATGGGTCCAGAAGAGATGTATAATCCCTTGCAAGAATCTTGAACTCTTTTGAGAAGCCACAAGAATGGAGATTAACCCTCAAAAATCTACCTTTTCATGTTTCAATATGGAAGAGGAGGATATCTAGACTTATAAGGAACACTTCGCCTTTCAAAGTAACAATTTGGATGGGGCTTGAAATACCTAGGTTTCCACCTTAATCCAAACAACTACCAAAAGAAGGATTGGATATGGTTGATTGCAAAACTTGAAAAAAGACTTCACATATGGTCATACAGATGATTGTCGAGGGCTAGAAGACTGGTCTTAATCAAATTTATGCTTGAAGCCATTCCGATTTATTTGATGGTGCATGCCTGGATTCCAAAAGGCATTCTGGAAATGGCCAGAATACTATGTGCCATATTTCTTCGGAACGATCATAAAGACCAACATGTGATTCCTTGGGTTAGATGGGAAAGACTAACCAACCCCAAATCCTGGGAGGATGGCGACTAAAAAATATCCATCGGTTCTCAAAATATCTAGCAGTGAAAAGTGGATGGAGGCTTCTCACTACTAGCTCATTGTGGACCCATATTGTTTAACAAATTTATATACATCCAATGTATGTCATTGATTGGGTCAGATTGCCTAATAAAAGAAAGCACAATGTCTCGATTGTGTGGAAAGCCACCCTTAAATCTTTTGATTTAATTGAAAAAGGGCTTGGATGGAGGATCAAAAATGGTTCCAAGGTGAGAATACGAAAAGACCCTTGGTTGGGTTGTAGAGGTCATCACTCCCTTCCTCCATAGTTGATAGACCTCTTGCACAAAAAATGTATCCATGCCCTAAATCAGGCAACAAAGCCTCAAGAAACTACTCTTTGGAAACAAGGATGGCTCTCCTCCGAAGATCTGGAGCTAAGAAATGAGGAGGCCGAATATTGGAATCTCTACTTGGAAGGACTCAAAGATCGCCATGTAAGGATCCATGATCAGGAAGATGACCTTATATGGATCCTTGATCCCTCAGGCAAATACACCCCAAAAAGGGGATACTCTCAGCTCAGTTCAGGAGATAATAACTGGGAGATCCTTTGGTGGTGGAAGTCTGTCTGGAAATTCAAGTGCCCACCCAAATCAAAGCTATTGATGTGGTGCATCCTAGAAAAAAAACTCCCTATGTGGGATAACCTCCAAAAGAGATATTTTGAAGGCCCAAACTGGTGCTCCCTGTGCAAAAACAATGTAGAATCAGCTTCACACCTCTTCATAAACTTCCCATACACCAGACAAGTTTGGAAGGACTGCTCAATTAGCATAGGCCGAAACTTCACTTGGGAGGGTGCCTACGTCGAGCATGCCCTACAATAGTGGAGCTCGAACTCAGCCAATGACAACTACAAAGCTCTACCTCTTATTATTAACTGGGGGGTTTGGATTGCACGTAACGCTCAGACATTTAAAGACAAGCCATCAGTTCTAGAGGGAACTACCTCGGTCAACTTAAACATTGTCTACTACTTTCCACAAGTTAAAGATGCTCTGCCAATTAGATCCATTAGTGAGGAAATTGTAGATAAAGACATCCCATGGGCCTACTTTGATGGAGCTTCCCAACAAGATGGCTCCCTCTACAGGGGTGGGGCAGTCATTAACAAAACATAAAACCATTGCTTCAAAATTTCTATGCGATTTGGAAGTGGTTCAAACAACTATGTTGAACTTCTTGCTCTCAAAACACTAATGGTAATTGCTCTAGAAATGGATGTCAAAGCTTGCAAATTTTTGGTGATTCGATGTTCGTTATCAATTGGTCCAACAAAATTCAAATATGCACCAATCTTCATTTAAGTCCTATTCTAGCGGAAATTCAGGAAATTGCAGGGAATTTTAACAACATTTCTTGTAAACATTTGTACGGGGAGCATAACAAAGAAGCAGACTCCTTATCTAAAGAAGGCCTTCGGTTGGGTAAAGGACATATTCAAATAAATGAAATGAGACAGGACCAGTCCTATCAATTTTATCATCGCCCTTTCACTAATGAAGGGGAAAACAACAACATGTAGCAGAAATGGATGAACATGAAATTTTGACAAAGATCAAGGAATTTCGGGTTTCTCTTTTTTAATGGTTAATAGCTCAATCGCCCTCGATTTACATGGACATACGACAAAAGCGATGGATGGAATTTTGCTCGTGCAGATCAACAACTAAAGGATGTATTATAGATTATACTTTTTAGATGGTGGACTACTTTCTTTTTGGGAAATATATGCTATGCATATATCTACAAATGTAATTTTATACGCATTAATAAAATTACGATTTTTTTTTTTATTTTTTTTCTGAGGAAAAAAAATTAATGACTATTTAATTTTAAATTACTTTTGAAATTTTATTCTTTGTTCGTTTTTCTTTGGAGGTAAGTTAGCTAATTTTCAATTCATATTCACTTAAAATGTATGTAAGGTCTAAGTGGCATGTTGTCCAAAGAGAGTGAACTAGTTCGATTATATATATATATATACGTCAATGCCTTACAACTTGGATAAAAAACTGATACATATGAATATTCCATCATACAATAAATAAATGTTCACTTAGCAATGCAATACTTAAGTGAACAACAATCGATCAGTCTGATACAGAGCTCTGTCTCGATATTCTTCGGCAAGGATATAGCCATCCAACTCCCCCATAACCAGCTTGGAGAGATGATCAGCTTCCACATTGTGTTCTCGGTAGATATGGTGAAAAGTTATGGCAGAGAAATTGCTCATGATAGCTCGAGTCCACTTGATCCATCCAATCAATTCCAAAGAGTGAAGACTCTGTTCTCCTCTAGCCCATAAGATAATAACTCTTGAATCGCCGAAAACAGTAAGAGAATGAACCCCAAAATAATGAGCAAACTACAGAAGGCCCCATAAGGAAAGCAGTTCGGAGCGGGTGTTAGAGCCTTTACCAACTCTCATATGCAATTTGAAATATAAGACCGGGGAGACTTTGAGAATCATACCCACTCCACAAAATCCATGCTGTGTTGCCCCATCAAAATAGCTGAGGGGCAGTTCATACTCCGTCTCCAAAAAAGGCAGTATCCTACGTTGTTTCCGAATAGTGATAGAGTTGGTCGAGGGAAAATAGCCCGCGATTTTAGCACCAAGAACTGAGATTGAACCAGCCACGTCCTAAAAAATCCATCGATTTCGACATTTCCATACTTCCCAAATCATAATGAAAGGCAGCACATAATCAAAAGTATGTCCCTCCAACCAAAGCTGAAAATTCTCCAAAATAGAATCACACCTCCAGTTGAAATGAAAGTGGAAGATGGCTTCAAGAGTAGCCCACCACTTTTTGAAAAATGAGCAATGAACAAACAGGTGATCCACATCCTCTCTAGCAGTAGAGCAAAGTATGCAACGACTTGGCCCAACATAGCCACGCTTGTTCAGGTTACACCACGTCAATATCTTATTTTGAAGTAGCAGCCAAATGAAACATCGGATCTTAAGGGAACAATCTACCTTCCAAACCAACCTGTAAAGATGCCCGGTGCTTGTATCCTTCTCTGGATTCAAGATATAGTCATAGGCTTTCCTCACCGTGACCATTCCACTGTAATTGTTAATGCACCAACGAAGGCTATCTTCATCCTCGGATAATGAGATCCCTGCATGAACCAGCTTCGATACATAATTGTCCCACCGAGGGTGAAGCCCCGAATCCAATCCCAAATCCAAAGCCGACATCCAATAAAATCCATCTCTCTCGATATTGCAGACCGCTTGGTTCAAAACATATATATTATGACTGTGTAAAGCCCTGATAACATCCGCAGGTAGTTTGTAGCCATCGCCAAGACCTGCAATAGGGTCAATACCGACAAAAACCTGGGATCCCCTACCAACCTCCCAAGCGATACCATGATTGATAATAGGGAAGGATTTCATCAGACTCCTCCACAGGAATGAAACGAAAGAACTCAATTTACCATGTCGCAGCCATAATGGAAGGGGTAAACTGCTCATGTATTTTACTTTAACAACCCAACCCCAAAGACCAACATCACACATGCTGCGCCACAAAGATTTCACACAAAGGAAAATGTTGAAAGATCTAAGATCCTTAATACCCCAACCGCTTCAAATTGACAATGCAATTATACTTTTCAACATTATACCATATATTAAACTAAACTATCGATAACCATCAACAATATCATTTCATCCATGGCATAAATGTATATAAAAATGAA
Source organism: Larix kaempferi (assembly GCA_027924585.1). Taxonomy (NCBI): domain Eukaryota; kingdom Viridiplantae; phylum Streptophyta; class Pinopsida; order Pinales; family Pinaceae; genus Larix; species Larix kaempferi. The sequence goes on along the minus strand of BSBM01000017.1, from coordinate 11,752,738 downwards.
AGACGATGGATCTTATGCGTGTCCTTTAAAGCTCCACAATGGAGTCATGTCACATCATCCTCACCTCACTATAACTAGAATACAAATTCATCACTTATTTCAGTTCATTTTGTTCCATCAACATCATGTTCATGATAGGTTTTGTTTCAATCAACGTAATGTGAAATTGTCAAATGTAAACTATGTTTAAATTAAAATATGATTAACTATATATATAATCAATCTATCTCAAATTTCCAATTAAATAAATAAAAAATGTAACAAGATTGAAGGACATCGAGCGTCTATTTTCATAAGTTGTATAACATTTAAAAAATAATAATGGCCCACTTTCATGATTGAAGGACCCTAAAGGTGGGTAAAGTGGGTTTTATTAGGAAAAAATGTTTGTATCCTTTCCACGTGTCAAATTTAAATATAGAAAAAATAAGATTGCTTGCACGTGGCATCATTATATAACTTCAAAACACAATCCCATCCTGTAAAGTGCTATTATATCTTTCCTGCTTGGAGTAACGTGAAGGCATCTTCTAACTCCAAAATTGTTTGCATGCTATTGTCCCTTTATTTCAATGGAATACGTGCTTCTTCAACAAAAGCTTTCTTTAAATCCAAAAGAAGCATTATAATTGTTTTAAAAAAGGGTAAGGATTGTTTGTGTGTTTGAATATACATGCATTTATGTGTGTTTATATTTTACAATTTGGGATGGATGAAGAAGGATTTTCTTCAAGGTTCTTTTCCTAAATTGTAGGAAGATGAGACAAGTGTAAAATCAAGATTTGTTTTCAAGGGTTATTTTCCTAAATTATAGGAAGATGAGACAAGTGTATTGTCCCGATTTATTTTATGTCCATCATTCCAAATTCTAAATTAACAATTATAAAAATATATGTAGATGAGACATGAATAAGAGAACTTATGACCTATAAATATTCACCAACCTCAACAAATAGAAGTTACTAATATATTTTTAACTACATTTTGTTTTTCTCAATGCAATCACTTAAGATTTATACTTAATTTAATCAATCACTTAATTATAATTATAATATAAATTTTAATAGATAAAGATATAAAATAAAAATAAAAAACCAGAAAGAAAAACTGCAACTTGTTATTTTCAAAAGAAAATCAAAGTTACATAGTAAGTTCTCAAGATAATAACTCATCCCTTAGTCAAATACACTTCAAGAAACCTTATGACTAAAATGTTCATAGATCAAAGAGAAGTTGACTCAATCCATAATACTGAACGAACCTAAGCACATAGAAACCAAAACTATGCATATAACTTATGACAAAAACAAAGACTCAGGTTCCACCAATCAGATCAAAAAAAGGTCAAAGACACCAAAATCTACTAAATATTCAACCACATACTCGAAAGAAAGTTGGTTCTCCATGGATCCTAAGGCCTCCTTCGAGAGCTTGTCTGCAGCCAAATTGAGCTCTCGGTAGATATGCAAAAAATTGATCTTTTGAAAGGACTCGATAAGAATTCTCGTATTTTCCATCCAATGCTCTAGTGGAAGAGTATGTAGCTTGTGGATACCTGCTGCCCAATCTAAAATAACTTTAGAATCTCCAAGGACATTTAGATGAACAATACCCCTTTTGTTGGCAAACCATAAGATTCCCCAAAGGCCAAGCAATTCTGCTGTGTTATTGCTTCCCCTTCCTGCACCCAGCTTCATAAGAATTTTATGATCCTTTTTTATATAGAGTATCATTCCAGCCCCACATTTCAGGTCTTTCATGGTGCCATTGAAGTATCCAAATGATACATCATAGTCAATACATGCTAGATTGATGAATTTGCTTTTGAAATTTTTTAGAGGAAAAGGATAACATATCATAAAATGCATAACTCTTCTACAAGTTTCGATCATGGTCATTCTTTTATTTTCAAATAATAGAAGATTCATGCTTAACCAAGTTGCCCATATTAAGAAAAAAGGCATATATTTGAGTTTTTCCTTTGGAATGAATCCAATTATACACAAAAACATCAAGTGATTGCCCAGCCCATATATCATTGAAGTGAAAATAAACTTGAAGTCACACCAAGCCGCTTTAAAATAATGGCAATGTATAAAAAGGTGGGAAGTATCCTCCAAATCCCTTATGCACAGAACACACATACTCGGTCCCTGAAAACCCCTTTTCAACAGATTTTTCCAGGTAAGAATTTTATCCTCCAAGCATAACCACATCAAACATTTTAGCTTCGTAGGAATCCTCCACCTCCAAAGTTTTTTTGTGCCACCATTTACTCTAAGGACGTGGAGCATCCATAATGATGGCTTCATAAGCATCTTTGATTGTCAAAGTACCATTTATGCCCTGACAATCCCATACAAGTTGATCGGGCTTGTCTGGTAAAGAGATACCAGCTGAAATAATACCAATAATATACTTGTTCCACTCCTCTGCATCATCACCAGAAAGTTCAAGCTCTGACACTGTTAACCAATGAGGCTGGTTAATCTCCTTACCATAAGTGAAAATCTGAGCCAAGAAACAAAACTTCTTATCATGTAACAACTTTAAAAGTTGAACATATAACATAAAAAATTTCCCCAACACCGCAAATTGGATCGATACCAATATAAGTTGAGAAACCCTTTCCAATTCTCCAACGAAGATATCTCCCAATCACATGAAGAGTATTAATTAATCCTCTCCATATTAATGATGCATTGTTGTATGTCTTGAGCGGATCCCTTAACCATCGAATAAAAGAAACAGATTTTAGATATTTTTCGCGAAGAACAGGGTGCCAGAGACCTTCACCCATGATACCGCGCCATAAACTTCTGGATCGCAGAGTTAAACTGAATGATCTAGATTCAAAAGCCCCCAACCTCCTTGATAGACTTTGGCCAAGATAATACATTCCAATTAACCAAGTGGAATTTAGTGACATTTTGCTTCCCAGCCCAAATAAAATAAAAAATCTTGCTTTTGATGGAATTAATAATAGTATTCGAGACCTTCATAAGGTTGAACCAGTAAACGGGAATACTTAAGTGTACAGATTGAGCTAGTACCAACCTCCCTCCAAGAGATCACCATTGAAAGGTCCAATTATTAATTCTTCTGTCAATCTTTTTGAGCAACCAAGACCAATCTAAAACTCTGTAATTACTTGGTTTAATATAATAACCAAGATACTTGAAGCCATCTTCAACAGGAAACATGTTGTAAGGCAAGAAATGATTTATCTGCTCACAAAGGTCTGCCTCAACACAATTAGAAAGGAAATTAGATTTTTGACAGCTAATAGCCATACCTGTTGCTTTGCAAAAAACATCCAATATAAATTTGTACTGTTGCCATTCAGAAACGTACCCTATTCCAAAGATAAGTACGTAATCCATAAAGAGAACATGAGTTATAGCGAGAGGTCTGGAGATTTTGGCACCCTTTAATTTGTTTTTTTCCTTTAGCTTCTTCAATAAGTCTACTCAAGCCCTCAATGACCAAGATAAATAAAAGGGTCGATAAAGGGAAGCCTTGGTGTAACCCCCTGCTACTAGAGAAGAAATCAGATGGCGATCCATTAATCAGAATAATAAAGTTTAAAGTAGAAATACAAGCCATAATCCAATTTGTTACTTCCACAGGGATTCCAATCTGAATGAAAACCAATCTCAAAAAGTACCAATCAACTATATCATAAGCCTTTATAAGATCCATTTTTAGAATAAAGGCTTGCAAATGCTTAGACCGGATAGAATGTAAAGCTTCATGTGCTACTCCCACCACATCAAGGATTTGACAATTAAAGAGGAATCCAAACTGCTTTTGAGAAATAAACTTCGCCAACACTAGTTTTAATCTATTTAAAATAATTTTAGTAATAATTTTGTAGAACAAGTTACACAAAGAGATAAGGGGATACTCACTAAAGTATTATGGTTTATCTTTTTTGGGAACAAAGTAATAAAAGTAAAATTTAACTTTGATGGAATATAAGCACTTACTCTAGATTCCTCAATTGCTTATAAATTTCTTGACCAAAAATATCAAAGGAAAGGAGGAAAAACTCCACGATCCAATCATCCGAAACTGGGCTTTTTTCTTTCACAGAACCTTTAAGAACATCCTTTATTTCCTCCATCGAAATAGCTTCACCAATCTTCATACCATCTTCCTCAGTAAAATAACTTTGGATACATTGTAACCACATTCAAAAAGATATAAAAATAATATTAATGATCGATACTTAATTTTTAATTTATAATCTTACATTAACATAATGAGTTAGAAAATTTTACAAATTTATGCCAATTCCTTTTTAACAGTCTCATATTTAATTTTTGCATAACAATCTTAGAGTTCAAGGTAGAGATGCGTTACATATGTACATCCATAATACTAATAAAATAGCACTATGAAAGAAGCTTTTGTGTTGAATCTTTTCTCCGAAATAACAATGATTGGACTATCTTAATTAATGTTTGAAGTTTTGGGGAATTAATGTTTTCAATCCATGAAAATTTCAATTTGATGTTTATTTTATAAAATCAAATTTTAATTAAAAAAACTATTTAATTATCCTTTTTAATATATATATTTATATATATTAATAAATCAAATTGATAAAATAATGCATGAATCAAATTACTATCATATATTGGCAAAAGGAGTTCATCATCAATTAAGAATGTGTTTTTTTTTTATAAACTAGATGCAGGTCCTTATATTATCATATCAAAAATATACAGAGTTTCAGTAAACATAGGCCCTCTCTTAAAAGAGAAAACAAACCTCAAAAAATAATGGATATGTCATTTAAAACAATAATCCTTACAACCGTAGTCATAACTATCTATGCTGTAAAACTAAATAACTGTAACCGAAGTAAAGAGCATGGTAAATGAGAACCAAAAAAAGCCACAAAAACAGGCATGACTTAGCTACTGGTGTAATCCTTCTGCTCGGGCTGAGTGGTGGGATCTTTAGCCAGAGCGATCCCGAAACGACGGGCGAATTGTTGTTGATTGTACAGGAGCTACTTCACATGTCTTGCATCTCGTCAAGTTGCATCAGGATTTCCACCTGAGCTTCATTCCTGTCAGTAAGGGCCTTCCCTAGAACCTGATTGTGAGTCCAATGGAGGTCCAGGGTTTTCTGATAGAGTGTGGCCCTGCCCCTGGTGTTTCCAAGGTCCGGGATGAGGGCCTCGAATTCCTCTCTTATTTCCTTGTCCTTCAAGCAACGCCGAGAAACCCTTGCATCGTCCTCAGCGTCGGTGATTTCTGCCTGAGCTTGAATCGGGATAGTAGAGTGGTAATTGTACGCCTTTTCCACCACACCCCACATGAGCCGAATGGGCGGAGAGGTGGAAGAGCCACTGAGCGGCGCAGCGGAGGTTTGGTTGGTGCGGTGGCACGACGTTGCAGTGGCCTGGCGGGTGCGGATTTTCTTTGGCGGCATAACGGCGAACGGACAGAGACCGGGAGTGCAGCAAAGGAGCTGGACGACGAAGCTGCGCAGGTCTAGGTGCCCAGGAATAGTCGAAACCGAGGCGAGAGACCAGAGAAGCCGAGGATATGGGAGCAGGAGAGGCTAAGCGTCAGGAAAATAAGAGCTAAAGCCTGAGGATTTACAAACTGCCAACTAGAAACAGGGAAGTAAACCGTAATGAGAAAGCAGACCCTTCCCCCAGACTGGAAAGTAGAGCCTTTACGCAGTAATGCACGCAACCGAGCGTCAGTGGGTCTGAGAAAGTTCAAGACGGAGGGATTATCAAGTTGAGAGCCATTAATGTTCATAATAACCAAAGGACGGCTCCATTCATTCTTTGGCGTGGGGGTCATCATGGATAACACCCAAATCATATACGCAGCAGAGGACTGGACCTTGCGCACACGAGAGAGGTCATGTAACTGGAGCGAAGAGGGGCTTCGGATAGTGGAAGCATGGGAAGAATTAAACGTTTGCATGGGTGGGTACGTGGATGACAGAGGGCCCAGAAGTGGTGCTGGTGGGAAGTTGCGTGGGCACGTGCGTAGTTGAGCTTGCCATGCAGCTGGAGGCAAGACAGGTGTCGTGGTTGGAAGCATTGACAGTGGACGTGGCATTGCCATGATGCACCCGCTGTGGGGGAATTAAGAATGTGTCAGTTACCAAGAACAATATTTCATATAAAGAAGAGATACATATATATCTTCTTCTAGTGATGTGATTAGAGTGTATTATATAATATTTGTTTGCAGAAATTTCTTAATCCATGAATAAGGGGTCTTATACACCAATTTAGTGTTTGGCTTAGCCGTGATTTTAAATATAGATTATTATTATTATTATTAAAATATTATGCATAAAGATATGATATATATGTATATATATATATACATATATGGATTTGATCTTCATCATAAGCTTAATTAGAACTATATCATTGAAAAAATGATTAATGGAGGTTGGAAAGCTTATTATGGACTTGAAAATAGTTGTGAATCAACAAACCTACAGCTTTGGGATAGGAAAAAGTCCTCTTTGAGACTCTCTTCACTTTTTTTATCCTATATGGTTGTGAAGTTTGGGGTTGCAACATCTCTAGAGAATCATGGAGAAGGATAGAGCAAATCCAAAAGTGCTTTATAACATCTAATCTCAAAATTAAAGGCAATACACCCTATCCTATCATCCTCATAAAAGCAAACCTCTCCTTGAGTTAGAGCATGGCTATGACTAGGTACCTAATGCACAAGAACAAGATAAACAACATGGGAGACAGGAAGCTTCCTAAGATTGCTTCATACTCTAGTCAAAACTTCCTGCAACTTAAGTGAGGTTGGCATAAAGATGTCGAGTATTGGATAAATCATCGGGGAGTCAAGGAAGAGGCCACTCTGCAAAATAGTGATAATATTAAAAGTATTGTTACATCTAAATTTAAGGAGAAGATGTGGTTCGATAAAGAGTTAGAGGATATGAGAAAATTAAGATATTATAAGGAGGTGATCAAACATATCAAAAGTATCTCTCTATTTTAACTAACGTAAAGAAGAAAATCAATATTGCTAAAATAAGAATGAACTCTAATGAGCTTCATAGTGAAACAAGGCACTGGACAATTCTTAAAATGTCATGGGATGAAAGAATATGCCATCTTTGTGACACCAAGAGGGTTGAAGATGAATTTAAATCACTTTCTCATAGAATGTCTTGTATACACCCACATTTGAGCACAATTTCAAAATATTGTTATTACTATTATTGAAATGCTATGTATAAGGGTATGTAAGCAACAAAACATATTGAATGCTTCAGTTTTGTTGCTTCTCAAAGAATGTTTAAGTTTTGTTGCTTCAAGTGTGAGGTAACGTGTTATATATATATATATATATATATATATATATAGAGAGAGAGAGAGAGAGAGAGAGAGAGATTGTTCTAAAAAGTGTATTATATAGTTTATAGTTTTAATAAAATGTTATGGTATAAGGATATGATTAATGAATACTAATATTTATAGTTAGTTAGTTTAGTGGTTTTAAGGAAAATTGTAGGTTTTAATATTTAGATTTAAATCATTTTTCCATTAATAGTATGTTGAACCATATTTAGAATGAAAGAAAATGTCCAACAAGTTTCTTATTTAAAAAAAAAACATGAATAACAAGTAAACACTACATAAATTTGACCAACATGGATGATAACTCATAAAAAAAATTGTAAGTTAAAAAAAAAAGTACAAAAGAAGAGTTCTCATGGATGATAACTCATAAAAAAAATTTGTAAGTTAAAAAAAAAGTACAAAAGAAGAGTTCTCATGGTTGCTTGCCAAAAAGGAAACTGGGCAAACTCATGAAGAGACTCATATGGCATTCTATATATCAGTTTTAAACATTATGATAGTTCTAAAGAAATACTGATGTAATATCCTTGATCTAAGATTAAATAATATTATCTTAAATATAACTTTAAAAATCAGAAATTGCAAACAGTAACTAGTTCTCAAAACTAGTTAAGAGGGAACTAGACTAGGTCAGTGAATATCCCACCCAAAGCTTGACTGAAGGAAACTTTTGGAACTGCAAAAGGTATGGGGAAGTGTGCAAAAACAAGGACAACAACATCAATGCCAACTTCTGATTTCTAGGCACAATGTACTGGGGCCATTAACGATTCAACAACAACTATTGTTGAGGTCTACTCTAAGGCTTCCTAGGCACACCAACATATGCCTACTAAACTCTTCCACTTACATTTTACATCAACCAGAGGTGGATGAAAGGTCATTAACCCCTAATTTGATTATAGACAAGAGTTACTGATGATTTGGGAGGATCTGGCAGTGTTTGGAGACAAAGAGAGAAAGAACGCTATGTAGGATTGCTCCACTAGCGTGTTTCCAGGATTTTCCAAACAGACTGAGATGATCACGAATTTGCAATATGAAGGTGGAATGATCTTTAGTAATGTCTCATGGATCCAACACAACTGACATAACCTAAATTGGGCATACATCTACCCATTAATTGATCAAACTGTGAAACTAGTCAAATTCAGGTGCCCAATGAGCTAGTCTTGATAATTGTGGACTCAAACAGACAGAGAGGGTCACGAATATATTATTTTTGGGTTGGGATGGATTCTACAGGAATTTAAAAACTATAGAAACCTTCAGAAAGAGAAATAGTTACTCTGAGCTCTGTATAATGCATAAACTGGAAAACTAGTCAATTGAAAGTGTATATTGAACTAGTCTTCAAAGATAGGGCTCAAACTACCAAAGGAGGATCTCTAACTCCTCTTATGACATTCAATGTGGCTCTTATATGTAATGTACAATAGCAGCAAATAATAACTGATTTCATTAATCTAATCATTAAATGGCATCGCCTCGGACATCATCGATAATCTCTATACTTGAATTTTTATAATGATAGAAGAAGGAGAATACAAAAAGGAGTAAGAAGAGGAGGTGTGGTCAATGTATAGGATATGTAGGATGACTCTGATCTGTTGGATTCCCATGGGATGTGCATCGGGATTCTATATCTTCTTGCAATCTCTCCAACAAATTACTATTTCTCGATGAAACTCTACAGAGCCACCTCAAGACATATAGATCTTTGCATCAACTTATGAAGGATGGATCTTCATATGAAATGGATGGATTAGAACTGAAATTTTGTATCAATGGATACACTAGATAATGTGTACAAGAATGGAACTGGAACTATGGGGCACATCTCCCACAGGTGGCTAAGGGTGCATCACCAAAGCCTAGAGAAGCTTGAGCTTTCTCACATACAAACAATAAACTACCAAAATATGTGAATGTGGTGCAGCCTCCTCATTTTATAGGTTGAGTGACTTGTTGAAAAATTCAACCTCCTTGGCCTCATCTAATGCGCCCTCATTGACTCAGTAGGAAACTTCCTTCTTTTCCAAGCTTGCTTTCTTTCTCCCTTTTGGAAACTCCGCCTTCCTGGCTTTTCCAAATGTTTCCTGCTTTTCATACTGACTGCTTTTTATCCCTCTTTCGAAACTACACCATACCTTCTTTTCATGAGGTTTCCTGCTTTTCATACTGACTTGGCTTTTGTCCTTTTTGGAAACTGCGCCCTACTTTGCTTTATGGAAGTTTCTATTTTCCTCACCTGCCTGCTTTTGTCAGTTTCTTTTTTTTTGCTTGACACCTTGCTTTGTGCTACTTTTCTCCACTTTCTCCTTTGGTGTGACAACTCATCATGCTATTCTTTTCTCTCAATGCACCCTCATGGTGTCCTTATCATCATCCAACTCATCAAACATATAATTAATAATTAAATATAAAAACAACCATTACATCTCTTCTAATTTAATTAATTAAACAACTTATAGGATAAATTATTCCTAGTTAATAATTTCCTAGGTTAATGTTATCCCCCCTTTTATTAATTAATTCATTGGTCTTCACTAGGATCCATGGGGGTTTGGTGGATTCTTTGCTGCCCTTGGTACTGGAAAATTGGGGACATGACAGTCCTCCCCTCCCAAGCTTGCTTGTCCTCAAGCAAGAAACCAACTCCAACTCTAACTAAAATACCACCATGTTTCTACTGCACCACTCTGATTAGAGTCATTCTACCAATGACTAACTCCTTTTCAACAAAATTTTCAACCCAACTAAGACAGCTGAGAAGAATGCCCAGATCCCACTGTTTGTGTTGCATGTATCCCAGTGGCATGGTCGCTTGTGGAAAACATATACCAGAGGCATAATTGCATAAATTCCAACATTCAGAGTGTACCAATGCTGAGATTTCCTTACTGAGATTTGATTTTCATTTTTTATTCAACGTTAAATGCCAGACGCTTTCAGAATTTTCCATCCATCTAACAATTTCTTCACCTGCAACGAAATTTGTTATGATAATTGCAAGACCTTTGGTCCCTAATCTAGTCTTAAGGTATAACAATTTAATGAATTGATTTTTCATTAACACTAATTGCTCCCTTTGAAATGTTACATGCCTTATTAGCCTGAGTTTGTTCCTCTATATTTAAATCTCTTAAAACATGATAGAAATGTATTTCCCAAAATTGGTTAATCTCTCGACGAATTCTCTAAAAAATTCTTGCTAGGATCATATCTTTTGGTTTTGAATTAGAGGTTAGATGTCTAAAGATAACCATAGAGTCTCCTAATACAATCAGTGCCTGAATTTCCAAGATTTTAGCCTACCTTAGACCCTGCCACGAGGCTATTGCTTCCACTTGATTGTTCGGCATTATTCCCAAACTCTATAGATATATTTTCTCAACATTTCCTCCGGGGTCATAAACCACCTCGTGGCACCTGCCAACCCTAGATTTCTCTTTGAAGCTCCATACAAAAGAAGTATATGCTTATTTTGAGTTATTATCCAATGCCTCAATCGATCTTTCTTTATTCGCAACCTCCATTCTTTCACTTCTCTAACCTTTGGTTTGATTGTCAAGTGTTTGGTTGTTTAGTATTAGACAGTATACTGTGTAACCAATTTCTTTCTTCAATTCCCAACTTGGAAATTTGTTTCCTGGATATACCTTTTGTTTTGATGGTTTCTATTAGCATGGACTAGGCTTGATTATCTACTATGAAGCGGAGAGATCCGTTTTCTATGTAAAATTCCAACGTAAATAAGACAACGGCTCCATAAATGGATAAATAGTAAAATATAATTGATAAGATGATTGATGATAGGTGCCTTTTACAATTTACATTGATTGGCTTTATAAGCCATTTGTATCTTTTCGTAAAAACATGACTCTTGACTATAATTAATTATGAATTGTTTATTATTAACAATTAATATTAATAATATTAATATTAATTGTTATATTATTTACTACAATGTTATATATATATTATATAACATACTATCCCTGGTTGAAACTACTTATTGTTAAAAATTCCTTCATTTCATGCCAACCAAATTTTCCAAAAGATGAAATAAGGGATAGCTCTACAAATTTGCTTTAACATAGGCTTATCAATAAATCTCCTGATATATCTTTTGTTCCAAGTTGAGTAGGCTTCCTGTAGGGTATTAGGCATTGTTATTTCAATATTAATACCTTCCAAACTCTTGCTCCAAAACTATGTAAGAAATTTACATTGCAAGAAAATATGATTGTCCGTTTCTTCCTTTTTACAGAGTTGACATTGAGAGGGTCTGTGCATTCCTCTTCTTTGATGATTTTCAAAAGTCAAAACTCTACTGTGATTAAGAATCCAACTGAACAACTTTACTTTAGGCAAGGTGTCAATTTGCCATATAAATTTCCAAATCGAACTTTGAAAAAGAGTGCAACGAAGTTGATTCTAATTAAGATATCCCTCTTTATCTGTATATCCTCTGAACTTGTTTCCCCCGACCGTACTATCATAACCACATCGATTTATAGGTGTTGCACCAAAAAAATGATGGACTAGTTCTTGCCATTGTTGCATCAAATTCTCCGAGATATTTGGATATTTCCACCCTATCCAATTGTCGTCGTCATCCCAGGTCACGATATCTGCAAGATGAATTATATTATTTATTTTCATCTATACATGAAGTTGAACTAGTTGGAGATTCTCTTTTAACGCAAACATGTACATAATTATGTCCTCACATAATATGATGTCCATCCCATTTCCAGACATCCAAGTGACATTCCCTCTGGGAACTTCAATAGAGTATTTACAAAGAATCTAGATTGTTAAACATGGCTGAGGTGGAAAATCTTGATCCATAATTCTAGCTCTTGTTGTTTGGGTTTCTTTTTTCAAAATTGTTTTCCACCACGCTTCTTCACCAGTACTGAGCCTCCATAATATTTTTGCACCAAGAGTTTTATTAATAAGACTTGTCTCCCTTAATTCTAACCTTCCAAAAAAAATTGTAAGCTAGTACCCACGGAGTTTCGAACTGGTGACCTAACACAAGGAGTGCCTTGACAGCACACCCATTCAATGTCTATTATATGCCACTTGGGCAATGCTAACCCTCCATGATCTAAAGGAGTAGTAACATTTTCCAACTAATTAAATGATATTTTTTAGAATTTATTTTCCCCCCTTGACACAAAAAAAATTCTCTGAAGTAAATCTATTTGAGATGAGATCCCATAAGGGGCTAGAAGGACAAAGTTCTAGAATATTGTAAGAGCCTCTAAAATAGATTTTATAAGGATGACTCAACCAACTAGATTGAACCATTGTGATCCCTATTGATTTAATCTTCTTCTTCTTCTTTTTTCTGATTTTTCCCATAATTGTTTCCCAAACCATAGCACTAGAGCAACCAAGAAAAATAGGTATTCCTAGATAAATGAAAGAATTCCAATCCTTTTGAATAGTAAATTCCAACTTATCAGTAAGTTTTTTTAAATTACTTAGAGACAAGTTCCATCCTATAATTCTACATTTACCTTTATTCACTTCTCCTCATGGAGCACTTAGATAATCCTAGATAACTGCCTTGAACCTCTCTGTTATAATCAAGGAGGCTCCCCCCAGAGGAAGAGTATCATTTGCAAATTGTGAATGGTTGATCCCCTTAACTCCTCTAACTATTGTGATACTTGGAAAGTTTCCTGAGTTCCGTTCCACTTCCAAATTTCTACTCAAATAGTCAGCCATGATTATATAAAGGATAGAAGATAATGGACTGTCGGAGCCCCCTTGTCCCTTGAAAGAAATCGGTTGGCCTCCCATGAACCAAAGGGGATATCCATGGAGAATCTATACAAGCTTAGATCCAACCAATGAAATTTTGTGGAAAAACAAACTTTCTCATTACTGAATATAAGAATGAATTTCTAACTCTATTGAAAGCGTTGGCCATATCCATTTTGACCACCATGCCTCTTTCTTTTCTAAGTTACTTGAGTGGATAGCCTCTTGCACCAGTATAATTTTGTCAAGAATTTTCCTTTGAGAAATGAAACCACCTTGATTTTCTGAAATTAGTTTGGGCATAAATTGTTTTAATCTAGATGCAAGAATCTTAGAAATAATCTTGTAAGACATGTTGTAAAGGGAAATTGGCCTAAACTTGGAAAAGGAAACATGATTTTTTTTCCTTTGGTATAAGATCCAAAATGCATAATTTGTACTACCTCCTAGCTTTCCCTTATTAAGAGACCAAAATATCATCTTGCATAGATCCTTCTTAATTAAATCCCCAAAAAACCTGTAAAATTGAATTGTGAAACCATCTAGGCATGGGGCTTTATCAAGTTCTAATTCCCAAATGGCATTGATAACTTCATATTCTTCCATTGGCCTGTCTAATTCGAGGTTTTACATTGAAGATACTAGAGATGGTATGTTTTCAAGCATTTTCCATACAGTTCTTTGATCGACGTCCTCTTGCTCCATTAGTAATTGCCTGAAATGATTAAATGACTCCCTTTTTATTTCTTCATTGTTAGTAATATTTTATCCACATGATGAAGTAATTTCCATAACATTGTTTTTGAATTGTCTCGCTTTTTCCTTCTTATGAAAGAAAGAAGTATTTATGTCCACTAATTTTAGCCATAGGCTTCTTGACTTAACTCTCCAATATTCCTCTTCTGCTCTATGTGTTGAAATCAGTATCGAATGTGCTTCTCTGTCTTCCAATCTTAATTTCAAATTGGGTTCTCTGGTCTCCATTTGAGTTTGAATTTTTTTTAATTGGTTTTGTATTTCCTTTTTATTACAATGCGATTCCTTTTAATTGATTTTGGCCCATCTCTGAAGATCTTTCTTTACCGCTTTTAACTTTGATTCCCATATGAAACTTGGAGAACCTTCCCACTTTTTCTTCCAACTTGTTTTAACCATATCTATGGATTGTACTGATTGTAACCAAAAGGCATTGGATTTAAAAGGAAGAGGATCATAATTTATTTTATTTCCCAATCTAATCCCAATAGGCTTATGATTTGAAGCAGAACGAGGGATAATAGCTAAAGAAATTTCTAAATCTTCTTCCAGAAACGTGTTGTTTATTAAAAACTCATCTAATCTAGCAGCAATATGAGCTGAGCCCATCCTTCTATTGGACCAAGTGTACTTCCCTTGATTTGGTTTTATATCCACCAATCCCCATTCTAAAATTAGGTCTTCTAACTTTTCTCTAGAGATGTCCCTAACAAGACTTGCTCCTCTTTTTTCCTCTCGAGAGAGAACAATGATCAAGTCTCTTGCAAAGATACAATGATCCTTTCCTACTAATTCTCTTATATATTCCAATGTTTGCCAATAATCATACTTTTCTCTATAATGCATTGGGACATAAATATTAAAAACTTTATAATGAAATACAGATGCTTTGCTTTCCAATTTTGTAAAGATCCAGTGCTGACTTTGCTTTGTTCCAACCAATTCTAGTTGATCACTATCCCAATGTGTGCTTAATCCACTAGACGCTCCTTGGGAACTCAATGCTAATACCATACTTCCTTTCCATTGCTTCTCGCCTAACTTTTGCATTTCCTTATCTTGCATTTTAGTTTCCTGAAGAAGGAGAATTGTAGGTCTTTCCATTCTTATCAAAATCCTCGAGGCTTCTTCTTTCGAACTACTTCCCATTCCCCTACATTTCTAGGAAACTAACTGCATTATTTAGCTAAAGGGATTTTAAATCCTTCACTTGGTGTAAGCAAGGTCCCTACACCTTTGATTGTTTGATTCTTTTGTGTTGGAACCAGGTTCTTTCCTAACGTTGACTTGAGACCAAGCATTTTTTCCTTATTTGTTTTTTCTTCCCTCGCTTCTTTATTTGGTTTTCTACCGACCTGTTCAGTTTATCTCTCCTCTCCTTCCAAAATTTCTTTCTCCCATTCACTTTGTCCTTGTTGTGCTTGCTTTCTCTTTTGAACCCCTGGAACTTATATTTGCTTATCCGTCCTTATTTCCACTTGCTCCATCTAATCCTACACTACATCTTGTTTTTCTTTGTTGAAGCCTTCCAAATCAACATCCATTTCCAATAAAATAGTTGGGATACAAGGAGGAAATTATGTTCTTGGTTCCTTTACAGATGGTGCTTCAACTTCTAAGTAAGATATTGGTCGCAAATCTTGAGAAAGAGGGGCAAATAGATTCAAATTTCGATTTGTATTGTCTTGAGATGGCGATTCATTCATCTTGGTAACCAAAGACGAAGAAGGAATGTCAGAATTATTGATTCCAACTGCCTATTTAGATTTGTTGTGTGCCTTCTTCCAAAGCTCATCTACTTTTTGAGAAACCAAGGTTGTCTCCCCTAGTCTTTTGCAATCTTTAGTACAATGACCATAATCATGGAAATTATTGCACTTAAATAGTAATTGTACATAATCAAGATGCTAATAATTACTCTAGTTGTCCAATACTAAATGGATTGCTTCAGGTGGACCTTTTTCAAGATCTACTTCAACACATATTCTAGCACACTGAAACATCCCTTGATTTGGCTCTTCTTTATCTCTGAACTTTCCCAAAGCGTTTCCAATGTATTTCAAGGATTCATCTCCCCAACAATGCAGAGGTAGATGAGGTATCCTTATCCAAACAAGGACTACTGATGGAATATTTGACTCTAGATCAAAATTTTGAGTTGAGTTATTTAGGTACATTCATTTGTTACTGAAAAAATATGGTCCACTATGGAAGACTAAGTCCCTATCTTCTTTAAATTCAAACAAAAAGTCATAATAACCCTTTCCACAAAAATAATGAGTCATTCTTCCTTTAATCAGTAATGTCCATTTTTTATGGAGATATTATGAAGCCATATCTCCATAGATCTAAGAGATGGCCAGATTCCAGTAAATTGGCCTATTAATCCTCTCTCCGACATAGCTAATGCCTTCTGCCTGGTCGCAGTTGCAGGTAACACCACTTCAGGAATTTCTGATAATTTATTAACAAATCTTAACGAATATGGATTTGCTCTAACTTTATTAAGCGATTTCACCATTGTTATGAAGCTGAGTTCATCTGGGGTTGGGGGTGGTCTCTCCCATCCCGATGCAGACGCCATTCTTTGCCTTATACCCTAACTTTGTGCAGTTCCTTGGAGATTGATTCAATCGTGAATGTCCTCTTACCAACTTCTGCCAGGTGTAAATTTATCTTAACCACTAGTTGATGAATTAAATTTTTTATAAATTTTGATGTGGGCCCCACCAATGCCACATAGATGGAGGTGTGATGTGGAGGTGCCACATGGACCAAACATGACATAGATATGCCACGTGGAAAATGAGTGAAATGTGAACCAACCACGTCTATGTAATGCATGGGTGGTAGGGTCGAATGACTTTTTTTTTTTTTACAGAAACGAGTAAGTAGATTTATATTAAAAAAGGGAAGATCTGATACAAAATGGGGAGACTATACCCATCCAAAAAGAGGGAATTGGGCACCTCGATTCCAGTCTTAACAGTTCGCAGGAAACTTAGATACATAAAGTTCTTAAAAAAGAGAAGATGACTGACTGATAAAACAACTTGTTTATACAAAATTCAAATAGATAAGCAGTAACTAGAAGCAAGACCAGTGGTTAATTCTCTGCTGAGCGACATGACTTTTTCTTGCTGCTGGTGGCCAGATTCGCATTCTCTTCCATTCCCAGAATGACCGACGGGTTGTTGCTATTGCTGGTCCAGATACAGTCTACCTTGGCTTCTACAATCTTGAGGCAGCTGTGCATGGTCTCCATCCTGCCAGCGATGCTATCAAAGTATTCTTTCATTTTAATGTTGTTGTTCCTTACCTCTGAGATTTCAATTTGTACAAAAGTAGCTAAATTGGAAACATTTTTCTTGAGATCTTTCTGTTCACCTCTCAGCACTCCAACTTGAGCTTCATTGCCTTGCAAATGAGAAAGAAGACCAGGTGGAGGGATTTTTGGTCCGCTGGGGGAGTCGAGGTTCACCACACCAACATTATCATCAGCTACATTCCAGAGTTTACCAATAGCAACGTCCCCAACGTTTCCACCCAACTGATGCAGAGGAACGAGATGCACAGGGTTGCCAAGAAGCTGATTGTTGGACTCCAACGGGCGCTAGAGCTTCCTAGTTTCTTGCTCGAATCCATTTGGCAGATTGGCCTGGTTCATCAAATGGCCACCACCCTGCTGAGCCCAGCTATTGTTGATTTCCAATGTAGTGGGTCGGCGAACGCGCTTCACCCTGTTCACGACTCCATTATTTTCACTGTGGCCATTCCCCTGCAGTGCTTCCAGGGCAGAGATGTAGTGGTTCAGGCCAATACCTTCAGCAACTTGAATGGATGTCTTACATTGTTTGCACTTCAGTGCAGGGAGACAAAGACCAAAAGGGCTACCGTTTTCCATGGTGAAATACACAGTATGCCTGCAAACCAGAATTCCTTCGCAGAATGTTTCGGATTGCGTCAAATGAGGAATGTTAACAGCCAAGTGTTTGATATAGGCCCGCACTGCCAGACGTATGCTGTGAATTGAATTTTCGCATGCTGGGCGGGCGATTTTATGTTGCAGACGCCGTCGTTTCATCCTACAGATCGATCTTGGTGGGATTATGAGATTGACTTTCGCCTCCATCAACCAGGTGGATAATACATTGGGGAGGATGCCAATTAATAGGTGCACATTCCCATGTTGACACCCAAGGCCATTGTGTGATGTGGGGATTTTGTTTCCCATTACAACTTGATTAAAACTAAAACCTTGTGGAGAGTAGAGGGAGTTAGGGAACCCATGCCATTGTTGGATGTTGTCCATTTTTTATCAAGGTGCCGCAATTCAATCTAGCACCAATGTTTGCCATTGAGTCAGCTTGTTCATTGTTACCTCTCAAAATGTGATAGAGAGAGATGGAGTTGAGATCCTTTATCTTTTGAGAGAAATGAAAATGGAATTTGGAGGAGGGTTGGCGGTTATTCTTTGCAAGTGCCCGGGCTTCTTTGATCACAAGGAGAGAGTCCCCAATTGCGACTAGGTCATGGACGTTGTTTTCCTTTGCTATATCGATTCCTTGTAGGAGCGCAATCCATTCTGCTTCGTTGTTGGTCTTTTTTCCTATTCCCCAGGCATAGTCCATCAGCTTGTTCCCTTCGGAGTCTAGTAGGACTCCCCCCGCACCTGCCAACCCAGGGGTCGAATGACTTATTAGCATCTAGATGGACTAAATAGATTTGGGGTCTATTGCGAATGGTTAAGATTAGCCCAAACAAGTTTTGCAAGCAACACTTATTAAAAAAAGATCATATAAAATTATTTTAAAATCCTTTTTTCTTAATTAAACTTTACATATAAAATCTCTTTAATCTCACATTAGACACTCATAATGTGTTATGAATAAATTGATTTAAAATTTAATTTTATATATATACACACATATTCCCCAAATAATCGAATCAAGTGAATCAAAATAAAGACCCACTTTTAAAAAAATAAAAACTAATAATATAATAATAAAAAATTATATATTATATTTATCATTTCAATGAAATTTTTATAAAATTTTAAATTTATTTTAAAATTTATAATATAGTTTAATAAAACTGAATATAAAATTAAACATAATAAAAAATACAAATTTTGTATCTATCTGGCACTCATACCTCTAAAAATTATGATAGAAAATACACAAACTTTGGTTACACTTTTGACTATGAGGTCATAAACTTTGATCAATCCTTGAATCACTTTACATGACTTCGAGTAACCCCATAACCTCTTCGATTTGACAATAACTTGTATTTGCATGGACCACGAATCTGCTACCCACCCTAAAGTGTCGTTGACAATAATCCCAAAGCATTGCAATCATTACCATCAGTGGATCACATTTACAAATAGTGACCCACTTTCATCATGAAAGTCCAAAAGAGAACATTCTTAGCTTATGATTGTTATAGATGTTGGCACTCCTGTAGACAATGTTCATCAATATTGATGTTATGTCAAATTTATATGTATGTGAGTATTGTTGTATTTTTGTTTGTGTTTTGGTAGTTTAAAATAATGTAAAGAGAAATGTTAGTATTAATTTGATTGTAATAAAGGTACTTAAGGGTGTATTTTTTTTTCGAAGTTAGATGTGAATTGAATCATCATTGTTATTCAAGAAAAATAAAATATGGTTTTTTTCCGGAATAAAAGGTTGCAATATATTATATTATAAATGAACTAATTTGTTTATATGCTTTAAAGATCATTATAAAAAGCTACAGTATAGTTGTGGAAAATATTGTGACTGTAAATAACTATATGCCGAAAGATCAGTAAATTAAAACACTTGTCAGATTCCAAAATGACATACAAAAATACATATATATAGGACAAGTTCAAATATTGTGTGTTGGAATACCAGATTGTTGATGCGGATATTAAAAACAACCGGGAATAAACACAATTTTACAGACAAAAACTTTTGTTAACCAGTGCTATTCCTTTGAAACTTCCTTTTGCAACTGATTGGACTCAACCTGGATGTGGTCCAGGATCATGCTTGGTAAGGGTGTCATTATTCATTTCCCATTTATGTCAAATGCCATCACCCACTTGTAGGCCCTGCTTAGACAAGAGATCAACAATGTTGTTCCTTTCTCTAAAAATGCGTTGGAAAGAGATGTCTAGGAAAAGACTTGCAATTCTTGCCAGTTCATCGTATAGAGGCTTCAATAATATGTTTTTTGAAGGTCTTTTTAGATTCATCCAATTGATAACAAGCATAGAGTACCCAAAAATTTGCAACCTCTACACTCCTCCAGAGAGAGCCAGAAACATGACGAGTTTTAAAGCCATCATCTCTGCATAGTTGTTTGTGCTCCTCCCAAGGCCGACTGAGAGCTTGATCTAGGTATATTCACAAAGATGGATCATACCCCCAACACCCCCCATTCCAGGATCTCCTTCATAAGCTTCATCAAAATAAGGCCAACAACAAGATCTGTCATTAAACTCTTCGACAACATTTATCACCTTTTTCAAACCAACATCTTATGGAAATTGTTCTAAGATAGCCAAGTTTTTTGTGGCTTAAATCTCCGGGGAAATGAAGATATATATGAAGATGGTCTTGTTCCTACCTATCCATTCCCCCCAAACCATTAGAAGTGGAAGAGCCTTGTAATCTGAGAAGGCCTTGTTGTTCAACCAAGCTTGTAAAGCTTCTTGTAAGCCCAATCCATTCCAAATGATTTGAATTCCCTTCACTTGTGATGCAAAGGCCCACATCCTAGGTATATATGGGCAAAAAATGAACAAATGGGAAATATTCTCAGTGTTATCATTGCAGAGAGGACATCTGTTGGGGCCAAAAACATATTTCTTTATCATATTGTCCCACAAAGGAACTCTGTTAATAAGAACCAACCACAAAAACAACTTGTTCTTTAGAGAGCATTTTAATTTCCAAATTATTGAGGACTACCAAGTAGACTCTGGTAGATCTTCTTCTTTGCGTATGACTTTGTATCCCAAGCTTGGGGTATAAAAACCACCAACAGGATTTATCGTCCACATCAATTCATCCTCTCTGTCTACTAGGCGAATGTGACAGTCTTGCAGGCCTTAATGTATCTTTCCTATATAACTCTATCTACATCCTCAAGACCCAAAGCTTATGCATTTATCCATTCTTATCTAAATGGAGGAGTATTTAGAGGATCACCAATTTGTCCCAAAAAAAGATAGCCTTGTTCCCATAAAGAATCAGTCATGACCTCTGGTAACCTGTGGGAATCAACACTACCAACCCATGGATCATGACCCAACCTAACCCTTCTTCTATTGCCGACAATCCAAGCTAGCCATTCACCAATGACATCAAAGGCAAAAATTTGGGTCTCAATTCTCCATACACCCTTGGATGCCAAATACCTAGCAAAACAGATGGGATGTTTCAATCCCCACCCCCCGTCCTTGGGCAAAGATAACATGTTCCAAACAACCCAACTATGAGCTTTCTCCTCTGATGATCAGTTGGCACCGTTTAGATGATCAAATGGGGGCCATAATGTATTATGTTGGTAGTGGTGGTTACAAACTATTTCATACCATCTTTAATGGTTAGTTTGGTGATGACCGCCATATACTATATTGATTGGTGTTGTTTTGGATGGCTTTGAAGTATGTTATACATGGTTGGCGGTAGTGCCACATTTAGTGGACAATACTTCAAGTCCCAATGGCATGATTTCATGGTTATAACAATATGCCATGTTAAGTTGGTGATGGTTTTGATTTGGCACATTTGGATGGTTTGTTGCCACGAAAGATGGGGGTGGTTAGGACCACCATGGTGCTATATAAGCGCCCTTACCCTCAGACCCAACACATAAGTCACAATGTAAGTCATTTGTCATGACAAGTCAAGTTATTTGCAAGACCGAGGCATTCAACACCAAGGCAAGCCATTCCGATGGAGTAACAAAGGTCGAGGATCGAGGGTCCAAGTGCATCACATATGAAAAGGAGTCGAGCACATATCGCAATGGCGCACCATGAAAAGAGGGTATTAAACTTTGGTTAAAGTTTTGATTTATGCCTTTACATATGGTGTATTATTTTTGGGTATTTTGTTATAGTTATTATAAATTATTGAAGCCTTTACCATTGGTGGGTTTACATTATAGTTTTATGTAAACTATTGAAACCATTGTAATGTTCGCCATATGGGTTTTCCATGGGGATTGTCATGGTTTTGGAGACCATAGAGTCTTCCACTAAGTGCACTTTTTATTGTTGCATTATGACTAAGAGATGATTGTTACCATGATTGTAATGGGTTTTGTAGCACATATTTGTGAGAGGCATTGTTTGTCTAAATCCTATTTGGAAAATTTGTAAACATGTCTGAGATTCATAATCTCTTTGGGACATGAAGAGGTAAGTATGAACTTGCTTAAGAACCTATAGTATTATGGTCATCGGCTACAACCATGCACATTGATGCAATTGTTGATCTTTGAACATTCTCTGTCCGAAGAACAAAGGTGAAGGACTTGAAAGGGAGTGTGGTCTTGTAGAGACAATTGTTGTGCAGAAGAAGCAGTTACATATTTGCATATTGATACAAGTGTTGGCCTTCAACATTCTTGGTCCGAAAAACAAAGGTGAAGGATCTTCAAGAGAGTGTGGATTTTCATAGGCACTTGTTATGCATAACAAGATAGTCAGTAGTTGGTAAACAATTCTTGTAGGTGAAATCCATTTGTGATTTAATCAACTTTTATGCATATTTTCCCTTTGTAAAGGAGAGATGGCGAGTTGTAGGCCTGCTTGAGAATGCATGGTTTCCCTTTTTAAAAGGAGAGATGGCAAGTTGTAGACTTGTTAAGATTGCATCATTTCCCTCTATAAAGGAGAGAATCAACACCTATTCTGGGAGAATTAATGCAAGTGGTTCGATGATTGCACGAGCCTGGAGACGTAGCCAACATAGTCTAGTGAACTCCGTTATCACATGGGTGTTCATTTATGTCCTTGAATTTCTATTGCATTGTCGTATGGTTGATTTTGTTCAAAGGATGCAAAATAATAATTGCTCATGTTCACATGCATATAATCATCGGTAAAAGGTCCTTCGTCAAATATTTTTGTTTTAGAATGTTCTCGCAAAAATTCTTTGATCATCTGAACACCCTCTCCAGAAAAAATTATAGCTTCATTTTCTAATGTGTTCCAAAATTCCAGGAGGTACAAAAGGTAAGGAGGCCCAATACACTGGGATAGCTTCCAGTACAATATTCATCAAAATTATTCTGCCACCACGAGCTAACCCCTTGTTGCACCATAACCGAAGTATGCTCTCAATTTTTCCAATAAGCCAAGTCCAATCCCTTCTGTGGTAGTCGTTGGGCTTAATAATAAAACCCAAATATTTAAGGCATTGCTGAATATTCACCTGAGCAAAATCAAATTGGGAACAAGTCCATATAATCTCATCTTCACTCATATTCACAAAGGAGACTGTGTACTTTCTAGCGTTGATTGACATCCCAATATCATCGACAAAAAGATCAAGAATAAATTTAAGCTTTGATAAATCCCTCCTAGAACCATCTGTGAACAACAAAATATCATCTACAAAGAGTATACGAGAAACGAAAAATTACCTCCAATCCTAATACCTCTGAAAGTCCCATTTGACTTAGCATGATTGATAGCTCTGCTTAAACCCTCCACAATAAGTATGAACATAAGAGGATCAAGGGGAAACCTGTTGGAATATTCACACCATCATTTTTTGTATTTTACATGCTGCATGCAAATATGCATGCTTTGCATGCCACTGCATGCATCCAGTCATCATCAGGGTTATCTCCCCAGCACCTAGAGCTTGCTTCTAGCTCTCCAGAGCCTGTCTACAGCCCCCAATTGGCCTCCTACCTACCTAATGCACCCTCTTTGACTTCTCTGCATGGCAAGTGCGCCTTTTCCACCTACCATAGCCAGTTTGGGCGCCTTTGCTCACCTACCACCAGTTATCACTCAGTTAGGGCGCCTTATCTCACCTACCGGGAGTTATCATTTAGTTAGGGCATTGATTGAGTAGTTCTTCCACTAATTACTCATGCTGAATGCTTGTAGCTTCTAGTTAGCTAGTTCTGGAGTTCCACTTGACTATTTGACAGCCTCATGCGCCCCCCTTGGAGTCTCCATTCCCTTATTTATGCCTAGATGGTTCTGTTAGACTCAGTTAGACACACTTAATTGACTATTACCATTTATGATTGATACTATTGATTGGATGATGTATTCATGGCTATCCAAGCTAGACTTTGAGTTAAACAGCCTCATGCACCCCACTTAGAGTCTCCATTCCTTGATTTATGGCTAGATAGTTCTGTTAGACTCAGTTGGTCACACTTGACTGACTCTTACCATTTATGACTGATACTACTGACTGGATGATGTCTCCATAGTTATTCATGCTAGACTCTGAGCTTAGATTCGAATGCCCTACTTGGCTAATTCGAATCCTATATGATGCCTCATCATTGATTATTGTAACACATTCTCTACATTCATTATTCATTGTATGATATTGACATTGTCCATTATTCTATGTTTATGAGTGATTATTGAATGCATGCTTGTTCTTCTTTGCAAACAATCTTGAGAGTTAGATTGTGAGTTTGTTACAGTTGCTAGATCCCTGCAGATTATCACATGGTATCAGAGCAGTCAGCAGCTATTCGAATTGCAGCCATTGCAGCAGTTGCAACATTTCTTTGAGCAGTTATCTTTCACTTGTGCACCAGAAGCCTCTGAGTTTCCACAACAAATCCCGGTGCTATTACTTGAATTCATTGGAGAAATCCAGTGAGGTCTAGCCAGGTGTGAAGGACTTATTCTATGTGCCAAGTGTCCTTAAAGTAGTGTTCAGTCGAAGTGTAGCATTCTCCATCAGCAAAAATTATCTTGTTTTGCAGGTTTAATCACCCATTCGGAATCTTCTTCAACTATTCGACTTTCTCTATTTCAGATGGATCTCAAGCTCACATCTTCCAACTATGTTGAGTGGAAAGCTAAGATGGCTCTCTTCATGAGATCGAAGAGCTTCACCCAAATACTCAATGGAACGATGGTAGAACCTCTCAGTGTAGTTGAAAATTCCAAGTACTTGGATAGGCTTTATGAAGCAATTGGCCTCCTCCTTCTCTCAATTTATGAAGATATTCACTTCCACGTCATCGATCTTACATCTCCTAAAGAGGTTTGGGACAAGCTCGAATCCCTTTTTGGGCCGAAAGATGATATGCAAGGACACAAATTGGAGAATGAGCTCATATGTTTGAGTCCTGATAGCTTCGAATCTATCAATGCCTTCCTCACCAAGTTAAAAAGCTTGATATCACAGTTGAAAAGATATGAGATAGTGAAAGAATACAAGTAGCTTATACTTGCCATTCTCTCAAAGTTGGGGGCAAACTTCTCAGTTTTTGTCTCTACTTTCTAGTCAGCTAGGTTGTCCATTCCAAGATGGAAGTTTCCCTCATTTGATGATTTCATCCAATCTCTTACTCAAGAGGAAGAGAAGTTGATCTCTATGGGAATGATCAAACCTAAATTGGATTCATCCCTTACAGTTGTAGAGAGAGCGAATGGTAAAGGCAAGCAAAAGATTTCTGACAAGAGATCAAATGATACAAGGCCTACAGATAGTACATACCAGTCAGATGGGCTTCGAACTCAAGGAAGACAAAGCATTCTCAGAAGGGAAAGACCAATTGCACCTATTGTTTTAGAGGTTTTCATCCTGAGAGTTCTTGCATGAGGAAGACTATAGATTTGATGGCTCAGTTACTTGATAAGAACAATCTTCCTGTACCAGCATGTGCAAGAAAGAAAGATCCTGATACTGAATCTTCTAGATCCAAAGGCAAAGAAAGATGTAATGCTCTCATAACAAATGCATCAATTGATTCTTCTTTCATCATAGATTCAGGAGCATCATGCCACATGGATTCCTCTAAAGATCTCTTCTCTAGTTTCGAAAGCTCTATTGGCCCTTCCATCAGTTTGGGCAATGATTCAGAAGTCTCCTCTCATGGGATTGGAAGAATCAATCTTGATCATGGTTACTTTTCTGATGTGCTATATGTTCCTTCTCTTGCACCTAATGTCCTTTCAATGTATCAAATGACTCATACTCGAGATCCCAAAAGAGTAATCTTTACTCCATATGAAGTCGAGGTACAACACATGGTTTCAAGGGAAATCATTGCAAAAGGAGTTGAAAACCATGAGACAAGACTCTACGAGTTTTCACACTTCTTGCCTCTCTCAAAGGAGTCTTCTCTTCGCTCTCATACTCATGAAGGGAGTAGACTGTCTCATCTCAACCACAAGCTAGCTTAGAATGTGGTTGATGGTATTCAAAGGTTGTCTAAAGGGAAAAGATACATCAAAGGAGTTTGAGAAAAAGAGGACTCTTGAAGAAGTGCGAATGCTAGATCCAGATGCACAAGAACCTGAAGATCCAAGACCTGTCTCTCCAACTCCTACTTCAAAGTGGGCCTCTACTACTGCATCCTCTTTTGATCTTAATGAAGATCCATCATCATCTAGTCCTTGTTCTTTTATTAATTATAGTCATATTGGTTCAGATGAGGACTACATGCATATTCTGGAGCAATTTCATGACATCAACTCTATTGGATATGTTCCTCCTTCGAGTGATGGTGAGCCAGTTTTACTTGCTTCTCCTCTTGATATTTCAGAGTTTGCATATGATGATCCAGCTTTACTTGCTCCTACTCATGATATTTCAGATTTAGAGTTTGGATGTTATGATGCATATTCACATTATATTTTAGATTCAGAAGATGAATATGAAGATGAGAGAATGCTAGACCCAGATCCACAAGAACCTGAAGGTCTAGAAACTGATGATGAAGATGAGCGAATGGGAGATCCATATTCACAAGAACCTGAAGATCTCTCACCTAATATTCCTCCTCTTCCTCGATGGGCAGCCATTACACTCCGATCTACCGGTGATTTGGTTGGTGATTCACATGATCATAGAAGAACCAGATCAGATTTTCAGAATAGAAGGTTTCATCCTTCTCACATTGCTGATCCATCTCAGATCGATCGAGCTTTCTTTGGAAAAGAAGGACACTTACCTCCTTCAGGGGAGAGTGATGACATGCTACTTTAGTATTCTTCAGTCTATTTTGAGGGAGGGATTTCTTCCCACTTGGTTTTCCCTCTTTCCTCACTTAGTTTATTTTAGATTGATTATACGGGGTGACCTTTGGTCTTAGTCATGAGGGCCCTATTTTTTGTTTTCAGTTATTATCTCATAGTATAGCTTGCAGGGGGGTGTTGGAATATTCACACCATCATTTTTTGTATTTTGCATGCTGCATGCAAATCTGCATGCATCCAGTCATCATCATGGTTGTCTCCCCAACACCTAGAGCTTGCTTCTAGTTCCCCAGAGCCTGTCTACAGCCCCCAATTGGCCTCCTACCTACCTAATGCGCCCTCTTTGACTTCTCTGCATGGAAAGTGCGCCTTTTCCACCTACCATATCCAGTTTGGGCGCCTTTGCTCACCTACCACCAGTTATCACTCAGTTAGGGCACCTTATCTCACCTACCGGGAGTTATCATTCAGTTAGTGCATTGATTTAGTAGTTATTCCACTAATTACTCATGTTGACTGCTTGTAGCTTCTAGTTAGCTAGTTCTGGAGTTCCACTTGACTATTTGACAGCCTCATGCGCCCCCCTTGGAGTCTCCATTCCCTGATTTATTCCTAGATGGTTCTGTTAGACTCAGTTAGACACACTTAACTGACTATTACCATTTATGACTGATACTATTGACTGGATGATGTCTTCATTGTTATCCAAGCTATACTTTGAGTTAGACAACCTCATGCACCCCAGTTAGAGTCTCCATTCCTTGATTTATGGCTAGATAGTCCTGTTAGACTCAGTTGGTCACACTTGACTGACTCTTACCATTTATGACTGATACTACTGACTAGATGATGTCTCCATAGTTATTCATGTTGGACTCTGAGCTCAGATTCAAATGCCCTACTTGGATAATTCGAATCATATATGATGCCTCATCATTGATTATTGTAACACATTCTCTACATTCATTATTCATTATATGATATTGACATTGTCCATTATTCTGTGTTTGTGAGTGATTATTGAATGCATGCTTCTTCGTCTTTGCAAATAATCTTGAGAGTTAGATTGTGATTTTGTTACAATTGCTAGATCCCTGCAGATTATCACAAAACCTTGTCTAAGATCTCTACCTGTCCAAAAGAAGGGAGAGGGTGATCCATTTATCAAAACAAAGAAATAAATTGTTTGAACACATGACAAAATCCAATTGACAAATTGTAAATGCAATCCCACCTACAACATAACTAGTCTTAAGTATGTCCAATATGATCATAAGCTCTTGTAAGATCTACCTTGACAATGACAGAAGGAAATTTTTTCATCTTTGCAGTATGCAAAACCTCCTGGGCAGTTGCTATGGCATCATGAATTTGTCTACCCTCCAGAAAAGCAAATTATTCTTAAAGGACTTCACTTGAGAGAATGCCCCTGATCCTTCTAGCTACCACCTTAGCTATCAATTTGTAAATACAATTGCATAAAGATATGGGCATGTGATATTCAAATTTCATGCCTTTGTCCATCTCAGTGACGAGGGCAATAACAGTGGAATTCAAGGCAACTATAATCCATCTGTTAATCCTAGACTCTTCAATAACAACTAAAATATCCATTTCAAACTGGTACATAAAACCCATAAAAAACTCCACTGGACATCCATCTGGCCCAAGGATTTTGTCCTTATACATAGAATGCACAACCTCCTTAAGTTCATCAAGGTTCATTAGCTCTAGTTGAAGGGATAATTTTTTTTCCTCGCTAACAAAATATGGAAACAAAGCATTGAATCTTAACAGTTGAGCAATGGATGGCATCCGGTCTTCCTTGAATAATTGATTATAATGATTAACCCCTAAATTAGAAAGATTCATAAAACCAACCACCAAGCTCCCATCCTCCTCCCGAATCCACCATACAAAATTGTTATGCTTTCTGTGCCTGACTTAACTGTGAAAATATTTTGTATTGTCATCCCCTTTCTGCAACCAGATGGCCCTACTTTTAAGTCTCCAATTGGCCTCTTCTGCTAAGAGAATATTCCTTCTCCTGACTTCCAAATCCACAATGGTTCTTTTTTTATCCGTAGAAGAAAACCCTCAGAATTTTCTGCATGGAATGAGGCCAGAAGGAATTTTATCTTTTCAAGTTCAATACCTTGATTCCTCCACCTCTCAGCTTCCCAAGAGACTGGACATGATTTAATATTCTTTACATGATTCAGAAATTGAATCCCAACAAAAATTGGATTGTGAGAATCAAAAGGTGTCCACTATCTTTTGACCATTTGGATATAATATTCATCCTCCAGCCAGATAGAGTTGAATTTGAAAGGGTTGGGAGGATTTTCCATAGTCACCTTCAACTCTAAAAAAATAGGGAAATGATCAGACTCCGCTCCTTCACCTACCCATTGCTTGATACAAGAAATCAACAGTAAAGAACCTTCATTAATGATGAATTTGTCCAATGTTTTAGCGATCCTTTCCTGATCAACTCTCATATTCCTCCAAGTGGGCCTGAGGATGACTGGAGGGATATCGATTAAAGAGTTCTCATCTAGTCTTCTCACAAAAAAATAAGATAGGGAATATTTTTGGGCATTAGAGCCCCAGATTTTAGCTTCACCCAAAGAAAAATTTAAATCACCACCAAGAATAAGTCAGTCAACATTCAAAAGGTCAGATCTAAAAAGATTCTCCCAATACTCCACCCTATGTAGATAAGGTCCATAGATATTTAATAACGTGTATTCTTGTCCAAATTCTTGGGAGAAGAGAACAATGCCCAAACCTGTGAGGATAGCCCAAGGATTAGTACATAAAAATGATCTAGCATGCCAGCCCGTGATAATGCCCCTAATCTACCAGAAGCATCAAGACCATTAAAATTCCATCCAGGAAGTAAGATTCTTAATTAATCCAAAGTAGAGTCACCACTTACCATAATTTCCTGTAAAAAATCATAAATGGATTCTACAATGTCACAAGTCTTTTCAAAGCCATTTTTTAGAGGTTAGCCCTAGTCCTCTACAATTGAGGGACATCACCAACATTAAGTAAACTTGACACACAGGAGCTTGCTCTAAGAGTCCCTTTCAAATATTTTTGATGACTTACCATGACATCAAGAGCAACTTGATCCCGATCGGAGGCCATAACTGACTTCCTTCCCCATAGTCTGGAGGAGATAACCAAAGAGTCCATAAAAATACCCCTTCTTGGGCCTGGCTCTGACACTTCCTTTGTGATGCTTCTAGAACTAAGATGATAACAAGGAAAACCGTGGGAAAACCATGTCCTGAAAGAGAACAAAGATTCCTAACAGAAGAACCCTCAGCTAATTGCGATCTCATAGTAACACAAGAGGGATCTTGATCATTAATTGCACCTTCGAAAGAAACCAATGGATCCCCAACCCTGAGGGAAGTGCAAGCACCAAAAAATAAGGACCCTGACAAGGAGAATGAAACATGAACACCATCCCACAAACTAGAGCAATTTTAATCCGACTATCGAGGATGAAAGGAGGACGTCCCTTCACATAAGTCTGTCATCTTCCCTCGACTCAAAGAAATAGGGTTGAACCACCGATCATGGAAAATATCAATATGAGAGGAACCAAGAGATGTATCATAAATAGGCTCAAGGGTGGGTAAATCTTCCCTCCCATAAATCAACTAGAGGATGAAAATTCCCAAGACCTATAGGGCGATGGGACAAATACCCCCAACTATCAGGTGATGAGACAGGGAGGACCCGAATACCAAAACCCCTACAAGGAGACACTAGACTATTAACCTTGAACAAAGAAGGATGGTGAAAAGGAGACCAAGATGGCTTTGATAGAGCCAATCGAGCCCTCGACCTATCAGAGGTATTGGGGGAGAAGGACTCCATACCTCCCGAACGAGGAAATGACAAACAAAAGGTAGCTAACAAAGTTAGACCCTTAGAGAGGGCGAGAGACCCAGGTAGGTAACCACCTAAAGAAGAGGATAGACATGGATCCCACAAGGGGGAAATACACAAGTAGAGGATACCCTCTCAAGGCACCTGAATGGTCCTCCATAGTTGAACTAAAAGCCATCCTAGAATCCATAGAAACAACCTTTCTTGCGTAGTGCACAAGACCCACAAAATTTGTGCCATTCAAATCCTCCCTTAAACTACAGTCCAAAGAAGCCAAAAAATCCACAGACCCATTCATAACACAATCACCAAAACATATCAAATCCAAAGCTACATAAAGCGGAGTAAAATGCTTACCGGTGACAAAATCCGAGCTAATATTGTCTTCGGAGAAAAAACTATCACAAGCTCAACTGCCAAGAGGGCAAGTTGCGCATCCAATATGGGGATCAAACGTTGAGTAGAGTCCGACTGACCCACAATATATGAAGGGATAGAGGAAGATGTCTAGAGCTCAAGTTCGAAACCACTGTCCAACACTAAAAATCCTAAGCTCTCATCACCCAAAGCATCTGGAACTATAACATTAGGTAGAGTTGCTTGCTTCAAATTTGGGGACATACCATTGTTGCTTACTACCCATATCTTTTTTCTCCACACCAACCTGATAAATTGCCTTGAACAGTCACGGACTAGGTGGCCATAGGGGTGGCACCTATTGCACCGAAAAGGGATACCCAGGACTTGGATGAGTGAGCGACTGCCCATGGATATATTCTTCTCGACATGTATTCCTTCCCTCAAATTGATGTCAACAAGAATTTTAGCCACAGTCATGGTGTCAGACACTTGATAACTAAGATCCACTGAGAGGAAAACACCCAATACAGAACCAATCTTCCTGAAGATCTCCATGGACCATAGTTCCACCGGCAAGCCTAAAAGTTTGACTCAAATGGAATGAATATACTCCTTCTTTCTTTGAGCATTGAAAAACTATGTCCACCTCTTCAATTTGATAGTTGTGTTATCCCACATCCATACCCACTTCAAAAGTCGCAATGCATCCTCATGAGACTCGAGGATAAACCCCAACCAACCCTTCACCATAGAAAAGTGTCTTGGAAAGTATCACAGAGACTCATCCCATGTTACAGCAACCCATTCTTTGAAAGAAGCCAAACTCATACTTTGCCCCCCAAATCTGCTCACTAGAGCAGTCTCCAAGAGGGAAGCAACCTTGTGCATTTAGACATCCACGCCCAACGCCAAACATATCTGGTCCTCCTTCACACACTTTCTTCCCTTTGGAGGTCTAGGAGGTTGATTAACAGGGTTCCCCTCCTCGGGTACATATTTCACTCCCTTACCGAGAGAGGGAGAACCCAAAGGCGATGAAACTTTCCTGAATAGCCACTCCAACACTAGATGCCTATCAGAGGCGGAAAAATCCGGAAGCAAAGAGACCTATGAATCTAGAAGCCCTTTATAATGCCAAAGAAAGGCCATAATCAATAGTCTTTCCCTATCAGGTTCTAGTGGTTGAACAACAATCGAGGATGAAAAGTACGAAGCATTACAAAGCTCAGAAGACTAAGAACCATCCAGAGAAAGCAGGAGAGGATCAAAAGAAATCGAGGGAGAAACACACAATGAAGGGGTAGTCTTGTCACTAGGGTTAGAGGAATCAACATACAACTCTCAAGGCGATGAAATCGAGGAAACAACATGATTAGACCCCATAGGAAGGATCGCTACAGGCCAAGTGGCCCCAATCTAATCAATGCCAATATGTCATAAAATAAATGAGAGTAGATACCCACATTAACCACAAGCATAATAGAGATAAAAAATACAAAACATTACTGATAGATGCAGCTTCCATAGAAATCCCCAAAGATCAACGAAACCAAAAAACATGGGGGAAAGCAGCCACTAAACTAGTGGCTAACTGGGGAGCTCTGTCAACTTAGAACAACAAAACATAGACGAAACCCGCTAGGGGAAAAGCCGAGCACTGTAGGGTTCCGCCATCGCCTCATCGAAGCCAAGTCTAAAGCCAAATCTGTTGGTGCTTGTAAGGTGGCAAATTTCCACTCCTACCACATATTTTTGGGTATTGGGCTATTAACATATTTCCTTACATCCGAAAAAATGAGTTCTTATACCATCAAAAACAGTTTTAAGACTTACTGTAGACTCAATATCAAATCTATTTCTATATTCAAAATAATAATAACTTTATCAACTCAAAATTAAATATTTTAGTAAAGATTGCATAACTAAATTTGATAATAAAAGATAAATCAAATTCATTAAACATTTAACCCATGTTTTTTTAGAATAAAACCGTTACAAATATTAATATTATCATTATATACTTACATCTTTCGTGGAAGTCTCTTTCCCTTTTTTCTTTAGGAGTAAGGTAGGGATGCATCATAACAATCAAATTGCTTGCATGTCACTATCTTTTGACTTAATAGATTAAGTGAGCCTCATGGATTAAGATGATTTGACCAAAAATTATTGGCTTGATTTAAAAACAAAACCTTTAAACTAAACTAATGTAACAAAAATTATATTTATATTAAAATTATTTTTAATTATTTATATATTCGAGGAACATTGTGTATGCCTATACAAGCAACCGTTATCATTGAAAATCTCAACCTCCTCATAACTCTAAAATAAGATTTACACTATAGATAAGGGAAGATGGAAGCATATGCCAAGTAAAAATAATTTAAAAAGAAGAAACAAGGGAAGTGTCTAATTTGAATATCAATATTTTTAAAAAGTTAAATTTGATTAAGAGATTATAGATGATATAATATATAAAAACGATAAGGGAAGATGGAAGCATATGCCAAGTAAAAATAATTTAAAAAGGGGAAAAGAAGAAAACAAGGGAAGTGTCATTACAATGAGATTGGGAACAATGAAGAAGATAAAGAATAAGGAGGTTCTTTGTTGAGACATGTTGTTACGGAGAAGTATTTCTAACATTTAAGGTTGCAAAAACATGTGTGACAGGCGCAAGGCCATGACAATCATTAGATTTACAATGCTTCACAAGTTTATTATGTGAGCTTGAAAGTTGGCCTCTTCTTACTAGTGTCAATGGGTTGGAAGTAAGAGGTTAGCAAGCCATCGACAAAGGTTGAAGATGTCCTGGAGGAAGCGGGTTGAGCATCTCTAGTTGGCATAAGCCATGAGTGTCTAGAGAGAACCAAGTGAAATTCCATAGAGATAAAATAATCATCTTATAATCTCATAGTAGAGAGAGCATTAGAATATAAATTGGTCATTGATCTCAAGCTCTAAGAAGTAGATTGAGAAAATATGGTGCTTTCGAGGAATATGATCATTTGTTTCAATGTGAAGTTAGTGGAAAGAAACTCTTAGTTAAAGAGAGACTCTCAGGTTGCAAGCTAATTAAAGTATGGTGTACCTTGAGGGTTAATCAAACCCATCACTAACTGAAAATACAAGTTCGAGTAGTTATGAAGTTTAGGAGAAAGTAGGTCCGTAGGTTGAGGCCATGTGGAGTGAAGGTAGGCTTTATAAATCTCAATACATATACACTTGTTTATCTTACCCTTGAAGATAAAGAGCATCCACTGAAAATGTTATGCAGTGATGATTTGTTCAAGATCAATGAGGTGAAGTAATGAAGAAGCTCTCACATACCTACCTGAATTGGTCCCACATTTTGTTTACTCCATAGAAGATTCCAGAGCAATATATGAATATATTACAAAAGCATTATGTGCATCGCACATTTGTTTGAACATGCGTATTATTGTCATCACTTGAAAGATCACTAAAGTGATGAGTGGGGTTGTGCCAAATTCCATACAATGATACCACGAGGCATTGATATCTTGGCATGATGATGTTTCGATAACATTATGACAAGCACTCTCTTTATCCTATTTCACTATACTCTTTTAAGTTATGATCTCTGAATCTCACACTTGTGCAAGAGGGTAGGTGTGACTAATAAGTGAAAGAGTGACGAGAGCCACACATTCATTGTGCAATATAGCCTCCATTGTCAAAATCAAGTAAAAGCATGGTTCAAACAAGAGGACTCCCCAATATACATATGAAAATACTACCTCAACCTTCTAACCTCTAAAGTAAGAATAACATTGCTTACCTCCCTTTTAAGGATATTAATGGCCATGACTTTTGTCTTCTTGAGATTAACCTAAAGCAGATGAGTGTCATAGAAGAAAGCTATGGTGTTTTCTCTAGATAACCTATATGCCATAGAAGAAAGCTATGGTGTTTTCTCTAGATAACATATATGTACATAGTAGGTCGGTTTGGTAGTGGGCATATAAGACAGTGAATGAGAAATAATATATATAAGAGATGAATAGAATCAACATTGTATACATTGACTTGTGATTATTGTATTTGGATGTATTTGTGTTATCTACAAGTTATGTTGGTAATGTATAAGGAGTTATTTTATAACTGATCATAATAACATTTTTTATTGTTATGCTCCACATCAATATCTAATGTATATTGTGTGTATGCAAGTTTATCATGTTTTTATTATGGATTGAGTTTATAATGGTATATTTGTGTTAGTAATTGGGTCTAGCCTAAGTGGTTTGGAGAAGGTGTTATCCCCCACCTCGGATTAATTCCTACAAGTGACATATTAAACTCTCAATGAATATATTTTTGTATCTAGCTTAAACCCTACAAAATTTGACTTACGTTAAATACCATCCTTGAAATAAAAGGAAGTATCCAATAATTTTTTTAAATATATATTTCATGAGAAAAAAAAGAAAAAAAATATTTATATCAATCATATAAATACTTTTATTTACTTAATATAGCACCCTAAACCCAACTTCATATTAATATAATACACATACCCATTTTAATATAAAGGAAAGATCTCATATAATTTGATGTTAACATCCTTTAACATTTTAACATTAATTTTTTCAATAATCCTTGCATTCATGTAAAACCCATTTAAAGTAAAATATATTTTTTTCAAAATTTTCAACAATCCCTATATTGATGTCAACACCATTTAACAAATTAACAATAAACTTTAGTAAATAAAATAGACCTTTTTAAAAAACAATGGGTTGTCTTTTTGGAAGATTGCGAGAATTAGTTTTGCTTTCTAGCTGTCAATACATTGCTAATGTTAATATCGAATTTGTTGGATCTTCCTCTTTTGAATAAAAACCGAAAGTTATTTATGTAAACAATTTGTTGGTTAGTTTTATTTTTTGTTTTTTAAAGAAGAGGAAGTTCAAATGGTTTTTATTTTATTTTTGGAGCAATATTTTGAAATTAGATTTTTTTTTTTTTTTTTTTTAAAAGAGGTAGTTCAAATGTGATATGATTTTGGTTTTTTTTTTTTCAATATATTGAAACTAAATTTTATAATCTTGGATTAAGTTATAGTATTTTTAATATACAAATGTATTCGAGGCTTTTATAATTTTTTATCACATTTAAATTATACAAATTATACAGTTTCAATAATTAATATATACAATTTTAATAATAGTTCTTTTAAATTTATAATCAGATTTTGAAAATATACAATTAAAAAATATAATCTAAAAAAATCCAAATTATAATATATTTAAATTATTATTTTTTCTATTTATTAAAATTCTAAATTTGATTATACATTAAAAAAAACCTTAAGTTATATTAAGTGACACTTAATTTTATTATTAACAATTTTTTGAGAATATGAAAGTTATATGGAGTAAACATGTGGTTTCATTGCTCACAAAGTTTTGAGAGGTTTAGATTTTTTATTTTTAACGTTTAGATCATTAGTTTTAATTTGGATAACGTTTAGATTATAAAGTAAGTATTTTAATTTTTGATTGGCAAATAAGAAAATATACAATCAAACACAAGCAATTGATGAGCAATTGGCGAATTACACACCTTCAAAGAAACACATAATATAATAAGAGATTAAATGCTCACGACTATAAAGGAAATTATTAATAATAGAGAGAGCACCTAGGGTGATTATGGTTATCCATATTAATTATAAATCAAATAGATTGAAGTTGGACCAATAAACACAAAAATAGTGTGCACTCCTTTCACATATCGCTTTCAATTCACCGCTATGAACTAGTGAGCGACCAAATCTCCTAGTTTGGACAAACTAAAAACTAACTTTTGATCAATTGGAAATGAACCAACTTACCTTTGATGCGAAGAACCAACTCCATGTAATTGGGTGACCCTTCAATTCAATCCTCAATGTACCTAAAAGACCCACGTTTAGATCCACTGGTTTCCTAACCCAGTTTCCACTGAGAGCTTTCCACATAGGATAGATGTGTGGAGTGAAATCCAAGAATTAGTTGAGTGCGACCTCACTCAACATAAAAACCACGGCTCGAGACTATACCTCCTCTTGCAATTTCCATTGTCCCACCTTCGTTCATGATATTAACAAAGCATAATTAAATTGGCTAACCCTTCATTGAATTGGGAGTGTGCAAGAGTACTGGAGGATTGATGAAGGCCAAGATTTGTCCTTGTGTATTGAAATTTGCTTGCCAATTGTCTTCAGCAATAAAAGCCATAATAAATCTTGGATTAATCATTCAATCAAGTTAATTAAGGGATGGGGGAGTAGGTTAAAACTCCTTTTGATTTCAGAATTCCCATGCCAAGTTTAGAAGTCTCGTTGTCCAGTTGGTCTACCTAGCAATTTTGAGCTCTTAGAACATGATATCATTCTAAACTTTCAAATAGATTAGACTCCTTGTGGATTCTCGGAATGAGTCTAGCAAGCTTGTCATTCAATGATATAGATGAACTACGCATTATCTTATAATGATAATTGAGTCTCCAATGACGATTAGTTTCTTAATTCATTTGGAATCCATTAAATTGAGTCCTTGATATACAACAAATACTTTAGCTTGGTTGTTAGTGGCTATACTCAAACATCATTCAAAACTTACTTCCTATTATTCTTTGAGTTCCCTCACACCTCACACCTCCCAACCTTTCAATATTAATCAATTTTAACAAAAGAAATACCTCAATAACAATTGCTTTATCAATTTTTTTAAAATAAATAATGCCACTCACTTATGTTCATATTTTTTTTTAATACTCCCTTCCTCCTTCGCAAAGGTAGGAGGTGCTCTTAGAGGAATCTTATCTTGGAGTTCGATCAAATCCGTTTCCAGCATATTTAAAGAGAATTTAATCAGGATGCAGATGATCTTTCTAAGAGGGCTCTTTCTGTCAGAGAAGGCATCATTTTTTGGGAGGAGTGGGATCTTGATAATGCGGGATCCATCACTGTTTTTCCAGCCTAACTTTTTATTTTATACTCTGTTATACTTGCATATATTTCAGGAGTTTTTGCGGCCTTATTTTCATTGTTTTGCAGGTGGTTAAGTCACTTCTCCTCTCTAATGTCTTGTTGGAGCCCATATTTTGGTTTTGTGAGGCGACCCTTTCTTCTTTAGGGTTTGTTTTTTGTTCTCTATGGGCCAAAATTTTTTGTTGGTGGTATCAACCGTTGGGTCTTTTACTTGGGTACCCTATGTTGGCTTGGGTGGTTGCAGTTGTTTTTGCTGCCATTGGTGGTAGGGTTTTCTGGTTCCTTGTTATGCTCTTCCCCGTTCGTCTGGCTGGTTTCTCTTTGCCGTGAAGGTGGCTTTGCGTACTTTGTGTTGGGGTAGCGGCGTTGTAGTTGTTCTCTGTTGCCTTTGTGGCATTGGTATTTTGTGTTGCCTTGTGCTGTTGTTGTAGTTTGGGGACTGCTCTCCTGTATCTTATGACAGTATTAGTCCTTGTTGATGTAATGTTCTATACTATTTAATATAAATGGTATCGTTTTTTTTTTTAGTGAAAAAAAAGGTAAGAGGTGCACCTCCTCCACTAAGTGGGATGTGAAAGTTTTAGGGAATCTAAAATGTCCGACGATCAAAGCATTTGGTATGAACACAACTTTTATATAGCGACCGACATTGCTTCACCATGCAAAATAGAAGTTGCCATTATGTCAAAATATAAGATTGAAGTCGTCCACTCTTTCTGTGTTGAAAATGATGGATTGATTGTTTCCATAAAAACTTATGCATCTATGATTGGAAGAATGGATAACGAGCATGGGTTTAGGGGGTTTCAACTAGTCTTATTGTCTTACTGCATAATGGAGATCCAAATAAATAACTTTAAGTTAGGATTTTTTTTTGACTAAGAAGATGGTATTGAATACTCAATTTTTTATGATTTTAAACTATTTTTGTGTTATTTTTATATCAGAAGTACTGAGGTGTTTTATTTTTACAATCATAGGTTTTATTTCCACAATTGTTTTGGTTTAAGTCTCTCATGGGTAGTCATAAATTACCCGTTGGCTTCCACTTGGGAGGTCGTACCATGCCAATGAATCTAGGCTCATCCTGTTGTGTTCAACCTTCGGCCACTTCACTAAACACCCCCCCCCCCCCAACTAGCACATCTAAGTCAATTTGCCAACACTTGGAATTGAACCTAAGACCTCTCGAAGTCCCAAACGACCGGAGGAGGGTGGCTTTGACAATTTACCTACAAGCCTAAGCCTAGCGAGGTGATTTACGACCCAATACAGAGGAAGTGTTGTCACATAATGTGGGTAATGCTGACATGGTAAGAACAAACAATTAAATAAAGTTATTCGATAACATATTTCTACTTGATTTTAATTTTACATAAAAGCAAAAAAAAAAAACAACATAGATCCATCTTAAACCCATATCTATGAAGCACCAAGAGGGATCAAATTTCTCAAGGTGCTAATTTTTTGTTAATCTCAATTTTTTTAAACATTAGGAAAAAAAATTACACTTCAAAAAATTTGATCCTTCTTAATACTTACAGAATCTAGATTTAAGATGAATCTATATTGATTACTAATCAATAAAATCCACCTTCATCATAACTTATTTGAGATATATTTCAATATACACTTCATTATATAAGTCATAGAAAAAATTTTTCAAGGTAATAAAACTCATGCTTAGAATTAAAAATATAAAGTTATTTGGTAACTAACTACAAGATACATGACACCACCACCCATGTGAGATAGAATTGGAATGTAAGGGGTAATGCAGCCCATGCTCTAAACTCTGTAGAATTTAAAATATAAATTTATTTTGGCAACTAACTACATGACACTACAAATGTGAGATAAAATTGGAATGTAAGGGGTAGTGAAACTCTAAACATAAAATTTTGTATTAATAAAGTAATTTGTTAACATTATGATATTGATGAGTAATGTTATAATTACTTAAAAAAACATTCATAAATTCAATTTTAATGTTTTTTTACAAACACTTCTAATAGTATTATATTAACCTCGATTCACAATAATAAACAATGATTCTTTTATTAAGAAATATTTAACATAAAAAACAATAATAAATTAAAATCCATATAAAACAAATATTTGATAATTAAAAACATAAAAAAATATGAAACAATACTTCATACATTGTCATGTAAAAGTATGGTAGGGAATACCATTGTAATAAACAATGATTTTTTCTATTGAGGAATAATCAACATAAGAAAAACAATAAATTAAAATCTATGTGGAACAAATATTTAATAATTAAATAATAAATAACAAATATGAAAAAAATGCTTAACATTTTCATGTGATAGAGTATACAATACACTAATTAATTACAATTGTTGATGAGTCATTTCCCTTAATTAGATTATGCACTTTGATTAATTAAGGTCATTTCAGTTGTTTATTATTTTTGTTTTTTGTTTATTCAAATTTCTTCAATTGGTAAGAGTGGCTTGTGGTCTGAAAAACCACGAATACCATTATAATAAACAATGATTTTTTCTATTGAGGAATAATCAATATAAGAAAAACAATAAATTAAAATCTATGTGGAACAAATATTTAATAATTAAATAATAAATAACAAACATGAAAAAAATGCTTCACATTTTCACGTGATAGAGTATACTATACACTAATTAATTACAATTGTTGATGAGTCATTTCCCTTAATTAGATTATGCACTGATTAATTAAGGTCATTTTAGTTGTTTATTATTTTTGTTTTTTGTTTACCCAAATTTCTTCAACTGGTAAGAGTGGCCTGTGGTTTGAGAAACCACGACCTAGAGGCATCTAAGCCATCAAAATCACCTGAGGATTACACCCGGCTTGGACCACACCAACCTCAACTTGGTTGGATTTTGGGTGTTGCCTCCCAACTAAGTCACCCAAGGAGGAATTGAACTCGGGTCGCCTTGCAGACAAGACCCACACCATAATCGAGTGAGCTAGCAAGAATTGACACTAAAAATTGAAGGACATTGGGGTGGGATTTGATCTACTTATGTGTGCACGAGTCACAAGGTCATTTAATACAATCTCTCTGGGTGCAGCCACACGTTCGTGACCAATGACTTCAAGCTTGGTCTTTATTGGAATTGAACCTTGCCTATTGGTGAAAAATTCCTCACTCTTTATCAATGGATCCAACCCCTTTAGA
The DNA here is from genome assembly GCA_027924585.1 of Larix kaempferi. Lineage (NCBI taxonomy): Eukaryota > Viridiplantae > Streptophyta > Pinopsida > Pinales > Pinaceae > Larix > Larix kaempferi. The sequence continues at coordinate 11,711,166 of BSBM01000017.1, read as the reverse complement.
CTTCATTTGTTTATTATTTATTTTATGTTTATTCATATATTTATATTTATTTGATGTTTATTCATATATTTACATTTATTATAATTAAATATCCTTAAAAGATTGAAGAAATAAATTACAAACTTTTCTGACTTCAAAAAATTAAAATAAAATAAAATGGATACACTAATTTAGTTTTTAATGTAATGATTATATTTTTTTAATTATTATTGTTATTATTATTATACAATAATGTTTTTTAATTTTGTTTCATTAACATTTTGATTATTAATTAAAAATGGATATAATTAATAAATTATTCTATATATATATATCAAAGTTAGTCTTAGTAGATGTTAATATCTATATATATATATTTTATGTGAAATATATTTTGTGGGGAAACTCACTAGGTAATTTCCCTTATTTGGAGGATGATATATAGGGCTCAAGATTGATATAACAATATATTCATCAAGAACTTAATATACCACTTACAATAATTGATCCTATGTGGGGAAGGTAACAATCATTCCTCCCAACCGAAGTTAAATTCAATTGACACACTCTCTATCTTTATATATATAAACTTGCTTTAAGATAAAATGTATTTAAAAATTAAATCCTTCTTAGTGGAGTAATAACAAGGTTTTATTTTTAGCTTAATTACAAACATTATTTCTTATTTAAGCATTTGGATTTCTTATGGGCCTCTAATGCTTCTTGAATAAACTTTTATCAATAAAGATCCTTGTCTACAATTACCTTCATATCTTCAATGCATATGTGGTGCTTTGTATTATAGGAGTGTTTTCCTTCTATTATATCGTGTTTTGTTGACATTGTTATATTGTATGTTATAATATAATGTTCTTTTATCAACTTCATTTTGCCTAGTGTAAGAAACACCACAAGAGCAAGTAATATCGTGAATGCCGTGAGAAAGAAGCGGGTATATAAGATCTTTGACAAGGTGAGAACATCCTTGAGGGTGTTAGGTGGTGTGAAAATGGTTCTTATATATCTTCTTCTATGAACCTTGGGATTTTTCTAGTGATCTCGTGGATGAAAGGTATAAGGTGCAACGTTATTAATGTATGAGAAATTAACGTTACACAACTAACACCTATGACACTTATGATACATGCGACACGTTTTTTCTACCCGAGTTCTATGAGCACTTCTTTTCTCTTATTTTTTTTTAGAAAGCCCTATGTGCTAAACATTGCTCTAGTTAGTAAGAAAATCTTACTTGAGCCCACAAACATTCGTAATCAATTAGGGATGGGTATTTGTTTTTTGTAAATTAGATCTTACATTATTATTGCACAAAATTTACAAAAAATACAAGACAAGTTTGCACTAAGCCTCCTAGAGGGAGAAACACCCAAGCATCGAGTCAGAGAGGGGACCACTAAAATTTGCACTAAGCCTCCTGGGGGGGGACACCCAGGCTTCGTCGCGCCAAAATTCAGTTCGTAGGTCTATTCAAGCAACGGTGAAAATTCAGCCATGGTCTATGGGAAAATGTCATTTTAACCCTCTTCCATTGAACACAAGTGGCCTTTCGGCTGTCCTCTCATCCTCTCCCTCCTCCATAATTGCGCAATTAGTGATCCAGATGAGTAAGTGTTGGTTTGCCCTCAGGGGGGGGGGTGCGATAAATGCACCATTGAAACATACGCCGCCACTGATACCTCCGCCATCTCATCATCATTAATGCCCTAGGTTTGTCGAGAAGCCACCCCATTCAGGGAGGGCATGGGTATTTATGAATTTACTTGTTCAAATTCATTATTTGGCTTAGGTGATTTGGGCACACATTCTTAACTTGGACTTTCCTTCTTTATACTGCCCTTGTGGCCTATTGCTTGCATATCCTTGCAAAATAAATGGTTTTTTTTTTTCGCCCATACTTGCAATTTGCCCAAATACATGTAGTTTGGATGGTCAACACCCATGATTTGATTGTCTTGGAGAGGCTGCTACTTTGATGTCGTGTGCAATAACTAGCTACAACATCAAAGTGGCCCAAGGGTGTCCTTTTGACATATGACATTTCCACTCCATTGAACAAACAATCTCGTTTGTAGGGATAATTTATTGTGAGAGGGGAATATAAAGAGATTTCATAGGCGTAAAGGATATTCCGAGACACAAGAAGAAGGGCATAACTGATTGTTATTATTTACACGCAAATACATTTTTTTCTAGGTTACAACACTCGGGAAAGACCTCTAGGTATTTCCCCTCATTTCAAGGATGGTACCTAAGGTAAACTGTAGACTTTTTAGGGCACAAGCCCAAGTCAACAACATGACTCAAAGCCGTTACAACAATATACTCATTATGAGCAAACATGTCACTTACATGAATAGAACCTGAGTGGGGAGGATAATACTCCATCCCACAACCATTCGGTCTAGACCCAATTAACATGACATGTGAGTACATATACATAACAAAGGCAACACAAAATGACGAAGGAGAAGGCCAAACATGCCAATATAGTCACGCTCTGTCCCCATATATCTAAACCATATATGACCATAGGTCTTACAATCGTCTCTAGGAGATGAAGCTTGGATGAGATGTCCTGAAGCTGGTTCTGGAAACATTGTTGCTCGAGAAGGGCAAGGGAGCCACCTTTTTTTTCATTGAAGAATGCCAGCACCTGATATTCCAGAGAATCATAGTATGGCCATAAATACATCCATTCAAGCAATACATAGTTAAAGTTGGCTCACAAGGAACAAGTGTCACAAAGTAAGATCTGGGTCGAGAGGATAACAACATTCCTCCCAACCACCCCATCTACACTTAATTGACAACCAATATAGTCACCTTGCAAACCATAAACACATCTAATTCATTATTCCTATTATTATTCACATGCACACATACATAAACCACCACATAAAGAAAGAGGGAAAAGTCAAACAAACATAGGGAAACGACTATCTCTATAAACGCCACCAATAACAAAAATATAATCATATATTCAAATTGATATACTATAAATTATTGTTATGATTTAAATTATAAAAAATCTTCCAAATTATTAAAAAAAAACATATCTTTGCTTTTTCTTGTCCATGGGGAAAGCCAAATGACATTGATCACACAAGCTTGCGACAAACACAAAGGCTACCTCCATTATTCAAGGCAAGCATAACTAGAGAGCATTCCCTCAAAGTTACACATACGTTTCCGCAATCATAATCTAAATCAACATTCCACTACCTTCACAATCTACCCCGCCAAAAATATCCACGTTCCCCCAAATCCAAAAGACCAAACCGAGAAAAATTCGGACAAAGTTAGCACTATTATCGTTATTAGTATGGTAAGAACTTAGCAGGCAGACTAACCATGTTCGAACTCTGGTAAAATCCGGTCGCCGGATCCCAACCGGATCCCAAAGTTGAATTGGCGAAGGAATCCGAGGCGTTTAAAAAAACAAGAGATGTTGTGTAAAATAAGTAATCAAATGGCTTTGGGATTGTGATGATGAGGAGGATTGGTGATTTTAAGGGAGAGGAGTTTGGGCGGTTGGGTATTCATTTATACCCAACATGTAATAATAGGGTAGGTATTCCGTGTTGGCAATCCGGTTTCATGATTTTCGTTGTTGGAATATTCGATCCCGGTGGATTCGAAACCGGGTCTCTTTGACATCTCCCCCCTGTCCACTCTCTCTTCACATGGCTTTCGGATGGATCACCTATCCTTCTTGGCTTTGATTGCTGTTCTCGTCTTCCATTGCATATAAAAATACCTGTACAAAGATATCTGTATATATACACGCTTCTGACCATTTATTTGCAGCCTGAAAAGCCAACGATTGGGGTTTGGTTTTATTTGAATTACAGACATGAGAAATGATATGAGCAGATCATCGCAGTCCCGTAGAACTGAGCGCAGTGGTAGTTTGTTCCGTGCCTTTTCCAGCTATCTGCGAAGTGCTTCTGCTTCTTCTGTTGTTTCCACTGTGCGCTCCGCTGGGGCTTCTGTTGCATCTTCAATTCTGCCCTCCGACGACGACGATCGCCACAGGGAACAGGTTTTCTTTCTCAATTTCTGGTTTTCTTTTTTCTTTTCTAAAAAGATCAAATTCAATCAAAGATGCACATTCTGATCTGTAAGAGAGCAGGGGAATTTTGGGTTTTCTTCTGGTTTTGTGTTTAGGCTATTGGGTATTTGCTAACTTTGCAATCTTATTGTGGTGAAATCTGGCTATTTATTTAATTAATAATTCTCTCCGGGATTTTTTTATCCCACGAACCAAAAATGATTTAGGAAATTTTACAATGGAGATGTTCAATGACAGAAACAAGGCTTGAATAACCCAACATCTTTGGTCAAATCATTGATTAAATTTTGAGTAATTTCAATTTTTGATTTTAAAAGAAGAGGTTCTATAGAGCAGGTACGTCAAAAGCAAACATATTCTCCATTTTTGTGGAGGATCGGTGGTTTTTACTTGAATATCTTTTTATTGTCTATTTGTTCCACAATTGAAAAAAAATGGTGAGGATAGATTATCTGGGCTTGATCCGTAAGGCGGGTAGCGGTCATCCACGCCACGGATAATGGGAGGTGGACCATCCTGTGACTTGTGTGTAGTATAACACTGGCAGTCCACATAGATTAGTGCTTCATGGCTTGTTCCATGGGCATTGTTTTTAGTGATATTAGATGATGTATGCCTCTTGTCATCATTCGCTATACACCTGCAAATCAACCTCCTTGCAATTCGGGCCAAAGTGCTATTCACACTTCACCATATTTATCTTCTTTCGGAAAATGCCAATGAGTTGCACATCCTCATGAAATAAAGCGTTCTGCAAACTTTTATAGAACTGTTTAATTGTTATTACCCATACAAGTAATTGTCATATGAATGTCAAATTGCTGCCCATATATCTATTTAAGAAATTGCTTCAGTTCATTATTAAAAATTCACATTTCTGGTCCTATATATAATTAAAATTCGTCATTTAACTATTCATAATTCACAATATGTGGATGAACCCCTTGGGTAATAAAAACAGCAATATCTAGCTCGAAACTATTTTAACTTGCACCACATGGCAGAAGTAAAAAAGTCTCACCAAAATTTAAGAGTGCACTCATGGCAAGTATAATCATTACAAAAATTAAAATCAGGATTATAAAAACAAAAGATTATGTAGATGCTGGGATCAGGCCAATGGCGGGAGGATAATCCTTGTTCACGGAATGAGCTTTGGAGCAAATTAGCTTCCCCTTCATCATTCTCCTGCTATAGTGGCTTCTCAACTTCTGAGGTCGCCAGGGCCTATCAACATCCCGATATGATAGCTTGGATATACATGACCCCGTTTTCATGTCAGTAAGCCCCATTTCCTTGATGGGTTGCCGACCCCCTGGAGTCGGAATTTGTTTTGAATAATACAATTTATGTCCCAGTTGTCATTCTCACCTATAAATTTATCTTCATAGTTTTCTTAGGAGTCATGGCTCTTATTTCTCAAGAGCAATTCTTGATCTACTAGTGTAGACCCAGACTGAATAAACAGATCAAGCAAAAACAAAAGAGACATTTTAGTCATATTCTATGAGATGGATGATTTGTCTCATTAATGTGTTCAACTTCAAATTAATGTATTCAGCTCTTATAGTCCACCTTATAGCAAAGCTTTTATGTACATTGTACACTTTATCTTAATTTTATTTCTATAAACCATCCTAATTCGTTTCAATTGTTATAAATTACTTTGTAATGATAAATACAACTTCCAAGTGCCTGATACAGCTTTGATATGAACAGGAACAGTCTCTTATATGACCAGAAACTTTCCACAAGCCTGTAAATGTTTTATAAGTAACATTGCCAATAGGCTGCAAAATTTAGATAAAATGTTTTTCTTAAGGATCTTCCCCAACAAGGTCCAAAGTTTCCTTATTTTTCCCAGAGTGAAAAAATAGTAAATACCAAGGTATGTTGAATTGAATTTCTGGATTTTGCAGTGCAAGGCTGCATATTTCTTTCTTCAATGGTACTTTTTCTGGTAACTTAAATCAAGATTTTTACAGTCCAAGAATGATGTTTTTATTTTTTTTATGAAAACTAGTATCATTTTATATAAACAAAAAGCTGTGAACAGAAAAAAGCTACAAGCATTCTGCACCTCTGAAAGAAGGTGTCCAAAATGTACCCAAAATAACAATATTCAAAACCAAAAATTTAACAGAGGTCCACAGTTTTCCTGCTGCTACTACAAAATCCTTCAAACTATAAAGCCGAACATACTGCCCTAACAAAAATATGCATTTAAAACACATGAAAATGATTCAGAAGCAAGCACACAGTGCTAAAAAACTAGAACTGCCCAATGGCCCATCCCCATCTTGCCTGGGGGACTCCAAATTGATGCATTCCTTCAGCGGTTGATGGACAGAATTCTCCCCCTGAGCATGAGCGACTGGAAACGAGTTCCCCTGACAATGTCTCTCTTGTGCCATGTTGACAAGTTTGTCCATATCCTCAATGAGCTTCTTAATTTGCCCTCCCTGCACGCGCACATGGTCCACTACATCGTCCAGCCGAGTATCCACCAGAGAAATGTGGTATGAAATTTGCCTGGCCGCCTCCACCAATTTGTCCCACCTGGATTGCATAAGTCTTAACATAGCCCGAATGTCCCTGAGCTCGGCCAAAATAGCCCCAATTTTGGCTTTCCTCGAAGGCATGGCGGCAATCCAATTGCAAACAGGTCACAAAACAAGAGATCCTCTACCCAGAACTGCACCAGAATTCTTGTTAAGAGAAAGCAAAGAAAGGTCGCTGCTCAGGCCACCACAAAGAGAAATGACTAAGTCCCCATACCCGTCACCCACCCATACTTTTGTCCCTTGCAGGCTGTAAATCCCCAATTGCTCTTTGCCCAACGATCCAAACAACTCAGAGAGGAGACCGCCCCGCGAGCAGACTCAGACTGAATAGTCTTCCTTCTCATGCACATACCTTGCACATTCTCCCAACAGGAAACACAACTCATCAAATCATACCCACTATCCAAAACATTTGCTATGGAAACTTTCCAGTCCATTCCAGAGTCTTTGCCATCCTTGATGGCATTTACATCTGCCATGGTGTGGAGCATGTGAGGGCAGGAGGGGCAGTACAATGTGAATCATTCACATGACCGAGCGTTTAAAAAATGCCTCCATTGTGAGCCTAAATCAATGGACAAGTGGCTGCACTGCCCCATGCAAACTGCAACGCAGAGATAATTTGTCCCGTCAACCTGACCTCTCGATGCCATAAGGTCAAGTGCATTCACGTCATGGTTAAGAACTAAGGGACCCATTTAAGACTATGGTGATTTAAAAGATCTACCAATACACATTTGTCCAATGCTGTGCCTTTGTTTGCCAATGAATCAGCACAAGTGTTATAGTGTCGTTGGATGTGGAAAAAATGAAGGTCCTTATTCTCCTTTAGATACCAATAAACTGGTCTTTGGATTCGATCTTGGGGAGGCTCATCTTTGCTGAGACTTCTCCTGATGGTTCTGATGACTAAAAGAGAGTCCCCAAAAATTAGGACTTTTCCCATCTGCTTTGCTTCAACCTCTTCCGCCCCCATCATCAAGGCTAGCCATTCAACCCGGTTGTTTGTTGCACATCCCAGACCCCAAGCGAAAGTGTGCACATTGCTCCCGTAGGATCCAAAATCCCATCTGTCAAGTATTGAATGTGTGGCTCCTCCTATTATTAAGTTGCTATATATCTTCGTCCAGAGTCAAGAATAAAGTTTAAAATTTTAAATCCTCTCATATGTGATGACAATTTTCAGCCATACTCCTTTTCATGCAAATTTTATTCAGTTTGTCACTTCTTGCCTGGGTCTAGTACAAATTGAAGTTTACGAGATTTTTTCATATACACGTGTTTCCATTTTCAGGTGTATTGCATTAGAAACCGCTTCAATCTGCCACACAGTATCTTTTATTTTGTCATACTTCAACTAGTTTGTTTATCCATGGAATATAGGTTTAAAAGATAACACTTAAATCAACTGCTTGCAAACTGTAATTGTATTGTTCAATTGAAAGTGGTATTGCACCTAGCAGTTCTACTTGCAAAAGTCAAACTCTGCTTCTTTTTCATTTTCTGTGTTGTTTAAACTTTAAGTGAAGTTCCAGGAAATACTTGTGTGCTCATTAGATGCCACTCTCAAGGTGTCCACTTATTATTTAGCCTATGTATTTCTGTAGCAGCATAGATGATGGTTGCTGACTTTGTTTCATTTCATTCTCTGGGAGCAGGTACAATGGGCAGGCTTTGACAAGTTTGAACTTGGGAGAGGCATTATTCGCCATGTTCTTTTACTTGCATATGCAAATGGTTTTCAAGTTTGGGACATTGAGGATGCAGATGATGTGCATGAGATTGTCTCAAAGCGCGATGCCCCAGTTGCATTTCTGAAAATACAGCCTCAGCCAATTACACTGGACATAGAAGATTGTAAATTTAAAGATGTCTTGCCATTATTGTTGGTTGTTACCAGTGATGCCACTGTCACTGAAGGTGGATATGCTAAAATTGGGGGAAGCTTGCCTCAATCAGGTGGCAGCAGTTTTACTCCTACTGTTGTTCGTTTCTATTCCTTGAAAAGCCACATGTATGTAGATGAACTTAGGTTTCGGTCAGCTATATATGCAGTGCGCTGCAGTCCTCGAATTATAGCTGTTTCCCTTGAAACACAAGTAAGAAATTTTGCGGTTCAATTACTCAGACAATTTGTTTACTGGTTTTACATTGGGTATTCTTATTCTACGGTTTCTGACCACTTGCCTTGTCTTTTTCAGATATGCTGTTTTGATGCAGCGACTCTTGCGAATTCTTTTAGTGTGCTGACGTATCCTATTCCTCAAGGAGTGCAAGGACCAGGATGTGCAAATATAGGCTATGGTCCAATGGATGTTGGTCCAAGGTGGTTAGCATATGCAGCAAACCATGCTTTGGTTTCAAACAATGGTCGTGCAAGCCCACAAAGTCTTAGCTTGTCAACATCACCTCTGAATGGGAATTTTGTTGCACATTATGCAAAAGAATCCAGCAAGCAACTTGCAGCTGGGATTGTTACCCTTGGAGACATGGGGTACAAAACTTTGACAAAGTATTGCTCAGAGCTTCTCATTGATGGTGGTAGTTCTCCTGGATCAGGAAGTCCACTTTGGAAAAACAATACCAATGCTTCAGTAGGACATGCATATGACCCTGAGCATGCAGGAACGGTATGTAGTTGCTCAGAATTTTCATTTACCTTAAAAGAAAGAACTTGTGGAAATATGCAATATATGACCATATGGCCTGGAAGAAAAATGTTTTACATTACACCTTCCATCTTTGATTTGAATTTCTTTCCCCTTTCAAATTTATGGAGGAGTGTGCCAATGATTGATCAAGGGAATTCATTTTTTGATCACACCTACCCAGTTTTTATTTATTCTTCAGCACAGCTATGCAATACATGTGTGTAGCACTTTGCAGCACAAATTGGGAATATCTTATTTGATAAGTTTATTTTGCAGGTAATTGTGAAGGATTACGTTAGCAAAGCAGTTATTGCTCAATTTAGAGCACACAAAAGTAATATTTCTGCATTGTGCTTTGATCCAAGTGGCACTCTTTTGGTTACTGCATCTGTTAATGGGAATAACCTCAATGTGTTTCGCATTATGCCATCTCCCTTAGGGAACAGCTCGAGCTCTACCATTTTTAATGTAAATTCATCACATGTACATTTGTACAAGCTGCACCGTGGGCTCACAAATGCGGTAAATTCTTATGTTTATCTTTCTATGTTAATGTTATTTTACTTCCAGCTACTTGGATAGTCTTACTTGTGAAACAGTTACTGATTAAATTTAGAGTTCTGAACAGGTCATACAGGACATCAGTTTTAGTGATGATAGTCGTTGGATTGCTATAAGCTCATCTAGGGGAACAAGCCATTTGTTTGCAATATCACCCTTTGGTGGTGTGGTAGGTTGTCGTTCTCATGAAGCTGTCCTAATGAATAGTAGTATGGGATCTTCTATGGCACAAGGCTCTACACGTTATTGGGGGTCAAGCTCAGGGTTGTTAAAGTATGATCCACAATTTCCAGCCCCACCTCCTATTATCCTTTCTGATGTCCACAAGATAAAGAATGGTAATGATGGCTGGTGTAGTACTATCAGTGGTGCTGCAGCTGCTGCAACTGGTAGATCAAATATATCTTCTGGTGCTGTCGCTGCTGTTTTCCATAATGGTGGAGGTCGGAGTTTCCAGTCACCGCTTGGGTATTCTGACATAAGGAATCAGCTGTGGGTGTTCTGTTCTTCTGGTCATGTTATAAGGTATGCTTTGTGCCCATATTATGCAACAGATGCATTGCATTCCAGGAATAATCCTGAAATTGGTGCGAGTTCTTGTGGAGCAAGTCAAGCAGAGGACTCAAGTGGCATTGTTGAGCCACTCCAGAAATGGGACCTCGGTCGAAAATTAAATTGGGTGGAAAGAGAGAATAACATTGATAGACTTAGTGGTACGGGAGTTGAAAAAGAAAAGACAATTGCTTTGGCAGGCTATGGAGGTGGGGAAATTCTTGCCCATTCTGGGGACAATGAACAGTTGGAAAAGGAAATAATGATCACTGAAGAGAAACATCGTTGGTACCTTTCCAATGCAGAAGTGCATATGCATCAAGAAAGGCCTCCAATATGGACCAAACCCGAGGTTTCAATATGATCTACTTTTGTGAAATATTTTTTGTTGCATCTTAAATTGATAATGACATTCCATTGCCAATCTCATCATCAGCTTATTGCATTGTTTTCATGTCCAGATATATTTTCATGTGATCATACCTGAGACTTCAGAAGAGGAGTGTAATGTCAAAGGTGGACAAGATGGGGAAGTGGAAATTGAAAAGTTTCCAGTTCGTGTTATTGAAGCAAGGAGAAAAGATTTGGTGCCCGTGTTTGATCATTTTAAGAAACAAGTTAACATGGAAAGGTATGTGGTTGGAGTGCATTTGTATGTTTTGATGTTGTTTTTATGCAGGATTATCAATTTCATGTCCTTTATTTTAAAAATATTGACGTAGAGAATTATTTCAATGTAATTTTCAATCAAGAGTATCAATTTTATACTCTGTAGTTTATGAATGTTGATGCAGAGAAATATGCTTAAGGCTTTTGAAAGCTCTCCCATCACCCAAACCAAGATCCTTCCAGAACCCAAGTCCCTATAACTCGAGCTTCCCTTCTTTATATTAAAAGGGGGGTGACCAACAAAATTTCAAAAGTTCTTTCTATGAACAAAATTAAATTGATCTTCAAGACACCCAGAACACTAAAACATGTTAAAAAATGTGAAAGATAAATCTGACCCCCTCCTCCCCGGTTTCTATGAGATTTCCTTTTCCTGCAGAGTTAACCTACATCGGTCAAACAGGCCTCTCCATTAAGACCAGGCTATCAGAATATCTTGCTGATACCCTCCACAGTTGTGCAGAAAAATCTGCAACCGCTGAACATTCCTTTAATATCAAGCGTCACACTCACGATCAAATTAGAATTCTGGCAAAAACGCAACACTACTCTTTTAGGCTGATAAGAGAAGCCATTGAAATTGAAAAGAAATCAAATGACATTAACTGTGAAGATAGGGTTCAACCTTAGCCATTCTCGCCAGCCCATAATCAACCGTGTCTGTGCTTAGCTTCTTTTCCTTCTTTGAGCTTATTTTACTTCTTTGGATTCCATTCTTTCTTGTTTTCAGTTTCTTACTTCTTTCCTTCATCTTAGAGCTAATTGGTTTGCTTTGGGTCCCCTCCTTTCTTGTTTTTAATTTCTCATTGTTTTATTGTGGCCTTCATCAAATTAATTTATTCTTTAGTCTCATCATTTCTATCTGTTACTTATTTGTTTTTTTATCTCATCAATTCTATTAATTTATTCTACCACTGTTATCTTAATATTTGTTTGATTGATCCTTCTGATTTATTCCCCTTTAATTTATTGCCCAACTGCCAATTCCCTCGTATTAATCCTTTGGCTTTCCTTGAACATTAATATTTTTTACCCAACGTTTATTTTTTCCTTTGACCTTTACTATTTATTCTCCTCTCAGGTTGTTTGGTTTTCTAATTCTTCCTTAGCTGTTTTTGGTATAGGATGAGTGGAGCGTCCACTTGAAACATTAGGATCTCTAAATAATAGCATCGTGAAATCCATAAAAAACCTACATACACATTATGACACATTATAAATCTGCATTTTGAAAGATAGAAATCTGTATGCTACCACTGGGGAAGCAGAACTTATTCATAGTGGACAAAAATCTAAAAACAACCTCTAGGTTCTAAATGGTCTCTCACTATCTTGGGAGTCATTCATTCAAAGTATAAGCGATTGAACCAAGATGCTCAAATTTGACAAGTTATGGGCAGATTGCGCTCAGGAAGAGACAAGGAGTCCCATGCCAAGAAAGGCAAGGGAAAGGGAAGAAAGTTTTACAAACACAAGCACCAAGGTAGGAGATCAAGTCCTCCTCCAGATCATAAGAAGAAGAAGGATTTATCTTAGATACAATGCTACAGGTGCAAGACATATGGCCATTACGCTAGTAATTGTCGAAGTTCAAACAAAAGGAAGCATGAAGCCTCAACTGCTGATGTAGAAGAAGACCACCATCACAAGAAGCCAAGGAATGAAGATCACACAAAATTCTTCTTCATATCAACATTATCAGGTACTGTTCCCACCACTAGTGATACATGGCTCTAGATAGTGGTGCTTCTAGACATATGACAGGCTATAAAGAAAATCTTTCAGAATTAGTTGAGAAAGAATCTCATCTTCGTGTTGTACTTGGAGATGATGCTAAGTTGCTAACTACACTGTGAAGGGATCTGTGGCCACCTCCCTTCAGCTAGAGTCTAGTGATACACTACACTTGAGTGATGTGCTTTATGTACCTAGTATGAAAAGAAATCTTGTCTCCATCTCAACCTTGGAGGACAAGGGATATAAAGTTGCATTTTCAGATGGGAAAGTGCTTGCTTGGCGCAAGAACTCAAGCATGGATACAACCAAAGTAATTGGTGTGAGAGAGGAGAGCTTGTATCAGTTGAGCACTCCACCAGCTCAAGCCCTAGTTCATGACTCTACCAGCATGGGTGAACTATGGCACATAAGACTAGCTCATCTAAATTATAAAGCTCTCCCAGCATTGAAGAATATAGTAACAGGTATACTAGTGCTTCAGGTAGACCATGATGGAACATGGAGAGGATGTGCACTTGGCAAGAATGCCAAGAGATCTTTCCCAGATAGTGAAAGCAGATCTAAAGGAATTTTGGATTTAGTGCACTCTGACTTGTGTGGGCCCATGACTGTTGCTTCACTGGGCAGCTATAATTATTATGTGACATTTATTGACGACTACTCATGGAAGACTTGGATATACTTTCTCAAGGCCAAGGAATCTAAGGAAGTGCTCAACAAATTCAAAGAGTTCAAAGCACAAGTCGAGAATCTGAGAGGAAAGAGGATCAAGATCTTGAGATCCGATAATGGTGGAGAATATACCTCTATTGATTTCAATAATTTCTGCAAGGAAGCAGGAATTAAGAGGGAGCTCATAGTTCCCTACATCCCTCAACAAAATGGCGTTGCAGAAAGAAAGAATCAGTGAAGCACCACTCGCCCTAGACTCGCGAGTACTTGCGAGTCGGGACGAGTCAACCCCCACGCCGAGCACTCGCAGAAGACTCGGTCTTGAACTCGTTCAGCAAAATCATCGTACTCGCCCTAAACTCGGCGTACTCGCCCTAAATCGTGATGAATCGCTCGAACTCGACAAACAAAGGAAAAATAAAAACCGCGGAAATGGAGGCAAATTCGTTGATTTTTAATTTGAGAGTTCGTTGCCCTGGGTTTCCGACATGCATCTCTAAGTCTCTATGGCAGTCAATGGACATGGAATGGTGATCAGCGGCAATCAGCGGGAGAGTCTACGCCATCAATCAACATTCTGTTGGGTGGGGGCTGCTGTTCGACGACATTCTGATTGAAGGAGTCTAAATTGCTGATACGTGGGCGCTGTTGTTCGACACGGCCGAGCGACATGCTTATTTTATATGGATTTTTTTATATTATATGGTTTTTTATTTAGAGTTTCAAGTTTTCAACTTTATGTTATATAGTTTTTATTTATTTATATTTTTTGTTTGTTATATAATTTTTAATTAAATATTTTTTGTTATATATTTTATATATAATATATATATTATATATGTAGTTTTTATTTATTTATAGTTTTATTATATAGTTTGTGTTACATAGTTTTGTTTATTTAGATTTTTGTTATAATTTTTTTATTATATATTTTTTATTTTATTTATATTTTTTATTATTTTAAATTTGTATTTATGTTATATGTTTTAAAATTAAAATTAAAATTTATTAATTTTTTGTTATATATATATATATTTTTTTGTTTTTATTTTTTATTTTTGTTTTTTATATATATATTTTTATTTTTTTTTATTTTTGTTATATATTTTGTATATATATATTTTTAATTTTATTATTTTAAAATCGATTATGTTATGTCCAATAGTCATTGTTTAGGAGTTTATGAGACAATGTTATGAATTACCACATAAATTGTAGTTTTATAGTTTATATGGATTGGAAATGCTTTTAATCTCTTCTTTTGCCCAAAATATACAATATTTTTATTTTTTTTCCTATTTTCCGAGTCTTGCCGAGTTTGTCCCGAGTCTTTCCCGAGTTTTTCCCGAGTCCACGAGATTCATATGCCAGCCGAGTCTTTGCCGAGTCCGAGTCGTGCAACATTGGAAAGAATAGAACAATTGTGTAGGCATCCAAAGCTTTGATACATGACCAGAGCCTACCGATGTTCTTGTGGGCAGAAGCATCCAAAACAACTGTCTATGTACAAAACAGACGCCCACATAAGAGTCAAGAACATGACTCCGGAAGAAGCTTTCACAGGAGTAAAACCAGAAGTGGGCCACCTCCGGATCTTTGGCTGTCTAGTCTACATACATGTGCCCAAGGAAAAGAGGATGAAGTTAGAACCTTCAGGCAAGAAGGGAACTTTCGTGGGATACAATGAATCTTCAAAGGCCTATAGGATTTATATCCCAGGATCCAAACAGATCGAAGTCAGCAAGGATGTGTCCTTTGAAGAAGAGATAGCTGTAAGGAAAGGCAAAGGATCAGACATGAAGATTGATGATGAGGAGATGCTAGACCCAAAGGAGATGAGATCATCTCCCCCTCCAGTTCAGAGGGAGTTAGTAGAGAAGGATGAACCCATCGATCCCATTGATCCAGTTGATGTTCCCAGAGATATTGCAGTAGGCCGGAAGAGGCCTAGATGGGAACAATAGACTTTGTAGGATGCAGAGGGGCATGAAGCTCCACATGGTACTTTCTGAGAAAGTAAAAGACCTCAGAGGTTCTCCAATTATGTAGCATTGATGAGTCACATCATTGACTCAGAACCTACCACTTATGAAGAAGCATCTAGACACCAAGTTTGGAAGGATGCCATGGTGGAAGAATACCAATCCATCATGAAGAATGATGTGTGGGAGGTTGTGCCGAGACTTGAGGGGAAGTCAGTAATGACTTCCAAGTGGTTATACAAAATCAAGCATGGAGCAGATGGTAGTGTTGAAAAACACAAGGCTAGATTTGTTGCCAGAGGATTCTCTCAGAAAGAGGGAGTCGATTATGATGAGACATTTTCTCTTGTGACTCAATATACTTCCATTAGATCGATCACTGCTATTGCTTCAGCTATGGGATGGAAGTTGCATCAGATGGATGTCAAGACAACCTTTCTCAATGGTGTTATTGAGGAAGAAGTATATATTGAACAACCATGAGGGTTTGTTGTCCATGGAAAGGAGTCTCACGTATGCAGGCTGAAAAAGGCCCTGTATGGACTCAAACAAGCACCTTGTGCTTGGTATGGACGGATAGACGGATTTCTGGTGAGTCCGGGATTCACCAAGAGTGATGCAGATCTTAACCTTTACTACAAGGTTGTGGATGATGAGCCACTGATTTTGGTCCTTTACGTTGATGACCTGTCTCTCATTGGAAATGAGAAACTTATCGCATGGTGTAAGAAGAAACTTGCAAGTTTGAAATGAAGGATCTTGGATTGATGCATTACTTCTTGGGATTAGAAGTATGGCAGAGACAGCAGGAGAGTTTCCTTGGTCAAGGAAAATACACCATAGATATTCTGAAGAGATTCAGAATGTTGGATTGCAAGTCCATGGCCACTCCGATGGATACAAATTTGAAGAAGCTGAGAGATTCTGCTTCAGATTCAAATTTGATTGATCCCACTATGTATCGCCAGTTGATTGGATCCTTGATGTATCTGACAAACACCAGACTAGATATATGTTTTGCTGTGAATGCTCTTAGTTAGTTCATGCGTGAACCGAGGCAGATTCATTGGGTTGCTGGAAAACATGTACTCAGATTGTAGAAATTCTCTGCACTTTACTGTTTCCTGGTTTGTGTTATCAATTTGTGGTTTTCACCTACAGCCGGTTATGCATAGGCTGTAGGTTACTTATAAAATTTTCTGTAACAATCAAACACACAATAGAATGCTACTAACAGGCTGAAAAACACATTTAACAATCACACCATAAAATGATAGACTCAGAAATTTTTGGCCAAAATCAAGCCCTGGAAAAACCCCCATGGGGAAAACCAGTTAGAGAGAGAGAGAGAGAGTTATTATTTCTTCAGCAAAAATCTCAGTACAAATATTACAGTCAAAATTTAACTTATCTGACCAACCCAGAATGCTGCCTTGATTTCTGTGCCTCACTGTGTCTCGATTTCTGCACCTTACTGTCTCGATTTCTGTGTCACTGTTCTGTCTCGATTTCTATGCCAGCTCTGTCTCGATTTTTGTGCATTAAAATCACCTCGAAAACAGTGCCAAACCTCCCGAAAACTATGCAGCAGAAAACCTCGAAAACTGTGCAGAAAAACAGTCCGTACAGTCCGTACGGATTCTAGAAATCTGTGCAATAAATGCCTCGGGATTTGTGCCCAGATTTCATTGCAGAAATTAATTAATCACTCATCGGGAAATGTGCCCTGCTCACTCCTCGATATTCGTGCCAACAGACTGCTGAAACAACTCCCCGATTTATGTGCTGTACGACCAGCATTAAATGTTGCTGTACAGTACCTCGATTTCTGTGCTGAGCTTCTGCTGCCTCGGGATGTGTGCCCACTGAAGAAAATCTCAGTCTAGAAAACCGTGCCACTTCTAGGAAATCGTGCTGTTGTCTGCCTCCTCGATTTCTGTGCACTTTCTCTCCTTGGAATTCGTGCCAATGCCCTAGCTCGCCTTCCTTCTCTCTCAGCTCTGTCTCTCTTCTCACAAAATGTCAAGAATGAAATGAAATGAGCCTCCCTCACCTTTTTGTCTAACCCTAAGTGGGCTCTAATCCAACGGTGGACAAATGATCTAATCCAATGGTCAAGATTTGATGAGAGTAAAATATCACTTTATTTAATTCACTTAAATAAATATTTACTCACCGCAAAAAGTGACTTTCATTTTATAAAGTCTCATTAAAGTGCTTTTAATGTGAGGGTCACTTTTTCCCCCTTCTAAGTGACATTAGGCTCTTGTCACTTGGGGAACACTTCCCTAGGTACAAAACTAACACAGATACTTGCGTGGCACTATGGGATATGGCCTGAGATATGCTTTAGAGTGTGACTTGAGATTGCAAGGGTTTTCAGACTTAGATTGGGCTAGATGTGCTGCAGATAGGAAGAGTACTTCTGGATGTTGCTTCGGTCTAGGTTCTGCAGTGATTTCCTGGTGTAGCAGGAAGCAGACCTCAGTAGCACTCAGTATTGTAGAGGCCGAGTATATGGCTGCTATTACAGCAGCTCGCGAAGCGGTATGGCTTCGGAAACTCCTTGCGGGATTGTTTGGCCAGATTCCATAGCCAATTGTGATTCACTATGATAACTAGAGCTATGTGCAGATGTCAGTGAATCCCGTATTCCATGACAAGTCGAAGCATATAGAGATTCGATATCACTTCATTCGTGATATGGTGTAGAAAGGTGTGGTTGAGTTACAGTATGTTTCGACAGATGACCAGACTGCAGATGTTCTCACCAAGCCTCTTTCCAGGATAAAGTTTGAATACTTTCGTGGAAGACTTGGAGTAGAAGAGAACGTGTCCCTCCTTGAGAGGGAAAGATGACATAGAGATGTTTACTCTGCTTTCACCTAGGTACCTCTACTCGTCCAGGTTCTCAGCTAGGTATGGGAGTAATCCCATCGATAGATGAGACGGACATGTAGTAGATGGTCGAGTTCCACCCAGGTACCTCTACTCGTTTAGGTTCTCAGCCAGGTATGGGAGTAATCCCATCGATAGATGAGACAGACATGTAGTAGATGGTCGGGTTCCACACAGGTACCTCTACTCATTCAGGTTCTCAGCCAGGTATGGGAGTAATCCCATCGGCAGATGAGACAGACAGGTGGTAGATGGTCGTGTGATGCTTGCACAGGTACCTCTACTTGTTCAGGTTCTCAGCTAGGTATGGGAGTATCCCATCGACAGATGAGACAAACATGTAGTAGGTGGTCGTGCACCTCTGCTCGTCCAGGTTCTCAGCCAGGTATGGGAGGATCCCATCGGCAGATGAGACGGACAGGTAGCAGATGGTAAAGCTTATCTCTCGAACATCCAGGTAGGATGGAGACAACGCTTGGGCTCACCGAAGGACTGGTGGAATTAATGCATGATGATACTTCTCGAAGGACTGAGACTGTGTTGACAACCTTCAATAGTATAGATCTACAGATGAACCTAGATGATCATGATGCTGATGATGATCGAAGAATACCTTCCTTTTTGAGAGGGAGAAGGGAGTGTTGGAATTTGTGCAACTTCGGAAGTTATTCTTTTCATATTTTATTGTAATTATTTGTACCTCCTTCGGGAGATGATCTTGATGTAATTAATCATGTAAACCCTTGAAAGAATCAATGTAAACCTTGGGAATACATTATCCAAAGAAAAGAATTAAATAAACATTATTTATTTGTCCCCAGGTCAAGTCGGCCCTGTAAAGTTAGACAAGTCGGCCCAGTTAGGGAAAAGGCTAGTTTGGCAAGTGTATAAATAAAGAGGTTGTGTTCCTCATTTGACACACTCACTCAACCAAGCAAGTTCGCACCACTTGGAGAGAGATTCACATCTGCAGCTAGGAGAAGATATTTTGGGGTTTGTACTTGGAAAGTTCTTCAACTTTTCTCTCTCATTATTGTACTCTGCTCTCATAATTGTTCATCTCTATATGAAGGTCGCTGGGTTTTCTCCCTATTGGGTTTCCCAGGATAAATTCTCGTGTTCTTTGTTTTTGTGCTTTGTCTTTCTTCTAGTGATCCTATTGATCTTATGCAATTGAATTATAATGCTATAATTATATGAAAAACTAACAGTAGGCATTTGGTGTTTACATTTGCATTATTGATTTGAATGATGAGTGAGGCTACCTCCCCTCTCCCATAGAGGCAACTGCACTTTATTCTTAGTTTATGTTTCTTTGTTGGCTCTTCTTCACTTTCTAGGGTCTACACTGTCTCTACCTAATTGGTGTAACCCACTTTTATCTTTCATGTTATTTTATGCTGTGATTTTTTACTAATTTTCCCTTTTAGGGAATGTTTCTTATACCCTTTTTTACTTGGCTATAAACTTTGGCTTATTTTCTAGTCTTTGTGCCATGTTTCGGTCTTTAGAGGACATTATTATAAATTTCAAATGCTCCAAATTAATTTAATGCTTTTTTCCTCATTTTGTAAAGCATGCATCTTATGTTACAGCAAAAACACTGATAAAATTAGTAAAACCAGTTATTGTCTAGGTGTTAATATATTTGACTCCTCTCCTTTTTACAAGCTAATTTTGTATTTGCAACCAAGCTATATATAATTGTTGGCATTCCATTCCATAGATCAAAGTGATATTTGATTGAAATGTATTAGGAGTGTCCACCCTCTTCCATTGGATGCTTTGTGACAAGTCCAACAATTCTATCTGCATTTGATAGACAAATTGTGGAGAGTTAGAATGCATATCCCATTAGAAAGCATCACAAGATGTCTTAATCTTTGATTGCTTGCCATGTAAATGCTTATTAACCTCTATCCAAAAAGAATTGCATTAGTTTAGTATAGATATATCTTCTTCTTTTTTCTTGCTGGGAAAGCCCCTGTTAATGGAGAGGGTGCTTAACTCTGACAAAACGTCTTCAGTGACAGTGGATCACATTAACACCACTACATTCTACAAGTAGCTGCACTAATACCTTTGCATGTCTTCAAGGTTGTTGAACCTAGATCTCTTCATGATTGAACTAATGATTTATCCTTTGGAGCAGGACACATTGAATTCTCTGGATATGCTGTTCACTCGATATGGTTTCTTTCACCTAATTTACTTTTCTAGCTCCTTCATTGCATTTGCAGTTAAAATATTTCTCTCTTTCTATGTATCTTATCAAAAAGTATTTGTAGCTTTGTTATAAGTCTGCCTGTAATGATTTGGGAAAAAAGTCTGCTTGTAGTGCTTTTATAGTACATGGACTTGATTTTGGTTATGTAGTTGATTGTTGTATTTGCTGAAGTGCAACTCGAGAGTCAATATTGAACAAGAACAATGAGGGGGACATCATTTTTCAAGTGAAAGAATTGGCACAAAAGCAACATTATATGAAGATAAAAACCTTTGCTTGCTACTATGTGATTTCTTGTGCAACTTTGGCAAAATAGTGTGAAATTGACTTCCAACTTTTGTTTGAGACAAGAGTCATGACACATTATGTTTAAACAATTGTTAGATAACCAAATGAATCAGATAAGAAATATCTAATAAGATAAGTAATCACCTTTAACCTAAGTTGCTTGACATTAGGAAATGATAAAAGTCCTTCAAATGAGGATGCCTTCAAAACTGATTCTCAATAAAATTTATGAAGCAAGGATGTCAAGACAATCAAAATATATAATATATAAAATATATAGCGCTTGCCGAGCTGTGGTCTAGCTGTTGATACACAACATTGCCATGCAATAGACCTGGGTCCAAACCTTTTTCTTGTTGGCTCACCTGAGTTTGGTGAGGCTCCACGTTAAAGTAGACTGGGTTAGAAGTAAAACCTACATTTTAAAAGTCAGAATCTGACTTGGAATTGGCCAAGGGTTAGACTTAACCCAGATCTGAATCAGTTGATGACTTTGTTTATGAATTGGTTCACTAAAACATACATAAAATATATAATTTAAGTATTTAAATTTTTTTAGGGATTGAACCTAAGTTGCACTGAAACGGATACGGATACGGATACGGGGGGGGGGGCAACAGATACGGCAATTTTTCAAAAAATTTGGATACGATACGGCAGGGAAACGTCATATATATATATCAGTGTACTCGCACTCGCACTCGCGAAAGACTCGCTAGTCTTGCCGAGTTGCAGGCCAGCTGGGTAATCGGGTCAAATTCGCCGGCCAAACTCAGGACTCGGCATACTTGCAGCAAACTCGTGATTAAGGAGGAACTTGGAGGCCTGCCTTGAAAAATTTGGCGTGTGTTGACTTGTTGACCACCGCTTGGCATTTTGGAGGGAAACACAGCCTTTAAGAAGCCGACTCGCAGCTCTGTTGCTCACCACCTCTAAGCAGTAGCTACAGGAGAACGCAAAGTGAGATTCGAGGAGCCCTATAGAGTGGAGACCGCGAGCCGTGACCACGCGCTGCAACCATGACTTGAAGGCTGAGACTACGAGCTCAGAGACACGCTGCGATGGAGACCACGAGCTGCAATCGATTGGCCGCACTGAGAAGAATTCCACGAGCTGCACTCACCACAAGCTGAGAAGAATTCCACGACTGCCATTGACCGACCGAGCTGGGAAGAATTCCAGGTTGTTGATTTTTTGGTTTTTTTAATTTGTAATATTGTATTTTATTTTTTTAATGTTATTTTTTTATATTTTATTTTCATTTCAATGGACTGGGAGTTTTGCAGCCTATGGAGCCAAAAGGCCCAATCAATAAAAATGAAAAAAAAAATTAACATATTTTTAAATTTTAATTTAAAATAAAAAGGCCCAATCAATAAAAATGAAAAAAAAAATTAACATATTTTTAAATTTTAATTTAAAATAAATATTCATTAAATATTTACGTTTTTTTTTTTAAATTTTATTTGTAATTTTGCATTGTATTAAGTTTTGTTTTCATTTTATTTGTATTTAATAATTATTTAAGTTTTTTTTAATTCTTTTTATGTTCTGGGTGTTGGGCCTATTCGCAGCCTGTGGAGGCCTTTTACGTGGCCTTTGGAGGCTAGGTTTGACTTCTTGTCATCATTCACCTTCATTTGATGTATGCACCCCTTTCTTGGGATTTCTTCTCTTGGATATTGTACTTGTGGGCCTATGGCTTTGCCCACCATATTTCATGGATGTTGTTAGAGTTTGTTAGGGCTTGTTGGAGTATTTTGATTTGTTTACTCCATCTTAGGCTAGATCTAGGGTTTTATGATTATTTTATTATAGAAGGAAGAGGAGCTTAAAGCTAGATAAGGCTTTGCTCTCTCCTTCATTTTTCTTGGTTCGATTTTTGGAGCTCTCTCTCTCTCTTTCTCTTCTTGATCCATGGCACATAGATAGCATGGGTATCATCTTTTGTTGAGCACCCTCCTTGTTCCTCTCTTGTAGCATGTGTGTTGGCATTCTAGTGGCTTGTAGAAGGGGTTGTCCCCTTCCTCATGGGTTGGTTATCTATTGTGGGAACTTGTTCTTGAGTTGGATCCTCCTATTTTTGATTGATGGTTTCCTTGGTTCATGGATTAATGAGTTGGTATAGAGGTTGGGGTTTGGTTGTTATGTGGACATTCATTGCACATATGTTATGGTTGTTCCCCACTATGGAGTATTTCACTTAAATCTATTTGTTGGTTGAGGGTTTGATCCCTTGATGTATGGAAGCAACCTCTTGCACTTGTTGACTTGTTCTACACTCATTGGTTTTCTCTTGATGAGCACCCACCGTTTGGAGGGTTGTTTACACACTCATTTAGGCCATTTTTGATGGGATTCCTAGCTTTGGGAGCAATTATCTTTTGACAGAGTGCCCATAATTGTGCCGTATCAATGCCATGAGATTTAAGGTGGCCACAATATTTCCGAAAAGTGGTTAAAATAAAAAAATCCAATAAATAATGAATAAGTTAGCAGTTCTAGAAGTATCGTTTAAAGAGTTGCACTACAATTTTGCAGCATGTTCCCTTTGGAACCTTTTCATAAAGAACATTCACCTTATTTGAGGAAGCACTCCACCTTTTGAGGCCATTTACTTGGAGCACTACCTTTGGAGATCCTTTGAGCACTACCTTTGGAGAGCCTTTGGAGGCTAGGTTTGATTTTTTCTTGTCATCATTCACCCCCATATGATGGAAGCACCCCCTTGTTGGACCTTTTTTCTCTTGAATATTGTACATGTGGTGTTGACCACCATTTTTATTGTGGATATTGTTCGAGTTTGTTATGGTTTAGTGGAGTATTTTGATTTGTTTACTCCACCCTAGGCTAGATCTAGGATTTTATCATTATTTTATTGTAAAGAAAGTCAAGCTCCTCTCTTTTATAAAAGAGCCTCTTCCTCATTCATTTCTCATGTTTGGATTGGGGGATAAATCCCACTAAGACTTAATGGAATAACTTTTGGCTCTTATGGATGGTTGATGCTAGCGCCATGACGAGGAAATCTTGCTAATGCTATGGTGTATTTTTGGATCAACAATGGTTTCTTGCTTGGGATGATTTGCAAGTGAGCTTTTTACTTTGCAAGGTTAAATTTATTTGGTTTATAATTGAATAGGTGGTGTATTTTCAGCTCTTGATTGTATGCCCTAGGATTTCATGTTTGATGAATATTATGCCCAAGTTAGTGTTGAAGATACCACTCTGGTTATTTCCTTGTAGATCCTAGGATAAATCTTCCCGTCCTTGGATATGGTAGGAATTGGCTGTCAAACCTTAGCTATTCTTGGATGTTAGCAAGCTCTTCATTACTATCCTTGATTGATCCCATTTTCCCATTTGATAAGACACTAGTCTCCAATCCCTTCATCACCATTATCTTTTACTTCTGTAAAAACTTTGTTTTGCTAGGGTTACTCTTCAAATTAACCTTGTGCTTCGTTGTTAAATCCTAGTAATCCTATTTAGGGAATCCTCCCTTGAGCTAGAGTAGAGCTAGCCTAAAGAGCAAAAGAGGGTTGGGGAGGTGACATTGGCCTCTCTCTTGTTTATCCATCAACCATCATTTATGTGAGGGCTTTATTCTCAAGATGTTGGTTTGTGTGGTAACAATGCCCATATGTTCAATCACTTGTATACAAGAATGATGCCTATAGGCTAAAGAATGAACACACAAGATGATCTTAGAAGTGAGGTGTGAGTTGTGTATTTATACAAAGATGAGGTGTCCTTACAATAGAGGTTATGGGCCCATTTAAGTGGCACACTCCCCATAAAGGTTATTGAGCCTACATATGAAAGTTGACTATGTCAACTTTAACCATAACCTAGTATTACAATAAATGATGGCCTTAGCCATAATTATTATTAATGCTTTAACAAAATGCGTTATTGACATAATATGAGATGGTCATGGCCATATGTGAATATTACACTATTCTTAACAACAAAAAGCAGATTGTGGACTTAACATTGCCTCATTCTTCATTCAAAAGAACAAAATTTGTGTCCTTTGCGTATTTAAAGACAATGCAATCTTTAATGGGCTTGCCTTGAATAATAGTTCTAAACCTAAAGCACTCGAGTTGGTTCTCATCCCTAGACGTTGGTATGCTTTTGCTAAATGAGTGATTCTTCTCTAGTTCCATAATGGAATGAAATCACCTTAGACCCAAATAAACCCTTCCATGTGCACCAGAGGGTGAAGTATGATCCCTTAAGTTCCCCCGATCTGTGAGTGTAGTTGACCTTTTCATTTTGAAGGATAGGCCCTCTCAACTTCTCATAGGTAGGGGCCTTACACCTTAGGCCGAAAATAGCAACAACAACAAACATAGGTTGGTAGAATGGGTTGTTCTTGGCAATGTTGAAAGGAATGTCACTCCATAGACACCTACCCACAAGCTTGCTTGCTTCTTGCTTCTTTATTTTAACCACTGACCTAAGAGAAGGTTGTGTGCCTGTTGCGGTTCTTGGAACGAAGAAAATTGAGGCCACTGAGGGCATTGTGGAATTGAAAGGTGAGGCTGAGAAAAAGCCACTTCTAGTTCTTGCAACTCCTACTGCAACCTGAGTTCTCACTGCTGCCCTCGCATATCTCCTTTTACCCATATCTTGAAGTGATTTATTGGCAATGTGAATGATTTTTGGGGTTGTTCTTTCATAAATTCCCACTTCATGCCCTGGAATTTGTGCAAGGTGCTATTTCAATCTGGTGATTACCCCCATCATTTTCTTCCCACACAACTTGTAATTCAACACTTGTCGATTATGCCCATATACGAGATCGCCTTATTCTCAAAGAGAGGTCCAAAGCTTTTGGCTTTTTTAGACAACAATGATTAAACTTGGCGTAAAGAAAAATGGAAATGGAAATCAAGATTCAGGATTGAAGATACTTTGACATTTCAAAAATAAAAGTAATGTTGCAAATAAAAAA
The DNA here is from genome assembly GCA_027924585.1 of Larix kaempferi. Classification (NCBI taxonomy): domain Eukaryota; kingdom Viridiplantae; phylum Streptophyta; class Pinopsida; order Pinales; family Pinaceae; genus Larix; species Larix kaempferi. The sequence goes on along the minus strand of BSBM01000017.1, from coordinate 11,685,330 downwards.
AGTTAGAACTAGATTTTAAAATAAATGGTAAATCTCCCCTTACAAATTGGTGAGAAGAGGGAATACTGATGGAAAACCCTAAATCTATCAAAAATCTAACAAGAAAAACAAAAACCATGTAGAAATGATTATCCTTACCCGCAAATGTGGAAACCACTGATGGGAATCAATCTCCAATCCACAATAAATTGGTAATGGAAACACACTTTCTAGTCCTTAGCTCCGAGGCAAATGGTGGAAACCTCCTTTGCTCTCAAACCCCTTCAATCTGTTCGCAGAATGAGGAAAAAGGGAAAAAACCGAGTTATATGCTGGCCTGTCACTGAGCTGGCGACTTTTTCCATGAAATGATTGGTGTTTAGATGACATCGTTGTATATCACCAATGTTTGCAACATTGCTTATAGTCCCTAGTGCATAACTTTAAAGTTTTTATAACTAATTTAGCAAATGACTTTTCGGTAGTCTGTCCATATTCATGTGGCAACGTGTTTATTTGATGTTATTGTTGCTTTAGATGTTTAAAAAATTGAAAAAAAAAAGATTAGTTACCCCTTCAATCTGTTTGCAGAATGAGGAAAAAAGGGAAAAAACCGAGTTATATGCTGGCCTGTCACCGAGCTGGCGACTTTTTCCATGAAATGATTGGTGTTTAGATGACATCGTTATATATCACCAATGTTTGCAACATTGCTTATAGTCCCTAGTGTATAACTTTAAAATTTTTATAACTAATTTAGCAAATGACTTTTTGGTAGTCTGTCCATATTCATGTGGCAATGTGTTTATTTGATGTTATTGTTGCTTTAGATGTTTAAAAAATTGAAAAAAAATAATTATTTTTGTATTTTTTTAAGTTTGCCGATGTTTGCCGATGTGTTCCTGAGATATTCCGAAACGATGTTTTCTGGAACTGCCGATTTTTTCGCTGAGACGATGTTTGCAACATTGATTACAAATATGAAATATATGTAAGCTATATATATATATATATATATATATATATATATATATATATATATATAATTTTTTTTAATTATTATATAAATTTTATTATTAAAAATATATTTATATTGTTTGTTCTTGCCATTACCTTGCTGTATCCGGGTCCTGGCTTTTTAAAAAACTGGTGGATCCGTATCCAGATCCTGGCTTCTCAAAAAACTGGCAATGCCCAAGTATGAGGTTCTGTGGCCCTCTCAATTTTTCATTAATTACAAAACAGCTTTTGGCTTTTGGAAATTTCTAAGTTGTATTATAGTTAACTCTTTGCCTGCTTGAACCACTTGTTTATAAAACCTATGAGAATAGTTTAAAAATATTTAACATTCAACAACAGTAAGAAGGAGATATTCTGCAAACAACGCATAATGGTATTGAATACTTTTTGTTCGTGAATGTAATGTATAGCCACCTGTAGTTATAATATATCAGAGATAGAGGGGAAGAGTGCAATTCCTATTTTACTAGCCATAACTGGAATATTTGTTGTGGATGTTTAGTCTCCAAATATGGTCCTATATAAGCTTTTAGACATTCTGATTTTTTGTTTGTATTTTTGCAGAAATATTGTGCCGGAAAGGTTTCTAGGTACTCCAAATTTCCAAATCAATCAGCTCAGACACAGCACAGAAAATGAAATGCTTGGAACTGATGTAGAATGTGCCAAAATCGATCATTCAAACTGTGGACGTAGCTGTGGTTCTGGAAGCCGAATCTCTGGTTGGATATAGTCTTTTATACTCTACCTACAAGTTTGAATATTTACCTTTTTTAGGATAATGTACATAAACATTATAGCATTATCCATTGAATTTCACTTTCAGCTTGTACTGAAGCTGTCTCTTATGCTACTTGACGTTTTCTCAGATATGGACCTGCAAAACTTAAATTCACAACATGCTTTTGAACATCATATTCTGGGTCCAGCATCAACAGAAAGTGAAAAGATATTTGGGTCTTCAAGGAGCTTAAAGCTCATTAATCACTTCTCTAATGGAAGTTTATCTTCTCAATTGACAAATTATCCCGCCATTGAATCACCACACCTGACAAATTATCCCACAATTGAGTCACCACACCTAACAAATTATCCCATGATTGAATCACCACATGTTGATATCCCTAGAGGGGGGCGAGGTGATGCTGTCATGGATGGTGACTCAATTCTTTCAAAGCATGGTTATGGCTTTGGAAAGCAAGATCCAGTCAAATGTGATTCTGGTGATTCAGGAGTGACTTATGGAGAACATGTGAGTGGCCTGGTGACTCAAGCAGGCCCAAATGGTAGCCAGACCTTGTGCTCTGATGACAATTCCGATTCTTTTGGTTCAAATCCTTGGGATGGAGGTGCAGAAGGTGAAACCATGAGTGGCCTGGTGACTCAAGCAGGCCCAAATGGTAGCCAGACCTTGTGCTCTGATGACAATTCCGATTCTTTTGGTTCAAATCCTTGGGATGGAGGTGCAGAAGGTGAAACCATTTCACCTTCGTCTGTGTTGCAGAGTACAAGCATGTCAAAGCAGCACTTGCAAGGCATTCATATGCCCCAAGGCAATCTTAAATTTCAATTACAAGATGAATATGTAACTGGAAAAGATGTGAGGAGCACAGATTCCAAAAACAAAGATTGTAGATCTACTGGCGGTGAAAATGGGGAGGATGCTCTGGAAGGAGCCCCGTTCCCTTTATGTGAAGAAGGTATGAAATCTCTTTTAAGTTTATGCCTGGTTGATTCTTTGCCTTTTTAAGAATTAAAATCCAAACTGATTGTGTTGCTTTCTTGAACAGAGTGAGCACCTGGTCAAGGCAAGCATTGTCAACGTGTATTCATGTCTTACCTATAGCAAGCAAAGGTATTTCAAAATTTAGAGTGCAGGTTATTCCCAGATGGAAAACATTATATTCAGCACCCTGTTTCTTGACATCCCTGGTGTAAAATTGAACTAAGGGAAATAACTCTTACATTCGTATGTCCTATTCCTTCCAAAGAGTACTTTCCAGATTATTTATTAATTTCATGAATGAGGCTGGGAAATTTGGGGCTCTAACGTTGTTTTATGGAGCTTTTCTTTCTTGGAGACTGTCAACTTGGACCAACTCATCCTCACATGTTTACTAGCATGTATGAGAAACTTGTTCATTTTTTGGAGTGGTCAGAAATATGGCGGTGTGAAGTATCATACTTTGGTTCTTAATCTTTAGATACCTGCCATCCTGCAATCTCTGCTTCCAACAAAGATCTAATGTTTAGTGAGTGGCTTCAGTCAGAAGGGAGAATAAGGTGGAGTGCCCACATGATAATTTCGGGTTGACATTTAGTCCCCTACTGCAATGCCCAATTGGTTGGGGCGCATTTGTCGATGGCAGTGCCCATTGGTTAATGGGATGCATTTGCTCATTGACATCCTCTTTGTATTGTGCATACTTGTAAAGAACTCATTTTTATGGCTGTAATTGGTTGGTAGTGATTAGAAATGATCAAGGATCCATTCTTTCTCAAAAAATAAAAGAAATTAATTTATTCTGGCTTTGGGTTTGTTATGACCCAAAGGCAAAACACCGTTTGATGTGTTTATTCTCCATCAATGTCATTTCATCAAGATTATTGTTATAAACCTCTGTTGGAATATATTGTTAATAATGACTCATTTTCAGTACACATAATGTTTGTTCATTAAAATACATCACAATTGCTATAATGGCACCCCACTTATGTATGCATATATGAATCAGAGTGAACAAGCAAATCGGCTTATTTTCCAGTTACATCTGTTTTCCTTAGTCTATATGTAGTGCTATCATTGATAAATAATTTCTACCATAATATTTTTCCAGTTTTAGTTGTATATTATCGATTTTTTGTTGATTTAAACTATTCGTTTGATTTTTAATATTGTTATTGTTATAATTTTCCTTGGATGTAAAGGCATTCTTACATCATGCTGAAAAATCATGGCATGGTTTCTTTCAAGTCATCTTGGTCAATCAACTTCAATATGATGAATGAGAAAGCAAACCGAAAAGCAAATTCAGAGATGAGCTTAGACTTGTTAGGACAGATATTGAAAACAAATGCGAAGGCATGGAAAGCATAGAAGCACATACATTCTGTAGCACTTTGGTTTGGGAAGGATGTTAGTGGTTCTCAAGGGATGGATTCTATCCCTGACCTATGATCGTATTTGCAGCACACAGTTTTCATAATATAGGGGGCATTGTTAGTTTTTTGTGGCCATGATGGCCCCTTCTTGTCGTGGCCTGTGTCTTTTCTTTGTCCTCGACCTTCTACTAGACCTCAACCTTGGGAGGTAGATTAAAGGCTCTGTTGACAGTACAAGTGGCCTACAAGGATTCTCAGTCGTTCAAACTGCAATACATCTTTCTTACTTTGATTCTAGGTTTGCATTCAAATTGACAACAATGTTATTACAGTTGGCATATGATGATTGATAGGAGACCCTTGAATGTCAATTCGTATAGTTTGAGAAGAAAAAATCAGTTACACCCTCAGCATGTTGTTACTTTGAAGAGAAGGTTGTGGACCAAGCCCACCATCTCCTAACAGTATTTTCTTCTTATCTAACATATTAGTTTTCCTTTCCTCTGCAAAATCTTCAATCCATTTTGAAAATATAATAGCCTCAAGGCACCCACTAGGTGTGCATGACATTACATGTTGGCTACATGTAGGTCACTTAGGTGGCTGAATGCTTATTATGGCCAATTAGACCTGATAATACAATTCCAGGTCAATATGAGGGCAAATAATGCTTTTTTTTTGGGCCCAATACGTGCCTTCCAAATTCTATGAATCATTTCTCTAGAAACCGAGCTGCAGAATAGCTTGGCAAAAGCTGGGAGATCTTGGAAAAGGAGTTAACACTAGTTTAAGCTTGATTAAAGTTATGGACATGGTTATTCACATCAAGACAAAAATTAAAAAGTTTATTTAGATTGTTTTTTGTTTTAAAGATTCATTATACTTATATGTTCAATAATAATTAGAAATCAATGATTAATTATTATGGTATATAATGCATGTTTACCTTATTTGAATAATCTATTCAGCATTCCCGCATTTTATTGTTGCAGAATCTAGATTTTTACAAACTGATTTTTATATGTTGTTGATCTTTATTGCGCCGAAGAGGCGCATTCTACAGCCCAGTAGGGGGGAGATGTGTAACTCCTTCTATGCTCATCCTATAGCTGACATGTGTCTTTTATTAAAAATAATAAAATATTATAAAAAACATGTCGGCTCAAATTAGATTTAAAAAATTGAGAATGACATATATATAAAATTACACAAATTAGATAAATTAAAACCATAAACATTGCATTACATACTTCCTCAACATTTTCAGTGTAAAAAAGGGTTTGCACCTCTAAGAGATTTGATCCCTCTCGGCACTTGGTAGATTCCCTTTTAAAATGGATCTATGCTAGTGTGTAGGTCATCCCTTTCCTTTGTCTTCAGAAATTGGAGGGTAGTTGTAGAATCTAGATTTCTGAAAATTGATTCCTATATTTTGGATTTTTATGTGTTGTTCCTATTCTTCTTCTATTTGGAAATTGTTGTCATCTCCATTCTCCCTATCTTGGAATAACAATATTTAACAATATATCATGTATTACATGTATTAATCCATAACTTTCTATGTAGCTTCTCTATGTGAATTTGACAAACTTAACTTGCTTTTGATATCTAACACATTAAATTATTTTATTTTGAAAATCAACGGATTAAAGCCTTAACACTATATATAACTACTTTGTCAATTTAACAAATTTAACCTAGCTTTGATATCTATCATTTTAAGTTTTTTTTTTTCTTTTTTTCTTTCATTGAGACAATAACAGTGTAACTTGGAGAGGGGGTTGAGGTTGAGGTTGGAATGTATTTAGATCCATTTTCATTTTTTTTTTGCGCCATCTATATATAACTCTTTAGAACTCTCGGTTTTATTAGTTTGATTAGAAAAACACACTATTATTAATTACTTAATGATACCCAAACTAGATTTGATCAAACAAGGAGGCACCATCTATGAAATAGACCAAGGAATTTGTGTTTGAAGGTTTTACTTGATTGATGGAAAAACATATTGCTACTTCATAGTACCCAAGCTAGATCTAATCAAACAAGGAGGTAATGTGGGAATAAACTAAGGAGTTTGTATTGAAGGTACATGGCAAAGGTAGGCCTCCATAGCTCAATGCTTAACATGGTTTGTTGTAGAACAAGTTATGCTTAATGTTAGAAACCATACATTAATTGGTTATCTCTTTTGGTAAGATCTTCCTAGAATTGATTGAGGAATAGGTGCATGGTAATTAAAATCCATGGTTGGAGAGTTAAGGCTCAAAAATCTGTTAGAGTTCATTCTCCTTTATCATTGAGGCTTCTTTGTTAATTGAATCCTTGCTCATACGTTGTGGTTTAGTAGGAAGTCTCATCGTATGTAGACATTGTGCCAATGTATTTGAGATTTTTTTTCCCTACATCGTATAGTGAAGTTTGGAAAAATTGCTTAGAAGTTCACACAATATTGTCCTAAGCCTTGGGTCAAAACTTGTATCAAAGTGAATTTGTCCAAGGACCTTTAATGAAGAAATTTGGATTCAATGAGATTCCAAGTACATGACTCAAAAAAATGGTCTATGTTAATGTGCCTAATGTTTCGTTTCAAATGTCTCAAAAGACTATTCATCTCCCCACCTCTTTAGTGGAAGTTTATGGCTAACATAGCATTCAAAGATATGGGATGGGCATTTACCCTACATATAACACATAGTAACACTAGTAGAGATCTAGAGAAAGGGCAGTGTCTTTTCGTTTTGGCGCCAACAACCCAGGCTACACCACTTGTAGAATAGCCCAATAATAGTGGATCGGCCTGGACAAGTGCAACGTCTCCATGGTGACATCATATGTTAATAAGTAGAGATGCTATGTCAACGTCTCGATGCAAAAAGTTCAACTTTGACTAAGGCAACTAGGGACTATAGGCAACTCACCCACTTGGTAAACTAGTTTGTTGCAATCAGGATCCACCTATGTTGGCCACTAGAGGGTGGGTGGATTTATCCTATGAAATAAAGGCCCCATTGTTGAAAAGGTGCTTATACTTGGACATGCTTTAGGGTAAAGGCACGGATTTTTTGTCTACAATAAAAATTTTGGCATTTGTGGCAGGCCCTAATTATGGCTAACATAGCATTCAAAGATATGGGATGGGCATTTACCCTACATATAGCACACCTATAATTGGACAATTCATGACTGTTGATAAATCACAATTATAAACATGTTTTGTGTTCAAACCTCAAGCACCCAAAACCCTGACAAGAAAATGATACTGGTTAATAAGTCAAGAAGTTCTATTGACCAAATTAAAACAAGGATCAACATACGCATGAAATGTTACACAACACTAACAAGAAAACAACATAACATGCATAAAGTTGACCATAAATTAAAAGTCGAAGACAATGAGGGAGTATGCATCAAAAGGGTAAACAAAGATGAACATATAGATTAGAAAGGAAGGTCTCAATAGCATACATGATCTTTGGAAAGAGAGATTCAAGGGGAAGCTTTAAATTATGGCCAACTCACACATCAAAGTAATTAACACTATCATCGCTCTATCGAACCTTGTGAAAACATCTGAGCTTTTAAAGGGTACTTTTGGTATGTTTTTTATGAGTACTGATGCTTCAAGCATACTTTAAGTTTGGGTTGTGCCTTCTTGTTATCAAATATAAATGACTTGAGACTTTTTAGGGAACTGGCGAGTTTAAGAGTCTTAATAGTAAATGATATGTTGATATAGAAGGAGTTTTATACCCAAATATGAATCAACTCCTAAACCATTGATGCTTGATGAAGAGGAAAGTTGAGTCAAAGTGCCAAATGTAACCTATAAGATTCTAACGATAGATCAACCTATACCATAGTCTACAGAGGTAATTTATGTAGTAAAAAAAATTCCAAGACGAGAAAAATACATAAATTTGTGCCCACAAACTATAGTGTGTCGATTGACGAGGGTAATTGCCTTGGAGCAACAAGTGGTTGATTGGAAAACAACCAAAATAGAGATTTTGCACTTAAAAGACACTACCTTCAAAAGGAAGAGGTTACATCCATCATGTCAAAATTGGTAATGACAAATCAATCCAATGACTATTCACAAGCACCAGATAGTGGTACAAAAAGGGTTGTATATGTTGGGATATATACTATCGGATATGAAGCATGTAACATTTCAGCTCTGATTGTACATATCCCAACATTGCTGCACCTCTAAGTGCATAATGCTTTCTTAATTCAAAACACCCAACCATATAGACTTTGCCCTGGTTGGTGATCGCAACCAGACTTTGACATCAACAATGACAAGCCTAACACTTTGTCAACTTCTATTCATTGTGGAGATCTTTAATATCCATGTTGGTTTCATGACATCAACTCAATCAAGATACCCTTCAATGACAAGTAACCAAATTGTTGGGGCAATATTAAGCATTAATTAAAAAAAATTATTAGAACAAATGTTAGTGGTTACTAAAATCAATTTCCTGTAACTAAAAGTATTATAACTAATTAACAACCTGATATAAATTCACCTTGCACTCTAATAAAAGGAGGATCTGAAATTTGAAACTTCAAAAACAGCTCAGAATTCAAATAAGCGAGTCGGATTTATAATTCTTATCGTATGGTCATATAGTTCCTTTAATAGGTTTGTATAGCTAACAGAATTCTAGGCTTGTATAGCTGACAGAATTATTGCCAACTTTATTGGCTAATTTGTATTTAGAATCTATTGAGGATATGTATTCATTTGCTTAAAATAAAGTTGAACAAAATCTCATTAAAGATTTTGATATTAGAACAAAATTGATACCAAGTGGGGATCACCAATGAACCAATATCAAACTAACACTATTTGGCATTAAATATCAAGATCATGCAATGGCCATCAGCCCAATAATTGATTGGCCTACATTTCTTCGTGCACCCAACCACCAATGTTGAAACACAACATACTTGACAATAAAATCAGCAAAATATAAAAGATGAATGGCTGAGGATAAATAAAGTATCCTAATATATCTCCATAAAAAACTATTCACCTTTGCTTGAGAAATTGAAAATATATTATAATCATAAAGAGATGCACCAAGAGGAGACTTCTTGAAGCTTATAACACAGCATAATCCTGCAAAATCATAAAAAAATGACAACTTTTGAATAATAAACACCGAATGTGTTTGAAATGTTAACAATTTTATTGTCACCTATAACTTTTAGATACATTTTGTCTGTCATTAAACCCATTAATGGGTTATTTTTGGATGTCACACTCTCTTCTAATCAAAGTTTTAGTGAAATAGAACCTCTCGTTGCTTTAAAGCTACTAACAAAAAAATTATTCAACATGGGACTATCACACAGGGCCATGGAATAAACCGAAATGGCAGGGAACTATCATATATATAAACTTTTCACCACAAAACTAAAAACGTGAGAATTTGTTGGCCATAAAACCTAAAACACAATAAAGTGACCAGCCAACTCTGCATCGAATTGATAAGATTATTAGCCATTGAACTTCACTTATAGCTATGGAATTATCACAAATGGCATGGAAACAGTTATCAACCATGGAACCATACACATTGAAGTTTGTTGGCTTTTGGATGAACTATACACATTAATGTTATGAACCAAATCTTTAAGATAGCATAATATAACAAGTACACACCATGTACACTTCCAACCAAAGAAGCATGATAAATGTCCATAGACTAAATGCCATGGATCCTCACACATGAACATAGATTATTAACCGTAGAACTATCACATATGCCCACTTATTACCAACATAGTACCATCAATTTGTGAGATAATTTATTAGCTATAGAATTGTACTGCATGGCTATGGATGGCTTATATGTATTAAACTTCTAACATATAATAAATTTATGGAACTGTTATGTGTTTCAACCCACCAAGCCTTTATAATTTTAAGCCTTTATAATTTTATTATAGGGCATTCTGCAATTTTTAATAAAGACTTCCAATAACATTGAAATTCAACATATAAATGGCACCATATGTTAATATTACAAAAGGCCTGCTTTAGATGGTAGTAATTCATTAGAATGAGATAGATCTCTAAAGTATTGAATACATGTTAAGTACTGAACCAACTCTTCAACATGGTGTTACCAAGCTGAAAACTGTACCAATAACTAAATAGAATACTCTATGAACTATAAGCAACTAATTTCCAATTCTAGAGTGCAACTTCATTTTATTTGAGGACGCAGATTCTAGAGTGTAAAATTTTCTGGATATGAACTTAACTGTGTAGGACGTTTCTAATCTCCTATACAGTTCATATCCAGTAAAATTTACAACTACTTAATTGCGTTGAGAGGCGCTCTACAGCCCAGTATGGGGGAGATCTTGTGAGTAGAGTGTTTGTTGGTCAAATAACAAAATAATACGAAGTAAACAAAAAAAGAATAATACAAAGTAAAAAGTAATAAATATTATGTCGGCCATAAACAAAAAAGAATAATACAAAGTAAAAAGTAAATATGAGACTTAAACTAGAGACTTTAGAGCTTAGGATTAGGTGGTAAATATTATGTCGGCCATAAACAAAAAAAAAAATACAAAGTAAAAAGTAAATATGAGACTTAAACAAGAGACTTTACTTTTTACTTTTAATACAAAGTAAAAAGTAAATATGAGACTTTAGCGAGTGTTTGTCCAGTAACAAAATAATACCAAGTAAACAAAAATAACAATACAAAGTAAAAAAGTAATAAATATTATGTCCGCCATAAACAAAAAAAATAATAATACAAAGTAAAAAGTAAATATGAGACTTAAACTAGAGACTTTAGAGCTTAGGATTAGGTGGCTCAGGTATTGCACTCAAGGAGCTATTCAAGAAGAGGTTTGCACCTCGGAAGATTTGATCCCTCTCGGCGCTTGATAGAGCCTAGGATTTGGATCTAGGCTAGTTTTAACCAAAACTAATACCGAATCATACTTTTGTACCATGCTACTAGCATATTCAATTATATCTAAATATTTTACTTACATCTGTACACTAGATATCTCAATCCCCAACAAACAATGTTGCTTTGCTTTTTTTTTGTTTTTCCTTTCATGCAAATTGCAAACGCTCTAGATGATCAAGTTATCAAGTTCCATTAAAATGCTCAAAATACATGCTTTAAAAATACATCAATTCGACTTGATTAGTTGGACACTTTGAAGAAGGCTGAAACAAAAGCTGAATTGCACGATTTTTTGATAAAGTAGGTGGTCAGTGGGCATCAAAGAGGCGGAGGCATAAGATTGTGGATGCTAAAGATTTTAGTGATGTAAAAGGATGGTCGGTTTTTAATTGAATGCCACAAATATATAAGCCCAGTGGGCCACAAATTTGCTTCTTGACGTGAAGTTTATACACATGCTTTCAATCTGTATCCATTACCCAGCTATTGGAATTGCTCAACAACAATCTGGCAACTTGACAAACCCAGTGGACAGTAGTGGTGAATGTTCTAAACAACAAACTGGCTATTTGAATGGCACTGCCTTTCTTAGTACTGAAGAGCAACAAAAACACAAATGAATGCTTCATCCATGACAGTGGTTAAGGTTGAAGAAAATTCAATAAAGGATAACTGTGTTATTGCTTGAGATACTTAAATTAAATGCTTAAAATGTGACAAACTTCAGTAACAAAAGTGATTTAATGGCGTATTTGACTGTTCATCACACCCAGAATATGAAGAAAACAAGCACTTCTAAACCAATTGTGGTAGGATGCAGATATCTTTCATTGTGCATGAGAGGAGATGGGCGAAGTCTTTAAGTTGAGATAAAGAAGAGCCTGAATGTTTCATGAGTTTATGCGCCATCCAAAAACAAAAATATATCACACCCATGACACGCATTCCAACTCATCATTTAACCGTCAGGTTATGAGATCGTACGCAAAATTTAAGTCAATAGTGCTCGTAATTCAGTATTTTTTTAAACGTTGCTAGCTTCCAAAGTGGCCTCCATTGTTAACATGTATTGCACAGTAAAATAGATGATTCTTCCCCTCTATGCAGTTTCACAGATCACATACTTGCAATTTCTTTCACAATGAATTTATTTGCACGGGATGCCACCACTACAAATTATGGTTAACAATGACTTTTCTTAATAAAAATAATATTAAAAATAAATTACACAAAGTAGGAGTGGTCACACCATTGAACTTACAATAAATAATCTTCATTACTTTCTGCAGAAAACTCCCTCTCTCAATTCACCTATTTGTTTACTGCTCCTTTATTGAATTTTCTTCAACCTTAACCATTGTCATAGGTGAAGCATTCATTTGTGATATTTGTTGCTCTTCAATACTAAGAAAGGCAATGCCATTCAAATAGGAAGTGTGTTGTTTAGAACATTCCCCACTTGTGTCCACTGGGTTTGTCGAGTTGCCAAATGGTTGTTGAGCAGTTTCAACCGCTGGGCAATGCATACAGGTTGAAAGCATATGTGTAGAAACTTCACGTCAAGAAGCAAATTTGTGGCCCTTTGGTCTTATATATTTGTGGCATTCATATAAAAAACGACCATTCTTTTACATCACTAAAATCTCCAGCATCCACAATCTTATGTCTCTCCCTCTTAGATGCCCACTGACCACCTACTTTATCAAAAAATAGTGCAAGTCAGCTTCTGTTTTGCCCTTCTTCCACTGTTTGTCTCTCTATTACATTATGGACTTGGTGCAATAGACTGCCAACAACAAACAGTTGAAGAAGGGTGAAACAGAAGCTGAATTGCACGATTTTTTGATAAAGTAGGTGATCAGTGGGCATCTAAGAGGGAGAGGCATAAGATTGTGGATGGTAGAGATTTTGGAGATGTAAAAGGATGGTCGGTTTTTAATTGAATGCTGCAAATATATAAGCTCAGGTGGCCACAAATTTGCTTATTGATGTGAAGTTTCTACACATATGCTTTCAACCTGTATGCATTGGCCAGCTGTTGGAACTGCTCAACAACCATCTGGCAACACGATAAACCCAGTGGACAGTAGTGGGGAATGTTCTAAACAACACACTGCCTATTTGAATGGCATTGCCTTTCTTAGTACTGAAGAGCAACAAATATCACACATGAATGCTTCACTTATGATAGTGGTTAAGGTTAAAGAAAATTCAATAAAGGACAACTGTGTTATTGTTTCAGATACTTCAATTAAATGCTCAAAATGCGACTTAAACTTCAATAACAAAAGTTATTTAATGGCACATTTGACTTCTCATCACACCGAGAAGGTGAAGAAAACAAGTACTTCTAAGTCAATTGTGGTAGGATGAAGATTTCCTTGTGCATGAGAGGAGATAGGTGAAGTCTGTAAGTTGAGATAAAGAAGGGCCTAAGTGCTTCATGAGTTCCTGCACCATTCAAACACAAAATCTCTCACACCCATGACCCACATTCCAACTCATCAATTAAACTTCAGGTTATGAGATCGTAAACTAAATTCAAGTCAAGAGTGCTCGTAATTCAATCAGTTTTTAAAACCTTGCTAGCTTCCAAAGTGGCCTCCATTGTTGGGCTATGACAATGAAACGCAGGTAGTAACATGTCTTGCACAGTAAAACAGACGATTCTTTCCCTCTATGCAGTTTCACAGCTCACATATTTGCAATTTCTTTCACAATGAATTCAATGAATTTATTTGCACAGGATGCCACTGCTACAAATTATGGTTCACAATGGCTTCTCTTAATAAAAATAATACTCAAAATAAATTACACAAAGTAGGAGTGGTCACACCATTGAACTTACAATAAAAAATCTCCATGACTTTCTCCAGGAACTCCCTCTCTCAATTCAATTCACAGATTTGTTAACTTCTCCTTTATTGAATTTTCTTCAACCTTAACTACTATCATAGGTGAAGCATTCATTTGTGATATTTGTTGCTCTTCAATACTAAGAAAAACAATGCCATTCAAATAGGCAGTATGTTGTTTAGAACATTCCCCACTACTGCCCACTAGGTTTGTCGAGTTGCCAGATGGTTATTGACCAGCTTCAACAGTTGGGCAGTGGATACAGGTTGAAAGCATACGAAACTTCACGTCAAGAAGCAAATTTGTGGCCCTCTGGGCTAATATATTTGTGGCATTCATATAAAAAACGACCATCCTTCTACATCACCAAAATATCCAGCATCCACAATCTTACGCCTCTCCCTCTTAGATTGCCACTGACCACCTACTTTATCAAAACATCATGCAATTTAGCTTCTGTTTCACCCTTCTTCAACTGTTTGTCTCTCTATTACAATTATGGACTTAGTGCAACAGGCTGCCAACTACAAACAGTTGAAGAAGGGTGAAACAAAAGTTGAATTGCACGATTTTTTGATAATGTAGATGGTCAGTGGCCATCTAAGAGGGAGAGGCATAAGATAGTGGATGCTAGAGATTTTGGTGATGTAAAAGGATGGTTGGTTTTTAATTGAATGCCACAAATATATAAACCCAGAGGGCCACAAATTTGCTTCTTGACGTGAATTTTCTACACATGCTTTCAACCTGTATCTATTGCCCAGCTGTTAGAACTGCTCGACAACCATCTAGCAACTCAACAAACCCAGTGGATAGTAGTGGGGAATTTTCTACTTCTAAATAACATACTGCCTATTTGAATGGCATTTGCTTTCTTAGTACTGAAGAGCAACAAATATCACAAATGAATGCTTCACCTATGACAGTAGTTAGGGTTGAAGAAAATTCGATAAAGGACAACTGTGTTATTGCTTTAGATACTTCAAATAAATGCTCAAAATGCGACTTAAACTTCAGTAACAAAAGTGATTTAATGGCACATTTGACTGTTCAACACACCCTGAAGGTGAAGAAAACAAGAACTTCCAAGTCAATTGTGGCAGGATGAAGACATCTTTCCTTGTGCGTCAAAGGAGCTGGGAGAAGTCTGTAAGTTGAGATAAAGAAGAGCCTGAGTGCTTCATGAGTTCCTGCACCATCCAAACACAAAAATCTCTCACCCATGACACACATTCCAACTCATCAATTAACCTTTAGGTTATGAGATCGTAAACAAAATTTAAGTCAATAGTGCTCGTAATTCAGTCATTTTTTTAAACCTTGATAGCTTCCAAAGTGGCCTCCATTGTTAGGCTATGGCAATGAAACACTGGTAGTAACGTGTTTTGCCCAGCAAAAGAGATGATTCTTCCCCTCTATGCTGTTTCATAGATCACATATTTGCAATGTCTTTCACAATGAATTCAATGAATTTATTTGCACATGATGCCGCCACTGCTACAAATTATGGTTCATAATGGCTTTTCTTAGTAGGCAATGCCATTCAAATAGGCAGTATGTTGTTTAGAACATTCCCCACTACTGTCCACTGGGTTTGTGAGTTGCCGGATGGTTGTTGAGCAGTTCCAATAGCTGGGCAATGCATACAGTTTGAAAGCATATGTGTAGATACTAGAAAGTTCACGTCAATAAGCAAATTTGTGGCCCTCTGGGCTTATATATTTGTGGCATTCATATAAAACCTGACCATCCCTTCCCTTTACATCATCAAAATCTCCAACATCCAAATCTTACACCTCTCCCTCTTAGATGCCCACTGACCACCTACTTTATAAAAAGAATCGTGCAATTCAGCTTCTGTTTCACCATTCTTCAACTTTTTGTAGTTGGCATCCTATTGCACTAAGTCGATAATTGTAACAGAGAGATGGGAATCAGCCAAAGGATAGGCCTCAGGGTTCTGTGCGTCAGCCATTTGGGCAAAAGACTTGCACTGTAAAAATGCAGAAAGCGGAATGGAATTCTTGCTACATATAAGGAATCCTGCTCAAATAAAAGCTGGCAAGTCCTGGGGTTATAAGTGGAATTTATATACCAAATATTCAGATGGTTTGCATTTGGGGTATAGTCTATCAGCTTCTAGCCTCAAGTTAATCTCAATTATCGCCGAAAGAGTGGCGGGGTTGAACTTCGACTTCCTGGTATTTAAGTTTCACAAAGCATTCCACGTATCTCATATACAATGCATCTTTATTCTTCAGTGCTGTAGTTGAAGAGCACAGGAAACATTATACTGCACGAGGAGTGGGTCCTTTCCACAAGTAGCAATTTATCAAGATTTCAAGGCTAGTATACGCAATGCTTCTTATGTATCAATGTCAGGCAACTCAGAGGCTCCTCTCAGTAGTGCTGAAAGAAAACAAATGAGGAAGAACTCCTCTTCCATTGCACAAAGGAATTTGATTGTGTGAAGAAAACCTCACTCAAAACGAGTGAAGAAGAAACAAGAAGCTTAAGGTGTACTTTGTTTTTTTAAATTATCTGCATATGTGAAATTCTGAAGATCCTTTGTTTACGTTGGAATGTGCGATTTAATTTTTGGTAAGGAGTGAAAAGAGATGCATTGTGGTAGTTATAAGGGTTTGTATACTTTGTTTGATTTGCATTGTAAATTTTAAGCAAAATGTAAGGTTAGGAACTACCAAATTGTATTGATTATCCTTACTTGTTAAAGGAGTTAAAAGGTTTCAAAATGAGTTTATACGTTTTAATATAGATAGGAGTTATAAGGGTGAAGGTGATAAGATCAAGCATTTGTAATCACACAGCTACAAGCATATTGACAAAATCAAGTTGTCAACTATATCAACATTCAACTTCAAAATCACCATTTATTGTAACTAGCAAAGAGTCTTATTGTAAATTTATTTGTATTTTGGTACTTGCAATAATTATTTTTGTAAGTGTCAAAGTAACAATCAAAGTTGCATTGCATTGTAAACAGGTGCATTTTTGGTAGAAGTCGACACCCTCCATTTGTCGAGTTCATATTCGAGTGTTGAGTTTGATTGTTAAAGGGGTAGTGTTGTAAGAAACCTTGTGTGATTTCTATCAATCTTTTGTCAATCCTTAAATGGTTAGATTTAATGACTTAGTAAAGTTATTGAACACTCTACTGCTCTCTTCTGACAACAACACAGTCACAGTTGATAAAACACCTCTCACTGATGTTCTAACTTGTTTAAAAGATTCACAAGACACAATTGAATTTCTTCAGCTTGAATCACAACTCCAACGTGATGAGATACAACAAAAAGAATCAACATTTTGAACCTGTTCTTGTTCAGAACAATCAACAACTTACACATAATCAAATCAATGACGCCACTTCAGAAGTACATAATCAAATCAGTTATGCCACTTCAAAAGAAAATGAAGATGAAGTTTGTCATACACAGGTTTTTCCTACACTTTCCAAACTTATCCAGTTCCATAGTGCTATATTCCTTCAAGATAGTTCATCTACTTGCTTCAAATTTGCATCAGATTCCAAAATGCTAACATTGTCATAAAGTTGGTCACATGGAAAATCGATGTTTTGATCTCTGTCCTTGTAAGCATTGTCAAAAGCATACTCATTCTTCAGACAAATGTTTCATACTGAAGAAACCTGCAAGGGAGAAGATTCATTATGGGTGGATTGCTTCTTAGCAATGGTCATCAATAACCAAGAAGATATATAAGTCATACCAAAGAGTTTGTTCACAAGTAATGACACATCTTACAATTGAGATATTTTCTACTTCTCACCTTTTTCTTGATAGGGGTAAATGATTGCTAGTCAATAACAAGAGAGCAAGAATAAGCGAGTGGGAACAAGTGAGCCTAAACCAGAGCCAAAGCTATAGCCAGAACCTTGTGCCAATTGCCAGAGCCTCGAGTTAGAGCCACTTAGCAAGAGTGAGAGATGCAGCCAGAGCCATAGTTAGAGCCATGTTCCACCTAAGCATGATTTGGTTTGTGGTCATCTTTAAACCACCATTTAGTAGAAGAATTACAACTTTTTCTAGCCTTTGGAATGTTCTAGGAACCTCTAAGCCTTAGAGCCAAGTTCTAGATTGGTTTTTGGTCAACCCAAAACCACCAGAGTCATAGATAATATAGCACCTTCTATTAACAAAAGACATCAACTTCTAGCTACATTACTTGGTGAATGATTAGAATGTCAAGTAAGAAATGTTCAACCATTGGCAGTTGTTCACTTCCAGTATTCATCTCTCTGCATTTTGATTGTCACATTGAGGATTGTCAAGTATTTTCATTGGCGGTTTTTCAGGTAGATCTTCATAGAAACTCATGAGGTTTTAGATTAGGAGTTTCTGATTAAAGACTAGGATATATTATCCGCTTTTGCGCTAGTTATTATTACTTAGCTGATACACTTATTAGGACTTATGATTAAGGGGAGCATTGTTAAACAAACTCCTAATCAAAGTCCTAATACCAACTTAACAACTATCTAGTTATGATACGGTTATAAGGTGGTTGTGAGAGATGTACTATAAATGTACTTTATGTACATATGAAACAATTGTAGTTTGTATGCCTTTTCTGCCATCTTGTTGGTTTCTTGATTTTTTTGATTTATTATTGTGATACTAACAAGGTATAAAGGAAAACCACTACTCATGGCTTACAACACATCTAGATCTCAATGGAAGGTTGTAGAGTACTCGACCCCAAATCACACCACCGAGGTCGGATACAATGGGATCGTAACAGGGAAAGGGCTGATTCGAGGTAATGCACAGTGGAATAAGGTTCACTAAGGCTAGGCCAACATGCCAATAAGCTAATATAATAAAACAATCAACATTTTCAAAAGTTTAGCTACACGTCCAATGGAAATCTTTTCCCCAACGCACATGTGATACAAGGTAGCTGTAGCATGAATGCAACCATATCTAAGTAACAATTTCACATGCGACTAAATATCAACATCATATCTATTGCAGCCACAAAACCAATAAGTAAAATCAGATCTACAAATGCTAACAAGATTAGTTTTAGGACACTAAAACAAATCAGCTTTACAACGCTAAATAGACCAGATTTAAGGCACCAAACTACAACCAATTTTAACATATACAATATCAGATCCGAAGCTACCAACTATAGCCATATGAGCAGCCTAAAAACCAGGTCCACTAGATGCCACAAAACATAAGCAAAATAGCATCTATGAGCTACCATTTTAACACTACAAAATCAGCCATATAACACGAGAACAAAATTGAATCTGCAGCATAACATAACAGAGATAAAATCAGCCTCCACGGGCACATATGCATTCATAAAACAATAACTAAATGCATAATAAAATACTTATCTCTGAGAAGAGCAACTAGCTTCGACAGGACCACGTTCCACCCAGCCTTAGACATGCCATGCTCATCAATCTATCAGCATGACAGTCACCCCTGAGCTGAGGCCATGGATCCACACACTAGGGAACTCTCTAAATCAGATCTCAACAAGATGAAACTCAGGCCACAACTTGAGAAACACAACATATTCCCTCACCACTTACTTTCTTTGCATCAACACTACCCGGTGCAATGGGATTCCCTTCACCAAACCAGTCCCTCAGGACATCACCATCCACCTTCAGGATTCACGTGACCATATTAGAGACAAATAATGGTCCTTGAGGTACTTCTGTGTTCAATAGGAAATCTAGCCAGTTTCCACACGGGTATAGATCAATATTCAATCGCCATTACAGGGTATTCAATTACCTGCAATACAAAAGGGTTTTGCAGCTGCGTGCAAGGAGGCAATTCGAATCCATCCCAAGGCATTCGAATGCATGACAAAACAACTACCCAAAAACCAAGCAAAATGACTAGAGACCGATTCAAATCCCTTCAAACCAATTCAAATTCTCTCTGAAAGGTTGACTTCGGTTCACTGAGAAGTGACTCCAATTCACTGAGAGCTTCTCTAGTTCATTGGATGACCATTCGAGTTCTCATGAGAGTAACTTGAATCTACCTAAACTGACTCAAATTCACTAGAGAGATACTCCAAATCATTGGAGACCATGAGAGCAACTCGAATCTACCAAGACTAACTCGAATTCACCAAAATATACTCCGAATCATTGGACTTACTGGAGACCACTCGAATTCCAAGAAGTGGTACTTGAATTTCACCTAAAAATTGTCATGTCCCAAATTTGGCATTGGGTCACAATGGCCTAATCCCATTGGCCATATTCATGAGAGTTTGTCAAATTGGTGTTAAGCGTCAAATAATTGCCAAGGAGGAAAATTACTAGTTTCCTAGGTTGTGGGTGGAAGCATTGGGATTTGAAATAAGAAGGATAATAAATGATGTGTGGACATTATAATAGCATAAATATTTAATAAAGAAGCTAAGTAAATATATACAAGGGAAAATCAAAGTGGCATTTGATCATGAAGACACATGGAGGAAGTGGGACCCACACAAGCTAGATTTTTTATGCCACATGGCATCCTCCTCTTGTCAATTCGAATCCATAAGAAGCCCAAGGGTCTTGGGATGAGTTGGAAGGTCAATATACTTGACATGAATCAATTAAGATCGAATTGGAGTGGAAGAGTAACTCCCATGGAAGAGGAAGAGGCATTTTGGACCTAGTGACACTTGGACTAGATTCCCTAGCTCTATAACAACAATGATGAAGATGCTATGACACCTATGACACAAATCAGACCTGAATGCTGACATCTGACATATATGACATGTCAGGGCTAAAAATAGCCTCCAAGAGGGCGCTCAAGGGAGTTAGGGCAGCTAATATGCTTCCACATGTGATTTGGTGGAAGTGGGAGACTAGGAATTGTTGTACAAGTGGCATTTGGAATCTCTTCCCAAATTGAGTTGGAATGCATCTCTTGGAAGGAATTTGACCCATAGGGAGCTTGGAAACTTTATAAATGTCAAGAACAAAGAATGAAACCAGCTTTCGATCATTTTTAGAATTTGCAATTGCATTTGTGAGAGGAGAGCTAGTGGATGACTAGTTTCCTGCCTTGGCCAATTTCGAGGGTGAAAGATTCCCATCCAAGTTGGTGTTTGGAAAGGCCATTCAGGTCTTTCATGGAGTCTTTATTTGCAGGTGTAAGCTACAGGGCAGCTCATGGTTTCTTCTAGTGCAACTCGCTCCTTCAACCATTTCCAGTTTTCATTGCATATTCTTGATCCTTGAGTGAGGGCGTTTTTGGTGAGCTATTGTACTCTTTGGGGGAGCTTTTAATGCCCCATTTCTTTTGTAATATGAAGTAAATACTCTGTTTTTCATCTTCAGAAAGTTTCAGGTCGAAATTCTAAGTGGAAATGTAAAAATCTGATTTTTAATGAAAGAATGGTGCCATTTCCCCACTACCTTGATGTGTAGCAATGATGTGTTGATGTATTCGAATGAAAGATCATTCCTCTTATGTATTTATGATTCATGGACTTTCATTTATGAGCTGCACAAGTTTCATGTTCAGTGCTTAAGCATTTGGAGTCATTTTGATCAGTTTAATAGCATTTGGAGAAGATTTGATGCTATTTCCCCCAAGGTTGAAACTAGTCTTTTTGCATTTGATTTAAGGGAGTTATAGCAGATATTAAAAGTTGAATGGTGATGCATGAGTTCATGTTGATGTCCTTTATATGTCCCCTGCTTCCATTCAGAAATTCGAGTTGGATTGAGTGCATTTGGAAAGTCATTTTCATCATCCTACCCCTAGGGGATTTGAACCACAATTTACTAGTAAAATCCCTATCTTGACCAGATTTGAAAGAGGAGTTGCAGAAGTCATATGAACACTCTAGAGCATCCATAAAAATTATAAATATGTCTTAATATCATCCAAGTACCTTCTGTAGCAATTTGGGAGAATTTGGAGTCATTTGGAAACCAAGGGACCAATACTAGTCAAAGAGAAATTGCTAGTAAAATACCATACATTGACCAGAATCTTGAAGGAGTTTGCAGAAGTGTTTTAATGGTCTTAAATCATCCCTGAACATCATAATCAAGTCTTAATATCAGTCATACGCCTCATCAGAATATTTGGGAGCATTTGGAGCAATTTGGAGACCTAGACATCAAAACTAGTCCAAAGGTCGAATTAGGGAAAAAAGTGAAAAATTTGCCATTTTAATAAAATGCTTAAAAAGGGACATTACAAAAATACTCTAGCTAACGGAAGACAATTCGAATTGACCCAAAATTACTCTAACCAACTGAGGACAACTCGAATTGACTCAAAATTACTCTAACTAACTGGAGACAACTCGAATTCACCTAGATTTACTCCAACTCATTGAAGACAACTCGAATTGACCCAAATTTACTCCAACTCACTAAAGACAACTCGAATTTGCCTAGATTTACTCCAACTCACTGAAGACAACTCGAATTAACTGGAAGGGTGACTCTAAATCACTGGAAGGTCAACTCGAATTAGTTTGGGGGTTACAAAACTTCAAGTGCATGGCTAAAATTAGTAAAAGAGGGCGCATAACGCAAGAGAGATGAGAGAGTGGGTCCCACTAGCATCAATTAATGTGTAATGGAGTCTCCATAGTAAAAAATAATAAAAAATAGGAATCAAAGAGCAATGTTAGGGAGAGCAACAACTCCTAGTCCCCAACCCCCTCACATGTGGAATCCATGACCCCCGAGCCACATTAGTTGTCCATGTTGAGCTAGTTATCTAATTAAAAGCAAATAATAATGTTCAAATATTATTGTCCAGGCACCTATAATAATAACAAATAACATCATCAGATATGTCTGGGGCTTACCATCAGGGTATTACATACCCTCCCCCTTAAAACAATGCATTGTCCTCAATGCTTATTTATTACACACATAAAATTCAATTCAAAAAAGATGAGGGTATGCTTCCCTCAAAACATCTTCCAGCTCCCAAGTAATCAATCAGAGTAGCCACAACTCATTTCCTTGCCATCTACTTTTCTTCCATCTACACTACCCGGTGAGTTTTGACTACCCGCACTTACCACAACCCTTCGGATATCACCACCCTCACCTAATGGATTTATGTGCTAGACTAGGGACAAGTAATGGTCCACGAGGAAACAAAGGTAAACAACTAGAAACTGGAGCAGCTTGACTTTTCTTCCCAATATGGAAACTAGTTGTATCAAAAAATCCCCTTCCGGTTCCACCTGAATCACATCCCAATCAATCCCATGATTAATATCAGGTATATACTTTTCCAACAAAGATGCATGAAATTATAAGGTTTTTATTAAGCTGTATTGCAACAACAACATCATTCATTTAGCGCTCGTGTCTCTACAAAAGGAGAACATTCATCAAATAATAACATTATTACATCTGTAAGGCTAGGCTAACGTGCATATTATCTTTTCATGAGAGGAACAAATCCCATAAGCATAACTCATATACAATTATCATGGCTATACTAGCTATGCTACACTTTCATCATACATATTTGTTCATCATGCTCTTTAACTGTTAGGACATCATCACTTACCATTGCATATACACATATAGGATGCACATCTACTTTAAAACCATACCATGAATTATTGTGCATTTAGAATGATGCCCACTTATATGCTAAAGTCACACAACCTCATAATCACAAGTTAGGTGCTCAGTGTATGCATATAACACCATAACACACAACCCTTTAAGTTTTTAACAATATAAGCTCGTAATCACTTATCAACATGCATACCCCTAACCTGCATGTAACGACATATTAACTCTAGGTACATCACAACAATATAAACAAATGCTAATGTACACAAAATTGACTATTGTATAAACATATTCTGTCTTTCAGCTATCAACTTGACCAGACGAACAACTTACACATTAACATCAATTACGGGAACTACATCTCAACAAGACCTTTACCACATCTCAAGGACACACATAAGAGTACTTGACTTATTAAAGGCAACTGAATGTGTAAGTTACACGATCCACCCAACCATACGCACTCATCTGACATATACTCTTATGTCGTGATCAAGGACACACATAAGAGTACTTGACTTATTAAAGGCAACTGAATGTGTAAGTTACACGATCCACCCAACCATACGCACTCATCTGACATATACTCTTATGTCGTGATGCCACCCTGAGCTGGGCAACGGCGTCACCCTGAGATGGATGTGGATATCAAGTCCACATCCATCCTAGGCTAGGAGATTCAAGGATCTACAGGTAGAGAACTAAATCCTACTAAGTCACACAGAATCATCGTATTATACCAATGATCCTATTTATCCATACTTATCATCAAACTTGTTACCAGGCAATATAAACAAGTTATTATTTACACAGAGCATTCCCAGAGGAATAACTAGTCCATTCAACACATATCAACAACATTAAGATACATATATCTAATTCAGATACCATTCAATTCCAATGCACATTCAATGCATAGCAATTCCAATGCATATCAAATACACGCAATATGCACCCACTATTTAGTGCAATGCATATCCAAATCAATGCAACACATATCCAATACATTCACTATTTAATTCAATGTATTTTCCTAAGTTGCCAGGAAATGTGGGTAGGGGGGCGGGGACGGGGACACCACTTTTTGAAACAAGGTACTTGGGTACGTCGGGGGTACTGTCGACATATATATATATATATAGGGCGGGGACGGGGACACCACTTTTTGAAACAAGGTACTTGGGTACGTCGGGGGTACTGTAGACATATATATATATATATCACAGTCACATCATACATGCATATTTCTAAATTCAATGATTCATATGAACATTCAAATTGAAAATTTGAACATAAAATAATAAATTTGATAAATCATAGATTCGTAGTAGATATCATGTGGAAGACTGGAAGTTATATAATTAATAATATTATATGTCCATGACTCCATGAGTTCAAACTTCATTGTCATACTACATTCAAAATTTTCCTAATGGCATTTCCAAACATGAAAAAGAGAGTTCGAAACAGTAAACAATGAACAAGACCACTAATTTGGCTTCCTCAAGCCATGTCATCAGCATCCTCAAGATCAATCTCATCAGCATCACTAAGGTCCTCTGTCAACAGGCTCTCTAGATAGGCATCACTCTCGAGTCATCACTCTCTAGACTGTCGTTGGAGTCGTGAGCATTGAGCAATGAAATGGTGAGGCACAACAATGAAATGTTAAAGGGACCCGAGTTTAGGTAAGGGCCCACTTCTTATTTGTTTAAATTTTTAATAATGTTTATTAAATTATTTGTTAAAGTTTTAATTTTTAAAACATTGCAAATCGACCCCCCTAACTAGTGGATTGACCAAACTTTACTAACGACTGTACCCCTGGTGTACCCAAATACAGGGTACGACGTACCGAAATGTGTGCGAGTACCCGAATTTCATGGATGATGTCTCAGGTACGTACCTTTCAAGTGCCCAAGTACCCGGTATGGCTTTGTGTACCCAATGCATACAATATGCTCATTCTAAGCCATATTAAAATACATATTTATATTTCCAAATATTTAACCTAAGAGGGATAGGGCTACCCCCCTTTCTTCCCCAAACATATGTATTTACTTTAATTACCAATTAATCCACTTCAAGGTCTATGTATTGCAATACCAAATCAATCCAACACATAAAATATATGCCTGCAGTTATCAATTAACAATGCATGGAATGCAATTACCACTAAATTCCCAGTCCATGATATATATATGCAAATACCAATGCATAGTAACTATTCACAATTACCAACCATGTAAACCATGTAAAGAGATTAGGGCTACACCCCTCATTTCCCAACGCATGGTATACCAAATCCAATGCATATTATTTATGTAATTTGCCCTACAATGTAACATGCGGTAAATATGCGATATTAAATCAATTACCCAATGCATAATACATTCCAACTCCCAACCATTATAAAATGCATGATATTATAGAATGCATAATATTATAAAATGCCTTCCAATACTAAATGTAACACACAACAAATGGGCAAATCACTCCAATATTAAACCAATGTAACGCAGAGTAAATGTGCAATTACAATATTATCGCATAGTAAATGCATTTCAACATTAATTAATTCAATGCATACCCAAGCAAAGCCTTTCGCGAAACACCCTAAATATATGAATGCAATCTATGTAGAGGGATTAGGGCTTTGCCCCTCATTTCTTGGATTATTCATTAACACAAAACCTTTCACAATGTAACCTATGTAAAAGGGATTAGGGCCTTGCCCCTCATTTCCTAGATTACTTAATACCTATGAAACCAGACACGTCCAAAACCCTCCATGTGTCCCGTGTCGTCGTGTCGGACACAGACACAATGCAAACACGTGTTTGTATCATTTCCCGAACTGTGCAGACCGTGTCCCCATTCCAGGACACGTAAAAGGCAGAAAGAAGGCCACGAGGGGTTAAAACCCACTTTTTCTCATTTATTTTGACATTTGATTTTGAAGAGAGAGGGATGAGAGTGCTTGTATTTGTAGGTGAAGAGGATTTGAAGGATTTCCAAGTGTTTCCAAGTGCCTTTGAGGGTGGATTTCATTGGGAGGATTCAAGCTCACCATCAAGCAAGAAGAAAAATGTCTCAATCAGCTAGGGCAGCAGCTAAAGGGAAAAGGAAAGGGAGAAATGCCCCATCTAGTGTCTCCCCTCCTCTTCCTCCAAGCACAAGCTCTTCTACTCCTGCTAGTGCTCCATCTGTTGCTAGTGGAACTCATGCTCAATTTAACCCTGTTTTAGCAAGACAACAAGCCCAAGAGATAAATTACCTTTTGTGGAAGTATGTGACAAGGAAAGAAGGGCCTGGAGCAAAGCTTGGTGGGGGAGGCAATGTGAGTTGGAGTTGCAATTTCTGCAAGAATGAGTTCAAGTGCACATATTATTGGGTTAAGGGCCATTTGTTGGCCCTTGTGGGATTTCTTCATGTAAAGCAGTGAGTGTTAGCCAAAGGAGGGAGATGGAAAGAGAGGATCATGTTGGCTTAGGGAAGGTGGCAGCAACAAGCAAGACACAAAAGAATGAGGATCCTCTTCCATTCTTGAGGAAACCTTCTAACACTAGGCCTCCACCTAGCAGTTATGGGAGTGAGGTTGATACTCATCCAACAAAAAGAAGGCCAACTACAAGTGGTCCAATGGATAGGATTTTCCAACAAGATGCGCAAGAAGAGGTGGAACTTACCATTGCATTATTTTTCTACCTCAACTTCATTTCATTCAATGTTGTACGGTCACCATTGTTTATTGAGATGTGTCGAAGTCTAATTGAACGAGCTCCAACTGGTTATGTGCCTCCTGGTTTAGAGAAGCTTAGAACCACATTGTTGGTTAAGGCAAAGAAGGAGGTGGATAAAATTCTTGAGCCAATTAGATCAGCATGGCTCTCATCTGGTGTCAGTATTGTTTCTGATGGATGGACGGAAGCAGCACGCCATCCACTCATCAATTTCATGGTGTCTTCCCAAAATGGATCGGTATTCGTATGCTCTTGGGAAATACAAGGATGCACAGTATATGGGTGAAATCATCACGGACAATGCACCTGTTTGCAAGGCTGCTGGCATGATTGTGGAAGCTAAATATCCACAAGTATTTTCATTTTGGACATCTTGCATTGCTAATTTGCTCATTATTTGAATTTAACACAAGATTCATCTAGGCCCGAGGGGAAAGGTCCTTTTATAGATTTATCATTTGAGTTGTTAGTTGTAGAGTCTAAACTCATTTATACTTGCTTTTATTGCTCTTATGGGTATTTTGGACACCTTGCACCATCCATTCTTTGAATTTAGCATTGAAATCTATTGCTTCAGATGTGACATGGATTGACAACCTTATTGATGATGCACGCCATATCCATAACTTTGTACAAAACCACACTAATGCCCTCACAATCTACAAAGAGTACACACATCTTTCATTGTTGAATATTGTAGATACTCGGTTTGCTTCCTCATTCATCATGCTCAAGAGGTTGAGGGAGGTCAAAACCGCTCTTGGGTCCATGGTTATTTCAGAGTTTTGGTCTTTTTGGAGAAAAACAGATCAGATTGCTTCAAAAAAGTAAAGGACACAGTGTTAGATGATGGTTGGTGGGAGAGGGTAGATCTTACCATTAAGATCATGGAATCTGTCATTTCTTTGTTGCGGTTTGTAGACACGGACCAACCCATCCTAGCAGATGTTTATGAGGGGTGGGATTCCATGATTGACTCCATGAGGACCATTGTTATGGAGAATGAGTGTGCCGAGTATGAAACATTGACAGAGAACTTATGGTCCACCATACATCATATTCTTATCTCTAAGTGGGATAAGAATTGAACACCTTTGCATTGCTTGGCACACTCATTGAACCCCAAGTTCTACAGTCATGACTGGCTCCATGGTGGGTCGAGGCCCTCACATAGAGTCCCTCCTCACACGAATGGAGAGATTTCACAGGGGAGGAAGATAGCATTTAGATGGCTATTTCGGGATAGAGACTTACTTGAAGAGGTGGAGGAGGGTTTTGTAGAGTTTTCCACTGCCAGTGGGAGATTTGGAGGCTAAGAGGTGCTTAGAGACAGGGGGGTTAAGAAACCCTATGTTTGGTGGGCAACTCATGGGGCAACATGCTCTATTCTACAGAAGTTAGCCTTGAGGGTCATCTCTCAAGTTACTTCATCCTCTTGTTGTGAGAGGAATTGGAGCATATATGGGAACTTGTACAGTTTGAAGAAGAGCAAGCTTGAGCAGTCCAAGGCAGAGACGATGGTGTATGTACACTCCAACCTTCGTCTTATTTACAGGAAGAGGGAGGAGTGGGTGAAGGGAAAGACAAAGATGTCTTTCCTGATGATATGGGTTTGGACAACAGTATTGAGTTGGCATTAGCCAACATGGATCTTAATAATCCAATGCTAGAGCCAGTCACTTTTGATGATGGTGATCCTTTGGAGGGGTCATCCTCCACACTAGCAGATGAAGATCGTCAGATGGGCAGAGAGGAGGAGGAGGAGGATGAAGAAGAGGACAGTGATGAGTTTGTTGATTCAGGCATGGAGGAGGACTATTGACAGATGAGATTCTTCCATCTTGATCTACCCCTTTTTGTATTTACTATTTGCCAGTGGCATTTCGACATCTATGTAATACATTGTGATTTTGATGACTTAATGAGAAATATGGTTCCGATATCTTGATATCGCCTATCATGATTCATCCATGTGTCTCATTGTGATTTGTGAATGTGTAATGTGTAGTGATTCTAATTTCTATTGAATATTTGTAAATGTTCTAGTTTCTAAAAAAATTTGGATCTATATGTCTATATTTTTAATATATATATATATATATATATAAAACGTGTCCTCCGTGTCCTAATTCCAGGGGTCACCGTGTTCGTGTTGGACACTCGTATATATATAAAACGTGTCCTGATTCCGGGGGTCATCGTGTCTGTGTTGGACACTCGTATTACCATGTCCTCGTGTTAGGTGACTTAACTTAATACACATATATATCATGTTTTATACATACATATATATATATATATAAAATGTGTATATATAACGTGTCCTCCGTGTCCTGATCCCGGGGGTCACCGTGTCCGTGTTGGACACTCGTATATATATAAAACGTGTCCTTCGTGTCCTGATTCCGGGGGTCATCGTGTCCGTGTTGGACACTCGTATTACCGTGTCCTCGTGTCAGGTGACTTAGCTTAATACACATACTATGCATGCACTATTCATGCATTCACACACAATGCATAACCAACACATAGTATGTAGGCATATTCCTTACAATTACCAATCAGGACAACTCCCAGTGAATATGCAATGCTCAGTAAGTAAGGTTTACCAATCAATTCGTTGAACAACGAAATAAGCAATGCACAATAAATGTCTTCCTACATTATTTATGTAATTACCAATTTCCAATGCAACTTACCATACAATAACTAATGCCTAATAATAATGCATTTACGAGTTCATTCCAATGCATATAATATTCAATCATTATGCAATCCCAATCATTATCCAATTACCTGTGCATAATATTTATATAATTTATCAACAAATGCATGTAATATTCAATCATTTGGAAATCCTTAATCACGGTAACACAGTGAATATGCAATCACCAAAGCATTATATATTTACCATGCACAGTAAATATGCAATATTAAATTAATTCTAAAGCATACGATTTATGTGCCAATACCACTGAGTTTCTAGCACAAGGTATTGGTATACAAATATCAATCCATCAAATCACTACATAGAAAAATGCAATGTACAGTAAATAAACATTTACTCATCAAGCATTATAGTATGCATATGCAATAACAGTCATCATAGATTCTACATACAATATCAATCAAACAACAAATGCTTGAGGGGACACGCCACCAATTGCACACTATGCAATAACTCCACGCATAATGCAATAACTCCATGCTATAATAATAATAATACGTAATGCAATAATGCAATAAATCCATACTATAATAATAATAATACGTAATGCAATAATGCATAATACAATAACTCCATGCGGTAATAAATTTAGTATTAAATAAACAAACAAATAGCAGTTAATAATAATGTAAACCAAAGCGTTGCAAGCCAATGCTTGGGAGAAGGAACTACGTTCTCCTCCTGGGGAGACACCCTTCCACAACATACAAATCAGGATACTTATAAACAAATGCTATGATCCTCGAGGGAGACGTTGTCCCCAATAGCTAGGAAACAACAATAAAATGCATATAAAGAATCTATTTCTCCACACAAGGAATAACATTAAAATGCAATTAAGAATCCATTTCTTCACACAAGCAATCATCATTAAATGCATTTAAGAATTTTATTTCTAGGAAACATCATTAATATGCATTTAAGAATCTATTTCTTCACATAGACAACAACATGAAAATGCATTTAAGAATCTATTTCTAAGAGTTCCACGCATTAAGTAATGAATAAAATAAATAATACAAACCAACAAAGAGATCCACGCATTAAATAATGAATACAAAACAACAAAGGGATCCAAGCATTGGATAATGAATACACTACACAAACAATTAAAAAAATGAAATAATTAAAACAATTGCGTGGTTGGGGTTGCTTTCTCTTCGGGGAGACGCCCTCTCCAGACACCATATCAATTAATTAATATATATTAATACAATTGAATGGGGGTTGTGTTCTCTCTAGGGAGACACCCTTTTCAAACACCATACCAATTAATTAATATATATTAAAACAATTGAATGGGGGTTGTATTCTCTCCAGGGAGACGCCCTTTCCAAACCGGCAATCCAAATCATTAAAATATATGAAGCTTTCACAAAAGGACGCAGCGTTCTCCAAGGCTCTGCATATACACTAATATATGAACAAACCAATGCATTTGGGTCTGCAGATACAATAACATAGATCATATATATAACAATTAAATTGCATAGCTCTTGAGGTTGGCATTCCGACCAATTACATAAGCTAAATAAAACATTCATCAATCAGCTAGAATCTGCTCTCTATATATTTCATTTAGTAGAGAAGATACTACGCTTATCCAAAGAATTCCAAAAACTAAGAGCTAAATCCCTTAAACATACAACCATAGCACAAAACATTCCAAATGCATATATACAGAGTTACAATCTGTAGAAGGCCCACCAGTCGTAGAGTTGAAACCTAAGCTCTGTGTTACGTGGTACTAGTACCAGCGCACCTTCAGTTGTGACCAGGGAGAGAGGGTCATTTTTTTTCTGACCGGGAGGGGTGTTTTCCAGCATTTTCTGAGTGGGAGTTATGGCCAGGCCCTTTGGTTCCTCTCTTGGGAGTACTATGGCTTAGTGGCATTGCTGACTGCCTCTTGAAAGGGCTTGAAGCCCTGAGGTTGGTGTCTGGGGCTCTCAGGGGTGGGTCACTGGGTCACATGACCCCCCACCTATTTTATCATTCTGGTGACATCTCTCTCAGCACTGAAGCTTATGTCTCTTTTCCAGGTCACTATCAACACCCTCCTGGTCCCTTAGTACTGCAATGCCCTCTCTCCTTGGCCTTCTAGTCATGATGACATCATCCTTGTACCAGGCCTACATTGCTTGATATGGGGGGGCGTTGAGGGATTTTCACTACTGTTGGGGTTAGATGAGGCATGACCCCCCCCCCCCCTCGTTACTCCAGCCTTCAATTTGGAGTGATTTGCTCATTTTCAGCTATTTTATTCATTTTTGGGTAAACTCTGGGGAAAATGCCCCAAGTTACCCACATATTTGATTATTTTATATTATTTTATGTTATAATTTTAAGTTGACATGTTTTAACTTTAAATTGATATGTTTTAACTTTAAATTGACATTTTAAAGCGTGTAGGCTATGTTATTTTGTAAAAAGTGAGTGTGAGATCATATAAATACAATCTCCTCACTTCAATTTTACACACAACTTATGGGATAAAATTCATTATGCTACTTTTTCACCCTAGAAGGGCCTTATGAAGTGAAGCGCACCTCTTGGAGGAAGATATTTTTGTCTCTTGGATGAAAGTTGGATGCACTCTTTGTCTTGCAAATGCTATGTGGATGCTAGAATAGTTGGAATAACTCATGCACAAGTAAGTCTTTTTCTTTTGAAGGTTTGCTTATTGAATGGTAGGTAGATTTTGCATCTTCAAGGATTGAATGGTAGCCCTAGGGCTGCATTCTGTTTGAATAGGGCCATTTATATACTTTTCTATCCCTTAGCATAGCAGAAACGCTCCCAAGAGGAGGTTCCTACATAGCTTAGCCTTGGAGCTCCAACTTTGCCCTAGTTTAGGGTCTTGAAACCAACCCTAGAGGTTGTTCCAAGAAGCCCTAATCTAGTGACAAGGAGATTTTCCCTCCAAGAGGAAGGCTGGTCACCTTCCTCTAAGGCTAGGGTTTGGGGTAACATCCATTAAAATCCTAAGTTGGTCAATTTTACCAATTTTTTTTGCATTTTCATATGTAAATTTGCATTTTCATGGTAGAATTAGGGTTAGAATTAGGTCTATGATTTTATGACAAAAACCCTAAAAATAAAAATAAAAATTCGGCCCACGCTACTATAAATTTGTCCTGCCTTTCTTGTCCCTAGAAACCCTAGGGAGAAATTTTAGGAGTCCTAAAAATCCCCCCCAAAATAGAAAAAACCTGAAAAACCTAATTTATAAATTCGTACATATTGTTTTAGCTTAGATTTTGATATTTTGTTAACTAAGTCTGATTTTCTTAATTTTGTACATAAAGTTTCTTAAAAATAAAACTTAAAAACTCTGAAAAACTAGCTGCAAACCCTAGCTACAGAAATCTTTTGTGCCCTAGCGGCCTCCCTAACCTTCCTCTCCTACCTTCACTCTCTCCTCTATTGACCTCGCCCTCTCCTCTATTCCTTTCCTAGACCCTCGCTCCCCTTTTTTCCCTAGCTCGCTTCCCCCTTTCTTCTCCTTTTCCAACCTTCCTCCTATCCCTTTCCTCTCCTTCTCCCTTTCTTTCTTTCTATTTACTTCTCCCTTGTTTCTCCCATCCTCTCTTCTTCCCTTACCTTCTTCCTTGGCTGTTGATTCATCCTCGGGCGTCCCTCTTATAGCCTCGATCTCCTCCCTTTGGGAATCAAAGCCCTCACCTTTGCCACTTAAGCCCTCGGTCTTCATATTGGGCCTTCGCAAGGGCTATAGCAGCCATTAATTAGGGCTCTCTCCACAGTCTGCAAGCCTGCTAGGGCAATAGAATTTACCAACACAGAGCTCCCTCTTGCTAATACTTTACACTTGCACATACAAACAAACAAGAGGACAACATTTGGAATTGGTAAAGTACATCCAAAGTTAAACAAACAGTGGTTACAAACAATGTGAAATATGCCTAATAAAAGGTCTGAAATCTGCTCTAATACAAGTCTGGAAAAGTGATTTTACAGTCTGATATATCATCTTTTGAGGGACAAATAAGAAGGTTGAAGTGGGATCATTAATTGCTAAGCATCTCTCTGAGCATTTGACATTTTATGAAGTCATTTTTACTGCTGTTATTAACATTCTGTTCATTGATTGACATACTCTGCTACTAAATTACATGGTTATGAACTTGTGATCTTCTGTTTGGGAAGATTAATGTGACAAGCATCTACTATTCATCTTTCTATCATTCGCATCCACTAATATACTGCTGTCATGTGCTTTTAATATGTTGCTATACTGATATATTTTCTAATGCATCTTGATTTGATGAATGTAACTAGAGGAAATTGATAAAGTCAAAAGTGCTAGGCATTACTCTCATCCTCCTTGTTGTCTTTAATGCCACTACTGCTAATAATCCCTACATGCTGCTATAATTATGTTACCATTGTGGTCTATGGTATACAAGTGGAACTTTGAACTTGCTTAGGATATTGGTGATACCCTTATTGTTCCTCATAAATTGATGATAACAATATTGCCTCTAATACATTTCCAAACAAGTCTGATATAAATGCTATTTCATTATCATAGAGGTGATTAAATTACTGGAATTACATACATTGGTTAGTACTAGTGTTCGCACTGTTGCCATTGAATGGTTAATTAGTATGTCTTCTTCATTCTCTTAAATTCATTGTCTAAGGCATTGGTCACTAATACTGTTGTCAAGAAGACATAGCTTCTCTTGTCCTAAGGTATTCATAGACCACATAAGGGCTCTTCCCCTAGGAGGTTCCGACTCTGCGAAGAAGTTAGAGAATTGGCTAAGGTGACAGTGGTCACTTCTCTTACATTTGTCATCGGAGACTAGCCCTACTAGTTCATCCGGTGACACTTAGATACCACTCTGTAGTGTACCCGACCCCAAATCACACCACCGAGGTTGGATACACCGGGATCCTAACATGGAAAGGGCTGATTTGAGGTAATGCATAGCGGAATAAGGTTCACTAAGGCTAGGCCAACATGCCAATAAGCCAGTATAATAAAACAATCAGTCTTTTCAAAAGTTTAGTTACACTTCCAATGCAAATCTTTTCCCCAACGCACGTGCGATGCAAGGTAGTTGTAGCATGAATGTAACCAAATCTAAGTAACAATTTCACATGTAATTAAATATCAAGATCATATCTATTGCAACCATAAAATCAATAAGTAAAATCAGATCTACTGA
Organism: Larix kaempferi; assembly: GCA_027924585.1. Taxonomy (NCBI): domain Eukaryota; kingdom Viridiplantae; phylum Streptophyta; class Pinopsida; order Pinales; family Pinaceae; genus Larix; species Larix kaempferi. The sequence continues at coordinate 11,650,183 of BSBM01000017.1, read as the reverse complement.
TGCTAACAAGATTAGTTTTAGGACACTAAAACAAATCAGCTTTACGGCACTAAATAGATCAAATTTAAGACACCAAACGACAACCAATTTTAACATATACAATATCAGATCCGGAGTTGCCAACTATAGCCATATGAGCAACCTAAAAATGAGATCTACTGGTTGGCACAAAACATAAGCAAAATAGAATCCACATGCTGCAATAACACATAAACCAAATCTAATCTTCGGCCTGCCATTTTAACACTACTCAATCAGCCATATAACACAAGAACATAATTGAATCTGCAACATAACATAACAGAGATAAAATCAACCTCCATGGGCACACATGCATCCATAAAACAATAATCAAATGCATAATAAAATACTTGTCTCTAAGAAGAGCAACTAGCTTCGACAGGACAACGTTCCACCTAGCCTTAGACATGCCATGCTCATCAATCTCTTAGCATGATAGTCACCCTAGAGCTGACACCATGGATCCACATGATAGGGAACTCTCTAAATCAGATCTCAACAAGATGAAACTCAGGCCACAACCTGAGAAACATAACATATTCCCTCACCACTTACTTTCTCTGCATCAACACTACCCGGTGCAATGGGATTCCCTACACCAAACCAGTCCCTCAGGACATCACCATCCACCTTCAGGATTCACGTGACCGGATTAGAGACAAATAATGGTCCTCGAGGTACTTTTGTGTTCAATAGGAAATCTAGCTAGTCTCCACACTGGTATAGATCAGTATTCAATCGCCATTACAGGGTCTTAAACTACTTGCGATACAAAAGGGTTTTGCAGCTACGTGCAAGGAGGCAATTCGAATGCATGACAGAACAAATACTCGACAGCCAAGCATAATGACTAGAGACCAATTCGAATCCCTTCAAACGAATTCAAATTCTCTCTGAAAGATTGACTCTGGTTCACTGAGAAGTGACTCCAATTCGCTGAGAGCTTCTCTAGTTCATTGGATGACCATTTGAGTTCTGATGAGAGCAACTCAAATCCACCTAGACTGACTCAAATTCACTGGAGAGATACTCCAAATCACTGGAGACCATGAGAGCAAATTGAATCTACCAAGACTGACTCGCATTCACCAAAATTTACTGGGAATCACTGGAGACAACTCGAATTCCAAGTGGTACTCGAATTTCACCTAAAATTACTCTAACTAACTGAAGGCAACTCGAATTGACCCAAAATTACTCTAACTAACTGAAGACAACTAGAATTGATCCAAAATTACTCTAACTAACTGGAGACAACTCAAATTCACCTAGATTTACTCCAACTCACTGAAGACAACTCAAATTCACCTAGATTTACTCCATCTCACTGAAGACAACTCGAATTAACCGGAAGGGTGTCTCTAAATCACTGGAAGGTCAACTCGAATTAGTTTGGGGGTTCCAAAACTTCAAGTGTATGGATAAAAATAGTAAAAGAGGGCGCATGATGCAAGAGAGATGAGAGAGTGGGTCCCACTAGCATCAAATTAAGGTGTAATAGAGTCTCCATAGTAAAAAATAATCAAAAATAGAAATCAAAGAGCAATGTTAGGGAGAGCTCAGAGCAACAACTCCAGTCCCCAATCCCCTCACATGTGGAATCTATGACCCCCCAGCCACATTAGTTGTCCATGTTGAGCTAGTTATTTAATTAAAAGCAAATAATAATAATGTCCAAATATTAATGTCCAGGCACCTAGTGCCACAATAATGACAAATAACATCATCACATATGTCCAGGGCTTACCATCGGGGGATTACAAAGGCAGTAGAAAGAATGATTTTAAGGTTCTAAATGCAATGATTAAGAACAACCTTACTCTTGAATCCACTACTTATTGATTATTTACTAGCAAAGGGTCTCTAAAGGGAAACATTTGTGGCCGATGCATTGAAGTTGTTTTGGTGAAATGAAAAATAATCTGAATGGCATTCAATGCATTGTTCCTTGGTTCATGTAATGCACAAAGGAGAGATCCCACTATTGACATCTTCAGTAATGTGGTTGCAAAGAAATGAGTGAAATCCCAAGTAAATAACTTACACCACACCATGTAAGAGTAAAGCCTATGAAAACAAATTAATCAAGTTATGTAGATGCTAAATGAATTGGTTGGTAGAGTAATTACCGGTTGTTTTATGGAATGCACACCCCTGCGTGTTGCAATATGGGTAAAATAGTTCGCTTTGATAAGGTGTGAGCTTGGACTGGTCACCTCTGCCAATTGGTGTAGTGAAGCATGCAAATGTCTGCGAAACAACATAATTTACGAGTAGCTCTCAAGTTTCATGTCATGTATAGTTTGTGGTATGATTCACAAGGAAATAATTTTACAAAATGCACTTCGCAAAGTGGGTTTTGCTAGCAACATCTTTCAGTCTCAAATTCTTGGTGTAAAGCAATGCCTAAACTGTAGGAATGCAGTATTTGTTGAACAAGTCTAAACATTCAACGATTTTGCCTGTCCAAAGTTTTTGACCGGAATCCAGCAAAATTGTTTTTTAAAATCCGAATCAAATCATGCTTCTTAATTCCATAAATGGATTCAGCACCCTCAAATACCCCAGGGCACCCAGATTAAGCAAGTTTAAACACTGCCTCTTTGAAATCTTAAATTTTTTTTTACCGGATTCCGTCAAAATTTTGCCGGAAAATGCTGTCAGGATTAGGCAAAATCGTCAATCGTTTAGGCTACGCGGTATTTGTTGGAAAGGTAGTTGGGAAAAGTGGAAATTTTAATTTTGCTAAGGTATCTAGCACTGGATTCTATATGCAGAATATGGAACAATATTCAAATTCATGAACATATTTATGCAACCAAAGTCCATACAACTCTTGTGCCTTGTCCAATGCATTAATGTATCTAGCTATCAAAAACAGCCATACTCTTGGGAGAATTTGCCATTGCACCTGTCGAGCATTTGCAGCTTTTGAACAGTCAACTCCATTTGCTGCAAAAATACTTGCAAACACAGTGAGGCAAAATACCCAATAAGATGAGCTCTGGTTTAATAATTTTCTTTTCAAAATAAGATTTAAATATATTGGCACAATTGAAGATTGAAAACAGAGACCTACACACTGTCAATCTTAGCATAACATTTAAAGGAAACACAAATTTTTTTTTAGATAGAATTATTATTATTTCAGACAATCCTGTTGATTCTCATTAATAGAAACACCCAAGAACATACCCAGGCATTGTTTTCTATCAGGACAGGAAATATAGCTGAGAAAAGAAGAAAGGGAAAGCATATTTGGAGGGCATTATTTCTTGAAGGTGTCAAGATTATACACGTGCTACTAGAATGTAGGCTTTGATTCACAACTTGAAAGCTTGTCTAAGGCACTATTCTAGATAAGATGTATTCACCCCCTCTTGAGTTTTGCATGGAAGAGATTTTAGAAGTAGGGAGTGAAGAAAATATCTCAAGTCCCAATATCTTATTGACGAAAGATTGACAGTCTACACCATATTCTAGGCATAGTTAAATTTGACCAAGACTTTGCTAGAGAACCAATGGTCCCAAAACATGAAGGGTATGTATGTGTGGGACAAATTGGTAACTCAAGCACTCCCTTCAATTGCCATGATTGTTATGAATATGAAAAATCTTCACTTTCTCAAATACAAAAAATATTAAATGAGCCTCTTGGACAACGACCTTTCCCTTGTGGAAAACACGTGTAGAAGCACTTGCAGGCAAAATAATATTCATTGATCAATCAAGATTATAAATGGATATGGATATGTTGGAGATTGATAAGGGACTGTTTATTAGATAAGTGAAAATCTTCTTAAGGCAGTGGGTTAGCAGAAGTGAAAAATCTTCTTAAGGGGGTTGGTTAGCAGAAGTGAAAAATCTAAGAACTCTCATACCAACTTAAAAAATCTAAGAACTCTCCTCTTTATGTAAAGAGGAGATTCATGTTTAAATTAGACTAAGTTCCAATTTTGAATATCCCTTGTAAGGAACTACATATCAAATCCTTTCCATTCAAGGGGAGCAGGGATCCTCCCTACCTAAATATGATATTTGTATTTAAATCAGACCAAGTTCAAATTTGAAGATCCCTTGCAAGGAACTGCATATCAAAGTCTTGACATTCTTAGAGAAAGTATTGATTGATAAGTTTACTATGGCATGACCGTCCATTCCCAAAAAAAACTAGAAAGGTTCTTATAGGAACAATGATTCCCTATATCAAAAGAGATCTAAAATTTTATTTTTATTGAAGATAGTACTTTGCCTTCCACTTTAATCTCAAGAAAGACACACCTTGGTTAATGTGATTTTGCATCTTATAACTAGTTAGGTATTTAGGATGCTTTACTTTAACTCAAAAGAGGATGTTCCATCAGAAGTCTTTGTATGGTTTATAGAAATTTGCACAAAGGATCTCCATAAACATGTCTTCACTCCACTAGCTAGCAAAGAATAATCAATCCAAACAAATAAAGGTAAAACTTGCACAAGAGATTGGATGATGGAGTCTATGCTCCAATGTTTATCATTAAACTCTAAAATAAGACTTGGATTTCATAAGCTCTTATCTCCTTGTACAAATGAGGCAAATGGGTCTTTTATTTATACACAGCCTACCTTCTTATAAAGACATTTACTAAAATATATTAAAATATGTGGGTTAACAAAACTAACTTTGTAGAATACACCCATGAGGCCACATAAGAGCACCGTTGTGGGGAATTAGTGACTCAACTTCCCAAAATGGTGCCATCAATGATTACATCAGAAGTTACATAACATAACAGAGGATAGCCTCATAGTAATTTGTAGTAACTTGTAACATATGTTGTGACAAACTGTTCAATGGAATATCCATAAGAGTATACAAATCATATTGGTATCAGATCAATTTTCTTTAGGGTTTTGTGGGATATTGCAGGATCCAAATTGGCATAAAGAATGAATTCTCAAACCAAGCCATGGAAGATGAGTAAAATAGAAAAAAATGATGACTAGGAGAAGAGATTCACAAAACAAAAAGCACAAGTGTTTGACATCTCTTGCAATATGGAAAATTAATGTATTATGATCCTTAACCCTTAAAATTGAATCACAAACAATATATCATAATGCTCAACACTTCATTCAATATCATAGCTCTTAAGGTAGGTTAACACCTTATAAAGGTCTTAGATTTTTCACTTGTCTCTTCGAGGGGAAACCTCCTAATGGGCTAAGCTCCAAATACAATCTATTCCAACACATGCTCCATAATACAAGATCCATCCTATTTATAGTTAGCTATAAAACCTTAATCATAACCAAATACTAACTACCTAGTGGACCTTCTTTAATGAAACCTCAAGAAATTTATTGCTAACTACATAGTGGGATTTATTTAACAATAACAAACATATTGGACCTAGTCCACCTTACATTGAATGCTCCGCACTATTATTATTCTAATGGGTCCTTCAGACCTCCATTACACTTCAAGGGAGGATCCCACCATTCCATCCCCCTTTGAAAAGTGTTTTCCTCAATGCTTGTAGTGAGGATCTATAACCATATAACCATAAACTAGGGTTGCATGTATGGGTGCTGACCACAACATTGAAATAATACAGGAAACCAGGGTCCCATGTACAAGTGCTCACCATAATGTTGAAATAGTCCATGAAGCTCATCCATAAAACTGGGTCCCAACTCCCATGTATAGGTGCTGACGTTGACTCCCAAATAATGACACCTAAACTCGACAAATGGCTAAGTACTGTGTTCCAAATGCCTACCATGGTTGACATGTGGATCCAAATAAATATAACCCTTTGTATGGAATAGATCATCCATACAACTGCAAAAGGTCAGGTGCATATCTTGAAGGAACACTAACATTGCAGAACTGGTAGTCATAATCGGCTCTGGATTTCCCTCAATGTTGTTCTCTACACAATGTGGGCAGTCATCAAAGACATGCTGGTAGTAATTTTCTTCCTGGAAATGACAACCATCCATACACTAGTCATCACAAACATCTTCTAAATTTCTCAAGCATATATGTCTATGGTATTTTCTTCTCTAATGAAAGGATACATCTCACTAATGATATGTCTCTTAAAATATCACCTAAACCTCCTTAACTTGTTGCAATTTTTCCCAACTATCCATACACTAGTCATCACAAACATCCTCTAAATTTCTCAAGCATATATGTCTATGGTATTTTCTTCTCTAATGAAAGGATACATCTCAGTAATAATATGTCTCTCTTAAAAAATCACCTAAATCTCCTTAACTTGTTGCAATTTTTCCTAAATATCCTACAAGGTTCTTACCATGAACATTCGATCCTCCCATAACATGTTTCTCACCATTGACATTCTTTGGTTTTGTGATGGTTTTGAGGGCATAAATTTCAAAGGGTTGTCGCATGCTGAATATTAAACAGAATTATGTCATATAATATGCCATATTAAAGCCTTGAAAAAAATATGTTTGAATGTGTTGCTTTGGCTGCAATATGGGTGCTCTGTCAAAAGACATATGCTCTACAATATTCACAGTTGTACAACCTATTTTAAAGGCAATCTATTTTGGTGATTTGGGGTCCTAAAACATTCGAAGCCCATTTTGGGCATTAAACAATTGTTTTTGGTGTCAAAAAATTTCAAACAAAGCTTCAACCCTATATAATTCAAATATGTTGGTAGATATTTCTTTGTTGACAACCCACAATTCAATTTTTGGAATTAATATTTCCTTTCGTTTTAATCATATAATTGTAGTAAGCTATGATCTTGATTTCTTAGATGAGAACTTTTCTTATCTTTAATAAAAAAACTCACATTTTTCTTGAAGTCTTTCTTAATTTGTCGTGATTATGGATGCTTTCAATGGAGGCAAGCACATCATACATTAATATTGAGTTTTGAATTATGGTTTAAATCTTATTTTGAATTTTATTTATATTTTTATAATTTATTTCTTTGCATTTTAAAAGATAACTTTACTAGCGAGGAACTTGTTTTCACTTTATAAACTGAATTTTTTAAGGTATTGTTTAAAAAAATTCACAAGTGCATCTAGTTCTTCTTTCAATTGTACATATTTCACCATAATTATTTTTGTCATTTATACAATGTCTGTTATTTTTTTTTATACTTACACAAACGGATGATGTCCTTCCAATTTTAAAATGGTATCAACCTTCCATCATGGTTTTAATTTTATATGAGTTTTAGATCCAGGTTTATGAGGGAACAAAATGATACATAGAAATATTCCGAAAACACAGAGATACAATAATACTCAATTTAAGAACAGGCTCCGGATGAACCGGTCTAGTGGTGGAAGTCTTTGTGGAAGATTAAGAGTCCACCAAAGACTCGTTTGTTCATGTGGTGTGTGTTGGAGAACAAAGTTCCTACTTGGGACTTCCTACAGAAGAGAAACAAACAAGGGTCGGGCTGGTGTATCCTGTGTAAAATGAATGGGGAATCGGTCGAACATCTTTTCCTTTTGTGTCCGTTTATCATTCTGGTGTGGTCTGAGTGCTCTCGCATGCTTAACTCTCTGTGTCCTTGGGAGGGGGTTGCTGTGTCGACTGCGTGGAGGAATTGGTATGATAATCCCAGACTTAAAACTTTCAGAGCTCTTCCTTTGTTGGTTTTGTGGGGAGTCTGGCTCGCTCAGAATAATTTCTTATTCAATGATAAACCCTGTAATCCTGTTGTTACTGCAACTAAATGCTGTGGCATGCTGTCCTCTTTCTGTATCAAAACGGGTCCTCAACGGGTGCGGGACATTCAACCTATGAACATTAATAAAACTCAGCCGTGGGGTTTTTTTGATGGTGCGTCACAATTAAATCAGTGTGGGGGTGGGGCCATCTTGTTTCTTGGGCCTGGGGACTGGGAGTAATAATGTTGCAGAACTACTGAGCCTGAAATTTCTTGCTTCTTTTGCTTTGGAGAAGGGTTGCCGAAACATTGCAGTATATGGGGACTCTTTGAATGTTGTCAATTGGATTTCTGGCACTCACCTTTGTCAAAACCTTTGACTTGCTAACATTTTATATTCCATTCGGGTAGTGTTGGGCACTTTTGATTTCTTTACTTGCATACATCCTTTCAGGGAAAATAACCAAGAGGCGGACAGGGCGTTACAGGCCGGGTTGCAGTTGGCATGGGGTTTATGGAAGTTAAAGGAAGTCTTGGATGGGGATGAACATGAGTACTATCATCGTCCCTTTATCGAGGCAGATGGATTGCTTCCCTGATCAAGGGACTCACTAGTTTTTTCGATATCTTACACTTTGTTATATCTTGCTTGTCACATGTGGATATATCATGCGGTTTTATACTGTTTTATGTTTTTAATGATGCCTCTATGAGGTTTTTGTAATATTACTAAAGGTTTACTGCTACTAGCTCAAAACTGAACAACAAACAGTTAATAGACACTATTTTATATGATCTCTGAGGGGTTCAAGGTTTTGAACCGTGATATTTTTTGGGTCTGCGCTGTTTTCTACAGCATCACACACTTTTTCGATTTATTTGAAAAGTGGATCCTACAGAATGTAATTTTGCTCTCGAAAGATGAATCGAAATCACGCTTTTTTTTCAAGGAAAAAAAACAATAATACTCAATTTCTATTAATGAATGAAATATGTAGGAACTAAACAAAATGCAGAGTGAATGAACTCGCTAGAATGGTGGCAACTTATCTCTAAGAAGAGATGTGATGGCTACGCGCATTCAGAAGAAGTGAGTTACAATGAGGCCCAAATGGCCTTTTAACTTAAAGCATCAATGATAAAACCCTAAACATCCAAAAACCTAACCCTAGAAGATGAAATGACAAAAGGTTTGTGGGCCCCGTTGTGGTTAGTTGATATGTCAACTTCTAGGGGGTGTTACTTTTGCGTACAATCTCCGTTTGGGGCACTTCGTAGCTCATCAAAATGGTCTAGTCGAGAAGTACACATTTCGAATGGCCCAGTACTATCTAATAGGCGTTGTCATGACAAAAAAACATTATTTAAAATCTCAAAACGACCCCTAAAGTTTAGGACCCTGTTACGCCTCAAAGCTATTGCAATGTTCCAACAAGGCCAAACCTAGAACAAGGGGTTTAAATTTTTTTTATTGTAAAGGCCAAAGTGGTTATTTTGTATGGATATTCAGATTAGGGGTTGTTGCCCCCCTAGATTGGTCATGGCGGGCTCGCTTGGTTTCTCTCTTAGAAGTACTTGGCTTTGTGGCACAATTGACTGCCCCTTCAGTGTGTGGATGTCCCCACCACGCAGGGCTTTAAGCCCATGGGCTGGTGTCTGGGGCTTTTAGGAGTGATCCACTGGGCACATGACCACCTTGGTTTTTATTATGAAGAGGTGATTGTGTCTTGTAAAGGGATGTTATCCCCTATCTAGCACACATCCTTGACCCACTTGGACCTAATTTTAGCATTGAAAAACCCCTTCTCTAGTGTTTTTCCTTATGACACCATCCTTTCACCATTGCGCCTACAAGATTGGAAAGGGGGGCGTTGAGGGACAAGCATCATTTTGGGGTTAGTTGGGGAATGTCGTCCCCTTTTGGCTCACTATTTCATTAAGTGACTCCTTATTTGAGTCTATTTTGCTATTTTATGTCGATTTAGGGCTAATTTCCCAACTTGTGGGGAATTTACCCTAAAAAATAGTATATTTTAATTTAACTTTATTTTAGACTTGTAGGCTCAAAAATTAAAAAAAATATAGGGTGAAAAGTATAAATAAACATCCTCTCATCATTGTAAAATCATAAGGGTTAAAATATGTATTATTTTCTCTTTCTACTACTCTTTGAGCTTCCTTGGTGATGCGCACTTCTATTGGGATGTCTTCTTTGGCTTGAAGGTAGATGAATCATGTTTTAGGGCTTCTTTTTACATAAGCACATGGTTGATGCTAGACTAGTTGGAATGACTCATGCACAAGTGTGACCTAAAGGTCTTTCTTTGCTCACTTCTTGTTGAATGTTGGTAACTTATGCTCCTAGCTAGTTTAAATGGAGGTTTATGCTGCATTTTTCTTAATTGTGGGGATTTATCAATATTCTGTTAACTTTGTATGAAGGGAACGTCTTTGCATAGGAGTTCTATGTTGTTATTAGGGCCTTGGACTTATTCATTTTCCCTAGCTAGGCACTCCTACCGAACCCTATAGGTTGCTAGGTGATGCCCTAGCTTGCAAGTATTAAAGGACATTTCAAAAGAGGAACGTTGACGGTTGACCATAGATCTCTAAATGCCCTAGAGATGGAGACAAAAATCATATCTCCTTTTCTTGTCATCGATTTACTCTTCTTTTCAGCATTTTTTGTATTTTACTTTGCTGCAATTTTATGCCTAAAAAAATTTTAAAAACCTAAAAACTCTAAAAATTAGAAAATTCAAAACTAAAAAAATATTGAAAAAATTGCAAAACTAATCCATGGAACAAGTGTGCCCTAGTTGAATTGTCCACGGATCTTGAAGGGTGTCTTGATTGAAGCCATTGTCTTGGGAAACATGAAAACCCTAGATCTCTCTTGCCCTTGACTACGTTGTGCTTCTAACTTCATCTAGGGCTTCTGTAATACCCCCAGTTTGACCCTTGTAATGTATTTAATCGAATTATGGAAATGATGTAAATATGCTAGTACGGATTCCTAGTGCGGAGCTCAAGGCCAAGGCTCAATTAGTGAATGATAGGCATGTATGATGTAAATATTTCATTTGGACTCTTTGGTTGGCTTTTATGTTGATTTAGAATATATGTAAATATTATGTGCATAAATAATACAATGGTCCAACAATGGTTGTGTAAAGAGCACCAAAGGGGCTATGATTCTACCAGAGGGGAAGAGGAAAGGGGGTCCATGGGTGACTAAATCCTTGCTACCAAGTGTCAACCTTAGAACTCACCCAAAATTCTGTCATGTGATGAGAATAAGCCAAATATCTCATTTTTTGACTATTTTTCCAATCGTTAATGCATGTGTGAGGTTTGTGGGAAAAGTCACCTCATGTAGTTATTGAAGCATGGGATTGACTGCACTTTTGTGATAGTTCTGTCATGACAGTAGTCAGTATGTAGCTGCCAGGAGTCCTTTCTTCTACTGTCAGAAGTTATGTCAGTTGTCTTTCAAACATTTTCTCATATCCTTTGGAGTCAACCCTCATTATTCATTCTGACATGCAGATTTACACTAGGAGAGCTTTCCATTGTTGTCCATAAACTTACCAAACTGTTTTAAATCCAGAAATTCGAATTTGGAGACCATTTTGCAGATTTGGAAGTGAAAATTGATTGTTGTAGGTGAGCAAAGAGGTTGGGCAAGCTGGGAACCCTTACCCATTGAGTTATGCTGGTCATAGGTGTTTGAGAAGCCACAAATTGAAGCTACAGGTGGTTCTATAGTAGCCAATATCAGATTGGACTTCTTCTATGCACACACTGGAAGCACCCAGTAAGATGGATCGCCCAAGAGAACCGTGGATTGGTGAAGGGGATGCCTGAGCTAGAAGAGTGTTGTGTGGGGCAGGTATTGTGGAAGCCAAGGCTGTGATGGCTGAGTGAGACCCCTGTAGAGCTCTGCATTAGCATTTGGCTAAGCATAGAGAGCAGAATGGGTTGTGGGCTTAGACAGAGAAGCCTGTAGGGGTTTCCTTCGCCCTGGTGGCCTCATAGCTCAGCTTGGGGGTGGCCTCTCAGTAGCAAAAAGAGTATATGTTGGACAGAGTGCCTATGGTTGGGTGGAAAAGCGCTCTTACACATTCAATTGCTTGGATCTGCATTTCTTAAAGATAAGTATTCTCATGCATTTGAATCTGAAATGTTTTTATTTGATGCTTGTAATGTTTATGCTTGTATTTGCATAATAGATGTGTGTGGATAGATTTGAATTCAGCTGTGCATGTTGATTTATGTTTTGCACCCATTTTATTTGTTGAAATTCATATTATGGATTTGGGGCGAAATTTGAGAGCCCGAAATTAGCTAGTGTCCCCTCCCGATGGTCGGATTGAGTGAGGGGGACGTTACAGCTTCACCCTAGCCTCCTTGTCCATATTTTCCTTAGGGTGCACCTTTCTAAGGGTTTTCCTTGGGATAAGTAAAGTACCTTTATATATGTGAAATTGCATTGGAATCGGTGATATCTGGATAAGTGATTGATGATATGAGCGAAATACTATTGAACTAACTCCCCGGATAGATCAAGTTGTCTTTTCAATTCATTGTTTGACTCTAGATAAGGCATTGATATCTGCTCTAAAGGTTGCAAAGAGGTATTTGCTTGATTGGTGTTTGCCAGTACTGTTATCACACAACTTGTAGTTGCCCCTAAAGGTATCCCATCCGGGACGGTAGAGGAGGCAGGCAACTAAAGAGGTGACCCAAGAAATGCCACGGTTCCCAATGCAAGGTGGGAGTCACGTCAACCGAGGCACTCTTTGCTTTAGGTCAGGGTATAACAAGACCAAGGGGGAGACCCTATAACCAATCACAGTTGATTGGAACCAAACAAAGGTTTCTAAGGGTAAGTGAATGAAGAGTTACGGAAACCAATGCAAGGTTAAGTGGACCTAGAAGTTGAAATATGGTTGAAGGTGTGTAAGAGATTGTTAGTGTTTCAACCTATGTATGGTTTAGGCCATATGATGGGGTATGATGACTAGGTATAGTACCATATGTTTACATAAGTGGGTCTTATTTTCTTGGGAAGTGTGAAATGGTCTTAAGAGGGCCCACAAGGTGAAGTTAGGTTTCAAGTTGGTACTAGAGGTTAGGTAATGACTAGATCTATAGATCCAAGTTGATTCTAGAAGTACCCATGTACTAGATCTAGGGTTTGACACAAATCCCAAGGAGTGCGACTTGCTTTGAGGAGGACTAGTGCCTTGTTGGATGGGCTAATGGGGTCAAAAAGTATGTCAAAGTATAGATCGGGACACCTAGAAGCCAAGTCAAGTGGGCTAAATGAGATCTAATTGTTGGATCTTGCTAGATCTAGGTTTTCAAGTAATAACCTTAAGTGGACCACAATCCCTTGAAACAAGGAATGCTACCCCCAAGGCGGATCGTGGCAAAAAGATAGTCTAGACCTAGGTTTCAAGGTATGGCCGTTCCAAATCTCTAAGAATCCCAAACACCCACTTTCTCAAAGTGGACAAACTCACCTTCCTTAGGTAGTGCGACTTTGCTCAAGGAGGGTTAAAAGGTGGGTTTAATGGACCAAATCAAGTCCAATGGTCACCAAACTATAGATCCAAGTAGCTAGTACCCCGATCTATGCATGTCCCAAAAATCAAGTCAATCCAAGGGCTAGATATTAGTAGATCTGAGTTTTGAGGTGCCAAGAAATTCAAAAGGGGGTTTTTACCCCTTAAAACATGGAAAGATGTCCACAAGGTAGATTTCACCAAAGTAAGAATCTGGGGGTAGGTTATCAAGTGTCTAGATTTCAAATCAAGTGGGATCTCACCTACCCATGTGCTAGATCTAACCAAACAAGCCTCTCACTAGGAAGCGCGATTTGGGTTCAAGAGGGCTTTTTGCCTTGAAAAATGTGTTAATTTTAAGCCAATCACCACCAAACTATAGATCCAATTAGGGGTGGATGCTATAGAGGTGGGTTTTCAAAATCTTCTCAAAAACAAGGCTAGATCTAAGTAGATCTAAGAAATACCAAAATTGGGGTTTTAATGAATTAGGGTTTTATGACCAATGAAGATAGAATGGATGAAAGAGGCACATACCTTGTAGATCTTACCTCAATTGCTTATGGGGGTAGGTTATCAAGTGTCTAGATTGCAAATCAAGTGGGATCTCACCTACCCATGTGCTAGATCTAACCAAACAAGCCTCTCACTAGGAAGCGCGATTTGGGTTCAAGAGGGCTTTTTGCCTTGAAAAATGTGTTAATTTTAAGCCAATCACCACCAAACTATAGATCCAACTAGGGGTGGATGCTATAGAGGTGGGTTTTCAAAATCTTCTCAAAAACAAGGCTAGATCTAAGTAGATCTAAGAAATACCAAAATTGGGGTTTTAATGAATTAGGGTTTTATGACCAATGAAGATAGAATGGATGAAAGAGGCACATACCTTGTAGATCTTACCTCAATTGCTTATGGCCACCTTGCAAATTGATAGCATTCTCCTATGTGTATATTCAAGAGTGAGATCCAAGAGCTCCAACCAAGACATCCTTCTCCAAGATAGCCAAATTGTCCTCCTCCTACAAGACAAGATCAAAGAAACAAGTCAAGCAAGATGATTATGAAAATGGTAGAAAGATGTAAATAAAAAGCATCAACTATGTCACTAAGATACAATAATGATACTCCCTGTCACAAGATCAACCCAAGAGAGACTATGTGGATCCCTCCAACAATAACCCTTATGAAGTCGCCCTCCTCTCCACCAATTCGACTTTCCTGTAAAAAGATTAGTAGAAGCACCAAAATCCACAATGATACATAGAAGAGATACTGTATATTCAATATGCAAGAGAATCCACAATGCAAGAGAGATGTGCTCCACAAAGAATTTTTCTATTCCAATATTCCAGAGCTCCAAAGGTGAGCTTTACAATGGGGGGTCTCCTCCTTATATAGGATAATAAAGACCAAAACCCTATACCACTCTACAATACTACATCAAATGAGTGGTTGAGATTAAAAGATCTCATCATACAATCAATGGCTAAGATGACCCATAACAATATATCACATGGATCACTCAATATAACAATAGCGCCCCCACTAAATGGTACAATAAGAGGGTGACATCATCCACTAGAGAAACATAAGTACCAAAATCCACCTCATGGTGACTAGGACATGACAATATAAGCTCATGGTGGGGCTAGGAGGCATCAATCCTTACTAGCTCATCCCCAAGGCACAATAAAATAATAAAATATGTTCAAAATAATGTAAATGACCAAAACTGTCCTCAGAATCCATGACAGTCAAGCAGTAAATGTCCTCCTGTGATCAATCTGGGCATACCCACATGGTGAAAACTGACTGGAAGATAGTGATGCCACCCTGGAAGACCTCAGTGAAAACCAAATGCCAAAACCTTGCCTCAATTGCCCAAATCGATTTCCTCAGTGACCACTTTATCCCATTTTTTAACTGCCTCGAGAACTGTGAAAGTGCCAAAACTGCCTCCTAGGGTGCTAGCGCTGTCCATCTGAGCCCACCAGGCTCTCCAGAAAGGGGGGTAAATGGTAAAAACAAGTGGCTGGACCACCCCCTCCATCATCATCGCCCTAGGTGAACTGGCCTCTCCGGGCCCCTGCTGCTCAGGCTGGGAAATCAGCCCCAAATCTGGTCAACAAGTGTAAAACTGCATCAATCACTGTCAGAAGTGCCCGGAACTGAAAGATAAGTGTCTCATTGGATCCAGAAGACCCAAATCCACTAGAAAAGTGTACTCATACACCATGGGTTGCCCTGATGGGCCAGCTGTAGGGTCCACCATATATGGACAATGTATAAACTGCTGATCTGAAGTAGTAATAAACCTGCTGAACTGGATCAAACATCATCTGCATCATATGTCCATCATATGATATCATCATCAAACATGTGGGCCCATCAATCATCATCAATAATCATCCATACATGGTCCACATCATCACGGATCCCAAGAATATACAACCAAGGATAAATCACATCAGTAGACTAAGACAATGCTTCTCTAATCATTCTCACAGCTAAGCTCAAAGTATAACATCCATTCAGTGGCATTAATTTAGTTAGCACATTCCGTTGTTATATAAAATTACTTGCACAATAGTTCAAATGACAAACTCACCCATTGGACATGGTCAAACTGCTAGTGAAGGATGAAGGCTAGGAACAAGGTTGGGCCAAGGGTTTGACCTGTCTAACTTAACTCAAAAATACTTTGGACTGGGAGAAAGGGGAAAGCTACAAACTCTGTGCTGGACAAAAGAACACGGGGGATGGCTGTGTCTCACAAATGGATAAGTTGTTTAGAGAGTGCTTATTCAACTTAGGCATCATGTCTACATCAAGTTGATCCAGGTTCATTAGGATCATTCCATTTTATTCCATGGCCTTTTTGGCCTACATAACCCTTCGGATTTCAGATGTGCTGAGAAGCACAACTAGTTGCAGCGTGCATCCAGGGCATGTTTTTTCAAATATTTATAAGGTCAGCAATTGTTTAGATATAGCATTTAAGAACCATTGCTTTTTGGACCTTTCTTTATACTCTTCGAGGAGTATTTTTAGCTGTTCATCGCTCTTGCCCCTTTTTTTTTTATTTCCATGGGCGAATTTTTTAAGTTTCCATAGGTAGAACATGAGCTTTCAGTTTTAGCCAACAACATCTCAAGTGACTAGGGGGAGTTCGAGCCAATGCCAAACATCGGGACAACCGACCAGAATGATTTAGGCCTACAATCCAACTCACCAAAGGCAAGTTTTGTCACCAACTCAGAGCCGAGACACTGAATAAACAAGGATGCGGTCCAAACACAGAGGTAGAAAAATAGGAAAGTCCTCGGTATCAGAAAGTCAAATGAGACAAGTCAGGGTTTAAAGTCAAACAGGAAGGTCATGTATGGATGGAGTCAAGTGAATATGGAGCCTACACTAGCAGACAACTGGTGTCGGGAAAGACCATATCTATGTAAGGTGAAAAACCAGTGGGTTTTGTTAAATGACCTAAATGTGCAAGCAATCGTCCATTTTATGATTTACAGTTCATTTTAAATAGTTTGCCACATCAGGAACAATATACCAAGCACATGCTATGATCATGACTAAATCAACAAGATAATAATCCACAGTCAGTGATAACATATCCATAGATCATACAACATCATCGTAATAATAATCATCATGCATCATCTGAAACACTGCCGAAATACATCTCTAGGCACTGAACTGAAACTGCATGGGATAAGTGGTCACATCAGTCATCAAATCTGAACTCTCAAGGCTCAGCCTTGACACAAGGTCATACATAAATCTGAATAATATACTGCTCTGATCATGAGTGATCCAAAATATATAGCCATGCTCTGGAATAATGGAAGCTCTGAAATGTGCAGATATCTGCTGAACAAGGATAGTAGCCCCGCTACTATAGTGTGATAACAAGTACCTTGAAAGGGCTCTCCCCTAGGTTTGGGAGTTACCCAAAGTAGTTGAGGTTGGGCTGAGGTGACATTTGGGCCTAGACCTTTCCCACACGCTTACCATTCACTAGCATATAGACCACATAGTGTTGCTAATTTAAGACTACTAGTTTGAATAGTAACAGACCCGAAAAGTTGTAAAAAACTACCAAGATGGAAAATTGTGTTTTGAGACAGTGGACTGGGCGGGTGGCCATCGATGTCCATTTGGATCAGTCCTCTCCCCTTAGGAAGAAATGGTCTCCAATGCGTTGAATGCCCCCATCAAATGGAGAAACTGTTACTGAACTTGATGCTTTGTGAGCCATTTTCCTTGGTGCAGGAGCTGCCCTACTTTGACAACCCGATAGAGTTGGAGCTTCTATTGGCGAGTGCCCTTAACTTGTGTGTCCATGATCCTATCAATGGTGGTTTGCTCCATGCAGTCAAGGTTGAGATTTGTAGGTTTCAGGTGGAAAATATGGCCGAAGGAGGTCCACATTGAATACTCGGTGCAAGCCAAGGAAGGGGTAATACTTAACTCAAAAACATTGTCGCCCACAACCTTGGTGATGGTATAAGGCCCATAGTGAAGTGGACGCCGCTTCCGATGGGGTCCTGTAATGCGTTCTTTCTGCAAATGCAACCAAACCTTATCTCCTACCTGAAACTTGTGTGGAACCCTGTGTTGATCATGGCACTGCTTGGAACACTGTGTTGATCTATAAAATATCATGGACCTATTAGCAGATGTGTTGAATTCGTTCAATGAATTTGATGGCTTTGTCGACCTCTGATTGAGCATGGGAGGATTCGACATGTGTAAGCGCAAAGGACAGTGCTACATCAATGGGGCCCAACGATTGAAATCCTAGGCCAACTTGAAAAGGGTTGTGGCTGATGGATCTATGGAGGGCTCTGTTGTAACTGTGTTGAACATTAGGAAGGCTCTCATCCCATGTGGATCGATGCTTGGAGTTGTACATGCACAGGATGTGCACAGTCATCCTGTTGACGACCTCTGTTTGTCGATTAGTTTGGGGATGGAAGGTGGTGGATTTGGTGGTCTTGGTGTCCAGCAGTGACCAAAGGCTTGACCAAACTTTACTTAAGAACCTGCTATCCTGATCTAAGATGATGGCCTGTGGGATTCCAAAACATACCCACACACGCTTGAAGAAGAGCTTCGCAATGGCTTCAATTGTGATACTCTTCTTGCAGGTTGTTAAAATGACTATCTTAGAGAATCGATCAACAACCACAAATACACCGTCATTACCATGCTTGGTTGAAGGAATACCTCACATGTAGTCCATCGAGATGGATTCCCAGGGCCTGTTGGGAGTAGGAAGAGGGGTGTACAGTCCTTGTTTTTTAATGGCTGGCTTAGCAATGATGCATGCGGTGAAGGACCTGAGATACTTACTGACATCCTGTTGAAGCTTCGACCACTAGACATACTTTTGTAGTATTGCTACTGTCTTCTCCACGCCAAAGTGTCCTGCCACTCGATTCGCTTGAAGGAACACAAAGATGACCTAGATGGCATAAGAATCCATCTTGCAAATGAAAGTCGATAACAACCTTGCCCGTTCCCAACAGCTGGTAGGTTGTAGCGAAGACATGATCATTGTCATAGAGTTGGGACCACCCAGAGGTCTCATGCCCATAAGAGTCGAGCATTGTTGTTAGTGTTGCAACCGAAGGTCAACTGAGGCAGTCAACGATGCGATTGGCACTCCCCTTCTTATATTTAATGTTGAGGTGAAACTACTGCAAGCATGTGGAACACTTTTGATGGCGGTCATTCTGTAATTTGCCTTGTGTTTGCATGGACTGTAGAGGCTTGTGATTTGTATGTATGATTTCCTCCCTCCCTAGAATGTAATGCTTCCATTGGCAGCAGGCTTGTACAATGGAATAGATATCTTTGTCGTAGGTGGGGTACTTACGGATGACATCCGAGAGTGTCTCACTATGATAGGCCACCGGATGGTCGTGTTGAGTGAGAATGACACCCACGACGTAGTCTAGAGCATTTGTCTCAATCTCAAAAGGTTGTTACAGATCGAGTAAGGCAATCACTGGGGCTGAGCATAAACGATGTTTTAGATCGTTGAATGCTTTTTATTGTGACTTGGTCCATCCAAATTTGCCTTTGCAACCACCCTTGGTCACTTGGCTGAGGGGCCATGCAATATGAGAGAATCCCAACACGAACTGACCATAGAAGTTGGCAAGGCTTGAGAAGCTTCGAAGCTTGGTTAGTGTTGTTGAGGCTAGCCAATCACAAATGACTCAGATCTTGGCTAGATCCACGAGTACACCATTCTCATCTACAATGTATATGAGGTATTGGAACCTGTTCATGTCGAAGGAACATTTCTCTAAGTTAGCATATAGCTTGTGTTGCCGCAGAGTGTAATGGACCTACTGAATGTTCTTCCTATTTTCTTACCCAACTTCTGCTGAAGATGAGGATGTCATCCATATATACAACTACAAAGGAATTGGTGAAAGGTCGCAAGATGTCGTCCATCAACGCCATGAAAGTTGTTGGGGCATTTTTAAGCCAAAGGGAAAGACCAGCCACTTGAAAAGACCTTCTTTAGACTTGAAAGTAGTCTTCCACACATAAGTTGATTCTATTGGGTCCTGGTGGTAGTCGGACTTCATATCAATCTTGCTAAAGTACTTGGCACCCTTGAGTTGGTCAAGAAGGACATTAATTTAGAGAATTGGGTACCGATTCCTAACTGTGATTTTGTTTAGAGCTCTGTAATCAATATACAGTTTCCAAGTCTCGTCTTTCTTCTGCACAAGCACAACTAGACTTCCATAGGGTGAGGAGCTAGGTCGAATGTGCCCCTTTTGGAGTAGCTCTAGAATCTGGTGCTTGATTTCCTCATTTTCTAGGAAAGAGTGTTGAAATACTGGCCCATTAGGTAAAGGCGCACTAGGGTTCATATCGATTGAATGCTTAACCTAACAGTGCAGAGGAACCCCGATAGGTGAGGTGAGGATGTCTCAATATTCTTCTACGACTCTATCCACTTGCCTCTGATGTGTAGAGATGCCTTGTGCGGAGGACATAGATGTGGCCGCAACTTTTCGTTCACTATGAGAACGAATCATGAAGATGACAAATTTCCCAGTTTGGGAGATGACCTTCTTGCACTGCTTAACTGAGATAAAAGAGACTGCGTGTTACGGGATGAACTAGCAAGGCTAGTGTTCGATGAACAAATGCACAGAAAATGTGACCACTGTCACCTTAGTCACACTACCAACTGCTTCAGAGAGTCGTAATCTCCAAGGGGAGAGCCCTTTGATAGTCTGCAAACACTAAGCACAAGAGAAGTTATGTCTTCTAGAAGACCAAATTAGAGACCAGTGCCTTCGATCAATGTAATCCTATGAATGAAGAAGACATACTATTTATAGAGAGTGTTTGTAGATACTCAATAAGATGTAGCAATTTTCAATGTAGTAATGTAAGCGTTCAACCCAATGATGTAATGACTAGCAATAGGAACAATCAATAGTAAAAGAGGTCATTCATCAATTACAAGCACGGACAATGTAAAGTAGATCACCAAATAATAAACGAATATAATCATCAATCACATATGAGGAATGATATAGTATAAGGTAACAGTCAATACAGTATAGCAGTAGTATGTAAGAGCATGCAATGTGTGTTTCAAATGTGTTCAAATAACCAATGAGAATTCAACACTTAACTACCTTTTGACAGCCAAATAAGAGTGAGTTTCAGACTGTATAAGATTGTGTTAACAGTAGTATGACAATCACGTCAGTACCAATTTGCAACAGCAGCAAGAGAATTCAAGAAATAATGTGGATGAACAAAAATTCCAAGCACTTCATTCATGCATTAAACACAAACTTTTAGACTGTATTTAAGGTAAATTCAGACCTTTGTTATCATTAGTACAACAGCCCTTTAACACAGTAGCAAAGTGTGATCAATTACTAAACCTTTTTGTTGTCTTATGTAGGAGGAAGAGGATTGTCCAAGTGTTGACAGTCTGCCACTTTTAGCAGACCCTAACAGCAGTACAAAGATGACAGTCTAAGGCTGTTACAACCTTAGGAAAGGCCCAAAGACAAGGATCGAGCCTTAGATGAGGATCTTGGGAACTAGGGAGAGGGTTTTGAAGAAGAGGAAAGAGAAGAGAAAGGAGGGAAAGAAAGGAGAAGGGAGGAGGAAGAAGGGAAGGAGAAAGGAAAGGAGAGAGGAAAGAGAAGAAGGAGAGGAGAGAGAGAGGAAGAAAGATAGAGGAAATAGGAAGGAGCCACTAGGGTTTTTAGGTTTTGGGTCTAATTTTTAGGTTTATGGTTTAGTTTTAGGATTTTTTATATTTTTTATATTTTTAGGGCTTCATAAAATTTCGACCTAGGGTTTTTAGGGCTTTAAATGGCAGGCCGAATTTGTAGGAGGGAGGGCCGAAATTTTATGGATGCCAAAAATTGAAAAAAAAATCATTTTTTATTTATTTTTAGGGTTTTTTTATTTTTTTAAAATTTTAGGGCTTCCTAAAATTTCGCCCTAGGGCTTTTAGGGCTAAAGAAGGCATGGGAAATTGTAGGAGGGCCGAAATTTTAGGAAGGCCAAAAAATTGATTTTTTTTTTAATTTTTATTTTCTAGGGTTTTTAACATAAAATTGCAGACCTAATTCTACCATGAAAATGCAAAATTTAACCCTAAATAATAATTACAAATGTTCAAATTAGGGTTTGATGTAGAGAAAGATAGACAAACTTAGGGTTTTAATGGATGTTTCCCCAAACTCTAACCTTAGAGGAAGGTGACAAGCCTTCCTCATGGAAGTAATTCTCCTTGCTATTAGGTTAGGGCTTCTTGAAACAACCTCTAGGGTTGGTTTCAAGAGCCTAAACTAGGGAAAAGTTGGAGCTCCAAAGCCAAAGTTTGTAAAAACCTCCTCTTGGGGACGTTTTTACTATGCAATGAGGATAGAACAACAGGAAAAAGCCCTATTCAAAGAGAATGTAGCCCTAGGGCTATCATTCAATCATTCAAGATGCAAAATTTACCTACCATTCATCAAGCAAACCTTAAAAATGTAAAAGACTTACTTGAGCATGAGTTATTCCAACCATTCTAGCATCCACAAAGCAAAGATATCACCAATTTTCATCCAAAAGAGGAAAGAGTCATCCCTCCAAGAGGTGTGCATCACTTCATAAGGCTAATCTTGGGTAAAAAAGTAACATAATGAATTTTGTCCCATAACTTGTGTGTAAAAATGAAGTAAGGAGATTGTATTTGTATGATCTCACATTTACATTTTACAAAATAACCAAGCCTACATGCTTTAAAATGTCAATTTAAAATTAAAACATGTCAACTTAAAATTATAACATAAAATAATATAAAATAATCAAATTTGTGGCTAACTTGGGGCATTTTCCCCAAAGTTAACCTAAAAATGACTAAAATAGCTAAAAATGAGCAAAATACCCCAAACCGAAGGTTGGAGTAGGCAGGGGGGATGTCATACCCCATCTAACCCCAACAGTGTTGATAATCCCTTAATGCCCCCCCCATATCAAGCAATGTGGCTTGTTACAAAGGACGACGTCATCATAACAAAAAGTCCAAGGAGAGAAGGCGTTGTGATGTAGAGGGACCAGAGAGACAAAAGCCTTAGTGCTGAGAGAAATGTCACCAGAATGATAAAATAGGTGGGGGGTCATGTGACCCAGTGATCCACCCCTAGGAGCCCTAGACACCAACCTCAGGGCTTCAAGCCCTTTCATGAGGCAGTTAGCAATGCCACTAAGCCATAGTACTCCCAGGAGAAGGACCAAAGGGTCTGGCCATAACCTCCATTCGAAAAATGCTGGAAAACACTCCTCCTGGCAAAAAATACTCACGCTCTCTCCCTGGGGCACATCTAAAAGTGCACTGGTATTGGTACCACGTAACACTGCGGTAGGTGGAGCTACCTATGATATCCTGTACAATTGTCTACCCAAAGTAACAATGACACTACGAGGTCTAGACTCATAGATAGTATGACATTTCCACATATATGGATGACTTAAAAGAACATCTCAAACTTTAAGTGGGGAAACATCACACAATACCTCATCCTTGAAGGGCTTGATGACATAAAGCAGGTGGCACTGTTGGTTGATGCGGAGATCTCGTCCATGGATGAGCCACCTGATGTTGTATGGTTGCAAGTGTGGTGTTGTTGACAACTCCAACTGCTTGACAACCTTTGCTGAGATCAGGTTCTTTTGGCTTTCGCTATGAACAATGAAATGCAACGAAGTTCCCTTCACCCACATCTACGAGTGAAAAAGGTGCTCACCTTCTTCCGACTCCTATGGTTTGTTGGGTTGGACCTTGGTGTTAGCAACTGTGGCACTGGGTCTTGCATCAATGATCTGCTTCCCCTTGTGTAGCTCTAAATCAGAGTTAGATCCTGGATCTGACTATGAGGCTTTCAACTCGGCCACCAATGATTACTTCGAGCAACATTCATCAGTGTTGTGCCAGGGGATTTTATGGAACTCGCACCACTTCCCAGTGTCTTTCTTTGTCTTCCCATTACCTTTTTTTACTTGTGTCTTAGACTGATTGTACTAAGGTTGTCCATCCTTGCTTTGTCCTTTGTTTAGTGGACTGGGGATGCCTTTGCCCTCCTTCTATTATGATGCATTCGCAAATCCAAACTCCCAATTATTCCTCTGCTTCAATTTTTGCTTGATTTTGATAGCATAACAATAAGCGATTCCAGTGACGAGATGTCCAAAAATTCCATTTCTGTCTAGATGTACCTATGTGATGCAGGAGCATTGGCTTCCAAGGTCAAGTGCAAGTGTTAGTCAGACCTTTAGGTCTTGATATCAACCCAAGGAGGGGGCTTTGTAGAAACTCATGTGAAAAGTGTCTTATATTTTCCTTGCAAAGTCAGATAGTGGCATCAGTTTAGCAACAAGATTGCTGACTGTAGGTTTCAGTTAGATAGGGTAGAAGAGGAATCGAATTGTAACTGTCGAGGGGGAAGACAAGAAAAAGAGAGAGTAACTCTCGGGAAAGAAGAGCGTAGTTTTAAGGTTTTTGAGACGCATGTATAGTTGGAGGAGGAGAGAAATGTAGATAATAGGAAGCAGAGAAATAAATTAATAGAGAGAATTTGCGGACGCCAGAATCAAATGTTTCTGTGTTAAAAAAGATGTTTAGTGAGATTTTAAAGTCAGCTGAGTGTGTATATAAGTAAATCATACTAGTGCATCCCTGGGTAAGGCAGGCCTTAGTGTTGAGGCATGCATCACTATGTAGACCCCCACGGTATTTAGAACCAAATGTCAATCGAAGTCTTTGATACCCAGCTTGGCGCGTAAGGTATGGAAAGTATTTGTGAACTCCAATACTATTTGGTCTCTCTCTTTATGTAGAGTGGTCCATCTTGTGTACCGGTCGTCATAGTTTCCAACAAAGTAATATTGCTCCTTCACGACATCCATAAATAAGGCCCAAGTGGGATTGACCCCAAACATTTCAAACTCTGTGGAGTTTTGCTCACAGTTAGTTTCCCACCAACTTTTGACATGGGGAACAACCTTAAAGAGTGCAAAGAAGATCTTTTCCTTGTCGAAATAATTGTGGAAAAAGAAATACCCTTTTAGCAGATTTCACCATTTTTTCAAAGCATCCACATCTATCTGGCCTTCAAATACAAGAATATCAAAATTAACTTGTACCCTGAAGGGGGCAACACCTCCGAAGTGGCCGCTCGACAAAGACACGTCTACTGTTGTCAGCATTCATCGAAGGATTTGGGTAAATTTATCTATCATCTCATCCCTTTATCGTCCAAGGGCTTCCTCAAGTTATAGCTTGATAGGATCTCCTGCTCCCTTGTCTCTCTTTTCTTCTGTCATGGGAGGTTGTTGGTATCGACAAGGACAGTCTTTCAGAGGCTCAAGTAGCTCGAGTCGCCTCATTATATCCCAACCTCGTTGGGGACATGCATAGAGAAAGAAATAAAGAGCAGACCCACTCTGATACCACTGATCCGAGTTTATGAGGGAATGAAATGAAACACAAAAATATTTCGAAAACATAGAGATACAATAATACTCAATTTCTATTAATGAATGAAATATGTAGGAACTGTAACAAAATGCAGAGTGAATGAACTCGCTAGAACGGTGGCAGCTTATCTATGAGAAGAGATGTGACGACTAAGCAAGAAGTGAGTTACAATGAGGCCAAAAGGGACTTTTAACATAAAGCATCAATGAGAAAACCGTAAACATTGAAAACCCTAACCTTAAAAGATGAAACACCAAAAGGTTTGTAGGCCCCATTGTGGTTAGTTGATACGTCAACTTTCCAGGGGCGTTAGTTTTGCATCCGATCTCCGTTTGGGGCGCTTAGTAGCCATTGAAAAAGTGTAGCTGAGAAGTACACATTCTGAACAACCCAATACATAGTTGAAGGCTATCTACTGGGCCTTGTCGTGCCAAAAACATCGTTTAGGACCCAAAAAACCATAAAAATACTATCAAAATGGAAAACTGTGTTTTGAGCCAGTGGGCTAGGTGGGTGGCCACCTATGTCCATTTGGATCAAAGAAAGAAAGATCCAAAAAAGAAGCCCTATAGAACAATCTTCTACAACCCTTGAGCGAACTTCTCCTTGAGCTTGAGCAAACTTGCTTGATGGTTAAAATGAGTGAGGCGTCACCCTTTATTTATACTTGATTTTGGCTAACCTTTTTCACAGGGGCCGACTTGTCTATCTACCTTCCTGGGCCGATTTGTCTTTATTGCATAATAATTATTTTTCTTTTATTTCTTCTGGGGCCGACTTAGCTAGGAGGATACCTTGTAGAGCTACAAGCACCAACACTTTTAATAACACTTTGGAAATTAGATGAGGTACTCACCAAAATCTTCCTATAACTAGGTGTTTCTTATTGCTTCCATGCAATCAAGAAACACTCCCATCATGGATGAGGCCAAAGGACTCAACATTTAAGTTTTTGAAAAGTGTAGAATTCTAACTTCTTGTCACTAAGGCACTCAAGTGAGGTAGAGGGATGAGTCCAAATCAATATCACTTTGTGCAAAGACTAGAAAGACTAGAAGAGGGATGAGTCCAAATCCGTCCGATGTAGGGCACTATAAATTTCTTCCTTTGTGGGAAGACACATTGTGAGAGAGGAAACAAATTTACAAAATTATCTTTAACTTTTAACTTCTATAATTTAAATTTGAAAAAACAACAATAATTGTATTATAATATTATATAAATAAGAAATACATGGTAAGTTGGGTTGAGAAAAATGATTTCCCATCCACTAAGGAATCATCATCGTGCTATGATGGAGTATTTGATGGATTTTGGACATCATATTGTTGGGAAGAAAACAATATTATTGTCCATGATTGGGATGAGTCTAATGAGAAAGGTGATGAAATGGAGATGGCTAAAAAGTAAAATGTAATGCTAAAACAATTTGCTGAATATTATGATTAGTATAGTGATGTTGTCCTTGATTTTCTGAGCCCAAGAAGTTATCAGCAAATGTCCTTGGTCCATGTACCATTGTTGCTCCTTCTATCACTGCTATTGCTTTTGGATTCAAGTTTACCTCCCACTTGGTATAATCTAATGGTTTTCAATTTCAACATAATAAAGATGATGAATATTCTAGTGGAAAAGTAGTAGGATGAATGCCAGGAAGATCAGTACAAATTCCCCAACCAAAGATTTGATAGTTATGATGACGATTCCATGTGGCGGTATAAATTAAATTTGGATAACATTGGTTGAAATGATGCACTATTCCGAGTTTGGACAAAACATAGCAACAAAGAAACAAGATTGTAAAGAGACACCGTAACACTGAAATTACAAGAAGACCAAGCATTATTGTTGTAAGAAATAAATAGCAAATTTCAGATTATAACATCTTGATGGATTGGAAAATTACCACCGCAACAGTGTGAGAAAAGCAAAACGTTGAGAAGGAGATTTAATGGTCAGTGTGAGGAAAGAGAGATTTTGGAATTGGGAACCTTTTAACATACATTGATTAAAGAATCATGGGAGCATTAATGCAATGGCAAGATGGTTGATTATTGTACTTAAATTCTAGCATTTGGTTATTGATTCTAGATCAATTATTGAAAGCATTTCTAAAATTTGTGTCTTAATCAGATTTTGGAATTGGGAACCTTTTAACATACACTGATTAAAGAATAATGGGAGCATAAATGCAATGGCAAGAAGGTTGATTATTGTACTTAAATTCTAGTATTTGGCTATTGATTCTAGATCAATTGTTGAAAGCATTTCTAAAATTTGTGTCTTAATCACATTTGCATTTATCATAATCTCCCTTAAATAATTCGATTTCAACGATTTTTTCAGAATATCTACAAATCTTTGACATAATCACGATAACGTATGCATTACAGTGGATTTGGATTGCTGATGCAGCAACAGGGACTTAGTATGCTTAACATCTACAGAACCTGTGCTGACCAAACAGAGTGCCCAGCTACCGGCATTCTCAGTCAATTATGCGAAAAGATCAATGAATAACATAAGCGAGAGGAAGTCAGAACAGAGTCCGGTGCTTTATTTCTGCAATTAAAATTGCGAATATACACAACACGAAGGTTTCAGTTTTTTTCTTTACCAGACATTTGATTGCTATGCATTGATAAGCTGTTCAGCTCTTTGGTCTTCTGTGCACCTGTGTACTGAGTCTCTTTTGCTGTACGTGTGCCTCTTCTCTCGTATTCAGAGCTGCCTTCGGATTAATTAAGAGCGAACCCCCCTTCTCTCGTATTCCCGCCTGTTAAGCGACTACAGCTTGTTTGGGTTCTCGTTGGGAGATGAACGGTTTGACGGTTCAACCCTCCAACTGTTTTCAAATCGACTCGTGCGACCCGCCATTTGTCACGAAGCATCCCCAATCCACGTGATCTGCAGCCTAAGTTAAGTTGTGTTTACTCCCGTGAGCAGTGGATCAGTGGCTTCTGCAGCATTTTATTCATCGTACCACTACTAAGTCAGAGTCGAAATGCTTTTGGGTTATGCGGATTGTCCAAGATCCAGGATGCTCCTTTAATTAATTAATTGCTCGCAGCATAATGCTTGAATTGCTGGTTACATCAAAGTAATATTTATAATTTTATTCAAATGTTTATATTAGGTATTTATATTAATTGCTCGCAGCATAATGCTTGACTTGCTGGTTACATCAAAGTAATATTTATAATTTTATTCAAATGTTTATATTAGGTATTTATATTTTAGAATTGGAGGTGGATTTATATTTATGCGTTTTTTATAATGTATGAGGATGAAACAAGTATATTATCTATGTTGATTTTATGGTTGTTGTTCTAAATTCAAAATAAACTATTATAAAATATAAAAAATAACTCGTAACCAATGCATAAATAACTTGTAGCTGGGCATTTGTGGAGGTTAAGTCACCACAAGGCAAATGGGGCATCCAGAATGGTCCTCATCTTTGTACAAACTTGGTGACAACATCTTGCAGGTGGGTAGACAGTTCTTCCATTCAACATTGGGGTTGGCCCTAGCCTAGCTTATAGACCCATCCTTCAGATGTGAGGATTCTTAGTTGTAAAAGAAGAAGAAAAGATAACATGTAGTTGATGCATACAATCCATTTAACTAGAAAAAAATAAGTGATAATTACAACTACCCATAAAAGTTAAGTAACTGATAATTTATTTGTAACACTTAATTTGTGATTTATTAGTGTCCAACAATCATAAATTATATGATTGTACTAATGTTATGTATTAACAAACCATTCAAACATATTTTAATACAATTTAATATCACAACTTTTTATAAAATTTAAAACATATATAATAAAATTAATTATAAATATGTTATTCAAAAGTAGAACTCACTAATTCCTTTGAGATTCATATTTCCAATGCCAAATGCCAAGCACAATCCAACATTCCATCACTTTCCTACAAGTTTCATCATTTTCATCACCTTTCTATAGGAAAAATAAATCTAGCAGGCAACAATGACATAATTGATAAACTTATGTTATGTCCATGGTGATAGTGAGCTAGAGACCTTAACATGAATTGTATGATATTCTACTATTAACCTTATGGCTCACTTAAGGTAATAATGAAAGAGTAGTGAGGTAGGCACTTTATTAGGAATTGTTTGTGTTGCAACACCAATTTGTTAGTCTCCTATCTAATAAGATGAATAGTTTATTGTAATAATCTTAATATGCTTGTTTCTATTGTAATATTAATTTTGAAATAAGTTTTATAATAATGTTTTAGGTAATAATTTTATTATAAGTTTTTTATATTACAATATTAATTTTAATAATTTTATTTAAATGAAAAAATATTTAGATCTTTATAAGTAAGTAATGTGTGTGAATGCTATAATTTTTTTGAGAATATTTGTAAAAGTTATTCTTCAATTTTCTTAAATTGTATGAACAAATTTTCAGATTAATCACTTTCTCTTAAGGAATTAGTCAAATTCCTTTGATTTTGACTATAAATTGCTTCAAATATAAATTGAAAACATTTCTTATAGATTGCTTTAAGTATGGGATCCATAGATTAATCCCCTCAAGGGACTTGTCAAATTCACAACAACAATTTGAGCTATTTTGATTTATAACTTTAATCTCTTCAAACATACATTAAAGCTTTTTGCAACATTGGCTATTACCTCTTGAAATATACCAAATATATATTTTATATTATATATTAAAAATATTGGATTAGTTTATTAGTTTTATTGAATCTAAATCAATGACTTAAATAAATTCAATAAGTTTTTAATTTATCAATGATCTAAATAAATTCATTAAATTCCTAATTTATCATATTTAATTTTGTTTATATAAATTAATATTATATTAAATTTTCTTTTGAAATATATAAAACTCTTTTTTTATAAATTGAGTTGTTTCCTCAAATTTACTTATAGGTTTCACAGAGTTCAAACTCGATCCAATGCCAAGCGATATGACCTCAACTTGTGAATCTCTGTGTTGAGCCTCCATCAACTGTTGTAAGGTGTCATCATGATGGTTCGTGCATGAACTATACAACTACTCAAATAAGTTTTTTTATTTATATTACAACTAATTAAATTATATAATACTTTTTCATTTATATTACAACTTTTTAAATTATATAATAGTTTTAAAAAACCTTTGTACAATAACAATTTATTTAAATTATATATTTCTACCCCTTACCTTACCTTTTTAATGTATTTCCCTCCTTACCTTTTTATTATGTAAAATTTAACTTATTTCCCCAATATTTTTATATGTATTTCCTTCCCTTAACTTTTTATTATGTAAAATTTAGTTTATTCGCTAATTCTTATAATCAAATACTTTTATTATGACTAATTATTAACTTATAGTCAATTACTTATTTTGCTTACCTTCTATTGTGTTTAGAGATGTTTTTTATACCCTAAGGGAAATGTATAATTTCTTTTATATTCAACATGAAATTGACATGTAATATTTAAAAAATATTAATAATAAAAAATATTTCAATGTTGATTTTTTAGATTCGTCTTCTTCTTATTGTTTGTTTTTATTGACGAATGACTATGATAGACCTAGACATCTATGCGATTGCTTATATTGTGATAAGCACTGATATTTCCTTATTCCTTATTGATAATTTGTTTAGCAATAATGTTTTTTATAATGTCTATGTAACATTGATGATATTGATGATGATTAAACATTGTTAGAACGTGTAACGATGTGGTTGATATTATACTTACTTGTTGAATAACATGCATATTATTGTATCTTGTTGTTATGCTGCTCTTGAATTTTGATAATGATGTTGAATGTACATTTATAATATTGGAATGACTAATTTGTTACAAGTTGAGACACTTATGCAAAGATGGGGAAACGCATTCAAGGGAAGGCTGTCACATACCCAAATTCTAAACATTTTATGTTAAGAGAAAAACATTATGTTTCATGTTATTGTAAATTTTTATTATTATTGACCAAGTGGGGTCAAGGATGACTATAATTAATTACTCTAATATTTTATTATTAATAAATAAAAGTGGAGACAAATATCCAAAGGAGGCTGTTGAATGAGTGTTCATTGACCAACTAGGAGGAATGGACTGGGGTGGAGAGCAAATTGACACTTGGCAGCATCCTCAACTCACTTCTAGCTATTGCGGGGGGTAACTTCCCTATTTTTATGGTCATGTTCCCCAATAAAGTGAAACTGAGCAGGTGGCTCAATAACTAAGAAACTGACCAAAAGACCTAGGTATGCTATTTATCACCCATCGAATTCAGCAGGAGGCTGCCCAGTTTTTACCTTGTGATAATTTTCAAGAGAAAGAAAGAAGAGAGCACAAGAGATTCGATGAGGGGAAAGCTATGAAGTGATTGAGTGAAATAAGACTGCGTTCTAAACTAGTACAACTTTATGCTGAGTTCATTATTGCTAAAGGCAAAAGTATTATTATTTAGTACTGTTGCTAAGTCGCAGAGGAATTTATTCCATTCTCCACACAGCATCTTCGTCCTGGTGGTTCAGTGAACATGCTTAGGGGTCCTAAGGCAAGTGACTTGGTTGTCTTCAGAAGAAGGTTGGGTGGAACGGGCTCCTTTGGATGTTTGTCACCCTCTGTTGTTAACAGGTTTTTAATTGTGTTATCTTATTTACGTTCTGTCGTATTAGTTTATGAATGATAAATTCTGAACTTTTATTTATCTCAGAAAATTGTCTTTTACTTATCTACTAGATCAGAATGCTAATTTGAAGGCTCATTTTTGAATAATGAGATTATGATTGAATGAAATACTTCTCTGCATTTTTCCACACACTGAGTAAGTGTCGTACTCTAGTGCAAAGAAGTTAATTTATAAATAGATCAGCATGATTGGAATATCTGAGATAGAATTGTTTAGTAGAAGATCTGTATAAATGCATTTGTTTTATTTTGAAAACCTGAAAAATATTACTTATTGTAAGACTGTACAAACATTTTAAATATCGAAATTATTGTATTGCATACTCTTGATCTTTTATGACACAGAAAGTAGAATTTATTTACAGTCAAACAGAATATATCTTTATACAAAATCAATATGAAAAATCTTAGAGATCACTACAATACTTTAATTTAGGTTAAAATATTAACCAAGTATTACTATAAATATCATTTCCAAAACCTTCTCTCTCTCTCTCTCTCTATATATATATATATATATATTTATATTTGAGAATTCGATATATATATATTTGAGCATCAAATTCTTCAAATTAAACCACTAGTATTTATCTTAATCCAAATCGAAACATCTTTTTAATATACACATCTACTGCATCTTCTAGAATTAAAACAAGATAAAATACACATAAATTTTCATAACCAAAAATATAATACTCACATACTTTATAGAAGTATTATGTATCATCATAAACCACAATATACAGCTAAGAAATGCAAGCTCGGGTTATGCCCAGATTTATTAAAATTAACAACTGAAATCAAGTATTGTCCTTATCATTTAACCCTACACAATAATGCGACGAGTTCATCCAAAAATAAACAAATCTTCATACTTTCACTATTCGAACATTATATCAAAGATCAAACTATAATTATTTTGATAAATCGCAAGACCTAAAAACATACGGTATCAAACTTTAAATCGAGCTCTGTAAACATAATGTTTACACTTCATAAGTTTTTTTTAAAATCAATTACATCTAACCCTAATCATATGGATTCCCATTGTAGGGCAAATTTACAAACTAAGTAAAGTAATTAATTAATAAAAGGTAAGCCTTTGGGGCTCTGTCCATTGGGGTGCTGCCCATGTTTTTTAACAATGCATTTATACGCATGAAAAATCCAACCCAGAAAATCTAGGGTTCAGATTATGGCCAACTCTGTACTTTTATATAGAGTCGGTTACAAACTTAAAACATTATACGAAATCCAAATTTAGCTTATCATACCTAATAAGTAGTCGAACAGAGATTGAAATCCTTAAAAAAAAACTCACGGTATCATTTTAATAATATTTTATTTATTTCTATAAGCTAGCTCATTAACTTAACATAGGTTGAGACCTATTAGGGCCGTAATAGCTTAAATCACTGCATCATAATAATAATAACAACAAGGGGCTTTGCCTTCCAAAATGGAACACTTCCATGCCCAGTTGTCTTATAGTGAAAAAATGACAAACGCAGGGTGCAGTTGCAACCTTGCAACTTCAAAAAATTACACTTACGCAAGCTTTGAACAAACACATAATACATTTCAGGACTTTTAACAAATACATCAAATAGCTACAGAATACTACTCATATCCATTATATTTTCTCAAAACAAATCCATTTTATGCGAAAGGTTTCAGAATCAGAATCTATATATATATTTATTCAACCAAAATACAAAGTATAATAACTGGTGGAATGTGAAACAAAAACTTGTAAACACTAAGTATCAATTTTTACAAGAGCCGTAGCTCGGGGATTTTAATCCCTGTCGTTTTACATCGATACCATACAGTGGAAACCAACACAAGAAATAACCATAATAATCGTATGATAGCAAAAACCTTCTGCGTGGGACAATTTGGGCATCAATGCCAAAAAAACACCATCACTCATATTTCAGAGTCTTGTTGAGACGGCCCGAGGCTTACTAGGTTAAGGAGAATGATTCCTCGGAGGTCCGTTGAAAACTGTTCACCACCTTCATCTTGCCCTGTCAAGAAAACTCCAACACAAACAAACCTAAGAGTTAAACCTCAATGGAATTTTCGAGGTTTAAAGAATTTAAAAACAATAAAACAATTCGTTGTAATGCTAATGGAAAACTTACCCAGGCATGGCAAAAAGCCTCGCTATCCTTGCCTTCAAAAGAAAGAAAACCCTGGAACTTATAACCTGCAAATGCCGAGATACATGTCACAAGATCTCACCATCGAATCCTTGAGAGATTTTTGCAACAACGTCCATATCCCTAATTTCTTGAGAGCCTGTCGGCCTCTCCAAGCAACGTTACAAATGAATGGAGTAAACGTTGGGTATGGACTATCAATGCGTAGTTAGGGTTTACACTAAACCCCATGCTATCACGTGATCAAACGACGTAGAGATTGCCACGGGGTCTGCCAACTAGCATTCCACCAAACTTCATTAAATGACATTTAAGTTATGCAGCTATCGAGCTCAGTACTCCTGCCAACGCAGAGTTCCACTATGGATCAATTAGTGGTATATGTTAGTAGATAGTATATAACCACTTATACTATGAAACGAGAACTCGACACAGTTCTCGTTTTTCTCTCTCCTAATTTTAGTAGCTATTTTTACCTCCGTTTCAAAAAGCGTTGATGCCAGTATCACACATTTTCATTTTGAGGCATTTTTTTGGGCCTTTGAATTATCTTTGTCGTAAAATATATTTAATTTCTATTTTCAAGTGTGTTTTTAGAAATTTAACAAAATAACATACATTTATAAGTAATTTATAATAAAAAAATATACATTTTGCAATTGTTTCTAGAAAATAAGACATTTTTATCGGCAAAATAAAACATTTTTATTGACAAAATTATAAAAAATTTCAGAAAATAAAGACATTTAAAACCATTTTCAATGAATATTTAGAGATTTTTTCTATAAAAACGATACTATTTCATATTATTTTCCGAAAAGTGATGATTCACATAAATTCAAGAAAAATATACCATATATTTGTAAAAAACATATTAAAATATTATATATAGAAAATTTATTTCTAAAATAAAGTCTGAAAGTCAAAACATTACTAATATATCTTATCAAAAAATTGCCAAATTTAAAATTTTCTTCCAGACATGAAACTAATCAACACTTTAAGTTATTAGGCACTTTTAGTCTCTTGTAATATTTATTGGAATGAGCATAGCTGACACATACATCTATCTTCACAGATTTTTGTATTACTTTGTGGTTTACAGTCTTTTACTATTTCATCCATTCATAGAATTTGGGTTTTTTTATATTACTATGTTCTTTGCAATATCTTCTTTTGTATATTTCCATTTTATCTTTCTTCCTTCATTCTATGAAAAAACTAGATCAAACATCTATTCCCTATTCCATTGATTTTTATGAACATGATACATTATAAACAGGGAAAATATATTTAATCAATTGGAACACAGATGTTTAAGTGTTAAGACTCCATAGGAGCCCAAATATTTGTATTTTATCAATATTAAAAAGAGAATATATGATTATAGCAGGTGACTATAATCACAATCACATTAGAGAAAACAAATAATTGATAGAAACACACAAAGCCTAGTTCGTGGCTTAAAAATTTAGACATGGAATATATCTATATATCTATGTAGAAAGGTTGAACACCACAAACTTCACAAGGAGGGTTATATTAATTGGCAATATAAAATATGCCTTTGCACCATTCTTAAAAATATAGCTAGAAAGATAGAACACTTCAAACTTCACAATGAGGGTTATCTTAATTACCACTATATGCCTGCCCACCACTCTTATCAATTGTTTCTTTGAATATAATTTTATTGATTTTATTATAAGATATATAACAAAATCCTTAAACAATACCTAACCCTCTTTTAATAGGTCCACGATTCCTTCATAAGATAGCTATGTTTGACAAAAAAATGAAACTTAATAGGGCCCACACCCTTAAGAAATTTTACAATAGATCTCCCACTAATAAACATGATCATAGTTAAAGATTTCAACTTGGTTCTATATCAAAAGAGAAAGAGGAGGGTTTATACCTACCATCAATTTCAATAAATAATGGAATATGTTATTTATGTGTGGAAAAAAATGAATGTCAAACGTGTGTCAAACTTACAAAAAAGAATCGCATTGACCTTGAGGAGGGTTGGCATGGGGTCAATTGGGGGTCGCTTGGTTAGATTCCTTGTTTAGGATTTTTACCTCAATAAAACAAGAACCACACCTTAGGAATCATCCCTAATGCAATGCCAGGTATTATAACAATTTTACTTCATTGCTTATGAGAAGGGTGTGGGCCCTATTAAGTTTCATTTTTTTGTCAAACATAGCTATCTTATGAAGGAATCATGGACCTATTAAAAGAGGGTTAGGTATTGTTTAAGGATTTTGTTATATATCTTATAATAAAATCAATAAAATTATATTCAAAGAAACAATTGATAAGAGTGGTGGGCAGGCATATAGTCTCTATTCCTATAGTTGAAGATTTTTCAATGATTTTCTACTAGTTAAATTTATGTTCAACAATTTTTTTTGTAGTTTTTATTAGTATTTTTCAATAGGAAGATATAGGGTTTCATCATTTAGTATATATAGGGTATTAATATATGTTTCATTTTTAAACTTGTAATGTCAGAAACAATACTTTTGATTAACTATAAAATTTAGTATTTTAATTTTTTTAATTGATAATTTTCTTGTCATTTCAAATCTTATATTTAAAATTTGTAAAAATATAAAATGAGTTTTAACCTCTAAAGAAGTTTTAAACTATAAATAAATTTTTGAATATTTATATGAATTATTTGTTCTTGTATGGTCTAATATATTATTTCATTATGAATCGCATCATAATTTCTTTGGTTTTTATTTGTTAGAGTGGTGAAATCATTTATGATTTTTTTGTTTGTTTGTTTAATATGCAAGTTTCAAAAAAGTTGTAATTTATCTCTTGAAGAAAAGAGAAAATTCCAATTTAGGGGTTGATTTTAAAGTTTTTGTAAACAAGAGTATGGGATGTTTAGGCCATGGCTCTATTTTTTAACAACAACAAAAAATTCGTGTATACTGGTATCAACACTTTTATATTTGGGGGGTGTTTTTGGTGTTTTTTTTGCAAAAATCAACGTTTTTATGTCTAGAGTTCTCGTTCATAGAATATAGTTCTCGTTTCATAGTATAAGTGGTTATATAACATATAACATATAGCATATAGCATATAGCTTATGGTATATAGTATATAGTATTTTAGATAGGTCGTGAATCATTCATAAGCCCATTACAAGTTTGTAAATCTTGATCATGATATTGCCATATTAAAATGTGAATGCATAAAACTATAGTTTTTGGAATTTCAAATACATTTACACCATGATAATGTTACAACTTAAATATAAACAATATTCCATTTGGATGACTTTTGAATATGGAGTTTCGCTAAATTTTTGAGAATCATAGTAAATACATAAGGCAAATCTTAAGCTAAGTATATTATATATATCTTTAGAATATATAAATATGTGTCTGCATAATGAATAAATTCCTTAAAATGGCGATCGTAATAGGGTAGGTATTACCCTAGGTCTTAGGCAGTGATTCTAGACTTATGCCTTTAGCATCAGTGTAAAAGTAATGACGTACATAAACTTAAAATCCAGTATAAGATTATCATCGACTAAAATGTCGATACTACTTTAATCTCGACCTTTAAACTCGTATTAACTGGGAAGTACCGTGCTTACCTGCAAATCTGTAAAGGAGTAATACGATGCGTTAGCTAGCTAGTAGCTAAGTAAGCCTCGGGGTACCCATAGGACCCCTTCATCAAAAAGAAAAATCAAACAGTTAGTATCTATGAGCAAAACAAAAGTATAGTATGGGATAAATTAAATGACGATGTATATACATATAATAAGTAACCATAATTATTCGGATAACAAAGATAGGATTAAAACATCTGACATGTTGTTGCAACATTAATACATGCATTCAATCATTCGAATGCAGTATAAACATAGTATGTAATTGATGTAACGTATTTATAACATTGACGACTAATTGAAGAATGTGTCGTCATAATATATAATTAGTCTGTAGTTAAATGAATTAAATTATCATTAATGATACTTTCCGCATAACAAATATAAGCATTTAATGCTACTTAATTTTTTTAAATTTTTTTGTGAAATTTGGGGATGTTACAAAGGCCTTGTGACTCTATGAGGATGACCACCATATCCTAGAGTTTATTGGGGAAGGAGACAACTTGAGAAAATGAACTCTAAAGTTAACTAGGGTAAAAGGGAAAAAGGAAAAGAGTTGTAACTTACTTTTACATTATTCTTGAGACTTGTAATTTCATTATGGAGCCCAATTTTTCCATTGCATGAGAAGGAGGAAGGTCGAGAGCCAAATATTGGAATGATGTTAACTAGGGGAAGGGGGAAGGAGACAACTTGAGAAAATGAACTCTGAAGTTAACTAGGGTAAAAGGGAAAAAGGAAAAGAGTTGTAACTTACTTTTACATTATTCTTGAGACTTGTAGTTTCATTATGGAGCCCAATTTTTCCATTGCATGAGAAGGGGGAAGGTCAAGAGCCAAATATTGGAATGATGTTACACTTGGGAAGGATTAAAAAGGAAGAGTATGGGAGTGTATTGCCCATTGATGGGGTGCTAAGGCTTTATTTGTGGCTAGCTAATTGTATTATTATTTTGGGCCCTTGGGGTTCCATGATCGAGTGTGAATATGTGCATTGGGGTTGAGGGTGGTAGTAATATCCTTCCATAGGTGTGCCATTGTTGAGTGTGGTTGTGATCACAAGGGAAAGGGTGGTAGTAATACCCCTACAATAAACCATACCTTGAGGGGTTTGGGGAGTATTGCAGACCAAGATCCTCTTCACCACATTGAGGTTGACTAACTAGAAGTCTAATTTGTGATATTCCATTGGGAAGCTGTGAATTACTTGCAGAGAGTTTCTACGTGCCCTAAAATTTCTTCGAGGGAAACACTTGCAAAGGTTGTCACACTGCATTCAAATTGGTTGGGTGGAAAATCAACCCTTGGGCATGATTTCACTCCCTTGATTGGTGATAGGATCGTGGGATTCTGGAGCACTATTTGGATAAGCACTTGGACTTCAGTAAGCTAAGGATTACATGTACTCGTTATCATATTGGATTTGTTTACTACTAATTATATTGATTAATTTGTGAAGTTGTTATATGCATTATGGGATCACTATGGGATCTTGGCATGCACTCCTTATCTTATATACTTGTTGGGTTTAATACTTTGTTTGTTTTAGATCTATACCTTGTTGTAATATAGCTTTAAAGGAAGAGAAAAAAATATTGTATAGGTAACAACCATATGAGATGTTACAAACTGATATTAGAATCGATATTAGAGCCCTAGGATTCTACCATTAAGAACCTTTGAAAAAATTAAAATATTAGTGAAACCACTACTTATAATAATTGACCAGATACTAATAAATGAAGACTAAAAATAATAATAATATTTTTTCAATTAAATAACATAGTGTTAACTAATTATTTTTTCATTTTAATTGTGTTTATTCATTTCTTTAATTTATCTTAAATTTCAATTAATTATTTTATTACTTCATAAATAAGATTAATAATTAAAATACTGACCTAAATTTCCTTGAATTACTTTATTAATTAGAGATTTATTGTGAATGAACTTGATTAGAATCACTCTACCTTTGTCTTGCTTAAAGGTGCAGCAATTATAGCTTCCATTCATTTGAATCTAACATAGCAATGTACAATTGAACCAAAGAGTTTAAACCAACCGTAGACTTTGTTGTGTATTTAAATAACCTTACCTTTCTTGAATAACTAATGCTACTTATCGCCCCGTAGACTTTGTTGTGTATTTAAATAACCTTACCTTTCTTGAATAACTAATGCTACTTATCGCCAATTAATAGTGAAAAGGAAATCCTTTAATAATATTATTATTATTATCTAAAGTGTGGATATCATTAAAAAAATATAGGTCAACCATTATCAAAACCCTTCATTTCTAGGAATGAAACTCTAATCCCTTTGTCAAAATCCATGATAAAAAAGTATGTATAAGAATGCTTTTTTGGGTGAAACTCTAATCCTTTGTCAAAATTCATGATAAAAAGTATATATAAGAATGCAATTTTTGTTGTTTCTTAAATAGAAGATTGATATGCATTATCTTTTTAATTTACAATATATATATGCATTATCTTTTTAATTTACTATATATATATATATATAAAAGAATGCAATTTTGTTGTTCCTTGAATAGAAGTTTGAGATGCATTATTATTTTTATTTAAAAAGAATAACATTTATATTCGATGATGATATAATTATAACAATTATTTATTAATATTTTGTAATTAGTTAGTATATTTATTTAAATGATATAATACAAATTAATATAATGATTATAACCAAAGATAATTATTAAATACAAAAATTGATATTGTTATAAAAGAATTTAATTTCTAATGTTTAATTAACATTTTAAAAAGAAATAAGAAATTATATTTGCATACTGCAACATGGAAAAAATTCATCAGTGCAACATATATTTATATTTTGTATTAATTTGTACGAAGCAGTCTATACATATTTATGTATTAGTGTAGTTTATACAAATTTATGCACTTGTGCAGTAAAACTATATTAAAAGCACTAGTGCAGTTTATACAGATTTATGCATTGGTGTGATAAAACTCTATTAAAAGCACCAATGTTCTTGATGACAACAAACCCACCAGTTCCTTTAGTGATATTGTTATTGTTGTTGTACTATTATTACTATCATTACAAGAACTTACGGCACATAAGTCGATATACATACGTAATGATGCTTTTCTTTATGAAATATGCACAACTGTGCAATATATATTATAAAGCACCGATGCGTAAGATATTATAAAGCACCAATATTACGTATATTAACT
Source organism: Larix kaempferi (assembly GCA_027924585.1). NCBI lineage: Eukaryota > Viridiplantae > Streptophyta > Pinopsida > Pinales > Pinaceae > Larix > Larix kaempferi. The sequence continues at coordinate 11,609,176 of BSBM01000017.1, read as the reverse complement.
TTGGCGCACCTGCGCATGTTTTTATATCAGCTCCCTGGTGTTTTTAATATCAAAAATACTCATTGAGGTGTCTAAATATGTCGTACACACCAGTGCTTAGTGTTGGTATTTTGATTCACTAGTGTGTATCAACATCGATGCATATTAATTAGTTAGTAACACATTGATGCAATTAAATGATTGAAGTGTATAGATTAAAAAACCTCTAGCTGCCCAATTTTTTTGGTTATAATATTGAAAATATATTAAAAATATATACTAAAACATCTGCTACCTACAGTGGAGTTTTTTTCTATAATTTTTCTCAATCTTGTAACACTAAAACATACACAAACATATCTGCTAGAAGGTGTTTTCTTTGTAGTGTTCAATTGTGGATAGTGAACTATGTGGTTCTAAATTGATTATAAAATGTAGGATATGGTTGTTTCAAAAACATAATAAAGGAGAAGGCGGTGGGGGTTTAGTTTTTGCAAATCAATAGTAGATTCAACAACGGGTGTACAAACATCTTGTGATGTGCTCTTAAAATATTCAATTATAACTCAATTCGAGTAATAATACCTTATGTGTGTTTACCAAGTCCACAGTTTTCCTATCTGATGAAGTAACTTAGAACCAATACCTTTAGTGTGTTTTCCAAAATAAGAACACAAATTATGATTAGATGGAAATACACAAGGAGAAGATACATTAGAAGAAGGTTTTTAATGTCTAGACGGTCTATCAATGCAAACTAGAATCATGAAATACAAAATTAGAATGTTACAATTCGTGTGTTATTTTATAAACATATATTTAAATATTATAAATATATATTTCTATTTATCAATTTCAACAATGTTTATTGTTGGTTTTGATATTTGTTTATATCTATTATTTTTATTTTGATATTTATGTGATTAACAAATTTTTTTATTAATATTTTTTCAATTTCATATAACTATTTTTTCAATGAAAAAATCATAGGATGTCCTCTCTTCCTCTAAATATCTAGCTGGAGGATGGTTCAAATGTCAACTAGAATAGTGGCTAGTAATCTTGAGGGGCTCAACTAGATTTGAATCTATAACCTATAACCTCCCTATTAACAAAATGCCTTGGGAGGATGGTTCAATCGAGTAAACTAATCTTCAGGCATTTTTCATTTGTCACTATTATATTAATTAATTAAGTAAAAAAACAAATATTAAATTTTGGTAGAATAAAACAATTAATCTAAATTAAAATATATAGGAGGTGATGATTTTATATCCCATTTATTTTTTTGGAAACTCTTGCCACCATAATGAAACCTGATTAATGAAAAAAAAGATTATATAGACTTAATATATTTGCAATTGAGAGGTGATAAATGATTATTTATTTGGACTTTAATATGATTGGAATTTAGACTATTTCTTAATAACTAATATTAGATGTCAACAAAATGTACATGTTGCTTAGCAAGTTGGATGCAACCAAAGATACAATTATGGATTTGTTTTTTTTCCTTATTTCAATGTTAAAATTAACTAAAAATTGACATTAATTGAGTATCTATAATCAACACTAAAATCAATGTTTATTTGATTTATTTTTTACATTGTTTAACATAATAATGATAATTTGATGATATTTTCATCTCTAAAATGGATACTATAATCCACACAAGTTTTATTGGAACTAAAATAATGATACTAGAGTATCTAATTTCAATACAAATTTTGAACTCAAATACCCGAAAATCATGTAGTACATACTTATACTTAATTTTCTATTGATTAATTCTATGAGCTATTCCTTCACTTAAAATGCATGATCTCAACAAACTCTACACTAAGAGTCTCTACTTATATATTTTACCTATCAATACTTTCTAACAATGCTTCTTTACTACTGAAAAAAACCGTAATAAAATAAAATTTAAAGTTAGTTATTGTTGAAAAAAACACAAAGAATATATTAGTTAGTTACACGTGAATATGAAATCCTTAGCAAAATGAATGCTAAAGCTTTAAAAATAGAAAATTTCCCATTGTTTTATAAGAATTTGAATCCCATTATAGAGATCTCCACCCTAATGAATGCTATGATGTTTAATAAGCTCAAGCACCATCAAGGAAGACTTTTAGGATACATAATATAATTTGATTTTCATCTTCCAACATTAGAAAATCATGGTTGGTCATGCACGTATGTTATTCTACATAGTTGACTTACTTATAAGGAAGATACCAACTAATGTTTGTGTTTATATTCTTGTGTAATTATACAATGCTCTATGTGAAATGAAGAAGATATCAACTACTGTTTATGTTTACATTTTTGTGCAATTATACAATGCTATATGTAAAAAAGAAATTGATATATATTTTTGTGTCTAATACTTTATTTAAATGATAACACCAATCCACTTCTCTTCCCTAAACTTAAGTGCATTTAACATCAAGTCATACATTGTTTCATGAACATTTGCTCTAGCTTTTTTTATATATGTATGTGTAAGAGAGAAAAACTTAAAATATGCTAAGATATCTCCAAGGCAATCCAACAAATATATCTCAACTCATAAGGATTGCACACATTAAGGGAGAGGACATTTTCAAATTTCAAACATATGATGTAAATATTATCTTCAAAACTATCTTTCACATATCTATATTGTTTATTATTCACGAGACCATATAATATATAAAAACTAGTGTAAATTTATTAAACATTTACAAGAATAAAATTTGTTTGTTTCATATGTAAATTTTTTATTATTTAAAATTAATTTAAACTTATATCAAAAATAGTAAAATATTTTAAAATAAATATCATTTATTTTTTAATGTAAAAGTTAAATTTCTCTTTATCTTTATATACTAATTTTTATATTCAATATAATATCAAATATCTCTTTTTCATAAATATACAGAGATATGTTTATATTTATATTTAACTAACATATAATTTTAGTATTATTTATGATATAATATGCTTTTTTTAAAACATTAATACATTTTTATATATATTTTTATATATAAACATTACCTAGATATGATAGACATTACAACATATCTGTTTATTAAGTTATAGATACATTCACTACTTTCAATGCAATGCCTTACTTTTACTTTGGAAGTCTACCCTTCTGAAATAATGGCGGTGGGTTTCGAAACCTGGTCGGATGGGTATTTGCCACGTATTTGCAGTTTTTTTTGCAGCACCTGCTCCCTGTAGCATGAAAAACCTGTGGGGCTTGGAGTCCAATCAGCTCTTCGGACTGACTCTAGTACCAACCAAGCGTTAATAAAAAAAGTGGGAAGTTGATTTTTTCTCCTGCAGTGTTTTCTGGGGATGGTGGCGGAGTAAACATAGGATAGTTTTTGGCTACACCTGGCTGGCGGTGTTCGCGGGTTTCGTTACTGAGTAGTTTGGGGGTTTGTTTGTGGGTGACGGATTTTTTGGGCTGTCGGTCATCCAGTCCCCTTCTTCTTTGTACTGGGCGATGTTGGACTTGTTTGGGGCCTTTGCTCCGGGTTTGTGACTATACACCTGCCCTTTCCATCGGTCGTTGCTATGACAATGGTGCTTACACCTGGCCTGTCTACCGTACTATGGATGTGACGGATTTCCAATTTTTGGGGGGTTTGGTGTAAGGCGCACATATGGATCTAACACCACCCTCACGTATATCGAGTGACCGACTGGAGACGGGGTTTGAAAAGGTGGCAGAGGTTATTTCTGCAGTTCTAGAGGAGGAGCATCTAGATGGTTATACTTTCAGTACTGCTCCTGGGGATGGAGGAGCAGACTTTTATCCCAGACCGGAGGCTATAGGTGGAAGACGGGCTCGAAAACGAGGGAGTCTCAAGACCATGAAGGAGTGGGAGGGACAACACCAATTTGTCATTCCTGAGAACACTAACTTGGAGCGAGTGGAAATGCTCTCTGCGAGGGCTATTGTGGGACGCCTGGAGTTCACGTCAGGTTCTAAGGAAGAGATACTGGACTGGGTGTAGAAGCAATGGACGCCCCTTCTTGGGCTTACGCCTCGGGTAAATATTCTACGTAATCGTTGGATTCTGTTCATTCTACCAGAGAATGGACAAACGGGCATTATTTTGGACCAAAAGTGGGCCTTCAAAGATGGGTCTATATTTCTTAATCCCTGGCATCTTGCTTTTGATCCGCTCAGGGAGCGGCAAACTGTTCGGCATCTTTGGATGATGCTCCTAGGGCTCCCTATTGCTCTTTGGACAGAGAATGTCCTCATGGGGTTGGAAAACCACTTTGGCTCCTTTGTTCGCTTGGATAAGCGGTCCCTACATGGTGTAGATAGGCTGGTGGCTCGGGTCATGGTGGAAATGGACCTGGGTAGGGGGCTCCCGGGGGAAGTCGAGATATGTTGGGGAAACATCAAATTTGTGCAGATGCTAGACTATCACTGTATGCCTTTTAGATGTTTTCACTGTAGGAAGACGGGGCATGTATCGGTGAGGTGCCCTGGGAAATCAACTGGGATTCCGGGCTCGAGGAATCCGGTATGGTCACCTGCAGATGGGGATAGACTATCGAAGGATGTACAGACTTCGGTTGCTGGCACAGTTAAGCCTACTATTACTTCGGGTAAGTTGAAATCCTCCCTCACCCCATATAAGGATATGGATGCGGAGGAATTAGATTTCATTATTAGTGAGGAACAGTCTCTTGACCGTCATATTTCGGAGGGTAGGGTCAAACTCAGACTGGATTATGGTCCTGATAATGTGGTGACTCCCTGTGCGAATGTCTGTGTACATGGGGTCGAGAGGGAGGCTTGTGAACTATGCAGACCCTTTCCTCATTCTCATTCCACGGTGTCAGGTTTGGGTGGGGGTGCTATGGACTCCCTCTCCGATATTGCCTTTGTTCCGGATCCCCCTACACCATCTAGACCTACTTTGGGGGATGTGTTTGTATCCGCATCGGATCCAGAGTCGGACAAGGCCATTGGTGAGAGGGATTCTGTCGTTCCATCTCATGTACAATTGTCTTGTAACACTGGGAGCCCATATATGGATGGTGAGTCCTTCCCCTCTCCTGGGAATGCGGCTTCGATGGGAGGGTTTTCGACTGAACCGACTCCCTGGACCCCCTTAAACGTATATTCAAAAAATCCTTCCCTCAAGCCACATATCTTACCCATCCCAGGCAACAAATTTTGCAATGTAACCATTCGTAAGGCCCGTAAGAAACTTGGGGGGGGAGATGAGGAGATTGGCTCGACTTTTTTGCCGTTGTCTGATAGGATTGCTGGGGATAGTTCTGTCCAGGATCTGGTTCCAACTATTAGCTATGCTGAGGCCCTTAGAGCTAAGATGCCTTCGGGTGGGGTTCCTTAATGTTTGTTCTGTCTCTGAACATAAGGGGTATGGAGAAGGCTACTAGGGTTAGGGCCTTCACTCATCTTTTACGGGATACTAGCCCTTCAGTGATCCTTTTACAAGAGACCATGTGTTCTGGTTTGATAGCCATTCAGAAGGTGTCTCAGATTTTGTCGGGTTGGGAATTGGCTGCGACGGATGCTCGGGAGCTGTCGGGAGGATTGCTGGCGGGGTGGAACCCTAAACATTATGATTTCAAGGCTTTCAGAACATGCTGGGGTATTTTGTTGGAGGGTTTTTACACTATTAGCCACAGACCTATATCTATTTTGAAGTTGTATGGACCATACAGAGATCGGGTAAGGTTCTGGAATTCTCCGGGCAATTCTGGACTTCTCCATAAGCCTTCCCTTATCATTGCTAGTGATATGAATTTTACCCGGGGTGTGGGTGAAGTTTGGGGGTCACATGCTCGGATGGATGAATTAGCAGATTTTTTCAATACATTTATGGATACTTATGATTTAATGGATCTCATGCCAAGTACACTCGCGCCAACTTGGACCAATGGTCGTGCTGGCGGTGAGGGTATCCATAAAAGATTGGACCGTTTTCTTATAAAGATTGATCTCTTATCCAGGTGGGGGAGACACAAGTCTTGGATTGGCTCCACCAAATTTTCAGACCACTGGCCCATCTTTTTTCAGTTTGATGAAACCATTTGTCAGATCAAATACCCTTTCAAATTTAATAGTATGTGGCTGGAAAATGTGGATTTCTGTAGGATGGTCAGGGAGTTATGGGTTTCTGATGATAGAATTGGATTTGTGAATCCTATGGACTCTTTTGTGGAGAGGCTCAGACGTCTGAAAGGTATGGTCTCTAATTGGATAAAGTGTAAACAAATGGCGGATCGTAGGGAACTGGGGAATTTGGAACAGCAGCTACAGGAACTCTCTCTGATAAATTTGGGGGTGAATGGGGATGATGAGACGGTTAAGAAAATTGGAGAAGTTGAAGCATTAAGGGAGGCATTGTACTTGCAGGAAGAATTGGAATGGCGCATAAAAAGCAAGGCTATATGGGTACAAGCTGGGGATCGGAACACAAAGTTTTTCCATGCCTTTGCCTCACACAGGAAGAACACCAATAGTATATGGGAACTCAATGACCATTCCGGAAATGTTATCAGTGGATTGGATAACCTTCTCGGTGCTGCAAATTCTCATTTTGGTGGGGCATACAATGAGGATGGGGATATTGGGCTTATGGAACAGCTACATGTGGCTAGACAGTATCCGGTCATGATTGATGAGACCATGACTGCTGAATTATGTAAAGAAGTTACTTTATCAGAGATTGAGCAGGTCTTGAAGGGGTTTGCCAAGGACAAAAGTCCTGGCCCGGACGGATGGCCGGTGGAACTCTTTCTGGCTTTTTTTGATGTAATGGGGCAGGACATATTACAAATGGTGGAATTCTCCAGAATTGAGGGCTACATTACCAACAGTATGAATTCCACTTTCTTGACACTTATTCCTAATATTGACAAGCCCTGTACTTTCAGAGATTTCAGGCCCATTGCACTGTGCAATTTGGCGTACAAGATCATATCAAAGATTATTGCTCTAAGACTTAAACCTATTTTGTCTCAGCATATTTCAGGGGAGCGGTTTGGATTTTTACAGGACCGGCAAATATTGGATGCCATTGGGATTACACAAGAGGTTATCCACTCAGTAAAATCTAGGAAGATGGCAGCACTGCTACTTAAAATCGATTTGGAGAAAGCCTACGACAGGATAAATTGGGCTTTTCTACGGTTGATCCTTATACAAATTGGAGTTCCTCCACTCGTCCAGAGATGGATCATGGCTTGCATTACTACAACTAATATTTCTGTACTGGTTAATGGAGCACCAAGTAAGTTTTTCAAAATCTCCCGTGGGGTGAGACGGGGTTGTCCGCTGTCACCACTCATTTTTCTGCTGGTGATAGAGGGCCTCAGTCGTTTGATTGGGAAGGAAAAGGTGGCGGGAAATATCAAGGGTATTACAATAGCTCAGGGTTTATCCCATACCCATTCTTTATTCGTGGATGATGTTCTATTTGCAGGTTTGGCCTCTGTTGGGGAATGGCTTTGTTATCAAGATACTATTGATGCATTCTGTATCGCCCCGGGTATGTTGGTTAATTTTCACAAATCTAATATATATCATATTGGTATTGAGCCGCAACTTTTGGATAATCTTAAGCATATATTGCCATATCAATTTTGTGAAATGGAAGCCAGCTTCAGGTATTTGGGATACTTTCTTAAACCCTGTTCATATAGGAAAAATGACTGGTTGTGGCTGGTTGAGAAGGTGGAGAGGAGGATTAATCACTGGACCTACAGATTCTTATTGGTGGGGGGTAGAATTACGCTGGTCAATTCAGTTCTTACTAGGATTACAGTGTACTGGCTCTCTTTGATGCAGATTCCATGTTCCATTATTCAGTGCATCAGGAAGTTATTTTTCAGATTCCTATGGTCTGGGGGTATGGCTAATCGCAGTCTGGTGATGGTTGGATGGGAACAAATTGCTCGGCCTCATTGTGGAGGCGGCTGGGGCATTAGAAACTTATCTTTGTTCAATTGTGCACTCAGGCTGAAGAGTTTGTGGCGTGGGATGTTTGGTCCAACCTTGTGGACTACTGTGCTCAGGGAAAAATATATTAAGATGGATATTCATGAATGGATGCAGAGCCCGTTCAAAAAACAGAGAAGTGCGTCACCTATATGGGTTGGGTTCCTGAAGGTATATGATTCGATGGCCTGTGATTTGGCTTGGCAGGTGGGGGATGGCACAAATATCTATGTGGGAATTGATCCCATTCTAGGGCTGGAGGAGGAGTATCTTCTCCCTGATGACATTATTAAGGCATTGCACAGGTATGACCATGCAACAATCAGTAAGATTTGAAGAATTGATCACCGTACTCAACAATCATATTGGTTGACTGCGCTGGAGCTGGGGTTGGAGGGCCATGAGGTGTCATTATGGACTCACTATATTGGTAAGCTCAACTATATAGGGTGAACGGTATGGTCACGACAAAGGAGGCTTATCTGGCATTAGTGACACATCGTGGTATGTACCCAGCCAATTGGTGGTACTCGGCTATCTGGAAGTGGAAGATTCCGGTGAAGGTACAGTGCTTCATGTGGCACGCCATGATGGGGAGACTGAAGACTTGGGAGAATCTGTTGGCGAAGGGTTGGACGGGTCCTGGATTCTGTCATCTATGCAGGGATAATATTGAATCATCGCAGCATATTCTTGTCGATTGTGCATTCACTAGATCACTGTGGCACATAATTATCTCTCATCTTCAGTTGGACATACAATGGGATCGCGGCTCTTTTGATGAAAATGTTTACTATTGGTACAAGCATTGTTGTATTCTTCCTTATCTTCCGGCACTTATCTCATGGATGATATGGTGGGTTCGGAACATGGCATTATTTGAAGACGAGCGTCCCAATCTCCGGGCTACCTTTCACAAGACTGTGGCTCTCATCAAATATTATTTTCAGGAGTCGGTGAAGAAGAATGGCAAAGATATCAGCACTTTTACCTTTGAATGCCAGAAACCGGTAGGATTTTTTGATGGATCAACTATTGATGGTTATTGTGCCATTGGAGGGCTGATTTACATTAATGAAGATCATTATATTACCCTAAAGATGAATGTGGGATTGGGCACAAATACTAAAGCTGAACTTCTTGGACTTTGGTGTGTTATCAAGGTGGCATTGATCATGGGATTACGGGACCTGTCAATATTCGGGGATTCTCGAGTGATCATCAAATGGGCACTCTAGGAATATCATATAAAGGTTTTAGCACTACAACACTGGTGTAGCAGAATTAGGGCAAAGATCAATAGGTTTCAGGACATCACATTTGATCACATTTATCGTCAACACAACTCCTTTGCTGCTGCATTGTCAAAGGCGGCTCATGGGGAGTCTGAAGGGGTTGTCATATGGGAGGAAATGATTGAGAATACATGTGTTGGACAGGGTAGAATCAATCTATATGATTCCTATTGGGAGGACTGATCTATGATGGACTAGAATCTTGGGATGAAGTTTTTTTATTTTTGTTGTTATGGACCATTTTGTGGCTGTAAGTGGATACTGATTATGAGCTAAGGCTGTTAATAGCTTTGTTGTAATTTTGCATTGTTGAATCTGATGAATAGAAATAGAATGAATATTTTTATTATTACTTAAAGATAATATGTAAGAATGGGTTGGAAGAAATAAAGGACCTTTATAAAATAAGTGATTTTCTACGTGGATGGGTATTTTGTTTTAGAAGAGATAATGAAAATTTGAATAAAAGTATTTATTTTGGATAATTAATATATAAGGTAAATGGAAGTTGATATGGTAAAAGAAAGAGGTAAATAATAAACGCGAGAGTAATAAATGTTGTGTACGGTTGGTATAAATGTTTAAATATAGAATATTTATTATTTTTTTATGGAGTGTATGTTGATTTTTGAAAAAGTGAAGTTTACATAAAATATAATATACTACAAACTTTTATTTAAAATTATGTATAGTTTATATATAAGATATTGAAATTCAAGTAGAATATAATATATTTGTTTAATATTATTTTATAGGATTAAAACATAGATAAAGAAAAATGTGTTAGAAGAAAATGTTGAATTTTTTTATATAATTTGGATAGTTTAAATATAAGATATTGAAATTCAATCAAAATATAACATATTTGTCTAATATTATTTTATAGGATTAATATAAACAGAGAAAATGTGTTAGAAGAAAATGTTGAGAATTTTTTTATCTAAAAAGTTGTTGAAACACATTTAAATTGGAGTTAAGTAGGGAGGATATTTTATGATGAATATGTGTTGGAGGATTAAGAGGAGGTAGGGAAAGTCTTACTAGGTTAGGTGGTTACCATAAATCTTGTATAAGGCCATTATTTATATTACTTGGTAGTGTTCGCATAATGTGTATTTTGAGTATACAATGTTGTAGATACATATTGATTTACAATTTTAATTTATAATAGAAACACAATGACACAAATTTTAATGATTACATAGTTTTAGATAACATAATTACACCAATAGCTATTTATATTTTAGAATTTGGGGTGGACTAGTACGTATGCATTTCCTAGATTGCATGAGGATGGGACAAGTGTACTATCCAAAATGATTTTACGGCAGGGGTTCCAAATTCAAAATAAATAATTATTAAAAAAAATAACTAGTAGTTGATGCATGAATAACTAGTAGCTGATGAGCATGAAGAACAAGTAACTTGTTCATGGCACTTAACTTGTGACCTATGGGTGTTTATCAACCACAAGTTAAGTGGTTGTGGTAGTTAATATAATTATATCATGCATATGCATAAAATATAGAATGCACCTCTTTACTCTCAAAATACTTAAAATACTCTTGTCCATGAGTCAAGTGGCTATCTAGAATGATTGGCTCACCCTATATGATCTAAGAAGCTAACTTAGTTTAATGGCTACAATCCTATTTATTCATCCTTGTTGATTGTTCAATGCACCTATTTTCTTTCTTTTAGGGATTGGAGGGATTGTCAAAATTTAGAAAGGGAAAGAAGTCCTTCATTCGTTGGGATAAGACATTGTCTTCTTAGTAGTTGGATTGTTCAATGTATCTATTCTCTTTCTTTTAGGGATTGGAGAGATTGTCTAAATTTAGAAAGGGAAAGAAGTCCATCATTCTTTGGGATAAGACATTGTCTTCTGAGTAGCTGGAGCTTTGCAAATCTAAAGAAGAAAACAAATTGTTTTTTTGGGATTATAGAGGTTGTCCAAAGTTAGAAAGAGAAATAAGTCCACCATTCTTTGGAATGGAATAAAACATTAAAATGAAAGTACAAATTTAAAGAACGAAACACAGTTTCTTTTAGAATTAGAGAGGCTGTTTAAATTTAGAAAAAGAAAATTCACTATTTTTAGAAATAAAACTTTAGAAAAAAATGATATACATAATATATAATTTTTCTAAAATAAAAATTTTAATGTTAACTTTTATACATGATTTATTTTTAATTATTATAAATATCAATTAAATTTAAAATATAATTAATAATAACTTCTTTATAAACAATAGGTCTTTAATTTGGGGAGGCAGGTGCGGGGGGATTATTTTTTATCCCGGAGGAAGAAAAGTTGCTGACTTCTCCTGGGGATTAGGCGCAAGAACTAACAATGAAGCAGAATGGTTGGTGATGCATCATTCACTTGAGTTAGCCTCCTCCTTAAACATGGCAAAGTTACAAGTAATTGGAGATTCTAGGCATGTAATCCAGACTATGAAAAATAGCACTTCGAGAGGAGCAAAGAGCCAAAACTTTCGAAAAAGAATCGATCTTCTTCCTCTCCCCACCGACACTCATGTTTTCCATGTTCTCAGAAGTCTCAATTCCACAGCTGATAGGCTCGCTAACATTGGAGCTACATTGGAAAAAGGTCAGTTATTGCAAAATAAAATTTTGGAATATAAGTTCATCCCTTAAGGTTCAGTTAGCCAATGAACTTTAATTCAAATTTTATGGATTCTTGGAGGCGTTCCTCCCGTCGTGGGCACCCGACCTCATCTGCCCGCGCTCCTCAACAGTTGGCACGTCTTTGCCCATGTGCCTTCACCATAGGCTTTAATGCTCTCACACTCCAACATTTATTGCAGCAGGGCGGTTTTAGGGCTCCGTTTCGAGGCATGGAGCAGCCAAACTTTCTTTCTCTCGGTCTTGGGCTTCAACAGCTGAGTCTCTCCGTCTCAGCGTTTGATCCTCGGCAGATTGAAGACGACCCTCGCGACAGCAGCATACATCTCAACACTATGGACGGGATTCGGCAAGCCATTGCCACACTCAGCTAGCTTACTTCAGAAGTTAAGGTTTATTTGAGCAGGACGTATTCGGCGGTTTGCTCCATTGCGGACCAGAATAAAGAGCAGAATATGGAATTTAAGTACATACACTCTCGCCTCTCTTGTGTTGAGTCCCGTCTGGATAACATTGACAGGAACACCATTGATCTTTTGGGAAAGGTTGACAGCATCAGAGAAGACCTCTCTGCCTTCATCAACAAAACCCAGTTCAGTCATGTCCAGGAAGCGCCGTCTGTCAATCAAGGAATGTTGGAGGCTGCTTCTTTTCTGCAGCAGAACTACAGATAATTTCTCTTCTTAGAATTTTTGGAAATTGCTCTCTCCGCAGGTTTCCTATGAACTTCTCTTTCTGAATGTTTTTTTGTCTATTGCTATGTAAACAGTTTGTAAGGGTATACCCCAGTAAATTGAATAGAAACTCCAGGAAAACTAGAAGCAAAGACTCTAAGAGCCAAATTCCTTGTAAAATCTGCATTTTCCCTCTTTTTGAAGTAGAATCTTGGCTCAATTTTTGTAATGAATGGCTATGCACAGCCTTTTATATATATATATAAACTCCCCTGTTTCTGTTAAAAAAAAAAAAAGTCTTTAATGATAATAAAATCTATCTTTAAAACTCTTTTAAAGCCAACCAACACTAAAGAATCGAGCCTTCCCACTATGTCTTTAATGATAAAATCTATTGAACTCGTCTTTAAAACTCTTTTAAATAAACAATGACATAAAATTTAAATTTCATTAAAATTTCAAATTTCTTTGAACAATTTCTTAATGGAAATTAATCCATGTAGAATGCTGGTGAGTTGTGAGCATTCATAAATGGTAATGCTGAAAAGATTTCATAAAGTAGTTCATGCTTTGCAAACTCCCATTTAGCAGTAATTGGTGAGTTGTGAGCCATTCATGATACATATACAAATTATAATGTTGAAGACTTCAGAATATACATTTTCACAGTTTGATAAGTATTGTTTTGGTAAAAACTGCGCAATATGTTGCTAAACACTTTAGCTATGATCATTACGATAGAACAGCTGAAAATATACAGAATACTGTTATGGTGTTGCAATTCTCAGCTTTTCTACTGTGTTGATAACTGAAGTGAACAGCTGAGAATATACAGAATACCGTTATGGTGTTGCAATTCTCAGCTTTTCTACTGTGTTGATGACTGAAGTGTTTATCAGAAACGTTGCGATTTTTCAACAAAACAATACTTACAAAATCTTAAGAATGTCAGCGTAATAGAGGTGTTTTCACATCCAATACTTCCGAAGAAGCAGTCTGGTGATTTTCTTCTCCTCCTTCTGCGCTGGTTAGAACTGCTTCTTCGTCGGAAGATATTTTGATGTGGGTCACATCGTCTTGGCTTTTGCCCCACAGAAAGAGGTAGAGACCCACAAATATAAGAAGTACACCCATCAAACTGTTCCAATGCATGCAAATCAAGGATTTCAGTTAACTAATTTTGCAATTGTAGTCACAGTAGGTGAGGGAAGAATAAAATCAATGCAGGAAGGATTTTAGTTATGTAGACAAATTTAGGAATTCAGAATGTGACCACCCACCCACCTTCCCAGATGTAGCGTGTCTCCCAGAAATAAAGATGATAAGATTGCTGAGCACACGGTAGACACTGGGCTGAATACTGTAACGAATACAGGTCCTCGTTTCTGCAGACACCACAACTGTAATGGAAATGCCATTGCATTGAACACGATTCCCTGCCAAATTAAATTAATCTTCCACAGATCAGCTTCACCACCTAACAAAAACATTAAGTTATTGATGAGGAGGAACATCATATATGTAGACTTACTGCAAAGATAACAGCCAAAATCCCATTCCTATCCAGTAACCATGATGTTGGAGTGATGCCTCTGTCAAGAATGATTATTAGGATAGCAGTTTGGATGGAGCCTAGAATGGCAGTAATTGATGTAAGGGATAGTGTGGCTGGATACTTCTTCAATGTCTCAACCTGCACATGAAATTATAATCATAGACTGAAATGGGTGGAGAGCTGCAACGCTTCTAAATACAGAAAAAGGTTATAACTGGCTAAAAAATGAATATGCAAGGTAGTCGGGGAGACCTGCAGAATCATCGTAGTTGATAAGATTATCACTGCTGAGATGAGGAAAATACACCCTCTGATCCGGTTGCCTGAGTGGAGAATGGTTTCCACTAGGTGTAGTGTATCAGGCTCAGAAACTGATGTTGAATGTCCCCATGGCCAGAGTTGGGTTAGAGTAGGACCTTGCAGGAAACTCATACCCATTGCTCCACACACACAAATCAGAGTTCCCAGAATTTTTGCTCTGCTTCCAAAACACTTCAGGTCTACTTTCTCTATCCTACGCAATTGACATTCACATTAGCTATCAGTTATAAGATCAAAATAATTTGTTCACAGTTTCAGTAATCTAAATGAAAGAATCAACTCCCAATGAAAAATCAGCTTGTGAGCAGTTATAAGATCAAAATAATTTGTTGAGATTTTAAGTAACTTAAAAGCATTGGGCAGTTATAGGATCAAAATAATTGGTTGTTAGTTTTAGTAATCTAAATGAAAGAGTCACCTTTCAATGAAAGCAAAAAAAAATATTGGGTATTGGGTAGTTTTTAGATTAAAATATTTTCTTCACATTAGTGTTAGTGTAAATGAAAGAAATATATAGTCGTTTCTAATATAAAGGAGTTAGCCTTGGGATTTGATTTGATTAAAAACTTCTTCTTAATATAAAGGAGTTAGCCTTGGGATTTGATTTGATTAAAAACTTCTTCTTAATGATTCATAGCATTTAACCACTTAATTAAATAACTAAACCAAATTTATACTAATATATTTTATACTTATGTCATTCAATCTGAAAAAACGTTATATAACTCTGTGTTTCATAACTTGATCATTATGTAATTCAATCTGAGAAAATGTTATATAACTTTAAAAAATCTTATCCAACTCTGTGCCTTCCGAACTGGGTTATTTCTCCTGTATATTAAAAACTTCTGAGAAAATGTTTAAAAAATCTTATCCAACTCTGTGCCTTCAGAACTTGGTTATTTCTCCTGTATCTTGAAAACTTCACATATATAAGACGATCAAAATTGATTTATATGAAAGAAAATTTTAAATAAAACTTATAATTAACTGCAAATTTAATTTTTTCCATAAATAAAACTAAAATAGATTTATATATATCCAGTATATTTTGCTGTTTGAAAAAGGGAGAAAACTGATTCATTGCAATTTTTGTTACTAAGCTTTAATGGATGTTTGAGTACGAGGAAGTATATTTTGCTCTTTGAAAAAGGAGAAAACTGATTCATTGCAATTTTTGTTATTAAGCTTTAATGGATGTTTGAGTACGAGGAATTGTTATCGTAAATAAAATAATTCGATCTTAATATTGTCAGTTCTTTAAAGAAGAAAGTTGAAAAAGATAAAAGATTTGCTCATAAAAAAAATTCATGGCAAATCCAATAAGTTCATCTTAATTGACCAAACAAATTTGACAAACTCCACAGCAGTTGCAATATTCATAGACAAAGAACTCCAAATTATGTAAAATCAATGAGTTATAAACTTAGAAGTGCAGGTACTGACCCCAATATCCATGCCATGACAAATATAAGGGCGGGGGCCAAGTTGGGCATTGCAGAAGCAAAGGCAGGAGAGGTATCCTTCAATCCCATTAGCAAGAATGCTTGAAACGCACAGACACTGTAACAGACAAACCGAACACAAAATCTTTATGAGAATCCAATATTAACTCAAGTTACAAAATGAAGATGGATTTCAACTTCATATATTCAACTCACCCTCCAAGAGACAGCAGAAAGAACTGTCCCAACAGAGATAAACTCACTGTTGCTGGCCTCTTCTTCCTGCATTCCAAACACAAAACCATGACTTTGAATTATTTGGAATTACAAGTAATAAGGAATATCAAATGGAATGAAAGGATTCGGACATACATACTTCTCAAAGAAGAAGGCAAATGGGATAAGAACCAGTCCCCCAATCCCGTTGGAATAAACAATGAAAGCCAGAGGACTCACCCCCTTTGATAACTCATTTCCCATAAGAACACCGATTACTGCAAAACTAATTTGGATACCCACCATGGAGGCATAGATGCCCAGATCTTCTAGACTGCACGAAGGGCGATTGATAGTATACATTTTTGACAAGGTTTTCTTCAATTCAATTTCCCCTATCGTTCAATACAGATCACAACAAAATCTCTTTTTCCAGAAGAAGAAAGGCTACAACCAAACTCCATGCAGGTGTAAATTCCGTGCATGAAGAATTGAAGGCCTGCTATAGTATTCTGCGAGCAATACTGATGAATCCATGATGATAACTGGATTTTCTGTAGTTGAATTCAGGATTTTGGAATCCTTGTGGAGGAGATGCTAAAACTGGTAGTTGAATTCAGGATTTTGGAATCCTCGTGGAGGAATGCAGAACACATCGACTCATATACCTACCAAACAACGTTGCCAAGCGGTCAAGTACGGCACGTGATTAGCTTACCCTTCTCCCATCTAACTAGAAAACAATCCAAAAAGATAGTCACTCAGTTTCAAGACAATCTATGGAATTGACAAAACTGATCAAACCGGTTTTACTCTTTGGTTAACGGTGACGAGAAATTTCAACATTAGGTGGAGCATTATGGAGTCGTTATAGAATTTTGACTTTTTGATTGATTTTTTTTATTTTATAGAATTAGAATATTTGAAAATGACCTAATCCTTTTTTTTTTTTTATTGTAAATTTTTTATGAAATTGGGTGATTTGAAATTTTTTATTTTTTATTGTAAATTTTTGATGAAATTGGGTGATTTGAAAATGATATTTTTGATGAAATTGGGTGATTTGAAAATGATTTTTTTATGAAATTGAGTGATTTGAAAATGATTTGATCCTAATTTTTTAGTGTAATTTTTTGATGAAATTGGGTGATTTGAAAATGATCTGATCCTAATTTTTTAGTTTAATTTTTTGATGAAATTGGGTGATTTGAAAATGATCTGATCCTAATTTTTTAGTGTAATTTTTTGATGAAATTGGGTGATTTGAAAATGAATCATAACTTTTCATGGTTTAAAATTCAGTTGATTCAATATTAAAAAAACAAAACTTCTAATTTTTAAGTTTTTAAGTCATTTTCTCTATAAAAAAATATAGATCAACAATGAACTGATGAATAATCTTCAAATTCTCAAGAGTATTCATTCATCCACCCATGAAAATCATGATAAGCTGATAATAAAACTGATGAATAATCTTCAAATTCTCAAGAGTATTCATTCATCCACCCATGGAAATCATGAAAAGCTGATAATAGTTTTTCTGTAATTTGATAAACTATCCATATCAATGTGTAAGTAAACCTTATTTTCATATTAATGGGAAAGTTCAAAAGGCATTGAGTAGGTTTTCTTCTCCTGTTTGTATAAAAATATCATCATAAAATTGGTTGGTAGTTGTTGCTTTCAATTAAAAGGTTTACTTATTGATTGGTTGGTTAGGTATATATTATTTGATTTTTTGTTATGATATATTTATTTATTATTATATTTAAATTAAATAAGAGAAAAATATTTTTTAAAGAAAAAGTGAGAAGTATTTTATAAATTAAATGAAAAGATGATTTATTTATTTGTTAATAATTGAATATATATATAATTAAAAATTTAAATTAAAAATAAAATAAAATAACATAAGTTTTAAGATATTAGTTTAATTTATAATTGTTAATATTATTGATTTTTTTTATTAATTTTATGCTATTGAGTTCCATCAAATTTTTCTTTGTTAACCAATTTATTAAAAATGTTATACATAATCGTGTAGAAACATTCCTTAAATATTCTTATGAAAAAATTTAAAATACCAAATTGTTGATTAAAATCAAAACAACATGATGAATATATATAAAATTAAATTTTTTATGTAAAAATAAAATAAAATAACATAAGTCTTAAGAAATTAGCTTAATTGATTATTGGTAATATTGTTGAATTTTTTATTAATTCTATGTTATTGAGTGTTCCATCAAATCTTTCTTTGTTAACCAATTTATTAAAAATGTTATACATAATCTTATAGAAACATTCCTCTGATATCTTTATGAAAAATTTAAAAAATACCAAATTGTTGATTAATCAAAACAACATGACGATGAAACAAAATATCTTATATATAATTTGCATGCTTGTATTATCCCTTCAACTTATAACTTTGAATATTTATATAGTTATAATCAATATTTTAATGTTATTAAATTAGTTCCATATTATTAAGTTGACCAATTTATTAAAAATTTTATATATAATTATGGAGAAAAATTCCTTAAATATTTTTATAAAACATCCCTTAAATATTCTTATAAAATATTTAAATAATATCAAACTATCATTTCTAAAATAATATGATGACAAAACAAAATATCTTATATTTTGCATTCTTATAATATTCCAAAACTTATACCTTTAAGTGTTTATATAATTATAATCAATATTTTAATGTTACTCAACATTGATAACTTATAACTTTAAATGTCTATATAGTTATATTCAATATTTAAATGTTATTAAACATTAATAACTTATGACTTTAAATTTTATATGGTTATATTCACTATTTTAATGTTATTAGACATTAAAGTATTATATTGAGATAGTTTCATGCTGGGGAGGTTTTTATAAAACATTTCTTCCTTAAGCACATTACCAATTTATTTAGTATGTTATACATAATTGCGAAGAAACATCTCCTTGATCTTCTTATGAAAAATATAAAATCTATCAAACTTTTTATTAGTCAAAATAACATGTGAATATTTTTTTATAAGTTTTTTATTATCCCTAACTTGTAACTAAGTGTTTATATGATTTATAACTTTAAGCAGTTATATGATTGTATTTAATATTTTAATGTTATTTAACATTAAAGTACAATGAATCCTCCTCTACCGGTGTACAACTCAGGATAATTGCAACTCACGTGGTCACCTTTTACTATAAGAACATGGTAGCATCATGCGGCATGTTGCATGGAGTTCTCAGGACACATCTAATGTAGATCTATAAATGGGAGCCCTGTCAAGGACAGGGCTCACATCATTGTGAAGCAAGCTCGACTCACATCGTACAACGATCAATTGGCTCAACTGCAAGTACTTTAATAGAAATTATGCTAAAGGGTAGTGAATTTGGTGTCTCACACGCCTTGCATGCGCTGGGACATAGAATGAGGAAGCCTAAGCATAAAACCCAGCCCTAATTTGACAACCTTCTTCACCTGCACTTCCTCTCCCTCTGCAAACTTATCTATATTTCGACTTCCTCCCAGAAGGATCTCCTATGTTGGTTCCTCTGCGCAATCAAAGCGGATATGGCTCAGATGAAGGTATCCCCGCGCAAAACCACGAACGAGCCGCAACACACTCACATGCCGTGAGCTCTTAGAGAACTGGGCAAGGTCTAGGGTTTCTTTGAGAATGAGGTCCCGGACTCGGCTCGCGTGAGGACTCTGTGATTGGAAAATCATATGAAAAGAAAGAAGGATCATCCCTTTGCAAGAATGTTGATTGTGGAGATGGGAGGGCTCGTGGATGATTCTGGGTTGACAAGCACCCGTGAAACCAGTCATACAAAGATGCTTACTAGGGTTATTTGGACCACCGAGGCTATGCTTTCTATGGCTATGGAGGACCGTGTCAAAGGGTTGTTAAGCTCTAAACGTGGATCCCTACTGCTAATAGACCAGGTTTCGAACATGAATGCCACCTTGTGCATTCTGTTCCAATTTCAGAGAGAGGAAATGGGTCACCTCAACGCGAAGGTGGATACGCTCACTTGAGCTATCACCGAAAATACCTTCACCAGGCTTCCAACTCAGCACATTGAGGACACTCAACTGGTTTACACCCTGCCACTGCAAGCAACAAGGAGACATGAGCTTTTCCAAGTGTCAGGCCTTCCTCTACCTTTATGTTTAATGATGAACAACCCGTGGGATGATTTACATAGTTTCAGTTTGTTTTCTATTTTGAGTAATTTTGGCCATAACCCCTGACCTGTGGGGGATCCCTATAGAGCTCAAAATTTTTAGACACTTCTAGTTTAGAACAACACAATGAACTTGGTTTCTAGTTTTTGGTTCCACTTGTCAGGCATGATACCGTGACTATCTGATTTTGGACAGCTTCGTTATGTACAATTTTCCTTTTTTTTGATTAAATAGACTTCAAATCTTACCCAAAAAAAACATTAAAATACAATGAAAAAGTAAGTCTATTACGTTGAATTCTTATTTATGTATTAGTTAAAGGTCTTTTAAATAATTAATTAACAATTATATTTACTATGTTGAATTCTAGTTAATGTTTTTTTCAATAATTAATTAACAAATATAATATAATTGATGATAATTTTATATATTTAAAAACTTTATGCAGTTCCTTATTTGGTAGGATAACCTTTACTGCAAGGCAATTTAAGGATCGATGAAAAAAACTTAGAGGGATTCCATGTAGTTACATGAACAACTTAGAATGATGTTGCAATAGTTTATTCAACATCCTTTTTTTATTTTTCTAATCATATTATCAAATATGTACTTAACAAAACGTTTAAAAGTAGGTAAAATAATTTTATATATTTTTCTAATATTCATATTATCAAGTCTGTATTTGACAAAATGTTATAAAGTAGTTAAAATGATTTTGATTTATTTATTTATGAATTTAACATTAGTAATTTACAAGTTCATAGTATTAAATAATCTATGTGATTTGCCCATAACTTATAAATTTGAGTAGCTCTGCAACGTTTGGAAATAAGCTACACTCATAGCGTTTTGCGCCATGGCAGGGCCATGGGGAAGGGATAATCCTTCCTTACGTAATGTAGTATTACAATCCAAGCTGCTTAGTGGGAAACCCTTGTCGGAAAAGATCGCTCCTCCTGCTACAGGAAAAGGGTCGGCAGGCCAAAAGCAACTACAAGCCAATAGAAGGCCATCACTCATTAGATGGTCTTGATCAGGCTGCAGGATAAGCTTCTGGGAATTCACTGGAAGATGAAACAAATAAGATCAAGAACCCAACATCAACTGAATCACGAAACCCAAAAACCATTGGCGACGACACTAGCGTTTCGCGATCTAGTTGCTTACCCAAGACAACCGCCATTCCGAGTTTGGAAATAGCCTCAATAAAGATCAGAGAATACATGAAATAGATGAGAGATAACACTCTCACCTGCAGGTTTATGGGATTTTGGCCAAGTGAAAAGGATCTACAAGGATGGATAGCGCATAAATGGAAACCAAAAGGGGATGTGGATCTGAAGCTCGGATCAAAAGGGTTCTTTACAGTTGTTTTCTTCAATGTGTAGGATAGAGAACGAATCATTGATCAAGGACCCCATTTATTCAACAACTCAGGATTATTCATGAGGCACTGGAAGGAAAAATACTGTCCATAAAAAGAATTCACATAAGTCCCGGTATGGTTCCATTTGTACTCTTTACTAAAGGAATATTGGGATGAGAAAACCCTAATGGGCATAGGAAACACCCTGGGTAAGTTCATAAAGAGCTTAGAAATAACAAAAAGAGGTAGATACACTTCCTATGCCAGAATCTGTGTCCACATGAATGTTTCCAAACCCCTCCCGAAAGCAATGAGCCTCAACTTTGAAGACAAAGAATGGATCTAGCCCCTGGATTATGAACACATCCCATTCAGATGTTGATATTGTCATGAGTATGGCCACCTGTATCGGGACTACCCCAATCTCCCACAACCACCACCCCAGCCAACTCACTAGCAACTCCCCAATGATGATTTTACCCTAATCAATTGTCGAAGCAAAGGGGGATCTAAACCCCAAGCGCATAAAAATGCTCTGAAGGATGTCGACCCCAATCCTTCTCTCAACCCCCATTATCAAATAAGACTCTATAATTGAATCTCTCATTCTCCCAGGGGAGGGCTCGGATCTCTGACCTATCAGTTTAGAAATAGATGAATTCACCACAACAAAAAACTAACCTTTTTGCTTTGAAAAATTCTGACTGGAGCACCCAGAATTCATGGACACCTTCTCCATTTGGTGGGATCAAGCACTAAGCTGGGAAGGATTGAAAATGTACAATCTGCAGCAAAAAATGAAATCAATCAAAGCCAAGCTAAATAAATGGAACAAAGAGGTCTTTGGAAACATCTTTAAAGCCGGGAAACAACTTGAGACTGAACTAGTGGATTTACAGCAAGAAACCATCTCTTCTGGTTACATAGAAGAACTTCTCCAAAGAGAACGAGACCTGTAGAAGGCTATTGCTCAGTGTCTGGATCAGGAACAAATTCTTTTGAAAAAAAATCAAGAATTAGGTGGCTAAAGGAAGGGGAAATGAACTCTAAATTCTTCCATAACTCCATGATTCAAAGAAGAGCCCATAACCGCATAACCAGACTCCAAGGAGAAGGAGGAAAATTATTAACCAAACAAGACGAAATAACCTCTGAGTTGGTCTCTTACCACAGTCAAATTATCCAAGAAGACAACCTGGATTGTCGGGACGCCATAGCTTCCATCATCTAGCACATCCCATGGTTGGTTACGACTGAACAAAATGAATATCTCATGCAACCCATCACCCTGGATGAGGTTAGTGACATTGTTAGAGAAATTCCCACTAATAAATCTCCGGCCCAAACGACTTCATCGTTGATTTCTTCCACAACTCCTGGAGCATCATTCAAAATGATGTCTAGGAAGTTGTTAAGGAATCCGAATAGCGTACAGTAGTGCTACATGCCATCGATGCAAACTTACTTACTTTGATACCAAAAGAGGAGAATTCTCTGCACCCCAACAAATATCAACCCATTTCTTTATGCAATGTGGTCTGTAAAATCATCACCAAAGTGATTGCGACCAGGCTCAAATATATATTGTCGCATCTCATCCCCGAAGAGTAGTCGTGATATGTGGAAGGAATCCAAATCTTGGAGGACATCCTAGTAGTGCATGAAATGATCCACACTCTCAAGAGCACAAAACAATCTAGTATACTTCTCAAACTTGATTTATCTAAAGCTTTTGATAAAACATCATGGGATTATATGAGGCAAAATCTCTTGGCATTTGGGTTTGCGGAACAATGGGTCAATTAGATCCTTTCCCTCACCTCTTTTGCCTTCTTCTCTATCATGGTGAATGGTTTCCCATCTCCCACATTTTCATCTCGCAAAGGCATCAGACAGGGAGATCCCTTCTCTCCTTTTCTCTTCGTCCTTATGATGGAAGGCCTTGGGTGATCGTTGAAAATTTCTACTCAAACCAATGACCTCACAGGTATCCACCCTGCTAATGACTTCACAAAGCCTCGCATATGCAATTTGTTGATGATACCATGCTCCTAGCCAAAGCATCCATGAGAGTAGCTCATTTCCTAAAGTGTCTTCTGTCCACTTTTCTCATAGCTTCTGGTATATCCCTAAATAATGACAAATTTGAAGTCGTCTTTCTAACACCCCGACCCGCCTCCAACTGCCCATAGCTATTTCATTGAATTTCAAGCAAAGATCCCTTCCATCCAAATACCTGGGACCCCCTCTTACTGCCACCTACTCTAATCATGGTGCCCGATCTCAGCTCATACACAAAATGGAAAAATGTATTTCCAACTGGTCTTTCCATTCTCTTAACATTGCAGGCCAACTAGTCGTCTCAGTCTCTATCCTCCGCAGCATGAGCACCTACATGTTTTAAATCTTGGTTACCCCTAAAAATTCCTTAATGAGATTCGTTCCTTGCAAAGAACCTTCCTCTGGGGTTGATCCAAGTCTGCAGGACGCAAATGGGAACTGCTTTCCTGGGACAAACTTTGCAAACCCAAACTCCTTGGAGGCTTGGGACTTTGTGATCCTGAGATAGAAAACAAAGTGATGATGGAAAAACTTTGGTGGCGATGACTAACTAATCAGGATACCCTTTGAGAAAGAATATGGAAAGGAAAATATGCTCCTGACATTCCATCCCAGGATCTCATCCATTTGAACATGATCACTAAAGGCTCCAACATCTAGAATGCACCCTTGCAGAACAAGCAAATTATTCAAGAGCATGTTTTCTGGGAAATCTGTGATGGCTCCACTGCCATCTTTTGGGATGATTCTTGGCAGTGGCTTCCTAAACTCTCTAAGAATGGATACATCAATCCCCTGAGAACAAAAACTGTTGTAGAGGGTCACTTTCTAGCGACTCACTTCTAGGATGCCAACACTGCTGATACCCAATGGCGCCAATGGAGGAATTCGAGAACCTATCAAAACACTTTGACTAAGGATCAACGACATCTCTTTAGTGAGTAAATGCAAAATCGAAAAACATCAACTAGGTGGGAAACGATATTCTTCGTTGGGGCTATTCCAGAAAAGGAGCCTTTAGCCTAAATGAAGCCTATGCTCTCCTCGCTAGCTACAACTAAGAAGATACCAACAAAATCTAGAAGAAAATGTGGAAACAAAACCTTTGGACCAAAGTCTCTACGTTCTTATGGCTCATATCCTGGAAACGAATTCTCACCTGGGATAGAATTGTCAAGAGAGGATTTGAGGGACCCTCTATATGCTACCTATGGAAAGAAAAAGCGGAGGACCTTGAACATCTTCTCAACACCTGCCACTTCAACAAGCAGGTCTGAGATCTTGGTGCCACTGCCTTTCGCCAAACTGATTACAACTCTAGCAGTATCATTGATACCCTTTCCAATTGGAGAGATCAACTCTCCTCCAACAACATCGTCAACAGAACTTGGAAACACTTCCTGGGATTTATTCTCTGGGAAATTTGGAAGGAACAAAATATTTGAATTTTCCATGACTCCAACCTCCCCACTGATCAAATTTGGAAAAAAGTTCAGGAACATATTCAAGAAACGATCAACACTTCCCAGTGGGAAAGAACCGACTAGGAAGGGTCTCCTCAAGATAAGGCAATTCTCCAGTCTTGGAAACTACAACCAACAACTATCCCAAATCATCAATCCCCTAGGATGATCCATCCTTCAATGCTAGAAAAGTGGTCACCACTCGAGTTCGGTTTCATTAAGCTCAACTTCGATGGAGCAAGCAGAGGAAATCCTGGACCTACTGGCTAGGGCGGGGCCTTTCATGATCACATAGGCCACACCATTCATCTCTACGCTAGCTCAATTGGGAAAGATAACAACAATGCAGTTGAGATGTTTTCTATGCTACAAGGCATCAACATAGCTCGCCAAGCTCGATTTTCCAAACTCCTCGTGGAAGGGGACTCAAACCTCATGATACAAATTCTTACCAAGCTGCTCAAAGGATCCAAAAATTCTAAAGTTTCTCCAAGCTGGCATCTAGTTGCTAAGATTGAAATCCTAACAACTACTCTTGACGGATCCATGGTCATAATCATGCAACATGTTCAGAGAGATGCCAACAAGTTTGATGAAAAGATTGCCAACTAGGGCATAGATCATCCTCGAGAAAAGTGCAATCAGGATTGGACTGAGTGTCATAATGAATCCCTCAAGGTGGAGTGTCATCTCATTAGCCTTCAGGACTACTCCCCCCATGAAGGGTGTACAACTCAGGATAATTGCAACTCACGTGACCACCTTCTGTGACAAGAACATGGTAGCATCATGTGGCATGCCGCATGGATTTCTAAGGACAAATCTAATGAAGATCTATAAATGGGAGCCCTGTCAAGGACGAGGCTCACATCATTGTTAAGCAAGCTTGACTCACACCATACATCGATCAACTGGCTTGACTGCAAGTACTTTAATGGAAATTATGCTGGAGGGTGGCTGATTTGGTGTCTCAGACGCCTTGCATGCGCTGGGACATAGAACGAGGAATCCCAAGCATAAGGATTGGCCCCAATTCGAAAACCTTCTTCACCTGCACTCCTGCTCCCTCTGCGACCTTATCTGTATCTCGACTTCCTCCCAGAACGATCTCCTATGTTGGTTCCTTTGTGCTACATTGCAACTATGACATATAAAAGTAATGCATTCCCATAGTAACAATCCGGAACAAAACAAAGTGACTTTGAGTATAATAAGTTTCACAGCATGAGCATTTGCAGCCAGGTAGGGATATCAATGTTCTTTTCGTAAGGGTAGACAGGACTAGTTTCAACTTCCACAACGGGTAGCGGTATGCTACGGACTCTCTTAATGATCATGCCATGGGTGATTAAGGTCCTAAGGAAACTGCTACACTCATATGAACATGGGATTATGTAAGCTTAGTTAGGTATGGGCACAGGCCTGCTTGGGTCGTGGTTAAACTGAAAAAATTGGGCAACGGCCAGTCTAAAACAAAAAGAACCAATGAATTAAGGCATTCATTTCAACAGGAAAAACCACCTCAAGAGAGGATATAAGTCCTAAAATGTACTAACCTGCTAGAAAATGATTGTGTATGAAAAATTTGACGCTACGGCGGGCTTGGAGTGAGCAGTCATGGTCTCAAACGGATATGGAGATAGGTCTCTATCAAAATGAACAAATGAAAACCAACAGGGTTTACACCCTATAAATAGGAACTTGACACGCGTGGACCATAAATAGGGTGGTTGCGAAATTAAAACGGGATTAAATGGCGTACGAACTGGTTCAAATCGGCACACTTCGCATTTAAGTGTGACCACCAAAACCGGCACAACTTGGCTAACGTTTTGACAGTTTCGGCAAGAACTCGCGAGTTTGGGCCGCCGTTGCGAGAAAGTTAGCTGAGTTTTCGCGAAAAACGG
Source organism: Larix kaempferi (assembly GCA_027924585.1). Lineage (NCBI taxonomy): Eukaryota > Viridiplantae > Streptophyta > Pinopsida > Pinales > Pinaceae > Larix > Larix kaempferi. Next base: position 11,582,057 of record BSBM01000017.1, on the reverse strand, counting down.
AGCCATGTATTTTGTCTTAAGTGTGGCGTTGAGCCTCGAGTCGTACAACTTAGCCGAGTCTATCCGCCGTTGCGGGAAGATTGGTTGAGTTCTTCCGATGTTCGCGGGAAAGTTAACGGAAAGGTTTCGGAAGAGCTTGAGCAGTCCTCCCAAAATGGCGAAATTCAAGTCTCAATGGAACTTTCAGCCCGTTGCGGCGAAACTCAGCGAGTTTATCCGAAATAGTGAAGCTTTCTTTTTTCAAGCGAAATGATCTGCCGTTACGAAGAAGATGTCTGAGTTCTTCTGCTATTTCGGAAGGACTCGATGAGTTCTTCCACTGTTTTGGAAGGACTCGACGAGTTCTTCCGCCAATATTTTAACCTTAGCCAGATTTTCTCGTCACTACGGAAGGGTTAGGTGAGTTTCTCCCCCCATTGCGGCTTAAATCCATGATTTTTACTTGGTTCAAAACAATAAAAAATGAACTCAAAGGAAGCAAGCAAATGTTTTTCTCAAGAATAACTAAGCAAGGAAAAGGTTCTGATGGCCTTTAGGCTCCTAGGCAAAAAATTTCTTCAAAAGTAAAGGAGGGGCCCCAAATTTTTTCAAATATGGGGGGGGGTTGTAGCAACAACAAATGGCGATTCCCTGGTGAACACAGATTTATGAAACAAATCCATCTCATGGTCAGAAAAATTACAAAGTGTCGATTTTAAATGCAACAACATGTCTTCATAGTCCAGTTCCTAAGAATGCATTGATCAATCTTATCATAAATGGTAAGGAGGGAAAAAGGAAACTTTGATTCAGACTTCTTTACAACTCTCTAAGGGCCAAAATGTGGGGTTCATTTTAAAAATTCTGACTTTCAGAAGCCTACTGATATAAGACTCCACAAGATCGTGACAATATCTCACTGACATATTCGTTTGTTCCTCATTTCCATTCTATTTCGCATCCTTTTGGATGTTTATTTAATTCATGACTTTTGCCGCTTTGAGTCTTCCAAAAATATATTTCTTTTTCTTTCAATAATTGATATAGGTTCTCCAATTAATAATGTCCTTTTGTGTGAGTGAAAGATTTATTTTATTTCATGCTTCACGGACGGAGAAGAACCTTGCTGGGATGGTTTATTTGAACAGCTTCCTTGTTTTGAAAGTTTGCTTGCTTTTCTCAGGCATGCTTTAATTGAGGTGAGAATTTCTGGAAACCAAACTCTTTGACATATGCCTTTTGGATTTACTTACAGCATGGGATCGTTTTAAATACCATATATCTGTGAGACATGCTTCCTCTCCATGGGTCTTCCATAGTGAAATTCCTGAGCTAGTCATTAATGTTAGAGTGAATGGGGCCCTAAGATAGTCAGAAGGAAATGCTAAATCTTAGTTATTTGACAGGGGTTACTTTGACCAAACAGAAAAGAGGATCTCTGCATTCCAGGAAACCAATTAGTGAAATCAAAGTCACAAATACATATTCCCTTTATCAATGAGCTTCTTGATGACCATCCTTTTGAGTTTTTCCTGGAGTCTCATCTTTCAACTACACAAAAATTGAGCTTAGCTTTATCTGAACAAAGGACTCAAACAAAGGGGAAAAACAAACAAAATAAAACAAATTAAGCTAACTAGCAGACTAAAAGGTAATCAAAAGCAATTAAAAATGAAACAAAAGAAAACAAACTAGAAAGAGAAGATAATGTTTTATTTATGTACAAGAGTCCACCTAGGACTCATGCGAAGTATTGCTTTAAGGCGAGGCCATTGAGAGGGATATTTAATTCCTCTCCTTGCAGGTCTTTAAGTTTATAGGTTGACGGGCCATGCTTTTCAGAAATTTGGTAAGGGCCAACCCATGAGTGTTGAAATTTTGTGTGCATTCCCTTACCTTCATGCTGGTGATCCCATTTCAGAACTAAGTCACCTACTTCGAAATTTCTTTTACCAGATTTCTTCTTATCAGACCATCTTTTTACTATGTCTTGGTGCTGATGGAATTGGTCTTTGGCTTTCTGTCGTGATTCTTCAAGTTTTAGCAGGGTATCAATTCTGGATTGTAGGGCTTGACTGCTAGAACCTTGAGAGGCTTGAGCCAATTGCAAGGATGGGAGTAAAATATTTGGACGAAGGATGGCTTCCTTGCCATAGACTAAGGTGAACGGAGAAACCCCTAAGGCATTCTTGGGAGTGACTTTGTCTGCCCATAAGGCGTTTGGGAGGGCTATGTGCCAGATTCTCTGATTTTCAATCACAGTTTTCTTAAGGATTCAGATGAGATTTTTATTGGTAGACTCAGCTAATCCATTTCCTTGGGGATAGTGATTGCCTGAATAAAGTAGTTTAATTCATTTCTCATACATGAATTCATTAACCTTCATTGATGAAAAATAAGGTACATTATCAAAGACTAGGGAAATTGGAACCCCAAACCTAGTTATGATGTTTTCCTCCAAGAAGTTGATGACTGCATCTTCATTGACTTTACGCAGCGGAACGGCCTCAGCCCATCTTGTAAAATAATCAGTGGCTGTCAGAATATACCGGTGTTGCAGTGAGGAGTTTGGGTTTATTTCGCCAATAATATCTATGCCCAATTGCTCGAATGGTTCAGAGATGATAAATGGTTGCAAGGGTCTTGCTGCTTTTGGTAACTTTCTGGCACTCCTTTGGCATACGTCACAATTTCTGGCATAAGCATGAGCATCCTTGAAAAGAGTGGGCCAATAGTATCCATCTCTAAGAATTTTGTGAGCTATAGTATCTCCAGAGTAATGTCCCCCAGCAGGGCCATCATGTAATTCTTTGACCACGTTGCCCGCATCTTTTTTCTCCAAACAACTGAGGAAAATGCCATCATAATTCTTCCGAAAGAGCACTCCTTTAATGATTTGGTATGCTGTTGATTTAAGATGGAGATCTCTTTTTTGCTTCGGACTCCAGTGCTCTGGCAAGTAACCTGAATGTAAATAATGCACTAGGTCCCTGTACCAAGACTCCGACGTTGTAAAAATTGGGCATACATCAATCATGTTCAGTTCTGCCTCATTCCTCCAATCTAGCTTTACATCAGCTGGATTTTTAGTAAGCAATTTGCATAAACCTTGACCTTTGATAATAGTGGCTGGTTTGAATTCTAAGTCATACTCTTGAAGAGCAGTAAGCTAGTTTCCTCTCCTGTCTCCCAATCTTTCTGAATGAAAAGAGATCTGACAGCGGGATGAGGAACTATGGCTTTAGTTATGTTTTTTAGAATATTTGGCCCGAACTGCTTTACTGCTTTGAAAACGGCATATGTTTGCTTATCTACCAGAGGGTAGTTCAGTTCAGTGCCCTACAGACCAATGCTCATAAAATAAATTGGGTATTCATCTCCTGATTCCGCCTTTTGACTAAGCACAACTGCGAGAGAGTTATCAGAAGCAAAAGTGTACATAATAAAATATTTATCGAAGTCTAGACTTCTTAAAGAAGGTGCCTTGGCTATGGCAGCTTTAATTTCTTTAAATGCGACCTTTTCCAAGTCTGTCCACTTAAATTGTACACTCTGCTTGACCATTTATTGCAAAGGTTTAACGATCTGAGCGAAGTCTGGTACGAACCTTCGAACAAAATTTATGGTGCCCATGAATGATTGCATAGACTTTTTGCTGTGGGGCATGGGAATCTGTTTGATAGCTTGTACTCTCTCTTGATCTATCGAGATTCCCTCTTTTGAAATGATATGAACCAAAAATTTTCTCTCAAGAACAACGAAAACACTTTTCTTAGGGTTTAAAGAGATAACATACTTTCTGCAATGATCAAAGATTTGCTTTAGGTGGAAAACATGGTCTTCCCTTTTCTTTGAGAAAACTGTCACATCATCTAAGTAAACTACAACACATTGACCACCCAATCCTCGAAAAGTAATGTCCATGGCTTGTTGAAAAGTAGCTCCTGCGCTGATTAAGCCAAAAGGCATTCTTCGATATGCGAAGGTTCCCCACTTCGTACGAAAAGTGGTTTTGAGGCGGTCCTCCTTCGCTACTAGCACTTGGTTGTAACTAGAGAAACCATCTAGTAGGGAGAAAAGTTATGATCCTGACACCATCTGCAAGATTTTTTCCATTGGGGGCACAGGATAGTTATCTTTATCGGAAGCTGTGTTTAAATTCCGAAAATCTACACACAGTCTGATTTCTCTCGATTTCTTCTGCACGGGAACTAAATTAGCCATCCATTCAGAATGTCAGACTTTAAAAATAATCTTGGCATCCAACAATTTTTTTAACTCTTTCTGAATTAGAGGCTCGAGTGTTGGATGCATCCTTCTTAATTGTTGTTGAAAAGGTTTGACGCCTTCCTCCATTGGTATTATGTGTTGAATGATGCGGGTATCATATGTTTTCATATCGTCGTAGGTCCAAGCAAACACATCTTTATATTGCTGGAACAATTTGATGAATTTACTTCTCTCGCCCGGCGTACAACACTTACCAAGATTAATATATTTCGGTTCAGCTTCCGTGCCCAGATTTATTAACTCATGTTGCGTGGATGAGCTGTGAGTTTTAGCATTTACAAGTCTTCTGAACTTGCTCTGTAAATCAAATAACGCTTCAAGAGTTCTCACGCCTTTGGGCATGAAGTTTCCCTTTACAACATCTTTATTTTGTAAATATGAATCATGTTGTTCTTCATCTATTATGGCCACTTGGAAGACATCTTCATTTGTTAAGAAACTAATGATCTAATCATCATCATCAAATACCCTGAGATTTGTGATGTTATCCGAAACAGAGGGCCTGGAAATTAATTCAATAGAGCATTTGTTATTAGTGGGCACTAATCTGGAAGCAGAGGTTGCTAATAAATCAGCTACAACATTCTTCAACCTAGGAACACAATTAATATTGAAAGCATCAAAACATGAAATCAGATCCCAAACCTCAGCTTGATAAACCTTGAAGTGTGGTGAAAGGCAATGAATTGTATTCCTTATTTGTCTGACAACTATTTCCGAATCACTAAAGACTTTCAAATTTTTTACATTTAAACCAATGGCTTTTTTTAATCCATGGATCAGAGCTTCATATTCAGCAGTATTATTTGTACATTCAAATTCTAATCTACAAGATAAAAAAATGTTTATTTCTATTGGGGTCAATTAAAACACAGTCGACTCTAGATCCTTCTTGAGTTTTGGAGCCATCGAAGTAGAGAGTCGAAAAAGTATTTTCTTCTTTAACTAAGTTAGTGCCATTACTATCTAAGTTAGTAACTAAATTTACTATGTTACAATAGATATCATCAGCCCGTGAAAAATGAAGGAGATCGAACTGTTCGTCTGAATTATGGCTAACATCTTCTGATTGATCATTTTTAGGTTTGATTTCTAAGAAATAATTTCCCAAAACCGAAGATGAGAAAGCTACAGCTTCATTTTTTTCTTCTAACTGAGTGACATTTTGTTTCATTTGAGGTTCCCTCAATATTTTGATTTGATTTTTCCTATTTTGATACTGTAACCATAAATGGGACCAATCTATTGCGAAGTAACCGTTTAGTTTCGCAAACCAATCCCTACTCAAAATAAAACCATAAGCCTTAGGAATATCGACCACCATTATCAATGAATTGACACACTCTTGGATCAGCTGACAGTCTGATAAGCACATCTTTTAGTTCACCAATGACTTTAACAGCGGTTCTATCTAACTGTATGATTTGAGATGGGGATGGGATAAGTTGTTCATTAATCTTCTTGCATATAGATAAAGGCATGACATTCGAACTAGCACCTGAATCAACCAGACAATTATGTACGTTATGATTAAAGATCTCAAAAGTTAAGAGAAAAGGCAGAGTGTGAGATTTTAATTTTCCACCAATGCTAGCTTCATTGATTTCTGGGTTTTCATCAGTGCTTTCTAACGAGATGCTTGTTTGTGGATCAAAAGCTTACATTAACCTCTTCCTTTGTTGGGGCAGGCTACACATATCAAATATAGAAACATTAGCTTTCGCTTTCTTGATATCCTCGATTATGTCATAGCCCATGTCACATTCTTTCAAAACTTTAGGTTGATTTTCTGTTTTGTTCGAAAAAACTTTTGGTTGTTTGGATATTTCTGTGTTTGATTCCTTTGTCACTGCGGGGTTTAGTGCTGGAATGGTCTTAGGTTGGGGTGGGATGACATTTATGTGTCGTTTTGGTATTTGATTTGCAGACTTAGTGTTAGGCACATCTACTGTTTGATCAAGCACCGGGCCTTTACTTCTAGTAGTAACATTAATAGATGTCGTCTGTACTTCGTCAATAAGATCTCCAAAAGATGGTTCTTGGCTAGAAGTCCAGTCCCAAAGGATCATCGTGGTGTCTTGAACAAACTATTCCCGCTCAGGAATTCGTTCTTGTTGGGGATCCGTTTGCTCAGAGATTTGTGCATCTAGCATTTGATTCATTACCAAACTCATTGAGTTGATCCACTGTGGACAACTTTTTCCTGAGTGTTGTTCTTGATTAAAGGTACAAATGTGGTCCATGCCTATTTCATTTAAGTTTAGCATAGAAACATTATTTACCGGTGGATTTGACTGTGTATTTTCTCTTTTTTCTTATAGAAAGGCTTGAAAGGTGGCCTTGAAGAGCTGGTTGCTTTATATTTCTCTAGATCCACGATTTTATTAGAGAGTTTTTGCATCATTTTTATGACATTCTCTAAATCCGTTGTGGGTTCTTCTTTGTCCCTAGTTAACAAAAAAGGTTTTTTAACGGCTGTTGGCTTTGCTTCCAGATCGAGAGTGTGTTTGGCAATACTATCGGCCTCTTCTTCTACCTTCTTGGCTTCTTCAAAGTTTTCTGTAAGGGTAGTTTTCTTCGTTCTTTTGACAAACATTGCTAATGAGGGTTTAAGAGCTGTTGTGTAATATTCTACCAAGCATTCCTCAGCGGGCTTTGTTTCGTCACTAAAGTTATTTAACAACGTTGTAAATCTTTGATTAAACTCTTGAACTTTCTGGTTTTTTTCCATTCTCATGGATAACAATTCTTTCATAAGAGTAGCTATTGTTTTTTGATTCCCATACTTCTTTAAAAAACATTTTTCAAAATCTTCTCAACTTACTATCGAGCTAGCCTGTAGGCTAAAGTACCAAGAAGACACTTTGGGTTCGAAAGCATAAGGAAAAAGATGGCAGACTACATCTTCATGTTCTACATTAAGAAGACTCAGAGCTAAATAAAAACTTTTAAGATGGTCTTCAGCAGAAATTCCTTTCCCAGGGTCATACTTAGGCAAAACCTTCTCTGGATTCTTGGGCAAATCATGGAACGACCCAACTAAATTCAATGCTCCTCTTGCTCTCCATGCAGGCACAACCATGACTCTTGGTGGAGATCATGGTGGTGTGTGCGGCGGTGAATTATGAGGAGTGTGCCTTGGAGTGTGAGGTTGTTCTTGATTCGTGGGAGTTTTGGGTCTGACCTCGTCGAATGGTTCAGTAATTTCTTCTAGAGATAGATCCAATAATTATTCTAGACTTTGAACCAAAACATAATCTCTAGTGCATTGAGGGTTTTTTCTATGAGCTCTTACTCTAGGCAGCAAAGGAACGGTAGTTAATCCTCCTAGGCTTTTAACGTAGGAACGGGTATGTCTTTTGAAGCGGTTTACTTCTTCAAAAGGGACAACATACAATGTTTCTTGTTGTTCTTTCTCAAAGTTAATATTTTCTAGATTTCTTGATTCCAGATCTGAAATGTCTGGGATAGTTGTTTCAGATGGGTTATCAGTGGAAAAGTTTCTAACAAAACGATCTCTTCTGCCAGCCATGCACTGGTGGCCCTCCTTCTAGCGCCAAAAATTGTTGATGCCTCGAAAATCGTAGCATCAATCAGCAAGGGATTCTCCCCCGTAAGTAAGCCCAATTAGATCACTCACCGTTTGGTATGGGGAATCCATCCGATTAACGGTCTGGCTACCGCATAAGTTTTAAAGATTTTTTTATTTTATCTGTTGCGGCCCGATCCATCGTTTATGTAATTTATATTAAAGAATGATATGCAAGTGCTTTAGACTAAATGCATGCAATAAGACAAATGTGATCTAAATAATTCAATCTATTTTAACCTATCCTTGCAAGGAGCAGAATTTAGAGTATGAGTAATGAAATTGAAAGAAACATTTAAAAAATTGAACAGATAGCCATTAAATTCCAAAGATGTATTTTCAGCAGAATGTAAATGATATCAAAGATAGCTCTGATTTTATTAAAGCATTCCATTACTCATGAGGTACAGAAATTTTGCAAAAGAAATAAGATCATTCACAGCATATAATTAATTCACAAAAGCTAGGAAAGATCTCACTAAATGTATATGAAAAAATGCAGAAATAGTTCGGCAATCGTCCATCACAACCCAAAGCAAAACGATGCACCAGCTTCCACAGGCCAAAATATTTTCTATTCATGTAGCTGAAATAATTCTCATACACAAGAAGAAATTCCTTTCACCTGCCAAAAAATCCTGCTTTCTTTCATTCATCAGCTATATATAGCTTTACAAATGCTTCAAGAGATACCACCTATACCTTAACTTTCCAAATTCTTTTGATTTGTCTTATAGCGCCCAATTTTCAAAAAGAATAAAATCTCAGCGATATTACAAAAAAGGACGGGAAGGAGGTCCACATGTTACTTTAATAATTAAAATATACAAAGGTTAAAAGAAGGCATGTTGGCTACAAGTTAAAAGATAAACAAAGGTGAGTCACTTATGAGCTGGCTCCTTTGCTAACTAAGGTGCTTTTGATATAGCTGGTACTTGTGTTGGAATTTGTGCCCCTGTAGCCGCCGGTAATTCTACTGGGGCTGATGTCCTGGCTTCTCCTGCTAATACTCGATGTGTTTCTACTGTTAGTGCTCTGCCTGCTTCTGCTATATGTCTCACCCAAATATTGATTTCTTTTATGACATTGTTTGCATCAAGAGGGAGCATGGTTTTTAGAGAAACTTCATGCTTGGCAATCTCTTCCTCAAGATCAACGATCTCTGTTGTTGTATATTGGAGGATTTCTTACAGAAGATGTGCATGAATAGCAGCCTGGCCAACCCACTGGGAAAGGTCTTCAGCGGTCAAAACTTCCACCTTCCTTACATAATCTACTTCAGCACTTAGCCCATCCCTTAGGTCAGACAAATGTTGGAGTTTGTCTGGAAATTATTCTATAGTCTGGGGTAATCTCATTAGTAAATTCTCTTGGGTAGTTCATATCTTCAAATACAAGTTCCCACACTGTTCAAGAGTGACCATGGCCACTTCGTTTAGATTTACTCCAAAATCCTTGAAAAACCCCAAAAGGCGGATATCTGCTTTGAAACCAGAGATGGATTTAAGAGGGATATTTTCTGGGAATCATGACTTTACTTCTCTCCATTCCATTTTCCTTTTAATGTCCTCACTAATATGTACATATTTTCTCCTACGCCTAGTGGCTTTAGAATTTATTTCTTTGATTTTGGCCACCACTCTCTTTAACTTGCAGATTTCCTCTGTTATGAGCTCTTGAATCCCATGTATCCTCTTCAGTATTACGCAAGCCTGCTCATTAAAATTCCCCACACCCCACATCACTAACCTTGCCAGTAGCGAGTTCTAATTGTTGTTCTAGCAATTCCTCGTTTTCTTCTAACTTCTCTATGTTCTCCTTTAAGTCATCGATTTGTTGAGTAGCCATATCAAATTTCTCAGATTCCAACTGCAGGTTCCTTCTTTCAAGACCTTGTTTTTTTGCTTCCAAGGCTCTCATTTGTATGACCAAGGCTCTCTTTTCAGCTTCTAGGTGATGAAATTTTCTGTTTAATTCTCCCTTCTACGACACAAGGGTGTCACATTTCTCCACCATCAAATTTGAATAATTCTGTTCTTTGACCAGAGTTTCCTGCAAATGGTGGGTTCTCTCCTTTTCTAATTATATCTCGTCTGCTAATATGTTGACATTGTCTGCAGTTGCTTGAACAGAAGCCACAGAAATGGATGCTACGAGTTTGTGTGCACGCTTAGTACCTTGCATGACTGTTGTTTCATGTCTGGTGACAATGTCCGGTTGAAAAGGTCTCTTCATCCTAGTCATTGTTTCTTTGACAATAGATTTCCTCTTCTTGTTATAAGTGAACCTGTCCCATTGGGACACTATGCTATTTTTTTGACGGTGTAAAAGGGACAAACGGGGGATCTCTTATAGGGATGTCCGTATCCATGTTTTGGACATTTGGGCTCTTTGGTTCATCATCCTCCTTTGCCTTGTTTTCTTCTTCCGCTTTCCTTTGTGCTTCTTCTTCTGCAGCCTTCCTCTGAGATTCTTCTTTAGCTTGTCTGGAAATCCCTTCTAGTCTGATCCGTTCTTCCTCTTGAACTCTTCGAGCTTCTTCTTCCGCTGCTTGGATCTTTCGGGTTTCCTCTTCCCAAAGTTCGTACTCCTTTGCCTTGTTTTCTCTTTCCATAGCTTCCCTTTGGATTCTATCGGTTTCTTCTTTGAGCCTTTGCTCTTCTTTAGAGAGGGTTTGAGCGGCTTCTAATATTTCCTTTTCCTATTGCTGTCTTGCTTCCTTGATATTGCTAGAGCTAGAATTGCCCCCGGCTTTGCTTAGTCGAAAAATCTGTAGTTTGGTCATGTTACTGACCCCTCTATACACTTCTTCATCTTCATCATAATAGTGAGCGTATTCAAAGTTAGCATGGAGCTCCCTGCAATGTTGTGCAGCCTTGCCTCGTCGATAGTTCCTCCAAAAAACATTTTCCCTAAAGTGAAAGTCTCTCAGTTCTGCAATAAACTCCTCTACAGTTGCAATCCTTGAGAATTTGTAGGCCCCAATATAAAAAGGTAAAGGCGGGAAAGTTGTCTGCTTTGCCTTGTACAAGGTGCTACCAACCCCATCAAGGAACACTTGTCTTACTGCCTCCTTGTGGATTATGTAGTCAGTAGCATATCTAGGTAGGATATATGGGGGTTTAGAGCCTCCATACATTCTTATGAGAGTGGCATCCGGTGAAAAATAGAAATCACCATAATTCTCCAGGACCTCCATGGCATTCTCGGACAAGCAGTTAGGTTCTTCATTGAACATTAACTCATATAAAGGTATGATAAATTCCTCACAAATGAGTTTGTAATGCCACTTGTAGTTCTGAGCCCAGAAGAGTTTGTAAGCAGTGAATACTAGGGTGTTGGTCTCTCTCCAGTTACATCCAAGCTTTGGAAAGGGTCACTTTGCCACAATGCAGTCTATCAAGTGGGACGGCATGTAGAATTCTGCCTTCTTTGCCCCTAATCCTTCGTGTGCAACAATTATGGCTGATGATAGTCTATCTGAGAGAATATCTGCCCAATTGAAAATTGTTCCTCTGAATGCTACATAGTGGATAATGGGAACCCATTGGAGCATAAAAATAGTTCCATCGGGCGTTCCAAAGATTCTGCTAAGCATGAGGGCAATCATTCTGAAAGGACGCCTCAGATTCTGAACCTCGTACTCCTCACTATCCTTTTTTCTGATCTGTTTGCCTGAGATCAACAACTTTCTAGCCATCTCTAGATTATCCATTTTGATTTGTCCTAGCCATTCATCGTCAAGCCGCTGATGAGCTCAGGGAAATTTTTAAGCTGCTACGATATAAGATGGATGGAAGGATGCAAAAGATTCCCCCTTACTATCCAAAAGAACCCTTGTATGCGCATTTGCATGCTGCAGAATCCATCCAATTACTTCCTAGCATGGAAAAAGTTTCAGACGTGTGGCTGCTTTGGATATGCAGGAGGTTCTGATGTTCCGGTATAGGTATTCTTCCCCAAGGAGTGCCTCAAGGATGTCTTGGTCCCTTATCATGCGATATATGTCTCCCCATTTCACTTCTGAGGGAACGCCGGTAGTGTACTTGGTGTCTTCATATAGAGTTTCTACTCTCGTGGGGGCTGATCCTGGCTCGGTCGCTTTGGACTTTTGTTTGCCACCTTTAGGCATTTTGGCTTAAAACCCTGTACAATAGAAATCATACATGAGCAGGCATTACAACGTAATATTAGCAAATTTGACTGGCATCCTGCACACAACAATAAGTCTTAAGAATACTCCGATAAGCATTTTGATGGGTACTTATTTGATTCTTCTCAAAACCGAACGACACTAACCAATCTTCCTAATCTCTATTCATTGTGGCTTAGAAATCTCGAACTGATACGGCTTTTCTACTTTCAAAATCAGATTAAAATAATTATTTCGCAAGTTATTAGACAAAACCTACGGGAAACCGTCAAGTGATGTTTTGAGCTAAATTGCAACTACGACATATAAAAGTAATGCATTCCCATAGTAACAATCCAGAACAAAACAAAGTGACTCTGAGTATAATAAGTTTCACGGCATGAGCGTTTGCATCCGGGTAGGGATATCAATGTTCTTTTCGTAAGGGTAGACAGGATTGGTTTCAACTTCCACAATGGGTAGCGGTATGCTACAGACTCTCTTAACGATCATGCCATGGGTGATTAAGGTCTTAAGGAAACTTCTACGCTCATATGAACACGGGCTTAGGTAAGCTTATTTAGGTATGGGCACAGGTCTGCTTGGGCCGTGGTTAAATTAATGAACTTGCGCAATGGCCAGGCTAAAACAAAAAGAACCAATGAATTAAGGCATTCATTTCAACGGGAAAAACCACCTCAAGAGAGGATACATGTCCTGAAAGGTACTGACCTATTAGAAAATGATCGTGTATGAAAAAGTTGACGTTGTGGCAAGCTTGGAGTGAGCGGTCGTGGTCTCAAATGGATATGGATATAGGTCTCTATCAAAATGAAAAACTGGAAACCAACAGGGTTTACGCCCTATAAATAGGAACTTGACACACGCGGGCCCTAAATAGGGTGGTTGCGAAATTAAAATGGGATTAAATGGTGTACGAACAAGGTCAAATCGGCACACTTCGCATTTAAGTGTGACCACCAAAACCGACGTAACTTGACTAATGTTTTCGACAGTTTTGGCAAGAACTCGCGAGTTTGGGCCGCTGTTGCAGGAAAGTTAGCTGAGTTTTCGCAAAAAACGTAGCCATGTATTTTGTCTTAAGTGTGGCATTGAGCCGCGAATCGCATGACTTAGCCGAGTCTATCCGCAGTTGTAGGAAGATTGGCTGAGTTCTTCCGATGCTTGCGGGAAAGTTAACGGAAAGGTTTCGGAAGAGCTTGAGCAGTCCTCCTGATATGGCGAAATTCAAGTCTCAACGAAACTTTCCACCCATTGTGGTGAAACTCAGCAAGTTTATCCGAAATAGTGAAGCTTTCTTTTTTCAAGCGAAATGATCCGCCGTTACAGAGAAGATGTCTGAGTTCTTCCGTTGTTTCTAAAGGACTCGGCGAGTTCTTCCGTTGTTTCGGAAGGACTCGGCAAGTTCTTCCGCCCATATTTTAACCTTAGCTGGATTTTCTCATCACCGCGGAAGGGTTAGGTGAGTTTTTACCGCCATTGCGGCTTAAATCCATGAGTTTTACTTGGGACAAAACAATCAAAAACGAACTCAAAGTAAGCAAGCAAAGGTTTTTCTCAAGAATAACTAAGTAAGGAAAAGGTTTTGATGGCCTTTAGGCTCCTAGGCAAAAAATTTCTTCAAAAGTAAAGGAGGGGCCCCAAATTTTTTCAAATAGGGGGGGGGGGGGTTGTAGCAACAACACAACTCTATGCCTGAGCAAATGAAGCTTGAAGCATATACCTACTTCTTTATCCACATCCTTCTTTGCTCTAAATACAATAAGACAAATCAAGCAATCTTTAATTGAGTACTTCTTCATCCACTATCCCCTCTGTGCTTCTTTTGCAAATTCTTCACATCAATGCATCTTCATCAAAGCCAACAATCTAGGGCTTCTCTCATGAGAGAAATTTATTTTCCCAAACATGGCTTTGATACCGTAATAAAATTATGAGAATGGTTAGAGAAGTATCAAAACAAAAAGAAGCCACAAAACAAGAGATTGGTATCATGGAAACACTTCAGTGGGAATACTAACACCCAATATATATATATATATATATATATATATATATATATATATATATTTGTTATCCTTCTCCCATTTGGCCAAACCATCCAAAGAGCAAGCCATGTGATGCATTTTACAATGTAGTGTTTCAAGCCTTTAAATAGGTTTCATCACCTCAAATACCATGGGAAAATACCATGAACCTATAAACCATCAACAATAAACCCGTCAATGACTAAATAAATGTGAACATCATTATTGTTTGACCAAGTCAAGGTTAACTTAACATTAAATTATCTAGAGGCTTTGGTCACTATTTGAAATTTGGATTTCTAAAACAAGCATTGTTAAGGGTGTTAGATCCATCTTGATCAATCTCACAGATATGGATTACTAAAAATAACACCACATACATCCAATCAAATGACAACGAATTATACAATTTGAGTGGGTCTAAAGGTTGAGAACATGTGTTTCCTCCTAGGAGGTCACATATCCTGGAAACGCTTCACTAGGAATACCAACACCCAAGATATATATATCTTTGTTAACCTTGGCCAATTTGGACAAACCATCCAAAGAACAAGCCACATGATGCATTTTACAATGGATTTCTCCAAGTCTTTAAATATGCTTCATCACATCAAATACCATGGACCTATAAACCACCAATAGTAAACCTGTCAATGACTAAATACATGTGAACATCATTATTGTTTGACCAAGTCAAGATTAACTTAACATTAAATTATCTAGAGGCTTTGGTCACCATTTGAGAGTGCATTTCTAAAACAAGCATTGTTAAGGGTGTTAGATTCATCTTGATCAATCTCACAAATATGGATTAACAAAAATAACACCACATACATCCAATCGAATGACAATGGATTATACAATTTGAGTGGGTCCAATGGTTAAGAACATGTGTTTCCTACTAGGAGGTCACATGTTCAAATCAAAAGTGGGGTAGGGTATATACACCTCCATAGACTTTAGCAGTCATTATTATCGATATGATGTGATGTAAAATTTTATCTTGAACTTATGATGAAAACTCAAGTCTTTGTTCTGCGCCCTGAGGTGTAGACCAATTGGCAACCACAAGTTGTAAAGACTACGAAGATCATAGGTTCAAACCTCGATTTACCCGTGGCCCATGGTTGGGGGATATGTGGGTTCATAGGAAGGTTATATTGGTAGTGGATGAGATTCGGCCCCATGTCACAAGAGCACAATATTGTACCATCTCAACTATAATCATCCAAAATTTTAAAAGAGTCAATTCTCGCTAGCTCATTCGGTTAAGGCGTGGGTCTCGTCAAAAGGGCGACCTAGGTTCAATTTCCCTTAAGGGTGATCCAGTTGGGAGGAGACACCCAAAATACAACCAGTTGAGGGTTGGTGTGGTCCAAGCCAGGTGTGATCCCTAGGTGATTTTGACGCCTTAGATGCTTGTGGGTCATGGTTTCTTATACCAAATGCCACTCCCGCAAGTCAGGGAGATTCTAGCAAACAAAAAAAACACTAAAGTCCTTATTCCTACCCAAAGAGTAGGGTTCAGACTGCCAATCTTAAATATTGTAGTAACAAGATCATTCTTGATTTGGATCTTAATAAAGAATAATTTCTTGGATTCTATGCAATGAGAATGCACATGATTGCTATCACAAAAATGGCTTCTTCCCATTCTAGCACACTTGACTTTTGACTCATCTTTGGATATAGCCTCCAACATTCCTCAAAATGTCCTCTTACCTTATAATAATTATAAAAAGGGACATTAGTGTTTTTCCTCAACCCTCATCTTCCTTCCTTTATAAAAGGGTCATTACTATTTTTCCTCAACCCTCATCTTCCTTCGTTTGATGAGCTACGTTCAATGATATATTGTATAGTCCCATTGAATGTCTTTCTTTGCACACTATATTTTGCAGTTGTTTTAATTCCTTAGATATAAGTAAGACCTATTGAGAAACCTTCAACCTTTTTTAGCTTTTGCTAATTTTGATTTTTAACAAATGTCTTTTAGAAGATGCATATATTTCAAATATTAAAAGCTCTTCTTGAATTGGTGATATACCAATTTGGCTTCTTTCTCCATCATTTTGTGTTGTATGGTGTAGTGGGTGAACTCTTGGATAAATACATATGCCAATTAATTCGACTATTGTCTCATGTATTTCCATTGTTGTTGTTCATTCTAATAATCGATGGGGTACAATGTGTCCTTTATTGAGGTTTTGAATATTCCCAAAGTGATCACGACCAATAATGTGGCACATAAATCTCCTATTGTTGTAAATATTCTATGCACATGTCTGGCTTTGGCAAGGCAATTTTATCTTCATTTGTAAATTGTTGTACTTCAAAAGAGGAAGCTAACTATGTCAACAAAGCATCAATCTATAAAGTGTTTATCTAATTGTCATAGAGTGAAGTCTCCACAATGGCTTCCACTTTGAAAGACGACCCATGTTTATAATCACACCTCCTCCAAAAATTAATCTTATTTCTTGAGTTGCTCGTTGAAGGTTGTTTCCAAATAATGGATTGTAATGTTCTTCCAATGTTGTCAAATTCTGCAAAGAATGGGGAATTTTATTAATTAACCATCCATAGACTAGATTTTGAGTTTACGTCCAGTAGTAACTTTGGCTTCAATCGTTACAACAAGACTTTGCAATTCATCCGTCAATCCCTTCTCTGTTTAAGAGCAAGTTAGGCCCATAAACTGTGTAGCAAATCAACAACTATGAGTGAACAATAATTGCTCTTATACCAAATTGATCCCAGAGTATGCCTACCAAATGGACAAATTGACAACCATTGCAAGCTAATGCTCTCATACCTATTTGATCCAAATTATGCCAATCAAATCAAGAACTATATGTGAATTAATGCGATCTTAGACCAGTTGATTCCAAAGTATGTCTATCCACAATAAGTTTAACCACATAAACAATCACAATGTATTATCCTTGCTTACACAATTTATAGAATATAGTAAAGACGATATTTAAGTAATCGAATTCTTACACAATTAACACAATTAATCTCAAAATGATATCAACTCTAAATATCTATTCATTTCTCCTAAATAAATCAATATATAATAATTGAGAAAATATGAAAAATTATATTATTAATGAGTTTTCACTTATAATTATTGATTAAGTTCACTATGATGCATGGCATAGTTTCACTATTCCTCGTTATTACATTACCAAATCATACTAATATTCTTCTCACCTATGGAATTATGGTGCATATACATAGTCATCACATAGTTCCACTGTTACATTATCAAATTATACTAATATTCTCCTCACGTAAGGAACTATAATGTATATACATAATCACCACAGTGTATATAAATACATTGTCATTAGTCACCCCAATGTATATGTATATGTGTATATACATTGCCATAACTGCATATACATAGTCATCACATAGTTTTATTACTCTTTGTTACATTATCAAATTATACTAATATTCTCCTCACTAAGGAACTATGATATATATACATAATCACCACAGTGTATATAAATACATTGTCATTAGTCACCCTAATGTATATGTATATACATGTCTTTGGTTATTTACCCTAGGGACAATGATAACACTATTAATCAACTTGGATTTCAATGCTTAGTTGTACTACTTCAATAATAAAGTCGATTAATAAGTGAACAAACCACATGAATTTTTAGTTTTCCAAAATCCTCCCAACCCACCAAATTGATAAAAAAAACTGTATTTTCATTAAGCTAGCATGGGGAAATCTACCTAAACAAAGTGTGTTATTTGTAGCTTAGACAAGGCCATGAGCACCTTGCTTCCCCTGGCAAAAAAATATAAGACATTGAAACCCAAACAAATTTTAAGTCATTCTTAAAGTTGATTTTTTCATTTTGTTTTCTTATGGGCGAAGTCAATGTGAGCAAAATGTGTGTGATGGATTTTTCATTTTATTTTCTTATGGGCGAAGTCAATGTGATGTGATGGAGAGAATAGACATTATTGGAAGCCAAACTTGTCGAACTTGTTTTGTGTGTGTGGAGACATGGTTATGTGTATGATGAAGAAAATATACATTGCTTGTATTGGCATATGTTTTAAACTTGTTGAACATGTTTTGTGTGTTGGAGCGGTGGTTATGGATTTCATTATATTAATGATATTTAATTTCATTTGTTTGTTTAAGAGATTATATATATATATATATATATATATATATATATATATATATATAAAATAAAATAAATTATATTTTGAAAAATATTTAATTTAATTTTGTTTATTTATTTAATAAACCTATGTATGGAAGTAAATATTATCATAAAAACAATATTTTAGAATAGAAAAAATGAAAAAATAAAGTCATATTAATGATGGCATTGTGCATTATCACACATTCTTTTAGTTTCTCTTTATTAATCCCCACCAAAGTAGGGATTTTTGTAATCACCTCATTGTGAATGGTCATTGACTTTGGGTGATGAGGTATTGTTATAAAAAAAAATTTCCAAACTTATGAAATTTTAGTTGTTTTAATTATAAAATTTGTGATTAGAGAATTGTGGTGATGTGATTAGATAAATCTATTTATTTAGGGGATTTAAAAATTTATTTTAAAATGTATGACATGACCTATGGTAGTAGGGAAGGAGCATGATGGTAAACATTTAATGTCTTGTTGTTTGAGAAGACTTTATTGAATGTAGTGTTTGTTGCACTCACCCTTCTCTTCTCGATTTATTTGGTAGCTTCTTGTTAATAGAATGAGTCTTTGTTGGGAGGAGAAGGGTTAATTACCATCTTGTAACTCTGGTTTATGGTAAAGTTGAGCATCATTACCTCTCCAATGAGATAGCATTGGTGCAACTTTTTATTGGATCCTATCTTAGCTATAGGTATGTTTGGATCTATATGGGCTCCATAGTCTATGGTTGCGATGTGCAACTTGCATTGGTTGTGTGGTTCATGGTTTGGAATTATTCATACTGCGTGTGCTAATTATGGGTGCTTTAATTTTAGGATCGTCGATTCTTTATGGTTTCCAGTTGGTTTGGTTCTTCCCTCATTCATGAAGGTTGTATTAAGGCACCTATATGAGCTCGAGTTGCATTGGAGAAGAGTGGCAATAGGGGTTTGTTGCCATTGTTCCTACCTTCATCTTCTCATCTTATTTGCCACCGCATTATCAGGAGGAGGAGGCTACATTGTAGCCTCATTGCTTTTCCATTGAGATATTAGCATATTCTACACTTATGGTGATTGCATGTGATATCCTCAATTAAAAATAAGAGATATTAACTCTACATTTAACTACAAGAAGGAACTAGTAATTTTTTTTAACTAAAGATCCCCTTAATTCGAGCTTTCCCAAACACATCCTGACCTGCTCGAATTTGCCCCAAATAGCCTTGGATGGACCCTAACAGTCCCAAACACACTCTAACTGATAACTAACATAAGTTTAGTGGATTTTAGGGAAGTTTTACAAGCTAATGATTATGGTTGTATGACCCATTTTTGCAGATTTTACATAAATCAAACAATGACTCTTCCTAATTGACCCAAACTCTTTCCTAACAACTCCAAATCGACCTAAACATACCCAAATACATATGAATGAATCTCCAACAAAATTCAAAGGAATTTTATGGGATCTTTGAACACTTTACACAGTCATTTATAACTGAGAGTGCATTAGCATAATTGTATAGGTTGACCAACCGGTAAAATGATCATAACTTGGGCATACGAAAACCTTTTGGGATGAAATAATTTTTTTTTCCTATTGGAAATGACACTCCCAACATAATGGAATAGGATTCGAAACTAAAAAACACTTAGAAATGGTCGAATCAGAAACTAAATTTCGGCCCCCAAAACCCTAGTGCAATATTGTAAACATACACAACTCTAAAACTCCAAAATGGACACTAAAAGCTTCCAAATACACTTAATTTGAGCCAAATATATTACTAAAAAATATCAAGGCTCATATGAATGTTTCATACCCATATGCCAAGTTTACACAACCATACATTGATAGATCTACTCATGGAATTACATATCTATACATAGTGAAACGAGTACTTGAATATTGAGCCATGTATGAGGAAAGAACACTGCGATTTTAATTAAGAGAGAGACATTTACAGAGATTAGATTAATGGATGCTATGGAATATAGAAATACGGAGAAATAGTTTCTTTAGAGGGATAATAGATGGTTGTTACATAGCCATGGAAGAAAGAGAGATGAATATTGCTCTATATGAGTAGTTTTCTTCCAGTGTTGTGCCCTCCTTTAATAGATTTCAACCAAAATATTTAGATCTGAAACCATGAGTGTGCCCTCCATAAAATATCAGTGATTTAAATCCATTATAACATCCCTCGTGAATTTTAGATAGCCATAGATTCATCCTCCTCAAGCAGAAACCACCACAAATTACTATTGTTATGAAACACCACAAACTACACACTACTTAAACTGGAACTTGAACACACCACCATGAATTCGACCCCACTACTATAGATGAACATAAAAACCTGAAATAAATATTTGCAGATAAATTTGAAAGTGATTTCCCCTCTCAATCTATTTCCATGAAGCACAGTGAAGAGATTTGGATGATCTGCTCCTCTCTACTAGCTAGGGTGGAATCTTTCACCACCGAAACTAGTTCACAATTGCAAGAGGCACATCTCTCAAGCTATAAAGGGGATCATATATTAATTTATGAAAGCCACAAGATCTCTACTATTCAAAATAAAAAAAATTCCAAAATCCCTTTCCCAAGAGGACTACATCCTTTTTATAGACTCCATTGAGCCCTTTCCCCCTCATTCTAGAATTCTATAATAAATATTTAATCAAATATTAATAAATGTTATTTTCATGAGATAATGGGTCCTTAGAACACATTTACATCATTTCCTAATGCTATTTGACCCAATAGTACTTTACCTCACTTGGAAATTCAAATTAGCTATGCATAGTCAACTTTTTGGGGAAGTTACACCTTCATGTGGGCCGACCTTCACATTTAGCACCCTCCTTGGATAAAAATAAGACGTGCAGCATGTCATATGGTTCCATAAGGTGTCATAAGCTATCATAGGACCTGATTCTTGTCATAAGTTGTCATAAGATAACTTTTGGGAGTTACACTTCCACAAGTGTGCCCTCAATGGATATTTTTAGCTAGATTCCTCTTCATGAAACTTCTTCGGAGTTACTCTTCCTTAGAATTCAAATTTTCTTCTATCATAAACCTTATTGCACCTTGGAATTCAAATTTGGATGTGCTTAGCTTGATTTGGGGGAGTTATAACTCATGTGGGGCCCAATTTCCACCTCTTATGCACCCTCCTTGTCCATTTTTTATGAATATTGCATTCATAATAAATATTGGACCTCATACATTACAATTTCATGACCCATGCCACCACCTTAATAATTTATCTTGATCTTACCAAGTAACTTAGGCCATTGCATCCCCTAGTACAATGGAGTGGTCCATATCAAAAACTTGGGGACAGGACAGTCCTCCCCACCCAAGATTACTTGTCCTCAAGCAATTTAAATCTGGGAGTGGTATGCTTCTTCCTTTTCCCCAACTTATGCTCATTGATTTTTCTGCATCCTTCCTTAGTATAACTGTTCATAAGGCTACAATTTCAAATGGACCAAGTCATCAAATCTATATCCCATAATCTGAACCACATTAAGGTTGAAAATGTTGTTATGGTTCCAAACCAATCGAAATGAGGTATAGTATACTCTTCTAAATGAATGGTGCTACAAAGTACTATCATAGGAAGCCTCCTGACCAGTCCGGGTCTGATGTTGAAAGTTTTCTTTGCAACTATATCTCTAAGCTCCCCTAGCTAATCTTAGAAAGGGACCACCATGCTGCTGCTGCGCCACCCTAATCATAATCATCCCCTCTAGAGATAGCTATGTCTCCCCAACTGTCCTGCCAACAACCCAGCTGCAACAACTGAGTCTAAGAATGACCCCGGGGTCCCAAATAAACCTAATAAATGTGGAGTGTCTACTACATCCACCTTTTCCATGCATAGTCTCCACACAAATATCCTCCTGCAGTATCCCAAGCCACCTAGTAGTAAAACACTGTATCCCTCCATCATAAGGTATCCCGCCTAGGAAAGTAATCCATTGCTCCACATGAATAGGATCCTAACACAGATGGTTGGCTCTACCTCCTGTGTTAACTGCTAAAATGTTGAACCGACTAATAATAGGATCCCACTGTATATGCTACACCCCTCCTATCAATGTTGTCATCAGGATCAATCTACCACTCTGAAGGATGCCATGATCCCACCACCAGATTGGAAGTTCATCACTCCCAATGCTCATTTGAACCTCTGTGAGCCTCTCCAACATAACATGAAGCTCCTCTTGCGCACCATGCACACTGGTCCTCTAGATCACATCACTGTCACCTATCCCATCCAAACAAATTATGTGAAAATACCATGTCTTTCCATGAATGATGAAGGCATCAGAAAACAACCATAGATGCCTCTGTTGTTGCTCACAAGACTAGAAAGGAATGGGTGTGCCAAACAACCTTATACTGATGCAAGTTGAAATCAAGCTCCCTTGTGTCTCCATCTTTGTTATAGACCTATCCACCCAATCCATGTATACACATACTCCTCTATTCACTGGTCCACAAAAAGTGTACACATCTGCCTCCTCCAGGACTATGTCTCTCTCCCATAGAGGCATCTCATGATCCTCCTGATGCAAAACAAGTACTTGGTCAACATTCTCCATGTAAACTCTCTCCTCAAGTACCTACAAATCTGATTTCTCCTCATGTTCAACTCTCACATGAGGCTCCTCCATCGATCCATGAATGCAATCAACCATGTACATCTGGTTTTCTTAAGTGTAGGGGGAAGGGTGTAATCTTTCCAATTTCATACGTTGAAGTTGTTCAACCTCCATATCTGATTCTTGAAGTGCTCTTTGTGTGCTCTTCAAGGAATCATGGGTGAACTCAAGCTCATGGGTGAGCCTATCCACTTCCTCGTCTTCTTCCTATAGTGCACCATGGTACATTTCGGAAATATTGAGAAGATGATATCTATCATAAAGTAGGTGTAGATAGTCTACTTGCAGTACTGCCACTGCTTCTCTAATTGCTAGTAGATTTGCAATTAAAGGTTTTTCCCCCAAGCTAACATATGTCCTTGAATATTCCCAACAACAATCTGCCACTGATACTTTCATATCATCACAATGATTCAAGGTTGCCATAATATTTTCTTTTCTTACGTTCAATTGTCTTGTCAAATGATGGGGATCATGGGGAAAATTCTCCACTAAATTTTCTAATTTTCCTCCATTGTCATCCTCCTCAAAATAAACTTCTGATAGATGATATAAAAAATCAGAATGCTCAAGGCATGAATCCACAACACACAATTCATCTTTAACAGTTAATTCACATTAGAAGGTTCTACACTATCATTATCCCCATGTGAAATGATGTCTATCTCATGACAATGCAAAGAATTATGACTGTTGTAAAAATTAGAATTGTGATCATACCTTGGTGTTATGTTTCCATCCTTTGTGTGGTTGACATCAAATTAATAGTGAAGCTCTGATGGGGAATGGAAGGCTGATTTTTTTTCTGCTTCAACCTCACTAGTTGTAGGCTTAGTTTATTGTTCTTCATGTTTAGATCCCACACATCTTTATTCCATTTCCCAACCATTAGGAAGTGAATTGCACTCCTCATGGAGTGATTCTCCTTGTAGTTCACCACATGTAGGACTAGGTGTCTCACTATTTGGACAAATGGAACAACATGGTTCCTCCTTCAATGGACTATATCTTTCCTCATTTCCATTTGAATGTTGAACAAAGACAATGGATCATACTATCTTCTAAACCAATCTAATGATAGGAACCTTTCGATGTTCCTTTCCTATAGAAACCAAACATATTCTCCATAAATTTTGATGTAGACCATTCTAGTAATAAGGCTTGACACTGCTTCAAGTTATGCTCCAACCTCGGTTGTGTCTTATCCATGTTCTTCAACAATATTTTCCATTCAATTTTCTCCTCTTCTATGGGTGAGACTGGAAGGAAAGTGGGTGACATTCTACCATCTACAAGTCTAGCCGTTGAAGAAACTTCATCCTCTACACGGTATATGCTGTCACAAATGGAATCATCCAACTCATATGGATCATGCAAGACTCCATTTATTATTTCAGCTCCTACATTGTCTTCCACTGACGAAATGAAACCATCTTTAGAAAATGATTCTTCCCATGTTAAGCTCTCCTCCAACTCCCATGAAATCGGTTGCAATCTCATGTATGCAACTCTTCTTCAAGGTTTTCTCTCCAAGGTTCCTCTTTAGTTCCCACAACTGTTGAGAAACATGCTCTAATACCACTGCAATATCCCCAATTAAAAATAAGAGATATTAAATCTACACTTAACTACAAGAAGGAACTAGTAAAAACTTTTAACTAAATATATCCTTAATTCGAGCTTTCCCAAACACCTCCTGACTTGCTCGAATTTGTCCCAATCAGCCTTGGATGGACCCTAACAATTCCAAACACACTCAAACTGATCACTAACAAAATTTTAGTGGAGGTTAGGGAAGTTTTACAGACGAATGCGTATGGTTGTATGACCCATTTTTGCATATTTTACATAGATCAAACAATGACTCTTCCTAATTGACCCAAACTCTTTCCTAACAGCTCCAAATCGACCTGAACAAACCCAAATACATATGAATGACTCTCCAACAGAATTGATAGGACTTTTATGGGACCTTTGAACAATTTACATAGTCATTTATAATTGAGAGTGCGTTAGCATAATTGTACAAGTTTATAGAGTCATAAAATGATCATACCTTGGGCATACATAAAATTTTGGTATGAAATAAAAAGTGTTTCCCACTGGAAATGACACTCCCAATGCAATGGAATAGGGTTAAAAACCAAAAAACACTCATAAATGATTGAATCAGAAACTAAATTTCGCCCCCCCAAATCCCAGTGTAATATTGTAAACATACACAACTGTAAAACTCCAAAATGGACACTAAAAGCTTCCAAATACACTTAATTCAAGACAAATAGATTACTAACAAATATCAGAGGCTCATATGAATGTTTTAGACCCATACACCAAGTTTACACAACCATACATTGATAGATCTACTCATGGAATTACATGTCTTTACATAGTAAAACCAGTGCTTGAATATTGAGCCATGTATGAGGAAAGAACACTGTGATTTTCATTAAGAGAGGGACATTTATAGAGATTACATTAATGGATTCTATGGAAGCTCAAAATATAGAGAAAGAGCTGCTTCAAAGGGATAATAGATGGTTGTTACAGAGACACGAAAGAAAGAGAGATGAATGTTGCTCTGGATGAGTAGATTTCTTCCATTGGTGAGCCCTCCTTCAGTGGATTTCGACCCAAATATTTAGATATGCAACCGTGAGTGTGCCCTCCATCAAATATCAATGATATAAATCCATTATAACATACCTCATAAATTTTATATAGCCATAGGTGCACCCCCCTCAAGCAGAAACCACCACAAATTACTATTGTTCTAAAACACCACAAACTACACACTACTTTAACTGGAACTTGAACACACCACCATGAATTCGACCCCACTACTATAGATGAACATAAACATCTGAAATAAAGCTCTATAGAGAAATCTAAAAGTTATTTTCCCTCTAAATCAATTTCCGAGAAGCATAGTGAAGAGATATGGATGATCTCCTCTTCTCTACTATCTAGGGTGGAATATTTCACCATCGAAACTAGTTCACAATTGCAAGGGACACATCTCCCAAGCTAGCAAGGGGATCATCTCCCAAGCTATGAAAGCCACAAGATCTCTCCTATTTAAAATATAAAAAAATGTCCAAAATGCCTTTCCCAAGAAGCCTGCATCCTTTTCATAGACTCCATTGAGCCCTTCCCCCCTCATTCTAGAATTCTCTCATAAAATATTTAATAAAATATTAATAAATGTTATTTTCATGGGAGAATGGGTCCTTAGAAAACATTTACATCCTTTCCTAATGTTATTTGACCCAATAGTACTTTACCTCACTTTGGAATTTGAATTAGCTATTCATAATATATTTTTGGGGAAGTTACACTTTCATGTTCACCTCTAGCGCCCTCCTTGGCTAAAAATATGACATGCATCATGTCATATGGTGTCATAAGGTGACATAAGTTGTCATAGGACCTCTTCATGAAACTTCTTGGGAGTTACTCTTCCTTAGAATTTGAATTTGATTCTATCATGAACCTTTTTGCATCTTGGAATTTGAATTTGGATGTGCTTAGCTTGATTTGAGGGAGTTACAACTCACATGGGTCCCAATTTCCACTTCCTATGCACCCTCATTGTATATTTTTTACTAATATTATACATTAATAATAAAAATTGGACCTCATACATTACAATTTCATGACCCATTCCACCACCTTAATAATTTATCTTGAACTTACCAAGTAACTTAGGCCATTGCATACCCTAGTCCAATGGAGTGGTCCATAGCAAAAATTTGTGGACATGACATTGCAAGTATGTTTGGTGCTATATGGTCTCCTTATTCTATGGTTGCAATGTCTATTTCACAATGGTTCTCTAGTTCATGGTTTATAATTCTTGGTGTTGGATGTTGTGATTTTAGGTGTTGTGATTATGGGTTCATCGGTCCTTTGTGCTTTGCTCATATTGATGTTGTCCTTTTGTCTACATGGGTTGTTATAAGGCACCTATATGAGATAGGCTAGTGATGGGGAAGGGTGGTGATGGGTATTTAATGGTTTGGTTGGTTCAAGAGGCCCCATTGAATGCAATGTTTACTCTTTTGTGTGTCTTGCAGTTCTTGGTTCATATGTTACCTTCATTGTTGTTGCACCAATTACAAAGAGGTTTCTTCTATATATCAAGGGTGTAGGTATGTTTGACACTGTATTGGCTCCTTAGTTTATGGTAGCATGAGTATCTATTTCACTATGCTGTGTGGTTAGTGGTTTGGATTTCACATTATTGCATGTCGTGATTATGGGTGTTATATTTTTGGGTTAATTGATCCTCTGTGATCGCTCATGATAGTTTGGTCCTTCGATCTTGTGCTAGGCTTGATGCAAGTCATATGTATGAGGTCCTTTGGTGTTTCATATTGTGTTTCTAGGTGTTGTTCTAGGTTCATTATTCTTTTATGATTGGTTATACTAGTTTGGTCCTTTTTTTCTCCACATGGTTGTTGTAGGGCACATTCTTTGCATAGTGTGCTTCTTGGCCTCATTATATTGTTTGTTGTGATGTTTTCAAAGTTATAAAAAATGGAATTGAGATCAGAACCGGTCAAGTTCCAACTACAATGGAATTAAAATCAATCAAGAATTGGCCTATGAATTGATTTACTAAAAAAAATCTAAAAATTGCAAAATACCTTTCTCAAGAGGCATGCATCCTTTTCATAGACTCCATTGAGCCCTTACCTCCTCATTCTAGAATTATCTTATAAAATATTTAATAAAATATTAATAAATTTTATTTTCGTGAGAGAATGGGTCCTTAGAACACATTTACATCCTTTCCTAATGTTATTTGACCCAATAGTACTTTACCTCACTTGGAAATTTGAATTAGCTATGCATAGTCAATTTATGGGGAAGCTACACCTTCATGTGATCCCACCTTCACCTCTAGCGCCATCCTTGGCTAAAAATAGGACATGCAACATGTCATATGGTGTCATAAGGTTCCATAAGTTGTCATAGGACCTCTTCATGAAACTTCTTGGGAGTTACTCTTCCTTAGAATTTGAATTTGCTTCTATCATGAACCTTCTTGCACCTTGGAAATCAAATTTGGATGTGCTTAGCTTGATTTGGGGGAGTTACAACTCATGTGGGGCCCAATGTGGGCCCAATTTCCACCTCCTATGCACCCTCCTTGTCCATGTTTTACTAATATTACATTAATAATAAATATTGGACCTCATACATTACAATTTCATGACCCATGCCACCACCTTAATAATTTATCCTGAACTTACTAAGTAACTTAGGCCATTGCATCCCCTAGTCCAATGGAGTGGTCCATAGCAAAAATTTGGGTACATGACATTGCAAGTATGTTTGGTGCTATATGGGCTCCATAGGCTATGGTTGCAATGTCTATTTCACAATGGTTCTCTAGTTCATGGTTTATAATTCTTGGTTGTTGGATGTTGTGATTTTAGGTGTTGTGATTATGGGTTCATCGGTCCTTTGTGCTTTGCTCATATTGATGTTGTCCTTTTGTCTAAATGGGTTGTTATAATTCACCTATTTGAGATAGGATAGTGCTGGGTATTTAATGGTCTGGTTGGTTCAGGAGGCCCCATTGAATGCAATGTTTACTCTTTTGTGTGTCTTGCAGTTCTTGGTTCTTATGTTACCTTCATCATTGTCGCACCAATTACAAAGAGGTTTCTTGTATATATCAAGGGTGTAGGTATGTTTGACACTGTATTGGATCCTTAGTTTATGGTTGCATGAGTATCTATTTCACAATGATGTGTGGTTAGTGGTTTGGATTTCACATTGTTGCATGTCGTGATAATGGGTGTTATATTTTTGGGTTAATTGATCCTTTGTCACGTCATTCATGATAGTTTGGTCCTTCCATCTTGTGCCAAGGTTGATGCAAGTCACATGTATGAGGTCCTTTGGTGTTGCATATTGTGTTTCTAGGTGTTGTTCTAGGTTCATTAGTATTTTATGATTGGTTATACTAGTTTGGTCCTTTTGTTCTCCACATGATTGTTGTAGGGCACATTCTTTGCATAGTGTGCTTCTTGGCCTCATTATATTGTTTGTTGTGATGTTTTCAAAGTTATACAAAATGGAATTGAGATCAGAACCGGTCAATTTCCAACTACAATGGAATTAAAATCAAACAGGAATTGGCCTATGAATTGATTTACTAAAAAAATCTAAAAATTGCAAATTTTAATATATATGTGTGTGTGTGTGTGTGTAACAATGCATATACAAACCATTCGACTGAAATATGTAAAATTTTCCCTTGCATACAACATGTAAGAACTAAGGGTGAATATAGCAAAATGGCACCAAATGCAAATTGCTATACATATATGAAACATGATATATAGAGAATGAGGCTCAAAATGGCCTTTAGAGTCCAAACAACATCATGCTACAACAAATAACTATATATCATCAAAATCATCACTTATATTGGGATTGTCATCATTAGTAGCACCCTCTAACTCCTCCTCTGGCCTTTGCATCTACCTCAATCCTCTAGGAAAGTTAGTCAACGCCCTCCATTTTTTGTGAAATTGCCTAATCCAAGAGTTAGAATAAGGAAAAAAAATATTAACGTGCATAATCAATGATTTTGACTTGAGTAAAGGGTATAGTTTTATTAAGGTCATGATAAAGGAGTTCCATAATCAACACCATGAACATTAAGGTACATAGAGGGATTTAGTGATCTTGACTAAATGCCAAGCCCATACCCTCATACATGATAAATCCAATGGAAACATTGCAATCCTATGAATCTTGAAATCCTAAGAATTGCCAAGTATACTAAATTTTGATCTAAACTGATCAATTTTGATAACTATGGTTGTGTTATCATGGATGAAACATGTTTGTTAGTTTTCAACGATGAGATTTCATGTGTTGAGTTGAACCACGGGGTTATCTTCGTCATTGTTCTTGTGGCTATTGGTTTGGATCTTTCACTTGGATCTTGCCTACTTTCCTCGAATTCCATCCCATTCCACGCCAATAGCTACATTTGCCTTTCTGTGGCAGCTAGTTTCTCTGTCTCAACTGTCTGCATTTAAACAACAGAGCTACATTTGCTAATTCAATAGAAATGAAGGCAGGCTGGCGGGTAACGGAATCATTCAAATGGATGGGCTTCGTCGCTACAAGTAATCAATGGGACCAACTTCGATTTCTCCGCTTAATCAAGTCCAGCTCAACAATCTTGCCGTGGCCTCAGATCTGGGCAAGGCTCTGGGATGGATTTCGGGCCATGCTTCTCTTTATTTGCCTATGTGGGCTCTGCTCCTGATCGTCGGCTGCTTGGGGTTAGTGGGCTATGTTGTCCAGTGGCTCTCGCTGGTCTCGAAGATCCCTTCCATGGCATACTGGCAGGTGGGTATCCCTCCCATGGCATACTGGCATACCTGTTCACGGGGCTCTCGCTGGTCACGCGTTGTCTGTATAAAGAACAACGTGACAAAAAATTTACAATGATATAACTACAAATAACACAAACATTCAACTCAAAAATATGGAAAAAGGACATGAATGTAATAATCAAATATCTGCAATTGTGCTATGTAAGATAAAGTTTTTAAAAGCCCCAAGGGTTAGCTCAATTGGTAAGACGTGCGCACACTCTTTCGGTACGGGGGAGGTCACGAGTTCAAGCCTTGAGTCCTAAGGGGTTAGGCCAGCCGTTGTTGTTGGCCGACGGTTTACCATCCTTACCATCCACGAAATGTGGGGAAGTATTGGTGGGTTTCCCGTGCGTCTTCGCTGGAAAAAAAAAGATAAAGTTTTAAAAAAAATTGGACTTAAGTTATTTGCAAATCGATCTGTAACCTGCACAATGAATTACTTTTACCAGATTTCTGCGAAAGTCGCAGGTGAAATTACGTTTTGAATAACTCATTTCAAATACCCAGCTATAACGCACAAAAAGGAAGTTACAGCGTGCAGATCAGGAACGACATTAAAAGTTGCATGATCTCTAAAAAGAGAAAGGAAATTCGTTGATATGATTATTTTTCTAGAATATTTATTAAAAAAAGAATGCTCAATATGACTCTTTTCAATTACTACCAAGTTATGTTATTAACTTATTTCCATGGGATTACTCCACGGTCATTCAATACAAGCTTTGCTCCAGCAAGGGAGAAGTAAACTTCAACAATCTCTCATATTAAAAAAAATTGTGTAATATTTTAATAAAGTGAGGTAGAGATTTGACATATTTTTATGGAAATTTGAGATGTGTTATATGAGTTGGCATAGGTATGAAAGCAATGTTAGATATCGACCCAAAGTCTGTTTAATGCCTAGTCATTACGGGACATATTTGGGGCCGGGAGTGATACAATAGCAACGACAATAGAATGGACGATGGCAGAACTAATCCACAAGCCAGAGAAGTTCAAACGAGCCAAGGCAGAATTGGAAGCGGTTGTCGGGCACAAGCAAATGGTGGAAAGCTCTGTGCTATGCCATTTTTGAAAATTTTAGAATCAACTTGCATTTTACTGTTGCTCTCGATCTACGTTGTGTTGTTTGGTTCTTTACCAAGAACTGTGCCAACTTCGCATATCTCCACAACAAAAAAATTAGCTGTCATGAAGAGCCTTAACTTCACTCTCACCTGTCAACCACATCAATGTACTTACTGCACAGGCTGTTTGGTTCGCTGGACTCTCTTGCGGACATAGTTTACAAGAACTCGAAAAAAAACGCCACCTTTCATATATAATTGATTTCCATAAACTTTTGACCCAAAAAAACATCTTTGAAGCCCTCAAATGGGTCTCAAAAGGTTTTGGAACCCAAATCTACAAAGTAATCCCTACCCCTAAAATACACCCTACAAACCAATTCATCCAATTTCGCCACCTACAAAGCACCAAAATAGATAAAAAAAAACTACATTGATCCAATTCAGGTCATTTGGGCTCAATGGATCACCATTGTTTGTCTTTTATTACTTTCTTATATAATGATGACAACCCATTAAATCAGCCTCTTTTATAAAATTGTATTGTCTACCATTTTACAACGTATTGAAGTTATTCTCGACGTTTAATTTTCCCCGCTTTAGAGATATGCTAGTATACTTTATGAGATATGCTAGTATACTTTATGTTGCATGTTCTCTATAATTATCATCTCCACACTTAAGGAAAGAGTCGATGAGTAGATTTCTATAGAAACAAAGATATTGCAAGTGTTTGTATTGTTTATTGGTAAAACCACTCTCTTGATACATGCATTTTGGATACGTTGTTATATTATCCCCAAAGTTTTTGTGGATAGCTTAATATACTTTAGTTGTCCCTTCTCAATGATTTCATCTTGTAAAGAAGAAAAAATATTTGTTTCTTTAGCTAACTTAAAGAGATTGTTGTTTTAGCTAGTAATTATTGTTTTTTTTCTTCGTAAAAGTTGGGGAAAAATACGGTTGCAAGAAGTACATAGTTTAAAGTACATAGTTTATCACTAGAACCACTAGATTTCTCTCACATTTAGATGATTTTGATCCATTTAGGATTTTATTAAATTCCATTGTTCTTGTAACTAATAAACTACAATGTTCCCCACTCATGCTCTTTAGATGTCTTCATATACACGGACTAAAGCTTGTGGGATGAATTTTGATGTCATCTGAATAAATGGAATTCTTTTGCACAATTTATGTTAATATATTGATTTGAGTGTAATGTTTAGCACATACGAGTGTGCTAACCATCACGTATGATTTTATGCTTGTGCCTTTATTATTTTTATTTCTAGTTCCTCATTTTTGAAAACCTTTTGTCTTGAGAGTATTTATGCAAAGCTCGCTTACAAACATATGGTTCCATTTTCCTTTCTTTGTGTATTTTCCGAGTAAATTTGAGAATGTGTGTTCATCTGGTTATAACTATAGGACATGATGCCTCTTCACCTTGTGTTTCTCTTTACGAAAAGATTGACTTATTTAGATCATTGTTGCTAAATTGTGTTGAGTGGAACCTTCTTGGTCAATGAGGCCATTAAATCATTGTCACAATTTGAGGTCATGTATGTGCTCCTCAAAAATATATATGGATAATGGAAAGACCAAACCAACATGAGGATCAATGAACCCAAAATTGCAACACCTAGAACCACAAGATGCAACACCAAGAACTCCAAACCATGAACCAATTATCTGAGATGGAAAAAAGATTTTGAAGTGCACTTTATCTACATTGTGCCTACTATTTCACTAGCTTTCATTTCCCCTTCACACCCCCCTCCCACCCGCAGTTTATTTTGCATGCTTTGTTTTCCAAGTCTCTTGTTGCATATCATTATTACGCTTTTCTTGCATTGATGCCATGCATCTCTTTTGCAAAACAAGTGAAACCTTCCATGATTATTAATGCTTATTTTATTATTTCTTGACGAGGTTTGGCTTCACCTTCAATGTCTATCAACAACTTTGTTAAAAATTGATTACAATACCATATCTTGTTTGTAGAAATAGATTTTCATATGTTTTGTGAATTATATTATGATTTTGTTAAATTTAAGATGTGAAAATTAAGATCATGAGGCATAGAATAGATGGTGAATGGGGGTACTATTAAGGCATTCCTTCCGTAAGGTCACTGGTTCAAAACTTCGTGACAATGAGCCTTACAAAAAAAATGTGAAAATTATAAATAGATTTCTTATGTTTTGTGAATTATTTTGTGATTTTGTTAAATTTAAGATGTGAAAATTATAAAATGTTTTATTACGAGAAAAGAGTTCAACACATTTATAACCTTTATTGCATTGTTTTTCATAGTAGTTTAGATTTTTTAAAGTCTTTTGTGCTTTGAACTTTACCAAATTATAGAGCTTTGCAGAGTGCCCTTTTGCAATTTTATGCACCTCTTGAAACTTTGAAAACCTAAACAGAAATAAGTGTTGTATTTCATTGTTCAAAATTTCTCTATTTAGTGATGTGTTTTTTAAAATTCCTTTCGTCATCTTTTTCTTCACTTTCAATCCCTGTCAATGGATTTGCTAAACAATTATTCACGTCATTTTTACTATTTTGGACCTCCTTTTTCATGTTCAAAGCTCGCAATTTTGAAGAATTTTATAAATTTACAACAATGGTAGCATATGAACCCAACATTGCAAGACATGAAAAAGAGTAAGCATCATGTTTATCACGGCAGTGGATAAGATAGTCACTATTGAGGCAAGGTAAATACACCCTCTAGTTTGTTTGCTTAAATTTGCATCTCCTTCATGGAGAAAGTTAGCAAGA
Organism: Larix kaempferi; assembly: GCA_027924585.1. Taxonomy (NCBI): domain Eukaryota; kingdom Viridiplantae; phylum Streptophyta; class Pinopsida; order Pinales; family Pinaceae; genus Larix; species Larix kaempferi. The sequence goes on along the minus strand of BSBM01000017.1, from coordinate 11,547,900 downwards.
ATGTTTTCCATTGGGTGCAGTGTATTAGGGTCAGAAATTGAATGTGCCCTTGAAAGCCAGATTTGGATTAGAGTAGGACCTCACAAGAAACTCATTGCCATTGCTTAACACATGCAAACCAGAGTTCCCACAATTTTGGATATGTTTCCAAGGCACTTAATGTCTACTTCCTCCATGCTACACAATTCACACTCACATTTAACTTCTACAGTTTGCATGGGTCACCCATACCAAGACTCATTTGGCTCAAGCATGCTTAACTATGGAGTTTTCCCCACAATCGATCCCACCTAGCTTGACCCAAAGGAGTCTTGATATGGGTGACCTCTCAGGAAGTCCTAGTTACTGGGTGCAAGCCCCGGAAGTGATGATTGATGCCATGTGATTCATTTTGCTAGTCTCAATCCCACGTCTTCACCCTTGTGAGCATCACCCAATGCAATGAGTGATAAGTGGACTATTCAAAACCATGGGAAATTGGTCGGATGCAACTATACTCATGGGATATGAGTCATATATTAATGACTTACACTATGCAGATAATCCCAAAATAATGATATATCATATGTTGGACTGTGAAAAAACCCTCAATACTTAAATAAGAAGAGTTAAGGGAGCTCTAATTGAATAGTTCATAAGGCACTATACTTATTAAGGTTTTGCAAATTGGGTAGCAAGCTAAGTGGGCTTGATTGTGGATAAAACTCCACATTTAAGCATGCTTGAACCAAAGGAGTCTTGGGATGGGTAACCTCTCAGGAAGTCCTGGTTATTGGGGGCAAGCCTTGAAAGTGATGATTGATGCCATGCGATTAATTTTGCTAGTCTCATTCCCAATTCTTCACCCTTGTGAGCATAACCCGATGCAATGAGTGCTAAGTGGACTATTCAAAACCATGAGAAATTGGTCACCTATGACTATACTCATGGAATATGGGTCATAGCTCAATGACTTACATTACGCAGATAATCCCAAGATAATGATATATCATATGTTGAATTGCAAAAAACCTCTCAATACTTAAATAAGAAGAGTCAAGGGAGCTCTAATTGAATAGTTCATAAGGCACAATACTTGCTAAAGTTTTGGAAATGGGGTAGCAAGCTAAGTGGGCTTGATTGTGGGGAAAACTCCATAGTTAAGCGTGCTTGAGCTAGAGGAGTCTTGGGATGGGTGATCTCTCGAGAAGTCCTGGTTATCGAGTGCAAGTCCCAAAAGTGGTAATTGATGCAATGTGATTAATTTTGCTAGTCTCAATCTCACTTCTTCACCCCTGTGAGCATCACTTAATGCAATGAGTGCTAAGTGGACTATTCAAAACCATGAGAAATTGGTCAGTTGCAATTATACTCACGGGATATGGGTCATGGCTTAATGACTTACACTATGTAGATAATCCCAAAATAATGATATATCATATGTTGGATTGCAAAAAGCACCTAAATACTTAAATAAGAAGAGTCAAGGGAGCTATAAATGAAAATTTCACAAGGCACAATACTTGCTAAGGTTTTGGAAATGGGGGTAGCAAGCTAAGTGGGCTTGATTGTGAGGAAAACTCCACAGTTAAGTGCACTTGAGCCAGAGGAGTGTTGGGATGGGTGACCTCTCGGGAAGTTTTGGTTACCGGGTGTGAGCTCCAAAAGTGATGATTGATGCTATGCGATTCATTTTGCTAGTCTCAATCCCACTTCTTCACCCCTGTGAGCATCACCCGATGCAATGAGTGCTAAGTGGACTATTCAAAACCATGAGAAATTGGCCAATTGCAACTATACCCATGGGATATGGGTCATAGCTTAATGACTTACATTACATAAATAATCCCAAAATAATGATACATCATATGTTGGACTGAAAAAAAAACCCTCAATACTAAAATAAGAGTCAAGGGAGCTCTCATTGAATACTTCATAAGGCACAATACTTGCTAAGGTTTTGCAAATGGGGTAGTAGGCTAAATGGTCTTGATTGTGGGGAAAACTCCACAGTTAAGTGCACTTGAGCTAGAGGAGTCTTGGGATGGGTGACCTCTCGGGAAGTATTGGTTACCAAGTGCGAGCCCCAAAAGTGATGATTGATGCCATGCGATTCATTTCACTAGTCTTAATCCCACTTCTTCACCCCCGTGAGCATCACTTGATGCAATGACTGCAATGAGTGCTAAGTGGACTATTCAAAACCGTGAGAAATTGGTTAGCTGCAACTATACCCATGGGATATGGGTCATAGCTTAATGACTTACATTACATAGATAATCGCAAAATAATGATATATCATATGTTGGACTGCAAAAAACCCCTCAATACTTAAATAAGAAGAGTCAAGGGAGCTCTAATTGAATATTTCATAAGGCACAATACTTGCTAAGGTTTTGCAAATGGGGTAGTAGGCTAAATGGGCTTGATGCATGCTTGAGCCAAAAGAGTCTTAGGATGGGTGACCTCTCAAGAAATCCTGGTGTTTTTTATTGTGCCCCACAATTACAATCTTAATATACATTCTTCTTCTTCAAGCTTGATGACCATGAAAAAAAACTTGTAAAACTGCTTTGTTGTACCCCACAATTGCAATCTTAGTCTTCTTCTTCAAACTTGATGACCATGAAGAAAAAACTTGTAAAACTGCTTTGTTGTGCCCCATAATTACAATCTTAATATACATTCTTCTTCAAGCTTGATGACCATGAAGAAAAACTTGTAAAACTGCTTTGTTATGCCCCACAATTGCAATCTTAATATAGACTCTTCTTCAAGTTTCATGACCATGAAAAAAAAATTTGTAATCTTTTTTCTTAAAGTGCTTTGTTGTCCCACAATTACAATCTTAATATACATTCTTCTTCCAACTTGAAGACCATGAAGAAAAAATTTGTAATTTTCTTTGTTGAAGTGCTTTGTTGTCCTCCACAATTACAATCTGAATATACAACATTCTTCTTCAAGCTTGATGACCATGAAAAAGAACCTTGTAATGATGACTATGAAGAAAAAGCTTGCAATTTTCATGATAATACGATTGAAATAAATAAATTACCTTGTCATAATGCATGTTGGAACAAATTCTCATGTCTGCCTGCACATCCATTTTCTACAAATGGAACTCAAAAAATCAACAAACATTTACATGGTCTTTACCATTGATTTGGATCTCAACAAATCAACAAACATTTACATGGTCTTTACCATTGATTTGGATCTCAACAAATCAACAAACATTTACATGGTCTTTACCATTGATTTGTCTGTCAACGATTCTTAAATAACTTTTCCATTTTCCCTGAACCTTCCATGGCTTCAACATATTGTTCTATGCACATGGCCATTTCCATGTTTTCTTTATTCTTCATCCTATGCTCATACAATTCTTTTGGCGTACGGTTTAAATGCTTTCATCCTCTACATTGAAAACATATAAATCCGTAGATAGTAGTTGATGAGCATGTTACAGATTTTTCAATAAACTCTGTCATTGCCTTTAGTAATTTGTTGATCACTTTCCTGATGAGATTTTAGAGCTACTTCAGTTTTATGCTTTCCAACATTGCAAAGGTAAAAAGAAGTTAAAATGTTGTGTAAAAGTCTGGTGAAGATTATTACGTATCAACAATATATCAACCCAATTCTATGTGATTGTGCTCATCAAAAAGAGCATTAGCTTCTGAGAGCTAGGAAGCTCCGTGACACAGAGGTAGAAAGAACCTCAGTTTCTTAGAGCTAGAAAGCTCTTCCACACACGTATGATTCCTTAACCAAGAGATCAAACCAGTGTGTTATGTACCAGTAACCAAACCAAGAGATCCAACCCGGTCTTACATATCCTCAGAACTATATTTGTGGTTAGTGCCTTTACAATTATATATAGAATCTCTCATTGGGAGATTGGTAGTGATCAGCGTAGCAGAGGTATTTTCACATCCAAAACTTGGGAAGAAGAAGGATGGTGATGTTGTTCTTCATCTACGGTGTGTAGATCCTCCTCTACTTTCTCTGAAGTAATTTTGATGTGGGTAACGCTGTCATAGGATTTGCCCCACAGAACAAGGTAGAGACCAGCGAATATAAGAAGTACACCCATCACACTGTTACAATATGCCAACCAAGCAATTCGGTTAAATTATTTTCTGAATTTCTAAACACAGTACTTTCCAGGTCCCTAACTAAGATAAAATCAATACATGAACATCATATTTTTACTTCAATCTGTGGGACTAAGAAGAAAAACTATTGAAGCAAAAATTTCGGCATCATCTGCCATTTAAAGCTGTCTCTGTAACCCAGATATGCATACAATCAATACGATTGTATAGCCATTGAAAATCTGAAAATTTAACCACCTACCTTCCCAGATACACTGTGTCTCCCAGAAACCAAGATGATAAGATTGCCGAGAACACAGTAGACACAGGGCTGAATATTGTAACGAATACGGGTCCTCTTTTCTGCATACACCACAATTGTAATGCAAGTCCGACTCCAGTGCAGGTGATTCCCTGCCAAATTAAATTCTTCATAAATCAGCAACAAGGGCTTGCATTGTTATTCGCAAATTACGTTATTCGGGGGTGTTGAAGAAATAAGAAAGAGGATCAACATCTAGACTTACTCCATTGACTACAGTAAAAAACCCGCTCCTATCTAGTACCCATGATGTTGGCTTGAATCCTCTGTCCTGAACCATTATTAGGACAGTAGCCAGAATGGAGCCTAGAATGGCAGTAATTGATGTTTGTGACAATGGGGCCGGATACATCTTCAATGTCTCTGCCTGCACATGAAATTATAGGATCAAAGACTTGGGTGGGGATCTATGACAGGTCGAATAACGGAAAGGGTTATTTGACATTAATTTAATAAGTAAGGCGTGGAGACCTGCAGTATCAAGGTAGTGGATAAGATAGTCACTGCTGAGACGAGGTAAATACTCCCTCTAATCTGTTTGCTTAAATCTCCATTTCCAACCTGGAGAAAGCTAACAAGAATGTTTTCCACTGGGTGCACTCTATTAAGATCAGAAACTGAATGCATCATTGGAGCCCAGATTTGGCTTAGAGCGGGACCTCGTAGGAAACTCATTGCCATTGCTCCAGACACACAAAGTAGAGTTCCCGCAATTTTGGATCTGCTGCCAATGCACTTAATGTCCACTTTCTCCATGCTACACAGATCACACTCACATTTAACTTCTGGTTTTGGCGATAAACAAATCACTAATCATTCAATCTTGCCAAAAGAATTAGAGAAAAATGTATAAGGAAAACAGTTCACAGTGATCCACCTGCCATTTCAGATGCATTATAAAAAGTTATAAATTCAAATTTAGATGGGATGTAAATCTCTTTAGTAATCAAAAGATAACAGAAACCTTGTTCTACAAACTATACAAACTATATATATTTTATAAAAGAGAAAAACACTTTAATAAAAACAAATTTGGATTCGTTTATTATTAAGAAAAAAAACAAAACAGAACAATAAATCTAGTTTTAGTGAGTCTAACTATTAAGAATATTAAGAATATGTGTTTCCTTTTAAGAGGTTATAGGTTCAAATTCAAATGAGTAGAATATGTACATATCTGTAGTAGACTTTAACAGTTAAATCTTTGTAAAGAGAAGATCCCTTATCCCACAAACAAAAGAGTTTCATACATCAAATTAATATATAACATAACTAAAATCTACCTTATAAAGCGCCCCACCACAAAACCTGAATGTTTGCCTTGTAAAATCCTCTAAATTATTATGCTATGCTATTCCCGCTGTTCTGTTTTTTCTTTTGGAAATGGTATGCACATTGCAACATTGAGGTGATGTTTAACGTTTGAAATCTATAAATTTCTGGATTAACGTTATGAGAACGTTCGATCCTGAAAATGCTTCACTTTATTATTATTATATTGTGAAAGAGAATATGCCGATAGAGTATAAAAAAAAAGCTAGAGCCAGAGCCAAGCTCCAGCGGAATGAAGATAGGAAGCTAGTGATGCAGGGGGATCAACCAAATTCATGGCACAGCTCGATCCGGATGAATTTCCAAGTGCAACTTAAACGTGTTGAAGTTTCCTTTGCCTAGATACTCTTATTCCATGGAGAAATATCCTTTATCTACACGCGTGTCCCACTTTATGATATTCCAGGAGCCCCAGATTCCGCTGCCTGCAACGTGGCGCCTTGTCAAATTTAGGGATCGACTGATATTCCTAGGTAGGGTAGCTTGTGCATTAATGTGTGGTAGTTGAATTCAGATGGGGCGCATTAATTTTTCTGCCCGACCATTTTGGTGCTAGTCTGGTCGGCGAGGACATTTTGGTCGGTAAGGGGAGTGAAAAAAAATTGGTTAGATGAGCCAAGACCAGCGAGGGGGTGGAAACCAAGTAGTGCGGTAGAGTTCTGAGAAACAGGAAGCCTTCGAGCCTGTCTGTAAATTTTAAACATTTGCTGATGCAAAATTTAAAATTTCTGTTTTCAATCCTATGTGTTGTTTAATTCTCCTGCGAGTGAATTCTATTCTTTGTTGCGTGCTGTGTACTTTGAAACTACGGGGGTTGGGGTCGAGCCTATGCACCAGCCAGTGCCAAGCTGATGGATATAGTTTTGAAGCCGTCCATGAAAGTGTGAACTGGACTATCAACACTTGAGCAAAGCAATAATTAAAAAAAATGGAAGTAAAGTAAGGCTACCTAGCATCTCATGTGGCCCCAAATTGCAAGCTAGAGAATACTGGGGATTTACTAAGTAATAATATGTTCAAAAGAATTGTTGGAATTGTATAATGGTTTAGATTATATAATCTAAATGTAATAGAGGTGTATCTGAACGGTTGAATTTATTTAAGCATTCAAAAATACAATTTTAACAATGAAAACTGGTCAAAGTTTATGTAACCAAATTCAAAAAATCACTGAAATTGCATTTATTATTTGTTGAGATACAATCCTAATATTTAAAATACAATTTTAATAATGAAAAATTACAATTTAATTAAAAATTGTACAACCAAATTCCAAGATGCTAACAGAAAAAAATTCTTTATTCCACCATAAAAAATATACCATACTTTTGAGAGACAAAGGTGAAACCTATAGATGCTAACAGAAAAGAATTATTTACTCCACCATCAAAAATATACTGTACTTTTGAGAGATAAAAGGTGAAACATATACGTGAGGACATATCTGGGAGAGCCATAGAACTAGCCTTGTAAATTCCTGCAAATCAATATATTCTCAAAAAAATTGTCTACCAACGAAGGGTTTTCTTTTGTTATGATTTGTATGTTAAATTAATTCTAGAGTATTGTAGAGTATTGTTTCGAGTTTGAGTTTTATCTTCTTATCTGCAAGAACTGTGTAATAGTATCCACATAGTTAAAGAATGTTTAATTTCTGAAACCTGTAAACCGAAGGTACAGAATGTTTAGTTTCTGAAATCTGTAAAAACCCATAGATACAGAGACTGAATGGAACAAATGAGTTGGAAGTGCGAGTACCAACCCTAAAGCCCATGCCATGACGAATATAATTGCTGGAGCCAAGTTAGGCATTGCCGAAGCAAAGGCAGGAGACGTATCTTTCAATCCCATTAGCAAGAACGTTTGAAATGCAGACGCTGTAACAAACTCAGAGACAAAATATTTATGAGAATCTGATATCAACTCTATATATATAGCAATGACAAAAATGAAGATGCAGAATGTGGACTTCAAATACTTAACTTACCTCCAATAGACAGCAACAAGAACCGTCCGAACAGAGGTAAACTCACTGTTGGTGGCCGCTTCCTCCTGCATTCCGTGATGAAACCATGGATTTGAAATGTTAGAAATTAAAAGAATACTCAGCACTGCAAATTTCCAAAGAAGATCCAATGAATGAAACGATTGCAATGTTAGAAATTAAAAGAATACTCAGCACTGCAAATTTCTAAAGAAGATCCAATGAAATGAAACGATGCCCGCGTACATACTTTTCAAGAAAGAGGGCAAATGGTGTAAGCATACATACTTTTCAAGAAAGAGGGCAAATGGTGTAAGCACTAGTGCTCCAACCCCGTTGGAATAAACAATGAGAACCAGAGGGTTCAGCCCCTTTGATAACTCATTCCCCACAAGAACACCGTTCACTGCATAACCAATCTGCAAACCCAGCAAGGAGGCATAGATTCCCAAGACTTCCAGACTACAGAAAGGGCGTTTGTCACTGTACATTTTCGATTAGATCTTCTTCAATTTCTTCAATTCAAAACCCCGCTTGCCTAATTTTTCACGTTACAGATGGTAATTTGAACAGGAAACTAAAGGCTAACTTCGTGCCAGTATAAAGCCCAGAATGAAGAATCTAAGTGCTGCAACAAAGCAATACTGTAATTTGAACAGGAAACTAAAGGCTAACTTCGTGCCAGTATAAAGCCCAGACTGAAGAATCTAAGTGCTGCAATAAAGCAATACTGATGATTTTAAAGTTGTGAAGCGGTGGAAGATAACAATTAAGTCCAAGTACAACGTTGTCAAAAATATGATGCGTGACAGGCTTTTGCTTTGAAGTTAATATTGAAAAGCATCCAAAACCAAGAAGCCATTGTCAGTGGATCAATCACCTGTAACATGTCATCTGTGGGTTGCGCTAAGACTTTTAGGCGATCTTCCATAGATATTTTCCAGATTCCATTAGGTAGTGTCTTTTTCAATTTTGCCAACTTTAGTTGTCAAGATGACTGAGGATTGTCATCAGTGACTTAAAATAATCTATTAATTATTTATTAGGTGACTGGGTTTTGGGTCATTATCTTGTGTCCTTACCAGGATAGGAATTTGGTAAAAATTAAAAATTTTACTTCACCATTTTGACTGCAGGCATTTTACAGATTCTTTTGTTTTATTTGATGAGAAATTCAAAATTCAAGTTGTATTTGATGGGCAAAATGGCGTATGATAGGCATTTCAGCACTGATCCTTACATCCTAAGAGAAAATTAAATCTTCCCTAATCAAAATAATTTTTAAATTTTAGAAACATAATAGATAATCTTTATCAATAATATATTTATAATAACCACATTTTAATAACATAAAACAATAAAATAACTATTTAAAAAAAATTATAATTTAAAAAATATTTGTGTGTGATGGAATAAGTATATTTAATTTGTTTATCAATATACAAATTGATAATTTATTTAATGAAAAGCAAAATCCACATTAGATAATATCTTCACTTCATCCATAACATATTTGTAATAACCCATTTTAATAACATAAAACAATAAAATAATTATTTTAAAAAATGTAATTTAAAAAATATTTTTGTGCTATGGAATAATTTGTTTATCAATATACAAATTGGTTATTTATTTAATGAAAAGCAAATTGAGTATTATAGGGCTTTTGTCATGATTATTAATTCTTCTTTTATGGATTGTTTTCTACATATTGTAGTGCTATTTACTATTTCTTTTATTAATAATAAGTTATATTTTCTGTAAAAAAAAACTTCACCATAGCTATATCTATTTTGTTTTATAATTATTCTTTACACTTCACTATATTTTTTAACACTTCACACCATTAAAAAAAATTACATTCCTTTTATATTAAGAAAATGCATTTTACATGTACTTTGTTTTATGCTCTTATCTTTTATGTTTGATGTGATACCTTTTCCTTCACTTCAATATTAACTTCACCATGCCTATACCTTGTTTTATTGTATGACTTTGGCATGTGGATGTCATGTATGTGTATTGATATCATACCTTGTTTTATTGTATGACTTTGACATGTGGATGTCATGTATGTGTATTGATATCATGATTGTGTTGGGATTTTATAGTATGTCTTTTACATGTGGATGTTGCTTCACCATACCTATACCTTGTTTTATTGTATGTCTTTGACATATGGATGTCATGTATTATGTGTATTGATCTCATGGTTGTGTTGGGATTTTATGGTATGTCTTTTACATGTGGATGTTATTTCACCATGCCTATACCTTGTTTTATTGTATGCCTTTGACATGTGGATGTCATATATGTGTATTGATACCATATTGAGATTTTATGATATGTCTTTTACATGTAGATGTTATGTATGTATGTATCAATATCATGTTTGTTTGTGTTGGGATTTTAATTATAAGGTATCATGGACTATGTTATACATTGTTGTCCTTTTCCAATGGCATGCTTTGTGAGCCAACTTATATATTAATATTAATGGGCTACGTTATACATTGTTCTCCATTTCCAATGACATGCGTTGTGAGCCAACTTGTATATTAATATTAATGGACTATGTTATACATTGTTGTCCATTTCCAATGGCATGCTTTGTGAGCCAACTTGTATATTAATATGAGTGTTGAAGGTATATGTGGTGAATAATTTTATATAAATTAATAAAATAAAAATAGTTTAAAGATATTAAAATATTATAAACATTTTTATATTTAAGTTGTTTTATTATGTTTTTTTAAATACATAAAATGGAACGTACAAGTATGACTTATGGGTTTGCAGGGTTTGGTTGTCCTTTTAGCGGTGAATACACTTGGACTTTTGTCTTTTTATTTTTCTCGGTTTTGTCGCAGTACTTTTTAGGCTTTTCCCCTCTAGGTTTTGGGTGCTGGTTTTTCACCCGGCGGAAGTGGATTCCAGGTGTCGGCGGGCCCATACTCCTCCTGCTACGGAGGATAGGTGCTTAGGACAGGTGTCTGTTTATCTTTTTTCTCCCGTTTTGGGCTATTATGGACCCTTCTATTGTTTGTCGTGAGACATTTTGTTCCCCGTCTGGTAAGGCTCGCAGTGGCTTCTCTGAGTCGGAGGGTTTGCAGTCGTCGGGGTGTAGAAACCCTAATCTCTTTGGTGCTAGGGCAAGAGTGCGGCGTAGATTGAAGGCGTATAAGGCTCGGTCTTCTTTGGCAAGCTTTGTGATTGCTGAGGATGCGAATCTGGATAGAGTAGCCATGCTTGCAGAGCGAGCTCTGGTTGGTAGACTGGAATTCACATCGGGCTCCAAAGAAGAAATTTTGGAGTGGGTACGGGTTAATTGGGTTTCGGGCTCCGATTTGGCTCCTAGGGTAAATCTTTTACTGAACCGCTGGATTCTTTTTGTGTTCCCGGATGCCGCTATGATGTCGAGGGTTCTGGAGGGTACCTGGCTCTTTAAATCTGGGTCGTTGATTCTGAAACGCTGGCACCTGGCTTTTGACCCTCTCTCTAAGAAGCAGAGATTTCGTCACCCGTGGATGCTGATACCTGGGCTTCCGATTGAACTCTGGACAGAAGAGGTGGTTGTCGGCTTGGCAAATGCGGTTGGGAGGTTCATTCACGTTGACAGAAAGACCTTATTCGGCATGGATAGAAGGTACGCGAAAGTTATGGTCGAAATTGATATGGACGAAGGTCTCCCGGTTGAAATTGAGATGGTTTGGGGTCACAGGTGCTGGCTGCAACGGCTTGACTTCTTTAGAATTCCTTTCCGCTGTTTTGTTTGCAAGGAGATTGGTCACATTTCTGCTAAATGTCCTCATGCCCTGAAGACTGAGTCGGCAGTGCATGATTTTCGGGTCTCGAACACTCTTCCTGGTAAGACTATTCCTGCACCTGATTCTGTTTATTCTGAGGTATTTAAAGAGGATATTGTTTTGATGGAAAATACGGAGAAAGAATTAGAGGCACGTATTGCAGTTGGGGAAGTCGTATTGCGACATGGGAACTTGGTGACTTCTGATGGAAGTCTGCCTTTGCCTGGTGGGTTGCCAAAACCCTCTGTTGTACGAAATCTTACTGCTGATTTAGCTGCGGTTGGGGCTTTGAATGAGGAGGTTTTGGATTCTACAAAACCTAGTGATATTGATGATGAGGCTCGGGGCAATTTACCTTTGCTCCCCTCCACTTCTGAGATTTTGGGTTCTTCTGAGACACACATACCTCCACTAGAAGAGTCTGGGGTTTGTGAAAATTTCAATCTTAATGTAGGCGGGGTCTTAAAAACTCTTACTCCGCTCCCATCATACACTAAATCCCTGTTTGTTGGCTCTGGGGCTTTGCCGAGCCATTCTGTTCATTTTCAAAATGTTACGATCAGGAGAGGTAAGAAGAAAAAAGAGGTGGGTCTATCCAATGGTTGTAACATTACACAGTCTTGGGATTCTTATAAATTATCTGATCAGGGTCTTAGAGCACAATCACCCTGTGAATTTGGTTCGTGATGTCTATTTTATCATTGAATATACGGGGGTTGGGGAAGGCTGCTAGGGCAAAGGCCTTCTCCAAACTATTTGCTGCTATTTGTCCTGGAATTGTTCTCCTACAAGAAACTATGTGCATTAGTTCGGTTGCTGTCTCAAAATTAAGTGATCTACTCCCAAAGTGGGAAGTTGTGGCCAGTTGTGCGAATGGACTTTCTGGAGGTTTGGCGGTGGCCTGGGATCCTTCACTTTTTGAGTTCAAGGTTTTTTCTACTCCGTGGGGCCTTTTGATGAAAGGCTTTTGTTTAGGTTCAGATCTACAGATACATGTTCTCAACTGTTATGCGCCTTATGATGGGCGCAGGCACTTCTGGGATGAATTGGCTGCTTCTGGGATTCTGAATTTACCTCTTCTTGTGATTGCTGGTGATCTCAATTTCACTAAATCCGTCTCTGAGATTTGGGGTTCTGGGGCTAGAATGGACCCGCTAGCTGATTTTTTCTTGGATTTTTTTGCACGTTTTGATCTGGTGGATTTGGCTCCTACTAAACTTCTTCCAACTTGGACTAATGGTCGACAGGGTAATGCTGGTGTTCATAAGAGATTGGACCGTTATTTGGTGAATTCTTCCTTTTTAAGTTATTTTCAGCAGTCTCGTTCCTGGGTACATGAGGTGAAATTTTCTGACCACTGGCCTATTGTTCTACAGTTCGAAAAGTATGGACCTAAGGTTTGTTATCCATTTAAGTTTAACAATACATGGCTTTTAGAGAAGGATTTCTGTGACCTGGTCAAAGCTTTTTGGTTAAACTCAGATGTTGAAAATATGAACCCTGTTGATTTCTTCTGTCATCAGATGCAGAAGCTTAAAGAGGTTGTTATCAAATGGATCAAAGACAGAAAGAAATCGGATGCTGCAGAATTGAAAAATTTGGAATCCTGCATTCAGTTTGCTTTCATGCAAAATCTGGATGGTTCTTTCAATCAGAATGAATTTAATTTGATGAAGAGCTATGAAAAGAAGGAGAATCTTCTTATGATGGAGGAAAGAGAATGGAGACTTAAGAGTAGGGCGATGTGGATCTCTCATGGGGACAGGAATACAAAATTTTTTCATGCTTTTGCTTCTGCGCGGAGGAATTCAAAATTTATCTGGGATATCAATGATGCAGATGGCAATAATATAAAAGGGTTGGATCCATTATGTTCTGAAGCTGTGAGGTTTTTTGGTAACATTTATAAGGATGATGGTCGATGTGACATTATGGAGCAGATAAGATTGGCCAAGCTATATCCAAGATGTATTGATGCTTTTAAAGCTGAAACATTGGGTAAGGAGGTTTCTTTAGATGAAATTGAATATACCTTAAAAAAATTTGCCAGGGACAAAAGCCCCGGGCCTGATGGGTGGCCTATGGAATTTTATGTTCATTTCTTTGATCTGCTAGGGAATGATATCCTTCGTCTGGTGGAGTATACTAGGGTTCATGGTTTCATCTCTGGTTCTTTAAATGCCACCTTTCTTACTTTAATTCCTAAAAGTAATAAACCTGTTTCTTTTGGGGAATATCGACCCATTGCTCTATGCAATCTGATTTATAAACTAGTGTCAAAGATCATTGCGCAAAGATTGAAGGATATCCTTTCCACTGTTATTTCTCCAGAGCAGTTCGGGTTCCTGAAAGATAGGCAAATACATGACTCCATTGGTATTACACAGGAGATGCTTCATTTGATTAAGTCCAAGAAGATGAAGGCACTGATTTTAAAAATGGATTTAGAAAAAGCCTACGATCGGGTTAATTAGTCCTTCCTTAGGCTGATTCTGATTAAAAATGGGTACACCTCCACTTGTCATAAATTGGATCATGGCATGTGTATCTACGCCTTGCATTGTTTTTTTGGTTAATGGCAATCCTTCTTCTTTCTTTCAGTGTTCAAGAGGGATTCGACAGGGTTGCCCGCTGTCACCCCTGCTATTTCTTTTGATAATGGATGGTCTCAGCAGACTTATCCAACAAGCCAAAGATTGGAAATTGATTAAAGGTATTAAATTGGGTGAAGATTGCTTTTTGACACATCTTCTTTTTGTAGATGATGTTCTGCTTGCTGGTATCGACTCTGTCTCTGAGTGGAAAGTTTTCTCCAACATCATTAACTTCTTTTGTAGATTTTCTGGTATGAAGGTTAGTATAACAAAGTCTTGTTTTTATCAGCATAATGTGGAAGCTGATAGACGTGAAGAAATTTTAAATATTCTACCATATAATGTAAAAGATCTGGTTTATTAGCAAGTATGAAAGAAAGATTGACCACTGGTCATATCGGTTACTCTCTTCAGGTGGCAGGCTTGTTTTAATCAATGATGTACTTTCGAGTATCCCTGTTTTCTGGCTTACTTTATTAGAGGTTCCTGTTTACATACTTAATAGACTCAGGACGCTTACTTTTAATTTCCTTTGGTCTGGCACTCGAGTAGGCTCAAAACTGGTAATGGTTAAGTGGAAGGTTCTTGCAAGACCAGTGAAATGTGGTGGGTGGGGCATCAAAGATTTTTCTGCCTTCAGTAAAGCTCTTAGAATGAAGAGTTTTTGGCGTGGGTTGTTTAGCAAAACTCTGTGGTCGAAGGTTCTTCATATTAAATATATTAAAACTGACTTGATCAGTTGGCTGAGGAAATCCAAACATATTATTGGTACATTGTCTCCAATTTGGAGAGGTTTCCTTAAAGTATATGATGGGATAGCAAATGAATTATGCTAGCAGGTAGGTACTGGTGATAATATTCGTATTGGCATAGATCCGGTGCTTGGTTTAGATGAAGGTTTTCGTCTGTCTGACAGTTTGGTCTCTTGGTTGAATTTTTTGGGGATTACTACTCTTAATCATATCTATGATTGGGACCGTTTTCACAATACGGGTTCTGGTTGGTCTCTTTATTTGGATGGATTGATTCCAGATCATGCTAGAGAATGGGAACGATACATACTGGCTATCAGGACTGCAGGCATTTCTCTTTCGGGTACTCCGGATAAAATGGTATGGAAGGGTAATCCAAAAGATGGTAATGTCACTGCAAAGTATGCATATGATAAGATTATACAGCATTAGGGTATTTATCCACAACATTGGTGGTTTTCAAAAATTTGGAAATGGTCATTACCTTTGAAGGTTAAATGTTTCCTTTGGCATGCACTTAATGGAAGTCTCAAGACTTGGGAAAATTTGCTTAAACGAGGCTGGTATGGTCCTAGTGTTTGTTGCTTATGTAATTTATCTTCTGAAACTACAGATCATCTTTTGGTAAAGTGCTCTTTTTTACAGAAAGTTTGGGACTTGTGTTGTATTGATCTCAATTTACAGTTTATATGGGATGCACAGGATTTTGGTAGTGGTTTACTCAATTGGGTTAGAGGAAAAAACAAACCACTTTTCCTTCCTATTTTCATTTCTTGGATTATATGGTTTTCCAGGAATGAATTGTTATTTGAGGACAAAAAACCTGATGTGTTTCAGTGTGGTAAGACTGTTTGTAATTTATTACAGACTTATTCTCAAGAGGATCATATTAGAAAGGTTGTGACTTTGAGACCTTTCCTCTTTGATGTTTCACAACCTGTATTATTTTTTGATGGGGCTGCTCAGGATGGTTTGTGTGCTGCTGGCGGGGTTATTTATATCAATGATAGCCATTATTTTTCGCTTCGTCTAAATGGTGGAAAGGGTACCAATATGAAGGCTGAGTTGTTGGCTTTGTGGGTCATTCTTAAGGTGGCAAATTCCTTTGGTTTGGTGAATCCAAGAGTTTATGGGGATTCACGTGTTACGATTAAATGGGCATCAAATGAATACAATCTTAATATATTGGACCTAAACTACCTTTGTGCTAGTATTCAGCAAGAGATGTCAAAGCTGGATCAGATTTCTTTCGAACATATCTACAGAACTCATAACACTCTTGCAGATCAACTCTCAAAAGATGCATTGGAGGAACCTGTTGGTTATCTTCTTTGGGAAGAATGGATGGAGGCCTGTCTGCTTGACAGGGGAAGCTTATATTTCTTTTAAAAGAAATTTTGTAACAAGGGACAGATTTTATGTTTTTTTTTTATGGTCTGTAAAGCTATTTTTGCCTGCTTATCTTCATACATAGTAGTTCGAGAATGAATGTTTTTGAGATCAAGATCTAGTATGGATATCTTGAACTTTAATATTCTCTATCATTGTACTATTTGATTCGCTTAAAATAACAATAGTACGATTTTTTTCGGTTGAAAAAAAAAAAGATTTTTAATGCATTTTGAAAAGAAGGAGACTTTGTAATCACTAATAATATCATGGTATGACACTAAGAGTTTGATTTGAATAATTTTGTGTTAGTAAAATATATATTATAATAATGTGTTTTTATGAAATAAATTGTAAATGGATATCATCAAAAACTATTTTTTAAATAAATAAATTTTATGATGTATAAAAAAATTAAATTAAGTGAATAATCACTTTTAAAACTTTAACTTTGTAGAGTCTTTTTCACCTCATGATTCTTTTGAAAATAAGACACATACATCAAATAACTAAAAGACAAAAAGAAAAAAACCATTTTATTTAACAAAATTAAACTATAATTAATTAAAGATTTCATTTCTTTTAACAAAGTCATAATATAATTATATTAATTGCACTATGTCCACTCATGTACCTCAAACTATAATTTATAAAAAATTTCCTGGTTTTTCAATTAATATAATTATATTAATTGAACTCTTCACTAAGATGTCCACTTTTATATATTTTAAATATATATTTTTCTAGTTTTTCTTTATCTCATATATATATATTTGTTTCAATACATTTCAAGAGTAGTTATAGGAGTTGAATATTTGTTAAATATTTAAAGAAAATAAAAATAAAAAATAAAAAATTATTTGATGATTTTCATGTTAATTCAAAGGAATAATTATATAGATATATAAAATAATATATTAATTAGGTTTAATTCAAATGATTATAGAATAAAGTTTTATTTATTATAAATAAATCAACATAAGATAATGTAAACCTTATCCATGTGACAACATCCTTGTCATATTGGACTTAGTGCCCTTCAATGTAATTACAAACACTACATGTTAAAAAGTGACTTGAATTAAAGAATTATCAAATATAAAATATTTATGTTGTAGTGATAGAACATTTTCAGTTAAGTTCTAGATTTAAGTTTTTAATTAAGGAAAATTATTGAAATATGAAAAACTTTGAATATGGATACATAAGTATTTTGGTTATCTTCCCCTTGAGAATGAGGTTAAACTGCAACCAAGTTTCAGTATCTAAGTTCCATGTATGGGGCTAAAGGCTAGGTGCTTTTGGATACCACATAACCTCTCTCTAGTAGCCTTAATGATGACCAAATGGGATACTAGGTATCTAGTGGATATGGTTTTTGACTACGACCTAAACCTATTACTAATTGGCTAAGAGTTCGTGGCTATAAGGAAACATGTTAACAACCCAAGACCTTATAGGCCACTAGATAAGTTTTCAAGTGACTAGGTTTTATTTGCACACATTGATGTTGTTGCACATCATACTCTTGAGATTGTATCAATAAATATTGGACCAATAACCCTAAGTATTGTAATTTTTTCATACTTGAGAAGAAAAAAATATGATTGTCTCTTCTATATGTATGGATTCCATCACTAAAAACTCAAAAAAAAAAATTATGAAAATATAATGTTACTCTTCTATATCTAGAAAACGATTGCATGTGTTTCTAATTATTCTAATGGCATGGTAACAAGCTCATATTCTTAAATCACTTTCATTAAATTTAAAATATTTTAAAGGTAACTAAAATATCCAAGATCAACCACTTGTAACTACTAAAGTTACACATTCCTAATCATTAAGCCTAGATAAAACTATATTGATACTTAAAAGAACTCAAGTTAAAACAAATTCACGGTAGTGTAATTTTTATTGCACATAGAGGAGGTGCTCTACATCCGAGTAATTAAAAAAATTATATACATAAATTTTTTTAATTTTGATAACATAACCTTATGTTAAGTTACTTTTTTATTTTTATTTTGTTGATTGAATATATTTTTAGATTATGAAGCGATTATATAATATAAATATATCAACTTTTTAGTACATGAATTTTTAATTTAGGCCGACATGATATGTGTTGTAGATGCGTTCCTAACATAAGGTTAGGTTATCAAAACTAAAATAAAAAATAATTAAAAAAAATCATGTATATAGTTTTTTCATGGCGTGTAAAAATTTTAAGATAAAAAATAATTACACATCAAAATATTGGATACCTCGCTTGATAGATCGTATTGAAGCTTTTACGTTTCGTGTGATCGATCTCCAAGAAGGCTCCAAGAAGGGCTCCAAGAAGGCACAGATCCAAAAGGTAATGATTCAGTAGGTTCCCTTTTCAAGTATTTTCCAGGGCTAAGTTATCTAGGATTAAGACGCAACTGTTGGATCAAACTGCATCTCGAGGAGATGGATCATCTCACCAATTATCCTCCCTGACACGAGGTATTGATCTAAATTTTTGAGGAGAAGGATCATCTCACCAATTATTCCTCCTGACACGCGGTAATGATCTAAATTTTCTTGTACCTTCTTCCTATTTGGACTATCCTACATCTGTTTGTATGCATGAACCGGGGGAAAAGGATAATGTCGGTGATAGACGCGAAGATGGGGGTATTGTGGGGTGTGAGTCCAAGGGTTTGGAGGCTGAAATCCCTCTGATCGATCTATCCTATGAGCAGGTCTTTCATCCATCTAATACTATCTTTAAGCCGCCGAAACAACACAACAAAAGAAAGATTGTTAAAAAATAAGATAATGCTAAAATGACAGTAGGGGAAGATATCGGAGTGCAAAATATTTTGGAATTTGTTGGTAAAACCCTAACTAGCAGATTCTGTGGAGAGAGGGTTTTAGAAGCTACACTGAAAGTTTGGGTGGATCAACTCTGGAAACCTATTCTTAATTATAGCTTGTCCTTCTTTATCCTAACCAGAGGTTGGATTAGCTTCAAATTCCAGTCCGACGAAGACGCAACCAAGATCTTGAAAGAAAACTGGAGATGGGGTAAAACTTCACTTGTTTTGAAGTTGTGGCATCCATGTTTTAACCCTCGAAGGGAAACCCTGAGAAAGGTTCTGGTATGGGTTAAAATATCGGGATTACCTATTGATAAATGGAACGATACCTTTTTGAAAGATTTGGGCAATTCCATTGGGAAAATATTATGTGTGAATTAGGGTTACAAGCTTTCTACCCTTAGGACGATTGCTAGGGTTCTAATTTCAGTGGATTTGAATGGCATCCTTCCTACAGTTGTAGAAATTAACCTAGGGGACATGGTATTGTTGCAAACTCTTGATTATGTTAACATACCCTTCGAATGTGTGAGATGCCATTGTTATGGGCACGTTGTTAATGATTGCTACCTCTCTTTTAAGAAAAAAAATATGGATTAAGAAAAAAGACTCTACCACTTCTTCCCCCATGGTTGAGAAGCAAAGGCCTAGTTCCTCACCATCTGGATTTTTACAGAATATGGAAGTCGTTGATAAGGAAGGGTTTAATTACAGATCTACGGAGAAAGAGGGTTTCATCCTACTGAGATCCCCTAGCAAAGTGGACACTAAAGCAGCTGAACTAGAGTAGTATTCTTAGCATCTTACTGAGGATATATCGAATTATCATCAACCTCTTCCTAAGATTCCACTTTGTTTGGAGATCAATAATTCCCCTATTTCAAATTCCCTATCGGCGGAGCCCAGATCCTTGAATCCACACAGCAGAAGGTTAGAGGATAGTATTCTGGAAGCGACAGTAGCAGAAGACTTTTTAGAGGTGATCAAAGAGGATGAGTTTCTACTTTTAAGGAAGGACAACATTTTGAATACTTCGACATCGAAGATCCTTAGCTCGGAAATTGATTTAAAGACTCATGATTCCTCTGCGCATCTGGGTAAGTCATTCATCCTCCATACTGAATCTTCTCAAAAATAATTTTTGGTTGATCTTGAAGATAGGGTTTCAAATTTTGGTACTATATTGGGTATTGTTAGTCTAGAGGCTAAGAATTCACTTAGAGTCCATAAAATATTAATTAGATGCAATTATTTGAGTGAATCTATGCTAGACCGAAAGGATAAACCCTCCCCTATTTGGAATGAAAGAAACCCTTATGGGTTTCGTTCAAAAGATATCCTTAACTCTGATGAAAACCTAATTTCTATAGGTCTATGGCTCATCACTCCTATAAGGAAAAAAAATGTGGTCTAAGATCTTCTAAGAAAGAGAACATGAAAGTTAATGATTCCCCACAGACTTATTTACGGGCGGTTAGAGGAAAGCCCAGGAATATGTTTCCTTTATGAAAATCCTTTCCTTCAACTATCGTGGGTTGGCCAGCAACAAGAAAAAACTGGCACTAGCTAGGTTAGTATTCATATTCCACACATTTTGATTGTTCAAGAAACCATGTGTAATGGTGAGATATTATTTGAAGCATTGAAACACCTGATGAAAGGTTGGGTATTCAACTAGACTGATGGAAAAGGACTCTCGGGAGGCATGCTAACTGGGTGGAGAGAGGATTTAGAACTTACAAATTCTTTTTCCTTCTCCTATGGTCCGGGAACATCTTTTTTCATCTAAGAACTAAACCTGCAGTTTACAGTGTTCAACATATATGGTCCCTACCTTCAGAAGGTTGAATTTTGGATAAAAAAATTTGGCATGAATTTAATCTGGAACCAACTAGTTCTTATTGCAGGGGACTTAAATTTCACACTCTCCGACCAAGAAATCTGGGGACCTAATGAAAGACCTAATCCTTTACGGGATTTTTTTAATCTTTCCCTTAAATATTAGGATCTTGTTGATGTCGAACCAGTTGAGCTTAAGTCTACTTGGTTCAACATAAGGTTAAGGGAAGCTGTCGTGGCTAAAATATTGGATAGGTTTATCCTCTCATACTAGCTGACGGGAAGTATAAAGAGATGCAGGGCTTGGAGAACTAGAGGAGAAAGTTCTGATTATCTACATATCCTTTTCCAAATGGATAACAGGGATAAAAAACCCTCCACACCTTATAAGTTTAATCCTCATTGGTTGGTTAACCTAAGTTATGTTGATCTCATCAAATCTCAATGGAAACATTTTAATGGTAGCCTGAATCTTTCACCTAGTAGCCAATTTCTAATGCCTTGAATGTGGTAAAAAGGATCTCCATTGGCTAGTCAATGGAACAACTAATTAGTAGAGATAGAAGACTTAAGGATACTGTGTTTAATATTGAGCAGATCTTTTCCCTTGATTCTAGAGTTCTGAGTGAGGAAAGCCTAAATATTTTAGAAGTCTTGGAGAAAAAAATTGATATCATTAAAGAAAAGGATGCAGGGAACCGGATGAAAAGCAGCTCTATATGGTTGGCTATGGGGGATGAGAATACTAATTATTTCCATAAGTTCATTAATCAAAGAAAGAGAAGAAATAGTATTTGGGAAATCAGTAAGAAAGATAGAGGAGAAAAAATCAGGGGTTTTGACATGTTAGCGGAAGAAGGGTTTATTTACTTCAAAGATATTTATAAGGAACTTGAAAGAAATAACCTACCAGAGATTATAAATCTTTGCACTGGTTTCCCTAATTGGATCACTGCCGATGACAATGACTCTTTGTTTGGTCCAGTTACTCTAGAAGAATTAGAAAGCACATTGAAGAAATCTAAAAAGGACAGAAGCCTGGGTCTGGATGGATGGCCCGGGTCCGGATGGATGGACATCAAATTTATTTCTTGCCTTATTTGAATTATTGGGAGTTGATTTACTTGGAGTAATTGAAGAAAGCAGAACTTCAGGCATGTTACTGTCTTGTTTTAATTCTACCTTCTTAGTACTCATCCCTAAGGTTGATAGTCCTTCCTCCGGTGGGGACTTCCTACCCATCTCTCTTTGTAATGCTCTTTACAAAATTATATCAAAGATAATAGTGGAGTGATTTAAACCCTTCCTAATAGCCAATATTTCAGTCGAACAATTTGGCTTCTTAGAAGGGAGGCAAATCCATAAAGCGGTGGGTATAGCTCAGGAGTTCCCGCATACTATCAAAACTTCATTTCTGCCTACAAAGGTCATCAAGTTAGATCTAGAAAAATCCTACAATTGCACATGTTGGATGTATATGAGACTTGTTCTTATACAAATTGGACTATCTAAGGATATTGTCAACTATATTTGGTCCTATATGACCACTGTAAATTTTGCAGTGGTTATTAATGGAGCTGCTTCCAAATTCTTTTCTGCTACAAGGGGACTAAGGCAAGGATGCTCCATGTACCCATACTTGTTCCTATTAGTTATGTAGGGATTGAGTAGACAACTTCAGTTGGAAAAAAACAATGGGATTATACTTGGCATCAGGTTTGGGGATGAGGTAAAAGTAACTCACATCCTTTTCGTTGATGATGTACTTTTGTTCCTAAATGATAGTGCAGAGGAAGAGAAAGAAGTTAAATCTATACAGCTGGAAAAGTTTATTCTAGCAACATGAATGCTAATTAACTATGATAAATCAGATGTCTATAACCATGAGGCAGAAGAGCAGAACCTACAAGATTTTAATGCTATTTTTCCTATGGAACAGTTTAAGCTATCAGGGGGTTTTAAATATTTGGGTTTTCACTTGAAAACTAATGACTATCAAATTAAAGACTGGGACTGGCTTATCACGAGAGTTGAAACCAAAATTAACTTTTGGTGTAACAATTTTCTTTCAAGAGGAGGAAAATCAATTCTTATTAAGGCAATTTTAAGTGCTATCCCTGTATATTGGTTGATAATAGCCCATATACCAAAAGGATTTCTGAATAAATTGCAGAAGTTATGTTTCAATTTCTTATGGCAGGGAAAATATGGGAAATGCATTCATTGGTTAGCATGGACTCTAATAGCTAGACCAGAAGAGCTAGGAGGATGGGGATTTAAGGAACTTAATCTGTTTGGTTCTTCTTTAGCTGCTAAATCAGTTTGGAATCTTTTGACCAATGGGAAATGGCAGTCAGTTATGAAGGTAAAATATATGGGAGGAGGATATATAACTGATTGGATCAAACAACCTACTAAGTCTTATTTAGGGGGCTCTTTATTTTGGAAAGATATATGCAAAGCCTATCATGTTATAAAGGACCTGCTTGCTTGGAAATTAGGATCAGGAGAGAAGGTTTTGATAGGGAAGGATGGTATCATGGGTTGTGGGACAGAAATTAAACTATATCATGGATTGTTAGAATCACTAAATAGCAGAGGGTACCTTAAGCTTAAGGGTGTATCGGTTCCAGGAACTAGAGGCATGCAAAGACAGTTATTGCTTTCAGGATTTTAATTAAATTTAAATTATCAGTGGACATAGGAGTGGGAGAGGTGGAAAACAGGTATCCATAAGGGTTATATAAAGGTTAATGATGAACTTGATGCTCTCATTTGGACAGGAAACAAAGTAGGGGGTTCCTACTTGGTCAAAGAGGCCTACTCACTTGTTTGGAACAATCTGAATATCAACTGTAAGTGGTGGTGGGGTGCGATCTAGAAGGTATTAGCACCACATAAATGTAAAATTTTTATGTGGCTCACTTTGTATAACAAGGTCTTGACTTGGAACAACCTTCAGAAGAGAAACTTCAGTGGACCTAGCATCTACTTACTGTGTATGAAGGATGAAGATTCCTTGGAGCATTTACTAATTTCATGTCTGTACTCACAAAATGTTTGGATAGGTTTGTGTGATGGCTTAAAGATGGAACCACCGTGGAATACTAACTCTATTGAACAAAACTTAATCCCATGGTTCGAAAATGACGAGTTAAAGAAAATAAAGTGCATCCCTTTCCTTACTATATGGAGCATATGGAATTCTCATAATGGAAGAATTTGTTAGGAGAGGCAAATTCCATCCTTTCAGGCAACTGCTCAGGTTCTTGCACGTCACTTAAGTTTTATTGTGAAGGATTCAAATAAAGAATCTGGAATCATCAAACCTGAATCTTCAGTTTTCAAGGGAAAAATAAATTTCTCTGATGGTGCATGTGAAAATGGCATTTGTGAACTGGGATTGATTGTAATACCCCCATTTTGATCCTTAGGATATATTTTATTTTAATGTAAACATTGTATATATGTGATGTATGATTCCCAGCGTGGAGCTCAAGGCCAAGGCCCTGCTAGTGAATGCTTAGCCTGGTATTTCAAATTGTGCTATCCATGTGCTAGTAAGACATGGAAATTGTAAAAACATGTAAATGGTTATAATGCAAATAAAAATACCAAGGGGATGGATATGGATGCAACTAAATGAGGGGTCTATGTGTATCCACTAGGGAGAGGTGAGGGGGTTGTGGGTTTGAACCCTAGGCTGTCAAATGTCACCTTGAGAACCCACCTTTGATTGTCCTAGCAATCATTTAATTCTGTTGTGAGGATATACTTCAGAAATATGTTCATGAGGTTGATGGAGTATGGGCAACCCTAAAATTCATAAGGTAGGGTATGGGCTCTGTTTTGCTTGTCCCATAATTCACCCTACCTCATGGGAATATGTTTTCCCTCATCCCAATTCAATGGGGGGGATCATGGAAGCATCAGTTTGACCCATTACACAGACCCAATAGTGAGGAAGAACACAAAATCACGATTCTGAGGGAAGCCGCGTTGGGAAGTGCCAAGATCACTCAAAAATATACGTGGGAAGTGAAATCCGTTGGGGGATCCATAGACCCGAACCTTGGGGCGATTTTGAGAGTGTTGGATTCCCAGGAATCCATAGAGAAACCCATATTTGATAGCCTAAAATCCAGTTGCGGGACAGAGCCTTCGGCCGCAACGCTGAGTAGATCCAAGAGTGGATCGCAGTGGGAAAGAGGCCATGGGGTTCATACTTCATGGTAGAGCCAATGAAGGCTCATTTATCCTTGGTTTAGCAGTCAGGACCAGCTATACCTGCTGAGGTCAACACTGAGGGAAGGGGCGCCCAAGGGATTGTTTTGCAGAGAAGGGGACCTTACTTAGGATGAGAGTTGAGGTGATGGGGGTGCCTGGACTGTCTGAAGTAAATTGGATATACATGTATCTCTGTGGTTGAGCTCATTGACTTAGAAAACCCCTTCCATGTCTCCCCACTTGCTTCACAGAGCCAACTATGTGCTGGATGACCGTGATTAATTGTGCCTAAGGCTGTGAGTGTACTTGAGTAGTTCCTCCTTAGTGGATACATAGTTCCAACATTTAAGATATCATTTGATATGTCTTAGTTGATTGATTAACAATTAAAGGATTATCGAATGGATGTGATAGATGAAGAAGTTTGACTATATGGAAGATGCATAGGTACTTAGCTACATGGATGAAACCAATTATCAAGGAATGGTGTAGCCTCTACATCAAATCCACTTGGATAATATTGTTATAGTGTGTTGAACTACCATAATGATTTCTCGATTCTCAATTGACCTTATGCCTCCTAAAGGGAGATTATGAAAGGAGAAATCGATGAAGAGATAGGGATTGGTGGTTATTGGTTTCGTTTTCATTCATGGAGTTAAAGAAGATTGTTTCAAGAGCAACAAAATATTGTTGCAAAGATCAACAAAAGTAGATCATATGATATACTACATGTAGTTGTTGAAGTTCTAACATGGGAATAAAAACTTCATATGAGCCCAATTGACCTTATGCCTCCCTAAAGAGAAACTATAAAAGGAGCAATCGATGAAGAGATGGGGTTTGGAGGTTATTGGTTTCAATTTCATTCATGGCGTCAAAGAAGATTGTTTCGAGAGCAACAAAAGATTGTTCTAAAGACCAACTAAATTAGAGCATAGGATATTCTACATGTGTTGAAGTTCTGACATGGGAATAAAAACTTCAAATGAGCCCTTTATAAACTATAAATTTGACCTTGAGAATAATAAGATCCAAGTAAACTATGTCAAGCTATATTTTTACCAAATTGGGAATTCTTACCTTAAACTTTTCTTTTTAAATGCAATAGTCAAATTAAACACTAGGATTAGTGGTGAGTTAATTTGGCCATAGGTTGATTGATTATGAGTCATATTGGTATCAAAGTAGACATTCCTAAAGTTTGTAAAGGAGATACCACCATGAATGCTTATAAGACTTAGGAAACTATAAGAATTTGCAAAATTAGTTCCAAAGAACACTACGAGTGGAGTAAGAAGAAAAAAGAAATAGTCTCATGATTCCAAGATGGGAGATTAAATTACTTTCATTAAAACTTGAATAATTTTAAAGGTAAGTAAAATACCCAAGACCAACTTCTTGTAACTACTAAAGTTACACATTTTTAATCATTAGGTTTAGATAAAAACATATTGATACTTAAAAGAACTCAAGTTAAAATAAATTCATGGTAGTGTACATTTTATTGCAGCTAGAGGAGCTAGGTGTTCTATAGCCCAATATGAGGAAGTTGGATTCCTAACATAATATAAAAAATAAAAAACTAACTTAAAAAATCATGTACTAAAAATGTCCTATCTTTTTTATGTACGAAGGTCATATTTTAAAATCTAAAAATATATTCAATCAAAATGTAAAAATTTTAAGATAAAAAAAATATATTCAATCAAAATGTAAAAAATTTAAAATAATATATTCTATAAAACCACACACCGCTGGCCTCTGGTGAGCGGGGATGCAACCCAGCACTATTCTAACTATACTTGCCCAGCTTATGCAACCTCCATAGGGATCTGGGACTGTACAAGATGCCTGAAGTCCAATCCTGGTTTCTGTGAAGCCAAAAGAAGTCATGTATTATTAAATTCTCTCCTCCTCGTCTCTTCTACATTAGTGGGTATATAACTATGTTGGATTTAATTTATGTGAAGCCAAAGGAAATCATGTATTATTAAATTATTTTCTTTTTCTCTCTTCTACAGTAGTGGGTATATAGCTATGTTGGATTTAATTTATGTGAAGCCAAAGGAAATCATGTATTATTAAATTCTCTCCTCCTCTCTTCTAATGGGTATATAACTATGTTGGATTTAATTTATGTGAAGCCAAAAGGAAATCATGTATTATTAAATTCTCTCCTCCTCCTCTCTTCTACAGTAGTGAGTGGGTTTATGTTGGGTATATAACTATGTTGGATTTAATTTATGTGAAACCAAAGGAAATCATGTATTATTAAATTCTCTCCTCCTCCTCTCTTCTACAGTGGTGGGTATATAATTATACAGTGGTGGGTATATAATTATGTTGGATTTAATTTATCTTTCTGACATCTGATAGTACTGATATGGCTGCAATTTGGGTATTGTTTGGGTGTCGTGCTTTATAAACTATTGTGGGTCTTATCCATATGTGTTGTAGGTTTTTTTTTTTACCTAGCCTCATCAAGCGAGATCACTCAAATGATTGCAGCTAGATCACATTTTTTTTGGCAATATCATGATATCATGGTCAACAAACTGGTGTCAAGCATGACTACTATGCACGCCGCTTTTACATTCTAGCAGTTGGTCATGCCTAAAAAATTATATAACACTAGAATGAAGGGCATAATTTTAATTCAACTTTGCCGTGTTTGGAGATTAAGATATAGATAATGCTTAACAAAAGCTTCTAATAGTGTCATGCAATTCATTTCTTTTAAATTTGTTCATTTTCCAACATAATTGGAGAATGATGGTTTTCCAATTCCTTGTCTAATGAGATGATAGTTTTCCATTGTTTGACTTTGACTGAGGAATTCTTACACTAAACTTTTCTTTTTTAAATGCAATAGTAAAATTAAACACTACGATACGTGGTGAGTTAATTTGGCCATAGGTTGATTGATTATGAGTCATATTGGTATCAAAGTAGATACTCCTGAAGTTTGTAAAGGAGATATCACCATGAATGTTTATAATACTTAGGAAATTATAAGAATTTGGAAAGTTATTTCCACATAACCTTACCAATGTAGTAAGAAGAAAAAACAAGTAATTTCATTATTCCAAGATGGGAGATAATCAAGAAGGCAGTGAGTTGAAGACCTAACCGTTGAATCTAGAGACTCAAATGATCTAGATGTCTCTCAACATCTCTTAGTTGGGAAAATTTTTGCCAAATATGAATAAGAACGTAGCCACCTTAGTCAGAGAGAAGATGCCAAAGAAGAAAAAGAAAAAGTTTCCTCGAGAGTCAAGTCGAGTTCAAAAGGAGAGAAACCTAAACGAGAGGAGAAGACAAAGTCAAATAAAGGGAGCACCAGCAAGGTCCATATGCTCCTCCAAATTGAAGCAAATATTGGCATCAAGCCTTATGTAGTTGAGATTGATGCCCTTAAATTAAATCAACGGTTACAATAACTAGAAGTCTAATTCAGTGTGCATGAAATTGGAAATGAAGAAAGAATCATTATGGTTGACTGAAGTTAGAAGGTCGTACATTAACATAGTGGGAAAGTTGTGTTACTTCTTTATGACTTGAGCATGAATCGCTAGTGACTAAATGAGAAACCTTCAAGGATCTCTTATAGTCCCAATTCTACCCCATTGGTTATGAGAGCCAATTCTTACTTCAATGGCATTTCTTTAGTAGAGCCAATGGCACTATTTCCATGAGTACACTATTGAGATTTGAAAATGGGCTATAATCATCGAGATGTTTCATTAAATACTTGAGAGAATTATTTTCCCATATCTAAAGACAATTTATGCTTTTCAAACCAAATCATTGATGAAGCTTGTGTGCAAACACAATTTATAAAAAGGGACAATTCAATTCACCCAAGAAAATAGAGATGCTAGAACCAAGGAAATATAGAAAGTAGAAGGGAAAACGCAAGAAAATAGTTATAGTCATGCACAAAGGAAAAACCCCTAATAATCATTGTAAGAACTAAGATGTTGATGGTCCAATAGAGGATAATTATTGGAATTTGCACCCAAAATTGCATTCTAAACGAGTCCAAAAGATGGAGAACAATTTTACATGCAATTTTGTTCAAAATGAATTGGTTTTGTTTAGTTCAATCCTAAAGAGGAAAGAAAGATGACTAAACTCTTTCACATCGAGATCTAATTATAAAAATAGAGACTGCTTTTTGTTTGACCTAAGATCTCAGATGTTAGCCTAGTTAGTCAAGAAACTTGTTGCAATGGAAGTGCAAGACCATACTCATACATAACCGTTGGGATTGGTGAGTCAAAAGATAGAGTTGAGAGTCACAACACAATGTAAGATCATATTTTTCATAAATACAAACATTGTTGATGAATTAGTAGCAAGTGTGATTCCATTGGATGTGTATGGGGTCATATTGGAAAGCATGTATCTTTATGTAAGATAGATTGTTTCGGGAAAAGAGAAAACCAGTATCTCTTGGTTTAAATATGGAAGAACGATTATGATAGAAACATAAATGAAAGTCAAAAATCCATTGTTAAGTGCATGCCAAGCTCTAAGGTTGATCAATGCAAATAAGAAGTTTATATTATTGTTCCTAGGAGAAGAGAAAGAATACAAAGAACATAAAATGGAGATAAGAACATCCTTTGAAGGATGTGACAACAAGCAAAAGCAATAGATAGAACAATCCTTCATTTCTTAAAGGATATGTTATAAAAATCCTCGGGACTACCACCTAGAAGGGGAGTTGAACACAAGATCCAATTGCTACCAATTTCTCCATTGCCCACTATAGGAGCCTACTAACAATATTTTTTGGAAGTCGACGAAGTGAAGAAGTAGTTGCAATAGCTTTTGGAGAAAGGAGTCATAAATCCCAGTGGTTCACCCATCACCATAGTTCCCAAGAAGGATGGAAGTTGAAGGATGTGTATAGACTATTGAACATTGAATAATATCACCATCAATAATTATTATCCATTTCTAAGGATTGAACACTTGTTGGATCAATGAATATAGTTGGCCAACTAATTCACAAACCTAGCCTTGAATCTAATTATCATAAAGTATGATTGAATTAAGAAGACACTTGGAACACATAATTCAAGACAAGATAGGGTTTGTATGAATGAGCATATCTCACATCTAAAATAAGTATTGGACTCACTTCAGAGACATTAGTTGTTTGCTAGCTAATCTCAAGAATTGCAAATTTGGTAGACAAGTTACATTACACACATAATTGGTTGAGAAGAGTTGAATATAAACCCAACAAAGATCATCTGAATTAGTAAGTGATGGACCTTGATCACCATAGTAAAGGTAATAAGTTTCATGGCAACAACACAATATTTGTGAAATTTGATTTCATCTTTTTTAGTGCAATCATTGCATCACTTCACTTTGTGACAGCCAAAGGAAAGGGTTTTCATTGGGGAAAAAAACAAAACAGGTCTTTTGATGACTTCAAGAAAAGTATCAATGAAGTACTAGTAATGGGAATGCCTAATTTGCAACAATCATTCAAGATAGTGATGGATGCAAGTGGCTATTCCATGGGATCAATCCTTATGCAAGCAAGAATACTTATGTGTTATCACTTTGAGTTATTTCACAGAGTAGTGTTAGACTAGCCCATGTGATAAATAACTATATTCCCTTGCATAAGCAATGAAGAATTGAAAGCATTACCTTTAGGGGAAGGAGACTATGATTTACATTAACCACCAACCACTATAGTATTTGCAAAGTCAGAATAAGCTCTAAAAGGCCAAGCAATACAAGTGGATGGGGTTCTTGCAACAATTCCATCTAGTAATCAAATACAATAAAGGTATTACAAACAAATTTGCAAATTTGTTGTCTGGAAGACCACCCATGGGGAAAATTTTAGATGTGGGAACCATAATGTAGTTTAAACTTTTTACTCACAAAATTATGAGAGAGGAGGACATAACATATGTTGATTTTGGAGATGTATTTTAGCAATTAAAGCATATAACAATTATTGATCCAAAATAAAATGAACATAATCATCAATATGGGATACTTTACAAGTTAGACATGTTGCACAATCCACATGAAAGAAGGATACATTTGATAAAAAAAAGGTCCATACTTCAAGGAGTGTTGGACATTTTGGTGTTGGGAAGACTGTGGTGAATGTACAAAGGTATGTGCATTGGTAAAAAATGCAAGAACATTTTTCTAAGTATATTCAAGATTGTGTTCTTTGCAACAATAGCAAGCCAAGCAATAGGAAACTTTGGATGTAAATGCCATTTCCAGTGCCTAGGAGAGCATCTAAGAGTATCTCGATGGAATTAGTTAGAGATTTTTCAATGAACGAGTTAGGTGATAATTAACTGCTCATGGTTGTGTCCCACTTTAGCAAGATGCATGTGATCATTCCCTATAAGAAGACAACCAAGGGTCATGAAGCAATTGAACTATTTTTCTCAAAAGTATGAGTACATTTTGGATTGCCTCATTCAATTGTATATGATCAAGATGCAAGACTTCTGGATAAGTTTTGGACAACTTTATGAGAAATAATGGATACTAAGTTGAAGCATCCATTTGCATTCCATCCTCAAACTAATGGACAACCCAAAGTAGTGAATATAACTTTGGTATTCTTGTTGAGAACCTACAATAGGAAAAATTTGAAGACTTGAGATGAACAATTGCTCTATATTGAGATTTCTTATAACAATGTAGTACATTCTTCCACTTAAAAATCCTCTCTTCAATCATGTTGTCATTATTTACCACCTTTGTAAAAAGTGCATGAGGAGGCAAATAGGGTCATTAGGTTCATGGACAAGATCAAGAAAATTCATCTAAAAGTGTAAGAGTAGCTCAAGAAAAGTCAAAGGATGTACAAGATTTGACACACCTACCATAGGGTCAATCATAAATTTTGTGCTGGGGACAAGGTTGGCTCTATCTCAGTAAATATTAAATGCAAGGGGTATTCAAAAGTTGAATCCATTGAGATATGGACCATTCAAATCGTTAAGAAATATCAATGACAATGCATTAAAACTGAGTCTATGTACATACATTCAAATATATTTGGTGAAAAATGTAGAGAATTTATGCTTGTTAAACCTATTATTGTTGGAAGGGGAAGAAAAAGAACAATTTATTTCCACAGTCGTAGTCTTTGCACCGAGTGTACTTACATAGATGGAGGAATATATCATATAGTAGAAGCATGTTTGAGATACTCGAAGCAAGTCAATTGAATGAAGACAAATTGCATTCAAAGGGAAATCACCAAAGAGAGAAAAATGGTATACTAGAAGCAAAGTTTCATAATTGTTTCCTAATCTATCATTGGTAACTTTTGGGGACCAAAAGCCTCCCATTGGGAAGGCATGATCTTAAATGGATAATTGATCATTTGAAATGGATTTTCTTAAAGGATTGAATTCTCCAATCGAAAAAACTTGAATATAAAGGTAGCAAGCCCAAGGAATCGACTTGTTAGGGAATTAAAATTAGTGAGGTTGCATTGAATTATTAGGATAATGAGTGTTGGTCTAAGGGACAAAATCAACTATCTGAGGAAGTGTAGTTGAATTTGCACATTGAATCTAAAATGAAGGGATCTTAAGATAGAATGAGTGCTTGGGGAAAGATGGAAATAACTATCGCATGAACCAATTGACAACCTCTCATTTGACATTGTGCATGTCATAACATAGTGGTGTAATAGTTAATGTCAATTGAAAGGAACCATAGTTAACCAAGACCTTAGTCGAATCATAACCAAGAGAGAGAAGTTGATATGGGAAGGGAAATCAAATTTGTTGTCCCAAACAATGAATTTCATGCCAAGACTAGAAAGTTGATTTCCCACAAACAAGTTCATTAGCCAAGAGCAAGAGAGGATAAAATGGATTCATCATTTAAGGTGACTTATTCAATCGACCAATATACAAATCAAAGCTGTCAAATGGACTCGACCAACAAAGAATTCTTACTACATGAAGGACATGTGGGCACTTAGCCACATAGGTGATACCACTTATTAAGGAATATTGTAGCCTCCACGTCAAATCCACCTAGATATGATATTTCCATCCTATTGAACTACCATAATGGTTTCTTGAATGTTGGTTTTCCTTCCACCTTCCAAAGGGGAGATTATAAAGGGACCAATGGATGAAGAGATCGTGGTTCAGAGGTCATACGGTTTAATTCCATTCTTAAAGGTACAAAAGGCTATTTCAACAATAGTAGAAGATTGTTCAATATGTCAACTAAAGCATAGCAGAGGAGATTCTTATTGTTTTCGTTGGAGTTCCAACACAAGAATAAAAGCTCTAGATGAGCCCTTTGTAAACTGTAAATTTTAGCCTAAGAAGAATAAGAGTTGAGCAAGCCATTTCAAACCAGGATTTTCCCAAGTCGAGTTTTTCTACTTGATAAATCTTGGTGCCTCTATGTATGTGTGAGTGTGGAATACTTACATTAAGTCTTTTGTTTTGAAAATAAAACATTTTCCCTGGCATTTCCCAATGTACAAAGACATTAGATCTTTTTTTTTTAATTTAAATAAAACCAAACTCCATAGCTTGTCAACTCATAAAGTTCAAAAGAAACTCGAAAATTTCATTTCTAAGTTATTCAACCATAGAAACAACATAATCAATAAAACTACTTCATTAAATTTTACAGGTTCAATAGACCGAAGTTGGTATCAATGATCACCATCATCATTATTTACACAACCAAATTAAACATAGAGAACAAACAATTGCTAAAATAAAATATTATTTCTATTGGTGAGTTGATCCAGTCCTAATTTGATCGAGTATCGATCACATTGACTTTCAACTAGATTCCTGGCATGCAATTCATCGATGAAGAAAACATGGTTGATTTCCCACTGACAAGTGCCTTAGAAAGAGAAAGAGAGAATTGGTTGAATTCATCATTTAAGGTGACTTATTCCACCAATTGTCTAACAAACTAATATTGCCAACTAAAATCAATCAAAGGAGAAATATAATTGCATGAAGGAAACATGGGAACTTAGCCACATGGATGAGACCACTTATGAAAAAATGTTGCAACTTCCATGTCAAATCCACCTAAATAAAGACATGAATTACAATGAATAGCTACTTGATTTTCAAATGGCCATTTGCCTTCCAAAGGGGATATTATAAAAGAAGCAATTGATGAAGATATGGGGGCTATGAGGTCATTGATTTCAGCTCATTTCCTAGAGGTTCAAAACATTGCCTTGATAGTAACAGAATATCAATCCTAAGATTGATTGAAGTAGAGTGGAGGATATTCTTCATGTAGTCATTGAATTTTTGACACGTGAATAGAATCAATAGACAAGCCCTTTGTAAATTGTCAATTTCATCTTGAGAGTAATCAGAGTTGAACAAGCCATTTCAAGTTAGAGTTGTCCCAAGTTGGGTTTCTCCAAGTTAAATATTTGTGTCGTTGTTTATGTGTGAATGTGGAATTCTTACATTAAGTCTTTTGCTTTGAAAGCACAATCCTTTTATTTGCATAGTAGAATTAAACATAGAGAACAAGAGATTGATATGTTAATATAGGATTTGTATTGGTGGAATGATTCGGCTATATGCTAATTGATTACGGATTATATGGGATTCACTCATCCATATCTAAGGTTCTTAATTTGATTCCATGTTTTCATTGTCTCATAAGCATTGAGATAAATTTGGTTTGAACTAGTTCTTTTTTTCCAATCTTTGAAGATTTCTTTGGTAATATGTTGATCTTTGATGACTATTGTTATCCCTTGAATTTTGCACACCTGTGACATTTCAACGTTCATTATGGAAAGACATCGTCAACATACAACATGTAGCTCAGAAAGCTTCATTTTCATAAACAAATGAACAAGTGGAATAAATTTGTTTTGACACAGTGAAAATTGTGTTCATCAATGTGGATTCATATAAAGAGACCTCACGCGGCATCTCATAGAAAATCCTTTGAAACCCATACAAATGTGCATACATGTGGACTAATTAATTGTGTGGCGCATTCAAGGCTCCCCAACTGTATTATGAGCATCAAAGAGGTTCGAATTGGCTTCTACCAAGTACTTGGGGAATCAATAGCCCCATATTTGTACCCAAAAACCACTTCATGGAGAAGAGCATTCTCATCTTGAATCAATTCTTTGGAGACCTCTAAATTGGCTATAAAAGGAAGTCATGGGCATGCATTCCAAAAAAAAATTCTAAAGCAAGGTTATGCTGCAAGAATCTACTTGGAGGACATCTCTTGCATTCACATTCTCATCATTCATTAGCATCTCAAGCTCCCTTGACTTCTTCCTCCAGAAGCAAGTGTTTTCCTTCACCATTGCAAGTTAGTTAGAGAGCAATTAGAGAGAATTGAAAGGACCCTCCTTAAGGGAGTGTTGGTTGCCTCTTGGAATTTCCATTCCTCAAGGTGATACTATTGTATACAAAGATTATCTATTGGACAATAAACATTTGGTTGAAGCTCATCTCTTTATTTTGTTTTGATATCGTTTTTGCAAGATTAATCTTAGAAGTAGCTCTTGTAAGTGTTGTTATTTATTTCATAGCTTCAACATCATAGTATTGGTCATACTAACCCACTCATGTATTGTTGCCTTCATTGCAACCTACAAGGAAATGAGATTTAATGATAAAGATTCTTAGTGATATATTTTAGTCTATGGTGTGTTTCATATGAGATATTAATCTCATAATATTATTTGTATGGTGTGCTTATTATTGTTATTATGAATTTCTTATAAGTAGCCTTTTAGTTTCATATTCTCATGGAGTAGCTGAGTGGTTTCCTATTCTTATGGAGTAGTTGGGATATGGCTTGGTGTATTGAGGAAGGGTCTCTTGGACCAAAAAATGCTTTGATATTGACAGCAAGGGAATTATTGTCTAATAGACATACCTCTAAGTCATGTAAGCAACTAAGATAGCCCCAATCCATGAGACAGGCTCTCAAGTTAGAATGTTTGACCCAAGGTTAGGTCATGAGCCCAATTTGGTGCTTAACACATAGAGGAACAATAACCTTACCCAAGGCATGATTCAGGACCAAAGTTTATGGGATTACACCTTAAAAATATCACCTCTAAGGAAATTTGGGGATGAAGGTGGCCCCAAACCATGAGGCAAGCTCTATCAATGGAATCATTAGTTTAGGAGCAGGAAAAGGTTATAATTCCAAGGTTTGTCATGCCATATAAGGGTATCCTGAATCAAATCATGATTCAAGACTGAATGCAAGTGATTTATCCTTGAAGTATCTACCTATAAGGTACATGGGTCATGAATTCAACCCAAGACCATGTAATAGACATTATGAATGGAATCATTGATGACAGAATGGTATAACAACGTAGTCTAATAGTTTGGCATATCAAGGAAGAATATACTCACCCAATGTATGCTTTCAAGATAAAATATATCGGCGTATCCCTTGAAAAACCCACCTCTAAGACAAATGGTGTGTGAAGATGACCTTAGACCACAATTTAGGCCCTTCTATTGGAGTCTTTGGCCCGATAATGGGATAAGGCCTTAATCCTAAGGTTCGACACACTATGGAAGGGTATATTCATTAAAAGTATGTTTCAAGTTCAAAATCTAGGGGCTTGTGCTATGAAGGACCTACATTTAAGACATTTAGTCATAAAGGTATCCCAAAACCATGAGACATGCCCTCTAGTTACAAGAATTTGTGGCCCATGAGTGGAATAATTTTACAATTTCATGGTTTGATGCACAAGGAAAGGGTATCCTTGTAACACCCCTCGTGTATTATGTTTTTCATGTTTTGTTGTTATGATGCACTTTATGATGTTTGATAAGGAAATGGTGTTTTGGACGCATTGTGTCCTTGATGATTGTGTGTATTTTTGTATGATTAATGATGAATGCTTCCTTGATTATCGATAAGTATTTCCTTGGTGATTGAACTAGGTCATTTCCCATCACGTTGCATTATGAATCATGTTAGTTATATATGTGTGTGGGGGGTTGTATGTGGTTCTAACTCAATGAGGATTTCTAACCTAGTGAACCTAAGAGGGGGGGATGACTTGAAATTTCTTCTTAAAGTGATATGGAGTAAAAATACTAAGGGGGATGCTTTGACCTTTCTATAGGTTATGTCATCATTTAAGTTGTGGAAATCATGCCCAAGGGATGGAGCTCTAACTCAATGAGGATGACTATTAACCTAGTGAGCCTAAGAGGTGGGGGGGAATGAATTTACTTCCTAAAGTGATTAGGGGTGAAAAGACTAAAGGGGATGAGCTATATTTCAATTCTTCCCATTTTGTTACACTTGCATTTATGCTCCTAAGTCTATTTTTTCTCAAAGTGTATTCAGGTGAGGGGTCGAAAGGCTAAGAGGCATTCTTAAGGGGAGTTGTTATCTTTTGAGAGAATAGAAAAAGAGATAGTTGCTTTATGTGAGGGGGCTAGATGTTGGGGAATTATTGTGAATTCTTGCCAAGAGATAGAGAATTATGTGTGGGCTATGAAGCCTATGATTTGATGAGAGTAGTTTGATAACTGCTCCAACCTAGTATTTGTATGTAGATGAGGTTGGGAGTGTACTTGACTAATCAAGAGTATTGATTCTCGTTGAGTGTGACAATTGTTTTCATTTGGGCCCTTGAGACTCCACTATTGAGAATGATATCTTTCCAACTAGGGTTATTCATCAGGAGAATGATATATTTCCAACTAGGGCTATTCATTAGGAGATACTGTGGACAGTAAATTCCTTGTAGAGGAACTCCACCATTGAGAGTGGTACATAACTAATTGGGGTTATTCACCAGGAGGTAGAGTGGATGTTCCTCCAAGTACACGAGTCTCTCCACCACACTATGGTTGATCAATTCAATTTTTGACCCTTGGTTAATATTTTGGTTAGAGTGAGTGAGTTGGTCGAGTACTTAGTGTTTCCTTTCCTACAACCTCATTGATTTTGATCCACTAGTAGGGGCGTGGCACCTTCGATGCATTGGTTGGGTAGAAATATGCCCCTTGGTTTTGATTTCCCCCTTGTGGAGATTCTACTTGTTGAGCATTGGTTGGGACTATGGAGGTTGGTCATCAGCAAGGAAAAGCATTGCAAGTTTGCTTAGATATTATTGAGTTTCTTGATTAATTTAAAGAGAAAAAATTATACACACACACACACACACCTTAGAAGGTAACACCCTTCCAATGATCTATGGTGGGTAGGGCTATTACAATCCTCTCACAAGGCATGATTTAGCCTAAAATCCAAGGGCTTGTGATTTGAAGCACCCATCTCTAAGGAAAATTGGGGATGAAGGTGGCCTCAAACCATGATATAGGTCCTCTAAATTCAACCATTGGCTCACTGTGTGGTATAAGGGCCTAATTGTATGGTCAACACATCATGTAAGGGTGTCATTGACCAAAGCATGCTCTAAGTATAAAAGTCAAGTGCTTTCATCTTGAAGTACCTACCTCTAAATTAAAACATGAACCATGATGATGACACAAAACCATGAGATGGGGCCTATGGATGGAATCATTAGCCCAAGAGAGGGATTGAACAATAATTCCATGGTTTGGCATGCCAAGAAGGACATCCTTTCCCAAGGTAATTTTCAAGGCCAAAATCCTTTCCCAAGGTAATTTTCAAGGTGTCTTCCTTAAAGAATCTACCTCTAATGCATATGGGCTATCAATATAACCCCAAACCTTGATAGATTCCCTCCTTATGGAATATTTGGCTCGAGAATAAGATAAGGCCCTAATACAAAGGTTTTACCAACTAAGGAAGAGGCTCATGGAGAAAACAATGCTTCAAGGTCAAAATATAAAGGCTCGTGCTTTAAAAGAACTACCTCTATGGCACATGGGCCATCAAGGCGGCCCCACACCGTGAGACATGTCCTCTAGTTAGAAATTTTAGCCTCAAAGTAGATCAAGGACCTAATTTCATGGTTTTGTGCATATGGAAAGGGAAATCTCACTGTCTAAGGCTTTAAGGCTGAAATTATAGGGTTTGTGCCTTCAATGACCCACCTCTAATGAACATTAGGGATGAAGGTGACCCCAAGCCATGAGATAGATCCTCCCTATTTAATGACAAGGGCCCAAGTGTGGGGTCTAGCGCACCATGTAAGGTTAGTACTAGAGCATATATACTATGAATTGTACATTGGAAAGGAGGGGTATACTTCTCTTGAAAAGTAAGTTATTTAATGCCAACCAAATGGTCTTGAAGATCCTATTTATCATACCATCTTTTTAAGCACTCCTCCATAGTACACCTCGCCACAGATCTCCACCTTAGACCAAACTTCTACAATAACGAAGTAAGAAATAAGAAAATGAGAAATTTTGAACAAATACTAGATAAATCTAAACCATGGGGCTTCTTTGATGGGGCCAAACAAGGGATCCCAAGAATTTGTGGAGATGAAGGATTCTTGTTCTTTTCTTTTACTCTAATTATATCTCCATCAAAGTAGGTATAGGAGAAGGATCCAATAACTTTGTTGAAATTTTAACCTTAAATTTCTTTGAGGTGTTTTGTGGATAGAAATGTAAAGAAGTTGAAGATGTATGGTGACTTAGTTTAGACATAAATTGGATGTGTAGGAATTGCGAGCTTACAAATGTGGGAATCTATGAGCATCCGGTTGAGAATGAATTCAAAGAAATTTCTTATTTCCATATTTTATAAGGAATTGAATGAGAAGGCAAATGCACTAACCAAGGAAACCTTGCAAGTTAGAGTTGGACAATTGTGTTGGAAGAATTAAGGAAGGGGATGTATCCTAGTCATTTTATGGATTTTAATTAATGTTATTCTTAAAAGTAGTGTTGATCAAATTTTATATGATGATTTTGAAGTCCAAGTCTTCAAAGATAATGGTTGTCAACTTAGAACTAAGGGAATGTGAGGGATAAATATTCGAGCTTTTGGAAAGTTAAGTTATTGAAGTTTTTAG
Source organism: Larix kaempferi (assembly GCA_027924585.1). Classification (NCBI taxonomy): domain Eukaryota; kingdom Viridiplantae; phylum Streptophyta; class Pinopsida; order Pinales; family Pinaceae; genus Larix; species Larix kaempferi. Next base: position 11,507,735 of record BSBM01000017.1, on the reverse strand, counting down.
TTTTTTTACAAGAAGCAATTTTTTTTGTGTTTTGAATGAAATTATAATACCTTCTAAATGTAATTTCATTATATATTTGATAATATTCCTAGGAGTGTTGATCAAAGTGCATGTTAGACTTATATGTACAAGGACATGAAAAAGGTAAATTATAATATTTTTAGTTTTATTTAAAATAAATTTTTTTATAATTTAAATGCAATCATAATACTATATATATATATATATATTACAAAATTTGGTATGTATGGGTAACTACTATACAAAGCGAGTTCAACTAACAAAGAAAACAATTATTTAAATATTTTAAATCTCTGAAGTGTTTTGCATATCAACAACATAATTTTGTACGTTGATTATATCTTTATGGGATTTGAACATGGTCCCATAAAGAGAAGCGAAGGATTTGCCTTTATTGTCAAATAATTATAATGTAGATTTTTTTATTTATAAATATAATTATAATAATATCTTTTATTATTTATAAATTAATTAATATAAAATAATCTATATATTAATATTAAAATTATTTAATCAAATCCTATTAACGTAGTTGTTATTTGAAACATTTCAATAAAAAAATAACATTAAAACTATTTACCATATAAATATATAATCTATATTATATATTATTATATATAATTTATAATATAAATATAAAATATTAATTTATATTTAATTTCAAAAGAAAAAAACTCAAAATTATATATATTTTATAATATCAAAATTATATATATATATATATATATAATCTAATTTTATTAACACATTATAAATCAAGTAAAAATACAATTTGACTGCCATATAAAAGGTGAGTAATATAAATAGATTAGATCAAAGTGATAGGTGGTTGTGATATGATATGGAATAGAATATATTGATTGGCACAAATAAAAAAATCTTCAAACTATTTATCCAAATTACCAAACATAACACTCGAAGTGCATTAGCATTTGGTTAATGTGCAGTAAATCTATTGAAAAACAATAAGTTGTTGTATAAATCAGAATTCAAAATGATGTTGAGAGCTACCTACCTTCTCACTGAATACAAGATTCCTCTTTTTTTTACTGTTATAATATTAAAATTGGTCATTGTGTCCTATAAAACAAACATGTAACTTGGGACTCATGGTTGGTTAGCTTATAGAGTTGGAAAATATTTAGTAGTAGAAGAATGGGATAAAATGGTATGATGTTAAAATATTTTAATTATATATTTATTATAAATATTTTTAAAATTGAGGAGCTTAAATATTTTTATTTTAATATGATTATGTAAATATTTAGAAGATAGTTTTGTTGGGTATGTGTTCTATTATTTGTATGTGTGGGATGGGGGATGGCGCTTTGACGATCTTTCCGTCACCTTCAGTTATTTTTGGGAATTTTTTTGGGTTGTTTTTGGCTATTTTTGGGAATTGTCTAAAAATATGTAATTGAATCCCAGTTAAGGGATTGGGGTCTATTTTCTAATCCGGGTTAAGAGATTAGGGTATTGGATGCTGCAGAATACTTATATTGTATTGTGAGTGATTCTGTAAGACCCCAACTTGGGTCTCCTTTAACTTTTATATACAGTCAGATATTTCAGCTCTGTTCAAAATTTTTGTTTTGTTTCTGTTGTGTTTCATGTTCCTGTTTTGTTATGTTTCTATTCTCATTACTAGTTTCGGTTGTAAAAAAAAATGAAGTGTTTACATTTACGAAAATTGAACAATTAAAATTATGTTTTGTCTACCTCTAACCAATTATTGTTGTGCAGGAGTAGCAGGTATAATAACACAGCATATAAACTTTTCTAATTTACATTTTTACATAATTTGACAAGGTAGAAATGATAAAATATACCTGCTGGAAAATACCTATAGGTAGCTTGTAGATCCACCTTTGTTGCTGTCCCCGTTTGTTGTTTCTCCTTGCTTTTCCCTGCAGCCAAAAGCCTTCCCCGCAGTTCTAAAACTCAACCAGCCAAAACAGTTTTGCCACCCTGCCAACTGGCGAGGTCTTGCCGACCACCCAGCTCCAAAGGTACCCCTTTGGACGCCCGAGCCCAAACCGAGTACAAGCCCAAGCTGTTGTATCCCTTCCAAAAAACTCCAACAAGAACTCTCCTTTTCTGCTCTCCCAATTCTGCTCTCCCCAAACTTCTCCAAAATCCTAAGGTAAAAAGATCCCCCTCTCGTTCCTCCCTTCTCCATCTTATCCCCTTCACTTGCCGACTCTCCCTCATTACTACCCCTATCCCTAACTTAAATGTTTCCACCCCCTTCCATCTACCATGTAAGTCCTAGAGCCCTCAACTTGGACTTTTATTAATAATTTAAATTAATATTAAAAGGTGTTGGTTGGGGTCACTTCTCCACCGTAATTTCCAATTCAATTAATTTAATCCTTTTATTTCATATAATAATTTTAACATTTCCTTACTCATATTTCAATATTTGACCATTTAATTAATAATTAATAAATGTTACATATATATTATATAGTTTAAACTTGCGGTTGGTTCACCCACCAACCGTAAGTGGTTTTACACTTACACGTTTTAACACATTAATTACTAGTCCTCCCTTAGTTTTTTTTTCATAATTCAAGGCTTCATTTATTATTAATTAATTTGTTTATTGATTAACTTAAAATACATTTTTGACACTTTGTTTAATAATGGTGTACGACAACATTTATAGTTTATGCCATGTCCTATATAACCTCGACACAACCTTTACAATTAAGAAATTTATAATTTCTATCTTATCCTTATAATTTTAACTAATTAATTAACATTGTTTAGGATGCAGTTAATATTAAACTATAAGTTATTACTACCTTAATTAACATTACAATCACATTTAATATATTTAACCAAGGTCTTAACCGATCAAGTTCATTAATATTCTTTTAAGCATTACTAACCAAATTGCACTATTTACACCTAGTTTTAACCGTAACTTGTTTATTAATCAGTAATAATTAATCATTAGTGCACAATAATTAACATTAATCAACATTAATAACTTAATGGACAGTAATTAACATTAATCTACATTGTTAGCATTAATCATCATTATTAACTTTAATCGACATCATTAACATTGATCAATAGTAGTTAATTACTAAACGACAGTAATTAACATTAAGCGACACTAATTAACATTATTACTCAACAATATTTCATGTAATTCATAATATGTAGGCGAGTTATGTAAGCGTAGCTACTGCTTACATTCCTCACGTAAGTACACTAAAAGTAATAATTCACATACATCAATCGTAATCAAGGAACTTATTATTTACTGACACATGTTTTAACATAGTTTGCAAGGTACAAATCCATTAACCAAAATTCAAGTTACGACAATTCATACATCATTGATTTACGACACATACTAACCAAGGGTTTTACACACCCACAGTTAGATCTTATTTTCACCCCTACTTCAAGCTACACCTATCTACCTACATCATCACTAACTTCCACATCCTATCCTGTCCTCTGCTGGACTACCCTGAAATGTCAAGTCATGACCGGTTCCAGCTAGAACCCGTAAGCGGAAGTGTCGACTACCTCGACCAAGCTTCCCCAACAGGCAACCACCAGTCATCATCACACACCTTGGGGAGCACGCCGTAGCACAGCCCTCCCATGACTCTAGGTTTCGGGGATAAACGATGGGTAAAGCCTCCACCCCCCTAATGGAACGAGGGACTATGTCTACCCGACATAACAACAGCGTTGTACTTATACTCGGTCTGTCATCGTATAACCAATCTGGGCGGTTGAGTTTCCTGAGACCCTACCCCACCCATGTCATAACATACCTCATAATAAACAGCATAATAACCACACGAAAGTAAATAATGCATCACTCGCATACCATTTTATCTTTCGAAGTCCATGTCCCCGAGGCCCTCCCACCTCGTAGGATCCAGCTATCACTTAGCCGTTTCAACCTGTAAGTCAGTCCTCGACATACAATATAGAATATCGTGCATAAATCCTCGATATACACACATACATTTCATCATAACATAACAACAATAACTCATTCATTCGCCATGCACCTGGCATAACATTCATTATTTCAACATATAACTGTAACAGTATCCACGTACCCATCATTCAGTAATTTCCATATATTTGACATAATTAACACATGATACATATCTAAACACGACTACCGATCATAACACTATCATCACTCACACACATATATATATATCGGCAAAATAATAGAACCATATGTCCACAGTGTCGTCAAACCGACGAGGTCTCACAGTCAAGCAAATACAACATATAATAGTAGTTCAAGTAGTAATGTCAAAACGGGGTGTTACAGATTCATAATGAGTAATGAGAAAATAAGAGGTGCGGCTCTAAGTTTTGTTGGTTTTTCCCGGTTAAGGCTTTCCAGGGTAAATCTCTGTGTATTATGTGTGAATGCTATGGTGTAATCTCTGTTTTGCTTAAAAAATATGTATGCTTTGCTTCTCTGCACAAGTTTAAAACTTACAAGTTTTTAAAGTAATTGTAAGAAATATCAAATTTATTTTTTTCAAAGATTATTATGAAAAAATAAATTAATTGGAAATTTTATATATAATGAAGTGGGTATAGTTCAAAAGATTATATGCATTATCAATAGTAAGAAGTAATTGGTCATCCTTATTCAAAAGCATATGATAAAGTAAATTAGACCTATTTAAAATTCTTGATGATTCATACAGGTTTTGGATAGATGCTTGTCATTGCATCCTTTAAAAAAGTTAAGGATCCTAGTATTGATGGTTGGCTTATCGAGTTCTTTAAAAAACTTCTTTGATGTTATTGGAATCTAGTAGTGGAAGAACTGAGACAAAACGACATGATGTTAGAAGATTTTAATTCCACATTCAATGTAAACATTCCAAAAGTTGAGGAACTTGAATTATTTGACTCTTAAAGGCTTATTTCTCTATGCAAACATCTACAATATAGTTCCTAAAGTGATTGCAAGAAGGATCAAACCTAAGCAATTGAAAAAGAACAATTTGGCTGCCTAGGTGGGAGGTGAATATATGATGAATTAGGTGTATAAGAGCTTATACACTAGATCAAGAGGAAGAAGCAATTGGCCATCATCATTCAACTTTACCTTTCAAAAGGATATGGAAAATTAAATTGGACCTATGTAAGGTTGCTAACAATTCACATAGGTTTCAACGTTCAGGGGGTAAACTAGATAGAGGCTTGTTACTCCATGTTCACATAATATTGTGTCATGATAAATGGGTATCCCACAAGTTTTTCTCAAATCTTCTAAGGGTATAAGATAGATATGTCCCCTATCTCCTCTTATTTTTCTACTGGTAGTTGAAGGTTTCAGTAAGATGATAAACAAATCTGAATAGATAAAAATGACAAGAGATATCAGTGTCACACACCTTTTGTTCATAATGATATTTTGTTTTTCTAGTGTTTCCATAAGAAAAGTACATGTAATTCAAGAGGTGCTTCAATTCGTTTTTTTGGACTACAAGAATGCTAATAAATCTCAACAAGTCCACTCAAAAACTTGTTTTCAGATCAGGGAAAATATTATTCAAATGATTGAGAGTATGTTTCCTTATAAGTTCAAATCAATTGATGATAATGTGAAGTATATGGCGTTCCAATTGCGGGGTAACAAATCTTTAGTAAAAGACTTGTGGTTATACAAGTAGTGAAGAAAATTGATTTCTAGTATAATAGGTGATTATCCATTGGGGGGAGACTCACTCTCATTAAAGTGTCACTGAAGTTACACCAATGTATTGGATGTCCCTGGTAACAATTATAAAAGTATCATTAAAAATTTAGGAAGAAGGCATGCAAATACTTGTCATCGGGGAGGAGGAGAAGGCCAACATCCCTTTGTTAAAATAGAAGAACTTAGAAAAAACAAAATCTTGACTTGGATAATCCAAAGCACTTAGTAGTGAAAGGGTATGGGGAATGATTGGTTCATAAGGGTTATGGCACAAAGCAATGGAAAAATGTGCACTACTGAGCATAGAAGATTCAATCAAAACATCAAAGAAGAAAGCTTTAGGTTGGTCTATTTTTTGGAAGTCATTAATGGAGGCTTATCCTATCATTGGAAACAACCATGCTTGGTTAATTGGTGATGGTCAAAATGTAATAGTAGGGTTGAATCCTTAGGTTAGTAGTTTCTAGAACTTCATGTTATCTCAAAACATGATCCACTTCCTCTATTCAAGGAACATTTATTACTTGTAAGATATGTGTGATGGGGAATATAGAGAGTAAATAGGTCAGTAAACTATTAAGGGTATTGGTTTGGAGGGGGAATAGAAAAATTAATGGAAAGCATTAATATTCCAATTGGTGGAAGGCTCAATAAGATTAAGATAACAACATGACTCAACAATGTGGGCCCCAAATAAAGCTAGTGGGATGTACAAGGTCTCTTTGGTATATAAGGTGAACATCCAACATGTGAGCTAGAAATGGATGGATTTGGATATATAAGATGAAGGCTCCACACAATGCCAAAATCCTATTATCGTTAATCTTAAATAAAAAAATCATGACATGGGACATCCTATAAGATATGTATTGGCATGGTTCTAAGCTATGTTCCTTATGTAGACAAGATGAAGAAAGCATTACACACCTCTTTCTACCATTTCCTTATGTAAGGATATATGAATTGTTATTGGAAATTTGCAAATGGAAAAGGTAGATATGAAGGACAGACTAATGAATATGCTTTACAAAACCAATTGCATATTAACGAAGTTATAACATCTCACCATTCCTTGCTAGTGTTTGTATGTTGGGTTGTTTAGCTAGCAAGGAATACCACTCTCTTCCAGGAATGCTCTATACTATTGATATGGTTTTCTTCAAAATGCAAGCAACATACAAGCTCTACGAACAAAAGAGGATTCATATAAGAAGATTAAGGATAGGTTTAAATCCAAATATGGACCAGGACAAGCTTTATGGTTTCTTTGATGGAGCCTCTCGACTCCCAAGGCAAACTTGGTGTTAGTGGGACAAGAGGGTTTTTTCATATCTTTAACTATTATAAATTATTTTTTGAATGTGGTCTTGGTGTAACCTCAATGAATGGAACAAAGGTCAGGGAAACATTTATTCTGATGTGTCTTAATCTAGAGCAAGGAGTTAATGAGCTACAAATCTTTGCAAACTCAAAGCTAGTAATCCCATGGCTAAAATGGTATATTTATCTTCAAATCTAAATCTATAGAGTGCTATCCAAAGAATGCATGAACTAAAGGATGGTTTTTAGTCTATCACCACTTGTCATGTTGGAAGGGCTCACAATGGGGATATCGATAGTTTATCTAAACAAGTTCTTTATCATAGTGATCAAATTAAGAGATGGTGAAGACTCATTCAAGGCTAAACAACTTTATTTATATGTAAGTATCATTGAACTACTTTACTTACATTTTTAGCTCACCATAGGTATTTTAACAAAGAATATTACTTATAAATATTTTTTTATTTTGTTAAAAAAGTGATAAATACTTTAAAAACTATTTATTTTATTTTATATTTTATATCACCTTTTAAAAATAAACATCACCATTATATATTTTTATTTTCAATAAAAGATACTAAGTTTTATATATTTTTATTTTCATTAAAAAAACCAAATTTTATATATTTTTATTTTTCATTAAAAAAACCAAATTCTCTTTTTACTTATTATAAACTTAAATAAACCTATATAAATTCCCAATGGATCCCACATTGCCAAAACATGAGACAATTTACTTGCTCTTATGAAACATTGCCAAAACCTGAGACACTTTACTTCGCTTATGGAATCTTTGACTTCATCAACACAGTAGCATCTTCAAGTTTGATAGAGTGGGAGACTTCTACGAAAGAATATATCTTGCAATGTTAATTAAAAGCAATATAAATAGGCACTAACTATTATATTTTAAAGAAAGTATATATGTATAAACAAGGGATGAGAAGTTGGTGTCCTAACCATTACGTTTTGAATGCTTGTGTCATTTATGGTAAGTAAAAGAAAAAACAAAAGCAATTTGATGTGGGTCTCTAATATTAAAAAAAAAATACTAATCCATAAGGTTGATAATTATAATTTATATTTTGAAGTAATTTTTTTTTATGTAAAGTGAAGATGAAAGTGATTTTAAATCGTAATACAAGTTAGTTTTGAAAAGAATCACTAATTTAAGTTTTAGATAATGATTTAATTATAGGGTTTAGAATATAATGTTAAAGTATTACTGACCAAAACGATGTTATCAAGTCGGAAGATAAGATTTTTTGCCTTGAAGTGCAAAACACGTGGGTCATAAAGTAGATCCAAGACCATAAGATAGGTCCACCCTCTGTATAGAATCATTGGTCCAAAAAGGGGATAATGATGTGATTTCATGCCTTAACTTGAACTGATGAAGGATATCCTTACCCAAGACATACTTTGAGGCCAAAATCTAGAGATTTACACCTTGAAGCACCCACCTCTCAAGCAAATTGACCTTCAAGACAACAAAATACCATGAGACATACCTTCCTTATTGAATCTTTGGCAAAGGAGTGGAATAAAGACCTAATTTGAAGGTTTAGTACACTAAAGAAGGATATCCTTCCAAGTAATGCCTTTAGACCTCATATAATGACCTAATCCAAGATGTAGACCCATCATTGCTAATTCTAAAGTTTGACATACCAAGAATGAGACTTTTTTCCTATGACATCATTTAAGACTCAAAGTTATGGGTTTAGGCCATAAACACTATTGTGCAATAAACCATAGGACAAACCACTAAAAGGAGTCTTTGGCTCATGGGTGTGATATTGACCCATTTCAAAATTTGAAGAAAAAAAATATATATATAATACCAAGTCATGCTAGTAACATAAATGTAACTGTGGGATGTTTATAAATGTAGTTTTAAATCTATGTTTTTCTATTAAATATTGCAATTAGTAACACGTAAGTATTATTTTAAAATTACATATTATTTAAAGATAACATAATTAGTTATAAACAAAATTATTTTTATAAAATACAAATATTTATAAAATTGAAAAATTAAATTAAATATAAAATTTTGTTTATAAAAATATTTTAAATTTTTATTACAATAATATCATTATTCAAAATACAAAACTATATTGCTTGTGTTACAACTTCCACTTTCTTTAACCAATTATTTATATTGTTTGTGTGACAACTTCCACTTTCTTTAACCAATTATATTGTTCCACGTTATTTAACCAATTCAAGAAAAGAGTACGGGTAACTACCACAAAGCTTAACAGCGACCCAAAGAAAAATTGATTGTTTTAAGTCTCAAAGGTTGTGCATACACTCAACATCGTAATATTATTTTAATTCTCTTAAGAGTTTGTATATATAAATAAATATGAGGGTTTTTAATACTTTAAGGTTGTGCATACACTCAACCTTGTAATATTATTTTAATTCTTTTAAGAGTTTGTATATATAAACAAGAGAAATAGCTGCAAAGCAGCAAGTCCCTGCTCCTTATTTTGTTTATTTGAATACAGCAAAAAATAAAGAGAAAAAGTCAATGAGCTCAATGATATGATCAAGATCTTATGTTTAATTGATTTACAAGCTATAGTATGAACAAGGGTTTTCATGACTATATATTGTCAATTTTTTATCTCCTATGGGCCCCAAACAATCACCTACATGATACTTTTTTGAACCTAATTGTTGTAGAATGTGAATGTGAAGAGTTGAGTAATTTAAATCAAAGGTCAAAGTGAAGAGGACCGGTCAAGCTTATGCATGCCATCGTCTTCTCGAATGAAAAGGAAAACTGTCAAAAATTGAGCTGCATCGTCCTACATACTTTATGTCATATGTTGTCATTTGTGTATTTGAGTAAAATTCTTCAACACCGATCCTGGAATAGAAAGCTTGTGACTTTAATAATTTGTATATTTTGTTTTAATTATGGTGTTCATGTGATAAGTGTCATTGTTTTGTCATTTATCTATGTCCCATGGAGTCCAGGTAATGTTAAGTATATTAACATTATATTCAACATAGTGTTAGATAATTTGGTTAAAAAGTCAAATGTATATTAGTCCAAGGTATTTGAGTAGCCCATTGCATTAGCTCATGGTATTGCATGTGAAGAAGTCTACTAAGGCTTGAATAACTCTATTATAAAAGAAATAGATGTTAAGAATAATATATCTATTAATATAGTTGATTTTCCCAATTAAATTTGGAATTAGAGAATAGTTTTAATTGTCAAATTTATATTTATTTGAATAATTATGTTTATTATGTGCTTCTTCTAAAGGAGTACAAACATTATTTACTTTAAAATCAATCACTATGAATGAAATTATTTACTTTGAAAGCAATCACTATGAATGGAATTGGAGGGAATATTGTGGGGTATGACTATCAATAATAATGAACCGATTTTAATTTACTAACACAAACACTTAACTTATGGCAATAGGTCACAAGTTAAATGTCGCTAACAAGTTACTTGTTCTTTAAAAAAACAAAATCCTATAATCTCTATTCTCATGGTGATGTTCACTATTTCATTCACATAGTAATATTAGTTCGTTATTTGGAATAGGTATCAATCCCTATCACGTTTGATTTGAAGTGACATGTGTCAAAATTACACTACAATCATTGTTGCTCTTCAATTATTACATTGTAGCATACTTGTTCATAGCTCATATCTCTTTACCTTTGACATATAAAAATACACATAATGCATGGAAAACATCCTCCTAAACCCTTTTTCCCTACAATATTTTGCCATGTACCCAACTATTTAAAAAAAAATCACATTATAAGTTTACAATTTACAATAGAATTTGTGATTATAAAGAAGTTTAAGAGTTTGACAAATTAGAAAAAATATATTTTATTTTAAACTCTTTTCATGGAATATCTGTAAGTTGAAAAACATATTTTATTTTAAACTATATTTTCGTGGAACATCTTTATTAAACATATTGAATCATTCCTTTTTAATGGCAAGTCCTTTGCTGCTACAAATATTCTACTTGTTCATAATCTTCACATTAGCACAACAACAATATGATGCAATTTCACGTTGTATTTTGTCCATCACCTCATCCCTTTCGTGGACATGTTTAGATCTTTCTCAAGTATTGCTCCCATGGCCTTCATCACCATAATAAACATCATTTACACTCTCTTCCGCTGTTGTACCTGCACACAAATAAACACAACAAGCATTATGGGAATAAAAACTTCCCACAAGTGCCTCCTTCAATAGTACCTCCTCTTCTATTCCTCTTTTCTACAACTTTTCAAGTACACCTTCCACAATAATATTCTCCTTTGTTTACTTTACTATGGTTCCTCTAGCATGCACTAAATCACGTGCCCCTCCTCCACACAGTCAATCACAACTTATTCCTGCTCATATTTGGCTTCCTCCACATAAATCTAGGGACCTTCTCTCGCTGAATTGATTTCTAGCCTGCTCCTCTCATCATCTTATCTTTCACATTAGTGAAATGAATATTGAATTAAGTTACTTACATTTAGTTGATCATGGAAAGCAATAAAAAACGAATCAACAACTATCATTTTTACAAAACCTAATTTTTATGTGGAAGATGCACCTTTTATTGCCTTCACAATTTATGCATGAAATTCTATTTTCATTGACATGCGTGTATGATTCCATGTCACATATTTTATGGTCATTCTTAAGGATATCCCCTTTGCTTTTACCCATCTTGCGTGAGATAGTTTCCTGGGCAAAACATAAGAGTATTAATAACTAATGGAATCTGACTTCAAATTACCACAAAAGTTACTTACTCTTTTACCATGATTATTTAAGATGTTGACATTACTATTTCCCATGTAAAGATTTGTGGAATTCAAAGGTTGGATTGTGTAGCTAAACGTCACAGTATTATCAAACTATTTATCAGTTTGAGATGCCAAGAAAATTGCAGATGTCCAGCAAAATTTCACCGAAATACCAGCTAAAAGAGATGAACGTTACCGAGATTAAACCTGAAGAGAGTCAGTTTAAATCGAGATGAAGGACGTATAAATTCTTCCTTCTCATTTTTACTGATTACAATAATTTTATGTTAGTAATTTTTTTTATATAAATGCTTATTCATATGTATTTCGTGCATGGCTTATGCTTTTGTTCATGATGTTGAGAGGCAATCAGAGTTTATACTCTTTTCAGGAAGGGACAACACCCTCGGGTAAGAGCATGGGATCATATTGAAGTGGCGTGTCTTTATATAGTTGATATGATATGATTGATTTAATTGTTTCTTGTTTGTTTTGTGTGGTGCTATGATCATTTGCAAGGTTTCCGTTTAAGTTTATGACTGTGGATGTCGAGAGAGCAGCTGCTCGAAAATATGATTACATTGTCGTTGGAGTAGCGCAGTCGATCGAATATGCTAGCAGCCAACAAGTATCAAAGCCCGGTATCAAAGCCAAGCCGCCCTGCCTAGTAGCGCAGTCGAGTATCCCCGCCCAGCAATTGATTCCATCCTGCGAATAATAAAGTTTTTAAAATGTCAATTTATAAAATAAAAAATATATTTGAGTGGCCCAGATTATATACCTGCTTGGATCTCCTAAAAACGAGGTTTAACAAAATGAAAATTGGGAATGAGGAGCGGAGCCACTCTACTAAAAGGAGAGAAGGTTTTAAAAGATCTATTCCACCGAAACATTGTACCTGCTCCAAACGGTAGTGCTCAAGTCGTAAAGTAAAATAGTCTCAAGGGTAAAGGGGCTCGAGAAGCAATTGAATCAATCCGGCCTAAAGAAACATGGATAAAGTTAATTAAATGGCAAGTTTGAGGAATAATAAATTATTTTTAGTACCCGTGATGAGGGGCCTCCGACCTCCTAAAACCTAGTTCTTGCTAAATGAAAATGGTGACAGAGATTGTTTTAATAATCTGTTCCAAGCCAACTTTGTGTTTCCCCCAACAGTGTTGCTGAAGATGCCGGGTATCCACTCAAAATAGGCCTCTATAGTTGCAAACAAAGTCCAACCAATTTCCCAACCATGCGGTCCAGCCCAAGTAAGGATATAATTTGTTCCCGTACTGAGTGCCATAGCGCCGTAGCGTGATGTAAATATGTGGGTTGTTCTATGTGACTGCCTTATTCCACCAGTCAAAAGTGAATTTCGACTATCCTATCTATCTATCTTCCACACCTAAGTTACGTGGGTAAACCTATTCATCAATTCCACGGTCTTACTAAGATTCAAGTATGGAGGAGGAACGGACGGCTGCTCCTTGGACGCAACGTTGTCTACCAAGTATTCAGTTTTGGTGGTGGAGAGGGGAGGATCTCCTTATGGAAATCCCGACATCAAGAACGTGGATGCTTTTGGAAAGGTATTTTAAAATTTAACTGGCCATGACAAGGACTTGCATGAACACATGACCACGTCCATGCATGAGCTACGCTTGGCATGACCCTGATCTGCTTACCAGAACCATTATCTCAGCGTGTAGCTTCATCAAGTCGTCGCCTCTCCCTCTAAGTTTTCACACCTCCTCTGATGCATGACAGGTGGTATCATGCATGAATTACTGGGCAGCACAAACACATGGCAAGGTCAAGTGACAAGATGATATCCTGAGTTTCATACATGCCTACCTTATTGAGGATATTTCTCTTCCTTACCGATTTAATCTTTCTCCTCCTTACCGGTTCCTTACTGCTATAGCCATGGAACATTGTTACGCGCCATTGCCTTTGCTACACGAGTTGTTACAGGAGCTGTTACTTTTGAGGTAGCCTCGGGCATGAATTACCCTCCACCGTCTCACACGAAATGAAGAAAATTATGAAGGCAGATGAAGATGTGAGGATGATTTCAGCTGAGCCGCCTGTGATTTTTGCAAAAAGATTGTGAAATGTTCATTTTGGAGCTTACTCTGCGCTCATGTCATGGATTCATACAGAAGAAAATAAGCGATGCACTTTACAGAAGATAATGCCCAGAAATGTGGATAAGGTCCAACGCTGGGTATTTATTGATTTGGGGCAGCTAGTGCCATTTCTAAAAATAGCAGAAGGTTGGTGCTCTGCAGAGGTGCTAAAGGCCGTTTTCCCCCTCATGAATGGAAAAGACCTAGCATCCTGTACGTGTGTATGCACGTGGTGGAGAGATCTAGCCAAAGATGATTATTTCTGGAAGAATTTGTGTGCAAAGAAATGGACATCTACTTGCAAAACCAAGGGGTCTCCTCCAATTGGGGCCTCTCAGGTTATCACAAACTTTAGACGAGTCTCTGCAAGCGGCAGCGCAGCTCCTTCTCGGTTCCCAGATTGTCCTTTGATGATATAGAATTCTATGTTGATATATGGTTGGATGATAAGGCGGTTTATACAGATGTAGTCCCCGGTACCTCCTTCAGTCAAGGTTAATAAACCCTCCTCCTGGAATTTTCCATATCATGAGGGATCATTTGAGAAGCCTCACTTGCAAGATGACAATTCCGGTGAGTCCCAGGTTCCGGATTGTGTTCATTGAGAGCATTCATGTTTCTCTTCTCATAGGACGAAGAGACAGTGATAAAGTTGCTTTCATTATTGATAAATCTGGCTTCGATTATGTTGATGGACTGGCATACAGGGCGCTTGCTTATGATTATTTGCAATTTTCTCCCTCATATCCGTTTGTATCAGAGATCAGAGCCTGGTTTGCATTGCTGCTGGTGGATGCTCAAGATGGCAACAGGGACGTCTTTGGCATTGAAGTGGACTTTTGCGATGCTGTGAACTCCGATAGCGAGGTGCAACCCACAAAGGATATGAAGGCTAGAGCAAGTGTAGCACCCGCAAATGTAGTAGAGAAGGCAACAGACTCTACAATGGCCTATATTGATTGGAGCGCTACTGGTACGGAGGCAATTCAGTGCTTTCACTGATGCTGCTTTGTATCTAGCAGAGGGCAAGGACAAAATGATTTTAGAAAAAATTGACGTAAGGTGTGGAACCGGAAACTACATATTAAGTAATTGGAATGGGTGCTCTACTCATATTTCAAACGTCGATCACAGGATTGAAAGCACGGTGATAACTGCAGGTATGCCCACAACTTAACAAGACTTAATGGCTTGACTGAATAAATTATGGGACCCTACTACCAAAAGGGTAAAGAAGCTTCTCTGACACCCAGAAAAAACACCAGAAGAAGAGCTTGATCTGCAGATAAGCTTCTCTGATAGCTAGAAAAAGCACGAGAAGAAGAGCTTGAGCTTTGTCCTTCTGAAAAATCTGGTGGATCACCTGCAAAGGAAGAAGGCGTGACCTCTTAAATAAGCGCGTTATTAACCTAGCGAAGCACTGGGGAGCACTCAACTTCAGGAAGCTTCTCACTGACGAGGTAAGAGGCATACTTTGGAGGATTAGGGTTATTGTTGCTTAAATTTTGGGCATATATGACTTCATATTTAGGGCATGCAGTTAACCTCGTTGTGCATCTAGCATTGCATCTTATTAGTGGCATGAGGCACCTGCTTTGGAAGATCCAGATGCATTGCATCTTGTTAGTGCCATGAGGCACCTGCTCAAGAAGAGCCTCGACCTGAGATCGAGTCTCACTAGCCCCATGAAGTCAAGGGGATTGTTGGGCATGCTACCAGGTCTTGTTAAGACATTAAATCTTGAAAGCCGAGGGTAGTAATGTTTAGGCGTCTTGTTAAGACATTAAATATTGAAAGTTGGTGGTAGTAATACGTAAGTATTATTACGTATATAATAAAAAATTTCCACTTAACATGAAAAAGAATAAATAAGACTATCCCATAGCCTTGATCATCTAAACCCCATAAGATTGTTTCTCCCATGATCATTATGTTTATAAATGTGAGAGGGTTAGGGGGTAGTAATGTTTAGGCGTAGATATACTTTGTAACTAAGAACTTCACATTCACTCTTCACTATTCAATGGTTATTTAGTAATTATTCAATGATTATTTACTAATTCAAGCAATGAGTGTCAATAATTACAAAGTAGACATCATAAAGATACGATTTAGATATGAAATCATATCTTATTTTGATGCAAATAGCCCTATGCCAGTTTAAACATTATTACAAAATAATATCTTAGACTTTAGTTTGATATGAGTTTAAACTAATGTTTGATTCACGTTTGACTGCAATGCAGGGTTGCACCATATATATGACTGGACAAGACCTTGATTGAATAAATGATGGTTGCCAGGTGTCATGTATTAAATATATGACTCAATGGATGGACAAGATGGATGGACAAGACCTCACTGGGTTTTTTAAAACGTTTGTCAAATATTCGATATATCATATTAAATGAATGAATGATGGTTGCCAAGTGCTGTATTAAATACTTGACTCAATGGATGGACAAGACCTCAGTGGGTTTTTTAAAACATTTGTCAAATATTCGATATATCATATTAAATGAATGAATGATGGTTATCATATTAAATGAATGAATGATGGTTGCGAGGTGTTGTATTAAATACTTGACAACACTTGGCATGTTTATATTTTTTGTTTTTTATTTATGTTTTTTATTTATATTTTTTATTATTTTTATAATTCAATAATTATTTTGCACACCAGGGAAAATTTGTCAAATCCCTGTACGGCACCAATCACAAATATAATTGATCTAATTTTGAAAACTTTAAAAAATATTTTTAATTTTTAGCAAATTCATTTTAATAATAAAAATTTGAAAAACTTTAATAAACATTAGATAAAAATATTTGCAAAAAGACTGGTAAAAAAAATTTTGCGACCAACCGATCGCTATAATCCCTGCGGAGCAGGGACTAATAATATTAGGGTTTTTAATACTTTAGATTCTTTCAAAAATATAAAAACATTATGAAAAATGGTGTATCTTAGTGATTATCATGTTTTTATGGAATTTGAAAATGGGTTTTTAGAATTGGACGTACAAGTTTTAATGAATTTAACCTTTTGTTTTCTTTGCTAAAGAACAAGTTATAAGAAAAATTAAAATTTTGGACAATTTTCAATATTTATGATTTGATATATGATAGGGATATAGAATGAGGCATGTAATATATGCAACTGCTGGTGAAGAATTAACTGAGACTTTCTATATAAAACTTAAAGTAATTAACTTATCAAATTTATATTAAATTAAGAAATGGGCTAAACTCTAGACCTTTTGTACCTTTATCGGTAATTTTCACTGGAATCCGGCGAAGGGGAAATTGTTGAAACTGCGATTTGGGTTGCTTGAATTGCAATTTTGGTTGCAGGAATGGATTCAACGACCTCGATTACCCTTGGGGCACCCCGATTATGAAATTTTAGCAACCCAAAACTGTCATTTAAGCAATTTCAACCGGATTTTCGCCAGAAAAATCGCCAGATTCTTGGTGCAAAGGGCCTAGAGTTTAGCTTACTATTTAAATTAATTTTTAATAAACCTTGAAAATTGAAAATAATTTTCAAATAAACTTTAATCCCCGTACATATATAGTTAAATATACATGTATCATAAATTGAATCACCACCTCAAATACTATGTAACTACTTTAATATTCCATAAAAATATATATTTACAACCTCTCAAAAACACGTTAAACATAAGTTTTGAACAACTTATATACAAAGAGACTTAGTATTTTCAAAAGCATGTTTAACTTTTAGATATATCATTTCAAAGCTATCAAAAACATGTTAAACATAAGTTTTGAACAACTTATATACAAAGAGGCTTAATATTTTCAAAAATATGTTAAACATAAATTTTGAGCTATTTATATACAAAGAGATTTAGTATTTTTTTTAGACAATTCTTCACTTATATTTAAATATAATTGGTAATGTGTGCTTTGATTGGTACAACTTGAGTGGGCCTACTGATTAATAACATGTGTTTCCTCATAAAAAGTCATACGGTACATATATGTAGACTTTAGCAGTTAATAAAATAAATTTTTTATTATTATTATTACAAATCGTCCAAGTCAAAAATATTAAATTTTGCCTCTCAAAATTTAAAATTATTTATAAAAAAAAACTTATTAACATATAATATATAGTAGATTTAATGTCATAATTATAAATTTGATTTTTTTAAATCAATTATTATCCATTAAATTTAATATATAGTAAGGGGTGGGAGTCATATTTGATTCCAAAGGAAATTAAGTAATAAACTTTGTTTGGAGTTTAGAAACTAGCAATAATCATGTAGAAGTGTTAATACTCTATCAAGATTAAAGATTTGTTGCCAAGAGGAATTAAATGTCTTATTATAATTGGTGATTCAACAACCATAATTTGGCACCTAAGAAATCAAATTAAGTAATAAACTTTGTTTGGAGTTTAGAAACTAGCAATAATCATGTAGAAGTGTTAATACTCTATCAAGATTAAAGATTTGTTGCCAAGAGGAATTAAATGTCTTATTATAATTGGCGATTCAACAACCATAATTTGGCACCTAAGAAATCAATCTAACTCCAAGGATAGGCTCATATATTCACTCGAAGTTGGATTTATAAGGATAAATGAGGGTGGGGGTTCTTTTCATATCTCACCTCTCATGAAGGTTCGAAGTATATTATCTAGTTTATCAATGAGGGAACACCTAGACAAGTGGTGGTGAATCATCAAGGTGAAGGGATGAGCATTAAATCCATCCAAACCTTTGGTACCATCTCCATATTCACACATGCATGCGGTGAAGTTTCATAAATCCATGAGGATGATTGGGAGCGATGCAGGTGGGATTTTCATTTGGGACTTGTGTTTGGTTCTGGTTCTTCGAAGGTGCTTCGAAGGAGCTTTATGAGTGATTATGAGTGTGGTTTCTATAAGTTTTAAACATGTTGTAAAGAAGCAAAGCATACAGATTCTTTTAAGAAAAATAGAGATTACATCATAGCATTCACACATAATACACATAGATTTGCCCTGGAAACCCTTAACCGGGAAAACCAACAAAACTTAGAGCCACACCTCTTATTTTCTCATATTGATTATTAACCACTCACAATACAAATGTAGGTATTCCGCAACATCCAAAAACCTAATCCGTTAACTCGGATTAGACGATAGACTCCAATCCTAGTAACCGGGATTAAATTACATATTTTTAGAAAGAACCCAAAAATAGCAGTAAAATAGACCAAAAAATTTCAATCTCACTTTGCTCATATCGTAAATGGGCTAACTCTCATTTCCGATGTTCGCTTCACGGAAGGGGGTACACGCCCCATGTTAAATGTACAACATCACGAGTCATTCTCCAAGCCAATCTTGTGCATCTAGGATTGGTCGTCATGTGTTGAGGTAGGGAGCCTAAGTTGGACTTAGGAACTTGGAGTAGATTCTTGAGTTGGACTCAAGAATGACTACGCCTTCGGTTGTTAAAGGTTATTCCTCATGTGTTGAGGTGAATTCTTTGATGTATCAAAGTGATGATGTTGTAAAGTCTTGTTGGACAAGGCTAAGGACTTGTTTGTCAAGTTAGATTCTCATGTGGACCTCCAGTTATAGTAGGTACCCATGGGGTGGAACTCCAGTTATAGAGGTAGATGCTTTGCATGTTGAAGCATTACTATCATGTGATGTATTACTAACCATGGTTAACGATTGCTATTAAGTCTCCTTTAGAGACTGGCCACCTCTAGAGTGAATTACTTTAGCATATGATTATTTGGTCCGAGAGTAATATAATATGATCACAACATTTGACAAATCTTCTGAGTATAATCTAATATGATAGATCATTAAAGTTAACACATATTGACAATGCGGTAAAGATAAGAGATAAAGATAAATGCATAGAGAAAAAGAGAATTTGAATCGCTCATGAGATGACTAAGTGAACTCGAATTGTTAAGCTTCAGTTAAAGCCTCAATGTATGCCTCAGTTAATTACAGAACTCAAATTGATCACTATAGTGATGTTAACAAGAAATAATTAGTTAAAGAGAGTTAACTAAGTGATAACAAAGAAGATCTAGTTAACTACATCTTATTGCATGACAACACTTAGCTTATGCTAAACTAAAAGACGACACTTATGTTAAACTAAAAGACAACACTTGAGTTGCGACACTAGCATGACGACACTTAAGTTAGCCACCTAACTAAGTGGGAAAGCTTTCAGTTAAGGGGCGAGTTCATCCTAAGACTCAGTTCAGTGAGTTAATGCACTGCACGAGAAGTGGGGTGCACTTCTTCATGCAAGATAGATTCATCCAGATGGAAGGCGAGTTCATCATGAAGTCAGAAGATAAAAATAGAAGCCAATGCATGTGAAGAATATATAAATATGGTATATTGGATTGATGAATTCAGTGTGAAGTGAATTCTCTTCTCCCTTGAAGGAAAGGTGCTTCTATTTGTGCAGGATAATTCTCCAAGAAGGAAATTCGCAGTTTTTGCATGTGATGCACCATTACCCATGCAACCATTCGCTACATCTTGCATGGCAATGATTCTTGCTTGTTATTAATGTGTTGAGCACATGTCAAGTTGATACATTTGATCTCTATTCTCTATTGCTCAGTATTCTCTCTTATCTAGCACCTAGGGTGCCGAAAGCAATCTAGTATTTTGTAAAAGACATTCTTTGCTATCTATCATAATTATACACTGAAATATTTGTTGGGGTTTTGAGGATTTTCCCTAGGGTACATCTTGTGTTATGGTTGAATGTTTCATGTGATTGAATGGTTCATTGATTCAAGTATTCAGTATTTCCGCACTTAAAGATTTAAAGTTCAAAGCTCATCATATTTGCTAAAAAATTAACACACCCATGAGCCAGCGCTTTGCACAACGCCCAGCGCATACGGTAGAGCACTAGATGGAGGGACTCGTCAGCTGCACGGTCAAAGAAGCACCCCTCCCAACACACACATGCAAAGAATATAAAACATACTCAACAATTTCGGGGGAGATTTCACTATTTGTCTTTTGGAAATTAATAGTTTGGTTTGTGGTGAGTTCATTTGGCCTAGAGACTCAAAAGGGTCTAGTTTGCTCCCAGTTCTATGATGTAGCTTTATTCTCTTAGATTCACGACTAGCTCCAGGTCTAGGCTCTTTTAAATGTTGTTCCTAGCAGCTTTGAAAATCGGCCTATCACAAGCTTTAATATTGTTCTATTACGGTAGTGGTGTATTGGTCAAAGATGGCCAGACAAAATGATTAGTCTAGTCATTGTGTTCTCTATGAATCATGGGGTTTGTGTTGAGCTCAACAAAGAAGTGAACACCATCTTGTGGACATACAAGGAACCCTCTCTCATTTAGCAACAAAATGGCCACTCAAATTGATACTTAGAGATCTAGGCATATAGAAATTTTAAAGATGGTAACTCGTTAGAGAGAGTAAATTGTTAAATTAGAAGTCAATTGTAGCATGTTGTATAGTTTGGTCTTGGATCTCAATAAGAACTAGTACTCTTTGATCACCCCTCCAAAGGTTTCAGTTAACTTTGTCCCTATTATGATTAAAGACAAGGAGACTATCAACAAGCACAAGGAGACATGGAAATACAAAATGCAAAATAGAAATAGAAGTACAAGCTGCATGCTAATATTAAACACAAAACCCTTGGTAGACATATCTTTTATTAAGCCAAGGTTCTTTAATTGTTGTGTAAAGTAGTTTTTGCTTATAAATCAATGTGTGTAAAATAGTTTTGCTTCTAAATCAATGTGTTAGGTATACTTTAAATGTTGTGTAAGATCATTTTGTTTGTGAATCAATATGTTAGGATTTATACAGAAAGGGTTTTGTACTTTTGGTGGGAAGAAAGTAAGAATAACTCAATTTATAGATAGAAATTTTGAAATTTTTTAAAATTTTAGAACGTTTTAAAAATTTTAAAAACCAGATAAGTTCAAGTTTATATATATATAAATAAAGAGAAAATTGTGATATTACAGGGAAGGAAAGCATTATCAAAAATGAGATTCTTTGCTTGTCATGAGGTGATATTGACTTTATGAACAAGGTAGCATCTTCAAGTTTGATAGAGTAGGAGACTTCTGGTACAGGATTTCTGGCATTTATTGCAAGCAAAAGCACTGCAAGCAATTTGATGTGAGCTTCCAAGAAGGCAAGAACATCAAAAACAAAAGCAGGCACCTTTCCACTAATAAGGGTTCAAAAGCTTATGACATATGGATATAGATTCTTCATCACAAAACCAAACCAGAACAGGGCAGGGGGTTCTTTGAGCAAAGTACCTGTATGTCATTTTCGGATAGCTTGTTGAGCAGACTTGCTTAGTTGAGTGGAGAATGGCTTGGCTTAATTTATTTATTTTAGGCACCTTTCCACTAATAAGGGTTTAAAAGCTTATGACACATGGATATAGATTCTTCATCACAAAACCAAACCAGAACAGGGCAGGGGGCTCTTTGAGCAAAGTACCTGTATGTCATTTTCGGATAGCTTGTTGAGCAGACTTGCTTAGTTGAGTGGAGAATGGCCTGGCTTAATTTATTTATTTTTGCATTGTTCTCAAAATTATCTTCCAATGAATGAAGATATGGTATTCACGTGCCATACTTTACTCCTTGACAGCGTTATACTTTACTCCTTGACAGCGTTGTTAGGTAGGTATATGACTTTAACTGTGACGATACGCTGCCTTTAGCTTATGCTGCAAGGGATCTCCAAGATTCTGAATTCAACTATCACAAATCTAACAATCATAATTGATCCATCAGTATTGTATGCAGTAGAATTGCATTCCTTGAATTCTTCATGGACCTTTCTTCTCGAAAAGCAGTTTGGTTGTGATCTGTGATGTAAAAAAAATTGAAGCCTAGGAGTATAGAAGAAAATCTGATCGAAAATGTACACTAACAAACGCCATTTCTGTAGTATAGACGAGCTGGGCATCTATGCCTCCTTGGTGGTAATCCAGATTAGTTATGCGGTGCTCGGTGTTATTATGGGGAATGAGTTATCAAAGGGGGTGAATCCTCTGGTTTTCATAGTTTATTCCAATGGGGTTGGGGCACTGGTGCTTGCCCCATTTGCTTTCTTCCTTGAGAAGTATGTATGGGTGTCGTGTTTTGTTTTGTTTCGTTTCATTTGAAGTTTCTTATCATTCTGAAGTGTTGAGTCTGGTTTTTGTTTTCTTTTCTTTTCTTTCGTTTCATTTGAAGTTTCTTATCATTTTATCATTTTGAAGTGTTGAGTCTGGTTTTAATTTGAAATAAGTTGGAAGATGGATTATAGATTAATAACTTATTGTAAGTAGATAATCCTAAAAATGATGTATTAAATCATTTCTAAGTCGTGATAATTTTGTGTTTGGAATGCAGAAAGAAACGACCAACAACACTGAGTTTGCCTTTCTAAGTCGTGATAATTTTGTGTTTGGAATGCAGAAAGAAACGACCAACAACACTGAGTTTGCCTTTGTTAGGACAGTTTTTCCTGCTGTCTAGTGGAGGGTGAGTTGAGACTGAGTATATGAAGTTAACATCCCACATCTCCATTATTGTCATGTGATAAAAATAGATAGAGTTAATATCAGATTCTCAAGCCTTTTAGTGTTTGTTACAGTGTGTGCGGATTTCAAGCGTTCTTGCTAATGGGATTGAAGGATACGTCTCCTGCCTTCGCTTCGGCAATGCCCAACTTGGCTCCAGCCATTATATTCGCCATGGCATGGGCTTTGGGGTGAGTGTTCAAACTCACATTGGACGCAATCAATGGTTGAATGAAGTTATATTGTTGTTACATTTAGCTCAGCGGCCCGGCCCGGCCCGGCCCAGCCCAGGGTGTAAAGTACCTTGTTTTATTTGATGTAGAATCAGAAATCTTTTGGGCAAGTTTAAGGAATATTTCTTTATATTTATATTTTTAAGTATAGATTAATGTTTCTTAGAATTTATGGTTTAGCTTAAATGGTTGAGATTAATCTTATTTAAAGTTTATGAGTTAGTTCCCGTATTTATGAGTTAGTTCGAGTGCTGTGATTTACAAAATCACAAATAAGAAATCAGAAATCAGTTTATCATGTTTTTTAGCTGAAGTTTTTAAGCTGACTATTCCTATGAATTTGTAAACCTCACTCTATACCATCCTTATAATGAAGAGAAATACCTATAAAATTACATTTAGATAGTGCATTTCTGTACCAGTTTGATAATGTATTTATCTACAAGCTTGTTTCCTTGTTTCCTACCATAGTTGATTGTTCATTTCCTACTAGTGTAACTAAGCACATACTTGATTTTTTTATTTGGATTTTATTGTGGCCATCACTGCAGAGGTTAATGTACTGACTGTAAAATGTGTAGCATGGAGACAATAGACATAATGTGCGCTCGCAGCAGATCCAAAATTGTGGGGACTCTGATCTGTGTGTGCGGAGCAATGGCTATGAGTTTCCTGCAAGGTCCTGCTCTAAATCAACTGTGGCCTTCAGTGACACATTCAAATTCCATGTATGAGCCTAATACACTACACCCAGAGGAAAACATTCTTGTTAGCTTTCTTCAAGAGGAAAATGGAAATTCAGGCAAACAAATTAGAGGGTGTATTTACCTAATCTCAGCAGTCATGATCTTATCCACTACGATGATATTGCAGGTTTCCCCACGACCTTACATATTAAATTGATCTTGACCAACAATCCTTTCTGTTATCAGCAGTTGCCGAAGCCTTAACTATGTTTTTGACCACATAATTTCATGTCCAGGCTGAGACATTGAAGAAGTATCCAGCCCCATTATCCCAAACAGCAATTACTGCCATTCTAGGCTCCATCCAAACTGCTGTCCTAATAACCATTCTGGACAGAGGCATCAATCCAACATCATGGTTACTGGACAGGAGCGGGATTTTGGCTATTATCTATGGAGTAAGTCTACATGCATGATGTTCCTCCTCATTTTTTCCAGCCATGAATGACATAGTTTGTTTTGGCGAAGAGGTTAAGCTGATTTGTTGAAGATGAATTAATCTGGCAGGGAATCATCTGCAATGGCATGGGATTTGCATTACAATTGTGGTGTATGCAGAAACGAGGGCCTGTATTCGTTACAATATTCAGTCCAGTGTCTACTGTGTGTTCGGCTGTCTTGTCATCTTTGTTTCTCGGCGACACTCTGCATCTCGGAAGGTGGGTGGGTAGTTACATTCTCATCCCATTCCTTCCTGCACTGCATTGTTTATAAATTAGTATGTTGTATGTTTACAAATTTGAAGTGAACTGCTGGCTTGATTATATTACAAATTTTGAAGTGAACTGCTTGTATTGGAACAGTGTGATGGGTGTCCTCCTGATATTCGTCGGTCTCTACCTGGTTCTGTGGGGCAAAAGCCAAGACAGTGTTACCCACATGGAAATATCTTCAGAAGATGAGCTACACATTGAAGAAGAACAACACCACCATCATCCTTCTTCATCTCGAGTGTTGGATGTGAAAATACATTTACTAAGCTGACTTGGAAATTAAACCAACCTAATGTATTTTAATGGCGAGATCTAAATGAGGAAGGTTAAACATGCTATGAATTTGAATTTCTGTCATTTGTAATCTGGCTACCGGAATTGGAATTGCAATATAGAATTGTATTGGCTGAGAATCCGCCGGCAGTTGTGCATGTTGGCATCGGTAGGAGATGCTGCGGTAAAGTCCATTTCCTTGTTGATGTTTTGAGCCTTTCTCTTAGGACAATGACAATGCAATATAGAAGTTAAACAAAGTTGTTCTTTATATTTTTTTGGTATTTACATTGATAAGTTAAAGTTATATTTGGAGAAGGAGGTTGTGTTGTTATTAATTTAATTGAAATAGTTATTTTTTTTTTTAGGTTCATGATATTGTTTTGATAGCGAGTTGTCCCTCTAATCTCCACAAGCAAATAAGAATTCTCAAGGATTTTTGTTTAAGCATTGGAATGGCAATCAACACTCACAAAAAAAAGGTTATGATTATCAAATCTCAAAAAATCACCTATGCTAAGTTTTTGTATGACAATAACAACTTAGAGCAAGCAAATCCATACATATATCTAAAATTGGACCTTCGCCATAAATTTAACTAGAACTAGAGCATCACGAAAAGGATTAATGGAGGGTGGAAAGCCTATTTTGATCTTGAGAACAATTGAGAACAAATGGATTTCTGGTTTTGGGAAGTAAAGAAACTTCTCTTAAAGAATCTTGTCACTCATGTTATCTTTGGAAGAAAATCAAGCAAAGTCAAAAGCATTATATAATCTATAAACTTAAAATTAAAAGCAGTGTGCCCTATCCTATCCTCCTCATAGAAGCTTTGATATTTCCCCATTGAAAGTATGGCTATGACTAGGTACCTAATGTATAAAGACAATGAACATAAAAGACGAGAGGCTATCTAGAGTTGCTTCACATTTCAGTGAAAGTCACATTAGGCCTAAGAAGGGTTGGCATAAAGATGCTAAGTCTGGGCTAAACCATTGGATAATAGAGGAGGTAGTCAGAACAAATTCTCAAAAGCTCCATAGTGAAACGAGGTGTTTGACAATTCCTAAAACATCGTGGGATAAAAGAATTAGTCATCTTTGTGATACAATTAAGAAGGTGGAGGATGAAAACATTTTTTCTTAAAATGTCCTGCATGTGCCCACATCGACTTTCAGTTTCAAAATATTTGTAACACTAACAATATTCCTAAACTATTAACTCATCAAAACTATAGAAATTTAGGAAAGCTTATTTTCAATATCTTTGAACATAGAAATAAAATGTTAAAGCAAACTAATAAAGTTATTATCATTTTCTTAATATCCAAGATACCAAAATTATCTCAATAGATATAGATAGTAACAATCATCATCATCATATAAAAGCTTTCCACTCTATCGTCACTCATATGCATATGAAACATTCTAACACTCAATTTCCATTTTCATCCTTCATCCCTTTTGATTTGGTATATTACTAACTAGCCTATAAGGTTTGGAACTTCTTTCCTCTCTAAATTCACATGACCAATCCCATTACATGAGAGGAATGACCACCTTATCCTTAAGTTGCCTTTTCCATTAAATGCCATGAATGACTACCTTAGATTGAAATGATTAGGAAATAACAAATCAAATAGTGTGCACCAAAGGTCATGATTTTTTTTAAAGTTAGAATTTGGATGGAAAACAGTCACGAAGCAAAAATAATCCTCTAGTAATGTACACAGGATTGAAAACAATTCGTTAGCATTTCTTCTTGTTAGTGGAAAAAATGGTCTACTTATTTTAGTTAATATTTCTTTTTATTATCCATCGATATTAATGATGATGCTGAATGTTTTTCCAACCATGTATCAACAATCAAAAGTATTTCTTTTTTTCCAATCCTCCGGTAATATAAAGAGGATTGAAAACAATCTATCAACATTTTTGTTTGTTGGTCCTAAAAAAATAACGACACCATATATATGTTTTTTTAAGTTGTTATTGTCCAATAGAGTATTTATGGTGCTAGATTTTTTTCAGCCATGTGAAAGAAAAACATAAATGTCTTTAAATCCTCTTGTAACGTATAAAGGATTGAAAATAATCTAGTAATATTTATGTCTTGTGGAAAGTGACTGAGAACTGTAAAACCTTTGGAGCCATAAACGGTAGGGTGGACAAGTCGATCCTCAAATATAGCATTATTCCGGGCAAGCCATACCCCTTGTCCATGACTCAAGAACCTGATCTAAAGAGAGACTTGTCCATACAAAAGGGATACCACATACCTGAATGGCATGATCCCACATTTTTCTTATAAAAGAGAAAGAAATGAAAAGGTGATCAATACTCTCATATCGTTCCTGGCAGAGTGGACATCTACTAGGACCACACCAGAACTTCCTAAGCATGAGATCCAATACAATAATCTTGTTTGAGAGAGCTAACCAGAGGAATAATTTACACTTTAGAGGACACGTATACCTCTAGATCGTAGAATGCCACCATGATAAATTACGATGATCCTCCTCTACTCTAATAACCAAATATCCAATTTTAGGAGAGTATGTGCCCCCAA
Organism: Larix kaempferi; assembly: GCA_027924585.1. NCBI lineage: Eukaryota > Viridiplantae > Streptophyta > Pinopsida > Pinales > Pinaceae > Larix > Larix kaempferi. The sequence goes on along the minus strand of BSBM01000017.1, from coordinate 11,479,669 downwards.
TAGAATTTATGGACCAGACCAAAATATCCTCTCAATCCTTGAGTTTAATATGACTATCTTTAATATCTTTAGTGTACCTGGACCAGATGACTTTATCCTTCTCAATATCAAAACCAACATCTTCAGCCTTTAACCATTCCTGTGAAAAAACATTTTTGAGTTGGCATGATCAATGAAGTTGAGCCACAAACACAAACCCTTGATCTCGCAACCCCTCCACCATAGCTACAGGAAGACTATAAGCTCCACCACATCCAATCCACGGATCCTATCCAAATATGGCATGTCTTCCATTGCCTATTTTCCACTCCAACTAGTCACCAATCACGTCAAAAGCAAATAACAAAGCTCTCCACATAATGGACACATTTCTAAAGGATTTGTCTCTAACCCTAAACCATTCCTCAACGGATAAGGTTGCAATATATTTATTGTAGACAACTTTCACCCATAGGCTTTCTCCCCTCGTGATTCTCCAAAAAGGGTTCTTTAGTCGCCAACCACCTGAATCTTTTGGCCATGCAAGTTTATTCCAAGCTACCCAGTGAGGGGAGGAACCATCATTTCTCCCCTTCCAAAGAAAATTGTAACTAATCTTCCTGATTTGTTCAAGAATCCCTTTAGGGACATATGCTAAAGACACCCAATAAACATATACTGCTTCTAATACTACTTTGACCAAAACCAGTCTGCCCCCTCTGCCTAGCCATTTATTGCACCACAAATGGTATCTTTTTTCAATGTTCCCAATAATCCAAGTACAATCTCTCCTCTAGTAGTCATTAGGATTTAAAATAAACCCTAAGTACCTAGTCCATTTTCCAAACTCACAAGAAGGAAGTCTAACTGACTGCAAATCCAGTATATCTCTTTGTGTCCAATATTCATAAAGGAGACAGAGGATTTCCTTACGTTATAGCTCATTCTAGAGGCATATGCAAACAACTTCAAAAAACCTTGTAATAGAAGGACTTCTCTTCTAGATCCATTTGAAAAGAGTAAGATATCATCGACAAAAAATAGATGGGTGACATAAATAGAACCCCCCATAGATATTCCTTTAAAAGGGCCAATGTGCTTCGCATGTAGAATCATTCTGCTCAAACCTTCAACTACCAAGATAAACAAAAGGGGGGCCAAAGGGAAACCTTGTCCGAATCCCCTACCAGGTCTGAATAAAGGAGATGAAGCTCCATTAATTAATACAACAAAAGACATTGAGGATACACGGGACATACTCCAATTAACTACCTATAGCTGGAGCCCAATCTGAAATAGGACTAATCTAAAAAAAAGCCAACTAAATCTATCATAAGCCTTTGACAGATCCACCTTTACAATCATAGCATGAGAATACTTTACTTTGATGGAATACAAAACCTCTTGGGCTATTCCTATGGCATCATGAATTTTCCTGTCGGATAAGAAATCAAATTGTTCGTGAGAAATTGATGAAGAAAGAGTACCTTTTAGTCTCCTGGATAAAACCTTTGCCATCAACTTGTATAAACAATTGCACAGGGATATATGTTTAAAATCCTCCAATTTGCAGGCATACAATCCGACTTGGGTACAAGTAATTATGATAATTGTAAGTTTGAAAGTTTTGTGATTGTGGCATTATTATTATACCTGCCGAAGGCAAGTATATAGCAATCAGTTTGGATTTCACTTTTTATTAATTTACAAATTTTCATTCTAAATTTTTATATAGTTGCCTATAGTTTTATGAATTTTAATTGTTAAATTGATTTTAAAACAAATAAAAATTTATATTTTAAATTTTAAATTTTATAAATTATATAGTGCTTATTTTTTATTGGCTATTCTTATTTATTCTTATTTTGGGTTGGCTAGTAGGCTTGATTAGACTAATAAGCCCTGCCTGGGATGTGACTTTTCTGAAATTAAAAATAAAATTTATAAAAAATCCAATTGAGACACATGTATAGTTTTTGGGTATATATAATAATGGTGTCAGGGCACTCTGTCTACGGACTCTCGGATGGGCCAATGCAATAACTATGACACTGATTTTCATAAATAAAAATAGATTCGACATAATTATCCATATGAAGCCTCGAGTTCGCCCTTCTAAAAATCTAATAGTCAATCATAATTTCTAGATTTCTTAAGGTTGTTGTTTGCTTCAGTTGAACCACCTGCTCTTTCTCCTCGTACTTGCAACAGGTTGGAGGGTTAGGTCGAATCCTTATAAAAGCATAAATGAAAGGAGGTCGTAGTAACAAAATTTCTGATAACCCTTAACTTCTGTGCAAAACTTGATCACCTCATCCATCTATTGCCAATCTCACATGTCTATAATATTTTAACTCTTGATGAGGTTTAGGATCCGCTCAAGATCGCTTCCATTCCACGCAAAAATCAAGCCAATCATATGGGAATCCATAAACCAGTCCATGGACACATTACATATATTTGTAATAAGATCCCCATTGAAAATAAAATAGTAGTTAATAATATTTACCAAAATCTATTATTAGATACCAACAATTAATTACAGAGTGACAGGTCTAGATTTTCAATAGTTCTAAAAAATATTTATATTAAATTAATTATTTGAAAAGTAAAATTATTTTTTATAATTTTAAGATATTTTATTACTATTTTGTGATTGGATACAAACTATGAAAAAAGCTATTTTTACCTAGTTTGAAGGCTATTTGTCACAATTTAAATACATATTATTTTAGCGATGGCCACTTAGCTGAAGTTATATACTATGCTAATGATTTTCATCAATGAAAATAGATACACCATAAATAACGCTGGATGGGAAAAGATAACTTTAAAAATGAATTTGCTTAATTTTTTTTAAATGTTATATTATATATAAATTTCAATATTAATTAAAAAAATAGTAAATATAAAATAAACCATTGAATAAAAAGTTTAAAATAAATTTACTTAAAATATCTATTTTCATTTTTAAAGATATTTTTACACTAACGATGTGTACTTTATATACATAGGGATTAAGGATTTGAGAATTATTTTATATATATATATATATCTCAATTACTGCATTCAAGCTCACCTTCTTTTGTTTGAAAACTATTGGTCTTTGTATTCAAGTAAATCGTTCTTTGTTGGTTGTGACTCTTTGCCACACCTCTTGCTTGGTGAGGTTTTAATTTCTTCAGATATTAAATTTGACACGGGGAGTACATCTGTGATATCCTCTGTGCAAGTAAGTTATTTTACTTGTGTACAAGTCAAATAATTATCTAGGTACCTTCCATCTACCGTGGTTTTTGGTCCAGATTATATCAACCTGCCTAGATCCATCTTAACTCTTGAACTACCATGCGTTGAGAGGGATCAAATCCCTTGAGGTGCAAACCTTTTTATTGTATATCTCTATTTAGAGAGGTTTACACCTCAAGGGATTTGATCCCTATCGACGCATTGTATATCTGGAGTTAAGATGGATCTAGGATGGTTTCAATCATGGGTGATCACATGAAATTTGGATATGATCAAACCTAATATCATAGAGTGAATTTATTGAAATCAATGCAACATACAGTAAAACCCTTATAAAAAATCGTGTTGGGGGAAGATGTTGTCATGTTACATCATGTTACATCAATGTAATCAAATTGGTTTGAATTATTGGTGATACCATTCTTTGATATAAGTTTTAAGTTACATTGAATTTTATTATTTGTTGCATTGATATCAATTATTCAAAGGGAGAAATCACTAATATCGATGCACATTGGACCATTTAAGCTACAATGAATTTTATTGTTTGTTGCATTGATATCAGTGATTCAAAGAGAGGAATCACTAATATCAATGCAACAAACAGTAAAATAATCCAAGTACCCTGAAAATCCAAAGCAAATTAATTTCACTTGGATTATCAATGGCTCCATGCTCTAATGTTAGGTTTAAGTTATAGTGAATTTTATTGTTTGTTGCATTGATATTAGTGATTCAAAGAGAGGAATCACTGATATCATACTGTATTTTTATTGTGTTTATATACTTTTAGGCTTTAATTTTTTAATTTTTTATGTTTGTTGCATTGATATCAATGATTCAAAGAGAGGAATCATTGATATCAATGCAACAAACAATAAACTAATCCTTGTACCCTTAAAATCCAAATAAATTTGGTTTCACTTGCATTATCAATGACTTCGCTCTCTAATATTGGGTTTAAGTTATAGTGAATTTTATTGTTTATTGCATTGATATCAGTAATTCAAAAAGATGAATCATTTATATCATATTATATTTTTATTGTGTTATGCATGTAGGTTTAAATCTTTTTAAATGTTTATTGTTTGTTGCATTAATATCAACAAATCAAAGAGAGGAATCATTGATATCAATGCAACAAACAGAAACATAATCCAAGTACTCTGAAAATCCAAAGCAATTTGATTTCACTTGGATTATCAGTGACACCACTCTCTAATACTAGGTTTAGATTACACTGAGTTTTATTGTTTGTTGCATTGATATTGGTGATTCCTCTCTTTGAATCATTGATATCAATGCAACAAACAATAAAATTCACTACAACTTAAACCTAATATTAGAGAGTGGAGTCAATGAAATCAATGCAACCAAATTGCTTTGAATTTTCAATGATGTTGTCAAGTCACGTCACGTTATGTCAATGCAATCAAATTGTTTTGGATTATCAATGACTCCACTATCTAATATTAGATTTAAGTTATAATGAATTGTATTGTTTGTTTCATTGGTATCAATGATTCAAAAGCAAGGAACCACTGATAGCAATGATTCAAAGCAAGGAATCACCGATATCAATGCAACAAATAATAAAACGAAATGTAACTTAAACCTAATATCGGAGAGTGGAGTTACAATTGAAATCAGATGCTTTGGATTTTGAGGAACTTGGATTATTTTGGATAATTAACCTATAACCCAAATATCATATTTTTAAAACTAAATTTATTATATTAAAAGAGACATGAATTGCAAGTGTGACCATTTATTTTGCTTACATTATTAAGTATTTATAACTATTTTCATTTCGTCTTCTTAGTGTAGTGATGACAAATTATGTTATTTTTCAAATGATTGATGATCTATATTTGCGTATTTAATTTCAATGATCTATATACCTTTAACTATTTTATATTATTTCACTTTGTAACTTTATTGATGTATATACCATTAATTATTTTATCTTTATTGACATATATACTTTCAACTATTTAACATTGTTTTACTATTTAATTTTTCTACATTGTTTTACTTTTTACTTTTTCCTATTCCTCTTCTTTTAAGTAGTTAAAAACACATGTTTTAAACTCATCTCAAACTACTTTAACTATTTTACATTGTTTTACTTTTTAATTTTTCTACATTGTTTTACTTATTACTTTTTCATAACTATTTAATCCATTTACAATAAATTAATAAGTCACCTTACAGTCAATAAATTTAAAAGACACTCAAAATTAATAAGTAACTCATTTATCTGATTACATTTTATGGTTGCTAAAGTTAAAAAGTTTCAATTTATCATTGTCATTACCTTTATTATTTTATGTCTACTTAATTATTACTATGTTGGAACATTAAGTTACATAAGTAGCATGACAACATCTTCCCCATAGTGGTTGGAAATGTTACATTACACCATCCTAGATCCATCCTAAACACGGATCTATCAAGCACCGAAAGGCATCCAATTTCTCGAGGTGTTATTTTTTAATGACTTTTTATTTGGTTTTAAATTTTTATTTTATGAGTGGATATGCATTTTTTAATTTTTTTTTATTTGGTTTTCATTTTATTTTATTTTATGAGCCGACATAATTATTTTAATTACTTTTTTATTTTTGGTACATAACGTGACATCGTTACATAACGTTACACATCTTCCCCATACTGGGTTGTAAGCACCTCATTACTCTCGGTGCGATAAACTAACAAGATCCCCCTCATACTAGGTTGTAGAAGCACCTCTCCGTGCAATAGTTTGTTCATTGCCATCTGTTCAATCCATGTTGATGAGATTCCAAGTTCAACATCTAAGTATGCCTTAGGATTTCACAAACACTAAGACTTTGTCGTGTTGTATTTGATGTGGGGCATACCGTAGGAGCCAAATCGTTGATTTCCATATGTCTTTGTTTTCTTACAAATCCAAGGCTCTTAAGCATGCCTACACCATCTACATTTCTATCCAATATAGGAACCATCATGGTTACTTCCTCTTTTACATCCAATATATCATCCCTTGACTTGGACACGGTTAACTTTCCATCGACCTATCGCTCCTCTTGATGAGGAGGTTTTGGAACCATTATAGTGACTTCCTCTTTCGAACCTAGTATGTCTTCATTGGAAAACCAAGCTAGGGTTCATATACTATTAACCTGACACTCTGCTTTTTCTTTTCTTTTCTTTTTCAATCGATGCAGTTCAATGGCATCCCACAATTATGCTCTCCTTCTTTGTCTTTTGTCTCCTAATTTCTTCAAGTTGACTAGAGTTTATTTCCTTCCATTCGTATTTTTTCTCTTCTCTTTGATTCTTCATCAAGTGTATACTATATTTCTTCTCAATCGATGCTTGCATCCATCCTCTAGTAGGCATCCTTTATTTCTCTCTTATCTCCTTTTTGTTTATTGTGAGTTTACTAAGGATTCTCTTCTTCTTTAAGACATCTCGGGAGAATCTACCCCCAATCATTGGCCTCAAGTTTATTCTTGGTCAACAATGATGATTATGGCAATCATGTTTACTTTCTAAAAAACCATTCCCACTCCTCTTCCATTTTCTTCTAGCCGATTGTAGCGAGAGTGTGCATAGGAGGTCACACTTCTACAATGTGTCCCACATCTTTGCTGATGAGGATTTTGTGCAACAATGTTGGCATAGTGTTGAGGAAACTATCATGTAGATCATGGTAAAATCTCCTATTGACATCATCCACAAATCAACATTCCTCGATCACTTTCTCCTCGCAAAATTCGTTAACAATCTTCTCTGCCCACTTGTACAAGTTTGTTCAACCTTCAACTTCGGTACCAGTTTCTTGTCCTAAGTGTGATTGTTTGTGTACAAGCCTTGCTATGAGCTTCTTTATCTCCATTGGGACTAATTCCAAGAATCTTTTGTGAGCCTTTTTGAATAATTATGCCCTGGCCTCTACGATCGACAATTAATTTACTCTAGTGTAATTTTTAGATTGTTTTTGTGAGGAGATATTTTTCTAACTTCCTTTGCCACCACTCACAAGTCTCCTCTTCCTTCAGCATCCATGTATGCGTGCACTATCATGTGGTCGTAAATCATATACTAGTTACTAGTAATGGAACCAATGTAATATAAAGGATTGCACAGTAAATAGTTACCAATAGTGTAGTCAACCAAGGGCACAAGGCCATTACATCAATATACTTATTATGAGCTCAACATGTCACTTAGTACAAGAATAGAACTGATCGGGAGGATAATAGTTCATCCCACAACCACCAATGATTAAACCCAATTGACAATATCCTTAATAATAACAAATTATCATATATATATTTTTATTAATTAAAAAATAATATTAGCTATTAATAAATTATTTTCAAACCAATCTTAGATGTCATTTAGTATGTTATATCAGTGGCTTATCAAGCCCACTCAAATCAAATAACTTGATAGGGAAGGATTATTTAGTACAAATGGTAGTTTTTCATCTCCGGATGTGCTTGATGAAGAGACTCAGTATCTCTCTAGTGTGCCATGATCTCAAATGGAAACACCAAATACACCTAAATCACAATAATCGGTTCAGTTTAGTGATCTTGCCTCTAGCTCCTTGAGGGTTTATTTTAGGAATCCTTGACATCATACATGTGACTAGAGATTGGACTTGAACACTATTTATTTTGATTTTCTAATTATGTTATAAGAATATGAGTTATGTAGTTGAACTTGGTACTATTTATGAATTTGATCATTGAATGATCTTTCAATTTATTGTTTTGCATATAACTATCCAATATCAATGGTTGTATTATCACATTTTATGAGATAATCTTATAAATTTGTGCATATCAAATCATTTATTAAGATATTTTATGAGATAATCTTATAAATTTGTGCATAGATTGTAGTTTTATAACTTTTCTTTTTTCAGCGGAAAAATCACCTTCTTGCTATTCCGAAGGGATCAAGGATCGTGGATGGTAGGTCGAGCACCAGTAATCCAAGCCAGAAGATGTCTCAACGGAACCCGGGTGGATGGAATGAAATCCATCTAACCCCACCAACAGACCACCATATCCTTGAGTGTAGTTTTATAACTTATAAAGATTAGAATGTTATTCATATATTTTTGTGCATAAAATTTTCTTTATTTTTCTATTTTTTATTTATCTAAATTTTTCTAAAATCAACATTTAAAATGTCAAAATTTAATTTTTAATCAATTATTTTCCATTAACATATAACTTTTCCAAAATCAATACTTAAAATGTTAGAATTATAAATTTAATTTTTAATCAGTTGTTTTTCCATTAACATGTAACTTTTCCAAAATCTGTTAGAATTATAAATTTAATTTTTATCAATTATTTTTCATTAACATCTCATGTACAGTAGATAAGAATAAGGCAGTTGTGATATGACATGGAATAAAATATATTGATGAAAATAGGAAAACGACAAGTGATACATAAATTCAAAATGATGTTGACAGACAGTTAACTTCTTATTGAATACCAGAATTATAATACTAAGTAAAAGTAAAACCATATAACAACCCCAAGGGATCCCAAAATTGAGATACTTTGCTTGTGCAATCTTGACTTTATCAACACGATAGCATCTTCAAGTTTGATAGAGTGGGAGACTTTTGTTACGGGATTTCTCAATCAATCTAATTGAAAGCAACAATACCCCCAACAAGCACGGAATGAAAAATTGACCACCTCAACACGCTTTGAATGCTCTGGTCATTTACTGCATGCAGTTTGATGTGAGCTTCCAAGACCATTAAAAGCACCTCAAAACGCTTTGAATGCTCTGGTCATTTACTGCATGCAGTTTGATGTGAGCTTCCAAGACCATTAAAAGCACCTCAAAACGCTTTGAATGCTCTGGTCATTTACTGCAAGCAAAACCAAAAGCACTGGAGGCGGTTTGATTGCAGTTTGTTGTGAGCTTCCAAGAACATTCAAAGCAAAAGCAAGTACCTTTTCGTTAATAAGGAGATGAAAATTGGTTTAGAAAGGATATTTAATAAAAAAATTGGATCAAGGTGGTTTTTTTCACTTTGCTTTGTCATTTGTCATTCAGATTGCTTTTGCTTCATATTGCTTGTTTAACAGGGATTTGTCTAAATATTCTACTCTACTCTGTCAAATCACAACCAAAATACAAAAATAGTCAATATACTACCAAAGTAAGTCCATAAAGCAACTAATGACTAATCTTAATTTCTAATGACTTAGCTTAATTTCTTTTTAGATTGTCCTCAGAAGTATTTTCCAATGAATGAGTGAAGATTAAGGTATTCACGTGGTATACTTGGTCCCTTGACAGCTCTGTTAGGTAGATATATGAGTTGAAGTGTGGGCATACTTTGCCTTTAGCTTATGCTGCAAGAGAACTCCAAGATTCTGCATTAAACTATCACAAATGTAATAATCATAATGGATCCATCAGTATTGCATACAGTAGAATAGCATGCCTTAAATTCTTCAAGCACTGGATTTACACTTTCATGGAGTTTGTAACCTTTCTTTTCTTAAAGAGCAGATTTGGTTATCTGTGATGTGAAAAACTGAAGGCTAGGGGAATAGAAGATCTGATCGAAGATGTACACTAACAAACGCCAATTCTGTAGTATAGAAGAGTTGGGCATCTATGCCTCCATGGTGGGTATCCAGATTAGTTATGCGGTGCTAGGTGTTATTATGGGAAATGAGTTATCAAAGGGCATGAATCCTCTGGCTTTCATAGTTTATTCAGACACGGTTGGGGCACTGGTGCTTACCCCATTTGCCTTCTTCCTTGAGAAGTATGTATGGTCCCTCGTTTCATTTCATTTGAAGTTCTGAGTATTGTTTTAATTCCAAATAATTTCATATTCGTGGCTTCGTCTCTGGAATGCAGAGAGAAGCGGCCAACAACAATGAGTTTACATCTGTTCGGACAATTCTTTCTGTTGTCTCTTGGAGGGTGAGTTGAGTATTTGAAGTCCACATCCTGCATCCTTATTACTGTTATTGTGATATAATGGTTAGAGTTAATATCAGATTCTCAAGCGTTTCAGTGTTTGTTTGTTACAGTGTTTGTGTATTTCAAGCGTTCTTGCTAATGGGATTGAAAGATACGTCTCCTGCCTTCGCTTCGGCAATGCCCAACTTGGCTCCAGCCATTATATTCGTCATGGCATGGGCTTCGGGGTGAGTGTTCAAATTCACATTGGTAGCAATTAATGGTGGAATGAAGGTATCTTGGTGTTATTCGTGGCAATTAAAGACAAATAATATGTACTTAGTAGTAATATAAATGGTGAGTAATATGTATTTTGCAACAATATTGTTGTTGGGGGATTATCAATTATCGGCATCTATTGCTGTTGTTGAGGGATTATCAATTGTTGGATTGACCACTGTATCTGTATCCTATCTAATGGTTGATATCCTCACAGCAGCAATAATGCACTGCGGCATAATATTTATTGAAAGTTACCCTGCTTTTTATAACAAGCAATATGCACAATATAAATAATGTATAGGTTGAAATACACAACTGAAAAACAATTGATATCCACCATCACCCCCAACATTTAATGCTGCTACAGCTTAGCAAAGATAGGTAGATATTGAAAGCCACAGCTGAACCTGAAGTACTTGTCTTATCAATGTGTTTCCTAGTGATGTATTTGCCTTTCCTCATAGGGTAATTGCCCACATAGTTGATTCTTTCATTTGGAATTTCTTTGTAGGCCTCAATGGCAAATGCAGAGGTTAATATGAGTGTAAAATGTGTAGCATGGAGAAAGTAGACATGATGTGCGCTCGCAGCAGAGCCAAAATTGTGGGAACATTGATATGTGTGTGTGGAGCAATGGCTATGAGTTTCCTGCAAGGTCCTCCTCTAAGTCAACTCTGGTCTCCAGTGACACATTCAAATTCCATTTATGAACCTAATACGCTACACCCAGTGGAAAACATTCTTCTTAGCTTTCACCTCGAGGGAAGGGGAAACTCAGGCAAACAGATTAGAGGGTGTATTTACCTAGTCTCAGCAGTCATGATCTTGTCCGCTACGATGATATTGCAGGTGTCCCCACTACCTTACATATTAAATTGATCATTGCCAATGATCCTTTCTGTCATCAGAAATGTCCTAGCCTTCATTCAACTAAGTTTTTGATCACATAATTTCATGTGCAGGCTGATACATTGAAGAAATATCCGGCCCTATTATCCCAAACATCAATTACTGGCATTCTAGGCTCCATCCAAACCACTGTCCTAATGACCTTTCTGGACAGAGGCATCAATCCAACAGCATGGTTACTGGATAGGAACGGGATTTGGACTGTTATTTATGGAGTAAGTCTAAATACATTATGTTCCTCCTCAATTTTTCCAGCCCTGAATGACATAATTTTTTGTCAGAGTGGTTAAGCTGATTTGTGGAAGATGAATTAATTTGGCAGGGAATCATCTGCAATGGCATGGCATTTGCCTTACAATTGTGGTGTATGCAGAAACGAGGGCCTGTATTCGTTACAATATTTAGCCCAGTGTCTACTGTGTGTTCGGCTGTCTTGTCATATTTGTTTCTCGGCTACACGTTGCATCTCGGAAGGTGGGTGGGTGGTTACATTCTAATCTCATTCCTTCCTGCATTGTTTTTATCTCGTCTAAAAATCCATCTGTATATGTTTACAAATTTTGAAGTGAATTGCTTGCATTGGAACAGTGTGATGGGTGTTCTCCTGATATTCGTCGGTCTCTACCTGGTTTTGTGGGGCAAAAGCCAAGACAGTGTTACCCACATGGAAATATGTTCAGAAGATGGGTTACACATTGAAGAAGAAGAACATCATCTTCCTTCTTCCTCTGAAGTGTTGGATGTGAAAATACCTCTACTATCTTGACTTGGACTGTACCATTATTTTGTGCATAGTGTATTGTGTTTTTAGCATATAGTTTAGTGGTGGTTGAGATGTGTATTTTTTATATTCTCATATATTTTTAATATCAATACATGTGGAAAAAAATTGAATCAAAATGAGAAGAGTGTTTGTCATTGAATCTAAATGAAAAGAAGGACAAAAAATTATGAGCAAAGTATCATTAAAAAATTACAACTTAATTAGACGTTTATCAAAACAAATACATATTTTTCAATATTTGTATGTGAGCAAGTGGAAGTGGATTGTTTAGTGGAAAATTATTTTACAACTTAATTATACATAAAAACAAAAACAGACATTTCAATGTTTTGATGTTACTTAGTAGATGGTTTAGAATGAAAATAGTGGAACCTAAAGATAAAAGGTGTACAATTAGTTATATGCCAAACTAAATAGTGGAATCTTAAGATAAAAGGTGCACAATTGGTTATATGCCAAACTAAAGTCCACTTAGCAATGTTGAGCGAGTTGAGACATCAATGTTCATGTAAGTGAATTTTAAGTAGAATACATGTCTTATGTACAATATTTTACTATTTTTATTTTTATTTTTTAAAGGTTGGAGTATTGTTTATCTTGAGAATATTAAGAATTAATTGAAAGAAATTAATTATAATATAGGAGTTAAATAAAGTTGTTTATTTGTTCCTCAATTTTTTTAGCATTTAGGTTGACAATATAAAGACATGTTTGGAAATAGGCAGTGGCATTACTTTAAATAGAATAATCATTGTCCTTCTGTTTTATGTTAGATAATTATGTTCTTATGGTGAGGTGTTCCTCTAATCTGGATAAAAAAATTCTTAAGAATTTTTCTTCTAGCATGTGTATGTTGGTAAAAACTAACAAAAGAAAGGTTATGATAATCAAATCCTTAAAGATCACATGTTTACATGACTAGATACGTAATGTACAGGGACAATGCAACGAGCATGAAAGACGAGGTTTCTTAGGTTTGCTTCAATCTCCAATCAATGTCACCTAAGGCTTTAGAAGGGTTGGCATAAAGATGTTAATCCTTGGCTAAACCATTGGAGAATAGAAGAGGATGTTGAAACGTCCTCATCCCTCAATCCGACCACGAGACAGGACATTAATTCAATTGGGGCCTCTAAATTTCGCCCATAACCATAATTATGAATTCATATCAATAAAAATATGTGCAGACGTATAATAAAAATACATGGCGAAATTAAAATATATCTACACACATCTAGCATGCATATACTAGCATAATCATTACAGGCATGAATTAAAACATTGCACATCAAATACAAAGAGAATACTTATCTTTAAACAAAGAAGATCCAAGCAACTGGTTGTGTAAGAGCAATTTTCCTCCCAACCGTGGGCACTCTATCCAGCATATATTATTTATGTCGAGAGGCCACCCCCAAGCTGGGTTATGAGGCCACTAGGGAAAAGGAAACACCTACAAGCTTCTGACTCTCAGCTCACAACCCGTTATGCTCTCTATGCTTAGCCAAAGAGGTTAAAGAGAATTCTGTGAGTTTAGACACATTCGAGAGAGAGTTTTGGAGAGCTTGGAGAGAAAAGAAGAAAACATAGGTTGCAGCAAGTGAAGGAGAGGGGCATTGGCACCAGAACCAAGGAGGAGTGATTTCCAACCTTGGCACGAAAATCAAGGAGAAGCTTTGGCTTAGAAAACACGAGTCGTACTTTGTTATTTACTATTGGGTCGTACAACATATGTGTTGCAGGTCATACACCATTAATTATTGTTCGTACAATACGAAAATCGACCATACAGTAGAGTGGAGTTTGTTGGGCACGTAGATCAAGGTATTGGGACAATTACTACGTTGTACAATGGTCGTACAATTGCAGGGAAGCCATACAGCAGTGGGCTTGGATTTCTATGCGATGGGCACAATTTTCAAGGTGTATTTAATGTTTATATGTATTGTTGTAACTTTCAAAAACTTATGTGGTCGAGTCTTAATAAAATTTCTCTTGTGTCTAGTTTTTCTAGGGGCATTGCCCAAAAAATATGTGTCAAATGTGTTCGTTGTTCATTTTATTTCCACTGCAAAGTTCTTAGTCAATTGTATTTCTGCTCTTAAAATATAGTTGAATGTCTTTGGTTTAAATACGTTACTGTTGAAGTTTTATTGGAGACATAAATCAGAGTTTGGCTAAGTGTTTGACGAAATCCCTACCAGAGTGAATGTAATTTGTAGGCAAAATTTCAACACAACATATATAATGCTTAATGTTTTTTCAACCATGTACGAGCAAGCAAAAATACTTCGATTCTTTTTCAATCTTTGAGTAATACATAAAGAATTGAAAACAATCCAGCAATATTTTGTTTAGCGGTGCATAGTTGGAAAACAACAACATAAGTGTCATATCTTTGTAAGTTTTTATTGTCTAACAAATACATTTCTATTGTAGATTGTTTCAACCATGTACCAACAAGCAAAATAAAAGGTAGAATTTTCTCAAACATCTAGAAACACACATAGGATTGAAAACAATCTAACAATGTTTTTGTGACGGCACATAGTTGAAATCAAAACCTTAACTTATTTTTTAATAATGATGTTTTTTCATTATAGCTTTGCATGTTCAAGATAGTAGCATGGCATTTTAAGGTATGTAAGTAGCCTCTACATAATTTTCCTTCAATACACATGTATCTATGCTTCAATATTTTTAAATTGTCTTGTACTTTCATTTTGAAATTTTGCCATGAGATGTTAATCGATCTAGTGAAAGTGGAGATAGTCTTAACACCTTTCAAAGTTTGAATCTAACAAAGGTGGTCATCTCATTGCCACAAGGGTGGCCAAAGGTGGTAAAACCATCATGATCATAAATTCAAGATGGGTGGCTTCATAACCATCTAGAGTAAAAATAACAAATGATGTCCCACTTTAAGGGGATAGCCTTATATTTCCAAGATTATAGATCTCGGAGGACTCCTCTAGGAGCATTTTCAATTACATTTTGAAATTTAGCTCAAATTCCTTTCAACGTTATTCTCATAGGTGGAAACAAGAAATTTAATTTCAAGGGATTTGGATGGTTTCCCCTTACAAGTGGTGGTTTCCCCTTCCAATATTGGTTTATGGGGATGCTCACATTTGTTCATATTTTGACTATTTATGATTGTTTTGTACTACTGAATTTTTCTATGTAATGTACAAGCCTTTAGACTATATTGTGTACATATTTAAATAAGATTCTATAAAGTTTTATTTGAATTTTCATAGAAAACAATTGTCAATTCAAAGTTTAAGATTAGATTAATTATTATATGCATAATGAATTATTCTATTGTTTTTCATTATAAACAATTCAAAGTTTAAGATTAGATTAATTATTATATGCATAATGAATTATTCTATTATTTTTCATTATAAACATTTAGAAAGACAAGTCTTTAAACATTCAAATTGATTCAATTCAAAATAAATGTTAAGCACTATGTAGAATTTTCCTAAAACTTCGAAGTTGTAAATATTATATCTAGAATCAAGAAAATGTCATGGTGCCCACCTATCATTTCAATGTTTTGAACAAAAAATCTTGATAGTGGACATAGGCACCCAATTCAAAGGAGTTCAATTCAATTAACATTCAAACTCAATTAAATTCAACACCACAATGTCTATTGTGATGGGAGATTGTAAATTTTACCAAATTAAAAATTAATAGAAAATATATATTTACCTCGAACATAAGTGACTTGCCATGACTTCATTTCATTAAGATAGAAATGTAATGAAAATTTATATCAATTAATGTAGATAAGGATTCATTTCACAAAAACAATCAGAACTCTTAGAATCTAACATTAAGACCATTGTCGATAACCCTTTAATATTTAAATGTAATCTCTGCCATCTATTTATTACATTACAGGTTATCATCAGTTTCTTCATACATTATTATATAAAATTGTTGTAGAGTGTTTAGTATCATGGAAGTAGAAGAAAGGATTTGGGAGTTGTCACTCCAATACTAATAGTTTAACATCACTAATTGTTCGACAATGATTCCTCGTTTGTCCTATTTTAACTTTGATTTTTATTTACTTAAATGTTTTGATCAAGATTGAAAGTGAAATTGGATGATTTGAGAGGTTACTCTTTGTAGTCAGCTTTTAACACTACAAGAGTTTAAGAGGATTATTATGGCTTCTTGTTGAAGCTTACCTTGCCATGAGGGCCAAGCTTGATGTTTCCTACTCTACTCAATCCACAAATTCTTTGGATCATTATTAACAAGGGGTGTGTCATATCTTAAGTCATGTTCCTTGATAAAAATCATAGGCCCATATGGGCTAACATAGGTTATTGATACTAGAATTGTGAGAACAAAGACAACAAAATCAAAAGAGTATTTGGTGATTCAAAGTTTGCAAAAGTTAGATGAAAACTATGTATCTCCTAAAATGAAGTAATGAAGTAATGTGGAATCCATGATCATAATCATTCTTGCAAAGTCCATTGAAAACATTTATGTGGATTGTTAGCTATCCTTTAGTACTTGAATGTCAACTTTCTTAAATTGACAAAAATGATATGATACTTCAAAAACCTTAATGTACAATTCAATCTATATTGTAATCTATAAAAAGTGCTGCTCGATCTAGATTTTAATCTATAACTCTTACACCTATATGTCAATGTATTCCTCAATTATAATTGGCTGTAAACCATAATATCTATAAAAAAAAAAGACTGTATATGCAAATTTAATCATTGTATTTAAAGTTTTTAAATCTCGGTGTTTCAAGTGGAGACTCCACCCATCCTGGAGATAAATAACAATGAGGAATGGTAGAGAATAAGTTGTTAAGATGAGAATAGATGGAACCATAAAAGTAATAAGTAATAGTAAAACAACTTTGAATGTTATCGATGCAATTAAATGAATAAAAAGGGAGAGATAATTGAGGATATTGAAATATTATTTTTATTAAACTCAAGAACAATTCTAATGAATACTGGGACAGAGATTAAGATAATGTACACATGTGTTCTCCACTAGCTAAATAGCTTCTTTATTATCACAAAATATTATTACAGGTTTCCTATGTGCTACACCACTATCCTCAAGTAGTCTTCCCATCCACACTCCCTGGCATGTTGCATCTAACTCTATTTTATACTCTATTTTTGTAAGCACAACTTCTCATCCACACTGCTTTGGATCATAGGCACAACTTCTCTTTGTGCCCACGTTCTAGGGCTTTTTCGGTTGTCTTTCTAGGATTATTCCAAGCTCCTAAATCTCATCCCTTTATGCGTGTTCCTTCACCGGGCTTTGGCAACTCAAACATTTCTATCGGGATTCAACAGGATCTCTCTCCTTGATATGAATATCTTTGCTTATTTCAAAGCGAAAACTACCGGAACAGTTTAAATATTACTTCGAACATGAAAAATAATTACACATCCTTTTCAATCAGTTGCAAATTATTTGTAGTCCTTTTATGCCCAATATCAGGTTGTGTGCCTTTCAAAAATATTATAAAAAGGCAATCCTATGTTTTGGTCACAGTTTTAAAGTCGTGAATTGTTTTGATTGTTAAGTCTTTAAGTGTGTTTATTTTATCAGAGTTTATTATACAATATATGAAACTCATTTATGAGAGGACCAAGTAATACAAGCCTTTCTTCAGACTCAAATGAACCCGTATGGTTCTTGACCATCATTCTTACAAAGATATTCCTAAGTTACCAGGATCTGCCAGATTTTGTGAAATCCGTGATCCAGATATGGGAAAGCTCAGGTATAAAAAGTATAAATATAATTTTATAATTCATAAAATAAAAATGGAGTCAGACTGGAGAATCAAAACAATTCACAAACTTTCACATAAACTCTTTTTCCCGATTAAAAAAATATACAATCAAGCTTGATACAGCCATCACAGCACTGTAATTTAATGCATGCAACAATGGTTGCTTTTCACTCTTAAAAATTGTTTTCTATGGCATATCTACAATCACATCCTTAAGTACCATATAGAAATATTCTCCATAGACAAATGTGTAAGATTTAGGGTTACAATTGCCAGGCACAGTGGGATTCCATCCCAATATACGGTAGAGAAATTATCCCACTGCAAGCCATGCTTGTCTGATGCATTTTTCAAAATATATTTTTCAAACTAATCCCTCCACAAATGCAAATATAGTCCACGTTCCAAAATAAAAGCAACGTCAGAAAAATAAAATAAAACTTCTCATGAGAACTTATTTAACGCTTTTTCCAGAGTTATTTAAAATAATTCCCATAGACTTGAGTCCCTGAATAAAACAAAATTATAATACAAATGCCCATGTAAATAGCTATTAGAGTTTAAACTACCACTACACCAAAGTATCGATTCAATTTCCATATAGGAAAGAAGAATGATAGTTTCCAGCTCCCATCACAAGTTGATTTCATGAATTTTTTCCTTCCTTGTCATATATCTATCAGTAATTACTTTAGAAATATATGCTACTTCCCTCTGGGAGAAAGGCAAACTCCAAATTTCAAATTCTGTGCATTCTAATTAAACGCACAAGACAATATTGTGTTGAAAACCCTGCTCTTATGCTTTTCATTGGATTGGAGATAGTAGATCGGATACTCAATATGAAGAATTTCTACAAGAAAAAAAATACCCATACAAAACCTACCAGATCCAAACAAATCTAGCAGTTGGAAACATATGAAATTTTCTTGCCTTCTGGAGGAAAGAGAATACAGAGTAAAGCCCATAATTAGAAGCGTGAGAAAACTACTTGAAGAGAAACTCTGTATCAGATACCTCCAGTATTTTATGGGCACCAATTGGATTGACACCTGGCCGAAACTGATTTTCTTCAATATACCTGAGAGATGCACATAAACTTCTTTAGCGAAACTTTCCTCATTCAACATACTTCGAACACTATGAATCCTGAGAACTTTGAAAGCAGTTGCTTCTCACAAGGTAATACATGTATGATGCATGACTACAGGGAGGTCAATACTGATATAATACATGAATCAAGATGCCAATGGAATGTCTCCCGATGCTTTAGCATGTTAAACACTTAATCTTCTTATGGATGTCCGATGAATATCATATGCATGGAAAATTGAAACCAACTGCACTTTTATCAAACCAATGAGAACGAGACTTACATTTCTTTTAGGTAAGGATGTTGATAAAAGGCATCTGGAATCCTTCCAGATAGAGAGTTGTGGTCGAGATACCTGTCAGTGAACATCTTGTTGGTCAAACATGAATGTGAAGGAGAAACGAGAAATAAGAATGCACAACAATTCTATGCATTTCAAGTGATGCTGAGCACGGGAATGAAAACAATACACGCTTCTGCATTTCTTCTAACATATTCATGAAAGAATCCATAAGGCTAAAGCTTTGACACCTATAGGACAGTATGCTTTGAATTTTCATTGATTATGGAATAGGATTGAATAAGTTAAAAGACTGAAATTACTCATAAAATATAATCCCTTGCACAAATGGTACTTTTGAATGTAAATGCTTGTCAAACATTTGTCAGGCCAAATTCATTGTAAAGATGAAATGGCTGCACAAAGAAGGCACTCAAACCATGCAAGTTATTTCTTGGGTTCCAATGCTAAACATGGCCTGTATTATCATCAACCCAGTAATATTACCAATGGTGAATACAGTTTAATAAAAAAGGTAGCGATTTGTATCTAACTATGGAAATAATGATGAACAGTGTCTGTCCAAACAGCCAGGAAGGCAACATGATCAAGGAAATTGCTTCTCACTTCCAGAATAATGATATCAGTATAATTGCAATCTTACATTATATGATCTAATGCAGGGAAAACTTTAAGGGCTTAATTTTGCCATTTTGCTGATTTTCCATATATTTTTTCAAAAATGATTAACCAATTTCCATTATTTTCAAAAAATGATTTGCGAAAATTCCATGTGATAGAATTATTTTACTTGAAATATCTCCAAAATTTTCTAGAAACTATATAATATCCTTACCTGCAGAAATTATTCTGTTTCTACAAGTGATTAAGTCATGTGTTCGAGTCTCTAAGATATTGGTCCCACGCTTTAGTTTTTTTCTAAGTTGCATAGGAGTATTTTGTAAATAGCATGTAGGCGGAGTGGCTCAAACATTCAGGTTTGTGTATGTTTTGTCCAAACTTAGCACCCCGCTCTCCTTTCCTTTTAATTAAATGAGCTCAAATGTTTTAATTGATTTATTCAATTGCCTCCTAGTTCATTAAGGAGACAATTAATAAGTGGACAAACTCGAGTCTCGACCTTTCCAGCAAGTGTATTTTTTTTAGCAATTTACTGTTTTGCCTTGATCCACTCATTTTTTCAAACATCAGCTGTTTTGGATCGTTTTAAAATGGACCAAAACCCCTAGATGTATATCGCTAGTATAAATTCCGTGTTAGCTTTTTAGCTCAGGAGGCACTCCGCATAGTTTTGTCTTGTATGCAGAAGTGAATGTGCATTTACACTATCTAGGCTACTTACCTTGTAATGTTTTTTTTATAAAGTTGTATTAAGTGACTTATGTAAAGTGACTTTTATAAAGTGTCCTGTTTATTTTTATAAAGTGACTTTATTTGATAAAGTGCACTTATGACATAAAGTGAAATAACTTTATTAAAATATAAGCGATTTGTTTTGGAGGGAATGAATCACATCCCTTGATCATGTCAAGGCAAGATTAGATCTTGGCCATTAGATTTAGGGATTGAGAAGGTGAAAAGTCATTTTCAGATTATAAGAGAAAGCCTAGGGTAATGTGCAAGACACAGTTTTCAAGAGAAATTTATGAGAGAGGCTGAGAAGACAAAAGTGGTTTTGCAGCAGACTCTGTCGAAGGTTATGAATACAGTGAACCAATTCATTCTAGAGCCCAGGTTACAGGTAGTCTCATTGGAAAATTGCTAAGCATATGCTCTGACGTCTGAAGGTAATCTTATTCATTACAGCATGTAATATAAATGAAATAGTAAGTTTTTACTTGATGGCTTTGTTGACTCAAATTGGGCAAGAGATAAAGTGACATGGAAGAGCATTATCAGCCACTATTTCAGCGTCGGTACATGTGTAATTTCTTGCTTTGGCAAGAAACAGGAAGCAATAGTGTACATTGCAGCATCATTCACTAGTTGTGGAGCAATTTGGCTTTGCAAATTGATCATTGAGTTGACTGGTGTGATGCGAGGGCTCACTGACATTTATTACGACAATCATAGTTTTCATTAAACTATCTGAGAGAGAGGGTATAAAGGAAGGCAATGATATATTCCTTCATATTCACAGGTGGATGATGCTCTAACAAAGCCTCTAGCAAAAGGGAAGTTCGAGTCATTCAGAGACAGTCTTGGTGTGATTGAGATTGCATTCCTTGCAAAGAGGGAGTGTTCATTTATAGCTCCAAGTATGTTCATCATTTCCTTTCATTTTTCATCATTTCTTTTTTAAAGAAATCCTAAATTTTAGGGTATTTTTATTTTTACACTGTTGTCTGACCAGGGATTAGTTGTTGTTGCATTTGCATTAATAAGAGTAAGGGCGCCTCATTTAGAGTTAGATTCATCTTCCCTAGTGTGCCTCGCTCTTCTTGCAAGGTGGGCCCCACCTAAAGAGAAAATCTCAGATCTACTCAAGATCTATCGAGTGTTTCAATGAATTTTTGGTATGTTTATCTCCTCACTTGGGCACCCTCATAGAATAACCAGTTTAGAAGAGTGAACAGTGAATTTTGGCATCTTCTTTATCTATCAGTTTGTCTCTGTCCTAATTGTGCATGCTTGTGAGAACATGTAGGAGAGTTAGCGGGTGAGCTAACTAAAGAGAACTCAAGCAAGGAGAGCACCCACAAACCTTAAGCACATGTGTCTTGTATTTCAGTGTTGTAATCAATATTTTCAAGCTAATTCACAATTTAATGAGTATTATTGCAGTAGATTTGTTTGTTGTTTTGTAATTTAAGAAAGTGTATTTCTAAGATCTAATATTCAATACATGGCAAATTGATCTCAAATTCAGATATGTTGTTTCTTTCCCTGATATATCATCCTACAACTTTTGTTTCAAGTTTCAATTGGTGTTTTGCAAGCTTTTCATTTTCAGATTTAATCTTTTAGTCTAATGAATTAAATCTGCATATCCATGAATTAAAAAATTTCAACACACAATAAATAACCCTTCACTTCCACTAAAAGTTGAAGCTCTATCTCCACCACCTTACTGTGAAGCTAGACATGTATTTCACTATGCTACCCAAAGCTAAACCAGAGTTGTGTTTAGTTCATGCCCAAAATTCCAGAAAAATATTTTTTTTATAAGACTTCTCAGACTTCTACAAAGAATCCAAAGGACAGCCAAAGCAACAAACAAAGCACGAACTCTTCTACAGTTTCAGACTAGTATGTGCCTTTGGGTTCATGAAGTTTACGTTTGACCTTAATGCTCAAAGTTTAAACGTAATGTTTTTTCTTCCTGCACCCCAAAAGAAAGTTTTACTTCAAGATGCCCAAGGTTTTCTAGAAAAACTTGATAAGAGTTACAGTTTGATTAATTCCTGGAGGCAAAAGCCCAAAGAGGAGCCAAACAGAAGAAAAGTTTTAACAAATTTGAACAGCCCTATGTTCAAATCATTTGGCTTTTCACTAAATTGATGGGGAACCAAGAACCAAGTGTGCTTTATTGCAGCCCAAAGGGGTTGGATCCATTAGTGAAGACTCAAGAGCGAGGAGTTTTGCACCAGTGGGCTGTTAATTTTTTAGTGCAGCTGCGAGACCCATTCTCAAAGAGAATGACACCCTAGTCAGTTAACTAGGGTTCCTGGTCAAGTTAACTAGGCAGAATAAAGAATAAGACCCTAGAAGGTACCCTAGGGCCCTCAGCTGTCTCCTGAGGTTCTTGGTCGGGGACCAAGTAGGTTGATGCCATGGCAAAGTCCCTAGCATGTGGCTAGGGCCTCTATTTGTCTCTAGGGTATTCTGGTCTGGGACCAGATAGTTTCTTGGTCATGAGGACCAAGCAGATCCTGCAGGTTGAGACAGAGACATCCTGGTCTAGGACTAGGCAAATTCTTGGTCAAGGACCAAGTAGGTCCTGCAGGTGGTTGATCAACATTCAGTCTAGGATTGAAAGCTCAGCCTGGGGCTGAGAGCCATTCTTTACGAATGGAGGCACTTGGTCAGTTACCATGATGTTGACTTCGATCAACCTTCAGCCTGGGGCTGAAGAACCTGGTCAAGGACCAGGTGGTTGATCAACTTGACTCAGTCTAGGACTGAAGCTTAGCGTTGAGCTGAGAGCCATTCCTTGAGAATGGAGGTTCTTGGTCAGTTACCAAGATGATGATGTGTGATATCCTCTTCTCCTAGGTCTTCGAGATGGTTGAGTTAGATGGTCTTCTCAAGGGACTGGCCACCCCTTGATGAAGCCACTAACATTTGACCTTAGGGGCAGTCTAGAGGACCACATGATCACATCATCTGTGTGGACCCTTCCTTATACAGTGATGATGAACTTTCAGGTTATATGGAACATTTGTACATTTGAGAGAAAGATGAACCTTCCCCACCTTGGTTATTTTATTTTTTGGTCCTTACACTGTGTTGTTTATTGATCTTGTGGTACCTTTGTCCTTGACTTATGGTTAGTGGGGTCTTCTACCCACTTTGAGTTGCTTCTTGATTCCTACCTTGATGTTTTGGGTACCATGGTTATTTGACCACACTTATATCATGATGGGTCATATACCCACACTCATGTTATGATGATTATTATATATGATCCTAGAACCTTTTTTTATATAATTGATGTTTTAATTATGACCCTTTATTTTTTTTATTCCTTTTACTTTTATTTTATTTTGTGACTTTATTATTATTGACTCTAAAAAGTTGGTACATACCTAAGTCACTTTATTTTTCTTTTTCTATTATTTTATTATTTTATTCTTAAATGTGATACTTCCTATTTTTGTTGGAACTTTAACTTAAATAATCTTGGACAATTTGCTTCTATTTAATATGAAGACTTATCTTCATTTTAACATGCTTTATCCTTCACGAATCTTGCTAATTCACGAGTCTGTCCTTCATCCTTTTTTCTTTTACGAATTTTATTCTTTTTATCACGGATCTGCATCTTCTTTACGGGTTCATTCTTGACGGGTCTGCTCCTCTGCTCCTTCATGAGTCTGACGATTCTGCTCCTCCATGTTTTTCCTCCACGGATTTGCTCCACGTTTTTTTTCCTCCACGGGTTTGCTCCTTCACAAGGGTTTGTTCTATGTTCTATTAACCCAAGGAGGCCATGACAATTAGCTTCTTGTTATGCTCGCCTTGTCTTTTGTGGAAATCCATTCTGCCTTTGGTGGAGTCCGCTTTTCTCAATCAGTTGGTTGTTTCTCTGTGGAGGCCGTGAGGTCTGAAAGTTTATTTTGGTGAAGTCAGCAAGCTTTGGAATCTGTTCTTCTTTGTTTATATTTCAACCAGCTTGTTCTGAGTATCTCCTTGGAGGCCACAAACGTTGGGTACTGCTATTTGTTTCTTAAAGTGCTCTAAACCTGATCTAATCTACAAAGACCTATTCTTGGTTTGGTTGGGGTCTGTATTAAGACTTATCAGTTTTCTGTTTGATTACATCTTGTACTGAGTTTCTTGACCAGATCCTTTATTGAGTCTTGATACTGTCAGTATGTTTTCTAACGGTCTTTGACCACTCTCGATTGATTGTACCACGGCCCAGTCATCTCTCTCTCAGGTTTGTATTAACCCTTTAATAGTGTCACTTGGTTCCTTGTGTTGACTGGCCTTTGACAGGCTCAGTTTTTTCTGAAGTAAATATTTCTGAGTATATTATAGGAAAGGTTTCACACCCAGGTAAGTATCTTCACCTATCTCTTTATTGATAATTTAACAAGTTGATTATTGTATTATTAATTACATGTTACTGAAGATTACTTTAACACGGTGACCGATTTGGTAGTGTTAAAGGTGTGAAGTTGAAAGAGATGAAAATTGTGTTATGTTAGAGATTACTAATGTACTATTTCATATTCAGTTTCAGTAATTGTTTGTTAAATGTATTTCTTGCATTAAAGTATATTGAATTGTTATTCTTCTGCATAAAACCCTTATTCTACCAAAAATTAACATGGTATCAGAGCGTAGGTCTTGTAGCTAACTCTGTTTTGCAGGCTAACAGAATCTAAATAGATCCTAAGGTAAGGGTTTGTGCCCTAATCAATTTGACTACAGGTTTACAGGTGTACTTGGCAAGTTGACTGTAAGGGTTTGAGATGGCTTCTAACTCAGTAAAGGCAGAAGATAGGCTTGAAGGAGCCTCAAACTTTAATGCATGGAAGGATAGGGTCTTAAATATTTTGAAGGAGAGTGACTTGGATGAATTGGTCAATAGTGTTGTGGAAGAACCCACAACAGCTCAATGAAGAGCAGCATTTAAGAAGAAGCAAGCTAAAGCAAAGAGGGTCATCTTTGACTCAGGCAAAGATAACTTGATGCATGCAATAGCTCCTCTAAGGACAGTTAAAGAATGCTTTAATGCCCTAGCAAATCTTTATGAGAAGAAGGCACCTACTCAGAAGAGGGTCTTGAAGAAGCAACTTCGTTCATTGAAGATGGAGGAGAAGGAATCAGTTGCCTCTTTCTTCTTAAAGATTGCTCAGTTAAAAGATCAACTCATGGCAATTGGATTTGAAGTAGATGATGACAATCTTATGCAAACAGCAGTAGATGGTCTTCCTACATGTTGGGAGACATTTCTTTCAGCAGTAAATGGAAGAGAAACAAAACCAAGCTTTGACAGGTTATGGCATGATTGCCTAGAAGAAGACGGGAGAATCCAGAGTAGATCTAGACCTCCAGCTGAAAAGAATCGTGCTCTTGCTGCCAAGACAAAGAAAGAAAGAAGTTTCCCCCAGCACCAGAACAAAGGTAAGGGACCCCAAGGTAAGCAATCTTATAAGTCAAAAGTAAGATGTTTTAAATGTAACAAGCTTGGTCATTATGCAACCGTTTGTAGAAATCCTCCTAACAAGAATTGGCATAAAGGGAAGCATCATGCTTCAACTCCTACAGAAGAAGAAGAGCCTCAACAAAAGAAATCTAAAGCTGAGACCAAAGAAAAAGATCAAAGAGAGTTCTTCTTGATCTCAGCACTCTCAGGTTCCATCTACAACTCAACAAACTCATGGTGGATTGATAGTGGGGCCACCAAACATATGACTGGATACAAAAGGGCTCCTGTGGGTTACAAGGCCAAGAAGTTCAATGAGAAAGTGGAGATGGGAAACAGAAGTACCTTTTAGATAAAAGGAGTTGGTTCAACTGCCTTGAAGCTTGATTCAGGTACGTTAATTCATGTTGAGGAAATTTTATATGTTCCTGGTTTAAAGAAGAATGTTATTTCAGTGGCGATTTTAGAAGACAGGAAGTTCTCTGTAGCTTTCTCAGAAGGAAAGGCACTAGCATGGACTAAAGGTGGAAATATGAGCTCAGGTATTGAGATTAGTGTCCGTGAGGGGGACCTTTACAAGGTCTCCGGACATGTTGTTAAAGCTCTCATGAATAAACCCTGTCAAGTTTCAGAGAACAAGAGGGAGTCTCACAGTGACTCAGATATAGAAGCCTATGAGACTTCTCGTTCAGAAAAGCAAAGGGAGAAGGCCAAGAAGCCTTCAATTAATCTCATTAAGGAGCCTATTGAGGGGTTCCAAGGTTGCTCCAGTGGGAGCCATCTCACTAATTCAAGATCATCCACTGAGGTGGAGATAGGCAAACTTCAGGTTTGGAAAGATACTAAGGATAATGATATGAGGAAAGTGATTCTCAGACAACAAGGAAAGTTAGGTGTAACTTCCAAGTGGATCTATAAGACCAAGGTGTCTGTTGACATTCAGAGCTCTTTGAAGCTCTCAGAAAATCCTGTATTCTATGACAGGTTGTTTCAAATTCACCATGACAAGGACATGGTGTAGTTGTCAGATGTGTTGACTAAGCCTCTATCTTCGACAAGCTTAGTGTTGTTGAGAATGCCTCTCTTGCTGAGAGGGAGTGTTAATTTTTTAGTGCAGCTACGAGACCCATTCTCAGAGGGAATGGTACCCTAGTCAGTTAACTAGGGTTCCTGATCAAGTTAACCAGGCAAAGTAAAGAATAAGACCCTAGAAGGTACCCTAGGGCCCCCAGTTGTCTCCTAAGGTTCTTGGTTGGGGACCAAGTAGGTTGATGCCATGGCAAAGTCCCTAGAATGTGGCTAGGGCCCCTATTTGTCTCTAGGGTATTTTGTTCTGGGACCAGACAGTTTCTTGGTCATGAGGACCAAGCAGATCCTGCAGGTTGAGACAGAGACATCCTGGTCTAGGACAAGCAGATTCTTGGTCAAGGACCAAGTAGGTCCTGCAGGTGGTTGATCAACATTTAGTCTAGGACTAAAAGCTCAGCCTGGGGCTGAGAGCCATTCTTTACGAATGGAGGCACTTGGTCAGTTACCAAGATGTTGACTTCGGTCAACCTTCAGCCTGGGGCTGAAGAACCTAGTCAAGGACAGGTGGTTGATCAACTTGACTCAGTCTAGGACTGAAGCTCAGCTATGAGCTAAGAGCCATTCCTTGAGAATGGAAGTTCTTGGTCAGTTACCAAGATGATGATGTGTGATGTCCTCTTCTCCTAGGTCTTCGAGATGGTTGAGTTAGATGGTCTTCTCAAGAGATTGGCCACCCCTTGATGAAGCCACTAACATTTGACCTTAGGAGCAGTCTAGAGGACCACATGATCACATCATCCCTGTGGACCCTTCCTTATATAGTGATGATGAACTTTCAGGTTATATGGAACATTTGTACATTTGAGAGAAAGATGATTGGTTGTACCTTCCCCACCTTAGTTATTTTATTTTTTGGTCCTTACACTATGTTGTTTATTGATCCTGTGGTACCTTTGTCCTTAACTTATGGTTAGTGGGGTCTTCTACCCACTTTGAGTTGCTTCTTGATTCCTACCTTGATGTTTTGGGTACCATGGTTATTTGACCACACTTATATCATGATGGGTCATATACCCACACTCATGTTATGATGATTATTATATATGATCCTAGAACCTTTTATTTTTATATAATTGATGTTTTAATTATGACCCTTTATTTTTTGTATTCTTTACTTTTACTTTTATTTTATTTTGTGACTTTATTATTATTGACTCTAAAAGCTGCTACATACTTAAGTCACTTTATTCTTTTTATCACAGATCTACATCTTTACGAGTTCATTCTTGATGGGTATGTCATTCATGATTGCCATGAAACTAGGAAACTGTCTTGGTGGTCTTCTCTCCCTAAAAGTTCTCTTAGGAGCCTCCACATGCTCCTGAGCATCTCTCAGTGTCTACTCATCTTGGCCTCCTCCTGACAGAACTAGAAGAAGCCTCCAACTCTTCCTCTTGATTTGAAGACTAAGTCCCTATACCTGCTGGTGCTAGTCTCTCCTCAACCTTCGGAGCCTCTCACTCCTCATCATCCACCACTGCTGGAAGGGGTTCATGTGACTTCCTAAAGGCACAACTCTCATCAAATCAAACATCCCTCCTCACTACCATCTTCCTTAGTGAAGAAATGTATACCCTATATGCCTTTGAAGTCTCACTGAAATCCCAAAAAAATGCCTTTTTTTGTTAAAGGTTCTAGCTTCATCCTCTTCTCTAATGGTACATGCACATACACCAAACACCCAAAGATATAGAAATGACCAATCTCTGGTCTCACTCCTACGAATGCTTCCTTGTGAGTCTTGTCCTCCAAGACCTTATGAGGACTCATGTTTTGAATGTACAATACCATGTTGCATGGTTCTGCCCAAAGAAACATGGGCATATCCCGATCATGGATCATTGCCTTGGCAGTTCCAACGATGGCCCTATTCTTCCTCTCTGTAACCCCATTTTGTTGTGGGTTGTAAGGTATTGTCAACTCCTTAATAATCCTTGAACTTATTGCTAGCATGCTTGCCCCCATTATCCGTTCTCAGAACTTTAATCTTCCTCTTTGTCTAGATCTCCACGAGAGCTTTAAATTCTCAAAACCAACTAAGACCTCATCCTTGGTCTTCATGAAGTAGATCCACGTCCTCCTGGAGAAATCATCAGTGAATTTCACCTAGTAGTTGTTGTTAAAGTTAGTGCAGCTGCGAGACCCATTCTCAGAGAGGATGGTAGCCTAGTCAGTTAACTAGGGTTCCTAGTCAAGTTAACCAAGCAGAGTAAAGTGTAAGTCCCTAGAAGGTACCCTAGGGCCCCCAACTGTCTCCTGGGGTTCTTGGTCGGGGACCAAGCAGGTTGATGCCATGGCAAAGTCCCTAGCATGTGGATAGGGCCCCTACTTGTCTCTAGGGTATTCTGGTCTGGGACCATATAGTTTCTTGGTCACGAGGACCAAGCAGGTCCTGCAGGTTGAGATAGAGACCTCCTGGTCCAGGACCAGGCAATTTCTTGGTCACGAGGACCAAGTAGTTCCTGCAGGTACATACCTGGTCAGTTAACCAAGGGGATCTTGATCGGTTAACCAAGATGATGATGTGTGATGAACTCCTCTCCTAGGTCTTCGAGATGGTTGAGCTAGATGATCTTCTCAAGGGACTAGCCACCCCTTGATGGAGTCACTAGCATTTGACCTAAGGAGCAGTCTGGAGGACCACAGGATCACATCATCCAGTGTGGACCTTCCTTATAAAGTGATGATGAACTGTCAGGTAGTGTATGGAACACTTGTACATTTGAGAGAGAGATGATTGGTTGTACCCCACCTTGGTTGCTCACCCTTGGTCTTCCCACCTTATTGATTTTGGTCTTGTGGTTTGGAACTTTAGCTCTTTGTCTTGTTCACCACTTTGACTTGTGGTTAGAAGGGTCATATACCCACCTCGAGTTGTCTTGATTTGTACCACCTTGATGTTTTGGTTTGGTCTTATGGGTAATAGGGTTGATTGCCCACCTTTGTGGTACACCTTTTGGTCCTAGGATTTGTGGATCATGTACCCTCCTTTGTTTTATGGTTCTGAGTTGTACCACTTGTGGGTTCTTGTACCCTCACCTAATTAATTATATGTGTGGTAACATGACCCTAGTACCCACCTAAGTCACCCTAATTATATTTTATGTGACTTTATTGCTTTGACCCTTATGTGTCGGTAATCATCTAAGACACATTAATTATACTTTTTATAAGTTGTGTCTTAACCCCAAATTGTTGGTACCCTCCTAATTTAGTGGAACCCTAACCTAATTAAAGACCTTTCTAGAAAGTCTTAAGAACCTGTATATTGGAGCTTATGTTTCCTCATTTGACATCAACTTATGATCTCACATCTCAGCGCTGATCCCTCTGCTTGACTGAAAGCGTTTTACTGTTTTTTGGAGGCCGCCCACCTGCTGAACATTTCAGATCTGATTTGCCTGAT
Source organism: Larix kaempferi (assembly GCA_027924585.1). NCBI lineage: Eukaryota > Viridiplantae > Streptophyta > Pinopsida > Pinales > Pinaceae > Larix > Larix kaempferi. Next base: position 11,449,015 of record BSBM01000017.1, on the reverse strand, counting down.
CGCTGCTAGGGTTCACTGCTGCTATTCTTGACTAAGTCATGACCTAGTTGAAGTCTATCCAGATTCCAGCCTGCCTGCTATCCAATCTGCTTGTGTTAGGTCTGGATGAGTTCTGATTTAGATTGTTGAGGTCTAACTAAAGTTCGAACTACTTGATTGGGATGGTGACTAAGCTGCCAGGGTACTTGGGTACTGGGACGGGTACGGGTACGACACTTTTTGAAACAAGGTACTTGGGTATGTCGGGGTACTGTAGATATATATATATATATATTAAATTTTCAAGTTTATAAATTATATTATATATTAATATTTATTATTAAGTTTTTCTTTGTTCAATGTTCATTGTTCAACAAGTAAACAGTAAACTCCAACACACATTGGCATTGCACATTGCTTGAAATTCAAATTGCATATTGATATTGATATTGATATGAATCATCATCATGAAATATGTCCATTGTCATACTACATCTAATATTTGACAAATGGCATTTGCCATATTTTCGAACATGAAATACAAAATACTAAAATACTATTTAAATACTAAACATCATAGTTGATTTCAGATTTGGCTTCCTCAAGCCATCTATGCTAGACCAATAGCATATGCAACATTACTGTATACAACTAATTTGATAATGTAATGTAAGAATTGTGAGACATGAATCATGATACATATGCCTTGAAATGCCTCAAAGGCTGAAAGTTATTTGTAAGAAGAATAGTTTGGCTTGTGTAAGGAGCTTGTTGCACTAACCTGAAATTACAGGTTTATTATTTTATAACTACGTAAGTATGTCTATTGCTATTCAGAAATTGTGTAATAGCAGATTGAGATAATGCATTTATTCATGTTGTGGAAGTCATTGGACCAAATGGCTGCACACTTGGACATCTTTGGGAGAGGACCCCACCATACCCTACCCCCTCTTCACTTCAAAACTTTCAAAAATTTTGGATTTTGAAGTCCACAGGCTAAGATTTATGGGCCAGAAGTACCCAAAATCAAGGTACTTTGCCTTTTTTGGAGTACCAGTACCCAACTAGACAGTGGAAAGTACCGAGTACTTGGGCAAGGTACCAGGTACTTCTTGGGTACACCCAAGAGTACCCGCTCCCGTACCAAGTACATCAGTACGGGTACCCGGTACTGGCATGCGTGCCCGACCCCCCAATACGGGTACCATGGCTACTTAGGATGGTGATGAGTTCCAATCTGCTATTTGATTGCTAGTTAAGGAGGCCGTGACCCTGGGTTGTTAGCCATGAGTCCTTTTGGCCCTCATTATTTCTATTGGTTGCATCTTTGTGGAGGTCGTGAGGCCTAGGGATCAGATCTAGTCTGCTTTATGGAGGTCGTGAGGCCTGAGGGTCAAATCTACCTGTTATGATGACCGATCTGCTTGTTGTGAGATGATTTGAGGAGGTCGTGGCTTTTATAGACCTGATCCCACTTGCTAAGGTCTGTTGTTATGTTTCTTTAATGTGGCTGCACCCCTTTTGTTGACTGTTTTATATCAGATCTATGCTAGACCTTTACTGTTGAGGCTTGATCTATATTGTTGAGACCTTGCTAAGGTCTTATCCATAGTGCTGAGACTTAATTAAGAGCAGATCTACTATGAACTGACTTTGTTGAGTCCGATCTATGTATTCAGACCGTGTTTGTATTGTGTTGTGACCTTGTTGGGTTAGACTTTTGTGCTGAGTCTTGTTTGAGACCGTTACTGTGTTTTTGACTGTCATTAACCATCCCTGTTTGACTATACTATTTCCCTCTCTTCTCTCTCTCCCCCAGGTTTGTACTTACCCTCTAGTTAGCGTCAGTTGGTTCCTAGTGATTGACTGACCTCTAAGAGGCATAGTCTTTTCTAAAAGTAATTTCTTCTGAGTATAATGATATGAAGGGTCCCACACTACAGGTAAGTACCCTAACTTGTTCCTTTAATTATTAATTAGACATGTGATTGTTAGTTAGTCTTCTATTGCGGATTACATGTTACTGAAGATTACTTTAACACGAGGACCTACTTGGTAGTGTTAAACATGAAAGAGATGAAAATTATGTTTTAGATTATATTGTTTGATTACTGTGTTTAGCTACTATTGTACTATTCTACTTCAGTATTAATTTGGCACTCAAGTACATGAATATTTGAATTCTCTGCATCAAACCCTAACCCCAACCAAAATTCAACAGTTATAACCAGTCAACAATTCCACTGAAATAGGACCACATGTGTTTAAATGCACCAAATCAAGTATCCCCTTAGACCTGCTATCACTACTAGGAAAGTTCATCTTGGCATACTTGCCAAGTGCACATCCCTTGCACACACCCTACTACTCTACACTGAACTGTGGAAGACCAGTGACAATCTCCCTCAAAATCAGTAAAGCCCTGTAGTACAAGTGACCCATCCTCCTGTGCCATAACTCGCACACACTGTCACTCTCACTCTCATGAACCAAAGCACGTACAGGTTGAGCCTTCAACAAGTACAAGTTACCCACTCTGCTCCCAATTAAATGTCCTTTATTTGGACTATAGCCCTTCGACCAAACAAGTACCTGTCCATCCTGAAAATAGACTTTGCACCCCTTGTCTTCCATGGCCGAAATCGCTAGTAGGTTCTTAGTTAGCCCTGGTACATATAGCACATCCTTCACCTCCAAAGGACCTCCATACTCTAACTGAAACTAAATATCTCCAATCCCCTCTATTGCACACTTGGCATCATTACCAAGCTCCACATGTAGCTCTAAGTCTTCCTCAGGCAAATCAGCCCCTAGAGAAATCAGCCCTCGGCAAATCAACTCACTAAGCAAATCAGCCCCTGTGTCACCCTTGCATCACCTCGTACATGGATCTCTCTCTGGCAACTATATGGATTGGCTCTCTCAGCTCGGATAGATCGACCCCTCTCTTCTCCTTTAAATCTTCCCATGCAAAAATCACTTCTCTCTCTTTCTCTTCAGCCATTGAGTCTATCACTCTTCTCTTGAGAAAATCACTCTCTCAAAATGATAGTGTTGTTGTGTGTCTTTCTCCTCTCCTTAGGATTTCTTTTATAGATTTTCAATGACTAAAACCCTGACCCTCAATCTCCAAAGTGATGGATGGCTAAGATTCAATCTTGAACCTCACTTAAGATCAATGGTCACGACTTAATCTAAATTTCACTTAACTTTTTACTTTAAAAAACCTTAGTCATTAGCCAACATTAATTAATAAAATTAATCAATGTGCTTTTCCTAAGTTAAACTCGGGAAAGAAAATATAAAGTCACTTTCTTTACTCAAGCACGTACCTAAAGAGGTAATTTGGACAACTTATGCACGCTTGACACCTAGCCTATGCAGAAGCACTTGTCCGAGCTATAATCATCAACACTGAGATTGTTAAGGAGGGTCAAATGCAAGCCACGTCGAGGAAATTGAAAAAGTATCCATTGTACTTTGTTGAAGCCTTTGAATTTTATGATATTGAAAAAGTATTTGATATGCATATGAAAAGTCATTAGAATGCTGGAAATTAAAAGGAAGAATACAAAATCATGAACAAATTTAACTACAATGAGCTATCTAGATTTCTCAAAGGTGTGGCGGAATAAATGGGAAAAAGTACTCTTGGGTTTAATTTAGGAAGAGATGATTCCTCAAAGGATTATATTTCTAAGGAAGAAGATGCATATCAAAACCATCGACCTAGTGTGTAAAGTGCATAGAATTAAGAGGGAAAAGTGGTTGACTCTAGTCGCAATAACAAAATGATGGAGGAAGTCCAATCCTCACAAACTTCACTTAAGGAAACTCCTGCCAATTAGCGATACATCAAAGGTTCTCCTCCCACTTTTCATAATAGTGTTGGGACACTAATCAAAATGTATATGTGGGAGTAAAACCAACAGAAGTGTGCCTACATCCAAATCCGTCCAAGGAGGAGATAAGAAGAGGAAAATTGGAGATTGAGATAGATATGGGGATGACGAGCCCATGAAAAACAATAAGACGAAAGGGGAGCATGAGAAAGATATGAATATACCTAAGAAACCTAAAGTCTAGGAGATGGACCAATTAACTAGAGATCAAAGTAGACATGAGCTTGATCAACATAATTCTCTTGTGAGAATTGATGGCAAGAAGGATTTAAATGTCTTGGAGGAGGGACTCAACCCTCACATTGATGAAATTGTTAAGGAGGTGGTGGATGATATAAATAGTAAAGCCTCATAAACTACAAATCCAATTGAAGCATAGTAAACTCAAGAGAAAGTAGATGAGGATCTAGTACTTGACCAATTGATCAAAATGGCTATTTTTGACAAGAATGCATTAATGAAACTGATTAAAAATACCTCCACTAGCAATCAAGGAAATGAAATTTTAGATCTTCATGTAGCCTTTGAATTTAACAAAAAAGAATAAACCCTTACTATCAAAACTACCAAGGGAAAAACCTAGGGACAACTTCATGCCAAGCTTCTCATATGATCGTATAAGGATCCTCCTTTTGCGGGAAAGCTTGCACTAGTTTTGTGAATTCTTCAAGCTCAAATTCAAAGGATTATAGCAAATCCTCAAGTTTTTTCATTGGTCCAAGAATGGCAATTAGAGAAGACTTCCTATTGTTCCTTGGTAAGTGTGCACTATACCCAAGGAGGATGGTGGCCTCAATCTTATTGATTTTGTGACTTAGGGTCATATTTTGGCAACCAAATGGATAGTCAGATGCCTTCAGGGTTTCTCTCCATGGCAGATCCTCCTACATTATTGGATCAAGTCTAGCCAACATTTACAATTGATCTGAGAACCATTTGGATTATGTGATATGATTTATTCCCCAAACATCTTTAAGGTGTCGAGGTTAGCAATTTGTCGGAACATGTGGGCGGTTGGAATTTTGTTGCCCCTTTGGTCAGAAGGAACTTCTTTGGGAGTTGTGCAAGATGGGACTTTGCTTGGCACCCTCTTTGGAATCCACTACATCAAGGTCGATGCATTTCCAAGTGTCCCAAATTTCAGGTAGGCAAGTTGAGCAAGAAAATAAATATTCTTCTGGAGGGGCATTGACATTTTGAGACTAGGGACCAGATGGATTGGAGATTGCTAGCTCATCAGAAGGCCATGTTGTCCTCTGACAAGATGACTATCAAAGATATTATGGCGCTGATTCCTCTTGGAGAATAGTATAAGTTGAACACAAATATGCAAGGTCGTCTTTAGCAAGATTGGGGTTCAAGATTCGAGAAGTAGCTTCAGTATTATGATACCAAAGCTTTACTCTTCTGCATCGAAAACACCCTATATCTCCTGCTTTGGATGCTAGATGGACATCTTCTAACCCAGAGGTTAGGTGGATTTGCCATTGAATAGTATTTGGTTGCTTCGCCTTTGGGGCTACCATCCAAAGCCCACCTTGTTAAAAGTTGGTAAATGGATGGTCTTTGCATCTGTTATAGTCACCCAGAGACCTCGAAACACATTCTATGGAGGTGAAAGTTTGCTAAAACTTGCTGGAAAAATGTTTAGGATTGGCACTCCATTTTGTCTCAAGGTCAACTTCAATGGGATGCAGTGTTGTCTGGTGACTCTTGACCCTTAATATTTGATCATGTCATGGGCATTTGGGATTCTCTTCATATAACTACTTCACTTACCGTCTGAAAGTTATGGTGCACATATGTGTTTTCAATCTTTTTGTCACTTGCTGAGAAGAGGTATGTATGCAATTGTCTCCCAAAGGCATTAGCTTACACTGATTTTATTGCAGCTTCAGTAATTCTAAGGAAGATGATACTCCACTATGTATACCCTTCCGCTTTTATTTTCAGCTTTCTTATTAATATTCTCTAGTTAATAATAACACGTATTTTTCGAACTTCAAAGGGAAATGAGAGTATGAGTAGAGATCATCCCTTTTATGAAGAATAGGTTGTTAAATTCATCACTTGTCTTTTTTCTCATGATGAGAAGACTAGTCGAGATAAGAGGTTGCCTAGTGACTACAAGTAGAGAGAGATCCAGCTTTCTTGGTGTCGTCAATTAAAAGTTTTCGAAGTCTAAATGTTTCTTTATCTGAGCTGGAGATCAAAAAATAAAAGCTGCAAAATGCCATTGTAATAAAATTGAAACAATTAGATTTTCCCCTAAATTTAGAGAATAATTTACTTGAAGATAATATCTTTGCTGCAGAAGTCTAGGGGCTGAAAGATTCATTTTTTAAAGATTTTGCTGCTCACAATGCCATCCGCATGGAAGATATAACATGGTGGTTATCTGGGGCCTACATGTGTATCTAACAATTAGATATCTATCTTTATGAGTTACATTGAGTATTCAATGGTTGGAAGAGAGAATGTTGAACATTAAGACCTAATGCACAGGAACAGTTGGGCCCAAACGAAACAGAGTCATGAAGTTTGTCAATGGACTCTCAGCAAGACAGCAAAGGACAAGGCCCCACTCAATAATTAAAACACTTAAAACATAATGATCAGTGCTACCAACTGCCAATGAAGATATGAATATTGTGAAGGCAACCACTTGAGAAGACTTTTGCAAATGTGAGTTTGCATATCTACTTCTCTCTATTTGATTTTCGTGTTTTGAAAGTCTTCCAACTATTTTTTCTTCCTTGCGCTCCACTGTTTCAAGCTTGGTTGGTTTTAATCATTTCCTTTCTGTCATTAGTTCAAATCGGCTCAGGGAACCAGTGCCCCTTTGGAGTAATGACTCTGATGAGTTTTAACTTTTATGTTTATTTCGGTGTGAAAAACTTCATTTTTGGACTTGCCTTATTGACCACTTTGAAAGGATATTGGAATGTTATAAGAAGACTATAGCAATTTACGAATCCCTCTTTCTCTTGATTTGTTGAGTTTAGACTTATGCCATCCCAATATTTCTTTTATTATTTTCATGTAAAGTGTTATGGATCTTTTCTGCTATTTCCTCTAATTCATAGATGGTAACCATTTTTCTTAAAAATACAACATGTCACTTGGTGGAAAAAGGGTAACATTATAAAACAAACAGTCACAACAATCTAATAGCAGGATTACAAAAAATTTCCCTTAGGTAGGGATTCTAAACCTTTACAGGAAAAACTAAATTTGGATTTTATAAACAAAGCCAATTCCTGCTTAAAAATTCTCAAATCCCCTAAAAGCTAAGAGAGATGGTTCCTCGTGAAAAGTAGCCTTACGCCTGGGTTTCCGTAGAAAAATCTAATAGAGGACAGTCAAACCATAAATATTTGTAGCTGTCCCTAATTATCCAAGCATTGCCAATGAGAAAGCGAAGCAGCAAAAGGATAGTTAAATTCAGCCAAAAACCATACCCAAAAAGTCTTGGCATACAAGCATCTCCAAAAGATAAGCTCAACCATTCAAGCTTCAAAAAGTTGGTATTACAAATGTTGCTTGAATGCTTTGGACCTTGATGGAGCATAAGCCATCCTAAATTCCTAATGCTTTGTGCTTGAAGGAAGATTGAGCATTTCAAATAGACTAAAACCCCCTTAGCCAACATGTTTCAGGATCCCTCATCCCCCAGCATTTGTTCAGGTATGGTACAAGTTTGGAGGTGTGCATTACAAGGTCCTAAAGGTGAAAGGGCTTCCCATTGTTCCATCTTCAACCTCTCTAAATCGGTATTGACCAATGGAGTTGCATTTTGAAAATACATTTTACAAGAATCATTCTACAAATGTCCTCAAGCAGGTTTGTTGACACTACGTAACTTTTGAGCTCAATTAAGATCATGCCAAGTATGCCACTGTTGGAGTTCATGGTTTCAACAAACATAGTTGATCTGTAATCGTTCAACCTGTGGCCAACATGATCACCAACACGAATATTCATCTTTAAACTTAATTAATTTACTCTTCAGTGTTTTCTACACCACTACATTACTGGTACTGTAAACCTTATTGAAAAGTACTCGATGCCAGAAAATACAAACACATACAAATTTGCAGACATGGAGATTTACCATGGAGAACCCAATGTGGGAAAACTCCAGTACAGAAATGGCTTGGTCGGTTCCATATTGAGCTTCAGAGAATAATAGATTTACAAAGGGCTCACATTGAACTTCAACATGGTGCAGTGGACTGCTATCAATGTTGAATACTTAGTTCTGATTCTAGCTCTTGGCTCAGAAATTTTGAAACTCTCTACTACAATGTTCTGGAGTGCCACAGCATCAAGATCTTTTCTCCACCTCACCAACTCCTCTGGCCTCGGTTATCTATGTTAGTAACCTAATTTACATTTACCTCTATCTTGCAGCTCATTCCTTGTATTATGCTCCTGAGAAAGTCTACATACTCAAATTTATCATTTTCTGTGTCCTCAGCTCAGTTTACATCAGGTTTCGACACCCTGAGCATCAGGCATCTTCATCTAACCTGCAGCCAAGACAGCTTAGGAGCACCTTTCTGACTAGTGTGCACAAGCCCTGAAACCCCAAAAAATATATCAATACCTAATCAAACTTGTAACAAAAGTAGTTTTGGGTAGGTGTCATATAAATCCAGCATGTGTAAACATCCTATACACCCTTGCCAAGAAAGAGATCCACCATAAAAGCTAGAATTTTACCCATATAAATACAAGGTCTCAAGGTGGAGGAAGGACCTCCTCTCTCCTTTAGATCTATGTTGTCAGTTTCCTTCCTGAATTGAAGTTAGTGTTACAGGGCATCTGCTTTGTTCTCAAATTAATGTGGTGTTCCTTCTTTCAATTAGTATTTGTTAGTCTCTTTTGACAAATCTTCTCCACTACCTTTGGTGTATCTTTCCCATCTTTCCTGACGATAGACCACAATTGGTCAGCCTGAAACATCGAATTACACAATTCTCATGCAGTTGATCCAGAACATTCTTCAACCAATGTTTTCAATCTTGACATTAAATTTGACATTTTTGGGGGTCCAGTTTGAAGTTATAAAAATATTTGTATTTATTTATCGTTTGAAAATATGTTATAACAAAATTCGCTTAATTTTCTTTGCCAAACTTAAGGCAAATTTGATCAAGCTAGTTTTTCCCTAATTTCAATTTCACAAAATCCAACAGGGACACAAACCAGGTAACTTAGATGACAAGCACTGAAATTGATAGACTCATGGAAAAGCTTTCAAGAATTCTCACTTGTTACCTATGTAGTATAGTCCCATCATAGCAATATTTCATGAAAACATGAGCTATTTTCTGCCCATGTACTCAATAAGCATCAATGAAACAGAATATGGGGCATGCCAGTCTATCCCAAGAGAAGTACACCGCAAGCTTGACCAATCCCTGTTCTTGGATAATCATGTCCTCTAATATAGGACTACTACTATTAACTTGAAGCTCTATATCTGTCTTGTTACCACCCAGTTTCTTCCTAATTAAGAGTTAGCTGCAATTTACAGTATCTGTTGATAAATACACCCTCAAACATGTTTGGAGGTTTTCTTTCATTCAGGTTCCTCAATATTTTTTCTGCATTAGTGGACAGAAAGAATAGGACTGCTGTAGGTTGTCATTCAAGCTACAATCTTTCCTAATCATATAAGAAAATAGCCCAATAAGATCTCTCTCTCTTGACTCCATTTGCCTTGGTCTAGAGGGCACTAGTCTTGGTCCACCCATCAATCTTAACTTTTTCTTAGGGATACCCCCCTTGTTCCGAAGGAGAGCTGGCCTAAAGTGAGAAAGTACTGTGGTGACAGTGGATAGCCCCTCTTAGTTCCTCCAAGCAGTATTGCACTTATCAGCAATATATTGCCGATAAGGTGATATATTGCCATTTACGGGGGTTGCCGATATTATCACAATAAATTGAGGTTTTTGAATTTATCGCAATAAATTTAGAAATTATCACGATAAATTGGAAATTATCGCCCTGCTCTCCCAAGTTTGCATTAAAAGCTGGTTTTGGGGTTTTTCTTCTCTCATTTTTCAAAAGTGGTTTAGTGGATTGAGCTCTAAGGATGTTGTAATCATTTTTCATCAAGCAAACAAGGGGGAATCTGTTGCTTTCATTGCCATTAGCCGAGCAAATGTGGAGGGATATGTACTCCGATCTACCATATCCATATTCCCAGGTATGTAAAAAAAATTATGCTTGTATTTTCTTTGTTTTTCAAGATATAGTATATGGTTTGCAATGTCCATTAGATATACCTGTTATTGTTGTTTTTAATGGGAGATTTAACACTTATCTAGCTGTGATATTTTAATTGCAGCATTCTTTTGTGTTTATTAAATTTCCCCATTTGTTTTGTGCCATAGATTTTATCATTGAATCAATGCCCTAGAAAATGCCAAAGCCATTGGACCCAATGTGGGAGTATGGTGAAATAGTTGAGGGTTTTAATTGACTCGAGCTAATTGTTGATTCCTTAGTGCATTATCCTAGTAGTATCTAGATGCCTCCTGATGATTCATGTCATGAGATACATTTATTTTTGTTTTGATGTGATTTTGTATCATCCTATCAATACTTATCCTATCAAGACTTATGATTCAGAAGTCAGGATAGCTATCATATTTCAATATCAATGTGTGATATACCACTTGATATCATCTTTTACATCTTATATATCAAATTTTATTTTCATATTTATGTAGCAATGTGTTTGTTTGATGTTGTTGTTGCTTTAAGTTTAAATGTTTAAAAAAATTAAAAATTGTTAATTTTTGTATTCTTTTGAATTTCCCGATATTTTCCCCGATAATGCCGATAAGTTAGATTCCCGACCCTCTCCAATAAATTGGCCAAGGACATAAGTGTAACATTGCCTCCAAGGTCTTACTAGTGCTTTAGGACTTTATTACAAGAAGTGAGGACTTGGGTGGTAAGTTGGTAACATGTCTTACTAAAGAAAGATATACCAAACATGCCAAAAACACTTTTAGAAAGGCAGCCAATAAAAGAGAACTTACAGGTACGTCAATCTTGGAAGAGAAGCAAGCTCCGGTGGCACAACGCCAGAAATTTTGTTGTCAGACAAGTACCTTTTGACAGACAATTGACCATTCAGACTTTCTATGGAGATTGGACGTATATAATGGGCATGAATCAACAAATCATTTCCATATAGACAGAAATACATATCCAATAACAAAAATATAAAAGAATGGACGTTAATTTTATAATGCATGTAATTCAAAGAATCAATATCTGAAGGAGTATACTGACAGAATTTCCAAATTGGTCAAGTTGGCAAGCTGTGCAGGAATTCCTCCTGTCAAGTAATTGTTATTAAGATACCTGTAAACCAAAACCTCAATTTGTGACTTGCCATTGAAATAAAAATTCCACTTCAGCTCAAAAAATTATTAACTACTAGAAGTATTTTGGTGCTAGAAATTGCAGAAGTCCATAACAGAGATATTCTAAATGAAAAACTCTTGTATTTAATAGAAGGGCATCAAAAGTGATATTGTATAAAAGCAAAAGTGAGTGTGTTTACAATCATAGCATGTTCTGTATGTAAACGATAATGACCAAGAAAAGGAAAAATATAAGCCGCCTATTTCCCATTTAAGTCACGAGAATCAAACACAGCCCGTTATTTGAATAATAGAGAAGAGTCTGGATGGAAACAAGGCAGTATACAATTGGACCCTTTTTTTGCGAAGCAGAAGAAAAACATTTGCATCCCACCTGACTCAGTGACTGATCATTTAAAATTTTAAAGCAATAGCCCGAGAGGTCATTGAAATACATAACTATATAATCATAAAAATAAAAATAAAAACATACAAATATTACTAATTCTCATGCTAGAAAATTGCTAAGTATGTTTTTTCTTCCATACTCCCATTGACTTTTTACTTGGAAAACTTTAAAACTGAAGCAGCACTTTCCAAGACCCCAAAGCGAGTCCTGGCCATAAGAAATCTTCCTAAAGCTATGTCCAAGACCGATTCACTCATAGGACAGAACCCCACAAGAAACAGTTTCCATTCTTGAGAGGAAACTAAAAACATATGGCTTCCTCAGCAACTAGATTGCTCTCCACTCAAGGACCATGTGTACTTTGCCTCCAAAAGTACAGAAAAAAAAAATTAAGGTGTAAACTTGAGACCTCTTGATATTCCAGCATTGGGAGTGTTTAATAAGCATGTTCCTAAACATGAAAAGAAAGCTTATTCAGAATCAAAATAAATCTTCGACAGATTCATTTTCACCTGTGGATGAAAAGAGATAACATATTGACGTCTACAGATATAATTGAAGTACATTTAAAATTTTCTAAAGTGATCCCTTTTTTTAAAATTGATTGGGAAATGGAAATAAAAAAATATTTGGAGAAAACAGGCATTCTTTCAGTGGATGTTAATGGAACATGTCACCAAACAAAAGTGGAAGGTCTATGTTATGACAGACAGATTATGAACGTATTCCCGGACTACAAATAAAATGAAACTCAATACTTGCATCAATTATGGTACACAAACTTAGTTTATAAAAACAACTTTAGCTCGTCACCAGTGACTGAGCATTTGTAAAGTCCGCATACCATCAGAAAAACTCAAAGAGGACAGGTATGTAAATAAACAAAATGCTATTACTTACACTATACTTTATAAGATAAAACTAACTGCATGCCCATTACTAAACTGGGGGAATATTATAGTCAAAGACAGAACAATAATTGATCCATGCAACTTTCTTCGAGCAACTCGCTAAACAAGGCAAGCTTTTTATGTCACTTCTTGTTTTGGTAATCATGAAATTCCCATCTAAGGGCCTAACCCAGCTACAAAACAAATTTACTGTAGAATCCAGGTATAATGTGATTGACAACGGAACCCACAATACATTGCATTTCAGTAAGCAATTAATATGGTATGTGCTGCACACAAATCTCCAACTTTAAGCTTGAGAACTTAAATGCCAACATGTCTGTGAAACATCTACAAGGAAAACTTATATTCGTGCAGCATGCCTTAGGTTTTGTAGCAACAACAACAACAAACATATTGACCACATTAATTAAATCTCTGATACTGAATATTTATACTTACAAATTACGGAGAGATGGAAAGCATCCTTCTATACGGATGAGTTCCCTTATAGTCCCTACCAGGTGATTGTTTCCAACGTCTCTGAAAATCATATGCATATATCATCCCTTGTAAATCAATATAAGATTTGTTCAAAACCGTTCGAAGCATTCCAGAAGTAGATGAATAAAATGCCTTTAATCAAAAGTATAGTCGAAAATACATCAAAAAGGGGAATATTGGAAGTACAGGTGACGAAGGTTAGGAAGAATTCCCAGTTCTGGAGGAATACGACCCGTGAGTCGATTTTCATGCATGTAGAGATAGCGCAGGTCTGGTAAATTCCCGAGTTCTTTTGGAATTGATCCTCGTAAGTTGTTGAAACTCAAATACCTAACAACTCCACTTTCTAATCATTAACCGACAGTAATATGACTTTATAAACATAAACTGAGAAGAATATAAAAATATTTTGAATTTACTCACAAACTGTCTTTGAGTTCAATGCCAATACTTACAAATTCGTGAGTTTCTTCAGCTCTCCAATTTCAGGTGGGATTGAATCTTGCAACTTATTCCACCGTAAATTTCTGACAAAAACAAAAACACAAGTTAAGATAGCCTTAGATTATGATAAACACAATCAGACTTGAACATCCCCACCGTCATTCCTCTCCTCTCTTAAAAGAGAAAACAAAAACAATATTGATACAGAAAGTGAATAATTTACAATACAAAAGATAAGTCTACCAATGACATTAGGAGGAGAAAATTTGTAAGCAAGGAGTCATAGAGATTAAATGGTTTTGCTTTTAATACTGTTACACCAGAAACACATCTGTGCCCTAGGAATATGGGGACACCAGAGAACATCAATGATTATCCCCCACAAGGAACATCCCCTGGCAAAAGAGACAATCCTCAGGAGGTCCCTCCTAAAAAGTAAATCGAGGATGCAGGATGTCCCTTGACAAAGAATCATGCTGGGAACATTACCCCCTCTAAATCCAGGGAGTATGGGCAAACCTTGAGCATACAGGGGGGCAGTATGCTGTCGCCCTCTATGGCCTGCTAATTATAAAAAATAAAATAGGTTGCTTTCCTACTAACTTAAAGCATAAATTGTAAATAACAATTGCAACAGAGAGATCAAACTGAGAAGAAAGTGAAGGCAGAACTAACAAGCAATACATAATACTTCCAATTACGACAGGCAGCCGTTATTAACTTATTTCTATATAGAAATGTAGTTTAAGTCCTCCAGACAACACAACGTTAATGGACAGATGCAATATGCACTAAGGGAATGATGTATTTATCACTGTAACATCTTATCCGATATTAAAGTTAGACATAAAAGGCTTACATTTATTTTTTAATTATTAGTTTTCCCTGTGAATTTTCTTGCTAATTTTCAAAATATGCAACAGGACTTCTCACCGACATGCTCTTTACACATAAATCTTAAATCTGAAATGTATGTACAATAAAGTGTATGGTGGGACATTTGGGATTTATTCTATTGTCTACTTTAGCTGCTGTCTACTTTTAGCCATCCGCATGTGAGGAAAATTATTCTAGGCTAGTTTATAATAAGCTTAAAATCTATTCTAGTATTCAATCTCCATTTTGTCACATACTTGTATTATAAATATTAGTCTTGAGTAGCATAAAATGAGCCACATTTTTTGACACAGTTTCCTAAAAATAATTCTCTCTTCCATTCTTCTGCTATGAGATCGTATCAGTTTGGTATTTAAGCCCAATGTTGAAAATATCGTGTTGGGGAATATATCACTGAGGGTCTGGAAAGAAACTTATCAAGTTATCGGGAATATCGGGGAAAATATCGGAAATTATCGGAAAAAATCGGCAAAAATAAACTTAGACTTCAAGAATTATGAAAAACTCGGGAGAGATCGGAGATATTTGCAACACTGTTTAAGCCTTGTCCATCTCTCTTCCTGTTTCTCTTTCAGAGCCGCCTCAAGAACCAGACCTGCCATCACTCCAAGTCTCTTTAGCAGTGCTGCACATATCAGCAATATATCGAAAATATTGGATATATCGCCGAGTTATTCCCCCTTCTGATATATTGGATTCAATTTATCGCGACACATTCAAAAAATCACGCCATATTCTGAAAATATTGCAAGTCGACTGAAAATATCGGCCGGGTGCTGGAAAGTGCAATTAAGTCCACCGGGATTGGGTTTTAAGTCCGTGGGTTGGGTTTATTTTGCTCATTGTTTGATATAGAGGTTGAGGAGGAGATTGATCTTCCGGTGCAGCCAATGCTACCACCACCTCCATGGAGACCTGTGTTAATTTTTCAGTGCAGCTGCGAGACCCATTCTCAGAGAGAATGGTACCCTAGTCAGTTAACTAGGGTTCCTGGTCAAGTTAACCAGGCAGAGTAATGAGTAAGACCCTAGAAGGTACCCTAGGGCCCCCAGCTGTCTCCTGGGGTTCTTGGTCAAGGACCAAGCAGATGGATGCCATGGCAAAGTCCCTAGCATGAAGCTAGGGCCCCTATTTGTCTCTAGGGTATTCTGGTCTGGGACCAGACAATTTCTTGGTCACGAGGACCAAGCAGATCCTGCAGGTTGAGACAGAGACATCCTAGGTCCTGCAGAAGGTTGATCAACATTCAGTCTAGGACTGAATGCTCAGCTTGAGGCTGAGGACCATTCTCTGGGAGAATGGAGAACCTGGTCATGGACCAGATGGTTGATCAACATGTCCCAGTCTACGACTGAGGCTCGGCCTTGGGCTGAGAAGCCATTCCTTGAGAATGGAGGCACTTGGTCAGTTACCAAGATTATGATGTATGATGTCCTCTTCTCCTAGGTCTTCGAGATGGATGAGTTGGTTGGTCTTCTCAAGGGACTGGCCACCCCTTGTGGAAGCTACTAACATTTGACCTAAGGAGCAGTTGAGAGGACCACATGATCACATCATTTGTGTGAACCCTTCCTTATACAATGATGATGAACTTTCAGGTTATATGGAACATTTGTACATTTGAGAGAGAGATGACTGGTTGTACCTTTCCACCTTGGGTGATTTACTTTTGGTCCTTGTACCTTGTTGTTTATTAAGTCTTGTGGTACCCTGTCTTTGATTTGTGGTAATTAGGGTCATTGACCCACCTTTTATTTATACCACCCTTGTTGTTTTGATCTTATGGGTTTGTCCACTTTCTGAGGTTCTTTTATTTATTTTTATTTTTATATATTTTTATTTATTTTTATCTTTTATTATTTTTATTTATTTTTATCTTTTATTATTTTTATTTATTTTTATCTTTTATTTATTTATCTTTTATTTTATTTTAAAGTGACCTCTCCCTAATTTAATGAAATACTATTTTATTATTTTTTATCTTTTATTTTTTCCTAATTCTATGGTTTCCTAATTTAAAGGATTATTTTAATAATCCTATTATCCTATTTAATGAGGCCTATTGTTTCTCAATTAATATGATCTTCACATATTCCAGCTCCATCTTCTCTGCTACTTGACGTCAAGGTTTATACTGCTTGCTTTGGAGGCTGCCCTCCTATTGAACATTTTCAGATCTGATTATTGCCAGGGTTTTCATGCTACTGTTTAAACCATCCCTCTGCTGAAGTTTACCATCACTCCTAAAACTCAAATCTGATCTACTGTTGTAGCTTGACGTGCAGATTTTATGCTGCTGCTGCCACCCGTGTCTGAGCCGTGAGGTTGTTTGAGGTTTAGGTGAAGCTCGGTCTGTTTGCTGAGGTCTGATTGATGACCGATCTACCTACTGAGCATTTGTTAGGATCCGATATGCTTCTATTGAGGTCCGATCTGCTATATATCTGCCTGTTGGGGAGGCTGTGACCCTGAAACCCAACCGTGAGGCCTATTTAGTCCTCGATCTGCCTGCTGGTTGCTCATTTGTGGAGGCCGTGAGGCTTGAGGATCTGATCCAGTCTGCTGGTGACATCTGCCTGTTGATAGTCATTTGTGGAGGCCACAGGTTGTGTGAATAGTTTGGTCTAAGCCTTGTGTTATTTGTTTATGTTAAGACCTACCCATGAACAAATCTGTACTGTTGAGACTTGACATTGACCAAATCTATATTATTGAGACTCGATCTATATGCTGAGATTTATTCTATGTAACTGTGGCTTGAGCCCTTGTGCTACTTGCTTGAGGCCTTATTAATGTTTGGGGTTAAAGTTTCTTTGTGCTGAGTCTTGTTTGTGGACTGATCTATGTGCTAAGACTTGTCTTTGATTCAGATCTATTATGCTGAGACTTGATTAAGTTTGTCACTGTGTTCTTGACTGTCTTTGACTATTTGACTGTATCTCAACCTGTCATCTCTCTCTCTGGTTTGTACTACCCTCTTGTAGGGTCTGATAGTTTCCAGATTTGACTGGCCTCTCTGAGGCACAGTGTTTACTGAAAGTAAGTAACTCTTCTGAGTATTTTATAGAAAGGGTCCCACACACAGGTAAGTATCTTCTCTTTTATTATTAGTTATTCTACGTTACATGCTGCTGAAGATTAACTTAGCACAGTGACCTAACAAGTAGTGTTAAAAGTACTTTAACACAGTGACCTGAGAGTGCTAAAGATATGAAATTTATGTTATGATAGTTTTTACTACTGCACTATTTAATATTCAATATTTGTAAGTGTTTATTAAATGTATTTTCTGCATTAGAGTATGATGAATTGTTATTTTTCTGTACATAACCCTAACTTGATGAAATTTCAACAACCTGCAGTTGGGCTTGGAGTTGGGACTAGGAGGAGACAACTCACTTTGTCTTCCACCTCAGCCACACCACCTTCCACCTCAGCTGGAGCAGCTGGAGCTTCCACTCCAAGCTCATCCCGAGTACCTCCACGACCACCTACTACTTCCTGAGGAAGCGTGGTGCCTTTTACCCGTAAAAGGGGGAGAGGGAATTGATGATTCGGATTCCTATGATCTATCATTTTGATTGTATTATGCACTATTTAGTAGCTAGATGCCTCATGATGATTCCTTTCATGAGATACATTTATTTTGATCATTTGATGTGATTTTGTATCATCCTCTCAGGAAGATGTTTCATAGTTTTCAGTTTAGTAACGATATGCGACCACTTGACATCTTATGCATATTATTTATTAGTTGTATCATCGTATTTATGTAGCAATGTGTCTATTTGATGTTGTTGACATGTTGCTTTAGATGTTTAAAAAAAATTTTAAAAATGAGTATTTTTGTTTTTTTAGATCTTGCGACATTTTTCGATATTTTCCACCAATACCTCCGAGAACTTATATTCTGGACCTTTGTTGATAATTTCCCCAAGACGATATATGCAACATTTCTCTTTAGAGTCCATCTATAAATCAGGTTCAAGTTAACAGCTTATATATAAGATTAATTTCTGCAAAATTTTGAGATTCATATGAACTCTGCTTCTGTTCTTTTGGAGAGAGATAAGAAAACTTTCTTAATGACCAACAAATAACCAAGGAAACTAGGAAGAACAATCAGTGATAACAATCTATAAGGGTACGCTAGCCTATCCCAAAAGTATAAAGCAAGATAAAACAAAAACATACAAGAAATACATTGACTAAATATTACATCAAAGAAGAAAAAAGAGGAGAGAGTGCAAGAGATCAACATTTGTAAGACAGAATGACAAGGTAAAGGACAAGGATGAAGAAGTATCTATCACAGAATCAAGCACTTTGAGGGATCCAATGCACTGTCAAATGATGTGACCTGGAGAGTGCCTAGGGCTAAGAGGGCATGGCTAGTTGTTCCTAAGAGGCATCTGGGAGCCACATGCAGAGTTTCTCCTAGTACTTGAGGCCGAAGAGAAGAATCTCATGATGTGGCACTAGAATACTCTATGATGTCAATAGAATAAATGCAAAGAACAAGTATGCCTAGCTCCTTAGGAAAAGAATCAACAGAATCTTGAGCAAGATGTTGTGTGGTCGCACTGATCCAACCCCTATTCGACTACTAACTGGAAGATCTACCTCTCAGCTAGTGCCATGAAGCACTAAAATCGACTAAAAATGACACAATCAATCTAACAAGGAGGGGTCCAAAAGAAACCTGCAGCGTGTTATTGTCTAAGAGTCAATGCCTCTCAAATGTAAAGAGCCATACACCTTTGGTCAGGATATCGAATGAAGGTGGATAGGTATCTCCCTGAATCACATAAAAGGCAATGGTATCTCCCCATGATCTCATAGTACATGGGACATTTGAAAATGAAATGTTTGTCAAATTCCACCTCCTGGAAATAGCATCACTGACCAACTCTTTCCTCTCGTGGGATACAATGCTTCAACTTACTCTGAAGCTGATGAGAGCCCACCCTAAACTGTGCAAGAGGGAACCTATGGCCATGACATTGGTGACGTAGAGTATACCTAGGACATTATAAGACCACCGCTCAACTACATAAAGTGCTCTAAGTAGAAGGTCATCTTTGGACCTAGGTCATATGAAGGGGAGATTGCAGTAGACTATGTATATTGTCAATAAATGTCACCTTCGATCACCTTGTTGATTTCTTGATGAAGGGGAAGAAGTTGGCTAAGAGTATCTAAAGAATCACCGAAAGGGGACAAACTTTCAATGGATATGCAAATAGATTGAAGCAACAAGGAGGCTCAAAGAACCAAACCCTTCATCAACTTGAGAGTGTGCATGTGATATCCATCAAATGGCAAGGTAAGAGTACCTGTCAGGTCTTGACATTGAATTAGCCATAGTGTGAACCCTATGAAGAAAGGAAACCTATTTGAAAATACTCACAAAGTGCATGGGATGAGCACCAAATTTGAGCTGTACAATGACCTGTGTGACCATGCGCTTGCATTGGATCATCAATAGCAACATAAGCAACTATACCTTCTCAATGCAAGTCCAATCAGCAAGAAAGCTTAGGCCCCAAATCTCAACTCCATAGAGTACAATGGGCTTGATGATCATGTCAAAAAGATGCATCTTCACCAAGATGTACTAATGTACTGGAAGTGTGTGGAAACACTGGCACTCAAGCACGAAGAGAGACCTATACCCCTTGCTAAGTCAAGTTTGGGTAGCATGCCTCAAACTAAATATGGTGCCTATGAGATGGACTCCATAATAAGACCAAGTTGTGGTGATCTCATTCTCACATCCTCTGAAACAAATGAAAATCTGATATGCATTTTTAGATGCAATAAAGACCGTGACCTTAGTCTTACTAAGGTTTACAATCAACCATCTATCATCAAAAAAATCAGCAAGGGCATCAATCTACCTATGTAACCCCTTACAGAGGATGCAAAGAGGGCGATGTCATCTGCATAAAAGAGAATAGTGATGAAGACCTAATGTAGATCTCCAACTCATCAATATAAGCACCAAATGTGGTTGGTAATAGGGACTTCTCCTAATGAAATCAAAAAATCCTTAAGGATTCTAAAGCATACCAAGAAGAGCCTCATAAGGCCTCATGATATCCCTAATGAGAGAATAGGCACTGCCAATGTCATAAGACCTCTGAAACAAGGAGTCCCTTGACATAAAATCAAAGGCATTCTGAAAATCCATAAAGATAAAAAGAGAACATTTTGGAATTGCATTGTCTAGCTTCCTCAATGATAGCACAAAGTGTAAAAAAGTGATTAGTGGTCTAATAATCCCTCCTGAAACCTGCTTTCCCCTTAGCAAAGCTTACACAACTCCAAAAGTTCAAAAGGCCATATGCTTATCATCCATATCATCTCTGAGAAAAGACTATGTATTTAGTTTTTGTGTAAATGTTTCAAACCAAGTCAAGTTGTTCATCGTTGTGACAATTTGAAGCCATATGTTGAGGATTGTGGCATAAAGTTTGGCAAATGTGTGTCATCCATAATAGTATTGTAGCTATTCGGATCCAAAAAGCTCCCTAATCTGAAAATGGCGTATATGATGCTTTGGGACTAAGAAAGAGGAAACCCTAAGCACACCACATGATTAAAAAGCAGTGTTCCACCAAGTTTCTGGGACGCGGGAGCGCGGGAGCGGGGAAACGCACATTGGGGACGTGTAGAGACACCCCCAAATTTTGGGGAAATTTTGGGGGTGGGGGGGCGTCAGGGTCCCTAACATAGGGGGCCATGTCTCTAAAATTATTAAAAAAATAAAAAATATGAATCCCAGCATACTAACATATCAATTCCTCATCCCATCACCATTTACATACTAAATTGAAATTCATTAGTGTGCAATGTAAACATGATATTCAAATCATAATGGCTATTTTAACTTTTTAGTTTTTAATACATGCATGTCTTCCATTATAAGTTATAACTTTGAAATTTGAATCATAGACATAGATAAATTTAAAATGATAAATCATAAATTTGAATCATAGACATGTCAGATAAACACCCACAAATAAAGAGTGATGAGTCAAAGACTCAATCTGAGTTCATCAATGAAAATAAATAAAATTATAAAACTAAAAGTAGCAAAAAGAAATCATCAAAAGACCATCAAGGAGATAGTTCCATGGACTGGTCTTGCTGATGCATCTGCTGCGTGAAGTCGTCATATATGGGAGTGTCACCATCTATGTTAGAGTGACTCTCAGTCTTAGTCTCGAGAGTGATTTAATTTTCAAGGTTTTTTTTGGTTTTTCATAAAAA
Source organism: Larix kaempferi (assembly GCA_027924585.1). Taxonomy (NCBI): domain Eukaryota; kingdom Viridiplantae; phylum Streptophyta; class Pinopsida; order Pinales; family Pinaceae; genus Larix; species Larix kaempferi. The sequence continues at coordinate 11,427,324 of BSBM01000017.1, read as the reverse complement.
AAATTAAAAATTCAGGAGGGGGGAGCACTTGGGCATCCCCCATTTTCGGGAGGGGGCGTCTACAAGCCTCCCTTTGCGGGAAACTCCTCCAAGTGCGTTTCCCCAAGTTTCGCAGAAAAGGGGGCGCTGGGAAACGTTTCCCATGGAGCCTCCCAGCCCCCGGGGCATGGGAAGCGCAGGGGCGAGCCCCCGACCCTAGGAGACGCGTCCCCGTGGAACGTTGTTAAAAAGGTCAACAATATGAAAAGAAAGAGGTCTAGTTTCATGCTTGATCAATTCCACCTGAAATCTCTCCTCATTTGCTATTTTACTATAGCTCACGATCCAACATCCTCACTCAATTTCTCCATAAGAGAAAAGGTGGCAAGGGGTGGGAAGAAATATGGGGAATAGTTTGGTAAATCATAGAGGAAAATGGCATGACGGAACAAAGAGTGGTGGTCAATGTCAAGTGGAAGGGAGGGCTTCTTAGGGAGGAGGGTACACCAAAAAGCCTTCGAGGAAGACCAAAGAGCTAGAGCTTAGGAGCAGTTCACACCTTTTGGTGGCAAGGAACTCTTGTTTCTTATGCCAAAGGAGGTAATGATCATCTCGCCTAGCCAACCGAATAGCAGGCACATCATGGGTAAGAACAAAATGGAGATGTTTGTACATGGCCTTGAACTCATCATCACACCAAAAATTCATGGGACAATGGCCACAAGGGCAAGTGGAGGTATCGTGGTGGATAGTGTGGGGATACGGTAACATGAGGCATTTTCCTTAATGCCTTCAAACCCATATTACTCATAGGTAAGAATAATCATAACCATGCCACTAACGCCATAGGGTTTTGTGACAAAAGACACAAGGGATAGTCCCTCCACCTCTAGCTAGATTTTTTATTATGTTTGAAAACCTCCTTATACTTCCCCACACATACCAAAACTATGCATACAAATAAAATATGTAAACAATTGTAAGTACAATACCTAGTGCAAACCTAGGGGTGACTTGTCCACTCACATGCATGCTAAACCACCCAGTTGGGAAAGAGTCATGAGCATCCCATACCTCCAATAAGGTACCCACATCTTACAGTCAATGCAATTTATGTTCATCATCACTCCATAACCGGAAGTGCTTGCATATGGCTCCAATCCTTCCACATATTCTAAGGGAACACAAGCTATTTTCCTTAATACCCTCAAAACCCTATTACTTGTAGGTAAGAATAACAATAACCATGCCACTAGGACACCATAGGGTTTTGTGACAATAGACATAAGGGATCATCCCTCCACCTCTAGCTAGATTTTCCATTACATTTGCAAACCTCCTTATACCTCCCCACACATACCAAAACCATGCATACAATTAAAATATGTAAACAATTGTATGTGCAAGACCTAGCTTCACTTGGCATAATTGCCATGCACACCCATGAGTAGTGTGTCAAAAACGAAGTTGTGTGCACCTGGGGCACTTTTGCACTATGAAAATTCTATAATCACATGACGCAATCCATGTCAAAGACACGCTAAAGCTCACCACTAGCAAGAGGGCACTTCCTTGATTAGTATGAAGTATTACCCTCCCACAAACCACTAAATCTCTTCACCGCGTCCTCAACCTCATTCCCAAGAAAATACTAGCATATGACTCCTAGACTAGACCCATCTATACCTTAATGCTCACAAAATAATCACGATCGACAATGATAAATAGGGAAAGATAGAGCTCAATTGGTGAGCTCAACCAATTGTTGCAAAAATATTGTTGGGCATTCAACTAGTTGCATGCCCATTGCCAACTGGTGCCCACTTCAAATCCCCATGAGTGAGGCACACTAGTTTACGACAACAAAGTTATTATAAATGCCATTCAAAAATGTAGAGAAGCATCCCTTGGGTTTCCCCACGAAGTTCTCCTTGGAAAAAAAGTCAAGAAAGATGAGAGAAATAAATCAAATTGTTTATTAATAATCAAATGTTTATATACATAGATGAGGAGAAAGTGGGCAACGAGTTATTCCTACAAAATTATTGTTGCTAACTTGGTGGATTTGACCCAAATTGTTATGACCCTCCCTAGAGGTGTAATGGGGGAGGAGTGCGGAGGGTCCATTAGAGCAATAATGGAGGCAATTCAATGTAAAGTGGACTAGGTCCACTATGTTATTATTATTAAATAAGCCTCACTATGTTAGTAAATAAATGTAATGGGACCTCATTAAATTAAGTCCACTAGGGAGTTAGGAGGTTAAAGTTATCTTATGATCTATAAATAAGGATGGAGGCCTCCGTATGAGGTGTGTGGAGAAGAATATTGTACGTTGAACTTAGCTCACTAGAAGGTAGCCCCCTCGAAGAGACGAGTGAATAGGGTTGATTCATCCCATCAAAAGAATCATTGGCATAAATAATAAAGTTGGAGCTTATTGGATATCTCTTGTGTTGTTTCATATTGCCGATATTTCTTGTGTATGATCTAAATTGCATATTTGGTTTATGACAATTGGTATCAATGCCACTCTCTTGGGCCACAACATTGGAAGAATTTTTTTTTAAACAAGAAAAAGAGGGCTACGACTCTCAGACCATTTCTTAGTCTTTTCAAGCAAAATCTCCAGAATCTAATAGCATATATGAATTCCTCCAGAAAAATGGATGATTTCAAAACAAAATTGTTCAAATCCAAGTCTGAAAGAGGGAGATATGAGCATCTGAAATCTGTAAATTTTTCAAGGTTTCGGGTGACAGCTACGGACCTTGCAGAGATCATAATTTTGACAGAGTGATCAAACTACAGCAAGATCAGAGTCGTTGGAAAGCTAATTTTTAAAGCTTTCATATGACATATTATATGGCCTAGTTCCATCTACACTTTCATATGCTATCACCCTTGCAACAATTCTGCCCTCCATTGTGGCATGGCAAAGTGGGGGCTCATACCATGGGAGAAACAAATAGTGGTCCATGCATGGGTACAATTTAAGCAGCAGAACATGGAGAGTCCATATGACAAGGCCATGAATACATGTTCCAAGATGATGAGTCTATGTGACCAAATGATTTCTCAATTGAAGGAGATGTCCGTCACGAGTACCATATCTTCTTTCATCATGGAAGAGTATACACAAGACAGAGATGCATGGTATGATTTAGAGGATGAATGCGAAGATTGGTGTATGGATAGTTGTATTTTTGGGATGACAACTACTTCCATATTCCTTTTGATGAATCTTCTCTTTCATATGAAGATCAACTGGTGGCAAAAGCAACTATAGTCGCCCTCTTCCACAGTAGAAGACTTCCTCTTCATTCGATTATTTACCTACTCTCTGGAGGTTTCGCTTGCTATGGATGGTTATGCTTGTTTGGATCCATATGACCCTTGAGGGCACCACACTCAGTAGTTCATGAAGCTTCATTTTCATCGATGGGGTGTCAACAGTAGCACATTGGCCCCAGGTTTTGGGATGAGTCCCTTCAACTATTTCACCATGGCCATTAGCACTCGTACATGGGGTTCATGCTTAAGATGGTGCATGTTGGAAGACATCGACATGGCAGCTCACACTGGTCCCTAGGTGTGTAATGGGGGGGTCATAGGTCCCATCAGAGAAATCGTGGAGGCCATTCACTGTAAAGTGGATTAGGTCCACTAGGCCCACCATGTTAGTAAATAAAAGTAATAGGACCTCATTAAAAAAGGTCCACTCGGTGGTTAGGAAGTTTGTGTATTGTGATTCTATAAATAAGGATGGAGTCCTTATGAGGTGTGGCGAAAAATCTTGACATTGTATGTTGAGCTTAGCTCACTAGGAGGTAGCCCCCTCGAAGATGCAAGTTAATAGGGTTGATTCATCCCATCAAAAGAATAATTTGCAGGACATATCTTGGGTTGTTTCATATTTCTGATAACTTTTGTGTATGAACTAAATTTAATATTGGTTTTATAACAATTGAGCAAAAAGGGCTCTTTTTTGGACAACGGGGATCATAGCACAAACTCACAATTCAAACCCAACTCACTAGCCTCCCTGAACCATAACAAAGCACCCACAAGTCAAACTCATCATCAACAAGTTTGACTCACCAAGGCACATATGACCCGCAAGTACTCACATGTCAAACCCAAACTCAACAAGTGCTCATGGGTCATTGACAGATCAATGAATTTGAGTAGTTGACCCACCAAAAACTCAAACACCCATTCTCTAACATCCAAAAACAAACCTTTTTTGCTCAATTTCAACTCAATGCTAGCCAAGTTTTTCCCGAGCCAAGTATAACTTTTCACTCTTCTGCCTCACCAAGTTTTTTGCCCAGCCAAATCAGGTAACTATACAAAATTCAGCACCTTAAGTTGACTGGCTGCAACAGATTTACAGCCTATGGCAGCAATTAAACTCCCCTCTGAAGCTGGGATCAAATAGCAAACAAGTATGAAATGAGTCTCCTTCCAAAATGGCTACATCAGATATAATTTTCAGCTGGTTATCAATCTGATTTGCAGCACTAAACATGCAGAAATAAGGCACTTCCAGCCATACTTTTGAAATGTCTTCGGAATCTCTTGCAACTGTCGCCAGCACAGAATACTCTTGCCAACAGCATGTCTCAAAAGATCCCAGTGAAGGGGTACTTATAGTGTTCCAATTATATCTTGGAGCCCTCATTACCTTTTGGTTCTTGAATGGAATTTAAATCTCTTTATCCCCTTTGTCTTTTGGATGGTCCTTTTCACCTCTTTGACCCATGAAGGAGGTGCCAGCCTATTTTGTTCTATTTGTAACCTCTCTTTGTCATTATTTGGCCTCACTTAACTTGGATTTTTTTTGTCATATGTTGACCTCCTTTGTGGCCTAGTTCTTGAGTCTTGATTATAACTGGGCCCTTCCATCTTTATTTAAGCTTTGAATTATAAGCCCAAAAATGACATATAGTATGAGAGACAAATGAGGTCAACTAGGACTTGCTGGCAGTAAGAATTGGAGCTGGAACAACATGAAACCTGTAAGACTTGGAAAGAAAACACAGTGAATACATTTCTTCAACAGATAGAAAATATATCAAAAGAGAAATTAGAATACAAATTTGCCTGATTAAAAAGATATCATGTCATATAAAATATATTCTACTCTAAACAGCACACACCCCAAGAAAAAATTGCAGGTCATTGCCAAAAATTTGTGCTTTAACATGAAAATAATACAGCAGATTCAGGAATCCAGCTTGAGTGTACAAGAACGTGAATTCAATGGGCTAATCCAATAATCCTGTTAAACAGATGTGGTCATCTTCAGAAGCAATCAAGCCAGACACTGACCAACCAAATTGCCCAATTGAACAACAGTGCTTCAAAAGCTTTGAATTCAGAGAGCTCACAATATCTTAAGGTGCTTGAGTCGCCCAATTTGAGGGGGTATTGAACCAGTCAGTTTATTGCCATGAAGATCCCTGCCAGCGAACCACAGATGTAAAAAGAATTAATCATGCCCCCATATGAAATCTTAGCATCTTATCAAACAAACAGATAGAGATAGAAGAGAGGCTTTATAAACAAAAATAATAAAACATGTACCAACGTATATAAGAGAGACTACTATAGATATATTTACAGTTTATTATTAGCATATGAGAGTTGCCACATGTGAAGAGCACATAGAGTGTGCACATCTGCTGGTAGCAGAAAGGCATTGACAAACGAAATATACATTTACAACAAAAGAAAATAGTGAAAGGGGTAAATACAGTCCTGATCTCTTTCAAAGCTCATACGCATCAGTTAGATTTCTCTGCAATATAAATTATGCAGAAGGAAATGAAGCCCATGTAGCAAATGAAACTAAAGATATCTCCGTTGAACAGCAAGCCTGTCAGATAGGGAAATGCTATGAGTAAAAGGCCAGCTTGGAGCTTAAGATCCCAAAAGATGCAGTCCAGAAAACCTGAATGAAGCTCCTGCAAATATCACCTGACCATATAATTTATTTTTTCCTTTAGGCGGAGGAGGTAGGGAGGGACATTAAGGGAGATCGAGTAGGGAAGGAGGCAATCAATTAAAATTTACATTGACTCTCGAAATGGCCTACCTGACTGACCAAGGAATGGTGGTGAAAAACTTGGTTAGAAAGATAAACTTTGAGGAACTCTACAAGTCCTATTGTTTGAGTCTACAAGAAGTCAAGGCTATAAGGTTTACGCTAGCCACTAAAAACAATTAAACCGTAAGTCAGAGGTTGTGACTTTTACTTTGTAGCATGAGGAAGGGCAAGGAAGAGCAGCTTTGTGCTTAGCACTGGACAGTCACTTTGGGAGTTCAGCTTTCCAGAAAGTTGCGTGAGTATTAGTTATTGGAGGCAAACTTCTAGGTACTGCTAACTCGTATGTCTCCAATTTTATTTCTACAAGAGTTGTTGTCTGTTATCTGGCACTGGTTGACTGGTGAACTCACAAAATTCACTTTCATAATGGGTGATGATTTCAACATGGTGGATTCCCCTGAGGACAAGAAATGAAGACTCCAAACAAAATGTAGTTTTGAAGAACAATAAGCCCAGTATCATATCAAAGCCAAGCTTGGCTTCTATCGCCATAACAAGCATAATATATATTATAAACAAATCACATCAATTGTGTTTTACTAAGTTTGAATTCCAACACAAGCATGATAGAATTCTTAGTATAGGCTATATACGCTATGCAATTGTATCTATAAGATTGTAGCAAAGATTATAGCCGTGAGAATCAAGGCTTTGTTTTCTGGATCAATTTCTAATGAGCAGTTTAGCTTTTTATCAGGAAGGCAGATACAAGAAGCTATTGGAGTGGTTCAAGAAGGCACACACTCCATAAAATCCAAAAGATTACAAGCAATGGTTGTCACATACCCGGTGTCCACATTGTGCCTTCGGAGCCATGGGGTACTCAAATAGCTTACAAAAAATCATTTTTCATAATTTAATTATCAATTTACAGTGGAAATTAAATATGTAGTTGTCCAAAATAAACATATGCATATATTAAAACATTACAGATAAACTCTAGCATGAATGCACTCATACCATGCCAAGAAATGCATGCAATAAGATATTGAGATAACAATATATTAAATTAGTAAACATAACAAAAATATATATACATGGCATTTCATACACAGTTGGATACTTATGTTAAAATATCCTCCAACTGACTGCAAACTAAGGACATTCCTCCCAGCTGTAGGCACTCTATTATACCAGTTCTCTCTATAACAGAGGCCACCCCCGAGCTGGGGCTATAAATCCACACGAAATAAATCCTCAACGGACCCACAGGTGCCGAACCACCTCTACAGCTATCCCAATCCGCTAGCATTCCTCCCCCATCATCTTGCACAACCCAAGGAATGGGATTCCCTTCTCTGAGTTAACAATCCCTCTGGCTATTTTCCCCAATTCCCTTCCAGAGCTCTAGCACAAGCCAGCCAGGGACTCTCCGTGTTGGGACTCCAAGGAACTCAACTGTAGGACAAGGGAACTCAATTTCCCCTACACTGGTATCTCCAATACAGTTCTGGGCTATGGTACGGGATGGTAGCTCAGTGATGACAGAAGATGATGGCTGAGTGAATGATAGCATAATGATTGATTGAATTAGTTCACAATAATTTGTATGCATGTTGAGAACTAGCCAAGTGGCATGCATGGGTGATGAGAACTAAACAAGTGGCATGCACAGGCAGTTCACCTTTTTCCCAACTAATCCCCAACTTAGGATAATTAACCCAAGATTATGGCTAATGCACTTTAATAAAGAGGGATTCATAAAACTTAGGATAAAAAGGAATAACAACGATAATGACTTAAATTATAAGTCACTAGGGTCATCTTCCCCCTTAAACCCCCTTCTCATTTTTCCCTCTTGTGGAATCATAGCCCCCCATCTCTTCTTCGTCCTTTTTAATCTACAGTAGTTATGGCTTTGATATTAAACGTAAAATGTACATAATTACATCATTACATACTCTAGGGTCAAAAACGAAGTGTTACATTCCCCTCCCCCTTAATTTATGCACCATCATCGGTGCATATCAACACTATGTACATATACAAAATTTGAAAACAACTGCAGGTATGCCTTCCACATAGTATCCTCCAGCTCCCACGTTGCTTCTTCAGGGCTATAATGGGTCCACTGAATCTTTACCTACCCGATGGCCCTGTTCCAGAGCAACATGACTTTTCTATTCAGGATACACATTGGTTGCACTGAGATATCTCTTTTCGGTTCAACCCCAAGCTTCATATAACTCTTCTTTGGCCTAACTTTTAGATACACATGTTCACCAACTCTAAATTATCTTGCTACTCTGCCCTTGTCTGCATAATTTTTCTGCATGTCCTGTGCTATTTTCAAATTCCGCCTTATCTTAACCATCTGCTCTTCCATTTCTTTAAGTAATTCTAGCCCAATTACCACTTTGTTTGTTGGATTATCCCAACTTATTAGAGTATTGCATTTTCTGCTAGACAAGGCTTCAAATGGACTCATCTTTTAAGATGCGTGATATCCATTATTTTAAGCAAACTCCACCAAATGCAAGTAATCTTCCCATTTGGATGGTTGATCCATGACATACATTCTAAGCATATTTTCAATAACCTGATTAACTCTCTCGGTATGTCCATTTGCCTATGGGTGATATGTTGTACTCATATTCAGACTTGTTCCAAATCCTTTAAATAGCCCATTCCAAAAATTTGAAGTAAACTTTGGATCCCTGTCTAAAACAATTACCCTAGATATTCCATGTAATCTTGCAATCTCTTTCATATAAATTTCTCTTATGTTAGCTACCTTATGAGTTGACTTGATTGGAATGAAGTGAGCGGCCTTTGTCAACTTGTCCTCCACTATGATGATTGAAACATGTTGTCTTGATGTCTTGGGCAATTTAGTGATGAAATCAATTGTCGCCAAATCCCATTTCCACTCCGGTATTGGTAATGGTTGAAGCAATCCTGCTAGATGTCCATGTTCAACCTTCACTTTATGACATTCTATGCATCTTGCTAAATATTCAGCAATGTGTTTCTTCATTACTAGACAAAAGTACTGACTTCTTACTGTTGTAATAGTCTTTTGATATCCAGGATGTCCTGCATATGGAACTTTGTATATCTCATCCATTACTAGCTTCCTCAATTCAACAAAATTAGGAATACAAATTCTATTATTATTCATAAGAATCCCATCATTTTCCAACTTGTATCCTTTAAATTTCAGATGTACATTTTCCTATGGTAGTCCTTGTACCTCAAGATAATGTTGATCTGAAATAACAACTTCAAGAATTATGGCTCTTAAATCTGATTTGCACATGCTAATGGTTGTAGCATGCATTACATGTACTCTTCTGTTGAGCGCATCAGCAACCTTGTTTTTTTTGCCTTTGATATGTTTGATATCAAAATCAAACTCACACAGAAATTCCATCCATCTAGACTATCTAGCATTTAAATTGTGTTTCTCAAATAAATATTTCAACCCACTGTGATATGTTTTTAATTCAAATTCTTTGCCTATGAGATAATGTCTCCACATTTTTAAGTCATGCACTATAGTAGCCAACTCTAAATCATGCGTGACATAATTTTTCTCATGTTCCTTCAACTTCTTGGATTCGTAACATACCATGAGCCCCTTTTGCATAAGTATGCCACCAATTCCCCACAAAATTTTCAGTTGGATCAACAATTTTGAGAATTGGTGCACTGGTGAGCATGCTCTTTAGCTTCTTAAAACCTTTTTCACACCGTGATGTCCATTCAAATATGACACCTTCCTTCTGTAATGAGGTAATTGGATGTGCCACTTTTGAAAAGGCTTTAATAAATCTTCTGTAATATCCAACCAATCCCATAAATGACCTTATCTCTGATACATTCCTGGGTGTATGCCATCCCATAATGGCTTCAATTTTCACTAGGTCTACTGCTATGCCTTCAAAGATAATGTGCCCCAAAAACTGAATCTACTTCTCAAAAAAAGAACATTTACTCAGCTTAGCATAAAGCTAATGTTCTCTTAGACTTGTAGCACCAATCTCAAATGCTCTTAATGCTCTTCTTCTGTTTTGGAATAAAAAAAGAATGTCATATAGGAACACAATGACAAACTTTTCCAAATATTGCCTTAATATACCATTCATCAAACACATAAAAGTAGTCGATGCTTTTGATAATCCCAATGGCAATACTACAAAATCATAATGACCATATCCGGTTCTAAAAGTTGTTTTGTGGATATCTTCATCAGCAAATCTATCATGAAGTAAATCCTTGCTCCTTTTAGTTGATCGAACAAGTCATCAACTCTGGGCAGAGGATATTTGCTCTTCACAGTGACTTTGTTCAACTGTCTGAAGTCAATGCATAACCTAAAAGTACCATCCTTTTTCTTCACAAATAGTACCGGTGCTCCCCATGGAGACACACTTGGGTGTATGTACCCCTTTTTCAACAATTCTTAAAGTTGCATTTGTAACTCTTTCAACTCAGGTGTATTCATTTTATAAGGTATTTTGGAAACTAGGGCATCTCTAGGTACCAGGTCAATAGAGAAGTCAATATCTCTTTTTGGTGGTAACCGAGATATTTCTTCAAACACATCTGTAAATTCTTATAATACTGGAAAATCCTCTAAGCATGGACCTTTACTCTTTTCTGACACTTCCACACAAGTTGCATACAACTGACAACCTTTTTTGAAACACCTTTTTAATTGTACAACTGAAACCTACCTCATAGAAATAGGCCTTGGAATGCCTTTCACTATCTTTTGTTGTCCTTCATCCAACTTACATTTGATGGGTATCTTTGAGCAACAATGTCCACAATTGTCATTAATGTTTTACGCACAAATGTTACCTACAACAATTGACAAAGTAATCATGCATACCCTAGCCATCTCAAGCAAAACATTCTATAACATGAATTTAGTTACATAACCGAAGAACATATTCATAAATCAAAAGGACAAGTATGTATAACAGCCCAATAATTATCTTCATGAATATGTTCCAGCTTCACATGGTTGCCACAAGCGAGGTTCATCTTTCTACCCTTCTATCCATTGAGTCCATAACCAAGCCAACCCATAGTTGTGTTTATTAGGCTATCAAGAAATCATAATGCCAAGTCAACATGCCGACTGGGTTTATCGGGACATTCAGAATTACTGATCGAGATGCCAAGCCAGCACACTGTTGGGTTTATCAGGCCATTCGCAGATCACAATGCCAAGCCAGCACACAACTAGGTTTATCAGGCATTCAAATATTTCAGCTCAATGACAGTGGCAACCTCCTGCACTTTCCAGCTTTTAGCAGCCATCACTTGTCCTCCTAGGACATGTCTCATCATCTCACCTATATCACACATAAATTCTTGTGAGATACCACTTATTAAATTTCAATTTGAAATTCCAAATACGTTTCTTGCAGAAACCAGATTTATCCAAACTATGAGGCCCTCCTCACATTGTTTGGCCCTTGCAAGTAATAATGCATAGTCTCAACAATCAATGGTTGATACATGATGCATTGAAGTTATTGCTAAAGGCGATCTAGGGTTTGAGAGTCGGCAGCTGAGTTTGAACCCGGCGGCCATGGCTCCTTCCATGGCTGCCACCCCCTTTTTCCCGAGTTGCCACCAGTTTTACTAAGGATCGAAGGCGTTTGACAGTTCCTCCATGCACCTAGTGTGTGGGCGGCGCCTTTGCGCGGCGACCCATTGGGTCTGCGAGCACTCCCTGCGATCCAGTGGCCGCGGCGGCAGCTTCACTGGGTTCCATGGCAGCGGTGGTGGTTGGCAGAGCGCACAGGGCGAGCGGAGCGAAGGCGGTGGCGGAGGTCAGTGCGTCCTAGCAACGGCGGTGCGTTCCTGCTGTGGAATGGCGGGTTGTCGTGGCTGCGGCGGTAGTATGACGGTGTTGAGCCTACGGGCCCCTACTCCACTATGGTGGCAGCGGCAGCAACCTTGCCAACGAAACATTGGCTGGTTGGCGGCCCTGTTTTTTCAATAGACGGTGGCCCTTCTTTCAACATGAGTTTTTTGGATTATCGGATTTTGTCTAAATCTGGCGTCATTCTTTTGGCTTCTCTTCTTTCTGTTTACGGCTCTTCATGAGTTGGTTTCTCCATTGTATATGAGCCATTCATGGCTGACCCGATATGGGGTTTCTAGATTTAGGTTTTCTTTCTAGTGGTGCTTCCGTACCTGCATTTTTACTCTTAGAAGCTTAAAAGTTGTTTCTGGAAATGGCTTCTACAAGCCTTTCTGCAATATGTAATTTGATTATTCTTAATGAAATTACGCTTTTTTCCTTGGAAAAAAAAATAATGCGTAGTCTTCCTCATGGGCTTACACTCATTGCCATGTCCAAGACTTTCATATCTGCAACCTATCCTTCTTGACAAGATTCACAATCAACCAATAGCCATTAGTATTTATCATCATAATTTCAACAAAATATTTACATATGAAACTATAGACATTTAGAATCTTATGAGATCCTCCTTATGTTGTTTGGCTCTTGTAAGTGGTAGCACTCTGTCCTTATTCATGGTACACTCACTTCCATAACCTGGACATCCACTTTCAAACACGTCCTTAACCACTTTCAAACATGTCCTCTTGACATAATTCTCGATCAACCAAACAATCATCAGCATTTCATCATTTGTTATTTCATTGAAATATCTACAACAGTGATGAAATAATTTACAGAATTATAACTCAATAATTCAATCAAATCATACATTGCCATCTTCAATGCAATGAACTTATCTTGTATGCATGCATCACTCGCACAATCAAGCATTTTCAAAATGTAGTTAACACTTATGCCACATTCTCAACATGCATAATCACATTATCCACTCATACATCCTTATAGTCATTCTATTATGATTATTAACATGTTTAGTTATTCATTTGATGGGTGCCTCTCTCCCCCTCTTGCTATTATGTATGAGGTGAGGGTTAGTTTGTCAATTTAATATAGTTTTGTTACTTCTATATCCTCTTTCATCTATAGAATGATCTCAAACCCACTACGCATTTGCTACGCTACTTTTGAAATATGTTTTGGCTTATAAATAATGTAGTCTTGTAACTTGCAACCTATAGCAACTTGTTGTACCTGAATCTGCAATGTGTTCATACATCAAATCTCCTAAATAAACCATTTTTCCAAAATTTCATAAAAAAATTCATGCATAGAGAAAAAAATCTAGGAAATACCCATTTGACAATTTTGTCAAAATAGGCTTTATAGGCCCCTTTTCCTGCTAAATTTATGGAAAAATAAAAAGTATTGATTCATAATCGGGTTCATTGTACTTAATCTCCTACTAATATTCTTTTCAATGACTATACCTATGTTCATTTCCGATATCATAGCCTAAAGTTACATCTCTCAAAAATCACAAATTTTGCCCAATTTTACCTTGTTCCTGTAACCGTGCTTATTCTAATGGACCAACTTCTAAGACCTTTAGAAGAAAATCTATAAGAAATTCGAAAAAAAATTGTGTGAGCGTTGATAGTCCATATGATTGTGAGTACTCAAACACTTTCAACATTCAAATCTGATATGCTCCCATCAAATTTTATAAAATTCTGGAATTGCCAACTGTTAACTTCTGCAATTCTTCTAGACTTAAAAATTTCACTAAAAACCTCCATCTCACAAATTAAGCATTTCTGGAAAAATCGCCTCTAAGCAAAGTTGTTCGGCTCAATGAGTAGGAAAAATGTCGAAATCAAAAAAATTCCAATTACGTATTCTTGGGTCACTTTTACCTACAAATTTTCAAAAATTGACCCTGCATGTGCCCAAATAGTGTATTTTTGGTCTTCTTCGACATCTCCACTTCACACACTTTGGAATTTCACCAATTGCTACCCAGGTTAATGTTGTGGTTGGAAAACAATTGCCCCATAAATGTTTCAACACAATTTGAGCCCTCGTCCATCTTATGGGTGTTGGTCTTCAAAAGCCCTAATTTCCAATTTTCGGGAAAATTGGAGCAAAATAGGCTAACATCCCTCTCTAACATTTTTGTGGCCTAAGTAAATGGCGTCAGAATCCACTGGTCTGACCAAATTCTGATCAATTCTACTCATGTTATGCGCAAATCAATTTCATGGCTCTAGACTTTTTTGGAATAACTTTTCTAATTTTCTTTTGACATGGCAAGGTGCTAACGTGTCATGACACATGTCTGTTGATGCGTAAAATGAATCCTACGTGTCACCCCCTGATGCGGCCATGTAACCCTCCACTGATCGCCAAGTCACCATACCACCTACCCTTTGGCGTGCAGTTTTTCGCTTTGTGGAGAAAGTGGTTTCGGAAACCCACCAACCCAAAGCGAAACCAATCAAAAGTCGCCACTTGTAAAGCACTAGTTATGCATTTCGCATAACCCGCCCATGCTTAAAACGTGTGCAACTTGCAAATGGGAAATGAACCACACACCATTGATTGTGGGTGCCTCCGACTGATCATGCTCGTCAATGATGATGAGCCCTTTTCGCTTAGCCTTTGGTTCCCGACCTATGATCACGTGGTCATTTGCACAATTCGGCTGATGTGGTTGTCCCACGTCACATCCCTCATCCAAGTGGCACCTCCACATCATCTTGGATCCACGTGGCACCTCCACATCACACTATCCACGTGAAATTTTTTCAAAATTTTCAAAAATTAGAATTTTCGACAAGTGTTTGTACGAAATTTACACTAGGCATTTTTTTCATAACCAGGTGACCAACCCAAATTTACAACTGGCCATTACCAATACTGGAAAATCATTTTGTCAACCAACAGAACTGTGCATTCCTGTCTCTTTCCTTATACTAGTGATTTTTCATTAGTTAACAGAACTGAAAACCTTTGACATTGATGCAAAATTCTGTCCAAATTTCTAAGGCTTGAATCTTTCCATTCATGATCCTGTTATTTCCAGCTTCCATGCTAGCTCTGAAAACAAAATCCAAGTTCTTCAAACCAAGAATTTCTACAAGGGATTTTGTCAAACTATTTACATGCAAAATGTAACTTTGTCCAAAATTTGCTAAAACTCACAGATTTTACCACAACTGCTCTCTGAATCCGACCCAACCATTCAAACATTCATTCAACAATTTAATTAAATCTTTGAATTAAACAATGGGGAAATTAAAAACCATTCTCCCCAAATTCTTTCTCTGATGCATTTCGTTAAACACTTCATGTACAACATGTAATTCTACCTGTGGAATTCAATTTCGCCCATTGCAATCCCAGTGTTACAACCTTCGGCTCTGATACCAATCTCTCACGTACCTGGTGACCACACTGTGCCTTTGGGGCCATGGGGTACCCAAATAGCTTACCAAAAATCGTTTTTCATAATTAATTATCAATTTTCGGCGGAAATTAAATATGTAGTAGCCCAAAAGAAACATATGCATATATTAAAACATTACAGAAAAATTGTAGCATGAATGTACTCATAGCATGCTAAGCAATCCATGTAATAAGATATTCAGATAACAATAAATTAGACCAGTAACCATAAAAAATATATATACATGGCATTTCATACACAGTTGGATACCTATCTTAAAATGTCCTCCAACTAACTGCAGACTAAGGACGTTCCTCCCAGCCGTAGGCACTCTGTTATACCAATTCTCTCTATAACAGAGACCACCCTCGAGCTAGGGCTATAAATCCACATGAAAGAAATCCTCAACAAACCCACAGGTGTCGAACCCCCTCTACAGCTATCCCAATCCACTAGCATTCCTCCCCCATCAGCCTGCACAACCCAAGGAATGGGGTTCCCTTCTTTGAATTAACAGTCACTTGGGTTCCCTTCTTTGAGTTAACAATCCCTCGGGCTACTTTCCCCAATTCCCTTCCAGGGCTCTAGCACAAGCCAACCAAGGACTCTTCGTGTTGGGACTCTAGGGAACTCAACTATAGGACAGGTTCTCTCATAAGGAAACTCAATTTCCCCGACACCAGTATCTCTAGTACAGTCCCAGGCTATGGTACGGAATGGTAGCTCAGTGATGACAGCAGATGATGGCTGAGTGAATGATATCATAATGATTGACTGAATTAGTTCTTGATAATTTGTATGCATGTTGATAACTAGCCAAGTGGCATTCATGGGTGACGACTGACAAGAACTAGACAAGTGGCATGCATGGGCAATTCACATTTTTCCCAACTAATCCCTAGCTTTGGATAATTAACCCAAGATTATGGCTAATGCACTTTAATAAAGAGGGCTTTATAAAACTTAAGATAAAAAGGAATAACAAGGATAATGTGCTTGGTCAAAAAATGAGGATATGGGGGTTCAAGCTTGGTGGTTTAAGAAGGTTTGGAAATTTAAAAGCCCACTAAAGACCAGGATCTTTATGTGGTTGATTTTTAGGAATAAGGTCCTCACCTGGGACAATTTGCAAAAGAGGAATAGGTTTGGCCCCGAAAGGTGCTCCTTATGTAAAGTTGAAGAGGAGACTTTAAATCGTTTGTTTTATTTATGCCCATATGTTAATCAGGTCTGGAAAGAAGTGGAGAGACATATTGGTGTGAAAGATGTGTGGATTTGTGCTACTTTGGAGGGACTGTGAAATCTTGGTGTGAGAACCCCTTGCTTAAGGAATTTAGAGCACTACCTCTCATTGTATCTTGGGGAATATGGCTAGCAAGGAATAACTGTCTTTTTTAGGACACTTTCATTGCTCCTATTCAGTGTCTCACAGGGCCTAAATATTATGCAATGTTTTAAGCAGACAAAAGCTCCAAAGCCTACCAGGCCAGTGGTCAAGCAAGTGGTGGATATATCTGGAACTTGGGCATCTTTGATGAAGCGGCTCAAGGAAAACCTATAACCAGTGGGGCAAGGGATGTTATATATCTCAAAGACACTCACAGGTTGGAATTAAAGCAGGTTAGGCCATGGAACTAATAATCATGGGGAACTGATGGCTTTGAAACTAACTCTATTGCTTGCTTAAGAAAAAGGTACACCCAAGTTTCAAATCTTTGGGGATTCTATGGTTTTCAATAAATGGACGAAGAGGGAATTCATTTTAGAAAACATCTTGCTGAGGCCTATATAGGTGGAAATCTTGCCTATGGTAAATACTTTTGATCAAATTTTCTTTCAACATGTTTACAGGGCTTATGGACTCTCCAAAGCTGGATTATCACTGGAAGTAGGTCATTGGCATATCTGTAAAATCAAGGATGGGCAAGCTGCTCAGTATATTCATGATTCTTTTCTATGAGGGAATCATGTGCTGTTTATATGGTTCTGATGATGATATGAAAGCTAGATGAAAGAACGTCTTTAATGTTGTTTCGTCTGCATCACATTTCTTGTATTTATGCTCTTTAGAGCAAAGAACAATCTGTAGAATGTTAAATGGATATATTTTGAGGTTAATAGGGTACTTTTCAAGTGGAATGGCTGTATAGCAGCTATGGATTTTTTGGTTGGCATGAGGGATTATGCTTAGTTTTGGAATATGGGAAGATCTCAAAAGGTGTTTTCTTTGGTATAAAAGTTTAAAACCTGTTTCAGGAAGGCTGATTGATGATTATGAAAGACACGCTACCCAGCAGGAAGAGGAATGTAATTTTGTTTCTACTAATGAAATTACAAAAAAAGAATCCACGGAAAAAAATGTCAGAATAGTAGTAAAAATCAAGATTCATGATTAACAACCATTAACTCGAAACTATCAAATATCTGAACCATTGTCACAAAACTTCTCAATTTCTCCAAAATATCATCTCTTTTTCATTTTTTCTTTATTGTCCTATTAACATAGCATATTAGTATAACTATAAATCAAAGCATTAACTACAACAAGGCAACTCAGATTTTGTTGCTAAAGGTTTCAAGTTTTTAACTGAACAAGGAATATGTAATCATGTTAAACTCAAAACACAAATTTTCTTCTCTTTATTTTTTGAATTAGATTATTTCAGAACTTACATATTTTTCTTATATGCATGTTACCATGTTCTTCTGCATACGCTTCATATCTCTTTTGAATGCCGTAATTTTGGCATAGTTTAGGATACATGTACATGTTTTTTCAATTCTTGACTATGTTCTAAACACAATTTGAGAACTCTTAAAATACCGAAATTCTTGAATACAATTAATTACATGGTGGACCATAAGGCATTGAATATCAACTTTCAACATAAATTTTGCTTAAATACAAGAACTAGCATGTTTCAAACCATTGAAATACTGTTAAACAGTAAAAGATATGATAAAAAGGTATGCAGACAATTCAGTTCTGAAATCAGAATTTGATTATGTACTTGGAATTCGCTTGTATCATAGACTTAACAAAAAACCCATTGGCACAAAAATGCATGTACATTATTTCAGGTTTTATGAAGCAAGTTTCAATTATCCCTTCTTTCAAAACATGCATTGCCAGAAACTATAAAGGTAATGAAGTTTACAATCTTCTCAGGTCCAGAAGACTTGTTACTGCCACTGGAAAAGGACCAACAATTGACACTCCATAAAGCTCCCTGCACATTATAATGGCAAATATTTTCAGCATTCCTCAAGATTAAGAAAGCTTCTACATGCATGAGCAGAGTCACAAGATACCTGCTACACCTGCTTGACTCGCTTGACTATCAAATGAATTGGTTCCATGGAAATAAAATAAGACTTTAAGAATAAGTTATGGTAGAAGAAAATATATAAACTATACAGCTGGAAACTCAGAATGACAGTAACCAGACTTTACCATAGAAATACTGGGACGAACTATCATCTACTATCCATGAAAAAGACCGGTATCCTAATTTACATTTGTATTAATTGGAAATATAGAGTTTAATTTAAATTCTGCCTTGTAATTTGTTTACCACATAATTTAAAAAATAAAAAATAAGCTGTGAACTTTCTTCAATGATATTACATGCTTTGGTTACTTAAAACACTTTGATGGTTCAACCTCCTGTATTGCCCCACATAACAAACAACTTTGAATGAAACATGGCATTCACATATAGGAACATGCCAGCAACTTTACAAATAATGATTACATCTTTGATTAGCTTAAAAACATTTGATCACTAACATCCTGTATGGGTTCTTTAAAAAATATCTTGGTCATCTCCTTCAAAGTGCCCCTGGTAGCTTTTAAAAAGTATACACCAAAGAAGATAGAAAATACTGTTGAAGCAATATCAAGTATTTCCCTTATTGTTTAACCATACATGATGATAAAGTGCACTTCCTCAAATAAGCTCCATTAGTTTATCAATCCCTTCTTTCACCTTGTCTGAAAGTTATACGGAAGTAATGTATATCCAAGAAGCTTGGGTCTTCCATGGCCGTTATCGGTTGCAATTACCATTCATTCAAGAAAATGGTTAATAGACCACAACGCATGTGAAATAGCAAGGGGAGGATGAACATGTTTTACAATCAATCAGAAATGCATAGAGCTTTTCACTCTACAATTCTGGAAGCAAGAGGAACAGTAGATGAGGATGCATTCTTAATTTCAGAACTTCTATAGACCCTTTAAAATATCCCTGTGATTTCTCAGGTTTGAGAGCCATGTATTTCAGAGTGCAGGTATAAGAAATAAAAAAACATATAAACTTTTTATTTTTGAGAAATCCACTGAAATTACATTCTAAACACTACAATGATACATTATGCAGCCAGAGAGAAGTCGCACAAGTTCTCCTCCCTAAAAAAGCTAGAGGGCAAGCATGTCCACTTTGGTTCAGACGTCTAAAGAATCTACATCTTTCTTTAAAAGTTTAAAACATCCATCCTGACAGATATATTCACAACCATGTCAAATCCAAAAAGAGTTAGTTATCTAGATGGAATGAAATAGATGCTTTTAAGATAAGTTGCTCAGCACCGACTTTTCCATAAGAAAGAGATGATTATAAACGTGTCTTTATAACTACATCAAGTAGGTTGTTGGTCATTAAATTCTTTAAAACAACCAATGAAAAGCTTTAACTCAGATTTGAAATTTCTATTATTGTCCACCAAAGACCAAAGTAGGTCAAAGGGACAAGTGATTACAACCAGCAATAATAGCTCCTGAAATTGTGAGTTCTAATTTGTGTTGAAGTTACATGCTTCCAATAGTTAAGGCTTTGTCAATTTTGTCCTATATTATCATTTAAATTATTATTATTATTAAAAGTGACCCTATTCTCTTTGGGAGAAAGGCAATTGATTAGGGGTGCATCTCTCCACCATGTGCTAAAACTACAGCCCAATCCCCACTAATCGTGGCCTACATCCACATTCGCAAACCTTTGATGCTAGAGTATCCTAGCTGCAAAGCACCAAAGTATACAGACTCATACTAAATAGATCTGTATTTGATTCTAATCATGCCTTTGAAGAGCTTTCTAAGCTACCAAAAATAACAGTAAATTACGTATTAACTGTTTGTATTCTATATGAAATTTTCCTCTAGGGAAAAATTACATAAGTTAGTATAAAGTTTACCTTATTAAATTATGAATGCACAACATAAAATTGCAGAAATTGAAATTTATATTAATATCCACTAAATACCAACATAGGTCAAAAGGACTAGAAAATACAACCGGCAAAAATAACCAAGTAGAAGAAGGGGGTGCAAGAAGCATCCCCTAAAAGGAAAAATCAGTACAAAAAAGTGGCATGAAATGACATAAACATGCATGAGGGTTATGCACAAAAGGTAAAACCCTTGATGGTGAGTGGACTGAACTTATAGGGCCTTGGGGAGTAATCATGGACAGCACCAAAATAGCTCCTAGTAGCAGTCTAGGTAAAGTCTGAAGAAGCAGAAGCACTCCCAACATCCAAGGTCAAAGAACTCCTAGTAGTAGGGAAGAAGCTAGCAATGCAGCTCTGGGCAGGTGTCTTGCACCAGTGACACTACCGAGCAGACCTAACCCTTCTAGGAGCCCTCAACGTGACATGGTCTGGAGAACAAGTCATGCTCAGCAATGAACAATGTTGGATGGTCCTAGTGTTATCCAACTAAGTCACTGCAGGGCAATTTACCCCCTAGTGTCCCATACCAAGTGAAAGGAGGCAATCCATGTCACTGTTGTAAAGGAGCTCTGAAGTAGAAGTCACCTAAAAGAGTAAATGCCACTCTAATGTACAAGGTAAGGCACCGCTAGTTGGAATATTCGAAGAAAGTCGAAAGGAATTTTCTGAGTGCATGTAGAGACAATGAAACCTCCCTCTAATCTTATAATAAATAGGGCAACTAAAGATAAAGTGTTTTAAATCATAGCTGCATATATCATCAATATATCGAATATATCACGATATGGTAAGGAAGCCAATATATCGGCACCTATATATCACGATATATGTGATATATTCAATATATCACGATATATTCATTGACTCGCAATATATTAGGAAAATATCACTAGTCAATGGAATATATCTCCCTGCTCATTAAAAACGGGCGGAAATTGGTGAATAATGTCGCGGTTTGGGGTTTTGGGAGTCATTGTGCATTGTTGAAGAAGAGGATTGATCTCCAAGAAGGTTTGTGACCATTTCCATCGATAGAAGAAGGGGAAATCAAGGGTTCTCGTTGCCATTAGCAGAGAAATTGTGGACTGGGGATTCATCGCAATCCATCTTCACCATTTTTCCAGGTATGTATTAAATTTTATGCTTGAAATTTGTTTGTTTTTTAAGATTTAGTGTAGGGTTTTCAATGGCCATTATATGTACCTCTTTTTGTTGTCTTTCAATGGAAGATTTGATCATTCAACTCATTTTCAAGCATTCTTTTGTGTTTATTTTCGGTTTTTTTGTGCCATAGGTTTAATCTCAACTCAACACAATGCCTAAGCCATTAGATCCAATGTCGGTATATGGCAAACCAGTTGACCCTCATAATAGACAACGGTTGAATTGCAAACTATGTGGCAAGGAGATTTATGTTGGCCGCTTGAAATACCACCTTGCCAAAATTGTCGGGCGTGAAGTGGAGGTTTGTCCTACAGTTACCCCGAAAGTTATGCATATTCCAAACCAATCCCTTTTTGATATGGCTAGGAAGAGGGATGAGAAGGAGGAATTGAGAGCCAAAGTTGCATCTAGAACACAATCAAGAAGCACGGGAACCACAGGTGCCTCGGGGATTGGTGAAATGCTTTCCTTCCCCTCAACCACATGGCCCATAACTTCCACAATGCCCTTGGCATCCTCACCTTTCTTGTGTTGAGGTCAACACTTGGGGGAAACCTTCTATTCAATCATTAATTAAAACAAGGAAGAAGGAGGAGGCAGACAAGCTTGTGGTCAAATGTTTTATATGGGGTGATGTACATGTTAACATTGCCAAGAGCAACCCCTTCTACCATTCCATGTTTGAAGTTGTTGTTATTGTTGGACCAGGGTATAGGGGCCCTTTCCACAATGATTTGAAAGGGAAACTCCTTCAGGGGAGAAGGTCAATTGACCCCAAAGAATCATGGGAGATCACCAGATGCAGTGTTATGTGAGATGGGTGGACAGATGAGAAGGACAAATCCATTCTAAATTCCTTGGTTAATTGTCCCAGGGGGTCAATGTTTATCAAATATGTTGATGCACCTGCATATGTTAAAGATGTACAATTATTATGTGAGTTGTTGGATAAATTTATCCAAGAGATAGGCCCGCAATATGTTGTCCAAATCAATATGGACAACACTGTTAATTATATTGTTGTTGGGAAGTTGCTTATGGAAAGGTATCCATACTTGTATTGGACTCATTGTGCCACCCATTGCATTGATTTCATGCTAAAGGACATGGGAAAACTTCCCTAGATCAAGGAAGTCATTGATTCAACTTGAAGTGACAAGCCCACAAGTCATGAGACAATACACCAAGAACAAGGAGTTCACCACTAGCTTCACTTCTGTTCAGTCTCTCTACAAGGTTAAGATGGAGTTACAAAGGATGTTTTTCTCGATGAGTGAGTTGCTTGTGTCTATGGTACCAAACCTTATGGGCAAGCCATAGCCCAACTGGTGAAATTTGATCAGATTTCTTGGGCGGAAGTGCAGGAGGTATGTGCCATTAGTGAACCTTTGG
Source organism: Larix kaempferi (assembly GCA_027924585.1). Classification (NCBI taxonomy): domain Eukaryota; kingdom Viridiplantae; phylum Streptophyta; class Pinopsida; order Pinales; family Pinaceae; genus Larix; species Larix kaempferi. Next base: position 11,404,170 of record BSBM01000017.1, on the reverse strand, counting down.
TAAAGGTTCTTCGTTTGGCTGACAGTGACAAGCCCACAATGGGCTACTTGTATGAGGCCCTGGATAGGGCCAAAGAAGCTATCCATCGATACTATGAGAACAAGGGAGAGGAGGGATTCACCAGACGAGTTGAGCTATGGGGTGTGATTGATGAACGATGAAATAATATTCTCCATCGTCCCATCCATGCAACAGAGCTCTACCACAACCCCGTGTTCTCTTATACATGTGGATTTCGGTTTGATGTTGAGGTCATGGATGGATTTCTCCAGTGTGTTCAAAGGATGATGTTAACTCCCTCTGAATGCTCAAAGATTTTCAAACAGATGGAAATTTATAGGTTGGCAACTAACACTTTTGGTTATGACATGGCTATCCAAGATAGAACCACGAGGATGCCAAGTAAGCTTCAAAGTTCAACCTTCAAGTACAATTTGTTTAAAACTTTCAAACTTCAATGTCTTTAATATTTACTCTTTCTTTTCTTTCTATTTGTTACTCAGTGGAAATTTAATACATTGTCTTTCATTTCCTTGTATTCATTGTAGATGTGTGGTCAACACACCTATGGTGGCAGAGTCCCAAAGCTGCAAATACTTGCCATTAGAGTGCTAAGTCAAACTTGCAACCCTTCAGGGCGTGAGCGCAACTAGAATGTCTTTGAAAAGACACACCCCAAGAAGCAAAACAATTTAGAAATGTTCAAGAATCAAAATTTAAATTTAAATTGTTTATAATTTTATTAATTTTAAAATTTAATTTATTACAATTTTGAATTTATCATCACCCTCTAACTATGGCCATCATACATGTTAGATATCGAACACCTTAATGACATGGTTTATGTCTACTACAATTTAAGGCTGCAAAGTGAAGTGGATTGAAAAAGCACCCAACACATATGCTATTTCACTGGATGAGATTGTCACTACCAATAAATGAAGGGTGGAGACTGAGGAGCCTATGATGGAGGAGGCACTTGACTAGTTGGAGGGAGAGGAGGATGTCGATGCAGCTGCGTTGGAGGAGGAGAGGGGGAGGAGGAGGATGCTCCACTTCCAAAGAATGAGGAGGAGACTGATATTCCGGTGCAGCTAGTGCCACCACCTCCACAAAGACATGCAGCTAGGACTGGGAGGAGACAGCTCACATTGGCTTCTACCTCAGCCCCATTACCTTCCAAGTTCCACCACAGCTCAAGCAGTTGGAGATTCAAGTTCCACCCCAGGCTCATCCAGAGCGCCTACACGACCACCTACTGCTTCTAGAGGAAGAGTAGTGCCCCTTGCCTGTAAAAAGGGTAGAGGGAATCAATGATTCATCTTATTTATCATTGTTCTATGTAGTATCTAGATGCCTCATGAGTCATGATGATTCCTCTCGTGAGATACATTTATTTTGATCATTTGATCTGATTTTCTATCATTCTGTCAAGAACAAGTTTCAGATTTTTCAGTTTAGTGTCGATGTGTAATCATGACGTACCATTTGACATCTTATGCATCTTATATATTAGTTGTATGTTCATATTTATATAGCATTGTGTTTATTTGATCTTGTTGTTGCTTTAAATGTTAAAAAAATTGAAAAAAATGGTTATTTGTGTATTTTTTTAAGTTTCCTGATATTTCCCCTGATATTGCCAACAAGTTACATTCCAAACCCTCGGCAATATATTTGTCAACATGATATATGTAACTATGTTCTAAATCATTCAATGAGAAGAGCCTACAAATCCATTCCGCCATAAGAAGATGGTGATCTGACTAAACTCTCATTTGGTGCAAGCACATCCAAACCAAGCTGAGAAGGAAATGAAGCTCATGTAGCCAATTGTACTAAAGGTATCTCAATCGAACAATATGAGAAGGAAATGAAGCTCATGTAGCAAATTGTACTAAAGGTATCTCAATCAAACAATAAGCCCATCAGCGTATAGGAAGAAACGCTCTGAATAAGAGGAAAGGCTGGAGCTTAGAGGCCCAAACGATGCAGTCCATAAAACCTGAATGAAGATCCTGCAAATATCTGCCCTGACCATGGAATTAAATTCCTCCTTTGGGGGGAGACGGTGGGTAGGGGCATTAAAGGAGATGGGGTATGGAAGGAGGTGATCAATCGAAATTCCCACTGACTCTCAAAATGACCTTGCCCTAGAAAACGGACAAGGTAGCCTACCTAGCTGACCACGGAAGGCTAGTCTCTCAGAGGAGCAGAGAGCCAAAAAGGGGTACCTCTTGTACCCTGCCAAAGTATCAAATAACTTGAGATATGTAGTCTCAAACTTTGTAACCTTAAGGTGCTTATCAGACCCGGGTTTAGATGGGTCTATGTTAGTTATATAGTACACCCAAAAGAATGAAAATACAGCTATGGTGGGGCATTTGGAGGAACATAAACTGAACAAGCACACAGGACTGAACACTGTCAAAGGTGAATAGTGCAGAGTCCAGACAAGAACGTTCGTGTTCATATTCTATATTTTTTTAGACTATGTAATCCATTACCATACTCATTGTCTATAAGCAATTCAGATCTGAATATGGAAACTGTGACCACGTGTTGTTCGTGTGAACGGTGAACGCAAATTCCCATTATATTCACGGGGTGAGTATGCTCCAGACCATTATCTTAACTGCAAGCTTGCTAAAAATCAAATGGCATATGGCGTATCCTTCGTTGAGATGATTTCCTTATACATTAATACAGCTATCTAGACCTATTAATCCAAACAAATACTAATCATTATGCTTGTGATTTGTAGCAGGAAAGTCATCAACTATATCAATTATGCTACACATATTAAAATGATTAAGAAAAGAGAAGAAGAATACTATTTTACTCACAATTCTGTGACAACACGGTACTCTCCTTGATTTGCATGAGAGCAAGTAACCCCACTCCAAGGTGATAGGTCTCCATCCCCACACGGATCATCTCCAACCCATGCGTACACCACTTTCCATCCAAGAGATGCCTTGATCTCGTTCAATGCCTTCACTGTATATCAAATGTTTCAGTAATCCATGCAAATCACTTTACTCTAAGCACTTAGGCCATAAATTACTCTATTCTAAACAGTGAACCGCCAAATTTTAAGGTTACAGGTTTTCTTCTATGGACAAAAAGTCCGAAATCTTTAGCTTTGAGCCAAAAGAATTCCGACGTTTGGCACCTGAAAAGAACTTATTCTTAGCCCCGGGTAAAACCCGATGCGAAAGAGCGCCCGGTCATCACAATCTTCTTGATTACCAAAAAAAACCTCCAAATGTAATGATTCCAAACTCATTATGACAATTGTGGATCTCAATTTGAAAAGAGATCAAAAATAATCAAAATGGATCTCAGATTTTAAGATTATTCAAAGGGTTTGCACGAGAAAAAATTTCAGGGTCGTACCATCTCTTTTGAGAGTTTTGCAGTTTACAACGTTCATCAGCAGCGCGAGGAATATGAAGACACAGATAAAGTGTGGTAAATTACAGGCACTCGCCATTGCTAACACCGCTGTTGTGTTTCACGAATTGAGCTCACACTCTCCACTTCACGCGTTTTAAGGTCTAACTTTGAAATTAGGTTGTTGGTTGAGCTGCGGTTTAAGTGGTAAATGGAGTTTTTCATCACTAACCAAAGTTTGCCTAAAGTTGCTCGATCCTAGTAGATACAGACTCTCAACATAAAAGCGATGTTTCCGTAAATAAATAAATAAAAAATAATAATAACTTTGAAATTATGTTTACCAGAAATTTATACAATATTGAAAGGTAAGGTAGGGGCAAATTGAAAGATAAAAGGATGTTAAATAAATAAATAATAATAACAACTTTGAAATTAAGGTAGGGGGGATTCGGAAAATAAGGGATGTTAAATAAGTAAATAATGACTTTTAAATTATGTTTGCTATGGAGAGAAGTTTATAAGGTTGAAAGTTAAGGTAGGAGCAAATTGAGAGAATTTCTATTTATGATCTTGAATTTGGGTTGGAAAAATTAGAAATTGTTAAATTATTTTTTAAATTTAATATATATATATATATATATATATATATATATAGTTTATAAATGAATTTTTAGATTAAAAAAAAAAATTGTTTGGAATGAGTAAAGTGTGTTGGAGAGTTTGTAGCAAGTAAGGTTGATGTTTGTGAATAGAGTTTTTTCTTAAACACTTGAAAGCTAGTGCAAATGCATGTATGTCCAACTCAAGTGAACCTAAGTTGTGAGTTGCAAAGATATATTGGTATTAATTAAAGAATTGTCATTCTAAGAAAACAATTTTGTATATTATCCTTCATGAATACGATGTCATTTTATTTCTTTTAAATGAAAAAGGCACTTATAGTCTCAAGAGATACCATGTTGCATTGAAATTTATACCTTAAGGTAGTTTCTCACTTAGAAGAGCAACTTTCAAAATAATGAGGGCAAGTAGGAACTAGCCATTGAATTTAGTGACCCAGTCCCATGCAAATATGGCATAGCAATAAACCCTGGACATTTGTTTAAGGTTCTCATGAAAGTCATACAAAAGACATTTGGGTCAGGTGTCATGTCCCCAAATTTCGCATTGGATCACAATGGCCTAAGCCACTTGGCCATGTTCATGATAATTTGTCAAAATGGTGCTAAGGGTCAAATACTTGTCAATCATGATGTCCAAGTTAGTAATAATGCAAAATTAGAGCCAAATGGACAAGGTGGGTCGCATGAAGAGCAAATTCCCAATTCAAAGTTTGTAATGTCCCCATCCCAACCTAGGGAACTAGTAGGTTAGTGGAATTTTTCCTCCACTACAAGACCCAAAATGACGTTAGACTTACAAATTCACATTAAATGGGACAAATAAACAATAATAAAGAGGAAAATGAGGTGGCATTGGATCATGAGGGTGCATAAGAGGTTGTGGGACCCACATGTGGCAAGATTCCCCACTACACTTGGCATCATTCTCACACAAATTCAAGTTCAAGGTAAAGGGTAACGTACTTGGGGTAGATGAAGAGGCAATATTCATGGCAAGAATCATGGAGGCTCGACTTGGAGTGGAAGAGTAACTCCCAATGAAGAGGAAGAAGCATAATAGACAAATTATGACATTTGTGACAAGATTCCATGGCATCTATGACAACAATGATGAAGCAATCTATGACAAATATGACAAATTCAGACCTGATGGCAGACCTCTGACAAATCTGACATATCAGGGCTAAAAATATCCACCAAGAGGGTGCATAGAGGGGGTTACGGTCAGCCAAGATTAACAATTCGAATTGGGGAAAGAGGAGGACAAGTGTCTCATGAAGGAATCAATCACTAACTCGAGTTGGGTGAGTGTCTTGGAGGGAAATTCAACCTCATGAATCCACACGAAGTTAATAAAAGAGGGGTATGAGGAAGGAGAGCAGCTTTTGGATCATTTTTGTTTTGCACTCTTAGAGAGCTTAGCTTGTCCATGCACAGTGGGTGTTTACCTTCCCTACTATTGAACCAATTTCGAAGGTGAAATATCCATGTCCAAGTTGGTTGGAGGAGAGGCCATTCAGACCTCTTATCAAAGCTTAAAGGATGTGTTTAATGCAGGTTCAAATCCCTCTTCGGTTTAGTTCCTCTCACAAAACTTCTTCTACTTTCTCTTCTCACATTCACTTCTCAATGTCCATTGTTCTAGTGTTGATGGCGCACTAATAGTTGCATAGAGTTTGTGGAGGTTGATTTTGTGACTCCAATGATGTATGATCAGATGTATGGCACTATGTTGAGCTGCATATTTGAGCCATGGCTCGAAATCCCATGCATATCATGTAAAAATTCCAAGCAAACTACTTATTCGAGCTAGTTTCCCCTATACTTTATTGTGGACTTTTTGGAGTAGTTATGCATTTGTTTTGTATCAGACTTTCTCTGGGTTTTTGCAGTTGTTCGAGTAGCCTATGATGTACTGTATATGACCAAATTACTATATGCAGGCCCCTTGGGAATTTGATTAAATTTTATGCAACAATTTCCTTGTCCATTGTTTACATTTTCCACGCAATGTGTATGTGTTACAACTTTATGTTTGATGGGTGCAATAACCAGTTGTAGAACATGATAAACGTTGCATTTTGGTTTTCAATGAAGTCCTTTATCCATGCCAAGCCTTTGTTCATAAATTAGGGAAGTTCGTACAACATTTGGAAAGCCAAAGAGTCAGTGATTAGTGGGGGGTTTCAACATTGATTTCACTAGTATTTCCCCCTTTCATTCTTCCTTGGTTAATGCAAGTCATGAATGCCTTTAACAAGTGTTTGAGTGTCCAGTAGATGCATTAGGATGTCCTAAGACTCCTCAAGCCCTTCCAGATAAAATTCAAGAGCATTTGGGAGCATCTGGGATAATTTGGGACAGCTTGGGTTTCACTAGTCCAAGGTTCAAAATTGACCCAAATTGAGTAAATTTTCCATGATAGGGATATTACATCAAGGGATGTCAAGATCTACTAGGTGATCGTCGAGAATCAAGCCTCCAAGGATAAGGAACTATGCAAAAAGGCCACCTTGGGTTTAACCAACAAATTCCAAAGATTGTGCAGGCGAAAGAGGCAAGTTGTTTTATTGGACTTGAGTCTTCTTGACATATTCAATTAATAGTCAAGCATATGATTATTGCAACGCCACTTGTATTCATCATTGCGCTTGTGTTTTAAGCCTTAGCCTTGTTCCAAGTCCAATTCTTCGCCAAGTTATCATAGACTGTAGGTTTGATTTCAGGGAGTGAGAGTAGGGAGCAATGTCCCTGTATATGTTTAATCACAATCCTACTTGAGATGGCCAATCTATACCCATATTTCAGTTTCGACCAAGGAAACCAATGTCTAGTTTGACCTCAATTGATCTCTAGATATATTAATGTGTCTTCTAAAAAATATTAAGGATGAGAACCAAGTTGTTTTAGACAACACATTGCCTTCGTACAACAACACATGGGACCAGCGTAATAATGGTTGTTAAAGAATAAATTGAACTTTAAGCCCTTGCCTTTCCAATTAAGAAAAAGCTTTATAACCACTTAGGCATTCCAAATACTTTGAGGAACAAAAATATTTTTCGCCTAAAAAATGCTTAGGGTAGATATGAGAGTTTGCAAGCTCAAACCCACCCATAATTTCTATTTTATAAGAGCTCCTTGGAAAATGTAATATTGAAGAATAATTTTCCATGCTTCATTACCTTATAGCACCCTAGGATTGGGCCTAGGTGCAAGTTTTGGTAATTCCCATATCCCCTACTTCATGGGAGTACAACAAAGGTTCTAATCAAGGTAGTAGGAACATGTACCACCTCCATGATCGCTCAAAGTATGTTATGAAGGGACTTCTAAAGAAATTAACAAAGACTTGTAAATGCAATATTAAACGTGGGTTGCTACTAGGATCTTGGTACAAATTTGATAAAGCCATATGCTTAGTTAGCCACTTATCAGTTTTCTTCTCCAAGCATTGGATGACAATGTCCCAAAAATATTTAGGAGTCAATTGGAATATGAGACGAGGAAAAAAAACAATGAATCTCCCATGGTTTAATCCAAGGCCATTCTTATGTGGCAAGCAATTTGGGGAGCTCGTGTAGACTTTAACTATAACATTAGGTCCATTGTCATGTCCCCAATTTTGGTTCATCCAGTACCATGGGTGAAAGGGGACAAGATCAATCCCTAAGGGAATTAAATTGTATTAATTCTATTTGCTTAGAATTAATTTTATCCTAAGTCTCACAAATTGGCAAATTTATTTATTAAAGTTAATTTTGATAAATAAAATTAATGGATAATGAGCAAGTGGGCCAAGAGGGCGCCCATGTGGAAGATGATGCCAAAATGTATTAAGGGGTGAATATATGGCAAAAAGATGAAGAGAAGGAAGGTGGAGATAAGGTTTCCAAATCAGACAACAACAACAACAAAAAGTCCAGTTTACCAAAAAGGAAACATCCTGAATGGTGTAGTTTCCATTTCAATGCCCAATTCACAAGGAAAACAAGTGCTAATGCAAGAAGGAAACATCTAAGGTCAAGGAGGGCATAGTTTCTAGAGGAGAAATCTTGTAAGGTAAAATTAAGGAAAGTATGTCCACTCATGGGTGACCTATTCTCACAGGTCACCAAACCAAGTAACTTGCTCAACAAGTCATTGTGAAGTTTATAAAAGAAGCCAACCAACTCCATTTCACAACTTTGGTCATTGTGAAGTTTGTATGAGAGCTTTGAAGCTCCTCTAGGTTTGGTGATGTGCCCAAGCCACTCTATGGGTGATGTGCCCCATTCTCTCACTCTCTCTCTCTTTCTCTCTAATAGGTATTGAAGACTATTGGGCAGCCATTGAAGATCTATTTGCAGCCACTGAAGATAATTTTGCAGCCATTAAAGTTCTGATATCAGTCTGGGGTCGAATTGCTTCAGTAGAGTTTAAGAGTTTAAGAATAATCCTTCTCATTATCCCCTCTCTTCTTCCCCATTCTTCAGTATTGCAGGGTGTTGGTGGAAGGTTTGCTCCATTGAAAGATTTTCAGTGATCAATGAGATGAAGGATCTAATGTGTGATGGCCATATTCAGAAATAAAGTTGAACTTACAGCCATTCATTCAACTTCCATCATGTCCAAGTGATTCTAGTTCGAGATTCCCTAAGGGTGTCATGTTTTGTACTCAAAGAGGTGTAGAACTGAGGGATTGAATCTTCTTTCTTTCTGTCATTGGAGAGGATGGTTTGTTGTTGTTTTTCCAGTCATCAAATCTATGTAATAAACATCTAAACTCAATCTTAAAATATTCTCAGCTTCTCATATGAATATGCCCCAGAGGCTCATGTTGTAATAATGGCTTTCAATCTTGTTTTTCTAGCTTATTTTGGAGTAGTTTCACCATTCAAGCACTGTACTTTCGAATGGTAGATGTGTGCAGCTGATTAGATGATTTAGAATCTCTGATATAACTCTCCTAATCCATTACAGAAATATTTTCATCCAGATATATGTTTCAATGAAGGATTGGATAAACCTAGAGGGGGTTTGAAGGTTTTTATGGTATATAAGTTATCTGGAAATGTAATGAGGTGATGTAAATTTTGATGCTTTGTATTTTCAATCAAATATGTTGTAATAGGTCCATTAAATATAGAAGTAAATATTAGAGTGATCAAATACAAGTTCAACTCCTTCCCCTATGCTCATCGGGCACTCTCGGAGGACTAGTTTTAGCAGAAATTGCATTAAAAGAGTTTTGTTGGTCAGAAACCAATTATGTCAGTTGTTGTTGCTCATGTAAAGACCCTAGAACACATTATAACCTTAAAGTATTGAATTTGGGAGGGTTTTACCATATTTTGGAAGTCAACTCTTAAAACTAGCTCGACAGTCCAAGTCACAACAATTTCCCCCCAACTCTTCATCCAGTGTTTAATTGCTGATTTTTTATGACCATAGACCTCCATGGACACAAATATTAGTTTGTTAATCCTTCCCAACTCCCTTATCTAGTTTGTATATGCGGATGTACCCAGGAAGCATTGCGGTAGGCTTCAACGGTAGCTGATCTCCTAAACATAAATGGTCTTCGTGCTTTGTACAAAGGATCCTAAAATTTTCCCTCTGTATAAATTGATGCTGCACACTCTCCCATACAAATTCCAGAACCTAATCTCATTCCTACCATCCTCATTCAGAGTTTCAGTCCCTGTCACTTACATCTTGCTCAATTTGAGAAATGGCCTTAAACATTACTAGCAAAATCTTGTTAAAACTTTGAGTGGAAGTTAATATCTTGGTCAGATCTTGGCTAGGATATTACAGTGGTATCAGAGCACTTTCCTTGGCTCAGCCTGTGGAAAGTAATTCTCATTGGAAAATTATCTCAACACTATCTTCAAGATTGCAGATGTGGAATTAGTTCCAGTTATGGAAGATTTAGACTTTGAGTTGTATGAGCAAGAAGATTATTCTTATGAGGAGTACGATGAAGATTATGATGAGCAGTATGAAGAATATTGCAGACGGTATGAGGAAGAGAATTCCCAAGAAGTACCTTCCATAAGCATATCCCATGAAATCATGATTGACAGAACAGACTATGGTTATTCTGATAGCCATATTCAGGAAAAAGTTGCATGTTCTACAGTCAAAAGTCAACCTTCTATGGAAGAGATAATAAAAGATATCAAAGTTGCATTGGATGCATGTGACTTCACAAGAATTTTTGGATCCTCTTCAAGAAGAGCCTCCAAGAATATTTATCCTAAGACAACCAAGGAGAAGCAAGACCCAAAGACCAATCATGAGATTGTTGACAAAATGGGAGCAGAATCCACTACAAGCTTCTATGTTGAGGATTTCAAGATCACCTCATAGGAGTTTGGTAAGTTTAACGATGGTGAGACATATGTTGGATCAGATCCAAAAGAAGACCCTAAATCAGATCCAAAGTCACCACATGAGCTACGTAGTGAAGCAAAAGATGACCACACATCAGTTGGATGTGAACCTAGAGAATGGGTGGTAGAACAAGGCACCATAGCTCCACTGTTTGAAGGGAGAAGTATGATGAAAAGTTATGGATCTCAATCAGATTTTTGTACCCATGTTCCTTTTGGAAATCATCAGAATAAAATAGAATACATTGTCAATAATGTGTGCCATGATGTGGAGAAACTAGTTCCTCGTAATGAAGCATTTAGATCTCAATGCTTAGCTCCTCATAAACCAATGACTGTGGGAACATCAAGAGACCCTGAAAGTGTGGAAGAAAGAGGGAATACCATGGTTAGATATCAACATATTTGCAGCAGCCATGAGGATGATGAGTCACCAAATCCTTTGTCAGAAGGAGAGGAAAAAGATCCATGCACAACTAAAGATCCAACAGTCAAACATTCAATTGTTGGCAATGTGGAAGGTGAAATCACTCCCAATTTCTTCGTGGGTGATTTCAAGATAAGTGCAGAAGATATGGGGAATATTGATGATGGTATGACATATTTTGGATCAGATCCAAAAGAAGAACATCAATCGGATCTAAAATCATCATTGGAACTTCAGGTTGAGGTGGAAGACAAGCCCAAATCAGTTGGGTGTGGACCAAGGAATTTGGGAAAGAAGCATGCTGCCATAAAAACACCACATGGGGAGGAAATTTGGGCACAAAGGCATGGCTGCAATTCTGATTTTTGCATGCCTTTGTTGCATCTCAAGACGGCAGCCACTTCCAGTGAGAATGATGGATTATAAGATCCTTCTAGTGTCAAAATTCAGAATTGGGAGAAGGCTGAATTGCAAGAAGCAGAAGAGGAGGTTCACCCACTGGAACTTCTTGCCCTGATTGGACCATTGAAAATGAGTGAGGAAAAAATCAAGGAGGCATTGAAAAACCTCCATGAACTTAATGCTTTGATCTCTCACTGCTGTTGGAGAACTGCATCAATGGAGGAGCAACCCTCTATTGAAAATTTTGTGCACATGTGGGAAGTAGTAGGAAGCCTAAAATGAAATTTTTGTCAGCTGCTTTCTGATAGAGATCACTTGCTGGAGCTTGTGAATATCCACTATAATGATGCAATAAGGAATGAGGAGGAGATCAGCAAGCTCACTCATATGTTGGAAACTACCTAGGATTCTCTGATTGGTACTCATGGTGCTTGTCAAGAATCTGAGAATCAGATTGAGCAGCTTAATGAGAAGTTGCCATAATCACTTTTTACCTCCCATATTTCACAAAGTCACAATAACATGGATAAATTATTTCATGTTCCAAGGGAGGAACCTCATGAGTTGGTGGATCATGAGGAACAGTACGTTTGGTATGTGCTTGAGGAATGTGCAGACAGAGTTGAAGAAAAACAAGCACATGACCTTTTCCAGAATGAACTTGAGAGGTCCATTGAAGAAAGTCACTCTTCCAAGGAAGAGCCAGATGAGTACACCATAGATGGATCAACCATCAATGGAGAGGATACATCCACAACTTCAATGGATGAAATGTTCAGAAGCATGGCTCACCATTCTTCATTCCCCACTTCAAATTCAACCACAAATTTTGGGAATGAAAATTGGGTAAAAGGATTCTTCCTCTTGGTGTCACATGATGAGCGGGAGTATCCTAAAAGTGAGGCCTATGACATGTTCCTTAACCCACAATAGTTGAGGAAGCCCATGCATATGTGTGCAGCCACTTTTGACTAGGAGGCATCAGATCTACACTTACCTTCAATGTGTGGGTCAATTGATGGAGTTTTACACCCTTGGATCAATGGCAGAGAGTTGAGCCATTGGATGAAGAGGGGAGCACCTGTGGAGTTCCATAGAGATCATGAGATCTATTCATTTGAGGAGGACATACATATGGCTGATCACATTCCATGTGGTTCAGCAAATGAAAGTGCTTGTCCATCCATTGGATGGATGGGTAGATGCAACATTGCAATGAAGACCCTGAAAGCTATTCAATTTTGCATTGGGAGTGGCACACTTCCAGCATGGTGGATGGATCCTGGCATACCATGGAGTGACAAGTTGTTACAAGTAACAATGATGATGGATGGTATTCATCAGGGACAATGGGATCCAGGAATTCCTTGGACTGACAACTTTCTAGAGGTGACAGAAAATTTTGGGTCGTTACAGAGGAAGCAGTGGGATCCGGGAATTCTACTCAGTTATCTTAATTGGGTTAAGATTTTTGTTCATGATTTAGTGCAGATAGAGCTTACAGTGCATTTTATTCTTCATAGTCATCATACATTTTATTCAGATCTTTTTGAAGGCCCCAAGTTTAATTTTCAAATTGCTCAGTGGATGGGGACAAGTATAATCAGAGTGGTGCAACAGAAGCTCGTTAGAATCCTAACATTGCTTGAGGACAAGCAATCTTGGGAAGGGAGGACTGTCATGTCCCCAATTTTGGTTCATCCATACCATGGATGAAAGGGGACAAGATCAACCCCTAAGGGAATTAAATTGTATTAATTATATTTGCTTATAATTAATTTTATCCTAAGTCTCACAAATTGGCAAATTTATTTATTAAAGTTAATTTTGATAAATAAAATGAATGGATATTGAGCAAGTGGGCCAAGAGGGCGCCCATGTGGAAGATGTTGCCAAAATGTATTAAGGGGTGAATATATGGCAAAAAGATGAAGAGAAGGGAGGTGGAGATAAGGTTTTCAAATCAGACAAAAAAAAAAAAACAACTAGAAAAAGCTAAGGAGGGCACACTTGCTAAAAAATAGTCTAGTTTACCAAAAAGGAAACATCCTGAATGGTGTAGTTTCCATTTCAATGCCCAGTTCACAAGGAAAGCAAGTGCTAATGCAAGAAGGAAACATCGAAGGTCAAGGAGGGCACAGTTTCTAAAGGAGAAAGCTTGTAAGGTAAAATTAAGGAAAGTATGTCCACTCATGGGTGACCTATTCTCACAGGTCACCAAACCAAGTAACTTGCTCAACATGTCATCCTGAAGTTTATAAAAGAATCCAACCAACTCCATTTCACAACTTTGGTCATTGTGAAGTTTGTATGAGAGCTTTGAAGCTTCTCTAGGTTTGGTGATGTGCCCAAGCCACTCTATGTGTGATGTGCCCCATTCTCTCATTCTCTCTCTCTTTCTCTCTAACAGGTATTGAAGACTATTGGGCAGCCATTGAAGATCTATTTGCAGCCACTGAATATAATTTTGCAGCCATTAAAGTTATGATATCAGTCTGGGGTCAAATTTCTTCAGTAGATTTTAAGAGTTTAAGAATAATCCTTCTCATTATCCCCTCTCTTCTTCCCCATTCTTCAGTTTTGCAGGATGTTGGTGGAAGGTTTGCTCCATTGAAATATTTTCAGTGATCAATGAGATGAAGGATCTGATGTGTGACGGCCATATTCAGAAATAAAGTTGAACTTACAGCCATTCATTCAACTTCCATCATGTCCAAGTGATTCTAGTTCGAGATTCCCCAAGGGTGTCATGTTTTGTACTCAAAGAGGTGTAGAATTGAGGGATTGAATCTTCTTTCCTTTTGTCATTGCAGAGGATGGTTTGCTGCTTTTTTTTCCAGCCATCAAAGCTCTGTAATAAACATCTAAACTTAGTCCTAAAATATTCTCAACTTCTCATATGAATATGCCCCAGAGGCTCATGACGTAATAATGGCTTTCAATCTTGTTTTTCTAGCTTATTTTGGAGTAGTTTCACCATTCAAGCACTGTAATTTCGAATGGTAGATGTATGCAGCTAATTAGATGATTTAGAATCTCTGATATAACTCTCCTAATCCATTACATAAATATTTTCATCCAGATATATGTTTCAATGAAGGATTGGATAAACCTAGGGGGTTTTTGAAGGTTTTTATGGTATATAAGTTATCTGGAAATGTAATGAAGTGATGTAAAGTTTGATGCTCCGTATTTTCAATCAAATATGCTGTAATAGGTCCGTTAAATATAGAAGTAAATATTAGAGTGGTCAAATACAAGTTCAACTCCTCCCATATGCTCATCGTGCACTCTCGGAGGACTAGTTTTAGCAAAAATTGCATTAAAAGAGTTATGTTGGTCAGAAACCAATTCTGTCAGTTGTTGCTGCTCATGTAAAGACCCTAGAACACATTATAACCTTAAGGTACTGAATTTGGGAGGGTTTTACCATATTTTGGAAGTCAACCCTTAAAACTAGCTCGACAGTCCAAGTCACAACAATTTCCCCCCAACTCTTCATCCAGTGTTTAATTGCTGATTTTTTATGACCATAGACCTCCATGAACACAAATATCAGTTTGTTAATCCTTCCCAACTCCCTGATCTAGTTTGTATATGCAGATGTACCCAGGAAGCATTGCGGTAAGCTTTAATGGTAACTGATGCCCGAAACATAAATGGTCTCCGTGCTTTGTACAAAGGATCCTAAAATTTTCCCTCTGTATAAATTGTTGCTGCACACTCTCCCATACAAATTCCAGAACCTAATCTCATTCCTACCATCCTCATTCAGAGTTTCAGTCCCCGTCACTTACATCTTGCTCAGTTTGAGAAATGGCCTTAAAAATTACTAGCAAAATCGTGTTAAAACTTTGAGTGGAAGTTAATATCTTGGTCAGATCTTGGCTAGGATATTACATCCACGCACCCAAAATTATGAAGTAAATAGTAGTACAAAACCTTTAGAGGAAATCCAAACTATAGTTCAAGGATTTATGTCACCCAAGAACAATGAGGAAGGAATCATCCATGAAGTGGCCATTAACAAGTTGCTTGACATCCTTTCTTAGGAGAGGGATAACTTTGATAAGGTCATAATGCACTCAATGTGAGATAAGATAACTCAAGGCCTCAGTCACCATCATATAGAGCGTCAAGGCTAGTGGGATTATTCCCTTAATAGACCCTAGTAGCACCACTTCCTTTAAATTACATATGTTGATGAATAAGTAGGTCGATGCCTCTAAGAAAATAGTCTTTGTGACACTCGAAAAATTGGACAAAGTCCCAAGGCCTTGAGCATGGTTAAAAGGAAAGATCATTCTACCCCATCACATTCTTTTTCAAAATAGCACCACTTCCTTTAAATTACATATGTTGATGAATAAGTAGGTCGATGCCTCTAAGAAAATAGTCTTTGTGACACTCGAAAAATTGGACAAAGTCCCAAGGCCTTGAGCATGGTTAAAAGGAAATATCATTCTACCCCATCACATGCCTTTTCAAAATAAACATTGATAAGAAGGAATTTTATGCCATGCCTTTTAACCCACTCCATGCCTTCCCAAACTACAATGTCATCGCCAAAACAAATTGCCCCCAAATGAAACCTGCTTGTTTTGGGATGAATGATCTTGGACAAAGGATGCTTAATCCACATGATCGAGGCCTTTACCAATATTTTGTAGGAGACATTTGAGGGGTGATCCACCTCTAATTAGCACCTTATGATTGTTTTTTGTGATTTCCTTGTACATTTACAAGAGATCCAATCCAACAAAGTCCCACGTGACCTTATAAAATAAGCAAGGAAAGTCACCCAATGTAGGTGACTTATCCTTGGCCATCTTCATCACGTCAGTTGTCATCTCAATCGAGGTCACACTACTCACATCTCCTTTATTGCACTTCAAATAACTTATACCATGCCAAGACAACTTTGCATGCTCGCCCAAGGTTCCTTGACAAGGCCTTGAGACCAAAAAACTAGTATGTAGCAACAACCAAATTCCCCATCAATATACTCCTATTTGGTGAACCTCCCATTGGGAATGTTAAGCACATTCAAAGTCGGTTGATTTTAGCTCTCAATTAAGTGCCCCTGGCCTAACAAGCCTTGTTGACTTGGAAAAGGTATTGATGCTTAGTGGCATTGATTTGTATGCTTTGAATAGAGGGGTTGAACTCTACCTACCAACTAGCTTGATGAAGGTCACCTTTGATGGATTTATGTTGCTTTCATTGAACTAAGGTGATTTGTAAACCACAATCCCTTGCAAAAGTCCAAGTATGATCAATGGAATCCTCATGCGAAGAAATCCAACCATTTTCCACACCAACTTCACCCTCAAAGCATGGGTAATATATTATGAACCATGTTAATACAACTCAAGCAACTTTGTTTTTTCAAGCAAGATACATTGAAGATCACATGTGTTCACATCTTCGTAGCTCCCTGTGAGATAGATAAGTGAATAAGTTGGTGGTTTTTAAGTGTGGCCACAAATAGTACCATAAAAAAAAGTATTTTGCCTATAGATAGTGGTTTGATCAAGCATTTTTAGGTCTCTTTTGTTTCCTTTTTGAAGGTTGGACAAAGTAAACCATTGGTCGATTGATTTTTTCATTGCATTTTATGAGGGTCATGCAACCCAAGTAACATTTCAAGGACATCTCGAGTTGCTTTCTCACCATGAAATATTATATTAGGCAACGAACCTTCCTTATCTTCCTAAGCATCTGCCCATGAAAAAGGGCTCTCTCTTATGTATCATCTAACATGTAAATATTAATAAAATCTAAAATATCACCATCTAAATTCAACATGATCCAAACCAATATTTGCGAGGGACTAGTGCCCCATTCTATGATCAAGAAGCTAAGCTAGGGCAACAGAAGAATCCCAACCATACATTGTCCTCGCCGTGTATAGATGTGTAGGCAATCCCATGCATGCAAATATAATCCAAAACATTTATTAACAAGAAACCAACAAATTTCACATGTTATGAGCAAAAAACATCAATCCTTTGATAAAGCATCATTCAAATCTTCCAATCCATAATTTTTTTGTAGGGGCGAGTGACGTCCCTAATATTCCATGGCACTACCTTCATTGGTAATGTGTAGCAATGTATATTATGAATATCATTATTCCCATCCAACCTAACAAAAAAATCATATGCATTCAAAGTTGCTACACCATGCATCGGTTGAGACATTGAAAATAAATAAATTATGAAATGCAAATTTCAAGCTTCTTTTGAGATCCCCAAGTATGAGACAACCTAGAAATCAAACAAGGGAGGTGGGGAGTAAGCCCTTTTACCAACCCCTTGATGGGTGATGTTTAGGGAGGAGCATGCCACCTCCTTCCCAATAGCAAAGGTTGTGGGTTTAATTGAAGTCAATGCTTCATAGGACATTAATGGCTTACTAGGTTGAGCCTCTCAAGGTGTAACAAACTTGTTTTAATTATCATTCTTGCAACCTAAATACAACCTCCCTTAAAGGTATGTGTGCCCCCAATAGTTGATTAGGCATTAAATTGAGTAGCTTGGTTGGTTAGGGAAAGTGGTGTGTATAACTTGGCAATGTGTAGAGGTAATGGATCTTATGATTGTGCATTGACATCTAAAGTAAGGACTGGGTAAGTTAATGTATTAAAGAAGTTGTTTAATGGTCATGTTCCTCACCTAAATTAGTGTGCAGTCTTTTAAGTAATTTTACAACTTGAGTTTTAAGTATATCTTGTTATGGGGTACATGTTCAAAAAAGTGGTTTGGCTCATGAAATATAATGGCACCTATCCATGCTTAGGTGTCCTTAAGGAAGGGCCAAAATTTCATGGGGAGGTGAGGTAAATCGATTGAAACAAGGTAGCATAGTTGTGCACTAATCTTTGTTGAGAAATCCTCAACACCAGTAGATAACACAACAAGGTATTGCTACAAAGCAATGGTCCATGAGCAACAATGGGAGCACAATGAATAATGAATTTTATTTAAGAATATAAAAAAAGAAGAAGGCAAAAACACGTATTCAAGCTGAGGGTGATATGCCAATACTAGTCATGTGGATTCCATGCATCCTCCATCCAAGACTTAATTGATGTGTCCCTAAGGGTACATGATCAACAAAGTAAATAATTATTGTGTCTTTTCATATGACCGTAAAATAATGTTCATAAACATGGCGTCCTAAAGGGAAAATTCATTACCCTGTGGTAAACCTTCATTGCGATCTTTTAAGGCATCTCTGTATGGACCAACATGTTCACGACTTATAGTGACAAAGTTACCGTGGAATACATTGATTTGTGGTTTTTGTTTTTTAACCTTGATATCATTTTAGTGAATCTTTCCGTATAGCTCCACTCCTTTCATTATCAAGAAAAAAAATATGGAGTTTTTCTAACCTAAGTTTATAAAAAATAGATAAGAGATATAGCAAGATGGTCAATGGATTGCCAAGTCCTTAGTAATTCCTTTTGGCTTTAGTGACTCATTGCCTTTGCATTTGATATGGTTTTCCTCGTGCCTTCCTTGAGCATCACCACCAATTTGTTTTGCATTTTTTTATGGGAATGCATTGTTTTGACCCATTGCACGACATGATGTTGTTATTGAATGGGAAATGACAAGGTTACCACTAGCTTCATCATACTTAGATGCTAGCCTCCAAGACAACAACTTAATTGATGGTGCAAACTTCAATTCAACAAGAGTTGGCATTTTGAACAATACAAAATCCCAAATTGTATGCATAATATTTTAATCTTCATTCTAGAGTCTAGTTCTTTTTTATATGCCTATAATTGTTCAGTTAGTCTATTGGCAAATCAAAATCCCAAAAAAATATGAATACTTCAGACAACAACAATTGTGGGACCTCCTTTATTGCAACAACTATATTCTTAGGCCCTTGTGCTTGTTACCATATACCAAACAAAATCTCACTACACATTAGCAAATCTATTTATTAATATATATTTTGAAAACAACAAAAATCGTTGTGAGGTAGGACTTTGAAACAATGTGTATTGTTCATGAAGCAACCTTTTATGGTAAGTTTACCAATTTCCAAAAATCAAGTATATCTCAACCAATAATAATATATTAATAAAAACATGCAAATCTCTCAAAGTAAGGATATTATATTTCAAATGTCGATATATTCATTGTTATACTTTATTTCTATGTTTGCACGTGGAATTGAGAATCAAGCTAATCCATATAACATTGCAACTATTGGAAGTATGACATCCCTAAGTGATGAAGAAATGAGCCCTACAAATAGCTCAATAATAGCATCTCAAGTGAGGAATGACAAATATAATTAAATGTTACCTTTTGTGTATTTCAAAATGTTTGTGGGAGCATAATTATGTTTTATTGCAAAATCCGTTGTTTTGATTATTGCGAACTTATTATCTCATAAAGGTTGGAAATCGAGGTTCTCCCTCTTCTAGGTCATCTTCTTCCGTTGAGATAGATTATTCACTCTCCAACTAAAATTATTGTTTTTGGTTCTTCTTCTTTTGGTTGGACTTCTTGTTTCAGAGAAACTTCAACCTCTTTAAATACAACATCTTAACTATAAATAGTCTTGTTAGTTATTTGGTTACAAAGTTTGTAACCTTTTATACCATCTTATGAGCTTGGTGTGAAAAAGAAAATTACCCAAGGAAAGAAGAAAAGGTGAACAAGGTTTTTACCCTGTAAACACTTTACTAGGAAAATAAACAACCAAAGATTAATTCAATTATCCTTGATGAATATGACCAACAACATCCACTTAAGGCATTTTACAATGGAGTTACTCAAACCTTTAAATGGGCTTCATCACATACCAATACCTTGGGCAATTATCATGGATTAACCAAAGCCATGGGCACATAAACCACCAATGATAAACCCACTAAGGACCAAATCAAGGCTATCTTAATTACTCTATAACCAAGTAGAGATTAACCTAACACCTATTTATTTTCACTATTGTTAGGGTCCCACCCTATCTCTTTACTTTAGTGATTAATCATGTTATGTATGAGGCCACAACCTTTGAATAAGGTCAAATAGTTGTTACTATAATATTATTGTAAGAAGGGTCTCTCTATTAATTGAGGCCCGTTGGTTAGTTGGTACTCATTAATTATTGACCAAGTCAATTAGTTAGGGCTTTGGGATATTAAAAGCCTACTTTAAGAGCTAAGGGGCTATAGATTGTTTTGTAGAGAATTATTGTTTCAGAGCTCTGTTCTAATGAAGGGTCGCCCACCCGTAAGAGGCACATGGACATTACTCCGTAAAGTGATTATCATAATACAAGAGTTGATTCTATAGAATTTATCTTGTCCATTTCCTTTGAGAAGTTTTTTGCTGCAATATAATATTGTGCTTCGTGCATTGTTTATATATGTTTATCTTGTTGTTGCTCTAATTTATAATTTGCAAGGTTAAGACCACCACAAGTGGTATTTAGAGCAATTTTATGAGGCAACATGCTTCCAAATTTTTTTATAGATTTTTTAAAATCTAGAGACATGTTTTGGCATCTTTAAACAACACAGAGATCTAACATTCAATAGGTAAAACTACAGTTGGGGAAGCATATAAGCGTAGAATACAATTGATACTTAGTCACATTTGTTGAACATCGTTGTAACCTCTGTTGGTACCCCCTTGGAGTAGTACCGCATCATACCTCACCTGTACATGGAATCTCACTTCCACATACCTTCTAGTATATTATAAGTCTGCTAGGATACTTGAAACCAACTATAGATAGTCTAATCAACCATCTTGTTGTTATAGTGGCACCGAGCATAGCACTCAGGAAGATTACTCTATGGTACCCAAGTAGTTGGGTAGTATGACTAAGGGCATGGTTGAGCCTCCTTAGTTAAGGACCGGGTTTCCACTGACACCATTGTTTGATACCTATCTCAAAAGAATCCTTCCATTGTGTTAATCATATTCATATACATATCTAACAATATTTTTCATGTGGACCCATCCATCCCTCATCTGGTGACACCTCTCAAAAGAGTCCTCTTTAGCCCCTTGTCATTTTGAGATAAGTTGGTGTTAATACTTCTCCAGGCACAAGTTGTCACATAGTACAAGCTACACCTAGAAAAACATGGAGGACCTGACCAAGCATGCACCCGAATACACCAAGGATCTTGTAGCAATACTCGTGGCCCTGAAACAAACAATTGACCAAATCCACCTCGATCGAGCTAAAATGCAACTTGACTAGGCTAATTAGAAACAAATGTTAAACATCCTCACTAAACATATGGGTCTCAATACCACACCAAAATATCAATCCAAAGATGTTGTTATCAATGAAGAACATGAGTCTTACATTATCTTCCCATACAGAAAGTCTCCTCCGTTTCATGATAACAATTCATGGCATTACTTCCCAAAGGTGGACTTGAGAAAATTTGATGGTTCAAATCCATCAAGTTGGGTTGCCCAAATGGAACATTACTTTGCTCCCCACGGTAATGAGGATAGTCTAAAAAAGCTCAAAGTGGGAGTCTTATATCTCGAGTTTGAATGTTAACAATGGTACCAAAAATCTTATTGTTGTTATGTTCCTTCGACCCAATTTCTAAATATTCTTCACGAGCGTTTTGAAAGGGACACTCGCTACTTGGGCAGGTTGACCAAATCACACCAAAATGGCACATTTTTGGACTATATTACATCATTTGAGCAACTGGCCATCCGCATAGAGGGCATATGAGATTCCCTTTAATAATGCTTCATCAGTGGTCTTAAGGAGGCAATATGAGACATGTCCTTATGCAACACCCCACAACATGGTTAGAAGCTTGTGATATAGCTCGAAAACCTAAAATGGTGATCAATTCCCAAACCAAAATACCTTCATTTCAGCCTTGGACTATGTCCCCCATGGCTCCTCCTTTCAGCAATTCCAATACACCGCCATTAAGAATCGAAAAGTTATCCCCATACGCCATGGTTGAATATCAATGTCTTAGAATCTGTTATAACCGTGATGAATAATATTCTATAGGACATACATGGAAGGAACATTAATTATTCTAAATAAATGTATCACCACGTGAGCACCTATATGACATAACTAGGGAAGAGACATAAGAAACAAAAGTGGACGATACTTCTCTACCCTTAGAAGTTAACCCCAATGTGCAGGTTCCTGGGGAGGAACCCCAAATTTCATTCTATGCCTTATCAGGTTTCTCCACACCTATAAATTGAAGTTGGCATGCTACCTCAAGCACTTTAAAGTCATTGTATCAATCATCAATGGCAACATCCACAATTTCATTCATCCGAGAGTGGTTGACAAAACCCATTGCTATATTAGGTCCATATCCAATTTTCAAATTATGATAGCAAATGGGGGTACAATGAAATTTGGTGATCGTTGTAAAAACATGAAACTCCAAATGGGTGACTAGCATCTTAAGAGACACATGTTTGCTATCAACATGGTGGTTGTGATATAGTTGTGGAGGAAGAATCTCTAAGGACTTTAGGACTAGTATCCATGGATTTCAAGGAACTATATATCAACTTTACTAAGAAAGTACACAAACATCATTTTTAGGGACTTCCTTCAGGTTCTTTGGATATTATCTCCTCCCACCATATGAAGAAGTTATTGAAGAAAGGCCACTCTTGTACCATTGCATAATGCCATTCAATTTGTGTAAACACCCACACATGTCATTCACCCTCAATTGTAGTTGGTCCTCTCCAAACATCAATAGGTTTGTGAAACACCCAAGGGTTGACCACTTTCCCATGGACAACATGACCATGGTATTCCACTAATTCTAGGTAGCCAACCTCCCAATGTATGCCCTTATTGCCACCCTTTTGCACAAAATAATGAAATCAAAAAGATCATTCGGGAGATGTTGAAGGCTAGCATCATCCATCCCATTATCAACCTTGTTACTCACCAGTGGTTATGGAATTAAAAAAGGAAGGAACTTGGAACATGTGTCTAGATTTTTGGGCTCTCACTAAGTTCATGATTGAGGATAAATTCAGCATTCTAGTCACTGATGATCTCTTGGATGAGCTTCATGGAGTGAAGTTCCTCACTAAACTAGACCTTTGTTTTAGCTACCACCAAACCCGGATGAAAGACGTAGACATTCCTAAGATAACTCTATGCACCCAAAACTAAGTCACGAAGGCATTTTCGTGACACAGGTTACCAAAAATGAAATCATTTTTAACAGTTTTTCGTGAGAATCTATGTATTTTTGCAGAAAACTTGAATATACCGTTCACATTTCAAGTGGTTGAAATTCCACAAAATAAATACTTGAATCCTTCAATGTTAAAGGAGAGACCATAGCAGTGAACTATTCTCATGGAATGCAAGGATTACTCTCGAAGGACTCAATAGCTTATATTTTGCACCTTATTAAGTGACTCTACCCAAAGATAGTAGTGGTTGTCGACCATGCAAATGAGAAAGATGGAAACTCGTTTGCACAGAAGTTCCAGGAGTCCCTTATTTTTTATGCACTTCTATTTTAATCCCTTGAGGTTGTGCACATGAATCTGGACACAATTGAGATGATAGAAAACTTTGTCATGGAACCTAGGATTTGTAATGTTGTAGAAGCAACTTATAACAAGCAAAGGGAAGGAGAGAATCTCCCTCCTTGGAGAAATTTGTTCCAGGATGCAGGTTTCACTCCAATGATGATGAGTAACTTCACACACAAGTAGGCAGAATCCCTTAGTAGGAATAGGCAACAACGCTTTGGATTTTGTTTTGAAGCAGTGAAGAAGCAGCAGGAATAAATTCTCCTCCTCGGTTGGTAATGAAAAGTTCTTGTCTTGGAATGTTAATAATGTTGTTTAATCATGTATTAACTATGTAAGTTTTCAAAGTCACTGACTTATGCTTCGGCTTCTAGCAGTGTTGATCTAAACTGGGAGCTTGAAATCAGTTGTAGGATGTTACTACGATTTTAAGGCAAATATTAATCCAAACCAATGTTTTGTGACAATCTCGTGTTCATTAAAGCTTGCCTTTTATTTTAAATTTTTATTAAATGATGTCATGAATGACAATTTCACCACAAAATCTTAACAATTTCTACACATTATGAACTTCTATCATGTCTTGTATGTGTGTGAGAGAGAGACCGTTTGTTGAATTTCTTGAACAAATGTATATTGAAATATTTAGGAAGAAGGGTTGGTTCTGAATCTTACCTGAGCTAACTCTGCTCAGGTAAGATATTCCAATCTGCTTGGTAAGAGTACCTTTCAGGACCTTACCACTCGTCACCACTTCACGATATTCTAGTTGTAGAATACATGCCCCACCTCAATGGATGGCATCTCCTAAAGGAAGGGCGATCAGGAAGGCAAATGTGGATACAAGTAGCACACACAGAATGATATTTCCTAGATTAGTGCATTCAACAATTATGTTCTATGAGCATGCTGGAATGGTCCTAATTAGCTTTTAGTTCAAAGTGACAAAGTTCATAAGATCATCACCATAAGTACAATGTTAGACTCGTGAATCAGTTACATAGTAATCTTGTTCTTACGATTCCATTGCAAGAAAAAACCAGTAGAGTGGAACAAAATGTATGTGCCTTATTTTGCTTGAACCATGTATTTGTATCTACTTGTAAGAGCTTCCAAGTATCTTCTATTATGCCATCAATTTGATTGAACGTTGAACCAATATCTTGTTGTTATGAAATTTTTTCTTAACAAGTTTATGAATGACTAGTGAATTGACAAAATGCAGGTGCCTCATCAACTCAAGTGCTTTGATAGAACCTACCAAAATTATGTATCCCAGACAAAGAATGATGACCAAGTTATGCAAGCTCATCATCTAAATGGTGAGGTTGATTCAGCCATGGAACTTGTTTAATTGTTTCCGTGGATAGTTCCTGGTTGGTGCTCTTAAGTCACACTAAAGTATTTTCTTGTATTTACAACACCTTGAGACATGTATTCAAACTACACGTCTATGCAATTCTCATTTGCATTTCTCTACATGCCCATGCATCTATGCTCCAAACTAATGTCATAGACATTGCTGCATGCAACTCTTGTTATACAATACATACATTTTCAAATTAGGATTCATGTATATACTTATTTTACATATAACAAATTCGAATCCTATGGCAAAGTATACAGAACATACATTTGTTTGTAAATAATTTCTTAAATCAAGCACTATAAGGTCCTAATCAATTTAGCATTAGTTCATAAAATCTGATACGATGATATCGGATTCCTAAGCTATAATTTTGAATAATACTTTGCTCATTATCATGAAAATAAAATAATTTACAATGGCTGGTAATCAAGTTTTTTAACCATGCCATTGTATTTATATAACATCATCAAATTGAAGACTACAAAATCCCATTCCAATGATCAATAAACCACAATTCTAGTACAAAGATATTATAATTTGAGAAAGCTTTGCTTAGTAAGACGGGAGTCAAATGTTCTCATCGAACTAAGTAGAACAATAATAGAAGACTTTAGAATAGAGCTAGTACATTTAGAACTATCACATAAACATATAATATTAAAGAAATATTATTTTGATTATCAAATATGAAAATTATCTTTAAAAGTTCACACGTTTGTTTTAAACCTTGGAAATATTTATCTATATTAATGTATTCATAACAACAAGAGCCACAAGGTGGCAATGTCCCGACATTGCTATTGCAGTGACTGCTTGTTTGCAGATACCAGGAGCTGTATTGTCAAGGAGAATGATGTAAGCACAATATTTTTTGCTTCACTCTTTCCAATCTCCCAGCCCTAGCAGCAACGTGAAGTTCCATGTCGTTATCATGCCATGTCACCTACTTTACTAGTTTCTTCTCTAGAATGCATGGCTGCTCCATAAGAGGATTCAGGGATATTTCCTTAAGCAAGCAAAAGACTCAAATCCACCACCTCGCTACTCTCTCTCAGCTACTTTAAAAAAACCAATATTTGGCCTTGGATTTGTTATTCCAACGCTGCCATATATCAAGCGATGACTATGGAGAGAGTCGAATCCCCCAGTCCGAGTTAGATTTAATGCTCTTTGGCCATATGTATGGATATTAGGCTTACAGTCTAAATTCAACAATGGCATGGATGAAGTAGATAGATTTCTATCGTGCTGATCAAATTAATATTCTTCGATATTCATGAGCAAACAGGTGAAAAAACACATAATACTTTTGTTGCCAGTGGATGGATGCAGGGATCAAATTTGAAGGGTTGGTCTTAATTTCAGATTGAAGGTTATATATTCATGTTGCCCTTCGACATGAATCGCTTCTAAAAAAACTTACATTTCGAATGACAATAATAAATTGATTGCACACTTTATAAAAAAAAGTGTGCTAAAAAATATTACATTTCAATTAAATTTATGGCATTAAAAAATCAATCACACAAAATTATTACAACTACAACTAGCATAACACCAAAAATACTATCTTTTAATTTAACAAAGTGAGATTCTACCCTTAGCATAATGCCAAAAACACTATTTTGTGATTTAACAAAGTGAGATTCATCATCATCAAATGATGGTATTAGGGCTTCCTGGACCTTCTCTCTGAGCTTTATGAGAGGAAGTGCCCATTTGGTGCTTGCTCTATTTCAATGTCTATCAATTCTCTTTGCTTGAGAGGAAGTACATGCTAAAAGTTGATTAAGAGTAAATTTTTCCATAATATTGTGGGTTGAGTATCTATCTTGAGTTTTCAAGCCCAAAAGAACGTGTCTTGAGTAAGGTTGGGAGTTAATCTAGGCTTATTGTGACATTTAAGCTAAGTTGATTTGAGCCTTAACTTGTTGCGGACTGATGTTAGTGTCAAGTTTTCATCACAATTATTTGGATTTCTAGGGTTCTCATCTTAGGAAAATCATTTCCCCAAAATGGAGACACTACCTAGTAACATAGAATTTGCCCATATTCAATATTAATGATCAACACGTTTTGTGAGCATTTTTGTTGATTCCAGAGCTTGAGATCAAGTAAGATAATTTTATTTTAGAACATTTTTAGATTGAGAACGGGCATACCACATTCATAGCTTTTTCATGGGGTTTCACAACTATTTTTAGTAGAGTTTTCTATGCACACCCTTGCACATAAATTCATTGGCATACATGATATTCCACGCTCTTCCGGATGATATTTTTTGTTTACGGTGATTTTATATTTTTAAAAGTTGCATGCATGTGGATATGTGGGGATTTATCAGTTTTATCTTCATAAGCATTGATTTTTCAATTTTTAGTAGGTGTAGTGTGTATGTCTACATTTGTTTTTAGGAGGACGAGGTTGTTCTTTGGTTTCAGGCAATTTTCTATCTTAAAACTTGTTCTCTGTTTGGGAGTACAGAGTACAAAATTTGTATTTCCAAGAGAGCAGAGTACAAAATTTCTTAGTGGCTTGAGCTCTAATCCTCTCTTTTTTTTTCAGCAACTTTTCGCAAGATTTAAAAAAATATTCCTCTACAATTGTGTAAACACTTCACTTCTGTGCCAGGCGGTCCCAAAACGATGGTTTACATAGATCCATGCGTCGAGCTGCGAAATACAAGGTATGGCCGCCAAGGTGAGCCACCGGTCTAAGTTAACAATTGTTGATTTTGAGAGGTTGTATTTATAAATAGAAAAAAGACACTCATTGAGAGTGAATCATTGTGAAGACACGCTATTAAGGGAATCAAAGAGAAATTCAAAGAGTAGCTTGCAGAATAGACTAAAGACAATTTGTGTTTGAAGAATTAAAACAAGTTTCATGACTGAACCCTATGTTTTACATTATCACAGAATTTTTATTGAATTTGACCCTTGGGTGCGACTCGCCATGGATGTTCTCGCCAACGTGAGAGGTCCCAAACTTAAGGAGATAAATAATGGATTTGGACTGACCAATTGCATTAGATTGCATCTCAACCAACAAAAAGAATGCCAGTCACATGACTCACATGATACATCCCAATTTGAAACCCATATCATCAAATTGATTGGAATGTTTTCGAATTCAACCTACCCCTAGCTGAAAATGGGGAATTTTGTAGCTTGATTATCAAGAGCTTGCGAATACCCATAAAAGTATGTGGATTCAGATAACTAGACCTGCACGACGTTCAATCAATAAGCTATCTTTATTTGCAGGAATGACCCTTCAAAAATATTGCAAGTGGCTAAAGTGTTACACCCAAAACAAGATTCATAGTTATAGTGCACCGTCTAATGAAGCTCGAATGAAGTTTATTCCGGAAATTGTCTGAAGTAAAGCAAATGGCGTGGATAAGGGCATTCAAACCACCCTCTTTCCGGCGCAATTTGCCCCAAATCCAACGGCTAAAATCTCTGACGCAAATTTCTTCTCATCAGAGGACAATAAAACAAATAAACATATCCTATCCAGAGTGATGAAATTTGACGTTTTAACTTTTTGAGAAAATTAAATTTACCCTCAACAAATATACTAAAATCTCTGAAATACAATTGCTCATTTTCGCAAAATTATATGCCAGAAACTCATAAATAGATTCGTTCGTTTTAGTAAAACCATATTGCAAAGTGATTATGGAATTTTAAAGGTTATTGTATATTTCAAGACGTTCATATTGCAGGCCACTTATAAAATTTTGGAAATTAACTTAACACTTTATTCATGAAACAATGTCCAACCTCAATTCTATTATATCTTATATAGAATATATATAAAAATAATAATTACAAATTTGGATAAGGTAGCAATAGGCTATCCAAGTCGAGGTTCTATGCGGGGAACTTTCCCAAACAATGAAGGAATGATTGGAGTTCAAAATAACGAGAGGGCAAATCACAATAAAAATAGCAAATGGGTAACTTGCATCTCAACAAAGGAGTAACTCGCATATTAACGTAGCCATTATTCTATTTTCTTTTTAGCTTGCACAATATATGTGACAATGTGAGACTCGCACTAGTAGTAGGTTCATACCTGAACTCCAATGAGTCCAATCCCTCCAATCCCTCTCCCAATTTAGCGCAGCAGCACCGCTTCATAGGAGATTTAGCAACAACGCCGCTTCATATGAGATTCAGAGAATTGAGGACATTTTGACTACTGAGGAGGCCATCTATGGGAATTCGAGATTGCTTAAAAAATCCAAATGAAGAAGCGGCAAGCCACGGGTTGCAGCGTTACAGGACATCAGCACTAAATATTCCAAATTTCAATATTCATCTTTGATTCTTGAAAATTGAGAGTGAACTCTGAACTGTGGCAGCAGTGACAACAATTCAATACAATTTGGTTGTTGGTATTTAATATGATGTGAAAGAATTTAATATTATAGCTCAACATCCAATTTTAAGATTGATGTTTGTTGAGGGCTCACTACAAGTTGAACGGAACCATCTTAGTCTCCAAATCCGGTTCCAGTTGAACCATGTTGCAATTTTTGTGTCAGGAACATCCCCGTGTTGTTTAATTTTAAATCCATGTTAACAATACATAATTTGTATTATGTATTCTACATGGAGCCCAAGTTTAAATAAATTCGTTGTTAGTAGTGTGATCATTGTTGTCAAGTAGTCCGATCAAGAGGTTTTACATTCGATACTCACATAGAAAAGTCCTTGCATGGTCTCAACCATTGGACTCCTAGTTGTCTACTTGCCTGACATTGTTGGTTCAGCTGCGGAATAGGGTTGGATCCCCAAGCTGTTGCCATTGTGCTCACTGCCACCTGTATGAGGTTAACCTGAAGGTAAGGTAAGGTCGCCCCGCATATATAGCAAAGTTCAGAAAAAAGCGAATTTCAATGTACACATGTCCACATCGAGCCCATCTCCATCGCGTGGAGGAACGTACACATGCCCAGGCCCCATGGAGGAACGTACACATGCCCATGCCCCTCATTAAGGTTTGCTTACGAGAGCCCGCCGTCGGGGCCTGAGCAACAACGCCCGAGGCAAACGCCATATGTAAGGAACCAATGTGCAAGCAGATAAATCAAGTTTTAAAAATATGCTTAAATACATTCGAAAATCCAACTATAGAAAAACTTTGCAAAAAATTCAAAAATTCAGCACACCCATCCAACTAATCGAGCTTCACGAAAACTATATTGTCCTTGTCGGGACATAATAATAGCAATAATTATTAATATTTTTTCATTAAAAAAGAATAGAAAGAGGTATGTGAGAATAATGTCACATGGATGAATATATATAAACCATAGTAGTATAATTGGGTTGTATTAGTATTTTGTGTATGGAAATTCGGACCAAATTCGAATTCGTCAAATATTCGAGTAATTGTAATACGAATACGAGATTCTTACTAGTGTATAATTAAATTTTGAAAATCAATTAAAAAAAACAAACTTTAATTATTTAAACACTATAAAAATAGAAATACTATTCAGTTTCCTACTTTCTTAATAAAATAATTATTAATAAATAGTTGTTGATATTTTATATTTTTGTTTTTTAATATTTGTTTGATTTATTATATAAACGTCTATGCACATTTATGTTATATTTATGAACATTTTATTAAAAATATGATATATATGTACATTTATGTTATGTTTATGAATATTTCATTAAAAGTATTATATATAAGCAGTCTACTTCCATATTTTATTCGTACTAGGTTTTTTCTTTACGTATTTTTGCGTATCAAATCGTGTTCGTATCTATATTCGTACTCGAATTATGCTACTATGATATAAACCACCGTCCTTTGTAGATGGATTAAAATAAATAGTAAATTCCCATTCTACTACTTGCAATGGCCACTTACGAATGTTGTATACAATCGTGTGGAGGGGAGTCTTGGTTGTGGCATTGCATGTGACTGTAGGGTTGATGCCCTATGTTCCTCATTACTCCATCTCGCCAAGGGTGCAAATGAGGACTTGGATCTTTTGCATGATTTATTTGAATAGGTCTCAGGAATACATACACATCGAATTGGATGTGCAAGCGTGAAGAAGACAAATACACACATATATATGTTGATTGAGGCATATCAACAAAAAAATCCAGATCCATGTCTATATAGGTTAAAGCTAGTGTAGATTAAGGTAAATGAAACAATGTAAGCTAGTGTAGACTAAGGTAAATGAAACAATGTAATTCCTTATTTGAATTTATAAATTTGATAGTTTGTGTGACATGTATCTTTTTCTAGATACAAAATTTTTAGAGACTTTATTGTTGTTTAAGTGTTAATTAGGATAGACTATTAGTATAGATTATAGTATGCTTAACTCAATAGTGACATTGAGTATCAGCATATCACATATAGTAGGATTGGGGACTTGACACGTAAACCTCTTATTTATAATTCATAGCACTTAGTTACATGAGCTAACCCAGTAAGCTAATATGTAGCCTTTTCTATATTCTCAATGAAATTTTGGTAATTTGGTGATATATGATGATAAATAAAGTGAAAAAAAAATGTTGTGATGAAATAGGCAAAAATGGACAAAGGCGCATAAACTTCTTAATATAAAAGTGAAAAAATAATAATAGTGTTATTATACAATAGAAGTCTAGAAGTTCAATTAGTTAAAAGTTTAAAATATTAACTTAACTAATCTTGTTAATGTTTTTTTTTGTTTTATGCAGGCATACCACTTTTGAGGGAGAATTTTCTTGATCGAAAAAACTGCAACTCTAGCGACGGTTGAAACTTTTTTAACTGATTGTCGAACCTGAGCCGAGGGAGGAGCAACAGCGTTGGATCTCAGTCGCTGAGCTGATTAGCAGAGCATGCTGCTGCAGGTTGAAGGCAGATCGCGTTGCTGCTGCTGGTTGGACCCCTATAGGGCTCGCTCCCTATGCCTCTGATGGCTTTGGGAGATGAAAGCCCCCCCTCTGATCTGGAAAACTTCCTGAAGCTATTAGCTGCACAAGGCAAGAAACCTCTCTCCTCCTCCCAATAGAAGTTTGTGAAGAAACTCCACGAGATATCGATGGTAGCGCTTCCTGTTGATCTTCCCTACAAAACTGCCCTCAACCTCTCGGAGTGTGGATTAATCGGACAGTTCACGGGGCTATGGCCTTCGTCGAAGTCCACTGAAACCTGGGTGCAAAAAAACTGGTGACCTTTGATCACGGAAGATGTCAAATCTTTCTTCCTGGGCAA
Organism: Larix kaempferi; assembly: GCA_027924585.1. Lineage (NCBI taxonomy): Eukaryota > Viridiplantae > Streptophyta > Pinopsida > Pinales > Pinaceae > Larix > Larix kaempferi. The sequence continues at coordinate 11,371,774 of BSBM01000017.1, read as the reverse complement.
AGGTTACTTCGCATTCATTTTCGAGAGCAAACAGGATCGCGAACTCATCTTCAGAAACATAGCTTACTTTATGGGGCCGCAAGGTCTCTATATGAACAAATGGACTCCGAACTTTGATCCTTCCCTCGACATCCCCTTAGTTGTCCATGTCTGGGTGAGACTCCCGCATCTACCCCTTCACTGTTGGAATCCTGAATCTCTTGAAGCAATCATAAATGCCCTGGGCAAATACATCAACAAAGCCAAGCGGAAAGATCAATATTCATGCGTAAGAATTTGTGTCGAAGTAGATCTAGAACATGGCCTCCCAGAAGCAATAAATCTCACTATGGCAGACTGGTCCCATATTCAAGAACTTGATTATGAACAAATCCCCTTCAAATGCAGATTTTGCCATGAATATGGCCACTTCGCACGATCTTGCAAAAAGAAACCCGTGCATCCTGAACCAGAAGGGAAAACTGATCAGTGAACAACCGTCCAAAAAAATGTCAAATCGAGAACGAAATCCCATGCAAAAAATCCAAAAGCTAAGAAAGCACATCATCGACTCCAAGTTTCGATAGCCTCAAATAGCAGGAACAACTTCAAAGCCTTAGAAATCACGGAGACCCAAGACACCCCAGAAGCCGAAGAAGAAGGAGAAGTACGAGAACAACAAGCCTCTCCTGCTGCACCCGTTGCCCCCGAGGATTTGTTAAATCCCCTTCCACCGAATGCCCCTAGTCCTACCAAATCTATATTGAGCAAAGAGACCCTCTCCTACGCTGAAATCACTAAAGCGAGAATCCCAATCTCCCCCTCCTCCTCGGAAGATCTCTTTGAAAAATCCTCTAAAAAGCTTGGACGGAAATCAATCAAAGATTTGAGGGAAGAAGAAGCTGAGCGTGAGAAAGTTCAGGGTTCCCAAGCCACAATAGGTATGGTCTTCAGCAGAAACACTAGAGCAAGATTAGCAGGAAAGAAAAATGTTGATTCGGCAGGAGGAACTCCTTCCACCTGCAATCCTAAATGATGAAGCTGGTCTCTTGGAACTGCAGAGGTTTAGGCAATCCAAGCAAGATCGAAGCTGTAAAAGATCTTCAAAGAATCGACATGATAGATCTCCTTCTACTCCAAGAGACCAAACTCGAAGACAGTGTAGTCCTAGCCATTGGAAATGAAAAATGGAAGAAAGACATTGGTTATGCAGTCAGTGCTAGAGGAGCTTCAGGCGGGTTGGAAACATTATGGTCTTTTGAAAAGTTCAATCTTCACAACTCCTTTGCTACGCAGCATTGGATTTTCACTGAACTTACTCATATCCAATGCAACAAGCATATCGCCCTCTTTAACATGCACGTACCCAATCTTTATTCAGAGAAAAAAGATTACTGGAATCTACTTGAAGGCTTTCTGGACGCATGCGAACCCCAAAATATCATCCTAGCTGGTGATATGAATATCACCCTCTCCAATTTAGAAAAAAAAAGGGCGGTACCATGGGTAATGACTTCTTCAAATCTCAAGTTGAATCCCTTCTCCAGAATCGAGATCTCATCGATATCAAACCCAAAAAAGGTAAATACACTTGGTCCAACAAGCGTATTGGCAAAGTAAACATCATGGCCAGATTGGACAGATTCCTTGTCCATAGCAGCTTGATGTCTGAGTCTCAAACCGTCACCTCCAGCATTCTGCCTAATCTAGCCTCTGACCATATACCCATACAACTTCTCTTCCAAGATATTGAAGATCTCGGCCCCATTCCCTTCAAATTCAGTCCCCCCAATGGCTTGATCAGGCCAACTTTTGGAGCACACTGGAAAAGGCATGGAAGATACCCATCTCCGGTTCCCCCTGCTTTGTATGGGAAAAAAAACTCAAAAATACCAAATCTGCGCTTAAAATCTGGGCCAAATCCAATTCTCCAGGTCCTGCGAATTCCAGAATTTTAGCAGTGGACACACTTGAAGACGTTCACTTTACAATGGAAGAACAACCCGTTGAAGTAACCACGCTGCAAGAAGAAGCCAAAGTCTATCAAGCATTTCGAGCAGAAGAGGAATATTGGAGGCTGAAGTCGTGTAGCATCTGGCTCAAAGTTGGAGACATGAACATCGCTTACTTCCATAAGCAATTCAAAGTCAGATAGTTTGTCAATTATATAGCAGAAATCAAGTTAGAAGATGGCACCACTACTAATGGGAACGAGAACATTAAAAACGCAGCATACATACATTTCTCCAAACTCTACGCAAAAGATGAAAGCGTTGAAAGGGAAAATGAACACACGCTCCTGGAGCACATTCCTAAAAGCATCACGCTTGAGGATAATCTCACTCTCCAAAAACCATTCACCGAACAGGAAGTTCTCAACATTATCAACTCCTTCGAACCAGACAAAGCACTGGGCCCTGATGACTTCTCGATGCATTTCTATAAAGCCTGCTGGGAGTAGATCAAAAAATATTTCATGAGAATGATAAAAAAAATTCATTCAAAGGCAAAAATTGGCGGTTGTACTAATTCCACGTTTCTGTCTCTCATCCCAAAGGATACTAATCCGAGCACCTTTAGCAGGTTCAAACCGATCTCACTTAGCAACTCCTGTTACAAGATCATCTCCAAATTGCTAGCGTCCCGAATGAATCCTCTGCTCAATAAAATTATTTTGGAAAATCAAGGTGGCTTCCTGGAAGGAAGGCAAATCCTTGATAATGTCATCCTAGTTTAGGAAGCAATCCATTCCAGCATAAGCCACAAGGAAAAAGGTATGTTAATTAAGCTTGATATGGCCAATGCATTCGACAGGGTTAATCATTCTTTCCTCTTTAATATTATGAGTCGCTTTGGTTTTGATGAAACTTTTATCAACTAGATCTCAGCCTGTATAAGCAAGCCCTGGATCGCTCCATTACTCAATGGTCACCCAACTGAATTTTTCTAGGCCTCGCGGGGCATCAAACAGGGCTGTCCATTAGCCCCCTTCCTGTATATTATTTTAGCTGACTCTCTCAGCAGAAAATTGAACCATGATATGGATTCGGGCTTCCTCCTTGGCCTCCATCTTACTTTAGACTCACATCCCCTCAATCATACCTTCTTTGCTGACGATTCTCTCCTTTTGGGTAGAGCCTCCTCCATCATAGCCCAGAAATTTAAGCATAATCTGACTCGGTATTGTATTGCTTTCGGGGGCAAGATCAACTTGCAAAAAAACGTTGTCTACTGTTGGAATCTTATCAACAACATCACAGCGAAAATTAGCAGAATTCTTGACATAAAGGTCCACACTCAGTGGAACTATTTCAACTACCTTGGTCTTCCTCTCACTCAAGGTCGCTCTAAATCTGGAAATTGGGACAGCATGATAAGCAAAATAAAAAGCAGAATTCGAAGACTGGGAGGGCACTGGCTCGGCAAGGCTGGGAAATTGATACTAATAAAATCCATTCTTTCCGCTCTATTGATCTACCAATCGTCCATCTTTCTTGCTCCAAAAGGAGTCATAGAGAAGATTAGTAAATTAATGAAGAATTTCTCTGGTCTGGTGGGAAAAACAATGGGAAAAAACTCCATTTAGTAAAGTGGGAGACCATTAAGAAGCCAAAATCATCGGGAGCCCTTCAAATATGAGATCCGATACATGTAAACTTGGCTCTAGGAGGTAAACTTCTTTGGAAAATCTTGCATAACAAGAATCATCTAGTCAGTCAAGTAATCAGCAAGAAATACCTACAACGGAACAATTTAAGAAGTCTAGATCAAAAACCAAACTCCAAAGGCTCCAGCATCTGGAAATTGTGTAAGGCAGCTTGGGAGTTCTTCTAAAAAAACCTTTATTGGATTCATGGCAATGGAGGAAGGATAGATATCTTCACGGACAAGCTCATGGGCAAGGAAGCACTCCATAGTATCAGCGAATTACACATTATTGCTAATTGGCTCAACCAACATGGGATTACAACATTGAAAGATTTAAGTGTCTGTGATAGTCAAGGCAATTGGCAAAGCTGGAAAACTACGGCCATCACTCCACAGCTTGACTCAGCTAAAACTACTCTCATCAACAAGTTGAAAGGCTGTGCCCCCTTACATTTGTTGGCCAAAGACGAACGAGTTTGGGGCCCTACAGGTTCATATACCCCTTCTCTCGGTTACAAAATTCTCCAAATCCAAGATGGAGACATAAATGAACTTTGGAACACTACCTGGAACCCCTTAGGTCTCCCCAAAATTAATTTCTTCATTTGGACTCTAATCCATTGCAAAGTGCTCACCGGAGACAACCTCACTAAAAGAGGATTTCATGGGCCTTTTTGTTGTCCTCTTTGTCGCAACAATTCCGAATCTCTCATCCATCTCTTTATTGAATGTCATTACTCCAAACTCGTATGGAATTATATGTTACTTGATCTCAATTTGACAATGCCGACCTTTGCATCCATTACCCAACTCTTCAAGGAATGGATTTCTTTTTATCCCTCTCCCCTCACCAGAAAGAACATTGGTACCACATTTGGATTTCCATCCCCAAGTATACTTGCTGGAAAATTTGGAATGCAAGAAACAAGGTCATTTTCCAAGACAAGCACTACACACCGAAGCAGATAGCAGGCCAAGCCAAAGGGCTCTTGATCGAAAGCATCAACAGATTAAACTACAAACCATATGCATCACTCAGCAATAAAGAAAAGACCTGGAGTGGAATCACCTCCCAGCCCGAGCACTACCCTTCGATCGAGAACTCTTCCTAATTGGAAAATCGGGTTAAATAAAACTGAATTTCATAAATGGAAAGACAAACAAAATATGGATAGCTTATTTTTTTATGGTGCCTCTAAGAGAAACCCCAGTGTAGCAGGAGCTGGGGGAGTCTTGATGACTAGATGTGGAAAAATGATACTGAGGTACAGATGGGGTTTGGGAATCAGCTCAAACAACATTGCTAAAGCCCTAGCCATGCTGAAAAGTTGTTAGATAGCGAAAGAGCACAAAATTGAAAATCTACAGGTATTCGGTGACTCCATGATAATCATCAGAGCCATCAATACTAACAAAAACCTTGAAAATCTCGCTCTAAATCGAATTATCCAACGTATAAAGCAAATCGTGAGCACGCTCGTCCAATTCAAAGCTTTCCATATCTTAAGAAATCTAAATAATGAAGTAGACACAGAGGCAAGTGTTGGAAACAATCTCAGCCAAGGGAATTTTAGTTTATCCACCAATGACAACGAAACTCATCAGATTCCATAACAGTGACGAACCTCAGCAAATCAACTTGTGATACTAGCTGTGGGTGGGGTGGAAAGCAGAGTGACTAAGTTCAATTCATAATTCATCAAATGTCCCTAGAGCAGTGCAGAGATGGGGTCGGATTTAATCTGAAGGACAATGACGAAGGGATGAAGGAGACCTTGTGTTTTGAAACAAGTATGAGCTCATGAGCTATCTTCCGGATGAGCTGGAACAAGCTGGAGTTTTTAAAACATGAAAGCGATTTTGATTAAGTAGGGTCTTTGCGAATTCGAGATTGAAGTTTGCAACGCCGGTCCAAGGTTGGTAACGCTCGTCCAAGAGCTTGTGCAATTAAAGGTCCTTAATAATCGATCAAGAGACAATTAAGAATGCATGCCCATAATAGATTATGAGACAATTAGTAGACCTGTTCCAGGTGGATTTTTTATTGGGCCGGTTAGTAAGAAAAGTATTAAGGTTGTAGTTTTATCTCATGAAGCATAGATGCATATTGTATCTAGGCAGTCTGGCTTTCAGCCACGACAATTTTTTTATTTTTTTATATACGTTTTTGTTAAAAAAAAATGTTTTTTTTGGAAATCTTGAACTGTATATTTAAAAAAGAGACCTAAAAATTACATGGTAGCTAGCTAGCCTAGGCGGTCTGAGGTGGTCAAACCACCATCTCATACGCTAAAAAATGCTAGGAAGATTAATATCATTACGAAAAGGACCTATGCGAGGGGACCAGCTCAGATGAAAGTCCTTACATAACAGACCAAGTGACAAAACAGTACAAAGAAACAGACTATAAAGCCAAGATAAACAAAAATATTGAAAATCAGAGCAAAGGCTTGGGACCACTAGTGCCAACTTATGTGCTTGCATATGCATTCTAAGGACTCGGTTTTTCTTCTAGAATTGAGCAAGTGACGAAGAAATCGTCATCCCAACCCTGGGGAGGAAGCTTGGACGACAAAGGTTCCGCTTTGTGACGGGGGGAAGCATCGCCATCAATCTTACGAATGCGCTTGTAGTGCAGAGGCTTGATGGTAGTCGGAACTGGAAAGGTGGCCACGAGGGGAGGGTCCTCCGGAATGGCTGGGCCAACCGACAGGTTCCCTGTAGTGACCTCCATGTCCTCGGAAGTCGGCTCAACTCCAGTGGCGGTCGAGACCATTCTAGACTATGTGACCTCTGTAGCAGCAAAGACATCTTTGTTTTTTATAGGTTCAGCTTGACTTGAGCCTCCATGTAAGACTGTGAAGCTCTCCATGGAATATTTGCCTCCAGCGAAGCTGGAGTCCGAGCTCACTAGCTTTTCATCGAGTTGCACCAGGCTGGCCCTGATGTCTAGAATGGAAGTTTTAGCAATGTTCCAGTTAGCAATCATCTCCTCAACCATAGTGCCCATCATATTTTTTACCATCCAGTAGTAATTAATCTGGTTTCCATGGCGGTCGGAGGAAAGAATTTTTGTAACCCTGCTAGATTCCCAATCATTAATCAAGCTGCGAACAAGACCAGAGACATTACCTGCATACCCACTGAAGACAACCTTTTCCTTTCCCGGATGGTCACTCCACGTCCAACGCCATGTCCAGCACCTCTTCTGTAGGTTCCACGCGGTCTGGGCATACTATAGAAATCAAATTCCTAGACTGTAAAATTCCGAGCCAAGCGACCAGCTACGTTATCCTGAGTTCGATTGCAAATGAGGGTGGTGAAGAGCCCATCCATCATATCCCTTTGCTTGGAGAAGGAGCCCATAGGATTCGCACGAGGGAGCTCCATGATCCATCCAGTCGTGTTAATGGGAAGGGACATGCTCATCCGAGTTCAAGCGCTCCAACCATGGCGTAATAATTGTGTCCTCATTTCCAACCACTCCAACCTCATCCCTATTAACTACATCGTAAAAACGCGTGCCAGCTTGCTGAGGAGGGGACGGGTACTGCGTGCAGTAGCCAAGTGTGCGCTTCACACTACCACTTGTGGGCTGGTCTAGGATGAAACCTGCATCCAGGGACTAATTTTGTTAATGTTAATAGGTATTGGATTGATTTTTTGAAAATATGTGTTTTTCTTTCAATAAATACATTAGTTTATATTGCCGAAAATAATAGTCATATTTTAATTAATAATAATAATAATAATAACCATTTCATCTGTAAGTACTACATGATTAATCCCTAAAATTTACATATGTTTTTTCAGAGTTCGATTTCGAGAGGATCGTGATCGGCCAGGGTTCCTCCAATCTGCAACGAGCATGAGACCGTTAATGCCCATCCAAGGCCCCTCCTAGCTGCGAAGACCTGAAGATCTCTGGCGTTCCCAACCTATGTGTGAGCTAGGGCCCTCTCCTGCGGCTAAGGCTCAGCCCCGAGTCTCATCAATGGCCTCGGGAGCATATGGCCCTCCCCTCCCATCCAATCTACCGGAATTCCTGAAGCTCATAGCTACACAAGGAAAGAAGACCCTCAGCCTCTCAACAGAAATTCGTGAAAAATCTTGACGAGATACCCACCATTGCGCTACCGATAGAGCATCCTTGCAAGACAACTCTCAACTTGTCGGAACGAGGACTGATTGGCCAGTTCACAGGTCTATGGCCCTCTCCGAAAACCATTGAAATATGGATGCAGAAAAATTGGAGACCCCTGATCTCGGAAGATGTAAAATCTTATTTTCTGGGAAAGGGATTCTTTGCATTCGTCTTGGAAAACAAACAAGATCGGGAGTTAATATTCAGGAACGGGCCCTACTTCATGGGACCACAAGGACTATACATGAACAAATGGAACCCAGATTTCAACCCATCTCAAGACATCCCATCTACGGTCCTAGTCTGGGTAAGACTCCCACACCTACCTCTCCACTAATGGAACACATAATCACTAAGAAGCCATTGGAAACACCCTCGTAAAATACATAGACAAAGTAGATCGGAAAGACCAATATTCATGTGCGAGAATTTGCGTGGAAGTAGACCTGGAACATGGCCTCCCATAAGCAATAAATCTCACTGTGGTAGATTGGTATCACATAAAGGAGTTAGACTACGAACAAATTTATTTCAAATGTAGGTTTTGCCATGAATATGGGCACTTCGCTCGTGTAAAATTAGTCACAGCAGATCTATTGAACAAGTAAATCAATCACAACAGATGAACATAGAAAATATGGTGTAAAACTGTGCAAAACATGCATCAGTGCTCAATATCCCAATGAGGGTGAATAATTACAATACAATACAGTAACAATGAGTGAGCAATTCAAATTGACTAAGAAGGTCATTCGAATTACTGAATGGTGTAGCTTGGCTCCAACTAGGAGTCCTCGTCATCAATCAGTGGTGGTCATCAATGCACAAGAACCAGTCATCCAGGTGTCAATCTGAGTCTAACTGAGTGTAACAAGTGTAACTGAAGTGTATAGCACTGATATAGGGAAGGAGGCTCAGTGGAGGGCGCATGGGAGGCTTAACTGAAGTCAGAACAAGTCATCTAGTCACACTGGAGGTCCAACGGAGTGCAACGGTCAATCAGGAGTGAATCTAGCCTCAAATCAAGGAAGAACTGAGCTAACTGAGTGTAATTGAAGTGGTAGGTGAAGAAGTGCACCCTTCTCTGGCAGTAGGTGAGAAGTGGGCGCCTTCCTGACTAAGAGGGCTGAAACTCCGATGTAAGAAGCTCTCGGGTGCTTGAATGAAGTGGCTAAGGTGCTCAAGGCATCAACCTGGTGTCTGGGATGCATGCAAACCCTAGAGATTGCATGCAAACCCTAATTGCATGCAAAACCCTAACAATGATGATGTGGATATCCGAACAGCTCGATCATGCAAGAAGAAGCCTGCAAATCCAGAGGCAGGAAGGAAAAAAGAACAATGGGCAACCATTCAAAAAAATACCAAATTGGGGCAAAAAATCCAATCAAAAGGTCAAAGCACCATGAAAGCAGACCATCAACATCAAATCTCTATGGTTACAAGCAACCACAATAGATTCAAAACCCTAGAAATACCTGAAATCCAAGAAACTTCTGAAGCCCCCGAAGAAGGAGAAATCCCTGAAAAACAAATTCCCTAGGAAGCATCCCAAGACCATGAAGATCCGAAGGATCTCCAACCCCACAATACCCCAAGCCCCAAAAGACCTAACTCAAATAAAGACACCCTTTCTTATGCTGGAATTACAGAAGCCAAACCCTCGATTTCCCCTTCATCCTCATAAGAGATTACCAACAGATCATCCAAAAAGCTAGGACTAAAAATGAGCAAATACCTAAGGGAAGAAGAAGCTGAGCGTGAGAAAATCCAAGGATCTCAGGCTACAATAGACATGGCTTTCAGCAGGAATACCAGAGCCAGAATAACAAGAAATAAAATGGGAGATTCAACAGGGGGAGGGCCCTCCTACACCCACAATACTAAATGATGAAGTTGGTATCTTGGAATTGCAGAGGTTTGGTCTGCCCCAACAAACATGAAGCAGTAAAAAATCTCCAAAAAATTGACATGCCAGATATCCTCCTCCTCCAAGAGACCAAACTCAATGAAAAGATTGTCTTAGATATTGGAAAAGAAAAATGGAAGAAAAACACAGGTTTAGCTGTTAGCTCTGGAGGGGCCTCCGGTGGCCTAGCAACCTTATGGTATTTATACAATTTCCAATTACAAAGTTCCTTCGCCACGCAACATTGGATCTACACAAAGCTCATTCATACCCCAAGCAACAACCAAAGCGCTCTCTTCAATTTGTATGTTCCTAACTTTGAAAAAAAAGACTATCGGAAACTCCTTGAAGATTTCCTTGATGCATACGCTCCAAAAAATATCATTCTACCCGGTGATATGAACATCACCCTCTCTACAACTGAAAAAAAGGGAGGTCTCATTGGAAGGTATATCTTTAGACCTCGAGTAGAAGCCATCATCCAGAGATGGGACCTGCTTGACATCAAACCCAAGAAGGGAAAATACACTTGGTCCAACAAATGACTAGGCAAAGGAAATATAATGGCCAGCTTAGATAGATTTCTTGTCCAAAGCAATCTTTTGACCGATGGGCAGACTATCATATCAAATACTATGGTTAATTTGGCCTTAGATCACAAGCCAGTCAAGATCCAAATTCAGGAAAATGAAGACCTCAGTTCAATTCCATTCAGGTTTAGCCCCCAATGGCTAGACCACACAAGCTTTTGGGACACACTGGACAATTCCTGGAGAACCCCCATCTCAGGATCCCCAAGATATGTTTGGGAATATAAACTTATCATTACCAAAAAAGATTTAAAGGAATGGGCCAAATCTAGCTGCCCTTCGCCTTCTACACCCAGAAAGAAAGCTATAGATGATCTACAATGCCTCCAAAATTCAATGGATGATCAGCCAATCGGAAACATTACGCTGCAAGATGAGGTCACGCATCAGATTAAAGCCTTTCACAAAGAAGAAGAGTACCAGATATTGAAGTCTCAGAGCACTTGGCAGAAAGTCAGCGATAGGAACACCTCCTATTTCCACAAACAGTCTGAAATCAGGCGCTCGATTAACTACATCTCAGAAATTAAAATGGACGATGGTTCGACCATCAAGGGACATGCAAATATTAAGAACACAACACACAACCATTTCTCAAACCTCTATACAAAAGTCGACATCGCTGGAGAAGAAGGAGAGCTAATATTTCTTGAGCACATCCCAAACAACATTACGCCTGAAGACAACGTAGACCTTCACAGGCCTTTCACTGAGCAGGAAGTTATCAATACCATACATTCCTTTGATCGTGACAAAGCACTTGGACCAGACAGCTATTCAATGCATTTTTACAAAGCATGGAAGTATATTAAAAAATATTATATGAGAATGGTCAAGAATTTCCATTCAAAACCGAAGATCGGAGGTTGCACCAATTCCACATTCTTGGCTCTTATCCCAAAAGAGACCAATCCCAACTCCTTCGACAGATTTAGACCAATCTCATTATGCAACTCATCATACAAGATAATATCCAAGATGTTGGCGAATACAATGAAGCCTTTGCTCAACAGAATCACATCAGACAATCAAGGAGGCTTCTTAAAAGGAAGACAAATTCTTGACAACGTCATTCTCGTACAGGAAGCCATCTATTCCAGCAAGATTCGTAAAGAAAAAGGTATGTTGATCAAACTCGATATGGCCAACGCATTCAATTGTGTCAAGTATTCTTTCCTTTTCAAAGTCATGAAAATATTTGGATTTGGGGAAATTTTCATAAGCTGGATCTCAACCTGCATAAGAGGACCCTGGATCGCCCCTTTAGTAAATGGATGCCCCACTGATTTCCTCCAAGTCATGTGTGGAATCTGACAAGGATGTCCCTTGTCCTCCTTCTTGTACATTCTTTTGGATGACTCCCTCAGCCGAAAACTGAACTCTGACCCGAGCACAGGCTCTCTACCAGGCCTCAATTTATCCTCTGACTCTATGCCTCTCAATCACACCCTCTTTGTTGCTGGCTCCCTATTATTGGATGGGGGTCCTCCCATTATTGCTCGAAAATTCAAGCAAAATCTGATTTGGTATTGCAATGCCTCCAGGGGCAAGATCAATCTCCACAAGAGCGCAATTTATAGTTGGAACTTGAACAATGCATCAGTTGTCAGCATCAGTATATTTCTTGGTATCAAAGTCCATAAACATTGGGACAAATTCATTTATTTGGGTCTCATTGTTACACGAGGACAATCAAGTTCTGGAATTTGGGATTAAACGATAACCAAAATCAAATCCAATATAAGAAGATGGGGCGGGTAGTGGCTCAACAAAGCAGGAAATATGATACTGGTAAAAGTTGTCCTATCAGCATTACCAATTTACAAATCCTCCATCCTCCTGGCACCTAAAGGAGTGTCAGAGCAAATCAACAATTTTCTAAGAGATTTTCTTTGGACGGGAGGAAAAAACAATGAGAAAAAACTCCATTTAGTAAATTGGAATACCATAAAGAAACCAAAGCGCTCAGGTGGCCTCCAAATCCATGACCCCTTCCAGGCAAACTTGGTTATGGGTGCCAAATTACTTTGGAAAATTCTGCACAATAGACACCATCGTGTCATTCAAGTGTTAAGAAAGAAATATCTATTGGAAAATAACCTGAGATGTCTTGATTACAAGCCCATTTCCAAAGGATCCTCAATCTGGTCCTTGTGTAAAGCCGCTTAGGAATTCTTCACTCAATAACTTTTATGGGTACCTCGAGATGGAAGGAAAATAAATATCTTCACAGATAAAATAATGGGCAATAGACCATTTCAGAACATTCAGGAGCTCCATGATTTAGCACAGTGGTTTGCCCAGTAGGGAGTTAAAACATTGAATGACTTCAGTTCCTGGGATATCTCCGGTAATGGGCAGAGTTGGAAAAACGTAGCGATCCCCGCCAATCTTGAACCCGCCAGAATTCTCTTCGTTGATAACCTGAGTGGTTGCGCTCCCATCCATCTTCAAGGAAAAGACGAATGTGAATGGGGTCCAAATGGAAACTACACTACAATCCTTGGATACAATGCTCTACAAACCCATAAAGTTGCAAGAAAAAGCCTGTGGCAGCTAGTATGGAATCCATTTGGACTTCCCAAGATAAAAAAACTTCATTTGGACACTTGTTCACCGGAAGGTGCTCACCGGAGACAATTTCATCAAAAGAGGAATCATCGGGCCACATCAGTGCCCTCTTTGTTGTAGGAATATTGAAACTCTAGACCACTTATTCCTAGAATGCCATTTCACAAAACAGGCCTGGAACCACATGCTCCAAGAACTCAACTTAATCATGCCAGTGTTCACTAGCACCACCTGCCTTTTCAAGGAGTGGAATTCCATCTATCCCTGTTATACCTCAAAGTCCCACTTTGAACCTTCGTGTCGTATCCCTATGTCTTAATATCATGGGACACTTTATGACACTACCTCCTAACGAGTTTTGAACCTTGTTGGTCCCCTCCTTGGTCTCATTTGCAGTCTTTGGAGACAAATCCACCTTGCTTTGGTCGAATGCCACCTCACCTGACCATCTTTTGCCATAATTTTTGCGGCTTGCTAGTGTTGCAGGACACAAAATTTCTTTATTTTCGTGCTCTGCATACATGCAGGGGCGCAAAAATCCCAACATTTTCATGCTATGCTTAGTTCAAGGGGTGCGAAAATTACCCTAACTACCTTTTGGCTTGGGATGTGGATCTCACCCTCCGGGAGATTTTATTGGGACTGAAGCTCCTCTTCGATCCTAGCTTACGTTCCTCATTTAGCCTTGATCTACTAATCACCCATCTAGATCCACCTTCCTCTCTAAGTGGTTGGTCTCCCAAACCCTATAAGAAGGAGGCCATCCATGAGCCAAGTAGAGAGCATTTGGAGGCATCAAACCTATGGTCTTAGGAGTTTTGCAGAGGTAGCAAGGAAGGAGGATTTGGAGCTGAAGGTTTGTTTGGACATCAAGGGATCTCTTTGTAAGTTTCTCCTAGTTTCCATTAATGATAACTTGTCTTAATTTCCCATTTCATGTGTTTTGTTTCAGTCATTTGCATGAAGTGTTTCTGATTTGATTTAGATCTAAAGTAGTGTACAAGATATTGGGAGTTTTGATTTGCTTGTTGTTTGCTTGATTCAAACAGGTTATGCTTGAGAGATTCGAGACAGGAGCTGGAAGCGCGACAAACATCTGGTTCAAGGTGAGTTATATCAGTTCTTTAGCTCTGAATACATTCAAAGTTTGTATGCATTGTTAGATCTAGGATCTTAAGGTAGCATTTGTTTGTTAGTTGTCTTAGATTAGGCTTAGTTAATCTCGGTATAGTCTAAGGGTAAATCTAACTATCTGTAGGACGGATTTACTACTACAATCCCCTCCCCCTTTCCAAAAAAAGCTTTGGCTCAAAATCTGGATATCCATCCCCAAATTCACTTGCTGGAAAATTTGGATCGCTAGGAATAAAGCCATCTTCCATGAAACACATTACACCCCCATACAAGTCGCTGGACAAGCCAAAGGCTTGCTGCTAGAGTGCTTGAACTCCTCCAACTCCAGGACAGTCTCAAATCTTAGCACAAGTGAAATGAACTGGATTGGAACAATTCCCCCAAGTCCCAACAAAAAAATAAATTACCGTTCTCAATACTTACCACTATGGCAAATTAGACTCTCCAATTCTGATTTTCAAGAATGGAGGAACACTCATTCTATGGATAGTTTACACTTCGACGACGCATCCAAAGGAAATCCTGGAGCAGCTAGGGCAGGGGGGGTCCTTTGGTCCATCGAAGGATTGCCAAGAATAACATGCAGATGGGGATTGGTAATCTGATCAAAGAATATTGCAGAGGCCTTAGCCGTGTTAAAAGGTTGCCAAATTGCCAAAGAACAAAGGATCGAAAGACTACATGTGTTTGGGGATTCACTTGTAATCATCAAAGCATTCAATTCGACCACAAATTTCAACAATTTGGCATTAAAAATAATTGATCATCGAATTCAACAAATTGCAAACACATTCATTCAATTCAGAGCATTCCACATCATCAAGAATCTAAATCACGAAGCAGATTTAGAAGCAAAGGTTGGAACTAGTCTTATAACTGGGAAAATTGAATTCTCCAACAACGAAGTTGGCCATCACCAGATACCCTGAAATATTATACAGAGAGTCAAAGATTTGATGTCTCCAGTGCATATTCGCAGATTATGTTTGAAGGAACTGTTATTTTCAATTTTAGCAGCATTGGTTTAGGAAACTCTATTGTTTGCATGGATTGCTGCAGTGGATGAAGAACTTTCTAACGTTGCTACCAAATGGTCTGGTATGAGAGGGAGTCTCAGTTATTTCGTTGTTGCAAAAGGAGAACATTCATCCACAATGATCACGACGGGAACAAGGAACTCCAACATGTGGATGCCTTCATTGAACTATCCTCCTTAGATGTTCACGACAGACACATCGATACTTTGATTGGATGTCCTCCTCAGATGTTCACGACAGACACACCAATACTTTGATAGGATGCCCTCCTCAAATGTTCACGACAGACACACCTATACTTCTTGTCGATTTTTTGTTATCTAGTCGCATGAATACGCAGATGACATCTGGAAGCACATAGTAGAACACTACACTCACTTGCAAATGCTCTGCAGCTTCACTCAGCTTCATCACCAAAATTGAATTTGTACTCTTCAATCAAATACACAGAATATGCAGTTAACAGAAAAATGAATACTAAAAGTGCTTCATTAGCTTTCATCCAAATGCAATGACAAAAGCTGCATCTAAATGAACAATTCAATGGAAGATCAACAATTTGGTTCTTGATAGCGAATTCATTTATTGAAAGAATTTTAGCTCTTACAGCAAAAAGTTGTTGGGATATTTGAATATTGTAATCAACTGGATTTGGCATCAGCCACGACTTATTCTTTCTTTTTTTTTCTTTTTTTTTTCCCTGTTATTTTAATATAATATTATATGTTTCAATTAAAATAATAATAATAATATATTTTTAAGGTCATAAACTATTGAGATATTGATTTGGTTTATTTGCAAAAAATGAACGAGGTTTCTTGGAGCGTTTTCAAATTTTTAACATGCGAGCTGCCTTCTGCGCGGTGGGATCTTGCTGATCCTTCACGTCATGGCTTCCGGAGGGGCCCTCGAGGCCTCCCCTCTTCCTCCCAAGCTAGTTGCATTTAAAAAATTGGTGGCTGCAAGTGGTAAACGCCTAACGAGTGAGCAACAGCAAAAATTCGTGAAACATTTGGCCAGCATTCCCACAGTCGCCCTACCAACTGATGATCCTTGCAAATCTGCTTTGAACCTTGTTGAATGAGGACTCATAGGGCAGTTCACCGGCCTCTGGCCTTTGCCCAAAGCTGTTGACAACTGGGTGCAGCGAAACTGGAGATCTTTGGTTCAAGATGGCATCAGAAGCTATTTAGTTGGTAAGGGCTTCTTTGTCTTTGTTTTTTACAATGTAGAGGACAGGAATCTCATCTTTAGGAATGGTCCTTATTTTATGGGCCCTTAGGGGCTGTATTTGAATAAATGGATGCCATACTTTGATCCGACGCAAGATGTGCCCTCAGAAGTCCCAGTTTGGGTCCGCCTGCCTCACTTACCTCTGCACTGCTGGAATCCCAAATCATTAGAATCCATAGGCAATAAGCTTGGAAAATACATAGATCATGCAGAGAGGAAGGACCAGTAAACCTGCGCAAGAATATGTGTAGATGTGGATTTGGAGGCAAGACTCCCTGAAGCTATAAAGCTCACAGTGGTTGATTGGTCATACATCCAAGAGCTTGACTACAAGCAACTCCCATTTAAATGCCGATATTGCCATGGTTATGGCCACTTCGCCACGCACTGCAAAAAGAAAGGAGATGAGGAGGCTGAGAAAACGAAGGGAGATCAATGGACTTTGGTTCAGAAACCAAACACAGCAAAACATAGCAACAAATCAAAAGGAAAAGGAGTACCCACGGGGAGTGAAGTCCCTCCCTCTAGACAGCTCCAAGATGAAGGGAGTTCAGCCCCTCCAAGAGTAGAGACAACTATCAATCCTTTGAAACTCTTAGTACTCTAGAAGAACAACCTACTTCAGCTGCTGACGAGGTGGAACAATAGCCCACTAAAATTGTCGAAAATAAAAACCTGGAAGAAATTGGCCCTCTACAAGCCGGATCCCCAACAGGAGCTTCCAGCCCTCTCTCCCATGCAGAAATGACAAGGAAGAAGTCTCCGGAGATTTCAGGATCCTCGGAAGATGAGACCTTCGAGAGGCCATCGAAAAGAGTCGGGAGAAAATATCATAGGGAGACAAGGGCAGAAGAAGCTGAGAGGCAAAAAATGAAAGGTAGCCAGCCTACGATCGAGATGTCCATAGGCAGAAATACTAGAAACAGGCCTCCCAAGGGAGGAGCTGCTCCTTCACCTGCTAGTAAATAATGCAACTAGTCTCTTGGAATTGTAGGGGCTTGGGGAATCCCTTAAAAGCCGAAGCTGTAAATAATCTGTTGAAATCATAAACTCCTGAGATCCTCATGCTCCAAGAGACTAAAATAGGAGGGGAAGCCTTTCTTGAGATCAGTAATTTGAAATGGAAAAGAAATGTCGGGAAAGCAGTAAGTGCAAGGGGCTCCTCCGGGGGTTGGCTACTCTATGGGAGGATAATAAATTTCACCTCGAAAGCTCCTCCAAGACGCAGCACTGGATCTACACCGAACTCCGTCATGCTATAAGAAAGATGACCTTCGCTCTTGTCAACCTTTATGTTCCTATCCTTTATGTAGAAAAGAAAGACTATTGGCAATCTCTATCTGAATTTCTAGAGAGGCGCTCTCCCAAGAATTTAATACTTGTTGGAGACTTCAATCTAGTTTTTGAACCTAAGGAAAAGCAAGGAGGCAACATCAGCAGAGACCATTTTCTTCCATTTGTTGAAGATCTTGTTCAGCAGTGGGATTTGTTGGACTTCAAACCAAAAAAAGGGCTTTACACCTGGTCAAATAACAGAGTCGGGGGGCATCACATTTCAGTTCGTATGGATAGATTCTTATTGCAGAGTACCTTTCTGACAGAAAAAAAAATATTATCTCTACTAAAATTCTGCAAAAATTGACTTCTGACCACAAACCTATTTTATTACAGTTCGAGGAAGAAGAAAGAATGGGGCCCATCCCCTTCCGGTTTAGTCCCCTCTGGGCTGAAAGAGAAGGGTTTGTGGACACTGTTTTGAACGCTTGGTGTACTCCTATCATAGGATCGCCCAGCTTTGTTTGGGAACATAAATTAAAAGCTACCAAATTGGCTTTGAAAAAGTGGTTAAAAAAGCCCTCAACCTCTCCTTCTAGTCACATAAAGCAGTCCACCAAACAGTTGTTAGATATGCAATTTGAACTGGAGATTAAAGACATCACTTTCTCAAACATCCAGAATGAGCAAGCTGCACAACTCACCACATTTCGCACTTACAGGCATGAGGAAGAGCATTGGCGGCTTAAATCCAGAAGCCTTTGGCTCAAATCTGGCGACAGAGATACTACCTTCTTTCAAAATCAATTTAAAGCTCGCCTCTCTCGAAATCATATGGATGAAATCACTTCTTCTGATGGGACTGTTCACAAAGAATTAGATCAGTTAAAAGAGGCTGCAACTTCCCATTATCAGCAGCTCTTCATCGAAGAAGGTATGGACTCTGAGGAGGAATTTTCAGAGTTTCTTACTCACATTCCGAGACTGGTAGAGGAGGAGGATAATTCAAGTCTTTTGAAGCCCTTCTCTGAAACTGAAATCAACAATGTCATATGGTCGATGGAGATGGACAAAGCTCCAAGGCCCGATGGTTTTTCCATTCACTTTTACAGAATTTGCTCGGACATAATTAAGATGGACTTATTTCGAATGATCAAAGGCTTCCTCCAAAAAGCCAAGTTCAGAGGCAACACAAATTCTACCTTCCTAGCTTTAATTCCCAAGGAATCAAACCCTGGGACTTTTGATCGATTCAGGCCTATTTCGTTGTGCAATGCTTCTTATAAAATTCTGTCCAAACTCCTGGCTAATAGAATCAAGCCACTGCTGGAAAAACTCGTCTCTCCCAGTCAAGGCGGGTTTGTTAAAGGAAGGCATATCATGGATAATGTGATTCTTGTGCAGTAAACCATCCATTCTAGTCATCAACGACAAGAGCAAGGGATGCTTATAAAGCTTGATATGGCTAATGCCTTTGACCGGGTAAGACACTCTTTTCTTTTTCAAGTTCTCCTTTCCTTTGGATTTAGTACTGACTTTGTAAGGCTGATCAAAGCATGTATGGGAAAGCCTTGGATCGCCCCTCTAGTAAATGGCAGGCCAGCCAATTACTTCCAAGGCACGAGGGGCATAAGGCAGGGCTGCCCCTTGTCCCATTTTCTGTATATTCTGATGGTAGACTCTCTTAGTCGAAAAATAACAAGAGAGAAGTTAGCAAGGACAACTCCATGCATTCGAGTGGTGAAAGATATAAAACCTTTAAATCATGCCTTATTCACCGATGATTCTCTCCTTTTGGGAGGAGCCTCCGTAAAAATTGCAAGGGCTTTCAACGAATTTATCCAAAGCTTCTGTAAAGTCTCTAGAGCTCTAGTTACTAAGAGAAAAAGTGTTGTGTATGGATGGAAGGTAGATCAACCTACCATCCTTCGAATTGCCCACTCCTTAGGCTTTATGGGCTTCGCAGTGTGGGAATCCATCAAGTATTTAGGCCTGCCTTTAACTCTGGGAATCACCAAGGCTTCTCACTGGCTCGAAGTCATCAGCAAAATCAAGGCAAAAATGGCAGCCTGGGGTGGACAGTGGCTCACCACCGTTGGAAATCTAACTCTCATTAAATCGGTTATCTCATCTCTTCCCATTTTTTAGGCTTTGTTTCTTTTGGCTCCAAAGATGATCACCGAACAGGTGTCTAAGCTGATTCGAAATTTTTTGTGCCAAGGAGGTAAGGGGAATATTTTTTTTGTTTTCATTTGGTTAGCTGGGATATTGTGAAAAAGGTCATTCTCTGAAGGTGGACTCCAGGTAAGAGACCCTGGGTTGGCTAATTTGGCCCTGGGAAGAAAGATTCTGTGGAAGATCTTCTCAAACCAAAGCCATCCAGTAAGCCAAGTGCTCATTAAAAAATATTTGCATGGGCTCTCTTTGAATAACATGGATGAAGGAATCTCCAGCAAAGGCACCACGCTCTGGAAGCTGTGTTGTCGAGGGTGGGAGTTCTTCAAAGTTCATCTCTATTGAATTCTTGGCAATGGTAAGAACATCTGGTTGTGGGAAGACAAAATTATGGGAAAACAACCTCTCAGGCATTCAACAGAATTTTCTGAGTTACGTGACTAGCTCTCTCAGCGTGGTATTCATAAGTTGGCAGACATTTCTACTTGGGACCCTAGTGGAAATTGGCAAGCATGGAATTTTCCTCGTCCTCCATAATGGATGCAAGCTCAACAGAGCACTATGCTCGATGCGCCTTTTGGGTTAGCAGTGATGCATTTCTGAGCTCGGGATAAATGGGGATGGGGATCGGCAAGAGTGTACACAACCGCCCATGGTTTTGCTGCCCTCTAATCGCATCATACTCAGACACATTCAATCGCTCTGTGGAAGCATGTATGGGACTCCTACAACATCCCGAAGATTTATTTTATTTTTATTTTTTTTAAATTTTTTCAGTTGGGTCCTCATGCACATAAGACTTTTGACAGGTGAGAACTTAGCTAATCGTGGAATTATTGGACCGCACAGATGCCCACTTTGTTGTTCGTCTCAGGAAACAATTGACCATGTGTTCATCGAATGCCCATACACGCAGGAAGTGTGGAAGCAGGATTTGTAGGGTCTCAATGCTCAAATACCATCGCAGAGCACTATTGTCATATTATTCTCCACCTGGAAAGACCGATACCCCCAAGCAATTAAGAGCAAATCTATTTGGTCAAAAATCTGGTTTGAAATCCCAAAATACATTTGTTGGGAAGTGTGGTTAGCAGGAATGAAGGCATCTTCCAAAACAACTTGTACTCCCCCTCGGTCGTGGTTGCCAAAGCCAAAGCATTACTGTTAGAAACAATGGAAAATCGTCCCCCCTAAACAAGACAATTTGCTTATTCCTTAAGAGATTAGCTGGCTTGGAGCTCCCATGCTACGAGTTAGGAATAAGAACTCTTCTCGTCTTATCAGCAATCCTGCGTGGCAGCTTTGGAGCACTGAATCAGAATTCCAACTGTGGTGGAAGACAAGGTAAAGTCGCGATTTTTTTCGATGGAGTAGCTAAAGGAAATCCAGGGACAACAGGAGCTGGAGGAGTAATCTACGACCCAGACGGTCACAGTAAAGACACCTTCAGCTGGGGTCTAGGACAGAGCACTAATAACTAGACCGAAATATTAGGATTGCTCAAAGCTTGTCAGCTTGCCCAAGGGAATGGTGGTCAAGACATTCAAATTTTTTGGGACTGAGAAATCTTAATAAAAGTTTTAAACACGGAAGATCACTTTAATAATTCGGTGCTCAACAAGACCTTGCAGAGGGTACGTAAATTGCTGCAAAATTTCAACTCCACCTCCTTCTTCCACATTCTCCAGAGTCTAAACAAGGAAGCAAATGCAAAGGCCAATATGGGCTGCCTCTTAGCTCAAGCAGAACTGATCAAGAATGATGATGATTCTATTTGGTCACCTATCCCATAGGAAGGCAGTTTCTTTTCAGCTTTGTAAGAGTAGGATAAGGTGCTCTTTAGACATGTGGGCAAAAGGAAAATGTAAGAGGGGTTGATTAGGCTATGGCCCAACCGTGTTATTTCCAAATAAAATATAACCGTTTTTGTTAAAAAAAAATATTGATTTGGTGTATGAGACTTCTTTGTTTGTGGGACACGAACCTGTGAGATTCTCGTAGATATCTAGAGACAAAGATAAAATTCACACTAAGTCTAATAGAGATCAAAAGAATCGAGTAAGAAAAATAGAGAAGAAAAAATTGTGTTACGACACAAGAGAAATGAAGAACAATTGGAAAAACTTCCGTTACCTTTATTATTCAGTAAATGTGTACATAAATAATACATTTCCAAAGGAGAAATTCGTGAGCCTTAGAGGCATAATGAATCCAGATATGTGTTAGGTTTAGATAGGAAAGATCCCCATCACTAGACTAGAGAACTAGTTGTAACTCCTGATGGTAGTGTCAGTTGGCCAATTAACTGAGTCTAACTGATAGTAGGTAGGCCTAAGGGCGCATTAGGGAGTTAACTAAGTCTAACTAGTAGTGGAAGGGCGCATTAGTAAGTTGTTGTGGTCATCGGGGCTCAATAAGTACTCAGACTCATGAAATCAAGGACTGGTGGTGAGTTAACTAGTGGTGATTGAGGACAAGCGCCTTAAATCAAGGTAACTGACTTAGATGCTCCTAAAATCAAGCCTTTGAACTTTAGTGATGTAACCAAGGTGATTTGAGTGGATAAGAGGGCTAATGATGGCCAGAGTTAAGCTCTAGGGGGAAAAAATAAGGACTAGGTGCTAGGAGACTCACCTACCACTGCATGGAATGCATGCAAAACAAAGATGAGATGGTTAAAATATCCCAACACCCCCGCTTAAGCCTGATTATGTGAGTAAATATCAGAAATAGGGCCCTGGTAACTAAGACCAAAGGTCACCCTTTACGAATTTATTAATCCATTTAAGTGAAGAAAGCGAGAAGACTTTGTGGAAACAAACCCCCCCGAGAGATGGACATGAAGCACACCCAAAACAATTAACTGCTCCAAACTCAAGTAGGTGTGATGCTTGAATCAAATGTCTCGAGGTATCCTCCTATTGGGAAGAAGTGGATCATGCTCCAAAAACATGTGCTTGAATTATCCTTTAGTGGATGTAAGCAAATTTGGAGGATCTATGAACTTGCTCTTCAGAACAAACATGGCGAGAACAAATCCAAAAATATGAAGATCATCTTGGAACTTGAAATTCAAACCAACTTAGGTAGGGTCAACTCCAAGAATGTGTAGATGGTTCTTTGATATCTCCTTTGAACCAACGTAGGTGAGACCAGAACCAAATGAACCATGACATGATGGCGGTGGTTTGGACTTCAAATCAACTCCAAGTGAGAGGAGCAGGTATCGAGGCGAATGCAGAATGTGTCCAACTTCATTTGCAGCTTGAGGAAGTGTGCATTTGATCATTATGGAATAGGGAAGAGGCATGGAACCAAGAAGATCACATGCAGCAGCTCCAAAGATTGATATAGACTCAAAAACATCCAGTATATCACAATCGTACACATCAATAGGCTCATGGGAAGTAGAGAATTTGAAACTTTCTTCAACCTCTAGAGTAGTAATTGACATATTTTGCTAAGAATTCGAAATAGAAGACATTGAGAACATGATTGAGGAATGGATAATCTCTCCAAAAGGATTAGCTTCATTAGTTGTATCACTTTCATTTGCATCAGCTACATGGGAAGGGGACAATTCGAAACTGTCTTCAACTTCTAGAGCAACAGAGGAAGGAAAGTCTTCAATAGAAACTCGAGTAGTTGGATTTGCAATTTCTTCTTCATCTTGAACAACTTCATCAGGAGAGATGCTTGAGGCCGAGATATAATCAGAGAGAACACTCGAGGAGGTATCACTGGGCCTGTTCTCCAAATGGCTAGCATGATCCTCTTCCTTCTGCTTTCCAATTTCTCTATCCAAATTGGTCCAGAGATCACTTGGATATTCAGTAGTATCAATGAGGTAGCGCATACTATGAGACATAACAATACACATTGATCCAAAGGCTCTGTCACAGTCATTTAGCAAATCATTTTCCTCTTCATAGGAAGCAAAATATCTCATAACACCAATACACATATCAAAAAGACCCCGTCTCTTCAGATATGCTATCATCTTTGGTTTCCACTCATCATAGTTGAATGGAGAGAGAGGAGGAACTGCTTTCAAATCCATGGAAGCTGTTGTACAATACATGCACAAAAAAACCTGAAAAACTCCCCGGAATATTACTTTGCTCAACAAAGTTCTGATACCATGTGATATTTTGTGAGAGTCTCATAAAGATCTTGAGAGAAAGATAAAATTCACACTAAGTCTAATACAGATCAAAAGAATTGAGAAGGAAAAATAGAGAAGGAAAAACTGTGTTACAACACAAGAGAAATGAAGAACAATCGGAAAAACTTCCATTACCTCTATTATTCAGTAAATGTGTGCATAAATAATACATCTCCAAATGAGAGATTCGTGAGCTTTAGAGGCATAATGAATCCAGACATGTGGCAGGCTTAGATAGGAAAGATTCCCATCACTAGACTAGAGAACTAGTTGGAACTCTTGATGGTAGTGTCAGTTGGCCAATTAACTGAGTCTAACTGATAGTAGGTAGGCTGAAGGGCGCATTAGGGAGTTAACTAAGTCTAACTAATATTGGAAGGGCGCATTAGCGTGTCGTTGTGGTCACCGGGGCTCAATAAGTACTCAAACTCATAAAATCAAGGACTGGTGGTCAGTTAACTAGCGGTGATTGAAGACAAGCACCTTAAATCAAGGTAACTGACTTAGATGCTCCTAAAATCACACATGAGGGCGCCTTTGGACTTCAGTGATGTAACCAAAGCGCTCTGAGTGGATAAGAGGGCTAATGATGGCCAAAGTTAAGTTCTAGAGGGGCAAAAATAAGGACTAGGTGATATGAGACTCACCAACCACTGCATGCATTGCATGCATGCAAAACCAAGATGAGATGGTTAGAATATTCCAACAGGACCCACCTCCACGTAAGTGAATTAATCATATCTTAATCATTAATAATAACAATAATAATTACACCGATAGGTGTTATTCTCTCCACTTTTAATGTAGGATGGAGGTCTATCTCCACAGATCCTAGATTGCATGAGGATGAGACAAATGTACTGTCCATATTGATTTTATGGTTGTCGTTATTGCACGAGAATGAGACAAGCGTATTGTTTAGATTGAGTTTATGGTCATCGTTCCAAATTTGAAATAAACAATTATAAAGAAAGAATATAAAAAATAACTGGTAGTTGATGCATGGATAAACAGTTCGTGATAAACACCCTATTTAACTACACATGAAAAATAAATAACATATTTAATTTATTCGTGGCACTTAACTTGTGACTTAGCTAGACACCACTTTGATGTATGAAAATGTATATACCAAACCCTAAATTAACTACACCAGCGTTCTCGATTTCCCCTTTTATTTTTGAAAAGCAGAAAAAATTGGGTTTCCTTTCACATTAAGCATCTTCTAGGAAAAAGTCAAAGCGGTCTCCATCCCATTGTTACCCCCAAATTTTTAAAACCTATAAATTTACTTCGCAGTTAAAAAGGGTTGAAATGCGTATCAACGTGTTGCAACAGCGTGCGGTCTGTGGTTGTTAAGCATTAAAACCTAGAAATAATTGGAAAATAGTAAATACCCCTAAAATTAGTTTCTCCGTCGTTAAAATAAAATTAAAGATGTGGCCTCAGTTTTCCGTCCCCGTAAGGATCCCGGAGGGGAACAAATGTTCCTTTATATTTTCCCGACTGAAGAAAAAGGTGGTTTACCGATCGATCACGAAAAGCGGTTTGGCATTCCGAAATCCCCGCTATTTATTTTTCCTAATTGTGTTATTGTTGTTCTTGTGTTTGGTTTTCTCTCCAAATTTTGATCTATTTGCCTTTCTCCCACGGATCTCATTCGCATGACCCGCGATCGAAACCCGCGACTGCGAATATCCACCCCAGGCCGGTTTTAACTCCCCCGCCAATATTACTGCTTTTCGCCGTGGATGAAAGCCGAAGCGCTGTCCGGCTCATTTCTTCACAAATTTTTTACTCTTAGTTTTGGCCCTGTGCTATCCTTGTCTATGTCAGGCACTGATAGCTCTTGTCCCTGTTAAATTTGGCGGATAAACAGTGTGGAGTGGATGTGTAAGCTCAAATCCAGGGACGGTCATCAAAGCTCAGGTTTCACTGATTTTTCTTAACAGAATGCATGACTGGTTGCTGGTTTTTCCGTACGAATTTCCCCTCCATTACAAGGTAAGAGCTCGGCAAGCTTTTTCTGTTAAATGTATTTTTTTATAAATTTTTCAACGCTACGAAGAAATTAATGCAATTTTTTCTTGCTTTATTTTAATCTTGTGAATGTTTTACTTTTTCAAAGCTAACAGAATTGAAAGGGGGTGAACGCACGGAGCGCTGCTGGTAAAATGGCGGCAAGGGTAGAAACTCGTGGCAGACGCCCCAAGGTCGGTATAAATTATTTTACTTTATTTGTTGATTTTTTTTTTTTATTAGTTCTGCTCCCATTGCTAACACTAACACTTTTAGTTCACCACTCTACTCTCTTAACACTTCTCGCAGTTTCTATTCTGTTTTTGACTTTATAAGTCCATATGTTTCATGGATTTCAAATGCTAAGGGGTATTTTACTGGATACACACATTTAATTCAATTCTGGAATATCTACAGAAAATGGACTTTGTTGGTTAACATGGTTAGCTTTTAGGATTTATCGTTAGAGGTACACATCAAATTTGATTTGAGTTCTTCTCCTTTACACCCTAGTACATACCCACATAAACCCGTGGCACCAAGGAGGTTGCAAAGCTTGAGGATGCATATATCGAATTCAATACTTATGTATCAAATATTGGAATTTGAGATATGCATCCTTGATCTTTATAACATTATTGCGCATACCAGACACAGGTTTAGGTGAGTATGTGCTAGTGTCCGTATTTAATGGACCCAATGCACTTTGACATACAAACACAACGAGTTGATGGATCACCCCTACCCAGTACCCAGGTTGTACAATGCACCTTGCTTTGTTTGGTTCAAATATAGCTCCCGACAACATCGGTGGACGCAATTATTCTCTCATCAAAGCTATTGAAATATTGACGTTTGACTTTTGTGACCATTATCCTTTAACATTGAATTGATGGAAAAAAGCAATCTGAAATGGTTTCCCTATCCTTCAAGCTCATCTAGCTTGTTTTTGTTTGCTGAGATGGCTACACACCTAAGTTGTAGCAACATGGTCCCAGGGGAAGGGTTTCACACTGCATAGCTCCGGAAAAAAATAGAACATATTTGGTTTTAGCCTTTAGGGCCCTAGAGTTCACGAGATTTTTTTGGTTATTCAAGATCCAAGCTCAACTTATGATGGTTTTCTTGTCTTTTATGCATGCCCAGGGGGCTGAAATTTCAATCCTCACTTTTTCCCAAGCTACCTCAAAACCTTGATTAATGAAAGTCAGTTTATGCTCTTAGCTTGTACGGTATTTAAAAATAAATATTAAATGAAACCATCCAATTTTATTTGGTGACTTATGTTTGGCCATATCTTTTTTGTTTAGCTCCACCTCAATAGAGACTACATTCATTTTATATGGCTACAAAAACAATTACAGAGGTTAAATACAAATCTGTAGGATATTAGGAATCGTAATTATTTTTCAATATTCTTACCTGTTTCGCCAAGTGAAATTTTTGGTGCTTTTGCAAAAATCCCATTTACTACAAGAAGTGAACACCTGTCTTTTGGTCCAAGAAAAATACCTTGTATTTAAGTGAAATCAAAATATACACTGTCAAGCCTTATCGGCCTGAAAACAAGTAACCTGTGCTATCTTTAAGTGGTCCTAGACAATATTATTATAGTATTATAAGGTCCCCCAAAACTGGTAGCCTTCCGATGTCCATAAAAATCTTTAGCTTAAACAAATTGCATATTTTCCATACCAGTGTATCTTTAATTTCATTCCTGCTTCTACTTCTTTTAACTATGCCTTTTTCAGCATTCAATAAGAGACTTTTCAGAATTTGAGATAAGGAACCCTCCTCTGAATTCATGCTCGGATAGGGTCCTCTACTGCAGTTACAGGGCTTCCTTATATAACAGATCTGCTTTTGACTTGAATTCTCTATATACATCATGCTAAGTCATTTAGTTCGTCTACAAGTTTGGTGACCTTGAAGTTCGAGAGTGAAAAATTAGGTGATTAAATTCAACATAAAGTTCAGCAGCAAGTTTAGGATACTAATTCAAAATTATATATAATAAAATTCAATTCTAGAGGGTTGAGGCTATTACTAAAACTCATTTTAATGTAATAAAATATATAATAAAAATATAAGAAATTTAATGTAATAACAAGTAATAAAATATAACACATTGTATATAATAAAAATATAAGAAATTTAATGTAATAAAAAATAATAAAATATAACACATTGTATATAATAAAGATATAACAATGCATTGTAATAAAAATTACACAGAATAAATTTGAGCCCCGAGGGTCAAATTTGTTGTCCACAGTTGAAGTATGTGGCTATCATCCAAGCCTGTATTTGCCATTATGATTAGAGTCTCCAGATTGTGATGGCAGCATATAATTTTACGATCTAACTAGTTCCATGATCCCCGAATGACTGGCCTCCATGAACAAATAGTCAGTGAGTCGTGACTTGGGATGTAATACCCCCGGTTTTGACTTGGAATATATTAAATTAATTCATGTGAATGATGTAAATATGCTAGTATGGATTCCTAGTGCAGAGCTCAAGGCCAAGGCCTAACTAGTGAATACCTAGGCTTGTATGATGCAGATATTTTTATATGGATTGTGTGGTTGGCTTATCATGCCAATTCGAAATGCTATGTAAATATCATGTTGGAAAATAATATAATGGTCTAAGATGGTTGTGTAAAGAGCATTAGAGGGTTTATGATTCCTCTAGAGGGGAAGAGGAAAGGAGGGGGGCCCATGGGAGATTAAAGCCTTTATTGCCAAGTGTTAAACTTAGAACTCATCTGTTTGCTACCATTGAATGCATATGTGAAGTTGGCGGGGAAAGTATTCTCATGTAGTTATGGAAGCATGGGATGAAACTACTTTTATGACTGTTGTAATAGTTCTCTATCTCATGTCTAGAAGTCATGTCATCTGTTTTTTGCACCATTCTCTCATCTTTGGAGTTTATGCAGATTTTTACCAGCAGTTTTAGACACTACAGGAAATTGTCATTTGGCTGCTCATTACCAATCCTTAGACTGTGCAATCCCAAAAATTCGAATTTGGGAACAAAACTATATTTTTGAAGGGAAAAGAGATGGCTGTAGTTGAGCTTAGAGGTTGGGCAAGCTAGTGACCTTTACCCATTGAATTCTGCTAACTTTGCATGCTTGAGAAGCCAGAAATTAAGGCTACAGGTGGTTCTCCAACAACATATATCAGTTTGGACCCCCTTTATGCACATGTTGGAAGCACCTGGCAAGATGGATCTCCCAAGGGAGTCGTGGATATGTGAAGGGGATTCCTGAGCTCGAAAGGCGGTTGTGTGGGGCAGGTATTGTTGGAGCCAGGGTTGTGATGGCTGAGTGACTCCTGTAGAGCTTTGGATGAGCATTTGGCTAAGCATTGGGACCATAATTGGTTGTTGGCTAAGAGAGAGAAGCTTGTATGAGTTCCCTTCGCCCTGGTGGCCTCATGGTCCAACTTGGGGGTGGTCTCTCAACAGGAAGAGTATATGCTGGACAAAGTGCCTACGGTTGGGTGGAAAATTGCTCTTACACAACTAGTTGCTTGGATCTTCTTTGTTTAAAGATAAGTATTCTCTTGTACTTGAATGTGCAATGTTTTTATGAATATGCTGGTATATGCACGTTGTGTGTGTGAATAGAGTTGATTTTTGTTGTGTTTATATTTATGCATCTGCACACTCGTTTTAAATGTTTTTATAAATTTGTAATATGGATATCGGGCCAAATTTAGAACTCCATAATTCGTAAATCTCCCCTTTTCGTTGGTTGGATTGATGGATGGGGATGTTACATGGGAGGGTTGCTGTCGTTGGTCGAGGTATGTGAGAAAGGGTTGGCGGGATCTATCATTGTAAGAGAGGGTGGAAGTCGGAATATTGAATGAATGAATGATCGGAGGAAGAAATGGATCGAGGTTTATGTTTACATTTTACCTTTTAAATTTCTTAACGTTAAAAAAAATTCAAACCTCAACGAACTTGATTATTTTTTAATTGTAGGTTCATACAACAGTGACATTTCAACATAGCCCATTTTGAGTTTTGTGTACCAGTCCTCACAAAGAGATGGCACAATAGTAGTTTGCACTGTGTAGTGTGGAGGAGGCACAATTAGGTAGGAGAGTAGAGGGCACATGGATGCTCAATCTTTATTATATTTACATTGTTGCCATCTTCAAATAATTCCAGTTTACAAGCTACTCCAGGTTTAACAATTCTAGTTTTGCTTTTATTAATTTTTATTTCAGATTTTAGTTTAGCTCAGTTTAAGCCTTTTAGGCCTCATGCATGGTCTTTCTTAGATAGGGTGTAGGTCCCTAGGTTGTATAGGGTGCATTGCATGAGAGGTTATATTCTAGGATGAGGGGCATAGTTCCCTTGGTTGCATGTATCGGTTTATCTCTAGTTCAAACGTTGAGTCATTGCATGTTTTGATTTAGTCATCTCTAGTGGGTTGTTCCATTCTTGGTAGTCTTATCCATGCAGTGAGGTGCTCTAGGTGTTTAGATTAGGGTTAGGTTTAGGGTTTGACATAGTCAAACCAAGCACTTTGTGAGAGGTTATATTCCAATAGGAGGGGCATAGTTCCTTAGGTTACATGCATCGATTTATCTCTAGTTGAAAGGTTGAGTTATTTCATGCTTTGATTTAGTCATCTCTAGTGGGGGCGTTCCATACCTTACTCTTATCCATGCATCCATGCAATGAGGGTGCACTGGGTGTCTCTTCCCTCTTTTTCCTATATTATAAAGGAGATGCATTGCACACCACTATGTTGGAGTTATTAGTATTGAACTAATGTAGTGTATTTTATTCTTTTTGTTTTCAATAGAAGATATATGTGACCAACAGTCTAAATCTATGTATTTGTTGTTGTTATTGTTTGTAGAATGTGTTTGTAGTTTCTAGTATTCGAAGTTTGCTATTTTGAGAGGTTTCAAGCTTTTAAGTTACCCAAGGTTTCAAGATTATTCTTTGAGTGCAGATTTTGTTTACCATTGTTTGAAAATTAACACTTACATCTAATTGTAGTGGCATTGTCCTAGACTTGGTAAGAATGCCTTCTTGGGCTAGCTTGTTTATTTTATGTATGATGTTTTGATCTATGTAACGTTTTCTCATACATCTTGATATTGTGTTGTCTTTCCTATGTATTGTGTGTTGCTTTGTTGTTTGTTGAATTCCTTTTGTAAGCTTCCAAATGTTTTATAAGTCCAACCTTAGAAAATATTTAAACACCCTCTAATGTTTGCCTTTTCAAAATTTTATATTAATAAAATTCAACTTGTGTAATTAAAGTATCCCTTTCTTTGCACGGCCACCTCTCAATAGGATAGTTGATATGCATTTGATCTTACTTTTTATCATCTATTCTCATCGATTACATTTGTCTTGGACTTTCACAATATTTTGACTCCGATCACAAGGACATTTTTGCACTAATGACAAAATTAAGAGGACAATTGAGAGATGAAAGATATTGTTATTATTAATGCTGCAACCAATACATTTTCTCACACACCTTAACATCATATCTCGTGATAATTTATAACATTGGTTTGTGGTTATGGTGGTATTAACACTTGGGCCTTAATCACTTGTGGTTATGGTGGTACCTTGATCACATGTCACTAATATGAAGTGACCATGATATAAATATTCACGACTTTTAAATTTTATTGGAGTGTTGATACTTCAACAGCTTTAGGGAAATAATGTCTCTGTATTTGAGTGCTTTTTATTGCTTTACCTGTCTATCAACCTTTGTTATTGCCATGCTTTATTTAACATTAAACTCACCATATATTTTGCTTATTTAACATTTATATTTATTTTGTGTAAATTGAGTTTGAAGATGCCTTACACACCTTTCATAGTTTTGTTATAGATATTCTTCCCTTGACACTTTACTTGCAAAACTTTTATACACATTGGTTAATAATTTGTTGAGTTTAGATTAGAGGTTTCTTAGGGACTTTTCCATGATGCTTTAGATTGTTAGTGTCTAAGCATTCATATTTATTGCCTTTTGTACTTTGTGCACATTCATAAGAGTTTTCTCTCTTTGATATCCTTGTTGCTGTTTTCAATTTGTATAGATTTTCGTTATTTTCTTTGACTTTTAGAGGATATGGTGGACCTTAAAAATGGCATTTTTAAGGACTTGCCTTAGACATTTCCTTTCCACATTTTCTCAAAAGATCTTGGCACCTAAGCCTTTCATCTAAGTCTCCTCTATAGGCACTTTTAAAGGTCCACCATATCCTCTAAAAGTCAAAGAAAATAACGAAAATCTATACAAATTGAAAACAGCAACAAGGATATCAAAGAGAGAAAATGCCATTTTGTTGCATCTGGAAGGAATAATGCTCCCAAAGACGATGTAGTCACCCGGGACATGGAGAAAGTGGGTCCTAGGGTAAAGAGGACGCTCTGAGTGTGAAAACGAGCATCCCCATGCCAAAATCTGCATCCAGACCACTCTTTTATTACAATTTGAAATTTCCCATTTAAACCATTAAAAAATGCCCTAAGTTTACGGATTTTTTTGTTGTTGTTGCCGGAATTGACTCAAACTCCTAGGGGACCAAGTGCATGTCCATACGACTTATTATTGATGGCTAGCATGCTAAAAATATATAGACACAGACTTTAATAACCTCCCTAGGTTCGACCACCATGGTAAATACTCCAGTTTTGGAGGTGTGAGTGAAAAACTCAGGAATTATACACCACTGAAGTGCAACGTATAATTCCTAAGGAAAAAATACTCTAGAGTATCCCCGTGATAGCCAAACCTAAGGTAGGCCAGGTCTTTTACAAAATAATCATGCTCAGACCAACTTATTACAATTCCCTCATGGGGGTTTGGACAAGCAAATTTTACAAAGAGCCAAAAAATTGGCCTGATGGACTTCTGAACTCTGGCAATGAACAATGTAAGTTGTTCAAGTCTTCTGAGGTTCACAAGGAATCCACTAAGTGCAAGTTAATGGATAACAGTACTTATATGTAGTAAAGACAAAGACAAATGGAGAAGTTGTGGATCAACTAGGGTAAAGGAAATCGGTCCTATAGAGGTGTTGATTGATGTAAGGAATCCTTAGGAATGGAGTCACATGTTGGCCAACTTTCACATTGTTATGCACCCACCCATTATTCTCCCAAGAGTAAGGGGTGTAGATTTCAAATTCCTCCATTGGACCATTGGTAGCTAAATCACAGTGAAATTAAACTCTTAAAAGTTAATAGTGGTGTTCATTCTCTAGATCAACACAACAAATAAAACCCATAAAGGTGTTGATTGTCGAAAAGAATCCCTACAATTTAGGGGGTAGTGGGGATAGAGTCACATGTTGGCCAACTTTCACAATGTTGTGCACCTACCTGCTACTCTCCAAAGAGTAGGGGTGTAAATTTCATATTTATCCATTAGTAGCTAAATCATAATTCAGATTAAACTCTTAAAAATTAATAGTGAACATATTCATTCTTTAGAGCAATGCAACAAATGAAATTGATGAATCTAAAATGCCAGATCTAAGAAGGCAAAGCATCACATGTAAATTAAATACTTAGATCTGAAGGTTTCAAGTTTTCAACCCAATAAAATCACAATATTTAAGACAATACTTATCTTAAAGGAAGTAGCAAATTGATTGACCAAAGGAGATGTGACAAGGGGATGCTTGTTCTAGTTCATTGCTTCAAAAAGTATACAACGATAATAGTCCCGGAAAAGGCATTCAACCACATAACCATGTTGTCCTTAACAACATTGGAGTAGAAAAATAATGGTTTAGTCTATTTGGAAGAAGACATTCCTACAAACAATTTTGGGCACATTTTGCATCTCAACAATGTTAGAGCTCAAAATGCCACATGGCCATTTAGTATGTAAGAGCTTTGAGTTTTCACCAGTACATCGAAGATTAGAGCCAGGGACTAATGTTGTATGCTTGGCAGTTCATAGATGAAAGAAATAGGCATTGAAAAAAATGCCAAGGCTTTGGACATCAACAAAATTGAGAAAGTGTGGCAAGCATAACAAATACAAAATAAATTCATTTTTTTTTCATTTAAAAAAAATATACGCTTACAACATCAAATAACCACATTGCCGCATAGATATGAAAAAAGAATGATATATAAGATGTATTGAATGCGAAATGATACATCAAAAATCAATTGCTGACACTGAATCTTGTTAACTGTCCATTCAAGACTAATAAAGACAAATTACATCAAATATATGTGTGGAAAGCATAAAAAATACAAATAAATTCAGTTTTTTCATTTAAAAAAGTACACTAACAACATCAAATAACCACATTGCCACATAAATATGAAAAAAGAACGACATTTAAGATGTATTGAATGCGGAATGATACATCAAAATTCAACCGTTGACATTGAATCTCGTTAGTTGTCCATTCATGACTAATAAAGACAAATTACATCAAACATATGCTAATTGTCTCATCGTCGCGAGTCATCTACAATGATTAATCTAGTAGTTAGCTACCAATACCTTGTACCCCTTTTATGGGCAAAGGTAATGGCTTGTCCTCTCATAGAAGAAGGCTTGTAGTTGGAGATGGATGGACATTGGTAGTTGGTTGGCTCTGTGTATTGAGGCTGGGACATCAGTCTCCTCATTCTCTATGTCCTCCTCCCCTAATGATGTGGGTCATCCTCCCTTGCCACCTATTCTTGCTCGTCCTCATGTACCAACTTAGGTGCCTCCTCCATAATAAGGCCTATCGGTCTCAACCTGCCACCATGCAAATTTTAATAAAATATATATATATATATGTATATCAATGTAAATCCAAACCTTTGTTGCAGGAAAAGTCTTACAGGCTGCTGTTCCAAGGGCGTTTTAGTACGTAAATGTGGAAATGTGTTTTGTATAACCTGGAAATGTGTTTTTGTCCATACGAACATGTCTCACGTGTGGGAAACATGTTTTGTATGGTCGTAAATGCGTTTCTAGGTCATACCAGTGCTTATATGATGGGTTTCCTTCTCTAAATCTGCTTATTTTTGACTTGTTTTAACTTTTGACTCAGATTTTGAGCAGGTAATTATGTTAATGGTAATGTTAAATTCTTAAAGTATAAGGTAAGAAAAGGAAAGATTTAATTGTTTAAGGATGTTTTAGAGTGGTTCCAATCTCATTGGACTTTTTTTTTCCTCGGAAAAACGAGTGATTTTATTACTTTCTAAAGAAGTACAAAATCACATTTTGTATATATATGCCGAGCATATATTGCAGCAGTGGTGATGCAGGTCAATCCTTCTTATAGAAAAGGGTGCCCGTATAGTCAAAATAAAAGCCTGTAGATGATGGTCTATAATATATCAAAAAGTATAAAAGTTAATTCTCTGATATAGATATAAATAGACCAGAAATAGAAAATCAGTTTGTGCCCAGGTCTTCTTGGAAAGGCCTGTGATAAAGGCCATTTGATACTTCATCTGTTTGTTCGAGAATGTGCCACTGCCCTCGGACAATCCGTGTGCCCTCTTTCGACAGCCTGTCTTCCTGTTGATTTCTTTCTCTGTAGACATGTGAGAACGTGATATATTCAAATCTCTGTTTAAGAGCCAGAACTTCTTCAAGTATAGGATTTAATCTCATAATATGACAATGCTGTACTTCAAGAGCCCAATTTGTAATGATCATTGAATCTCCAAAGACTTGTAAAGATCTGCATCCCCTTTCAAGTGCAAATAGAAGCAGAAGTTTGAGTGCCATTAATTCGGCATAATTATTTGTTCCATCACCCAGGCCGGCTTTTAGATTGAAAAAATGAGTTTCAGTGAGGTATAGGACTCCACATGTTTGAGGTTCTCCTTGTGAAGCTCTGTTGAAAAAACCCCACTGGATATTCTTATCAATGGTTTCAGCTTGGATGTTTTGTATGTTTGGGGTTTCCTTTTCCCGAGGGTAAAATCTTAAAATTCCAATGCCCTGAGCAGCAATGAAGGAAGGAGTTGAGTACAAGTCCTGGAAAATCGCCTTATTGCGAGATAGCCATACCCCTCGGGATAGAATTGCGGGTAGTGCTTTGTAAGGTTTAGTGTCTTTATTAAACATATTAGACATCCACAAATGAAAGGCCTCTTCGATATTTCCATCGTTCCAGGGGTAGTTGAAGCTTATAAGTCTTAAAGGTTCTATCCAAAGTCTTTAATGATCCATGTTCTCATCCTCTTATTTACATAGGATACAACAACCCGACCTAGGGCAAAGTGTTGTCGTTTTTGTAGGTTATCCCAAGTTGGGATCTTATTTTCCAGAATAGACCAAAGAAGAAGACGTCAAAAACTTTAAGAGGATATGGGAGTTTTGAAGTGGCATATCGCGCTTCCTCTTCCTCAAGATTTATGCATGAAATTGTGGATTTGTGTTCAGTGATTATCATGCCCGAAGCTCTCTTGAAGATATCCAATCCGCTGTTTAATTTGTTAATATCTCTTCTAGATCCATCACAAAATATTAAGATATTGTCAACAAAAAGCAAATGTGAGATGAGCAATACCCTTGAAATCGGGATCCCCTTAAAACCATCGTTTCTTTTGGCATCTTCTAGAAACTAGTCCAGCCTTTTAGCTATTCTATCTTCGTTTGTTCTTTTGCTAGTCTATGTTGGCTTGAGCTTCATAGGTTCAACATCCAACAACGCTTTCTTGTCAAGAATATGAACGGAAAAATTTGAAAGGGGACCAGAATGTGCTCGAGGACCCCAAACTTCTGCAGTTCCAAGGGAGAAATTTAAATCTCCTCCTAAAACAATGTTTTGAGTGTTGAGGAAGGATTTATGGAAAATAGTCCCCTAGAAGGGCACTCTATCATTTTATGGACCATACATGTTTAGAACCAACAAGTCTTTCCCCAAATCCTCCGAGAAGACTTCCAAACCAATCCTCTGATTCTAAACTCCAAACATTTTTGCTAATAGATCTTGTCTTCTAGCTAGAGGTCAATCCCCCTGATTGCCCACAAAATCTACAGTTTCAAAGAACCAAGGGCACTCTATCATTTTAAGGACCATACATGTTTAGAACCAACAAGTCTTTCCCCAAATCCTCCGAGAAGACTTCCAAACGAATCCTTGATTCTAAACTCCAAACATTTTTGCTAATAGATCTTGTCTTCTAGCCAGAGGTCGATCCCCCTGATTTCCCACAAACATCTACAGTTTCAAAGTACCATCCTGTGAAAAGATTCTCTAGAGTAGCTTTGAATACATCTCCTAGAGTTTCTTGAAGAAGTATGATATCCAGAGATCTCATACATTGATCCATAGTGAGATTAGTTTTTTCGCTTAGCCAATGAGTTAAAAGGAGGATCAATTGGTGGAGAGGACACACACATTCCGACAGAGATATTCTTGCTCATAGCTGTCAACTGGAGAGTGAGAAGAAAAGTTTGAGAGAGAGTTTTGCAGAGAAGACGGAGGAGCAGAGATTCAGTGATCGACAGAGCATCCAGGCAAACAATAGACCGTACGGATTCGCAAAGACAGGGCAGGTTTGATTAGTAGAGGTAGTCGTACAGCAGCAGGCTGTACAACAACCCGCACGTGTGGGCCGTACGGATTTCGTACAACAACATCAGACCGTATAGCTACGCAGGAGGCCATACAGACCAGTAGGGTTTTCTTAGTGAGTTGTAGAGGTTCGATTTTGCCAGGTTGGGCATAAATCGATTTTCTGAATTGTATTGTTCCATATTTTCTTAATAAAATATCTTCTAAGATTGTTGCATCGGTTTTCCCATCTTGGGTTTTGTCCGGGGGTTTATACCCAAAAAGATTTGTGTCTATTGTGTGATTGATATTTCTCTCAGTGTTTTATTTCTGCTGCATTTTGTTTTGGTGAAGAAATCCATGTGTGGTTAATAGTAATAATTTGGGTGCATTAATTAAACCAACTACTTTAGCCCTAGAGTGGATTTTAAGGAAATTTACAAGGTATCAGAGCTCTTCTGAGCAGACCGAGAGGAAGCAACAGGTTGATTAGATAGATCATTGGCATATCTATCCAAGGGTTACAGGTACTATTCATTATGGCCGTACAATTGAGAGTTGAGGATAGACTCCAGGGGGCACAGAACTTTCCTACTTGGAAATAAAGGATC
This sequence comes from Larix kaempferi, assembly GCA_027924585.1. NCBI lineage: Eukaryota > Viridiplantae > Streptophyta > Pinopsida > Pinales > Pinaceae > Larix > Larix kaempferi. The sequence continues at coordinate 11,333,747 of BSBM01000017.1, read as the reverse complement.
ACCAAGATCCTCAATGTTAGTGATGCTGATGAGCACATTGATGATTAGAAGGTGGCTCCCACAAATTCGACAGAGTTGGCTAGGTGGAAGAAGATAGATTCCAGAGCTATGTTGATCATCTTGGATGGGGTGAAGGACCATATAGTCCCTCATCTGTCTGGGAAGAAGTTCGCATTAGAGATGTGGAAAGCTTTGGAGAATCTCTACCAAAGCAAGAACGAAGACCAAAAGATGGTACTACAGGAGAGATTGCGTAGTACCAAGATGGCCAAGGGAGAAGGAGTGGTGCCTTATCTTACAAGGCTCACACAGATTAGGGATGAGCTTGGCGTAGTGGGCTCTAAGACTGAGGATGAGGAGCTAGTTCACATAGCTTTAAATGGTTTTTCTAAGCCATGGGACGTCTTTGTTAAAGGCGTGGTGGCTAGGGAGAAGCTCCATGACTGGCAGAGATTGTGGGATGACTTTGCACAGGAAGAGACCTGGATGGGTCAAGGTTTAGCTTCATCTAGCGGTGCCACACAAATCGTGGATGAAGAGGCTCTAGCCCTAACAAGCAAAGGTAAGGGGAAGGAAAAGAAGAAGAAGGGTGGCAAGAAGAACTTGGACATGTCAAAAGTCAAGTGCTTCATGTGTCACAAGCATGGACACTTTGCTTCCCAGTTCTTAGAGAGGAAGAAGAAGAACAACACACAGATGGTAGGTTCTGCCAAGGTGGATGACTTCAACAAAAGTTTTGATGAAGACTTTTGCTTGATAGCTTGCATGGAAAGTTCCGTCGATAACAGTATTTGGTATGTGGACAGCGGTGCATCTTGTCACATGATAGGACATAGGTCATTCTTCAAGAGCTTGAAGGAGGGTGGAGTGAATCTCCATATTGAGTTAGGATAAGATGCGCAATATCAAGAGCAAGGTGTTGGTACTGTTTCGTTTCAGAGGGAGTCTGGCAAACCTATCAACTTTTATTGATGTGTTATATGTCCCAGGGATGACGAAGAATCTCATATCAGTTTCCACACTAGAAGACAAGGGTTTTCTGGTGACTTTTCGGGACAGGAAAGTAGATATCAAGCCACATGGGTCAGATCAAAAGATTGGACAGGATGATTGGGGTTCGGAGTGGGAAGGCTTACAGACTACAATTTGAGCCTGCAAAGGCTCTGGTCAGCAGCAGCAGTAGTGATGGTGAATTATGGCATAGGAGGATGGCACACTTACATCATGGTGCTTTGAGGCATCTGAGATAGGTAGTTATTGGAGTTCCTTCAGTATAGGAGATGCACAACCACTGCAAGGGTTGTGTGTTGGGGAAGAACATTAGGAAACCATTCCCATATAGTGAGTACAAGTTTGAGGGGGCCTTGGACATGGTGCATTTGGATGTATGCGGATCGATGAGTGTCCATTCTTTCAGTGGTTATAGTTATTGCGTCACATTCATTGATGACTATTCCAGGAAAACTTGGATCTATTTCATGAGGGCCAAGTCAGAGGTCTTCGAGCTTTTTTCGAGAGTTTAAGACTCGTGGAGAACCAGACAGGGAGAAAGATTCGGATATTGAGGACTGACAACGGTGGTGAGTACATCGGCAGAGAGTTCATGGAGTACTGTGCATCAGAGGGGATCAAGAAGGAACACATTGTTCCTCACACCCCGCAGCAGAATGGTGTGGTGGAGAGGAAGAACAGGACACTGGTGAGTGTAGCCAAAGCCATAACTTGTAAATAACTTGTAAGGGTGAATATATCTAAATGGCGCTAAGTGAGATACCTATTTGAAACAAAATTCATAAACATCGAGTCTCCAAATGGCCACGAGAGTCTAAAAAACATCATCCTACAACAAATGACTACCCATCATCAAAATTATCCCCTATATTTGGATCCTCATCATCAATAACACCCTTTGCCCGCTGCCTTGGTCCTCCAAGGACATTAATACTAGTGCTTGGTTCTAGTTGTGAATCGAAGTCAATCCACCCAGTTGTTGCTCAAATCAACACCCTCCAATTTTGATGAAATTGGCTAATCCAAGTGCTTAAACGAATCCAAGAGTTTAGCATGCCTAATCAATGGTTTTGGCTTGAGTGAAGGGTACAATTTTACTATGATCATGATAGATGAGTTCAATAGTGAAGACCACCAACAATTGGGTACATAGAGGGCTTGATGTTCTTGATTAATGCCAATCCCATACCCTCATACATGATATAATCAAGTGTTGAAATGATTCAATCTCGAAAAGCGAAAGTCCTAAAAGCTGTTAAATTTGTTGAATTCTGAATGGGATATAAACTTCTAATTTCCTTATCTGAAGTTTGATGAGGTTAAAAGCACTCTCAAACATACTAGAACTATTGGTGGTAATGCTAAGTAAAAGGATAAAAAAAGATAAAGTAAAACTTGCATTAGCTAGCTGGTCATGTCTTCGCTTTACCCAATCGGCCTCATCTTGCTTATTTTGATACTTCCTACTCTCACTTAGGTCAAGTGTTTTTGAGCAAGGTTCAAAGATACCCTTTCCTGTTTCATGCAAAATATGTCCTTTCACTCTTGGATAGGAGCCCTTATACATATTTTTGCAAAGCTTGCATCTCCATTCCCACGATCCACCACTTCCACATCTTGCAATCTTTTCAACATGAGCCCAAAGGGGGTAGTACTCAGCCCTCTTGTTCGGCTTGGGGGATGAAGCAGGAGCTTGGTTGGATGCCATTACTGCTGCTGCTGCAAAAAATAAAAAAACAGACCAGCCATAAATAAAATGCATATTGGATGCATAAACCTTTAGAAAAATTAAAAACAAGTAAAAAATAGTGGCATAGAAGTTGAATCAAGCATTCTTCTCACCACAAATTGCTTCCTGTGGGTGAACCTGCTCCAAAACACCCAAAAAAAAACCCCAAACTGATGGCTGTAGCTGCCCAAAAAACCACTAAACCTTTGTAAAAAAATTATTGCTGAGCCTCCCTCTCAAATCTGCCTTCCTCAACACTGAAATCTGCCCTTCACAATGGTGAAATCGCCCTTGCTGAAGTGGCTTCTCTTCACATCAGCAAAAAGAAAGAAACCCCTGCAAAAAAACAGTCTCACTCCAAGAGCAATCGCTATGCCAAATTTGTGTGAGCCAAATGGGAGGGTCAACTTCACTTTATAATGTTTAGATGGCCTCTAGAACCTTCCTCATGTGATTAGTTAAATTCAAAATTAAAAAAAAAATTGAAAAAAAATGACTTCATAACTGAAAGCCGTGGACCGTACTGAAACGGGCTGTACGGCCGCGTTTCCTGTATGGAAACACGTTTCCGTATCGACGCAACGCATTTCCGTACAGGAAACTGCACGTGTCCGTACGGAAACGCGTTTCCGTACTGTCCCAGATGCGGAAACGCATTTCTGTATGGAAATGCTGCCGGGACCGGGGGGGGGTTTCCTTCATCTTAGCCTAAAATATTATAAATCAAGATGTAAACCCTAATCTTGAATTAATGAATGGTAATCTGAATTTTTGTCTCATGGTTTTATTCTCGTATTTTTCAAAAAATGTTGGGGCTTACTTTTGGTTCAAAAAACCACTATTCTGAAGACATTTTATTGTACAAAATGCGTGTCTACTATAGTGTTAGTGTCAAAGCTTAGTGTAGAAGTACAATGACTATTTTATTGTCTTTTTTCTCATTTTTTTCGCCAATTCCTTTGCTTTGGTGCAAATAAACCCCAATGACTTTCATATGTGATAAAACAACTTGCAATCAAAATTGAGACAGTGGCAGTTTCAGCCCCACAAAATAACATATTGCATTTATGAAGGGTTACATGAACCAACATGCCTTTCTAATAATCTTCTAACATGCAATTTCTCCATATGGTATACATGCGATATTTTAATCATATTTCAAGCAATTTTCTCAGTATAACCCATAAAAATTAAACAACATATCCAAGGGAACACAGTGGTGTCTAGAGTGTTATAGACTATAGTATAGAGTGCAATATTGCATGCCATCATACATTTTATCATATTGCTCAACACAAGCTCACTTATTTATACTCGAGTGCCTAACCAATCCCCTCAAAGGATTAAGTCAACTTTGATCATCCAAGTCGGTCCCAAAATGTAAGATACCCCTGTGAATTTAGACCTTTATGTGCCAGTCAGTTAGTCAACCGACCCTCACTCGTCAAGTTAGTCAGTGGATCAACCCAAATACACCTTAATCAAGTCACTGACTTATCTCCAAAATTGTGTTTAATCACAAATTCCAACACTTCTTATAGAGGTGTAATCAATGTATTGTTTTATTAGAGATGCTAACACTTGAACTCAGCCTTCGATTAATTTTAGGGTTTGAAATCGATGTTTAGAAGTAGTTGATATGTTCTTGATTGAATGCTTGACAACGGCTGTTTTATTTATGGCAGTCATGATATAAGAATATTATCTATGACAATATTTGAGTATGCTCATTTCAATAGTTATAAACTTATAAATGACATGACTACCTCTAAATCTAATTGATGAATGATAATCTGAATTATATCATTTCAATAGTTATAAACTTATAAATGACGTGACTACCTCTAAATCTAATTGATGAATGATAATCTGAAATACACACACACTACTGTTTCCCTGTCGTATCGTATCCGACTTTTTTGAAAATTTCACTGTCTGAATCCATGAGTCACTAGAAATGAAATAGCACTGTGCGCAAGAACACTTATCATCTTCGCTCCTCAAGACATTTAAACAGAGAATGTAGTAGAGGAGATAACTCTCCCTTCAATAACCTCTTCTTCTATAACCAGTGCATGTGTTCTGCTTGTTCATTAAATTGTCTGTATATATGAGTGAATGAGATCTGTTGGAAAAGACCCACAACTTCTTTTTATTGACCTGCCAAATTGAGGAGACCTGCCCGTTGGATTTGTGAATGCCCATTCATCCATTGGATGACTAAATCAGAGTCTCCAAAAACATGAAGGGATAATAGACCTTTCTTCGTGACAGCTTTCAACAAAAGTAACAATGCAAACAATTCACTATAATTAGTTGATCCTTCTTCCAAAGCCGCCCTTCCTGTAAAATATTGTCTCTGACAAGGTAAGAACATAACCTTCACGACAGAGAGACCCATTATACTGGCTGCCACCATCGAAGAAAACCTATGGTCTGGACTTGTTGATCTGTGGAAAGGAAACATGACGAGCCTTTGAGGATTTGACAGGAATCTTATATAAAAACATCATGAATAATGCCTGTGTTGACACTACAAAACTGGGCACGATTCTGTCCTAAAAAATATTCTCATTACGGGCTGTCCAGATTCGCCATGAAACAATGAAGGGGATTGCAATCAGATGGTTGAGTTCCTTTTTAGCTAGCCATTCTTTGAGATTTGCCAAGACACTGTCCTTTTCCAAAGAGAGCACAGACCCAGGGATGACTCTACATCTTTCCACACCTGAATGGTAAAGGAGTATTCAGGAAACAAATGTTCATTGGATTCTATATTGTTCTTACAGAGTGTACACCAGCCGGGTCCCTCCATTTGTTTCTTTTGAATACTATCCCAGGTAGGAGATCAATTCAATAGAATTAATCACATGAGCAGGATACTTTTTGGGAGGTGCTCTTACCATTTCCACCTCCAATCATTAGAAAGAAGTTGGGATCTTGTTGTGCTTCATAACCTTTAGATACACTGTAGGATGTACCTTCACACTTCCATGCACAAGCCAGCACATTGCTGTTCTCAGTCAATCTGACGTGTGCCTTCCTCAATTCACCTATGAATCGAGCCCAGAATTGAGCCTGCGGACCAAATAAACCAACCTCGTCAGCAGATCACCATCCCTGTCTCCATACTGAAGTTTCATCAGCTTTTTTAATTTTATAAAGTGTACATAGCCCATAAACCTGTAAATGCTCTATGATATCTATGATATCTTGTGGTAAGAATATATTGATTGCAGCCTAGAATCGCATCTGCCCCAATTCTAACTCGAGCTCCTGAACCGACGTGCCAAGCCAAGTGATCTCCTATTACATCAAAAGCAGCCAAGAGCGCCTTCCAATGGTTTGAGATTTGTGCTGTGGGTCGCCTTGGAGACCTCTACCATTCTACTAAACTGAGTGGGGTGATATATTTTTGATACACAATACTACACCAGAGGCTATGTTTAGTCAACAGTACCAAAGAGATTTGCCTGCAAGGGATCTTGCAAATTGTTGAAGATTCTTTAAGCCCCAGCCTCCATGAATCTTCGATCAAGATAAGAGATCCCATCTTGCCAGATGAGCTCCTTTGAATTCTGGGCTGCCTTTCCATGGGTAGTTTGCACAGATCTTCTTTATTTTGTTCAGAATTCCTTTGGGAAACGAGGCTAGAGTGAGCCAATAGACTGGAATAGCTTCAATGACTGATTTAATAAGCACCAATTTGCCACCGCAAGAATTCCAATGGTTGCACCAATGATTAATCCTTCCTTCGATTCTGTCTATTAACCTTGTCCAATTGGCTTTCCTGTAACTCTTTGACTTGAGGGAGAAAGACTCTTGATAGATTCTCAGTTAGGGCCTCATCTACACCAAAAGTGTGAAGAGCAGATTTTTCTAGATTAATTTTTATATCCATGAGATCCTTTAGCTGCTGACCCTCTGTGACCAAACCCGCTCCGAATAAAAGGATATCGTCCACGAAGAGAAGGTGGGTTAAAGAGACATTCCTGGCTAATGTGACACCTTGAATCCTTCTTTGAGATTTTGCTTGATTAATGGCTCTGCGAAGACCCTCTGCAACCAGTAGAAACAGGTAGGCGGAGAGGGGCCAACCTTGCCTAAGTCCCCTGGAGGCCTGGAAAAAAGAAGATGCTGACTCATTGATGACTGCCGCAAAACAGTCAAAGGCGATACATCACATTATCCATTTAACCAGATCATAAGAGAACCCTAGATGAGACATTAGTAGTCTGAGAAAAAACAAGGAGACCCGATCATATGCCTTCGACAGGTCCAGTTTAAGAACAAATGCAGGGAGTGAGGATACTTTGACCAAGTGAAGGGCTTTTTGGGCAGATCCAATATCTTCATGGATAAGCATCCCCTCTAGAAAGCCAATTACAATTCATCAATCATCATTATTATTACTTAGGTTTTTAGGTTTTAGTTTCTTATATTTTTTATGTTTTTTTTTCATTTTAGGGATTTTTGACAAAAACATTGGGTGGGACACCTAGGAGTCCTGCCTTTCTGTGGGGCATCCACAAGCCCTCCTATTTGCGAAACATGTCCCACATTTCTAGAGGGGTGGCACCCACAAGCCCCCCATTTTGCAAAACGCATCCCACACATTGGCTGTGCATTTCACTGTGTTTTGCAAAATGGGGGGTTGTGGCGAAACATTTCGCTAGGTGCCCCCTTGTCCAAGGGCCGTGGGAAGTGTGTGGGGGGATGAGCCACCCTATGGTATGTGTTTCTGTGGAACACTGGCAATAAATGATGATAAGTTTTCTAATGATGTGCAGAAAGAAGGACTACTATTTATTCTAGTGAAGTAGACCTTGTTGAGGTTGGTCTAGTAATATACTGTACGGCAGCCTATGTTTAATTGAGTTTAATGTGTGCCTACTGCGGGCAAGCAGGGAGCCCACATCGCTCTTCTATATTTATTTCTGCCTTTCTTTATTCTAAAAAATGCTTTTTCATTGATGGATTGAGGCTAAGATTTACTACATCAAGGATGCACAAGGCGAATTGTCTCTTTATAGGAATCCCCTTCAGGGTCATATTAGTAATCTGATTGAACAACTAACTGTATCATTTCAGATCTAAGCTGCGGGGGAGCGCTCCCCCCTATCGACGCTTCGCTCCCAGAGGGAGTGATTAGGAAGAGCCCTCGGAAGCGCGCTTCCTGATTGCGCCCTTCTGGGAGTGTTTTTTGGGAGTGTGCTCCTCGGGGAAAAAAACGCTCCCTCCCAAAACAGGGAACTTCGCTCCCGAATCTCTCCCTCAACACTCCCGGATCGTTCCCAGGTCGCTCCCTCAGTCGCTCCCTTAGCGCTCCCAGGAGACAAAAAAACACTCCCTCAATGCTTCCACTTAGCTCCCGCCAGTTAGAGGCACTTCTTTTTTCTCTCTTGTTTGTGTGAACCAAGACAAGGATTCAATCATTGGTCTATGCATGACTAGGGTTCCTTTAGTTGATTAAAACACTCACTCACTTCATTTTCTCTCATTCTATTTATCATTTCACTCATGTTATTCCTCTTTTCTAGGGTTTTGAGTGGGAAGTTATCTAGTGCTAATGAGAAAATTCGTGAGAGCTTGGAAGGTAGATTGAAGGTTGTTGTTTTTGAGATCTTGGAAGGGAGATTGAAGTCTTCCATAGTTACATTCAATCACTGTTGGAGAGCTAAAGAGGTAGGCTCTAAAATCCACTCTTTGTTTGTTTGTTTGTTTTAAATTCCACTATGTTGAATCTTGAGTTTTCTCTTCTACTCTTTCCCATTTCTGCTTCTCCATTATTCTATTGGAGGTAGCAAGTTATTCTCATCTTGGGTCAACAAACATGATGGCTATGTGGTTTTTTCTTTTAGTTCCATTTTTTATTATGATTGTGGTGTTGGGAAGCTGAAATACCAGTGTTTGAGGAGGAAGAAGTAAGCGGTGGCACATACCGTTGAGAGAAGGAAGAAATGGAAGGGGATGTTGATAATGACACTAACAGATGATGGGAAAAAACACAAAGAGACTTTAACACCCTTGTGGAAGTATGTGACAAGGCTTGGGTGAGGGAAATAGGGTGGAAGCGCAAACAAAGTTTATATGCCGGATGCCCCCATTGTAGTGAAACTTACACAGGTTCATATAACCTATGTCACAGGGTTTGTTGGATTTGAACCTTCAGGTTTGAAATTCGGCGAACCTCAACCAAAAAAATAAATTCGTTTTGGTTAGCCTTTAAATTCGTCTGTTGTATTCACTTGGCTCCTCGATCATGGCATCTACTGTATTCACTTGGCTCCTGGAGATTGGCCGCAACGACTTCCTTTCCCTGACGACATTACGGACAACAGCGGGTGAGAGATGCGCGCAATTCCCTTTCTGCGACGATATTGTGGGCAAGTGTAAGATTTATTTTATAAAAAATGTTGATTGTATTTTCCCGATTGACAAACTATATTCATTCCTTTCCCGCACGATACTGCGATATTTCTTCATACATATCATTCGAAAGATTAATTTTATTCAACCGGTAGGCTGTGTGTTTTCGAAGGTAATATAATATAATTTGTAAACTTTATTTTTTATAATATAATTTATACTTTTAATTTTATATAATGTATAAACTTTTATTATTATATAGTATAGATTTGTATTTATTATGATATTTATTAAATGTTATTAGTTGTATACATATTTTATATATATGTGGCCCTGTGGGCTATTTAAATATATTATAAAATATAATATATTTTGAAAACATGTATATGTACGAACCTAATGTCACCTGATCCTGAACTTCATCAAAAATTTCGAATTCGAATCGAATTTCATTGTTGACGAACCCGAACTCGAACCTGCACCATGTGACTTGGCATATACCCACGGGAGAAAGCATCTATATGGCATTACGCCATGGGATGAAGGGAAGACTATAGGATTCAAAACATGTGGCCTTGTGCCAGTGAAAGAAGAAACAAATATAAGAAGAGGAGGTTGCAAAACAAATCCAAATAATCAAAGGTTGAATCTAAGACTTCAATCTCACATAGAATGTATGGTAGTCAATCCCCATCCCCCCATGGTAGTGGATTCTCACCTATGCTTAAGACACGATTAGATTCCCTTAACGATAGTTGCAAGGATGAAGTGGATGCAAATTTTTTCAGGTTTCTCTATGCATGTCGTGTACCATTCAATGCTCTTCATTCACCCTATTGGCATGAAGTGGTACAAGCCATCAATAGTTCCCCTAAAGGATACAAGAGCCTAGAGTATGACAAAGCTAAAATCATGGGCTTAACATGGAAAGAGCCAAAAATCCATGATGGTCTAGGACATTTTACAATTGATTGGACTAAATATGGTGTACTAGTATCCATTCACATTGTATTTGGTGCTTGGACAAATGTAGTGGTAGGGTATTGATAAATATTCTTGGTGTGTTTGCTATTGGTGCGGTCTTCCTTTTAGCCCCTGACTACTATGTTACAAGACTAGTACTAATATTGCAGAACCTTTAATTAAAACCATTCAAGAGATTGGGTTGAACAATTGCCATTCAAGTCATCGCTGATAATGCTACTAATTGTAAGGTAGCAAGAGCAATGATTGAGGATATGTACCCTAACATATTTTCATCAGGGTGTTCAGTTCTTACACTGAACCTTTTGAAGCGTGATATTATTAAGATGAAGGACCCTAGTTATAAATAGAATGGTGCATTGTAAAAGAGGGAAGAAAATGATAAAATTTATTACCAATCATAGCATGATCCACCACTTTTTTTGCAATCACTCTAGGTTAAAGCTACTTAAGATTGCAAAGACCATATTCGCTAGCTACTACCTCACCTTCAGGCACCTTTGTAAGTAAATGAGTCATTGGCTAGTATGGTCTCAAGTGATTCATGGCAGGGTTTGAAAGACAATGTTGCATCGACATTTGCTGGGCATGAATTTCAAGAGGTGGAGGACACTATTCTTGATGGTTAGTTTTGGGAACAATTTAGGTTTGTTCTTGATGGTCAGTTTGAAGTTTGAATTGTTGATTAAATATTACAATTCTCTGGTAATGAATATAATGCTCTATTTCATTGTGGTTGATGTTATTTGTTAGAGTTTGTTGATGGCAAATCATGACAATGTTATAAGTTATAGCTGCTAGATTATTGATGGTATATGTGTACTGAATGGTTGATGATTTAATAATCATCATTAATCCAAGAGTTAGATCTATGTTTTCATGTTTTCTACAACTAATTTGGCATCCTGCATGTTTTTTCATATATATGTATCAAAATATATTAAAATTTGTATTATATAAATAACGCTCCCAAAACTGAAGCTTTTGAAGATTTCGCTTTTCGCTCTCGCTCCCGCTCCTGCTCCCCGCTCCCAACAGCATAGTTTCAGATTACCAACTGAAATTGTTGAATAATTTAGTGACAATAATTATTTTGAAAACAAATTGATTTTGATATTGGTCCCAAGACAATCCTGTTTTTTACGTTGAAAACAAATTGATTGTGATACAATATATTGGGTCAATTTCTTGTGTTTTGAACACTGTTATATGGTAGTTAGGAAAAGAATATTACCTTTTGCACTCAACATTGTAGGAGTCCTTCGTCTTGTCCAAGAGCAGGTAAAACAGAAATTGGATGGTGCAGATTCTACATGCTACATTATTTATTTAATGGAACTGATCAAAGGTTATATACAAACCATGTTAATTTTATTATGCTGTTACATGGTTAAGCTTTAACCCATATTAAATGTTTGTACAGATACGTTGTCTAAGATAATTATGTGCATTGTGGATGATATTGCCTTCTGTCTTCTTCGTTTGGGGACTCCTTTTTTATATTTAAATATGGGGTGTCAAACAATTTATCTTTCCTGTTTTTATTGTTTTGTTTCTAATCAAAACTGGATTATTCACATTACTATCATGGTGTTCTCAATGGACATGACAAAGTTTATTTATTTATTTCCAATGCCCTTGGTAGCTTATTTTAGATTGTTTCATGCTTGGCAGATCCTTGAGCCACCAAAAGAGCCTGCTCGTTCAAGAACACATTGGGATCATGTCTTGGAGGAGATGGTTTGGCTTGCAAAGGTTTGACACTGTCTTAATTTATTTCGCATTATATATTTAGATGCCAATGTTGACAATGTTATACTTACTTTCTTTGGATGCCAATTTTCAGTAAGACATTTTCTGTCATGTTTAGTTACTAGTTACGCAGTGCAGATATTTATCTGGGATGGTTGAATCCTTGAAATGTTTTTTGACCATGTTTGTTGTCTGCTATGTTTTGCATCGCTGTCTGATAGGATTTCAGTCTTGCAGGACTTTGAATCAGAAAGAAAATGGAAGTTGGCTCATGCGAAGAGAGTAGCATTAAGAGTTAGCAGGAGTGGGCTAGACCAGGCTTCCAGGGGAGAGAAGCGTTTAAAGGTTTATAATTTTATATATTAAGTGACAGATTATAATTGACAACATTATCAGAACATGCTTTTCTAAATACTTGCTTCATCAGTAGAGAATGTCTTCCAATATCTCGGTAGATCAACTATTTGCAAATCTGTGCAGTGTTATACAAAGGAAAGAATAATGCAGTTAGTTCTCTTTGCACAGTTATTAATAAAGCAACAAACTGTGCTTGACTGAGTTGAAGTAATCTTATTCTTGAGATTCAAAATGGTCTTTCTTTAAGCTTTAATGTCGTCTCTTAAATTTCTCCCTTCTCATGTGCAAAGTTTAAACTATTTCTGTTGCTCTGTTGCAGGAGGAGGAGCAGCGTACTCGAAGGTTGGCCAGTAACATTGCAAAAGATGTCAGGAAGTTCTGGCTGAAGATTGAAAAATTGGTAATTAAATTTTTAATGTATCCATATGTTTGTAATTTATTATTGCCATTGTGTCATGCTATGTCAAGGGATCTAATTTACATTCCAACTTATGTACCTGCTCATAAGTTGGTTGTTACTATCTACAAAGCTTGGGTGGTATTATCATATTTTTTCAATTTGTTTTGTTTTAAAATTTTTCAGGTGCTTTATAAACATCAGTTGGAGACTGAAGAAAGAAAGAAGCGAGCACTTGACAAACAATTGGATTTTCTTTTGGGCCAAACGGAAAGGTAGTATGCATTTCAATTTTCAACCCTCCTAGATTCCTTGAATTGCAGTCAAATTTACCAGTTTTCTTACATGATTTTGTATAAAGAAAAATTGTTATTGCCTGATTAGAGATCATTGTACCAGGTACTCAACAATGCTTGCAGAGAATCTTGTGGACTTGCCTTCATCTCATGAACGGAAATCACAACTTCTATTGCAATCAAGTCCGATAAAACCTGGCAATGAAGTGTCTGACCACCAGGACAAAAATGACAGGCTGTCTTCTAAGGACCCTTCAGGTCCTTCAGGTTCTCCATCCCAGACACACATCTCAGATGAAGAAGCACATTCCAAGATTCTTGACAGAGGAAGTCACCTCGACAATGAGGAATCTGAGGATGAATTTTCTTTGGGCACTGCAGATGACATGGTGAGCAGCACATAACGAAATTCTCCCAAGGATGATCACAGCTTACATTATACCAGCATAGATCCATCTTAAACCTGGATCTATCAAGCACCAAGAGGGATCCAATATTTTGATGTGTAATTTATTTTTTATCTTAAAATTTTTACACACCAGGGAAAAAATTATATCTCAAGAAATTATTTTACGAGGACATGAATTATTTTAATTACTTTTTATTTTTTATTTTTGATAACATAATCTTATGTTACATTACTTTTTTATTTTTATTTTGTTGATTGAATATATTTTTAGATTGTGTGGAGACATGACTTTTTAATTTAGGCCGACATGATTTTTTTAATTTTTTATATTATGTTAGGAACTCATCTCCCTCATACTGTGCTGTAGAGCATGTTGAACGAAATTGCAAGTAGTCAGCGCTCCCTGGTGTATCGTGACAAGGGACTAATCGCCTCTCGTGAATCCTTGAAATCTGGCAGTGGTGAGTTTACCAATCACCTGCGGGTTTTGGTGTAACGGCAGCCGTACTACCAACAATTGGTATCAGAGCTAGAGGTCGCGAGTTCGATACACACTCGGCTTGCGCTGAGGGGGAGATTGTTGCATGAAATTGCAAGTAGTCAGCGCTCCCTGGTGTATCGTGACAAGGGACTAATCGCCTCTCGTGAATCCTTGAAATCTGGCGGTGGTGAGTTTACCAATCACCTGCAGGTTTTGGTGTAACGGCAGCCGTACTACCAACAGAGCACCTCGCTCCTCTTGGTGCAATTAGGAAATTTGTTAATTTTCTGCTGTGAAAATTGAAGCCAAGCCAAGTTGGGTGATGAAAAGGTCATACTTGCTGAATTTTTCTGTAGCTTTATATATCCATTGTTCCCATGAAGTATACAAGTTATGGTCCTTCTGTCAATCAGTATTGACCAGCAGGCCTAGACCTAGGCATGTAACAAATCAAATCAGTTATCTTGGTTATGACTCGTGTATGAAATTGTATATTTGCAGTTTGCATAAACAACGGAGTTTTATAAGTTGTGAAGAGCATGTCACTGTATATTTTTTAAAATAATCGTGGCTGTGTTTTGTTCAATCTTTGTGCGTTTGTTTTGGAATGAAAGCTTCTTCCGAATCTTCATGAGTACCATTTTTTGAGAACATTCTGGACAATACTATTATAGTTGTAGACATCCATCTGTGTTTCTTGAAGATCTCTTTGTTGTTTACAACAATATTTACCTGTGTATTTGCAAAGAAATTACATGTTTGTAATGCAGAATGTGTTAATTTGTAGTTGTTTCTTCAAGTAAAATTCAATATTGAAACAAAGCAGTTGTTTCAAACTTGATGTATGTACCTCTTTTTAATTCCTTTATTGTTGTTTATTCTATTCAGTGTCTTCTTGATAAAGCAGTAGTTAATAACAATGTTGTCTTGACACAATGGCAGCAAGATGATGAAGCAACATTGGAAGCAGATGAAGCACTGATAACTGAAGATGAGCGTAGAGAGGAACTTGCAGCGTTGAAAAATGAATGTGATTTACCCATAGAAGAACTTCTCAAACGTTACAGACATAATAAAGGTGGAGTCCTTTTCTATGGATTTGTAAGATATGTGAACTAAATCTTTGCCGAATTTGTTCTACAAGCAATTTTGATTGTAGAGACTCTTATAGCTAACAAATTAACTTACATCCAGGTTGTGAGAGTGCAGATAATGATTCTGAAGATGATATTGAAGCAAATGGACAAGATTTTGAGGAGAATGTGGCACCGTCAGAAGAAGAAAAGTCTAAACACATAAAATTTGATGTTGAAAGTATTGAAGCAGACACAAACAGAGACACTGATTTCAAGCCAACAGATGCTTCAGATTTGCTGGTTAGAAAACTGGATGAGCCGCATAAAAATGAAGAATTAGGTAATGGTGTGATGTTTGGAAAACAGAATGTGGATTTTATTGACGCTGTTGGCGTTTAATTAAGAACAATTTCTGATCATAAGATGGTCTTAGTGGAGGAGAATGATCAAAATCATTTTATTAGTCTGCTTGTAGACCTAACAGATGCAAGCAATATTCATTGTGTTTCAGGTGATGGCAATGGACATTCTACAGCATTTGTCCACGGCGCTGATGGTGGGCAAGAATTTGATCCACTAGTTCAAGGGGAGTTGAGTGATGTAATATTGCCAATTGAACAGAGGAGAGCTGGAGAGGAAACAGTTGTGTCTTCTGACTCTGGCAATGAAACGGTAAGATTTTGATATCCTATTTACTATAGACGTGAATCTTTGTTAGTGTGGCTGGTTTAGGTTAGTCTGTGAGATGTGATCCCGTCCTGAAGCCAGATGCTTCAATTGCCCTGTTTTAAACCTTGAGCAAATGTGATTTGTACTTGGTAACAAGTCCAATTCTGGCATTTGTGTCTGGTCTTGAAGTGAAAATTCAAGGTCGTAAGGTTATGTTTCCTTTTAGATGAGGTGTGGCTTAGTAAGTTTAGTCATCTTGTTTCTTGCAGGCTTTTTGATTGAGATGAAGCCTTGACCAGCGTGGTCATCCATCATACAAACTCGCCTCTTACTGGCAGATTGACTAAGATAAGCATGTCTACTGCAGGATGATGGGGAGTACATAAGCGCAGCTCTCACAGGGGAAGAAGAGGTATTGTCCATTCCCAAGCCTAAGAAGTTTAAATTTTGTTTCTGGAGCTGGAACATCTCTTCACGGGTATGCCCCGTCTTTGGTCCTCCATCATACAAACTCGCCTGTTACTGGCAGATTGACTAAGATAAGCATGTCTACTGCAGGATGATGGGGAGTACATAAGCGCAGCTCTCACAGGGGAAGAAGAGGTATTGTCCATTCCAAAGCCTAATAAGTTTAAATTTTGTTTCTGGAGCTGGAACATCTCTTCACGGGTATGCCCCGTCTTTGGGCCTTTGCATTATGAAGCTACTTCTGGCGTTAAAGAGGCTTTTTTAGGCAATATATTTCAATAAAGCTCAGGTTGTTGGATACTTTGAAAGTTGCAATCTTGTATTTTTTAGTCGTTTGAGAATCAAAGAGTGCAGTGTATATAGAATGCTGGGTATATTGTGCAGGAATATTATGAATTGCTATTACCATGTCTATCTGTTTCTCTAATGATATGTGACATTTTACATTGTTTTAGACATTGCATTTTTTTTCTTTCTATAGTTTTTTAAGTTAAAGATGGATGGTATCTTGTGATAGTAGTTTTTTCTATACTGTGGCATGTGGCAAGCATTTATTGCATACATCTGTGAAGTTGTGCAACTATCTTATACATTGGTTAAGTGTAACAATGCTTGTTCCACCGAGAGTAGCGTAACAGGGGAGATGTTAAGTGTAACAGGGTAGACGTTGTCATGTAATGTAACATAATATTACATTACCAAAAAAAAGAAGTAAAAAGGTAATTATAACAATTCAGGTTGGCTCATAAAATAAAAAAAATTAAAACCAAATGAAAAATAATTAAAATATCCATGTTGGTTGATAAAATAAAATAAATTAAAATCAGCATAAATCCATCTTAAACCTGGATCTATCAAGTACCGAGAGCGATCCAATTGCTTTAGGTGTAAATTTTTTTAATCTTCAATTGTTTACACGTCCAGAAAATAATTACAACTCAAGAAATTGGATCCATCTCAGTGCTTGATAGAACCGGGTTTAAGATGGATCTATGCTGGTCACAAACAAGATGCTGAGTTGAGTTAATTGTGGGAAGTGGGAAGGTTATTTACTGAAGAGTGGTCCTGTTACAAGTTGCCCTTTGGTGTGTACCTGTTTAGCATTTGCATTAAATTGGGATCCTTTGTTTAGTTGGATATTAGCTTATTATTTTGTTGACATCTTTTACAACATTTTTGTGTCAAGCTGACTGTTAACAAATATTTTCGAGGCCATCTATGGCATAATCCTGTCAAGATGGCCATTAACCCGTTATTTTGTGGCTGTCTTAATCTCCTTCTGAAATCAGGTTGTAATGTGAAGTTTTCAATTTTAGGTTAGTTTCTACATTGTCTGGCTCAGTGCCATTTTCAATTTTGTGGTCAGATCACATTGAATGACATTGTTTATATTGTAAAATATTACTAGTTTCTTACTTTACTTTGATTAGTTAGTTCAGTTTTTTCATTCTCTCAAACTGACCTTCTATTGCTGTGTAGGATGATGAAGTTACTTTGTTAGAAGAAGAGGAGCTGGCTAGAGCCGAGGGTAATGACACAATTGAAGAGGTTAGCTGAATTCTCTGAGTTAATCTGATAAACTGTTGCCTAGCATATAGCACGGTAACATAAATTAAGGAGCAACTGTGAGAGCATTTTAAAAAATTCCTTCTCTCAACTCTCAGCTAAAATTAAGCTGACAAGGAAATATGTCCTTTTGTTCATTTGATGCTTGAGCCAACTGTGTGGAAATGATGGGTTGTCATAGCAATTGTTATTAATACATGCAATGGAGTTCAAACATTGTAATCGCTCATTATAGGAAATGACAATTGTTTGTCAAATTGGCATTGCTACTAGAAAACTAAAATTTACTAAGCATTTTGCATTGCATTAATGCTTTTAAGCTCTTCACTTAGAAGCTATTTAATATTGTTATAGATAGGATAGATAAGATAAGATAATTGTACTTATGTCCAATAAATGACCACACCTCACTAGAGACAAATATTTGTTCTGTGAAAACAAAGAAATTATCTATTGATAACTAGTTTTGGTGTTTGTTGCAGACTGTTTAGTTTGTTTTTCAAGTTAGTTGACATTTCAAATGATCCATGACATTTGTTTGAAACTGTGTATTTTGTCTTTTTCATTGAGATACCTAAATGAGGATATGGATGTTTATGTTTGTGAACTGATAGATGTGTTCTAAGTTACCAGAAAGCCCCCAGGGTAACATTTTCAGAACCAGAACATCTGAGAAATGTACCAGAATTTTTTTCTCAATGTTTCCATTGTTCTGGGATATTTGTCCCATTTCCTGCTTTTTTTGTTCTTTCATTGTTTTTTATTTGTTTTCAAGTAGTCACTGATGTAAACATAAAGAAAACAAAAACAAACCCACCCTCCCTAACCACAAAATTATAATACAGGTTTTATAGGACAAATGTTTTCATAAAGAATAAATACAACCCCACTCCATGCATTCTTTACCATTTACAGCAGTGTTACTGAACTTGTGGGTCAGGCTTGTCTAGGTCCATAAAATGGGCCTAGTTAATATGGTGGCAAGTCAAATTTGCATTGGGTGATTTTGACTTGCCTTGTGAGTGTATTTATGGGGGAAAACTTTGACACACAAGTTCAGGCTGAGTTTTTGATGTTGAACGAGTCTGACTGGCGAGCCGGTTGAAAAATTGGGTGGACCTTTCTTTATATAACCCGAAATTTGTATTACCCAAGCTTTTAACGAGATTTTCTAGACTCCAAGTTCAGCTCTGACTATCGAGCCTTGCTGATTGTTTTACTAAGCCAAGTTTTGTAACACTGGTTTACAGTTAATGTGAATTGTGTGAGCAGAATTTCTGAGCAGTGATAAGAGTTTGTCTGTGAGGCTACATGCTGTGATAAGAGTTTACAAGGACCAAAGAGAATATGTTATGAGAAGAATGTGTATGCACAATGTGCAGGGTTTGTGAGCACTAGCAGATTTGGAAGGGTTTCAATTTCCAATTTTCTCAAGAATATTTGGACTTCCGTTATTTTTTCTTCTTTCTCAAAATTCCACCTTCTTGATCAAATTAATGGCTTTTGCATGTTCGCTCACCTCAAGGCATTCGGAGAAAGCAATGAGAGATTGCAAATCCTGATTTTAGATTTATGATGTTGGATATGATGATCTTAATCTGAGACATGGTCTTTACCAAATTTTAGTTTGATTGTATTGCTTTTAACTTTTAAGTGACCGATCGATCCTGATTAGTGTCATTTTTGTTTTTTTGTACGTTGAAACTTCTTATGTGTTGAATGTTGATTAACCCAGTCATGGTACAATGAATAATATGGGGGCTAAGAAAATCATATTTTTGAGGTTAAAATTGAGGGTTTGATTAAGAAAAACACTTTTTAATAATCACATGATCAGCTAGAGGTTGTGATTTAAGCATTGAGGGTTCTGGGAAATGGTTCTGGGATCATTGTCTCTTGAGGAGTGCTAAGGATCTATAGCGCTCATTGATTTGGGGCTGAAGGGCATGTCGCAGACTGAAATGAGGTCCTGTGAACTCTATCCCCAAGTAAATATAGGTGTTGTTGTGCTGATGATCTCAATCTTCTCCCTTTGAAAAAGAATTGGTGATCCAAGAGGGTCTTCTTCGACCCATTGAAGATCATGACCTTGGTTTTACCTAGGTTGACCATCAATTTACGAAGATCACAGAAAAGGGCTGAGACATCCAACTGCCTCTGCAACCCCTTTGGAGATGAGGCCAAGAGGACCACATTGCCTGCTAAAAGCAAGATAGAAATCCATACTTGGTGGAGAAGGCACCCATCACTGTCCTGGATGTGCTTATCCAGAAAGGACTCCAACGCATCTATGTAGATTCCAAATAAAGTGGGAGACAGAGGGCACCTCTGTTTGACCCCAATGGTACTCTTGATAAAGTTTCATACCTGGTGGTTGTGTGGTTATAATGGCAGTTAGTAGGGTCTTGTAAATGCAAATGTCTCTGAGCCTCTTGAACAATGCCTCTTTGGGAATGGAGTCAAATGTTTTTTGGAACAGTAGGCTTTGGAAGAGCGATGCTGCACCCCCTCGATGATGGTCCAAAGTGTAAGAATGTGAGCAATTGTCTGGTGTGTGGGTCGGAATCCATCCTGTCCTCTAGCTCTAAGGTGCCCTCGCTTAAGCTCCCCAGAAAGTTTCATATGGAGAATTGTAGCATAGAGTTTTGAGAAAGTGTGGCCAATCATGATTGTAGATATTGCTGGGCACAGGAATCCTATTCTCTATAATCTCTTTGTGATTTTGAAGGAGACATTGATCTAGTTTTGATGGCAACAACCATTTCTATTTCTATGTTTTTCTTTTGTCTTGGGTGGTGTCACGGTTCCTGCTTCAATGATTTTTCACAGGAACATATTTCTCCCTTGCATGAAAGCCTGGGAGCTTGTAAAAGGAAGTCAATTTTTCTTTGTTTTTGTGTCTACCCTATTTTGTTTTTGAAGGGGATTTGTTGCAGTATGGTTTTTAGCATCTCTGATTTTGGTTTGGGGCTCTGTTTAGTCCTCGATCCATGTTTCATGGTGATAATCAATTTTGGTAACATGCTCTGCTTTGTAAAGGTTTTGGTCTAATAGAATTCTTGAAGCATATCCAAAAAGTTTCCAAAAATATAAAAGTAAAAACATAAATGAATAAAGGGAAGCATAATCAATCATTGAAATATTGACAAATGTTGACTTATGGTTTCAATCGACCATCTTATCTCTTATGTAGACTGAATTGGTCAAAACTTCAATCATATCATTGCATAATTTAACAGATGCATGCAAAGCAACAAAAGTCTATATTCTCACCCGAAGTCAAGGTGCCAATGCTCAAAAAGGCAGCAGTAATACCTAAATGCTGCACACATTGAAGAATGGATTACTTTTGTTTATAGGTGAAATCAACATTTCAACATTTGACATATACAATAATGTCATACATTAGTATTTTGTTGTGTATAATAACTTTATATATCTCTGTGTTGCACCCAAAGGGTCAATTAGTAGGAGGAATATTGATTGTTGTTGAACAGATTTTCTTGAACATTCTTTTTGCAGTTTGTCTGTACATTTAGAAAATTTGATACACAAATTGATCTATAAGAGAAAAGATTATGGACCAACGAATTATTCTGTTAGAGAAAAGTTTAGAGACTGACATCAGAAATATACGCTTGGATGTTCAGATTTGTCGACTAATATACGCTTGGATGTTCAGATTTGTCGACTAATATACGCTTGGATGTTCAGAGAAAGGATTATGGACCAACGAATTATTCTGTTAGAGAAAAGTTTAGAGACTGACATCAGAAATATACGCTTGGATGTTTGAGTTGGGTTCTCAAATTCATCTTTTGATTTATGTTTCTCCCTTCATACATTCTTGATAGGGCATCAAACATCTCCTTTGGAGTTTTCTTGGAGGACACTTGTGGAATCAAATGATCCTTGAATGAATCTGCTATGATCCTCTTGGCTCTAATCATATCCTTCTTATGTTTTTCCTTGGCTTCAGCTTCTGCGCGTACTGGTTCAACTTCTTTAATAAACTTTGAAAGATCATTCTCTTCTAGAATGAGTCCAATCCTATACTTCCAAGCACGAAAGTTCTCTATGCCTTCCAACTTGTCATCAAGCTTAGTGCTTGGTGCCATCTTAACCCGGAGAGCAGAGAATAACCAAAAATCAAAATTTCTCAAAATAAAAAAACTGAACTCACCAAAAGATGCGCTTGACTGAGGCGAGTATGGTGGTACACTTGGTTTCTGAAGCTATGCTGTTGGGAGCGGGGAGCGGGAGCAAAGCGAAAAGCGAAATTTTCAAAAGCTCCCGCTTTGGTAGTGTTTCGGGAGCGTTTTTTATATAGTATATATGTTAATAAATTTTGATGGATTTATATTTAAAAAACATGTAGGATGTTCAATTAGTTATAGAAAACATCGATTAAACCATATAACATCAATCATCTAGTAGTTATAACATATAACATTATCATCAAATGATCAACCATAACAACTTTTATAGGAGCTTGGCAAAGAAGGGAGGCACCATAACATTGTCATCAGATGATCAACCTAGTAAAGGAGCTTTTAGTATAGGAGAGGTAGGGAGTGCCATGGGAGCGTGCTCGCAAAATTGGGAGCGAGCTCCCGATGGAGCGCCATTGGGAGCGAGCTTCTGGAGCGGGAGCGAGAGGGTAGGGGGCGCTCCTACGCAACATAGTTCTGAAGATTCCAAAATTCCCCCCTTGAAAATTGACTTCCGAAATTCTGATTTGTAGTTTTTGGCTTTCTCTGGTTTTCTGGTCCAGAGTCAAACTAGGGTTTGACTTTCCGGGAGTTTCACCCACTGAAAAACTTTGATCTTGGTGCCAAAATTTCGATCTTGGAGAGGCGCACTTCCCTATGCCAATTGCACTCAAAAATTTCAGTTCTGTGTGAAGCCCTAATTTTTTCACTTCGGAGAGAGAGAGAGAGTTTTACATTGTGAAAGTTGCTCTTTTCAGGCTAGCTCTGATACCATGTTAAGATTATATGCTACTATAGACTAGATTCCAATTTCATTAGCATTCAATACATTATTCACAATAGTAGCATAATAAAGATCTCTGAAAGATACACAATCACAAAGCACAAAACAATATATCTTGGGAAACCGTCAAGGGGAAGAAAACCCAACACGAACTTCCTCAATATAGATGATCAAAGTACAATGCCCAAAATAAGTCTCACAAATAAGAGAGAAAAACCCAAACTCTCTAAGCCAATCCTCCTCCTCCTTCGCAGATATCTCTCTCTCTCTTCTAATGCGAATTGCACAACTGAGTGATGGTACAAATGAGAGGAACTCACTCTCTATTTATACTTTACCTTTTACTTGACTTTTAACCCAGCTAGGTCGGCCTCACTTTAACTGACTAGGCCGACCTCTCCTAGAAAGACTCAAATAATATTATATTACATTCTTTAGGGTGCTAACGACCCGACTTACAATGGAGGCTTTACCTCATGACTTTTACATGAACAAATATAATAATGACATCTCCGAACGAAGGTAAAACATCCCCGACGGAGTTACAATAATAAAGTACAAGTAGAATATTCTTTGAAGTTACATTAATTTAGCATCTTCTTGTGAACTGTCAAAGCTTGCGGATTTGTCGGTGGAGTCACTACATTCTTGATGATATCCCATAGATCATTTTCTTCTAATAGAAGAGTTACCCTGACTTTCCATGATAAGAAATTTGAGGCACCTTCCAATTTGTCCTCGAACTTGAGGCTAGCTAATGCCTCACGTAAATTCTAAAATTTGATAAAACCCTCCAATTGTTGGTCGTGGTTCCCATCAGTTGGTTCTGGTAGTTGTTTTATTGCCATAAACTGTTCAGATCCTCTCAATTAGAGAAGCTCTAATACCATGTGAAAATTCCAAATCCTAGGTGATCGCTGCCCTTATGTTCTCATCTAAACAAAATTGTTATTTAATTGTAGAAATTAAATTCTTCACATGGAAACAATCACACATATAGCTGGAAATTAAATAGCGAAGGATAAACACAATATACTTGTAGTTACTCCTTCAAATCAGCTTGTTATTAACAAATCAAAGCTTACAGGGAAACCTCCACTAGCTGTCCTTCTAATAGCTGTATGGTACACCCAAAATATAGATCTGCACACCCACAGAAAAATCTGCTTGCTGAAAATGATAAAACTGCTTGCTGGCCTGCTGTACAGCGTGTCCATATGGACTATTCTGTACAGCTATATGGATGTGTCAGCACAGAATCCATATGACTGTATGTAATCACATGTATGGAACTGCTTGCTGTTATCCTGCTTGCTTCCAGAGTCTAGCTCCTCTTTTGCTCTATAATCCTGCTAGACTAATGAACTAAGTCACCTCCCAACAAACCATGTCTTTGTGTGTATGTATGCTTGAACCCTCTATCTTGACCTGCATTTATACTTAAGCTGAAACCCTAATCTGCCAAACCACTATTATTTGAGTGAGATGTACGGTTGGGATTAGTCTAAATCACTAGTGTATAAAAATACTTTGGTAGACTCAATAGCTTAATATAAGACTTTCACTTTGTAACTAAAGTGAATTTCAAAATAGATTTAACTTGAACTACTTCTGGCACGTTCAAATTCAACCTGTGCAGAAGTTTTTGTCCGAGCTACATTCTTCAATACTATGATGTGCATATCTATCTCATCAGAGTCACCCAGGTCTTGCATTTGGCCTCATCTGCACCCAATTGGGGGGTTTACGAACCTGGGTTCATGTGTTATTACAAGTCCGAGCACTTCACGGCTTGTTGCTAGACCCCTAAACAATTTTTCTATAAATTCTGAAAATTGGGCATTGTGATATTTTATAAATTTTAATACTAGAGCTGATGATTATGTTTTATGATATAATTTTATGGATTTGTTAACTAATGGATGGCCCTTGTGAAATTTTGACTGTTTGATATGCTTTTTATCTGAGGCTTGTTATTGTTTGAGTTTTGCACTGAGTACTCTTGAGTCAAACTAAAGTCTCTGCTCTTTGGGTTTGTGGAGTAGTTGCAGAGTCCAGTTCATGTGACATTGTTATATTCCTTGGGACAGCTCACGAACCACCATGAGAAATTTCTCTGTCGAAGGGAATGTCTGTGAGTATATTAAATCCTTGCCACTGAAAATCATCAGGACCATAGACTCTAAACTCATTGGAAAACTTTTGAAAAAAGGGTCATTTTGGATTCATGGCCCACTTTTACTATATGGAGGCAGAACCATCTTGCCAGCTTCATATTCCAAGTTTCTTAAAATTGCTCCACAAATATAAGGTGGTCTTTCAAGGAATGCCCATAGAACTTTCACCTGACAAGGAATGCCCATAAAATGTCCACTTGATAGGAATATGGAACATGTTATTGAGTTGGACCCCACCAAGGGCTCCATTATAGTTCATCTTTACAGAGACAACCACTTTTGAGACCCTAAGCTTTGTCGACAAACTCTACGACTGTGAGTTGGATTAAGGGCTTCAATGACGATTCTAAGTTGTTCAAGAAAAACAGTGGCATGCCTAGGCCGTTTTGGAGGGATTGGTGGTGGAATTTTGGAACCAGCGTACATCAGTATGATTCTTGTTGTCTGTATTCAATGCTTCATTAGCATCACACTCTGGTGGGTTCTTAAAGTGAGATGGGCTTAAGCGGAGTTGGAGGACTGCCATCTTCATAGAGTTTGGTCGATGTCACTTTCCTTTAAGATGCTACTTTTGCTTGGCTGATCATTTATTGGGGTCTCTTGAACGGTCTATGCATAGTGTGTCAATTGCCGGAGATGATTGATGTTTTTCCCAAAGGTGTTGTTAATTTGTTGAGGACCAACGTTGATATTTTTTACAGAGCAGTATTAATTGGTGAGCTGCATTCTTTGGAGATGGTAGATATCTAGTGTGGGGCTCTTTTGCTGGACTATAACATTATCTGTGGATTTCAGCGCTTTTTGTGCTTTGGAAGATCAGGTGTAAGTTTGTGTTTGGCCAAGAGATAAGTTCATTGTTGGCCTTTGTTTCTTTGTGGATAGATGAGGTACGTCATCAATGCTTGGCCAAAGGAACGTTGTTGATCAAGAATGCCAAATCCTTGGATCCTGCTGCATGTTCTGATTTTATTTCTGCTTTAGTTATTCTCAGGAAGAGGCTATGAGATTCATTGTTTATATCATTGCATTCTAAGTTACCAGAAAGGTCTAGGGCCAGGGGGGATACGTCGTTCCTCATTTCGGAAACTGAAACGGAGGGGATATGGCTTGGAAACAGCACTAGAATGTCTCCAAGCCGTATCCAAATAACAAAAACTTTTCTAAGTCGTTTCAAGTCATTTCTTGAAATGTTTCCAAGTTGTTTCCAGCCGTTTCCTAAAACGTTTCAGTTGCTAAAGGGTGGGTTTCCAGCTAGAAATATTGATTTTTTAACATGAAAAAACTCTAAAGGGAAATTATAAAACCCTCACCCTAAATTGAGCCTTGTTACCATTACCAACTATTTTGTACCATAGTTGGACTTTTTGTGAGCCGCCAGTTTCATGAACATGTCAAGTGTTCATCATCAGTGTTCAAAAGTTTAGAAGACTTTTTCAGGGCCAATTTTGGCCCCTTTTGTAATAATAGCATGTCCACACCCCCATGGGAGAATTGTAATAAGTTGGTCTAAGCATGGTCACTTTGTAAACGACTTGGCCTACCTTAGGTTTGTCTATCAAGGGGATACTCTAGATTGTTTTTTCCTTAGGAATTATGCGTTGCGCTTCAGTGGCGTATAATTCTTGAATTTTTCACTCACACCTCCAAAGTTGGAGTATTTACCGTGGTGGTCGAACCTAGGGAGGTTATTAAAGTCTACGTGTCTATGTATTTTTCACATGCTAGCCATCAGAATTGAGTCATATGGACATGCACTAGGTCCCCTAGGATTTTCTTTCAGTTTGGACAAAAATATTTTTTCCCGTTTAATGGGGTTTTTTAATGATTTAATTAAAAAATAAAAAGGTGGTAAAAGTGTGGTTAGGAGGTTAAATTTGCCATGGGGGTGCTCGTTTTCTAACCCAGAGCACCCACAAAACCCCTAAACCCACTTTTCCTAAGTTTCGAGTGAATATTATTCAATTTAATAAAATTTTCTCGAAAATAATTATAGAGAATTATTTAATTAAAATAATAAAGTTTGGAGAAAAATCAATTTCTCTAGATTTGGGGGATTTGAGTCAAATAAAGTGCTAGTTATGTTGGCAATCACTATTGGAGGAGATTCCAATCAAGTTTTAGAGCTTTTAGTTAAGGATCAGAGCACTACAAATAATCTCTCCTTGGGAAATGCGCCCTCCTTCATTAGCTTGGGCGACTTTCTTGTTTGGCACTTGAGGATTGGTTTGTGAAGCTTCCAAAGCTTGGAGGTGCGCCCCTCTTGTGAGGTGGCGTCCACCTCATCACCATCACACCTTCCAACCACTAGTTAGGTGTTAGATCAAGCACAAATCTCTCCCAGAATTGAGAGTTGCGCCCCCTCTGACCTAGATAGCTCCATAACTCGCCCTCTCTTCTTTCTTTGGCTATATAATGAAGGCTCTTACTCCTCATTTAGGATGGATGCAAGGAACCTCTGCTGTAATTGTTGTATAATGCTTTTTGCCTTTGTGCAAAGATTTTGAATAAGTTTTGAGGCTTTGGAGGTCTATGCAGTGCAATTGTCTTGATTGGGAATGCTTGATCCACATATGAGGTGATATCTTTCTATATTTTACTTCTTTTTGCAATCTCATTGATCTATCCTAGCTTAGAAGATTATTGTTAATCCATAGGGTAAGCATTTGTAGCTTCAACTTGTTTATCTATGTTTTATATTTGAAGTCAAAGAGTAGCCAAAAGTTGTCAATTATACTTAGGCTCTCCAAAATTTCTCTTATTAAAATATACTGGATTTGATCATGGGTTGTTTTTAGTTGTGAAGCATTGCAGGTTATCAGAAAAGCGAAGGAGGACTTTAAGCTCAGCTTCATTTTCTTCCTCTTCGCAACTATTTCATGAATCTAATATTCTAATATTCTTTTAATTTTTTGCATAAAATTCATGAAGATTATTTTGCATAAGTTCATTCAAGATTTTCCTATTTTGCAAGAAGTCTCAAGTTTATTAACGGTTTCAGTTTGCAGGTTAATTAGTTCTTTCCAAGTTTTATTCATTCAAAGTTTTAGTGTCATTTTATTTTTGTTTAAGTTAGATTTTAACAGATCATCAAAATCTCTTGAATCTCGCCATTTGTGGATCAAGAGTGCTCTCTATCAAAGAGTTTCTTTTGTTTTTCTTAAAATGTCTTGAATCTTGCTCTTAACGGATCAAGAGTGCTCTTTATCGGAGAGTCTAACTTAATTTTTTTTTAAAACCTCTTGAATCATGCTTTTAGCGGATCAAGAGTGCTCTTTGTCGGAGGGTCCAATTGGAATTAACATTTTTTGCAAACACCATGTATGCTCTACCCATCGCAAGTTGGTCTGAGCTTTGGGATATAAAAAACGGTTGTTTTCCACCTCATAATTTTTGACATTTAATTAATCCACTCATTAATAAAATCAAGTCCCTCTCTAAAACTAACGAAAATCCGACGTTGCCTCGAGTAGTGATCAAAAGTGGGGAAATTTTGACTAAGGAAGCGGGAACAACTGGGAGGTGACCTTAGAGCACAGTTAGGCTACACCCTCGTTGGTGTAGTGTTGAACATTGCTCTCGAGACTCCATTCCAGACCACATGTCCTTGTATAAAGCCACCTAGATCACATTTCGGACATATTCCCTGTACCGCAAGGTATCTCGGGAATCCCCTCATCCCACAATTAATCAACTCATCCAATAAAGTACATAATAAAATAAACCAAGAAGCACTTGCATAATGGTCCTCTCAACAATTTTTAATGGACGATGACTCCATTAGCGTTGGTCTTTCATCAACAACAATACTTTGCAGGTTTTTTGCTTTCCATAAATCTTATATACATTGTTGTTCATTTTATGATATCATATTGTGGATGTATTTTGATTAAATTGGCGAATGAAACTTGGTTTAAATTTGCATCAAATTCAAAATTCCTAAAAACAACACTCATTCCAACCACTCAAACATTAACTAAAAGCCTTAGAATAAAGGCTAAATGACATCCATTCCAAACTTGAGGAAAAAGAATAAAGTAAAAGGCTAAATGACATGGCAATCAACTTCTCAGAATATTCCAATCATCACCTACCTGATCTGAGTCAGTATTGGAGCACTGCAGTTGATCTCCTCTTGGGAATTGTGCCTTCCTTGCATGCATTCACGTCTTCCTTAAGTGGCAATGCGTGTTTGGCTTGGAGATGGTTCCAAGGTTGGATGGTGGGTGCCTTGCCTAGGTGGAGGCCACTTCACCCCAATCTCATCTACCAAAGTGTGAGTTAACTCTTCAATCAAGAGCTTGGCTCCCTCATTCATTGGGATTTGCGCCTTCATGACCTAGCTCTCTCCTCAATTCGCCTCCCTTCTGTATTCTTCTATAAAAGTAAGGCTTTGACTCCATCATTGAGGGTGGAAGAGCATCGAACTTTTGCTCATGTATTTCATATTTTTGCAATAAGAATTTGTTGAGACTTTGGAGGTCAAGGAAGTGTGCAAGATCCATCTTGTGTTGCATGTCTATGTTTAAGGTATAATCTTGTCATGCTTTCATATGCTTATTATTGTGAATGTTTTGATAGTCCAGCTAAGAATCCCTTTGAGCCCATAGAAGCGTTCATTCATAGTCTTTGAGTTGTTTGTTTTTGATATGTTAGTGAAAGAATGGGGAG
Organism: Larix kaempferi; assembly: GCA_027924585.1. NCBI lineage: Eukaryota > Viridiplantae > Streptophyta > Pinopsida > Pinales > Pinaceae > Larix > Larix kaempferi. The sequence goes on along the minus strand of BSBM01000017.1, from coordinate 11,304,343 downwards.
TAGTATGCGTAGTCATATATACAATTACTCTTCATGTTTTCTTACTATCTATATCTTCTAGATTTAATCCATTTGTTCTTGTAAGTGTATGAGAGTTTGATGCAGGATCTAGGTTGATTTGGAAGCGAACTTAAGCTGGATTCTCTTCCTCTCCAACAATATGAACCAAGTGATCACATGCTAATAAATTGTTTCTTGCAGATCTCCACAAACCTCCAAAATCCTCAAGCTTGGGATTGGTTCCACTTTTGTCACCTCTTTTAAATTTTAAATCGAAACTTCTTTCTTTTCTGTTGGTTACATAAGCGAGTCTCTATATTTAAAGGTTCAAACTTTCTTGTATTCACTCTTTTTAAGTGTAATAGGCTTTCTTTTTCCAAGCTTTATCTCCTTCACCTATTCGCTCAGTGCATGTAGTAGGCCTTCGTAGCAAGCTTCAAACCTCATCTTTCTAGCCTACTCACCTTGGATCCTTTCACCCTACTTCTCCAACCTTCAAAGCCTTCGTTCATCTTGAAGTAGTTCCCTTCACTCTCCATCAAAGTTGGATCCTTTCGCTCAAAGTCTTCATCCTTTGATCCTTTTGCTCACATACCAAGTAGTTCAAAGTTTCAAGTTTACTTTTTGATTGGTATACTATGTTTATGTCTAGATCTTAGTTTCTTACAAAAGCATCATCTTTATTCTTAGATCTAGATTTGTATTTTTGGTTTTATAAACTAACAATACTAATCTACTAACTTCTTATGGTTCAAAGCTCTTACTTAAGCAAGGCACACAAAAACTCCTTTTTCCCTTCTCCTTCATTCTCCCTTCTATCTTTGTGCCTTCAAAGGGTTAACTCCAAATACATTGTACAAAAAATCAATAAAGAGCAAGTGGGATAAAGGCTCCCACACCCTACTTCCCCCATTTGGGGGAGAAGCTTGTATCGTCCTTTTTGTACTTTATTTGCTTTATACCTACAAGTAGAATAGGAAAATTAGAGTAGTTTCACTTTGATAGGTGCTAGATCTCTGAATTGGTAGCTTTAGTTTGATGTATTTTCAAGTTTTACTTAGTTTTCCATTTTATATAAATTGCTAAAAAGAACACAAAATCTCTTGAATCTCGCCATAAGGCGGATCAAGAGTGCTCTCTGTCGGAGAGTTCACTTTTTTTTAATTTTTGCTAACCCCCTTGCTCTCCCGTGTACGGTCCTAGACCTGAAAGAGATTCTTGGGTAGTTTAGTTCATTTACTTCACAACTTTGCAATCTTGTTCATAAATCTCTTGGATCTCGCCATAAGGCAGATCAAGAGTGCTCTCTATCAAAGGGTCAATGGTTCTTGTTTTCATCACATAATAAAATTGGAAAGAACATTTACCACACTGTATGCTTTACCCACTTGTGGGATACCCAGATATAGTGTAGATTGCTTAATCCTTCTCGCATCTAATTCCACTTCAACCCTAATAAAATTCATTCCCGAGAAAACCAACGAAAATCCGGCGTTGATCGCTATAATCGAAAGTGGGCAAATTTTGCCTGGGGACGCGGGAACCACTGGGACGAGACCTCAGAGCACCAGTTAGACTACATCCTTGTTGGTGTAGTGTTGAACATCGCGCTCTCGAGGCTCTGGCCAGCCCACATGTCCTTGTACGGAGCCACTTAGATTGTAATCCAGGCATATCTCCTGTACTGCAAGGTATATCTTGGAGATCCCCTTTCCCATAATAATCCACCTCACCTCAAAATTTACAATAAAATTCACCAAGAGACATTTGCAAAACATCTACAAACACTCAAGTACTCCCAGCATTTCAAGACATTTACTCCATTTTGGCACTGGTCATTCTACAAAGCAACAATTGTTCAACATTTTATTTGCTTATTATCTATCTAAAAGTTGTTATTTGTTATCATATTATGCTGTGGATGTTTCATTTATAAGTTATCATCATATTGTGGATGTAATCTATCTTGCAAAAGTTATACTTGGATACAATTTTATTGCAAATTACCTAAATCTCCTAAAACAACACCCATCCTAATCCATTAAAACATTTAAAACACTTAAGAGCCTTAGAAACTCTTTTTAGGGTCTACCCCCTTTGGCTTCGTTAGGAGTTTGCCTAAACGGAGGAGTCCGGATCAGGTGACAACACCTGACTCTTTGCTTGCCCCCAAGGCCACACATTCCCCAGAAGCAACTTTGAAAGATTTCTGCTGCTGTGTGCACATCGGCAGGCAACAAATAGCAATGCTGAATCTGGATGATCCAACTTGATAGTGACTAGGGCAGATAGATTTTGCTGTCGAAATACACTTAATAGTTGAGTGTGTGCACTCAACCCCAAAATAACTCACTGAGCTCTCCAAATCGAATTCTCAAATCAATAATCATATAAGCAGGCCTTACTCACTCACCTTACCTTTCTTTTATAACATTCACTTGGCCTGACCTAACTTTTGCATGACTAGGTCGCTTTATCTTCTAATTTTGAGTTGACTTGCATGCAGTGCTTCCGTTGTGCATGGAGGCTCAATAAAGGAGTTTTAGTGGATGCAACATGAAATACGGCTTGCATGTTATGCATGCAGGGGGCCCGTAGTTCCTGTCGCCCCTATTTAACTACTGATGATCGAATAATCGTGCTTAAGATCTTCTTATGGTGTAAATGGCATAAATCCTCAGTCAATCCCCTGAATGTCAGTGCTCGCTTGAACCTATGGGAATCAGATAGGTTAGTAGGATAGTCCTTAGTGCTTAAGCAGAAGAGGACATTACATTGACTTTCATACCAGACCAAAGACAATGGACACTCCCAAAATTTGCCCCTCCCTGCAAGGAAAACAAAGCATCTGTTTCTTTTACAATTGCTATCTGTCCTTGACCCCTTACTACACATCTAACTGCTTAGCCAAACTAAGATCGTCACAACTTCCCCAACTTATGATATTTCCACAAAATTGTATTAACGACAACCGACCCACTAAAGCCACCCAAAATTGGCTGCGACCACCCCTGCTGCGTGTTGGGTCCTTCAAGATTACTCTCTCTTGGTTCTTTGGACAGGAAGGAAACAGCCAGGTGGAAGGTAATAACATTAAGCTTCTTGTGCATTAATCGCGAGTTTGCATAGTGCTCATGGGTATTGCATGGGTCAGTGATCCATGGTTCCAAAGCGTTAGAATCCACCGTCGGATTGGTGTCCTCCAACTCGACCTTGAGATCCTTCTCTAATTCGCCAATTTCTGCCTGCACTGCCTGAGGGATGGTGGCTTTGAAAAGCCACACCGCCTGCACAACACGAAGTTGTTTTCTATTAGCCCTATGCTTGCCCAAACAGGTCGCTCTCACAGAAGGCCCTCTCGACTCCATGCTATCCTTTCCAACTCTATAGGAACAGTCGCGACAGAAGTATCTTCTTCCCACAATTGCTGTTTTCCGTCACCTTTGCGGCCATGCACCTCGTCATGCAAAGCATCCCCCAAATTTAACGGCTCCCTGTCCAAATCACCATAAATGGCAATGACAACCAACTAGATCAACCTAATCGCGAACGACTCTCCATATCCTCGGAATGGCCTTTCGTACTCATCTCCCAAACCCTTCATCCTCCATTGTTCTAACTCACCATTAATTGTTCGGACAAACTTCATGTCAACCACCTCGCTCCCACTTTGCTTCTTAAATACCTTGCCCACGGTAGATACAAGCCCATACTTGTCGCGTACTTATGCTTGTCTTTCCTCGCGTGTCAACTCTACTTCTCCGCGTGGCACAATTACCTCATGCACTCTCCCACTATTCACACCTGGATCCGGGGATGTGATATTTTAATCTTGTTCCAAGCATTTTTATCAGTATAAGCCATACAAAGTAAACAACATATCCTCCCTACAAAATAACATATTGCATATGTGAAGGGTTACATGAACCAACACATATTTCCAATAATCTTCCAATAGGGAAATTCTCCATATGGTATACATGTGATATTTTAATCTTATTCCAAGTATTCTTATTAGTATAAGCCATAAAAAGTAAACAACATATCCAAGGGAACATAGTGGTGTCTAGAGATAGTGTGATAGCATAGAGTGCATATTTGATGTCATCACACAATTTATCATATTGCTCAACACTAGCTCACTTATTTATACTAGAGTGCCTAACCAATCCCCTTAAAGCATGGCTGATTAAGTCAACTTTGATCATCCAAGTCGGTCCCAAAAAGTTAGACAACCCCATGAATTTAGGCCCTTTATGCACTAGTTAGTTGATCAATGAACCCTCACTCACTTGGTTGATTGTCTAGTTAGTCAGTGGATCAACCCAAATAAACCTCAATTAAGTCACTGACTTACCTCCAAAATTGTGTTTAATCACAAATTCCAACACTTCTTCTAGAGGTGTAATCAATGAATTCTTTTATTAGAGATGCTAATTCTTGAATTCGGCCTTTGAGTAATTTTAGGGTTTGAAATTGAAGTTTAGAAGTAGTTGGTATGTTCTTGATTGAATGCTTGACAACGGTTGGCTTATCTATGGCACTCAGGAGTCAAGATATAAGAATATAGTCTTTGACAATATTTGAGTTTGCTAATTTCAATTGTTACAAATGACATGACTGCCTCTAAAACTAATTGATGAATGGTAATTTGAATTATGTATGTCTCATGGTATTTTTGAATATATATATATATATATACACACTGCATTTCCCCACCGTATCGTATCCGACTTTTTTGAAAATTTGCCCATATTCATTTCTGTTTCCGTATCCGATTCAGTGCAACTTATGAACTTCCACTGTTTGCTTATTTGTTTGTAAATACTTTTAAGTGAATATAATAAGTATTTTTCAAAAAACAGAAAAGCACAGATATTGTATGTTTAGCTTTTTATCATTGTCATTTCGAAACTCATAACTGAAAAATGTTAATGCTTGAAATTCTTGAGCCTTTTCATTACATGCATTTCTTATCATAGAAGAGGACATATATAAAGATGCAAAAACATACAAACTGCGCAGCTATGCCTTTAGGCAGATAAATTACAGAATGACACGAAATATTTAGAAGTTGTCTGTTTCTCTTTAAGTATCTTAATATACAGTAAGATAGGTACCTTTTGGTTTGATAAAGTTAGATTACTCAAATAGGAAAAACCAAAAGCTGCAAAGGGGTTGTGATACTATGGCATTTCAAGCTGTCCACGAGGTTCGAATCCCGTTGGGGCATGTGCATGGCATGGCCTTTTTTCTAATAGAAAAGGATATATATAAAAATGCAAACATGTACAAACTGCCCAGGTATAGCTGTAGGCAGATGATTTACAAAATGACAGGAAATATTTAGAATTTGTCTTTTTCTTCATGTATCTTAATATATAGGCAGAAAAAACTGTAATTCTAATATTTTATTCATAGCAGAGCAAAATTACATTGACGAGATGATTCTGCAGCAGTCTTACCGCCTTTCACCTGTCCAAAACAAGACATGATAATGTCCATAGATTCAACATCAAAATATTTGAGTATTTCCATCCTGAGAACATGTGACCTTGACCTATTGGCCTCAGTCATACAACTAACGTAGCAGTTCCTTTATACAGTCTTCCAGATGTGCTTTATCAAAAACAGAAGTAGAATAGATAATTAACAGTAAAAACAGGAAACCATAAACAGCAACAGAAATATCAAAGAAAAGTGTTATGAGAATAGTTTGAAAGTTACCCATCTTTGTCTTCATGCACCAGCCACATCCCAGCAGCCAGGAGAATGTCTTCTGTTGATAAAGAATCAGCCTTTTGATTATTTTCTTGAAATATGTGGGAGAAAGTAACATGTGTGAATCCCTCCAGAGTTCTCCAAGTTTCCTCAAAAAGAGGCTGTAGGATAAATTTCTCAGTTAAAATTCATTGTTAAACCAGTTTATTACTAGCCTCGAGTTTCCAAATATTTGCAAACTGTTTAAGCCATATTCAGTTGCCAAGGGTAAGGGTTAATTTCAAAGCCCACAACCCAGCCACATTATTGGATCCATAGCCTATCCCTGCTTTGAAACTGATTGAATGTGATCCAATAATGAATTTTAATCCACCTGCTCCTCCCAAGCATGGATTGCATTGTGATGCTCCATTGAAGTAAGCCCTGGGCTTCGACCTGTGTATTACCTCGTTAGATATCTGACAGGGAGGCTTTGGATCTCTCCTTTGCTTATAGAAGAAAGATCCAAAAAATGAGTCGATCTTCTATGAACCAAAAAATTCAGAGATTATAGTTGAGATGCTAGCACAATGTACTTTCGACGAAGAATTAGTACAAGGTTATGACTTCTTTTTCCAATTCCTTAAGTACCAATAGTTGGGTGGACCGTGGGAGTGTCCACTGAACACTGTCCCATCACCCTAATTTCGACTTTAATCTTCTTATCCTAGTCTTCTTGCCATCAATTCCATTTAATGATGGATTAAATTTTAAGGACACAACACACAAATTCAACGATCTTGTGCTTGTGGTGCTTAAGCGCTCGTTTCACTTCCGTGAGCTTGCATAGGACACAACATTTGTTCCTACAATCGTAGTGGGACATTTCTTTAGAGTTATAGAAACGCCAGGCGGGATCTTCCATAACCAAATCATCACAATTGAACTGTTATTAAATTAAATTAAGTTTTGCGAAATGCTGAGCCAATGCAATGATCCTCTTTGTGAGACAAGAAAGATAGATGTTTTGGAGAGTGATTTGATGGAATAATGCCTTTATGAGTGTCGATGAATCTCCAAGCACTGTTACAATGCAAACTCCTTTCTCCTTTAGCATGACTAGGCCTTGATAAAATGCTATTGCTTTCGCTTCGTAGTTGGTTGCAATTCCAATTTCCCATGCATACTCTATGACCCCCCTCTGCACCTGCCCCACCTATGTTTAATACATATATTTTTCCTATATGGATTTTAATTGTTGTCCAATTTATTTTGGATGTTTTGGATATGAACATCTTTGGTTCATTACATTGGTATCAAAGCCAAATGAACTACTTGGGTTCATTACATTGGTATTAGAGTCGAACTTGGGCTGATGATGTGGGGAAACTCTCACCTGACCTTTGGCCACTTAAATTTCAGAGCTTCTCTGATCTTGGCTTTTTGCCACAGCCCTGCCTTTAGTCACAGAACTGGGAAAACCCCTTCTCTAGTTTATAGCCTTCACACTATTACAAGAGTCATATAGGTCATTTTTCTCTGTTTGTGGACCTATATGAATGTTTTCATCTATTGTTTTAATATGTTTGGTTGTGACCAGACAGAAGTAGTTGTATTATGTATAAAATAATACAACTGAATGAAGATGGGCAAAGGCAATGTTGCTGTTAGACACAATGCCCCAAAGAAAAGTGCTTTTCAATGGTGTTATTTGGTTTCAAATGATAATAATTCATTCACATGTTGTGGACACAGATCATCCCTTTGGTCATACAACTGACAAATTGACAGTATACTTTTTGAATCCATGATATTAAAATCAAAGAGAAGATGAGCACAAAATTGACCAGATATGCTGGATGGAAGCAATGGGATTCCTCTATGTGAATTGTTCTTTTAAAGTTGGACCATTTGGTGCTTAGACTGTATGCTTATGTTTTGTTATCTGGTTCTTTATACAGATTGAGTTTTTGAAGGCGGAGAGCGAGTTGCCGATTGAAGAGCTGCTTGCTAGATATAAGCAGGTAAGCAGGCATACAGTTAGTTCTACCTCATGACAAACTTTTATTTTTTGTAATGTTTCTGTTTCAGATTTTGATTTATTGTTAGTGTTTTCCCAGATTGAATGCTCAGACGAAGAAGACGCTGATGAACCAGAAGATGCAGATGGAACCTCTGAGGCAGGAAAAAATATCTCAAATGCAATCCCTGATGAAAAACTAGAAGATGCTGCTGAAAGAATGGGAACAAATCTAGAATATGATCCTTCAATTGTAGAAGAAAAAGATGGTGATGCAGTTTTGAAGGTGGAGATTTCACCTCTGGAAACAAATGAAATTCAGAAAACAATCGAAGAAGAAAAAACCAGTGAAGTTAGAATTGCTGATGCAGCAGCAGCTGCACGTTTAGCACAACCAACAGGCAATACATTCCTTACGACCAAAGTTCGCACAAAGTTGCCATTCCTTCTGAAACACTCTCTTCGTGAGTACCAGCATATTGGTTTAGATTGGCTAGTCACTATGTATGAGAAACGTCTTAATGGTATCCTGGCAGATGAAATGGGGCTTGGTAAGACAATTATGACGATAGCACTTTTGGCACACTTGGCATGTGAGAAAGGAATTTGGGGACCACATCTTATAGTCGTTCCTACAAGTGTTATGCTTAATTGGGAAACAGAATTTATGAAGTGGTGCCCTGCTTTCAAAGTCCTTACTTACTTTGGGAGTGCAAAAGAGCGTAAGATAAAACGTCAAGGTTGGGCAAAGCCCAATTCTTTCCATGTCTGCATCACGACATATAGACTCGTGATACAAGATGCCAAAGCTTTCAAACGGAAGAAATGGAAATACCTTATTTTAGATGAGGCTCACTTAATAAAAAATTGGAAGTCTCAAAGGTGGCAGACACTTTTAAACTTTAACTCAAAGCGGCGGATCCTTTTAACAGGAACACCACTTCAGAATGATCTCATGGAACTGTGGTCCTTGATGCATTTTTTGATGCCACATCTTTTTCAGTCACAGCAGGAATTCAAAGACTGGTTTTGTAATCCAATATCTGGCATGGTGGAGAGGCAAGAACAAGTTAATAAAGAAGTTGTTGATCGTTTACACAATGTATTGCGACCTTTTATATTACGTCGCTTGAAACAAGATGTGGAGAAACAACTTCCTAAAAAATATGAACATGTAATATGCTGCAAGCTGTCAAAAAGACAGCGCAACTTGTATGAAGATTTTATTGCAAGTTCAGAAACACAGGCAACTTTGTCTAGTGGCAACTTTCTTGGTCTCATTAATGTTTTGATGCAGCTACGTAAGGTGTGTAATCATCCAGATTTGTTTGAAGGCAGGCCAATCATAAGCTCATTTGATATGCTGGGACTTGAGCAACAAGTATGTTCAGATATTTGTTCCATACTCAAATGTGTCCCATACTCAGCTATTGATTTAGTGGGAATGAATTTGGTTTTCTCTCAACTCGAGTTTGTGATGAACTCATGGGAGTATGATCATATTTCAAAGATTGCAACTCCCTCTTCTCTGATTCAGGAGATTGGTAATTTAAGAGATGAAGAATTGGCACACACTGTTCATAGGCAGGAACCAAAGCATAGAAGAAACATCTTTGAAGAGATTCAGCATGCTCTTCATGAAGAGAGATTAAGGCAGGCAAGAGGAAGGGCTGCAGCCATAGCATGGTTGAACACATTGCGTTGCAAGAGGAAGCCTGTGTATGGAATGGATTTAAGGAGAATCCTAACTATTGAGCATCCCGTTTATGATGTTCATAAGAAAAGGAACAATCCATCATGCTATCTGGAGTCTTCATCAAGACTTGCTGATCTTGTCTTATTACCTTCAGAGTGGTGTCAAAAGTTGTTGGACTTGATTGAGTCTTTTGTTTTTGCAATTCCAGCTGCACGAGCACCTCCAGCAATTTTTTGGTGTAGTAAATCAGGATCTTCTATTCTAAGCCGTCCAATCCTAGAAGATAATACTAGCAAAGAGCTCAGTGTGCTTCTAGAACCTCTTAGACCTGTTATTGTGCGAAGGCAATTGTTCTTTCCTGATAGGAGACTTATACAGTTTGATTGTGGTAAATTGCAGGAGTTAGCAATTTTACTTAGACGTTTAAAATCAGAAGGGCATAGAGCACTGATATTTACGCAGATGACAAGAATGCTTGATGTTTTAGAGGCGTTTATTAACCTTTATGGTTATACTTATGTCAGGCTGGATGGCTCTACCCAACCAGAAGAGAGGCAAATACTGATGCAGCGGTTTAATACTAATCCAAAAATTTTTCTTTTTATTCTGTCAACTCGAAGTGGTGGTGTTGGGATAAATCTTGTTGGTGCTGATACAGTTATCTTCTATGATAGTGATTGGAACCCTGCAATGGACCAGCAAGCTCAAGACAGATGCCACCGAATAGGGCAGACACGTGAAGTCCATATTTACAGGCTGGTTTCTGAGAGAACAATTGAAGAGAATATTATAAAGAAAGCAAACCAAAAACGTGCACTTGATGATTTGGTCATACAAAGTGGCAGCTATAATACTGAATTCTTCAAAAAACTTGATCCCATGGAATTATTTTCTGGCCTTCAGGGGGTGAGAGCAGATAAAGGTATTATAAATGGTTCTGATCTCGTAGACCATGAAGCACAGCATCTGTTGTCAAATGCAGATGTTGAGGCTGCTTTGAAGAATGCAGAAGATGAAGCAGATTATATGGCCTTGAAGAAAGTTGAACAGGAAGATGCTGCCGATGATCAAGAGTTTACAGAGGAAGTAGTAGTCAGACTACTAGAGGATGATGAATATGCCAATGATATGGAGGAAGCTAGAACAGATGTAAAGAAAGCCCAAGATGAGCAGGAGCACTCGGATCTGAAAACCATTAATGCTACTCAAGTCACCGAGATTGAACATACAAATAGTTTACAGAACACAGCTCCTGTTCCTCCTGTTGATTCAGAAGTGGATATGATGGCTGATGTCCAAGAGATGGCAGTTGCTGCTGCCGCAGCAGGTCATGCAAGTACATCATTGGAAGACCATCTAATGCCAGTTGAAAGATATGCTATGCGATTTTTGGATCTGTGGGATCCTATTATAGACAAGGCTGCCATTGAATCTCAGGTTAGGTTCGAGGAGGAAGAATGGGAGTTAGAGCGGCTTGAAAAGTTAAAAGAGGAACTGGAAGCAGAGATTGACGAGGATAATGAGCCTTTACTCTATGAAAGTAAGCATTCATATGTTACTAAAGTACTTTGTTTTTGCTTTTATTTTCTTTTTCCTTTTACTAATAGTAAACTGTTTGCTAGTCTTACCGTAGCTAACCTTTGCAGATTACACTGCAAAATTAGATAATATTTTGCTGTAGTGATTGCTTTAGTTGGCTTCTAACTCTCCACTATTCTGTTTTTTCAATTCTCGTTTTGCACTCATGCTTTGCCTAAAGATATTTTCTGTCGAAACACATCTAAAACTCCATCATTGAAGTGGCTTACACACTAAGTTGTCTTTCAGTCCTATTGAGCATTATTCTGGTAATTTAATGACATTAATATAATTTCACTTCTAAATTGCTAACTTTTATTATAATATAATAAATAATAAAAATTTATTTTTGTGGTCATGGCCCAGCAAGACACCAAATTAATATATGAGAACTCATTGTTTGTGGGACAAAGGATCCCCTATGTGCAGTGATTTTTAATATATGAGAACTCCTTGTTTGTAGAACACAGGATCCCCTCTGTGCAGTGATTTGACTGCATTGTCTACAGAGGCCTATATACCTTATCCCTCCTTGTTTTATGAAAAACATCGATCTTCCATAATATTTTGTATTATTCAAAACATTGATCATTTTTTTCCAGAGGAATACTCTTGTGGAAAACCCTCCGAGTACTTTCCCATGATTCATGGATAGTAAACGGGGTAAACCATTGGACCTGATTATGGAGCCTAACCCCAAGGGGATTAAGAATTGAACCTGTGACCTCCCCAACTTTGTTGCCTCAATAATAAACAACACAGAGACATTGAGTGCCTCAAGTATGTTTGATTGGTGCCCACATTCATGTTGACGTTGACCTGCGTGCACACAAGTCAGTCCTTGGTCTGCTCTTGTAATCTCTTGTGGCTTACATGTTGAGTCTTTATGGTCACCTTCTATAGATATTTTGCCCCTTTATTTTTTGATTGTATATATTTTTGTTTCTTGATATAGGTCCATGTATTCTCTTGCAGTTGACCTCTGTACTTTTGTGCGCACCTGTATATGTGCTTTACTCCAATGGATTTCCTGACTATACCTGTTATGACCCAAGGGAGGCATATATGGGGTTAAATGTATATCAATATGCAATGAAGTAAATGCCTATGTAATAGCTAGAAATTAGGATGCATTAAAGGTTGTATGGTAGCCTACATACAACCTTTCCCATCACAGGGTCAACAACCATTGTAATTGTGTGTATGAGGATTCAACTTGCTTTAGGTCGATTGGGCTGAAACATAAATTCTTGTCCATTATGCTACAATGCATCATTCGATGGATGTCGAGATACCCCTGTGCATTGTCCAAGTGAAGTTCGAGGTACATCTTTTACGCTTGGAGCTCATTTTAGATTGGTCCCCTTTTTTCATGGAGACTAGAATCTTGGTGACACATCCTCAGGGAGGGTCAGGTACCCTATCTTGGTCTTCCTACCTTAGAATCCCTTGTCTCTACTAGCCCCTTCAGTTGTTGTCGATGCTAGTTCTTGGTAGGCTGCCTCAGCTAGTTGCCATCTCTCCTGACCAGCTCCCCTTGTTTAGGTATTCTCTAGAAGCATCTGACGACCTCTCGATGTTGAAGGAGGGTCTAAATAAGATTATTCATGATGATATCTATCAAAAAATACATTCAGGTTATTTGGACTTCTCCCCTGGATGGCCTCAATCCTAACATGCCCTTCTAGCAGGAGAACTTCATGTAGTTGCATGATGGTCTCATTATTTATTTTTAACCCATGTATACACACAGGCTCTGGATGTATGCCCTTAGAATACTCCTTGGTTAGTTGAGACTCGAGAGTGGGTTCACATCGGCTTTGTATTGAAATAGATCATCATCTTCTCTGTCTCCACAAGATTTGCCAGCATTGCTACCTATGGGAGATTGAATTAGAGGATAACCCTCATTTTCAGATAACCATTTACTTTGAGATTTGGGGGAGGTTCTATTGCCTGTATTGTGTTTCGGATGGGTCCCTTTCTACTTTTTTCGGTATCCAAAACGAAGAGGATGTCTTGCTCTTTGTATGAGGGGGATGTTCAGTTTTCATTCGTAGGCTCTCTGAGGTCCTCCCCTTCTTGACTTGACTAGGAGAATCACTTCCTTTTTCCTCGCTGACCGACCTACTTGTGGTGGAAATGACAATAAGAGATTTAGAATTCTTCCAGCTATTAGGTGGGACACTTCTTCAGAGAGAGTTTTAAAGAGGTTGTGTCTTAAAGCTTGGGTCAAGCACCAAAGTATTGTTTGACAATGTAGCTCTAGGAGATTGCGAATCTAGGGACAAAAGCAGAGTCCTCTATTCAAAGTGCAAATACTTGTATTTTGTCGAGTAGGCAATCTTTTATCGAGAGTTTCTTCCCTCCCTAGGGCTTGAATGGTAGGAATGGGTTGGTTCTTCATGTTGATGCTTGTATAGTAGGGTCCCCTTAGTCACTAGGAGAATCACTGCCATCTTCCTTGCTGCCCAACCTACTTGGGAGGAAATGACAACCAGAGAGTGAGACTCTTCCAGCTATTAGATTGAAGAGGATATGATCCTCTTCTTGACCCCCTTCTCACTAGTTGGGGCACCCTTCTCCAGGGAGACTTTTGAGGAGTTTCTACCCATAGCCCAGGTTGGGCGCCATAGTACCGTTAGAGAACATAACTCTAGCAGATTTGGGATCCAAGGACAAAGGAAGAGTCCTCTGTTCAGAGTACTGACCCCTGCACTTTTTCAAGTAGACAATCCTTGATTTAGAGTTTCTTCCATCCCCCTCTCTTCAGTATTAGGAGTGGGTTGGTTCTTCACATTTATGCTTGTATAGCAGGGCCCCTTAGTCCCAATTATTGTAGAGGACCTTATCATATTATGGATTGGGGCCTTTACAGTGATTGAGAACTCAGAGGAGACTTCCCTGCCTTCTCAGATCTCAGCTCCCAGTTCCAGATCCCCTTGACATTCACTTCCCATCTGTGTGTGCACTATTTGTACTCATTTCATTTCATTTTGAAGTTTGCATTAGGTCTCATATCTTTGCTATAATGCTATTGTTGCTAGATTAGATTTAGGAGATGCTAGGACACTCCCATTTTGTATTAACTGGTAAAATATGTATATATGCATTATGAATTATTATTATGTAAACTATAGTGTATATATAATATTAATATTAACTTATTATATGTTATGATATATTGCATGTTGAAGGTATTATTTGTCCGAGTTCAGATCTGGTTACTAATCTTGAATAATTAATTTGATATTTATCTGTGTTACCAGATCCACCACCCCAGTGTCTGGGATCCGTGGATCCGATACGTATCCGGATCGGATCCACCATGGAAACGTATCCCCTACAAAAGGAAACGTATCCTAGTCCTATGAAACGGATCCTGTGAAAAATCAAACATTTCCTGAAATTTTCAAACGGATCCTGAAACATCCAGTGCTTCTATGACCCATTGATCTTCCCAAAAAATTGTTTTTTAATGAAAAACTTAAAAAACCCTACAACTAATGGCTAAAAGTGTAAAACCCATTCTTGCTCACGGTCTGATCTAACCTTATGTCAAAATCCACTCTTGAACTCTGATATATCAATATCAAGTTCTGCTCTCAATGTTTTTATTTGATTTATCTTTATGGTCAAGGTCTGTTGTCAAGGGCTGATCTATCTTTACGTGCTATGTTGTTGCTCACTTCACCTACACTGTTATATAGTCTTGCCATAGTCTTCAAGAAAACCACTTTATTCCTTGTTGATAGGGACATGTGGATGTGGCTCACAGAAACACTATTATGACCTGCTTCAAGTTCATGCTGAAATGGTTTTTAAAATTATCAATATCAATCATGGTTACAACTTATCAAATTATCAGTTATGGTACATGAACTCTCTTTTTTGGCAATACCTTATAGTTCTGCTCTTGAGTTTCATGAATAGTTTGATTCTTCACTCTATATTTTTATTTATTATATAAATATTTTTATATTTTTTTGTACTCGCCGTTTCCGCCCCATATCCGGATCCTGGGTTTTAAAAAATCTGGCGAATCCGTATCCGGATCCGGATCTGTATCCGAATCCGTATCCGTATCCTGGTAACTTAGATATTTATTAATTAATATCACACTGAAACTCACAACTCGATAGAGAAAACCACAACACAAGATGTACCTTGGAAACCCCAGCCCTTCGGAGAAAACCAACAAATGTTTGTCTTCTTTCTTATTGCAGGATTTGATTACAACAGAAGCACAGAAGTCCTCCGGATAAACCCGCCGGATTTGGATTGAAACACACAGGAAGATGCCCAAATCCTATCAGCAAACTAGATAGCCAAACCCTAGATCCACCTTGGATCCAATAGAGAAGTGACTCTTCCCTCGAAAGGCTGTGATCTCAAACTGAGATCTAGACTGCTCACTACTAGAGGAAAGCCGTCTCTTGCAACTGTGATGCTGACCACTATAGAAGATTTCCTTTACTTCTATATCTTGTGATGTTGAACTCATACTATAAGGCTCCTTTTATAATCTCACACTCATACAAATACCATGGACCAATACCATGGGACCTCCACTGTAGATTTTCTGCCTTTAAATGTCTGCTGGTTTAATGCCAAGTTTAGGTGGTTTTCATTCCCAGTCGGTTATGCATAGACTGGGAACTACTTATACAAAAATCTCTTAACAGTAAACACGAAATTAAAAGGCAATTTACAGGCTGCAAATTGATTCACAAACATTCACACATAAATTTGACACAGTAGTTTTTGGCCAAATCGAGCCCTGGAAAAACCCCCACGGGGAAAACCAGTTGAGTGAGAGAGAGTTTTATTAATTCTTCAGCAGCAAAAGATTAAACAGAATTTACAGTGAAAATATGACTTATCTTCACCCAGAAAGATTGCATCCCCAGACTGCCTCGAACTCTGTGGAGAACAGTCTCGAACTCTGTGCAAATTGCAGTCTGTTATCAACAATGTAATCTCCTACAAACAGTGCCTGTCCTTCTAGATTTCAGTGCTCTGCTGTACCTCGAATCTAGTGCCAAATATACCCTCGAAATATGTGCAGACCTTACCACGAAATCGATTATGTCACCTTCAGAACCTTCCCAGAAGTGACTGTTTGAACCAGCTAGAACAGTGCCAGTCACTACAGGAAATTAAGCAGCAGAACATTCATTAAACACATACAGTGTACCTCGAGATCTCAGCCAGGGTATGCTGTCTCGAGCTGTATGCTTCAGCAGTGGAAAGGTACTCGAAAACTGAGCCCTATTCTTCCTTGAACTGAAAGTTAATGAACCCGTTGCTGCACAGGATGATCACGGTTTCAAATGCTGGAGATGACAGTGCTACCATTTAATATGCTGATAATAAATGCCTGGAATGCTGTGCCTAGAAGTCTGAGCTAATACTGAGACCGTATCTGGAAACTTGTGCCCTGCAAATGCATTCACGCTCCTGTACCTGCGCCCTAGCTCAAACTCTGCAGACTCCCGTACTCTCTCTTCTCTTCATTCATTTCTCATCACAACAATGAATAGTATTGCCTCCCTCTACCTTTTTATCCAACCCTAAAGGAATCTCTAAATCAAGGGCTGAGATTAGATCTAATCAATGGCCCAGATTAAATGAGAGTACACTTTATTAATTAAATCACTTAAGTAATAAATTTCTCATTCACCTTTTAGACTTAGGATAAAAGTGACATCAATGTCTCATTAAATAATCACTTAAAGTGAGGGTCCCACCACCCCATACTTAGTGACTTAGGCATAGTCACTAGGGGAACTCGACCTTGGTATAAAAACTAACATCCACTACCATGGGCCAATTAAAACCATTTACATGAGGTGTTATAAATCCACCTTTACAATGTATGTCTAGAAATCACCTCAGCTCCTTCTATGTTGCTAGACACCCCCAACATAGAAGTACCTGCTGAGATACAATAAACTAACAAAAGGCCTCATTTGGCAGGACTTGATCTGCTGTTATTATATACAATATATATTTTATACTTCTATTATATATTTTATATAAATTATATCATCTTTTATTTGATTTTAAATTCCATTTTTTACATATTTAAAATTTTATATATGACACCTCCATACACCTGAATAAAAAATGGCAATGCTTTCATTGTACCCACACACAGCCTGCCCAGTGGCAAAATTGCACTAACCTGTTTTGCCAATTCAAACTTTTGGTGGAGACAAAGCTTTTGGTGAATCTTAATCAACAGAGTGTTTATCTTCTCTTTGCAGCTATACCTTCTACAAATTTCTGCATTATCATAAGATTCCAGATGAGCTGTAGTTGTCCAATTGGACTTCCATAAGGGCTGTCCTCCATAAGGATCCATACTTATTTAAAAGTGTATAAACCTTGGCGAATCTTACCAATTCTTAAAATGCCAACTGTGTAGCTTTATATTGTATCAATTTTTAATTACAAATTATTCAAAGTTACAGCATAAAACTGAAACAGACTCTAAGCCAAATCAGTAGGAATTAAAAAACTGGAGAATAGACGCAGTATATTGTATGGATATTTCAACTACAAATTATTTCAAATTACAGCATAATACTGAAACACAATCTTTCTTTCCTACATACCAGTTCTTGCAAGGGCCCTTTATTTTCATTTAAACAAACTTCTGCTGCTAAATCCTCTCTGCACGTTCTTTTATTCAAATACTCAATGACATTTTTTTAATATTTTTCCATGCATTATGATCTGTCTTTGTGCTGGAACTCAATGCTATCTTCGCTATTGCATGTCCTGAACCTGATCCCAAACATATCTCAATCTTTTGATCTTAGTCCACTCACTTTGAGAATTTCTTCGAGCAAAATTTCTGATTAAGTCTTGCCATTGAGATGATATTGTAGGCTATGTTGAAGTGCTGATGTGATTTGATGCCATGAAATCTTCCATTGGAAATTGTTATCTTCTATTTACAATGGTATCTGCTTATCATCCTTTTGATTGTACAGTTTAATGTTCATACTTTAGTTTTTGTTACTCATTATAGTTGTGGTTGAGCATTTCCAGGAGACTTTTCAAATAGAACGGGGAATAGTTGTGTCAACTTGGCTATTAATGTTGACAACTTGCTACCCTTAATTTTGTTGTATTGTAATTTTGTGGAATATCAATATGATTTAAATCCGTTCGTGCATTTCTGGGGACATTATTATTTAGTACACTGAAGGTTATGAACGTTGAATATTGATCCTGGAAGGCACCTCTTGTTTTGCCATTAATATCATAATATGGGATAATCATCATTTCTAAATCCATGATAACTATCTTTCCTTGTTCTATCTGAAAGATAAACCAGATTATGTAATCTATAGCTCCTTAGTCAGATCTGTACAATCCTAAAAATATACTAGCATGTCTACTTTTGTTTTAAGTATCTGCAAGGACATATTTTTAGATCTGTTACAAGCTTATACATTAACCCTTTCATTTTGTATTTGCTGGGGCTGCAAAGTGAATGTCTTGGGGCTGGCCAAAGGGATTGTATTAATTATCCTACACATAACCAATGGTGGAAATGCACTGGCCCTGAGTGACGGGCAATTCTAACAAACAAAAAAATATTCTGGTCTGCCATTGTGACACTTTTGAAGTTATGAAGACCTCAGAAAATATGGCAACATGAAAAAGTGTGATTGAATGGTTAGCGTTTTTTGTTGATATATTATTGGAGGTAATTCTAGCTGCTAGCAACCTAGACCATTGTAATGTGGGATTAAAAAACAAAAAACATAGTTAAATATATGCCCAAGAGCTTTGTGCAGTGCATCTCGTGGTTGAAAATGCAGCCATTAACAGAAGACTATTACACATGCAAAACCATGAAAGGGTGTTTCTAAAATTGTTCCTAGGGTAACTGCCAAGCCTGTATGAATGAAAATAAAATGATAGAGTAGTTGTGGTAGACTAGATCAATAATATATTCTATTATTCCCTAGTAGAGCGTATATTTATATTGGGTCACATAAGTGTAACCATCAGAGCTCTAAATGTTAAGTTTTTCAAAGCAGGTTGGGATACTGAATTCGCAAATGAAACATACCGACAACAAGTTGAGGTCTTGGCTCAGCAGCAGGTGAATTTGTTTCCAAAGCAAATTTCTGTTTTCCTTAAATCTGGTGATTATGCAAATAGTAATATCCCGTTTCATCATGTTGGTGCAGCTACTGCAAGATCAACTGGAATGGGACTCTGAAAAAGAAGCAGGTTTAGATGCTGATGGGTAAGGGTTCTTAATCTGTTGGATACGTTTGTTTGGCAGTTTATTTTGTCCTTCTTTTATGATAGTGGCCTAAAATAGCCAGGACTTGTTGTAATTTATCAAATATTATGATTGCTTTTTGGTTCTTCCAAACAGGTTTGATGCCAAAAAATCACAGCACAAATTGAAAAAGAAATTGAAAAGGACAAAGTTCCAGTCTCTTAAGAAGCGCAATTTAGATTCCAGAAAGGGTGACAATGGTGAAGACCTAACCAACAATAAATCAAGTCTTGAGTATGACAACAGCTCTGAGAGTGATGAACTTCCTGCTGGTACTTTCTCGAAGCAGAAACGCAAAGCTCTCAGGCTATTTGAAGATGAAATACTTCAAAAGAGACACTCAAAGAAGCTTAAGAGGCAACATGCAACTTTAGAAATGGCATTGGATAGAAACAGACAACATTCTCAATTTATGGATGTTGACGGTGATAGTGATGGTCTAGAGGCAACATTGAATGAATTTGCTAGCCCTGGAAGCAAAGGAAGTGGCAAGATTTCAATCACAGGAATCTCTTCTAAGAAGGTGTCTATAATAAAGCTAGATAAGAAAAAGAAAAAGGGTGCACGGAAATCTAGAGACCGTCTCCCTTCCCCTGATCCATGGGCAACATCTGAGGATGCTATTTTATGTGCCATAGTCCATGAGTATGGTATAAACTGGGAACTAGCAAGCGATACTCTTTATGGCATATCAAGTGGTGGTTTTTATAGAGGCAGGTATCGTCATCCTGTTCATTGTCGTGAAAGGTTTGGAGAACTCTTTCTAAGTAATATTTCATCAGCTGCCACTGATCCAAATAGTGAGAAAACTAATTCATCTGCCAAGACAGTGTTAAAAGTGACAGAGGTAATTGAGTCTCAAATATTTCCTTGTTCTATGCCATTTTTCACTTGGTGCTAACATTTTTACAAGATTTCCAGTGGCATGCAATTACTCTGGACTTTTTCTAAACAGCATGAATTTTTGACAGGAGCATGTCAAAAAATTGCTAGACGTTGTGCAAGAGCTGCCTGATACCGACTGGCTTTTACAGAGACACTTTGTAGCAGTGCTCTCTGCTGTTTATCGGTTTAGGAATGCGTTTGACCATACTAGAACCCGCAATGCCTTTCACCCCACTAGTTTATCTGTTTATTCTGGTGGTCTATCAACTCCTGTTCGAAATCACACTTCCCATACATTGAATGTAGATATGGGAATTCTAAGTGTAGGTAATGCAAATAGAAATTTTGAACTAGTTGCAGTAGCACTAGCTGAGTCAAGTAAAGGAAAGGCAGATAAATCATGTGAAGCAGCTAGCATTTCAGATCAGGGCACATTTGCACAAAAAATAAGTAGAGAGGAGGAAAGGGCCACAGTACCTGTTGAACAGTTGGTATTAAGTCTGGAATTTCCTCAGATTCCAGGTGATCTCGATGAACCTTCTTACCCAAAGTATACTACTGTTGTTATACATGGGGTCGATATACATCCTGAGCCACCAGATACATCCAGCAATTTTGTCCGTGGACCTGCTTGTGGTCTTACTGGAACTTGTATGAGGTAAGCTTATTTTAAAATATTGTGTACATTTTATTTCTTGATTTTTCATGGGATCACATGCTTTTGGGTACTTTTTATATTCCTGGTTTTAAAATGCCTCATTTTGACAATCAAGATTGACTAATGGTGTTAATTAACCAATGCAGGAGTCCTTGCGAAACAGTTTTGGATGGGGAGAGGGCAGTTTTTCCCTCCATTGGGACCATGGATATTTCTGGTACCAAGCTACAAGGTTTAGGGAAACATCAACCTGCAACTGATCTGGCCATGCCTCCAAAGCATAAGCAGCCTCGCCTTTTGGATTTGAATCAGGGGATCTTGGAGACTGATGCAGGAATGCAGGATTCTAGTGGGCCAGATGATGACGTTGAAGGGACTGAAACAACAATTCCAGTTGACAGTTCATGTTTAAATTCTGACTTCAGAGTTCATCTGGTTTCTATCTTTGAAAACTTAGTTTCAACAAATTTGAATGAAACTGATGAGGATATCTTTAGGTTACGCACGATCTGTGAACCTTCTTTTGAGCAATTGTATGATACTGAAATAATTTCACATCAGTATGAGACTGATTTTACTGGAAGTTGTCCCGACTTAGGAAATCTTTCAGATAGTGCTTTCGATGCATTATTTTCTAGTTATTATGATGTTTAATTCAGAAGTCAAGAAAAAGATGTGAAGCGAGAGTGTTATTCACACGAGTTACAGGATGATTGATGTTAATCGGTTCTTATAATGCATTCTGTCATTAAGATCTTTAAAGGCAGATGGCCTCCATGGCGAGTCTTTCTATTCAATGATCAGAATTAAGGATGGTATCTAGGATGTCAAAAGGAAAATATTACTTGGGACAGTGATTGCATTTTTATTCTGGACCTTGTAAATGTAAGCTGATGCATCGGTTAACGGAGAGGCTGCAAGGCAGATGGCCATTTTTACGTTATTTTGCTATCTATTTGCCACAATAAAGGACGATACTAAGCATGCCAATCAGTAATTTGTTGGTCGAGTTACCCCTTTTATTATCTGATTGGCTCAGCCCAGACTCTTATGGGTTGGAATGCCAGATTGTACATATTCATGGGAGATGGTTATCCTGTACAACGGCTTGTGTTTTTATGTGCTGCGAAGCAAACTGAGAATTAGTGGCAACTAAATATACACTTCATATATCTGAACTTTCTCGTGTGATGAGAATGCAATTTTGTTATTTCGGCAAGACTAGAGATTATTTCACCTCTTCAATTTTTTTTCCTTGGAAAAGCTCTTCATTTCAAGTTTAATAGAGCTTTGTGTTCCTTACAGTTTCAAGATCACATGATTTTCTGGTTGTATTTCTGGCAAATAAAAATGAGAAGTAGGTAAACAAACGAAGCGAATGTCAATTTAAATAAAACAATAGATAGTAAACAAATATAGACAGTAATGGGCCATCTTCATCTCATGTAAGCAGAAGTCTATCATGAATAAACGTTTATGTTTTCCTTGTTGGCATTTTTTTCCCTTCTATTTCATTCGTCTGCTGCTGTTTCCTCGCGTATCAATTTCTGCTTTGCTAGTTCTATTCACTCTAGGCAACTTATAGAAAATGTGACGAATGTTAAAAGGCGCTTGATTGTGTTTTCTGTGATTCAGACACTTGGAGTTGGGTTGGGTAACTTATAATGTAGTCTTCTTAATGACAAGGTACAAGGTCTATTTGCATCGAAGACCATTAAAACGACAGCTGTAGAACTGACTTTCAAACAGTTTGCGAATATTTTTGGAGAACATGTTCATCCAAATCCAAATTTTAAAAACAAAATATGCTTGTATTTATGTTCATGAAAATGCTTGTGCTTGTATTAATGTTGACGAAAATGCCCGTGCGCGTGGGTTTGGGTATTAATGTTGACGAAAATGCCTGTGCGCCTGGGTATGAGTATTAATGTTGACAAAAATGCCTGTGCGCCTGGGTATGGGAGAATATGTCAGAGTCGGTGAATTGTTGGGCTCGGGCTGGGATGAAAATGAAATACTGCTGTTCTGTTACTAGGAAAAGCTTGCTGGCAGTAGCGCCGATTATCCTCAATGGACTTTCCTGGTTAGTAGGCAATGGATTTCAGATTCATGTGGGCTTTGATCGATTACTTGGCACTCCCAGTGCGGGTGTACTTTCTGTGGTGACCATTCAGCACTTGCATGATATGGGACTGGTATACTTAAATCAGGTTAAAAAATTAAATTGTGATGACAGGTTGGTGGACTATTGGCTGTCGGCACGTGACATACAACTTACTGGTGAGGCGGCCATTGAATGGGATTCTTATATTACAGGCTTGACACATGCTGGCATTATCTTGAACGATGGCAATGATTCTCTGGTGTGGGAATACGGTGGTGGTGATGGCACGGTTTCAACGGATGTGGCTTACCATAAAATTGCTGAGAATTCGCGTCCCCTTCGCTGAAATTGGTGGCTTTCTCCTCTATGGCAGTGGGAGATTCAAGGAAAGATCAAACTTTTTATTTGGCTGGGGATCAACAATAAACTACTGACAGGGGATCGCTATCGTTTACGGGGGGGTATTGGGCTTTCGGTCTGTTACCTATGCTTCGGCGCAGAAGAAACCTGTACTCACCTGTTCACTTGCTGCCCTGTTACTTTACAGCTATGGGATGAGATCGCCACTGCTCATAAGCTATCTGGTGCGTGGAGGGGTAGATCCCTGGAAGAATGCATTAAACCCTGGCATATGATATACCGTAGACTGATTGCTTTCCCATTACTATTTCTGTGGGGCATTTGGCGATTGAGAAATTCGATCCTATTCGAGGATTCGAATCATAATTTTAATAATTCTGTTCGCTATGTAATGTCATTTATGAGGGATGCACAGATGGTTAATTTGCAGGTGATTAGAAGGACACTGGATCCTCCAGTTATTTGCTATGATATTCCTGTTGGCATGTTTGATGGTGCGGCACAACAGGATGTATGTGGTGCGGGCTGCCTATTGATACTGGATCAGGAACAATATGTGGAGATGTCTTTCGGTTGTGGTACAGGGAACAATTCCAGATCCGAATTGATTGCTTTATGGGGTTTATTATCATTGGCAAAATCTTATGGGGCACAAAGGATGGACATCATGGGTGACTCGTCTGCCATTATTAACTGGACTACTGGTCTTCACCGACTTCAAGTTCCTGCTCTTATTCATTGGAAAAAAAAGGATTACTCTTCTTAAAGAACCCTTTACTTCTCTGAACATTAGTCATGTTAGCCGGGATTACAACAAAAGGGCAGACTCATTATCTAAGATGGGGCTTCGATTAAGTGAAGGAAAGGCCAAGATCAGCCACTATCTGAGGAATCAACTCACGAAGGAAAATGAAACAGTCTTATAATGATTTCCTAGCTCTTTTTTGCTTACTTTTTTGGTACTCGGTTTTATAGAATAGTTCTAAATGTTATATTACTGTTTTGATGGACCGTTTCGAGTAGAATATGGGATATTATCTTTTGATTGTTGATTAAGAACATGGTCATATCAGTGCTTAGGTGCAGATCTACTATTTGGTAATATTGGTTTTTGATACATCTGTTGGTCAGTGATGGAATATTGTATATTAGCATTTTCAAATATGTCTTTTTAGGACATGATTCCATAGCAAGAGATTCTATTTTCTTCTGGAAAAAAAAATGTCTCTGTTCAGAGAACAGGAAATATAGTACTTTGACCATATTCTGAAATAGTAATTCAGATATAGTAGTTCGATTATTTTCAATATCATTGGCTTTATTCTAGAATTTAGTTAGTGTTTTTTTTATGAGGGTTGGGAGAAATCTATGTCATTTATGGTAATAGAAACTGGGTGAGAGGGATAAAATTTCATTAGAAACTGGGTGGAAAGGATAAAATTTCATCCCATACCAGTTGAATTAATCTCAATTGACAATGTTTGTATGTTTCTATTGTATTTATTATCCCGAGTGTTTATTTGGTTAACAATGTTCAAAGTCTTATTAATAGGATGAATGAGTACCAATATGAAGAAAATATCTAAATCTGTTTTGAATAGGTTGTTGGTAATGAGAAATTTTGTAATTAAATAATGAATAATATCTAGAATAAACCTTAGTGATCTGTCATGCGTAAGAATGAATGGCTCTCATGGACATGAGAAAGTTGTTAGTTAGCATGGCTTTATATATTTTCTAGATTTGTAAGTAAGCAATTTTGTAGTTAAATAATGAGTTATGGAATTTAAACTAGGTCCTTGTTATTGAATATATTTTTGAGAAACCAATTTTAGTTATTTGCTCTTTTCTGAATTTGAATTTTTTCATAATTTTTATTGTAGTGTGACCTTCTAACTAGTTTTTCCTTTTCTTTCTTTGTGATTTGAATTGTGTAACTTTTAAATGATCTATTTTCCAAAATTGCTGTAATTATATTTTCCTAGTGGGAAGTTCCAGTCCCTCCATCAGCCACCCCCTCAGGGGTGAGGTCTTAGGGGTGAGGTGAGAATTTATAATGGGGTTATTGGAAATCATGTCAAAGTATCTTTGTCCTTGTAATTTATGGGGTTTCCAGATTAAACATAAATTGTACAAATTGTTTAGATGCATTTATGAAATCAATTTGTTGATGAATAATCACCACTGACACAAATATAATGTGCAAAGAAATTGAAAGATTTATGGTACTATACTTGATTGAAGCACAATATGTTGACAAGGAACCAAAAAAACTAAATTAAATATATAGAGCACATAGAAAACAAATGTCACAAGCCATGCCTATTGTTGATCAATTAGGTTTCCTTGGAGCATTGTTCTTAAAATAATTTTACAAGCCGTGTATTGATAAAACAATGAAAATTGTTTGGCAACGGAAATTCTATGATTGTGATTGGCATATATTATTTTATATAATTGTGTTGCAATCACTTACATTTTATGGACAAGAGATATGAGAGTTTTAAGACATAATTGTGTTGCAAACGCCTGCCTTTTATGGACGAGAGATATGAGAGCTCGAAGACAAAAATAAACATCAGTAACACAAATTGCTAAATGACAAGGAAATAATCGATGAGCAAATGTGCCAATGATTCAGTTTTTGAATGTATCCTCTTCAATGTGAAGGTCCAATCCTTGATATTGATAGAGGATTTTAGGCCAAACACATTTAGGGAAGTTTTATTTGACATAATGGGCATTTATGATTTCAATATATAAAATTTTGTAGTATATTTACAACAATAATACATACAATTTTGTAGTATTCACAACAATCTAAATGATGTTGATAAAAAAACGAGATTTATGTAGTACTAGGTTTAATGATTCCTTGGTGTGTTGTGTGAAGCTGTTGTCAATGATTGATGCAAAGGATTCATTGCAAGTAATTTGGTTTAACGAAAGGGCATCAATGAAAGCGTGGAGAATAAATTCACATTGAAGTAGCACAGATCCATTCTTTTAGACCATTTATAAATTGGATCCAGAGGAGATAAATAAAAAACCATTGAACACAAGGTATATGTTTTGTTAGAAGCCCCTTGGGGCATAAAGACAAATGGCTGAACGCAAAGCCAATGAAAGACGTAAATTTAGGCGTGAACCCTCATTATTCTCATTAGGTAATGTACACATAAATACAATGAGAGTTGACCCTTGGGTTTCAAATTCCAAGAGGTCTCTAGGACTCCCAAGATGACTGTTCGTCTCCCAATGTGACGGATTAATTTCCAACAAACCCCCCTTTAATCTGAGGGGTGTATATGAGTCCAAGAAAAGAGAGTTGACTAAAAGACTTGACAATCCGACTATGCCAAGCAAGCTAGTAGGAGATGACTTCTCCTGCTAAGTACAAGTGCTCTCTAAAGTGGTGGTTTTGGCTGACCACCAACCAAAGGGGGATAGCAGAAGTTGAAGTCTTCTACTATGTGGGTGCTCTAAAGCTGACCATAAACTCTCGATCTCAACAACTAGAAAATCATGAACCATGAAGTTGGTTTAAGGATGACCATAAACTCTAGAACTTGGCTTGAAGGTTCAAAGATTCCTGGAACATTTCGAAAGGCTAGCAGATGTTGACTGTCTTCTACTAAATGAGTGGTTTTAAATGGCGACAACTCTGGGAAATGGCGACAACTCTCGCTCAGAGGTTTTTGGAACATTCCGAAGTGCTAGTAGAATCTGATGTATGCTACTAACTGGATAGTCATGTCTCTGGCTACGGCTCTGAGTTTGGCAAGATAAAGGCTCTAGATCTGATGCATGATTGCTTGTTCCCGCTCGCTTGTTTATGACTGTTTATCATTCCCCCCTTGTTAGGAACGATGTGACACTAATACATTAGGACCAAACTCTGACTATAGGGTTGCGACGGATGTCGAAAAATTCAAGAGAAAACGTAATTTTTTTTTACCCTCCCCGATATCGTCGGTATTGTGACGGATTATCCTTAGTCGTCGGTGTTGCGACTGTGAATATCATATTGTCGCAATAACGATGACATTAGAGTTCGTCGTTGTTGCGACTTCATAACCCGTTCCATCGCAATAATGACGAACACAAAAGTAGCCGTTCACTTTTCAATGGTTTGCCACAGTTTAAGGAAGTCAATGTTGACTTGGTCAACGGTCGTTGGAATACCGACGGTTTAAAATTTATAAATATGCTTCCATTTATAGTGGTTGTGACAATTTTGCTATATGAACGATGGTTCGGAAATGATATAAGCTTTTATTGTCAAGCAAAAAGTGGATTTTTATTTATAATCATCACTATACTTTTTGTGGGAAGAATGTCAGAAAAGATTAGAGGTAGGGAAATAGATGAAGATGGTGAAAATGGTGATAGTAGATGTTTTTTCCCTTGCAATAGTTGTTTTATGAGACGTCCCGTGAGAATTTTAATAACAACAGCTAGAAAACATTGTAGGAAATATGGTCACATGGATGGGGGATTGAAGGAATATCGTCCCATGGTTATAGCTCTCTCTATATATTAATTATATTTCTTAATATTGATTGTATTTGTAAAAATTTATATTGTTTTAGTATCTATTATACATGCACTAATTTTGCATATTGCTTGTAATTATAAAGTTAGAGTTGCCCTCTAACTTTTTGTAGAATGCCCCAAGTAGTAGTAGAAATGATGTTGTAGAAGCTGAGGAACATGAAGCAAATAATGAAGATCAAGTTAATAATCCCATGGAAGTAGATGACGACCATAACATAGTTGAAGATGATGGAACAAATCAAATGATCCAAGACTTGTTCGGTCAGTTAGATGAGGATGGGGACAGTGATGGTATTTATGATGAACCTTTGATGGAAAATGCAAATAAACGGCTTTATAAAGGGTAAAGAGCAAATATTCTCTCCGCTACATTGCTTCTGATGAACTTAAAGGTTATGAATCATTTGTCAAACACTTGTATGACGCAGATCCTAAGGTATGTAATATGTTTCATCATATAGACATAAAGGTTGACTTTTTTGCCTTTTTTTAACATTAATTAATGTGTTAAATAAGAATGTAATATTTACGATTAATATTCTTTTATTGTCAAGCAAAAAGTGGATTTTTTTTATAATCATCACTATACTTTTTGTGGGAAAAATGTCAGAAAAGATTAGAGGTAGGGAAAGAGATGAAGATGGTGAAAAGGGTGATGGTAGATGTTTTTGCCCTTGTAATAGTTGTTTTATGAGACGTTCCGTGAGAATTTTAATAACAACAGCTTGAAAACATTGTAGGAAATATGGTCACATGGATGGGGGATTGAAGGAATATCGTCCCATGGTTATAGCTCTCTTTATATATTAATTATATTTCTTAATATTGATTGTATTTGTAAAAAATTATATTGTTTTAGTATCTATTATACATGCACTAATTTTGCATGATTGCTTGTAATTATAAAGTTAGAGTTGCCCTCTAACTTTTTGTAGAATGCCCAAAGTAGTAGTAGAAATGATGTTGTACAAGCTGAGGAACATGAAGCGAATAATGAAGATCAAGTTAATAATCCCATGGAAGTAGATGGCGACCATAACATAGTTGAAGATGATGGGACAAATCAAATGATCCATGACTTGTTTCGTCAGCTAGATGAGGATGGGGACAATGATGGTATTTATGATGAACCTTTGATGGAAAATGCAAATAAACGGCTTTATAAAGGGTCAAGAGCAAATCTTCTCTCCGCTACATTGCTTCTGATGAACTTAAAGGTTATGAATCATTTGTTAAACACTTGTATGCCACAGATCCTAAGGTATGTAATATGTTTCATCATATATACATAAATGTTGACTTTTTCGCCTTTTTTTAACGTTAATTAATGTGTTAAATAAGAATGTAATATTTACGATTAATATTCTTTTCATTAACTAGTTAATTTTCATGATGTAGTTTGTTAGGTGAATTTTTGTTACCATCGTCAAATATTTTACCTCGCACATATCAAGATTTACTTACCGTTATGAAAGACATTGGAATGGAGTATCAAAGTATAGATGCATGTCCTAATGATCGTATTATGTATTATGGACAACATGCGTTGAAAGCTGAATGCCCATAATGTCAACTTAGTAGATATCAAATCGATCAAGTAACAAAAATGGTTCATCGAAAGGTTCTTCGTCATATTCCCATAATTCCATGTTTGCAGCGGCTGTTCAGGGGCAAAAGCATAACACATTTTATGGATTACCATGTGCATAATAGAAGTGGAGATGATGTTCTTCGAATGCCTGCAGATGGATATGCATTTAGGGAAATTGAGGAAAAATGGTCAGATTTTAAAGATGAACCTCGTAATATTAGGCTTTCATTGGAAATCGACAACGTTAATCTATTCAGAGAGCTTAGATCTATTTACTTGGTATGGCCTATTTTTGTTATTAACAATAACATTCCTCATTGGATGTCAATAAAGAGGGAGCACATAATGTTGATGATGATTGTTCTAGGTATTTGTCTATATTAATTTTTCGAATGTGACATTTTCATTTGTCTTGTTTTTTGCATATTATAGTTTATTTACTTATATATACATATCATGGTAGTAATTATGTGTAATTTCAAACAATTAGGCAAGTACCAAGTTAAAGATATGAATGTATATATCGAGCCTCGTATCAATGAGCTAATACAGTTATTGAACGGTATAACTATGTATGACATTTGTAAACCAATTGGGAAAAAGAGATTTCAATTCCGTGGAATGCTTGTATGGACAATTCATGATGCCCCCAGACTAACACATATTTGTGGTATGTATTAACGTTTCCTTGCACTTTATTACTTCTTAATTATTTTGAATATCATGCATGTTATTTTAATAATCCATTGTATAATTGACATTAATCCATATGTTGCAGGTCTTCAAACAAATGGTAAATTTGCATGTCCAATTTGTGGTCCTAAGATGAAGTATCGTTATTCAAAATAGTTAGGAAAGATGGTGTTTGATGAGTATAGGCACTTCGTGTCGAAGTCCCATAGGTTTCGTACTACTGAAAAACATATTTTCAATGGGAAAGAAGAGACTGGATTAAAAACACGAAGAATGACACCTCACCTATGGAGGTTGGAGTATAACAAAAATCGTCAAGGTACGCAATTTGTTTATGTATTGTATATGTAATATTGTTGTGATTTTGAAATTATATTTTAAGTATTAAATTTATTTATTGTGTTTGATAATTATTGTTGTCATTTGTTTGAAGATAGAAATAATGGGCTTCCACGAGGAATGAAATGTTATCCCACTCAATTCATGAGGTTTCCCTATTATGAGCAGCTAAAAATTGCTCAGTTTGTTTGATACGATGCATATTGGGAAGAATGTGACATAAACATTATGGAGAATCATAGATGGCAGGAGGGATAAAGAAAAAATTATCAAAATTTGTACTAACATTGAGGAATCCAATCATGCAATGCGAAGTGTGATTCGATCAAATAGTGATGGAGACTGAAATAAACTTCCATGGTTATTAACAGAGCAACAAACCAATGATGTAAAAGAGGTAATTCAAAGTATTAAATTTCCCATAGGTTTTTCTTCAAACTTAAATAATATCTTAACCAAGAAAGGTGAATTTGGTGGGGTTAAAACCCATGACTGGCATACATTCATCAAGGTAATAATTTTTTTATTCATATTTATATATTTGGCGTATTTACCTTTTTGGATTTTTGTCTATTTTGAAACAAATAATGTTTCTTTTTTATTGTTATAGTATGTTCTACCTCTATCTCTCCCAGACGACTTTGACAACATTGCCAAACAAGTTGTATATGATCTTGGCAAATACATGAGGTAAGTTATAGAGGTGACTAATATATATGAAAAATGTTTTTTCAATTTGTTATTGTACTTAATGACACGTGTTTTACAATTTATGTTTTGTTGAAACTTGTTATTTTCTTGCGTCATAATCTATAGATGGTTGTCATTGAAAGAAATCCATCAAGATGATATAAACTATTGGTAGAGAGAAATCCCTCGGCTAATGTGTGAAATGCAAAAGTTTCTACCTCCAACATTTTTCAATGCACAAGAACACTACCTCATACACCTAGTTGATGAGATTGAAATGTGTGGACTTGTACACACAAGGTCAATGTGGATGGTGGAGAGGCACTTGAAATCATTGAAGGCTTTAGTTAGACATAGAGCACGTCCCGAGAGTTCTATGGTGAGGAGATATATGGTATATCAATCCACGGTGTATATTAATCACTATCTTCCTAAGTTAGCAGAGTGATATATGCATGCAGTGGATTGTATTTGGGATGTGAACTCCATCAGAAAAAATGAAGGGGAGCAGTTGTTGGGGAAAGGAAGAATGAAGAGACCGAGAGGTAATTAAATTGTGTAGATTTATGATACATACAACTTCTTTGTTTTTTTAATATATGTTCATACTCATTTAATATGTATTCTTTCATCATTTATTAATATTTACCATGGTTATAAGTAATTTCTAATATTGTTGATTTATGTTTTTTTGAGTCAGGTCATCGAGATTGGGAGGCACTACATTTATACATTGCAAACAATCTCGACTGGATGAAGGTATGGATTGACAGATGTAAATAACGTCATGGTGGTAGGTTATCATGGCAACAATTGTCTAAATTGGTTAGATAAGTTGGTTGTCATGGAGATGTTGATGTTTCACAAAAGGGAAACAAATTTAACATATGGTATGAAAGATGGAAAGGCAATCCAAATCACCCATTTTATGTAATATCCCACCAAAGAAAAGTATTTGGATTCACCTTGTTTTGAATCTAGGGATGTAGTTTACAACTGGTTCCAAACACCTCCAAATGCTTTCAAATTTGGGGAGGAAGGTCTTGATTGGGAATATGACACATTAACACATCTATCAGACACCCAAACAAATGATGTACCAATCCATGGTCTGCAATTTGAAAGGAAAGAAGTTTCGGGACAAGACTAGTCAATTTGAGTAGTGGAAATCCCCCCTAGGTCTTCCATTAATTGCTCTTCCAAACAGTGTACGACCCTCACTAATTCTTGGTATGAGACTTGGATATGTTAGGGAACATTAATGACAACATATGTGCAACATTCGATTTTGTTTTAGGGTCGAATAGGTATCCCAATGAACAACAACTTCTAGAGTCTAGAATTTGGGGTGAAAATGGTGGATAAGGAGTCTCGAATTTAGTCATAAACCATAGTGACACTTTAGGGGTCTGCAAACATCATTTGGGACATCAAGGTAAATTCATATACAACTCATTACATGAATAAATATATTAGAAAAATCTGATATAAAACAGGTACAACATCATCCCAAAATTACTATGAAAATGCTATGAGGAAAATGGCTCGAATTTCATCTTTGATTGGAAATATCACTTGAAGTACATGGCATTTCAAGCTGGGGCTCTCATGATATGAATATTACAAATATATGCAACGACTAACATGTCCATGAATTCGAAATAAAAATCCTTCAATAACTATATGCAACAAGAAGTGCGCCCTTGCACATTTACATGACATTGAGAGAAGGTAGTAGAATAGGCATAGAGAAGAATGAGAGAAGATGAACTCGAAGTTAGTTGGGGTTTGAACCTGCATAAAAAAATATCCATGAAGCTTTGTTGAGAGTTCTAAATGTCCTCTCCATCAACCAACTTGGATGGGAATCTTGCACCCTTGAAATTGGTTTTAAGGCAGGGAGGATGAACATCCACTGTGCAAGGACAAGCTAAGCTCTCCAATTGTGTCAAATGAAAAATGATCAAAAGCTGGTATCCTTCTTTCTTCTTGTGTTTTACTAACCTCCCAAGTCCTCCATAGCTCGAATTCCATCCAAGAGCATCGTCCCAATTCGAATTAGGGAGAGATTCCCAAGAATGTTACTTATCCAACACGTCCTAGCCCTCCTCTTCCATCAATTCGAATGGGGGAATCTTGGATGCCATAAATCCCCTTGTGCACCTTCTTGGAGGCTATTTTTATCCTTGACATGTCATATATGTCATATGTCAGCAATCAGGTCTGAAACTTGTCATAAGTGTCATAGAATCTTCATCATTGTTGTCATAAAAGTTAGGGAATCTAGCTCCAAGTGTCACAATTATTCTAAGTGCCTCTTTCTCTTCCACTCTAATTCGACCCTCCTATATTCATGCCATGAATAATGCCTCTCCAACTCCCCCAAGAATGTTAGAATCCACCTTGGATTCGAATGGGTGAAAATAGGATGCCATGTGGCATGAAGAATCTTGCCTTATGTGGGTCCCACACCACCTATGAGCCCGCATGGCCAAGTGCCACCTTATTTTCTTATTATAATTATTTATTTAGCCCCTTTAATATATATTTGTCAATCTAATGTCCATTTGGGGTCTTATAGCTCCCTTATTCCAAGTCTAAATGTTTCCACCCCAACCTAGGGAACTAGTAGATTGGTGGAAATTTCCCTTCAGGAGATTTATTTGGATGGGGACATTACATTTTATACAATTATTTTATATTATATTAATGTATCTGTAGGTGTGTTTTTTTCCAGATAGTTTCCAAGTTATATAAATGTATTTATTAATTGTCAATCCATGTTTTACATGTCTCGCATATTGCAGTTGAAACACCATAAGGATATGTGGTGCAATGGCAGTAAATTTTCCATCAAAAAGTTGGATGACACCAGGAAAACTTCTGATAGTGGGATAATTGTAGTATTGCAGGTCACAAACATTTCCTCTAGTAGAGACAGACATCCCCGAGAAACTGAAAATCAATACTATGGTTATTTGGATGATATAATTGAGTGTGATTTTAATTCCTTCAAATTAGTTTTGTTCGATGTCAAATGGTATAGATTACTACTGCATGGAGGTGATGAGGAGAGAACTGTTATTAAGCATGCGAATGGATTTTCGATGACTACTACAACAGTGTTTGGAAATAAAAACGATCGCTACGTTTTTCCAAGCCACTGTGAACAAGCCTTTTACTCAAAGTTTCTAGGTAAGAGGGATTGGTTGTTTGTTGTTAGATATGATCCAAGAGGAGGGCCAATAAAGTACACTGTAGAGGAAGAATATGATATTGAAGAAGATCAAGATGATGCAGATCAACCGGAGCAGGATGATGTATCGACAGACGAAGAAGATGAACTAGGTGTAGAAGACGAGGTAGTACCAGATCTTGATGATGATATCGATGAAGATATGCTTGAAACTGACATTGATGTAGATCATGATGATATCGACAATCCTTTGAACATTATTTCTGAATTGGATGCTGTAGATACAGATGTTGAGTTGGATGAAGAAGAAGATACCAAAGAACAATGATACATATATTGAGTTGGACGAGGTACGTAGCTATATATATTGTTAATTTGTATGAATTATTCTCTTTAAATAATTTACATATGTGGGTTTATTACATTTTTATAAGTTTTATGCAATTTTTTATATCCTATGTTATATGTTGTTTTTTTGTAGTTTCTATGCCTGAATCTAATTAGTATGTTGCTTTCGATAATTTTATATTTTGTAGATCGGGTATTGGGGAATTGAGAGCGATGTGAGGGGGAGGGGAGAGGCCATATGAGCTTCCACCTTCACGTGGTTGGCCTTTTTCAGTAGAGAATAAATTATTCATGAAACTAAGAGAAGCTCATTCATCTTTATACCATTGAATCTTGGTTGTAGATGACATTTCATTTTGAAATAGTTGATGAAGTTTGCGCAATTTATCATGAAGCACATGTTTATTGACATTATTTATCTTGCACTAGATGTGGTAATGTGCATCTCAAACCAACTTTAAAAGGAACAACTGAAAGACTGTGTACTGTCAGCAGACATGGCCAACGTCAATGACCTTTGAACAGGGCCAACGTTAAAATTTCCACAAATTGTTTCAGTATGCACTGAAATTTGACCTGAGAAGACTGTTCGCATGCCTTCACTATATGGGAGGATTTTTGGACTCAAAGATGACTCACCCAGCCAACAGTACTATAGATCACTGATGACATGCGAATGGGCCAACGTTGAGATTTTTTGAATTTTTGATTGTATGGATTGAAATTTGACATGGTTAGAGTAGACACGTGTTGATGGTATGGGAGGGGTTTGAGACTCAAACATGACTCACAAACAAATATTCGACAATCAAATGACAAAATTATAGAATAAATGCGTGAAAGTGATGAAATTGTACCTTTCTATCTTGTTTTAACCCACCAATGCTTTGTATTCCCTATTTAGACATATTCTCAAGTGGAAACATTGATCATCTTTCAGAGCAATCCCTCACTAGAATTGCATGAAGGAAAAAAGCCACACTCCCATTTATAGAGGTTGTGACAATTTCATTTTGAAATAACTGATGAACCTTGGCTGTAGACGACATTTCATTTTGAGGGGACCTATATTTGATGAAATTAAAATGGATTTTTTTAACAATATCCCATGTTTTCATAGAATGAAACAAGGATGTAGATGCCCTCTCAAAGGTTTGATTGTTATTGGACGTAGGAGTATGGCACATTCAAGGGTCCACGACCGAGCGCCATAATTTTGAATATTTTCATATTCCCTTTTATTATACTTTTTGTTGGAAAAAAATCCCTACATGTCATTTAGGGAAATGCTTTGTAACTTTATGGTTTTTATTTTATGGGATATCTAATGGGTGTATTAGATAGTGAAGTTTTATTTTTTTCTGCACTAGTTTGAAGGATATGTTGGAGAAGGATTTTGTATAAATTTTTTAATGGTATTCCCATTGGGGAACTATTTTTGGAATGTGATCATGCATCTACGAAATGTAATTTTGTTATATATAACAAAATTATATTTTTAATGCAATTAATGTAATTATAAATAACAATAATTAATTTTTAACATTAATAAAGCCTAATGAAATTTTTTGCATTGCAAAGCAACAAGAAATGAATTTTGTATTGCAATGCGACATGAAATTAATTTTTCATCAAAATGTGACATAGTGAAAATTTTGATACTAATACAATGCCCAAGTGTCATTTTAATGTACAAAACCAACACAAGATGTCATTTTGATGCACAACTATGAAGCAAAAGTAACACAATGTTCACCACCGAATGTTTCAAAGTATGTTTCAAGCCTCTAAAAAAAGAGAGGAAGTGACACAATTTTTGATTCTAGGGCCCTATATTGTAGTAGTAGATCTCTTATTGAGGGAGCTGATGAATATGCCCCTATATTTATTTGATCCAATCCAATCCTTCTAGTTTCAGCTATACATTCAACAATAAAAACTCAT
The DNA here is from genome assembly GCA_027924585.1 of Larix kaempferi. Classification (NCBI taxonomy): domain Eukaryota; kingdom Viridiplantae; phylum Streptophyta; class Pinopsida; order Pinales; family Pinaceae; genus Larix; species Larix kaempferi. Next base: position 11,267,673 of record BSBM01000017.1, on the reverse strand, counting down.
CTGATTCTTTTGTTTGAAGCGATTCTAATAAATCTTCCCCATTCCCAAACTATCTTACTCTCATGATTTATTGGCTAACTCTCTACTTCAAATTTTATCACATTACAACTTTCAAATTCGTTCAAATAACATACATAAGGTTGTTAGTTTTTATATCTACATAGATTCTAGAATCATAATAAGAGATTTGAGATTCACAATAATTATATATTGTACATGGGTTATTTATTGTACATGATGACTAGTCTCTAAATCTACGTGATATGAGATTAGAGATTCACTGAACTACATATCGCACATGGATTAAGATTAGGATGATTGCTCAATCTAGATGATATGATGTTCAATTTCGACAAATAACAACCTCCTCGACTCCCACCCCCACCAACCCATTTCTTCATGAGTTAACTTTGGGTTGAAGCATGATCTAGAATTAATGGATGAGACACTGAATATTTAGTTGAGATCCTAACAATTAATAAATATAAACGTGTTTTTAGTCTATGATATTTATACATGGATTCAAAGAAACTACAGGTGATGCTAAATTTATCCCACACCCTGCAGTGTCACATACGTGAGAAGTTTTTATGGTACACCAAATTTTTACAAGAAGTTCATCATAGGATTCAATGTTATGTGTAGACATGTAGCACCTATATGTTTAAACATGCGAATTCCAATGGAGCACACTGATGCAACAAAGTCTTGATTGCTATGGATAAGATTACATTGAAACTTGTTGCTACGATAGTTTAGATTGTAGATTGACCATGGGGCAATAGATTGTAGTTTAGATTTCATGAATGTGCAACAATGAAATGAGTAGTTTCAGGATCTTTACCAGATCCATGAGCTTTACCTCTTTCATATTTCTACTCTTTCTTCTCTATAATCTTCTCTCATTAAATTATGCATGTCTTTTCCTCATGTCCTTTCTTGCCACAACAGTCACATTGAATATTAGATCTCTCACTGTGGTTATGTCTACCCCCTGCATTTGAAATGATTTCTTCCATGTCCTCTTTTGTTTCCATCTCCTCTAGAAGAATCATGTGACCGATTCTTCCATTTTTGAGCAAGGAACACAATCTCTCCAGTGGGTTGAACTGTCTTCTTTCCAAAGGCTTCTCTCATTCTACAATTTTCTCCACTAGAGTGTCAAATTTGAGGTCTTTCAATTGGCCACTAGCTTGAAGTGACTCAAGATAGTGCGGATATGTGGGGTATAGGACCTTGATGAAGGTAGTGAGAGGAAGATCTACCTTCACACCGGTGGCATCAGTTTTATGCATGATGGATTTAATCTCAGATACTAAAACCATGGGATCATTATCCTTCAACTCCAGGTTGAAGAACTTCAACAACAACAACTGAATTAGGTCCAATTCTAAGTGTGAGTCATACCAATACTTCAATTTCTTTAGAGTCTCATAAGAATTTTTAACGGATATTATATGTCGATCATCTCTTTTCTTACTGTAGTAGTGATTAGTGCATATATCATTTCTCTAATTAATCTATTCCATATTGCAAGCTCTTTGTCTTCTTTAGGTTCTTCAGGTGCAACGCCAAGTTCTTCTTCATGAATTCCATCCCATATATCATTAAATATGAGGATGTGCTTGAGTTTACTTGACCATTCTGGATAGTTGTCCTGACATTGAGCACCACTCCAATAATTTAAACTAGAGAATGCATCTTTATAGGAAAATTATTTCAAAATTTGTAAATAACTCAAACTGCAAATTGCAAATGACTTGAGGGTAAAATGCTCAACCAATTTTATTCAATTTTTAAAAAGACTCCTCTCTTTCAAAGTCTCTATTAAACTAATATTTTTCTATCAAAGAATAACAAATGATAAGCGAAAAAAAATCATTGACATCTAAAATCTTTGCAACATAGTCTTATAGTACATTATTTGCAATCATATACTCAATTAAGCAATACAATAGCTATGCAAATGTATATGAGGTAGTTTTACAGTGAGTCAAATGTATTAAAGAACCATAATCCATTTTAGTGCAATGATTTCTATATCAAATACAATATTCAAGATGAACATTTTCCACCTCTTGTTACAAATATTATATGACGTTAAAACTGAACTAATGTCTTTGTAATGTAACTTAGATATGAAATATATGAGTGTTCACAAAATATGTCAAAATTTACTTTTATTAATATTCAAACTTGATCCTTTTATGGAGGGATCCACTCGTGTTCTTCGAGGGGGCAACCTCCTACGAGCTAAGTTCCAAATACAATATACTCCACACATGACTCATAAGGAAGAATTCATCCTTATTTATACAACTCTAATCATAACAACGTCCTAAATTCCTAGTAGACCTTCTTAAATGAGGCCCCATTACATTTATTCACTAATAACTAATATAGTGAGACTTATTTAGTAATAACAAACATTGTGGACCTAATCCACTTTATATTAAATGGCCTCCACTGTTACTCTAATGGGCCCTCTAGCCCTCCATTACATCCTTAGGGAGGTTCAGAACACTCTAACCCCTTAGAAAACAATTACCCTCAATGCTTGATGTGAAAAGGTACAACCATAAAAAGGGTCCTATGGACGAATGTTGACCTACATCACGAAATAGGCCAAGAATCCAATGTCACATGTACAAGTGTGAGTTTCCTTGTTGAAGGAGTCCAACGATCTCCATTGTAAGCATGGGTCCCATGTACTATTGCTAACTGCCAAGGTGAAGTAGTCAATATCAAAGTTGTCCAAGGGACTCATCCATAAACTTGGGTCTAATGTTGATGTGCTCTAGCTGACACCCCTAATCTCCACGAACCATCGACTGTTATGGGTCACATATCCATGATGGTCATGTGGATCCTAGTAAGTATAACCATCCAAAGCAAACATATTTTCCATATAGCTAGAAAATCATGGATCTAAAAGGAACTATACTACTGTAGAAGAAACATATTGAAAATAGGTAGACACCATAGGTTGTTGTTTTTACTCCAAAGGTTTTCTTCACATGGAGAAGAGTCATCAAAATGAGGATGAAAGTAGTTGTCTTCCCAAAAATTACAACTATCCATATACCAATCTTCATAAGCATCTCCTAAATCATACATGTCATATCTTTCATGGTTATACTCTTAAATGATGAAATAATACGTGGTATGAGTAACACAAGCCTCATGCAATTTACTAATATCCTCCTTTAGTTTACTCACATCCACCATATGTTTAATCATTAGCTGTTGTATATATTTTGAATTTGAATTTAGAGCATGAAAATTTTTTGTTGCCACCATATGTTTCTCCCATGGCAGGTTCCATAGATACGTTTTTGCCATTTTTCAATTTTGTGAGGGTTTGAGGGCATAATTTTGAAAGGGCTATAATGTACCATATATTGATAGGAAATATGTCAAATAATATGCCATATGAAAGCTCTAGGAATTCTCTCTCAAACGGCATGGATTTGTTTGCAATCTAATCCTGTTGTAAAAAATTATGCCTTTTGCAAAATCTGTGGTCGTCACCAAAAACTTTGAAAAGTAACAAGTCTCAAATGGAAATATTTCTCTCGCATGGACTTTGATTTGAGTGATTTTTTTCTTTGAAATCATGTATCTTTCTGAGAGGAACTCATATCCATAATCAAATTTTGGAAATTTGTCTAAAAAATACTCAGAAATGAATCTGAATGTCACAATCATCTAATTTTCTTTGAAAACCTGCAAAATAAAAAGTGGTATAAAATGTTATATGTTTTTGGCCCTATAAAGTGCTCTAATACCATATCTAATGTAACTTAGATATAAAATATATGAATAGACACATAATATATAAGAAATTTCTTTTATCAATATCCAAATTTAATCTTTTTATGGAAGTCATTAGAGTCAATTTGGGGTCTAAAATGGGCCTCATAAGAAAAAGAGCCATTGATGAGTTGGAATTCAAGAATCAATAGAATTTCAAGAAAATGAGTCAACGATAATCGTTGAGTTGACATATTTGTCATAAAAAATTACTTTTTTAATTCATATATTCAACTTATTTTCCTGTGGTTTTACTCAAATTTCGAGTAGGAGCATTTGCTGGATGCATAATTCAATTATGAATCCAATGAGTACCCACATTGCATACTTTTGATGGACCCCACCCCAGGAAAAATGAGAAATACATAAAAAAAAATCAAGTTACACATTTTTTAATATATTTCTCATTTTTTGTGGGGTGGGGTACATCAAAAGTATGCAGTGTGGGTACTTGTTGGATGCAGAAGGGAATCCAACAAGTGCTCTCGCTCAAAATTTGAGTAAAAACATAGGGAGATAAGTTAAAAATATGACTTTTTTTCTCCAAAATTCATAAATATTATTTTATTATTTTCGTTAGGAGGCCCATTTTAGACCTAAAAATGACTCCGATGATCCACTCTTGTTCACTTGCCTCTTCGAGGGGGAAACCTCCTATGATATGAGCTCCAAATACAACATACTCACACATGACTCATAAGGAGGACTCCATCTTTGTTTATACAAATCTAATCATAACAACCTCCTAACTACCTCATGGACCTTCTTTAATGAGATCCCATTACATTTATTCATTAATAACTACCATAGTGGGCCTCATTTAATAATAAAAAACATTTTGGACCTAGTCCACTTTACATTAAATGGCCTCTACTATTACTCTAATGGGTCCTTCGACCTCCCATTACACCCCTAGGGAGGGTCATAACAATTTTCCCCATTCACTTTTCAAGAGTAGACACGACTCCTTGAGTGCTGAACCCCACATGGTGACCTAAGATGAATAGTTTTGTGTTGATATGGGCCATCATCTTCTTGTGCCTCCTCGTGTACTCTAGTTACCAAAATGACCCATCCCTCGATAGATCTATGAGGGCCACCATCCGAGTTGAGAGGCTCAAACTCTTACGCTGCAAAGTGGCTATTATGTTCAATGTTAGTTTCTTCTCTAAATCCCCTTCCTTTGGTCTCCACCAGCTATCGAGGTATTGGCATGACATAAGACATAGATACAAAAGCATCGATTTTCCCAGAATTCGTATGGTGTGTATAAGATAAATGGTTTATAAAAGAAGAATAGATGATGTGATGGGTTACCTAAGAGCCCAGTGCATCTGGTTAGTCATGACATTGATAAATAGGGTGAGGATCGAGGCTTCGATCCAAAGGAAATCCTTTTGGGTTGCGTGTGAGACTGTCTTCGTTCACCAAGAACACACTTAGTGTGAGGAATATAAAGACTCAAGGGGTTGCATAATGAGAGGGGATGTACTCGACATGGCAGAATGAGTGGTATCACACATAAGAATGACACACACAAAGAATAGGTTTAGGGTTTCAATTGTGTATGAGTTTGAGGAATACAATGGATCCAGGGTGCAGGTTCACCAGGCACACAAAGGACACACATGTATGCAAAAAAAAAACATCGAGAATAATGCTTAGTGTAGGTTTGAAGGTTGGAAGGGATCACAGAGAGGTAGATCATATGCCAGGGAGGACAAAAAGCAAATTAATGAGGCAATATGCTAGGGAGAAGATTGAAGTTATTACAAGAGCCAAGGCTCTAATACCACATGCTAGGCTTGGGATAAATTTATGTTGAAATCTATTTAATACTAAGATGGGGGTGAATCAATATTATCACAGTTATGAGCAGTTTTTAACTTGTTTAATAAATTAGTCTTAACTTAGTCTTGATATTCAATTATGCATCCAACATAAATAAAACATTCATCCATATATGCACCAAGACAAAGAACACATAACACACATAATTTTGACGTGGAAACCCAAACGGGAGAAAACCACATAATGCTCTTTTGTAATGACAAGATTACATTAGAGGAAGTACCAATTTCCTGTGTTTACTCGCACCAATTGGAAGGAGGCACCGACCCTTTGGTTTTACGTGCTCTGACTTGAAGGAAGCACCAACTCCCTGTGTTCTCTAGCACCAACTGGAAGGAGGCTACAACCCCCTACTCCTTGCCCCGTCCTACCGCCCGGATATACAAAATAAGATGTTTCCTTCTTGAACTTCCAACACGTGCATACATCTTATCTTCTGATGTTCATTCTGTTGTGTGCACCTCTTGTATGCAGTCGTATTGATGTCACTTCCCTGCATTCATCACTTGACTTCTCATTCCACTCAACACATGTCGCACTTCATAAAATGTGTGTTGTAACTGCTGCAGACTTGCGCTAGAGTTAATCTTCCATTCTACATCTGCGCATCTGCACTTTCAACTGATATTGCGCATCAACTGATGACTTGTTGTTTTGATCTCGCACACCAATATCAGATCATTGGAACTACGCACTTACTAAGACGTGTCCGTTCTGTTTAAGTGCCACAGTATTTTAGACAATATACATCTTGTTGTGCATCATATGGTTCGTCCTTTCGGTTTAATGTGCTTTCCTAAGATCATCTTCATCATGATGCGCTTACTTGATTCTGTTGCAACTTGGTCTTTGCGCATATGATGGACTTCTTTACTTAACACACTTTAACTCAGTCTTCATACATCAATCACACTTCTTCACTTCGTGCATATTCTGATATGCTTAAGTTCTGTCTTTGTGTGGATCCACCTTATACATCTGTGACTGTCTGCGTGATGTCTGTAATACTTTCATTCGATCCTCACACACTTGTGCATCCTGTGCATTTTGCCTTTCTGTCTTTGCGCAATCGTCACGGATATATAGCATCATTTTGTGCACCATCAGTTATATCATTCTTCTACATGTGCGCACTCAACTCCTGCTAGATCATATTGTTATGTATCTTGAGCCCTTGATGCGCCGAATATAAATATGTATCTTCCACTTAGAATCTCTTCATCTTCACTATCAAGCTTACTTTACAACTCCAACTTGCTTCCATATTTATACATGTCCTGCATGGATTGTATATCCACAAGTTGGTTGTGGCATTCCTTCTTCCTTGCTTCATGGATTGTGATTCTGCCACATGGCATGTTCTGCGTCACTGATGTGTCCTTTCTTTGTGGGTTCTGCGCATACATGGTCCTCAACTTGGTGGTACTTTCACCCTTATTGTACCATCACTTGTGGGTCTTGCGCATTTGATGTATCAATGCTTTGTAGAACTTGCACATACATGATCTTCGACTTGGTGGGACTTTGACCCTTCAATTAGAGGAAATTTGGGGTCTAAAATGGGCCTTATAAGAAAATGTGTCATGGATGAGCATGCGATGAGTATGATATTTTAAACCAATAGAATTTTAGTAGTTTGGTCAACCGTCATGGTTGAGTTGGACAATAACTAACTACATATAAAACTCACGTTGGTTAAGATTTTGAAAAGTTCATCTCGAAATATGAAAAATATACTTGAAATAATAAATATAGAGTATTTTATATTATCACTACTTCTAATTTCTTTAAAATATAAATCTCACATTAGTTAAAAAGATAGTGGAGCAATTTTGAAATAATAAATATACTTGAAATAATAAATATAGAGTATTTTATATTATCACTACTTCTAAATTCTTTAATATATAAATCTCATATTAATTAATATGATAGTGGAGTAATATTGAAATAATAAAATCATTTATATAACTAATCTCTTAAAAATAAAAATAAATAAATTTAAAAAATGTCATAAATAAAAGAAAAATAGGAGAGAGATAAAATAATATTTCACTATTTTTGCGATAACTTTCTCCTCCGAACTCGGAATTTGATGTTTTTGGTACCGTTGGAAAGGACTACGAGTCCTTTCCGACGGTACCAAAAACGTCAAATTCCGAGTTCGGAGGAGAAAGTTATCGCAAAAATAGTGACATTATTTTATCTCTCTCCTATTTCGGAGGAGAAAGTTATTTTTGCGATAACTTTCTCCTCCAAATTCAGAATTTGACACTTTTGGTATCGTTGGAAAGGTCTCGTAGATACCTTTCCAATGGTACCAAAAACATCAAATTTTGGGTTCGGAGAAGAAAGTTATCTCAAAAATAGTGAAATATTATTTTATCTCTCTCCTATTTTTCTTTTATTTATGACACTTTTTTAAATTTATTTATTTTTATTTTTAAGAGATTAGTTATATAAATGTTTTTATTATTTCAAAATTACCCCACTAGCATTTAAAAGACTTCAAAGTAGTGATCATATAAAATAAAAATAGTGATTGTTTATTTTTAGTATTATTATAATTATATTTTTTCATTATAATTTTAGTTTTTTTTTGTTTTAAATTTTATTAAATATATAAAAAGAAGTAGCGGTACATTTATTAAAAAATTTACCAATATATCATTTATTGTGTATGCACAAGAATCTAAATCTTTCATTATTATTTTCAACCATCATCTCTTAACTCTACACAAACCGAACATACTTGTCAACTACCATTAATTAGATATTATAGGTTGACCTTCACCAGATAACACCTTTAACTTAGTGTGACATGGCATATTTGTAGAGTGGTGTGGCTTTTTTTATTATTTTCCTTAGGAGGCCCATTTTAGACCCCAAATTTCCTCTAATTGATTATGTAGACCAGGGTGGTTGATGGTTGGATTGCAAGACATACTGTAGAACTAAGAAACTCATCTCTCAATGATAAATAAATAACCCTCACATTTTGGAAACCTATTCTTCTTCAAATTTTGCACTTAAGATGATATTTGCTTCTCTATTTTGCATACCATTGCATAGGAGTTTTGCTTCATTTATTGGACTTTTTCATCATTCCCATGCTTTAGGGGTTGTTTTAGGCTAAATTGCTTTTATATCAAAGGTTTGAGGTCAATATTAGATATCAAATAGTGTCCCATTTCTACATATATTTTTAAGGCAATCCATAACAATTTAGAATGACTTATCCATTTCCACTCTACCCTGCATTGAATAGTGATCCTCCATATATCTGTCATCACAAAAAACATGTTGAGGTAATACCACAATCATCTCCATGTGAATTTGTTCTTTCTTACCACCTTCTCTATCGTCTTTGATTATTCTAGTTAATATTTAGAATTAGGCTTTAGATCATGTCATTATGCTCTCAGGGTCACTATTTTTTGTTTGGGTTGTTAAGTTAGATTAGGATATAGTTCTCTCTTCCTTATCTTATACATTGCACTCTTCGAGTGAATTGAAATAATAGTACTTAGAACGCTCATGTCCGAAAGAGGTGTAGGCACCTCTCTCTTGAGGAATTATAATATATAACCTTGCACATATGAAACAAAACAATCCCATGTTCTCCTCAACACTCCTTTGGCGAACATCATGGCACTGTTATACCCATTTTATTTCTTCTCTCATTTCACCGTGGAAGACTTTTGAACTCTAGTCTCTTTCTTTCTAAGTGCTCTTTACACTTTCAGATTTATGGTTCCCTTCAATCATAGGTTCTCTAGTAGGAAGTTGAGCCTTGGCCCTAAATTTGTAGGTGATAGTAAGCCCAAGGAAATAAACCCTCACCACATGGAAAGAACTAAAGCAAATCTTAGTTGAAGAAACTCAAGAAAAAGGTGGAAATTCCAACTTTAGTCAAGATTCTACAACTAGAAGCATAGAATGGCCTTCTCAACCCTTTCTACTCTAGAGACATTCATTCTCTTCAATCACATTAGATCTTAGGTATAAAGATTCTCATATCTACAAGACTGTCTTTATAGATACCCCTTCAATCTCATTACCTTGATCATTTATTCCTTGTTATGACCCAAGGGTGGGAAAAATTTAGGTTAAATGTATATGATATGACCGCAAGGTGGACATATATGGGGATAAATGTACACGTAATGAAGTAAATGTATATATAGGGAACATTGGATGTATGAATGTATTGGGGTATTTAGAGAAGGTCCTCATATTATTTAAGGAGTTATTGTAGAACTTGTCTATATTACCTCCATTCATACATCCAAATCACATGTTCCCTCAATAATGACTACATTACCTCTATATATAAACAAGTTATACAATAACATTGACTCATTTCACATGTGGGCCCTTCATTAGGCTGACCTTATTACATATACATTTAGACCCATATATGCCCCCCCTTGGGTTCATATCATATACATTTAACCCCTTATATTCACCCCCCCTTGGGTCATAATATTTTTACTACCATATATCCTCAGTCAAACAACTTTGTAAGGCCTATAGTTCCCAAATGGAACAAGGGTGTTTCCACATCCTTGCCTCAAAATCGAATCTCAACATAGGCTTTAATGCCTTATGTAACCACGCGAATACCTATGTATGCACCATAATTCAATGCCTCACATAAACATGGACATACTCGTGTGCATGCCTTGAACTCCAATGCATGGAAAGAATCATAACCAATCCTAATTGAGGAGACATGGGATGATGGTAGTCTATTTTTTACACAAATTGGGATGGTGTTAATGGTCACACATATGGGTGCTAATATAATCTAGTTGTGATTCATACATACAAAAAAAAAATATAGTTATTAAAGGAAAAATAAAATTTCATTAATATCATACAACAATGTATACAATTTAAATAAATATCTTTGGATCTCTTCAACTCACTTTGACTCTCTTTTGAACTCTCTTCCCCTTTGGCTTGGTTATCTCCCTACTATCTTCTCTAGTTATTTGTTTCCTAGGCTCTCAACATTCTAGCATTCTTATTGTATGTTTCTCTCTTTGTCTACCTTAGTATTTCTTTGTCCCTTGTCCATCTATATTCCCTTGTGTGTTATCCTCATGTTGTGTAGTCTCACTTCTAGTCTTATTTGCACATTGTTCTTCTCAATGTTGTTTCCACTTGCTATTGCACTATTTGATCCACCTCTATCCTTGCTCTGATTTAGTCATGTATAGGCACACTATCTTCCTATTCACTTACTTTCTGACTCTACCTCAACCACATGTCTTGTGTGATTTTCACTACTGTGAACTTGACATCAAATACATCATGTCCCTTATGTATGTTTTTGCACAAATATCTTTGTTGCACATGCACTAATACTTCTTGATGTAGATGCTTCAATTCTTTTTTTTTCTTCATCTTATCTGTTCTTAATGCACACTTTCCACACTTACACATCAAATTTATTTAAATGCTCATACAACTAGAAACTTGTAATGGTTTCTCAACTCATTTTACTCTTAATACATTCATTTTATTTAGGAATCGATGCTTAGGTATAGAATATCCTATATTTGTAGGGTTGAGTTTTCAAGTACCTCTTTGGACTCAATACCTCCCCCATATATTCCAACTACCATGGATCATAAATCAAACAACTCTATAGGGCCTATGGTTTCCTAGTCAAACAATGGGGTTTCCACACACTTGCCTCAAACTATGATCTCATTTTGAGATTCAATGTATGATGTAACCATGGGCATACCCATGTTTATGCCCCGCATCTCTATGTCCAATTTATCTTTGGTTTTCATATTATCCAACCCTCATTCATAGCTATGCATTTACATGGATCCACCTAAGGGGTATCTTTTAAGGATCAAGTTTTGTAAGCTCACATGGATCCATTTCTCAATCATTTATGTCCACTCATGTAGTGGGTTCCCAACCCCACTCCTCCATCCAAACATCCATGATGTCCATCCCTCAAACGTTTAGAAAATCTTATAGCTATCCAGGAATGATGTATGGACACTCTTACTATCATAATATGTGTTTTTGTTTCATGTATCCATTAACCAATACCAACAATTTTTCATATGATCAATGAAACCCCATATGTGGAATGCTCATGGTGTGAATGTAATCATAGTCAGAACCTAGGGTCCCCAATGTCCTTGTTAATATATGGTTCAACATCTTCATGTAACCTTTCCTACACAAACTATATTAAGGACATGTTAGTTCCCAACTCTCTTATGGCTCTTTTACCATGGAGCCTCCCCAAGCTTCCAAAATTATCGGAGCAATTGTTCAATGCCATATTACACACATAGATGCCTTTGACCATTCTTGAACATATCTCACGATGTACAAAGATATGATATTTAAGCTCTTTCTTAGAAATTTAATAGAAAAAACCCTCAAATGGTTTCATCACCTTTTGTAAGGTTCAACCTACCACTTTTAACTCATGGATGTTTTTGTCCAAGACTTTAACATCCTTTCAAGTAGGTAGGACAAAACTTGTCATTGGTCATGATATTGAGTAGCTAGTCATCGTGAGTGAGCATCATCTCCCCACCTCTAATCTTGAAAAGAAATTGCATATTGTAATAAAAGTTCTTTATAATTAGAAATTCAATTAAAATTTGTAAACACTTGTAAGGCATGGGGTTGTAATATGTATATCCCTTCCCAACCCCTATTTTTGAAATTGTTGCATCTTTTAAATATTAGTTTATTTTTTGGTGTGGGAAGGTGACTACACCCTTACATTTGTTTGCAACACATACCTATGGTAATCTAATGCAACTTATCAAGGGCACATAAGACAATAATCACTTTTCAAAAAATGGCCAAGATTTCAAAGTAAAAAATTTCATAGTATTCTAAACTGTATCTGTTAGGTTTTGTTAACTATATTGTGTGTGTGTGTTTTTGTTGCTCAAATTTTTGGATGAATACTCCACCCATGTTTAAGGGTATATCAACAAAAAATATGTAATGCAATGCAACGATTTTCAATTTAAAAGCACTAGATAAAGGAGATAGAAGAAGAGAGAGGGGAGATCAAGAAAATAGTTCATGTAAAGAAAATGAATTATAATATAACGTAGAAAAAAAATCTAGGACAAAATTTTAGAGCCTAACTAAAAGGACTCAAATTATAACTAAGAATAATACAATTGGATAAGGGGAAAATGTTAAGCTACAAAAGAAAACATAGTTAAGAGGAAATAACAATGCAAAAAGATCTAACTCTCTTAATGCTCATTTCAACTATTGAAGCTCATAGATTGGTCAAAGACTTGAGACAATTTGCTTAATTAGTTATGAAACTTGAGAAACAAAAGAGAGTGACACTTTCCAATTGGCACTAGGAAACAAAGGCTATAATGCGCTCAAATCCAATGCAATAAGAGAAGCCAAAATATTGGAATAAAATGTACCAATTGATTTAGTACTTATGATTTGTTATAAGGACCACATAAAATGAATCCAAGCCTCATGATTGGGCACTTCATTGACCTGCAACAAGAACAAAATTTAATGAATGAGGCATTGCCCAAGACTCTTTGTTAAAGGAGGAGAAAATCTAAGAGGAAGATTAAGGCACTCTTGGATAAGGGATACATTCAAATCATCTCATGGACTTGTGGATCAACCTTTATTTTAGTAACAAAGAAATATGTATCATGGATAATGTGTGTGGAATATTGATTCTTGAACATGATTATTATCAAGAACTAGTATCCATTCACAGAGATAAATATTTTAGTAAGATTGACTCCTAGTTTCGTTACTTTTAGATACATATAAGGTTGGAGGATATATAGAATACAATCTTGAAAATGTGACAATTGTTGTTTGAATGGTTGTTGTTCATGTTAGGTATTACTAACACCTCTAATACATTCATGAGAATGAACAAGGAGGTGTTAAGTTCATATCTTGACTCATTAGTGATCATGTATCTAGATGACATAATGATGTTTTCACTAAGACCCGGGAGGACTACTAGTAGCACTTGAACCAAGTATTTGAAACATTATAGAGAGAAGCTATTGGTGAACATGAAGAAATGTATCTTGAATTTTGTTTGAAGCAACATGGTTTAAGCATTGGATTAACCAAGATTTCAGTAATTATCTATTAGACATTATCGAAAAACATTAACAATCTATGAAAGTTCTATACACAACCACATAAGGGGCAAAAAATCATGCATATTTTTAGTTTAAACATCATTTTAGGGTGCTTTCAACCTAAAGAATGTTTTTTCTAAAACATTAATTTGAGGATGTTCTAGAACATGATTAGCTTTGAGCACTAATATTGTTATACCTCATTAAATGACTATAAAATCGTGTGTCAAATCAAAACACCCAAAATTGATGTTTTGTCCTTGTTATGAAACATCATAATCCTCACACAAAACAATATTAAATGTTTCTAATTGTGTCACAAGATAATGATTTTTTTTTAATTTGTAGATTTATTTATTTGCACCTCATTTTGCAACTGCAATTTAAGTATGGAACTAAACTTGAAAACTAAAAACTACTATGCTTGTGTAGTCCATTTGATCATATGTAGTTGAAGGTAATAACATAGGCAGAGTCGTAGGTTTAAGTATCTTGAGTGCACGTTGTATCACTTTTATGTTTAATATCTAAATGGCTAGTTAAAATTATCTTTATTTGATGAAATCAACACTACCAATATTAGAATAGCTTGCTAAATGAATTTTCTAATATGTGGTAGATATATTTGCACATCACTTTGTATATGTGAATTATATTTCACATGGGATGAAATTCATGTTTCTTTTAAGAATAACTATAGAAATATGTGATGTTTTTATGAGATGTTGAAAATCAAGTAATACTGAGAGGGGGGGGTGAATCAGTATTTAGATATTTCTTCATTTTTTATCACTTTTAAGACAAAATCAACAATAGAAACAAAACACATAATTTCATCGTGGAAACCCAATTGGGAAAAACACACACACTTTCTATTACTGCAAAATTATATTTACAAGTATTTCCAAGCACCGACTTGTTGGATGCTACAACACCCAAGATTTTCAGCTACAACTGAAGTATGCAACAACACCTAAGATTTCCAGCTACAACTGAAGGATGCAACGACACCCTATTTACCAGCAACAACTGGAAGGAAGCTACAACTTCCTACAAGATTTTGTAGCTTGTCTTTGCACCTCCCAACCCCCCTTTAAATGATTATGCGTTCTTTGTTTTCTGTACACCTTCTGATTTGCTATTTGAATGTACAGAGACATTTTATTTGAAGGATTAAAGCCTTGTTTATATACCCTCAATCGTGCCTCTTCACCTAGCAATCACAAATCTTCATCGTGACCCTTCACAAATAAAACTAATTTGAAATTACCTCTATGTTTTAAACTGTGAAATTAACAACGCGATTATGAAACATTTCGACTCTGCAACCCCGACTCTGACATGTCGACTCTGACTTTCTTATTCGTTGATTTACAATATGTCGATATTCGCCATCGATCCTGACTAATCGATTCCAATGTCGGGAGTTAATTCAGCGTCTCCGACTCCGTCGTTCCGATTCCGATGTCAAACTCCGACTTCGACTCTGACTCGTGACTCCAGTTATGAATGCCAACTATGATTCCAACTCCAACTTGATGACTACATCTCTGACTACAAATCGACTGAAAATGGTCGACTATTGACTTAATTTACAAGTACTCGACCATAATACAAGAGCGAGCACAAACTAACTTTATATGAATTTTGACCACTATTTTTGCTTCGACATTTTCAACTAGTTTTAAGAGCCAACCAGAATTAAGCATCTTCTAAATATGGCGTCGACCATTTACACCGAATTGCTATACTTTTCCTTTGTCATTAATGAACTTCTTTGATATCAATGACAATCATACTCAACATTCTCCCCCTTTGTTATTGATAAAAACAACTCTTCAAATTTCTCCCCTTTTGACATTAATGACGAAAGATCTCAAAACTCCCCCTGTCAACTATATCCATCTTTTGTGACATGGTACAATCTTCAGTTTATACTAAGGAAAAGGGATAACCCCCAGCTTTTGCCTGAGATAGGAAAAAGACCCTCCAGTTAATGGTTTAGTAAAGATGTCTACAATATTTTCCTTTGTATCAACATACTCCAATTTGATAACTTTTTGTGACACTTGTTCTCTTAGAAAGTGATATTTTATTGGAATGTGCTTTTTTTTTAGAGTGCATAATTGGATTCTTGGATATGTTTATAGCACTTGTGTTGTCACAGTGTATCACAATTGGGTCCTCATATTTCACAAGTAGATCTTCTAATATTTGTTTCATCCATATGACTTGAGTACAACATGATGCAGCAGCAATATACTCAGCTTCTGTTGTAGAAAGTGAAATGGAGGACTGCTTTTTGCTTAGCCATGATACCAAGAAATCTCCCAAGTAGAATGTTGCTCCACTGGTGCTCTTTCTATCATCAATACTTCCTTCCCAATTTGCATCAGTAAATGCATTTAGAGTGAAGTAATTTCCTTTTGGATACCATAAACCATACTCCATAGTTCCTTTAAAATATATAAGGATTATTTTTACTGTTGCCACATGTGTTTCTTTGGGGGCTGATTGGAATCTGGCGACCAAGCCTACATACCACATCACATATGGTCGTGTAGCTGTTACATATAGCAAAATACCAATCATTGACCTATACAGGGTATGATCTACCTCAAAAGACTCATCATCCTTGCTTAATTTACAACCAATGACCATAGGAGTACTAACAGGTTTTGAGTCTTCCATTTTAAACTTTTTCAACATATCTTTGATATACTTGGTTTGAGAGATGAAGATCCCTTTTTCTGATTGATATACTTGTAAGCCAAGGAAGAATGTCAGTTCACCCAACATTGACATTTCAAACTCCTTCATTTATGAAGCAAACTTTACACTCATAATTTGTAGATCACTTCCAAATATGATATCATCTATGTAGACAACAACAATGATTATATTTTTTTTTCAAACTTTATGTAGAGATTACTGTCACTGGCCCCTCTTCTATATCCTTGCTGCTTCAAGTACTTGTCCAGTCTTGAGAACCATGCTCTTGGAACTTGTTTGAGGCCATAGAGTGCCTTTTTTAGTTTGCAAACATAATCCCTATTTTCTGATGAGAAAACCTTCAGGATGTTCAACATAGACTTCATCTTCAAGTTTTCCATTAAGGAATGCATATTTTACATCCATTTGGTATACTTTGAAGTATTTATAGCATGCAAATGCTAAAAACATTCTAATGGCTTCAAGTCTTGCCACAGGTTCAAAAGTTTCTTCGAAGTCAATACCTTTTATTTGAGCATATCCCTTGCATACTATTATAGCTTTGTTTCTTATGAATTGACCATCCTCATTAAACTTGTTCTTGAAAATCCATTTAGTCCCAATAAAATTCATGCCTTTCGGTCTTGGGACAAGTTCCCAAGTTTGGGTTTTCTCTATTTGGTCCAACTCATCATTCGTGGTGCTTATCCAATCATGATTTTTTCTAGCTTCTACAAAAAAAATTGGCTCAACTAACAAGATTAATGCTTGTTCTTGAAACATCATTCTTCTTCTTATACTGACTCCTCCATCCTTGTCACCTATGATTAGAGTTTCATGATGATTCTTTTGAATTCTTCTAGATGGAGTTCTTGTATCAGATAAAGGAGAGTCTTCGTATTCACTTCCATGTGTTTCTTCATCTAGGTAGCTATATGCCCATAGTTACCACATTTGTAACATTCTATGTCATACCTATGTAAGGGTACAAAAGAATTCTGACTTATGCCTTTTGGAAGATCACTTGAATTGTCTCTGTAGGGATATTTTTTATTATGTTTTTGGTACATCCTACAATCAAATGCTTTATGCCCAAAATTGTTACAGACATAACAATTACCCAAAAAGAGTTGCATATTTATTCTTGGCATTTTTCGTGTCCTACTTTCATTTTGAAAAGAAGCAAATTTGTTACTATCTTCCTTTTCAACTGGGTCTTTGAGTACAATAGCATAACTCCTTTTATTTTCATCTTGTATTGTGGAAGAGGATTGTTTTGAATTTATTCCTTTGTCATAACCTAATCCCGTTTTATTACTAGATGATATTTGGAAACTTAGGATGTCGTCTAGAGTTTTTGAGTTGCTCTTAAACTTTGATTGAAAGGATTTTTCATCAATCTTTTTTCTAAGCAAGACCATTTCAGCTTCAAACTTCTCTAATTTGCGTTCTCTTTTCTTGAGCTGTTGTTCTAGACTGTTTTCAACCCTTTTAGCTTCTTGAAGCTGATTTTTTAACTCAACGATGATTCTTTTTGTATCATTGTTTTTCTCTTCAAACTCTGTCACTTTGGTTTTTAATTGTTTGTACATCCTTTTATACTTCCTTAATTCTTCAAGAGCACTTATTAGCTCTGCTTCAAGATCTACCACTCCTAATTCTTCTTCAGGGTTTTCACTCTCTATTCCCATGAATAGAACTTTTGCTTCTTCATCTTCGCTAGACTCATCCTAGCAGTTGTCATCCATGGAGTAAAATGTCTTCTTTTTGTTTTTCTTCCTAAAAATCCTTTTATTCTTCTTGAAGTCTTCAGGGAACTCACCATTGTGTTCTTGTTTGGGATAACGGAATTTGGAAGCAAAGTGACCAATTCCCTCACAGTTGAAACATTTGAAGGGAAATTTCCCTTTGTACTTACCAGTACCCTTCTTAATATTTTTACTAAGAAGTGCTTCTTAATCATCAGAGTCTTTTGATTGAATCTTCGTTTTAGATTTCTTACCTACTTTTGATGCTTTAAAAGCTACTTCCTTCTTTTGAGAATTATCTTGTCCATTCCTCATTTCATAAGCTATGAGGATCCCATATAGTTCATCCATGGTGAGCTTGTCAAGATTTTCTCCATCTTCTAGGGTGGAAATCTTAGGATTGTAAATCATTAGAAGTGATCTTAGTACTTTTTCAACTATTTCCATTTCTTCCAATTATGCTCTTAGCCCTTGAATTGCATTAACAATTTCATCAATTCTCTCAAAGTATTATGAAATGTTCTCTTCTTCCCAGACACCCTTCGTTGGTTTGCAATGCATCACCTTGGCAAAGACTGTTATGGATAATCCAGCCAAAATTGCATTAACATCTTTTGCATTGTATCCAAATTGTTTTATTCCTTCAACATCCATGGGAGGATATTTTTGATATATATACCTTGATTCTACAGATAACCAAACTTCTAGTCCAATAGACGATATATGAATTCTCATCCTAATACTCCAAAACGTCCTCACCATTGAATAGTGGAACCTTGGAGGAAATTTTTCCTTGTTGATCCATAGTGATAAAAGATCTATCTTCAAGCGGTTAGACTTTAGTGAAGAGACCTGCTCTGATACCAATTGTTGAAAATCAAATAATACTGAGAGGGGGGTGAATCAGTATTTAGATATTTCTTCAATTTTTATCACTTTTAAGACAAAATCAACAATAGAAATAGAACACAGAATTTTATCGTGGAAACCCAATTGCGAAAACCACAAACACTTTCTATTACTGCAAAATTATATTTACAAGTATTTGCAAGCACCAACTTGCTGGATGCTACAACACCCAAGATTTTCAGCTACAACTGAAGGATGCAACGACACCCAATATTTTCAGCTACAACTAAAGGATGCAATGATACCATGTTTACTAGCAACAACTGGAAGGAAGCTAAAAATTCCTATAGGATTTTGTAGCCTGTCCTTGCGCCTCCCAACCACCCTTTAAATGATTATGTGTTCTATGTTTTATGTACACCTTCTGATTTTCTATTTGAATGTACATAGACACTTTATTTGAAGGATTAAAGCCTTGTTTATATACCCGTAATCGTGTCTCTTCACCTAACAGTCACAAAATCTTCATCATGGCCCTTCACAAATAAAACTAATTTGAAATTGCCTCTCTGTTTTAACCTGCGAAATTAACAATGTGATTATGAAACATTTTGACTCCGCAACCCCAACTCCGACATGCCGACTTCGACTTTCTTATTCATTGATTTACAATATGTCGATATTCGTTATTGATTTCGACTAGTCGATTCCGATGTCGAGAGTTAATTCAGCGTCTCTGACTCTGCCATTTCGATTCCGATGTCGAACTATGACTCCGACTTTCCGACTGTGACTCTAACTCGTGACTCTGGTTCTAACAGTCAACTCTGATTCCAACTCCAACTTGTCGACTACATCTCTAACTCTGAATCAACTAACAATGGTCGACAATAGGTCGACTATTGACTTAATTTACAAGGAATCGACCATAATACAATAGGTCGGCATCGACTAACTTTATATGAATTTTGACCACTTTTTTTACTTCGACATTTTCGACTAGTTTTAAGAGCCAACCATAATTAAGCATCGACTAAATATGGCGTCGACCATTTACACCGAATTGATATACGTTTCCTTTTTCATTAATGAACTTATTTGATATCAATGACAATCATGCTTCAACTTCTGTGAAAGAAGTTGAAGCATTGGGTTATATTTTTTTAAGGAATTTCAAGTATTACAAGATTTCATGTGATTTTCCACCAAAATAGCATCCAAAAATACCTTCTCCTTAATGGCCCCTTGAAATTCGCTCTCATGTCAAATCAATGTTCATATTAATGTGTGTGTCATTTATTACTAACAATCAATTCCAAATTAGTGTCACTTATATGATGATGTTGCATCAATATATATGTATTATTAATGTCTTCATTGACATCAACATTACCATAAAAAAGTACACATTTTAGTGCACTTTGGTTTGCATCTTGATAAGAACAAGTTTTCATTTATGTTTGTCAAATGGGGTAAAAGTAAGTAAAAATGAGAAATATTGTTGACTATAGGTGTCCACGGTTGAATGTATCCCTAATATGTCAATCGTTAACACTACAATCCCTTTTGTGTGACTAGACTTGTATGGACTACCACCTTGACACCTTTTTATCTTGGCATCTGAAATTTGCACTTGAAATATCTTGTTTTGTATTGTTTCCAATGCCATAGGTATCACTCAATTTCAAACTTGTAATCACCAAATTGACAATTTTACTTAAACTGCATGTTCAATCCTAGTTTCAAGGCTAAACAAAATCTCTAATGTGTACATGTAACTCTAAAACTACAGAGAAACAAATTATGAAACTTTTAGCTCTTATTAGTTATTTCCTTTTCCAAACCTAAAATTACCACACGATTTGAATTCCTCAAAGAAAAGGTTTAGTGAAAATGATAATATGACTCTTTTGAAAAAGAAAAAATCAAGTGTCATCTACTTTAATAGCAAATACATAAAATAGCATGATCAACCAAAGTACATACAGTGTACAACAAGTGTAAGAATGGAGTACAACTCCCAAAGTGATAAAAATAGATGAATTGCAAAATGACTCCTTATATACTAGGAGACACTCGAGCCAAATAACCCTAATACATCCATACATCTAAGTCCTCTATTTATGTCTCCAATAGTGACTATCTTAACCTCTATATATACATGCTGTCCCCATTTACACATGTGGCCCCTCAATTAGGACAACCCATATTATATATACATTTAACCCTATTAAATATATATTTAACCCCATATATACCACCCAGAGGGTCATAACAATGTGTGTGTGTGTGTGTGTGTGTGCGTTGCCAAGGAAAACCTCATGGGATGACCCCCTTTTCCTTGGAATATTTGGACTGAAAATGGATCAACCACCAGCCACAACTGCTACTGGTAACCCCAAGGGACTCAACTAGACTTGAACCTATGACCTATGGCCTCCATGTCAACAACATCCTAGGAATATGATTAAGCTAATGGAACTAACCCTTGGGTATCTTTTCAATTTGAGGGACATAGGGGTGGGATTCGATCAACTTATGTGTGCATGATTTAGGATATCATTTAATATGATCTCTATGGGTACAACCACATGTTTGAGCACTACCTCAAGGTGACCCTATGTCTCCAAGGAAATCCCTCATGGAAATTGAATTTTCCCCCTTAGTGAAAAAACCCTACTCGTCAATGCATCCGACCTCTTTGGATGTGTGTATGTGTGTGTACGCGTGTGCCCACGCCCTATACAGGTATTTTGTATGTGTGTGCATGTGTGTGTGAGTCCTTTATATGTATGTATGTATGTATGTGTGTGCATGTGTGTGTGAGTCCTTTATATGTATGTATGTATGTATGAGTCCTATTCTCTTGTCATTCTTCTTATCTTAGATGGATTGAAGTTGGGGGTTGTAGCATCTCTAGAGAATCATGGATAAATATCAAGAAAATACAAAAGGGTTTTATAATTATAATCGTAAGTTAAAGAAATACACCCTATCTGATCCTCCGCATAGAAGGTCTTTCCCCCATTGAGAGTATGACTATGACTAGGTAGCTAATGTCTAAGGACAAAAAAACTATTAGGAAAAGAAACATGCTTCCCTATATTGATTTAAACTCTAATTCAAACCACCTACAATTGAAGAGGGGTTGTCATAAAGATGCCAAGTCTTGGCTATCATTGGATAATAGAGGAATTCACTTTGAAACATATTAATGCCATTAAAAATACTATCACATGTCAATTTAAGGATAAGTTATGGTGTGATAAAGAATTAGTAGATAAGAGAAAAATAAAACACTATAAATAGGTCATTAACCCTAATATATAATCAAAGGTATCTCTTTATTATAACTAGTGTAAGAAAGAAAATCAACATTGTTGAAGCAATAGCTAACTCTCACGAACTCCATAGTGAAATGGGGCATTGGAAATTCCTAAAACAATGTGGAATGAAATAAATTGTCATATTTGTGATACTAAGAAGGTGGAACATGAAAAACACTTTCTCTTTGATTGTCCTATGTTTTCCCTTATATGATCTCAATTGCAAAATAATCGTTAGAATATTGATCTTCCTAACCTTTTAGCTCATCAAAACCATGTAGATTTATGAAATCTTCTCTCCAATATTTTCGAGCGTAGTAATAAAATTCTAAAACAGTCCAAGTAATTCCTTATCTTTTTTCTTAAGTTTCAATAGATCAAAGTTAGTCTCCAGGGACGTTAAAACTCATAATTGTCATCATCATCAACATATCTACAAAGAGGGAAGCTCAATCGCCAACCAAAATCGCAATTGGTGACACCAAGGTACTTAACCTTTTGAATATATGACCTATGGCCTTGTTGTCAGTAACATGACCCAGGGAAATGGTTTCGTTCAATCTAATTATGGGGTCATTTTTTTAGTCAATCTAATTAATCCCTAGGTGGATGGTTCAAGCAACTAAATTAAATCCATTGGCATAGACTAGCGCAAGTGTACCTAACCCAGATGGATTTTAATTAAGCACCTACTAGCACATAACTAACCAAAATCGATGTAGCTTTGGAAACAACTAGTTTAGATAACCCCTTGGGATACCTAGATATATATATTCCAAGACAAATCGTGTGGGATTCCCCCATATTTCCCAGAATATCCAAATGGACAATGTTTCAACCATCGACCACAATAGTGGTTGGTAACCCAACAAGACTCAATCGAACTAGAATGGGAGACCTCACGACAAACTTCACCTTGAAACAATTTGTTCAAATCGATTGGGCTAACTTGTTGAACTATGTGTGTGTGTGTACAGATGGAGGACGATTGAACCACCAACCATAAATTATAGAAGTCGATAACCCTGAGGAATTCAACTAAATATAAACGTATGGCCTCCTTGCCAACTAATTGAGTTAACCCTTAGGGATTAATTATAATTTAATGGCATGGGCATGGGATATGATACACTTATTTGAACATGGGTCACAATATATATATATATATATATATCAATTGGTTGAATAATCCACCCAAGGCATGTTTCTGACAAGGAAGCCTTAGGTAATATGTTTAAATATGGTCAAATCATCTAAGGGTTACCAACCACTATTGTAGATGGTGGTTGAGTTTCCTTCCATCTGGATATTCAAGGGAAGAGAAACAAATCCCCTATTTTGAAAATGGTATTAGATCGCTTACGAAGACCCACTGTCATCGTTGATCAAGATCTTGAATGTGTATAGCTACATGCATAAAATGATTTATAGATTATGTTATTTCTGTGCATTTTTTGACATAGAGAGTTATTCCATTCCACCTGAAACATTTATTTGAATTAAAATCACTTTTCATTTCACTAAAGAGAGTTGTTTTTGTTCGATTTCGTATCACTTGGGGCCAATAGTAATGAACCATTGGTTAAGAACCGCAACCCAGGGGAATCTAAGCCGTCAAAGTCACCTGAGGATCTCACCCGGCCTGGTCCACACCAACCCTTGTGATGACTGTATTTTTGGGTGTCTCCTCCCAACTAGCTAACCCCTAAGGGTAATTGAACTCGGGTCACCCTACTGACAAGACCCACACCTTAACCGAATGAGGTAGCGAGAATTGACCACTCCAGAGAGTTTTTATTTACCCAATATACGACCATTTATCAAATTCGAAGGTATATTGTTGACATTACCAATTTTTCTATAAAACTTTTTCATTCTAGTTAATATTTCAGTATCAGTTTTTTGTTTGTTCATATTCTTGATTTGTTTACTTTTAGATCTATATATTCTCTTTGTCATGTGCTCTATGTGAACTTGACAAATCATAAACAAAGCATAAAGCATTTTTTATTTTGTCCAAACTTGGTAAATAAAAAACAAAGAGAAAACTTGCATTTTCCAAGTAAGCTAACCCCAAGCTTCAAAAGTTTCATATGAGAATTTTCACTTTGTTTTTGTGCGTGGCTACATTGAAGTGTTTTGCAAGAAAAAATAAATTTATTTTAGGTAAGCACACACTTCAAGGCAAAGCATATATAATAAATAATAATAAAATACCCTCCTTTGTAATATTTGTTATATATTTTGCATTAGCTCAGTTGGTTGAATTTTACCTTATTAAATATGAGGTTTTAAGTTCAAACCTTTCTTTTCTTTAAGTTATTTTTTGAAAAAGTTCATGCCACTTTTAGTTATCACATAATTTTATTGTAAGTGCATTTCACTTATTTTATAAAAGTGAATCACTATAAAAGAGCTTTAACATTATTTTTTAAGTTACTTTTGCATGCAACTTTAATTTATAATGTAGCTTCCTTGTAAAAGTGCTTCACACTTATTTTATAAAAGTAGGTTACTTATTTTATTATAAAAAGAAATTTATTTGTGTTGGATACTTAATCCTACAAAATTATTTGTATATTTTGTAAATATTGGAATATATATTCTTAGTTACCTAATAAACTAAAGAGTCATTGAGAAGTCCAAAGGGCCTCTTGGGAGATGAAGACCAAAGGTCATTTCTCCATGTATTTAATGAGATTCGCATTAGTCAACATGTATACACCATTAAAGTGTTGAAATTTGGTTGTCATTGATGTCAACTAATGTCAAAGAGGATGTCAATTGATTCAGTTTGAGTCATTGATGTCAAGTGGATTCACTATTCCCATGCCAGCTTGAAGAAGTATGGAAAATCCACATTGAAGAAGTATATGCACAAGCAATATGGTGAAGTATATGGATGCCAATATGAAGAAGTATATCTAGAAGTTGCATCCAGTCTGAAGAAGTGTGTCCAACGGTACATCAAGCATATCCGGTTTGAAGAAGTACATAAGGAACATGTACTTGAGCAGGCCACAAGTCCATTTAGTCATAATCCTTCAAGGTACAAGCTAAAGTGTTGATTGGAAAAGAAGATTGGAGAGTGTGCAAACAAGCCAAAGAATACATGGGACAAATTCTAGTGTGCGCAATCAAGTCCAGAGAAGATTCTAGAATGCGCAAGGAAGTCAAGCGGAGTGCGCAAGCAGCATGGAACAAGAAATGTTTGAGCAATTATGCAAGTCGAAAGAGCGCAAGTCATCACCAATCAGAAGAAGCTTTCAGTTATTGAAACGCGCACAAGTTCCAAGAAGGATGTAGTAGTTGAAGTCAGCATATGCGCAAATTCCATAGTCGATGACACATCAAGTATGCAAGGCCCACAAGTGATGGTATCACAAGGGTCAAATTCCCACCAAGTCGAAGATCATGTATGTGCAAGTTCCACAAAGCATTGAAACATCAAGTGCGCAAGACCAACAAGTGGTGGTACCGCCGTGTAGCAAGACAGTGTGATTTGAGGTGTAGATCAACCAATAATCAAGTTTGATAGAGTTTGACTATGCCAAAGACACTCAAAATACTAGTAAAAGGCCAACTAAGTAAAATTGGGGTCTAGAAGAATCTAGAAATGCATCCATACATGTTCAAAAAGGATCAAACAAGAGTTATAGTATGAATTAAGATAAATAAAAGCTCATACTAGAGTAAATTGGACCCCATACCAAGTAGCAAATCCTCTGAATTACTTTAGACATGTAACCAAGTGTACTAAACATGTGTTAGAGTACAAATAAAGATTGTGTGACAATTTGAGAGACTTAAAGTCTTATTGTGGTTTAGGTTTATCTTATTCCTCATAAGTTCATTGTAAAATCTATGTAATTTTGATTCTCCTTTTTTGGGAATGAATAACAAGCTATAGTTGTTTTCTTTCTAAAAAACAAAAAAAAATGTGTGACAATTTGAGTTGTTACACATTCTACCTTGATGGAAAATGTGGACTTTATACATTGCGTTGAATGGTTAGTCTCTAAACATATGTACCTTGAGTATAAGCCATCCAATCGTCATTATTTATTTAATTGAATGACGTTTCCATCTTCCCGTTTTTAGTATTCTACCATTACCTCTTTTTAGAGGAAGAGATATTGATAATTCAATCTTACATTTTAGCAAAGATGTATCTACATACATTCCTCATTAAAGATACAAGTTACAAAATCCATTTTTCTCAATGTTGAAAATAAAGCATTTTCAAAAGGGTTCACATTATATATCTCATTACACAATTATATATATATAATGTTGGGGCCCTTAGTTCCCATTCTAAAATTATGCTATCATATATAGCGCATTGAGCAACGATCATCATTGGACTTGCATTATCCATCATATATGAACTTATAAATTTGACCCCTTGCATGGTTTCATGGCAACCTCCCTGAACATACATTAACCCATATTTGTATATCTTGTATATCACAAGATATGTAATGGTTAAGTAGAATATTCCAAGACCAAAAACTAGATGTAT
The DNA here is from genome assembly GCA_027924585.1 of Larix kaempferi. NCBI lineage: Eukaryota > Viridiplantae > Streptophyta > Pinopsida > Pinales > Pinaceae > Larix > Larix kaempferi. The sequence continues at coordinate 11,240,711 of BSBM01000017.1, read as the reverse complement.
TTAATGAGTATGGCCATCTCCATGAACATACATTAACTCATATTTGTATATCACAAAATATATAATGATTAAGTAGACTGTTCCAAGACCAAAAACTAGATGTCTTTGATGAGCATGGCAAGATCATGCTTGACTTCGTCTTTCTCAAGCTATAAGAATGTTAGATAAAAAATGAGCATGACAAGATCATGCTTCACTGTCTTTCTCAAGCTATAAGTTTTTACGGACAATCTACATGAGCGGACTCAAACAGATCTCCCTAGTCCAAGTGGATCTAGAACAAATAGATACACAATACTAGTTGCTTCCTTAGATCAATAGAATTACTAGACAGGTCAAGATGTGGCTTACCTCAAGTTACTAGTCCCTTTCTCCTTGTTACTCCAAGCTCCAAAGTATTCAGATATTTAGCTGCAAAACCATGTCAAGCAAGTGGAAACATACAAGTAGTAAAAGCATATGAACATGAATTGATCTAGATTAATAGTTAAGGAGGAAAATCCTAAGTATTATCAACACAACAACACTTATGGAAAGAACTTGTATTAATGTAATAAACAGAAGTACATAGCAGGGAAAATTTTAGGGGCTAATCTTAGCCCATGGGCTAAATTTAGGGGTTTTAATTTTTTAGTGGGCTATTTTTTTATTAAACCATCATTTAATAGGATTAGCCCAATTTTTATGTATTTATTTTTAATAAATGACACATTAACCCAATAAAATATATAAAGATGACTCTAAATTTAACCATTTAGCCCATGTTTGATTCAATTTGGAGCTCCCATAGCCCGTAAAATAATCTCGCTCCCTCTATTTCGCTCAAAATCTGTAGAAATAACGGTTGCCGAGGGTAAATTAGCCCTTAAACGATCATAGAAATGCTAGTTTTTGGTAAAATCGCCCGAGTATTATGGATTAAATCGATTTTCCATTATATATATATATATATATATATATATATATATATATATATATATATTAATTTGAGGATTTTCAATTATATATATATATATATATATATTAATTTGAGGATTAAGTCTCAACATATATATATATATATATATATATATATATATATATATATATATATATGGTGAGATCTAATCCTCCATGATTAAGGATGTGCGGTGATGATCCAAGGAGACGGTGGACAGGATACCCAAAGGTCTTTAGTTAATCTTACATTTTTTTTTGGTTAATCACCTACCTTGCCAAGCGATCAATCCTGCCACTTGCCAGGTATGGAGGAATTGAACCGATCGAATTGAGCCGCAGTTTGAATTGAACCTATTCCAGATTTGCTGCAGGAGGAATTGAACCAATTGAATTGAGCCGCAGTTTGAATTGAACCGATTCCATATTTGCTGATTAACATTTAAGGAATCGAATTTTCCCCTTGAGGGTTACTAATAAGATTTGTTGGTCTTAATTTGGGTCGGTTTTGTCATCTTCGAGCTTCATCTCCTCAATCTGTATGGTAACAGTCTCCACAAAACGTCGTTTTTGTCTTTTAACAAGCATGATTTGATTTGGGTCTCATATAATTCAATTTCAAGCTTAAAATTTTCTTTTGCTGAAAATTAAAGTCACGGAGAGGATTTTTCTTTGGTTGCATGCACGATTCTCTTTATTACTAAGAAAGAAAATGAGTTAATTTATTTTTCAAAGCCGGGCATGTTTCTGTCCTCAATATCGAATTCATTTGTCAACGTTTTCATTGCTTATTTCTATAATGACGGGATGCATCTTAAGGTTTGATTTTGTTTTACTAATAGATCCATTTTCCTCAAGCAGCCAAACGATTGTTACAGGGATTTTTCTTTGAAAACCGTGTTTACAGTGTTATCCTAATTTTTCCCTTTAGACTTTAAAGTCTTTGTCACATGAAATACTCATGTACTTGCTCATATTGATTGGAAGAATTTACGAGCAAGGCCTCGAACCATATTGCAAATGCATGCTCAGTTAGGAATTTCGAGAATATGACTATTATGAAATCACTGTAAGTATTGGGATATCTCTGAAGCTTAAACGCGTAATTCAGTTTCATCTCCCATGGACTATGCACGCTTGGAGACCTTCAAGTTCCGAGGGTAAAATTGATGCCTGCAACAATAAAATGTACTCATATTAGCAGAATTATATGTAAATTGCTTCTTTTGCAGATAACACAGATGTAGACGCAATCGCCATGTGGATTCTGTTGTCCGTAATTGCAAATGCAAGCTTTCTTTGGCTCTTCCTCAATCCTTTCTATTGCAATATTAGCTGCTATTGCATGTTTTCTCCAACACTGGTCCATATTTTGGCGAAGTAGTAAATACCAAGGATCCCCGGGACATGTTTCATCTATTGCTTCTATCAAATCAAATAAAATTCCTCTGTATTCCTTACTCGTGTCATCGTCATATTCTCCAGGATCCTCATGCCCGAAATCTCTCACCATCTCCACAAGAAACATGAGGTAACAGATGGAGAACCCAAATATTATCCACCATCGATGTTCCTGGTTATCGACATGAATGTCCTTGGGAAACAATCCAACAATGTCCATAGAAAATAATTCAACATCAAGCGAGACTATGCTGATGGGTTCCAAATCCATGGAACGTTTCACCGAAGATGAGCCTGAGGTGATGCTACACGGCAGAAGAGGACGCCCCACATTTATCTTGGACACAGTGGCCTTGTGGTAGGTTTCTCATGATTCCGTTTAAGAGCTCCTCACTGGGAGCGCATTCTTCCTCGTCATCATCTGATAATGTTTTGTCTAATTGCAATAAATGAATAAACCTGTCTGTTTCTTCGTAGTGGAAGCGTTTTGGCTCTCCGGCGTCACTGGAATCCAACAGAACCTCGGGCTTATGACAACGTTTTTCGAGTGCTTCAGACATCATAGAAATATGTCCACCAGATTCAAATACAGAATCCAATGTTGGTGAAGAGACGAGAAGAGAATGATCTTCCTGCTACTATTGTCGAGATGGGTAGCAGAGCGCGATTACGAGAGCAGCGGAAAGTAGGATTGGCTACATATATCTAAGGCAAGGCACGGGAGGCCTTGTATATAAAGAGAGGCCACACACACACATATATATATAAAGAGAATGGCAGGATTTGGCGGAAGAAGAAACAGTTTGGTATGGAAAGGGGATTTGAATGAGAAGTGTGGAAGATTGCAGAACCTCCTAAAATGTGGAAAAAAATAATCCATTTGAGAATGTATTAAATAAGGGTTCCACAATTCAATAAAATGCAATTGGGGATTTAATTACTCTGATAGTGGTATCAAAGATGAATGCCATAACTCGTGCAAACCTCCTCATGCCTGGAATTCTACTATGTTCAACGGTTCCTGCAAAATATTGAATCGAAATTATTTTTCCATATTTAGGGAATTAATTTAATCTTCTTAAGAAGGTCTTAATTGATAATGCACTTTGTTATTTTACCAACATTTCTTCTTTCTACATCCATTGGGGCAATGGCATTTTTGAGTGAATTTTAAGATAATAACGTGGTTTAACCTATATTACATGCTATATCTGCAGACATCTTAGAGGAAATATCAGTATCATTCAAGTATTTAATAATTTTCTGTGTTGTTTTTAAGATGTGAACTTTGGTTGGGTATGTGCTTATCAATCCTCTAATTGTCATTATGTCGGAAGAAATATCAACATTTGTTCCAGAGCATTTCCTTATGATTTATTTGAAGAGCTAACTCTCTTCAATGTACTGAGGTACTCCAGTTTAACCATATAAATGGCAATCACAGTTTTTAATTTGATTTTTGTGATACTAGAGGTTTCTCAATTAAATATCAAGGTGGCTTTTTAGTCCCACGTGTGCTAGGTAGGTCTATAAATGCCAACAAAATTACATTCTACAAGATCAAAAGACAAATGTGAAATCAAGAGTATCTTAAAATTTTAACCATTCCATTATGGAATAAACAAAATTTGGGTTAAATCTCTTGAATCCTATGGTGCATATCTAGACTCGTTAGATTGCCATAGATGATTGCACAGACTACACAAAACCATATCTGTCATTGTTAGCCCCAATGATCAGAATATTGTATTTTGTGTTATTGTCTATTGTGTGACTTATACATTTGCTAGATGGAGTTATTATTGTGATGATGGTGCAATCACTTTAACAACTTATGGGTATTTTGTGAGTGAAATCATGGCAACATCATTTTGATGTAGATGTTTGGAAGTTGTAATTTTTCTTCAATCATTTGTGTATGTGTACCTCTATGTGCGCCATAAAGTGACCCCTTAGCTTGAACTGGATTACCATGAATGGAGGCAACATCATTGATTCTTATGCATCAAACCTCTATATCTGTCGTTTACAATGAGTTGATAAGAGATTCATGACGTTACCTTTGTTCTTGTGCATAGATATTCTACTTTTTAAGTATATCTCTGTCATTATTTTAAATTTGTAACTCATGTGGATTGACACAATATATGGTGTTGTTGTTGATTTAACATTTGACAAAGGGATTTCCAGTACTAGTGTTATAAAGATTCGCCAAGTCTTTATAAGGTTTTATGATTTCGTGAAAGATTTGCCAAGATTTTACAAGGTTTTATAATTTAGTGAAAGATTCGCCAAGAATTTACAGGATTATATAATTTAATGATAGATTCGCCAAAAAATTATATATACATAATATAACATTGTTAAAATAACCTTCATATTTTCCGGTATATCATGGGAATTCGCCCAATTTTTATACATAGAAATTTAGGGGGGGATCTTAAAATTTTCCCTAGTACATAGGGAATAAATGTCACAACCCAAGCCTTAACGTTGCAACTTCCATCCAACTATCCTAGCCTCCAAAGTAGAATGCTTGCCTCCCAAAAGATGAATGAGGATCACCTAGAATAATTTCACCAGCATAAGAGTACTATGGTCCTTCCTCTCTTTACAATGGAGAGGGGTGTTGTATATATAGGGATAAAGGGATAGAATAGGTTGAAGATTTAGGGGAGAGTTATAAGGGATCACCCCATTAGGTTAGGAGACAGAGAGCTAGATTTCCTAGCATCTAGGGATAGACCTCCATGTCACCAAACTTCTAGAAATCGCTCGAAGCTTCCTTTTATCCAATTTAACCAACTCTGATGCCCTTGCAGGAAGACAACCTGCGTCAGAAGTGGGTCGTTGCACTATGTACAAAGGAAACATGCGTCCCCAACACACTCTGCTAAGGTGCAGAGTGCATCACCTAGGGGTTGACGCTCCTTGCTCAAAGGAAGGGTGCGTTGGGGTGGAAACAAAAGATGGAAAGGGAAGGACAACAACCTTTCTGTCAGTGTTTTAGCCAAGGAACTTTAGGGATCAATATATGGAGCTGATACATGACTCATGATGATGAGATTTTGGTGTAACAAAATGCCCCCCAAAGCATGAAGTTAGTAAAATAAAACATGTGAAATGCTTTGGAAATATATGAAAGGGATGAAGGCAAGGATCATCGGTTGGAAGATACTACTGCATAACAACTAACTCTGAGATATGTATCTCACATGACTCATAACATGGTTTCCGACCAATACACCACAGATCCATGACAGTAGAGACTGATTGAACACAATCATGGCTACTAGACACAAGCGTAGATCCATGATGAGATGATAACACAACCATGACCAATACAAAGTGGATCAGTGTGATATGACTCAAAACAATCTCCAACGCAACCTGGGTGAGATTTATGACTTAACCCAGGGTCTTCAAGCTGAACCCACAACAATACGAATATAACCATATGATTAGAATGTCTTGGAGTCGAACATGGTAGAAACTACTTGATTACCGGTCATTGATGTATAGCGTTAACAAGCGTGAGAGAAATCACCATTGATGTCAATGATTCCCAAGGTACCACAGTACATACCATCGAATGTGAATCAATGAGTTGAGGTCGAACACTCGATGGAATATTTCAATCAAGAGAAAATGATGTGAATACCTATTGAAATCGAGGTAACCTATCATTAAGGCATGAAGGCCCAATGTACTTGATTGTTTTCTAGATTCAATCCTTGGATGATGAGTTGAAATTGACAAGGATGAATCTGTCGAAGGAGGGCCATGATGTATCCCCCATCATTGACACGAAACACGATCAAAGATGTTTTGGAGTAAATAGGACTATACAGTAATGCGTGAGACTGACTCAGGGAAAACCGACGTGATAGGAGGTAGAATGGCTGCAGATAGTAAATCGATGAAGAGACATCTCTTGAACATGGGCATGGCATGACTTGGCAGTATTGACATGACGAGAATGATATCAACCCCTAATGCCACTGATGGTGGAAGCATTCTTTGGATGACTCAAAGGAGTAAAAGGACTCATGGAATTGATGACTCGAGGACAAACAGATTACCCAAGTACTGAATTCATATGCAGATGAGTGCCATGTTCAAGAGTGACTGAGTACGGCCGTAACTACAATGGAACAAAAATTCTTTCCTTATCCCCATCATGATTGATGAGTACCTCTTTTGTTTTTTAACGAGCTTGAGGGTAACAGATGCTCGGTATATCTCGTCCTTCGGACGAGTCCAATCCCAAATTTTTTACAAACCTAAGATAGGAGGGGTTCGTCCCAAAACGGGCCCTTCCATGTCAGTTTTTAACGAGTCCAAAGAAGGTAAACTTGACGTCATTTCATGTTTAGAGAGTCTGAAAAGAACTAAAGAAGACTCCAAAGGTTCTTTTCAGTAAAAGTTAGTCTCTTCGCCCGAAAAATGATAAAATAATTTGAAAAGAACTCTTCCAGTCATGATTAACCGGAGTGTTCATTTTTCATAAACAACACTTCCTGGTCCGAAAAAAGGGGTAAACTATCACCAAGAAGGCGATCATTCAAATACTTTTACAAGCGTGAAAGCATCAAGTTCGCTTGGCGATCTTTTCATATTTAGGGAATCTAAAAAGAGCTTATAGAGGAACTCCAAGGGGTTCATTTTTTCGTGGGAGTTTTACAAGCCCGAAAAAGTGATAAAAGATAACTCGATGACTTATTCTCATCATTTTACGAGCACGAGAAAGAACCAAGAGTAAACTCGATGCCATTAATGTTTGATTTTAACGAGCGGCATAACAACACAAAAACCCTAAAAAGTTGTTCACACTTGATAACAAGCGTGAAAAGACCACAATAGTCACCGAAAAGTTATAATGTTGCTTTACTTTACCTGTAAACTCCAAAAACTAGGTCAAAATGACAACTTAGGTGTTCAGACACAAAAATATTACCAACTATAGTAAAAATTGACCCATAAAAGAATAAATCAAAACAAGAATATTCCACTTTTGATATAAAAAGGGCCAAATAGTAAAAAATAGTTACCATTGTTTTTTACCAAATTGGGAGGAGTGAAAACACCATTTGGAGTCGATTTTCAAGCGTCGATTGTGGGAGTTTCAGCCATTTGTTTTCGACACCATCAGCATCACGTAGGCCTAAACCTTGTCCCCTTCAATTGTAGTGGATTAGATTTGCATTTACTTTCATTTTTTGGGTTTTTGAGCTTGTAGAATGGGGGGATTATGCGCCCTCTGGGCGACGCACTTTTGCCTTACAGGAAGTGCGTCGAGGGCTCTCTGACGCACTTCACGTATGAGTGGGGTGCGTCCCCGGCGCATTGTGTGAACTGATGGGGTGCGTCAGCATAATACGACCCATAAAACTAAGGAATGTGCTAAAAAAATACAAGGCCAAAGGCATAGCAAGGTTCTAATGCTTATTTAAATCTTGTTTGGTCAGGTTTGAGTCACCAAAATGGTTCAGTGAAAAGAAAGAGAACATGAAATGGAGGATTCCGAAGCGGAAAACGATCCTCATTCCATGAACGCGCTTCAACAATGTGGTTTGCTAAAATTATTTCACATCTAGGACATGCGATCCCAAGTGTCGTTGCTGGAGTATTTGATTAGTTTATGGGATCCATACCAACAGTACTTCCGAGTTGGAGTTCATACGCGGACCACAGATGTAGAGGACATCTATTTCTTGACAGGGCTGTATAGACGGGGTGCCCCAATTTCGCTATCAAGGCCACGCGGAAGTGACCAATCCACAAAGAGCTTAGTGGATCAGTTTTCTACACCTGGTACTCAGATGCTTGCTAGGAAGATTCCCATCAAGTATGTGAGGGATCGACCACTGCGCACAATACTCTTTCCTATAGAGAGAGTGGCGGGGAGTAGGGATCCCCATTAGGCCACAAAGGCACATATGTTGTGTGCAGTAGAGTGTATGGCCCCAACCGTGTTCAACTAGTGCGAGGGACTCCTCGCAAATCTTAGAGATAAGCTCACCAAGTGTCATTGAGGTGAGCTGAAACAATTCGGCTATGGTTCGATACGGTAGTCTCGTTCTTCTTGAAACGAGTCCCACTGCTATGTCCCCAGGTGGAGATAGAGGATCTAGATCAGAGGGATCCTCATATGGTACATTGGTATGAGGTTATGGCCCGCCACAGATATGGGGGCTCCATCATCAGTTATGGTCCTGCGTTCTTCAGGTGGTTGTGGGGGCAACTCCTCATGGTCGAGGATTACCCATATGCGGGAACAGACTTCCGAGGTGACCCAGATTTAGATTTTCCCGAGGGGGGGCAATGGGGAAACCTTGGTAAGAATGAAAACTCTATTGTGTTTTTCATTTTATGATTTTTAATGTTTTTGTAGTACTGATAGTTTGCATATGGTTTGTACAGATGTTGGTCCGGTTCGACCATTGGGTGCTTCTCCGATCAAGCGAAGAGTGGTGGTACGTGACATAGAGGATGCGCACCAGGATGCGATCGAGGAGTTGACTGAGCGGGAGGAGAACCTCCAGAGATTGACGCTGGACATACCAAAAGCTGGAATAGATGAGTTACCTCGTCGTCACCAGCGCCAGACTTGAGGATTTTCAGCACGTTTTGGTCCACTGCTTCGTAGAGTAGCCAGGGCTATCATCTGTTATCATGAGCGTCCTAGGGATTAGCTCATGTGATATGTATATACTGAAAGCTACGAGCTTCAAAAATTTTGTATCTATGACCTACCGAAAGCTTATATGCTTTAGATTTTGTACCAGTACTACATTTTTTGTATTATACCGACATGATGATATACATATATATACAAAACTATTCACGGCTTTATATACTATGTTTCATTGATGATTGTGGGATCTTGTACATGTTTGACTTATACTATAGATAATTTACATGTTATGTTGTTTTTACATCTTTTCAATAGAATGTTAATGAATGTGCAATGCACCAATCCAATATGAAATTGTCCAAGGAGTCAGCGACAGTGTTCATGTCTCTAGGGATATGCAGGTATTGAATGGTCTCAAAATGCCTCTCCAAGAGACGTACTCGTCGGAATAGCATAGGATCACTGATAGCGTAGACACGGTTGAGATGGGAGAGATGGGAGACCACCAATTGTGAGTCGATGTGGACGATAATGTGGTCCATACTCATGGAAAGAGCATTGGTCAACAATCCAATCACTGTGTGATACTCAACGGCATTGTTGGTTGCGTATCCTAGATAGCTTCCTCCCGAACTAATGAGCTCGCCGGTAGGGGAATAGATTACCCATACGGATGAAGCGAAACTACGGGTATGTTGGCTAGCACTATTCGCAAATCCAAAACAGGTTGTCATCTACATATTCAGGCAGAACATGGCATAAGCGTGCAGACAATATCCTAACAAACTTGAAGTAAAGCGTCACACCACACAAAACACACATCATGTACAATATATACATACTACTAATGCATAAAAGACTTATGCATAGTACCGCTTCAGGAAGAGTCCATTGCGAGGCTCTCCTAAATATATCTCGTCATAGTCTTCTAGTTCATATGCTCCCTTCTCCAAAACATGTTTAACTACATGTGGACCATGCCACATGGACTCAAGTTTTCCTACCCCCAGCTTATCATGTTTCTGGTTGTAGGTAAGGACCAAATCTCCCTTGTTAAAGATACGAGGTTTGACCGATTTTTCGTACTGGGCCTTGATGCGCTTCTTGTGTCCTTCATTAGCAGGGGCTGCATCGCGGCGGGTTTCGTCGAGTTTAGCCAAGTACAGAAAATGTTCTTCCTCGGCGGTGGTGTTTGGTAGAAGTTCGACTGTAAGTTTCAATGACGGAATCTCGCACTCAATAGGTAAGACTGCCTCCAGTCTGTAGACTAATTGGAAGGGTGTGAATCCGGTGGTAGTTTTGGCAGAAGTTCTATATGCCCATGGGGATGAAAAAATCATATTGTGCCAGTTAGACCTGTGTGTGCCCATCATGCGTTGGATCATGGTTTTCAAGACCTTATTGATGGCCTCTACTTGTCCATTAGACTGTGGGTAATACGGAGTTGAGTTCTCATGTCGAAAACCCAATCTGGCACTTAGTTCATCCACCATCTTGTTCTGGAAATGTCTTGCATGATCAATGGCGATGGCTTGAGGAACTCCGAATCGTGCAATGATGTGATTAAACATAAAGAGTGCGGCGGTTTTGTTGTCTTCGTTGTTGTAGGCATGGCCTCGACCCACTTGGTAAAATAGTCAATGGCAACGATGACGTAACCATGCCCCCCAACTGAGGTAGGCTTACAATGCATGATATCTATGCCCCATTTTGCAAAGGGGCTGATGGCAATAACTGGATGTAGTGGGGCTGGGTAAGAGCGCTTGTTATGATGAAAAAGCTACCAAGGAGGACACTTCTTGACTACTTCAATACAATCTTTAAATATGGAAGTCCAATAGTATCCAACGCGTAGGATTTTCTGAGTTGTAGCCATCCCAGAAAGATGACCTCCACATGCCCCTGAGTGACAATCATTTAGAACGTGTTCAGCCTCTTCTTGAGTTAAGCATCGTCGGAGGATAGAATCAACACCACGACAGTATAAGGTATCACCGATGATTAGGTAGTACTTTTCGTGGTGACGTACACGACGACGATCATCACGATATAACTGAGGACTGAAACATTGGGTTTGGAGATACAAAGTGATATCTCCATACCATGGGTCAGAAGTACTGACGAGAAACAAAGACTCGTCGGGGAGGGAGTCAATGGGATCAGTTCCCTGATTAGTACAGGGCAGATCACAGATAAGCTCTGCAAAAACCAAAGACTTTTTGGACTTGTCCTTCTCAAACTAGAGGTCGAATTCCTGAAGAATTACGATCCAACGCGAATACTTGTCCCCTAGAACCTAATATGTAAGCACGTGGTACATGGGGTTAGAGTCGACAATGATGGTGGTAGTGCGGAGGAGGATATAATGGCGTAACTTTTGGACAGCAATGACGGCTGCGAGGGATAGCTTCTTGACATGTGAATACCATGTTTCAGAGTCGACAAGACCCTTACTAAGGTAGTAAATCACGTGTTCCTAGGCGTTACTATCCTCCTGAACCAAGACCATAGCCATGGTGGTAGTGGAAGCAGCAAGATAAATGGTGTAATCGTTGGCATAATTGGGCGGTTGTAGCACAGGTGCGTGGGTGATAGCATGTTTTAGGTTGTCAAAGGATTGTTGAGCAGAATCATCCCAAATGAACGAGACGTCCTTCTTTAACAATCGCATGTATAACTGAGTTTTCTCTACGAAATTACACACGAAGCACCTTAAGTAGTTTGCCTTCCCTTGCAAACTTTGTAGTTTTGGTATAACCGTTGGGGGTGGTAGAGAAACAATGGCTTCCACCTTTAGGGTATCAATGCGGATCCCATCTTTCAAAATGATGAAGCCTAGGAGGCGTCCAGACTCGACACAGAATATGCACTTGTGAGGCTTTAGACGGATGTTATACTGCCTGCATCTGAGGAATACTGTCGTCAGATGGTCAATGTGTAGCTCACGACGATTTGAATGGGCAGGGAGATCGTTGAGATACGGTTCTACAAAGTCCTTCACGTCGTGGAAAGCATATGCCATAGCCCATTGGAATGTGGCACCATCATTTTTAAGGCCAAAAGGAAGTTTGCGATATGAAAATGTACCCCACAAGCATATAAAAATAGTTTTATGTTGATTGGTCGGGTGGATCTCAATCTGATTATAGCCAGAAAATCCATCCATAAATGAGAAGATGACGCTTCTGGCACAGTTGTTGATGATTTGGTCGATAAACGGGGTAGGGTAGTTGTCCTTGGGACAAGCCTTATTCAGGTCCCTATAATCGACACAAACCCTAATGGTGCCCTGTTTTTTGGTAACGGGGACGACATTAGAGACCCAGTCTGTTAAGGGAACAAGATAAATGAAACCAACCTTCAACAGATTTTCAATTTCATCCTTTATAGCCGCAATTTTTCGAGGGTGCGCTGGACGTAATTTTTGCCGGACGAGTTTAGCATCGGGATATGTTTGGATCTCATGTACAATAGTTGGATCAATCTTGAGCATTTCCTCGTAGCTCCATGCGAATACGTCGTGTAACTGTTTGAATAAGGCCGTGTATGAGGCGATCTCTTCAGGAGAGCAGTTTTGGCCTATACAAATATGTTCCACGATTCCGAGTGTGGTTGATATGTCAATCAGCAATGTAGGCGTTATGTTTTCCAAGTTACCATTGGTTACCGTATCGCAAGTGAGGATAGGAGATTGGGGGTAGGGAAAGACATTTGGCGAGATGATTGTTTCAATGTGGTTCTCCACCAAAGCTAGTGGTGGGAGGAAAGACGATCGATGTTGGAGGTCTTCCCATGGGGGTTCATCCACACTCATTATCTCCATAATGGAATCGTCATAATGGAAAGTTCGGAGTAGAGGATCTAGTAGGGATGAGTCCCGCTGCAAGGGTGGAGATGTAGATGCCACTAAAGAGTGGTCATCAGGTGTCGATTGGATAGCCTCATAAGTATCTTCCACTGGTGTGAGAGGCATAACGTATCCAATCGAGTCCAACTTGTCAAGATCAGGCATGAGCCATTGGTCAATGGAGCTGGCTGGTGATGGGATCTTAGAAGAAATCATGTTCAACGTGGCAACATGGGAAGGGGGATCCGGAGATGGAAAGACTCCCATGAGGGATGAGTCTTTAAGGAGTCCTACCCCCACACTCTCATATATCTGTGAAAAATGACCTAAGAGTGGTACGTTGTCTGCAGGGTGAGTAGTGGTGTTTGGTGTACAGAAATCCAGTTGGTCGATAGTAACAATTTTCCCTTGGTGAGGAAATTCTACGATGCGGAATACAAAAGATGCGACTGCAGTCATGGCATAAAAAAAATTACGACCAAGGAGGAGATTATAATCCAATGGGGTGGCGAATACCTCCACATTAATGGAAACGGTCTTTCCCCCAGCTTGATTGCCAAAGCTTGTAACATCCTGTGTGGTTGGAATCCATGACCGTCAAATGCTTTCAAAGTGGTAGGGGAACGGTTCAACTCAGGAGAGCCAATGGCTCGCCAACAGGATAACGAAATTACCAAGGTGGAGGCTCCTTCATCTAAAACAGTACGATGGATGCGTTTCCCAGCGAAGTTGGTAACAATTTGGAACGCAAGTTGGTGGGAAAGCCTCGGCTTGAAATACTCAAGTCTGAACATAATGGTATTGGAGGAATTGGGGTCTACAACGTCGATAGAAGCGAGGAGAGTCTTACGCTGATTAGGACAGTTTTGTAAGACTTCCAACGTCGACATAGCATAAGGGGATTGCGCTAGGTCCTCTACAATGTTGTAGTTCTGAGCAGCCCGAGCGTTGGGATTGAAAACAACTTTTTTAATCGTGCTCTTGGGTGGACGCAACACTGAATCAATGGAAGGTTTCTCAATAATGAGAGGACGGTGTGGCAAGGAAATATCCGATGTAGATGCGGAAGATTTTCCAATATTACTTCCCTTAGATTCCTTAGTTGGTATTGAGTCATAGGAACGTGATCGAGTGTTCAAGTTGATAGTTTCATTACACATCATGAGAACATGAGCGGTAGAGGATGGTTCTCCTTGTGAAGGAGAGGGTTGTTGCGTTATCATATATTGTTGTTGCGTGGGGAAGGGATCAGTTAAAACTGTGGGTGTGGGGTTCCCCTTGAGGAACTTTTGGACCTCGTCTCGATGTGGGGACTCTTTGGTGAAGTGGTCACCACCGCATAGTAAACAAGGATACTTAACCTTCTGTGTTCGTTTGGTGTCGTCGGGATTGTTCTGTTTGGGCTCCTGTTGATTTGAATACTTTTTGTTTTTCCCTTCTTCTTTTTACCACCGTATTTTTGAGGTCAAGCAGATTGGACTAAATTCACTTCTTCGGTGGAAGCAGGGCTAGGTGATCTGTTGGTGTTGTTCCCAGCCTGTAGTGGGGGTGGAGTCGAGCTATGGTAGCTAAATGATCCACCGGATTGTGAGGCACGCTGGTTTTGAACGAAACCAATGGTGTCGTTGGCATGAGGTCCCGTGGGTGGTTTTGTTGGGTCGTAGGTAGGGCGGGATGCATCATGAACGATATCATATAAGGTGCCATATTGAGCATAGACCAAGTATAAGTACTGGGCACGAGCTATAGCTTTTTCTTCTGTGACGGCCCCACCCATGGAGACATCTTTGGTTACGCCGGGTAGGAGTGACTTTGTGAACCAATCTGCAAGGAGTTGGTTCGGAATGGGAGCTTTGATCAGACGTCATTTTTGCCTCCACTCATGAATATGATCACAAATTTGAGTGGCGATGGTTTGCCGGAGAGAAGTCAAAAGGTCTGTACCGGTCTTGTAGTGGATTGGTAATTGGAAATGTGTCAAAAATGACATAGCCAAGGATTGAAAAAAGGGGAAAAGAGTGTGGTGGTAATTCAATGTACCACTTAGCAGCAGTGTCGGTAAGGGTTCACTGGAATAACCTCAAACGGATGGAATCGTCCATTAAGGAGTTGGACGAACACCACAAATGATAGGTCATTACATGGTTTTTCGGGTCCTCACCGGGTTTGTTGTCAAAATTCGGGATGTCGGATGGTAACTTCACCGGAATGGTTGGCCAATTAGTGCCATGTTAAATGGGATCGTTAGTCAACCATGGTAAGTCTGGCAGATCGAGTGTAGCCAGAAATGGTAATTGTTGGTTTGGCTATGGATACTGGTAGTACTGATAAGGCATCTGTGTATCAGTAGAACCAGGGACCGATTGGTCGTAAGGTCCTCCCGTAGGGAATTGGCCGTGTGGGGGTGGCCCGTCGGGGTTGGGAGGTGGACCCGAAGGGGGTCCGGCTCCGCCAGAATAAGGTGGTCCTCCATCGAAAGGTGGGGGCCGTCGCCTCCAGGGTAAGGTGGTCATCCACCGAAAGTTGGGGGTCCTTCTCCTCCAGAATGGGGTGGTCCTCCACTGGAAGGTGGGGGTCCTTCTCCTCCAGAATGGGGTGGTGGTGGTTGAGGTGGTGGGACAGCTGGTTGAGGTGGTCCCCCAGACAGAGGTCCCATCGGCGGAACATTATGGTGTCCCCATGGGGTATTTTTGTTCCCAGGATAGGGTAATCCAGGAAAAAGGTTTCCTGGATAGTTTTTTCCGATATTAGGATTATGATGTCCTAGAAAAATATGCCCCCATGGGGGTTGGGTCCAAATAGATGGCCTCCTCCGTATGATGTGTCCACGTAGGTTGTCCCATGGTTGGAAGAGAACTCTCAACCATGCTATAGCTTGGATGTGAAGTATGTAATCCACTCACGTTATGAATACTAACTGGGTGGTGCCCCCCAGTCAGGTTAGGTCCACTAACCAGGGGTTGCCCCCAGTTGAAAAGTTCCCACATACTGGAATGTGCATGGTGACCAAGTTTTGATCACTAATACTGGGTTGACCCGTAACAAATGGTTGACTACTAACAAAGGGATTACTTCTGATACACTGTAAACTAACATGTAGATTATATTCGCCCCTCGAATTTTGAGGTGGGGGAGGTGGAGGTAATGTCCCGGTAACATAATTAATAGAAGTTGAAGGTTACCCTTCAGAGGTTGGGGTCACAGGAGGTGTAGAACCGGTCGCCTGAATTTGAGGTGTACTCATAGGAAATGAGGGTTGACCTGGTTCATAAGTGGTCGTGTTAGATATGGGTGTTTCTGGTGAAGTAAAAGATAAAGAACGTACATGGGAATATCAAAAGATGGGTACTTCCGGGATACTTACTCTACGTGAGAGACTTTGGTGTCTAAGTTGTCCTCCAGTCATGTGTAAATAGTTCATGTGCCCATAGAGTGGTGCAAGGAACTCGTCGCTAGGGATCCATTGACGAGGTATAGTTTCTTCCATGTGAAGTGACCCAAAATCGGAAACATGTCGACCTAAAAAGGTGTCCCAAAAAGATGCAGTTGGACCAAATGTTGTTGATACAGGGTCATCTTGGGGCTAACTGAAAACCCAATCTGTAGCTCCAAGATTCGATGGAAGGATGTGTCATATGAGGTAGGTTTCTCCACGATCAAAGGTCCTATAGGATCAGAGATGGGTGGATTTGTGGGAGGCGAATAGTTTGTTTCCGACTCTAAGGTAGAGGTATCTTCTTCCCGTGACATAGATGTAGTAGGTTGATCCATGTTTTCTCCCGAGTTCTCCTCCTAGTTAAGCGGATATTCAAGTGGCAAGTTCAAAATACTTCGGGATCTTCTCAAAGGTTGATCAAGCAGAGTGACTGAACCAAAATTTCTCCTAAGTGTTTTCTATACAAAAAAGAAAAATGCAATCCAAAATATACACAAGCTAAAGCCGCAAGCAAACTTGGGTGGTAGGAGTGGATTCGATGGTCTGAAACCTCACAGGATTATCAAAGCGGTGCAACTCGCGGTATACCACATGGTCCAACAGTTATACTTGGCCCAATATTTCAGAGCACTAACCAAGGAGGATTAGGACCGTACTCTTGATCGTATAACCCAACTACCTGAAGCACGTGCGTAGTAGCTCCCCGAGTGTTGTTCTCGGTGTATTGCCACGCCAAGACGGCCAATAGGTTAACTCAAATGGTTACAGGAATCCTATAAGGGTTTCTCGATATACTCAAGGTACGTGGGAGCTCGAATCCGTAGTGGTGTTGTCTAATGCACAACCATACGGCAAGAGCCTTCTGATATACTACCGAGTACGTGAAGTACCTTTCTATATACCTAAGGGTACATGAAAGGTCGTTCGATATACCGGTTGGTACGTGGAATAACTGCAAACCCCCAGGATGCAATGCAGGAAAAAAACGACAGCTGCCATGCTTAAAGACATTGGAACACGTCTCTAACCTAACACACAAGTTCCTATACAGTTTTAACCTAACACTGCGGGTAAATTTTATCTTTTACGGTTAGGTGAATGCATGAGGTGTAGACAGGAATTTAAAAAGAATGCAACCCTAAGCTACATGCAAATGCAAATATTTCCATTTCTTTTCGATGAAAGCTTTCTACAGTAAGGAGAATTTTTCTTTGTTTCCAATAGTGAAAATGGACGTACCTCTATACTTTAGAATCAACCGAAAGACAAACGAAGCACTCTTTTTGCTAAGCCAACAAAAGTAATGAAATAACACACCAAATCTTAAATGTTTTCTTTTTCTCTTTTCAAATCTAAACGAATCTATGTTAAGATGAAAAGGAGAATCCTCTTGGATGCAATAACTTCAATTTTTCAAAACAAAGATGAACAAGTGGAAGAAAATAAAAAATGCTAGAATCTTTCAATCTTTGGAAATGTTTCGTAAAAGTTCTAATGCACTTGAAATTTTCAAAGGAATGAGAAACAAGTTTTCACAGCTAAGAAAATGTAAGTTAATAATAATGCTCCAAATTTTTTCAAAGATCTTTTGATGATAGATCCCAAAGCATGAAAAATCTCTACAACAATTTGAAGAATGAAACTCGAAATTAAGGTAATGGAAATTGTTTAATCTTCTTCATAGATGCGCTCAACATATCTGAGCATGATGCTACTTTCCAGATCCAGGTTCAGAGAATGAAAGAATACACTACTGCAAACTTTAAATAACGAGGAATTCCCAAAAAAGCAAGATCACCCAAAAAATCTCAATAACACTCAAAGTACACAAAATCAAGCCAAAATCGCAATAAGAAAGACGAGAAGGCTCGGAAGTCAGATCGAACAAATCTGATGTAACAATCGGGGGCCACAAGACTGAGTACGTTGATGGGGGATTGAAATTGCCCACAACAACTAGATCACTCGCTTGACTAACTAGGACTTAGATTAGCACAAAAATTCACAACCAAGCCAAAGAACAGTACATGTTGGGTCTAGGGGTTCTGTGACCGTAAGGTGTAGTGCACGGAGCTCTGAAAATCAGACCAAAAACCTAATGGAGAGAATTTTGACACTGGGTACCAAGCAATAGGGGGCGACGCGCCTTGCTATTATGCACCAAAGCGTTGGGAGGTCCAACAACGCACTCTACACACTGGGTATGTACGTCAGCGACGCAGTTGGTTCACAGGATGAGTGTGTCAAAAACACAGTGACGCAGGTCATACACAGCCCAGGTGCGTCGGGCGGGGATCAAGCAACAAAGACAAAAAGTTCTCCAAAAAATAAAAGGATAATAGGTCCAATACTGATCTTGGACAGAGTCTGGGTAACCCAGAGACTCTCTGATGATCAGATCCAATTGTGGGAGGCACTTAAGAGGCTAAAAGTTGATCGAATGGAAATTAATGAAACCAAAACAAAATGGAATTAAAGCTATGTATATCTTTCCCCGGTATGGTTGCCAAATTTGTTTGCGGACAATCTATATGAGCGGACTCAAACAGATCTCCCTAGTCCAAGTGGATCTAGAACAAATAGACACACAATATTAGTTGCTTCCCTAGATCAATAAAATTACTAGACAGGTCAAGATGTGGCTTACCTCAAGTCAGTAGTCCCTTTCTCCTTGCTGCGCCAAGCTTCAAAGTCTTCAGATCTTTAGCTGCAAAACCATGTCAA
This sequence comes from Larix kaempferi, assembly GCA_027924585.1. Classification (NCBI taxonomy): domain Eukaryota; kingdom Viridiplantae; phylum Streptophyta; class Pinopsida; order Pinales; family Pinaceae; genus Larix; species Larix kaempferi. The sequence goes on along the minus strand of BSBM01000017.1, from coordinate 11,221,730 downwards.
GCAAGTGGAAACATACAATCAGTAAAAACATATGAACATGAATTGATCTAGATTAACAGTTAAAGAGGAAAATCCTAAGTATTATCAACACAACAACACTTATGGAAAGCACTTGTATTAATGTAATAAACAAAAGTACATAGAGAATAAATGTCACAACCCAAGCCTTAACGTTGCAACTTCCATCCAACGATCCTAGCCTCCAAAGTAGAATGCTTGTCTCCCAAACGATGAATGAGGATCACCTAAAATAATTTCACTAGCATAAGAGTACTATGGTCCTTCCTCTCTTTAAAATGGAGAGGGGTGTTGTATATATAAGGCTAAAGGGATAGAATAGGTTGAAGATTTAGGGGAGAGGTCTAAGGGATCACCCCATTAGGGATCAAGAGCCAGATTTCCTAGCATCTAGGGATAGACCTCTATGTCACCAAACTTCTAGAAATCGCTCGAAGCTTCCTTTTATCCAATTTAACCAACTCCGATGCACCTTGCAGGAAGACAACCTGCATTAGAAGTGGATCGCCGCACTGTGTACAAAGGAAGCATGTGTCCTCGATGCACTCTGCTAAGGTGCAGAGTGCGTCACCTAGGGGTCGACGCTCATTACTTAAAGACAGGGTGCGTCGGGGGTGACAACAAAAGATGGAAAGGGAAGGACAACAACATTTCTGTCAGTGTTTTAGCCAAGGAACTTTAGGGATCAAGACAAGGAGTTGATACATGACTCATGATGATGAGATTTTGGTGTAACAATAAGAATGTCAGATAAAAAATGCCTTTGATGAACAAACAATATTCCAACAATTAACACCCATTTGAATTTGAATTTACTACATGGAAACATACTTGTCTAAGGAAAGATAACATTTCAATAAACAAGGGTTATCAATAATGTAAATAAAGGGATGGCAAGTGCGAGAGGGGTCAGATATGATCTTGGTGGAAATATTGTTAGGACTTTAGCACGGGGACTGGGCAAGCGCACCAACAACTTTGTTGAATTGATCTCTTTGACGCAAGGAATGGAATGCATGTCTGATCTCAAGATAGAAGACTTCATGGTTTTTGGAGATTCTCGGTTTGTTATCCAAGCCATGGTAGTATGGAAAATGACTAAAATAATTAAAAATGACTTTCAACTCTGAATTTCCAACTTAATCCCTAGGAATTCAAGGATTCACTTCTTTTATGTCAAAAGATGCTCAAATGGGTTGGCCGATCATTTGGCTAACCAAGGAACAAGATTAAAGGAGGGGGGTTTCTCCCTTAATGACTCTTTCACCTTCCTTAAATGGTGTTTGGCATCCCAATGCCGCATTTAATGTTAATCGATTGGATCAAGGTCGAGTTCGCCATTGCAGGGGCGGGCTGACAGTTGGTAATGGAGATGTCTTTGCTGGCGTTGGAGAGTCTTGTCTAAATGCTTGTACATTAACTCGCCTTCCTTTCGTTCGTGTTGAGCAAGTTGGCATAAGGTAAGACATTCCCTGGATAATAATGGCAGAACCCTCGCTCTTTCCGATGTTTAATGGTATAATAGAGATGCAAGCCTTGTTTTCTTATTTACATTGCTCTAATACCTCTGCGAACGGAGTGTTTTTTCCGACTCGGGTGGAATATGATATGGAGAAAAGAGTTTCATATTCGCAGAAGGAAGTGTGGTTACACCATCCAGAGGAGGACCTGGGATTGCAATGTGTTATGAAGGAATTAGGTGGTATCAAAGAGGACCTAACAGACCTGAAGAAGATGATTATGTTCATATTTGAGGCTTCTAAAGCCAGTTTAAAAGAAGCCCAGTAGACCGACTTGGACCTGATGCATTTTGAAACCCACCTCGAGAGTTCAAACAGGAGAGGTCAAGGAGCTAAAGAGGTGCATGGTTGAAATGGAAAGGGACTTGAATGAAAAGATAGTTGGGGTTAGCAAAATCATAGTGGACCTGCAACGCTTCTTGTAGGCGCACAACCCGAACAAAGTCGAGCGAGATGAGAACAGGTTTGTCCAACTAAAGGAAATTATTGAAGAAATCCATGCAAATGTCAATGGCTTGTATCCTTTCAATCATGAACCAGGTGGGGAGCACGCTGAGGCTAGCCCGATGGATGACGCTTCAGTTTCGCAGCCCAAACTCGTCAATGCCAACATTCAACAATGAAGTCTTTTCTATCTTGTTAAAGTAATAGATGTTTTTTTGCTTTTTGATAGATAATCAATTTATCAGAAGTTTATACAGTTAGAAGTAGCAGGGCCAACTTTGTCAAAAAAAATGTAAAATTCATGAACTAAAGGCTTTTGAAGCACTATTTTGTATTAAATCTCTAGTTTTGGACTCTCTTAGAGGCTTTTGCAGCACTATTTCGTATTAAATCTCTAGTTTTGGACTCTCTTAAAAAAATCATTGTAAAGAATTACTATTACCAACGTAATTCTTGATTGTCCAAGACAACTAGCATATCTTTGCAACTCATATAAAGCTAAAAGATTCGTTTTTATCTTCTAACCAACCTTTGACTTTGATATTCCATAGATGTTTTTAAGATAAAGTCACTATTTAATTTTTTATTTTTTATTTATAAAATGCCAGATGTTAAAAAGTAATTATATTTAATAATACTTTTCAAAAAAATATTAAAAAGTAATTATATTTAATAATATTTTTCAAATAAATATTTTAAAGTAAATTTATTATCGAAAAGCCAAAATGCTTCAATTTTTTTATATCAATTAAATAAATATTTTTTAAATAAAAAGACATTTTAAAATTTATTTATTATAAAAGGATAAAAATGTTTGATAAATATTTTTTAATAAAAAGATATTCTAAAATTTATTTATTATAAAAAATTAAAAATGTTGACAAACTTTTTAGATTAAATTTATCATTAAAAAGTAATTCTATAATTCTAGGTATTAATCAAAATAAAATATTTATAAGTCACTGTACAATCCCCTTTGTTCCAGAAAAAATATCGAACATAACATATAAAAAAAAAGTTCAACTCAGATATACAAAGAAGCACTTTCTAATAAGGATATAGAATGATTATAAGGCAATATTGTTTAAAAAAAAGTTCAACTAAGATGTACAAAGAAGCACTTTCCAGTAAGGATATAGAATGATTATAAGGCAATATTGTTTTATTAGATAAATAACCTATTTACAAACTGTCTTCAATTTGAAAAACATCTCACTGATTCTGAAGTTCAGCTTAATCAAAACTGTCCCTCAAGGATAGAATGATTATTATAAAGCAATGCTTTTTTGACTACATAAATAAACTCTTTGCAAAGTACGTGGTAATTTCTTTGTTCTTCACTTTGAAAAGAACATCCCATGTTCTTCAATTTGAAAAGAACATCCCACTAATTCTGAAATACAGCTAAATCAAAACTGTCCCTTCAAACAAGCATTGCTATAATATTTTATATTTTGTAAGGTCGGGTAGCATGTGGCTAGCGAGCAATAGAATCCTTGTGGGCCCTCAAAACATTTATTAAAATTCTATACCTACTTTTGGCAAAATCTTTACAGAAGGTATAGTATTAAAGCAAAGCCAATGGTGTATCAACAAATCACACTTTTTTTTACCTTCTTACCAACTCCCTTCACACGTTATTGTGATGGTCAGATAAAGAAATGTAGTGCATCTCAGAGCAAAGCAACATAGAGAAATAAGGGCAAACGTTAGGAGAGTTATTTACTTGGTTGGCTTTCAAGATGCGCAATCTGGTTGTTACTGCCCAGGGCGGCAAAAAATACAACCCCTTCTCTTTGGGTGAAGAGATGACAAATGCTTTTTTAAAGTAGAAATTGTACATATCAAATATCAAATTGCAGGATATTCTTTATCCAAAATCGCTTTGATTTGTCATTTTTCTTCAGATAATAAATTTAGCAGAAAATTGGGTTGCCAAACATAGTCCTTCTTTGGATCAAAATGCGAGGGACACAGTTGCTCGGTGTCTCCAAAGTTTTTTGAATCGACCCAAAACTTCCAAAACATCTTTGAACAACCTGCAACCATACCAGATTTAGATTCTTTACTTTAAAGAATTCAGACCAATTCAGACCAGACTGAAGTTTTCTAGGCCATTTTAAATAAAGGATATGCTGTGAGCAGAATCTTCCGGAATAGTCACAGTATCCATGTTTTTGCGGCTCCAGATATGTTGTTCCTAGATTACAGATATTCTGCTCTTAGATTATATAATCAAGATAATTTCTAGCCATTTTAAATAAAGGATATGCTGCTCCTAAATTATGAAATCGAGATAATTTCTAGCCATTTTAAATGAAGGATATACTGCTCCAAATTATATAATCAAAATAATTTCTATCCATTTGATAATGAATATAACAAAAGTTGAAATTAGGCCAATCAAAGAAAAAGACAATTCGTTATCCTACAATTTTTTAAGCTCAAATTATTTTGTAGTGTGTAAGCATGGCTAACCCAAAAAAATGCAAAGCTCAAATTATTTTGGGGTAGTGTAAGCCATCAATATGGTTGGCAAAAGAACAAATTGCAGCCGATACTATACTATAGGGTAGTGTAAGCAATCAATATCCTTTTTAACAAAGTACAAATTGCAACCTGCCACTGCAGAGCAACTTTTAACCAAAATAGGTAAACTCCTTCATGCCATCCATCATACCAAAAATGCTAACCAATAAGGTATCAGAATCACCTCCATCGACCACTTAAACAATGAATTTAAGCCGTGCATAAACAGCTAAGACAGAATGGTCCTGGGAGGAATTTAACTGTCACCACGTCTATGAATAAATTATAGTTTTGTAAACCCAATAAAGAGTTGTTCTAAGCTGTCAGTACTATCCAATAATATAGAATAGTATTTTAATCTCCATACAGAGTGTAATCCCAATAAAGAGTTCTAAACTGTCAGCACTATCCAAATTAAAAAGAATCGTATTTTAATATCAATACAGAGTTCTTTGTAATCCGTAGAAGTATTTAAATCTCAATACAGGTGTAATCCCGATAAACTGATCTAAGCTGTCAGTATTATCCAAAAATATAAAATAGTATTTAATCTCTTAAATAAAGAGTTCTTTGTAAACTGTATGTAATATGCCGGTGCACATGGGTGCGTAGAGTTGCATTTAAACGCCTTCTCTAGCTAAAAAAAAAAACTTCAAATAACTTAAAGTTATTTAAAGTTAGGCAGCAAAGACATAAGAAACAGCAATACAGAGAATTTGAAGCAAGGATCTTATAAGCAATATAGAGATCTTGTAAGCTGTCAGCTCCTGCAATACTAAGGATGTGAATGAGCTTCATTAGCTCAATAACGAAAAATAGTGTACCTAAGCTTAAAGGTGGCCGGCATGACAACTAAGAGGTTGAAACTTGACACACAATGAGAATATGGGAGTCAAAACATACGCCAAGTTACATTCGAGCAGTAGTAAGCTCCAACAGTTAAATAACTAGCACATATGCACCTTAACCTGGAAATAAATAAGTATCCAGGGATATAAAAAACCATCATTAAGTATCAAGAGGGATAAAAAAATCTCAAGGTCGTAATCCAGAATCAATTAAGTATAAATAAAAAAAAACCTCAATATCTTAACCCAGAATTAATTAAACACCAAACGAAATAAAAACCTCAAAGTGCATTGATAGAAGATTAAAATGGATCTATACTCATTTTTTTATTTGCTGAGCTGATCGATATATATTACACAGAATACCCACCAATTAAACACCAAGAGATCAAAAACCTCAAACTGCATTAAGATGGATTCATATTTTTTATTTACTGGACTGATCAATATATATTACACGAGTAAGATGATCTATGCTCGCTTTATGATTGCTGGGATGATAAATATATATTACACAGAATTACAAAGACAAATTAACAAAGAAATTACACAGATAATAGAATAGGGATCCCCCAAGCGGGCTGTAGACTCTCGGCCAAAAATAATGTTGCGAGGTGGTTATGACAGCATCACAAACTACCGGCAGGTGCAACACTTAAAAATAAACTAATTCAATGCTTATGCACCAAGACAATTTACTATGAAAGTGCTTAGTATTTATTGTTTTTGACTTGCATCATTACAGCAATGCTGTTACATCCTCTCTAAAATGTGAAAATGTGAGACAGATACAAACTGAAAGGAAGACGAAGACGCCCATAAAAATGACGGACTTCATCGGATCGAAGTAAAAAAAAAAAATGAATTGCTGTATAATCAAGGCTTTTAGCCCTTTGATACAAATAACCCAAAAGTCCCATACCACCATAAAGCATATAACTCTTAGGAAGATATGGTCTCCAATCAAGCTTGCAATGAAGAACAATGTACATCAATTAAGAACTGCAATGCGAAAACAAAGATTTGTTAAAAATAAAAAAATCAGGAATATACTTGGAAGAAAGTGTTGCAAAGCTGACCCAGGAGGAGGAGCTCTTCCTTGAATTTTAGCCTTTAGAGATCCTTCCGGGGACACCATAATAGCTCAAATACCATTTGACAAACTTCTTCAGGCCAGTCTGGAGGTCGGTAGTGGGCTGGTAGCCGAGCTCCGTGTGAGCAAGACTGACATTAGCATGGGTGAAAGGCACATCTCCATTACTTGGCATGCTGATAATATTCTTGTTAGCCTTCACCTTCAGCAGCCTCTCGAGTATGTTCACAAGATCCGGCACTGAAACAGGTGAAGTGTTGCCAAGATTGTAAATTCTAAGCTGAGCAGGCCCCTTCTTCTTTCCTCCACTGCCAGTACTCTTCTCTGCAGTATCCAATGCCGCAACACATCCTTTCACAATGTCATCAATGTAAGTGAAATCCCGAGACACGTCGACTTTGTTAAGGCCTTGGTAGACATCAATGCTCTTGCCCTGAAGAATATCCTTTGTGAAAAAGAAATAAGCCATATCAGGCCTGCCCCAAGGGCCATACACAGTGAAAAAACGTAGTCCTGTGATAGAGAGACCATAGATATGATTATAGGTATGAGCGATCTCTTCTCCAGCCTTTTTTGTTGCGGCATAGAGACTTGCAGGCTGATCTGTTCTATCACTTTCTGAGAATGGAACCTTCGAATTCAACCCATATACAGAACTAGAAGATGCCCATACAATGGCAGGTTGGGGGTTTGCAGACTTACAAATCTCAAAGATGGTGACCAATCCGGCAATGTTGCTATGTACATAGGAATTAGGGTTTTGCATTGCATACCTCACACCTGCTTGTGCAGCCAAATGCATAACATGGGTAAAGGGCACCACATCGAACAGTTTTTTCAGCAATGGGGCATCATTTATATCTCCTTCCACCACAAAGACCCCTTGCTTCTCCAGCAAACCCTGGCGAGCTCTCTTGAGCGATTGATCATAATAGTCATTGAAATTATCCAACCCTAAAACCCCATCCCCTCTTCTCTTCAAGGCCAGGGAAACATGACTGCCGACAAACCCCGCGGCGCCCGTTACCAGAACAACGATCCCTGTATCCGTCTTCACGCGGCACGAGTACCGTACGCGTTTTTCCCAATCATGTCCACCCCAATGCGGAGTGCTGAGAAACCTTCTCGTCTCTACAGGGGAAGACGATCTCATGAAGAAAACCACGATCAAACCCACGACAACAACTGTCCAGAAGAACAATTTTGCAACAGAGCTCTGCCATCGATTGTTCCCTCGGCCAAAATACATATTACTTCTCTCCATCTTCACCTTCCCCGGGGTCGAAGGAAAGGCATCGGGGTTTGAATGTGAACCAAATGAAGACATTGTAAACAAAACCCAAATCGACAACAAATCAAAACAAATCCCTCGTTCAAACAAGTAAATATTTCTTCAAATCTTAGTCCTCCAGCCGCTCCTTCAAATACCTTGCCTCTGCAACAAAAAATAGGACCAAAATCAGCAACAAAAGGTCTATTCTCGAATCTACCAAAGCACCCCGATCATATACCCTTCCTCTCTAGAAATCGTGTTCAAATAAAACTCCCATTTGACAATAAAAGGTCAACAGTTCGAATCCCATTCCTAAATCTTATTATATTATACACCCAGGAAGCTTCGTCGCCATCCAAAACCTATATACACAATACTGTATTATCAAAAATCCAAATTGCCTTTGAAATTCATTCATGGGCCAAGTATACTATTTATAAAACTTTTCCCCATAAAATAAAACAAGATTGCTAAATCAAATCTCAGAAGGATCGCCAAAAAGATTTAGAGATTTCGAACGGCGACCCAGTACAGATCGGGACATAAAGCAATCTAAATCCGGACTCGGCTCTCTATTGGAGTTATACAGAATCGGCGAATGATAGATCCCACCATTTTTTGGTATGTTTACTGAGCGTTATGTGCGCGTGTAACTGTCCGAGAAACAAGAAGCCGAAGAAAATTCCAAACGAATAAAGGAAGAGAAAGAATTCATACCAGCAATTGCTCCCAGGTGCTTGTTGAAGCTCGAATCGAGAAGCGAAGCTGAGCTGCCTACAATCATCCCGCAAGAATAACAATAGAGAGTAGGACGTGCTGCTGGTTGTTATAGCTGACCTCATTGGAAGCCGTGCTACTAACAAACGCTCTGGAGGGCACTATATTCGCTGCACTACACACGGATCGGGATGAGAAGCGGTGTGAAGATTGACGGAAGCTTCACTCGGAACTTGCGAAGTGGATGAGATCACCGCTCTGGGTTCCAACTCTTAACCGTGGTTACATTTCAATTCAAGAAAACAAACATAAAAAATTATTATTATTATTTTATTATATCAAGAAATAACCTTTTATTAGCTCATTCACAAATATGTCAAGAAATAGCTTTTTACTAGCTTATTCACAAAATTGATGTCAAAAAGGGTTAATTTCACGTATGTATAATTTTTTAAATGTAATTTAATATGTAAAATATGTAATTTTAAAATATAGATTAAAATTGAAAATTATGATTATATGTTTAATTATGAAAAAAAATCAACAAATGTAAGTATTAAATGAAAGTGATTTAAATGGAGTAGTGTAAATATTTTATGTTTATTTATTTATTTTTTTAATATATTTTTTTGTTTGTTTTGCATTTTTAAATTTAGATTTTATTTAAAAAAATTACGGAATTTCAATCAAAATTTATTGGAAAGTTCACAATTTATAGACTACTCCAATTTATTTCATAAATATATTTCTATAATTATTTAATCTTAACTAACAATTGTATATAAACCCGCACGGGTAAGGCCACATGTTAAACAGAGGTCACAATGCTTACCTATGTCCCATGCTTGCGGGCTACAGTTCTCGATTCCCCTAGTTACAAAAAAAAAAAAAACTAACAATTACATATAAATCATACATACAAAACTAGATATATAGTTTGAAAGAGATTTTTTTCACATCAAAATACATAATTTATAGAATCAAAGATCTTGATTCTCCCTCCCTCTCCTAACTTATCTCTCTCAACAATCTCTATATTTCCTACTTTTCATGCTAATTATTTATTTCAATGATTATTCATCTCCTAAGTAAAACATAGTTTTATTATTAAAAATAAAACTACATTCTTCACTATTTGTTACATCCTCCAAATCTCAAATATTTTCCTTCCCCAAAATAGGAATTCCATTAAGAAGTCAAAATTCAAAAAACCTAATCAAATATTTGTTTGTCCCATATATATTCTAACAGATTTCCTCGATGATAATATCAAAAGGCTAAGGAGATCTAATATAGTGTTGATAACAAAAAGCAAAAAATATTATCATATAGTTAAGCCTTATCAAAACTTGAGAAACTCATTTTGGTTCTTCAAAGAAAGGGTGATGATAACATTCTGAAGATACTCCATGCTCTTCTCTCATAATAAGTCACTATCCTTTATTTAGCTTAAGGCCTCCCTTCAAAAGCTCATCTGCAATCTTGTTATTTTGCCTAAATATATGCATCAGAGTAAGGCTTATGAAAAGTGTACTAATCTTCCAAACCTCCTCCAGTCTTAAAAGTAGATTTAGCTTATGACAATTTTGCTCCTTTTTTTACCAACTGATGACATTAAGCGAATCTCCAAAGACCTATAACTCCTCAATCCCTTTCTCTACAACCAATGTTAGAAGAAGTTTTAGAGACATTACTTTTGAGTAATTATTTGATCCTTCACCAAGGCTCGCTTTGAACTTATAGTTATAAGGTTAATTAATAAACAAGCCCAAGGTTTACATCTGTCAATAACTTATGTCTCTTATCGGATTCTTTTTTTATGTTTCTTTTATGGGTAGTAACTCAAAATGTTTAAGCTTTGTAGTGCACAGATGAAGCATATGATAACTTTATCTTGAAATAAAGATTTATTTCTAACAATCCATCTACACTAGTTAATCATGAGAGGCAATGATTTAAAGTCGTGTACCTGAGAAGTTTGGAACTGTTTCCTCAGGCCTTCTTCAATTGTTTGACCCTCCCAAGGAAAAGATATGCCTGTGTAAGTAACTAAATCCTTCCTAAGTTTTTTGTGTTCTTATCAATATCTTTGTTTTTTTGTCCTTCCTTGTTTTTTCACTTTGCGTTGTTTCCTTCCACATTATTCCTTTATGTGTCCAACCTTGCACACCCTCATGTTATTATTCTATGTTCACTAGATCTCGATTTGATCAATTCTTAAATGTGCTTTCATCCTTGACACTTATCTTTTCTTGCTATTTTGTATACAATTCTAAGATACTAATATAATTGGTATATGAAGGTAATTTTCAATTAACACAAGCCACCTCCCACGACACATTTAATTCATAAGGCGCTTCTCTTCTTTTAGCTTTATATGTTTTTTGGATGGAGGGTGATTCAACCACCAACTATAATACTTGAATGAGTAAAGAGTGGTTCAACTACCAACCATAACAGTGGCTCATAATTTTGAGAAAATAATTACATTTGAAGTTATAATTAATAACGTTTTCTTACCTTAAACACATAATTTACCAATTTAATTAATTTTTAAAATTCTAAACTTAAAAAATACTAAACATTAATTATTATTCTATATATTAATTAACATAAATGTATTTGGTCAATTTAGACACAAAATATATTTTTCACGATGTACTGTAATGTGACTTTAGATAATAATTGTGTACAAGATCTAATAATAATCAATTTAGGTAAAATAAGTGTGTAAATCACCTAGCCGTTGTCATTATTATGAATGAACTATGTAACGTGGCGAGAATAAAATTATTTTTCTATCTAATAAATTAGATAAAGAAATAAAGGAATGGTGTCCAGTTCCACCTACTTTGGCGTGGATTTATAGTCAAGTACAATGTTTAAACTTTTGGCATGTGTGCGTGGGTCAAATTAACATTTACTTTTAAGAAAGTAAAAATTACATGTTTTGTTGTCAAACAAGATTAAGGTGAATATAGATTGGAGGTTTAGATTAAATAGTTATTAGTGAGAAATGAGATTTCTTCCCTCTAAGTTGGGGAGATTACGGGTTTTACTTTTTTTATCCCTTTAGAGTTAGAGTTAGGTTTTCTATGTTATTTTTCATATCCAAAATCAATTTCTACAAGTGATAGATTGAGTTTTTAATGACTATATTGTTGTATCTTCTTTGAGTCATGAAATTTTTTAGCTTTATAGATCTAAAGCTATTATACAAATTGATTTAACAAAAAAATGAATCTATAGATGATGATAATTGTTTCTTCTTTTGAGCTTAGTCTTGTTGCACTTTTTGTTCTTCCTACGCTAGCATGTTTTCTAGACCATAAAATCCAATAGAAATGGAGGGGTAAGCCAGTGATTGAATGCTTTCCACAACTATCATTTTTTCCACTTCAAGTTAATTTCTTAAATTTTACTACAACCTACTCATTCTCTCTTCAATTTCTTCCATCCTTTGAGAATTGTTTTCCATGTAAATTTCAAACTACAACTATTTGTTCTTAATTTACTCCTCCTAGTAATCCATACCTATAATTTGCCCTTGAAGAGCTTGTGCTTTCAATTCATTTCTAAACATATAACAAAAGCCATTCATGATGAATCTCCCTAATGTGCCTCTCACATCATTTTATTCCCCTATGCATATCTAAACTTTCACAAATTGACTAATTGATAATTAATCTCGCATGGGTTTAGTGCACATTCCTAGGGTAATACAGGGAAGTATGTTGAGTGTGGGGTATAAAAGGTTCAAATGCCCGCCGCCATTAAGCACTGCCACTTGTCACAAAATCTCGACCGCTTTGATATGAACACTAGATTTAAATGAAATTTCATGGGAGATGGTAAAGTTCCAAGGTCACCCCATTTTTCTTCACCATGCCTATTTGCAAACTCACTGCTTCATTTGCTTGTTTGTATGTTAAAGAGTTGAACAATCTAAGTACCTAATGAAAGTCTATAGATTCAAAGTTTATGAATTTGAGTTCTAATAACAAGCCTTCTCATATGAGTATCTTGAGGAATTGAATTATAATGCTTATGTTGAATTATTATCCAGCAACCCCCTATTACTAAATTTTGATTGGTCCCCTTCTTCTTGGATATCATTAACCCTTGATAAAGTGTCAAAAGCTCAACTTGATTGTTTGCCTAATATACAAACAAAGACAATTTCTCAATTCAAATAAAAGGAATTTCCCAATTTCTTTCAAATAAAAACAATTTCTCAATTCAAATAAAGGAAATTTCTCAATTTCTTTCAAAATAAGAATGATCCTAATCTTTTATCTTTACAATTAATTTACTCATTAAAACTATAAAAAGATTAAAAATTATCTTTAATTTTAAAAATAAAATATTAAAACAAAAAATTAATTATTTATATTTTAAAATTTTTATAAACTAATTTAATCTAAATAATCATAACCACAATCATTATTATCAATATAATACTAACCACCATCATTATTATCAATATAATACTTCCCACTCGTTATATATAAAACGTTTGTTTTGCATTGATATAAGAGAGATAAAGTTTCAATATAACAAAGACCCTAAAATAACTATAATAACTTATGACTTTTGTTTTTGTTTTAAAACCATGATAACAAAAGAATAAATTAAATAAGAAAAGAAAATAATGATTTTTTTTTTTAAATCATGATAACAAAAGAATAAATTAAATAACAAAAGAAATAATGAGGAAATTAAATAACAAAATAAAATAATGAGGATAAAGTGGCACTAATAATTCTCCAAAATCATTTTAGGCATGTTATATTTAATTAATAGTAAGCGGTTGAAATATTAAATGATTTGGATTTTTTTTTATATTTAGAATTTTGTTATATTTTTTAAATCAAATTGTAAATTTGATTTAATAAAATTATATTTTTGAATTAATTTCGATTGTCAAGATTTTGAGCGGTTGCTGAGCAGAGAAGTTGAGCTTGATCAATTTCGGTGATTCCCAGGCCACAGACCCTCCTGGCCGCTTCGGTGTCCCCAGGTCGCAAGCTAAGCTGATCGCAGTCACTGAGCAGGCTGTGAGTCAGCTTCGAAGGGATCCTTCCTGGATCTTCTTCCCTTGACCCCTTTTCCTTGTTGTCCCTTACCTAGGGCTTGCTCCCTTTGCCTCCAATGGCTTCAAGAGCATAAAGCCCTCCCCCTGACTTGGCTAACTTCTTGAAACTATTAGATGCTCATGGAAAGAAGCCTCTATCCACCTCCCAATAGAAGTTCGTGAAGAAACTCAACGAGATCCCAACAGTAGCATTATCGATTGAGCTACCATGCAAGACAACCCTCAACTTGTGGGAACAAGGATTGATTGGCCAATTCACAGGCCTATGGCCCTCTCTTGAAAATTGGGTGCAAAAAAACTGGAGACCCCTGATCTCAGAAGATGTTAAATCCTTCTTCCTGGGTAAAGGATTCTTTACATTCATTTTCGAAAGCAAACAGGATCACGAGCTTATCTTCAGGAATGAGCCTTATTTTATGGGACCACAAGGGCTCTATATGAACAAATGGACTCCGAACTTCGATCCATCCCTCGACATCCCCTCTGCAGTCCCAGTCTGGGTGAGATTCCCACATCTACCTCTCCACTGCTGGAATTATGAATCTCTATAAGCCATCAGAAATGCCTTAGGTAAATACATTGATAAAGTTGATCAAAAACACCAATATTCATGTGTGAGAATCTGCGTTGAAGTAGATCTAGAACACGGCCTCCCATAAGTAATAAACCTTACCGTGGCAGATTGGTCTCATATACAAGAACTGGATTATGAACAAATTCCCTTTAAATGGAGGTTTTTCCATGAATACGGACACTTCACTCGATCATGCAAGAAGAAGCCTACAGATCCAGAATCAGATGGGAAAAAAGAACAATGGACGACCATCCAAAAAATTACCAAATCAGGAACGAAACCCCACTCAAAAATTCTAAATATAAAGAAAGCAGATCATCAGCACCAAGATCCAACGGCTTCGAACAACAGGAACAGATTCAAAGCCCTAGAAATACCTGACATCCAGGACATCCCTGAGGTTGAAGGAGAAGGAGAAATACGCAAACAACAAGACTCTCAAGCAGTTCCTCTTGCCCATGAAGATCCGAGGAATCCCCTACGCCAGAACACCCCCAGCCCCAATAGATCTAACTCGATCAAATATGTTCCTTCCTACGCTGAAATTACTAAAGCTAGACCTCCTAACTCCCCTACCTCCTCGGAAGAACCCACTGATAAATATTCCAAAAAGCCAGGTCGAAAATCTACCAAAGACCTGAGGGAAGAAGAAGTTGAGTGAAAGAAAGTCCAAGGATCTCAAGCCACAATAGATATGTTTTTTAGCAGAAACACTGGAGCCAAAATAGCAGGAAAGAAATCTCGAGATTCAGTAAGAGGAACCCCCTCCTCCATCTACAATCTTAAATGATGAAGCTGGTCTCTTGGAATTGCAGAGGTTTAGGAAATCCCAACAAGCTTGAAGCAGTAAAATATCTCCAAAGAATTGATATGCCTAATCTACTTCTACTCCAAGAGACCAAACTCGATGAAAGTGCAGTCTCAGCTATTAGAAAGGAAAAATGGAAGAAAAATATAGGTTACGCTGTCAACACTAGAGGGGCCTCCGGCGACCTGGAAACCTTATGGTCCTCTGAAAAATTCCACCTTCAAAGTTCCTTCGCTACGCAACACTGGATATACGCTGAACTCATTCATATACAAAGCAACAAGCATATCGCTCTTTTCAAGATGTACGTACCTAACCTCTACTCTGAGAAAAAAGATTGTTGGAATCTACTTGAATATTTTCTGGATGCATACGCTCCTCATAACATCATTCTTCCCGGTGATATGAACATCACCCTCTCCAATTCTGAAAAAAAAAGGGAGGAGTCATTGGAAAGGACTTCGTCAAATCTCAGGTTGAAGCCCTTCTCCAAACTTGGGACCTCATCGACATCAAACCCAAAAAAGGGAAATATACCTGGTCCAATAAGGGACTAGGCAAGGGAAATATTATGGCCAGACTGGACAGATTTCTCGTCCAAAGCAACCTCATGATCGATACCCAAACCACCTCCTCAAGCATTATATCCAATCTGGCCTCGGATCATAAACACATCCAACTCCATTTTTAGGACAACAAGGATCTTGGCCCAATTCCTTTCAGGTTCAGCCTCCAATGGCTTGACCATACTAGTTTCTGGAACACTCTGGAAAAAGAGTGGAGAATCCCCATGTTACGTTTGGGAACAGAAGCTTAAAAATACCAAAATCACTCTTGAGTATTGGGACAAATCCAACTGTCCCTCCCCCTCTAATCCCAGAAAGACTACGGTGGGCGCTTTAGAAGAAATCCAATTCGCTATGGAAGACCACCCTATCGAAGCTGCAACCACGTTGCACAAAGAAGTCATACATCAATCCAAGGTCTACCATGCATTTCGAACTGAAGAGGAATATTGGAGGTTGAAGTCGTGGAGCACCTGGCTCAAAGTTGGTGACAAGAACACCAATTACTTTCACAAGCAATTTGAGGTCAGACACTCATCCAATTACATCACTGAAATCAAACTGGAGAATGGCATGACTGTCATTGGGAACGCAAGCATAAAAAACGCAGCTCCCATTCATTTCTCCAAGCTATTCACTGAAGGTGACAACGTTGATGGAGATGACAAGCTTATACTCCTGGAGCACATCCCAAAGAGTATCACGCGCGGAGGATAACATTGGCATTCACAAACCTTTTTCTAAGCAGGAAGTTCTCAACACAATTCATTCCTTCGAATCTGACAAAGCACCTGGCCCGGATGGCTATTTGATGCATTTTTACAAAGCATGTTGGCAGTACATTAAAAAATACTTTATGAGAATGATCAAGAACTTTCACTCAAAGGCAAAGATCGGTGGCTGCACAAATTCCACTTTCCTATCTCTCATCCCAAAAGAAACCAATCCCAAATCCTTTAGCAGATTCAAACTGATTTCTTTATGCAACTCCTCTTACACGATTATTTCCAAGATGCTAGCAACTCGAATCAAGTCCCTTCTTAACAAAATTATTTCTGAAAACCAGGGCGGCTTCCTGGAAGGGAGGAAAATACTTGACAATTTCATCATTGTACAAGAAGCAATCCACTCCAACAAATCTCGAAAAGAAAAAGGTATGCTAATCAAGCTTGATATGGTCAATGCATTTGATCGCGTCAATCAATCCTTTCTCTTTAAAATTATGAAATGCTTTGGATTCGGGGAAACCTTTATCAACTGGATCTCAGCGTGCATAAGTAGACCCTGGATCTCTCCCTTAATTAATGGTCGCCTCATTGATTTCTTCCAAGCCACGCGTGGCATTAGGCAAGGATGTCCCTTGTCCTCCTTCCTGTACATCATCCTAGCAGATTCCCTCAGTCGAAAATTGAATTATGATATGATTTCAGGCTCCCTACCAGGCCTCCATTTAACCTCTGACTCCCTCCCCCTCAATCATACCCTTTTTTCCTACGATTCCCTGTTATTGGGTGGAGCCTCCTCCATCATAGCCTGAAATTTCAAGCATAACCTGAATTGGTACTGCAATGCCTTCGGAGGTAAGATCAATCTGCACAAAAGTGTTGTCTACTGCTGGAATCTAAACAACAAAGTTGGAGCCAAAATTAGCAAAATTCTTGCAATCAAAGTCCACAACCACTGGGACAAATTCACCTACCTTGGCCTCCCAATCACACAAGGTCACTCAAAATCTAGAATTTGGGACGACACGATAAACAAAAGCAAAAGCAAAATTAGAAGATGGGGAGGGGATTGGTTCAACAATGCTGGAAAACTGATCTTAGTGAACTCCGTCCTCTCTGCACTACCTATCTATCAATTCTCCATCCTCCTAGCTCCAAAAGGAGTGTTAAAACATATTAGTAAACTGCTGAGAGAGTTTCTTTGGTCTGGGGGAAAAAACAATGAAAACAAAATCCACTTAGTGAATTGGGAGACCATAAAGCAACCAAAATCCTTGAGAGGTCTTCAAATCTGTGATCTGCTCCATAAAACTTGGCACTGGGTGGCAAACTTCTCTGACAAATCCTGCATAAAAACATCATCGAGTCAGTAAAATGCTTAGAAAGAAATATTTACATGGGGACAATCTAAGATGTCTCGATTGAAAGCCAATTTCCAAAGGTTCCAGCATTTGGTCGCTATGCAAGGCAGCTTGGGAGTTCTTTTCAAAAGGTCTTTATTGGGTACCTGGAAACGACAATAAAATAAACATTTCCACAGATAATATTATGGACAACAAAGTACTTCAAAGCACTCAAGAGTTACAAAATATCGCAGCTTGGCTCAATCAGCATGGGATCATAACTCTGAGGGAATTCAGTTCCCGGGACATTCATGGAAACCGAAAAAGCTGGAAAAATACAGTCATCCCTCCCAACCTCAAATCTTCCAAAACCATCCTCATTGAAAACCTGAAAAGATGCGCTCCCATTCACCTTCTAGCCAAAGATGAACGGGATTGGGGCCCTCAAGGTTGCTACACCTCTGTTCTCGGATACAACGCACTTCAAGCTCATGATGATGCAAGAAAAGACTTATGGAAACTTGTATGGGATCCATTTGGACTCCCCAAAATCAATTTCTTTATCTGGACCTTAATCCATTCCAAAGTGCTTACTGGCGACAACCTTATCAAGAGAGGATTCCCGGGGCCATTTTGGTTTTCTCTCTGTCGCAGCAATTATGAAACCCTAAACCATCTTTTATGGACTATCATTTTACCAAACAAGTCTAGAATTACATGCCCCTTGATCTCAATATCATCATGCTATCCTTCAACTTCACCACTCATATTTTTAAGGATTGGGAATCTACCTATCCCTCACCTCTCTCCAAAAAGAAACTTTGGCGTCAAATTTGGATTTCCATTCCCAAATACACATGTTGGAAAATTTGGATTGCTAGAAACAATGTTATCTTTGATGATACGCACTACACCCCATTGCAAATTGCAGGTCAATCCAAAGGTTTACTGATAGAATGTCTCAACTCCTCCAAATATAGGACAAATGCAATTCTCGGCATAAAAGAATTGAACTGGATTGGAGCCACTCCCCCCAGTCCGAGTAAAAAATTCCGACCGTGACACCTTCCAACATGGAAAATCAGGATTTCTAATTCTGATTTTCAAGACTGGAGAGATAATCAGGCTATGGACAGTTTACAATTCAATGGTGCTTCCAAAAGAAACCCTGGCGTAACAGGAGATGGGGGAGTTTTTTGGCTTAGTGGAGGAACATTGAGATTGAAGTAGATATGGGGTTTGGGCATTTGCTCAAATAATACAGCAGAGGCCTTAGCTTTGTTGAAAGGCTGTCAGATCACCAAAGATCATAATATTGACAAACTACAAGTGTTCGAGGACTCTATGATAATCATCAGAGCTCTCAATTCAAAATCTAACCTCAACAATCTTCTCTCAATCAAATCATTCAACGTATTCGACAAATTGCGAATACATTTTCCCATTTCAGAGCTTTCCACATGTTAAGGAACTTAAATAAAGAAGCTGATATGGAAGCAAATGTTGGTACCAGCCTCAGCCCTAGGATACTCAAACTCTCCAGTAAAGATAGTGAATACCAACAAATTCCATAATCTTGGAACAGAAAATCCCAGAATAGGGTACTCGGACTTCAGGAAGACATGCCTGTCTTTTATTTTCACTCTGCCGACTCCAAGAACGCATCTTCACACCCGATGTCTACTATCTCCAGTGCATTAGAATCCCATCAATCACGCATTCACCCCATCCTTCAGAAATTGAATGCCATTTTGGCTTCCTTCAATGTTGTCTGCCATCGATTATTGCAGAACCGTGGCAGCCTGAACAAGGTATCTGAATTTCAATCAACATAATCTTATTCATTTTGTAATTCATCGAGAGTCTCTTACAACATTTGCTCTTAGTTGTCTTTAGCTCAAGAGAAAATGCGATCTCACACAACACTTTCTTATCCATTTTGGCATTTTTTAGAGTCTCATACAACATTTGCTCTCAACAAATTATTATTTAAATTGCAGCCTGTCATCCTCTAGTTGATGAATGCCAAATCGGCTCTCAAACTGTGATCTCTACCACTGACTACAATTATAGTCTCACAAATTGTTGATGCTGGAATTTGTTTATTGTACCTTGTCGATTTGGTTTACAATCACGACCTTTTTATTTTATTTTTAATACAAATATTCGTTTTAGTTTTAAAAAATAAATTACATTTTTTAATACATAACTAAATTTACTTTAATAATTAATATATAAATTTTAACAATTTCTCAATCACCAGAATAATACTTATTTGTCGAGTGATAGGAGATTTTTTATGCCTACAGAGTGCTTTCTAGGGTTTGCTCTCGCAGCTGCGGGCACCATGGCCACCACCGAGGGCGGTTCCCAACCGCCCTCTACCGCTCTTCCTCCTGAAATTGAATCATTTGCGTGTTTGGTTGCCTCTCAGCGGAAGAAAACGTTCGGTGGAGTCCCTCCTATATTCGTAAAGAAGCTTGATGACATCCCCGTGGTGGCTCTCCCTCCGCAACAAACCATGCATATTTCCCTTACTCTCACAAACAGATCCTTGGTCGGTTATTTCACAGGCCTATGGACCTCCCCTAAGTCTGTGGATAGTTGGGTTCATAGAAACTAGCGCTCGCTTATCTCTTAGAATGTTGCCACCTACTCAGTAGGTCGAGGATTTTTCTTGTTCGACTTCATTTCTAAAGAAGACCGAGACCTTATTTTCAGGAATGGCCCTTACTTCATGGGGCTGCATGGCCTCTACCTAAATCATTAGACCCCCAAATTCGACCCCTTCAAGGACATCCCCACCGCTGTCCCTGTTTGGGTATGTCTCCCGAACCTTCTGGTTCACTACTGGATCCTAGATTCGCTAAAATCAATAGGCAATTCCCTTGGAAAGTATATCGATTGCGCAAAGCATAAATATCAGTAGTCTTGCTCCAGAATATGTGTGGAGGTAGACTTGGAAGCAGGCTTGCCATAGGCCATAAAACTCATGGTAGGAAGCTGGTCACACTTCCAAAAATTAGACTATGAGCAACTCCCCTTCAAGTGTCGAGGCTGTCATGAATACGGGCATTTCCACAAGAAATGCGCTCAAAATCAATCAGTTCAAGACAAACAAAAGAACGAAGGATGGAAGCTTGCAAAGAAATCCAAGGTAAACCCTAAGTCTGCTACAGGACCAAGAGAAGGGCAAAAACACCCTACTCCAATTCCTAAGGCCACCTCCCCCAAAAAGAATCCCCTAACAAACCCTCCAAGGAATAATGGGAATAGCTTTTCCCTCTTGGAAAATATAGCAGAAGAAGAAGTCCAAGAAAATCAGAATGAAAACCAAATTGAACTCAGGTTACAAGCAGATCCACCCCCTGAAGTTGCAGGGATCAAAGCGGATTTGGAGAAACCCGAGGTTGAATCTGAAGCTGACGGATCCGATGAGGAAGAAGGGGAAATCGAAACACCCACAACCAGCAAAAAGAAATCTACTCGAGGCAGGAAACCTGATAAAGAATAAATGGAGCAAGCCACTTACAAGGACAAACTTCAAGGGTCCCAGCCGACGCTTGAAAAAATCCTCAAGAACCTGAGAAATACCAGACAACAAGGGAAAACTCCAAAGAGTGGCCCCCAAACCTCTAAAAGTAAGTAATGAAATTGCTCTCCTGGAACTGTAGGGGGTTAGGTAGTAAAGTTAAGGAAGATTCTATGAAGGACCTAGTTCACTCCTCTCAGCCAGACCTTCTACTTATCCAGTTGACCAAGATGGAGGAAGGTTCCTTTCTCCAGCCCAATCTTAAGTTTTGGAAAAAAGGTGGAAGCATTGCTGTAAGTTCTTGCGGGGTCTCTGGAGGAATAGGCACCCTTTGGGATACCACCAAATTCGATTTGATTTCCTCCAACAAATGCACACATTGGATCTTTACACAGTTACTTCATAAAGCTTCAGGAACTCAGATTTTCCTCTTTAATGTTATGTCCCTGTGCTATTGGCTGAAAAAAAGATTTGTTGGGAACTCCTCAGGGACGCTGCCAATAATTTTCCGCTTGAAAACATCATCATTGCTGGTGATATTAATGTAGTTATGAATCGGTAAAAAAAAAGGAGGGTCCATTGTCAAAGATCCGATCAGAGAATGGGTGGATGAGCTTATCCTCGATTGGGATCTTTCGGATATCAAACCCTCTAAATGAAAATTCACCTGGTCTAATAAGCGTGTAGGACCAGTCCATATTGCTACTAGGATTGACTGCTTCTTGGTTCAAACCTCTTTCCTTCTTTTGGGACTAAGTCCAATCTCCACGATTATCCCCTTTGGTGGGTCGGACCACAATCCTATCCTCCTCGAAATTAAGAAAGAAGGAAACCTTGGCCCAATTCCTTTTAGGTTCAGTCCTTTATGGGTTCAGCAAGATGGTTTCTTTGAGGTTATCTGAGCTCACTGGAGCTCTCCTGTCACAAGCACCCCATTCTTCATCTGGGAAGAAAAGCTCCGAGGGTCAAACAAGCACTTAAAATTTGGGCAAAGGGGCAGAAATATCCTATCCACTCTCGCTTGGAAGCTCATAAAAAACTTGAAACTAATCAAGCCTCTATGGAGGAGGCCCTAGTCACCATAGAGTCCCTAGCGAAGTAATCATCACTCCACCATGGCCTTCATGCGGCCCACAAGCAAGAAGAGTAATATTGGAGACATAAACCCCGTAGTCTATGGCTTCAAGTTAGAGACCGTAACACTTCCTTTTTTCATAAAAAAGTTGAAGCCAGAAAGCAATTCAAAACTGTTATTGAAATCCAAATCCAGTGCCTCGCTACCTCAGACCTCAACCAGATCAAGGAAGAAGCAGTCAGACACTTTAGAGCAATCTATACAGAAGAAGCTCTTGAGTCCCCTTTGGATCCTAGAGACCTTCTAGCCAAGGTTCCAAAGAAATTCCACGATCTCAACAACCAACTGCTAACTAGGTCAGTCACTCTCGAGGAGATCAAGGTGGCCCTCGACAATATGGAAGACGAAAAATCACCAGGGCCTGATGGCTTCACGACCCACTTTATTAAAATATGTTGGGATATTGTTCAAAAATATCTTCATAGGATGGTCTTGAAATATCAACATTGTGATAAGATTGGGGGGAGCACAAATTCAACATTTCTAGCTCTCCTTCCGAAAGAGAAAGATGCTTCCAAATTCAACCGCTTTTGCCCCATTTCTCTCTACAACATTGGGTACAAAATCATATCTAAAACTATGGCAAACAGGCTCAAAAGTCTTCTTCTGTCACCTACCCAAATTCTGAAAAATATTATTTTATTGGAAAAATAATTTATGTTAAATTTTAATTACAAAGTTTTGTAATTATGACCAAGTTTGGTCAAGGATGAATGTAATTACTAATTATTATTATTTAATAAATTAAAGTAGGAGACAAACACCCAAGGGAACTGTTAAATGAGTGTTGACTGACCCATTAGGAGGAATGGAAGTTGTTAGAAGGCATGGGACAAATGGCAGCAATTGCACTTCACCACTAGCTGTTGGTTATGGGACAACTACCCCTAAAAATGTGGCATTATCCCCCAGGTGGAGAGAGTGAGCAGGAAGCTCATTTAAAGACCAGTTAACAACTGAAAGGCCTAGGCAACCTACATAAGGAAAATTCGAATTGAGAAGGAAGCTCTTACACAATATTTTCTGCAAAAATATTCCTCATGTGCATCAGGTGATGACTGAGAGATTCAAATAGGGAGGCTATGTGAGTGCATTGTAATTCTGCTAATTATTCTAAGAAGGAAAACCAGAGGTGCTGATGCAGGTCTCTTTGACTGCTAAGTCTTTAAGACTGGAAGAACTATCTTGTTGCTGCAAGTGATGACCTAAGTTTCTGAAGTTTCTTCCTCTTGGTGGTTCAGTGAACAGGCTCAGGGGTCCTAAGGAAAGATAGTTGACTGCTTTTAGGAGTTGGTTGGGTGGAACAAGTTCCCTTTGGTGTTTGTCCACTTGTCTACTGGTTCAAGTTCTATTATTTATTTGTGTTTAATTTTGTTTACATTGAAATTGTTTTGTTTTTGTATTATAATGATGGAATGATAAAATGATAGAATTAAATTCTTCTCTGTGTTTTTCTACATGTTGTTTCTACACCATACTCCAACACATAGAAGAGTGGTTTAGAGTAGATGAAAGATAGGCTGAATGCCATTTAGAAATATTAATCGTTATACAGTGAATTATTATTTACATTTTGCATTGTAAACAGTTTATGCAAAATTCCAAAATATAGAACAGTTTTGTATCAAAAACTAACTTCGAAATTATTGTATCAAAATAACAGAAGTAAAATACTTCTTGTTGCATAGAAAAATTTATAGATTAATCATTTATCAGTTGCTATTATTGCACCAATTATCTAGGAAATTATAACAGTTGCATTTAAATCAAATAGCATCATACTGTAAGTCATTTTATTTCTTCCTCTTGATTTTTCTTTTATCAGCTGTAAAAAAAAAATATATATATATATATATATATATGTATCCTTCTATGAAAATCATTATAGGCATTCTAGAAATGGAAACAGAGTTATAGTATATACATGGATTAGTATTGCAGAACAGTACTACTAACATTAGTATTTACTTTCTCTTATATAAGTTCCGAGTTTACAACATTCTTTTGTTTAGTATCTATCAATTCAGAAGTAAAGTTGCAAACCTCTGTTCCTATTTTTTTTCCCTTTTTTTTTTTTTAAGATTTAAACCCTAGATAGATCCATTATACACTTAGAAACTCTTCCAAGTTTAAAAACCCTACTTATCGACTCTCGTCTTTTATTACAAAGACTCTCCATTTGCAGTAAATTTTACTTATAGAAACCACATAACCGAAAATACAATTTCAAACTCAGAACAAACTTTGTTGCTAGGGTCCTAAAAATTCTGTCAAAGACTCATATTTTCAACATAGAATGAAGTATTACCAAAAACATTTTTTATCACTCTACAGACGCAGGTTCAAGTAGTGTTCACCCATTCTTTCAAAACATCACAGCGTTTGCATCAACCAGAACCAAGTTTTATTCCAAGTCTTATGACTTTCAAGCCATCCTCGAAACTTGCAAAACTGTATTGGCGAAGTCGCCATCACATAAAATAAACGAAGGCATTGAAGCCTCGGTAGTACAAAAACTAGACATTACTGTCTACAACCTAACCTAACCCTATTTTCTTTTATTGAGCAAGAACTTGTCAACTACCGATGAGTCCAGGGTTATGGATGAACCCGAGACTTACCAGGACAATGGAGTCCTCAGCGTCCTTCTTTCCACAACGAGCAAGGTTGTTAATCCACACAAATCCTGCACAATATTCATGAGAAATGCAGTTAGATTCGTATTGTTGAATGGTTAAATTTTATACAAGTGAATTATGGCAAAACCTCACCAAAACTTATCTTCAGGATTTGACTGAGTTGCAGACTATATTCGTTAGTAATGGCGAAGTTGGAAACCCTTCCAAAGACCGGCTATCATTTTCTTCTCGACCACACAGAAGTTAGAACTTTGAAAGCTCTAATCAAACACTTGCAAACCCTGAATGAGCATTCTTTTACTGGTGTGTTAGGTGCAGTAGCACCGCCAAGACAAGCACTGTTACCATAGTTCCTTACCCTGAGAAAAACACGTTGAAATCCCTGAGCAATCCCTTCGAAGCTACTTCTTTATTTACAAAGACCAGATTACACCTTTAAAACATTGCAGAGGTCTCGGTTTCGAAACCCCAGTCACTCTCTTTTAACCCTTTATTTCCGTAGCCGGTCGGCTATCACAACAAAGACCAACCGCAACAATGATTTTAGGGTTTAGGACATAAAGGCTTAAGCCATCTCTTGTGCGAGGGTGTAGAAACCAAGATGAAGCCACGTGATACAAGCTAGGTGTGATGCCACTACTGCAAAACCTTTGGATAGAGTTAATGCTATTAAATTCAAGGTGTTGGCCAACCTGTACACCATATCACGACGAATCCTGTATCATTACACTTTGATCGTATAGTTTCAAACTTGGTTAAATATAAGTGTTAGAATCATCTTTATCATATGAATTGATTCAATAATAGTTACGAGAAAACTATATCATTATGTATACGATTGGAATCCAATATCATTGTATTGACATTAGTATTATCATTGTGAATCATTGTATCATTTGCATATTCTAACATTGTTTGGATATTGTTACAAACATTTCAATGTTAATCTCAATATATTTCTATATATTGCATAAGTGTTAGAATTATATACTAGTTTTGCTTATTTTTTATGGTTTATGTTTCGAATAACAAAGGCATTATTTTATACTTAATTGCATTAGGTTTGATTATATTCATGACCCTAACTCTAGACCAACACTAATAGTATCTTATGATAGACTTTGCAATAGGTCATTCTACTTCCGACAGAAGGTACTTTAAAATAGAGATCTTACCTGATTAATCTTCAATTAAAAATACTGCCATCTATCTAAATGCTGGTAAATCTCAAATAACTTCAAATGACTGGAATTACTCTTACTTGTAAACCTGTGTCAAGATAAATGACTTTATCATTTGCAGCTAAGTAAGCCCTGGGTGTCAAATGACCCCTTTCATCATCATCAAGAAACAAACTGTTAGTACCTTGTCAAGAAATTTTCATTATATGTTAATTCGAAGTATAGTCAACACAAGCAGAAACTAATGTTGTTAGCATGTTAAATAAAGTATGATGTGTCGCTGTCATTAATTGTCATTAGTTAAAGAGACTTAGTAATTAAGTTGTCTTATGCATTAATGACTTGATTATTCAATGCTACCATGATAAGCATTTATTACTTCCGCAATTGAAATGTTAACATTTTATGTTGTTTTAAATTTTTTAAATTTCTACGAAATTATCGGGATGTTACATCTTCCCAACCTTATCCCTGAAAACCAAGGCGGATTCATCAAGGGAAGGAAAATTTGGGACAACATCATTTTAGTCCAGGAAGCTATCCATTCTAGTGTCGGAAACAAGGAGAAAGGTATGGTGGTTAAAATCGATTTAGCTAACGCTTTTGACAGAGTGAGACATGCCTTTCTGTTCCAGGTTATGGAGCTCTTCAGGTTTGCTCCCTCTTTCATTCGATGGGTTAAAACGTGTATAAGTGAGACCTGGATTGCTCCCCTATTCAATGGTCGAGTGACGTCTTTCTTCAAAGCCACTCGGGGCCTCCGTCAAGGCTGTCCTCTATCTCCATTACTTTATGCCATTCAAGCAGCGGTCCTTAGTTTCCAGTTGGAGCATTTCCGGATGGAACATAGTTTGATGGGATTCGGATGGCCCATGGGACCAAAGACATCAACCACGCCCAATTTGAAGATGACACGCTCCTCTTGGGAGGGGCCAACCCGACTACAGCTCACCATTTTAAACAAGAATTGGAATCCTTTTGTATGCTCTCCGGCAATAGAATAAATCATGGTAAATGCCAGATCTACAGCTGACATATAAACCCAAGAGAACTTGCAAATATATCCAGAATATTAGAAATAGAATTCGTTTTCAAGTGGGATTACTTCAATTATTTAGGGGTTCATATCTTTAGGGCCTCCCCAAAAGTAGGTAACTGGACGCCGCTATTAGAGAAACTAAAATCCAAAATACTTTCTTGGGGAGCCTCTTGGCTCAATCTTGCAAGGAAAGTGGTCCCATCAAATATGTCCTATCTAGTCTTTTGATTTATCAAAGTTCCATTTTGTTGGCACCAACTAGCACCCTTCTAGCCTTCAACAAATTTCTAAGACATTTCATTTGGCAAGGAGGTAAGAGCAATGGGGGGGAAGTTTTCTCTAGTAAGTTGGAAGAAGATAAAAAAACCCTCTTCAGGAGGGAGGCCTTCATTTCAGGGACCTTAAAACTCAAAACTTGGCTCTAGGAGCCAAAATCATTTGGAATCTAGTAGCAGGGAAAATCACTTGAAGTAGGAAGGTCTTGAGGAAAAAGTACTTCCAGGTCCCAGAAAAACTTGCTTGGATAAGGAAATCGAAGTTAGAAAAGGACCCCCCATCCTTGTCATTTGTAAACGAGCATTACCTTGTTTCATAGAAAATCTAACCTGGATTCCGGGCAGTGGGAAACAAATTAACATTTGGAACGATTCGGTGTTAGAGAGCTCTCCCTTGGCCATCGAATCAGGTCTCCTCAATTTTAAATCATGGCTCCAGGATCATGGGCTGGCTACGCTCTGGGGTATATCCAATTGGAAATCAGATGGATTGTGGCTCAGCTGGAAATTCCCTAATTGCCCAAGTCATCTGGAGGATGAAATGTATAGGATCCTATCTCTTCACCAAGGCTCAGCTCCCATTGCTGCATCATCCAAATACAGGAGAGGCTGGGGTTCCTGATCGGGTTCTTATACTTCTTCTTAGTGTTAGAAAAACAAGATCGTAGAGCAATAACAATAAACAAAAATACAAATATAATCACACACACATTACAAGAGAGACACAGATATATCGTGGTTCACCCCAAGATGGGCTATGTCCACACTGAAGTTGCCAGTCCTTATTATTATTCTGTTTAGCAAAGTGAAGGGATACAAGCTGTAGCACAACTGCTGCACTTCCTCTTCACTGTCTCAGTCTCTCCTTTTGATCTCAGATATCTTTACAATGCATAAAACCTAATACATCAACCTTAGCCGTGTTATAATGTCTTTCTTTTTTAAGGGAGATACAATGGGAAAATACCACGGGTTACCCAAAACCATGGGCCCATAAAACAACCCCAAAAATTTCCTTCGAGGGCGTTGCCCCCGGACCCCCCAGACCCCGGTGGGGGGAGGCTTCGCCCCCCCCCCCCCCCCCCACCCCCTCAGTTGGGGTGAGTGTATAGTCCTTTTTACATATCATATAAAGCTGGGGTACAAACACGGTTGAATAATAATATCTCTGAATCTGGAGATCAGGCTCCACAACCAACAATCTCCCACTTGGAGACTAATCACAACAACTCCACCGCTACTGCACTTGCTGGAATTGGACTTGGCAACTTTCTCCTCTTCACCTTCATGCTAGAAGGCCAACTGAAACCGAGAAGGAACTCAGTTTCTCTCTGGTCACTACCTTTGTGAACATGTCTGCAGGATTTTGGCTAGTGTGTATATTTTTCAGCTTCAACAGTTCATCTTCCAGAACAGACCGTATGAAATGGTACTTGAACTGTATATGTTTAGTCCTGGAATGGAATGCTGATTTCTTTGCAAGATGAATGGCACTTTGGCTGTCACTATACAACCTGTTATCCTTCCGCTTCTTACCCAATTCCTCCATAAACCTCTGCAACCAAATCATCTCTTTACTAGCCTTTGTGACAGTAACATACTTTTCTTCCGTTGTTGAAAGTGCAACAACCTTTTGCAGTTTTGAAATCCAACTTATTGTTGTTCCACCTACAGTAAACACATACCTTGTGGTGCTCCTCCTGCTATCCTTATCACCTGCCATATCCGCATCATCATATCCCTGTAGAATAGTGTCTGAACCTCCAAAACATAATGCCTGAGTGGTAGTACCTCTCAAATACCTGAGAATCCACTGTACTGCCTTCCAATGTTCTTTACCTGGATTGTTCATATATTTGCTCACAACTCCCACTGCTTGCGCAATATCTGGTCTTGTGCACACCATGGCATACATCAAGCTGCCAACTGCTGATTGATAGGGAATCTTGGACATGTAATCTGTCTCTTCCTGTGTCTTGGGACACATTTCCTTACTTAGACTGAAATGGCTGGCCAAAGGTGTACTTACTGGTTTTTCATTCTGCATTCTGAACCTCTCCAACACCTTTTGTATGTACTCACTCTGAGACAATGTCAATTTGTGATTCTTTCTGTCTCTCGTTATTCTCATACCAAGGATTTGCTTTGCAGCACCCAAATCCTTCATCGCAAATGAATTAGCTAACTTCCTTTTGAGTACATTTATATCCTGCATGTTAGACCCTGCAACAAGTATGCCATCCACATACAATAACAAGATAATATATCTTTCATTGTCTAGCTTCTTGAAATAAACACAGTGTTCAGAATGACATCTACTATAACCTTGTTCTGTCATAAACCTGTCAAATTTTAAATACCACTGCCTTGGAGCTTGCTTCAATCCATACAAGCTCTTCTTCAACTTGCATACCAAATCCTCCTTCCCTTTGACCTCATACCCTTGTGGCTGCTGCATATATATCTCTTCCTCTAAATCCCCATGGAGAAATGTTGTTTTTACATCTAATTGTTCAAGATGCAAATCTTCTACCGCCACTAGACTTAAGATAGTCCTAATTGAAGTCATCTTAACAACAGGAGAAAATATTTCATCAAAATATATACCTTTCTTCTGTGCAAACCCCTTTACAACAAGTCTTGCCTTGTACCGCTTCTTACCTCCTTCTTCTTCCTTTAACCTGTAAATCCATTTGTTATGCAATGTTCTTTTACCAACATGCAAATGAACCAAATCCCAAGTCTGGTTTCCTACCAATGAGTCCATTTCCTCATTCATGCCTTGCTCCCACTTCTTTCTAGTTTCCACCTGCATTGCTTCTTCATAACACTCTGGTTCACCAGTATCAGTCATCAATAAATAATACATTGAAGGAGAGTATCGTTCAGGGAGTCTACTTAACCTGATAGATCTTCTTGCAGTTGCAGGAGTTTCAGGTACTTGTTGTTGTTCTTGATTTTCTGGCACCTTTCGAACTTCATTTTCTTGAATTTCATCAAGTACTATGTACTCTGTGTTTTCCTTTTCCTGTTTCTTTCCTTGCAATTGATCTTTATACATGACCTTTTCATTGAATATGACATCTCTACTTCTAATGATTTTGTGATTTTCATAATCCCATAAACGATAACCATAATCATCAACCCCATATCCAATAAATGTACATTTCTTGGATTTAGCTTCAAGCTTTGTTCTATTTTCTTTATCAATATGGACAAATGCTTCACAACCAAACGTTCTCAGAAATGAGTAGTTTACCTTTTTACCTGTCCATGCCTCCTCTGGAATACCGCCATCCAAAGCACTTGAAGGTCCTCTGTTTATTAAATAAACAACAGTATTTACAGCATCCACCCAAAACTGTAAGGGTAACTCTGCATGCAATCTCATACACCTTGCACGCTCCATGATCGTTCTATTCATCCTTTTTGACACACCATTTTCTTGTGGTGTTCATGGGACTGTCTTCTCTGTACGAATCCCATGGTATGAACAGTAACTATCAAACTCCTTGCCATAGTACTCACCTCCATTATCAGATCTGAGACACTTCAACCTTTTTCCTGTCTCATTCTCAACCAAAGATTTCCACTTCTTAAAAGTAGCAAACACATCAGATTTATGTCTAATGCAATAAACCCAAGTTTTCCTAGTTGCATCATCAATAAATGTAACATAATAATGAGAGACACCAAGAGATTGTACTTGAGCCAGTCCCCATACATCTGCATGCACTAGCTCTAACTTTTCATTCTTCTTATGTTTCCCAACCTTGAGAAATCTGACTCTCTTCTGTTTTCCATAAACACAGTTCTCACAGAATTCCAAACTTACCTGCTTCAAATCTGGCAGTAACTTCCTTTAGTGGAGAATCTGCATCCCCTTCTCACTCATGTGGCCAAGCCTATGATGCCACAATGTTGTATCTGCTCCTGTGGAAGCTAAAGAGATAGAATGGTCAGTATTATGAGGACATAAATACAATGTACCTACTATGTCTCATTTTGCTATCACCATTGATCCTTTAGTGATCTTCCACCACTTTTCTCCAAATGTGGATAGATAACTGCCATCTCCCAACTACCCTGTTGAGATCAGATTTCTTTTCATAGCAGGAATATGCCTAACATCTTTTAACAGCCAGTCAGTTCCATTCTTAACTTTTATCCATACCTTACCCATTCCAACAATTTTAGATGGCTCATCATCACCCAATAAAACATGTCTAAAATCGCCTGGAACATAATCATGAAAATATTTCCTATGGGGGACATGAAGCCCCTGAATCTACCACTCAATAATCACTAGTATTATCTAATGCAAGAATCAAACCATCTTGTAACACATCACCTGCTACATTTTCTTCCTGGGTAGTTTCCTTATGTGCATCTCCTTTCTTCTTTATAGATCTGCAGTCTTTCTTCATATGCCATTTCTTTCCACAGTTCCAGCACTCTATGTTTCCCAATCTGGACTTGGATCTGCCCGTTTTAGACTTCCCATGATTACCTTGGCTCTTCCTCTCTCCTTTTGTCTTCCCCTAGTCTCCATGGTCAACGCATTACCTGATGTCTCACCTGTGCTTTTTCTTCGCATTTCCTCGCTAAGAATAACACCAATAACATCATCAAATTTCAAGGTGTTTGAACCAAAGACAGAATTACTTACAGCCATGACCAATCTATTCAAGCTTTCTAGCAATGAACACAAGATTAGAAGAGCCCTAACCTCATCATCAAAGTTCACACTTACATAACTTAGTTGATTTGTAACCATATTAAACTCATTTAAATGATCAGTAACAGATCCACCTTCAGATATTTTCATATTAATTAAACGCTTCATTAGAAATACCTTGTTGGAGGCCGAGGGTTTTTCATACAACTTACCCAATGCACTCATCAAACCCTCCGTTGTCGTTTCTTTTGAGATATTGAAAGCCACCGACGAAGCCAGGCTCAGCCGTATTGTTCCCAAAGCCTTTATGTCAAGAACCTACATATTTAAAAATCAAATACTAAGAAGTGTTAGTAAACAAGACTACTCCAACGCCACAAATACTAGGGCCACCTTGACATTCTCCATCAAAAAATCCCCGAGGTTTTTCTTTGTTAATACATGGCTCCAACAAGCTTTTGGACCTTGGGACTTTTAAAGGTTGGCTTTTTAATTCCATTGCCAATCTTGCCTTGTGAGCCACCCGAGTTGGAGAGAAGATTTGATATTCAAAGACCATTGCTATCTAAATACCACATATAAATAAACATTGAAGAGATTTGTATGTTTCTATATCTCTATTAGTGATCCAATCCAACAAACAATCTTCTAGAGATACTTTATCCCATTTCTCTAACTCTTGAGACTCTTGCAGTCTCTTTCCAAATTATGGCTAGGAGTTTGTTATTTTGGAGATTGAACAAGGTAATGATAATTGGGCCTTGATTGTTTTGAGAGAAGTTGAGGTGCATTTTACAACTTAGTATGAAGGAGATGCATAATGTTCATGTTTAACATTGACGTGACACATGACATAAGTCAAGCCAATATAATATTTATGACATAGTGAAGTCGAGTTGCATTTTACAACTCAATATGAGGAAGATGTGTAATGTCCATGTATAAGTCAACTTAATATAACATTTGTTTTAAGAACAAATAAATAATGTATCAACCCGATATAGATTAGATGTATAACATTGATGCATATAAATCAATATTAAAAAAAAACTGAATGTAAAGAAGAAAATTTAAGAAAAAAATATAAAGCATCAATATGCACATACACACACTCACATACAAGGGAAGGGAATTGATGTTGGAGTAGCGATTATAAAGCATCAATATGCACATACACACACACTCACATACAAGGGAAGGGAATTGATGTTGGAGTAGCGATTATGGTGAATAATTTGTGTTTAGGGTTTCTACTAGAGGTTTTGCATAGCCTTTCATGGGGCTTATGTATGGTAGCCACTAGTATGGTTTCTTTGCAAGGACAAGAGTGACATCACCTTGGTGGTTGTGGGTATGGCTTTAGAGCACCATTTCTAGTTTATACCCTTTTGAGTTATGGCGTTGACGACTTCTTCTCATAATGGGATTTGGTTGGGGTTTCTCAAGCATGGGTTTCCATTGTGGGGCAGCGCAATGGAAGACTCACTATGTTGTAGTTCTTGGAGATACCTTAGTGGTGGAAAAAATGTTTGAAAGTATTCCTGACACCACCATGGTTTGGGAAAAGGTATTTGGTTGTGATTATACTCTAACTTTGTTCTTCCTCTCTAGTTTTCTAGAGGCTCACACCTATGTCTTAGAGCCTGGTTATCTACTAGTATGGATTATGATATATTTAGTAAAGTTAAGATCAGTAGCGTGATCCTCTATTATCCAGGTGACCTATCCTTTCATTGTTCATTTATTCGATATTTGGTTCATTCTAGTAAGATTTCTACTAGTTTTTTCCCTATGTGGGATTTGGTGTATTGCAGAGTTTTCCCCCTTTTGGGAGTTTGTGTCCTTGAATGGTTTATTAACCTTGGGGTTTATGAAGAGTAATTAGAAGTCTTTGTGTTTGATGTATATGGTAGTTGATATTTACTGTTAAAGTTATTTGAAGCCACTTTTCTGAAGATAATTTTTCCAATAAAGTCTTGAACTTTTTTTTTATAGATATTACAATTCTATTTGCTCAGAAGCTTTTTTTTTTTTAAAGATTTCACAATCCTCTTTACTCCAAAGCTATTTGGTTAAATACTTCAGTGTTCTTCATAGCATACACTATGTTGTAAGCACTTTGTTATTTTGGTGTAAATATTATTTTTTACAAGGACTTAACATCCTATATAATATATATAATATATATATATATATATATATAAAATTGACTTTTGTGTCTCTTAAAAACTTACATCCATTTACTAAAAAAATCATTTTAATTTCTTTTACTTTCCAGCTTAATAAATATGAAATTAAATAAATCTATTAGGGATTTAAAACAATAATGATCTCCTACTTTAGGGTTTAAAAAAAAAATAATGGTCTCCTACTTTATATAGGTTTAAGAAAAATAATGATCCTCTACTTTTTTTTTTCACTTAATAAAAACAATACTTACTATTCAAAAGAATCAAAGTATTTATACAATGATCCTTTACTTTATATAGGGTATCGTTAATTAGGTGTTAATAAGATGTGTTTGGCGGATGGAGAGTTTACTTAGAGCTTGGTGGAGGGTTTTAATGGGGGGGTTTACTATGTTTTCAGAGGTGTCACTTTTGTCCTTATCTGCGATAATCAACTAGTTTTAGTTGTCTAGTAACAACGCTTTCTGGAGTTTAGGCTTCTCCATTTTCTTCAAGAAACAATGTTCAAACTTGCACATTTTTGGGGAAGTCTAGGCGTGATTCCCGGCGTTAGTTTTTTCTGGTTTTATTGGGTTTTCTCTTGGGCGTCAGTGACAAGGGGTCCCACTATTACACTCACTGACTGATCCTGATCTTTACGGTGATCAGACAATCTTTATTGTTTTGATAGGAGTCACATGGCTCTGACCTGTGGCGACCTGTCCAAGGTACCTGAGGAATTCCGTTGGGGGTTTAATAATGGCCTTTCTTCCCAAACAAATGACCCATTATTATGTGATTATACTTCCTCGGAGGACCTTTCCTTGGGGGACGATTCGGGTAGGGTTTCAGAGGAATATGCTTCGATTTCACTTTCGAGATGTGGGGGACGCCTTTCTCTCAGTTGTGGTGAGAAAGCTAGATGACATAAAAACCTGAAGGTGTTGAAGTTGAGAAGTGAGGAGGTAGACATGACACTTGGTAAGGATGTTCAGTTGGGTAGGGTTTTAAGTTTGTCTGCTTGGGATCTTGTGGGGAAAATTTGCTTCGCAAATGTCAGTCGGCCCACACTACTTTCCTGGATTATGGAGCATTGGAAGCCAATTTTAAATTATTGCCCACAGGTCCATATTCTAGTGAACCGTTGGGTGGTTTTTCACTTCATTAACGAAGCTCATGCAAACCGAATTCTGGAACAACCTTGGGTACTCGGTTGGGGGTCACTCTGTCTGAAGCATTGGCACTCAGACTTCAATCCTGCGACTAAGACACTGCAGAAAAATGATTTATGGGTACTACTTAAGGGTTTCCCCTTGGAACTCTGGTCTCACGAGGTCTTCATTAACTTAACAAACATGATTGGCAGTTTTGTGTTCTTTGATGACAAGTCACTATACCATGAAGACAAAAGGATGGCATGGATCCTGACAAAGACAGATATGGAACAGGGCCTTCTGGAGTCCATTACCATTAGGTGGGGTGACTGAGTTATTAAACAGGCGTTGGATTACTAGAGGACACCACTTCGGTGTTTTTCGTGTGGATAAGAGGGACATCTACCCAACACTTGTCATCGACAGACAGTTCAGATGTTGGCTCGAGGCTGTGACAGTAGTGGGAGGGACTTTCAGCCTCGACTGTCAGTTGGCCTTGAACCAGGGAAAAAGAGGGTGCTGGTTATTTCTAGTGACTCCTCACTTACTAGTAAGCTTTCTTCTCTTTTCCTCTCCTTCATTCAGTTACTCTCAGAATTTGAACTTGCACTCTTAGAGGATTTGGAAAAGGGTTCTTCTCTGGCTCGAGACACGTGTCTTCCCTCGGGGGTCCTATTGAGTAACTTGGTCGATTTATGGGAGGCTCCTCTGGAGGTCGATAAATTTGTTGCTGTGGACGAAGTTGTTGTTTCTCCACCTGAAAATCTGGATGAGGATTTTCCAGGCTCAGACTCACAGCTTCTTCAAGACGAATAAGCTACCTTACAATATTTGGGGGTGTGTATTGTTTATGACCTACCTTGCCTGAACGAGAGGGTTTGTACACCTTCCTCGCCGGGGGCACTTGTAGGACTCTTTCGAGAACCTTTACCCATTTTTTGTGTAGACTCGGAGCTTCCTGTTTTGTCTGAAACATTTAACCCTAATGTGACCATTCGAAAGAATACTTGGGGTCGTCATCGTAAAGAACTAGCTCGATCCTCCACTAGGACTTCAAAAGGTTTGGTATTTTCTGAAGTCGGTACTTCCTCCTCCTCGAGTGGTGACTGTGTCTCACAGTCTCAAATTTTGAACTAGTTTAGGCCTCTTAGAGATTTACAGCTCTCCAAGGTGGTGACCAAATGATAATTTTATCCCTTAACATCCGTGGGGTTGGGGGTGCCCCTAAAATGCTAGCCCTTCGTAGGTTATTTTGTTTGATTCATCCTGATATTTTTTTCTTACAAGAGACTCCAATAGATGGTGCGAAAGCGCGAGCTTTCATTTGGCATTTTCTCCTTGGATGGGAGTGCAATACTATTAATGCAATTGGCCCATTCAGGTGGTTTATTGTCGGCCTGGAACCGCTCTCTTTTCCAATTTCACCTGTTCTGTTTGGTTGTGATATTTTATTAGGGGGCGTAGCAGGTAATTGGCTGGTCCACTTCATATTTTCAACTGCTATGGCCAGATTATGGACAAATTGAAGTACTGGACGAAAATGAACAACATTGGTCTTATGGATATTAGCTCTCTAATTTTGGCTGGGGACCTTAACTTTACTGTAGCGGCTCCAAAATCGTGGGGAATAAAGGATTGTATTGCTCGTACAAATGAATGGTTCAGAAATCTGGTTGACTCACATCATCTTATTGATGTGGATCCATTTCCCTTTGTCCCTACTTGGAGGAATGGCCGAGCAGGAGATGACGTTGTGGCGAAGAGACTCGATAGGTATCTAATTCATGAATCACGTTATGAGCGAGTTGGTTTGTGTAAATCTTGGATCAAGCCAAATAATACATTTGATCATATGATTGTTATATTAAAGGTGGGGAATGGAAAATTTTATACGAACTTCCCTTTTAAGTATTGTCCCATTTGGTCAGAAGATGAAGAGTTCATTCACTTGGTTACGCATCAGTGCCACACTTTTTCGATTCGGGTGGTTGGCATTGTGATGCACATATTCCCTCTTTTTCTCTAGTCCCTCAAATCGGTAGTTTCCCCATGGATCCGAGATAAGAATATGGTTGTTCATTCATATTTGAGTAAAATAGAGGTTGATTTAAAAATCCTATATGCAACACCCTTTGAAGTTATAGTCTCGGATTCACACAAGGGGGCTATTTGTCAGTTAGAAATGGAAAAATCCACTCTATTGAAGTAGGAATAAGAGATCTAGAGACTTAAAAGCAGGGCTTTGTGGATCTCGTGTGGAGATCAGAATACCAAATTATTCAATTCATATGCCTCACAAAGACAGAAGCATCAGGCGATATGGGATATTGAGACCTCTCATGGGGTTCAAGTGCCCACTCAATATGAGCTAACAACGACAAATAATGATTATTTCTCCAAGTTATTTACCAAGCCATAGTCTAACAACTTGGCTGCTCAGTTTCAGATCCTCCATTTTATGCCAAGAATATTTATAGAAGAGGATTGTTCCTTCATTGTTCGACCTGTGTCACTCTTAGAGATAGTGGAAATATTAAAGGATATGGAAAAAGAGAAAATTCCAGGGCTGAAAGGTTGGACTTCTGAATTCCTCCCTCAATTATTCAATCTTTTTGGACCTGAACTGGTACAACTGGTAGAAGAAGCGCGTTGTGGAGGTAAAGTATCGGGTGGGGATAATGCCACTTTCTTGGCATTAATTCCACAAACCTCCAATCCTTCCTCCTTTTAGGATTATCAACTTATTCCACTTTGCAATCTTATTTACAAGGTCATTTCCAAAACTATTGCTAACGAGATCAAAGTTGGTTTATCGCTTGGAATATCAAAGGAACAATTTGTTTTTTTATATTAGAGGTTGATCTTCGATGCTCTTGGAGTGGCACAGGAAACTTTACATTCTGCAAAGAAAAATATGCATCACTCCTTAGTCCTAAAAGTAGACTGGTCTTTTTTTAGGTTACTTCTTCTTAACGTAGGTCCAGAATTTCAACTGACACAGTGGATCATGGGTTGCGTAAGTTCGGCTAACTTTGTAGTACTACTCAATGGCAACCCTTCCTCTTTTTTCAAATGTTCTCGGGGACTACGACAGGGGTGCCCCTTGTCTCCGTTATTATTCCTCTTGGTTATTGAAGGCCTAAGCAGGTTTATAGCACAAGAAAGAACATAAGGAAACATTCCTGGTATAAAAGTGTCAACTAACATGTATGTCACACACCTGTTATTCGTTGACGATGTTCTCCTATTTGGCATTGGGAATATGCGTGAGTGGCTACATTATAAGTATATACTGGATCATTTCTATCTGGCTTCAAGTATGATGATTAGTTTCCCTACATCCTTCTTATACTCCCTTAATAATGAGGATGAATCTCTTGAACAAATTAGCACTGTGTTCCCACTAAATATTCAGGATCTTAACATTGGACTGAATTATTTAGGCTTATTTTTGAAGCCGAATGATTACAGTATCAATGATTGGTTTTGGTTGATTAAGAAGGTCGAAAAGAAGATCTCGTATTGGACTTATAGGAAACTGTCCTTGGTGGTTGATTGACCCTTTTAAACTTAGTTCTCTCTAACATGCCGATTTATTGGCTCACTTTGGCTAAAGTCCCTCTCTCCATACTGAATCAGATGAGGTAATTATTCTTCAATTTCCTTTGGCATTCATCACAGGTGAAGCGGGGCTATCATCTGGCAGCACGGAATAAAATTACACAGCTGAAGACTAGGGGAGGCTGGGGCAAAAAAAAGAAAAAAAAAGAAGAAAAAAGAAGAAGAAGGTATCGTTAATTAAAAAATATTACCTTTATGAAGATGTATGCTGGTATTTTTTGGTCATATACATACATATTATATATTAATTGATATTTTAATTAATATAATTTTAGTGTTAATTGTTATTTTAAATTAAATAAGTTTAGTGTATGATTAAGTAGTAGCTTCATTCTTAAAGTATTCATAATAATTATTAAAACAACATTAATATAATAATACGATTATTCGCAACATTATGGTTGGTTTTCGGTTGAAAAAAAAACATTATTGTTGGTTTATATTAATAATAATTAAAAAAATTATTAAAAATAAAAATATCATTATAACATAGAAAGTCGGCAAGCACGATGAAGAAAAGTGATAAAGTATAATGGACTCTTAATTTAATTCAAATTCAATCCATGAAAACGATATCTCTGCAAAGCTACTATTATTAGTAACATGTCCACGACACCGAGGGTCAAAGATGCCAAGAATAACATGGAGCAAGATCTATGCAGACCTAGTTTACAATGGATTTGATAATTGGAGCAATTTTAAAATATTTTTACACAGCGATGAGATGTGATATGATATTGGATATTGTTATATAATTTTAATAAAATCATTTAATTCAAGGTTATAAGGTTGTTATATATTAAAGTAATATACATAAAAATTTTGTTTCCCAAGAGGAATTATTTTTATGATTGTTTATTAGTTATAATATATATATATATATATTCTTAATAGTTATGTCTTCTTATATGCTTAAATAATTTATAAATTAATATGAATATTCTTCAACTTTCAATATCTAGGGATGAAATAGATATAAGTTGTATTATGCATTAAAAATAGCATTGATATGCCCTTGACATTATTTATAAAAATATTAGGTGTGAGAGGGTGAGGGTTCTTTATGACCGTGGAGGAATTGAAAAGGTGAATACTTGTGGAGTATAGAGATAGAGTCAAACAATGAAGTGAAGGCATATGCTTGTATCAATGAATATTAGTCCTTAGGTCCAATTAAGTAAAAAACAATGATCTTTGGGGATTCGTTTATGATAGTGAATACAGTTAGGAAAAGAAGCACAAAACGAGGAATGATTGAGCAAAATAATTCAAAGGGTTATATGGCATCTCGACCCTATCGAAGAGGCAAGGATATTCTACATTCGTCGTTACAACAACATGAAAGCTAACTAGATGGCTAACAAGGCCACATACCTAGACAAATGGGTTTTTATTATCAACCAAGATCCTCCAAGCATTAACTGGGTGCCATAACTATCCTTCATGGCAAAAAACAAGTTTGCAAAGGGACTAAGGTTCATAGACCCACTTTCAATTTATAAATTGAAAGACTAGTGGCACTTCGTCAAGATCGAAAGACATGCATATCTACCACACTTGCATGAGGGATCACTTAGATCGCATTATGCAATTGATTCTCACGCATGTGGTGAGATCCATCTGGTACATGATTTAAGCCTTATTTAATCAAGCTTGATTGTGAAGGTGGGATAAATCCCACACTCGTGATGGAAGAAAGCTTAGGAAGAAGTTCTAGCTCCTAGTCTCGGAAGGTGGCGAGGCATCCTCAATAGGCACGTTCTAGTTTCCTGGTTAGTGTAGAACAATGTTAGAATGGACAAAATCGAAGAGGGGATGGAAAAATTCTACAATTTTCTCTCGGATTTTATTAGAGGGATTCACTCCACAACATGACAGCCAATGTTTTCAGAGGGTTCAACAAAGGATAATGGAAATGAAGAGATCATTGTACATCAAAGAGGTCTTGTTGTTATTGATCAAGATCAATTCCATCTTGAGGGAAAACAAGAGTAGGAGGAAATCTAGAGGGAGGAAGCCCACAATGGGCATTCTTTCCTTTAAAGCGGGTTCATGTTTCATTTTTGTATCTTAATTTTGGGTGTTTTGTTCGCTAATATAGTTGTAGGCAAAACACACAAGTTTATTGTTATGTAGTATGTATTCATTCAATGAAGGAATGCAATTCATTGTCTTAGCTCAATAGAGACTAGTTGCACTAATTTTGTTTTGTTTTTGTAATTTATAGTTGGTTTGGTTTGCCTCTTTATAATATATAAAAAATATTTGTTTGTGCAAAA
This sequence comes from Larix kaempferi, assembly GCA_027924585.1. NCBI lineage: Eukaryota > Viridiplantae > Streptophyta > Pinopsida > Pinales > Pinaceae > Larix > Larix kaempferi. The sequence continues at coordinate 11,180,476 of BSBM01000017.1, read as the reverse complement.
AAAAACATTATTCATATACATATTATTATTATATTATTTTTATTGAAGGTGGCAAACCTATCATAACTCAATTGTGATCCGGATTTATGTGGGAACGAAAAAAAAGATAGCATATACAAAATCATACACAGAGATATATTGCAAATAACACAGTGATACAGTAAACACATATTCTATTAAATAGCGGAAATAGAACAGACTGTAAAATACAATAGCTGGAATGGTGGTAGCTATCTCTGAGAAGAGATGTGGCCGCTATGCTCATTCGTGCCAAGATGAATACAAAGAGAGGCCGAAAGGGCCTATTTATCATAAGCATGAGGGAAAGAATCCCAAACATCCAAAAACCTAACCCTAGAAGATGAACCGTCATAAAGTTTGCGGCCCCAAGGTGGTTAGTTGAACAGTCAACTTCCCGGGGTCATAACTTTTGCATACGATCTCCGTTTAGGGCGCTCGGTAGCCCGTTGGAAAGGTCTAACCGAGATTTACAACTTTCAACTGGGCCCAAATGTATGCCGTTGGCAACCATTTGGTCCCCCAAATCGCCAAAAAATGTCGTTCAGGGCCTCAAAATGGCTCCGGAAGTTCAGGACTCGAAAAACTGCTAAAATTAGTAATTTACCAAAATTGCCAGAAGACTGTTTTGAGACAGTTGGAAGAGGTGGGCCGCCACCGATATCCACCTGGATCAAATTGTTAGACTAATGGTGAGGACAACCATCATTGGATGCTATTCACAGATGCAAGCTAACACATCATTGTTATTCAAGGAAAACCACACCACTTGAAATAATGCAGTCGTGGTTCATAAGGTGACAAACTTCCACTCATGCTAGATGCCTATGGGTCTTGAGTCGTTAACTTGTTTCCTTATGTATGAGGAATACAAGCTCTTACCCAATCATAAGTAGTTTTAGGTCTTTACTCCAGGACCTATTAGGATTATTTTAGCTCTTTAGTATCCTTGATATACCCAATATCCCCTATTCTCCATCATCATTAAAGTTAGACAAATGCCATATAGTATCAAATATCTAACGAGGTTTAGCTCCATACATAAAAGTAAGATATTGTACATGATAATACTTTGACCCCATTGCCACATAAATTTGATTATTACATTATTATGCATTAAAGATTTATCATTTTCTATAATTTATGATTTGTGGAAATATATTCTCAATATTCAAAGAAAGGGAGAAATTATTTAGAAAAACAATGGAAGGAAAGTAAATAGCGAGATGTTGTTGAAAATGATCATTTACCACCAATGAGCACTAGGTGGGAAAAGGATATACATAAGGTTTTAATTTATTAATGCAAATAAAACTAAGGGAAAGGTTGTCCATGCTAGAGTGTGATGGTTGATAAAGTGTATAGCTTAAATTCATACTAATATAGGTTGGTTGGTTGGTTACTTGGTAGATTAGGGGAGTTTTGAGGTTTAAAATGGGCCTCCTAAGGGAACTAATAAAATAAGAGTATAATAATAAATAAGAGTTCTAAATTTTAGAGAGGAAAAATAAAAACTACTTTTTCTTATCGTATTTTTGACATATCTCCTTAACTGTTTACCCAAATTTCAAGTTCGGGTACTTGTTGGATGCGAATTTTAATTACGCATCCAACCCATACTCACATTGCGTACTTTTGAGGCACCCACAACATGAAAAAATGAAAATTTCAATAAAAAACGTAATTACGCATCCAACCCAAACCCACACTGCGTACTTCTGAGGCACCCACGACATGAAAAAATGTAAATTTCAATTAAAAAATGTAATACCAAACCCACACTGCGTACTTCTGAGGCACCCACGACATGAAAAAATGAAAATTTCAATCAAAAAACGTAATACCAAACCCACACTGCGTACTTCTGAGGCACCCACGACATGAAAAAATGAAAATTTCAATTAAAAAATGTAATAACATTTTTTAATTGAAATTTTCATTTTTTCATGTCGTGGGTGCCTCAGAAGTACGCAGTGTGGGTATGGGTTGGATGCGTAATTAAAATCCGCATCCAACGAGTGCTCGAACTTGAAATTTGGGTAAACAGTTAAGGAGATATGTCAAAAATACGATAAGAAAAAATAGTTTTTTCTTTTTCCCTCTAATTTGGTTGACATCATCATTTTGAATCCTATTGGTTTTTATAAAGTGAATTTTTATGTTACATTATTTGTTTTGAGGCCCATTTTTTACCTCAAAACTCCCCTAATTGAAGGTTTTTGGATTAGTTTTGAGTTGTTTTAGGTAATAAGTTCTTAAATAATTAAGAATGTTAAATAACTTATTAATTTGAATTTTTTGTTTGTTTGTTTGTTATTATTTGGGTTATTTAATCTCTATTAAAATTGTAAATTTTGGATTGGTGTAATAGTTGTTTTTATTGTAAAAATGAATTCAACACTTTCAATAATTTTAATGTAATTGGATTATGTAATGTTAATATTTATTATTTACAATTTTATTAATCCAAAATTATTTTTATGGAATTTGAGGTTAAAAATTCTAGTTCATTTCTCGTTATTTTGAATAGCCGAAAAAAGATAAATTTATAAAACACTTAAATTAAGACATAAACAACTCTAACTTTGCATTTAGACTACGACTTTAAAAAATGTTTTGTCTTCAAAATATATTTAAATAGAAGGATGTTCATAGAAATTCATATTTTGTCGAGAAATATTTTTAACTATGTCGGAATGCGTTAGTTCTACAACCTGGTATGATAGAGATGTTGTCACATACACAGGTAATTCTTATGTCATTATATGTTAGTTTCTATATTTTTTTCCCAAGAAAAAAAGCATTATATTTGTTATTTCAAAAGAGAGATCAAAATATACATCTTTGAGACTCAAATGTACTTTGTAAGTCTGGAAATATCCTAAAACCTACCTTATAACTACATATTGTAGTCTTCCTAGTCTCAAAACATTTCTAGCCAAAATTATCCTTAGACTATCATTAAACATTTTCTAACACAAAATACCAAATTCCCCTAAGACCAGTTGCATCAACCCATCTCGCTATTCATAAGAAGGATAAGGATAATTTTGGTAAGCCATTTCACTCATTAATTTTTTATAGACCAAATACCTTTCTGTAAATAAAGAGTGGAGTTTGAGAGGGAGTTTGCTTTTGTATTGAACTCTCTAAAGATGTGTGAGCATGACAAAATCAAACTGAGATTTTACCTCCAATGCTCTTATCATAATAGAGGCTAGGGCCAAATTGGTGATTTGGCACTTTTCATTACATCATTCTAACAACAACTTGGAGTCGCCCAACACCTACAAGTCATTTAATCCTTGATCTGTAGCAAATTTCATCCTAACCCATAGTGCAAAGAATTCAACTCTATTATTTGTAACATTCCCAACACCGTATTTGAGAGTGAAATAATGATGATTATTTAGGAAATGAAGTACCCCAGCTCCACAAAAACATGGAGTTCCTTGACACGTACTATTAAAGAATCCCTGAGCTTTTGTGAGATCAATGATTGTTTCCTTGAGAATCCTAGCTATTTTCCAAGAAGAAAAAAAAGTATTTTTCATTCAAGTAGAAATAAAAATACAATCCTCATGGTGCAAGTTGTATGGCCTCAAAAGAGAGTATTTTTTACTCATCATGCCACCTTTTTTCTTGTAGAACTACACAAGTAAACAACTCGAAAGCTTAGCATAGATATATTTAAGATTAAAAATAAAATATACTAGTAGACGTGGATGAGACTAATTCCCCCCCTTGAAATTCCTCTTCAATGAATTGGTTCTCCAACAAATGAAGTCCTTCTTTGGAGAGAGTATCAACATGCCCATTGAGCTCCCTATACATGTGATTGAAAGTCACCTCTTGAAATTGCTTTTAGATTTCTTTCATATGAATTGCCAGAGGATATAGACTTGTAATATGAACCTGAAGCCGAGTCTTCATCCAATTAATAGTTAGTGCAGAATCCCCACAAATCTGGAGTCTTCCAATCCCTTGGCTAAGTGCATATTTTATAAGAAAGAGAAGAGCCTTAAATTCCACAACATTATTTGTTCCCTTGCCAAAATTTTCTTTTCCTGTGAAAAGGTGGGAATTTGAAAGTTTTAAGACCAAACCCAAGCTACAAGTCTACCTAGGCTCTTGACATGCCCCATCAAAAAATCCTTCAAAATCGTAGCTACCTTCAACTTAGAAGCTTTCCACCCTTCTATGTAGTAGAGCTTGATTTTGTGACACACTAGACTGGAAACCATAATACTCCCTTGAAAAATCATCTTATTTCTACAAAACCATAATCCCCATTAATTTATATATATATATATATATATATAATATTTGCATAAAAATATTGCAAATATAAATATCTTAATAACATAAATTGGTATAAGTTTTGAATTCTTATTTTTATTTTCAATTGAGTAAAAATAACATTAACTTAGACTTATTTTAGATAATAAAAAACATTTTATTTAATGAAATTCGATATCTTTTAATACTTGATAAATTCAAAATTAACATTAACATTATTTTATTTTATAATTTTTATTAAAATAAATATTACCAAAAATTATGTTTTAAAAAATAATTAATAAATTATTTTCATTAATTATATAATTATTAATTTAATATTTTATTCAAATTTTATATACTAAAAATAATTAATTAAACTAAAATGTAAAATCTTTTGGAATTGTTATTAATGATTTATTATGACATAAATTTTTATATGAATTTTTTCCTTAATAAAGTATTAGTTTTCTTTCATAAATATTGGATTTGATAATTAAAAAAATTGTTTTAATAAGTGGAAACATAATTTATTTGTTTTTTTTTTCAAACTTCACAATCATTTAAAGTAAACTTCATAATCATTAGTATAATCATGATAGAGAGGGACATAATAATTGTAGTTATAGTTGATTTTGAAACTTTGGATTCATGAACCATATGAATTCTTGCAAATGTTGAAATAGTCTTATATAAAAGATATAAGCCTATCGATATACAATTTGATTCTCTTATGAATAACAATAGTATTCTTTTTCTTCTTTTGAAAAAAAAAAAACTTCATAATCATTTAAAAAGATTAGTGATATAAATATTCAAACTAAAATGAAATTATGTTTTTTTTTAATAAAAAATTATCACTTAAAAAAATATCAAATATAATTAACTCAAATAAATATATAAATTTTAAATTATAATTAGAGATTTTCCATTTGTGACATTTACCTACTTTTATTTATGAATCATAACATTAAAATAGTTAATATAAGGATTTCGTAAAGTTATAAATGAATATTTCTAAAATCCACATGTATTATTATGTTTTAGGACTTTATTTGTGAAAGTCTTATCATGTCTACTAGTGATATTTTAGGCGTGCATTCTTCATCATCAAAGTCTATTTTTATACTATTTCGTTTTGCTCATATTTATTGGGTTTCTCTTCAAATAGGTGGAGGGGAAGCATTCATGTGTTATGCCACTTATTATTAGTTCATATCTCAAAGGATGTTTTTCATGTTTGGAATTTTATTTTAAATGTTTTAAATTTATGTGGGTGAGTAAGAGAGGAAATAGGTATTTCATTAGTGAAATCGTAGGTATTGGCAAGGTCCAAGAGACTTGGGGTAGGGATTGACAAACATTAATTTTTTTTATTATCTAAAAATATTTGTGGAAGGTCTTCATCATGATAATTTATGGAGTATAATTATATATCAGAAATATTTTAATCAGGAGTGTATTTAGACTGGATTAGAAGTCATAAAAAATCTATGAGGAATGCATCAAATCAATGGAAAACTCTAATCAATTCATTTTCTGTGATAGATAAACATCTCGCTTGAAAGGTAGGCATTGGGGGGAATCTAAAGATAGGTAAAAATGTTATTCTAAGTTTTGGAGAGATAATTGTTTTCTGAAAGATATGATTGAGTCCTTACAAATTAGAAATATAGTGACTCTAAATCAAGTTGGGGATTCAATTCTCATAGATATTTGGTCTCAAGGTTGGAAACAGGCTAATGAATTTGATTTGGATGAACACCAATGTATTTTGTGGAATTCTTACTTCAATTCCTTGAGAAGAGGGCATATAAGATTGAGAGATGATAAGGACTCCTTGGCATGGAAGTTTGGAGGCCATTATTCTACAAAATAAGGTTCCATGGCAATGACAAGGTCCTATGTAGAGAAGGCTTCATGATGGAGGCAAACAAAAATGGAAATGATAAATGCCATCATCCATGAATAATTTAATTTCCATTCTATTGGAATTCAAATTGTTAGGTTAATCTTGACTTGGTTAAAAACTGATTTAAGAGAACCTTGATTCGATCAATAAGGTTTACAATTGGATATAGGTTTTCCACGATTAAAACATTATAATCTTATGTGCTTGTTTTTGCACATTATTGTTATTCCTAACAAAAATCAAATTTTTACTTAAAAAAAAGGTAGAAGGAAGAGCGTACATTAGCTCTTTATCTTATCCCACTCTCGTATAGTGAAACAAGTTAATAAATGAGGCCCTTGGGATGTGGGGAGGGGAAACTTAAGAGGAAATTAATCCTAAACCCCAACTTCCCTACTTGGATGCTAATAAGGCCCATTTGAGCATGGGATAAATATGTAAGAGCTCATTTGACCATGAGGTAAATATGGGGATCTCAAGATGTGCATACTTCATCCCCAATCAAACTTCTGCATCCTAGATGGCGATGCTTTCAAGTTTACGATATTAAATTGTCTTTCTCTAGATATAAAAACTCTTTAGAAATATCATTTATTTTAAATGTTGATAGGATTTCGAAATAAAAATTATCTTATGATCTTAATAGTTTTATATAATTTTTTTTTAAACAAACAAGAATAATACAAAATCTAAATCCTTCATACACTCTCTAATATATTTTGATTTCCATCTCGAAAATATCAATATAACTTTTTTTAACATAATCATACTAACATCGGAATTATCATATTATCTATAAGATATTATAAACGTTACCACAAGATAATGGTAAAAACACAATAATGAAAAGATAATGTACTGCCACAAGATTCTATCCAATGATAATAAAAAGTCAATCTTCCAAACAAGTGTTAGGGCTATGATTAAGTATTACACACCATTATTCCAGTTGATTTTACAAGCAACCACCACCATTTGATCATGAGAGTAAGGTTCATAATTTCATAATGCATCAACATCTATGTGGATTTGGTATCTAATTAAATTTGTAACTTAGTTGCTACACCCCCACACCATTAAAGAAACAAGATAATGTTACTATAATTCTAGAATTGCAAACAAGTCAACGAATAGCATACCGAGGGCATAACTAGTTTAATGTAGGGTCATATAATGGGCCCATTAATATATTAAAGGTGGATTTTTCTTTTCAATTATTTGAAAAAATGGGTAGAAATTTAGTTACATATGAATAAGAACTTTCATTTTAAAGATTTTACCTTATTTTAAGATAAACTAGATGACTCAAATTCCAAAAAAATGAGTAGATGAGGATCGTACTAATCCTATTAAAAAAAATATATAGGTTAACTTTGTCCATTTCCACTTTTTCAACTCACTCCTATAGAGGCTATGGATAGATAGAATATGAGGTATTTTTTATAATTTTATTCAAGTTAAATGGGTTTTAGAAAACCAAGTGTGGGTTTGTTGGGTTAGACCTTCTACAAGTTTATAGAGAAGTGCTTAAGAACCAATCCCAAGGAGTAGGAATCAATCAGAGCATTATCAATTTCACTCCTAAAGTTGGAAACCTAGAAATGATAACAAGTTGGTGGCCTATGACTTTGTTAAATATCTCATACAAAAGTTTGGCTAAGGTGCTTGCCTTGGGCATTTACCATAGCAAACATGATTTATTCATGGACGATACATTCTAGAAAACATTATTAACATATATGGGAAGGAATGGAATGGGCCTTATTGCCTTATTTGTCAAAATACACTTTGAAAAAGTTTATCACAGGTGGAATGGCCTTATATTCTTGTGATGCTTAAATCCATGGGTTATGGTCCCACTTTCTTAGCATTGCCAAAACCCTTTTTGTATATGCTTCAACATATCTCTCTGTCAACATAAGCAAATATGTCAACATAAGCAAATATGAATATGTTACTCTCTTTTCGTTAATAAGAAAAAGTTGTCCCTTAGGCTCTACTCTATGTGTAATAGTTGTCAAAGCCCTAAGGTATCTTTTATGTTCAAAGGTCAATGCGAGGAAGATTAAAGGTATTCTCATTCTTAAACTGGTCAATGCCCATTATGTCAATGATTCATTTGTCATTGTTTAAGAAGACTAAACTGAATCCTAGGAAAATACCATCGAATGCTTGGATTATTTTTTATTGTCTCGACCTCTAACATTTAGTAAGTCAAAACACAATGTTACAAAAGAGACAATTCCCTTTCAATAACTCATTGGACTCATTGAGTTGATGTTGGATTCACCCTCAACATATTTTCAAATTCTTGGGTATCTCACGAAAAAAATATTTGGGAGGAGGTGGTGAGAAGGGTGGAAAAATAATAAGTGGATTACAAATCCCTTAGCCATGGTTCCTAATTTCGCATTTATATAATGGTTTTGGTTGTAATGCATGTGTACTCCTCCTCCTCATGAGTTTCTTCTAAAGTTGAACATACCCAAGGTTGCAAAAGGCCCTCAAATTTTTGTGTGTGCCAAGGAGCAAAGTAAGGTCTTTCATAAAATTAATTGGGAGCTTTGTTGTGCCTCCAAGCCCAATATTTGTGTGTGAATTGGGTGGTTTGAGTTTTAGAAGGAAATGAGGCATGGGAATTTCTTCTCAAGCACCATATTAGTTAAGGTATCTCTTAAAGCGAGCTTACTAGGGAGTTTCAATTCATAACCTTGTCATATTAAGGATGTTGGTACTTTTGTTTTGCATAGTTTGTGGAAGGCCTGGGAGGTTGTTAAGCCCTACTTATCTTGGAAAGAGTTTTCTCTCCTAACCAGCCTCTCTTTTATTGAAGACTGTCTATGGTGGTTCCTTCTTATAAAGATTGAAGGCAATCATTTGGACAAATCCTCTTGGGTGTCAGCGACGACATTTTTTAGGACAAGTATTTGTTTTGCCAATAAGACATACAATTGATTTCCTCGAGGCAATCTTAAAAGGAAATATAACTTGGCCAACATTGGAAAATTCATATTGGAGTGGATCCAAGGATTTATTCCATATGATCACTTTGTGCTTTAGCTTACAATACCAACACCTTAGGGATGGTGGAAAAGCTGGAAATGGGGAAAATCCATACCTTTACCAAGTATAAGCCTTCTATGAGATACCAATGGCTTTGTTTAAATCCTATCCTAGAGGGTTGACTCAATAATCTCTAGCCCCTTAAATCCAAGCAAAAGACATGGTTATTTTTGCTTTGCATTCTTCAAAGATGGCCTTGGAACTTGATAAAGTTATCTTTTCCTAGTATTTATCTATGAAAGGCCTTCTAGTGGGTAAAATATTGTCTTAGATAGGTAATCAAAACCCATGTTGTCCATAGCATGGGTGAGGAGAGGTTCTTAAGCATTTGTTTTGGGTTTGTTCCTTAAGCAAGTTTATGTGGGCCTAAAACAAATCTCTCTGTTAATGGTACCTCATTGTCTCCATATCTTCAAAAGATGTCTTGTATGGAGATCAATTACCTTGGGCCATTAAGTTCCATTCTATTTGGATTCTTGCTAGAGTTAAAATTCAATATTAGCTTTGGAAGAAGCATATTATTATTGATTTTAATTCAACTATTCCATCAAAAATATTTGTCAAGTATGAAAATGCACAATCTTGTCCTAACATGTTTATACAAATCATGGTGAAGGTGAAAAAATTGAGGATGGATTTGGACCATCCTTAATAACAAGATCCCATTAATGTGAGTATAGGCCCTACCACCAAAGCGATACTCAAGGGCATGAAAGATGCAAGAACAAGAGGATTTTGACCCTCGCCATGTCATGCAATGACAACCAATTCTCAACACTATCCCTAGCCATATATAAGGGTCAAAACCTCTATAGCCTCATATTGATGGTTGGGAACTTGCAATTGACAATTGTTGATCCCCCAATTATTAATTGGGGCCCTACCCTAGATGACCATGATCAATCTCCTCCTAAGGTTGGCATGTTTATTTATTATATTATCTATGATTGTATTTCAACCCTTTATTTATTGTAGTTGCAACTCTTGGACTATAGAGTTTTAGTCAATGATTGTATGGCTATAAAGGTTTTGGCTTAAGCTAGCCTACATTTTGAAATTGTATGGTTACACGGGTTAAGATTTTACTCATATTTATGAAGATTAGCCTACATTTTGAAATTGTATGGTTACAAGGATTAAGATTTTGCTCATATTTATGAAGATTGCATTGGGAATTCATTTTTCTTGTGTTAAACCTTTATACAATCTTTATATTAATAATAATAATAAAAATTAAATTAACAATATAATAATAATAATAAAACTTCGTTAAATTATGAAATTTAATAAATTAATATTGTATTTTTTCAAAGTTTTAAGTTAAAAATTAAAATATTAAAAAATTATAATGAGATATACATGAGATCAACATTTTTTCAAAGTTTTAAGTTAAGAAATTAAAATATTAAAAATTTATAATGAAATATAAATAAGGTCAACGTCTCTTCATTAATTGAAGATTAATTGAAGATTGAAAAAAAATGAGGATTAACTTCTCTTCTCAATAATGATAAAAAAGGAGAAATCCATTACTAAATTCAATTAGTAATATTTTATTTAGATTAACCTAGAGAATAAGGAAATAATGTGGAAAAATCCATACAACATAAAATGCTCATGGTTAATTAAGATTTCAAGCACGACAAACTAGATATTCATATAACAACGAATCCATGTGTTATGAGGCACACAAATTAATATAGTATTATTATTTTTTAGACAGAAATGGTTATGCACTATATTAGAAAAATAGTGGAAAAACCATTGGTACAGATACAGTAAATCCGACTGCTACATATTACCAAAACCAGTTTAGGTATTGCAAAACTCAAAATTGCCCTTGTTTGTAAGGCATTGTTCAAAACAAAGCATAAACAGTGAACTATTGCCATAAACTGTAAAGAAACGAAAGCTACAGATAAACTAGAGCTGGGGAATAATCTTCAAACAACCTCTAAACCTGAGAGCCAATGCCACTGGTGCCCGATGCACTTTGATTCTAAGCCACGTCAGCAGGTTCAGCTTCCAATTGAATCTTCCTATCAAGAGTCAAGCGACCCACCTGCATTTCCAATTTAAGCACACACTCTGCGAGGTCCTGAGTTTCTGCCTATTGACCAAAGAGACGTTGAGCTTCTTGCTGCAACGATCACGCGAAGTCCTCCCAAATCTGCAGAGTGTCTTCATCCAACATTTCAAAACGTCGACCTGCCTCAGCGTCCAATCACCTTATCGATTTCTTCTAATCCCTGACCCGTTGCCGCAGACGACGAACTTCCTTTTCAAGCCTTCACATACGCATTCCTCCGTCAATCCTAGAGCTCTCGTTGGAAGCCATGAGTATAAGGAGACGAATTGAGTATACCGGAGCGAGGTTCTGAGGAATCCTTAGAACTCCCTCCCATATTCGAAACCCAGTGCAAAAAATAACTCCTACATTCGACTTTCCCAACACATAAACATTCATCTCACCGCGAAATGAGCCATCACCAAAATCCAAGAGCCTTAGCCATAAATCGCTTTGTACCTTGCCAGAGTCACGGCCGCCAACCACCATGAAGAGACGGAGCGGAGCCTGCTGATCCAATCATGTTGATCTCACTTTGTCGTGGGACACATCCAAGCATTAGGATCACACGAACTACACAACTGTTCAAGTGTGGACTAACAGAGTGTCCTCTGCCACCCTCTTCGTCCTTCATCCCCTTCCATTTATTCCCATAACTCTTCTGCATGCCGAGCTTCCAACTCATGTGTCGATTACCTCTAATTGTCAAGTCACTCCCCCAACCTTGATACAGGTGATTACGTGTAGCTTCCATTTCAATAGACATTCGCGATGGGGCTTAGGGGAGGTGGTCCCACCGAAAACATGTTATACAACTTGACGAGAACCCAACATTGTTCTCGTTTTTTGGGGGGTCAATTTTAGTAGTTGTTTTTACGTCCGTTTGAAAAAGTGTGTATACCGATAGCACCATTTTTCATTTTGAGCCATTTTTTTGTAATTTTAAAACTTCTTGGTCATAAGAAAATTATAACTTTTATATACAAGGGTCATTTTCCAAACTTTACAAATTTTTTTACATTTAATAGCTAGCTATAGTAAAAAAATACACACATTTTTTAATTTTTGTAAGATTTAGAAGCTAGCTAGAACGGAAAATCCATGCATTTTCAAATTTTTTTCATTAAACTTTTATCTCAAAGAAGCCATTTTTGGGGCAAATTTCTAAACAAAATGAGAAAAAAAAGACATTTCAAACCACTTTTCAACATATTTTCTGCTATTTGATGTATAAAAATGATACTCTTTAACATTATTTTCCATAAAGTGATGATTCACATAAACTCAACAAAACGGATACCATATATTTCTAAATAGCATATTAAAAACATAACAGTTATTCTCAAAATAAAATCATCAATTCAAAACATTACAAATTATCTTATAAAAAATTTGTCAACTTTGACATTTTCCTCAACAATATGAAACTAATCAACAATATCATGCATCCCGAACTCTTCATGGAAATTGACATTTTTCTGTTGGTTGGCTCTCTTCCTGGACCTCAATTTGTTCTTCCATTGGGTTCTATACTTCTGCAAAATGCCCAAAGTGATATTTTCTGAACATCCCTTTTAAAGGAGGCTGAGGCTCTTTTGACATCTTTGCCACAAGTGACTCACTAAATTCTCCTTTCTTCAAACCAACTTCCTGCATTTCATCTGGAAGAACTTTCATAGCATTAATTCTTTGCTTGATATAATTGCACTGTAGTAGATCATTCTCAATGGATATGCAATTTCTTCATTTTTGTAATGAACATGCTATTGTTGTACCTAATCAACACATACAAAACAAAAAAAATTAAATAACATAATGAAACATAAATTTAAAAAATATATATTACTGAATTTAGATTACGGCACTAGTTTCATATGTAATATCGGAAATATTACCTGATCCTGAGAACAAATCTAAATCACAATCTCCTTCTTTTGAAAAAGTATCTATGAGATAATTAATCAATGCTTGTGGCTTCTGGTAGATGTTTACACTCTCTCCTTTGAAATCTCTTTCTTCATATGTCAACTTGTTAACCACGACATTATAAGACAATATTTGACTATATTTTCCTTCACTCTTTTCATTGATTAAAAGAGTTTCATAGGTCTCATCTTTTGTCCAACATGCAAGCTGTATGTTTTCAGTATCACTCATAAATGGATCAGTGCTGGAGCTACGAATGTTAGGCTTATGCCTGTAACAAAAATAGATAAGAATCTTTTTAACTTATAGAAAAATAATTTTGGTTTCTAAATTCAAATGTTTAATAATATACTACAAATATCTTACCAGTATAATTGTTTGCTTGAGTTTGCTTCATCCTTGAAGGTTGTTAGCACTACTCCTCCTTGTACATCTAAATGGAAAAAAGAAATATCCATAGGGGTGATGTTGTGACGTCCAGAAATCCTAAACCACTTTACTGAATGAGGGATATCTGCAATAACTAGGGAGTACTCCTTTTTGGGAACAAGATTTGCAATATTTGCACAATCACCCAAAGTCACTTTATATTGCATAGTGTCGAGCCCATTCCAAACGTGATGATCAAGGGTGTCATCAAGTTCAACGTTTGCAAGACGTTATCTTTTTTGTCGTTCTATTTTGGCTCTTTGAATATGAATTTTGAAAGACTCTGGTACTGTATTCTTCTTTGACATATTTGAAAACAAAATTATATCTATAAGTAATAAAATAGAAATGAATTCACTTAGAAATAAATAAAATATAAAATATCATAAAGCATCATACCTTTTTGTATGCAACAAAAAAATCTTTTAAGCTTTCCATGGAGCTTGAATCTGGATAGTTGCATCTGTCATCATCCCAACTCTTCTCACCCAACATTATAACCATATCCTCTGTATTTTCATGTAAACCTTATGAATACATGATGTAAAAATAATTGGAGTTAACAATGACATCTAATAATAACACAATGCTTATTTAATAAAAATCTTAAACTCAAAAAATAAACTTAAAAAAATAAAAACAACCTATACATTTACTTTTCAAAATCATTGCACATTTCTTCCATGGATAATTCACCTGACTTTACGCGTGACTGTATTGTAGATATACGTGTTTCATCATTCACACCTTGCAATGATCTCCAAGGTGTTATAGTCATATCTTCTGGCAAGTTCATGACATCAGGGCCTACTTGACTACTGCTCCATGTAACTGCTTTACATTTTTTTGCCTTCTGATTTTTTACGAAAATATTCTCCCACATGCTAAATAATTCATCAATCAAATACCATATGGGGCCCGTTCTAAATGCCAACTGAAAATAGTTATCTACAGCTCTGAATGCATCACTTCCTTTCAAATCTTTTTGTTTCACATTGTCCTCTTTAATAGGGATACCTATTTCCATACAACATTGTTTCTGGAAATCTACATCAACTTTCGATCTATCCCCACCACATATTTGTTCAAAATCATTGTGGATAAACATAAACCTTTGAACAAATTTCATAGACATCCTACAGTCACTATTTTTGTTATGATCCCAGGCCAATAATTTTGCTTCCACATCTATTAAAAAAACGTAAATGATGCATTTCACTGTTTGAAAAATAGGGTTTTTTGGAAACTCTTGCATCAATTCTCTTCTAGCCTCTGCAGAATGATTTCCCCCCAAAACATAGTAGTTGTAATCAAAACATTTTGATTCTTCAAATGCATCTCTAACAGGAACATATTTTGGGTCAATAAGAACTACGTAGTCAACCACAGGGGCATAGGGATTGTGCCTCATCAATGTTTTCAAGTTATGAACATGCAAGCGATACGGTTTCCTAATTTGATACTTCTCTTGGACTTCTGTGTGTCTATAAATTTGCTTTACATTTAAATCAAATGTATGCCCATTTTGAACCAACTTATCCCTTCGCAATCGATCTTGAATAGCATTTTGTGTTGTCTTAACAACACCAACATCTAGATCACCACCTAGAGTAATGATTTCCAAACTGTCCCCCGAGTTCTCACTATGATTTTCAACATTGGATTGAACATCTTCTCTCCTCCTTTTATGTTTTGAAGCAGTTGTATCTAAAAGAACAACTTGTTGACCAAGAATAGAAACATCCTCATCCATAGGTATTTTAGAAGAGTGTCTATTTCTCTTACCAGCAGAAGTAACATTGTCATCACCAACAATTCATTGATCATGTTCAGTTGGGCGATATATACTTTTGAATGTAAACTTCCTAGGTACTTGATTTGATTGTTGGATGCATTTTCCTTTCCGTGCTTGTACTTCTTCAGGAACATTTTGCACTCGTTTTTGCTTTGGTGTTTCTCCCTTCTTTGGTGCTTCTCCCTTATGAAGAGGGGCATTAATGACATCCATCGGATTTTCTTCTATAGAATAAATTCCATTCAGAATATGGGAAAGTGGCATAGAAAAATCCCGCGAAATAAAAACATTATTGTATTAAATCTATTACACGGTCATATAATTCAAAGTATAAGAAATTCAGAAAGATATAAAAATATAGAAACTTACACTCTTGCGCTCAATATCGTGCACGACTCCTGCACAAAATTATGTAAAAATTTCTTCTATCTTATAGTTTGAAACCTTCAAAGAATATCAGATTTTGACAAAGGTTTTAGCTTGTTTCACTAGTGCATAAACAATGTCTTTACCCGACACCAAACAAATTCCTTGCAACAATCCCAATGAGTGATAATCATTTTTAAGATATACAAATCCAACATAATATAAGTGAATACTTTCTAAGCTTCCTTGATATTTCTCTTTCAGAAACCAAGAATGGTCAAGTTTCTCTTCAGCTGGTGCGTGTTTCCATTCTCTAACACTCTTGGCTTTTAAATCATCACTGGGTACAACTTCATCACGTGCAACATTGTCAGATGGATCAACTATTTTTTTCGATGACTTCATCGACGATATCGGTCTAAAGATGTTTACAGATAGCTTTCTTTATGTCATTTTCCCTATAGTAAAAAACAAAACAAAAAAAATTAATATATGTTTAAAAAAAAATTAGTTGCACTTAATAAAAATTGTTAACATATAGTTATACAAAACATAACAATTTTTTAAACATAGAGGGAGCTCGAGATTTTTTTTGTTGTAAATACATAGCCCTTGGTCTATGCTACGGGCTCCCGTAGCATCCATAGAATAGCCCAAGGGCTCAACATTTGCTGGCTTAGCATATCCCAAGGGCTATGCATTGGTGCCCCCGTGGCCAATGCATATCCCTTGGGCTATGCCTTGCCTACGGCCAATGCATAGCCCTTGGGCTATGCTATGGGGTGCCCATATCATATCCCAAGGGATACGCAATGGGCGCCCAATTCATAGCCCTCGACGCCCACATCCCCTCCATCGAGCGGCGCAATTTTGATAATCGTGTAGCTCATCGGGGTGGCATTGTGGGAGCCCAGAGGGGGCCGGGGGGATCGTAACTCTAACCCCGGGCCCCCTTTGAGCGCCCACAACGATCCCCCTAGTGGGAGGCATGATTTTGAGCCCTAACGGGTGGGCTCCCAGGGGTAGGAGTATGCTCCTCCCCCTAGGCGCCCTTTGTATTTCCAATGCATAACCCACGGGGTATGCAATGGGTGTCGCCCAAACGAGCACCCATTGCATAGCCCGTGGGCTATACAATGGGCGTCGTTGGGGTGGCCCATTGCATAGATCATGGGATATGCAATGGGGGCTAACCAATGGGAGCCTATGCCCTCGGGCAAAAAAAAAAAAAAAAACCAGGTTTTACAGAGGGCATGCCCAATCCCAAAGGAAACAAATTGCATTAAAACATAAAAAAATTAATTTAACTAACCTTGATAATGTTTGAAGCTGTTCGATGGTCTCCAAAGCCTTGTGGATCATTGTTTGCAAATGGTGACTGTAGAAAACCAAACTGCGTTAATATAGCATAAAATAAGTAGTTTTTTACCGTTTTATGAATGTGGGATTAAAAACTGTGTAATTAGATAATGCATTATTTCTAAATTTAGAGAAGAAGGCATTACATGAAATTTGACTAGTGTTATGACTTTTGGTTTAAAAAATTAATGTAAATAACTAATATTGTATTAAAAAGTTTGGATAACATTGTTTAAATGTCATTTTATTAGTATTATTACAATTGTTATATGATAAATTAAATTACTTTTAATAGTGTTATAATTTTGTTTGACATGTGTGATTTATTTTGCAGGGAAATTTTGGAGAGAAAATTTTGAAGGAAAATTTTGGAGGGAATGTTTGGGAGGGAAATTTTGGAGGGAAAATTTGTGAGGGAAACCTTCATTTTTTTAGCTATAAGATTGTTGGGGGTTGATAGTTGCACCATTGTACTTTTTGGTGAGAAGTGTGAGAAAATTTCATTCTCTTATGCTTTTTAGTGAAAATTCATGGACTCGTCTGAATGAATCTTAATGTTTGAAGATGTACATGAAGATTGTGGAAATTTTGATTTAAGTGGGGATTTCAAAGGCACCGATGATGATTTAACTTCAAGTGAGGATTTTAAAGGCATTAATGTGTAAAATTAGTCACAGCAGATCTAATGAACAAGTAAATCAATCACAACAGATGAACATAGAAAATATGGTGCAAAACTGTGCAAAACATGCAGCAGTGCTCTCTATCCCAGAAAGGGTGAATGAATTACAATACAAACTGTCACAATGACTGAGCAATTCGAATTACCTAAGGAGGTCATTCAAATCACTGAATGGAGTAGCTTGACTCTATCTAGGAGTCCTCATCAATCATCGGTGGTGCTCATCAATCACAAGAACCAGTCATCCAGGTGTCAAACTGAGTCTAACTGAGTGTAATAAATGTAACTGAAGTGTGTAGCACTGATATAGGATCTGGAGGCTCAGTGGGGGCGCATGGGAGGCTAACTGAAGTCAGAACAAGTCATCTAATCAAACTGGAGGTCAAACGGAAGTGATACAGTCAGTCGAGAGTGAAACTAGCCTCAAATCAGGGAGAATCGGAGCTAACTGAATGTAACTGAAGTGGAACTGCAGTGGTAGGTGAACAAGTGCGCCCTTCTCTGGAAGTAGGTGAGAAGTGGGCGCCTTTCAGCTTAGGAGGGCTAAAACTCTGTGGTAGGTGGCTCCCGGGTGCTAGAAGAAGGTGGATAAGGTGCTGGAGGCATCAAACTGGTGACTGGGCTGCATGCCAGTGCATGCCTGTGCATGCAAACCCTAGATTCTGCATGCAAACCCTAATTTGCATGCAGATCCTGAAAAAGATGATGTGGATATCCGAACATAATGATGATGATGAAGAGCTTCCTTCATGTGGAGATTTTAAGGACACTAAGGAAGATGATGAAAATTTTCCTCCAAGTGACGATTTTCAAGGCACCAATGATGATTTTGCTCAAGGAAATGATTCTCAAGGCATCAACAATGATTTTCCTCCAAGCGATGATTTTCAAGGCACTAACATTGATTTTCCTTCAAGCCAGGATTTTCCTCCAAGCGAGGATTTTCAAGGCACAAACGATAATTTCCCTCCAAGCGAGGATTTACAAGACATCAAACTTGATCTTCCTCCAAGCGAGGATTTTGATGGGATAGCTAATAATTTTGGTGAGGATGAAGGCACTAATGATGGTGTAGATGATTTTCCTTCAAGCGAGGATTTTAATGGCGCCGATGATGATTTTCCTCTAAGAGAGGATTTTAATGGGATTGATAATGCCCCCCCCCAAACAAGGATTTTGATGGCACTGACGGTGATTTTCCTCCAAGCGAGTATTTTAATGGGACTCATAATATTTCTCCTACAAGCAAGGATTTTGATGGCACCGATGATGATTTTCCTTCAAGCAAGGATTTTAATGGGACTAATAATGTTTATCCTCCAAGCGAGGATTTTAATGGGATAGATGATGATTTTGGTAAGGATAAAGGGAACAACAATGTTGAAGATGGTTTTCCTCCCAGCCAGTATTTTCATGGCTTAATGATGATTTTCATGGGACAAATGATGATTTTGGAGAGGATGAAGGCACCAATAATGGTGAAGATGATATTCTCCAAGCGAGGATTATGATGGTAGCGAGGACGATTTTCCTCCAAGCGAGGATTTTAATGGCATCAATGATGATATTCCTCCAAGCAAGGATTTTAATGGGACGTATGATGAAGTTGGTGAGGATGAGGGCACCAATAATGGTGAAGATGAATTTCCTCCGAGCGAGGATTCTGATGGCACCGATGATGATTTTCCTCCAAGCAAGGATTTTAAAGGGACGCGTGAGGATTATGGTGAGGATGAAAGCACCAATAATGATGAAGTTTATTTTCCTCCAAGCAAGGATTTTGATGGCATTGATGATGATTTCCCTCCAAGTGAGGAATTTAATGGGACAAATGAAGATTTTGGGGAGGATGAACCCGACAATGATGTTGATTTAACCTCAAGTGATAAAATTGATACTGGTGTGGATACTCATTTTCCTACTAATTTTGGTGATGATAATCTCAATGAGAAGGATGATATTCCTCACATTGATGAGGATATTCGTTCTAATGAGGATGATTTAATGGTTCATGAAACAAAAAGGCAAATTGTACCAATGAGCAAGATTAAGTGTAGGACTAGGCCATTTTATATCAATCCAAAGCATTCTAGTTATACAAGGTCTAGGAAAGATTTGCTCACAAGTCTTAGTTGTATTATTGATTTGATTTCAAGTGAGTGTTGCCAAAAAAATTGTCTGAAAAAAATACACTACAATTATGCCTTAGAGAAAAGACGAGCATATCTATCAATGAACAATAATATGCAAAACTCATATTTGGTAGGGTGCATGATTTCTACAAAGGCAGGTTATGATTATCGCATTTGAAGTATTTTGTTTTGCAGAAGGACATTCAAAAGAATCCACTCAATTGGTAATCTTAGACTATCAAGAATCCAGACAAGACTAGAAAATGATCCTACATTTTATTCTAAAGAATATCATGCATGAGCTAGTGGGCCGTTAACAAACATTGCAATGTCATGGATGCATGACTTCTTTTCTAAGCATGGATACAATATGCCAGATAGAGAAACCATACACATTCCAGATAATTTCTCAAGGCAGGAAATCTACAACTTGTACAAGGCATTTGTTCAAGATGTAGAAGGAAATAACAATTTCATTAGATATGCATATCTTACAAGACTATGGAAAACAGAGTTCAACAATGTCTTTATTCCTAAGAGGTCAAGGATGGGGGTTTGCAGTATATGTGCTTCTCTTAAACAAAGAAGGGATAAATCGAAAGGGATAGAGAGAGGTATGTCTCTAACAACTTTATTTTTTTGGAATAAATATCTATTACGAAAGCTCATCAATGTTTTGTTTTTTATTTTAGATTATGTTGTTAAAGAACTTCAAGCACATCGCAATCAACAATCAGTTGAACGACAAACTTTATACAAACATCGCAAGAAGTGTTATGATGAACCACATAAGTATATGGGTTTGATAATTGATGGCATGGATCAGAAAAAAAAAACACCGTTTCCACATTTTGTTCATGTACCAAAGAATTTAAAGGAGGACAATTTTATTCGGTTTCACTTGGTTGGTTGTATGGTTTTTAATGGTCAAATGTCTCCAAAGGTTTACTTTACAGCTCCCAATATTCATAATGATGCAAATATTACCATTACCATAATTCACCATGTGTTGAATCATTGGTCTAGTAATCTTCCTCGAGTTCTATATCTGCAATTGGACAACACTAGCCGGGAAAACAAAAATCAACTCATGTTTGGTTATCTGAACATGCTTGTTGAATTGGAAAATTTTTAGAACGTTAAAGTTGGTTTCCTTCTTGTTGGGCATACACATGACCATATTGATCAAATGTTTAGCCGTTTTGCAGTGACATTGGAGAGGAATAATGTAGGGAGCCTGCCATCATTAACTGGAATTATTAGAAAAACATATAGTCAAGAGCCTGTTGTGCTAACATTGGAGGAAACTATTGACATGCAAAGATTTATTTTGGGATAGCAAGGTGAAGAAATGTGCATTGAGAAACTTAATGACATTAGCTTTCAACATCAATTTCGTATAAAAAAAGTGATGGGAAAACACTACTACGGGGTAAGAAGTACTCAACAAGTACAAAATGGGGACCTACATCAGGTTTAGCATTTCTAAAATTCATCCCAGGTCATCAAATGTAAGTTTCAAAGTTATCGTTGTTGCAATCAACTGTTGAGATTCAAAATTCACGCCGGCATAATAGAGATGTTGATTATTCTCAATGCTTGGAAGAAATCAAAAAGTATATCAAAGATACATATGACTATTTTGATGTTGTTGATTCTGTTTAGTGGGAGTCATTTTTCATGGAGCAAAATGACATAATTACAAACTCTACAAATGAAGATATTTTTTTGAAGACTCCATTTGGTTGGCCACAAAGTATGTCAAATGAAAATGAGGAGATAAATGTTGATCCTGAAGGTGTTGAGCCTTCTCAACCAGAAGAAAGGGAAATGTACATTAGGTCTAGAAGATCATTTGCATGGTGTGAGGCGATGGAACACCTTTACAAAGGCTCAGTAAAAGATATCAAGGAGGGTTGCATGATTGTAGTTTTGGCCACAAAATATCCACGTGGTTATCCATTCTGGTTTGCAAAAGTTATGAAGTTCAATAAATAAAATGAAGAAGTTATATCTGTTGAAGTACATTGGTATGCAACAGACACACACCCATTTGATGGTGTGTACAAGCCGGAGATGGTGATCGAGAAAAGGGTTTGCAAAAAGAGAAAAAGAAAGGGTCAAAATGTAAATCATCACCGCATAGACATTTTGAAATTAGAGAATGTTGACATACTAGTTTATGACTTCCAGTTGACAAGGAAATGCACTCTTCGCTCTAGAATTGTAGAGATTATCAAAAGATTTTTGGCACCAGAAATAGTTGCAACATGGGAGTTTGCTAAACCAAGGCATAGATCTAGAAGGAATATGGCATATGAAATGTTGGGCGTACATGAAGATTAAAATGGTGCACTCATTGATAGTAGAGAAGAATACGGGTCATCTACATCTTCATCTAGTCATTCATCTGAAGAAAATGTAGCTTCTAATGGTGTGTCAAAATCCATGTGTTGATTTGAATATTTGCACATGAAACATTTTTTATTTTTTATTAATATGCCATTGTTTGTATGGCAACTCTAAAGGAGTGCTTGAATTTTGATAAGAATTACTTCTATGTCTTATGGTTTAATATATGATTTTACGTTGAATATCATAAATTTTTGTATTTTATATTAAAAGAGTGGTCAAATTATTTCTTGAATAATTTGTGTTTAACTCAATGCAAGTTTTATATAGTGTTACTATGAGATTAAATAAGCACAATTTTCAATTTAGATAAAATCATATAAAAATGTCATTTTTTGAAAAAGTGTGCTACCGATAGCATTAGTTTTCAATTTAGAGCTTGATTTTAAGGTTTTTGCAAACAACAATAACAAATGTTTTGTTTGATTTCTATATTTTTGACCCCAAATAAAAAAGTGGTGCTACCAGTAGCACCACTTTTTGATTCAGGTTTTTATTTTGGTGTTTTTTATGCAAAAATATGGGTTTTATGGCTAGAGTTCTCGTTTTGAGTATAAATTTCTCATCAAATTGTATAACATGTTCGAACCTCATTATTTACATGAAGTTCTCCCTTGCTAAGAAGGGTATCCTTATTGGTTGTTTTTTCTGCTTCCTTGTCCAGGGTTCTCAGAATGTGGAAGAATTCAATTTTCTGAAAGGTTCGAGTAAGAAGTTGAATTCTCTTTATTAGACGAGCCATCTTAAGATTTCTTATTTTGGTGGAGGTGATCAGATCTTGGATTGGCAAGTGTGAATCTCCAAAGACCATTGCTTCAGTAATTCCTAGAGACTTCAATTGTAGTTGTGGGGGAGCTCCTTAGAAATAACCTGCTAATTTTTTTCCAATCTATGCACTTTCGCACAGCCGCAATAACTTCGGTCTGCAATCCACAATCCGCAAGTCGCAAGTCGGGAGTCAGAACCCCAAATCCACAATTCCGTAGAAATCACTCGTCCGACTTCCGTAATCCGAAATCCGCCATGCGAGAGTAAAAAATTCGGAACTCCAATGCACCATGCCGAGAAATCACACCTCTGACTTTCGCAATTCACAATCCGCACTGTGGGTTCGGAAAGTTGGAAGTCGACCATATACCCCCCTGCTACTACCAACTCCTCGAGATGATATCTTTCTCATCCTAAGTCCATTTTTGGAAAACTTGGTATCGTTGGAAAGATCTCGGAGAGCTCTATGCAACGGTGTGATCCTCTTCCACACTCGAGGACTCTGATTTTTCCATTATTCAAATCAAAGTGTTTCCCAAACTTCATCCATGCCTCTTTACCACTCTATAAGAGCTCTGATCCACTATGTCATGGCCCCTCCCTTCATCTGACCCAAAGAGGGAACATGAACACAACAGGGGGTGCCTATTTCTCCCCCAAAGCCCTGACTGAAAATTCTGAGCATCTTGGGCCTTTACAACACTTATTACTATTCATCAATGAACATATTTATATAAATACAATCACATGTGTGCATATGCATACTCAAATAATCACAGTGGAATGAAACATTATCCACACACATATCTATCATGCATTCAACATATAAATAACAATCATCAATATTTAAATTATTGCAGAAGTAAAACACATAGAATACTTGTCTTTAAGTTGAAATCACCAAGCAACTGGATATGGAATGCAACGTTCCAACCCAACCATAGGTCTCTACCCAACCTATATTCTTTCAGCACTCATAGACCACCCCCGAGATGGGGCTATGTATCCATTAAGGAGGAACTAACATTCACTCACAACCTTAGGCACAATCATTCAGGGTCATCCAACACATAGTTGTCTCTGTCAAGCAAGTGGGGAGACATGGAAGAAGTTTCATAAGCCAATGAGCTCAAACACAGAGCTACAAGCATATCCAATTGGATTCAGATAGTCTAGGAACCCTCATCACCTCCACTCTTAGCCTAAGTAAGGTCCCCTTCTCTGATACACAGTCCCTCGAGCGCCCCTTCCCTCAGTGTTGAATTGGGAAGGTATGGCTGGTCCCAACTTCTAAACCAAGGATGAATGAGCCCTCACTCGCTCTACCATGAAGTCTAACCCCTTGGTCTCTTTCCCATTGTGATCCACTCTGGGATCTCCTCAGCATTACGGTCGAAAGGATTTGTCCCACAACTAGATTTTCGGGTGATCATATTTGGGTTTCCTTATGGATTTCTGGGCATCCAACCCTCTCAATTTCACCCCAAGGTTTGGTTCTATGGATCCCCCAACGGATTTCACTTCCCACGCATATTTCTGGGCATTTTCGCCTCTGCAAATCGTGACTTCATTCCAAGTCGGGATTTCTGGTTCTTCTCACTGCTGGGCCTGTGTCCTCCATGAAAACTGAAAAATACCCCCCCACAATCGGCCTGCGGATGAGGTAAAACGTCCCCTCATGAGTTAGGGTGACTTATGGGTCAAGAAAACCAAGCCCATACCCTGCCTTACGAATTTCAGGGCTTCCTAGACTCCATCACTCTCATGGATTGATTTCTGAAGTACTTCCTTACAGCAGAAATAAATGACAGCAAGGAAAGTCAAAGGTGGGATTTCAAGGTGACATTTCGCAACCTAGGGTTCAATCCCAAAACCCCCTCACCTCTCCCTAGTGGATACACATATCCCCCTCATTTAGTTGCATCCATAGCCTGCCTCTTGGTATTTTATTTCCATTACAATTATTTACATCATTTTTACAATTTCCCCATGGCTTACTAGCACATGGATAACACAACATAAAATACCAGCCTAAGAATTCACTAGCGAGGCCTTGGACTTGATCTCCATGTTAGGAATCATACATCACATATATACAATGTTTACATGAAAATCCAATATATCCTAAAGGTCAAAATGGGGGTGTTAGAATCCACTCCCCCTTAGAATAACATTGTCCTTGGTATTTCAATACTTAGGAATACTTACACAGTTTACACATGTCTAAAATTCACAATAATGTAGCATATATGTCCTGCATTTCATCTTTTACTCTGGGTTTTCGGGACCAAGTCCCTTGGCTTCTACAAGCTGCTCCTATTGGCTTTGACCTTCAAGCTCCACATGTGGGCATTGCTGCACAACAGTCCCTTCCTTTTCTTTATCTTCTCAATTTCCTTGGAGTCTTTCAGCCTTGAGCATTTCTTAATGGGATGATTGGATGAATGCCTCTTCATTGACCCACTGTCCTTTCCACTGCTGATAGCTTCCATAATGCCTTTTACCCCATTTTACAGACAAATAGAGTCCTGCAAAACCTTGTGGTTCATCTCATTCTGTTGCTTTTGTAGCTTGAGCATTTCCTCAATATTTTATTGGGTCTTGGAAATTGTTTGAAGAATACTTTCAACCAAATCAAATAGCTTTTGGTCTACGGCCATGGTCAATGTGCACAACTACCCACTCTTTGATTACTAGCAACACTTGCCTTGTAACAGCTGCAACTAGTTGGTTTAATTTTCACCTATGAAATTCATCATTGCAAATCTTGTTAGGCCAAGCATAAAATAAGCATTAAGATCAGTCAATTACATGCCCAATTGACATGGAAATTTCATGCTTTATCCATGAGACTTACACACATTTCATGCTTGTCCAACATACAAATGAACTCATTCATGTTCATCCTTTCACAAGGAATTAACTAATTTAGCATTCGCAATTTATTTCAAGCAAAATAAACACAATCAACTTTTAGCCATAGTATGCATTCAACAATTTTCTGTCTCTAAAATGCATTAATAAAAAAGGAAAGAGAAGAGTAAGAGTTTCCCCCTCTTAATATTGTTCCAATCCGGAGCCCCACCACAATTGTGGTTCCATGCTCCTTGGTCTCTTTCACTTCAAATGTGAATGCTTGACTCACCATTTCCTTGTTTGGCGATGGCACTTGGTGTCTAAGGTCTGTCCAAGGCTTCTCAACCAGGGAACCCCTCCCCATGGTTTTCCTACAGAACCTTTGGCTGCCAGGACCCACACAAGTCCACTAGGACCATTTTTCATTGTTCCTCATACTGACCTTTCTAGGACAGTCACATGCCCAAATGCATCCTTAGGATGCCTTCTATGTTCTTGCTTCCCGCAATTACCTGGGTTTCAACAAAAAAACAACAGTGTATCAGCTTGGTTGTTATAAGACTTGTACGTGAAATTTTTCATTATTCGGAATAATAAATAGATGATAATTAAATACATATTTTTATTGGACGTCTTCACGTTATTCCATAGGCTCCTTCTTTGCTTTACAAGCCTTGGATCACCTGTGGATACAATAACGAATGTTTAGAAAGCACGCATGCTTCTCCACAACATTCAATGCCCAACCAGTGCACTGACTGGATTTACCAAACGTTTAACGAATGTTTGGACAGCACGCAGGCTGCTCCACAACATTTAATGCCCAACTAGTGGACCGACTGGATTTACGAAGTGTTTAACGAATGTTTAGACAGCACGTGGGCTGCTCCACAACATTCAATGCTCAGCCAGTGCACCGAATGGATTTACCAAGCATTTATGGTGCCAAACCAGTCCCATACCTGGTTTTCCCTCTCCATTTTCAATCCAGCACTTCCGTTTGGGTCAACAGGCCAATGGAAGGAAACTGCACCATAACCATTTTCCAAATCAAGGGCTCTACTATGGAGCCATAGGCATCTCAATGGGTTCCATCCAGTCTCCGCACCCACCTCACCTCCACTCACAACCCGAGTAAGGTCCCCTTCTCTGCTGCAAAGTTTTCCCCTTCCCTTAGCGTTGTCCTGGGTAGGTGCAGGAGGTCCTCACTGCTGAACCAATAGCGATTTTATGCCTTTACTATGGACTTACATACATTTCCATACGCAAGACAATCCTACCTGAAATATGAAAATTTCAATCAGCCAAACACTTTGTGAGTATCCATGCATATACCATTTCTGTTGTAAATGTTACAATAGTCGCTAAAGTGATCTAAGAATTATAATACTCAATAATTCAAACACTATCGGCTATTAATATCTCAAATGCAATGATTTACTTTATATGCATCATCATTGCAATAAAATTGCAAGATACAATCACATTACATATGAAGTCAAATAAACATTTCAATATTCATGATTACAAAATCATATCATTTCATGCAACTCTGTCCTTCCAACAGAGCATCCTGGTATCCCATCAAACATGACTACCTTCTTCATGCAATCATTTTCCTGCATCCATGGCAACTCATGAAATGATCTCCTAATTGCCAATAATTCTATCATTTCAGTTATTAATGAATTGCAATGAAATATATGCCACAACCATGTATTCACACCATGCCTCCCAACATATGTACCCACACATATGCAGAAACAATCACAAAGTTTACATAAACTTTTAATATGCATCCACTCAATGCCACCTTGCATTGATTCATGAATACCATAATTTCATGTCATGCATTCCACCATGATGTTTTGAAAAGTATGGCTATTGTCTCAACACATCACCTAACCATCTCTCCAATCACTTGGTTAACTTATTTGGGTGCCTTCCTTCTCCAGCTGAACAACACATCAGGTTTTTTCTCACTCCTTGGTTGTTGTAAAAGAGGTTTCATCCAAAATTAACACCAATAGGGAGTTCATGGGATACTGTGTAGCACCATAACATTACCATTCCAACCACAGTATGGCCTTAACCATGACTATCTCATATGGCATGCACTACCAAAACAGGACCATAAGTCCTCACTTGCTTTGGTTATTAAACTCATAACCAACATATACAAATGGCATGATATATTTTCATATGAATGCATTTACAATTCAAAATAGCTAGATGGTATAAGGATCCCTTCCCTTACTACCACGTACCTCACCGTACCCGGTGGGAATGTTTCCATAAATGCATTCAACATCACATACATACCAATTTACGATTATTAAATATGGCTCAAGGGATTCTTACCCAATCCCCTTTTTGTATGCAATCATAAATAAACCATTACCTGCATGGCTCCCATTAGCATCTTTGATGTTACCTGATCAGTTGGTCTCCTGCAAAGGATTGTGACCATGCTTCCACCAACCTCATGATCACGGATTTTTTGCACTAACCTTTCTTCATAAGGTTACTGGTCACATGCAACAACATCATCAACATCTTTAGCCATGCTTCTGTTGTCTTTGGTCCTACAACCAATACCAACACTAATAGTGATTATCAACCACAATAATTATCTTAAGTGGCTCACTGCATATGTAAAACTTCACTAAATTTACCAACATGCATTATCATATACATGCACAAACACCTTCACATGCACTATGCAATATCTATTAATGTGCCAACTAGTGCATATTCACTTCGTTTGTCTGATCTCTTGCATTTTCAACATTCCTATGCCAAATTTTCTATACATAAAAAATGAAAATATAATCATATTAGCAAGAGAAGAGTTAAGGAATTATCCCTTTCCAATCTCTCATCATAACATGGAATTCCTCTTCCACATCATAGCTGATCCACTTTCATGGCCTCTCTAGCAAGCACACAAGGAATCATTAGCTATGATTTTTTCACCAAGTAATAATTCAATACATATACTCATGTATAACATTCCTACTTGCTACTTTCCAAGCATGCAATTCTTATGCTATAAACATAAATAGTTTAAGGTGATAAATTTCTTTCTTTATCAACATTGCCCTATGCTCCAATTTCTTTCAGAAATTATGGCCAAGTTCAACTTGACTTTTCTTGGACTTACCTGTACTTATGAGCACTGCAATCTGTTCAATTCCAACTCCATATGGAGTCCTTCAAGGCACATTGTATGCCCTTGCACATCATTCAAATTCTGGTTACCTTCATATAAACTCATACTTTGGCCCAAGCATCCCCAATGCTGCAACCTTGGGCTCTGATCAACACACTTTTCAGTTTTGCGCCGACCCGTTTCGGCGAGTTTCCCATTTCTCCCTGATCCGTTTCAGTGCAACTTTCAATTTTACGCCAATCGGCACAATTCTCATTTCTTGTCGATCCGTTTCGACGAGCTTTTCACTTTATCATCGACCAATTTTGGTGACTTTTCCAATTTCCGCCATAATCTTCATCGACAACTTTTCCCTTTATTGCTGATCGGTGCGATTTCTAATTTTTCGTCGACCCGTTTTGACACAAAATTCATTTTGTCGCCAAATTGTTTCGGCGCACTTTCTGCTTTGTCGCCAATCGACATTCTTTTCTCTTTTCCGCCGACCATTTCAACAAGATTTCCATTTTATGCCAAAACGCCTTTTCAGCCACTTTTTCCATTTTTCGCCGAAATCTTATCGGCACAACTCTACGAAACGCCCCGAAATGTGTCGGCGCAACTTTCATTTTCACGCCGAAACACCTTTTCAGCGAATTTCGGATTTCTTTTCGAAATGTATCGGTGACCCTTTCATTTCCTCGCCGACAGTTTTGGCACTTTTTCCAATTTGTGACGACACACACTTAGCAGAAAACTCAAAACTTAGAAAAATTAGAATTTTTATTTTTTATTTTTTATTACCAATGTTGAGCAGGAGGCAAGCTGACCTTTGCAAGCTGTTAGATGTAGCCCATGTAGGCCCAATGTTGCAACCTACGCTCTGATACCACTTGTAACGTCCTCGGTGCCCTTTAGAGGTGATGGGGGAGCTCCTTAGAAACAACTTGCTAATTTATTTTTTCCAAACTATGCACTTTCGCACAACCGCAATAAATTCGATCCGCAATCTGCAATCCGAAAGTTGAGACTTGGAAGTCGGAACCCCAAATGCACAAATCCGGAGAAATCACCCCTCCGACTTCCACAATCCGCAATCCGCCATGCTGGAGTCGCAAAGTCGGAACTCCAACGCACCACGCCGAGAAATCACACCTTTGACTTCCACAATCCGCAATCTGCACTGCGGGTTCAAAAATTTGGAAGTCGGCCATATACCCATGTTACATATCTTTCTCATCCAAGTCCATTTTGGAAAACTTGGTATCGTTGGAAAGCTCTCTGCGAGCTCTATGCAACAGTGTGATCCTCTTCCACACCTGGGGACTCTGATTTTTCCATTCTTCCAATCAAAGTGTTGCCCAAACTTCATCCATGCCTCTTTACCACGCTGTAAAGAGCTTTGATCTACTCTGTCATGGCCCCTCCCTTCATTTGACTCGGAGAGGGAACATGAACACAACAAGGGGTGTATATTTCTCCCCCAAAGCCCCGACTGAACATTCTAAGCATCCTGGGCCTTTACAACACTTAGCCCTGTTCATCAATGAACAGATTCATATAAATACAATCACATGTGTGCATATGCATACTCAAATAAGTACAGTGGAATGAAACATTACCCACACACATATATGTCATGCATTCAACATATAAATAACAATCATCAATAATTAAATCATTGCAGAATTAAAACACATATAATACTTATCTTTAAGGTGAAATCACCAAGCAACTGGCTATGGAATGCAACATTCCAACCCAACCATAGGTCTTTGCCGAGCATGTATTCTTTCAGCACTCAGAGACCACCCCCGAGTGTTCGGATATCCACATCATCTATTTCAGGATACATCATCTATTTCAGGATCCTGCATGATCTATTTCAGGATATGCAGAATCTAGGGTTTTGCATGCACCTGCATGCACTTGCATGCATCCCAGTCACCAGTTTGATGCCTCCAGCACCTTATCCACCTTCTTCTAGCACCCGGGAGCCACCTACCACAGAGTTTTAGCCCTCCTAAGCTGAAAGGCGCCCACTTCTCACCTACTGCCAGAGAAGGGCGCACTTGTTCACCTACCACTGCAGTTCCACTTCAGTTACATTCAGTTAGCTCCGATTCTCCCTGATTTGAGGCTAGTTTCACTCCCGACTGACTGTATCACTTCCGTTTGACCTCCAGTTTGATTAGGTGACTTGTTCTGACTTCAGTTAGCCTCCCATGCGCCCCCACTGAGCCTCCAGATCCTATATCAGTGCTACACACTTCAGTTACATTTATTACACTCAGTTAGACTCAGTTTGACACCTGGATGACTGGTTGTTGTGATTGATGAGCACCACCGATGATTGATGAGGACTCCTAGATAGAGTCAAGCTACTCCATTCAGTGATTTGAATGACCTCCTTAGGTAATTCGAATTGCTCAGTCATTGTGACAGTTTGTATTGTAATTCATTCACCCTTTCTGGGATAGATAGCACTGCTGCATGTTTTGCACAGTTTTGCACCATATTTTCTATGTTCATCTGTTGTGATTGATTTACTTGTTCATTAGATCTGCTGTGACTAATTTTACATGGTATCAGAGCCATTGCAGGGACAAGATCTCTTTTCTACAGGTGTTTATACAAGAAGATTTGACTGAATTGCTAAAAATTGCAAAAAGTTTGGCATGAGATATCTCAAGGGCATTCGCTCCTGTGCATGCAAAGCTTGAAAAATATTCCAATACCACTCCAGAAGCTTGAGTTACCACATAATTCCTGGATCTGATACATTGGACCCATTCAACATTGCTTGAAATCCAATCCCAGGTGTGATGCAACTCTCAAAGGGTGGATTGTTCGACCTTATTGTGGTTGTTTTGATGTGATTTGCAGGTTTATTGTCTCCTCCAATTGCACTCGCTATCTTTTGCATGCAAGCTTCCCTACAGCAATTGCATTCGCTATAGTCTGCATGCAAGCTTCCTCTTCATCAGTTGACTCGATCCTTGCAATGGAATACTCTTCTTCAAAGCCTATCCTCACCCCATTCAATTATTTTGATTGGAAAGATGATATGGAGATCATATTACGTTCAAAAGGTTACTACCGAGTCACTCTTGGTCTTGAATTGGAGCCAAACAATGTATCAGATCGAACCAAACACTACAACAAGCTTGATGAAGCTTATGGTCTTCTTTGTCTCTCCATCTCCAAGGATCTTCACTTCCATCTCAGCGGATTGAAGACTCCAAAAGCCATATGGGAGCAACTTGAAACACTATTCGGCAAGCAGGATGAGCTTAGGGCTTTTCAATTAGAGAATGAATTGATTGGCCTTAATCCTGAGAATTTCGAGACCATCAATGAATTCTTCACAAAATTCAAGAACTTGAACTTGCAATTGAAGAACAGTGGTGTTATCAAAGAGGATAAACAGTTGATCCTCTCCATTCTAAGCAAGCTTGGGAAAGATTATTCGGTATTTGTCTCTACTTTCAATTCCGGTCGGCTAACTACCCCGAATTGGAAGATGCCTACCTTGAATGCCTTCATTGAGTCCGTTACGAAAGAGCATGACAAGTTGATTCAAATGGGGTCCATAAGCTCCAAAGATTCAGCCCTATTTGTTCAAGGACCCAAGATCTCGAATGGTAAAGGAAAGCTAAAGAAGGAGAAGCCCAAATTCGAGCCTCACAAGCAAAAAGACAAAGGCAAGCAAACGGATGCACCATCCAGTTCGAAATCCAAGCAAAAGGGCAAAGAAGGTAACCAAAAATCTAAATGTACTTATTGTAACCGTGGCTTTCATCCCGAAAGTTCATGTATGAAGAATACTATAGATCAAATGGCCCTCCTTTTGGAAAAGAACAACATAACCCTTCCTGACGGTGCAAGGAAGAAGGATCGGAATGACGATCATGAAAGAGGACAAGCACTCATCGCAACGGTTTCGAAGCCCACTACTCTCTTGATAGATTCGGGTGCATCAAATCATATGGCTGCAAATATTGATTCTTTTTCCTCATTCGATCCAAACAGCTCCATCCCCATCCATTTGGGAGATGACTCAAAAATTTCTTCAAAGGGCAAAGGTACGATTCATGTAGAACATGGATGCTTTCAGAATGTTCTCTATGTGCCTTCCTTAGCTTCGAATCTCCTTTCTGTGTATCAAATGACACATACTGTTGATCCAAAGAAAGTCACATTCAGCCCTAATACAGTTGAAATTTCTGATATCAAAAGTGGAAGACTAGTTGCGGTTGGAAAGGCAAACCACACTGCTAAATGTTATGAGTTTTCGCACTTTATTCCGCTTGCAAAGCCCACTGCTCTTCGCACACATGGTAATGAGGTTAGTAGGATTTGGCATGAAATATTTGGACATCTAAATTATAAGTATTTGCTGTTGCTATCAAATAAATCCATGGTAGATGGGCTTCCACAACTCCGTTCCTCGAAGGGAATATGCACCGGTTGCATTATTGGGAAGCACCCCGAGCACAGATTCGACCGCGGCAAGGCTAGCAGAGCCTCTACTATTTTGGGATTGATCCATTCTGATATCAGTGGTCCGCTGCCCCATATGTCATTAAATGGTTCAAGGTATGTTTTGACATTTATTGACGATTTTTCCCGCTTTACATGGGTATTCTTTCTCAAAAACAAGTCAGAAGTGCTTGGAAAATTCAAGGATTTTAAGGCTTCTGTTGAGACCACCACTGAGAGCAAGATCAAAGCTCTTAGATCTGATAATGGTGGGGAATATATCAAGTCCGAGTTTCTGCAACTTTGTGCCCAAACCGGAATCAAGATCCAACATACAGTTCCCTACACACCCCAGCAGAACGGTGTAGCGGAAAGGAAAAACCGGTCACTGAAAGAGATGGCTACATGCATGATTGAATCGAAAGGTTTGGCTGCAAATCTTTGGGCTGAAGCAATCAATGTTGCTGCATATATACAGAACCGTGTTCCACATTCATCCGTGAAAGGTATGACTCCTTTCGAAGCATTCTTTGGTCACAAACCGGATGTGTCAAATTTGAGAGTTTTTGGCTCTACTGCATGGGCTAGAATTCCTTCTGAGAAGAGACGAGCTTTGGATCCACAAAGTATCGAGTGCATATTGATAGGATATGGGGAAGAATCAAAAGCATATAAAATCATGGATATCAGATCTAAAAAGATATTCATAGAACGCAGTGTGCAGTTTGAAGAACCGCTTCAAGAATTGCAACTAGTTGAGGAGAAAACTGCCAATTCACCGCCTTCACCAGAAGAAGATTCGAGCAGCGATAATGAAGGTATGAGTTCTGATATTTCTGATATTGTAGCAGCATATGATGATCATGACATATCAGGTTCGGAATCCGACCATTATGATCCCCCTCAGTTACCAAAGTGGGCCCAAAACACTCTACAATCTGCTGGTTCGAATCTTGGAAATCCTGCTGATCCGAGACGAACAAGAGGAGACTTTCAAAGAGCAGGTATGGCTCTTTCTATTGCTGATCCATTTCTTCCTGAGATTTGTTATTTGATGGCTGGTTCAGATCCTACATCATACTATTCAGCCCATCGAGATCCGAGATGGAAAAGTGCCATGGATGAAGAGTACAGTTCTCTTCAAAAGAACAATACATGGGAGCTAGTTTCTCTTCCACCTGGAAGAAAATTAGTGAAGTGTAAATGGGTCTACCGCACTAAAGTTGCTGCTGATGGCACTATCAGCAAATATAAAGCAAGGTTGGTGGCAAAAGGTTTTTCCCAAGTCCAAGGAGTGGACTACACAGAGACTTTTGCACCGGTTGCAAAGATTGATTCCATCCGCCTTGTTTTAGCTATTGCCGCATCCAAGCACTGGGAAGTGCACCATATGGATGTGAAGAGTGCATTTTTACATGGAGACCTTGCTGAAGAGGTCTATATGCAGCAGACAGAGGGTTATACATCAGATCCATCATTGGTTTGTAGATTGAAGAAATCTTTGTACGGGTTAAAACAGGCCCC
The DNA here is from genome assembly GCA_027924585.1 of Larix kaempferi. Lineage (NCBI taxonomy): Eukaryota > Viridiplantae > Streptophyta > Pinopsida > Pinales > Pinaceae > Larix > Larix kaempferi. The sequence continues at coordinate 11,145,255 of BSBM01000017.1, read as the reverse complement.
AAGAGCTTGGTACGCAAAGATGGACTCCTTCCTTCTTTCTCAGAATTTCCAAAGATGCAAATCTGATCCGAATGTCTATCTTCAGCGAGTTAAAGGTAATTTGTTGGTTATTGTACTTTATGTTGATGATCTGCTTATTACTGGTAGCACACTTACTTCAATAAACAAGCTAAAATCTGCCTTAAATCTAGCTTTTGACATGAGCGATTTGGGCTTGCTGAGTCACTTTTTGGGCTTGGAGATAGCTCAAAATTTTGATGGGATCACTATATCTCAGCAAAAATATGCTTCCGACCTGTTATTGAAGTTTAATATGGCTGAATGTAATGCAGCCCCGTTCCCATTCCTCTCAGGAATCAGTCTTGAGGAGGGAGATTCCACACCGCTTGCAGATTGCAGTATGTATCGACAGTTGATTGGTTCACTACTTTATTTGACACACTCTAGGCCTGATATCTCATATGCCGTGAGTGCCGTGTCAAGATATATGCAGCAGCCACATGAGCTTCATTGGCGAGCAGCCAAGCGGATCTTGCAGTATGTGCAAGGTACGAGACAGTTTGGCATACATTATGCTGCAGATTCTGAGCTAGATTTCATTGGTTTTACTGATTCAGATTGGGCAGGTGATAGCATTGATCGGAAGTCCACTTCCGGTTATGTTTTCATGATTGGTCATGGTGCTATTTGCTGGTCCAGCAAAAAGCAAGCAGCCATTGCACTTTCTTCAGCAGAGGCAGAGTATCGAGGGGCAGTCAATGCCTGCATTCAGGCAGTTTGGTTGCAGGGTATTCTTTCCGAGTTTGGTTTTGGTGGAACTACTTCGACTGTCCTATTTTGTGACAATCAAAGTGCTATCAATATCTCCACAGATCCAGTTCAGCGGCAGAGGAACAAACACATTGAGATTCATATGCATTACATTCGACAGTTGGTGCATGACCGCACCATCATTCTGCAATATTGCCCTACTGATGAGCAAATTGCAGACATCTTCACCAAGAGCTTCACTGAGAAGAAGTTATCTTACCTCCGTTCACTGTTGGGGGTGAGTTCCATCATGGTGGAGACAGATTGATTCATTATTATGCTTTAGCTTGAGGGGGGGATTTCTTCCCACTGGGTTTTCCCTCTTTCCTCACTTAGTTTATTTTCAGCATTTTTTTTGGATTATTGTATTGGGGTGACCTTTGGTCTTAGTTACCAGGGCCCCACATTATTTTTGTTGGCACATCATAGTCTAGCTTTAGGGGGGGTGTTCGGATATCCACATCATCTATTTCAGGATACATCATCTATTTCAGGATCCTGCATGATCTATTTCAGGATATGCAGAATCTAGGGTTTTGCATGCACCTGCATGCACTTGCATGCATCCCAGTCACCAGTTTGATGCCTCCAGCACCTTATCCACCTTCTTCTAGCACCCGGGAGCCACCTACCACAGAGTTTTAGCCCTCCTAAGCTGAAAGGCACCCACTTCTCACCTACTACCAGAGAAGGGCGCACTTGTTCACCTACCACTACAGTTCCACTTCAGTTACATTCAGTTAGCTCCGATTCTCCCTGATTTGAGGCTAGTTTCACTCCCGACTGACTGTATCACTTCCGTTTGACCTCCAGTTTGATTAGGTGACTTGTTCTGACTTCAGTTAGCCTCCCATGCGCCCCCACTGAGCCTCCAGATCCTATATCAGTGCTACACACTTCAGTTACATTTATTACACTCAGTTAGACTCAGTTTGACACCTGGATGACTGGTTGTTGTGATTGATGAGCACCACCGATGATTGATGAGGACTCCTAGATAGAGTCAAGCTACTCCATTCAGTGATTTGAATGACCTCCTTAGGTAATTCGAATTGCTCAGTCATTGTGACAGTTTGTATTGTAATTCATTCACCCTTTCTGGGATAGATAGCACTGCTGCATGTTTTGCACAATTTTGCACCATATTTTCTATGTTCATCTGTTGTGATTGATTTACTTGTTCATTAGATCTGCTGTGACTAATTTTACACCGAGTTGGGGCTATGTATCCACTAAGGAGGAACTAATAGGCTCACTCACAACCTTAGGCACAGTCATTCAAGGTCATCCAGCACACAGTTGGCTCTGTCAAGCAAGTGTGGAGACAGGGAAGAAGTTTCCTAAGCCAATGAGCTCAACCACAAAGCTACAGGAATATCCAATTGGATTCATACAGTCCAGGCAACCCCATCACCTCCACTCTCAGCCTAAGTAAGGTCCCCTTCTCTGCTACACAGTCCCTCGAGCGCCCCTTCCCTTAGCGTTGACCTGGGAAGGTATAGCTGGTCCCGACTTCTAAACCAAGGTTGAATGAGCCCTCACTGGATCTACCATAAATTCTAACCCCCTGGTCTCTTTCCCACTGCGATCCACTATGGGATCTCCTTAGCGTTGTGGTCAGAAGGCTTTGTCCCGCAACTGTATTTTTGGGCGATCAGATTTGGGTTTCCTTATGAATTTTTGGGCATCCAACCCTCTCAATTTTGCCCCAATGTTTGGGTCTATGGATCCCCTAACGGATTTCACTTCCCACATAGATTTCTGAGCGTTTTTGGCTTTGCAAATCGTGACTTCATTCCAAGTCGCGATTTCCGGTTCTTTTCACTGTTGGGCCTGCGTCCTCCATGAAAACTGAAAACTCCCCCCCACAATCAGCCTACGGATAAGGGAAAACGCCCCCCCATGAGGTAGGGTGAATTATGGTTCAATCAAATCGAGCCCATACCCTGCCTTACGAATTTCAGGGTTTCCCATACTCCATCACTCTCGTGGACTGATTTCTGAAGTACTTCCTTATAGCATAAATAAATGACAGCAAGGAAAGTCAAAGGTGGGTTCTCAAGGTGACATTTGGAAGCCTAGGGTTCAATCCCACAACCCCGTCACCTCTCCCTAGTGGAAACACATAGCCCCCTCATTTAGTTGCATCCATAGCCAACCCCTTGGTATTTTATTTGCATTACAATTATTTACATCATTTTTACAATTTCCCCATGGCTTACTAACACATGGATAGCACAACATAAAATACCAGCCTACGAATTCACTAGCGGGGCCTTGGCCTTGAGCTCCACGCTATGAATCATACATCACATATATACAATGTTTACATTAAAAGCCAATATATCCTAAGGGTAAAAAATGGGGGTATTACAGTAGTAATCCTTGCAAAATTGCATGGGCTTCTTCCATGTTGTTTGTATCATTGTCAATGCTCCAGGAGTATTCTAATTCGACAATTTCCTCGGGATTATAGATAATTCATCCCCCTCCTTCCGCCCCTAATTAATATATTATTATTAATAACATGTAAGAGAACACTTAATAATCAATAAGGGAACATAGAGGGTCAAAGATGCCATAAACAACATGGACCAATATCCATATATATCTCGATTTAATTGTTTATGTGTTGGAAATTATTGAAACATGGTGAGGTTTACAAGTTAATTTGGTAATTACATGTTGACATAAATATGGTTAATTTCATAGATTTTATTGTACAGGAAGCTTTAATTTTTGAAAACAATTAGATTTCAATTTGTTATTCTCTTTATTTTTTTATCTAAGATGGAGGCCGATCTCTAAAAATCATAGATTCCTAGAAATTCTTCATAGTCATTCATTTTTTACTTCAAGTTTTTACAGTAAATACAGGTTTTTACCGTGGGTTGAGTCGGTGGCGGTTGGTGGCTAACAGCCTGGATCGGGGAGACTGTCTTCCCATTTTGGGCAGCATTTCAACTCTATTTCTTGCATGACACATTAAGGAAGACGTTTTGCAGGAGCAGGGACGAAATCGGCTGCGCATAGCTCTCCCATCACAATATGTGCTCTATTGTCTTTTGATTTGAGTTTATTGTTTTTGGAATGCCAACATTTGTTTTTTCCAAATAAATATATTTGTTTTTTTAGATTATCTCCTCCAAACAACTACCCTCTGGAGGATTTTTCTCGAAGGTATACTCTCTCCATTTGTTTGGTGTCATAGATATGAGGTTTCTTGGTTCAGTCCCTATTATTTCCTTGGATAATCTTCAACCACACCTTAATGGAGGCTACCAACACACTAGTTGTAGGGAGAGCACCTCATAACTTATAGCCCACTTCATCTTCAATATATCGTAACATTAGCTTTTTTTATGGTTGATTTAGTAGTATTGATATTGTATTATTTTGGGAGGCAGTTTCCAAGTTGTTTTCTAGGAAGATCGAGCACTTTGGGAGCATTATGGGAGGCTTGGTGCTTCTTAGCTCTTCACATAGTTGTTTTATATCTTCTCCACCATGTAGTAGCTTCCCCCTTTTTCTCTTTTACTTTGGTTTTTCGTTCATTTTCATAGCTATAACACATATATCAACTAAGAGGTAAACTAGATTTGCTTTTTAGTTATATATTTCCTTTCTAGTTGTTGAGATTCATTTGGAAACCTAATTGAAGTGGCCCTAAAATCAACCACATTCCCAAGTTAGCACTTAACACATGTTTAAGTAATTAATTTCCCTCTTTTCACTTCTTCCCTTAAGTTCTTGGTTTCCCTCGACAAATCATTTTCCCCGTCTCTCATTTTAGTGGTGGGCCAAAATGGATTTGGCTTGCTATGGACCAAAAATTACATATTCTTATTCACCGTGGATGCAACCAAGGGTTTGTGCCTCCAACTAAACCCATGAAGTTAGAGAATATCCCAAATGGGTTCCCTGATTAAACTAGCAACTAAGTACTAGAAATTAGGGGAAAGAAGGAACCTAAGGATGTCATGTCCCCAAATTTTGCATTGGATCACAATGGCCTAATCCACTTGGCCATGTTCATGATAGTTTTTCAAATTGGTGCTAAGGGTCAAATAATTTTCAAGCATGATGTCCAAGTTAGTAATAATGAAAAATTAAAGCCAAATGGACAAGGTGGGTCACATGAAGAGCAAATTCCCAATTCAAAGTCTGTAATGTCCCCATCCAAATAAATTATCATGGAGGAAAAATTCCACTAACCTACTAGCTCCCTAGGTTGGGGTGGAAGCATCAAAATTTGGAATAAGGGAGCTACAAGACCCAAAATGAACTTAGACTTACAAATTCACATTAAATGGGCCAAATAAACAATAATAAAGAGGAAAATGAGGTGGAATTGGATCATGAGGGCACATAAGAGGTTGTGGGACCCAGATGTGGCAAGATTCCCCACTACACTTGGAATCATTCTCACACAAATTCGAGTTCAAGGTGAAGGGTAACGTACTTGGCGTAGATGAAGAGGCAATATTCATGGAAAGAATCATGGAGGCTCAATGTGGAGTGGAAGAGTAACTCCCAATGAAGAGGAAGAAGCATAATAGACAAATTGTGACACTCATGACAAGATTCCATGGCATCTATGACAACAATGATGAAGGAATCTATGACAAACATGAAAAATTCAGACCTAATGGAAGACCTATGAAAAATATGACATATTAGGGCTAAAAATAACCATCAAGAGGGTGCATAGAGGGAGTTATGGTTAGCCAAGATTCCCAATTCAAATTGGGGAAAGAGGAGTGCAAGAATGAGGAGGACAAGTGTCTCGTGAAGGAATCAATAACTAACTTGAGTTGGGTGAATGTCTTGGAGGGAAATTAGACCTCATGAGTCCACATGAAGTTAATAAAAGAGGGGTATGAGGAAGGAGAGCATATTTTGGATCATTTTTGTTTTGCACTCTTGGAGAGCTTAGCTTGTCCTTACACAGTGGGTGTTTACCTTCCCTGATATTGAACCAATTTCGAAGGTGAAATATCCTTGTCCAAGTTGGTTGGAGGAGAGGCCATTCAGAAATATTATTAGAGCTTAATGAAGGTGTTTTGTTGCAGATTCGAGTCCCTCTACAGTTCGATTTCATCTCTTATGTCTTTCTCCACTATCTCTTCTCACAATCTTCTCTCGGTGTCCCTGTTCTAGTGTTGATGGCACACTCATAGTTGTATAAAAATATATGGAGGATGATTTTGTGACTCCATTGTTATGATATTTGATGTATTTCACTATATTGAGCTTCACATTTGAGCCATAGCTCGAAATACTGTGTCTTTCATGTAAATATTCCAAGCAAACCACTAATTCGAGCTAGTTTTCTCTCTACTTTCATATGGACTTTTTGGAGTAGTTTCATATATGTTTTGTATCATAATTTATATGATTTTTTGTTGATTTTTCGAGCATCCTATGATGTAATTTTTATGACCAAAATAATATATGTGGGTCCCTTGGTCCTTTGATTAAAGTTTGTCAAACAAATTCCATGTCCATTGTTAACTTTTTCCAATCAATTTCTATGTCTCACAACATTCTGTTTTATGGGAGTGATAGCAGATTATAGAATCTAATAAATGTTGTATTTTGGTTTCCCTTGAGGTCCTTTATTAGATCCAAGTCTCTGTTCAAAAATTAGGGAAGGTCATACAGTGTCTAGGAAGCCAAAAAGGTCATAGACTAGTGGGGTTTTAACATCGAATTCACTAGTGTTTTTCCCCTTCATTCCTTCTTGAGAAATGCAAGCCATGAATTTGTTTAATGAGTATCTAAGTGTCTAATAACTGCATTAGGATTTCCTAAAACCCCTCAAGGCTTTCCAGGCATAATTCGAGACCCATCAGGAGCATTTGGGACAGTTAGGGTTTCACTAATCCAAGGTTCGAATTTGACAAAAAAAATAGTAAATTTACATGATATGGATGTTACAAAAGATCCCACATAAGAACGAGACATCTTAGAGAGATTCCACATCTAAGTTAAGATAAAATAAATTATAAGAAAGTAATCCATCATTTTAAAATAATTCTTTAGAAGTATCATATCATCATTGAAAAAATCATATATGAATACGACAAGGAAATGAATCACACGGTGTACCTTCCAATACTTAAACATATATAAATGATGAAGTGGGAATCTAATAAACCACATTATACATATATAATAATAACAATATAAAATATGCGATAAGAAAAAAAAATATATCATGGACCACATTATGATATAAGGAACTATAAAACTTATTGTGATTTAAGTAATAAGGTATCATGGACCACGTTATGATACAAGAAAGCAATACAAAGTATATAACCACATTATGATATAGAAAAAGATATCATGGACCAAATTAGGACATAAGGGACCATGCAAACTTACCACTACACGGTATCTTTTAGTGGTATCTTTTAAATGATGGTATGACAAAGGTAAAAGAAGGCAAAGTATTAGAGAAAAAGTAAGGCAATGCAAAGTATAATACCAGTGTATTATGGCAAAGATAAAGGAACATACTAATGCTTATTTTATTAGTGAAAGAAACTTGTATGATGATGACAATATTTGTAGTGATTACATTCTGAGTGAGATTCAACTTTAGGTAAGTTATAATTTGGCAATTACCCTTTCCCAAAAAGAGGTCAAATGTTAAATGAGATAAGGGGAAACTCATTAGTTATGGTGAGTTGGGACATTTTTAGTAAGAATAAGTTATAAAGTTATAGTGATATAAGATCCTCTTTTATCTATTATATTAAATGATTTGATATTTTAAAATTTGTAATTTTTAAAATGAAATAATAAGAAAATGAATACAATAAAAATATAAACAAAGATGTTTAATTGTAGAACTTTATCTTACAAAATTTGTGTTTTCAAAATGTTGTATATATTACTTCAAACATTAAATGAGTGCATTTTTAAACAAGGACAATCAGATCTTGAGAAAAATCTCACTCTAAAATGCATGGTAAATCGTGTCATTCTTTCTTTTACACAAATTACTTTATATATTTGCTCTTCTTTTATCCTAGAACATTTAACCAAATTTATTTTAACTCCATAAAATAATTTTCATTAATAGTATCATTTTCCAAGTCATCTATAGTAGATATAATTACCATTGTTTTTTTTAAGTAACCAAATTTATTTTAACTCCATAAAATAATTTTCATTAATAGTATCATTTTCCAAGTCATCTATAGTAGATATAATTACCATTGTTTTTTTTAAGTAATGGTTGTTTTATATTACCAAAGAAATCATTGAGGGCATACATAGACTACAATATTCCATTAAAAAAAGGTTATCATAATCTAAAAAGAGATATGGAATTGGGTCAATAAGATATTCATTAAACACACGATATCAATCATGCTAAAAAAATGGATCATTTGTTTAAACATATAGTCCCAATGAAAACAAAAACTTGCATAACATTTAGAGAACTAATAAAAAATTAGGGTCCTAACCTAAAACTAGCATTGGATCCTTCCTAACTAGTTGAATCCATCTTTTCTAGGGAACAACTAGATATTGCTTGGCATGGTGTAGGGAGTGTGTCTTTATAGGGCATGTCAATTACAATAGTGACTTTGACAAGAACCTAGAGGGCATAGATGGAGGCCTCTAGTGCCAAGTTCTTAATTTTCATACAAGAAATGGAAAAAAGGATCACAAGCAATCAATCAAACAAATCTAAAATGTGCTTACCAAATTCAATCGCATAGTTGTCCTAAACTTGATTTGCTTCTAAATTTTTTTTGCCTCAAATTGCTTTCCATGACTCTTCCCCCTTGGCATCCATAGAAACATTCTGATAAATCTTTGTGATTTCTTTGACATGGCCATAACATTAGTCCCCTTGCATAAGACATGCATGTTTGACACTAGTTTTAATAATTTTATCATATCTTAACTCAAAATTGACCACTCATTGGACCATTGAAAAGGTCTTTCAAAGATCTATATTTTTTTTGCTGTATATTTTCTCTAATTCATCAAAGATTGGGAAATATTTGCAAAATAAAACACAACTTTTTTGGGGGGGAAATGATTTTTTTCATATTTTGGACACAGTTATTCCTTTCAACCTTAGAATTGAGCACTATTTATACAAGTGGAAAGATCTCATTTAGGGGAACAAATTTTTTGTTATACACTTTTTTAATTCCCAACTAATCTATATATGTTTCAAAATAGGATAAAAGAATCTTTTGACATTGTCAAATATAAAATAAAAGAATCTTTGACGTTGTAAAAAATAAGATAATTTTTTTTTGACAAGGTCAAAAGATTCTTTTATCTTATTTTCAAAACATATACAATTCTTTTGAAAATTAGAAAAGAGTATAATAAAGTTATATCCCTCATCGAGATCTTTATAGTGGTATAAGGAGTGCTCAATTCCGAGGTTGTGGAAAACTTATGTCAAAATATGAAAAGATGGACTTTTTGTGTCAAAATACTTTATTCTCATTATTCCCTAAGATTGGGAAATATTTGAATTATTTCTCTAATTCATCAAAGATTGGGAAATATTTGCAAAATAAAACACAACTTTTGGGGGGGAAATGATTTTTTCCATATTTTTGACATAATTATTCATTTCAACCTTAGGATTGAGTACTATTTATACAAGTGGAAAGATCACGTTTAGGGGAACAACGTTTTTGTTATAGACTTTTTTTTTAATTCCTAACTAATCTATATATGTTTCAAAATAGGATAAAAGAATCTTTTGACATTGTCAAATATAAAATAAAAGAATCTTTGACGTTGTAAAAAATAAAATAATTTTTTGACAAGGTCAAAAGATTCTTTTATCTTATTTTCAAAACATATAAATTCTTTTGGAAATTAGAAAAGAGTATAATAAAGTTATATCCCTCATCGAGATCTTTATAGTGGTATAAGGAGTGCTCAATTCCGAGGTTCTGGGAAAAGTTATGTCAAAATATGAAAAGATGACTTTTTGTGTCAAAATACTTTATTCTCATTATTTCCAAAGCCCATATAAATCAGTTGAGAATTAGAAAAAAATATATAGCAGAAAAGTTGTAGCCCTGATTGAGATCTGCTCAAATAGGAGGTAAGGGTAAAAATTATGGCAAAAATACTATATTTTTAAAATATCTTTTAAAAATGAGTGCCTTAAGAAAGGGGCTTAGTGTTATGGCATCACAATTCACTATGGAGTTCTCGAACCTCGCCCTTAAAGGCAGAACAAAAGAGGCAATAGTCGTCCATGGTGTATCCAAAGGCATGATGACTACCACAGGCCCACCCATTTAGACTAATAAAGCAAAAGTGCAAAGAACCAACATAGCCATAGAACCAAAGAGATGAAATTGGGAGAATAAGGCATATTATTTATGTTACTTTCATCTTTATGGCAAGGGCTTTACATGTCCAGTGGTAAACTCTCCATTAACATTTCCTTAGATTTACAAGTTGAAGGATATGAACTAAGAAGAGTTGAGGTTACCAAATAAATGGAAAAAAGGGTGATGCCTAAAGGAGATATAATAGCTCCTCGGATTCTCCATAAATCATTGTGGATGAGGCAGGTGGGGGGATGGGTAATCCCCCTAACTTTAATACCTTTATTTTCATGGGGTGGGTTGGAATCCCCCTCATTGCATAACTTGACCAAATTGCTATGGGATTGGAAACTAAACAATGGCCTTACTCCCCAACTACATCAATGCAATACTTTCTTCCATGTGCATGACACCAATGTTCACCAAATTATTGGTAAGAGGATTGAGATCTTGTTTGACATGATAAAAGAGACTCCCTATTGTTGATGGACCTACAAGATTGCACAATTCATGTCATCCTTTGTGAGGAAGGAATGCTCCCAAACTTCATGGTTGGTATGGTAATCATAGAGTCTCCAATAGTCATTACAGGGCTCAATGTTTGAGCTCCTACCAATTAGAGACCTTGGTAAGTGACCAATGTTTCAACATCGTTATTTGTTTCACTCTCAACATACCCCTATCAAATGCTACCCCCTGATTTTGTTTGAGATCAAGATGCTCCATGTGCATCTACCACCCCTATTTTGTTAAAGGTGTATATGGATACAAGATCCTCTCTCACTTATTATATTAAATGGTTTAACACCCCAAGAAATTGGAAATGAAAAGCATAAGAAAATCAAAATAATGAAGATATCAAGGATGTTGTTTAGTCACAAAACCTTACCTTAACAAATCTTTGTTTTTTGAAATGTTGCATATATTACTTCAAACATCAAATTAGTGCATTTTGAAATAAGGACAATAAAAGTCTTAAGAAAATATCACCCTAAAATGCCAAAATCCAAACATATAAGCATGTACATCAAAACCAATTCAACATCAAAGATGAAACTCAAAAGTTACAACAATGATAAATTCTCTCATTTTTTTTTTACACAAATTACTTCATCATATTAAAATATATTTGCTCTTCTTTTATGTTAGGAGATTTAACAAATCTATTTTAGCCCAATAAAGTAATTTGCATAAAGGGAAGGATGCTACAATTTAGCATTGTCATAACTTTAACATTGTCATAACTCTTGACTTATTATGGGTAAGACATTTTTTCTTTATGCGATATTCAAAGTAGTGAAAAAGAGAAAAAAAATCACAAACAGATTAAGTTATAGAAATTTATTTTAGTTTCATTAAATTAAAGATAAAAGATTAGCATTACCTTTTGAGAAGATGATATTAGTGATAGGAAAAAATGACATAACTTTAGAGTTTTGAATGAGATTAATGGCTTTGAAACCCTTGAAAGTGGAGAACATTGTATAGGTATGGAAGAACATGGAGGGTTTGTGGATTAGTAAAACTCTAGACACTTGAAACTCAAATGTAGAGATGGCATCTATAAATTTTGGTGATGTTTACAAAATTAAAGGAGTGAGAGGCTTGTAAAGATCTGCAAATCACAAATGGAATCACAAGATGATGGCTACCCAACATGTGATGTGATATTAGTAATCATTTGTAAGGATGAACATTGCATATCGTGATTGCTATAATATAAGACAAGGTATTTCTAGAGCTCATATATCTCCATAGAAACAAATTCCAAGTTTATCTTACAAGAAGAGCTCCATTTAAATGGTCATTGTTATTGTTATGGTGGTTTATCTTGTCTTTGTGACTTGTTACACTTAAGGAGTGCCTTGTAGTCTTGTTGGGTTATACTTGTAAAGTTTTAGTGGTTAGCCTATGGTCACATGGGCTATTAGTGGGCAGTCCTAGTGGTTTTGCATCTAAGGTAGGGGCCATGGGGTAGGTCTACTCTACCATGACACACATATATAATAGGCATCTCGATCTCATTAAGTCAAATAGTTGTATCAAGCAAATTTATGATAAATGGCAAATTATTGCATATTTGGTCACATGGGTGCCCCTTCATATGTTGTCATAGGTTGTTATTTATGATCATTATGATTAAATTTTAGAAGGTATGTTGTTGCTCTTTCTCTTCTTAACAATTATTTCATACAATAATCATCTTCAAATATTATTTACATTAAGAAACTCGGAATTTTTATACATACTTTTACTAGAGCGCGACAAAAGCAAGTTATTTGATATTGCTTTTGACTTATGGGCTTTAGACATGTACTTCTTCCAAACAAAAAATAACATTAAAAAAATCAAGCTACTTGAATGAAATACTCATATGAAATGTTTCCTTGATTGTGGAAGAAAACTTCAACTTGTGAATTTGATGGTGGACTATGTCGAACATAAAGTTTGTTTACAATTATTGACTATGGAGGAAAACTTTCATGTTGTGAATTTCATAGTGGATTTCAAATTTTTTTTTTTTTTTTAAGCTAGTACCCACGAAGTTTCGAACCAATGACGTAACACAAGGAGTGCCTTAACAGTACACCCATTCACCATCTATTCTACGCCTTGTGGGCATAGTGGACTTCAAATTTGATAGTTGATGTTTTTTTTAAAGTAACTATTGTTTTATATCACCAAATAAATCATTGCGGTCGTGACTACATTATTCTAAGCTAAAAAGGTTTTGTAGTTTAAAAAGAGATATGCAACTAAGTCAACAAAATATTCATTAAATACACAATATGACTCTTGATCCAAAGTTTGTAGATGATTTGTTTAAACACATAATCCCAATGAAAACAAAAAATTGCAAAACATCCAAATTACTAATAAAAAATCAGGGTCCTAACATAGAACAAGCATTAGACCCCACCCTAACTAGTTCAATCCATCTCTTCGAGGGAACAACCAAATATCGCTTGGCATGGTGCAAAGAGCATGTCGTAATCTTCATACAAGAAATAGCACAAAAAGACTCAAGCTCCCAATCATGCAAATCTGAAATGTGCTTACCATATTAAATTACATAGTTATCTCGAGATTGATTTGCTTCTTTGATTTTTGCCTGAAACTGGGTTTTGCATGTCTCTTTCTCCTTGGCATCCATGGCAAGGTTCTGATAAATCTTTGTGATTTCTTTGACACGTCCATAACATTAGACCCCCTCCATAAGACACTCCTTTTCGACACTATATTTAATAATTTTATCATATTTTTAACTTGGAATGGGGCACTCTTTGGACCATTGGAAAGGTCTTTCAAAGCTTTATAAAAAACTTGTTATAGCTTTTCTTTGATTTGGTCAATACTGGAAAATATTTTGCAAAAATAAAACACGAGATTTGTTTTGGGAAAAATGAAACTTTTTGTATTTTGACATAACTATTCATCTCGATCCCAAAATTGAGCATTCATTATACCACTAGAAAGATCTCGATGAGGGGTACAACTTTGTTGTTATACGCTTTTTCTAATTCCTAACAGATCTACATATGTTTTCAAAATAAGATGAAATAATATTTTGGCACTGAAGTTGTAGCCTTCATTGAGATCTTTTTAGCAGTATAAGGAGTACTCAATTCCGAGGTGGGCAGAAAAGTTATGTCAAATATGAAAAGAGACTTTTTCTGTCAAAACACTCTATTCTCATTTTTTTTCAAAGCATGTGTAAATTTGATGAGAATTACAAAGAATTTATAATAGAAAAGTTGTAGCCCTTGTCAAGATCTTTCCAATGATATAAGCACTCAAATTGGAGGTCAAGCTGAAAATAATAGCAAAACTACTTTTTTTTAAATATGTTTTGGAAATGAGTGCCTTATGAAAAGGGTCTAATGTTATGCCATCTCAATTCACCGTGGAGCTGTAGAACCTGGCCCATAAAGGCACTACAAAAGTGGCAATAGCAATCCATGGTGTGTCCAAGGGTGCAATTACTACTAAAGGCCCACCCATTTAGACTAATAAAGTACGAGTGCAGAGAACCTACACAACCATAGACCCAAAGAGATGAAACAGGAAGAATGCAGCATATTCCTTGTATTCCCTTTATCTTTATGGTAAGAGTTTTACATGTGTAGTGGTAAGCTCCCCAATAATCTTTCCCTGGACTCATGAGTTGAAGGATACAGACTAAGGAGAGTTGAGGCTATCAAATAAATGGAGTGAGGGGTGACGCCTTAAGGAGATATAAGAACTCCTCGGATTCTCCATAAGTCATTATGGATGACGTAGGTGGCGGGTGGGTAATCCACCCCAACTTTAATACCCTTTTCATTGGGTGGGTTGGAATCCCCCTCCTTGCATAGCCTAACCAAATTGCTATGCATTGGAAATTGAACAATGGCCTCGCTCCCCATCTACCTCAACTCCATACTTCCTTCCACGTTCCACATGCATGACACCATTGTTTGTCATATTGTTGGCAAAAGGATTGAGATCTTGTTTGACATGATAAAAAGAGACACTATCATTGATAGACCTAAATGGATTGCACAATTCTTATTATTCTTTGTGAGGAAGGAATGTTCCCAAACTTCATGGCTCATATGATAATCATGGAGTCTCAAATAATTGTTACAAGTCATAATGTTTGAGCTCTTGTCAATTTGAGTCCTTCGTAAGAGACAAATGCTTCATTGTCATTATTTGTTGCACTCCAATACCCCAAGCAAATGTTACCCATTAATTTCCTTCGAGATCAAGGATGATCCCCACACACCTGCCACTCCTCTTTTGACAGCCATTGTTGAGAAAACATTAGATGGAAATTAAGTTAATGGTCTCATTCTAAGTTACATGGTCTTTGGGTGTGGGACCAAATGTAAGTGTGACAAGGGGCCCAAATTAGGGATAATGGGTGTAGATATGGTGGGTGTTTCAAAGTGTGTATGTGTACAATGGCAAGTGAATTACATTAAAACATAAGCATTAATTAATTATCATTAATTTTAAGCCTTAAAACAATACTAGTTACATATATTTATAAATTAAAATTATTATCATTCATTGACTCGAAGGTATGTGGGACAAACATTTTGTTGTTTGTTTTCTCTAAGATCCATAATCTATTAAGAATCTTTTTCCTCTTGGAAATGCACTAGCGTATGTTTTCCAAACCAAATGCATTTCAAAAACTCAAAATACACCTAGTTTAGAAAGCACTATTAGGGCACACACTAAACCATTAGAAATTGATTGATGTCCAATAGCTCTTTCAGTAAATACATTATCTATGATATCATCTCAAAAAGAACTATGTCCATTATACATTATTACACATTTAAAAAAGTTAAAATATATAATTCAAAACACGCTCTCCTAAAAATGTGATTTTATAAATTATAAAACATCCATTTTACATGACATAATAAGAATAAATTCCAAAAATCTTTGCGATAAGATAGAAATCTTGCATTCCTCTCATGTTCGTAAACATGTTACTAAAGTTTTCTCATGTGTAAAAACCTAAACCTAAGAACATTTTACATTTCTAAGTGTTTAGAAAATGCTAGCATGCATTAACTGTTTGCAGGAATCAAGCTCCATGGTAGGTTATATGCATTATTCAATCCAAACAAAGAAAAGTATTTCCTCCGTCTGGAACATCATTATGAACACATGAACACAGGCCATAACGTTTTCCAGATCTGCAGAACTAAGCATAATTCTGTACTATATTAATGAATAAGAAAAGATTCTGATGAGCATAACATAAAATCTTCTTTGAAAATATTATTGAAGTGAAAAAGAAGTCACCGAGCTAAATATTACTACAGCTATGTCCACAAAACAAAGATCTAGAAGAGAACATAGACCTTTAATGCCCTTAAATACCCCCGGCTAAATACTAGCTCAATTATTTATAAACTGGTAGGCTGCAGGCCACATCAATATAAGGGAAAATATAAGATATTAGATCATAGATGCCATTCATCTCTTCAAACCGACCATCTTACACCGATATAAGACTAGATGGGTCTGCTCCAGTTTATTTTTCTTCTGTTCTGGGGGCCTTCTCTTGATTCCGCATTGCCTTTTGAGTTGTTTCTTCACTATGTAATGACAGAAATTTTAGATCCCGAATATCAACATACAATATGTGAAGGATGCCCATTGAGAAACAAATAGAACAGCAACTGTCATATGTTGAAACCGTCCACTAGCTAAATTCAACTACAAGCAAAAAGGCAAACTTTAGAGAAAATCTGTTTCAGACATTAATCTTCTTCTGATGCAGTCTCAGAATCTGACAGCGGTAAAAGTGTGCAGACTCCAAGCAAGTGCCCATTAAGACATACAAAATACTCAATCTGGTCTTCATATGCTCCCAATCTTCTGTGTGCACTTTTAGGGATCATTTTGGCTTGAAGCATGCTCCATACCTTAGCCCGACAATATGGGCAAATTTCTCTTGGATGCAATTCTGCATGCTTTTCAATCAGCATTTTCCTTAACTTTGATTTCCCAAAAGCCTTAAATACTCCTCGAAATAATCCCACGTCACCATCCTCTCCTTGGTCTAGATGCTCACAAGGATCTGTCACATACAGAGTATCACTTCTGCACTGCGGGACAAGAAAACTCCTGCCAGATGTCCGTGAAAATCTTGTTCTATACACAAAATGTCCTGATATAGGGTTCAACTGGAAAACATTGGTACTATCATTGCATCCTGAACAATAGATCATAAGCTTTCCCAGAGCATTCCAATTTCCATCAATGGTTCCATGACTACCTCCAGCAAGGAGGTCAGATACCATTTTTGGTGCCCGTGACTTACAAAACTCCTTCCAAAGAACCCGTTTCGCTATGTCTTCAAACCATTTGCAAACACAAGCTATAGAACAAAGGACCCTAGGGTTCCAATTAAGAGATTTAAATACAAGAAGCAACACTGCTTCACTAAGGTGACCACTGGCACTGCAAATACAAGAGCCCGAGTGTATACAATGAAATCGCTTTACTGTCATTGTTTAGGATGTGTCCCTGCTGGCAATTTACAACTATGTAGAAACCAAAGTAGAGCCGTGATGCTTATCTCAAAATGTGTGAAACAAAGTAACAAACAATGGTGAAAAGTACTCTGGATACCAGCTCAGCTATTGATGTGTTGCACTGCCCAAATAATCCATCACTTGGTCACTCTAAAGTTTAAATGAATTAAACACCACCCCAATGGGTTCAAAATAGTTCCAAAAGAGCATCCCATTGGCTCATTTTTGAACTGTTTACAAAGAGATTGTCTGCTAGAAAGCATGAAGTTGAACTCATGAACCTTGTATTTGGACATCATAGGAGTAGAAAACTGATTAACCCTTATTCCATACAAATGATTTAACTCAGCTAGAAACCTGAAACATGAACATCAATCGGCATATAAATCAATACAATTAATGGCAAAGGATTTCAGTTTGAATTCCCTTCAGATACAAAATTTTGATTCCTTTTTCATGCTTATACTTTAATCCTCAGATACAAACTACCATAAACTGAAAAACTCACATGAAAAGAGAGTAACACATGGTACTGCTGAAAGGAAAGTAACACATGGTAACGCTCTATATTTTATGCTATATGTTGTCTTAAATGGAAAGGAAAATTGAAAAAGAAACATCAGAACAACCCAAGTACAAGTATAGGATAAATAACATGGAAGACCAAAGACTTCCTAAAATTGCCTTAAAATCCAATCAAGACCACCTACAGCTCAAGAGAGACTGATATCAAGATGCCATGGCTTGGTTAAACCATTGGGGGATTGACAAAAATGTCACTTTTCAAAATATCAACAACATTAAAAATATTATCACATCTAAGTTTAAAGAGAAAATGTGGGGCATGAAAGAATTAGAGGTTAAAACAAAATTAAGGTACTTTAAGGAGGTCATTAACCCTAAAATCTGGAATCAAAAGTACCTCTCTGTTTTAACTAGTTCAAAGAAGAAAATTAATATAGCCAAGATAAGAACGAACTCTCACGAGCTTCATAGTGAAACAAGACGCTGGACAATTCCTAAAACACCGTGGATGGAACGGCTTTGCCATCTCTGTGAGACTATGAGCCTTGAGGATGAAAGTCACTTTCTCTTAGAATCCCCTGCGTACACCCACATCAGATCGCAGTTTCATAATCTTTGGTACAATACAAACCTCCCTAACCTTCTAACTTCTCAAAACTATGGCAACCTATGAATGCTTCTTTCTAAGCTTTTTGAGCATAAGAATAAAACTTTACAGGAATCCAAGTAATTCCATTATTTTCTCTTAAGATCCGATAGACCAAAGTTGGTCTCAGTGGACGTTAACCACCACCATCATCATGAAGGTTATTATGTTTGGGTCAAAACTGTCATTAGTAGAGTTCCAACTAATGAAATTCTCTATCAGCAAAGGATGTTACATCAGTGACAACCAAAAGAAGCATCATTGCCATTGAAAAACAACAGGAAGCTTCATGATCAGGAAAGGATTCCAAATTCCAATTAGTTCAGAGTTTCTTTCACGCCAATCTTCTTAAATCTCTCAAATTCATGGTTGCTCAATTTCAATCAAAATGCCATCAGAGAATATGAATCTTCTTTTTGTTGAACACATGATTGTATTAATGATCTCAGGTTTACATACAAAGTCCAATGAAAAAGGCTAACTAGCAAGCAGTACCTAAGAGTCAGACTGCATAAAAAGGGGAGAATAAGTTCTCTTTCGTTGGTACAACACAACACAATATAACTTAAACCTACTTCTTGAAATAAAACATCGAAGGAAACACTAACAAAAATCAAACTACTGCTTCTATAATGACAAACAAAATGGAAATAGACGACAACTTCATTTATATTAAGTGGGCCAATGTTTAAGACAACGCCTGAATGGATAAAACAGCAGACAACATCTTCTACTGTGGACTTTCACTGTTTTGTAGGACCCGTAGCCCTGGGCTCTAATCAGATGCCATTTAATAATGTTAGTCATTTTAAGCTTGGTCAGTTATCAAGTTGTTTTGAATCAAGACAGTCAATCAACTAATGATTCACTCTTCTTCTGTCTACTGAAGTTGACCTCTGCCATGTGTCTAACCAACACAAGTTGTAGGTTGCCTTCTATTTTTTAGGGTCTATTATAACCTAAGAAAGATGTAGCCTCATAGTATTGTGCATCAACTTGCTCACCAATAACCATTTTTTGGTGCAAACCCAGTTTGCTGCTACAGCTGTATAGCATACTCCAGTAAATTTCATTCGTTTTGGTAGCATATTTTCAGCGATAGTTTCCATCTTCCCCTTCCCTGTACCTCACATGTTATCCATTATGTTTGTAAATTTGGAGATGAGAATGAGCCAAGTAATTACCGTACTATCATAATTGGGCACACCCTAGCCAAACTCTTTGCCACAGCATTAGATGACATCATCTCCTGACAGACACAGACAGAATTGGGGTATAACGGTCAAGCAAGTTTTAGATGGAATCGCCACACTCGTGAGTCCTATATTTTTACTTTCAGATCCATTATTGAACACGTGAAAGCACACAAATGCAAGGTTTACTGCTGCTTTGTGGACTTCGCATAGCCTTTTATATGGTTTCAATGCACCTACCATTTGATAGGCTTAAGGTGTTAGGGCTCCTAGACTTGGTGATGTCATTAGTTATGGCTCTCTATGAGGTGATTATTGGCAGGATCTGTTGCTAAAATGGGAAACAATGATGACATATACAGCACCATAAGAGTCAACCAGGGATGGCCACTCTCACCCATACTCTTTGGGCTTTATATTGATGAACTACAAGGTGTCATTTTACATTCTGTAGGTGACACAGGTGGCTGATTTTTCTATGGGATTTCCATTGCCATTTTAGTGTTTGCATTGTTCTTCTATTCCACACAGGTGTAAGCCTCCAAAAACAGTTGGGCACTTTGATCTCATTCTACAACATTGGCATTGAGGCCAGCCTTGCTGAAGGCAAAGATTATGGTCTTCAACAAGTCTAAGAAAGAGGCATCCAACTTTATTTTCAACTATGAAGGACAGGTGGTAGAAATAGTGACATCATACAATTAATTGGGAGTCATATTCTCTAGTCCATCTTTCAACTTGATCCTAGCAGCAGAATCAAGGGATAGGCAACACTAAAAACCTTGGAAAGATAATTCTTCCTGCTTCAATTTTAAGAAATTTCAGCCTAAGATCCTTCTCCCTAAATTTGTCAAGTATGGAACCCATACCTGATTAAAACAGGCTGGACCCACATCGAGAGGGTACTCATTACAGTGCTTTCAAAGTATAATCCCACCAAGAAAATGGTTCTGCATTCCATCATGTTTGCTGAGTTTGATGATCAGCCCCTCCTTACCTCCATGAATTTCCATGGTGTGTCCATGTTGCACATGATTTAATGCATGGCTGACTCCATTCAGGTTGTAATAGATATCCTTACCTAGCTTTCCAACCCTCTATGCAACTTGCAAGACAATGTCCAAACTAGTTGGATGCAAGAGTTACTTCTCTCCTCCAAAATATAAGCCTAGTTATCGAGAAGCATCCCCCATTAGACTTATGTTATGTCTATCAATGCCCCTATCCTCACTAAGAGAGATATTAATAGAGTTATCAGAACAGATATCTACAAATGATACTTGAGAACCACATGAACTGAGCAAAAGGAGCCCTCACTCCAAAGGTTCATCACTACTTCCACACCTATATGCACTTTGAGGCAGCCTCATCTATACTCCAGAATATATTAGATTGCAATGAACTTGTAGCTTGAGAGCCCTCTATCCCAACTTCAAGTTTATTCCCATCAGCTACACATGGAGATGGATCATCATCTTCCAAAGGAGCATTGCACCTAAAATTGTGTCTGCGGGAATCCAAGTTAGAGATCATTTCATCTTCAGATGCCCTATCTATTGTGAGAATCATGGTCGTTATGGATGTTTGCTCAAAGATTCTCATGGGTCTTCAATGACTTTTGCACAGTATGAGGACCAAAGATGTATTGCGGTTGCCCTACTCCATGAGATGCTTCACCTTGGCAGAATACTCTCAGAGTTAGATCTTCCTGCATTGTTAATTCCAATCCCCTTACCTTTAAATTCTCGGATGGCCCCATCTATACTCCATAATATGTTAGATTGTAAATACCTCGTAGTTTGAGAGTCCCTATAGGCCAGCCTGCAGTTTATAACTTTATTCCCATTAGCTAGACATGGAGATGGATCATCTTCTGAAGAAGCATTGTACCTATAGATTATGAATGTGGGAAGCTAAGTTGGAGACCACGTCATCTTCATATGCCTTGTCTAGTGTGATATTTGTGGTCGTTATCATTGTTTGTTGAAAGATTCACATGGCTCCTTGAGGCTGTTTGCATGGTACAAGGACCAAAGATGTATCACCCACTCCTTATGAGATGCTTCACCTCAGGAAAATACTGTTAGAGGCTGTGCTTCCGCACTGCTAATTCCAGGATCATTAACTCTTACTTGTAGCATCTAGATGGCTCTGGTCTCAAGAGGCCTCATGAACAAATTTTCAATACTAGGTTAGCCAGGTAGTACAGATTCCAAAGCACCAAACAAGTGGATGCTAGGAATCTCATCACTAACTTCTTCTCTGCCTTGGATGTTAGGAGAGTCGATGGTTGACAACATTTTTAGTTCAGGGCTGAATCTTAGTGCCCTTTAGATCCTCACGCATTCTGTTGTCCTAGGCTTCCTAGTATTTAAATCTATCTCTTTTTAGCACTTAATATGTAATCTTTTATTTTTCTTCTTTTGCAGTTCTCATGGAGATGCTATAGCACTCCCAATGGTTCACTCAGCTTTGTACCTTTTCAATGCCCAAGTTTGGGCATGAGCAAACATTGACATTTTAGTTAAATTAGAGTAAATATTATATATAACTACCAATTTTATCTTACCTAGTCGCATGTCTATTACCAGGGATGTAGGGTATGTACACCTCCATAGACTAAGCAGTCAGATCTATGTGTGCACTATGGAAGGGGTCCATTGCCCCACAAAGAAGGGGTCTCATATGTCAATTTGGTGTCTGGTTAGTCTGCGACTTTAAATTAGATTATTATTATTAAAATTATATTATTATCTCATTTACATTGTTTGCAGCTCAACACTCGTTAACTGATTTCTTATGGAAAAAATCACATGTATATTTTTATGAATCTTTTTGGGAGGTCTAGCACAACCCATGAAATGAGATATACTCAATATTCTCAAATAGAAAAGAAACACCTATATCAGTGAATAATAATTATACCATTTCAAAATGGAGTCAAGGAGGCCAGGGAGATAGAGAGAAGACACAGCAATGCCAACTCTGCCCATCATTACTCGGGAACATTATGATCATGGTTAGTGTTTTTAAGAAAATGAATAACAGATTATAAAATATTATTAGGCATGTTTTCTACCACGTTGACATTATCAAATATCACCTGGAAACCTAGAAACTATGTGTTTTATGCATTTCAAATCCTCTTCAAAAACAAAAACAACCTAGGGTGCATGTTCAGGGGAACATGTTTTATGCAATGTTGCAAAGAACATTTTGGGGAACATATCACTGATGGTCCAGAAAGAAGCTTATTGGAAATATCAGGGAAAATATCCCCCAAAAAATTGGAAAGCATAAACCTGGTCCTGAAAACCTGGAAATTCTCAAATAAAAATAAAAATCAAGAGAAATCAGAGATATTTGCAACACCAGTTTTATGAACTTAAGGATTCTAATAATACAATAATTACATAGTAATTTTGTAATAAAACTTTGCAATAAAGTTCAATAGGATCAAATAGGGTTTAAATAGATTTAAATAATCATAATCAACTAAAACATCAATAGATGTTTATTAGACAACCACTAACAAAGAGTTAAAATAATAGAATCCATATGCCTCATGAGCCAAAAAACTATTGTAACAATCATCCATTATGTATCAATCAATTAATATTATTGGTCAAATTGAATTGCTCCTCTTGGCCTCTACTCAATTCAGCAAGCTCTACCAGAGTAGGAAATCAAGTCTGAGTTCACATCTAGAAGGTGGTTAGGAGAAGGGAATCAAGGACCAAGAAGGGGATGTCAAAAGAGGCCAAGGACTGAGTCAGAGAAAGGATATCCAAGACACTCGGATTGTAATTATGGCACTAAAGATTGAAATGCAAAATGACGAAATTTATAATGTAACAGAAGAGCAAGGACAGACATGTAATATGGAACTTAAAACCTTCATTGTGTTAGTACTAGGATAGATCCATCTTAATCATAAATTTATTAAGCATCCAGAGGGTTAAAAAACATGGGGTGCAAACCCTAATATTTTTTTTAACCCCCATGCATGCAGCATAAGAGATCCAATGTTATGAGTACCTATAGTAATGTAATAAAGGCCTATGTTGTTAGAAAGTGGCAACAAGGAAGGTCTTCTTGCATTGCATGTGTCATTGCATGCTAGAAGGCTTAAATCAGGAAGCCAAATGTATTTGATGTATTTTCCAAAGTTTAGACTTAGGAAAAGTGCATTAAGTGATCTAATTATTAATTGACTTAGTGAAGTCACTTTTTATAAAGTACAAGTGAAAATAATTAAAGTGATGGCTAATCTAATCTTGGCCATTGATCTCACCGGAGGATCTCATCCATAGATCCATAGTGAGATGTTTGGGTTTTCGCTTGGCCATTGAGTTAAAAGGAGGATCGATTTGGTGGAGAGGACACACAGAGAGATAGAGAAGTTTGAGAGAGATGTTTGCAGAGAAGACGGAGGAGCATTCAGTAGGAAGATCGACAGAGTGATCAGGCAAAGACAGAGAGTCGTACGGATTTGCAAAGAGAGGGTCGTACAGATCTGCAGCTCGGCCGTATAGCAGCCGCAGAGGAACCCGCACGTGTGAGAGGAGGCCGTACAGATCTATCCGCACAGCTGATGCAGAGACCGTACGGATTCCGTACAGCTGACGTAGGAGGCTGTACAGCTGCGCAGAGAGGGCCGAACAGGTTTGAGGGTTTTCTCAGCGAATTCCAGTGGCTTGATTTTGCCAGGTTGTCTAAATCGATTTTCTGAATTGTATTTGTTCCATATCTTCATAATAAAATTTCATCTCAGACTACTGCATCAGTTTTCCCACCTTAGGTTTTGTCCGGGGGTTTATACCCAAAATGATTTGTGTTGTCTCCATCGATGTGATTGATGCTATATTTATTTCAGTATTTGTTTTCCGCTGCATAGTGAAGAAATCCATGTGTGGTTAATAGTGGCAATTGGGTTTAATAAATTGATTTGGCATACTTTAACTCTAGTGTGGATTTTAAGGAAATTTACATAAGTGTCTACTACGACTAGGGTTAGTATTAATGTGAGTTATTAACTATGGATCCACTCTTGTGTTCTTTTAGTGGTTGCACATGGTATAGGCATATTAGGCGCCCATGATTTTAGTTAGTAATTTTAGGGTCATAATAGCTATAAATAATAGTGTTACATCCTTACATGACCATCAAATATCAAATACCTTGTATCTCTATCATATGCAATTGTATTAGGAAGTTGCCCCCTCGAAGTTGTTGGAGAGTTTCCCCCTCTCGAATATGCTGGATTAAATAGTTTGATGTTATTCCAAAGTCGGCATTTCATTGTTGCTAACTTGCTATGTGCTTTTTAAAATTCTAGTTTATGTGATTTAGTGGCAGACTTTGGATTGTAACTAGTGGTATTAGAGCAGAGATTTGGGCAAGTGGGAGAGCTATTATTTTTCTCTCTTGGGTCAGAAAATACTCATTGTGATATCTTTTATCCAATGTGGCTGATTACACTTAGAAGAATGCCATCAAAAGTACATTTTTGACGCCATAATAGTGTTTCCAGGTAGCATTGGAAGAGATATGCCCTCTAGAAGTTGACCTCCTAGATTTGCCATTTCCTTTGAAAGCAATACCCTATCTTGCAGTGTGAATCTCTCTCTGATTCTAAACCAAATCAACAGCACTATTGCCATTAGAAGCACAGTGTTGATGCTTGATACCATTTCCTAATTGGGGTTATAACAACAATTCTCAATAGTATTAAGGAAGTTACAACTTACAACCATTTTTAGTTGTGTTTTTTTCAAAGTCAAGAGCATAGTAGAAAATGGAGATCTATTGGATATAAGCTCTAGCCCTAATACAACGGGCATACACGTGTATTGGAAGAAAGGGCATACAATCCATGCCCCTTTCCTTCCTGCAAACAATAATTTTACTGGGGAGGCACCCAATAGCTTCAGGTTCCCAAGATGGATATATTAGTCTTCTTCATTGCGGAATATCTTAGTTTATGGAAACCTATGTGGAAGAAGCTCCCACAGAAGGCTTCCCTAAATATGTTATCCGCTATAAGGAACATAACTAGAAATCTTTAATAATACTTAAAGAACAGGCCCAAGTACCAAGATCATTCAATCCTTGAAGTATTTGTATTGAGCACCATAGAGGTTTCAATGGTTGTTCCATTTCATTTGGACAAAGAAAACCCCTAGTAGTGGTTTTAGCAACTCTTATTTAGGATGCCAAAGCACAACCCACGGTAGTCAGCATGTTTGATGCACTAGGCATTGTTCTATCTATGTTGACTCCAACTACTAAACTCAACTCGTTCAAATTACTTACTCTGCCAGTTCAATGCACTCAACCAGAGGAAGCTTTCATGTTTCAGCAGTTGGAAGTCAAGACCAGCACTCATATATGCAACCCTAGTTTATGGATGTAAGAAGTGGGCCCTTTTAATGAAAGCTTTGAGGGCAAAGCTTTTCAAAGGGTGGTCGTATGTTATGAACCACCTAGTAAAGTAATAAAGGCTTAAGGATCTATTAGGACTAGGGATAGTATTGATATTAAAGTAATAGGTGTGGTTCCACATTTGTATTCTAATGGCCACACATTGATTCATGCACATGTTATAGCTTCCCATGGTTTTAGTAAGTAGTTTTAAGGTTAGGATAGTGATAAATAATGATTAGTCCACTTCATGTGATCATCGAATATCAATTACCTTGTATCTCTTGCCTAAGTAACTATGTTAGGAGGTTGTCCCCTCAAACTTGCTAGAGAGTTTCCCCCTCTTTGAAATAGGGTTGGGATAATATAATTCGTTGTTATTTTCTCTTTAGTTTTGAACTATATTGAAGTTGCAACAATGCCATTCGAAGAAGAATTTACACCATTTCCAAATTGGGGTCATAATAGTGATTCTAAAGAATATTGCGAGAGATATTCTCGTGAGACATTGACCTTCTAATCTACTGTTTCCTTTCAAAATAGAACCCTATCTTGAAGCATGATTTTGTCTTTGATTGGGAAGTAGATTTAAGTTACACCAATGCCATTAGAAGTAGAATATAGACATCCTTAAGGTTTATAAACGCGATTTTGAATAGTATTCAAGAAGTTACAACCATTTTAAGTTGTGGTTTTGTTCGGAACTTTGACCTCAAAACCCTAAAGGAAAAGAGAGATCCATTGAATGTCAACTTGTCTTATTTTTGTTTTAAACCCTAAATAGCAAGTTGGTTTTGTTGTGCCATTTAAGTACTTTTCACAAGCACATTATTGGAAAATCTTATTAAAATGCATTGGGCATCATAATTTGCCACATCCTTGTAAAAGAAGTGGCATTCCTTCTCTTATTTGGCCTTGACTCTAACTATAGGGAATAAAGGGCATACAATCTATAAGACCTATGTGCAAGCATATACCTTGTTCTCAACGTTTATAAAGAACTTGAAGGCACCTAGTGGTGGGACTTCAAACAATCTGAGGTGTGTAACTTCCTTAGTCACTTGCTATTCTTATATAAAATTCAGCACTACTCATGGCTTTTAAACATGACTATATCGCAATGTAGGAACGTCAATGTGAGGGAAGGCTTGGGGTTTCCAAACTGAACCATAAGGAATCACATCCTTATATGCACCTTCCTATGCTTGAGATAACAAAATTTGATGGCACAAGCATCAAACATTGGGCCAATCAGTTGGAACAATACTTTGTCTTATATCACATTCTTGCACATGACCAAATTCATGTAACATCATTGTACATGGATGATAAAACCTTTGATTCAATCATAAGCAACCTTATAGATGCATATGGATGGACTTCAAGAAACATTTGTTTGATCAATATGATAATAACTACTTCAATCTACTCTTCAAGCTAAGACAGATATTTCAAACACTTAAAGGATGGGATAAAACAGGATTTTGATGGTGTAAACCAACAACTCCTTATGCCTTCAATCACAAAGCTAGGGCTTAATTAAGAGTTCAATCAAGAGACAAATCATGACCAAGAGGAAAGGAAACTCTTCGATCTCATGACGCCCACCAAGAAGTGCTTGGAAGTTGTTCCAATTCCGAGAGGAGAACCAACAATGCTTAATGTAGGTTGCCTTATTTTGAAAACAATCATTCCATGCACAAAGCGAGAGACTACTCAAGAGTTCTATCCAACAATACATCTTACATTAGACTTGGGAGCTAGCAAAGGGAAGGGGTACACCACAGCAATTCTACTTGCTTGATATAGCCATCCCAACCAATTCATTTAGGCCATTCCATAACATGCAAGTTTTCTTAGGCATGAACCCAAGTCAGACATGGTATTCCTCAATGGACCGGGGCATCAAGGTTTTGCACAGAAAGAAGGCATTGACTATGAGGAGACTTTCTCCCCCATAGCAAAATGGGCTACCATCCGCACTCTTTTGTCTCTACTATCTAGCTACACATAATGGGTGTGTTATCACTGATTTTTGTAAGGAATTTTCAGAAATTTTGATAAATTGTGATGGCAGCCTAAAGTTATAGGCAACATCAATGAAGACTGGAACATAAGGAGGCTAAAAGAACTTTCAGCAGTGGATATAGCATCCTTTACATACACCATCAAATTGGTCAAAGCTAGCAGGCAGAGGTACTCGGTTCATAGCTTGCGGTGAGCAATCTATTTTCATGAGCAATGAAATAAGGGACTGCCTCTGACTGTAAACAAAGTGGTTGTTTGCTGCATGAAGTATCGTGGATCTGGAAATCTACTAAACACCGCAATTAACTACATCTTACACCTTACTGTGCGTGCAAGGCACAATTTGTAAGGCATGCTGCAAACTCAAGCGTACACAGCCTTCCTACCGCTACGCGGGTTTATAAAAGGAGCAGGTTGGCGGATCCTCGTGAGGATTTGGTGAGTTTCCTGCTATTGTTGATAAGCATGTCTCTGGAACATGTAAATATGGTAACGCTATCAACATCAACCACAGCAGTAGATCAGGATCTCAACGGTTTGAAGTGTGGAACAACGATTCACGATTTCGTGAATGAAGAAAAACCAAAGAATACAAAGCTAACGACCAAGACAGCTCAAAGGATTTGGTGAATTATATTTTTGTTGCTAATAAACCGTGAGCATATACACGCTGCTATATCCCCTGCGTGAAGAGAGCCTTGAGTTGTGGATCCTATTCACCGGCGCATGCCCATCCAATATCAAACCTCGGCGCATTTCTCCATGTGGAGTTTACATCCACATTTCCTCTTGGCAATCAATGGAGTCCCACGTGCATTTCTCCATGTCGAGCATGGAGCACTGTATCGGTTTCATTTGGCAGTTGATTGCATCCGTGATGAGTCCGTGATGAGTGGCCAAGAATCCTAGATTCCATGATCAAACTAAACACATCAACACAAAGTGCCCTCTAATTTGATATCATGTAGAGGCCAAGACAATTCATTTGAGACATTGTTTCACAAATGAGCAAATTGTAGACATCTTCACCAAAGCGCTTGGAAGAGAGAAGCTTGAAAAATTCGAAAATATGCTTAGAATCACGAACACCCCTTCAGATTAAGGGAGGGAATGTTGAAACCTAATCCGTAGGGATAATGGTTCCATTGTAAATATTTTTAGCTTTCTAAATAATAAACTGAAACGATGAGTCATTGAGAAGTCCAAAGGATCTCTTGGGAGAAGAAACCCAAAGGTCACTTCTCATCATGCATAAGTATGATATTCATGATCAATAAAAAAATTCATCCTTGGAGTTATTCCTTCAGGCCTGATAGTTAGCATGACACATTTCACAAGTTTGCTTCATTATTTTATTATTTGCATTGTCAAAACATTTATTCATGCATGGTTTGACTCCTTGTTTCCAGCCACACATGTGGAGGTTGTTAGGGATTAAGATAAGCACGTTAAGGGAGCCACACATGCCTCGAGAAGTTTGTTTGGAGCCACACGTGCCTCAAATTTTGTTTGGATCCACACATGTGAGCTCTTTTCAAGGCCACACTTCTCTTGATGGTCAAGATGGTTAGAGCAAGCACTTGTTTCAAGGGTGCCTCATCTACTAGAAGATTATTTTATTCCTTGGTCAAGGTCATTATTAATTACAAGACTTGCTAAACCCCTTATTCTATGCACACATGCGAAGAGTTTGTTATACTTGAAGAGGACACACCAAATGAAGGGAGGTTATGTTCACACATGGGATCTCTTGAAGGGCACACTTTTGGAGGAGGTTATCTATACATGGAGACATTGCTTGGTCAAACATCCATCTATTTAGAGCATGTGCCCCACCTTCTTGAGCCTTTGGCGGAGCTAACTAACTCATTATTGTATTCATTGTTGTATTCTTTCAAAGAGTTAGTTGCATGAGAGCTATTTAGAGAAAAAAGTGGATCTAAATACTATTTTCTATTGTTAGAAAAATTGGTTAAGCAATTGTAGATCTAGGAAGGGAAATGATTATTTTATTTTTTGCATGAGATCTATTTAGAGAAAAAAGTGGATCTAAATACTATTTTCTATTGTTAGAAAAATTGGTTAAGCAATTGTAGATCTAGGAAGGGAAATGATTATTTTATTTTTGTACAAGGAAGATGAGCTAAAACTTATATAAGGGTTTGCTCTCTTCACGTTTCTCATAGTTGGATTGTGAAAGAAATCGCTTGGAGCTTTGTTGAATATCTATCGATGCTTTTGGGGGGGATGAATAAAGTGCCTTACGGGTGAAACAATCTTTTAGATATTTAGATTGTTTATGCTATTTCCCCTTTTTGCTTCAGTTTCTTTGACAAATGCATATGAAAATAAAAGTAAAATCTTTCCTATTTTATTTATGTTATCCTTGCTGTCGAGCTAATTGCAGGCCTTGGAGGAGAGCGTAGGCTTCTGCTTGGTTATTTGTTGCATTACCAATGCTCCACGAAAACTGGACTCTAATATTACCTTCTGGGGAGAAAATTACCCCAGCTGCACCTGCTACCCCGACTTTGGTTGTATTTTTAAGTAGTGCATCTAGGTATATTACATCCAAGGTAAGAATGATAAATATTATGTTTGCTCTTTCTTGCCTTTTTCTAAAGTTATGGTGATTTGGATGGTAATTTGGTTTTCATTTCTTTAGTATTACATGCACAAGTGTTGACCCCACCCAACCTTTAGAGCACCTCGCTTCTCTCAACACGATTGATAACCATTTTTGTAATAGTTAGTGTTAAGCAAGCATGCTAGTGTTATTGTTATAATGTATATAATTTACGTAATGTTGTATGAATATCAACTTAATTTAGAGCTAGATGTTAGAATTAGGTGATTAGCACAACCATCGCAAAATGCAATTAAGTACACGACCAACTTACTTAAGTACCAAACATATGTTTAAGTTCAATCTGAGTTACATATTTTGCATCAATTATTTTCTCTCCTCTATCGTGCATTTTGCAACATAATATTAGATAATGCTTTACCAAGTTTTGAGGGTGCAAGGTAGCAGGGACGTAGGGACACGTCTCAGTGATGTGTGGACTGTGGAGAGACCCTCCAAATTTCAAGGAACGTCACAAGGGACATCGAGTTCCCTAACATAGGGGACCCCACCCCAAATATTAAATATAGAGCATAGAAAAAGTTCAAAATATAAAAAATTATAGAGTTTTTTATGCGTCATTAATCACAATATTTTACAAGCCACAACATCCATGATCTAATTGGTAATTATACAACTCAAGTATTCAAAAAAAGGAAAATCGCTGTATTTTTCATTATAAAATTATACGAGAATCGAGTATTCAAAAGGAAATACAATGATACATTATATAATTACATCCAACATCATTTAAATAGTAAGAGTTGTCAATGGAATTGTGGTTCAACGTGGAAGATGGTAGCATGTCAATCCACCCATCAAGGTCCAATTGCCTCAAAAACACAAATAAGCAGTTTGGAGTCCGGACCAAGTGCAAGTCCTTGCTAATTTTCACATAAAAGCACTTGCCTATCTCAACAACTAAGTAGAATGTTACAAATATCATTGAGAGTTCAGACAATTTTTTATCTGAAATATTGGGGTAAATAATAAATATTAAAAAACATAAACTTCGATCTAAAAAATTCTGAAAAATAGGCAACCTAAAAAACTCAAAGAATATGTATTAAAAGAAAAAGAGAGGCAAGAATCAAAGATCTTTGCAACACTAAGTTGAATAGAGGTGCTTGTGTTCAATGGTGACTGACCTCTTTGGGCCAGTTGTAATGCTTCTCTTGAGTTCAAAGGAAGCACTTTCAAAAAAATTGCAAAGAGTCAAAAAAATTGTAACAAAAAAGGAATCGGAACAAGGCTCAAGCCACTAGTCATGCTCAATCACTCTCTACACGGTCCTCTACATTTATGTGTTGAGGGAAACTATTAACATCATTAATGGCAATGTAAAGTTAGATGGCCCCTAGTTCCAAATTTTAACTCTTGTTCTAACTTCTTCAACCAAAGAAATGAAAAGGGATTGATGCTTCTCCAAGTTACACTAAAAGAATGCTTGTTGGACTTGAAATGGACTTGGAATGTTGTAGAAAATCCCTGTTGTCCACACTTCTGTGCCTTTTAAATCTTCTTGTTCGTAATACCAACTTCAACCTCCTTAATGTGCACAAACTATTGTGTTGTATGTAAAAGCAAACAAAAATTGGGGTTTGGGAGGGTTATAAAAAGGCAATGTAAGGTGCACCCTCACCTTGCTTCAGTTTTCTTTTAAAAAGGTCCAAGTACATCCAAGGAACATTGGGAGCATAGGGGACGCATCCCCAATTCCTATAGACACATCGTTGTGGAACACTAGTATTAGGAGCCATGATGAAGAGCATATACAGTTGGAGATACATTTGTAAAATAAGGAAGGGGAGGGATGTGGCACCGATAAGAACAACAACAATACAAATGTTCAACTACAGATTGCTTTAATCTTTAGTTTGCATAAAATCACACATTGTGAAGTTTATAAAATATCAAAGAGGAGAAAAGATGTCAATCACTGAAAAACAATGGCCAGCACATGAAAAACAATAACGAAGAATTGAAGGAGCAACAATATAGTCCAACAACTAGAGAAACGGTGCATAAAAACTAGACAAACAACATATAAGACAAGGAATGATTAAAGGATTGAAGATTAGGGCATTTTGGTGATAAGTAATCGATGGAATGAATTAAAGGGTCTATGAAAACATACAAGATGTTTTGACCATTGGTGACGAATGGGTTTTAAATTGTTTGTGGGGGTAAAAGGCATTTCAACAACCTAAGTTGGCCAAGATGAGATGTATTATAGATGTTCTTCTCCAACAACCAATAGACTTCTTGAGTGATTTGCAATTAAGAAGTGGACATGTATCCCACTATAAATTGGCTGGCAAACACATCCTAGCAGATCGTAGGTTAAATAAGCTACAATATGGTAATTTTATTAATGGCCACAAATGACGAAAGAATAGTATCAATGGGACTAGAAAGTATAATTAGTGATCCATGGACTATGATAATGTCGGGAAAACACTTCTGGAAAAGAAATTTAACCAAGTAAAAGAGATACTAATGTCATAAATGAGATAAGAAGAGCGTTCTCTAAGCAACTCAAAAGTGAAAACCCTAGTAACTATGAGGCTCTAACTCAATCTAGAGATTGAGGTAGAAGTAGAAGTAGAAACAGTGGAGTTGAGAGAGATGAGGCATTCTTGTCTTCCTCTATCACTATGAAGGGGCCATTGCAAAGCCTAATGATGTCCTCTAAGGAGTACCTAAGCTGAGGGGACGTAGCTGGTAGGAGGAGCTCTGGAGCGAAAGGAACTGTTTCTTGAAACATTCAAGGTTGCAGTGAAAAATTTCTTGATGGAAGTTTGGCTACTCAAACGAAGACTGTGCGAAATACCCTGTAAAGAGCGAGTCCAGCTCTAAGGTCTCATAGAAGTTTAGTGTTCATTGTTGGTGGCACATTTTGTGAGACATAGTCCAATGTCTCACAAATGTGCCACCAACAAGGCCTAAGGCTAGTAAATTGACCTGGCACTTACAGCTTCTAGTAGCTAAGATATGCTGAAAGGAGGAGGTAATGAGCTTAATGATGCTAGGTCTGCAATCTCGCAACTGTGGATAATGGCTTCTCTGATGTATAAATCCAAGCACCTCTTATCAGGGTAGTAGAACAAAATCACTAGGGAACCCTCTAAGTCTCAATACAAGCAATCGAACCTCCCTCCTATCTCACTTATAGACAGTTTTTTTTAATGGAATTATAAAAAAAGATGTCAAAGTAAAAGGAGGTCAACACGAAGAACAATGGCAATTTGGACCCAAAAAGACAATGAAAGGCAACAATAGTGCAAGAATGGAAAACAAAGATACAAACCCAGAAGGACAACAATAAGCAATAAGAGTTTTTCTTTGGAGTAGAATGGTAGACACGAGGTAAAAAGTGATCACATTTCAATTTTTATAAAGTTCAGCAAATATTGTGCTCTGCATTTGGGACAACAAATGACAGTGGTTGAGAGAAGAATAATACTCAACTACCAACGATGTACGGAGTTGGTGATGACAATAATCCAAGCAATAAAGTTTTAAAACTAGCATTGATCTTGTTTAAGAAAATTAGTGTTTATATTCTCCAAAGAAAACCGGGGTTCAAATTTGTGGTATATATATCATTAGTGTCAGTGAATTACGTGATGCTAATTATGGCCAAGTGCTCAACCATAAATATTTTTTGTAGGAGCCTATTATATGTTGATGTTTGAGGCTGTGAGAAATTATAACTATTATTGTTTGTGTTGGAAGAACTGCTAGAGGAGCTTATGTATGTATTTTGTTGACTATAAGTGATGCAACTGCAGCCATTTAGAGTATACAATTGGAGAGCTCCTTTTCCCCATAATATTAGAAGGCACACAAATAATTATGCAGATAGTAGAACAAAAAAGGAAAGCAGAAAGTGGAAGAAGTGTTTTTATTTGTAGCCTCATAATGGCATGGATGAGTCTAAGGACTTAGTATTTAGACATGAGAGCCTCAAAATACATGTCATCTCGGAAAAAATGGTTTTCATTTCTTGCAGACAATGAGTGCAAAAATGAAATCGTTGCACTTGGAGATGGAAAGTACCATGTAGTGAAAGGACATGGCATCATACTGATGCAGTTGCAAAATGGTAAGGTGCAAAAGGTATGAGATGAGTTGTATGTCCTAATTTTACAAAGAAACCTACTTTCTTTCAGCCAAATTACATAAATAACTGAGGTAAAATTTAAAGCAAACAAGTGTCTGATTAGGGACAGTGGGACACCAAACACACAAGTATAAAGTAATTGTTGTTGATTTGGAATAAATAGGCTTGTGTGTATTTGGAGCCATAATCACAAAGCAACATCTCAACTCATAATGATTAGAGTTTCTGACCAAATTGGAGATGGTACATGGCTTACCCAGAATTCATGGAAAGGAAAAGCACGTGAATTATGTCTAGCAGGTAAGAAGCATGGGATGGCTTGGAAGAGAACATAGCATGGAGAATGTTGCCAATCAAACTAGCAGGGCACGATTTGGCAA
Organism: Larix kaempferi; assembly: GCA_027924585.1. NCBI lineage: Eukaryota > Viridiplantae > Streptophyta > Pinopsida > Pinales > Pinaceae > Larix > Larix kaempferi. The sequence continues at coordinate 11,110,123 of BSBM01000017.1, read as the reverse complement.
GCATAGGAGAGGAAGGCTAGACCCAGTGTCACCTCGATCTATCTCATCAAACTTCTTTGGGGTTACTCACCCAGGGGAGAGCCCTCCAATGATACCTGCAAATGATCTCAAGACAAACAAATGCTCTCTCTGCAATTATATGATTCAAGATCAGTGCCTTGGGATGGAGTCAAGCAAGTATCTAATTCTATAGTAGACTTTCCAGTGTAAGATATGTATCTTGAATTGCAGTATAAATCACTCATTCATTTGTAACTGAAGTATGAATAAAGTATGCAGACACCACCACTGTAAGATCACACTCTAGAATCCAAATTATTGCCTAAGAGTAATAGAACAGTGAAATTATAGCAGGCTTTTGTAATGTAGATCACTGTAGGTTAGTTTAGGGCATTGATCTACAATCGAGGTCCTAAAAGGAATGCATAGGTACCACTGTAATTCAGTCTTTGTCCAGTCAAATCAATCAAACACCAGTAATATATTGCAGCTGTAATGTATTTTCAAGGTCCAAAATTACCATAAAACAGACCTCGTCAAAGAAATCCGTGATGAATATCAAGCCTCAAAAAGCTTGCTTGAAGAAACTATTGTTCAAGACCTTGTTGATGACATCATAGGCCTTATGTCCGAAGATAAAGTTACTCCCGAAGATGAAGATGATGTCACTCCCAGAAAAGAAGACCAAAAAGCCTTCGTTGAAGAAACTGAAGAATAGAAAGAAGTGAGTTCTCCTTATCCTCATGTTACGGTTTCTTAAGGTATCTTGGGCCTCTTGGAAGAGAATGAAAGGATTCTTGAAGACAATGATTACTGGAAGTTACTTGGCCCATCCGATATATGATTCTTCAAGACCTAGCAATATCGTTATCATGCCCTACTAGTTCGATTGGTAACATTTTTTGGCACCATTGCCGGGGACCTCAAAGGAAAAGTGACAACATTCCATTCAAGGTGTTCCTGAGTTGAATCCATTTATATTTTGGATACATCCAAGATCTTTCATGAGACTTAGGTATGTTCTTAATTGTACTTTGGTGAAATTTGTTCTGGATCTAATCTGGCACACACATCTCACTTGGCGACACCACCGAAGAAAAAATAAAGAGGTACTCTACAAGAACTAATATGAGAGGTACGTATTTGCTTTGTATTTTGATAAGATTATGGTTGAGTACTAACTTGGCAGGTCTTATCTGGCAACTCCACCGAAGAAAACCAATAAGAAGATGATATGGCTTCCATTGATGAAATACAGATGCATACTCCATGTGCTCCATTGGATTTCTCAAATATTCCAAGATATCCAAATCTGTCAGGTAAACGGGGGTGGGATGACTCTATCCCAATATTCCATCAACATGAAGATACAGTTACAAAGCATATTGTGAAGTTTAGAGAATATCTTGTAGCATGGGAGATTATGGATGAGGATCTCGGAATGAAGAGGTTTGTAACTTCTCTTGATTTGCGGAATAACAAGGATATGGCAGATTGGTATCATGGGTTTCCTCCTTAGGGGATTTCTTCACTCTTGCAATTAGTCAAGGCATTTGGGAAAGAGTGGGATCCCAATCTCAAAGAAGAAACTATTGAAGCCGTGATTTCTCTTCCCACAAAGGCACCTGTCGGGATAACCCCCAAGGAACGTTTTGCTCCTCTTGTCTTGCCAAATGGTTTAAAACAATTACCAGAAGTGTTCATGGTAGGATTCTCTGATGAAGATGATGATCCCCTACACGCTGTCAAGGATTTTATGGAAAATGTTTCATATTTCGTCGTGCTGAAAGATAAGGACACTTACATGAAGGCCTTTGTGTGGCATCTAGATGAAGAGGCCCTCGATTGGTTTACAGACTTGGGAAAAGGTACAAAATCCTCTCTTACAGAATTGATTGAGGTATTTTGCAATTGTTGGTGCCTAGGAAAACGTAAGGAGTGGATACCATATGTCGAGTATGTATTCAAGAAAGAAGAATATGCCAATCTTGTTGAAGTGGTCCCAAAAGACCATAAAACAGACCTTGTCAAAGAAATCTGTGATGAAGATCAAGCCTCAGAAGGCTTGCTTGAAGAAATTGTTGTTCAAGACCTTGTTGATGACATCATAGGCCTTATTTCCGAAGATGAAGTCACTCCCGAAGATGAAGATGATGTCACTCCCAGAAAAGAAGACAAAGAAGCCTTCGTTGAAGAAACTGAAGAATATAAAGAAGTGGTGAGTTCTCCTTATCCTCATGTTATGGTTTCTTATGATATCTTGGGCCTCCTGGAAGAGAATGACAATATTCTTGAAGACGATGATTACTGAAAGTTCCTTGGCCCTCCAATATATGATTCTTCAAGACCTAGCAGTATAGTTATTGTGCCCTAGTAGTTCGATTGGTAACAGAGAGCAAGACAGTTACTTAAATTGGTTCCCAGTGACATATGTTGTTCAATGTGGACAAAGTCTTTTGACTCTTTTGGAGGTTCCAAGTAATTTTTTGACTTTGTGGATGACATCATAAGGAAATTTGGGTATATTTTCTGAAAAATAAATAGGAGTCATTGAGTTGTTCAAAATTTTCAAAAAAGTTTGCCAAAAGAAAGTGGAAAGAAAATCAAAATTTTGGGAACTGACAATAGTGATGAGTGTCACCTCCCAAAACTGCACTTCAAGTGGTAAAGCCCTAAAACACAAGTGCAACATTTGGGGAACTCAGAGAGGCTACCCACTGTCACCGCAGTAGCTCCATCTCACTTTAGGTCAGCTCTCCTCCGGCACAAGGGGGGTTTCCCTGATGTATGATAAACTTTAGAGTTATGTCCAGCACAAGGGGGGTTTCCCTGATGTATGATCAGCTTTAGAGTTATGTGATGGATAGGTTGCTAAGACCAATGCCAATCCAAGGGTAATGGGATCAAGCAATACACACAAAGAGGGCTTGAAATTTATGTGAAGAAGACATAATCAAGAAAATCGCCGATGTGCCATGACTAATCCAAGTAGATTCCTTAGGTTATATCAGAGTACATGAGGGCCCTTACACAAGATGCACCATCAGCACTAAGAATATGTAGCCAATAGATAATGTGCAACCATAAAATAGTGAGGAAAAACCATAACATGAGATTATTAAGAGAAGCACCAAGAAAGACAGCATTCAAAAGACTGGACAGCCCAAGCAACAAGTCACATCTTCAACAACAATCTCATAGGATCAAATGAGCCATTAGGATGTGCCACATCAAATCTTTTATTACAGCAGAAATCTTCCCCAGTATCCAAGGTTACATCAAGAGCTAAGGAGAGTTTGCAACCTCACACTTAGTCTCCTCTCATACGCAATTTCCAGTAGTTAATTTAGATCAGAAATATTAATTTCCAGAATCAGATTAAAGTCTAAATTCATCATTTTTATATCCAAATTAGACTCTTTAGGATTAGATTTGCTTTCTGGAATTAGATTAAATTTCTGATTTGAGTTTTTCGGCACTTTGTATTAATCAACTCGATTCAGAAATTCTAATTTCCAGATTGTATTAGAGTCTCAAACACCTCATTTTCAGATTTTAATTAGACTCTTTTCATAATACTTGCTTTTTGAAAATTTAATTTCTTATTTCTGTTTTAAATTTCTGCATCTCCAACAAGTTATTTAGTTCCGAAATATTAATTTTCAGATTCGCATTTGAGCATTTTATTTTCATTTCATATCTCACATTTGCTCAAACACTTCACATTTATAAATCTGAACATTCCAGACAGCATTTACACCAAACAAAACAGATTTATACCAAGTCTAGACACTTTTCAATCACATTCACCTTTGCTAGACTTGCACATCGATTTGTAAACTTGAACTTTACCTTGAGCAAATGCCATAGACCTGATTACAAACCAGACTTGATCCAAGTCCAAAAGCTCCCCACTTCATACCATAAACCTTGAACTTGGACTTATCTTAGGGATACCCCATTTGTGCTAAAGAGGAGCTAGTCTAAAGCGAAAGGAAGAGCAACTAAGGTAATAATAGGTAGCCTTCCAAAGTTGCACAAAACAAACACCTTGATCCTTGGGACTTTACATTTTTGTGGGTGCTAGATTTTATTGTAACATGTTGTAAAGAACTCTAGTAGTTTTACCAGACCCTTTCAAATCCCCGTTGGCTCCTGTATTTGACCTGTTCTTTCATGGATCCTCTTCTCTTCTTGACAGTGGATTACATAAAGGAGATCTTTGGTGGAGGAGATTCACTTCTCTATGGTGGATGGTCATCCTGTGGTTTGGTGCTACTTTCATGCCTTTGCCTGATGGATCACTCTCTTGACATATGGATGCTTGCTACTACATGGTCATATTTTTGGAGCATCCTAGTGACTGTACATCATGGTGTTATTGGTTTGTCACTAGGAGGGGATGTTCTACATGGTCCCCTTTTCTATATGTTCATCATATTTCATGTGTGGTGGGGAGATATTTGATATATCACTAAGATAGAGCATTTTTCTTATGTTTCGTTCCTATGGTGTTGGATGTGGTGTGGTGATAAACTTTTCCTTCGTGGGATTTTCCTAGGTGATATAACTTTATAATATTGTAACATTGCTAGATATCACCTAGGTGGGATGTGTATTTCATGATGTGACTACCCTTGTTGATGTATATTATTTCCTATGACTGAGAGGAGGGTACTACATGTGTTTCCATGGTGATCTAAGCTTTTCTAAGGCTTAATGATGTATTATTTCCTTGGTGGTGGTGCACCCTAGTTTCAAGCCTAGGTTGAGCTTATGTGTTATTCTTATCTTGGTCTTATGGTGGGGCTTTGCTAGGAGATAAAACTTATTTTTACATGGTACAACACTTTGATGGAGCACACCCCTCATTGGCACACATGTTCATGTTGATTTAATCATTCAATGGTTATTTGGAGGTGGACTATGGTTGTATAATTGTATTATAGCTTTAACCTTTGTGGCACACATGTTCATGTTGATTTAATGATTCATAGACTTTTTGGAGAAGGACTATGTTTTTATTAGAGCACTCTATGCACACATGTGGAAGTTGATTTAATGGTTAATTGGACCATTTTTACCTTGGAGGAGGCCCATGCGTGCCACTTGTGCATTTATCTACTTGGAGAAGTGCACCCTTGAAGTATTTTATTATTTTCTTGGAGGATGCACATGTGGACACACTTTGTTATTATTTTATGGACCATTTGACATGGTCAACCAACCACTCACTTCAGGATTTGTCCCACTCTTCTTGAGTTCATCTTGTTGAAGGTTGTGACCACTCCCTTATTTTATCATTGTTTGACTTGTCTCGTGGAGTTGATTACATGAGAGCATTATTATATTGTTTTCCTTGAGGATAAGGCCTAACTACTCCGTTATTTTATATTTCTTTGACATGTCATGTAGTTAGTTAGGAAAATATTGTATTTTATTGTAAGAGAGATGAAACTACCTTTACATAAAGGAGCTTTTTCTCCATTTCATTTTGTAATTGGGTGATTGAGGATTTCGAGTAGAGGATTGAGAAGTGATAGGAGATTGGAGTTGAAGGTTGTTGGAATTCCCTTGTGTATCAAACCCTTCAATATTAATGAAGAAGTGAAGTATTGCTCTAATTTGGTGTATGGTTATGTTATTCTCTCTGTTTTGTTGTCAAATTGTTGTAGAAAGCTCTTGCTATCACACTTATATGAAGGCCAATAAATAAATCCATTTTATTTTTGGAGTACTCAATGTGAGGAACTTTTCCCTCTTGATTCATTTATTGTTATATTTATGTTTTATTTCCCTTCAGCTGACAAATTAGACACTGAAATGGAGTAATGATTCAGCCAAATGTAATAGCACCTTCATATTGCACGATGAGTGGTAAAATCTAGCCCTCCAAGAGTAATTTCTACACTTATTTCCCGCAAATACTTAAGGTCAAATTGTATCAAAACTTAGTTTCTTTTACCTTGAGTACATACTACAAGATGAATGTGTCAAACAAGTTCTTTCATCTAAATAAGTTGGATGTGTCAAGTTAGTCCCTTCTACCTTATAGCCTACCTCAAACTAGTTGTGAATGTGGTAAACTAGCTCTTCCATTATGCAATATTTCATGACTACATTAGCCCATAGATTGATAGGTACTAGTCACATCATCCCATTTCCTTGTTCCCTTCTTCTTATTTCCTTTCTTTCCCATATACCTTTCCCCATTTCCATTTCCTTTCATATACTACAACTACTTTGTTTTATCAAGGCTTACTCTTCATTTACACCTTGAATCCCCACTCCATAACCTTGATAATTCTACCTAAGGGAAGCCCCCTTTGTGTTGGAGAAGAGCCAATATAAATTGTGGGGAAGAGTTATTGAGGTGACAATGGGCAACCTTTCTGAGTTACACAAAGCTATCACCTTGGTGCTTGGGACTTTACACTTTGTAGGTGCTAGATTTTGTTGTAACAAGGACACCTACTAGTTAATCTTCTTGTGAAAGGAGTTGCATTGCAATTCATTTCATTCTCCCACAATAAGAAAAACAAGATGAAATTGAATAAATTGTTTTTGTGCATAGCAGTTTCTTTTAATTTGAAAAATACATCTTATTTTTACAAACAAAAAAACATAAAGTGGAAGTGTATATATAATGGTACTCATAAACTCTTCGATAGCATGACTAAAGCAGATATAAAATTAGAATAAGTCGGTTGATCAAGAGATTGAGCATCTTTGATTAACAAAGTGCCTTTAGCCAAGAGTTGTTGGTGGATCTCATCTTGCTATAAAGAATAGAAAGCAGAGAATGAGCTATGCTCATCCTCAAAGACAAAATTACACCTAACAATCCAAAGGACAAATAACGTTGAAATCCAAAGGCAATGCCAAAGCTCAAAGAAAGCAATCCGAACAAGAGAACAACCATCTCTAGCAATTTCAACTCGACGATGCAACCTATCTTAAAGAAGAACTGCATATTGATTTGCCACATAATTCCAACAATGCTTGGAAAAACGAACACTCCCAAAAGATATGCTGCAACATCTTTGGATGATGACAAATCAAACATAACCCATCTGAGAGCCCACTATTAGTCAATCAAGCCTTGGATGGGATTCCTTGAGAGATCACCAACCCAACAAAAAACCAAAACTTATAACTTATAAGAGAGTCCAACAGATCAAACATTGTGTAGCTGACGAACCCATCTCTCCTCTGCATTAGCGGAAGCCCATCTCTCATTGAGAACCGGGGATAGAAAGTATCTCTAACGGAAAGCTAAATACAAATACCAGGAATCATACTGCATAGGTGGGAAACTAAAACCCCAACCCCAATCTCTCCAAAAAGGCCCAAGCTTCCCAATATTCATCTTAAAAATATCTACCACCAAAATAAGACTTGTTGTTGGTACAACACCCCCCCCTCCATTTTATTTTTGAAATTTATTGGGGCCCCTCCTCTTTTTTGAGTATGTTTGCCTTAGAAAATTTTGCAACGTTTTAGCATCCTGTTACTTAGTTTCTCAATCTTAAACTTGCCTTAGAACTTTTTGAGTTATGTCTTTTGACCAAACAAACTCAGCCTTTTGGCCCGCAATAGCGGAAAGTTTGAGCTAACTTTGCCGAAATAGCGGAAGAGTTGACTCAAGTCTTCCGAAACCACGGAAGAAAAAACCCAAGTCTTCTGAAGCGGAAAAGTTAAATTAAAGTCTTCGAAGGGACAGAACGTTTAATCAAACAGGCTCGCGACGAAGCAAACTCGTCAAAACCTTCCGCTACAGTGGAAGCTTTCTTATAACTCTTCCGCACGCGCCGGAAACGCAACATTTTTTCTTTCGGAAAGACTCATCCATTACTTCCGCACCGACGAAGCCTTGGCGTTTTTCGGAAGAATTTGGAAAACTTTCCCGTGGAAGTGGAAGATTTCATTCAAATCCGCCGCAATATATTAGCCATTCGCAGAAGCACTCACACAACTCTCCCGCAACGGCGGACCATTTTTTGCTTTTCTTCTCGCGAAAGTCAGAAGCGTTGGCATAAGCCTTTCGCTCTTGACGGTCGCATTTATGAAAAAAATTTCGACGTGACCCGGCCGTACACATGCTTAATATCCATTTAATAGCATACACCCACCAAATTAATGACCCACACGCGCCAATTCATATATATATGGGCGAGACCCCATTACCTGGTCATTTGTTTTCATCACTCATAGGATCTGCCCGTTCTATTTGAGCATCAAAGCACACCCGTCGTCGTCTAGAGGCTCACATCCACAGTTTGCTCGATAGTTGTTGGCGTCACGCGTTCAGATTGCCAAGTAAGTATATTCACCTGCTCTGTAGGGCGTATAGGTCTACTTACAATGACAGCTCACTACTGCATTTTGATTGTTCTTTTACCACGACGTTGTCCCGGAACCCTTTTGCCAACCCTTTCGCACACCTAACGCAGAGTATCATGCTACAGGTCCTGTTAAGACGGTAATTCTGTCTGATCATTTAAGTAGAGTTTGTTCTTCTTGATCCCGGATAACAGCTTGCCCCAACCTAAGAGACGTTCGTTAAGTGACCCCAAGCTTAACCATAGATGGTCTCGAGTTTCTCGCATTTTAAAAGCTGCGTCTCTTCGTGACTTGCTGGACCTGTCCCCCTTTTCGCACCTTATCAATAGGCATCTCGGCTATAATGTTTTGACATCTTCCGCACCCTTGCACTGGTCGGTATCCTAAGGACTTGAACACCCAGACCAACCTTGATCTTGTAGCCATCAGTTTTCCTGACCAACCCAAAAACCACAAGGATAACCTAATTAACATTTTCACAAGTTTTTGCATTCTTTTTAAGACCATCTAACGGACATTATTTTAGATTTGTAAAACGCTATGTCATGCATGCTTATTCACGTCAATTGTTGTACAGGATTCCCATTATGGCCAAAGGTGGCAAGAGGAGGACGAAAGTGGTCGAAGAAAGCTCCAGACTGGAGACGACGTTTTAGGACACCAAATGCACTACAAACGTGCCTCCGGAAGTGAACTGGGGTGATGTCTACCGTATGGTAAGGGATCAAGACTTTCCGAAAGCTCTCCTTGAAGAAGAATGCTTGTATCAAAACATCCGGAACTCCTGTATATCCAAAGCGGCCACACGTCCAGAACTATTCCCAAGTTCAGAGGTGATTGGCTGGGTGCTGCAGCATGCCAACGCTGAAATCAAAGTCATAGTAGACAACACGGGTAACGCCTTCGCCTCATTTCACCCATCCTACATTGCAACAGCTTACAAACTACCCAAAGCACAGCAGCGACTAGATGATGCATGGTTGCAGGAGATCAATATGGATAATTTAGACATGGCAAGGAGGTTTTTAATTTCAGGCAAGCAATTCAGAAGAAGAGACAGTGAGGAATACGAAGTCCAAAATTTAAGGCCTCCCTTCAGATTGATCGCTCTCATGCTAAGCAGAATCTTCGGGAGACCTGACGGGACGATGTTTATGCTGCAGTGGGTCCCTATCATCCATTTTGTTGCTTTCAAAGGGACGATCTTCAATTGGGCTGACATTCTCTCAGATAGCCTGACATCAACAATGACAATAGCTAAAGAAGGGCTAGAGGAAAGAAAGGCAAAGTTCTATATGGCTTCGTATCTCATAGATTGTATTGTGGCAAAGTGTCTTTTTCCCAAGTTGGGATGCATGTGGAGTTCGGCAGAAGGTCCAGTATTCCTTGCCTACAAAATCTTTTGGGCACAGAATTACAAAAGGGACTACAAGCTCATTTGTGAGGAGTTCATAATGCCCCTTTATTAGTTGATATTCAATGAGGAACCCAATTGTCTATCTGAAAACGCCATGGAAATCTTGGAAAAGTATGGCGATTTCTACTTCTCTCCGGAAGGTACTTACATAAGAATGTATGGAGGTTCTAAAGCACCATATATTCTTCCGAAGTATGCTACTGATTACATAGTCCATAAGGAAATGGTCAGGCAAGTCTTCATTGATGGAATGGGTAACACCTTGTACAAGGCCAAAAAATCCACCTTTCCCCCCTTACCCTTTTATGTTGGCTCCTACAAGTTTGCCGGAATCACGACTGTAAAAGAGTTTGTGGCAGAATTGAAGAACTTCCATTTGGAGAGAGGATTTTCCATAGAAACGATCGACAAGGCAAAGTCACGCAGCACTGCAAAGAACACTCTACGCCCTGTGAATATGCCAATTTTTATGATCCACGGGAGGAACCATATAGAGGGGTCAGCAATATGGCCGAGCTAAAGATTTGTCAGGTAGACAAAGGAGGAGCCAGCTCAAGCTCCCAAGCTCTCTCGAAAGAAGAACTGAGGCTCTTGGAACAAGCAAAGAAGATACAAGAAGATAAACTAAAAGAAGAGGAAAATTTGAAAATCCAAGCAGCCGAAGCTGGAGCAGAGGCGAAGAGAAGAGAAGAGGAAGAAAGAATTAGGTTGGAAACCAATGCTAAGCAGGAAGAAGAAGACAAGAGGAGGAGGGAGCAAGAGGAAGAAGCAAAGAGAAAAGAAGAAGAAGAAACAAAAAGGAAAGAAGAGGAAGAAAAGAAATCCCAAGAAGAGGTTGACCCCAAAAGCCCAAACTTGCAAAACTTGGATATGGGCTCCCCCATAAGGGATCTACCCATTGTTCCTTTCACACCTTATAAAGGCAGCACAGTTTCCAATTGGGTAAATTTTGCCTACAACAAGAAGAGGAAGACCATTGTCAAGGAAGTAGGTTCCAAACTGAAAAGACCGTTTCGGCCTGACATTGTCACTACACGTGAACTACGGTCATGCGGAACACAGAAGAAGCTGCTAGACTCCTGGCATCTATCTCTGTAGCCGTTGTTATAGCAACTGCAGATAATGTTAATATATTGGGAGATAAGTTGGATGAAGAAAAGGGGAAGGCGCAACAACTCCAGGAAGCTTTAGTCAAGGAGCAGAACTACACAAATCTGATGATTGAGAAGAATGATGCTCTCACATCTCAAAAGGAAGATTTAAGAAGGGCACTCCAACGATTGGAGGCAGATAGGAGAGCTTTGTCAATACAGGTAAGAACATTAGCAAATGAAAATACAGAACTTAAAGGTAAGAATTTGAAGCTCGAATCGAATAAATTCGACAACCTTCAAGAGGTAGATGACCTGAAAGAGAGCATCGAAAAATTACAAGGAGAAAACGAGTTGCTGGAGCAACAATTAGAGTTGGCAAACAACAAAATGGGAGATATCGGCCCCTTCCATGAGCAGGCTTGTGGAATACTAAAAGAGACATATGGAGTCAGAGAACTTATGGCATAAGAGATATAGAGACTAAAAGCAGTCATGACCAAAGTCAAGGAAGTAAACGCTGAAGCCACCAGGATCAGGAGGAAACACTCACGCGTCAGTGGAGAGATCAGAAGGCATATCGAATGGAGAGAAGGGAAGTCAGATTTCCCAGCAACTCTTCCCCTCAAGTCTGTTGTTGAATACAAGGCAGATATATGCACCTTGGAGTATTCTAAAGACCGCGGAGTAAAATTGGCCTCTGTAACTTCAAACACTTATGAACAGTGCAAGACTGTATATTCCCGAATCCGGACCACACAAGAAAACTGTCGAATAGACATGCCTCAAAAGATAGAAGACTCCCCGGATAAGGCAAAGTATTTAGCTAATCTAAGTATAGAGCTCAAGGCAGAAAGTGAATATGTGCAGAAGCTGGACACATTGACAGCGGAAGATCTACGCCAATTTATCAGCCAAGCTGCTATTCATCAACATAGCCTGGAAGAAAGCCTCCGGATCACTGCAGCTGAAATAACCATCTTAGAAGAAGAGTTGGTCAAGCAAAAGATATCTCTTAGATTTATGAGTCCCCTGATCGGGACAAACATTATAAGGGACACAAATCACTGGGGAATTCATATAGCAAAGGTGGAGAAGGTGTTGGTAGCCAACCAAGCTACCACAACAGAGAGCGGCCCAGCTATGCAGTGATTCAAGAAGAAAGTCCAGCAGCGCCTCAGGCCTCAAGGGAGCAGACTCAGGGATAGCTTCCAACAGCCAACATACCTCATGGGCATTTATTTTTTGCATATACCTTTGGAATATTAATATTTTGTAATATTTAACTCCTGTCAATGCAAAATACTCGATATATTTTACTTATGTAATATTCAGCACTACAAGACAAATTGGGGAATGTAAACGGTTAGGGTATAGGTGTCAACTCTGGGCATATTTTGTAAGGCTATATATAGCTGATTAGGATAAGAGAGAAGGGACTTTTGGCAGGTGAAATTTTTTTCTGTCTTGTAAAGGAACTATTTCTGCTACATCAATAGAAGAATCGTTTTGGCCTGTGGAAGCTAGCACAACTCTTTGCATGGAGTCTTGTTGATTAAATGCTGAACTATTTCTGCACTTTTCATACATTTCTTGTCAGATCTTTCCTAGCTCTTATGAATTAATTCTTGCTGTGAATGGTTTCATTTTCTTCTGCAAAATTTATGTGCTAAATGGGTAATTGAATGCTTATATTAGTCTGAGCTATCTTGGATGATCTTTATTTCTGCTATAAATGCTCCTTTCAATTTAACAACTATCTGTGGAATTATTGGGTGTATTTTCCAGTTTATTGCCTATTCTTTAAATCTGCTCCTTATAAGGATGGGTAATTTAGATTAAATTAGATTAGCATAGATTTGTTTTCTCGCATGCATTTAATATAGAGCACTTGCATATCATTTTAAATATAAAATACATAACCAGTGGATCGGGCCGCAACCAGTAAAGCAAACAAATCTTTAAAACCCACGGTAGCCGAAACCGTTAACCGGACGGATTCCCCACACCAAACGGTGAGCAATCTAGTTGGGATTGCTTACTGGGGAGAATCCCTTGCTGATTGATGCAGCGATATTCGAGGCATCAACAAGACTCCTCAACCCCATAATAAAGAGACAATCTAGAGAAAGCAACCCAAACTACTGAGCGAAAGAACACCAATCCTTCCATCTACAAGCGGAAGAGTCCCACAAAAAACCTCTCCAAAAGAAGATTCCTTTATTGCACAAGCTACAAGCCTGAAAACGAGGCAACCCAACAACACAAGACCCCTAGATATGCCAGCTCCAAATGGGTTGATTGGCTAAATCCCACCTTGTTCTACTACCCTCCCAATGCTAATGAACTAACCTAAGACAACCCTCCATGCAAACCAAATAATCCAAAAAATAAGAGAGATGAGGACCTTAAACAAGTGAGGGGAAGAGATAATATCACATAATCCAAAGGTCCCCCAAACTCAACCAATGTGTTGAGTAGTCATCAATCGATGTTGAAATAGAATCTGCAAGCGAACAAAACACCCCAAACACCTCACCACCCACTTGGCCACCAAGATACTAACCTGAGTCACAATATCTATCAAACCAAGACCCCCCTGTCCTTGGGAATTGTATAAACATCCCAAGTTACCAACAAAAGACCCCTCTGACCACCATACTTAGACCACAAGTAGGATTGCAAAATTTGCTCTAACCACCAAAAATGAGTCATGTTGGGGAACCATCAAGAAGCATAGTAAACATGAGAAGCTCGGAGGGGATGTGTCCAATAACAATTGATTTGTTGGCAAAGGGAAGACCTTTATGATGCCAGACATGCAACTTGGATTGAAGCCTTAGAGACACCAATCCCACATGGCTATAAAGACAATCACAATCCAAAAGGGGTATACCTAGATACCTTGCAATGACTCTAGGACAAATATGAGTCCAAGCTAGACAAATCCAATCTGAAGGGGTATCCATCTCGAGCAACCAATAATCAATCTTATGGGCACTAACCATAGATCTTGAAGCAACGCACGTCCAAGCAAGCAAGGGCTCCATCAACCAATCCCTGCTCGGCACTCATAGAAAGAATAACATTTTGTTAAAAAATTAAGTTATTAGAACTGGTAAGGGATAGATCAGAATGGAACTAGAACTAGCCTATGAACCGGGCTACTAAAAAATACATAAAATATGCAAAATTTATCATATATACAAAAGGTACAGCCTGAGTGGGCCTAAGGGTTAAGAACATGTGTTTCTTCCTAGGAGGTCATAGGTTCAAATCCAAAGGGGGGTAGAGTATGTACAACTCTATAGACTTTAGCAGTTACATCGTTGCACAGAGGGGGATCTCTTATCCCACAAACAAGGGGGTCTCATACACCAAATTGGTGTATGGCTTGGTTGTGACCTTAAAAATAGATTTTATATATATATATTCATTCATTCATTCATGTACATCAACATAAATCCAAAGGGGAGGCCTTTATGATGCTAGACATGCAACTTGGACAAAAGCCTCCAGAGACACTAATCCCACATGGCTATAAAAGACAATCCAACTCCAAAAGGGATATCTAGATACCTTGCAATGACTCCAGGCCAAATATGAGACCACGTTGGAGGAATCCAATCCAAAGGTGTATCCATCCCGACCAACCAATAATCACTCTTATGGGCACTATCCATAAACCTTGAAGCAATGTAAAACATGTCCAAGCAAGCAAGGGCTCCATCAACCAACCCTTGCTCAGCACTCACAAAAAGAATAACATTTTGTTAAAAAATTAAGTTATTAGAACTAGAAAAGGGATAGACCGATATGGAACCAGAAGTGGCCTAAGAACATATTTGTGAACTAGGTTACTAAAAAATACATAAAATATGCAAAATTCTCTTATACACACACACACACATCAATGTCAATCCTAACCATGAGACACCAAATATGTAAAGTTAGCTCGTTTTAGGGGTTGGGAGGATGCTACGAACATAAAATAAGATAATAATTAAATAATTAATAATTAGGTTAACTAAAGTTAGGTTATGAAATGAGGCGTCTCCTCAACATCAAATGCCGAGCCATATTTAAGACAGGGCCATCATTGTAACATATCATCTTTTTATCCTATCATCTAATATATTATTCTTATCTATTATTCAATATGAGAGTCGGATTCGACTATTAAATTAGTGAACGGATACGTTCACTGCATTTGGTATCAGAGCCAGGCTTGTAGCCACCAATCTAGGACCTTGTCCAAAACCAGGCCCGTGGCCCAAAGAAGTAAAAAAGAAGAAAAAAAAAAAAAAAAAAAAAAAAAAAAGTAAAAAGTAAAATAAAATAAAAAGAAGAAAAGAAAGACAAGTATAAAAGAAGAAAATAGAAAATAAAAATAAATAAAAAAGAAGTGAGAAGAAGTGAAAAGGAAAAGAAAAAAAAATAAAGTTTAGAAGTGAGTAGAAGCAAAAAGTAAAACTAAGAAGTGAAACCGCACATGGTTTTAAGGTGCACGTGGTTTTGTGAGAAGTGGGTTTGGTTTTATTCCCTAAGAACAAACCAAAAGTGAGATTTGAACTTGGGTGGGGAAGGTAACAATCATTCTTCCCAACCTCCTAATCTACACGCAATCCACAAAGAAATTAATCTAAAGCAAAAGGTTAACCAACGTGGAGATTAATTAATATTAGTCCATAATTGTAAAATATTACAATTGTTTGGGAAATATATAATATTAAAATAATAATATTATTACATTTAAATAATAATTATTATTATAAGGGCAAATCAATTATTGTTAAAAAAAATAAAATAAAATTTGAGGATCGGTTATCACCAAAGAAATCAAAGAAGATCATCCCACCGTCGAAGAAGTCAGAAACCATGGAAGCAGATTTGCAAGAAAAATTGGAAGCCACGTTAAAACGTTATCGAAAAGACAATGAAGAATTGCGCGACATAAATAACAGTTCAGAAATAAGAATTGAATTACAAGAAAGGTACAATAAAATAAAAATCTCTGACCAGGAAAGGCGTATAGAAAAATTGTATGCGCAAATTGATGAATTAAAAGCCGAAAATAAATTCAATCAAAGGTTAGGAAATCAAGATATAAAGAAGGAAATAAATAATTACGAAGCAAAAATAATACGCTTGAACAAAATCATTAGCGACAAAGATGAAGAACTAATGCAGTTACGACATAAATTAGAAATTCAAGAATCAGAGGTCGGCCAATGTCGACAACAGATAAAAGTTCTTCAACAACAAAATGACGACTCTAAAAAGACACATAAGTCAGAGATCGCGAAGAGTAATAAAGCATTATCTAACAATGCTGAAGAAATTTTTAGACTAAGAAATCATAACAAGATACTAGTCACAAAAATTAAGAAGTTGAAAAATAGCCGAAAGATAGAACAATCTATGGACGACATTGAAGGGAAACTTCTAGACAAGCAGGAAGAAAATAGTTGTATCAAAAGTCATAATGAAGATCTTAAGAAACAAATTAAGACATCTGAAGATGACAGAAAATCGCAAGTCGAATTGATCAAGAAGTTTCAAAATGATAACAGGCAGTTAGAAAACAAGTTGGAAAAGATACAAAATGAAACCTTAAAACCTGAAGAGACGAAAATAAAACTCCCAGCTCAGATCAATGCTCAAAAGACAACATTCGTAAAAGAAAATGACATTGTGAAAATTCCCTATCGACACCCAACCATAAAAACCGATATTCTGAAAAGTGGGAAATGTCGAAAGACGATGGTACTAATGTGATCAAAGCTCTTAACGACAGATCAGTGGGGAATCCCAACAGTCAGCAACAAATCAATTTGGGATGGATTGACCCATCCACATATCGGAAGTTATGCTCTACACTTAGCAGTTCATATCGACATGTATCGTCAGCCATGGCATCACAAAGAACAATGCGCCAAAATTATAAGGCTTTGAGGACAAAGCCTTTCTAAGAGAGTGGCAATGCTACGAACATAAAATAAGATAATAATTAAATAATTAATAATTAGGTTAACTAAAGTTAGGTTATGAAATGAGGCGTCTCCTCAACATCAAATGCCGAGCCATATTTAAGGCAGGGCCATCATTGTAACATATCATCTTTTTATCCTATCATCTAATATATTATTCTTATCTATTATTCAATATGAGAGTCGGATTCGATTATTAAATTAGTGAACAGATACATTCACTGCAGAGGAGGAAGAGGTTTTCTTTTGTTTTATATATATATATATATATCAATGTCAATCTTAACCATGAGACACCAAATATGTAAAGTTTGCTCGTTTTAGGGTTTGGGAGGAGGAAGAGGTTTTCTTTTGTTTTTTACCCTTGTTTTTCATTCCCCTGCTAGAACCATTGTTGGTCCCACCAGTCTGAACTGGTTGTGAGCCAGTCTAAACTGGCCAAACCAATGTGGAACGATTATGAACTGGTTTGGACCGGCCAAACTGGTCTAAACTAATTGTGAACCAGTATGAACGGGTTGGTTTAGTACTCCCGTCTAGTTCAACGGTTGAAGGTTCTAGACCAATCCAGACCAGTTGATTCCAATACAAAACAGTCAGTCCTAATAACACTGTACAAAAGGCCTCCAAGCATGGCATTCCACTTTCTGAAGCTGATTATTGTTCCAAATTTATTGCTCAATTCCTAATATATGGATCTTGGAAAAAATGATAATGAATAGACAATGATATACTCATATTGTTTTGAATGATAACCTTAAGATTTAGACCTCGTAGGTGTAGAGTCGTAGACCTCTTTTGATGTATAGATAGTATTGTTCATGAGAAATATGTGTATATAATATGTATGTGTACTGTCATACAGTATGAAAAATAGTTTATTCAGTTATATTTTAATCTATATGTCTACTGTTGATAGGGCCTTGATTCAATGGTTAACCGGTGTAGTGTTATTCCCCCCACGAAGGTTCAAATCCCAAAAGTGACATGTTTCACCCCTCGTGGGCCAGTTTGCCCATGGAAGCAAGCTGTTGTGTGCTTTGCCCGTCATGGGCTGGATCACCCATGCAAACAGGTCATTCCATCCAGCTGGGGCCAAGGGCAAGTCATGTGCAACTTTGGCAGAATAGATACCCCCCATGGAAGCAAGCTGTTGTGTGCTTTGCCCGTCATGGGCTGGATCACCCATGCAAGCAGGTCATTCCATCCAGCTGGGGCCAAGGGCAAGTCATGTGCAACTTTGGCAGAATAGATACCCCCCACTTTCGGCTTCTTAGCCAAAGGATTCCCATTTCAGTGTTGAAGCCAGCTACAATCATTATAACGTTCCCAGATTGTGGAAAGGCATACTTGCAGCATTGTGATAAGAGGAAGATAGTCTAAAAAGAATATGCCTACATTTTTTACATTCAGGTTGTTTATTTTTGCAATATTTTGAATATTAATCTTGAAAGAAAGTATGAGTTGCCAGCTGGACAGAAGTGTTGGTTGAAGCTGATGGTGGCTGCAGTTGAATACGGTTCATCTTTCAAAATAGTATGTTATGTTGTAAAGAACTCCGGTAGTAGTGTTGTCACATTCTTTCGAGTCCTAATTGACTCCTGAGCAATTAGGACTTCTGATTTTGACTCTGCTCTTCAAAGAAGCCAAGTTGAGTATGTTTCTTCAAGTTTGACTCATGAGTATGACTATACTCGAATCAAGTATTAGCCAGACTGACTCAGCAAGTTGTGCAAGTTTGTCTCCAACTCTAGGTAGTAAAACACCTTCCCTGTTTCTTCAAGTTTGACTCATGAGTATGACTATACTTGAATCAAGTGTTAGCCAGACTGACTCAGCAAGTTGTGCAAGTTTGTCTCCAACTCTAGGTGGTAAAACACCTTCCCTCACACACACAATGGCTCTACATCGGCTCTACATATGCGGTGGTTTGAACCTGGGCTTTTTGCATGACAACACCCCCTCCCAACCACTAAGCCACAGCCCTCACAGATAAAAGGCAAAAAAAAGCAACACTCATTTTGCTTTTTACTGAGATGACTTCAAACCTATCAATTCTCCAGAATCTGTGGCAATTTGTAGTATGCAGTATCATCTATGTAATTTGAAATGAATTATTATTGAAACATTACAGTAAGTGGACATTGTAAACTTTCGTATTGATCATAAATAGTTGTTAAAAGAATTGATGTAATTAAAAAAAAAAAATCCTGAGTCAACGCTTACTCTCCAGCCTGCAGAGTCATTCTCCGAATCAGAGTCAAGTAAATTTGTCCAGTAGGCTATCAATCCAGTCATAAGACTCGAAACTCGGATGTGTTTGCAGCCCTCAAACTTTTTAGCTGTTGTTTTCCATGCATTCATTTCTGGTAAAGGCATTGTGTCGCTTAAATTTTAACACAATTGAGTAAATATACTCAGGACCAAAACGAAAAAAAAAATAGCCCGAATGATTCCCTCTGAGAACCACACTACAGCATAAACTGAGACACAGCTAAATCCGAACATATAAATTTAACTTCTAAACACACACACAAACACTAAAATTACAGCATAAAGTAAAGATCAATGAAATCGCAGTGGAAATACAAGAAATTCACCATATCGAGCCCCGCAAAGCCAGATTCAGAGAATTTAGCAAAGAATTTGAGGTCCGAAACCCCCAAAGCACGTAAATGAAAACATTTACAGTTAATCTTTGAGACAATGCGTTGAAATGCGAGCGTACCTTTCGATTTTTGCTGATCGTAAATGAGAGCTCTAGTGCTCTGATCTGCCGCAGGTCGCTGTTAATTGTCCGCGCCCTGCTCGAAATGGAATAAATGGCAGAAGTGGAAGAGGATGTAAAACAAACTGAGGAAGATACAAAGCTCTGCTCTTTGTATTTTGCAGCTTCAGGAGATAAGCCGGCTCTTTTCGCTTAGTAACCGGCTACCAGCGGTCATAACCCACGGGATACGGACTTGGTCGAAGACTCCGATTTATTCTTTTGGTTGTGGTTGGTTATTTGGTCCTGAGAATATATTCTAAATTGAGGTGGGTGGACGAAGGACAATATTTTGTCCAAGGTTAATAAGTTAATGATAAATATATTCTACAGTAAGGTTGTTCCCTTTTTTAGGTCCCTCCTTGTTTCTTTCAACTTTATTATAATATTGTTTTTGTTGTATCTGGACTTTGGGAATCTAAAGTAACTTAGGGAGCTGCACTTGCATGACTCCTATCACTAATGGGGTTGTGTGGTGGGGAAATTGTTTGTGGTTTTTTTCATAGATGGATGAGTTGTGTGGTGGTGAAGTTGTTTGTACTTTTTAAATTTGATTTAAAATTGAATTGATATTTAAATTTTTAAAAATATAGAAATAACGTTTGACAATTTGAAATTAAATATAATATATTATTTTAAAAATTAATAATAAGTGTAAGATATTATGATTTGAATAAGTGAGCAAAATTTTTTAGATCACAATTAAAAATATAGATATTTAATAAAAATAGGAATGACAACATGAGATAACATACAACATTGATAACCTCTTGGGTGGATGAAAAGGCATCATGACTTAGATAATTGTTGTTATCACATTGTGAAGATGTAAAGAAGTCAACAAAATTTTTATATTTGTTGTTTGTCGTATAGTTCATAACTAAATGAATAGAAATCAAAAAAGAAAAAGTGAAATAAAAAGGAAAAGATTTTTATATTCATAACAAAAGAATTTTAAAACAAATGTATATCTTTAAAAGTGACATGTAAATATGGTGGGTCATATAGACAATGTAAACCAGGTAAATAACAATGGGTGATGGATGGGATAAGTTTTTCGTATTTATGGCAAGTATGCGTCAGGTTTAAAATTTATTTTCAAATTAAATTAACATAGAGAAAGTGTTTAATGGAACAATCTAGGTGTAATGGATATACCATATAAACTAAATTAGAGAAATAAATTTAAATTTAATAGATAAGTGAAGATGGAAAGGAAGGCAAATAAATTATATACTAATTAGGAAAGAAGGTGAACACACTTGGAAAGAAGGTTCTAGAATTGTTGGTTATTTCTAGTTGCTGAGCAATTTTTTGGTTAAGGTACTTAGAAAAGTGGTCCAGCATGAGGAAAATGAGTATTGCTTTCCAATTGAATATTTTGATGGTGTTGTCTAGGAGGGATTATGTGGAGCAGGTATGCTCTTAAAAGTTTATCAATATCAATATTATCAGTTATAATTGGGAGCTGGAAAAGGTACAAATACCAGATCGAAACTTTTAGCTTTGTGGGGCGTCTTTGGGTCTTTCTTCGTTGAATATCTTTGGAGATTCCCTTGTTATCATCTCCTGGGCCAAGGGATTTCATTGTCTCTCCTCTATTCAGCTGAGTGGTTGGATAAAACATGTGCATGCACTCATCGACTGGTTCACTGCAATTTCCTTCCGTCACATATACAGAGAATACAATTCTGAGGCTGATAAGTTGGGACGATTCACTCTGCGAGATGTATTGCCTATCTTATGTTTGAAGTTGGTTATGGATGTGTATGTTTTGCTTATTTTTCTTTCGAAGGATGAACGGTATGACCCTGTATGGAAGATTTCTGCATGAGCTACTCTAATCAGATTATAAATGGATTTTGTATGTATAGATAGCTTGCCTTACTTGGTATCTTTGGATACAACTTTTGATTAATAAAAGTTGTTTTTTTCCTATAGGAAAATAAATAAATTGATTCAAATGAAAAAGATAAAACTAATAAACATAATATAAAGAGCTTAAAAATATAATATGTTCAATAATTTCAAAATATTAAATATATATATATATATATTATTTTCATTTTAAAATTACCACTTTAAATCTAAAAAAATAAAATAAAACATTTCTATAAACTAAATAATCAAAATAATATATAAATAAAATTTAATTTATTATTCTATATTAAAACATTTACCTACATCAATCAATTTAATGTATAACTAAATCAACCACAATTTTAAAATTAAATTATTATTATAAAACAATTAATACTTTAAATTTTATATAATATATATTAATAATAAAATAAATTAAATAATTAAATAATAACTAAATATATTCTAAAACATGGTCCTTCTTTCAAGGTGTTATCTATACAACTTTATAAAAACTTTCATAATGATAAAGGACAAAAGCACATTGCTTTCTTTTATAAAGATGCATGATATGTCCATTTCATGGCATTTTAAATAGGGAACTCATTGATTCCACTAACAAATACTTTTTTGAATGTGTGGGGAATTTAATTAAAGTATATTTTAATATTAAATATTTTAAGTTTAGTTGAAATTTTGTACTCGGTAGAATGTTATTACAATGTGTCTCTTTTTTAAAATTAATATTATATTTTGTGAAAAAATGTTTATTTAGTAAGAATAATTTTAAGATACATAGATTTTAGATGTATTGAATTTAGTGATAGATATATATATTTTTGAAAGATATGTGTAAGAGGTATTATAAAATATTGTTATTTGTAATAAACGAATAAAAATAGGAGTAAAGGTGAATCAAGTAATGAGTATATTCACATCGTAATTAATTAATAAATTTTCATAATTATATTATATAAATAAAAAAATTATAAATACAATGATTAATTTGATATATGCAAAGTGAAAATTGCACAGTGTTTAAAGTTAAAATGGAGTAAAAGTAACCTAAGTAGAGATTATATCTCATTTGCAGTGTTAATCAAAGGGATTGTCTCTAAGTTTTTCATATCAAGAAGAGCATAAGACAAGGTTTCCCCTTGTCTCCTTTGTTGTTTATGTTGGTCGTTGAGGGATTAAGTAGAGCCATCTTGAAGGATAAGTCATTTGGAAATTTCAAAGGTATAAGGATCAACGGGACCCTTAGTATCACTCATCTTTTGTTTGTTGATGATGTTTTACTCTTCTATGATAGATCTCATAGAGATGCTATAAAATTGTATGATATTATGGTCCTTTATTGTAAGGCTATTGGGATGATGGTTAACCTTATGAAGTCAAATATCTCTTATATGGGGGTAAGGGAAGAGGATTGAAGGCGTGTCTCTTATTTATTTCCATATGTGGAGGTAAACTTGCAAATTAGTATCAAGTATCTAGGTTTATATATGAATCCTAATGACTATACCAAAAAGGATTGGGCTTGGATGCTTTCTAAGGTAGAAAAGAGGCAATCTCAGTGGTATCTTAGGTGGTTGTCTAGAGGGGGGAGACTAGTACTAATCAAATCAGTCCTTAAAGCAATACTAGTTTACTAGGTCTCCTTATCTTTCATTCCTAAAGGCATATTGGAAAAAATGAGGAAAATAAGCTTTAAGTTCCTTTGGGTTAGTGAAAAGAAGAGGAAACATTTTCCTTGGGTTTCTTGGAAAAGAGTAGCAATACCAAAGGAAATGGGAGGATGGGGGAATAAAGAACATACATCATTTTGTAGCGAAGGGGGTGTGGAGAATATTGACAGGTATAGGCTTATAGTGCAAGATAGTTATTCATAAATATATTGATCATTTATCTGAGGAAGAATGGATGAGAACTCCCACCAAGTCTTACAAGAATGAGCCTTTAGTTATATGGAAGGTTGTGATCATGACATTTCCCTTAGTTGGCTTGGAAAGTAGGGGATGGAGCTAGAGTTAGGTTGGGTAAAGATCCATGGGTGGGGTGCAATGGAAACTATAAACTCCCTAGACACGTGGTTGAGGAGTTAAGGGAAAGAGGTTATGTCTTCCTATATTAAATAACAGATTCAGCAAGGTCACAAGATATGATTCGAGAATGGTTGAGGGCTGAAGTGATGGGATTCTATGAAGATGTTGGTATTTTATGGAATGAATATTGCCAAACTCTTAGGCATAGTCATGTAAGGATCATATATGAAATTGACTCTTTATTATGGTAAAAAAATGTTGTTGTTGGAAGATATTTCCCGAAGTTTGGATACAATGTTCTTAGAGAAGAGGCTGCGCATGAGATTGCATGTTGGTGGTTTAAAGGGGTATGGAAATACAAATGCCCTCTCAAAGATAAAATTTCCATGTGGCTTGTCATTAACCAAAAAGTCCCTACATGGGATTTTATGCAAAAAAGGAATTGGTAGGGCCCAAGTAGGTGTCCATTATGTCAAGTAGCAAATGAGGATATCCATCACTTGCTTAAAAGTGTTCATATACAAGTGAGGTATGGAAGGGAGTGGAAGACACTATTGGTTTTAGAACCAATTGGGAAGATATAATGTGGAGGAAGTTTTAAGAGTATGGAATAAAAGTAGAGTGACAAAGATTGGATTTCAAAGAATGCAAGTTTGTTTGAAGGCAAATTGTATCCTCATCAGGTAATGTGTGTCTCAAAGTTTGGCTATCCTTTAATTCTTTGAGCAAGAGTCTAGTACTAAACCTACTAGGGTAGTTCTTCTTAAGGCCATCTATAAGGACGGAGCATGGGCATACTTTGATGGTGTTGTCTAGGGAAACCCTTCAATGGAAAAGGGAAGGAGGGATATTATATTTTACTAATCAACATTGGAGAAAGTTCAAAGTACGCATGGGATGTGCTTTAAACAACAAAGTAAAACTTATGGCCTTGAATATAATTCTAAGGTTGGTTGTTACAAATGGGGTTCATAGGCTACAAGTTATGGGGAATTCTCTTCTAGTTGTAGAATGGATAACATGTCAAAGATGCTTAAAAACATCTAGCTCAATGAAATTTATGAAGAGATCATGACAATAAAAAAATTTATTGTTGATGCTTCTTTCATGCATGTCTAGAAGGAGAGGAATGACACTATAAACGGTCTATCAAAAGAAGGCATATCTATGGCACTTGGTAGCTGGCACATAAGGGAAGATAGGAATGGCACCTTGAGAAAGCATGATCATGGCCCTTTCATGTAAAAAGGTCTTTCTTTACTTTTTATATTATCAGTTGCATGGAATCATCTTTCTAAACAATAACAGTGAATTCATTACAGTGTCAAGCTACAAGATGGTCTTTGTGTGTTTTTATCCTTATGACAGTTTGTGTATGGGGAACCTGTTGATGTGCTACAATATGGACTTTATGATACTTTATGACAGTATATATCTTTTTTATGTTTTTGTGCTATTATGGAAGGATGTACTCTATGTTTTTTGGTTTTTTAATGCCTACATGTATATAATGTTGTTGTTAAAATAAATCTGTTGACACTAAGAGTAAATGTATTGACATATTGTTAGATCAGTTTGGTTATGGATCTTTATGATTAGTTTTTCTGAATTTAAAGTTTATAACTTCATATATACTTGATTTATTTGGTTGTATAGCCACAAAAAATGCCAACTTTATTGAAAATAAAGTTGTGATTTTTTCCAAAGAATAAAAAAGTAAAAGTTATATCATATCCATATTTTGATAACTTAAAGTATTAGAAGTTTTTTGTCTCATTTTAAAAAATTTAAATCTTTTTTTTTAAATTATATGAAATGTTGATAATCATATGCAAAAATATAATTTTATTTTCATAAACTAAAATTATGATTATTTAAAAAAAAAAAAAAAAACTTATACTCCAAATTCTAATTACAATAATTAATATATGATATGTGCAAAGTGAAATATGCAAAAAGTTTCAAGTTAAAAAGGAATAAAGTAACATAAACCCTAAACCATGATAAACAAGTGAAAATAGCACCAAAGCTGCTTATACCTGCCCTTTGAAAATAATTTATAAGTAATTTAATTAATAATTGTATACAATCAAAATTAGTATGGAAGAGTGTTTTAACATTAGATGACAAAATCCTAAATGACAACTTACAATATAATGCCCTAGGCACATATAATAAATATGGAGAGATACATATATCTTATCATGTTTTAAAAAGTACTTAAAATTAGCTATATTTTACAATGTGAACTTTAAGTGCTATTTATAGTATACATATGTTATTTAGTTTGTAACATTTAAAAAAAAATTATATCAATATTTTTAGTTATATAGATTTTTAATTTCTAGTGAGTATCTTGATACACACTTTCATTATTTTAGTTAAGTAATTTTCATTTTACAATTTAGCCTTCTCCAACTTTCTATGACAAATTTTATAGCAATGAATTCACAAATACTTTAATTCAAGATATGATAGATTATGGAAAGTTGTATAAAAATCTATCTAAAAACAAAAATAATTTGGAAAAAAAAACATATAAGTATAATAAGGTAAATATTTTGTTTTTGTAAAATTCTATTAATTTGATTTCTGATTTTTTAAAGTATGAGTGCTCTAAATCATTAAATTAGATACAGTTGAATGTAATAGGAGTAGTCAAAATATTCTACGTTTTTTACTCTTTTTTTTTCAACCGAAAAAAAAACGTACTATTGCTATTCATATTAATCAAATAGTACAATGAAAGCCACCTTTTTTCACATAAGGTTTATGCTTTATAATCACATTACGTTTTTTACTTTATGTATTCAAAACACAATTTAAAGACTTCCAAATCTAGGTTTTATTAAAAATAATTATTGAATCTTGACCAAAATTAATATTCAATTTAGATTATTAAAAATTAATATATTATGAACAAAAATTAATCAAAATAATATTTAAATATATAAATTAAAATTTATTCTTATAAAATATATTTAAATATATATAATAAATTAATATACTCATAAAATATAAAATACATTTTATTTTTATCTTATAAATCTTCAAACTAAAAGATAAAACAGAATTACTAATTACTAATTGGACAAAATTATAAAAAATGATAAGATAGATATAAAATGATTTGAGTTTTTTTCATTATAATTATAGTAAAATAAATTTTATTATTTTCATTTTAATTCAATGTCTAGATATATTTATATTTATATATAATATTTATAATGTTAATTTAATATCATAATATTTATAAATATATTGAAATAAATTAATGTTGATATATTTAATTAAAAAATCATTTATTAAATTTTAAGATAAATAATTTAAGTAAATTAACATTGGTCTCAATAAAACGATGGCATAAAATAGGAATTGGTCTCAATATTTGTGAGCACATGCATGCATCAAGATTTTGTAGGAACGATTAGATCTTTGTCAAGATTATCTATCATCCAACAGGTAAGGAAAGGACATCATATTTAGGGGAGCGTTGCACATGACTTTTCGTGGAATTCTCTTTGCCATTCACAACAACCTACGACCCTGCATTCACACAATTGACGCGGTTTGGGATTAATGTGGTAATTAAGGCTTTCAACAGTGATTCGTGGCTATATAAAATAATAATGATTCTCAGCACAACTTGGCATCACTAGAATATTATCTATTTTTAAATTTTTAATATAATTTAAATTTCTGATAAATAAACTTCACACCAGGGTAAATTAGTCTTGTCATAGATTTTGTCCAATAAAAAATTAGTAATATAGGTTTTGTCCAATCAAAAATTAGTAATATGTTATTTTCATTTTTTTTTCAAATAATTAATTTAATATACAAATTTATGGAAACTATAAAAAAAACCATAGAACAATTTTTTGTGAGAAGAAAAAAAAAATTGACTTCTAAACGAATGCTATATACTTGCCTTCGGCAGGTATAATAAGTAATCCTTTTTACCCTTTTAAAATAACAACTATACAAAGGCATCCCATTTTTAAGATGGAATAGAGTAGCGGAGTTTGAAAAACGTTCATATATGCAGCTTAGCTCTTGCTCCAAAATGCCTTTGGAGGCTTGTATATAATGAAGGACTTTGGTGTAGAGTTATGAAAGTGAAATAATTTAAAAGAAAAACCATTGAATAGTGATTCATATTATCAAACAAATTTAGTTTAGGAGATTTCATGATTTGGAAAGTCTTAGAGAAGGCTTATCCTTTGGTGAGTAATTGGGCGGCTTGGAAAATTAGATATGGTAACAATATGAGAATAATGGAGGATCCTTGAATTGGTGTCAAGGGAAATTTCACACTTTTTTAATCCTTAGTAGTATCTTTACATGACTAAGGAATATACTCCATTAAAGAGGCAATTGTTACGAGGGAAAGAAAATATCATTTCGAGATGTGAAAGAGAGTTGAAATTTGTAAACGAGAGGGAGAGATGGCAAAGGAATGGAGACTTTATGTGAAGTTGTTGTCACATAGTGAAATCAAATTATCTGATGAGAGGAAATTCTCAAATGGCCCAAGAATAAATGTACTAGTGAATACACTGTTAAATTGGGATATGCAGCAAAAAATTGAAGTATGGCATGGAGATACAGTATGGTGGTGGAGATATGCTTGGAAGATTTCTTGTCCCTTAAAAACACGAATTGTATTGTTATTGGCTTTAGTAAATAGATAACTTAAATGGGACAATGGTCAAAAGAGATACCAGGCGAGCCCAAATAAATGCATACTCTATAAAATGATTGAAGAATTAGTGAATAAATGCAAAAGACCTTTAAAAATCTCAAAGGCCAAAGGTCTTATGGAACCAGGCATTAATAAAGAAAAGCCACGGGGCTTCTTTGATGGTACTTGTAAAGGAGAACCAAAGTTTTGTGGTATTAGATAGCAATAATTTTCTTTGACATATCACAATATTATTTACAAATATTTGTAAGTGGCCAATGGACTAATAACAGGGCATAGTTCTTCATTCTTTGGATTTTATTGAAGATTACTATGGACAAAAGTTTAAAACATCTTCAAATGCCTAGAGATTCCAAGTTGGTCAATGAATGGGCCAACCAACATTATAATATAAACAATCTAACTCCGAATCCTATGGTGTATCAAATTAAAAATAAATTTGATTAACTCTCTTTTACACATATTTTTGGGGAGTTTAATGCACAAGCATACAACTTATCTAAAGATGATGTATTATTGTATGAGGGTACCTTTGTTGAACATGTTTTCAAAGGTCGAGGCACCATGTCTCCCATATCAGTCATACATATCAGTCATAGAGATAATTCTTTATTAACTTTATGTCTTTTATGATGATGGTATGAGGTAGTGCTTTAAGGGTTTTGAAGTCCTCTTAGGCTAATAATTTACACTTTGTTTTAAACTTTGAGGGTCAAGGTTCTAATGATATAAAGTTTAGTGAAAGAGTGTAATTAATTCTGAGTTTACAAGTGTTAAGGTAGATAGGACTTAAACTTTATGATTAGTTTTAATGCATTGGATCCCATCTAGGATTGTAAATATATATATGATTTCAAACTTTAAAATATCAATATAATGTTTTTTTGCATGGAAATAAAAAAAATAACTATTCACTAACATATTTTTTTTTATTTCCTTTATTTTTCATTTTTTTAAAATTGTTTTTCTTTCATATTATCATACAATTTTAATGCATCATCTAAAACTAAGTTATAGTTCATAATATCCACATTATTTAAGATTTATATATCGTTGGCATAATGCATGTAAACACTTAAAATAGAAAAAATCACAATACATACTAATAATGCATTGAAAATGTCATAAGATATATATTGCAATAATCAAATTAACATAAATCATGCACTCAACAAAAGAATGGTGAGTTATTTATAGCTAACATGCATTGTATAATGTGAGTTATAAGGACAAATGGTGTTGGGATTCATACATCCTCTCAACAAACGTGTTGTCCTCTCAAATTTCCCCCAAAGTAAGCATTTCAATACTTCATAACTCATCTAAAACTGAAGAGAGATTGAATGTGTAGAAACGTGCTATCACATAAGGGAATGGTATGGATGAGATGATCGCTTAGTAACCTTGAACCAGTTGACTTTTGTTTTGGAATTCAACGACAAGATGCATCAAATTCTAAGTTTATCAATCAACTGAATCTTTATTATATGTTCTGGATTCTTAAATCTTTATGCATATTGTTCTATTTCTCAAGTTTTATGCCTCATTCTAAAGAAGGGTTGAATTAAAACCCTAGATCCAATGGTAAAATCAACATCATAATTTTTTGTTTCATTTAGTGTGACATATTGTTTGAATTTATCTTAAGAGTTAGATAGGGCATTGGATCTACCCAAAAACAAGGGTGGTTGCTATCATATTTAGCATATATACAATTATATACTATACTTGCAATTCAAATCAATAGATAATTGTTGTGAGCATCACTATTGCTTTTAGACTAGTTGGTGCGAGGGAGAGTTGGAACCCCTCTGCCAATAAAAATTGCACAACATAATATCTCAAGCAGAGAATCCATGATTTTATGAGGAAATAATACTTATCCTATTAATATTACCCGCATTCACATGCATTTGCTCTTGCATAGATTTCATATCACTTGATGGAGGAGGATAGACACCACAACCAAAAGTTCATCGTAATTCACAATGGACTCTAATCTATGTACAATACTAGGAAACATAGACTCTAAAGGCATATTCAACGATGAATGAATCCTTCAAATGTTACAACTATAAAAGGTAAGCATCCACCACAATATGCTCTTCTATAGCTCAAATAACTAGATGCCACATAACACAAGTCTACATTAACACGTCCTTCTTACACAATAGTTGTCTTCCTTTAGTGCAAATCGACCTTCAAACAAAATTACCACAATAGGTACTTGGGCATAACTTAGCCTACATCCACTAGTAATATATTGATTGGAAATCTATGGATTACAAATCACAACATTCCTCCACTAGATGATCTTGAACACAAAGGTGAAGTGAGTATGCACTATTTACACAAGAAATACAATTGAATACACTAGACCTTACCTAGAGTACTAAATCATCCAAGCATCATCTACACAAAAAGAATTATAAACCAATGCATGGTCTTCACATAGACCCTCTCCACACCATTCTTGAGGTCAAGAACATCTTAATACATGGTAACATCCATACAAATATATATGTTATAGGAATATACAACATTCATCCATTTCTCCTCTCCAATAGTGATCAATAGATCAATAGTTATAATATCTACAACAATGCATAATATAACAACAACATCCACAACCTTCATTCATACATTACGCATGTGTATTTAATGTGGAAACCAAATTTACAAACCACCATACATCTCTCTCTCTCTCTCTCTCTCTCTCTCTCTCTCTCTCTCTTGTCTCTACAAAAAGTAATTACAATGGCTCGATGGCCACCACATATCAACTTATAAAGCTCATGAGGTTTCCATGCAACCTCAACCATTACCCTCTTATTCATTTCTACGAAAAGTAGTTACAATGGCTCGCCCTTTCATATTCTACTCAACAGTGCATTCCTTATTCAACGTTCCATCAAGGATTCCCTTCTACACATGTGGGCATTGTTCCTCTTAATTGTTTTTCTATCTTCTCTCACTCTTGGATCTATATCATCAGCTTGGACGTTACACAGCCAAGGTTTATTCCACATAATCCACCACACATAGTTTCAACACTCACATATTGCTTCTATAGCCATTGTGTGTAATGTCCCCATTCAAATAATTGCATAGTAAGACAATCCCATCAATCCTACTAGTTTCCTAGGTTGGATGGGCACATGTGGAATTGTAATAAGGAAGCTAATAAATGATGTTTAGACATTAGAAGGGTTTAAGTATTTAATAAATATGGTGAATAAATAAATTCAAGAGAAATTCTAGGTGGCAAGTGGTTTTGGAGACATATGGAGGGTGTGGGACCCACACTAGCTTGATTTTTCAATGACACATGGCATCTCTCTCTTGCCATTTCGAATTCATGGGAAGGTGAACACTCTTGGG
This sequence comes from Larix kaempferi, assembly GCA_027924585.1. Lineage (NCBI taxonomy): Eukaryota > Viridiplantae > Streptophyta > Pinopsida > Pinales > Pinaceae > Larix > Larix kaempferi. Next base: position 11,078,524 of record BSBM01000017.1, on the reverse strand, counting down.
TGAGTTGGTAAGTCATAACACATGGCATTGAGAATCTTAGGTCGAATTGGGATGGATTGGTAACCTCCATGGAAGATAAAGAGTAAAATTGGAAGTTTGTGGACACTTGGGCTAGATTTCCTAGCCTCTATGACACCAATGATTGAGAATCTATGACAACTATGACAAATTGCAGACCTGACCTCTGACATCTAACCATTATGACATGTCAGTCCCAAAAATAGGCTCAAGGAAGGCGCTCATGGGAGTGGAAGAATCCAAAGAGACTCAAATTCGAATTTGGGAGAAGATGGAAGGTTGGAACTAGGAGATAAGTGGCAAATGTGGAATATTTCCTAAGTGGAAATCTCTTGAAGCTATTGAGAGGATTTCGTCCCTTAGAAGGCTAATGTTGGTTATAAAATGTAGAAATAAAGTATGAGGATGGCTTTTGATGATTTGAGAAAAATTGCATTTGTGAAGAGAGATCTAGTGGATGACTAGTTTCTTACCTTAGCTAATTTCGAGGGTGAAAGATTACCATCCAAGTTGGTGTTTGGAGAGGCCACTCAGGTATTTCATGGAGATTTAATGGATTTTTATTTGCAGGTACCAGCTACAGAGCAGCTCGTGGTTTTGTTTAGTGTAGCACCATCTCTCAACCATCTCTAGTTTTGAAGGCATATTCATGCTCCTTGAGGGAGGACGTTTTTGGTGAGCTATTGTGCTTCTTGGGAGAGCTTCTATTGATGTATTTCTAATTTTAATAGCATTATATACTCTGTTCTTCGCCTTCAGGAAGTCTCAGGTCGAAATACCATGTGGTTGTGTGTAAAAATGAAGATTAATGAGCAAACAATGTCCATTTCCCCACTACATTGATGTATGCCATTATAATGATGATGATTTCGAATAGAGGAATGTTTCTCTAATATATTTGTGATGAATGGACCGCCATTAATGTATATTACAAATTTCATATTCATTACTTGAGCATTTGAAGCCATTATATTCAGTTTATTTGCATTTGAAGAAGATTTGGTGCCATTTCCCCAAGGGTCGAATTAGTGGTTTTTGTTGTTGTTTGGGAGAGGGTTGGAACAGACCTTATAACTAATGAATGATGCATTTGGGATCTTAATAACATCCCTGAAACATCCCCTACCTCTGTTCAGAAATTTGAGTGAGTTTGGAGGCATTTGGGAAGCTCTTTTCAGTACTTACCCCAGGGGGATTTGAACCCCAAATTACTAGTAAAATTGTATACTTGAACCAGAATCTTAAGAGAGTTTGCAGAGGTCTTTTGGTGGCCATGTATCATCCCTGAAAATCATATTTAAGTCCTAATATCATTAATACACCTTCCCTGAATATTTGGGACCATTTGGACCAAAATTGGGACCTAGGCATCAAAACTAGTCAAAGGTCGAAATTGGGGAAAAAGTGGAAAATTGGGCATTTTCTTAAAATTTTAAAAAATGGACATTACAAGTGGTATCAAAGCATGGTCTTGGCACCTGATGGTATTAACAAGAAGCCAAACAAATAAACCGCCACCCTTTGAATCGGTAGTTGAAGAAGTTTTGGTTAAAGAAGAGATAGTAGCAGAAAAAGAGTTTTTTTCTAAAACAATGGGTAGAGAGGAGGAGGAAAAATTAAGACATAAGGAGGAATTTATTGAAGCCTTAAAACGATATTTTGAAGGAATTACCATGGTTATGCTAGAGATGAATAAACAAATGATGAAAAGTTTCGAATTGCTGGGTAGCCAACTTTCAGGCAAAGGGATGATAGGAGATAACAGTGGTTCACATTCAGGGGAAAAGATAAAAGGGAGTGAGCATATGTTTTCAAGCACAGGACCACATAATAGACCTGATGAATTCCAAAGCACACAAACGCATACTGCACCTAAATTTCTCACACCCAAAGAAGAGCCCAATATTGAGGTGGATTATAAGAAACTAGTAAATGATTGGAATGATTTGAATGAAGAGTGTAAAAGAGGTGTACCACTTAGTGACTACGTTGATGCTATACAAAAAATTAAAAGGAGGGAAGACAATAGGAGTCCATTCCAAAACAAAGAATTAAATAGTGCTATTGGAAAAATGTCACTTCCTACTTTTTATGGTTCTTGTCAAAATTCTGCTAACACTTGGGTGCAAAAATTGGATGTATATTTTCAGCTGAATCCTATGTTGGAAGAGGATACATTAAAAATGGCCATTTTGTATTTGGAAGGAGATGCCAATGAATAGTGGTTTCATGGGATGAAAACCTTGGGTCATAATTAGGTTAAAACATATGGAGAATTTGTTGACAGGGTACTAGAAAGATTTGAACAAAAATATCCATAATTGCCTTTCAAAGAACTAGCTCAATTGAAGCAAACTGGGTCCCCTACTGAATATATGTTGGACTTTCAAAAATTATCAGTCAAGGTGGCTGATGTATCTATGGGAAGATTAGTATTGCTGTTCACTGAAGGTTTGGCTGAACCCTTAAGAGGTTTGTTCAAATCCCACAAGCCAACTACATTAAAAGATGCAATGAGCTTGACTAGGGATCTCCAAAATGTGCTTCCTAGAACGAGATTTCCTCCCAAGCCTAGCTACAAATTTGAAAAGAAACCTTGGCAAAGGGATGTATATGATAATAAACCTTAGCAAAGAGAGTCAATTGAAAGGAATAAAAAAGAAGGACTAAACAGGGATGACCTTAGAAAAAAGAAATTGTGTTTCACATGCTTCCAACCATGGACACCGAGGCACAAATGTACTAAAAGAAAGGCTCAATACATAGAAGTATTTTCTGATAATGAGGGGTATGATGGGGGCATGGATGAAGATGGACATATTTCAGATCAAGAAGAGGCATATGAGACAGCAGTAGAAGAGGAAAGACAAGAAGAAAATCAGCCTTCACCGGACAAAGCAAGAATGGCAGTACTTTCAGCAGTACCTCGCTATCATACTATCCGATGCAAAGGCGTGGTATAAGGAAAAAGAAATTCAATTTTGGTAGATGGAGGAGCCACCCATAACTTCATTGATGCAGAGATGGTGGAGAAAAGAAAGACACCTATCTAACCATTTGATGGCTTCATAGTTGTCATTCCCGTTCACAACACAATGCAATGCAAAACATGGGTTCCAAAGCTGCAAGTCACCGTAGGTAACTATACTTTTGTTGATAGTTTTTATGTGGTTGATGTTGTTGATACTAATGTGGTTTTGGGAGTGCAATGGTTGTATTCAATAGGAGAGCATACAGTAAATTATCAAATTCCCGAAATGAAATTCCAAGATTCAAAAGGAGTACAAAGAGTTGTGAGAGGGCAACACACTTATCCAAATCAAGTAGTGACTTGCAATAGTATGAGATCTATATTGAGGCATGGGGATATAGAATGGGCTGCTGAATGTCATATTACATCTCCCAAGCCAACTATAAATATTGTTGAACACCCAAAGGAGATAGAGAGACTTTTGCAAAAATATGAAAATGTTTTTATAGACCTTCCACATGGTAGACCACCAGATAGGGGGGTTGAGCACAGTATTGTTTTGAAGGAGGGTAATTCACCCATTTAGATACCACCTTATAGACATCCTAAAAAGTTCATATATGAGATTGAAAAAGCCATCCAAGAACTCCTAGAGTTGGGACTCATTAGACCAAGCTCTAGCCCTTATGCTTCTTCAGTAGTGCTAGTGAAGAAAAAAGATGGAACATTGAGAATGTGTATAGCCTTGAACAAAAAGAATATCAAGAATAGGTATCCTATTCCAAGGATTTATGAGCTTATGGATGAGCTACATGGGGCTAAACACTTCTAAAAAATTGACCTTAGATCAGGGTATCACCAAATTCGAATGAAAGATGAAGATGTGCAAAAGACCGGTTTTCGATGTCATTTTGGCCAATTTGAATTTCTTGTCATGCCTTTTGGGTTAACTAATGCTCCAGCCACATTTCAAGCATGTATGAATATGATCTTTTGCAAGCAACTAAGAAGGTTTGTTTTGGTTTTCTTTGATGACATTCTCATTTACAGTAAAACATGGAAAGAGAATTTACAGCAGTTAGAGATTGTATTGAAAATTTTGCAAGAAGAGTCCTTATTTGTTAAGTTATCAAAATGTGAATTTGGGATGAAAGATGTTGAATATTGTAACTTCAAAGAATATTATATTTGTACTTTATTATTCCGGAGATGTTTCATCCCTCCGAGGTAACCCTATTATGTATCCGGAGATGTTTATTCCTCCGAGGGTTAGTATTAACTAGGGTTATTAGACCCACCATGTGTGGGTCGGCCCTGTAGTTATATTTTAGGGGTTATTAGACTTCTCCAGGTGAGGTCGGCCCCAACAGGTCTTTTAGTCAGTTGAGAGTCAAGTATAAATAGAGGAGGTGAACTCCTCATTAGATCACTCACTCACTTGTGGAAGAGTGCGCACTTGTCTGGGAGATCTGCTAAGGAGACATAGAAGGAAGGAGCACATCTTGTATTTTGGTTGATCATCTTATTGAGGAAAGCTTTACTGGGTTTTCTACCCCATGAGGGTTTCCCAGGATATATTGTGTGTCTATCTTGTGATTGTGTTTCTATCAGAGATCTTGCTTGTCTATTTGGTTTAAATTCAACATGGTTTCAGAGCTAGACTGAATAGGACATCTTTCACAAGGTAAGATTATCTCTCTCTCTCTCTTTGGTGAAGTTAGGGTTTCAGCCCAAAGTTGGTATTATTGTTTTTTTTTGGTTGCATGGCTGGATAGCCCTCCTCAATACCTTTCTTTTAAGCCCTAGATCGAACTTTTTGGTTGGGTAGAACTCCGGGAATTGCAAACCCTAATTCTACCAAAAGTGCGATACGTCAGATTTTGGTTTCAGAAAAAAAAATTGGAATTTTTGATTTCTGATTACATGGCTGGATAGCCCTTATCAAGAGCATTCTTTTAAGCTATAGATCGAACTTTTTGGTTAAGTAGAACTCCGGGAAAGTCAAACCCTAATTCTACCAAAAGTGCGATAAAATTCTGTTTCAGTTTCTGGAAAAGTGAAAAATAACTTTCCAAGTAAGTCTACTATGTCTCTTGGACTCCCCCAAGAGAAGATGGCTCCAAATACTAAGCTTGAAGACAAGCTAGAAGGCATAGAGAATTTCCGGGCATGGAAATACAGAATTGGTCTCATTCTTGAAGAGAATGATCTTGCTCATTATATCAAGGAGGAAGTTGCAGAACCAGAAGAAGATGAAGCCAAAGAAAAACACAGGAAGGATTTGGTTAGGGCAAAGAGAATCATAGCTGATTCTATTAAAGACCACTTGATTCCCCAAGTGGCTTCCAAGAAGACTCCAAAGGAAATGTATGATGCCCTAGGAAGAATGTATGAGGGAAAGAACATCAATAGAAAGATGAATCTAAGGACTCAATTGAAGAGCACCAAGATGCACAAAGGAGAATCTATTCAAGACTACTTCTCGAGAGTCTCTCTAATCAAGGAACAACTAGATGCCATTGGTGATACTCTTGATGAAGATGAACTTGTGATGACAGCTCTAAATGGTCTCACTAGATCATGGGAATCCTTCATCCAAACCATGTGTGCCAGAAAAGAAAGCATGAAGTTTGATGTAGTATGGGAGGATTGTGTTCAAGAAGAAGCTAGGGTTGCCAACAGAGAGGCATTGCTCAAGGAATATGACCAAGCCTTGGCCACCCATACCAAGAGAAGAAAGAATCGATCCTACTTTAAGAAGGATAGTCAAAAGGAGTCTCATCCTCCACAGAGATTTCAAAAGAAAAGAGGATCCTTCCAAGGAAGAGACTACTCCTCATTCCAATGTTTCATTTGTCACAAATTAGGACACATTGCCAAAGACTGTCCTAACAAAAAGAATAAGGGTACTTACCACAGAAGACATCATGCACATCTTGCAGAAGATGAGAGTGAAGAAGAAGTTGAAGAAGAAAGGCCTCTCAAGAAAAGATCTAGAAGAGAAGAAGAAGATGAAGAAAGGACTTTCTCCAAAAGAAGACCTAGAAGAAATGAAGAAGAAGATGCAGAAGAGTATGTTCTTTTCTCCGCACTCTCTGGATCTATAACACCTGGAGAAGATACATGGGTCATTGATAGTGGTGCCTCAAAGCACATGACAGGACAAAAGAAGACCTTATCAAGTCTTGAAGAAAAGACCTCTCCACTAAAGGTATCTCTTGGAGATAACTATCAGTATCCCATTAAGGGAATTGGTGAAGCAAACTACAAACTTGATTCTGGAACCCCCATGAAAATGAAGGAAGTTTTGTATGTTCCAGGGTTGAAGAAGAATTTACTTTCAATATCAGCTTTGGACAAGAAAGGCTATAGAGTTGCATTCATTGATGGACAAGTGTTAATGTGGTCCAAAGGCAAATCCATTAAGGATGCAATTGTCATTGGTGAAGAGGAAGGAGGTTTGTACAAACTCAAGGGTCATCCAGAAGCTACCCTTGTTCATGAAACATCTAGTCCCAATGAGCTATGGCATAGAAGACTAGCTCACATTAACTACAAAGCCTTACCCTATGTAAGCAAGGTAGTCATAGGACTACCAGATTTGAAGGTTGATCATAATGGCTCTTGTAAAGGATGTAAGAAAGGGAAGAATGTCAAGAACCCCTTTCCAAAGAGTGAAACAAAAACTAAGAGTATCTTGGAGTTAATACACTCAGATGTATGTGGTCCAATGCCCACCACCTCTTTAAGTGGATTTGAATACTACCTTTCTTTCATTGATGATCATTAAAGGAAAAATAGAACCATCATGGAAGCTGTGAAGACTATGATACATGACCAGGATCTTCCCATGTATCTATGGGCTGAAGCAGCCAAGACAGCAGTTTATGTGCAAAATAGATTATCTCACAGTGCTCTTGAATTCAAAACTCCAGAAGAAGTGTTTACAGGTAAGAAGCCTGAGGTAAGTCATCTTAAAATATTTGGGTGTCCTGTGTACATCCACATTCCAAAAGAAAAGAGAACCAAGTTGGATCCCTCAGGAAAGAAGGGAATGTTTGTTGGTTATTGTCAAACTTCCAAAGCCTTCAGAATCTACATACCAGGTTTCCATCATATAGAAATAAGTAGAGATGTAACCTTTGATGAGGAAGCAGCTCTCAAGAAATCCAGGAAGTGTCAACTTGAAGAAGTTTATGAAGAAGATTCATCTCCCAGAATCTCAGAGACTGTTCATGTCCCTGAAGAGGATACACCAGAGGATCATGACATGTTGGAACCACAAGAACCTCCTGTAGCAGAATTATCTAGGAAAAGAAGACCAGCATGGGCTAGAGATATCATTCAAGGAGCTGAAAGATATGGTGCTCCCGAAGGCTCCACTAGAGAAAGGAAGAAACCAAAACTAGTGTCCAACTATATGGCTTTGATGTGTGATCTTGTGGATCAACTACCTACCAGCTATGAAGAGGCAGCTCAGAAGAAAGAATGGGTAGAAGCAATGACAGAAGAATATCAGTCAATAATGAAAAATGATGTTTGGGATATAGTTCCCAAACCAAAAGATAAAAGTGTGGTTTCCTCCAAATGGATTTTCAAGATAAAACATGCTGCAGATGGTAGCATTGAAAAATACAAGGCAAGATTTGTAGCCAGAGGATTCTCTCAGAAGGAGGGAATTGACTATGAAGAAACATTTGCACCTGTTGCTAGGTATACTTCAATTAGAACTATCATGGCACTTGCATCCATGATGAAATGGAAATTGCATCAAATGGATGTTAAGACAACTTTTCTGAATGGTGTAATTGAAGAAGAAGTATACATAGAACAACCTCAAGGTTTTGAGGTCAAAGACGGAAGGACCCATGTATGCAAACTGAAAAAGGCATTATATGGCTTGAAGCAAGCTCCCAGAGCTTGGTATGGAAGAATTGACAGTTTCTTATTAAGCATGGGCTTTACCAAAAGTAAAGCTGACCCCAATCTCTATCTTAAAGTAATGAATGATGAACCTGTTATATTGCTATTATATGTAGATGATCTATTTCTAACAGGAAATGAGAAACAAATCATTGAAAGCAAGAAGAAGCTTTCTTCAGAATTCGAGATGAAAGATCTCGGATTAATGCACTACTTCTTAGGCCTAGAAGTGTGGCAAGAGCCAAAAGGGATCTTTCTAAATCAAGGTAAGTATACTGTGGAGATCCTCAAAAGATTTGATATGTTGGAGTGTAAAGCTATGGCCACTCCCATGGACTCCAACTTAAAACTGCTAGCTAATGACTCATAAGAAATAGTGGACATAACCCTATATAGACAAATCATTGGATCATTGATGTACTTGACAAATACTAGACCTGATATATGCTTTGCTGTAAATACTCTAAGTCAGTTTCAAGTAGAACCTAGAAAGGTTCACCTTATAGCTGCAAAGCATATCATGAGGTACCTAAAAGGTACAGTGGACTTTGGCCTTTACTATCTTGGAGACAATGAACTCAAGTTGCATGGTTTCTCAGATTCTGATTGGGCAGGTAGTGTCTCAGACAGAAAAAGTACTTCAGGTGGATGTTATGGTCTTGGATCTGCCATGATCTCCTGGTTCAGCAAGAAACAATCTAGTGTGGCCCTCAGTACCGCTGAAGCAGAATATATAGCTGCTTGCTCTGCCAGCTGTGAAGCGGTGTGGCTTTGGAAACTCTTATCTGGAATCTTTGACTTAGAAATGGATCCCACTGTGATTATGTGTGATAATCAAAGCTGCATTAAGATGACTGAAAATCCTGTGTTCCATGATAAGTCAAAACACATTGAGATCCGTTACTTCTATATACGAGACATGGTGCAGAGAGGAGCCATCAAGCTCGAGTATATAAGCACTGAGGATCAGGTTACTGATATCTTGACTAAACCTCTGTCTCGAGTGAAGTTTGAGTACTTCCGAGACAAGCTTGGTTTAGTCCAGAAGGACCTTCCTCGAAAGGGGGAGTAGTATAGTATTACTGTCGCTTATTTTCTGTTTTGTTAGCTACTTACAAATTATTTAGATTTAGAACTCTTACATATCGTTTATGCTAGATGTATACATGATTTGATATGATGTATTAGTGAGAATACATGTCTGATGTATACCTGTTTTGTTTTGATATACATGCTAGTGATGGATACATGTTTTGATGTGATGTGTACATGTTTTTAGTGATGTATACATATTTTGATGTACACATGTTTTGATGTGATGTGTACATGTTTTGATTAGTGATGTATACATGTTTTGATGTACACATGTTTTGATGTTTTGATTAGTGATGTATACATGTTTTGATGTACACATGTTTTGATGTGATGTGTACATGTGTTGATTAAGTGATGTATACATGTTTTAATGTACACATGTTTTGATGTGATGTATACATGGTTTGATGTGATACATGATTGTACCTGTATGGATGAGAATACAGTTGAGGGGATTGGATCATCCCTGGACTTTCAGTCCTAAAGAGAGCCGTAGACGTGAGGTCTCCGAGAATGAAGTCCTTAGTGGACAGTTGAGGGGATTGGATCATCCCTGGACTTTCAGTCCTAAAGAGAGCCGTAGACGTGAGGTCTCCGAGAATGAAGTCCTTAGTGGACAGTTGAGGGGATTGGATCATCCCTGGACTTTCAGTCCTAAAGAGAGCCGTAGACGTGAGGTCTCCGAGAATGAAGTCCTTAGTGGACAGTTGAGGGGATTGGATCATCCCTGGACTTTCAGTCCTAAAGAGAGCCGTAGACGTGAGGTCTTCGAGAATGAAGTCCTTAGTGGACAGTTGAGGGGATTGGATCATCCCTGGACTTTCAGTCCTAAAGAGAGCCGTAGACGTGAGGTCTCCGAGAATGAAGTCCTTAGTGGACAGTTGAGGGGATTGGATCATCCCTGGACTTTCAGTCCTAAAGAGAGCCGTAGACGTGAGGTCTCCGAGAATGGACAGTTGAGGGGATTGGATCATCCCTGGACTTTCAGTCCTAAAGAGAGCCGTAGACGTGAGGTCTCCGAGAATAGAGGATAGGACTGCATCGTCCCTGGACCTTGGTTCAAAATGCACGTGGTTGGATTAATCATCCTTAGACAGTAAATCCAGGAAGGATAGTCTTAAATGCGATTGTGGTTGGATTAATCATCCTTAGACAGTAAATCCAGGAAGGATAGTCTTAAATACGATTGTGATTGGATTAATCATCCTTAGACAGTAAATCCAGGAAGGATAGTCTTAAATGAGATTGTGATTGGACTAATCATCCTTAGACAGTAAATCCAAGAAGGATAGTCTTAAATGCGATTGTGGTTGGATTAATCATCCTTAGACAGTAAATCCAGGAAGGATAGTCTTAAATACGATTGTGATTGGATTAATCATCCTTAGACAGTAAATCCAGGAAGGATAGTCTTAAATGAGATTGTGATTGGACTAATCATCCTTAGACAGTAAATCCAGGAGGGATAGTCTTAAATATGATTGTAGTTGGACTAATCATCCTTAGACAGTAAATCCAGTAATTCCGAAAGGAAGGATAGTCTTAAATATGATTATGATGAGATTGATCCAGTAATTCCGAAAGGAAGGATCATGTACGCTATTGATCGTGTGATGACGATGTTGATCGTATGATGACGATGCTGCTGATCGTGTGATGACGATGCTGCTGATTGTGTGATGACGATGCTGCTGATCGTGTGATGACGATGCTGCTGATCGTGTGATGACGATGCTGCTGATCGTGTGATGACGATGCTGCTGATCGTGATGTTGATGTTGATGTTGACAGTGATGTACCAGTAACTGTTTGAGTTACTGATGAAGACAAATTGAAGAAAGCTTCCGATGATTTATAGATGTATCATGTGTAGTGACTCCTTGCTCCTGCAGATGCTGTTATAATATCCTTCTCGTTAAGGGGGAGTGTTGAATATTGTAACTTCAAAGAATATTATATTTGTACTTTATTATTCCGGAGATGTTTCATCCCTCCGAGGTAACCCTATTATGTATCCGGAGATGTTTATTCCTCCGAGGGTTAGTATTAACTAGGGTTATTAGACCCACCATGTGTGGGTCGGCCCTGTAGTTATATTTTAGGGGTTATTAGACTTCTCCAGGTGAGGTCGGCCCCAACAGGTCTTTTAGTCAGTTGAGAGTCAAGTATAAATAGAGGAGGTGAACTCCTCATTAGATCACTCACTCACTTGTGGAAGAGTGCGCACTTGTCTGGGAGATCTGCTAAGGAGACATAGAAGGAAGGAGCACATCCTGTATTTTGGTTGATCATCTTATTGAGGAAAGCTTTACTGGGTTTTCTACCCCATGAGGGTTTCCCAGGATATATTGTGTGTCTATCTTGTGATTGTGTTTCTATCAGAGATCTTGCTTGTCTATTTGGTTTAAATTCAACAATATCTTGGGAACATTATTGGGTAGGAAGGAGTAAAGGTACACATGGAACAAATCAGGGCTATCTTGGAATGGCCATCACCAAAAAATATTACCGAATTGAGAGGCTTTATTGGCATATGCACCTACTACAGAAAATTTGTGAAAGAGTTGTCCAAGTTGACTTCTCCACTCACTAATTTGACTAAGAAGGATGCTTTCAAGTGGGATGAAGAGGCTAAAAAGGCCTTCCAAAAAATGAAAGAGGTAATGAGTAGTTGTCCCATACTTGCACTTCCTGATTTTACTAAACCTTTTGTTGTGGAATGTGATGTTTCAGGTGGAGGAATAGGGGCTGTCCTAAAGCAAGGCCAACACCCATAGCCTTTGAGAGCAGAAAGTTGCAGCCTCATGAAAAAATTTACTCCATCTATGATAAAGAAATGCTGGACATTATGCATGCATTGGCCAAATTCAGACAATACTTGGTGGGCAGCAAGTTTGTGGTGAAAACTGACCACAATAGTCTAAGACACTTTCTCACCCAAAAAGATCTAAATGAAAGGCAACAAAAGTGGGTAAGCAAGATTCAAGCTTATGATTTTGCTATTGAATATGTCAAAGGAAAGAATAATATAGTAGCAGATGCTTTGTCAAGAAGACCTTCTTTTTCTCTCATGGACATTGCCAAGGATTGGAAAAACATGCTACTAGTTGAATATACTAAAGACAAATTTGATTGTGATGTGTTGAATGGAATCAAAGGGGATGATAACTACAGGATTTTGAATGGGCTGATATATTATAAGGGAATAATTTATTTAGTTCATAACTCTAAGCTCAAGTACCGAATTTTGCAAGAAGCACATGATTCCCCACTAGCGGGCCATCCAGGGATCTTCAAAACTTATAGACAGTCGAGGCAAATATTTTTTTGGAAGGGGATGAAGGAAGATGTTCAGAAGTATGTGAATGAATGTAAAGTATGTCAACAAAACAAATCAAAACTTACATGTCCAGCCGGCCTATTACAACCCTTTCCCATTCCGGAGCAAAAATGGGACAATATCTCCATGGATTTCATCACCGGGTTGCCTAAATATTTGGGTAAGGATTGCATCTATGTGGTAGTTGATAGATTGAAAAAATTTGCTCATTTCTTTGCTTTTACATCATCTTTTAGTGCTGCACAAGTGGCTGATATTTTTTTCAAATAAATCTTCAAATTGCATGGGCTCCCCAAGAGCATTGTTAGTGATAGAGATAGTAGATTCATGGGTGTTTTTTGGCAAGAAATTTTTAAATTGGTAGGAACTCAATTGACTCCAAGTACCAGCTATCATCCACAAACTGATGGAAAAACAGAGAGGGTAAATCAATGGTTGGAAGGATACCTAAGAAACTATGTGGGAGAGCAACAAAAAGCATGGGCAAAATGGCTACACTTGGGTGAGTTTTGCTACAACACCACTTATCGTATGTCAATAGGAATGTCTCCTTTCAAATCATTATATGGTTATGATGCACTTACATTTGCTGAAATTATATCTGGTGATAGTAGAGCCCCAAAGGCTAAAAATTGGGTGAAAGAGAGCCAAGAAATTTTAAAGCTCTTGAAGGACAATTTGCAGGTTGCTCAAAATCAACAAAAACATAATGCTGATAAACATAGAGAAGAAAGAACCTTTCAAGTCAATGATTTCGTATATTTAAGGTTGCAGCCATACAAACAAACATCTCTAAAAAAAATGGAGCAGAAAAATTAAAACCAAGGTACTATGGGCCATACAAGGTAGTGCGGAAGGTTGGAGAAGTAGCATATGAACTAGAACTTCCGGAAGGGAGTAAAATCCACAATGTATTTCATGTTTCCTGTCTCAAGAAATCCCTTGGTCGGCAAATCATCACTTCAGAAATAATTCCTCCTTTGGATGATGAAGGTCAGCTCACACTTGTTCCAAAAAAGATTTTGAAGACACGGGAAAGAAGGTTGAGGAGTAGAATTATCAAAGAATATTTAGTGCAATGGAAGGACTTACCAAATGAAGATGCCACATGGGAAGAGGAGAAAATTTTGTAGCATCCAAATTTGAAATTGCTTGAGGACAAGCAATCTTGGGTGGGGAGGACTGTAATGTCCCCATTCAAATAATTGCATAGTAAGACAATCCCATCAAAACTAATAGTTTCCTAGGTTGGATGTGCACATGTGGAATTGTAATAAGGAAGCTAATAAATGATGTTTAGACATTAGAAGGGTTCAAGTATTTAATAAATATGGTGAATAAATAAATTCAAGAGAAATTCTAGGTGGCAAGTGGTTTTGGAGACATATGGAGGGTGTGGGACCCACACTAGCTTGATTTTTCAATGACACATGGCATCTCTCTCTTGCCAATTCGAATTCATGGGTAGGTGAACACTCTTAGGTGAGTTGGTAAGTCATAACACATGGCATTGAGCATCTTAGGTCGAATTGGGATGGATTGGTAACCTCCATGGAAGATAAAGAGTCAAATTGGAAGTTTGTGGACACTTGGGCTAGATTCCCTAGCCCCTATGACACCAATGATGGAGAATCTATGACAACTATGACAAATTGCAGACCTGACCTTTGACACCTGACCATTATGACATGTCAGTCCCAAAAATAGGATCAAGGAAGGCGCTCATGGGAGTGGAAGAAGCCAAAGAGACTCAAATTCAAATTTGGGAGAAGATGGAAGGTTGGAACTAGGAGACAAGTGGCAAATGTAGAATATTTCCTAAGTGGAAATCTATTGAAGCTATTGAGAGGATTTAGACCCTTAGAAGGATAATGTTGGTTATAAAATGTAGAAATAAAGTATGAGAATGGCTTTTGATGATTTGAGAAAAATTGCATTTGTGAAGAGAGAGCTAGTGGATGACTAGTTTCTTGCCTTAGCCAATTTCGAGGGTGAAAGATTCCCATCCAATTTGGTGTTTGGAGAGGCCACTCAGGTCTTTCATGGAGCTTTAATGGATTTTTATTTGCAGATACCAGCTACAGGGCAGCTCGTAGTTTTTTTTAGTGCAGCACCATCTCTCAACCATCTCTAGTTTTGAAGGCATATTCATGCTCCTTGAGGGATGACGTTTTTGGTGAGCTATTGTGCTTCTTGGGAGAGCTTCTATTGATGTATTTCTAATTTTAATAGCATTATATACTTTTTTCTTCACCTTCAGGAAGTCTCAGGTTGAAATACCATGTGGTTGTGTGTAAAAATGAAGATTAATGAGCAAACAATATCCATTTCCCCACTACATTGATGTATGCCATTATAATGATGATGAATTCGAATAAAGGAATGTTTCTCTGATATATTTGTGATGAATGGACTGCCATTAATGTGTATTACAAGTTTCATATTCATTACTTGAGCATTTGAAGCCGTTATACTCAGTTTATTTGCATTTGAAGAAGATTTGGTGTCATTTCCCCAAGGGTCGAATTAGTGGTTTTTGTTGTTGTTTGGGAGAGGGTTGGAACAGACCTTATAACTAATGAATGATGCATTTGGGACCTTAATAAAATCCCTGAAACATCCCCTCCCTCTGTTCAGAAATTTGAGTGGGTTTGGAGGCATTTGGGAAGCTCTTTTCAGTACTTACCCCAGGGGGATTTGAACCCCAAATTACTAGTAAAATTGTATACTTGAACCAGAATCTTAAGAGAGTTTGCAGAGGTCTTTTGGTGGCCATGTATCATCCCTGAACATCATATTTAAGTCCTAATATCATTAATACACCTTCCCTGAAGATTTGGGACCATTTGGACCAAAATTGGGACCTAGGCATCAAAACTAGTCAAAGGTTGAAATTGGGGAAAAAGTGGAAAATTTGGCATTTTCTTAAAATTTTAAAAAAGGGACATTACATTGTGACATTTCATAGCAATTATCATGTTTTGCAGTTCAACTATTCTCAAATGCATAGCAAATTCTACTCCATACACTCTCCAAGTTGGTTATTTACATGTTGTCATCCACAAGGTCTTCTCTATCCATGCCTTCACTTGCCCACCAAGAACCATGAATCATGTTCTCTATCTCAATTTGGACAAGCCCATTTCGTCTCTATCGGCCATCACTTATGTCTTCAAGCTAACATATTCAAAACGACCTTCATGCTCACGCATCACAAGTACTTGTGTTGGACCTGTTGAGATCTTATGATTTTTTAGACAATGATGGTAATGACTTTATGATCATTTTTTTGTTTGGTTATGTGAATATACATATATCCAATGCAGTTTTAATGATGAGGCTTAATGAATTTTGTTGGTTGTGTATGTTAAATGTAGTTTTATGATTATGATAATATTGGTTTGTAATATATGTCTTGTTCAATTGGTTAGCTAGGAATTCAAATTAACTTAACACTACTTAAATTTTGATTAATGAGCATATTGGTTATTCCAAATGAAATGTAGAATTTTGAATGAAATATGTATTATTATATTGTGAATAATAGTGAAAAAATAAAGGAGGAAATGCAATGTATTGATTGGATGTATTTTTTTTAATAAATATGCAAAGGAATGAAATATGTTGATGGCTGATATTGAATGATTGCTATGTTAATAATATGTGATTACCGATGATTATATATTGCATTTATGGTTATGCGATGTGCTTTAACCATGAATGATATGCTATAGAATAGGTTGGAGAGCCATTGATTGTGACTATATTATGGAAGCCTATACCCATAAGGGAATGCTCATCATGGATTATAATTATGGGTTGTAAATAGAAAAATAATTCCACCAAACTTATACTAGCTAACCTAGACATGTATGTATTACTTGGGACCAAAGATCCATGCAAATAATTGGGTGCTACAAAGCCTTATAAATGTCAAAAGTTGAATAGAGTCTCTGACCAGTGTTGTGACTTTCAATGCCTACTGTAATCTCATGTGATGAGTTATCATACCATCCCATGGATAATATAAAAACTAGTCTCCAACGGAGGGACTTCTACCATGACGAGTTATATATATAATTAATATAATATATATTAATTATATAAATAATACATATTATACCAAATATATGATAAAATAATAAAGTGATTGCGCCGAAGAGGCGCATTCTACAACCCAGTAGGGGGGAGATGTGTAACTCCTTCCTTGCTCATCCTATAAATGACATGTGTCTTTTATTAAAAAATAAAAAAATATTGTAAAAAAATAACATGTCGGCTCAGATCAAATTTAAAATATTTGAAATAGCATATATATAAAACTACATAAATGAGATAAATTAAAACCATAAGCATTGCATTACACACTTCATCAACATTTCCAGTCTAAAAATGAGTCTGCACTTTTGAGAGTTTTGATCCCTCTCGGTACTTGGTAGATCCCCTTTTAGATGGATCTATGCTGGTATAATATAAGGTTATTCAAATGGATTGAATCTAATTAAACTTACATAAAAGATTAGAGAGCATACCGGTCACTTGGCACGACATAATACAAATACAAATTAAATAACAAAAGGAATGCAAAGTTGAATGGGGAGGGGATCTAAGGAAGAGGTCTTCTTCTTCTTGATTTTAGTTGGTATGATTATGCTCGTTATTTATTTAGTTTCCTTGTTAGTTGGGTCTAGTTGGTCAACATTAGTTCTATATGAGTGTTAAGTATTATTAGTCTATTGGGAAAATAAGTTCTATGTGTTATGGATTGTAGATTGTTGTTTATATATTAGGAAAACAAGTCATATGTGTCATGGGCTATGGATTGTTGTTGGTACATATTCTATGCCTATTAATTGTTGAGGCTAATTGGTTGAGAGGGGAAGAGAGGCTAAATCAGTTTGGTATAGATATTTGGTGAGAAATTGACTGGAAGTGGAGGTTGATTGGTATAATTTTGGTGAAAGTAGCATCAAGGGCCCATAGCCTTTCCATTTGAGGGTTTGGTTGGGTGGAGAGTCTTATGTCCTCCACTAGTTGCTCATCAGTTGCGTATGTTCACTGGGGGATCTACGACTGGAATCAACTATGTAATTAACACTTCTAAAACAAGTAAATTATCTTCTTGTTGTTTCTTATCTAAATTATTAATCTTTGAAACTTAGAAATCAATTTGTTTTATATTATATTTATTTTCTAAACCATACTATGATAATATGATAAATTGTGACATAATATACAACTATGGTTTGTCTTTTAAATTTGAAATTGTTATGACCCAAGGGGGGCATATATGGAATTAAGTGTATATTGTATGATGCCAAGGGTGCATATATGGGGTTAAATGTGTATGAAATGAGGTAAATGTATAGGTAATGAGGTAAATGTATAGGTAACGAGTTAAATGCATATGTAACACTGTTCAACCTAATGAAGGGCCCACATGTGCAACAAGTGAATGTGCATATATAGAGATGTTGTAGTCATGATGATAGGAACATGTGGTTTGGATACATGAATGTATTGGGGTATATGAAGGAGGTTCTTTTATTCTTTAAGGAGTTATTGTGTAACTCATCTCTCTTATGTATTTTGGAGTTGTGATCCACACTCACATATTGTATAGTCTAGTTTATTACTCTCTTTTATGTATTCAATACATAAAAATTGGTATTAGAGCATATGGTCCTTGGTTTGGCTACTTAAAAACATGTCATCCTACTATTTTTGCTATAATTTTTTTTCAGGAAGTTTCAAACAATAAAAATTTTAGCGAACAAAGGAAACATAACAAAGTACCACACCTATGGCATTGCAAAACTAAATTTGGAGTTATAAACTGTGGAAGTTAGGTTTTTTTTACTAGTTCTAAAACTAATCTAAAACAAGTGTTCTTAGTAAAATAGTCCTATATGAAGTTATAGAGATCCAAATTTAGTGCCACTAGTTTCATTAGAACGAGTACAAACCATAGTGTTTCTAGTCAACATTTCAAAAGAAGAGCTAAAAAATCGAATGTGTGGCAAGTCATACAAATTTGCTCTCTTGAAAAATCCAAAATTACCAAGTTTTGGGAAAGTTACCATAATTTTTCCTTGTCACAATGGAATTAAGTCACACCTATGGCATTGCAAAGAAGACACATTGAGATATTATAGCCAAAATTTCAAACACTAAGGGGCCAAATATTCATATTTTCCTTAGGTAGAAGGTTGGCCATCAGATAGTCTCCAAATCATGGTTTTAAAAAGGTATGTTTTTTTAAATACTTCTTATATTCACATAAACATAGTTACATACAAATACGTAAAGTGTGGAAGGGTATATACAATGTCTATAATAACCTCTTCCCAAGACTAACTAAAGTATAAATGAAATCAAATTATACAATATGAACCAAACTTTTGGCATCCTTGATCAACAATGCACCCTTAGCCAACATTTGGTGGCATATCTCATATTTCCATAAACCAATAAAGGCAGACACAAAACTCATCTCTAAATCAAACACAGACATACAATCGAGCTTCCAAATCACAAACAACGTGAAAATATGTAAACAATAGCATAGACCAAAAGAGGAATCATGGACAAGAGACCATCCATCCCCAAATAAGGTGGCCCGCAACCAATATAGCTTGTTTTGAAACAAGCCAAGATGTTGTTCCTTAATGAATCTACAACAATGTCTGGAAAATTGGTAATCCCAACAAATATGCTTAACTATCTCTGATCACAAACCAACTGGGAAAATAACATTTGAGAGGCAAGTCTTAGCCAACCTATAATTGGATGGTATTCCTTCATAGATAACCAACCAAGTAAAAATGTACATCTTACAAAAACATTGTGCAGATGAAGTGTCCAATGGATCTATGGATTTGACAAAGTTTTCCTTTCATTAAGCATAGGCGAGAAGGGGTGCCTTTGATGTAGTGTTGAATAAAGAAGACAACAATCATATTGCAACAACGACACACTAAAAATCCACCTACAGTCCCTCCAAAAAGGCCTTGGCATATTGATATTCATTTTAAATAGCTTGAAATCTGGAATAAAGGCACATAATTCCATGATCGAAGGATCATCATAGGCTAGGAGCCCAAACTCCTCTGCAAGGGATCTCCACTCCTTCCACGACCATGCCCTAGGGTTCATATATCATGGTAATAAAATATACCCTTTTAACGCAATCAATGTACCCAAAAAAATTACAAATCCACCACACAAAACCCCTAATAATGCTAGCTCTAGATTGAGCAAGAGGTAAGATCCAAACTCGCCCAATTTCCCTCCCATTACCACCAAACCAACCCAGACATCGATCTCCAAGCCACACAAATACTCTAAAATGGATGGACCCACCATCCTAGAATAGGGAGAAGTAAGAGATGATGTCACGTTGATAAAAAAACCCACGTACCCTACCAATATCCTATGTTGAAAGTAACTTGTGTCAGAATAGAACCTGCTAAGGCATTGATCCCTCTATAGATTTCACTGTCACTTGGGCACTAGAATACTTCCCTGAGTTGTAACATCAATCAATCCCATATTCCCTTCATCCTTGGGAATAGTGCAAACATACCAAGCAACTAAGGGTAGACTTCTAGCACATCCATACTTAAACCACTAATATGATCACAAAATCTGCTCCAACTGACATAACTTAGCTCAACTAGGGAACCAACAAGACACATAATACACATGGGAAGATTAAATAATATGACCTGCAACAACTAGTTTTCCTGCGAAGGGAAGATCCCATACATGAAGCTTGCCCTAAAGTCTCTATAGAAACCAATCCCACATAGCCACCAATGATAAAATCGTCCCAAATGGGATACCAAGATATCAAACAATAATCCTCAATCCAATGTAAGACCAAGCAGTTAGAGCCCAAGCTAGTGGAGAATATAACCCAATAAGCCAATAGTTAGTCTTGTGAAGACTAACAATAACACTTGAAGCCCTACAACAGACAAGAAAGGGCCCCATCAATTAAACCCTGATTATCCCTAACAAAAAGTTACTAGGGAGCCATTCATGAAATGGTTATTAACCATCTCAGGTCCATGAGGAAGCATAATACCCATAATATGACCGACAATGTGAGTTACATAACTTACATAATATATATACTCATAATCATTTAAGATAAATAATTATCGATGTTTTTATCTATCTATATATACTGCATATAATTTTTTATGTGTTTAAGGTTTTTTTGTTGATGTTTACACCAATATAACATTTCATATTAATATAAGAGAAGGAGGAGGCTGTGTTTTGTTTTTTATATCTCGACATTTCAATCCTAAGAGAGGGATCATCTTCAAGAATCTTTAATGCTCATCTTGAAATGGCTAATCCCAACCCATATTTATAAATGCATTAATGTAACTAGTTGTTGTATTATAGGGCTTACCCTACAAATATGTTAGAAGTCTTATGCCGAGCTTCTCAAAGGTGGATCAATGGTTTCCAAGCTTCGTTAATTTTTAACCCTCCATCCCTATTAAGGTTATTGGGGTTCTTTTCTATTTCCATTGCTTCCCTTATCTTCATTTTTGTGTAGTGCTATTATCTTGCAATTATCTTGGCCTTCTCTACATAGATATGATGCCTTGTATTTTGAGAGTGCTCCACCAAGGGAGATTATTTTATAAGATTGTGCAAGATGTTTGCAAAATGTTCCTTAATGCTTACTTTAAGTTATCTCCCAATCTCACTTATGTATTCTTTACCACATGAGCAATGGATGGTGTAAAATCCTTCATGTTGAGAGGATTAAAATTAAAAATATGCATTTTCTTGCAAGAAGGATTAGGTTTTTACGCAAAATCAAACTTGGAAACAAACAAGAAATCATCGTTCCCACATTTGTACTTAAGGCCGAGCCATGTTCCCTGTACACAAGGACGCGAATAGGATTTTCACCATAATACATTTGCAAACATAATTTTTTTTCAAAACTCACACAAGGATGAGATCATGAGAGGAGCACATATTAGTGAAAAGTCTCGATTTGCCACTACAAAGGATTTGGGGGTGGGATGGTGGATGATAATCATGGAGGACCTCTTTGATGAGGAAACCAAGTGCCCCAACTACACACTGCAACAATGATTAATGTGATCCCTCTTCCACTCATAGTTATAAGATGGCACTCAAACTGCTTGAACTATGTTCTATGATAAAAATGTATTGTGAGGATGAACTCTTGTTGTTGCTTCGACCGCTTGGTGATTTCTCAATCTAACAATTGCTCCCCTTTCCTTAACCTTTACCTTGTTACCTCCTGAGCCATTTGAGGATCCACAAACATTATGGCTCACACATTTTCCATTCGTACAACCCATTGAAGTAACAAAACAAAATGGAAATTATATCAGTGAATTATTTTATGCAAAGATCCTTAATGTTGTGGAAATGAAATGAGGGCACCTTTAATGAGAATGCCAAGGGAATTAAAAAAAACCACCACCATTGTAGTCAACATGAAAAAGAAATCACTTCCACTGTAGTCCGCGTGAAAATGAAATCACAACAAACAATATGCACCCAGTCGCAGTATCAGAAGTGTTGTATAGGATGGAATATACATCATTGGATTTGAAATACTTCACATCCAGTGGTGTATATCGCAACCTATACAACATTTATTACTTTGTTGCAAGTTGCATATTGTTTGCCATGACATCACAATTGTGTACTGCATAGGATCTAATCTCAATGTGCCACCCTTCCCTCATTACAGAGTCTGAAGCTTTTGTCACTTGCCCAACAGGGAATGAGAAGACACATATATGATTTTTCACAAAATTAAAAAAAATAAATTAACGGTAAACCAAACCATGGTTAAGCAAAAACTATAGTTGTTGTATGACCTTGTTAATAGATTTGAGTCATCAGAGAGGCTTCAAATATGGCATTAAGTTCTGAAAACCCCATGCTGGTTATTGGACGCCATTTCACACATGGTCCATAACATAGTGTCATAGGATCACCACCCATCCCTCGCCTTAAAAGTCGATGAAGACGTTACCTCTACATAGCTAATGAAATATGAAATAATTCAATTAAAAAAATGATTCTTAAGTTAAATCAAAGCTTATAAAAATGAAAGTTAGTACACAAATGGGTTAATAGGTCTGGCTCATTACTCTATATCCCCACAAGGGCATAAAAATTTGTTTTCTGTTATCTTTTGCGACAATTTCAAATAGGCAAAAAACATCTTCCACCAATATTATTAGATTGAATTTTCATGTGTTGTATAAATATAAATAAATATTATGATACACATATTTTTTTCCACAAAAAAAACACATTTTTATTCCAGTAAAGGATCAAAAACACATTCCACGTGTGCTAAAGAAGATACAAGTTGATATCATCCTTTTTCCCCAACTCTTGCCTCACCCCTATATTCCCCAAATGGCTAATACACCCAAAATAAAAAAAATTATACAAGAAAAACAGAATTAGGAGCCTATTGACAAAGATAACATCATCAATACCAATCAACGAACCGACCAAAAACAAAAACAAAAAAATACAACCTTGCATAACCATTCCTTAGAGGAAGTCCAAAGTGCCCCACCACTCATGAACTGAGACATCTGATACCGTGACATAGTAGATAGAACCGAGAGGAAGCAAAAGAGATTCCTTAGAAAGAGAGTCAGCCACCTGGTTCAACTCATGATAAATGTGACTAATCTGAAAGGTATTAAAAAAACCCACGATCTCCTTAAAGTCATGCCCTATATTTTGTAACCGAATATTATGCAAACCATGCTTATTGAGCGTTTAGTTCACCACTAAGGGTGAATCACCAAAAATTTGCAACTCATAACCTCCTACTCCATGGCCAATCGAAGTGAAGTCCGAAGAGCCCAAAATTATGCAGGGTTGTTGGACCCATGCGTACTGTTTGCTTTAAAAGAGATATAATAAGAGTCTAAAAAAACAAAACACATCCCAAGCCACTAGCATGTGCCTACCTTTGGCTTGAATCGTAAAAAAATCCCCAACAAATGGATTTGTCGATCTGCAATTCTCCAATAACCCAAGGAACACACATCTTGATAGAGTCTTTAAAGAATTGAACCAAAGAAGCCCCTTGAGAGAAACTTTGAAAAGTCTGAATTTGTTCATCACGAAAGATTCGAGCATTTTGAGCCAACCAGACTCCTTAGAGAACCAAAAAGGGAAGATACCAAAGTGCCTTTAAATATTTCCTATCAAACCACCCCTTCAAGCAGTCTACCATCGAGCCTCCCCTACATAAACCATCTGGTAATAACCACAATCCAATGTCCTTCCAAGTATTGGTAACATAATCACGGCTAAAAAAGGATGATTAACATTCTCTAGTGCCCTCTTACACAAGAAGCACATACTTGGACCTTGGAACTATCACTTCTAGAAGAAGTCCCATGTTAACACTTTGTTTTAGAGAGCCATTAACGTAAAGGCCTTACATTTCAACAAAGCACTAACCTTCCTTAGTCTAGGACACCACCAGAGTGGCGCTTGTTGTTCCCGAGCCATCAATCCTTCATACTGAAGACAAGCTTCATACACTCACCAATCCTTATTCCCAAGCCACACTAGTCTATCCAGATCAACATTCATATGAATATGCACTCTATGCAGATCTGAAATTTATCCCTCCCACTCAATTGCCAGATTGCCAACTAACCCTAGAGCCCTAGCTTGAAGACACCCTTGATACCACCAGTCAATCACAATTGCATCCACCACTTGAAATAAAAATGAACATCCCGCACCTCCAATACATTGATCAAACCAAGAGACAAATAAATCTCCCTATGACAACCAACGATCGCATCCAATCCAATATGCATCAAGAATCCATTCCCTACCTTCCAGGCTAGAGTGATCCAATGATTGGAAAAGCAGCCACCAATGCTTTCCAAATGATGATCCGCCTTTAAAAGCCTTGTTATCGCGACACACCCAATCCAGAGCAGAGCTCGGACCTAGGTACTTCCTGGTGACAAATTGACGCATGATACAAATATATTTATTATACAAACATAAATATTGCATTTTTTTTCTTTGGAATGCAATTCATCCTACTTTCAAGTCCATAATAAAAAATGAGATTGTCAAAAACGTTGCTAACACCAACAACAATTGACTCACTAAAAACCTTAATCAACCATTGACTCATGAAGAACAAATATGTCACATGTGTAATATGAACCCAAAGGAAAAAGATAACATTCCTCCTCTCAACCACTTAAACTAAATCCATTAACTAATAAAAATATATATATATATATAAAGTGTTGTACCACAAAATGGATATAGGTCAATAAAATTTGATGATATTATAAAAATCACAAAAGTACAAATGAAGAATATCATTTGTCAATAAATGGTGTACCACCTAATACTTGTAAGTTAATGAAATTGATGATATTCTAATAGTCACAAAAGTACAAAATTATGATTAACATTGTTATCAAGTCAAAAGGTACTATGATGGCGACAATCAATAATTTCTTAATTGATGTACAAATATATATGATCACAATGGTTTGTATAGGATATGCATTTTCAACTACTTAATAACGACTTGTCCCTTTCCTACTTTTACAGTTCTAAACAACGGCAAAAACATCTTCCACCAATATTGTTAGATTGAATTTTTATGTATAAATATAAAAAATACTATAATATATATAAAAGAAAATGATGATAAAACAAACATTTAACAATGTACTGAAAACAAAAGAACATTTCATTCAACATGAAGAAGCTTCGGATGTCATCAAGTTTCAATAATGTTTGTGATTCTCACTAAGTTGGCATAATATATATTAGTTTGCTTCTAATTTCTACTAACTAAGTTGGCATGATATAGATTAGCCCTCATCTTTAATGTGCTTATCAATCTATGTAAGGTAGTACAAACATACTTTTCAGCATAAGGCATTATGAATGCAATGGATACCAAGTATCTAATTAAATGCATGCATGTTAGTACATGGTATTTGACAATGCTACTCTTTGATCATTTAACATTACACCACTTAACAAATGTATTAACAATTGAACCTAAGTGTTGGTAAATCACCACCACCATATTATGTAATTGACATATCAACCCTAAAAAAGTGTCACTTAACCTACATGCATTTTCTAACAACATCTTGCTTGCCTTGCATGGACCTAACTTTTAACGCACACCCATTGCCATTTCACACCATGTAAATGTGTCTTATGCTTCCTACTCCACACATTATTTGGGTTTATGATTGTAATGAGAATAAAATGTGCCTCGTGCATCAATTTCTATAGATATGAGGTCAAACCTATGGGATAAATAGGGTGAGAGACAAGCCATTTAAAGAAGATCCACTTCATTGTTTCCAATACCATTATAGAATCATGTCGTGGTTGTTCTTTTATTTTATGGTTATTGTATTGTTTGGTTGTATTTCTTCTATATCACTTGAGTCTTGTATATTAACAATATCGGTGGTTTGAATATATGGACAACACTAATTTCGTTGTCAAATTAGTGTCATCCATGTATGCTAGCAAGCTTTGTTTCATTTGGGCTCTAGTCTTTTTTTTTCACTTAAAAAAACATGCATCTTGATATTCATTTGAATCAAATATTACATAGATATCTAGTGACCATTTTCAGCTAAATTGCCAACGAAGTATTGTGCATACTGAGGTATTCTCTGGTTTGCATTCTTTCAAGTCTAGAAACAGACTTTGACAAAAGAAAACTACTTTCTGAAAAATATGAGCATAACATATCCTTAATACAAACTACATATAAAGATTCAACAGACCCTTCAAAAACAAAAAAGGGGTTCTGTAGCTATTACAGTCTTCCAACATAACAAAAAATCACCAAAGGACAATGCAATCAACCATATTATTGAATAGTGCCATGAGAAATCACTGAGTTATTTTGCAGTTCCTCATAAAAGAGGACACCTTCCTCCTCTTCAAGCGCCCACTTTGAAATATTTCAAGAGAAGCCACCTAAAGAAATACTTTATCATTTACCTAGTCTATAAGAACTTTAGAATCAAGGCCCTAGTCTTATTTTATTTGTATATATGTTGTCATGGCCAACCATATTCATGTAGTGCTATAATACAATGAAACAATTGAAGGTCAAGTACACTTGACTGGAAGATAAATCTACCTTGTAGTTTCTTATGTTCTCATTAATATGGTTGGACTCTATTTGTTCACTGACACTTGACAAGGACCTACTCTCTATTGTTGGTAATAGGTGGCAACTCCATCAACCACTTTACACCAGGTTAAAGCCAAATTTCTCCATGCATTTTAGTGCTTCATGCCACCTCATAAACCTACGCAGTGGATAACCTTGATTCTTGAGTTTACACTTAGTGACCAATGTGAGCCTACTAGATTTTGTCTCCAAATTCCAATCTAAACTTCACCCTGTCATTGAACTATTGAATATATTTGATACATTTGTCATGTGATTGAAATCTTGATAGTGATCAATTTGCTCCAATGCATGTTGTTGCATACCTTTCCATCATCATTGATTACAAGCATACCTTTCATAATTCCCTACCACCCTCTCCCCAAAACTATTTTGCATTCACCATTTCATGGAATGCCATCAAAGACACAATTTTTTATGTTCCCAAAGGCCCTCTCGAGCCCCAATTGCAAGAGTAATTATGTTTAATAATGATGGTTCTCAACATCATTACTACTATCACCAATGGGCACCATTTCAAGGATTTGGAAACTGTCACTACACAACACTAGCACCATTGCCCCGCCACTAATTTCCTCTACTTCATTCAAGCAAAGTATTACTATCAAACTTCTAACTTGTGAAACCAAAGCATCCACACTAAGTTTTCTATCTTCAAAACAAGAATAATTGAACCAAATTTCCAACTTGTGTGACTAAGGTAATTGAATTAGGCTTCTAGCCTGCACAACCAAGGTAACCAATCCAAGCTCCCAATTTGTGCAGCTAGAGTAATTGTATTAAGATCCTAACCTGCATGACCAAAGTAATCATGTTAGGATTCCATCATGTGTGACTAGAGTAACTATGTTAGACTCCCAACCCACATGAATTGTAACTGTGTTAACTCTCTGGTGTGCATGACCAATATCTATGTCAAGATTCCATCCTACCCAACCATAGTAATTATGTTAGGCTTCCATCCCACGTGAACTTAATATGCACATCTTTCTTCTAGTCTACATGCACCTCATCCTCACCTTAACCTTCCATCTAGCATTGGAGTAGAACATTCACAATGAAGGTCCCAATCAATGTGTTGTGCCCTTGTATGACTTAGGTCTCGTCGAGCCCCTTTGATGCAGTTTCACTAAATCAACCACATTCATTCCAATGTCATCCTTCCTATCACCATTATATTCGCCACTCCCACCCAATCATTTAGTTGGCGAAATGTCTAGTCATTTCCATGTTAGTAGTATGACCATTATGTTCTAAATCTCAAAGATATACTTGTTATTATTCTCTCGCCACTATGATTTATCCTTACCATTAATGGAAATCCTCCATCTTATCCCATTAGTCCTTCATCCTATTTGATTACATGTGATGGTTCGATCATTTTCAAGTGATGTGTCTTACACTCCCTTCCCCACATTTTTTCTCATTAAATTGTCTCCATCCTTATTTATCAATTCACCACTCCACACTACCCAAGCTATGATTCCTCCTTGCTTTTTCTTTGGCTTGTTATCCATGTATGCCAAACAATTCAAGGTTGAATCATCCCAAATTAATTTGTGCATTTGAAATCTCTAACGCTCCTTGCTAAGGTCTATATCAATACTTGACCTACTCTTCTCCCATGGGAGTGTCTCATCATGTTACTCCACTTGATGACACTAGATCCTTATATATTATGTGCCTTTCCTTTTTCCTACTTGTTTACTTGGATCTCTCCATCCTTTTCCAAGACTCTTGCTCCCAACATAATTCCATGTCATGTTTCAATGATAGAACAATTCAAATTTTCATTTTGACTTTCGTTCTCCAACCATTAACATCTAAATATAGTCACCGCTATTCTTAATGCTCCATAGCTTCCATCTTTAGTGAATATCTCGACTACCAACCATAAACAACATGTTCAATTTTCCATGTGTAGAAAGTATCAACTCTCTATTACATGTAAACAATATCTTCTCTCTACTTCCAAGATCAAGCATCCAACATCTTCTTTCTACTTCTAGGCTCTTAACCATGTTAGGCTCACGATGGTCGATTTCTAAAAAATAAATATACCAACATAGCTCCAAATTAACTCCAGATCTACCGAGTGTTGAGAGCGATCAAATCCATTGAGGTGCAAACTTTTTTTAGATTGCAAAACTTGAGGAAAGGTTTCCACCTCAAGGGACTTGATTCCTCTTGGTCTTTGGTAATTTTTTCATTTTTAGGTCACTTTTTTTCCTACTTAATTTATTAATGTAGCATGTAAATCCTCAAATGTTTAAAACATACTATACGCCTAATCAAGTTAGATGCTTACAGCTAACAAAAAAAATCATGAGCATATATGTTAAAATGTTTCTCATTAATAACAATAACATATGACTAGCATAAATATGAAAAACTATAAGCCTCTAAGAAAAATCTCCACTTACCTAATGGATGACAAGCTTAACCAATTGCAATAGACCTTAATTTCCCAAGGCACCGACTCATTTGTTCGCAACAAAAGTTGGAGGGACAACTCTCCACCCAACCAACCCCCAACCAAAGGCTGAGGCCCCCGAGCCCTCAACAATTAACACTATTCCATACCAATTTTCTCTTAACTCTTTTCTTTGTTACTCCCTCCCTCCGAGTTTCCCTCTCCACCTCCTTATTCTCCCTCTAACTGACACCCACACACATAAGCAAGAACCCTCCAAAGCAGTAAGCAACAAACCTTAGCATCTATTAGCAAGACTTCTAAAAGCCCCCTCCTCTTCGTCTTGCTCCCTTTTACTTTGTTCAATTCTTTTTTTTCCATTTGTTTACAATGCATGTTTTTCCTCTTTTATTTCTTTTATATATTTTACTTGACATTAATATTATTACCATATGCAATTATACTAAACTCCAAAGTTAGATCATTACATACACCCCCCCTCCAGAAAACTCCATCTCGAAGTTATCACCCCATAGAAATAATTACAAAGATTTATTCAATCAATCATGTAGAAAATATGCAATATAGATAGCTAGTACTATTGTGAAGATGAGAGATTTATATGTGTGTCCATCACGTAGAAATTTCCCACCTGCACTAATACAATCATGGCACCCTAAGTTGCAACATGCTCATAATTAATTTCTTAGGTGTCTAATATGAAATGCATCGAATAGTTATGCATCATTCTCATCACACACTCAAGCATTACTCAATTCAATATAGAAAAATAAAAGTATCCATCTGTGAAACTTACTCTTTCCTTACTCACCCTCTCCCCGAGAATCACACCATCCGCCACCTCCATAATCCTCCACACTATCTCCAGATGGTCTCGCTCGCCATGGCATGGGCCCTCTACTGTAACCTGTCCACGGATCATAAAGTAGGCATCGGAAGTTCCCTAGGAAGTTACAACAACATATCCACCCTCCCAACTTTCGATAAATGTGCGGCCTCATTGAAATTTCACTGGAATCTGGGCCTCGTCAGTATTAACCGGAATCTGGGTTTGCTACAACTAGTTAAGCTGGTCATCCATAAGGTAAGTGGAGATTCTTCTCAAAGGATTATAGATAATAAAACAAAATTTCAAGAGCATAGTCCAATTAAATGTTTCTCCTCAATAACAATAACATATGACT
Source organism: Larix kaempferi (assembly GCA_027924585.1). Classification (NCBI taxonomy): domain Eukaryota; kingdom Viridiplantae; phylum Streptophyta; class Pinopsida; order Pinales; family Pinaceae; genus Larix; species Larix kaempferi. The sequence continues at coordinate 11,048,302 of BSBM01000017.1, read as the reverse complement.
AGTAGAAATATGAAAAACTATAAGCCTCTAACAAGAATCCACGCTTACCTAATGGATGACTAGCTTAACTAGTTGCAACAGACCTTGCTCTCCCAAGACACTAGCTCCTATGTTCGCAACAACAATTGGGGGGACAACTCTCCACCCAACCAACCCCAACCAAAGACTGAGGCCCCCAAGCCCTTAACAATTAACACTACATCAGACCAAGTCTCTTTTAATTCTATTCTTTGTTACTCCCTCCCTCTAAGTGACATGTGATTCTAAATGCACCTAATTACTCTCTATGTAATTCCTACACCTACTTACTCTATGTGCAGTGTCGTGGACTTACAAATTCATTCACTACAAACAACAAAGAAAATTATCAATGAGATTCCAATATTATTAATAATACTTTATTTTTTGTTTTGAAAAATATTATATTTGACAAACATATGGGGATAGATCTTACAATCTATTCAATATCAAGCTACAAAATTTAATATAAATTTATTTATCCAATCAACATCAGGCTGTATAAAATTTAATATGAATCTATTTAGTAATTGTATTTATGTTTGGAGAATTATATATATATAATTGTGAGCTTACAAAATATTTTTATATTAACTATTTTTTTAAGTAAACATATGTTATAGATATGACACATCTCATCCACTAGGGCTATATAAAACACCTAACCAAAAAACTTTACAAAATTGCTCATCCCAAGGTTTTTATGGGGTAGTCCACTAACCAATTTCAATATGGTGGTCATGAGCATTGGTATTGATTTTGACAATACTCATTTTGTTCTTTAACCTCATAATGTTGGAAAAATGGCCTCTGATAAATGAAATTATGAATTATAAAATATTTGTAGCATTTCAACTTTCTCTTCGTATTGATCACTATCATTTGAGGACTTATCCATAAACTTAATAACAATGTAAGATTTCATATAAATCAATATTACTCATTTAATTGTCTTATTTTATTTTCCAATAGCTAAGCCAAGTCTTAGAATCTCTAACAAAACCTCTTTTAAGCTTGTGGCGACTCCTACTCGTACTAGAAGCAATAAGAGGGAGCCTCTCTTTTCTTAACTTGAGCAATTTATGTCAGCAATCTAAATATCTAATCATGGTTTTAGATTCCACAAAAGTACATCCAACTTCAATCAACATAATAGGGTAATGAATGTTGCATATAATTTAAAAAATATAGGTTATGAAATGTTTTTGGATGTGCTCAAATTTAGCAAGGGATGATGCATGAAACTTCACAACCATAAAGAAAAATTGGGATAGTTAAAATGTTGAAAATGATTTGTTTTTCTTTTCTCAATCCTAGAGGTTATTATTTCGATTGTTAATGATTTGTAATATATAAATGGTTTTATATATAGATATATTCCAAGGAAAACCTTCTTAGATTATGCCCTATTCCTTGAATATCCAGATGGAGGGTGGCTTTACCACCATCCACAATAGTGTTTGGTAACCTAATAAGACTCAATTAGGCTTGAATCTCGGTCAAACTAGAACTAAATCTAACCCAATATGACTCAACCAGACTTGAATCTTAGTCAAACTAGAATTGAAGACCTCGAGACAAATTCTACCTTAAAACGATATATTCGAACCAAATGAGCTAATCGACTGGGTTACTATGTTTGAAAACATATTGTCCACCCTCAAGCAATTAAGAGAATGAGATTGTTGGTACCTTACCAACCTTGACGGGTAAAAAAGTCACAAATGGGTTTGAACCTTAGTGGGGGAGGACAACAACTTCTCCTTTCGACCACCTAAGCTAGACACAAATTAACAAATTATTATTATCATTATATACCCATTATAGGGAAAACCTTACTGTATCCCCTCCTCTTCCTCAAAATATCTAGATGGAAGGCAACTCAATTGTTAGCCACGAGAACAACTACTAACAAAATAAGCTCAATTAGACTCCAACCTCCTTGACTGGATTAGAACTAGAGACCTCACGAAAAACTTTGCCTTGACACAATTTGTTTAAACTGATGAAGCTAACCCACCAGGTTTATACGTGTGTAAAAGTGTTAACTCAATTTTGTATATTGTATATGCATATACATATACCTATACCTATATCTATAGGCATATATATATATATATATATATATACCATGAAAACCATTTTAGCTATCCATTTTGAAAGACTACACAATAGAATAATAACCCTAACAGAACTAGAACCAAAAACCTCACCATGAATTGTGCCTTGAAATAAGTTGTTTGAATTGACGTAGCTAATCTAGTGGGTTGTTATATTTTTTTTTCTAGGAATATCTCACAAGGAAACATAAGGGATGCTTCCCCACAATCATGCATGGCATCCCTAGTAAATCCATTGGAGTAGACTAGCGTGCTTAACCCATAGTGATTTGAAGGAGGCAACTACTCATACAAAATTAGTCAAATGCCTAGAAACATTGACAACAATTGTACTAACCCATTAGTGGACTACTATATATATATATATATAGACTTTTTTTCATGCAAAATATTTTAATTGCCCATTTTCAGTAATTGCAGAACAACTATTAGGAAAGATAAAACACATCATGCATATAATAAGAAATCACACACAATGAAGAAGATTTTTATCATGGAAACCCAAAACCAAGAAAACCACCAACAATAGGTCTATTTCCCTTGACAACTCCAAGGAAGATATGGCCAATCCGACCATCACCAACCACTTTAGGCCAACACCAACCACTCTAGGCACTTTACAATGGAGTTCTTCAAGCCCTTAATTGGGCTTCATCACATGCAATACCATGGGAAAATACGAAAAATACCATGGGGCACCCAAAACCATGGGCCTGTAAACCACCACAGATAAACCCATTTTTAACTATTTTGTCAAGTCAAGTTTAACCTAGTATTCCCCCCTTTAAACTTGACTTGGGGTAATCACCAACCCCCTTCAAAGTTTTAATTGGACAACATGACCCCTTCTTTAGTCTACCTCTTTTCATAGGTGACTCACCAAGTTAGGGTATGCATGCCTAACTATAATTTACCATGGTTCACATACCCATTAACCATCACTTTTTGAGCTTTACCACATTCATTTAGTTTTCCATGGACCAATGCAAGCAACTGTAGCTTCCAAGACATTTACACCACCAACAATAGATCTATTACCCTTGACAACTCTAGCCAAGAAATGACCAATCCCGTCATCACCGGCCACTTTAGGACAACACCGACCACTCTAGGCACTTTACAATGGAGATCCTCAAGCCCTTCAGTAGGCTTCGTCACATGCAATAACATGGGAAAATACAATGGGATACACAAAACCATGGGCATTTTTTACTCATTTACCTAGTTATTTTACATTATAATAATGATGATGATGATGAATTATTTTATACATGATGATGATATGATATTACTCATTTACCTAGTTATTTTACATTATAATAATGATGATGATGATTAATTATTTTATACATGATGATGATATGATATTTATTGTAGGTAATTGTTGTTATATGTTTAAGGTGATTTATTTTTCCTTACACCAACTCGTATCTTTTATAAGGGCTAGTACAACATTATTATACTTCGATTAAGACCTTAAAATACTACTTGAAATAGTTTCTGAAATTTTAATAATAGCAACAAAATTTTGTAAGTTTTTAAAATAAAAATTATATAATATTTATCATTTTAAATGGAACATTGATAAATAAATGGCTTGTTTTAATGGTTTTGTATGTCTAGGTTTAGTGCTCATTTTGTAGTTCTACTAGCTTTAAAGTCTCCAACTAGACCTTACTGGAAGTCCTTTTGCATTTCCTTGGAGAAGTTCATAGATGGCTAAGGCAAAGAAGTATATGTGGAACTTTAGGCTATGTAAAGGCATTGACAAAAGGAGGAAAGATTGATACCCCATCTTTTGCACTCTGCCAATAGGCTTGGCAACAAACTCTAAAAAAATGGGTAAGGCAAGGTGAATGTAAAGGTTTTGGCATGTGGAGGTGTGGGCAAGGTAGAACAAAAGCTTTAGCTTTGTGCTCTACACCCCACATAGCAAAGAAAAGAAAACACTAAGGAACAAGGATAACAAAAGGTTTATGTGCATATTTGTGCCCATAAAGGAAAAGAGAAGTCAAAATAGATTCTATCTTGTACTCTGCATGCCACAAAGGTAATGCATGTGGAGCCAAGCATGCAAAGCAATGGACTTGACTAACCTATGCAACAAAGAAAACCTTTGCATAATAAAAGGGCCCCACACAAGAGAAGAATGTTGCATTATCCAATTAAAGGTTGCCATGTGGCCGAATAGAAAAAAAAAGGTCTTAAAATCCCTCTTGCATAGAAGGATGCTAACATTGAGGTAAGGAGGGGTGGCACCTCCACGTTCTTCCCTCTGCGTCGTGAAGAAAGAAAAGGCCTAGACAAAGCCATGACCATGTGCCCATTCGATGACCAATCAGAGGTCTCCACTAGCAAGATGAAGAAAGCGTTGAAAGGTAGTTACATGTAGTAGAAAGAGTTACACGGATCACCAAACCAACCTGAAGACCACCACCCCCCAATCAAGAACCAAGAATTGTTGTTTTCCAACATCCAAGCATCAACTCCCATTGGGACTAAAAAGGCCACAACTCACTTTAGTCAAGGACCTCCATGAAATAAAACATTAGACACATAGTGGCTTGTAGCTTCAATGGGGTGCTAAAAAACCCTCTCTTACCAGGCTTAGATAGAACATAATGCACTTTGGTCAAGATACTTTCACAAGAATAGAATGTAAGACACATAGTAACTTATGAATTCAAAGATGCTCTATTCCCCTTTGTCAACGACTCCCTCTAAAAGGGGATCATTAGGCCAAAGTTCAGACCGCTACCACATAGTCAAGGACTAATAGCCACATTTTTCAAACACACACACACCCACTCCTACCAGGCCTAAGCATGCCATAACCCGCTTTGGCAAAGAGATCTTCATGAGAATAGAACATGACACATAGTGACTTCTGACTTTAATGGGTTGGTCTATCCCCCTAAGCCAACGACTCACTCTGAAAGGGGATCAACAAACCAACCTTTAGACCACCGTGCACTAATTAGAGACCAAGTGATGCCTTTTCCATCATGCATGCACCTAGTCCTACTGGACCTAGATAGGCCACAAGCCACTTTGGTCAAGTGACCACCATAGAGATAGAACATGGCACACACAATAACGTGTGACTTCAACGAGATGCTTTGTCCATGTGATCCAACAAATCCCTTTAAAAGAGTATCATCATACCAACCTAAAGACCACCACTCCCCAATCAAGGGCAAAGAGTCACATTTTTCCAACATGCCTGCACCCATTCCTACTAGGTCGACACAGTTCTCAACTCACTTTGGTCAAGAGACCTCCACGGTAAAATAAAATGAGACACGTAGTACCTTGTAACTTCAACAAGATGGCTTGTGCACTTGAGACAACAAATCCCACTAAAATGGGATCGACAAACCTACGTTAAGACCAAACCTCCCCAATCAAGGACCAAGATCCACCTTTTTCCACCATGCATGCACCCACTCCTACTAGGCCTAGACAGGGAAAAACATGCTTTAGTCAAGAGACCTCCATGGGGATAACATATGGTAGCTTGTGACTTTAATGAGATGGACTATACCCCTAAGGAAATGACTCCCTCTAAAAGGGGATCACCATACTAGCCTTAAGACCACCACCCCATAATCAAGGACCAAGAGTTGTATTTTTCCATCACACATGTACCCACTCCTATCGAGACTAAACAGTTCACAAGTTGCTTTGGTTAGGAGACCTCCACGAGAATAGAACATGAGACATAATAACTTAGTGACTTCAACAAGATGGTTTGTCCACCTAAGTCAATGACTTCCTCCAAAAAGGGACCCACTAGACCAACCTTAAAACCACCACCCAAGGACTAAGAGCTACCTTTTTCCAAACACACGGGCACCCACTCCTACCAGGACTAAAGAATCCACATCACACTTTGGTGAACAGACCTCCACGGGAATAGAACATGAGATACATTGTAATTTTTTACTTCAACAATATGGTATGTCCCCTTGAGCTAGCATAATCAAACAACAAAGTCAATATAATATAATAAATAAAACACCCCATTTATTTAATTCACTAGATGATTGTTCAATTTCTTCTCTTAACCTTCCTCCTACATCATGTGTCCATCAGGCTCTTTAGCATCCTTTGAAACTCTTCAAATTTATTTTTAAATCTTCACTACTATGCATACCCATTATGCATACTTGTTATTATGTTTTGATCCTTGTCACATTCCTTTGTAATAATGATGGTGTCAACATCTTGCATGCTCCTTTCCTCTCCTTTGTCGTGCACTTTCCATCTCCATGCTTGAACAACAAACTTCACTTTTCTTCTCTTTGCACACCCATGATTCAACTTCTATCACACTCAAATTGTGTTGTGCTTGCCCATGCTAGGCTCCTCTAGCATGGTCATGTACTTAGTTGTTTCAAGGATGTTCATACATCACATTTCGGGCATGGGGGTTATTAGGATCACTAAAGATAATGCACCCTAGTGTTAACGATTAGCCATTATAAGTTTTTGTTATTTATAATTTTCTATTAGTTAACAAACATTATGTTAAGTCTAGTTGTCCCACATTTTAAGGACAATAAAGAGTAGGATATTTAGATATAAAAATGCTTAAGCAATAGAAGTCTTTTAGAGAATATGTTATTGTAGGTACATTATAAGAGTATATCATTGGCTAATAGTGATGATGTTATTACTACTAGACTCTTTTTCTACCAATGGTACTCTATAATTTGTGAGCAAATGAATTGTTGGATATTACAAGAATTACTATTGTTGTTATTGAACCCATCATTGTTGGTGTTGAAATTGTTTCAAATGATTTTTTTGTTATTTACTACTACTGGTACCCTATTAGTTTCAAATTTCATATCAGTGTTAAAGTTCTAGATGTTTGTTGTGATTCTCTTCAATGTTAAAAATCAAAGTTCAAGTTAGTCTCGTAACAACATGCATGCAAAATCACTTGATATAAACAATTATACCCTCCATCCATACATCAATACATACACAAAGAACCACCCAATCAAAACTCCTAAGCCCTCCCTACATCAATAAACAAACACATGCAAAATCCCTTGTGTCTAAAGAAAAAAACCCATTACTAATTAATGCATGTAGACAAAACCACCCAATCTAAAAAATTAAGCCCTCATTGCATCAATCAACACACACGACCATTTGATCTAAACAATCATTCCTACAAAGTGCACACATGGCAAACCACTTATATAACAATTACTCCCTCGATGATGCATCAATAAATGCACACATGGAAAACCATTTGATCTTAAACAATTACTCCCTTCAATGCAACGATGAATGCACACATGAAAAACCATCCGATCTAAACAATAAAATTCTCCCTCCCTCAATGCACCTAATCACCCAATGTGAATTACAACCATTTATCAATGCATGCATGTAGAGACCCTAGACTGGGAGCAATAGATCAATAGAATAAAATAGACTATAAACTCACACATCATCTTCAAAGAATATAATGGAATAGAATAAATATAAACTACCTCCAGCGATGCAAACTGCTCCTTGGAATGTTTTAGCTTTTTCCAAAATCATATGATTGTGCTCCCGGAAACTTTCCTCCATTGACATTGTTTTCTCCTGGGAATTTCTCAACTTTTTCATGGAAACACTAATACCTCTTTTAGAACTAAAAAGGTGCATTGATTAATGCATAATTGCATGACAACAATCGAGTAAATGATGCACACTGATCAACACATAAATAAATTGATTAACGAATTAATTAACAACAAAAATCTTTTTGAAGGCAACATGAACATCACCCAATATTATTAATCTCACGTGTCAATTATGAATGACGACAAAAGGCATTTTCTGCATCTATCCATTTGAGACTTTCATTTACCACTTTGTCATTAAAGGAAATAATATATTTTGAAATCACCCACTGCACATGAGTTATAGATATGCATATTGACGTAATCAACGTTGTGAGACTCAGACTTTGCCAAAACTTAACTAGCTTGGGACATGGCAAAACTCAATTCAAACTCTGCTAATGGAAAAAATACTCAAAAGTATAGAAAATTTTGTGCATAGAAAATAAAAATGACATTTCGATCCATAAAATCTATAAAACAATAGTGTATCTATCAGTTAATCTCATCAAATGTGTTCATATAAAATTTGGCACTTGATTGTCTTAAAAACATATATATATATATATATATATATAATTCAAATAGCTTGCAATCCATCAAATAATACCAAGTTCAACAATTCAGCTACTGTTCAAATAAACACCCCCTAATAATTTTATTAAATTGGCCGGTAAAGAGGTTGGTTCTGGAACATATTGGTCAATGTTTTTGTATGGTGATTTCATCTCTAATGGGGGTATGTTCTAAGCGGGTGTGTCTTCTTACCAAGGACTACTTTTGTTCCAAGTCTTGACATCACTACATTCTGAGCAAAGGTAATGAAGAACATGTCATTACAAAATTCCATCTTGAAAGGTTGGAATCTTCCACTGTTAACTCTGTTGAATATCGAATGGGATTTGAAACTCTATTTTCTTCACATGGGGTCTAATGAAGTTGGAACCCCTATCAAACATCCTGGAACTCTTAATGATAATATAAAAAAAAAGTAGAATGATCTAATGGAAAATAAAGGAAAACCAAAACTTTTACTTTAAGAATTTTATACCAAAACTTTATACCAAAACTTTTACTTTAAGAATTTTATATTGTTATTTGTTTCCCCACTAAGGGTTGAACTCGCAAGTTCTAGGGAATTTCTTGCAAGTTCCAACAAGTTTGGCTAGTTTCCCAAAGTTTAAAGCAAGTACCCAGGACACTTCTTCTTCTTCTTCATGCCCTATGAAACATGTAACAACATAATAGCAACCCAGGACACTCAATATGATAGTGATATTTCTTCTTCATGCCCTATGAAACATGTAACAACATAATAGCAACCCAGGACACTCAATATGATAGTGATAGTGATAACTTCTTCTTCTTCTTCTTTATACTGCTATGTATTTTGCTACTTTGGTGATCAAACATTTGTTACTATTTATGCTTTAGCTTGCATATGTTTTGATAGAAGAAGAAGAAGAAGTTGAAGTTGTTCGTATCATACTTAGATAGATTTATGTAAACCTTTTTTCAAAGATGACATTAGCAAACATAGCATTATTTTATAGCTGCATTATCATTCTAAAAATACTTATTCCCAACAGATTGAAAGGAAAGGAGCATTGTTACCAGCTATGACTGCAGTTCACACTTCCTCCACTCGTGCTGAGAGAGCACTACTTGATATTGTTATGTCTATGCGTATTTCTGGCTGCCCCATCTTTTGTACTTTATTACATGTTTTGTTTGAAATGGCACTTTCAATGATTTCTGAGTAAGACTCTAAGGCATAAGCTGCAGATGCATGCAGACCATGTAAATCTAATTTCCAAATGTCCTGAATTTTGTTCTCTAATGTGAATAATTTTTGCAGCTGCCCTGGTTGTCTGCAACCATTCTTTCTTCTCAAGCATTTGTTGAGAATTGAAATAAGACTAGATGTATGGTGTTCACCTCTCAAAATGCATTTCCATTGTTCAGTAACACTCGAATGACTCCTTAAAGTGGACAATCATGGTAATAATATAACCTAGGAAAGCAAACTATAGACCACAAAAATAGATGAAGCACTAAACGTTTTCACAAAGTGCCAAGAACTAACCTGGGAGAAAGAACTGTGTTAAAGGGAGGCTACAAGATGGCTGCAATAATCCAAATGTATTAAAGAACCAGTGACAAAACGCAACTCCCTGTGAGAGATAAATATCCAATTATAGCTACAATTCTATTGAAGAAACTAACATTTAAATGGCAGGATATGTTACAAAAATGAAATAAAAATCAGAGACACCACTAAGATGTCATAAGCAAAGGAAAAAAACAAAAAACAAGGTGCATCAGCTATGCAGCATGATGATCAGGCATAGAAATATACTGCATTGTAATCAATCAAATTGACATTGGAGTGGATAAAGCCTTCCTTTATTGTCATCCAAGTAATGTTATATACAAAGTATTAATTTTGACTGTCTAGGTTATACAGGACTTGTTTTTTTAAATGGCCATATCCAATTTAACCAGTATAAATTCAATATATATAAAACAATATATGACCTTATGCATTTGACTGAACCCTTCAGAAGTGACTGCCAGTAAACACTATGATCAAAGTCTTCCCCCAAATAGCATAACTAGCAATGGTCCCATTGACCAGACGAGAGTATAATAAAATGAATTAACAACTTTTCAAATCATGTAGGATAAAACATAGTACTTGAAATACATCCTCCCTTGAAGAACTTGGTATAAAATATCCACACTGAACATTTATGCGGCACAATTCTTGCCTTCACTCAGTTAGAGAAGGCTGAAACCTATTAAGCACACAGCTTTATCCCTGTCACTAAACTAGACAGAATATTATAAACTTCAGCACTTCCAATTGAGATTTTGTTTCACAGTTGTTGTGAAACAAATGCTAAAAGAGAGTGGGAAAGAGGGAACCTGATACTACAAAATCATATGCCCTCGGGCCTAGAGTTGTCCAGCTGAAGATTTAACACAAAGCAAGATATGACCAATCAGCATAATTAAATATTTTGCTTAATTTTCCTGAGATGCATCCTTATTTTCTTGCTTAGATTCATCATTAGCAGACTCCTCAAGCTCATATTCCTCATCATCATCATCATCCACTTCATCATCTTCAAACAAATCACTGTTTGCAAACTTATTATAGAAGCTTCCCTTGGAATCTAATTCATTCACAAATTCCAGGCCATAAGAGGTATCCCTATATTTCACCAAAAGCCAACGAAGCAATCTGTCATCCTTGTTCAGGTATTGCAACTCCTTAGGAAATTTTGGAGTAACCATCATTGTCATCTGCATCATTTGACCCTGCAAAAGAGAAAATAGCTCAAAACATTGATTCATAATATAAAATTTAGATTCATTTTCCTATGGAATGAAGGCATAAACAAGTAGAGAACTCTAACAATCATTCATAGTTCAATACTAAACATCAGTGTAAGGCCTGTAAGGAACATAAAGGACCTCAGAGTTCCTCTTATTTGCCCACTTCCTGCCACTCCAATATCCCTCAAAATAAGCACTATAAAAACATACTGCAAATACCTGAAAAAACTAGCTAAATTGATGAAAAATCTATTTTTGATCATGAATCTTCCTTTAACATCATATCAGCTCTTGTTTGACATACCATTGGTGCTTATTGCTTATCTCGTACCCCTAGGACCCTTCAAGGGTTCAACAAATCCAAGACCAACCCTCTCGGAGCCATTGTGATCACTTTGACTCTTGCCCCTGTTATGCCACATTTTGCAGGCATACTATATTCTAGACCCATTTTTTGTTTTTTGAGCAAGATGCATTCCAAAGTATTGAGGCCCATCTTTGCTGCTCTTGGGCCTCCCCTTTGATGTGATGATCAAATATATGCAATTATTTCTACTGATATGCCATGCCATGATGATGAATTATATAATGATGTACTATATGTTGCTATGCCATAGTTGATGTATTGATTGTCTGATGAGTATAGCTAGTAGTATCACACTTTCAAGTTGACGAGCGTAGTAGATCCTTGATTTACTTATGTACCATTGTACCTAGATGATTTTTGAGTATTTTGCAAGGACTTTTACTGTAATATCCCTTTTTCAAATTTTATTAAAATGCCAATTTTTCAACTTTTTCCCAATTTCGACCTTTGACTAGTTTAACTGTTTTGACCTCCAAATCATCCCAAATGATCCCAAATCTTCTGTATGAGTGTATTAATGGTATTTAGACTTGAATATCAGGTTCAGGGATGTTTTATGGACCTCCAAATACTGCTGCAAACTTGATTTGTATTCTGATCAATATAGGTAATTTTGACTAGTAATTTGTGCATCAAATCCCCCCCGGGTAACACTGAAAATGGCCTTCCAAATGCCTCCAAACTCCCACAAATTTATGAACAGAGGTATATAATGTGTTAAGTATGTTATTGAGGTCTCATATGCACCATTAATTGATTTTTACTACTGTTATAACTCTCTCACATTCAACAGCAAAAACCCCCAATTCGACCCTTGGGGAAATGGCACTATTTCATCTCCCAATACAACTAAACTGAGTAAAAATGCTTCAAATGCTCAAGTACAGTACATGAAACTTGTAGAAGACATCCATGGCATTATATTGATCACAAATATATCAGAGAATCATCCATCCATTCGAAATAATCAACATTATAGTGTCATACATCAATGCATTGGGGAAATGGACATTGTTTGCTCATTAATCAATAGTTTTGCATACAACCAGTGGGTATTTCGACCTGAGACTTTCTGAATATGAATAACAGAGGATATGAAGCTATTACAATCATAAATATATAATGAGAAGCTCTCTCAAGAAGCACAAGTGCTCACCAAAAACGCCCTCCCTCAAGGAGCATGAATATGCCTTCAAAACTGGAAACGGTGGAGAGAAAGTGCTGCACTAAACCAAACCATGAAACTTCCTGTAGCTGATACCTGCAAATACAAACTCCATTAAAGCACCATGAAAGACCTGAGTGGCCTCTCCAAACACCAACTTGGATGGGAATCTTTCACCCTCGAAATTGGCTAAGGCAAGAAACTAGTCATCCACTAGCTCTCTCTTCACAAATGCAATTTTTCTCAAATCATCAAAAGCCATTCTCATACTTGATTTCTACATTTTATAACCAACATTAGCCTTCAAGGGGTCGAAATCCTCTCAATAGATTCAATAATTTTTCATTTAGGAAATATTCCTCATTTGCCACTTGTCTCCTAGTTCCAACCTTCCATCTTCTCCCAAATTCGAATTTGAGTCTCTTTGGATTCCTCCAACTCCATGAGCGCCTTCCTTGAGCCTATTTTTGGGGCTGACATGTCATAATGGTCAGGTGTAAGAAGTCAGGTCTGAATTTTGTCATAAATGTCATAGATGCTTCATTATTGTTGTCATAAAACTAGGGAATCTAGCCCAAGTGTCCACTAGTCTCCAATTTGACTCTTCCTCTCCCATGGAGGTTACTATTCCATCCCATTTCGACCTAAGATGCTCAATGCCATGTGTTATGACTTACCAACTCACCCAAGAGTGTTCACCTTCCCATGAATTCGAATTGGCAAGAGAGAGATGCCATGTGTCATTGAAAAATCAAGCTAGTGTGGGTCCCACCACCTCCATATGTCTCCAAAACCACTTGCCACCTAGAATTTCTCTTGAATTTATTTATTCATCATATTTATTAAATACTTGAACCCTTCTAATGTCTAAATATCATTTATTAGCTTCCTTATTACCATCCCACATGTTCCCATCCAACCTAGGAAACTAGTAGGATTGATGGGATTGTCTTACTATGCACTTATTTGAATGGGGACATTACAGTCCTCCCCACCCAAGATTGCTTGTCCTCAAGCAATTTCAAATTTGGATGCTGCAAAATCTTCTCCTCTTCCCATGTGGCATCTTCATTTGGTAAGTCCTTCCATTGCACTAAATATTCTTTGATGATTCTACTCCTCAACCTTCTTTCCCGTGTCTTCAAAATCTTTTCCGGAACAAGTGTGAGCTGACCTTCATCATCCAAAGGAGGAAGTATTTCTGAAGTGATGATTTGCTGACCAAGAGCTTTCTTAAGACAAGAAACATGAAATACATTGTGGATTTTACTCCCTTCCGGAAGTTCTAGTTCATATGCTACTTCTCCAACCTTCCGCACTACCTTGTATGGCCCATAGTACCTTGGTTTTAATTTTTCTGCTCCATTCTTTTTGAGAGATGTTTGTTTATAGGGCTGCAACCTTAAATATACTAAATCATTGACTTGAAAGGTTCTCTCTTCTCTATGTCTATCAGCATATTGTTTTTGCTGATTTTGAGCAACCTGCAAATTGTCTTTCAATAGCTTTAAAATTTCTTGGCTCTCTTCCACCCAACCTTTAGCCTTTGGGGCTCTACTATCACCAAATATAATGTCAGCAAATGTAAGTGCATCATAACCATATAATGCTTTGAAAGGAGACATTCCTATTGACATATGATAAGTGGTGTTGTAGCAAAACTCACCCAAGTGTAGCCATTTTTCCCATGCTTTTTGCTGCCCTCCCACATAGTTTCTTAGGTATCCTTCTAACCATTGGTTTACCCTCTCTGTTTGTCCATCAGTTTGTGGATGATAGCTGGTACTTGGAGTCAATTGAGTGCCTACCAATCTAAAAATTTCTTTCCAAAAAGCACCCATGAATCTACTATCTCTATCACTGACAATGCTCTTGGGAAGCCCATGCAATCTGAAGATTTCTTTGAAAAAAATATCAGCCACTTGTGCAGCACTAAAAGATGATGTAACAGCAAAAAAATGAGCAAATTTTGTCAACCTATCAACTACCACATAGATACAATCCTTACCCAAGGATTTAGGCAATCCGGTGATGAAATCCATGGAAATACTGTCCCATTTTTGCTCCGGAATGGGCAATGGTTGTAATAGGCCGGCTGGACATGTAAGTTCTGATTTGTTTTGTTGACATGCTTTACATTCATTCACATACTTCTGAACATCTTCCTTCAACCCCTTCCAAAAAAATCTTTGCCTCAACTGTCTATAAGTTTTGAAGATCCCCGGATGGCCCGCTAGTGGGGAATCATGTGCTTCTTGCAAAATTCGGTACTTGAGCTTGGAGTTATGAACTAAATAAATTCTTCCCTTATAATATATCAGCCCATTCAAAATCCTATAATTATCATCCCCTTTGATTCCATCCAACACATCACAAGCAAATTTGTCTTTGGCATATTCAACTAGTAGCATGTTTTTCCAATCCTTGGCAATATCCATGAGACAAAAAGAAGGCCTTCTTGACAAAGCATCTGCTACTATATTATTCTTTCCTTTGACATATTCAATATCAAAATCATAAGCTTGAATCTTGCTTACCCACTTTTGTTGCCTTTCATTTAGATCTTTTTGGGTGAGAAAGTGTCTTAGACTATTGTGGTCAGTTTTCACCACAAACTTGCTGCCCACCAAGTATTGTCTGAATTTGGCCAATGCATGCATAATGGCCAGCATTTCTTTATCATAAATGGAGTAAAGTTTTTCATGAGGCTGCAACTTTCTGCTCTCAAAGGCTATGGGGTGTTGGCCTTGCTTTAGGACAGCCCCTATTCCTCCACCTGAAGCATCACATTCCACAACAAAAGGTTTAGTAAAATCAGGAAGTGCAAGTATGGGACAACTACTCATTACCTCTTTCATTTTTTTGGAAGGCCTTTTCAGCCTCTTCATCCCACTTGAAAGCATCCTTCTTAGTCAAATCAGTGAGTGGAGAAGTCAACTTGGAGAATCCTTTCACAAATTTTCTGTAGTAGGTGCATATGCCAATAAAGCCTCTCAATTCGGTAATATTTTTTGGTGATGGCCATTCCAAGATAGCCCTGATTTTTTCCATGTGTACCTTCACTCCTTCTTGCCCAATAATGTGCCCAAGATACAGTAGTTCTTTCATTCCAAATTCACATTTTGATAATTTAGCAAATAAGGACTCTTCTTGCAAGATTTTCAACACAATCTCTAACTGCTGCAAATGCTCTTCCCATGTTTTACTGTAAATGAGAATATCATCAAAGAAAACCAAAACAAACCTTCTTAGTTGCTTGCAAAATATCCTATTCATACATGCTTGAAAGGTGGCTGGAGCATTTGTTAACCCAAAAGGCATGACAAGAAATTCAAAGTGGCCAAAATGACATCGAAAAGCGGTCTTTTGCACATCTTCATCTTTCATTCGAATTTGGTGATACCCTGATCTAAGGTCAATTTTTGAGAAGTATTTGGCCCCATGCAGCTCATCCATGAGCTCATCAATCCTAGGAATAGGATACCTATTCTTTATAGTCTTTTTGTTCAAGGCTCTAAAATCTATGCACATTCTCAATGTTCCATCTTTTTTCTTCACTAGCACAACTGAAGAAGCATAAGGGCTAGAGCTTGGTCTAATGAGTCCCAACTCTAGGAGTTCTTGGATAGCTTTTTCAATCTCATCTCTAAACCTTTTAGGATGTCTATAAGGTGGTATCTGAATGGGTGAAGTACCCTCCTCCAAAACAATACTGTGCTCAACCCCCCTATCCGGTGGCCTACCATGTGGAAGGTCTCTAAAAACCTTTTCATATTTTTGCAAGAGTCTCTCTATCTCCTTTGGGTGTTTGACAATATTTATAGTTGGCTTGGGAGATGTAATATGACATTCAGCAGCCCATTCTATATCCCCATGCCTCAATATAGATCTCATGCTATTGCAAGTCACTACTTGATTTGGATAAGTGTGTTGCCCTCTCACAACTCTTTGTACTCCTTTTGAATCTTGGAATTTCATTTCGGGAATTTGATAATTTACTGTATGCTCTCCTATTGAATACAACCATTGCACTCCCAAAACCACATTAGTATCAGCAACATCAACCACATAAAAACTATCAACAAAAGTATAGTTACCTACGGTGACTTGCAGCTTTGGAACCCATGTTTTGCATTGCATTGTGTTGTGACCGGGAATGACAACTGTGAAGCCATCAAATGGTTCAATAGGTATCTTTCTTTTCTCTACCATCTCTGCATCAATGAAGTTATGAGTGGCTCCTCCATCTACCAAAACTGAAGTTCTTTGTCCTTGTACCACACCTTTGCAGCGGATAGTATGATAGCGAGGTACTGCTGAAAGCACTGCCATTCTTGCTTTGTCCGGTGAAGGCTGATTTTCTTCTTGTCTTTCCTCTTCTACTGCTGTCTCATATGCCTCTTCTTGATCTGAAATATGTCCATCTTCATCCATGCCCCCATCATACCCCTCATTATCAGAAAATACTTCTATGTATTGAGCCTTTCCTTTGGTACATTTGTGCCCCGGTGTCCATGGTTGGAAGCATGTGAAGCATAGTTTCTTTTTTCTAAGTTCATCCCTGTTTAGTCCCTCTTTTTTATTCCTCTCAAATGACTCTCTTTGCCAAGGTTTCTTATCATATCCATCCCTTTGCCAAGGTTTCTTTTCAAATTTATAGCTAGGCTTAGGAGGAAATCTCGTTCTAGGAAGCACATTCTGGAGATCCCTAGTCAAGCTCATTGCATCTTTTAATGTAGTTGGCTTGTGGGCTTTGACCAAACCTCTTAAGGGTTCAGCCAAACCTTCAGTGAACAGCAATACTAATCTTCCCATAGATACATCAGCCACCTTGACTGATAATTTTTGAAAGTCCAACATATATTCAGTAGGGGACCCAGTTTGCTTCAATTGAGCTAGTTCTTTGAAAGGCAATTCTGGATCTTTTTGTTCAAATCTTTCTAGTACCCTGTCAACAAATTCTCCATATGTTTTAACCTGATTATGACCCAAGGTTTTCAGCCCATGAAACCACCATTCATTGGCATCTCCTTCCAAATGCAAAATGGCCATTTTTAATGCATCCTCTTCCAACATAGGATTCAGCTGAAAATATACATCCAATTTTTGCACCCAAGTGTTAGCAGAATTTTGAGAAGAACCATCAAAAGTAGGAAGTGACATTTTTCCAATAGCACTATTTAATTCTTTGTTTTGGAATGGACTCCTATTGTCTCCCTTCCTATTAATCTTTTGCATAGCATCAATGTAGTCACTGAGTGGTACACCTCTTTTACACTCTTCATTCAAATCATTCCAATCATTTACTAGTTTCTTGTAATCCAATGCAAGATTGGGCTCTTCTTTGGGTGTGAGAAATTTAGGTGCAGTATGCCTTTGTGTGCTTTGAAATTCATCAGGTCTATTATGAGGTCCTGTACTTGAGAAAATATGTTCATTCCCTTTCATCTTTTCCCCTGAGTGTGAACCGCTATTATCTCCTATTATCCCTTTGCTTTGAAGCTGGCTAATCAACAATTCAAATCCTTGCAACAATTTATCACCTATCCTATCCATGTTTGCTGAAAGTTTAGAGAAACATGGATCTAAGGTTGCAATAAGTTCCTCCTTATGTTTTAATTTGTCATCCTCCTCTCTACCCATGGTTTCAGCAAAAGACTCCTCTTCTTCTACTACCTCTTCTTCAACAAAAACCTCTTCAACTACTGGTTCAAAGGGTGGTGGATTATTCTTTTGACTTCTTGTTAGGACCATCAGGTGCCAAGAACATGCTCTGATACCACTTGTAATATCCCTTTTTCAAATTTTATTAAAATGCCAATTTTTCAACTTTTTCCCAATTTCGACCTTTGACTAGTTTAACTGTTTTGACCTCCAAATCATCCCAAATGATCCCAAATCTTCTGTATGAGTGTATTAATGGTATTTAGACTTGAATATCAGGTTCAGGGATGTTTTATGGACCTCCAAATACTGCTGCAAACTTGATTTGTATTCTGATCAATATAGGTAATTTTGACTAGTAATTTGTGCATCAAATCCCCCCCGGGTAACACTGAAAATGGCCTTCCAAATGCCTCCAAACTCCCACAAATTTATGAACAGAGGTATATAATGTGTTAAGTATGTTATTGAGGTCTCATATGCACCATTAATTGATTTTTACTACTGTTATAACTCTCTCACATTCAACAGCAAAAACCCCCAATTCGACCCTTGGGGAAATGGCACTATTTCATCTCCCAATACAACTAAACTGAGTAAAAATGCTTCAAATGCTCAAGTACAGTACATGAAACTTGTAGAAGACATCCATGGCATTATATTGATCACAAATATATCAGAGAATCATCCATCCATTCGAAATAATCAACATTATAGTGTCATACATCAATGCATTGGGGAAATGGACATTGTTTGCTCATTAATCAATAGTTTTGCATACAACCAGTGGGTATTTCGACCTGAGACTTTCTGAATATGAATAACAGAGGATATGAAGCTATTACAATCATAAATATATAATGAGAAGCTCTCTCAAGAAGCACAAGTGCTCACCAAAAACGCCCTCCCTCAAGGAGCATGAATATGCCTTCAAAACTGGAAACGGTGGAGAGAAAGTGCTGCACTAAACCAAACCATGAAACTTCCTGTAGCTGATACCTGCAAATACAAACTCCATTAAAGCACCATGAAAGACCTGAGTGGCCTCTCCAAACACCAACTTGGATGGGAATATTTCACCCTCGAAATTGGCTAAGGCAAGAAACTAGTCATCCACTAGCTCTCTCTTCACAAATGCAATTTTTCTCAAATCATCAAAAGCCATTCTCATACTTGATTTCTACATTTTATAACCAACATTAGCCTTCAAGGGGTCGAAATCCTCTCAATAGATTCAATAATTTTTCATTTAGGAAATATTCCTCATTTGCCACTTGTCTCCTAGTTCCAACCTTCCATCTTCTCCCAAATTCGAATTTGAGTCTCTTTGGATTCCTCCAACTCCATGAGCGCCTTCCTTGAGCCTATTTTTGGGGCTGACATGTCATAATGGTCAGGTGTAAGAAGTCAGGTCTGAATTTTGTCATAAATGTCATAGATGCTTCATTATTGTTGTCATAAAACTAGGGAATCTAGCCCAAGTGTCCACTAGTCTCCAATTTGACTCTTCCTCTCCCATGGAGGTTACTATTCCATCCCATTTCGACCTAAGATGCTCAATGCCATGTGTTATGACTTACCAACTCACCCAAGAGTGTTCACCTTCCCATGAATTCGAATTGGCAAGAGAGAGATGCCATGTGTCATTGAAAAATCAAGCTAATGTGGGTCCCACCACCTCCATATGTCTCCAAAACCACTTGCCACCTAGAATTTCTCTTGAATTTATTTATTCATCATATTTATTAAATACTTGAACCCTTCTAATGTCTAAATATCATTTATTAGCTTCCTTATTACCATCCCACATGTTCCCATCCAACCTAGGAAACTAGTAGGATTGATGGGATTGTCTTACTATGCACTTATTTGAATGGGGACATTACATTTACCCCCTTCT
The DNA here is from genome assembly GCA_027924585.1 of Larix kaempferi. NCBI lineage: Eukaryota > Viridiplantae > Streptophyta > Pinopsida > Pinales > Pinaceae > Larix > Larix kaempferi. The sequence continues at coordinate 11,028,099 of BSBM01000017.1, read as the reverse complement.
TTGGGTCCACCTAATGGCTATCCATCCATCATCCATTCCATTTCATAATTCTGGTCTGCATCCTTGGTCTAAGTTTGATGAAATTGAACTGAACTCTTGATCTCCCCTTTGTGACCCCTTCACCATGAAGGCCTCCCAGTTTTCCTTTTGTGTCTCAAGCAAAATTGTGTTGCAACAATGTTCTTTGACGATATAGGCGGCTCAGTTGTAAAACCCGAGGGATAACTATCATCAAGGGGGGTGAGTTGCCATGGATCAATGATCTTTCCTAGACTTGAAGCATGAAAGTCTTTTTCCCTTCCTATGCCTCAAAAAGGGCATGAAAAATGAAACTCCTAGTCCAAGACTCCTTGTACCTGCAAAGTCAAAGCAAACTGAAGACCAAGTCAAACAAAGAAAATTAAGAAAAGAAAGAAGCAAGTAGAAAACTTGTTGATGTCTCCAGAAACAAAAGAAGAGTCCCAAAAATCAAATGAAGACTAGTCCAAGAAGACCAAGTCCAAGGAGCTAAAGCAAAAAGTCAAAGTCAAATAAGGGGGAAGTCTGATTGTTGGTGGTTAAGGGGGGATTATCTCATTATACAAAACCCATTTGTGAGACACATCCCTATTGTTTTCCTAAGTGGTGAAGATCACAAAGATCCCTTTCTTCCTACATATTGAGTCAACAAAATCACCTTTGACCAATATTTTCACTTGTCCAAACTTAGTTTTGTTCCATCTAGTCCACCCCTCAGAAGAAAATAGTCCTTGCAATTGTTTAGATGTTATCATGGAATCTAGTTAGATGGTAAATCTTGTTTCTCAAAAACCTGTTTGAAGATACTTGTGGTGTACGTATATTATCATGTATACATGACTAGCTATATGATGATTAATTGCATCTACTAGGAATTGGACCATGTGGACACCCTTCGTTGTTGGTCCACCAGGGACAATTATGATCGTAGTACATCTTGTTCAGTGCCATAGAGATTTCATCAAGTCTTCTTCAAAGTTTCAGGGTTTGCAGTGCTAGTGTATCAGTCTCTGTAGGGGCCCGAAGGGGTCTAATTCATATCTTGAGTTCTACAAGGTATCCAGAGGTTCTAAAAGCATATTTGGATACCCATTTGGCCACTTACTTGAGTATATGAAATCAGATTGGTCACTACCACCTCAAATCAATCAGTTCCAAAAAGGTGGTGGGCCTTTCCCCAGAGATTATAGTGTTTATTTTCATGGACGTGTATGGGGATGATTTACTTAGTATTTTTCAGATTTGAGAGTAGATTTGAGCACCCATTTGGCTCTTCTTCAGGCTCCCACACCTGCATGACAAAGCGTTCCTCCAGATTGGTCAGATCACCAGCGGGCAGCCTGAAAACTTCATGATCATGCAATGGGAATGATCTAGCCACTATCTTGACAACGACTTGGTAGATCTAGGCACCCAATTGGCCCTACTACTCAAATCAACCATTTCTTTGAAGGGCGTTGTCATTTGAGGGCATTTCTAGGCACAGGGGGGTTTGCAAACTTATTTTCAGGCTAATAACAAAATATTTGATGGCACACCTAAGGTTTTTGAATAAAAAGGCTTAAGTTTGTGTCTAATTATTCATTGAGATGTCAAAAAGTGCACTTTTTCTCAGTTGACATTGCACTTTTGGATTAATTGAGGGAAATTAGTCTAATTTCCCTAAGTCAATTTGGTTTAGGTGGCTAATGGCACACATGTTGAGGCGATTTGGGATGATGTAGCACTTTGGCACAACATGTGGAGGCACTTTGAGATCTTCTAAAGCAAATCTCACCTCAAGATCAAGTCCTAGCCATTGATTTGCCTCTCTAGCACATGGATCACCTTCCTCAAGCTAATTCGTTGGCCCAACGACTTCATCTTGGAATGTGGATTTGACCAACTCCTTGGATCAAGGAAAACAACACATGGTTTTTGCATTTAGTTTCAAGCAAACCATGGTATTTTACGTCTTGTATTGATCAAGACCCACGGTATTAGCAAATATTTTATTATTTTGCTTGTCAAGGGTTGAATTCACCCTCTCCAAGCTCAACGACTTGGCATTTTTTATCATTTCTTGTTGAAAAGAGAGTGGATCTAGACCATAGATCTAGAAATCATCACTATTGTAACAAAGCATTGTAACAACCCTAGATCTTATCATAAGAGGAAATCGACCCCCTTAGGCTATAAAAGGGAAGGCTGATTTCACTCTAGGGGTCAAAATTTTGCTAAGAGAAATAATAATACTCGGCCTTTTGCTCTTTGCTCTAGTACTTACGCTATCTTGTTGTTGTTTAATGGTGGATCTTGTGCTTTTACTTGATGGTGGAAAATCCATAAGGGTTTGAGGTGACTAATGGTTATTTTGCTTGCATCTAGTAGCTTATAGAATGATTGTTGCAACCTGGTTCTATGGGAATAGTAAGTGATTTGTTTATTTTGATTGTTGCAACTTCATCGTATTCAAGTTATTTCGATTCACTATATGTTTCACTAACCTTGTGATGAAGTGTGTTGTTGGATAGATTGCTTTGTCCTCTTAGTGATTACAGGTTTTATCGCTAGTTTGGAGTAGAAGACCCATTGGTTGATTCAAGCTATCAAGGAGAGAGACTGCTCATCCTCTACTCTCCCTTGGATATCTTTCACTTTCAATTTAAATTACTTGGACTTCATTTGCCCAATAAATTTTTCCCTCAAGGCACTAGATCTAGGGTTTAGGTAGTTTCATTGTATTTCTTTCTCCATTTCCTCCACTTATACAATTTCTCACTTCTCTTTTGTTTGTGTAGGTACTTGGACTTGATTTTCTTGAAGAGGCTTAGGGGACTTGATCCCCCCTCCTTGTTGAATACCTCTCTAAATCTAAACCCTAAGGAGCTTAATCTCCAAAAACACCATAAAAGCCAGCACCTAATAACTTACCGATGGTGTGATTTGAGTCTCTAAATCTTAATATAAATCAAGTACTAGCTAATAAGCTGTTTGAACTTTGAACCTTGTTTACATACTATCTCTTGTTAGCATTTTGCTGGTTTTAGTGACTGTTCATACCCTAATTGCAGATCTGAATGTTACAGTCATTTTAGTGTTGATAATCATCAAGAAAAGTAAGCTAACCTTGTGCATTCGATTTTGCTATCCTTGATAAGTCAATGCATGTTTACTATGGTTAGTGAAATAGCTAAAACTCAACACTAAATAAGTTTCAAATCTGCCTTTCCAATCTCTTCTATTAGAATGCTTTGATATACTTTTATGTGCTCATACTAAGTATGCTTTGCTAGGATTGGTTCCTCTGTAGATCTTGTTGACATAACTCTTGAGTCTTGACTATTCAAAGATCTCACTGTAATAGTTTACTGTTGACAAAGTGTTCTTACAAATAGTTCTCATTTCATAAAACAGTGTTTATGTAATGATTTATGAATACAAAGGTTAATGCTGATTTATTGTCATCCTAGTCATAACTGTTACTGCTGTTAGGGCTATTTGTATACTTCATTATGAGATATCTTTGGTATATTTGTGGATGATTTTGTTGCTGGTTACTATCATTATAGTTTAGCTCTGGTATACTTCTCTCTGTTGAAAATAATATAATCCTTGATCAATACTTTGCTGCTACATTTTATGACAGTCCATTAATCCATCACATAATACAACCTTTGGTAATCTATTGGAATTAAATCAGCTTGACAGTTCACCCTTTCTTGGCTTATGAATTGGAAAATTTTATAAGACTGTGAAGGAACAGATCTAAGTGCTATAAACTCTATGCTTATGATAATCTAAGTTCCTAAATCAACTAGCACATTTTTTTATTATCTCTTGATGATGAGCTGATTTGAAGCTTAAAAACATTGCCACTAGATCAATTTACATTTTGTGTTGATGCCTTAATGCTTCACGAATTGTAAATTCTATTTTGCTAATACTTCGAATGACTCCCATCTAATCTATACGTAGAAGATCTTATAATAATGATCTAATGCTTGGTTTATTCCCTCGTTGATTCATTGAACTCACTAAGCTATTTAAAAGGTCTCTAAGAGTTGTGATCTCATGCTTTCATCCATATGCCAGTATAATAATGAATGCTTTGTGACAACCTAAAGATCTTAAGGAAAGTGTAAATGCTTGGTTTCTTCATCACTCAACAAGTTTAAGCAATAATAACATTACTAAGCCAATTTGCACTTTTGGATTTGCTAGTGATGATGATAAGTTGATCTCACACATTGATATTTTGGTATATCACTCACTTAGCATTTCACATTTTATTGCTATTATCACAAGTGTTGATACCTTTCATCTTCAAGTTGATGATGTTTCTTTGATGTATTGAATTATGATTAATTGATGCCATGAGTTATTGTTGAATGGACATGGTATATTGATTTAAATCTTGATTTGAAGCATTGTATTGAATCTTCATGGGTATATATGGCAAAATAACTATTGGGATTTTTGGGTAAAAGACGTGTTCCAATGTCTATGAATAATATGAGGAGCTTGTCGTTAGGTGGGTAAACTTGCGGCTGAAGGGAACCATACTAGATAGTGACCATTGTTGGGACATGTCTCCTTGCATCCTCATTTGGTGCAAGATGTTGGACATCCCCCCTTGACTCCGATCTAGCACCCTTCTTCAAGTAGTACCACATTAGACAACATTGAACACATAATTGGACCACACATACATTACATATATTGGGACCCCTCTAAGCATTTTGAAACCATCCTATCAACCGTCCTGTTACTATAGTGCACCCAACACAACATTCAAGAAGATTACTCACATATATGAGAGGTTGAGTGGTGCGGCCAAGGGTACAGTCTATCCTCCTTGGTTGGTGCTCTAAAAGATTGGGCCGAGCATCATCATTGGATCTCGCGAGTAGATAGAAGGGCTACAATAGCTTGACACTCCTTATGACTAAAAAGCCATTTTGGGATTTGGAGGATTTACTATTCAAGAAATTTTAATTGTCAATGTAGTACTCTTATTTCATTTATTTCTGGTATCATGTATTTATGCTCATGGTTACATTTTTGTTACACCGTTGAAATATTGAATTAGAGAGTGTCTTGTATTCATTTAGTCATCCTTAGTTAGACACTTCTTCTCCTAAAAAATATAGCTAGGCAAGTATTTGGTGTTAGCTAGATCTCCTTTAGTCGACCTTAGAAAAATCTTGGCTAGGGTCTCTCCCTTGGCTAGTCTAGGTTCATTCACTGTTGGACCTAGGATACCTAAAAAAGGAACTCCTTCAGGTAGCGACACATTGAGAAGGAGCTCCATAGTTGTGTCGGGTTAGCGGTCAATTCCTTGCCAGTCTATTGACCACTAGGTTGTGCACAAACTGTCCCCACAATAGTGGACACTCATTTTTAGTACTCCCAAGAGACTTGGAGTAGAACATCCTCCTCACTCACCCTTGGTTGGATGTGATGATGATCATCCCCTATACCTTCACAAGTGAGCTCTTATTCTTCCATGAAGGCAAGATTGACTTTGTTTAGTGAGATCACAATCCTTTATATCTCCACTCCAAGGTTGCACCCAAGGCATGTTCCTTGGTATCCTTTGTGCAATCTCATGGTTCTTTTGAAGCCTCCTCCTCCTCTTAGTTGGCCTTTAAAGTTCACCTGTGTAGATTGGACTCTTCTTCCAAATTAGCTCGCCTCTTTTTCTCAGATGCCCTAGGCATCCTTCTATGTCCCCTACCAAGTCGCTTTTCCTCTTTATCCTCACCTCTCTTCCATCCCCTCCCTTAACCCACTTAGGACAATCTCTCCTCTTCGATCTATTGGCTTCTTATGCCCTTCCATGCCCTTTTCTCCTCAATTCTTCACCTATTTCCCTTGTCCTTTAAATGCTCGAGACAAGCCTTGCCTTTTGTTGGAAGATCAAGGTTATACTAGCCTTAGAAGGTCTTTATATTTTAATATGGCTTACCAAGTTGAATGCAGCCTCGTCTCAAACTAAGACCTTTAAGGGGCCAACTTGGGACTTTTATCTTTGAGAAATCAGCAATTCCCTTGCTTATCCTTTTGCCCCTCCTTGCTTATCTTACCTTTCTCTGCTTGGCTTGGCTTGATTCACTTAGGGAATCCTTCCCCCTTCTTTCTCCTATATTTTGCCTCCTTTCCCCTTTTGGTTGCCTCACCAGGAATCAACCCTCTCTAGGTCGTTGTCTCTGGTAGGGCTCAACTCTAGACAACTTCTTCCTAGATGGGACCAATCACTACCTTTGAGACGTTGTCCTTGGTTGTAGCATCCCATAGACTAGCGCTATGGGGTCACTTCCTTAATGCACACTTTATCTCTCCTCTCACCCTTGCCATTTCTACCCTAGCGGTGCCATCTCTCACCTCTTGACTTTGCTAGTTTTTCCCTAGCATTGTTGCATCTCACCTATTGAGAAATATAGCTCGAACAAGAACTTTTGCACAGGTTCAGTGTAAACATGCCGAAAGTGGTTCGAGATAATTCTATTTTGTAATTCACTTTAAGAAAAAGTGCAAAGTTCTATATTTAGCTATTGAGTCTAATAAAGTGTGTTTACTACATTAAAGATTTCGACTAGGATTAATCTCAACCATACACCTCATTAAGAGATTAAGGTTTTGGTAGCTTAGGGTTTCAACACAATTATAAAGAAAGGTCACGATAGAGAGGTCAAATTTTTTTTTTGTTGGAGAGGGACAGTGACTGGAAGAGAGAAAGAGAGCATAGTGCATCAATTAGGAGGAAGGTCTATAAAGCAAATGTCGTAGAGCATAATTGAATGGATCTGTATAGTGTCGTACAGTCATACAATAGTGGGTCATACAGCCATACAGCTACAGCTGCTAGTTTCACGATTCTTGTGCAGGTTGTACTCTGTTTAGCAAGCCATACACCTTAGTTTGGGGTGGATTTTGTTCAGCATGCAGTTGCTAGGTTTTAGCAATTGTGGCAGTTGCCTTGAAAGCTTTGATAAGTTGATTTAAAGGAGAAATTCTCTGTGTGTGTGTAATTGTTTTACGCTTCCGCTATTTATTCTCCAACTACTATATAATTGTTGCTATGAGAAGAAGTTAAATTTATGCAATTAAACAACAGATTTGTTTGGTTGAGAACATAAGGACTTCAATCACCTAGGCATTGGAAAATTTACATGGTATAAGTGCTTCTATGATTGGGGATCTAAAGAATTTATGGCAGTAGATCAACTTCCGAAGGCAACTGTCAAAAACCAGGACCGATAGTTAGAGGGTTTCAGAGGTAATGCTTTCTTACTTATCAAGTTTGGGAGTTTGTATGTTAGAGCTTAGATATGGCATCAACTAGCCTCAAGTTCAAGAACAAATTGGAAGGTGCCTCAAATTTCTTACCTTGGAAAGTCCAACTCTCTTATTGGAAGAGAATGATCTCTGGGATATCGCCAAGATTGCAGGGACTCCGCCGACAAATATGCAGGATTTGGCAATTCACAAGGAGGAAGTGAAAAATAAGTAGATGATCGTGGACACTATAAAGGATCATTTGATCCCTCGTATATCATAGAAGAAGACAATGAAGGATATGTTAGATGCCTTGGTTAGCCTTTACCAAAGCCAGAACATAAACAAGAAGATGATATTACATAATAGACTCAAATTTGTAGAGATGACCAGATCAGATACAGTTACTGGCTATCTGATGGAGGTCACACAAATTCATGATCAACTTGTAGTGGTTAGGGAGAAGATTGAAAACAAAGAGCTAGTGAATCGGGCATTGAATGGTTTCTCAGCTCAAGGGGAAACATTTGTCCAAGGTATTTGTGCTCATGAGAATCTTCCCTCTTTTAAAAGATTGTGGAATGATTGTATCCAGGAAGAGACTCGAATGGAGTCAAAAGCCAACAAGCAAGTAGGTGACAGTGACCATGCCCTATTTGATCAAACAAAGAAGGGCTGAGGTAGAGGACCCAATGAGGGTAAGGGAAAGAGTGAGGAGTCAATTTCACAGTTAGGGAAGCTCTTCATATGTCATAAGCATGGACATTATGCATCACAGTGCATAAACAAGAAGAAGGGTAAAGGAAAGCAAGAACAGAAACAGGTAGAAGCCTTTGCTGAAACATAGATGAACGAGTTTGCCTTCAAGTTCAAGAAGGATTTGTTGATGGTATCTTGCCTTTCTTCTAGCATAGTTCTAGGGGATGCTCAATATGTGGGCAATGGGGCATCTCGACATATAACATCAACCAAGCAGTGGTTTTCAAATCTAAAAGAGCAAACTCAGGAATTCAGGTTGACCTTGGCGATGATGCCAAGTATATAGTAGCAAGAGTTGATAATATTCCCTTCTAGCTCCAATTAGGCAACTCTTTAGATTTTGACGATGTTTTGTTAGTTATGGGTCTTAGGAAAAATTTGCTTTCAATTTCAATAATGGAAGATAAGGGCGTCGCAGTAGAGTTCAAGAACCAACAAGTCCTTATTAGGTCGAAGGAATCTAGCCCAGAATTAGCACGGGTGATCGAGGTTAGGGAAGGAAATTTATACATGCTACAAGGTTAACTTGTTCGAGTCCTAGTTCATAACAATGACAACTTGTGCGAGTTGTGGCACAAGAGGACGGGGCACTTGCTGTTGATGTTTATAGCTAAGTGGGGTATCCTCACTAGCTAAGTCGGCCCAGATAAATTAAATAAAACCAAATTATCTTGTTCCTAAGACAAGTCGGCCCAGGCAGAAAAAATGAAGTCGGCCCCACTAAGAAAAGTCAGTTTAGAAACAAGTATAAATAAGGGTGACGCCCTCCTTATTTCATCATCAAGCAATTCGTCCAAGTCAGCTGGAAAAGTGCGCACCAATCAGAGGAAGACAGTTTTGGGTTGGAGAAGACTATTTTTTTATCTGTCATTTTATTCTTGTAATCTTTATCTGCTCTATGTATTGAATCTCAGAATAAGAAGGTTGTTGGCTTTTCTCCCTTGTGGTTTCCCAGGATAAACATTTGTGTCTATTGTTTTTTTGTGCATTGTTATTCTTTCAGTTATTTATTGGGATGCTTATAATATAAACTATACTGCTATATTATAAAAATTAACACTTGCATCATAAGGAGTTGCCTATTTTGAGGGAGATAGTCACAGGCCTTCCAAAGTTCAACATTGAATAGCAAGGAGTATTCAAAGGGTGCACGCCTGGAAAGCATGCCAAGGGTGCTTTCCCAAGCAGCAAGTATATGTCTAAGGAGATTCTAGACCTAGTACATTAAGATGTTTGTGGACCAATGTCAAAAGCATCAATTTTAGAAAGCATGTATAATGTTTCCTTTTTTGATGATTTCTTTTGAAAGACTTGGATCTACTTCTTAAAGTTATTTAGCAAGTTTTAGGGGTTCAAAGCTCTAGTTGAAAACTATATAGGGAAGAAGATAAAAGTCTTGAGATCAGATAGTGGGGGTGAGTATACCTCCAAGGATTTTGAGGGTTTTTGCAAGGAGACAAGAATCAAGAGAGAGTTGACTAATCTATACAAGAGAGAGTTGACTAATCTATACATCCCACCACAGAATAGGGTTGCAAAGTGGAAGAGTCAATCCATCATAGGGCTACTAAGGCCATCATTCATGACCAAGATTTGTCGACGATGTTTCTATGGGAAGAAGCAGGCAACATAAAATTCTATATCCAAAACAGGTGTCCTCACATAATCTTGGAGGAAAAGATACCAGAGATGAGTCATTTCTACATCCTTGGTTGTCCATCTTATATCCATGTACCAATAGAGAAGATGACCAAGTTGGAGCCCTCCAACAAGAAGGGTTTGTTTGTTGTTATAACAAGCCTTCAAAGGCCTACAGTGTCTTTATTCCAAAGCAAAGAAAGACAATGGTAAGTAGGGATGTAAAATTTGAGGAAGACGTTACATCCAGGAAATCTCATGAGCCTATTCTCATCACAAAGGATGAGAAGCTAGAAGTTCCGAAGGTTGAGACAGAGACACCGTCTCCTACCAGTTTTGTCCAGAGACCTTGATGGTTCAATTAGACATTGAGGGATGCTCAAGAGCATGTTCAAGCTCCTAGGAGCACATTTAGGAAGAGCAGACCTTTAAAGAAGTTTACAAACTACATGGCAATGATGAGCAACATTATAGATTCAGATCCTTCCAGTTTTCAAGAGGTGGGAACTGGACAAGTTTGGAGGGATGCCATGGTGGAAGAGAACACCTCCATAATGAATAATGATGTATGGAACATAGTGCCAAGACCAAAGTGGAAACCATTAGTGAGTTCCAGGTGGTTCTACAAGTTCAAGCATGCGGCAAATGGTAGCATTGAGAAGTTCAAAGCGAGGTTTGTGGCAAGAGGGTTCTCCCAGAAAGAGGGAGTAGACTACGAGGAAACTTTTGCTCCAATCACCAAATACACTTCAAATTAGAGAAGTTGTGTCTTCAGTTTCAATTATGGAATAGAGGATACATCATATGGATGTGAAGACAAATTTCCTCAATGGGATGATTGAGGAAGAAGTGTACATAGAGCAAGCTCAAGGCTTTGAGGTAAGTGGGAAGGAGTCTCATGTTTGTAAGTAGAAAAAGGCCTTGTATGGACTCAAGCAGGCACCGAGAAAATGGTATTCCGAGTTTGATGGATACTTGCAGAGTATGGACTTTACCAAAAGTGAAGCAAATCCTAACTTATATTATATATTTGTGAGCACTGATCTACTTATTTTGGTATTGTATGTGGATGACTTATTTCTTACAAGTTCAAAGAAGCTCATTGTAGGGTGCAAAGAAGATATGGTAGTTGAGTTCAAGATGAAGGACCTTAGCATGATGCATTACTTCTTGGGTTTGGAGATTTGGAAGAGACTAGGGGAGATTTTCCTTGGGCAAGGTAAGTATGTAGTTGAGATCCCGAAGAGGTTTTGAATGGAGGATTGTAAACCTATGGCCACACCTATGATCACTAATCTGAAGAAGATAACAACTTTAGATTCAGAGATGGTGGATCCTATGTTGTAAAGGTAGTCGATAGATTCCTTGATGTATTTGGTCAACACTAGATCAGATATATGTTTTGTAATGAACATCTTCAGTCAGTTCACGGTGGATTCGAGGAAAGAGCATTGGGTAGCAGCAAAACATGTGCTCACATACTTGAGGGGCACAGTGGAGTATGGTGTGAGATATCTTGGAAGTGGTGAAGTGAAGTTGCGAGGTATACAAATTTGGATTGGGCAAGCAATCCATCAAATAGGAAGAGCACCTTAAGGTGTTGCTTTAGCTTGGAATCAACGATGATATCCTAGTTCAGTAAGAAGCAAACTTTTGTTGCACTTAGCTCACAAAGGTAGAGTATATGGTTGTTGGTACTACTAGTTGTGAGGCCATTTAGCTTCGCAAGTTGCTTGCAGGATTATTTGATCAGGAGTCGAATCCCATGGTGATTTACTATGATAATCAAAGTTGTATCAAACTCTGAGAATCTGGTGTTTCATGACAAGTCCAAGCACATAGAGATCAGATATCACTTCATACAAGACATGATTTAGAAGGGAGCAATAAAGTCTAGTATATTCCCACAGACCACCAGGTAGTTGATATTCTGACCAAACCCTTAGCAAAAGGGAAGTTTGAAGCATTTAGAGACAAACTTGGATTGGTGCAGAATTCCTTCCTTACTAAGAGGGAGTGTTGAGAAATATCGATCCGATAGTGTTGAGAAATATCGATCGGATAAGAACATTTGCATCTATTTAGTGTGAATGTGCTGAAAGTGGTTCGAGATAATTCTATTTTGTAATTCACTTAAGAAAAAGTGAAAAGTCTTGTACTTACCTAGTAAGTTTAATAAAGTGTATTTACTACATTAATGATTTAGACTAGGGTTAATCTCAACCATACATCTCATTAAGAGATCAAGGTTTTGGTAGCTTAGGGTTTCAACACAAGTATAAAGATAGGTCAAGATAGAGAGTTCAAACATAGTTTTTTTTAATATGGACAATGACTAGAAGAGAGAGAGAGAGAGCATTAGTCAGGAGGATGGTCTGTACAGTAGAGATCGTACACGAGGACAATGCAACAGATTTGTACAATGTCATACAGTCGTACAACAACAATTGTTGTTTTCTCAATTCTTGTGCAAGTCGTCTTTCTCTTCAATGAGTCGTACACCTCAGGTTGGGGTGGATTTTGTTTACCGTACAGATGCTAGGTTTTAGCAGCTGTGAAGGTTACCTTGTAAGCTCTAATTAATTGAATGATAAGTTTATTTGAAGGAGAAATTCCCTGTGTATGTGTGTAATTGTTTTTCCCTTTACTATTTACTTTCCAGGTATTGTGTGATTGTTGCTATGTGAAGTTAAATTTTTGCAATTAAAGAATAGACTTGTTTGGTTGAGAACATAAGGACTTAAGTCACCTAAGGATTGGAAAATTTACATCTTCTCTCCTCACCTTCACTCACTTCATGTCTTTCCCTAAGAGTTGGTGTCCCCATCCTTCCCTGCTCAAGGCATGCTGCTACTCTATATTGCAAGTAGATAGCTTTCTTTGGCACTAAGATTACCATCTTCACATATTTCACACACCTTAGCAAGCTCCCACACCATTAAGTCCATTCAAGTAGGTACAAGTATTGCAATTCTAACCCTTCTCTATTTTCCTTTTCACATTTTATTTATATCACTTATATTTCACTTTATAGTTCTCATTTTCCATTACACACATCTATCTTGCTAAGCAAGTACAACTGGGCTCTCTTCTCTAATATGGCACATAAAAAATGAGCTCTCGCATGGGCATTGCTTGCGCTTAGGTAAGCACAAGTATCGATCTCTTACTCTACTCCCTCTTTCATTTTTATTTCAACATCTACTTTCGTAATCTAGTCATTATTCTACTTTCATGGTAATTAGACTTACATCTTATAGTTCATAGTCTAGTTGTTATTCCTCTTAAATAGTAGTTAGATTTACTTGCATCTCATTTCATAGTTTAGTTATTACTTCACATTCATGGTAGTTATACTTGTTTGTCTCCCACCCCAACATTCTTTGCTTCACATGCATCTATGCTTCACACTTTTTCTTCTCTCCATCGTCTACTTGCTTGTCATCATGTCACCCACGATGAAGCCTTGTAGCTTTACTTTGCATCAATTATTGAGAAATGCAAGTCTCCACAAGAGCATTACATTTTAGGCCTAACCAAAGTGGAGAATCCACTCACGAAGATGAGTAAATAGCTCATGCTATATGTGCTAGCAAGCACCTTCCCTTAAGCATCATTGCTTTTCCATTTTTGCTACCTTTATTTTCTCTTCATCTTCTATTGCCTTGATGCTTGCTTCTCCTTCCTTGCAACTTGTTGTCAATCCATCTTATGAATAACAACTCCTACAAGGGGGGCAATATGTAGCATATCGATTTTTCTCTTTAGTACTCACTACTCACTAAAGGTGTCACAGTGTAGCCTACTTTTCTGTCATGTCCATGCATGACTCGCCCTATGTTGACATGGTTACCTCTCGTCCTTCATTACGAAGGTTCTTTTGTATTACTCTCCCACGAGTCACCTTGCCTTGGTCTAGATGTGCCTCAACTCCGGGAAGGTACAAAGCATGAATCCCCAAAATAGTAGTGACATGAGGACTCTCATCTTCAAAGATGACTTAGATCTCAAAAATTGTATCATGAAAAAGTGAAATCTAGACTTGCTTGTCCTTTAGCTATCTACAGATGGAACTTGATATTACCTCGAACTAGGGAACCAAGAAAATGTATTCATGAAAGCGATTGATTTGACACCAAATTCACATGGGTAGATCTAGTGGACACCTCTCTTTGACTCATCTCTTCTTTATTACCTTCAATAGTCGATTTGTATTTGTTAAACCAATTGGGGCACTAATTTAGGGAATTCGCTCATTGTTTGGGTTTTGTTTAGGGCTCCAAGCCCCTTATCTAGCCCAAATGCGATTGATTTGACACCAAATTCACATGGGCTAGTGGACCCCCCTCTTTGACTCATCTCTTGTTTATTACCTTCAATAGTCGATTTGTATTTGTTAAACCAATTGGGGCACTAATTTAGGGAATTCGCTCATTGTTTGGGTTTTGTTTAGGGCTCCAAGCCCCTTATCTAGCCCAAATTCGATTAGGATGCCACATTTGGAGTACTCAACAACCCAAATCCATTTTAGTTTGCCTAGTTGGGGGTCCACAAGGTCAAACCTTCCTTAACCCTTAATGATTTCTTAGCACCAAGTGAACCACGAGTTTTTGGGGCCATACCACGTCTATAAGTCATGGATCGCAGAACAATGTTGAATTCGAGGAAAATACTCACGGTACAGTCTGAGAAATCAACGATACTTGGTCAAAACCCATGGTACGACTCTTCCATACAAAACACTTTGCCCAACGGCTAGTCTAACGTTCACTTACACCTTGAGGTTGTTTCTTTGCCTATTTATATCACTCCACTCCTTTTTGTAAAGCCTCCTCTAGTACTCTTCAAATATTCTATCTTTGAAAACCCATCTTGTAGGAACATTATCGAATTGGCATAAAGCCTTGATATAGTTCTCTAACTCCTCTTCCATGCTCTTGGGTTGCTTGTTCCAATCATCTCCAAAGCCTCTACACATATTTCTTTCTTTCGGTATGGTTTCTCCTTTGAAGGCTTGTTTTTTTGTGCTAGGGCATCTCCATTGGCTCAGTCCCCTTCAACACCTTGGATGACTCAACTTTACTACCTCAAGGGAGGTTCCAAAATTTTTAAGGGCACTTTGGGTCACCATATAACACTTCATTGTTTTATCATTTATTTGGTAGATTTATATGTTTATATTGCATTTTATGAAAGATTGGGATCAAGTTTGTTTTGCACGTTTGTTCAAGTGGAGAATCCCTCTCTCTTGGAGGCCTGTGGCATCTTCCATCTTTAGCCCGCACAACCTCAACACCTACAACAACATCCTCTCGAGTGACTTCTTTCAGTTTCATCCTCTTTCAACTTCAACATATAGGTTGATTAGCTCACCTAAGGAGATGAATAAATTAACCCTAGTTAGATTGGCTTCCATTGTTAATTTGTTGTTACTTCTATTTTTTGTTGAGACATAATTGAATTGTCCTAATTAAACTACAACTGTAGGTCATAACCAACCCTAAAACCCTAATTAACTTAGTGGCCTTCTCTCTTTCTCTTTTCTTCATCTCTTCTTCTCTCCTAGGGTTTATGAGTTTTGCCCTAAATTCAAGTGGCGACTCCACTCTCTCCTTCCTTCTGATAGTGTGGTGCCTCAGTCTAACTGTCACGCTAACATGATTATGCAAGTAAGTTTAGTAATTGGGACATTGTTCACATTGTCTTTGGTTTATTGGTAAATCAAACTACATAGTCATCTTCATTAACAAAGACATGTCTAGTCAAACTCTGTCTTTTGTTAAGGAAACCTAGGCTTGGATACAAGGCCTTTTTACATATATGTTTATGTCCCAAATCCACTATGGGTTGTCCTTCTTGGGGATCCTTGTTGCTGCTACAAATTTGTCTTGAGTGTCCAGCTACTAGCAAGTAGTCATGCTAGCCACTTTTTGCTTCATGTGGCAAAAGATATGCACCAAAACACTTGAAGATTTGCCCAAAGAAATGGTAAGTAAAAATTGATTAAATTCTTGATTTGGACTCTATAGTTATTCAATGCTCAACCCATTGCAAACAATGTTATCAGAACCGGACCGATGGTCGAACCGACCGACCCCAGGACCCGGAACCGGACAAAAACCGGGAAAAAGAACGGATCAAAAAACCGGTTGAGCAAAAATACATAAAATATTCATATTTTCAAAAAATAAATATATATTCATGTGCATCCATGTGAATTCAAACAATTATACACAAATATGCAAAGTTTCTCATGTATATAGCAAGTAAGAGTGTATAAAACCAAAACAACACCGAGTGCAATCCATGTGAATTCAAACCATGAGAAACTTCAAAGTCAAACACATAATGTTACAAAAATTACATATAGTTACATATAGTCACAAAATTACATATAGTCATAAAGTTACATATAAAGTTACATATAGTCACAAAGTTAGATATAAAGTTACGTATAGTCACAAAGTTACAAAAATTAAAATACAATTATACAAAGTTAAAACTTCAAACCACCATGGCACTCTAATAAACCTGGCACTCTAATTAATAATTATTAATAAAGCATCCTTATGGGGCCCGTATACACCGTGACTGTACACAACAAAACTAACACAACCGCCATCATGGAATTTGAATCCATGATAGCATGCTCGGGACTTGGGAGTGGGACTGTGGGTAACTTAGCAATATACACCGTGACTGTACACAAGTAACAGAACTAACACAGACACCAGTGTGAAATTTGAATCAATGATACGATGATAGCATGCTCGGGACTTGGGAGGTAGCCGACGTGCCCAAAGTTTTTGGTTTTTTAATTTAAAAAAAATTCAAAACGTTGGTTTTTTTCCCTAGACATACCCGGTACGGAACCGGCTGATTCCGTACGGAACTTGGCTGGTTTGAGAAAACTAGCTGGTTCCGTACGAAACTCGACCGATTTGAGAAAACTAGCCGATTTCGTACGGAACCGGGCAGTTCCTGGTGGAAACCGGCTAGTTTCGTACAAAACCAATAAAAAATAGGTTGAATCGAGCGGTTGGACTGGAAAACCCTTGGAACCGGTTGGACCAGCCGGTTTTGTCGGTTCCGGGCCGGTTTTTATAACATTGATTGCAAATGTAGCCTTAGTTCATTGTTGAGTTTGGCAAAGTATTAAAGCATCCACTAGGATTCCACTCTTGTTATGATTATCCCCACCCATTAAAAGGGGGATGTTGTTGGGTGAAAGTCTCTAGCAAATTTGGCAAAACAGATACACCTCATACTCAACACCTAAGTAAAAGGAAGTTCATGTTGTGCAATGCATGCCCTTGACCTTAGGGCCCGTTTCTTGAAGCAACTTAAAAAAAAGTTCAGCTCATTTGATTGCTCTAAGAAACTAGCATAGATCCATCTTAATGCCAGATCTATCAAGCGTCGAGAGGGATCAAATCCCTCAAGGTGCAAACTAGTGCAAAAGCTTGAGGTTTTCACCAAAAGGAATCTGATCCCTTTCAATGTTGAGAAATGTAGCTTGGACTAGAACTCCTTGCACAAGATTCAGTGTGAACGTGCAAGAAGTGGTTCGAGACATTTCAAAAGTAACCACTTAGGAAAAGTGGGTAATAATTCTAGTTAATCTAATAAAGTGTATTGAATACATTAATGAATCAGTCTAGATTTAATCTCATCCATACATCTCAAGATGTGATTAGGGTTTTCGCAGATTAGGTTTTCAAACAAAGCATAAAAACAGACAAGATAGAGAAGTTATGACACAGTTGTTTGTAGAACAGGGCAACAACCGGGATGCTATGCTGTTGGGAGCGAGAAGCGGGAGCGGGGAGCGGAGCGAAAAGCGAAATTTTCAAAAGCTCTCATTTTGGGAGCGTTTTTTATATAGTATAAATTTTGATATATTTTGATGGATTTATATCTAAAAATCATGTAGGATGTTGAATTAGCTATAGAAAACATGGATTAAACCATATAACATCAATCATCTATTAGTTATAACTTATAACGTTATCATCAAATGATCAACCATAGCTACTTTTATATGAGCGTGGCAATAAAGGGAGGTACCATAACATTGTCATCAAATGATCAACCTAATATAGGAGCTTTTAGTATAGGAGAGGTAGGGAGCGCCTTGGGAGCGTGCTCCCAAAACTGGAAGCGTTTTGGGAGCGAGCTTCGGGAGCAGGAGCGAAGGGGTGGGGGGTGCTCCCACGCAGCAGAGAGAGAGAGAACAGGGCACATCATGAAGAGGAAGAGGCCATACAGTAGCAGGCTGTACAGCAGTTTGCTGCTGTTTTTACTTTCTTGCAGGCCATACACCTCTCAGACTTGGTGATTTTGATCATCTGTACAACAGCTGGTTTAGAAGTCTGTGGAGGTTGCCTTGTACACTTGAAGTTTGATCTAAAGACTGAAAAGCTGATTTGAAGGAGAAATTGCCTGTGTATGTGTATTTCATTTATGCTTCCACTATTTACTTTTCTAGCTACTGTGTGATTGATGCTATGTTCATAAATTAATTCTGCGGTCAAATATATTCTGTACTCGATTTGTTTGATTGAGAACATAAGGAAATCAGTCACCTGAGTTCAGAAATTTTATGATTCAACACTATAGATCAGGGTTAAGATGGATCTATGTTAGTTTATTTGATATTTTATTTTATCAAGCAAAAATATCAGAACTCCATAAAAAACGCCAAGAATGGGATCTTGCTCAGCAATAGCGGGGTGCAAAGGATTTCAATTTTCATCTGATAAGGGCATCAATGGTTCATGTATCAAGCAGATTCATGGGGATTTTGCAAGTTTGAAGACCATAGTCTCCAATGAAGGTGAGGTCACTCCCAGAGATCACACATGTCAGCATCTATCCATTCTTCTCTCTGAGAAGAATTTGGTGGAGACCTATGTTGCAGGAAACACCTAGGTAACAGGCGTACCAGTACCGGAAACTTCCCGAAACGCCGAAACCGGAACAAAATTCCATTGAAACACCGGTGGCCGTACCGTACGGTATTTCGCAATTGTGAAACGGTACTGCTGTTGGCGTTTCAGCCCGTATGGGTAGCTTTTCGGCATCAGTTCTGCCTTTTGTGGGCCCATACAGGAGGGCAAGAGGGCTGTGGGTCCCTCAAATGGGCTCAAGAATTGTTTTTTTTTTTCATTTTAAAAAAGATACACTGCTGCATGTGTAATCAATGATATAGACATGGTTTTCCTTCTAAAATGTCATTTATTTGTGTCATTATTTTTTTCTTGCAAGATAATGTGTGTGTGTATATATATATATACACACGGCGTTTCCCCCGACGTTTCCATTTTTGGAGGGTCACATTTCCTGCCGTCCCCATTTCAGAAACTTCTAGGTGTTTTACGGTTTCGTGCAACTTAGGTGGAGACCCTTCATCGGCCCAGTGGCCTGACAGTTTCCAGATAAGCATGATAAAAGTCTCTTACTAATCAGTTCAACTTTCTGAAACCTCTGTCTTAGTTATTTTAGCAGGTCTGGTGAACAGTAGCAGCAAGTATGTTAGTTTTTGGTCTTGAATCTGAACAGTCTGATAATTAGACAAGAAATATGAAAGGTGGTCTAAATAGGGCCCCATTGGCTTCCTTGATTATTTTTTGGGATGTACGTATGTAAGGGATGGTAAATTCCGCTTTCTGCTCTATAATAATCACCTCTGCAGTTGAAACTTTGAAAGGCAATAATACGAAAACCTTACTTTCCAAGAGAAGACAAAAAAACTCAAGACCAACTACATGTGAATATGGGTTCTTAACCAAAATGCCAAACCAGGGCATTTGGCAAAATTCACAAGTCAATGGTAGAAGAAGAAGAGATTGTGAAAAGCTAGCATCTCATGCTCTTGCCCTCCTTGCGAGGGTAAGGAGGGAAGAAGACTATTTTGATGTCATGATGGCTGTACACTTTGAAGGGATAACAATTACATTATAAATATCCGGTTTCAGTTAAAGGGAAAAATTCATCCCCAAGCAAGTTAAAGGCATTACAGGGACAACCTTGAAAGCTTTTTCATATCTGCTATAAAATTAGTTTTCAGATTTAAGCATATGAAATTTTCAGGAAAATGCTTTACATCTTGAATCGAAGAACATAATTGAAAATACCTACTAAAATACAAAACCATGGATCCTATTTAGATCCGTCTCTCGCTGCCCTAGAGCCCTACAAATTGAAGTCTAAAAGCTTCTTAAACTTGGAAAAAAATTAAGGCATTTTATTGATTTAAGCCCTGTAAATGATGATAAGAAAAGAATTGGGTGGAACCTGATAGTATCTGCCATCGAGCTTCCTAATGCCATAACCCAGATACACCTTGCCAAATGACTTTATGTCTGTCACAACTCCGTTTAGTGAATGAACGCGCTTTCCCAACCGAGACACAAGCTCGATAATGGCCGCCCTCTCCACCTTGGGCTTCAGGAGCAGCATACAATCGTACAGAGGCATTTTCACACCTCAAAGGCCCCACAACTCTCTGTAACTATATGGCTTGTGCAGTTTGGCATTAAAACCTGCGGGTTTAAGGGCTTGGCCGCATAGGATATTTTTTTAATTGAAGAATGGAGCAACGAAATCCGAGTCTGTTGGCTGGTGGGGCGTGGGATAACTGGCACTCAAATCGCCCCGTTTTTCCGGTGATTTGTTCCCTAGATCCGGTTATAGAAACCGGCGGAATCGTAGTTCCATCCCATTTACTGGGGAACTATGCCATGGACCTGTGTCTTTAGTAGTGTTTGGCCCATTTTAAGACGACCCACATCGTCGAAATTCCAAAAAAATAACGAGAAGGGATGGAACTATGCCTCGCCGGAAAAGTTTCCGTCGCCGGCAGGGGGCGATTTGAGTGCCAGTTATCACACACCCGCTGGTGGTCTTGAAACAAAAATGTAGGATGATGGACCTAACAATCCAGATAATGTTTTATTAGGAAAAAATCTCGTACTGGAGTGGGTTTAATGGTTAAGAATATGTGTTATCTCAATGGAGGTCATAGTCATAGGTTAATTCCGGTGGGATAGGGTTGCACATATTGACTTGTCATGGTGAAGCTAAAAGAGCAGGCATCCCTTTGATGCTCTTCCCGCTGTCATGGAATCCATCTTTCATTAATAAAAATATCTAATAACCATTTCGAAAGACCAGATATGATTTGTTTATCTCTCCACTACATGTACTACAAAATGTTAGAAAAACTCAATGTTGATTTGAACTATACACACTATCAAAGGCATTGAGTCACTCCTAACTCCATTGAACACCTTTATATACACTAGGCATCCTTATATATAGAAGGAGACAATTCCCCTAGTTGTGTAACACCTAAGATGAGTATTATGATTATTGTACATAATATGATCAAAAATCTCTAGAAGTGACAAAAAAAATAAAAATTCTTATGTTCTTTTTATTTTATCTATGTTCTTTGGTCTACTACCTTCTCTTTGCTTCCGAACTCTACCTTAGATAGGCCTAACATTGGTCTTTCCTCCTCTGCGTTTTCAATTTCATTATTTTTCTAGCAACTTTCCTCAAGCCCAATCTTAGAGCAACTTAGTCTTCCTCCAACGGAATTACCTATCCCTTCTCTTCAAATCTCAATTCCTCCTCTAAACTTCTTGGGACATGAGATGACATTATTACCTACCTCCATCTAAAATCCCCTATTTATGAGTTCATCATTATTTGACACCATTACATCACCCATATTCCTTATTCCTCTACTTTGTACTATGTCCAAATAACAATCTTTAATGACTTTTCCTTCCATAGCATTACATCTACTCTCATCATTCTCCTTATCGATTCACTAATGACCTTTCAATAACTGATGAACCAAATAATGATGGTCATAAACACCATCAATTTCCACGATATGATCTTCTATCATTCTACCCTAATCTCTTGTTTTGACCTATGTTAATATATATAGATTTTTTATGATACCCCGATCCTCTCCTCTCGATCTTCCATTCACCGAATCGATTAACATATTTGTAATAGTTTCCAACATATCCATTCCATCAGATTCCCATTCCTCTTTGATTCATCCCCTACCAAACTCTTCATGTTTATTAAAAATGCAATCACTGCACAAACTTTCCAATAGATCCATGGAATAATAGACTAGTTCCTCTATTACCTCCTTTCATCACTTCATTCATTCATTATATGATTATATGGTCCATATGACTATATTTACTCTTGTGTCTTACCCGTACCTTGTGCCAGCTAATAAGGGATTGGATTATGATTACATGACTTTTTAATTTCATAATATATACTTGAAGTTCTTATTTTGATTCATCATTGTCTTTTTTAATTTGCTCGTATTTCCATGTGTTAACCCCTTGGTGTCCTTAAGATCTTCTTTGATCAAGGGATCGGAACTTCAAAAATTTATTGTCTATTTTAAAAACTACTTATTTTAACTTTTATTTTCCTTCTATAATTTAGATATTTCAACATCTTTTATCTTACGCTTAATTTACATAAGCACACTTTTTTACTAGGTTTCACAAACTGCAACAATGTGTCTATGCACTCACCTAACATAAAATTTCTTCTATACTCTTACATTTAAAAAACTTCCCTCGATATCATTTTGCATCATGACACATGCATTGTAAATATTCAAATCGAACTATGCATTGCTTTATGTAATATAACAACATGTTATTAATCTAAGTACAACACTAATAGCCTATAGATATTTTGGAGAGTTGGTTGAATAAAGTTGAGTGCACTCTGTGTAGTCTAGTAATGAAACTGCTACCCCCCTACGAAGAGATATCTATATCTAGTTTTGAAGAGCTTAAAATACATGCTAATGTTATTCATTTCACATAACTATACTTCATTGCACAATCATATTTCTTTGTCTTTATAAGATTTAAAAACATACTCAACCCAAGATCAATACAGTAATGAAATTCACTAGCTTAAAGCATATACAAAAGTCTGATTGTTGTCAAAGAATCCTATTTATGTATCTATACAAGATTAAAAGAACTAATAAAATATGTTTTGATCTACATTTTTTTCTTTTTTCTCTTAGTGTGTTCTAGAATACACGTTAAAGCTTGTTAGTTCTAGTGTCATAATCATCTTCATTATGCCTTCAATGATCTGCCATCATTGGACAACCAGCTCCTAAGGTGCATAGCTTTTTCAAATTCATTTTCCACTTCAGGCAAACAATGAATTAAATGCTTCTAACTCATGTTTCTTGTCTCCTCTCTATGATTTCCTTATATTTGGATTTGATATAGGAAAAAAAAAGATGTAGATCCAGGCATTATCGCAACTGATTTGATCCATGGTTTAGCCAGATGCTACTCAACTTTTGTAACTGTTCTGACCAGACTTTGTGAACCTTTATAGCACATAGAACCATATGACGCTTTTCCCTCAATTATGTCCATTACAGTATTGAAGTGTTGTCAACATTGTATCGTAAACAATGGCACAATTTTATTCCCTGAAAGATTGTTGAGATATTAAAGTTTTGCTATTGATCTCTTCCTTTTATCTATAATGTTCTTAATTTTTATGTTATAATTTGTCTTTTGGAATAATACTAGGTATATGGATATTTGTATATGAACATTTAGAAATTCATGCATAATCATTTGCAAATATTGATTCTATTATAACATTTTTAATTTGATATTCCATAGTTCAAGTACACATGTATCTGTATCTGAAACAAAATGGATTATAGTCCAATTCGATTGTGTTTCATAAAGCCCATTGTTTTCTTTTGCAATGCAAGCCTTCTTTCGCTCCAAAGTTTGCCTGATCAAAGGTAGTTATTCTTGTGCATAGCCCAACAAGTTTTTGTTTATTGCATTTCAAGCTTTCACTTATCAATGGTCTTGATTTTGGCTTTATTGGTTATTCGATTTTTCAAATAACTACAACACCATACAAGCAATACTTTAGAATTCTTTGTAATGCCTTCTTTATAGATCCAAACTAGTTCTTCTTTGCACTAACTTTGCAGGGACATTGCCACTACGTGGCTCTTGTTTTTAAATGTGAAACACGAGACATAATTTTTTCTCTATTTTATTTTATTATTATACAATTGGAGTGGGACTAAAGGTTAAGAATATGTATTTCCTTCTTAAAAGTCATAGATTCGAATTTGAAAGGGAATTCCTCTCTACCTTGGATTCTTTAAAACTTAAGGAAAATACACCATTGTACTCATTAAGAATTCAACATATTAAATCCTAAATGAAAAGAATAACACTCCTCCTCTCAATTACCTAAATTAACAACAATTGACAAACTTTTAAATAATTATATTAATATAAATAACATTTATATTACATTTTCAATAATTATTTTATATAACATGCCTTGTGAGGATATTAACAAGTTCTACGGCAAGAAAACATTGTGAAGTATAAATTCATCTAGCCTTGCAGCTATATGCCCTAGTCCCACCCTTCTATTCAAACACATATATTTTCCTTTCTTTGGGATAATATGTACTATGTCCCAGTTTGCTATCACATCCTTCATTCTCTATGTAATTAGATCTCGCACCATTCTTCCTCTACTTTTCTTTTATTGGATAGGACCATATTGAAATCACTTGCTACAATATTATTTTTGACATAACTTGAATCCCACATTTCACATAAAGACTACCAAAATATGTTCTTCTCTTTATATTGAATTGGAGCATGGACATTAAAAATACAAACCTGGTATCCAAAGTTGTTATGGACCAGGATAATCAAGATCCAATTTTCTGTGAATTGAGAATAACTTTGTCTTGTTCCGTAAAGTGTAGACTCCCCCCAAAGACCCTTTAGCACTAGTCACTATCCCTTTTACTTGCTTTTCATTGTTTCCTACTTATTTCTTGGATCCTTTTATCTTCTAGTTTTGCCACGTGGATGAGGATAACAACTATTTTTTAAGATCTTATCAAGTCTCTCGAATATTTTGTCTTATATTGACTTCCCATTCCCCTACTCTAAAGACTATTTTCATTATTTCATTGATGAGGGTTTTGAATTGTCACCTAAGACCTTGGCAACACCTACTTTCCTTGGCTTCTAATGAAGATATTTTTGACTCACTACTTGAAAGAGCTCTCAATATATGCTTCAAGCCCTAAGTTTTTTTCCTTCGATGTCATTGCTTCTCTCTTTTCTTTAATTGTTTTTCTATTAGACTCCTTCAAGATTCTTTCTTCTTTAGGATCTTCATCTTCTTCCCAAAGTTGCCACTGATCCTTTGTTCGAGTAAGCACCCCACACAATTACATGATGGCTTTCTTTGGGATTTGATATTTCTCTTCCTAATGATTAGTCAATATTTTAGGATTTGGATCGACCATTAGAGAGATTTGAGGATTTATTTGAGGTTTGGAAAAAATAGGTGGAACAAGGGATCGGGGAGTGAGAATGGGCTCAATCTCATTCTTAGGGGGAGGAGGAGCAATTCCAATTTGACTAAAAATTGAAGAGGAGGGAATCAACTTTGAGTTTGCCTAAGACAAAACAAAAAATTTGTTTAAAGATGGGGCTACCAGTCCTTTATAGTTATTGGAGGATGAAGGACTAACTTGTTTTCTACCAAAGGAATTTTAACATGTTGCTATTGTTCCTCTTTTTCCAAAGGGGGTGCATAGGGGATATACGTTTGCAATCTTTAACAAAGTGGTTGTATTCATGACATGCCTTGCACTTAAATGGAAAGTGCTCCATTTTTTTGTAAATGCATCCAGTTGTCTAGAGACAGAGTTATACCCTCATGAAGTCCTTTTTCTATATCCAATTCAACACAAGTCCTGGCATATGCAAACATTCTTAACTTGGACTCATATTTTTCAATGTATTTCCTTCGGGCATTTCCTATGGCTACCAAAGAATCATCACTCCAACAACGCAACGAGAGATGAGATAGATGGACCTAGACTATAACCATAGAGGGCAGGCCCACTTTAGGATCAAAGTCAAACATCCACCAATTCAAATACATTCCTCTTGGGCCCATGAAATAGGGCTATTCCAAAATATAAGATCTCCTTTTTAAAATAGAAAAACATAATATCCACAAACACAAAAGTAAGAAGAGAGACTAACTTAAATCATTGCTTTCCAATTTTTTTGAATCCATAAATCCATTGTTTTGAGAGAGGGCCAAAAACTTGTAAATTCACTATTGAGACTTCAATCAACTAAAGCCAAGGCTTTGAGATGAGAAGTTGAAAGCAAAAGCTTGACCACTAAAATAGGGTTTACTTTCTTCACAAACCGAGATGGCACATGTGTTAGGTTATCCATTTCCAAGCTAGGTGACCAGGGCTTGGAACACCACAACCTCAAAAGAGAGGGGTATTTGCCCCTCGTATCTCACAAAGACATTCATTATTTCATAACTCGTACAAACATCAAATATTTTGACAATCTAAGAAAACAATTATATTAATATTTTTTATTTTAAGTATTTTTAAAATGTAGAACATGGCCATTAAATTTTTATCTATGTTTTATTTGGATATACACAGTTTTTCGACGTGAAAAGTGTAAGAGCATGTGGTTTGTATGAGCACAATTTAACATAAAACCCTTTTGAGCTTAGTGATGATTTTCATACCACCAACATTTGAAAAAGAAAATGTTATAATTATTTTTATAATATAGAATATAAGTTAGAATTTTTCTCCCATGGGTTATGTGTATATTTTTTACTCCAAAATATAAGAGCATATGGCATTTATGAAACACCATTTAACTTAATTTATTTTATTATTATATTATTTTTAACTTGCAGCATGTCACATTGGTTTTCTATTTTACTTTATTATTATTATTTTATATAATATAAACATTTTCTGTTTTGGAATGGGAGATTTGCTTCCAAAATATTAGATAGGTTATATGTATATTTTTTATTCCAAAATATAAGAGCACATAGTATTTATGAAGTACCATTTAACTTAATTTATAGGCACTTTACAGCCCAGTATAAGGGAGATCTTTTTATTATTATATTATTTTAAATTTGTAACATGTAATATTGGTTTTTCTATTTTACCTTATCATTATTATTTTATATATATACACATTTTCTGTTTTGGAATGGGAGATTTGCTTCTTTTCATAGATGATTTAAGGGAGGATTTTAAGAATTACTTAAGTTTTTTTTAATTTATCATTATTATTATTTTAAAACGTGTAACTTGAGTTATAAATTTTTTCAATTTTTATTTATTTTACTATTTATATTTATTGAAAATAAGAGCAACTCATTTTTCTTGGCGCCAATAGTTAAAAGTTAAACCGTAAAAAACCAAAAAATTGATTTCTTTTTTATTTATATCTACCGAAAATAAGAGCAACTCGCTTCTCTTGGCGCCAACATTTTCAGAAGCATGGACTATTAAAAGGGAAGTTGAAGATGGAGTGTAATAAAGGAGGCATAACCCCTAGGGGAGCTAGGGATCAAACAGAGACAAGGGTTTAGGTTTTGGTTTTACTTTTGCGTCTAGTGGTTTTGCTGCTTCCTTGCAATGACGAAATTGGTGTCGGAGATGGGCGCAGACGAAACAAAGGGAATGTCGGCGTCAGACAAAAGAAATGCAAAGTCTTTGTCGGAAATGGATGGAGACGAGCGAGTGATTGCAACAGCAGAGCACATTGTCTTCAGCGTGGACAGACTCGACACGACACACGACATGCTCGGGATTCTTTTGGAGTTTGACTCCAGGTTCTCCCTCAAGGCCGGCCGGTTAGAAGCCCACCTGGAGGAGCGTTTCCGATCCGCCGAGGAATTGGTGTTCCAATGGGCGCCTCCCACCACCAACCTGCGATATTATTTGCGGGCCGTCGACGAAATTCACTCCCTGATGACCAAAGATGACACCCGTAGCGACATCCTCGAGCGCGCTCAGGGAGTCAATAGGGTGGCCACGGTGCGCCTGCTCGAAGAATTCCGACATGCTCTGTATCGACATAGCCAGCTCCCTGATACTGAGTGCCTCTACAACCGACTTTCCGGGCTGGACGATACAGATTCGGTCCCCGACAATGGAGACTCGGCTCCCGGGGTGGTTACATGGGAGGACTACAGGAATCTCGGGCTTTTACTCGACTTGGTGAGGCCCGAGGCCGTGCCCGACATCAGAGACATCGCACAGCGGCTGATTGTAGGAGAACATGAACATGATTGCTGTCGGGTTTACGGTGATGTGAGAAGAGAATTCTTGGATGAAACTCTGCGTCGATTAGGGTTGCAGAAGCTGAGTTTTGAGGAAATTCAAAAGACCAGCTGGGAATCACTGGAGGGAAAATTCAAGAAATGGATTCAAGGGATCCAGATTGCTGTCAGAATTTTGTTTGTCAATGAGAAGGAGCTCTGCAGTAGGATCTTTCAGAAGATGGGCTCTGTCGAAGAGGTCTGCTTTTCAGAGACCTTCAGAGAGCCCATGATGCAGTTGCTGATCTTCAGCGAGGCAATGGCGATCAGCTGTCGGTCATCAGAGAGGCTCTTCAGAATTCTTGATATATATGAGACGCTGTCGGATCTGACAGTCGATATCATTTGTATTTTTTCTGACGAGGGCATCAGAGCAGAGGCATCCGACATTGTTGTTAGATTGGGGGAAGTGGCCCGGGGCACTTTTTGTGACTTTCCCAATTTGATTGAGCGTGATGGTTCCAAGACGCCGATTGCAGGAGGTTCAATTCATCCTCTTAATCCCTTTGTAATGAATTATTGCAGGTTATTGTTTGATTACACTGGTAGCCTTATGAAACTTGTCACAGCTGACATAATTTGCCCTGATGATCCGAGCAATCCCAAGATTGATGAATCGATGAACTCATTTGCCTTGTCTGGGCATTTACTAAAAATTACAGGGATTCTGGAAAAAAAAACTAGATGAGAAGTCAAAACTCTACAAGGACCCTTCACTGTCTCATCTTTTTCTGATGAACAATATCCATTATATTGTTCAGGAAGTGAAGGACAGCTCCAAGCTCCAAGCCCATCTGGGGGATGACTGGGTGAGGAAACACTGCGGTCAGGTCAGGCAGCTTGCAACAAATTATCAGAGAGCTACCTGGAACAAGGTATTCGGTTGCCTCGATGATGCAGGACTGCATCCTAAAGGGAGCTTTAGCTTTTCTGGTGGTGTGCCAAAAAGGGCACTGAAAGAAAGATTCAAGAAATTCAATGCTGCATTTGAAGAGATTTACAGGACTCAAACAACTTGGACAGTGCCTGATTGGCAGCTTCGTGAAGAACTGCGGATCTCCATCACTGATAAACTGCTGCCTGCTTACCGTTCCTTTGTGGGAAGGTACAGGAGTCACCTGGACAGTGAAAGAAATCCAGAGAAGTATATTAAATTTACACCTGAAGGCATGGAGCATTGCCTTCTGGAGTTGTTTGAGGGCTCTCCCAGATCCAATCGCCACCATCAGGTCTTAGCAATCCTGAATTTTGATTGAAGATTTAAACCCTGAAGCTATATCTGATGCTTCTTGGCAGAGATTTCAGTTTTGTTTGTTCAATTTTGAGAGTGTACGGGGAGTTGATCCCTCATTTCATCTTCCAATTGTTTATTAGCTGGGGTTGTTGGGAGGACACCCAAAAAAAAACATCATAATTTGCCATTTTGCTCTATTCAAAACATAATTTTGCAGGTAAATATGAACAAACATATCCTATCTGGAATATAAAATGGAGATTCTTATTTGAAGCTATATCTGATGCTTCTTGGCAGAGATTTCAGTTTTGTTTGTTCAATTTTGAGAGTGTACGGAGAGTTGATCCCTCATTTCATCTTCCAATTGTTTACAGGTCTTTACAGTCCTGTGTTTTGATTGGAAATTTTGTGTGCTTTGAATAGACATGCAGGCTGCAGCTGTATCCAATGCTTTTTCTTGGAGCATTCATTTTTGAGAGTCTTGTCAAATGGCAAACTGGGTGTTTCAGCATTCAGAGTTTGTTCTCTTTATTTGGAGATTTTAGAAAGAAAGAAAGAAATTTTATGTATGTTTCTTCAAAAACTGTTAAAAACAGAGGAATTGTAAATAAATTTTCCATTTTTTTTTACTTATTACGATTTGTGTTTGTGAAGACTTTTAAGGCAAAGACACTAAGGTTATCAAAATTATAATTTTTTAAATTAATAAATAAATAAAACATGATATATAACTGGAATGGGTAGATGAAAGGATTTTTCATTTATTATATCATAAATTTTCATAATTATATAATGACACCTATTTTTGGTTAAAAAGAGGGGTAGTTACGTGGAAGGACACAAAGGCTAAGTGTAAAGACAAATAAGCAGAACAGTTAAGTTTAAGGCACATATTTAAGAGTTAATTTTTTTTTTTTTTTTAATTCAATAAATTTATATAATTAAATAATAAATAAATAAAATATTGTTATCTAAAACAAAACAATTTTAAAGTATAAGAAATTTATTTTTATTTATAAATTATTTTAAATTAATCAGCATAGATCCATCTTAAATCCGGATCTATGAAGCACTAAGAGGGATCCAATGTCTTGAGGTGTATTTTTTTTATAATAATTTAAATTCAAGAAATTTGATCTCTCTTCCATTTTTTAATTACTTTTCATAATATTTTATTTTATGAGCCAAATGGATTTTTGTTAAATACTTTAAATTTTTTTTATGAGCGGGAAAAATTAAGGATAAGAGGCTGAGTTTAGGGACACCTCGGATAAAAGTTAAAAACAAATTTTAAATGTTTTTTCAAATCGCTGGGGAAAGGATTTGCTTACACCCACATTAGATTACAGTTTCACAATCTTTATTATAATATTAACCTCTTAACTTGTCAAAACTATGGCAACCTCTAATCTTAAGATCCAATAAACCAAAGTTGATTTTAGTGGATGTTAACCATCATTATCATCATCATAATTAAATAATATATAACAAATCTAATAAAATATAATGTTATTTAAAATAAAACATCAAATAAAAGAAATAAAAGATTTTGAGTTAACGAATTATTTTTACTTAAAAATTTATTTTATCTATAAATAAATTTAAATCAACAAATTAAATTGAATGTTTTAAAATAACATATCCAAAAAAAAGGGTTGGTATGCAAAGTGCTCAGCCAGTGTTGGTAATACCTTGAAATTTGGGTTGACTTCATCAATATCAACTAGTGTTGAATTGAAGGTATATATTGGAGGGCAACTAGCATAGAATTTGACCCCAATATCAACAACAAGGAAATCATGACATTTGGAAATAAAAAAACAAAAGAACATAGTGAGGTGGAATGTTTATACATAGTAAATGTGAGTAAATGGAGGAACGAAGACATGAGGCCCAAATAATAGAAAATCAGGTTTCCAATTATGAACTTTTGGCAGTCCTAAATCAACAAAGGTTGTGAATTCAATAGATTGAAGGAGAATGGGCCATACTAAGGTATTTGGTCACTGAGCTACCACGAAATACACAATCTGAAATAACCCAAAGAATCTCAATGCGCTTAAAGTGAAATTAGTCCAACAAGGCAACGGAGAAGTGGAAACAGAACTAGTAGAGGATGAAGGCAATCAACAAGTCCACAAGAGGCATGCTTTTAATTAGTGTTAGGTTCATCATTGTTCTACAAGTCCATTTTGCTCTTGAGACAATTTACTAGCATATATACTTATAACCATCAATGTTAGTAACAAAGGAAAGAGTAGCGTAGTAGTTGTAGCTACTATTATCTCATTTTAGAGAACTTTAGATCTGATTAGAAAAGATTGATCATAATTTTTGTATTACAAAGTTAGACCATTCAGTTGCAACATCATTTTAATATATAGATATTGATGAAAAGGGGGAAAGTTTGAGTGATCTTTGCAACCAATTGAGGGAAATCTACTCTCGTCTGAAAAGGCTAAAGGATGTTATGTTCAATCTAAAGTGATCGAGGCTAAGCAAAACCTTCTAGCCAAGACTATGGGTTACATATTTGAGGTCACCAAGGTGGTAGAGGAGAATCATGTTCAACAGCAAGAGCAAAGCCAAGTCCAAGAATCCCACCAGATTATTATCTTAGATGATGAAGAGGAAGGAGCAGCTCCAATGGATGAAGCTGGACACACCCAATGGATCTTCGAGTAGCCTCCCATTTTTCTTGGTCCTCTCTTTTTAAATGGTCATTGTCTAGTTTTGTTAAGACTTCGTTAAAATTACTCTATCTTTCAGACTCTCATACCCTAGTTTTGTTTAGGTTTGTCCCTTTGGCAGAGTATGTTATAGCAGTCATTTTCAAACTCTTAGTTCTCTCTCTTGCATCAATTATGTAAGCAAACATTCTCATACTTTAAAACTTCTGATGACTTAAGTTTAAGCTCTCTAGTGCTTTGTTTTCCCTAAGGAGGGGCACCAAACAACTAGTTCTTTTTTGTACTCTATGTAAGAGTTTGTATTACTAATAGAATGGAAGGTACTTTTTGCATACAAAACCAAATATAGATATTGGTTTTGGTTATAAAAAAAAAAATATTGTGATCTTTGTTTCTAGATTTCACTATGTTAGAGTTTATAAATCAACAAATTATTTTTAGTCATGAAAATGACTAAAATAAATTTTTTTTTCTTAAAAAATAATTTGGAATTAATAAACTAAATCACATGTTTGAATGGAAAATAACACAAACAAGCTTTTATAATTTAATAATTTGTTTCATAAAAATAAATTTAAATAAATAAATTATTTTGCTTATGAAATATGATAATATTTATTTGCTAAAGTGTTATGTGGTGCTTTGAAACAAACCCTAGCTTTCTATCAACTATTGTTGCTCTCTTCTTCAGTTTCCTTGGACATGGAATCGAGAGCGTGGCCCATCTAGCCCCCTCTACCTATTAGTGAAAGGTCTAGAATTCAAGCATCGTGTCCTAACCTTGTGTGGTTGCCTTTGGCCTTACAATTTTGTCTTTATTAGATTTGTGAAGAAGGTTTATGCTATTTTGGATTGCAAACTTCCTCTAACAACATTGTGTCTCAAAGCATTGGCCCTAGTGGAGAGATTCTTGATTGGGAAATTTGTTGGCCTTTGGACCCCACCTTATGGATTACTGAGTTCATACTACACTATATGGTATTGATCAAGGGAAATATCTCATGTTTTTTTCTATGGAAGAGGTCACTACAACTTCATGTTTGAATTAAAAGAGGAATGAGATATAATCTTTAGAAATGGTCCCTATTTCACGGGACTCTAGGCCATGTTCATGGATCAATGGACATTAGATTTTGATCTCAAAGTCGGTATGTTGTTTGTTGTGTTGGTTTGGGTTCACCTCCTGTTAACACCCAAAAAGTGCTCACTAGCTCATTCCCTTATTCACATGACCCATTTGTCCACTTTTCCACCATCTGAAGCCAACAAAAGGTCACCAAAAGACCTTGGTACACCCATTTTTCCCACTCAAAAAGATTATTTTTCCTAAAAAGCATAAAAAACCCTAAAAAAGGGTCTAAAATTCCCAAAATATTAAAAAGGGAATAAAAATATTAATTTTATTCAAAAAATGAAAAAGGAGGGAAAAGTACCTAAACCATGTTGGTCAATACCATTTGGTTTCCACAAAACCACAAATGGTATTCCCCACCACCAAAACCTATAAAAAGGTGGTAGGGGCTCCTCATTTCACATCCATCCATATTCCTATCCTCATGCTGTCAAAATCTCCCTTGAGTATTTGGCCATTGTAGCAAGCCTTGGAGAAAGGACCCATTGGAGATTGGAGCTGCTCACCATTGGAGCCATTCAATAACCTTTATCACTTGGAGGTATTGTTCTTGCAAGCATTTGCTTGCCCCATTGTCAATACAAAAAATTATTTTTTATCTTTCTTGTTCTTGTTCTTTAATTCAAAATGCACATGCTAGTTTAGTTTAGTTTAAATTTAGTTTATTGTTTTTATTTCTATTGAAACTGCTGCTACTAGTTAGCAGGTGCCCATAGCACTAAGCTTGGTTGCAAAACCAAGCCAACACCTCCCCAATTTGTGGCTTCATTATTGGAATTATAAATCATTGGAATGCATTGGAAATGCCCTTGGAAATTATATCAATAAACATGAGCCAAAGTCAAGAATATTTGCTTGTACTCAAATTTGTGTAGACTTAGAGAAGGTGTTACCGGAGGCCATAAATATCTCATTGGATGTGGCACTTGAATTATGAGTAGTAACTTTCATTCAAATGTAATTCTTATCATGAATATGGGCATTTTCCCAAGGATTGTAAATCCTCATCTCCTCCTTAATATGCTTTGGAGAACATAAATGAATGGAAATAATAGAAAATCCTTTTGGGAACAAAATTCAATCCCCTTATAGGTCCATGGTTTAGAAAGGTAAGAGCCTTGCTTCATCCAATATATGTGTTGTCCTTTCCCCTCTAAATTTAGAATCTCAACATCCATGTGCTCTACCCCCATCCTATCTATCTCTCTCCCACCCTGCCCTCCTTGTCTCTCTTCCCACCCTTCCTCTTCCTCTCCCACCTCAACTCTATTTTTGAGGTGCCCACGACCCCTCCTCAATCATATCCTCCTTGGATTGAGGATTCTATCATGCCTATTGTGACTCATTGGACCCTTTCTCGCTAAAATCATTATCTTCCCTTGTAGGAGTTATAATTAGCGAAAAAGACATGTAACACCACGAAGAGGAAGAGGACGAAACAAAAAAAACAATGGAAAAAGGGAATAGGTTGCAATTAGGGACAAGAACTTAGGATCTCGACCGACATTGCAAGTCATCTTTGACAGCAATACCAAAACTTTAGTTAGAAAATCGTGGGGATATGTAATGTCCCTTGTTAAGAATTTTATTAAAATGACAATTTTTCACTTTTTTTTTTCTAGTTTGACCTTTGACTAGTTTTGAGCTCTAGGTCCCTAAATTGCTCCAATTGCTCCCAAATATTTTGAGAAGGTATATGGATGATTTTAGAACATAAATATGTATTTCAAAGATGCTTTTGGACCTTTAAAATACTTCTGCAAATCCTCTTTCAATTCTGGCCAATGTAGGGAACGTTACTAGTAATTTCCCTTTGACTAGTATTGGTCTCTAGGTCTCGAATTGACTCCAAATTCCTTCAAATATTCAAGGAAGGTGTATGAATGATATTTGGACTTGAATATGATGTTCAGGGATGATATATGGCCACAAAAATACCTCTGCAAACTCTCTTAAGATTCTGGACCAAGTATGCAATTTTACTAGTAATTTGGGGTTCAAATCCCCCTAGGGTAAGTACTGAAAATGGCTTCCCAAATGCCTCCAAACCCACTCAAATTTTTGAACAGAGGTAGGGAATGTATTCAGGATTTTATTAAGGTCTCATGTTCACCATTAATTTATTTTTACATCTGTTCCAACCCTTTCCCATTCAACTGCAAAAATCACCAATTTGACCCTTGGGGAAATGGCACTATTTTTTCTCCCAATGCAATTAAATTGAGTAAAAATACTTCAAATGCTCAAGTACAGTAAATGAAACTTGTAAAATACATCCATGGCAGTCCATTGATCACAAATGCATCATAGAATCATCCATTCATTCGAAATAATTAGCATTACATTGACTCACAACAAGGTAGTGGGGAAATGGCACTGTTCTTTCATTAAAATTGAGATTTATACATTTTTACTTGGAATTTCGACCTGAAATTTTTTGGAGATGAAGAACAGAGTATTTACTTCATATTAAAAAAGAAATGGGACATTATAATCTCCCCCAAAGAGTACAATAGCTCACCAAAAACGCCCTCCCTCAAGGATCAAGAATATGCCATCAAAACTGGAAATGGTTGAAGGAGTGAGCTGCAATAGAAGAAAACATGAGCTTCCCTGTAGATTACAACTGCAAATAAATACTCCATTAAAGCTCCAAATGAAAGGTCTGAATGGCCTTTCCAATTGCCAACTTGGATGAGAATCTTTCACCCTCGAAATTGGCTAAGGCAAGCAACTAGTCATCCACTAGCTCTCCCTCTTCACAAATGCAATTGCAAATTCTACAAAGGATCAAAAGCTGGTTTAATTCTTTGTTATTGACATTTATAAAGTTCTAATTTCCTCCATGGGTCGAATTCCTTCCAAGAGACTCATGCCAACTCAAGTTGGGAAGAGATTCCAAAGAACGCCACTTGTACAACAATTCCTAGTTTCCCACTTCCACCAAATCACATGTAGAAGCATCTTAGCTGACCTAACACCCTTGAGCGCCCTCTTGGAGTCTATTTTTAGCCCTGACATGTCATATATGTCATATGTCAGCCTTCAGGTCTGATTTGTGTCATAGGTGTCATAGCATCTTCATCATTGTTGTCATAGAGCTAGGGAATCTATCCCAAGTGTCTCACTAGCTCCAAATTGCCTCTTCCTCTTCCATGGGAGTTACTCTTCCTCTATATTTCGACCTTGGATGAGTCATGCCATGAATAATACCTTTTGGACTCCCCCAAGTATGTTACCATTCACCTTGAATTCGAATTGGTGAGAGAATGATGCCAAGTGTAGTGGGGAAATCTAGCCATATGTGGGTCTCACTTCCTCCATGTGTCTTCATGATCAAATGCCACTTTGATTTTCACTTGTATATATTTATTTAGATCCTTTGTTAAATATTTATGCCACTCTAATGTTCAAACATCATTTATTATCCCCATTATTCCAAATCCCAAAGCTTCCACCCCAAACCTAGGAAACTAGTAATTTTCCTCCTTGGCAATTATTTGACCTTTAACATTAATTTTGCAAACTCTAATGAATATAGCCAACGTGATTAGGCCATTGTGACCCAATTCCAAATTTGGGACATGACAGGATACCATCCTGGAATTGCAAAGGAATGTACATTGAAACAAAGCAAGAAGCAATGTGAAAATCAATATGTTTAGAGTGCCTGGTTATCTTTCTTATTGGAAACAAAACTAGAAAAATTAACAAATATTCAATTTGTCAAGAAAGATTGGAAATGAAACAAAGGAATAACAACAAGTACAAGAGGGGCCTTTGAAGGCCTATCTACATTGTTGGATCACTCATATGTCGCATTATTGCAATCCCACATCTCTCAGCATTGGATAATTTATCTTTTCTCCATTAAATCAAGAAATATAATCCATTATAGGGAGAAACAAGATTGTTGGGATCTATAAATATTTTTGGAGACTCCCTTCAAATATCTAGGAGGATCCTAGTTAGAGACTTAAACATGGTTCTCTCTCCAAATGAAAAACATGGTGGCACCTTTTTCAAATATTCCATTAGTGAGCCAGTGAATGATCCGATCATTAATTAGGATTTATTTGATCTAAAGCCAAAGAGAAGAAAGTTCACTTAGACAAATTGGCAATTTAAACTAGGTGACATAGTTGAGTTCTTAGATTAGTTCCTCATTCAATGTTCCTATCTCATGGAAACATGCATATTGATTTATGCATCCTTCCATGTGCCATGTTAGATCCTAAGCCCATCCTTATCTCTCTTTAGGGGGAAGAGGACTATGGACCTATTCCTTTTAAGTTTAACCCCTTGTGGATTATCTATGCTAGATTCATTTATGTAGTAGAAGAGGTGTGGAGTATGCAAGTGCTTCCATAAACAAGTAAAGGTGATAGAGCTTCAAAACCATGTCTCAGAAATCACCTTGGAGATTGGTGAGTTCATCACTCCTTTTGAAGAGATATGAAATGCAATTATTGAACATTACAAAGCTCTATACAAAGAGGAATATTCGGTATTAGAAGAAGCCATCCATGATATGTTGTAGGATACTCCATTTATTATCTTAGAGGGAAACAATCAACTCCCTATTCAAGCAAATAGAGAGGAGGTCATATAAGAACTTTGGGATTTAGATTTGAACAAAGTGTCAGGGTTGGATGGGTTCACAATATAATTCTATTTGGCGTGTTGGAGTATTATAAAATTAGATTTATGTAGAATGTTGAATGGGACTTAATGTTGGTTGTGGAGCCTGATCTCCATATTCATAGATATTATTATTCAGCCGTGTTTGTACCCCAGCTTTATATGATATGTAAAAGGACTGTACACCACACCCCTAGACACTTAGGAGTTAGTTAAGATCAACTTGTGTAATATATCCGTTAGGGATAGTGTGTTTCTTTAGTATGCATTTGTAAATATTTAATTCGACGGTCACGATATGTTTCCGACATAGAGTGATCCGACGGCTCAAGTTCTCTTAGATCAAACCTAACCTTGATCCGTGGCTTAACACCCGATTGGTCCATGATCTCTATTTAAAGAGCATGGAGGGTCATTGTTTAGTTGATCGATTATGAGAAGCTCATTTGTAACTTTCTTTCCTTGCATAATAAATTGTCCCGTAGAAGCTATTTGGCCGGGGCCGTGGAGTGTTTTCCTCAAGAGGGTTTAAACCACGTCAAAACATCGGTGTATTGATCTGTGATCTGTTTGTGTGAAGTGGTTTCTCTTGGTGTTCGGTCCTTTGGTAGTACCCTGTGTACCCGAACATGGTATCAGAGTTTTTATGAAGTGCCGCTTCCGATTATGATCTAGATCTTGAACTGCTGTTGCCGAAACTCGAAAGGGTTTCTAGTTCTGGTATTTTTGTGCATTTCTGGGCTGTGGGAGGTGTTCCATTGCGTCCGGAGCATCGTTTCCATTGGGAAATAGTTTTCGTTTGATCGAAAACGGTTCCCGGTTGCTCTAGAAACGCGTATTTTATCAGATCTGAAGGTATAATGTTACAGTAACGCATTTTTTTATTTCGTTTTTTGAATCTCATATTTCATTTTTTTTTACTGTTAGATTTTTTTTTGTTCGGATTGTTGCTTTCCCGTCTGCGTATGCTCTTTGCTGTGCACCTTGAGCGATCTCGGCAAATCAGAAACAGAAAGGGAAAGGGTTTTTCTCGGCTGTGTATGCTCTTTGCCGTGCACCTTGCGCGATCTCGGCAAATTAGAAACAGAGAGAAAACATAAACTTTCCGGGCAAGCTAAGAAGATCTAACTCCATAAGTGTGGAAAAGTTTTTTTTTTGTTTCAATTTATGGTTTGTTTTGCAGGAAAAAGGGCAAGCACGCAAACCGAGTAAAAAGAGTAAAAAAAAAACCCTCTTCCTCATTCCCATATTTTACATACCTTTTAATCTAGCTCACTTAGTTCAAAGTTGTTTTATTCCTTAATAGGTCTTGAGTTCAAGTCTTAGGAAGTTACTTTTAAAAGAAAAAGTGCATGCAATTTTTAATTTCAAGTTACTTTATTGTAAAAGTGCATCTCACTTAAATAATAAAAAATAAAAATACAAGTGAGACACTTAAGTTTTTTTATTGTTGCACTATTTAAAAGTAATGTCATTGTAAAAGTGAAATCACTTATTTTACAAAAGTGGTTCACTTAAAGCAACTTTCTTGTAAAGTGATTGTCAAAAGGTTTATCTTGGGAAGAGGGGGGTTCTTTTTTTTGCTGGACATTCTCTAGCTGCCACGTCACTATTGGAGACATCTTCAACAGTTTCTTTGCTCAAGCATAACTTCATCATACAGAGTCCGTTTTCAGTGCCGTTTTTTTTTAAACCGTCTATTTTTTCGAGCTCTTCACATCCAGACTATTGGTTTCTACTTTTACAGCCATTAATTTACAAATATGGCTGCCCTTTGTGATATTCTACTTAATAGTTCCAACTATTTCTCATGGAAATCTCGTATGGAGGATGTTTTACGAAGTAGGGGACTTTTCAGAATTACAACAGGGAAAGAAAAAGAACCCATTGATGATGATAAGAAAATAAAATGGGCAAATAGATGTGATGAAGCTCGTGGATGGATTGGGATGTCAATCTCTACTGATTTACGATTCCACATATCTGGAATTGATGAACCTAATGCTGCTTGGGACAAGTTGGAATCTGTGTTTGGTAAACATAATAAAATTCGAGGTCACCAACTCGAAAATGAGTTGATTTCTTTAAATCCAAGTGACTTTTCATGCATTCAAGATTATTTATCTAAGTACAAAACTCTTAAACTCTTATGTGTAGAATGTAAGATTGAGAGGGAAGACAAACAATGCATTTATCGTATTCTTTCCAAACTTGAACCTACATATTCTGTTTTTGTATCTACATTTTACTCCATGAAAGCGTCCTTGAATGCAGCTAGCTATCAAGAGCCTAGTCTTGAATCCTTTTGTGATTCATTGATTAGAGAACAAGATAAACTCATTTATCTTGGAATAATCAACAATGCAGATACATCTGGGAAAGCCTTATTGTCCCAACAGAAAGAAAAGTCCAAGCCTCCCAAGAAACAAAATTTTCGCAATAATAAGTCAAACAAGGGTCCAAAACCCTCTCAGTCAGCTCCTTCTTTAAAAAATGACAAAGGCTCCAAGCCAAAAGGCAAGAAGACTGAGCGTCATTGCAACTATTGCGGGAAAGATAATCATGATGAATCTAAGTGTTTCAAGAAGATGACAGCCTTGGAAGCAGCAATGAAGAAGCACCACATCAGCCTAGATTCGCCTTCAGAATCTGCCTCTCATGGACATGCACTTTGTGCTTCTGGTTATTCTTATAATGCATCTTCTTCTTCTACTTCAAATGAATGGCTCATTGATTCTGGAGCATCTTATCATATGGCTAAGGATCAAGCCATCTTTTCTACTATGCATGAATGTAACACCAAACAAATATTTGTTGGTGATGATAGATCTCTAAGTGTTGTAGGAGCTGAAACAGTTCCAGTAGATAATGGTCATTTTAGTGATGTACTATGTGTTCCAAGAATTTCCTGCAATTTGTTATCAGTCTATCAGATCACTCATTCCGGTGAAGGTAAAACTGTGACCTTTACACCTCACCAAGTTGTAATCAAGGATTTTAAAGATCCTCAACAGGTCTTAGCTACCGAAATTGTTGATGATATTACCAGGTTGTACAAGTTTAACAACTTTGGGTCATCACCTTTCCCTTCAGTTTTTGTTGCTCATAGTGATAACTTGAGCAAACTTTGGCATGAGCGATTTGGTCACTTAAATTATCGCTCATTGCAACAACTATGTAAAGAAAATATGGTGACAGGTCTTCCGATGGTATCTTGCAAGGATGGTGTTTGCTCCGGTTGTGTACTCGGAAAACATCATCGGGACAGTTTTGACAAACGTGCCTCTTGGCACGCCTCGGTTCCCTTGGAGCTTGTGCATAGTGACTTGTGTGGTCCTCTTCCATCTGCTTCCTTTTCTGGTTTCAAGTATTTCTTAACTTTCATTGATGATTACACCAGGCGCACTTGGGTTTATTTCCTAAAACTTAAGAGTGAAGTATTTAACATGTTCTTGGCCTACAAGGCCCTTGTTGAAAAACAATCTGGTCATCAAATTATTAAGTTAAGATCTGACAATGGAGGAGAATATGTTAACAAACAGTTCACTACTTTCTGCACTGAACAAGGCATCCAACAATAGCACATTGTTCCATATACACCACAACAAAATGGTGTAGCTGAGCGGAAGAACCGCACTTTAAAAGAAATGGCTAATTGTATGATCCAATCTAAGGGACTAAGTCTTCAATTTTGGGCTGAAGCCATTAATTGTACAAATTACATAGTTAATCGCACCCCCACAAAAGCATTACAAGGTATAACACCGGAAGAAGCATAGAGTAAAATTAAACCTGATGTAAGTCACTTTCGTGTGTTTGGTAGTGAAGCATGGGCTTACATTCCGGATGAAAAACGGAAAGCATTGCAGCCTAAAAGTGAAAAGTGCATATTTGTTGGATATTCTGAAGATGTAAAAGGTTATAGACTTCTTCAACCACATTCTCATGCTATAATCATTAGAAGAGATGTTAAATTTGATGAAAATCTCTTGGCCTGCGAGCCTAACTCGGCGATTGTGTCATCTTTGGCCTGCGAGCCTGATTCGGCATTTGTGCCTTCTTCTTCTTCTTCCAACTTCCTTGACAGGTTTCCAACTCCAGTTTCTGATGATGACAGTGAGGATGAAAATCCACCTTCGCCTGCTCATGTTCCTCCAGTTGCACCAGCACAAGTGCTTCCTTGATGGGTCCGTTCAACATGTGAAGCAGCTGGTGATCTTGCCGGTGATCCTAGAGATCAGTGTCGAACACGTTCTCAGTTTCAGCGAGCCTCTTCTCTTTTGGCTCAAGTTTCTGAGAATCATGATCCAGAAACTTTTGCAGAAGCTTCAGGGAATCCAGATTGGGATGCAGCCATGGATGAAGAATATCGTTCCTTAATGGCGAACGATACTTGGGATCTTGTACCTCTTCCAAAAGGAAGAAAACTTGTCAGATGTAAATGGGTCTACAGAACTAAGTATGCATCAGATGGAAGTGTTGAAAGACTTAAGGCAAGGTTAGTTGCCAAAGGTTTTTCCCAAGTTGAAGAGATTGACTACAATGAAACCTTTGCTCCTGTCGCAAAAATGAACTCCATCCGCCTTGTTCTTTCCCTTGCAGCCTTACACAACTGGGAAGTCCATCAAATGGATGTCAAGTCTGCCTTCTTACATGGTGACTTACAGGAGGAAATTTACATGGAACAACCTCCTGGCTATGTTCAGAATAACTCTAGCCTTGTCTGCCGCCTTAAGAAATCCTTATATGGCCTTAAGCAAGCTCCTAGAGCTTGGTATGTCAGAATGGATAACTTTCTCCTTGACACTGGTTTTTCTAGATGCCATTCTGACCCCAATGTTTATACCAAGAAAGTAAGAAACCATCTCATCATACTTGTTCTATATGTTGATGACCTTATTCTTACTGGTAGTGACCCTAAGCTAATAACCCATGTGAAATCCAGTCTTAAACAAAATTTTGAAATGTCAGACTTAGAACATTTACATTATTTTCTTGGTCTCCAAGTCCTACAAACCAAAGAAGGAATCTTTCTTTCTCAGTCTAAGTATGCTTGTGACCTTCTTCGTCGCTTTCACATGGAAGATTGTACACCATCCCCTTCTCCCTTCCAGTCTGGAGTCAAACTTTCTGCCACTTGTACTTCACCTGAAGTCGATGCCACCTTGTATCGTCAGCTTGTTGGTAGTCTCTTATACTTGACTCATTCCCGTCCTGACCTTTCCTTTGCCGTTGGTCGAGTTGCCCGTTATATGCAGACACCTCATGAAAGTCACTGGAAAGCAACTAAAAGAATACTTCGATATATTCGAGGTACAGTTCAGTTTGGGATTCATTACAGTACAGGGGGGAACCCTTTGTTGGTTGGTTTCACTGATTCAGATTGGGCCGGCGATCCTGATGATCGAAAGTCTACTGCAGGTTATGTTTTCAATCTGGGATCTGGACCTATTACTTGGGCTTGTAAGAAACAACAAGCTCTTGCTCTTTCTTCAGCAGAGGCAGAATATCGAGCAGCAGTTAATGTCAGTCAGGAAGCTTTATGGCTTCGACAGATCCTTTCAGAGTTTGGATTCGAGCAGCATCAGCCTATTCCACTTTGGTGCGACAATCAAAGTGCCATCAAGCTTACCAAAGATCCAGTTCTACATCAACGCAGCAAACACATTGAGCTACATATGCACTTCATCAGAAATCTTGTTCATGATCGTGTTCTTGAAGTGCTCTTTTGCCCTACAGATGATCAAGTTGCAGACATCTTCACCAAGTCTCTTACAGAAGCGAAGTTTTCTAAACTTCGATCTATGTTAGGAGTTCAGGAACTTGTCATTAAGGGGGGATAGGCTCTAATGCCTCCTTCCTTCTTCTAATAGTGTCACTTTTGTAAATCCTTCAATCCTATCCCAAGTTGTTCTTAAGGGGGGATGTTAGGATATTTAGACACTTAGGAGTTAGTTAAGATCAACTTGTGTCATATATCCGTTAGGGATAGTGTGTTTCTTTAGTATGCATTTGTAAATACTTAATCCGACGGTCACGATATGTTTCCGACATAGAGTGATCCGACAACTCAATTTCTCTTAGATCAAACCTAACCTTGATCCATGGCTTAACACCCGATTGGTCCATGATCTCTATTTAAAGAGCATGGAGGGTCATTGTTTAGTTGATCGATTATGAGAAGCTCATTTGTAAATTTCTTTCCTTGCATAATAAATTGTCCCGTAGAAGCTATTTGGCCAGGGCCGTCGAGTGTTTCCCTCAAGAGGGTTTAAACCATGTCAAAACATCAGTGTGTTGATCTGTGATCTGTTTGTGTGAAGTGGTTGCTCTTGGTGTTCGGTCCTTTGGTAGTACCCTGTGTACCCGAACACTATTCAAGCAAATAGAGAGGAGGTCATATAAGAACTTTGGGATTTAGATTTGAACAGAGTGTCAGGGTTGGATGGGTTCACAATATAATTCTATTTGGCGTGTTGGAGTATTATAAAATTAGATTTATGTAGAATGTTAAATGGGACTTAATGTTGGTTGTGAAGCCTGATCTCCATATTCATAGATATTATTATTCAGCCGTGTTTGTACCCCAGCTTTATATGATATGTAAAAGGACTGTACACTCACCCCAATGGGGGGGGTGTGGGGGTTATAACCCCAGCTGGGGGGTCTAGGGGTGAAGCCCCCGAAGGAAATTTTTGGGGTTGTTTTACGGGCCCATGGTTTTCGGTAATCCGTGGTATTTTTCCATTGTATCTCCCTTATAAAAGAAAGACATTGTAATACGGCTAGGGTTAATGTATTAGGTATTATGCATTGTAAAGATCTCTGAGATCAAGAAGAGAGATTGTGAGACAGAGAAGAGGAAGTGCAACAGTTGTGCTGCAGGTTGTATCCCTTCACTTTGCTGGACGGAATAATAATAAGGACTGGCAACTTCAGTGTGGATGTAGCCCAAGTTGGGTGAACCACGATATATATGTGTCTTTCTTGTAATGTGTGTGTGATTATATTTTCATTTCTGTTTATTGTTATTGCTCTTCGATCATGTTTTTCTAACAATTGGTATCAGAGCCAAAGGTCTATTTGGCAGATAAACCCGCAGGAAGCTAGGGCTTCTGGTTCGAGTGGGA
The DNA here is from genome assembly GCA_027924585.1 of Larix kaempferi. NCBI lineage: Eukaryota > Viridiplantae > Streptophyta > Pinopsida > Pinales > Pinaceae > Larix > Larix kaempferi. Next base: position 10,983,345 of record BSBM01000017.1, on the reverse strand, counting down.
GCAATGGCAGAAGAAGGAAAGTTTAAGGTCGAGAAGTTTAACGGCCAAAACTTCCAGTTATGGAAGATGCAAATGGAGGACTATCTGTACCAGGAGGATCTATTCCTACAGTTGGGAGGAAAAGCAAAGTAGTCGGCGGATATGAAGGATGAAGAATGGGAGGTTCTTGACAGAAAGGCTCTGGGAACAATACGGATGAGCCTGGCTTCGTCGGTGGCTTTCAATGTCTCAAAAGAAACGACAACGGAGGGTTTGATGAGCGCACTGGGTAAGTTGTATGAAAAACCCTCGACCTCCAACAAGGTATTTCCAATGAAGCGTTTATTTAATATGAAGATGTCTGAAGGTGGATCTATTACTGATCATTTAAATGAGTTTAATACGGTTACAAATCAACTAAGTTCTGTAAGTGTGAACTTTGATGATGAGGTTAGGGCTCTTCTAATCTTGTGTTCATTGCCAGAAAGCTGCAATAGCTTAGTCCTGGTTGTAAGTAACTCTATCTTTGGTTCAAACACCTTGAAACTTGATGATATTATTGGTGTTATTCTTAGCGAGGAAATGCGAAGAAAAAGCACAGGTGAGACATCAGGTAATGCGTTGACCATGGAGAGTAAGGGAAGACAAAAGGAGAGAGGAAAGAGCCAAGGTAATCGTGGCAAGTCTAAAACGGGCAGATCCAAGTCCAGACTGGGAAAAATAGAGTGCTAGAACTATGGAAAGAAAGGACATCTGAAGAAAGACTGCAGATCTCTAAAGAAGAAAAGAGATGGACAACAGGAAACTACCCAGGAAGCAAATGTAGCAGGTGATGTGTTACAAGATGCTTTGATTCTTGCATTAGATAATACTAATGATTATTGGGTAGTAGATTCAGGGGCTTCATGTCATGCTACACCCCATAGGAAATATTTTCATGATTATGTTCCAGGCGATTTTGGACATGTTTTATTGGGTGATGATGAGCCATGTAAAATTGTTGGAATGGGTAAGGTATGGATAAAAGTTAAGAATGGAACTGATTGGTTGTTAAAGGATGTTAGGCATATTCCTGCTATGAAAAGAAATATGATCTCAACAGGGTAGTTGGGAGATGGCGGTTGTCTATCTACATTCAGAGAAAAGTGGTGGAAGATCACTAAAGGATCAACGGTGATAGCAAAAGGAGACCGGGTAGGTACATTGTATTTATGTCCTCATAATACTGACCATTCTATCTCTTTAGCTTCCACATGAACAGATACAACATTGTGGCATCATAGGCTTTGCCACATGAGTGAGAAGGGGATGCAGATTCTCCACTCAAGGAAGTTGCTGCCAGATTTGAAGTAGGTAAGTTTGGAATTATGTGAGAACTGTGTTTATGGAAAACAAAAGAGAGTCAGATTTCTCAGGGTTGGGAAACAGAAGAAGAATGAAAAGTTAGAGCTTGTGCATACTGATGTATGGGGACCGGCTCAGGTACAATCTCTTGGTGTCTCTCATATGTTATATTTATTGATGATGCAACTAGGAAAACTTGGGTTTATTGCATTAGACAAAAATCTGATGTGTTTGCTACTTTCAAGAAGTGGAAAGCTTTAGTTGAGAATGAGATAGAAAAAAAATTGAAGTGTCTCAGATCTGATAATGGAGGTGAGTACTGCGGCAAGGAGTTTGATAGTTATTGTTCATACCATGGGATTCATAGAGAGAAGACAGTTCCAGGAACACCACAAGAAAATGGTGTGTCTGAAAGGATGAACAGAACGATCATGGAGCGTGCAAGGTGTATGAGATTGCATGCAGGGTTGCCCTTACAGTTTTGGGCGGATGCTGTAAATACTATTGTTTATTTAATAAACAGAGGACCTTAAAGTGCTTTTGATGGTGGTATTCCAGAGGAGGCATGGACAGATAAAAGGTAAACTACTCATTTTTTAGAACGTTTGGTTGTGAAGCATTTGTTCATATTGATAAAGAAAATAGAACAAAGCTTGAAGCTAAATCCAAGAAATGTACCTTTATTGGATATGGGGTTGATGATTTTGGTTATCGTTTATGGGATTATGAAAATTACAAAATCATTAGAAGTAGAGATGTCATATTTAATGAAAAGGTCATGTATAAAGATCAGTTGCAGGGAAAGAAACAGGAAAAGAAAAACACAGAGTACACAATACTTTATGAAATTCAAGAAAATGAAGTTCCAAAGGTGTCAGAAAATCAAGAACAACAGCAAGTACCTGAAACTCCTGCAACTGCAAGAAGATATACCAGGTTAAGTAGACTCCATGAACGATACTCTCCTTCAATGTATTATTTATTGATGACTGATGCTGGTGAACTAGAACGTTATGAAGAAGCAATGCAGGTGGAAACTAGAAAGAAGTGGGAGCAAGGCATGAATGAGGAGATGGACTCATTGGTAGGAAACCAGACTTGGGATTTGGTTCACTTGCCTGTTGGTAAAAGAGCATTGCAGAACAAATGGATTTATAGGTTGAAGGAAGAAAAAGGAGGCAAGAAGCTGTACAAAGCCAGACTTGTTGTAAAGGGTTTTGTACAGAAGAAAGGTATAGATCTTGATGAAATATTTTCTCCTGTTGTTGAGATGACTTCAATTAGGACTATCTTAAGTCTAGTGGCGGTAGAAGATTTGCATCTTGAACAGTTAGATGTAAAAATAGCCTTTCTCCATAGGGATTTGGAGGAAGATATATATATGCAGCAACCACAAGGGTATGAGGTCAAAGGTAAGGAGAACTTGGTATGCAAGTTGAAAAAGAGTTTGTATGGATTAAGAAAGCTCCAAGGCAGTGGTATTTAAAATTTGACAGGTTTATGACAGAACAAGGTTATAGGAGATGTCATTTTGACCACTGTGTTTATTTCAAGAAGCTAGACAATGAAAGATATATTATCTTGTTATTTTATGTGGATGACATACTTGTTGCAGGGTCTAACATGTAGGATATAAATATACTCAAAAGGAAGCTAGCTAATTCATTTGTGATGAAGGATTTGGGTGTTGCAAAGCAAATCCTTGGTATGAGAATAACGAGAGATAGGAAAAATGGCAAATTGACATTGTCTCAGAGTGAGTACATACAAAAGGTGTTGGAGAGGTTTATAATGCAGAATGCAAAACCAGTAAGTACACCTTTGGCCAGCCATTTCAATCTAAGTAAGGAAATGTGTCCCAAGACACAGGAAGAGATAGATTACATGTCCAAGATTCCCTATCAATTAGCAATTGGCAGCTTGATGTATGCCATGGTGTGCACAAGACTAGATATTGCACAAGCAATGGGAGTTGTGAGCAGATATATGAACAATCCAGGTAAAGAACATTGGAAGGTAGTACAGTGGATTCTCAGGTATTTGAGAGGTACTACCACTCAGGCATTATGTTTTGGAAGTTCAGACACTGTTATACAGGGATATGTTGATGCAGATATGGCAGGAGGAGCACCACAGGGTATGTGTTTACTATAGGTGGAACAACAGTAAGTTGGATTTTGAAAATGCAGAAGGTTGTTGCACTTTCAACAATGGAAGCAGAGTATGTTGCTGTTACAGAGGCTAGTTAAGAGATGATTTGGTTGCAGAGGTTTATGGAGGAATTGGGTAAGAAGCATAAGGATAGCAAGTTGTATAGTGACAACCAGAGTGCCATTCATCTTGCAAAGAAATCAGCATTCAATTCCAGGACTAAACATATACAGCTCAAGTACCATTTCATACACTTTGTTCTGAAAAATGAACTGTTGAAGCTGGAAAAGATACATACTAGCCAGAATCCTGCAGATATGTTCACAAAGGTAGTGACTAGAGAGAAACTGAGTTCTTGCTCGGTTTCAGTTGGCCTTCTAGCATGAAGGTGAAGATGAGAAAGTTGCCAAGTCCAAGGTCCAGCAAGTGCAGTAGCGGTGGAGTTGTTGTGATCAGTCTCAAAGTGGGAGATTGTTGGTTGTGGAGCCTGATCTCCAGATTCATAGATATTATTATTCAGCCGTGTTTGTACCCCAGATTTATATGATATGTAAAAGGACTGTACACTCACCCCAACGGGGGGGTGGGGGTTATAACCCCCAGCTGGGGGGCCTGGGGCAAAGCCCCCGAAGAAAATTTTTGTGTTTGTTTTACGGGCCCATGGTTTTGGGTAACCTGTGGTATTTTCCCATTGTATCTCCCTTATAAAAGAAAGACATTGTAATATGGCTTGGGTTAATGTATTAGGTATTATGCATTGTAAAGATCTCTAAGATCAAGAAGAGAGACTATGAGAAAGAGAAGAGGAAGTGCAGCGGTTGTGCTGCAGGTTGTATCCCTTCACTTTGTTGGACGGAATAATAATAAGGACTGACAACTTCAGTGTGGACGTAGCCCAAGTTGGGTGAACCACGATATATCTGTGTCTCTCTTGTAATGTGTGTGTGATTATATTTGCATTTCTGTTTATTGTTATTGCTCTGCGATCCTGTTTTTCTAACACTTAATGGAAGTCCAAGCTAAGTGGAGGAACTAATTCTTCATTTTTAGGGTTGATTCCTAAAGAATCCAAACCGACCTCCTTTGCTAGGTTCATGCCTTTCTCTCTCTAGAACGCTTCTTACAAAATATTGACAAGTGAACTTAGCTCTTTATAACTAGCTACAATATTAGAGAAACAAGGGGGATTTGTTAAACACTAATAAATATCTGACAATATTTTCCTAGTCTAAGAGGTAATTAATTCCAACACTGACTAAAAATGAAAGAGGCATGATGACCAAACTAAATATGGGGAATGCCTTTAATAGAGTTCAACATGTATTCCTATTGAAGATCCTTAAAACTTGGCTTTGACCTGCATTCTATAACATGGATTTGAGGCTACATTGTGTAGCGATGGATAGCCCCTCTAGTGAATGGTAGATCAACAAATTTCTTTCAAAGTGGGTGTGATCTATGGTAGGGATGTCTTCTATCTCCCATGTTGCATATTTTAATGGTATATTAAACATTGGGATCAAGGCTTGAGTAGGAGCAATTGGATAGAAATTCGACGACAATTAAAATTGTTAAAGGTGCTAAAGAAAAAAATCATTTGCAATTTGTGGATGATACTCACTTACTAGGGGGTGCGTCAGTGGTAGTAGTCAAGACATTTACAAATGTGTTGAATAGGTAAATGGAGGAATCCATATGGAAAAAAATTCTAAGATAAATATTTATGGATGGAATACTACTCAAACATTGTGGCTCATAGCAAGAACCATGGAGTTTACCTTTAGCAGTAAGTTGACCACATTCAAATACCCGGGGATTCCCATAGCTCTAATATAGCCTAAATTTGATGATTGGATGCAATGGCTTAACCCATTCGGTAAACTAGTGCTGATTAAATATGTTTTATTGTCACTAAAAATATATTAAGGGTTAGTTCTCCTTGCACCCATCAGCATAATGTGGTTGAATGGTAAGAAAATTAAAAGGTTCCCTTGGCGGGGTGAATCTAACAATAGAAAATTTCATTTGTTAAAATGGGATATTTTGAGAGCACCCTTAGAGCAAGGAGGATTAGCGATCAAGGACCCATTGTTGATGGATTTAGCATAGGGATACAACTCTTACGACGAATGGTTAATGAGTAAAGGGAATGGTGGAAAGAAGTGATCTACAAAATGCATTTAAGTGGTAGAAGACTATGATGCTTGGATGTTCTCCTTCCATAAATATGAGGATCCCCTATGTGGTGACTCTATAGAGCTACAATACCCATTATGCAAGGACTTCTCTCCCGAGGTTCCTAGAAATGGGAAGTTTCTTAAGATATAGGAAGACAAAATATTGTGTGGCTCTACTTTGTAACAAGTGGCCTCATTAAATGGTATTAAAGAATCGCTTACATATAATAATATCTCCACCTTATTTGATTTCTAAAAATGGGACACGTTGGGATTAGGGACATGGATTGGTTAGAAGACTCTCAATATTATAGGTCACATCTTATTGAACAATTACTTTCTCTCTTTATCTATCTCCATGGAGAAACCCCTCTAAACAAGTTTTCCAAGGATGCTATGGAATGGGGGTTGGCAAGGAACCCTACTTAGTTAATATCAAATATGCTTGCAAGTTGGCATCCATGGAGTTACTACCCCCTTGAGTAATTTGCGAATGTATATGGTCTAAAGATTGTATTCCCGGAGTAAGATTATTTTTCTAGACTATGTTTCATGTGAAGCTTTTAATTGTGGATAATATTAGAAAGAGAGGGTAAGAAGGCATGTGTCGATGTCCAATTTGTCTTGAAGGAGAATAAATCACTAAGCACTTGTTTTCCAAAATGTGAATCTACACAGTAGGCATGGTCTCTAGAAATTATGCAGTTAGGCAAAAGGATTCAATGTTGCAAGAGTGGAAACATATGCTTATGACTTGGAAAAATTGTACCTTGAATCTCTAGTCCATAAAAAATTGCTTCAGAGAGTTTTCAATGCTATGCCAAGACACCTCCACTAGAAAATTTGGCTAACCTACAACCGTAGTGTCTTACATGAAAACCAAACTCCATCAGGAATAGATCTTCAAGTGAGAGGGATTCTTCAAGAAACTTTTTCGTCAAATGGAGTAGGGAATACACTGATAAAAAACATGATGTGGAAGAGTAAACTCCTGCAATCTCAACATAGGAACAACAAAACAAACTTTAGCTAAGGAAGGCATTTAATCACCAAAGTGGTAGCTTCAATTTAGAGACAATGAGTTTTAAAAATGGCAAAGCGAGAGATCTCAATATTTGTTGTTCTTTGATGGTGCATCAAAATGAAATACATGGGTCACATGCACTAAGGGTTTGAGGGGGAGGGGGTGTACAAATACAAATAGAGATTGTTTAGGAATTAGGGGCATTGACTAACAATGAATAAGAGGTTTTGTTAGTATATCAAGGTCTTTCCCTTCTCAAGGAAAAATAAGCAACTCAAATGACAATAATTGGAGATTCTCCCATCATTATCATATATCTAGCACAACAATGTTCTTCAAAAAATACCAAGCATTCACACATCATAAAAAAGGAACCTAGACTTGAGTCTTTGCTTCACATAGATTTCCTTCTTCCAAGTGTTGAAAAGAAAGCCACATTGGATAACAAGCAAGCCAACCTTAGCGTGAAGCTAGGAAAAATAATCCTTAAGGTACTAAATGAAGGAGTTTTGAACTTTGCACCTCTCCCATAATTTATAATGCATTTATAATGAAGAATCATCCACAACATGTGCCTTGTTATGCTATAAAGCAACACACATTATCTAAAACTACAATCTGCACCGTTCCTTAATATATCCTTCAAGGGATACGAGATTATGGACAATACTGAATCCTTGTCAAAGCATGAATATGGGTAATGTTGAAGGTTTGATCATTGTTGCCAAAGTTCCACATGAGTTATGATATCAATCTTTTGGTAGCAATATCATAAAGAGGAGGGCTTCCAACTTGTGTGTTTTTTCTATGTTTACTTGCAACGGTTTCCTTTTCGGCCTAGTATCATAAACCCATTGCTTAAATGATCCACCATCATTATAGGAATCGAATTTGTGTATTGTGTGACTCATGGGTGGTTCAACTTGGTTTACAAATATGTGAGAGGGAGATAGTTGAGGCACAAATCATTATGGTGAATTACATGGCACAAAGCACTATAGTGAATTCCATTAAGGGCGAAGTTGTTGGAAAGAGGGGTGTGACCACAAGTTGAAGGTTGGCAATATGATAAGAGACAAATGCTCCATGGAAATGGCATTGCAATTGCTCAAGCTCAGGGAAACATAGAAGGAATTCTTTACATTCATGGTCATTACTCAATGAAACATAATACATAGATTTACGTAGTGATGGAACATGAATAGGTACAAACACATCACTATACTTGGAGTGAACAAAATTTGGAAACCCACAATATTTGATAAATGATAAAATATATGATGATGATGATACAATACAATGGTTGGCCATTATATAGGCCTTTTAACACCTCTTCATTGAAGGGGTATGTATTTTAAGTAAATAGTTATAATTATTAATTATTATTAATGCATTTATTTATTATTTTATGTTCGTAACATTGCCTTCCCCTTAAGGGAAGCTTTGTCCTCAAAGCTGAATCTGTTGATGTCATCTTTTTCTCTAGGTTTGTGTTGAACAATGATTTGAGCTATGTGATATGGAATGATTCCTTTATCTTGACATGAGTCTGGCCCTTTTTTGCGCCATAATTCCATTTGCTTGGGTGGCGAACTTTTCGGTCCATATAGTCGGTACTTACTTCCCTTCCATTTAAATGCCATGTATTGTTTTTGTAGGTTGGTAGAGTAATTTCCTGATGACATTAACTAGTCGACACTTAATATCATATCTACTTCCTTGAGTGGTAAGGGATAACAATTGACCTGTAGGTTTAAGTTTTGTATTTGCAACGACACCTTATGGCATTTCCTTACTTCTTCTATGTGTCGATTAGCGATGGTTTTCACCTTGAGATTTTTCACTGGGTACACGAAAATATTAAGTTCCTTTTCTCTCTTGATATCTATTAGATTGTGTGTACTTCCATAGTCGACTAGAATTGTAATGTTTTTAACCTTAATAGATCTTGTAAGTTGTAACCTCTTGGGTCCTGTCTATTCTGATTTTGTTTCCTGGAGTAAGAGTTGTTTATCCTTGTTGTCACAACTTCTTAAATGAGGTGGAGTATATTTCTTTGTAAGTGACTGACTTTCCTTATGTTGGGTGTTAATTTTCCTAGGTGTTGCTAAATCTTCTTCTTTACAAGTCTGTTGGATACATGTAATTGTCACTATTGATACTTCAGGGGAGTTCGTGTCTTCATCAGAATCGAATGTATATTCTTCTACAGGGACCTATACTTCTTTCCCATTTATAATTTTGCAGTGTGATGTGTGATTAGTCATGCATTTATGGCCTGGGACCCAATCTTCGCCATATCGATGACAAGTATTTTTCTTCTTTTTCCTGTCATTGTTGGAGCGACTGGTGGATGTTTTTTAACTTTTTTCAACTTCATAGTTGTATGATTGAGGATTTTTGCATTGATGACCTGGTGACCAACTATCTCCGCAATATCTGCATTGTGTTTCTTGTTGTCATAAATAACTCTTGTCAAGGTTCCCTTGTCTTGATTTTTTAATCTTCTCTTCAATAAGTTTTTCCTTATGTCTGGCCTTATCTACGTTTGAGACATTGCATAATTCTAGCTCATCTCTAATATATGGCTTGAGCCCATGCACATATGTCTGGATTCCTTGACTGTCCATTAGCTTCGATACTCGTGTAGCTAATTCTTCCCATTTGTAGGTGTATTCATCCACGCCACCTTTCTGTTGCAATCTGGTGATCTTTGCGAAAAAATATTACTCCTCTATATCTTCAAATCTCTTAAAGAAGTCATTCTTCAATGTGTTCCAGTTGTGGACACCCTTTTTGTCATAATATTCCAACACATATACCAATTGTATGCTCGACCTTCTAGTTGCATCAAGGCATACTTTATCATCTCATCATCAGATAAGATTTTGTGTATGCAAAAGAATTTCTCTGCCTTATTGATCCATGCCACGCTCTACTTCGTTGCGCCATCGAACTTGGGTAGCTCTAATTTGGGCTTCATTTGATATCCACCCATTGGTTGCATTGGTCCTGGGATTGGATGGTTGGGGGCTAAAGAATGTTTGCGATCTGCCTCTTCTTGTGGGATTTCTCTTTCGAAAGAATTTGATTTATGATTATTTGTGTTTGTTGAGCTGGGGGATGACTGGTCTCTCCTTGGAGAATTTCCATTTTTAGCAGCATCTCTATCCTCGAAGTACTACATGATTTTATGTAGTCCGTCGTCTAAGCTTGATCGTATTTCTCTTCTTACTTCCTCCATCTCCCATGCTACAAATTTGTTGACTTCATATTTCACGTTTTTTGTCAATTCTTCATTTCCCTTGTGTAGTTTGACTTCAATTTGATCCAATCTTGAGTTTATACTTGGAATGTATTTATCCAATATTATGTAAATGATGTAAATATTATAGTGTGAATTCCTAGTGCGGAGCTCAAGGCCAAGGCCCGACTAGTGAATGTTTAGACATGTATGACGTTATATTTATATTTTGGACCATATGATTGACTTTTATGTCTAATTCGAAATGTATGTAAATATTATGCTGAAAATTAATAGAATGGTCCAACAATGGTTGTGTAAAGAGCACCAAAGGGAATATGAATCCACCAGAGGGGAAGAGGAAGGGGGATTATGGGAAACCCAATCCTATGTTTCCATTTGTTGACCTTAGGACTCACCCTAAATTCTGTCATGTGATGAGAATAAGCCAATTATATATTTTTTTACTATTTTCCAATCATTTATTGCACATGTGAGGTTGGTGGGAAGAGTCACTTCATGTAGTTATTGAAGCATGGGGGTTGTGTCAGTTAGGTCAGTTGTCCTTTCATCCTTGCCCCATATCCTTAGAGTCAACACTCTTTTGATTGATTATCATTCCATTCTCATTCTCTCATGCAAGTTGCTGCTCCACGTAGAGTTTTCTCCATTGTTGTTCATGTCAATTAGCAGACTGTGTGTTAAACCTAGAAATTCGAATTAGAGGGCATAGTTGTATTTTTGGAAGGAAAAACAGTTGGTTGTAGGTGAGCAGAGAGGTTGGGGGCAAGCTAGGAAGCTTACCCATGGAATTCTGCTGCTTGGTCATGCTTGTGAAGTCACCAATCAAGGCTACAGGTGGTTTTATAGCAGCCATATCATATTGGACTTCTTCTATGCATGCATTAGAAGCACCCAGGAAGATGGATCGCCCAAGAGAACCGTGGATTGGTGAAGGGGATGCCTGAGCTAGAAGGGTGTTGTTTAAGGCAGGAATTGTGGAAGCCAAGGCCGTGAGGGCTGATTGAGATCCCTGTAGAGCTCTATATGAGCATTTGACTAGCACAGATAGCAGAATGGGTTGTGGGATAAGAGATAGAAGCCTGTAGGTGTTTCCTTCGCCCTGGTGGCCTCATATCCCAGCTTGGGGGCGGCCTCAACAACAGAAAGAGTATATGTTGGACTGAGTGCCTATGGTCGGGTGGAAAAACGCTCTTACACAGCCAGTTGCTCGGATCTGAGTTTCTTAAAGATAAGTATTTTTATGTGTTTAATTCTAAACTATTTTATTGATGCCTGTAATGTTATGCTGATGTATTTTCATATTAGATCTGTGTGGATTGTTTTGAATTCCGTTGTGCATGCTTAAACTACATTTCTGCACACACTCTGTTATTGAAAATTGTATTATGGGATTGGGGCGAATTTATTCGATCCCAGGTTAGCTAGCGTCCCCTCCCGATGGTCGGATTGGGCCAGGGGGACATTACACACTCAATTATGTTTAGAATATATACAATGTTAAAAACAAATCAAAATATAATGAGCAATAAGACATACCTGCAACCATACCTTTACGATGTAATCCTCAAAGACCTTTCTCTCCAATATGTCCCAGTCTTTAGTGCCATAGCATTGGCTTCTCTACAGAGATAATAGGAGTCCCATCTTCTAGATTACAATCCTCAAGAATAACAAAGTTGTTACAACCATAATTAAAAGTGCTTCCTATCATATTGTACAAATTTTCTCCTAATGATGAGCCCATATCGAGGCTTGAAATGTCGAGACAAAATCTTGAGACAAATTTTCTCTTGATGATGAGCCCATATTAAGGTTTGAAACATTGAGACGAAATCCAATTAACGTTCTTATTTTCTGGAATCTTGTACAAAGTTTCAATCCAAACTCCCTGCATCAATACCATTGCTCCTCAAACCATCTTGCGTATGCCCTTTTCAAATACAATATGCACACTTGCATCACCCATATTACTTACATATATTAAGTTTCTCGTTAGATATAGAATGTGCAGAACCTTTTGAAGAGTTCTAATCCTTCCATGTTTGAGTAGTAGCTTGACCCTTCCACGTTCTATGATTTTGGTCACCGATTCATATCCCAGGAAAACATCACCTTCAATGTACTTTTCATATTCACAAAACCACTCCATATAAGGATTCACATGAAATGAAACATCTGAGTCGATTAACCATACATCATGATATGCATGTGTACATGTATATGCCAAGTAAACATCGTCTCCTTCTTTTGAATTTTTTTTTGTTTCTATGGAAGCAACGTCATTAGAGCCCTTGCCTTCAATGACATTCCCAAATCTCCAATTTTTTTTTATAATTCCCAACTTTACCACATTTCCAACATTTATTTTCCAATTGTCTCAGAGAATTAGATCTACCTCTAGATTTAGATTTTCCCCTAGAATATTTATTTTTCCTCTCTTGGGAATGACCTCTTATAGATAAAACATCCTTTTGTCACACCCTTCATGGATTTTCTCCTTATTTCCTCTGATAGCAAGGATGCAACTACATCCTAAAACTTTAATGTGTATAAATTGCTACCACTAGATTATGCCAAGAGTCTTGCAAAGAACATATAAAGGTTTATATAGTTATCTTCTTCCTCCATCTTAATATCAATAGAGATCAATTGACTTACTAGAGTATTAAAGGAATTTAGATGATCTGCCATAGAGTCATCATCCTCCATCCAAATATGCTACAACTTCAAATGAAGAAATAACTTCTTTACTAGGGATTTTGACTGATGCAAACTCCCCAACTTATCTCACAACTCCTTTGCACCATCTTCTCCAAAGACATTCAATAACATTGAATCTCAGAGGCAAAGTCAGAGTCAGATTACGCTTCTTGCTTTTCTTTCCATCTTTACCGATATTCTTTTGACATACTAGTGGGCTTTGTATCTATATCTGCAACAATCCATTGTTCTTTGTCTACAAGAAGATCTTCCATCTTCAACATCTATAACTTGAAGCTTTGGTCGTTAAACTTCTCTATTTCTATCCTTGAATTGCTTTTCATTTTCCTTGCACAAGATTCATTGCACAATGCTCCCACTCTAACACAGGTTTATCGTAGACCCAAGATATCCTTGCTCTTCACAGGATGAGTTGAACCCAAGAAACAAAGGTGTCCCTTTGAAGATAATAACCTCACTCTCATACTAGATGAGGGGTTTTGATAAACCTATGTAGTGGTTTGATGCAATCATCATGGCAATTCTATCTTTTGAGTGTGTTTGTCATTTGAGCGTGCCCAATGCATTCATAAATCCATTTCTAGCTTTTGAATAAGCTCATCTTTCAAGTGTTCCCAATGCATTCATTAGGTCTCCTTGGAAAGTATTACTTGATTCATCTTTTAAATCCTCTTGAAACTTTCCTAAGATATATTTAAAGCTTTGAATGTCTTTTTTTAATGTCCTTAATGACCTATTGAGAGTCTTTGAAAGACTCATCTTTCAAATTGACCCAACAATTCATTGGGCGTCTTCAAGACATACTTTTTCTTAATGTCCTTGATGGCCTATCATTGTATTTGAAATATACATTGGCCCAAAAATCCATCAAGTGTCTTCAAAACACACTTTTTTCAAATGTCCCCAATGGCCTAATAGGTGCACCTTAAACTTTACGATGACTTTATTTTTCAAAATTATTAGACAATACAAGGGGCGACTTTTCAAGATATTTTTCACTTTCTTTTAAATCTATATGATAGTTCATTGGGGGTATTTCAAAATTCATCTTTTGAATTGGCCTAACAATTCATGAAGATCATCTTTCCCAAGTTCCCAATGGTGCATTCGGTTCAGTTCAAAGATATGTTTTTCAAATATGGTTTGCATGGTGATCAATTATTTTCAAAGATTTTGAATGACTCTTGTTTTAGATCTCCTTAATAACTTGTCAATCCCTTTTCAAAGTTATTTTTTTAGAATGGCCCTATGATTCATCGAGCCACTTTCAAATTTCAAATTATATGTCTTTCAAATGTCTTCAATAATTCAACAAGAGTCTTTTGAAGATATTTTTTCAAAATTTCTTGATAGTTCATCATGACAGATGAAAACATTCAAATGGCAAATTATATGTCTTTCAAATGTCTTCAATAATTCAACAAGAGTCTTTTGAAGATATTTTTTCAAAATCTCTTGATAGTTCATCGTGACAGATGAAAACATTCAAATGGCATCTTTCATTTCAGCCTGATGCATCTTTAGAAAGTGCCTGATGGGCACTGGACCAGTTTAAGAATTCGAATGAGACATGTTGATTTCCCCCCAATAGTTCATTGAACTAGATTCAAACATTCGAATGCGACATCTTTCAACTTTCCATTGAAGTTTTCCAATGACCAACCTTCAAACCTCAAAAAATTGCATGAGCCTTCTTCTTACAACTCCTATGTTCATTAGAATAGTTAAATTTATAGTTTTCGACCCTAGTTTCATTGGGCAACAATTTACAAGGTAATTTTGAATCTTCTCCCATGCTCTCATTCATGCATAACAAGGTCACAAATAATCAAAATTGTTGTTCATGCATCTAGGTTTTGTAAAGGTTCTATAAATTGAGAGCATTTTCAGACTTTGCATAGACTAAGGGCTCAAGATTCTGTCAACAAGATGAAATTCACAATAGGGTGCTTGGCATTGTTCGTGATCCTATACCCATTTCATAGGTGTCCACTGCTTGTATAGTTTTCTATTGATATTATGGTATATATGAAATTGTATTGCGTCCGCTAATTTCATGGGCATTGAAGCAGACATACTCCAATTTTTCAAAACCAAGAGAGGCCTAAAAGGATACTGTAAGCATTCATTTTATGCTTTAGTAAATTGAAGTGTAGGATGCACAAATTTAAATGTAGAAGGAGTTGGAGGCTTACATTGATGTTCATCATGGCAAACGAGGGAAACATGACTGCTTTTGCATCCCATTCCAATAGCGTTGAATTTATTTGGCAACTAATTTTTTGCTTACCTGTGCGACCAAGTGGCGACCAAGAGGTTTTGCACAAATTTTCAAAAGCCATTGTGAGGCCCTATTCATTGGTACAGTATTCTAATAAACACTACAAGCCTTTGTTCAATGTGGCATTGATAGGATTTTTGAAAGAAGTCTGGTTTGCTCGTTTTTTTTAATGTATTGGGCTTTTGGTTATATGACAACATATGTTGCCATGGAAGAGACTACACAAACTTTGCAAACATCGACTGGTCCCTAGGATAAACATCTACATGTACAGTGTACAGGTAGGACTGAACCATTTCTCATTAGAAGATATTGCAGCTTGGGATTATGGATAGCTTGAATTTTATTTTGTTGGTTTTGCAGTTTGAATGTACAAATATAAATTTAAATTTCTAAAATGAATTTGTGAAGTACTATAACATCTTTAAAAACATAGAAGCACATAGGTCTATAAAAATAGAAGAAAAACATAGAGCTCGAATTGAATTGGATTGACAAACAAAGATCAATGGAGATGTTTACTTTGTTTTTTAATTCAAATTCAATTGACATATAAATCTCTTTGTGCATACAAATAGATTCAAACAACTATTGCTTACTCTTTATATGTGTTTGCACAGGTTTTGAGATATTCTCAACACCACTAGCGAGACAAAGCTCCTTCAAAGTTATGAAGACTTCATAAGCATGGGAAATAAGCCTTTGAAGACAAGTGAGGAAGATTGGAAGACTTCACAAGACAAGTGAGGAGGATTTGAAGACTTCATAGGAAGGATAAAGAAGCTTGAAGATTCTCAAAGACGAGGAGGGAACCTGCTGCTAGTTTCTACAAATAGCTACCAGCCAAAGATTTCTAGCGATGGTGGTGGTAAGGCGGTGAATTAGAACTTTGGCAAGAGATGGCGATGGTAAGGAAGTGAAATAGAACTTTGGCAAGAGATGGCGGTGGTAAGGCGGTGAGCTAGAGGTACCGACGGTGGCGTTGGTAAGGCTGTGAACCAATATACCAATGTAGTAAACTAAATTAAACTTTGTTTAAATGTAATAGTTTTATATGCTCAAATCTATTAATTACGCAGAAGACGTTCTTTTTCCAGAGTAGGTTTTGAAAAACATTGTACATGTTTGTCGTCCCTCCGTCCAACCAATGTCGGCCACGCATCATCTTATTTTCACAAATAAAATTCTGACACGTATGTCATGTGTTGTGAGGAAGTTGTTTAAGGTTCTCACTGGCCCGTCTGCCTCCGTTCCTACCCTCTGGCATGTAACCTTTCGTGTTCAAGAAGTTTGCATTTGTCGTGGTTACGCATTGGAGAAGTTCAATGCTGAGAAGTTTCACTTCATTGATTCTGCGTCTGTTACCTCTGGCGTGCTTCTTGGATTGCTTCTCGCCTCCTATCCGAGAAGCACAGTCAAGCGCAAGGCACTAGATGATAGAAATTATAGAAGGCTGCACGCACCTCCTCGGTGTAATCTTTGAGGGAAATTGGTTGAAGGGTTCAAGAAATTCGGCGTGAGTTCTCAATTTGATGAAAGATCAGAAAATGAATCGAAATGAATCCGTTAAACATTAGACAAAGGAGCCCAATATTGACTCAACTGTGTTGTATTCATTCTCGTTTGGCTCTTGAGCAAGCATTCCAGCGGTAGATCCACCTGAAGAATATCCGGTTCCAATTGTTTATTCATTCGAAGAACCATGGCTCCTAATTCCATTTCCAATCCCAATCCTGCAGATGGAGATCATCATCCGTGTTATACAAGTATGCAATAGCGAATTAAAAACATTGCGTCACAGGGGAGGAGAACCACTGGTAAATATATTTTTTTTGTGTTAATGTTTGTATGTTCGGTAGCTATTACTATCACACAATATTTGTGTGTCTCAACAATTCGAAAGGTTATGGATATGAGAATCATGATCTGATCTTTCTTATGGTTGAAACAAGTGAACATTTGGCTTTTGCAGTTGCCGTATATTTGGAGGAATTGTGTACGTAGGGATGTGTGACGCTGAACAGTCAAGACCATATGGGGGTTGGTGCAGGTTACAAAGCTTAGAATCCTGAATGTTTCTGGGTGCTCTGAAGACAAGTATGGAGACATTGGTATATTTGAAGGGGTTGTGGGAACATGGAGGTGTGAAACTGAAGTGCATATGGTGTTTGGTGTAGGTGACAAAGATTACAGAGCTAGATGTTTCTATGTGCTCACATCTAGGTGCTCTGAGCTGCTAAGTATGGAAACATTGGTACCTTCGGAGGGGTTGTAGGTGAACGGGTGTGTGAAGCTGCAGACCATACGGGGGTTGGCGAGGCTTAGATTCCCAGATATTTATGGTTGCTCTGAGTTAGAAGAGATACCAAATATGGAAACATTGGTATCTTTGGAGGCGTTGTCGGCAGAGGGATGTGTGAATCAGAAGTGCATACTTAGCCACTAAGAAGTGAACGCCAAGGCTGACGACTTCATCATCAAGTTCAAGTAGCAGCTCAAGCTACATCGGCTGGAGTCCATCATATGCTACAAGGATATGATCAATTGCGACAAATAGTATGGCCATATGCATTGCATTAGCATTTGCGTTATAGGTTTTGAATTATATTTTTTTTGTTTTGGGCATATTTTATTGCATGGAAAAAAGTCAAACTGGTATACTGTCTATGAAATCTCAGATTTGGAGGAGCTTTTGATCAAGTCTTGTAGTTTCCATTTGACATCCTCCTATGAATCCTCGCTATTTTTCAAAATTAAAAAAAAAATCGGATCTCACTGCTGAGATCTTTGCTTTGTTATATTTTTCGAACACTGAATGATATATTTTTACTAATAACAAAATAGGTGTTGTAGTTCATATTTATGTAATGAGAAAGCTTTCTTTTCTGTGTTTTTGCTTTCATTACGTTGACAGAGTAGAAAACCAGGAAAGTCTTGACAGGTTGGTTGGTCGAATGACGAAAACAAATGACCACATATTAACCATTTCTAAGTCCTGGGCAGCTTTGGTCAATGGAGAAAACATATTTTCTTCCATTTCTAAGTCCTGGCTCCAAGTGGGGATACAATGATTCAAAGAAGCTAGGATCCCAATATATCGACTGCCCTCCCCCGCTTCCCATGCCTTTTGGCGAAACATGTGAGCCTCCAAGCCCATTGGAAGATCGTGGACACAAAATCTGAAATGACCAGTATTTACTGATAGAAGCTCACTATTGGGTTTTGTCAATAGAGCATCGACTATCTCCTCTATACAGTTTTAGAGAATTAGTTCTGAATATGCCCAAGTGTACAGGAAATAGGAATTCACAAAATGCGTCTCACATCTAAGTGGTATGAGTATGATCTGCACCATAGATCTTTTGAATATGAACAAAAGATCCTGCAAAAATACACGAGCCATGATCTATAAGATTCGTTGCTAGCTTCCAAATGAGTGAATATGTCCTCAAAATGTCACAACTTTGTAGGTCTACCCTACTGATATATTATGAGGTCAGTCTACAAAATACAAATGGGAGAGGAGGGATGATTGATGTCTGTGAGAAGCTAAATAGATTTGAGCTACATATTTCCCAATGCTTGATTGTGAGTTCCTAGAAGAAAATATTTGATACGACTTTAGGGAAAGACAAGGTTTAGAAAACAACTTCGAAATTACGCTATCATGTGTCCCATCACATATTTTCTTCTACTTTTATTAAGAAATCATGCATGGAATTTATAGTCTTCTCCAAAGTAGATGGATATTTTTGATTTTTAATATTGGAAGTTTTGTTCATAAAATTTATTGTAACTAATGTTTTCGTTCTCCACTTGTATTAAAAATTGTTTTAGACTTCAATATTGTATTATTTTAATAGGTTTGATGGTCTCCTTCATTTCTGCCTCTACCTTCCTATCACAACTTGTATTATAATTAAGTCATTTATTACAAATATCTTATATATGTGGTTTCAAACAAAAAACAGATACAAATATTTATTGGGTTCAAATTTGGTTCCTCAATAATTTCAAGATTAACAATGAATACATACATATACATAGCTTTTTATATCATTTAAATTAATTGGTTCCTAATGATTTCCATCGAACTAACTTGCTAGGCTTGATGGTCTCCTCCATTTTTGCCTCTACCTTCCTATCACAACTTGTATTATAAGTCATTTATTACAAATATTATATATATATGATTTCAAACAAAAAACAAATACAAATATTTATTGGGTTCAAATTTGGTTCCTCAATATGTTAATTTCAAGATTAACATTGAATACATACATGTACATAGCTTTTTATATCATTTAAATTAATTGGTTCCTAATGATTTCCATCGAACTAACTTGTGATATACCTTGGTTCCTAATGATTTCCATCGAACTAACTTGTGATATACCTTGACATTTATATTTTAAAATATTTTAAGATTAATTTGTACCATATACAACGAGTTAGTTTGTTATCATTAATATTACTTTATACTATTTTTAATGTTTATATATTTCTAAGAAATTTTCAATCTTATTTTAATTTTACCTTTTTTTTTTTCTTTTCCTATGATGCTTTACTAAATGAAAAGGAACATTTTTATGATGAAGAGGAAGGTCTTCATTACATTTATTTTATTTCTCTCTTTTCAGATACAGGAAGCTCGGTCCCCTCAGTCCCCACTCCGATAACATAATGTCCCAAAACTATTAAAATATAATAGAAATTATTAAAATAATATATAAATTGACATATATGTAATAATGAGTAGATTAATTTCTAGAAACAAGGAAGTCATCCCGAGAAACCAAGCCCTCGTTCCGGCAATAAGACCCCAAAGTCCTTAGCCAATAGCATTAGAAATAAATATTTTTAGGCCAACAATAAAAACTAAGGGATGAAACTTTGGTTATAATGAATTTTTTTTAAGTCAATAGGCAAGTAATACAATGTCAACCCAAATCGAAAACAATAGTTACCTGCCGAAGTAGTTACCTGACCTTCGGCAGGGATTAATAACCAATAAAACTCAATCCACTAATCCCAAAGCGATTCACTCATTTACTGGTAATTTTTATCCGCAACACCAATCCAAATTTTATTTAGACACAATCCACTCCTCTTAGAGTGACACGTCTCAAGAGTTATGGTAAATATAAATCCATCACATACATAGACTCTTCTTGATCTTATCTTCTTTATTTCTTGTGTGCTTGGCAAGAACGGCCTGAGATTTTTTACTGCATTTGGACTTGGTGGGAACGGCATGAGCTGCGGGGCTTGGAAGGCTGATGGAGGGTTCGAGTCCGCAATCATGTGCAGCCTGCCGCAGGAGGGTTTTGATCTGATCCTCCGGTTTCAACAAAGATGTGCTTCTGGTAATCGAATTCTCTATCAATTCGGACTGCACGCTGATCTGCATAGACTGTTTGTCGTACCGAGCCATTGTTTCAGATACGTTCCGAAGATTATTGGAGGAATCCAATGCTTTAACAATATGATTCAAGGATGTATTGATGCTTATTATTTTAGCCTGCGTCTGAAGTCTTGATATCACGGCGTCCAACCTTGCAGCGACGCGAAGATAATTCACATGTTCGTTGTGATTTCTGACTGAGTTTTCTGCATAGATTCTCGCTTCTTCCATGTTTCCTTTCGACATGGCCCTTTGCTTCTGTTTCCTTTTGCTTCTGCATAATTCCCATCTATAGATGCATATATGAATCCACTGTGTTTTGCTTCTGCTTCCAATCACTAGAATTCCAAATACATTCCCAATACATTCAGTAAATTTGACAGAAATAACCTAAGAGTCTCCAAGGATGTTGATGTCGTCCGAGGTAAGGTCCCTAAGAAGGATTCTTTTCTACAGAGCCAGTGACTCGGCTTATATTCGTTGCTAGTCCAATATTCCATGCAAATCTTCTTAAAATTAATGATTGTACCTTTTTAACCTCGGGGATCCGGGTTCCCTTTCGAGGGTTTATAAAAAAATATGATATACTTTTGCTGGAGTTGAACCCATGGCTCAATGCCTTGGTTGAGTGGATCTAACTTGTGCAGTGGTGGTTTGTTTTCATTTTGTGATTCTCTTTGTGTTTTATCTAAGCTCCAATGTGCCAGGTCCCGGTCCCGGGACTTCAACCAGTGTCCTTATATTTGGTTGGGTTCTTGCTGGCCCTTCAATCCTGGGAATTTTCAAATCAATGTTTCTCTGCTTAGATTGACAGTTAATATATTTGCACAGGTGGGGATTACTTTCTTCTTATTGAATATTCCTTTATTTCTCCAACTTTCCACGCTACCGCTTTTGGAGTATTAATATTCCATGCTTACACTATCACTGGTTTATTTTTAGAGTCCCCTGGGTATGACGAGGACCACCTGCTAAACATTTGGTCTCTAGAGGATGGCTTTATCGATAAGTGAAAACCCATTTCTGACAGTAATAATCCCCAAGCCTCAATGATGAAAGGGCATTCAAAGAATATATGATATGGAGTTTCTTCACTGTTAGTACAGCAGAGTGGACAGCTTGAAGCGCTTATTATTCTTTTTTTTAATCATCTTCTCCCCTTTCAACAGATTCCCTTGCACTAGGGTCCAAAAGAATAATACATTTTTGTTATGGAGCCGTTTAACTTTGTCTTGCTGTACTTGATTTCCAGAGGGAGAGGGTTGGGACCACTGTAAAGAAGAAGATGGCATTCTTCTTTCACTGAGTAGCTGCCTGTTCGAGTGCCCCAATAAGTCATTTTCTCCTCCCATGATTAGAGATTTTCCTTTTAAAGCTAAGATAATTTTAGACCATACATGAGACAGGGCCTAGGGGATAGGATGTAGACACTTCCATTTTTCCCACAAGGGTGGATCAGTTACAGTCCATTGAGGAAGTTTAAGAGCCCTTACCTATCAATATAATACATGAACAGATGGGAGACTCAAAATGATTCCAGATGCTGATAAAGGCAAGATTGATCCCCTGGCTCAAGGTTCTTTCTCTAGGCTTCTGGAAATGAATACACCTGAATGGCCCTATCCTCAACTAGGGGCAACCCGATAACTTTCCTTGGATTTAATTGGACCAACTTTTGCCATTGTAATGAGCAATATGATTGAGGTTTTCTATCACACTGACAAGGAAGGATGCAGAGAAAAACCAAAGAATATGTCTTCATTTACATTGGAGCTGGTCTCTATGCTGTTGTTGCCTGCCTTTGTCAGCACTACTCCTTCAACGTCATGGGAAAGAATTTCACCGCAAGAGTCCTGAAGATGATGCTGAATCTAGTTAATAGTTTTCTTTTTTTTCTGATTTTGTTCTAGAAGAAGAGCGCATGAATCCCAAACGTCCTTATGAATCAATAAAATGTGTCAAAGAATCTAAGTGTCATTCCTACATTCACATCCACTGAGCTAATTTTCCACTGAGAGTCGTAGGCAATCTCCTGTTTATTTGTTGTAAAAAATTTCACAAGCTAGCTGCAAACCCTCACAAAAATATTTTGTATTGCAGCTGTGACTATGCAACGAAGTAAGCTTGTTGGATGAGGAGGAGAATAACTCAATCCAAATGGTGTCCCATTTGGTAGCTGATGCAACAAATGTCAAATCTGCTATCGTAGAGAGAAGCTTAGTTGCATTACAGAACATGACTTCATTACTAACATCTTTCATTATAGCTTTCATTGTGGACTGGTAAATGGCTCTTCTTATTCTGGCAACATTCCCTCTTTTCTCTTTGCAAATTTTGTTGTAAAGTTAAACTTTGTCGAAAAAGTAAAAATTATAGGTTAGGAATGCAAAGAAAAATCAAGGAATATGTGTTCATTTACGTTGGAGCTGGTCTCTGTGCTGTTGTTTCTTACATTTATCAGCACCACTTCAGCATCGTGGGCAAGAATCTCACTGCAACATTCGTGAAAAATGAAGCTTGCAGGTTGAGTGCAGTTAGCTTAGATTTATTTTGTCTAATTTTGTCTAAAGAATCAGAGAATAACATCCTTTTTTATCAATAAAATGTGTCGAGGAATCCAAGTGTCATTCCTTTATCCACATCCATTGAGTTAATTCCAATTGAGATTTCGAGGCAATTCCTAGTTCATTTGTAGTCAAAATTTTCACAATGTGTAAATCCTTACAAAAGTATTTTATATTGCAGCTTAAGGTTCATTGAAGTTATTACAGGTTGGATCCATTGTGGGTCTGGAAAGACTGACAAAATAAAAATTGGCTATTCAAATGGTTCGAATGACCTCGGTAAATGTTGGAAGAACTTAATTTCAGGAGAAGGGCGAGCATTCTTGAAAGTGTTGTTGATGGCTTTAGTTCTATTTAATTATCTCCAATGCTAGTCTGATTATAGCTTCATAGCATGTGTGCACAAGGCAAATCTGGAACCTGTCTGAATTCTTTTGCTTAAGGTTCAAGAAAATAGACATGTTAAGAGTTTTGCACGTAAGAATGTTGTTCCTTTAGATTGTGACAATGGTCCCACCAAATGTCCCATGAAATTTTTTGTAACGGAGGTATTCCATAAGCTAGTAAATCAAAGCTAAAAAAGCACACTTCTTGCTTGTTTCTTTGGTTGAATTGTGCTTTGGAACATTAATAAGCTCTAACAAAAGTCTTTTCTCTATTTTCATTTTAATAAGATTCATGCTATGTTATTATTGTATTTTTTTTATTTAGATAAAATATCCTAATCTATTTATGCAAGTTTGAGGTACACTTTGGAGGGTTTACTTGCAAGGAATCTCCCTAATTAACTCTAGGCCCCAATGGAGAGTATCTCTAGTGAAAATTAATTTATCCAAAGATCTAAAGTAACGGCAAACAATATGTGCCTATGTTCAAACCATAGTTACCAAATTCAGCCGAATCAATCAAATAAATTGAAAAAATCATTCAATTCAATCAAATTATTTGTAGAAGTTTTATTTGATGAACTCTGGGATGAGTGCTTTGTTTCTTCATAAATTTCTCCTATCTTTTTGAATCACAATCATGTCACCAAGAGAGCAATATGAATCATCTTTAAATAGTGCTAAATAGTGTAGCAGTGAGTTGTGAACTAGGCAAGTTTTGGCCTACATGGTTGTGAATTGGCGAATTTTGGGTATATTGCCGATTTTTCTTACCTAATGCAAAATTTTAACACGATTTTTTTTTCGTATTGTACCAAATTCGATCTCAAACTTGGTAACTATGGCTGAAACAATAGAATTAAGGATTTATCACTTATGATCAGACCTAATACTCTAGTTTGTCTAGTCAATTCTAACTTTAGTGCCAAGCTCAAAATGCATCCCAATCTAATAATGAAGAAGGTTGGGTACATGTGGTTAGAAATAACTCTCAAAACAACAAAGTGACAGTGACCAAGAAGGCATAACCACAAAAGTTGGCCATTGTGACAACATTGATGCCTAATAAGACCGCAACTTTGGTAGTTGGCAAGGAGGTCATGTGTACTTTCCAAGTCTATTCCTCTTCGTTGGGCAAGGGTGCACTCTCTACCTTGCTTATTGAATACTCAAGAAACCTTTGAGGCTGAGTAATATTTGAAGTGATTGAAGGTTTGTACCTTGTATGATTGGATACAAACCTATAGTCTCACAAACAAGGCCTTACCAAATCCATGTGGCATCTTGACCCTGCTTGGTGATGATGGCATTGAATATCTCTTGATATTATATATTCTATAGTGGGTGGGGTAGATATATGTTGAAATAGACTTGTAAGGATTACGTTGAATTTAGATTGTTGAATACTTGCCTTTTCTAGCACTTATGCACCCAATGATGTTGAGGAAAGCACTATGTTTTGGAATTCAATGGCACAACCTTCTATAAACATATTATATTAGTTGGTCTACAAGGACTTCAATATGGTTAAGAAAGCGATGATAAAAATGATATGTTTCTTAATAAAATGCTAAGGGGGAAAATGTTGCTCAAACTGGCCTTACGGCTGGACTCAACCATTTTTTCCACAACAAATTTAGAAAGAACGTGTTATAGGATCTAGAGCTCACTTTGTTAAACTTTCAAAGAGGCAATTGAGGAGCTTTAAAAATGCCAGATAGGTCCATGCTACTACACCTAAATACTTTATTCTTTCATTGTAGCATAATAAGACATGTTTAGGTCCTAGGCAAGTTATTCCCTTGGACCATTGATATATCATCTTTTCAATATCTTTGGGGTAGGGAGAGTAAGAAATCACAAAACCCACTTTGTATATAATGTTTTGCATCTTCAACAGCGTAATTGTACGAGTTATTAGAAGAGTGTGGAATCTTCTTCCTAACCTAAGAGGTGAAGTCAATTAGTTAGTATGGGTGGGTGTTCCCATTAACCATGCCACCACTTCCACCAAATAAATTTCATTTTTTAGAAACAAGTGCCATAGATCTCTGAAGGATGAACTTAAAAGACCTCAATTTATCTTCTTTAATGAGGATCTTGGAAAATAGGGAATAACCTTTATGATTTTTTAAATGTTCATGAAATTCATAAAATTCAATAGGCCCAACTCCAAGACAAAATGCATTAATACATATTAAATATAGTTACAAGTTAATACATATTTTTTCAAATCCCTAACCTCTAAGGAAGTGATTGAGAGCATTGAACATGTACTCAAATTGATTGAGGGGGACATAATTAAATTAAAGGATGTTGAAAAGAATTTGTAAAAGATTCCATGCTTCTATTATAATCTTTAGAACTAGAAATGAACTTAAAGTGTCCATGCACACTTGTTATGAATTGGTCGTGTATCATTTTTCCTTTTACACGGAGAGGAGAGACATTAACAAAAAGAAAATGTGTGAATAAATGTTAATTTTGAACAAATTCAGAATTGCGTTGATGGTTATTTTGAACAAATTCAGAATTGCGTTGATGGTTATTTTGAACAAATTCAGAATTGCGTTGATGGTTATTTTGAACAACAATTTGTTAAGTACAAACACTTTCTCATGTGAATATTACAAGACTACTTGTGATTTTGTTGATGACTATCTAAACATGTATATAAAAAAACCAATCATTGCGAGATTGCATTAAAAGAACTTGACTAACTTTATTTGAGAACTAATCATTATGTAAAGGCCTGTTATGTTGTAAAATGTGTTTAATAAAATTTTGGTTCATGCTTTAATTTAGCCTTATGTGTTAAGTATAATTTGCCTAAAATTATTTAACCAAAGCAAATGCTTCATTAAAGAACATTTCATATTGGACATTCATTAAAGCGAGTTTTATATTGGACATTTTGAAAGTTGTGTGAAAAGGATTGCAATGACTTTCGGGTCTAGGTTTCAATACCATTTTCATTAAAATTGATTTCAAAAAAGCTCATCATGTATCAAAATGTATCTCCATAAATATATATAAGTCTAGAAAAATTCTTTTTAAGTTTATTTCATCAATTGTATGTCCTCTTGCTTTAGTTCTCTATGTCATGGTGGCATCTCTGATACATAATACATTGATTCATGGTTTATCTAAAGGGATTCTCCTTTTGGAACTACATGCATGGCATGGGATGGTTAATGTGCATTTTCAAAAAAAAAAAATCTTGAAAATAAAACTTTAATAAAAAATACTATGAATTGTTTCTATATTTTTCTATAGTTTTGGATATAAATTCAATACGTCGAAACAAATAAAAATTTTCAGATATAAATTCAATAAGTCGAAACAAATTAAAATTTTACAGGTGAAGACAAATTTGCCTCTCCAAATCTTTAAATTTGCAAAGATATCACTTTCTATCTAAAACTTTTTGGAAAATTTTATAAATGATTTTATAATAATGAAGAAAAAATATTGATAAATGAATCACTAATTCCATGAAGTTAGCTAAAAAATACTCTAGAATTGTATCAAAGTGTTGCTTACTACACATGTATTACTCTTCTTGTTGGGAGTTCCCTCCTATAATCCTAAAGAAAGACTTGAGAAAGTCCTTTGAAATTTCTTAAATAGGCCAATACTTATGGGGCTTGAGAGTGACACTATTACAGATGAAACTAAGTTTTACAAAAAAGGTGTTGTTAAGGTTATTTATTTTTGTTTGTTAATTTGTTTTAGGTCTTTTTGGTTCATTGGAAACAAAAATTGTAGAATAATAAGGATGATTTCGAAAAACCAATGGGAAGGTGAAAAATAAAAACCCAAAAATGATGAAAATAGTAGTATCGACCTCACAGGATCAATTACCCCCCTAAGCAGCAAAGGTCTCCATTTCAGCAAGATCATACATGGCTAGATGGGGGTTTTCTATTGGATCTAGGTTGGGTGATCCACTTTCCTTGCTCAAGAAGTTCCTATGCTTTGACAACCTATAAGGGTTGTATATTTTTTGTTTGGTGCTCTTCAAGTTTGTGGTTTCCATGATCTCATCCACTATAGCTTGCTCAATGTTTTTAAGTTTGAGATCTATAGTGGCAAGTTATGTCACCTTTGAAGTGTCCAACAGAGGTGGAAGGTATCGTAGAAGCATATCCCCATATTAAAGACATGGTGCAAGTTGAAAAAGCGTGGAGGAAGATTCAATTCAAAAGCATTCTCACCCACATTTTTGTGATGGCATAAGGCTAGTATCAAAGTGGTCTAAGCTTTCTGTGTGGGCATGTGAATTGTTGTTTTTGCAAATGCAAGTTCGTTAAATTCTCTTTATCGTCCCTTTGTCCATAAAAACTTTGCCATGGCTCCACCGTTGGTCACCTAGATAAGGGGACAAGCAATATGAGAGAACTGTAACATGAATGTGTACTAATAGTTAGCAAGGCCTAATGAGTTATAAAGCAAACTTGTCCATGTTCATTATGATGCTTGCCATGGCAAGGACATCCACTGAAGCACATAACAAAGCTAGCCAACCAAAAGAATAAACCATAAACCTCTTGGATGAAGTAATTGGAAATCTGGAATTACTGCATGGAAATCCACGGTTTGAATGCTGCAATAATCAAATGATAGTCAACATGTAACACATAACAAAGCTAACCAACCAAAGGAATAAACCCTAAACTTCTTGCATGCAGTTCAAAGCACTCAATCAATATAATTTATGTAATTACTGTATGGAAAGTCACTAAAGGGCAGACTTCCATTCTTGCCACATACTTAAGATTTTGAGTGGTTAACCAATTAAAACCCTATATCTAAGGAAGAAAAATTATTAACCAATCAAAAACAATTTTAGGTATTTATTCCACTACTGAAACTAAGCAAAAATAATGTGATACATGAAGCTAAGATACGAACCTGTTGCAGATTTACTCGAAGAGGTTTTTCCTTTAATGATACAATATTTGATGATTACAAAATTATATATTGTAAAATTATACAATTAGTAAAATATGATATCATTGTCGACGAGACAAACTTATTACATACGAATTAAATGCATGCACATGCACACCTGGAAGGTCCGGTCAATGAATATGACGTGCAATCAACCGGGAACGAAGACACAGTCAATGAAAGAAGATCTCCCACCAACTTCACGACTTAGTGGCCACTCAAGAGAACAACCGCATCAAAGAAACTACTGAGTTGGTGTTTAAACTACCACACTCTTCTTTGCCGACTCCTCCATTTTTACCTGCCAGGCGGGAGTCGAAGGTAATGGTACAACTTCATTCAGTGCCCAGGATTCATAGCAGAGGGCTTTCTGATTACAAAGATTAATTTTAGAATTCTGGAGCGATGGCGATGAGAAGAGAACAGGGCGATGATCACAAAGTAAAACTGAACGTTGGGGGCAAACAATTTGTAACAACCCGGAATACGCTGGCCAAAGCGGGGCGGGAGTCGATGCTGGGGGCCATGATCAGCCACGATTGGGCGCAAGAGAAACCTGCAGATTCCCAAGAGTATTTCATCGACAGAAATCCAGCTTACTTCTCCCTTCTCCTCGACTTGCTGAGAACAGGGGAACTTCACATCCCTCCACACATGTCGGAGAAGGCTCTGCACAGAGAAGCACTCTACTATGGTCTCATCGATAGAGTCCATATGGCCAGATGGGCTCGCAGCTTGGATGGAAACCGAATGCGACACGCCGCTTCCATTCGCGGGCGAGCCACAGGAGACGCCATGGCGATCAGAGCAGCGCCTGATGGAGGATGCTGTGTGGCACACGGCAGCATGGTTCATGTCTACGATTGGACAATGGAGGAGCTACAGCCGCTGGATCTCGATTACCATCTTGTTAACGATGTGGGTTTTCTGAATCCCCAACGCCTCGTCATCTGCACTTGCGCCAGCGTGGACAAGCCCAGCCACGGCGGCATGGCGAGCTTCAATACCAGAACCGGAAAGTTGCAGCATAGATTCCAGGTATCACATCAAGGCGGCCACCACAAGAATTTCACCGCCGGAGCATTCGCTAGCAGCAGCCACGGTCACATGTTCGCCAGCTGCAGAGGACTAATTGCCGAATACGGGGTTGGGATGTGGGATCAGACAACAGGCCAGCATGTGCGTTTCGTATACGATTGGCCCCTCGGAGATGCAGGGAAGCTCCAGTGGCTTCCAGAGAGCAATCTCCTCCTCGCGGCCACTCTGTATCCTCGAAGCGAGCATGCCCACATTACATTGATGGATTTCCGAGAGAAAAGCGGCGCTGTTTTGTCGTGGACAGATTGCAATCTGTTGGAGGACAAAGTGGTCGTCGACACCGTGGCCATGGAAGATTATAGAAGCGTCTGTGTGGTCAATCAATATGATAATCTCGGATTTCTTGATATAAGGTCGATGAACCATGTCAAGTGGTGTCACCGGAATCGGCCGGGAAAGATGCAGGTATCTCAATCACTTGGAAAAGAAGAAAAATGGTATTCCAAACTGGCAGCGAGCGGAATGCAGCTTTTCTCGACAAAGAATAAGAGCGTGCACGTATTCTGTGCTCCTCGTTGGGTGCTCACATCGCAAGTTGAGAACAAAAGCGGATCATGTGGAAGCGCTATTTCAGATATTGCTGTTGGGGGAGATCGTCTCTTTGTTTTGTATAACGATGAGGATGTCTTTGATGTTTGGGAAACCCCAAATTCTTTCTACACCAGTCAGGAGAATGCATAGCCTAGTGTTTTATACTATAAAACTGATTAGATAATCTACGTATGTAGATGATTTGAAACAAAAGATTTTTTATAAATATAAGCCGGTTGCGATTTTTTTTCGATTTAAGCTGCAACCCAAGGAATTATTCTAAAAATCAGATTCTAATTCCAATTTACATTAAAAAAATGTATGCGGAAGTGCTTTGAATTGGCAGCATCATCGTTCTAGGATACCAGATGATGCCACAGGCATGGTTCAAACTTCATGCATATTAATACTGGTAAGCGGGAATTCATGTTAATACTGGTAAGAGGTAGAGAAAGTACTTGGCACAGGTTGTTAATGGTTGACTGAGAAGGATATGCATCTCCTACACTTTCAAATCACTCTTGTTGCAATATTCATACAACTTCAAATCACTTTTGTAGGCAAAGTACTTTTTGGTGCATATGAAATTATGTGTAACAAGGATACGAATATATGAATTTCTGTTGGATCAAGCAGCCACATAAAAACAATATACAGCCGAAGATATTAAACTAGAAAACAAATAATGGCACACATAAAATATAGGCAAGATTAAACTAGAAAACAAATAATGGTACACATAAAATATAGGCAGAGATTTCAGTGGTAAAACCCTTGAGAGAGAAACATCCATAAAGCAATGGTATAGGTCCTCTTATTATTCAGAACACAAAGATTACAACAGCTCTTAACTCAATCTACACATCTCCTATGAGAATCCAAGAAATAAATATATTTCTTACACTGTTACTCATAACTGACCAAACTTAGTTACTGGGTTAAACAGTTACACAGTGGTTGGAATTGTATAATCTTGGAGTTGTAATTTTTGCCATTGCAAATATAAGTTGTTGGAATTACATAAACTTAATGCAAGTAATTTTTGGCATTGCAAATATAAGTTGTTAGAATTACATAATCTTAATATAGGAAAGGGAACGAAATAAAATTAGAACAATAATAACATTATTGGAATTACATAATCTTGAAAACTATCTTGTGGATTGGAATCATTGACATTGCATATATAAATTATCTGAATTACATAATCTTGATGCAGGAAAGGAGCCAAATAAAATTTGAACAATGCAAAATGCAAAATGACAACTAACTCCAATATATGCTAAACTCCATCTCTATCTTATCCCTGCCATATCCAAAAACAACACCAATATCATACTTGATTTTAGGCATTTTGAGCAGGGTTCTAACATGAATGACATGACTACAGTGAGCAAAAGAGAGATTCTTATATGACTGTCCTGTTGGTGTGTCCAACGTTTCTTCCCTATTCTTTGGTAACCAGTCTCCCAGTTGTCGACGTCACTGACCTTATTTTGACATACGGAGACAGTGGAATAGCAGAAATGGCAATATAGCCATATTATGTGATAACATAAACGTGTCACTCCCTTGCGCTTCTCGGTAAATTTTCTTTCTGATTTTATTAGACTAAATAAGGATCAAATCATGCAAAGGTTGTATGGTGGAATTATAGGGATTAGGCTACAATCAATTCAAAGGAATTACATTTAGAGTGTTTACTTGAACTGATTGAAGAATGTGTGCATACAAAATTTTTCTGCCAAGTAGTTTGGACTATGTGCAGATCCAAGAAGTGATCTACATGGGTAGATCGCGGTTGGAATTTCTACATTTTTCTTGATAGCCATGGAATGCAAAATATAGATCTCTATTTTCTTTGTAACCTTCCCACCTTTTCTCCTTATCAAGGGAAAAACAGAAAAATATCGAAATCAAATCTGTATGAAATTACTGCATGGAAATCCACGGTTTGAATGCTGCAATAACAGCAAGTTATCTCAGACAGAAAACCAAAACCTAAATTAAGAATCTTTCCAGAAATTTTAACGAGTAACTTCAAATTTAAGCTCTACTCATACATAGGAATCCTTTATAAAGGAAGAAGTAAAACAAATGATAGTCAACGTGTGTCTGAACCCCGAAGTTTCCCTCTTCAATGCTGTGCATCATCGTCAACGAAGTCCGTTGATTGTATTTATCAACCGTCAATTTTTGTTTTAATTATCTTGCAGTGAGGCAGAAGTCATGGATGTTGAAACACGAATTGTCCTCATTTTGCCAGGCAGCCTCATCAAGGTCGAATTACGAATTCTTCACAGGAAAGCTTTCACATCAATATACATGATCTCCTACCATCCATAGGAAAAACATTTGCAGTCATTAATCCCTCTTTTTGTCCCGATTGGGTTGCACGGCATCTTCAATTTTAATTTTAATTTTTCCTGACTGTTGTGCTGTACTCTTCTCGTCATTAAGAACCCATCAAAGTGTATGAAGCAATTCCCAATTTGATACTTGGAAAGTTACAAACCAAGGCTTGTCTTTATTATGATTCCACTCGTTTAGGTAACGAAATATACCACGCGATGTCGATGATGGAGTCGGTCCCAACATATAGCTTCGAGCTATTTTCCAAAGTACTCCGCATAAATTCTTAAATTCTTTCATGTACCTTAGATAAAATTCTATTTTTGACGAGAGATTCTTTGGGTTGGTGCAGAAGGCAAAATAATTTCACAATCCGCGCTCTCAAACCTTCAACATTCTTTCATGTAAGCAGGGATAAATCTTGCCTCAGACTATACCTACTGTGCTCTCATATAGGTTTTCAGAAGTAAAAATCTGTTTTTCAGGACAAATTCATTGGTTTTGGATTGGTGTAAAAGGCAAGTTCACAGTCCGCTTTACTAGGCGATGAAGTTCTTAGGTTAGAATTGAAAAAAACAGGACTTTCACGACAAATTCTTTGGTTTTGGATTGGTGTAAAAGGCATGTCTTGGAACAATAATAAGGACCCACATATATTGAAACATCAATGAAAACCCATAATCTAAGTTTAACCCTGAGCTTTATGATCAATAATCGCCGCTAAACATTTTCGTCCACTGCCAGCAGTTCCAAGAAGCTTCCATTACAGACATTCTAATCGTAGTTGGAATCAAAGTTGAAAGTCTGCGTTTTTTCTCAACTCGAAGTTTTCTCAAAGTTGAAAGAGGAATTCTTCACATTTTTTATTGGCGCCAGGGACACGTTGTCAAAGTCGTATTACTAAGCCGCCTTATACTCAAGAGCAGTGTTCAAATTTGAACCCTTCCCAGCCCTTCCAAAGGGTTCTAGCCCTTCCTAGAAGTGTAAAGTTAAAATTGCCCTCAAGAAAAATTTAAAATCTGAATTTTATCCTTCCAATGGGAAGAACATAATTTATATTAGCATTTCAAAAAAAGGGTAACATTTGAAATTACCTATCTATATAAATTTCAATTTCTATGTTGAAATTCCTATGCTATAAAATTCGACTTGTCATTTAAAATATTGGAAATATCATAAATTATAATCATTCACTCACTCATGCCATGCACTCACTGCTAAGCTTTGCAAGGGGACGAGTGATGACTCACGACTACGAGGTACTAGCCACTAGGATTTGAATCTGAATCCCGAGTCACTTCGCGCTGAGATCTAAGGTGTGACAATGTGTCAATGACTATGGATGCAACAATAGAGAACCACTACTAGGCCCAAAACGAGGCCGAAAGATTGTGCCTACTACCTATGTGAACCTAGCTACCAATGTCCACTCTTTTTTCGTCAAAATGAAATTCAAATTGCCGCTTTGATGGGTCCTCCTCTACAAGACTTCATTTATTGCATGAATATCACAGACTCACGACAACTCTAAACAACACTCAATGGCATGCAACTAGAACCACAAACCAAACAGAGGTTGATTTATGCATTGATATAGAGAGGTGGCACTAGGCACACAATATGGAGAAACAATGAGTTAGAAAAAACATTTGGACCAAAGTACCACAATGGTTATTAAAAAAAACAATTTTTGGCTCAGGAATTGTCTTCAATTTGATGGGTGGCATGATCATGATCATGTAATCTCCCTTTGTCCTTCCAAACATATGTGGTTTCTCACCACGTTTCTCTTCGACACTCGCCACCAAAATACGTATAAAAATTCCATGCCTTTACATCCTCTTCCATTTAAATCCTTATTGCATAGTCATAACTAAGGATTATTGTGCATGCACATCCTCACCTTATAACATCAATTGGGTAAAGGCATAGAGACAACCATAAATTATCAAATGTGTCAAGATGCAAAGAGTAAGAGACAACTATAAGTAAGTCTTATATTAAATTTACCATGCACATCTTTAATTTAAAAGGCAAGTTGTCGAGATTCATACATGCAACGAGTCGCAAGGCTTTAGTTGACTTAGGCTTGATTCCATTTCCCCTCCATGCCATATTTGTATGTTGTTACGACAAGTGTTGAGGAGGATTTTTTTTTAATGTTTTTTTGAGCTATGTATTATTTTTTCTTAGGCGCCTAATGTCCATCATTCTTACAACTCTCAAGCTTGGATGGTTTTCCTCTCTCCGGTTTGAATTAAGATTTTAGTTGGTTTATATGTATATTGTGGTTGTAGGTTTATTATAGCCTCATTTTGCTTAGTGGCTTCTTTTTGTACATAGTTAACAGTAAGTCATTTTCTCATGGTTCTAGTTTTATTTTAAGACTATATCTAGTTACAACGTCTTGCACTATGCATAAGATCATGCAGATGCCCCAATATGGTTATTGCATAGTCTAAGTAGGCTTTTTGTATAATGAAGTGTGGTCTAACCCAGAAAAATACAACAAAATAGTTGTTATTTTAGTGAACTATAAAATTAATATTACATATATGTCAAGTTAATGTGTTCAAATTCAGTTTTATTGAAAATATACCATTTTATCATGTAGATATTAAGGAGTGTTCAATTGTTTAAGACTGTAAAAATTTAGATAGACAATATTTGTTTTTTGCATCCTTTTGGGGAAAGGTTTAGTTAATTTATACTTGTCAATTGAAGTACAATTATTTAAATTGACCTTCATCTTTGAAGGGCTCCAAGAACAAATACCCTTCCAATAAAAATTAAGACCCACCCTTCAAATTTGACCATTGCTCCAGAGTAAGTCCCGGCATTAAAATATAGTTTAAATGGTTGGAATTACAGTTTTAGGTTACTTGAATTGTATGAGCATAAAGCTGCAAAATTGAGATTTTTTAAAACAGAATCCTTTCTCTGATTAAAGATTACTATTCAGAGACAGTAAAAAAAATGTAATACTCAGGACAGTAACTTTAGTATCCCACATCACATTAGCTGTTTTTTTATGGATTGTTAATTGATGGTTTATGTGCAGTGGGAGGAGTGATATATATCAACAAAGATCACTACTTCACCCTTAAATTGAATTGTGGAGCAGGTATTAATACTAAGGCGAAATTACTTGGACTTTGGAGTGTGCTTACTGTTTCTGTTATTATGGGATTACATGAAGTGACTGTATTTGGAGATTCTAGAGTAATGATAAAATGGGCTCGAAGGGAACACAACTTAAATGTGATTTCCTTATATTATTGGTGTTGTAGAACAAAGGAGAAGATCCAGCGCTTTGGTAACATTACTTTTGAACATATATATGGAGAGCACAATTGGATGGCTGATACTCTCTCTAAAGAGGCACACACAGGAATCGAAGGAATTATCAGTTGAGAAGAAATTCAAAATACACAATGTATTGACTCTGGCAGAGTTAACATATTTGAAATTTAGCAGATATAAGCTGAATGTAGAAGTCTTTTTTGTGTAGGGAGTACAGTTTATTTTTGATGAAATATCTGCCACAGAAAGAACAAAGACTCATTTTTAATCATAAGTCTCAGTGATATGACTTATGTATGTTTTGTACTATTTGATACATCTAATGAATAACAGTAGTACGTTTTTTTCAACTGGAAAAAAAGTATGAAGAGTATATGCATGTCAATTATGGCTGGCAAACACAGATAAGTCACAAGTTAAGTTTTTTATCAACTACTAGTATTCATGCCTTAACTACCAATTATCCTCGTATAGCTACCACTTATTTTTTATATTCTTTTTTTATAATTGTTTATTTCAAATTTAGAATGATTGCCATAAAATCAATTAGAGATAATCAATTAGAGAATACACATATTTCACTAATTCACCTTAAACCAATATGATTAAAATATCCAAAAAATAATTAAAAAAATATTTAAATCTATTTCTATAATCAAAATTGCATTTCCAACTGTCCCAGTGACGGTCGGTTTGACCCATGTTCAGTGAGGGACTGAACCGAAGGCTATGTAGCAATAAGCCAAGGTTTGTTCTTATTGCGATACCATTCGGTTACGTAAGTGGATATAACACGCAATGTCTATGATGATGGAGTCTCTGTCCGAAGATGGGCTCTTTTTTAAAGTACTTTTATATTCAGACAGTAAGTCGCAAATAGAATCTAGTTTTCCAATTAAATTCTTTGGGTAGCAGCTTAAAGCTTTAAAAACTCACAAATGGCTTAGATTTAGATAAGCTTGAAGCTTAAAAAAATCACAGTTGGCTTAGAAAAATTTACATGGTATATGGTGTATCTGTAACCATCTGATTAGTTGTATAAGATGAATATAGTACAAAATACAAATACAAAGGATCAAAACCAAATAAATGGCTATTCATCCTCCTTGATAGAAACTGGAGTTTCCCAGACATCAAAGAGATCCTCATCGTTATACAAAACGAAGAGACGATCTCCCCCAACAGCAATATCGGAGATAGCGCCGCCACATGATCGGCGTTTGTTCTCCACTTGCGATGTGAGAACCCAATGAGGGGCACAGAATACGTGCACGCTGTTATTCTTTGTCGAGAAAAGCTGCGCCGTTCCACAGGCCGCCAGTTTGGAATACCATTTTTCTTCTTCTTGATCATCAAGTGACGGAGATACCATCTTTCCGGGCCGATTCCGGTGACACCACTTGACATGGTTCATGGACCTCATATCAAGAAATCCGAGATTGTCATATTGATTGACCACGCAAACGCTTCTGCAATCTTCCATGGCGACGGTGTCGACCACCACTTTGTCGTCGAATAGATGGCAGTCTGTCCACGACAAAACGGCGCAGCTTTTTTCCCGGAAATCCATCAAGCTGATGTGAGCATAATCGCTTCGAGGATACAGAGTCGCCGAGAGGAGGAGATTGCTCTCGGGAAGCCACTGGAGTTTCCCTGCATCTCCGAGGGGCCAATCGTATACAAAATCTACTTGTTGACCTGTAGTCTGATCCCACATACCCACCCCATATTCGGCGCTTAGCCCTCTGCAACTGGCGTAAACGTGACCTTGGCTTCTGCTAGCGAGTGCTCCGGCGGTGAAATTCTTCTGTTGGCCGCCTTGATTACACAACTGGAATCTATGCTGCAATTTTCCTGTTCTGGTATTGAAGCTTGCCATGCCGCCATGGCCAGGCTTGTCAACGCTGGTACAAGTGCCTATAACGAGACGTTGGGGATTCAGAAAGCCCACATCGTTAACAAGATGGTAATCAAGATTGAGGGGTTGCAGCTCCTCCATGGTCCAATCATAGACATGAACCATGCTCCCGTGTGCCACACAGCATCCTCCGTCCGGCGCCGCTCTGATTGCAGTGGCGTCTCCGGTGGCTCGCCCGCGAATTGAAGCGGCATGTCGCATTCGGTTTCCGTCCAAGCTGCGAGCCCATGTGGCCATATGGACTCTGTCCATGAGACCATAGTAGAGCGCTTCTCTGTAAAGAGCCTTCCCCGACATGTGTGCAGGGATATGAAGTTCCCCTGTTCGCAGCAAGTCGAGCAGAAGGGAGAAATAGGCTGGATTTCTGTCAATGAAATACTCGTCGGAATTTGGTTTCTCATGCGCCCCCCAATCATGACTGATCATGGCTCCCAGCATCGAATCCCGCCCTGCGTTGGCCAGCGTACCTCGGCTCGTCACAAATTGTTTGCCCCCGACATTCAGTTTTACTTTGGGATCATCACCCTCTTCTCTTCTCATCGCCATCGCTCCAGAATTCGAAAACTAATGTTTATAATCCGAAAGCCCTCTGCTGTGAACCCAACTCTGGGCGCTGAATGAAGTTGTAGCAATACCGTGGACGCCCGTCTGGCAGGTAAAGATGAAGCAGGAGTCGGCAAAGTAGTGAGTGGTACAACAACTCGGCGGTTTCCTCTTGTTGGGTTTGGTTGAGTGGCCACTAAGTTGTGAAATTGGTAAGATATATCGTGTCATTGACTTTGTTGTGTTCGTGCTTAATGGATTACGCGTCATCTGCATTTGACCGCAGCTTAGAGATTGGTATCAATTCTTTCTTAGCTAAGTTCATTGACCTTAGCTAAGTATTATGCCTTACTTTATGGAACGGTTATGATAAGGTTTTGCAGATAATCCATTCGATTCTAAATGCGTATAATCTCTTCTAAAATAATTTTAAATTTTGTAATTTGAGGAATGCTAGTAGAATCTAAAAATGAGAGAACAAAATGATAATGTATTAATTTATGTTTTATTTTATTAAGTAATATGTTTTTATTTCTGACCAATTGTATTAGAAATTAGTAATTTTCTTTTAGAATAATACTTGTTAAGACTAGTTTGCATGGGTGTAGTTCAATTGGCAATTCGCTTGATATGAAGGAAATGTTGTAAATGGAGGTCACGAGTTCAAAGCACCCCAGCTTACTCGTGCTCCATGCTTTTGCAGGCTGTGTGGGTGCAGAATGGTGACATCATAACATAATACTACTCTTTATGTGACAACATCTCCCTCGTACTAGCCTAAAGCACCTAGATGCTTACATGACAACATAACATAACACTACTTTATGTGACAACATCTCCCTCATACTAGCCTAAAACATCTAGATGGTTAGGTGATAA
This sequence comes from Larix kaempferi, assembly GCA_027924585.1. Classification (NCBI taxonomy): domain Eukaryota; kingdom Viridiplantae; phylum Streptophyta; class Pinopsida; order Pinales; family Pinaceae; genus Larix; species Larix kaempferi. The sequence continues at coordinate 10,944,469 of BSBM01000017.1, read as the reverse complement.
CATAACATAACACTACTTTATGTGACAACATCACCCTCATACTAGCCTAAAGCACCTAGATGTTCTCCATGCAATTATTTAATATAATGATTTATTATGACATAACACCATCTATTATACTAGCACAATAATGAACTTCTAGCCTTCACCCTTCATCGCTCCACCACCATTTTCGTCACACAATAGTGAACTTGTGGCCCCACAACTTCTGTAACTGACTCCCAGCAAGGCGATGCAGTTAACCGGGAGATAAATAACTCAAGATTGGTGCATGAAATCTGTTTGTCGTGTTTGCAATGGGTGTGGAAAATCTGTCCACAATCGACTGTTAACAAGTCATTTAACAAGTAACGATGACTACTAACAAATTTAACGCGCACAACCATGACTATGTTATGTTAACTAACTACTCTTTACGCCACCTTTTGCCCCGCCATCTTGTCGCCCTAACGACGAAGAAGAATATCTCCCCCAAAATCTAGATTCTAGAAATCGAACTCCATCGTGGATCGAAAGTGAAGATGGATATATGGTGATTTTAGATTTTTTTTAATTTTATAAGTCTAAGTGTGTTTTTTTAATTGCTTTTCATTTTGTTTTATTTTATTTTTTATTTTTGGTAACATAATACTACGTTACGTGACAACATAACATAATACTACTTTATGTGACAACATCTCCCTCATATTAGCCTAAAGCACCTAGATGCTTATGTGACAACATAATATAACACTACTTTATGTGACAACATCTCCCTCATACTAGCCTAAAGCACCTAGATACTTACCTGACCACATAACATAACACTACTTTATGTGACAACATCTCCCTCATACTAGCCTAAAGCGCCTAGATGCTCTCCATACAATTATTTAATATAGTGATTTATTATGACATAACACCACCATCTATTATACTAGCACAATAATGAACTTCTGGCCTTCACCCTTCATCGCTCCACCACTATTTTTGTCACACAATAGTGAACTTGCGGCGCCACAACTTCTGTAATTGACTCCCAGCAAGGCGATGCAGTTAACCGGGAGATAAATAACTCGGGATCGGTGCACGAAATCTGTTTGTAGTTTTGCGATGGGTGTGGGAAATCTATCCACAATCGACTGTTAACAAGTCATTTAACAAGTAACGATGACTACTAACAAATTTAACGCGCACAACCATGACTATGTTACGTTAACCAACTACTCTTTACGCCACTTTTACCCCACAATCTTATCACCCTAACGACAAAGAAGAATATCTCCCCAAAACTCTAGATTCTAGAAATCAACCTCCATCATGGATAAAAAATGAAGAGAATCTAACACCTCTCCACATAAATGTATTTATGACTTTTATATAAATATATAAAAATTAGCAATCAACATTTTCCATCATATTATTATTTTTATATAAAATATTAAAAAAATAAAATATATACATATCTTCATTTAACAAAGAAAATAGTTTTAATCACTTTCACTAAGATTATTCAAGTATGTCATTTAGGTTATGCACTCTCCACAACTTTTCCATTCATACTCAATTGATCTTGTGGGTACTAGAGTTGTTAGAAAATTTGTTTTACAATGGTATACGATGGGTTTGACTTGACACAAGATGGCTATTGTGGTCATTGTGCACTCAGATTTGTTATCTCGTTTGTACCTAAGTTCGTTAGAATGACACCACCCACAATACTTTTCAATTATGTTAAGTGGATTCTTTTTAATGGGTATATTATATTTTTAAATAAGAAATATAATAAGCGAAGTGGGTATATTATATTTTTAAATAAGAAATATAATATAAAATGATGAAATAGATCGATATTTATGTTTTAGAAATGATTTATATTTATAAGTGTTTATATTTTAGAATTTGAGGTGAAATAGTAGGTATACTTTTCGTAGTTTTGAGAAGGATAAAACGAGTGTATATATTGATTTTATAAAGACATTCCAAATTTGAGATAAACAATTATAAAAACATAGACTATAAATTTAAATAACTAATAATGAAAGTTAAGTGGTTGTGCTATTTTTAAAATAGATAAATGTTTAATTATTTAATTGATTTGTGGATAATTTGTTATAAGATGTAAAAATAATATATAAAAAATTGTTAATCTCAACTCGAGGATTTGATATTTCTTCCTCTTCTTCATTTGATAAGGTGAATGTCTTTCCCACCCATTAGGAATCAAAGGTGGATTATTTCTTTGGGACTATTTGCTAAATTGTATTTACATGATGCAAATATATAAGTGTTGGGTAACTTCATCACTTATTATTGCTTGAGTTTTGATGATGAGTGGTTCACTTGTGTGGCTATCAGTTAAGGACATGAGAATATATGTATGGCTTTGTTTCACTTAAAAAACCATTCAGATTGGTGTTTTTGATGAATCAAGTGTTGTATCAAGGATCGTGGGAGGTAGCCTTGATACTTGGTTACCATAGTTCAAAGAAAGAGACAAAGGAACAAACAACAAAGCCTCAAGTACTCTTATTTCCATTGATGCATGGAGGCTGAACCATTTCTGATATGGCTAACCACAAAGGTTTGTAAACTCAAGGGCATGGTGGTTGTTGCATTGTTAACTAGTTGCTTGTGTGTAGGTTACACAAAAAAATGAACATAAGCCTTTAAACTAATAACTTGAACTTGGAACCTTAATTGCTATTGCACAGTCTAGCTAGGGGTTTTGGTGTTCAATCTTACACCAACTTCAAAAGCCTTGGTATCCATTGTTAAGACAAACATCTTTGCATCATATTGAGAACAAAGATCAATTTTTAATTTCCATACAGGATCCATGTTGGTGAACCAAGTGGGCTATAAGTCCCTCGTTTATTGAGCATTCAACCCATTGGCATATCTTATTTTGGCATTGAGTGTTTACAGTACAACGTTTAGGTACAATTTGAAGTACTTCCATATTGTGTGATATCATCTCATCTCTTTCAAGTGTTTGGTTCCATCATCTTTCAAAGCATACAAGTTGACGAGAAGATGGTATTGGTTTGATTTGTTGGCAGTTGAAGGGAAACAAGGTTGGTTGGAATTTAGTTTGAGAGTTTAGGATTCATGTGTGTAGGAGCTGTACTCCATTTTTTGCCTCATAGATTGAGTAGGAATGACATCTTTCTTTGGAGTGATTTGTGGGATTTGGTATCTCAATCTTGGAAGGAGTGACATTCTCTTACTAAAGTGTATGATCTCCTTGCATCTTATCGTCCTTTGACTATGGTGCTTTATAAGCTTATCCTAGAGGTTGACTTGTATAAATTGAACATTCAATTGCATGGGCTTTTTTTGGAGAGATTGGAGTTGGTGTTTTGGTTCACCACTTACACAGTAGGACTCTCATTGCTTATATTTCTCAGAGACATTTACTATCCCTAGTTCTAAATGCGGGTTGGATGTTCAAGGATTCAAAGGATAAATTGATTTGTTGGTTGCACAATGTGTAGTCATATAGGTTTTCTTATAAGTCTAGAGTTTTTGCAGAGTTGGTGATTTATCAAGCAGTTTTGTCCAAGGCTAAGTTGGCCAAGAAAAGGTTTTCTGATTACCTTTATCATGTTTGTTAGTTTTTAAAGATTGTGAAGAACATCTTTTGGGAGTGACAATATGCTAAGCAAAGTTGGAGGTTTGTTGACAATCTATACTCATGGTACTTCAGGTCGTGTTCAAGCCAATGTTCATTGAGAATCTCTTGTATTTGGTGATTGTTGCACTATGGTTTGCCTTGCACTTGTTAGGCTTTAACATTGTTTGAGAATCACAACTTTATTTATTATGTATAAAGTTAGGTGTAAGGCTTTCTTTGGTCATAAGGTTAGCCAATTGTGTTCCGTTTTGTTGAATGTCTCCCAAATAAAAAGTTTGTCATCAATTTCTAGCTCAAAAAACTGTATTTCTGTACTTATATATATATATATATAAAACTTTCCCACTAGATGGATTTCATTCCATCCACACGGGTTCAATTCCGTTGAGACACCTTCTAGCTTGGATTACCAACTAACGATTTGCTCGACCTATTAACTCTTATAATTCCCACTAAAATCTCATCACGGGTTTCTGTTTCGAATGCTTAATCTTTATCGTGTTTGCTTATCAATAATCTCCCATGAACATTATTCGTCAACTGCTCGCAGCAGATCCAAGAAGCATCCGTTAACTGTACACATAATCGTAACTTTGAATCGTTCAAATTTCTTCGGAATCAAAGACTTTGAATCCACTAGAAATTGTCCACAAAGACTGTCGAGGTTGATTACGATTTCTTCGCATTTTCGAAGTCTCTTTTTATCACAAACACTTTTTACTTTTTCCTTGGATTTCGAGATTTAATTCGCCGCAAATCTTATTATCTGATTAAAAAATTGTTCTGAAACTACTTTTTGGATGTTTTGATAGCAATCGTTTTCATGGAAATTGAGCCTTGGCTACCAATAAAAATCTTCATTCTTCACGGCCGATGAATCCAGTCCAATTAACACATTTTCGTCACACAGTCGAATTACTAATTCCACATATAATGCACAGGAAAGCTGTTATTTCGCTGTCACGTCATGTGACCTGTAACGAATCAAAAATACAAATTTAATCCAGTCATGTCTTCTGCGTTATCTCGGAAATGCAATTGGCAAGAATTCTCTCATCCTTAAAAATCTTCAGCACTTGCCCGGTGGGGTCACTTTGACCCTTTTTCAGAGTTAGACTCAATCCACAGATTGGCACTGGTAGCTGTATAAACGCTAATTAAAACGTCCATGACTTGCGAGAATTTGGTAGAGCAATTCTGGTCAAAATAGCAATTTAAAGTGCTCATCACAATTTGGGCAATCTGGGTAGTTTTAAAATTAGATAATTAGATTAAAACAAGCAATCCCAATACTAAAGTTGGAAAATAGCAGTTTCCAGCAAGAAATTTAACCGTTATTTCTCCCAAAACCGCTGGAAAAGCTAGGAGTTTTGGTTATCTTTTATCCTAAGCATTGACACTGAAGCTCGAAAACGATGGTTTTTCTTACTATGATACCACTCTATTAGGTAAATCATCCATAAATTAGATTTTTTGATTGCATCATCATCATCATCTTCGTCATCATGATCATGATCATCTTCGTCATCATCATCACTATCAATGATGACATCATCATCATCATCTTCGTCATCATCATCATTAATGATGGATGATGGTGCAGATGAGTACGAAGATGAAGATGATGATGTTGATGATGACGAATATGATCACTATCATCATCCTCATCATCCTCCTCCTCCTCCTCATCATCATAATCATCTTCGTCATCCTCGTCATCGTCATCATCTCCATCATTATCACCCACTTCCTCGTCATCATCCCCATCCTCGTCATCATCACCATCATCATCTTGGCCATCATCTTCATCATCAACATCATCATCATCGTCAACAAATTCAACACTTCTCCAAAATAAATAAATAATAACCATTATAAAAAAACTAATCTAAAAATATAACTTACTCCAAAGAAGCTTTATTTCTCCTTTCTCATAAATTCTTATTTTCATTTCCATGAAATTTGAGAATAGGCAATAGAATCTCATTTTCATAATAAATTCTTTGGTTACATATGAGGCGAAAAGAAATTGGAAATAAAAACTTTTGATGTCAAATATTCTACATAGATTTTCCGATCATTGTGTACAATATCAAAGGGCTCTCTATACCTTATTAGTCTTCAACCATCAGGGAGTACAATTTTGAAGCTATTCTTTTGTTGGAGGACCAATTGTTCTTTGAAGAATACAAGGATCACCAAGTGATATCAGAGTTGTTGTATATTGTATGTCCCTCAGTGTTTTATGGATCATTGATTATCTTAGATTGTCAGTTTTGTTCTTAGATATAGTTTTTTTTTAATACTTTGGTCTATATTTACTCAGCTATATGTAGTGCTTGTTGGCCATATACACTCACATTTTGAAGTTTTGTGAACAATTTACTTGTTTTTGTGTTTTTAATAAATGTGGGTCTCCTTATATAATTGGGATACTATGTAATTAAACAATGATAAAGTTCTAAATGTTCTTTTTTATTTATATCAATAATTAAGATTAAAAAAATTCAAAAAGATAAATTATGATTTATCATAATAAATATTAATTTAAAAAAAGAAAATAAACATTTAATAACATAAATTAAAACTCTTAGAAATATTTAAATAAATAAGTATAGGAAAACTTAATTCAATGCAATCAAGAGACATAAGAAGTAAAGCAATAGCACTTAAACTTACAAAAATAACACCTAAAAATATAACAATTATTAAAAAAAAACTAAACAAAAAGTTTAAAAAATTAAAATTGCAAAATATTTTAAAAAAATTAATATTATAAATTCTTATTTTCGTATTCTTTTTTCAGCCGAAAAAAAAAACGTACTATTGTTATTCATCGAATCAAATAGTACAAAGATATTTCACCTCCTCTAATGAGTGGTTACAATCAGCATAATTCATCTCCTCTATAAGATAGAGATACATTCTATATGTCTTTGACCATATTCATTTCTGTTTACAATCAAAAATATAGCTCAGACCATATCAGCAAGACTCATATCCACATAGTTCAGAAAACTGTATCATCCCGCAAAAAGATATTACAAAAAGCATTTAAAATATATAAATATCACCACGATCCTGGATGCTGGCTTCTATCCATTCCTCCCAGGATATTATTTTCGTATTCTTGTATTCATATCTATAAAATAAATGAATAGATATATTTATAAATTTATAATTGATGTTATCTTTTTTTATAAATTTTGGATCGATGCTATTATCCCCAATTGCTATTATCCCCAACATTGGTGGTTCAAGAAGTTCTGGAAATGGAATGCTCCATTAAAATATAAATGCTTCATGTAATTCGCCTTTTATGACATGTTAAAAACTTGGGACAATTTACTTGAAAAGGATGGATTGGCCCAAATATTTGTTTCCTTTGTAAATCTTCAACAAAGTCTACCTATCACATTCTGGTTCACTCTGTTTTTACTAAGAATATTTGGCAACATATATATGATACGTTGAAGATAGAACAACACTGGGGATCGGACAACTTCAGCTCTTGCACTCTTAACTGGATGAGAGATTGTAAAGCACACCGTCTTCTTCCGATTTTTATCTCGTGGGCCATTTGGCGCTCTAGAAATCTTGCAATTTTTTAAAGTGTGGTTCCCAATATCCTTCTTACTTGCAATCAGATTCTGAACTCGTACAAGCTTCATTCAAAATTGCAGAAGCCAAAGAATCCCACGAAAGTGAGCATTTTCAATTTGAAGGTGAATCGGCCAACATCTTTCTTTGATGGAGTTGCAATTAATGGACTTTGCGCTGCGGGTGGAGTTATTTATTTAAGTTCGAAGCATTATTATACTTTGAAATTAAACTGTGACATTGGTACCAATATGAAGGCCGAGCTTCTTGGATTATGGTGTGTTCTTAAAGTGGCAAATCTCTTTGGGTTTGATGACCTTAAAGTCTTTGGGGATTCTTGGGTAACAATTAAATGGGTAAAAGGAGATTACACACTCAATATTATCAATCTCATGCATTGGTGCAGTAGAATAAGCACATAAATCAAATTGCTCAGAAATGTGGAATTTGAGCATATATACAGGCAACACAATTCTCTTGTTGACAATCTTTCTAAGACGGCAATGGATGGAGAAGTGGGTGTTTTAATCTGGGAGGAATTTCAAGATTCTCATATTTGTGATATGGGAACCTTGCGTTTTTATGACTAAATTCCATTCTTAGGATTTGAGGTTTTTGGGATATCTTTGTTTTGACATATCCTTTGATCTGTTACGATTTCCTTTGATGTGAAAGGTGCCACCAGGATTGAGCTTCACTCTTAGTTTTCTTGAATATTAGTTTTGTTTTTAGACACAGACCAACGATGTACTATTTGATTCACTTTTGAAACTTTCGGAATAGCAAGAAGGTGGTATTTTCCGCGTGAAAAAAAAAAAGGTAAAGTAAGATGGGTAGGAATGCATTATGAAATATAGAACGGAATAAAAAAGCATAAGATCCTAAACTTTCCAAAAATTTCCGCGAACAAATAATAGGTTCCTTTATCTAAAAAGAAGTAAAACCGATGATATTCAATGTGTATATGAATCTTTTAAATTTGGGTTAAAGGTAAAAAGAAGTAAAACATATGATATTCAATGTGTATATGAATCCTTTAAATTTGGGTTAGGTGTTTGGCAATTAGGCATCCATGATTTACCTTTACCATAAATTTTGATTGACATTTTGAAATGTGTGAATTGTCCATGGAATACAAAGCTACGCATTACAAAAATGAATGCAATTAAATTTTTTAAGCTTGTATTCTAAACTTACTACAAATTACTCAAGCTATGTCTCACAGAAATGGTGGTCGAGCATATGCGTGGACGCATTGGATTGTGTGCAAAGTGGAGAGATTTTAAATGATAAGTCGCCTTTCTTCCATTGCATTGTGAAGGCTAACCATATGTGGTTTTTTTCATAGAGAAGTATCATGTTTAATAAATTATATTTTATTATAAGATTTGTTTCATTCATTCTGTTAATTGTGAAAGTTTTTAACTAATGAAAGCATTATATTAGACCTTCTTTTTAATTTTTAAAGCATCATAAGACGTGATATATGAGCATCTCCTTTTACTAAAAGATTGAATATTTACGTGGGAAGACGTGATATATGACCATCTCCTCGCACAAATCCTTTGAGTTGAGTCTCGTCCGGTGACTCAATAGCAAACCATTCACAATCACAAATTGCAAACTAGTTAATATTCATAGTGGTTAGCCTAGTGTTAGAAAGCATTTATAGGATTTGTGGATGGACGAGTTGTTACATTGTATTTAGATGCACTTATTATTGCTTGAGTTTTAATGATTAGTTGTTAGCTGGTGTGGGGGTGTGGGAATCATTTAAATTTAAGCACAAGGATTTTAATCAAAAAATCATTGAGATCAATATTGTTGTGGAATCCACTTTTGTATAAATATTGGTGGTAATGGGAGGTAAACTTGATACTTGGCTATTATAGTTTAGAGCAATAGGTTAATGAACTAATCAACAACAAACTTTTCTATTTTTTTTACTTGTTCATGGATGGAGGCAAAGCCATTTTCTTATATGACAAACCATATAAATTCTTAAACTCGAGGATTTGATGGTCATTGCATTGTTAGATGGTTGCTTATGTGTAGGTTACATAGAGAAATGAACATAAGCCTTCAAGCCAATAACTTAAACTTTGAGACTTGAATGTTATTGTAGAGTCCAAATGGGGGTTTTGACCTTCAATCTTACATTGATTCCGAAGCTTTGGTAACCATTCTAAAGACATAGATCTTTGCATAATACTGAGAAAAAAGATTAAATTTTAATTTCTTTAGATGATCTGTGTTGGTGAAGCGAGTGGGCTATAAGTCCCTTATTTATGGACTTATCTCAGCCTTCAACAGCCCTAAACGGTCTCTATTGAACCCCCATTCGATTTCCCTTCTTCCCCACTGGTATGCAACATAGAAAACGCCCTTCTCTACTGGGAGAATGAAGAAAAACGCAGCAGACATGCCTGGAAAACGCCCAGGTGGCTCTCCACTCGTGAGGGAGAAAGAATGATGGATGCATAATGGTTTGGGGGAAGAAATTCATGGCTCTTTCTTGCCCAAGGAGACAAAACACATTTTTCCATGAAGGGTGACTTGCCCATACCCGAATTTGGACAGCCATACTTCTCCACTCCCAAGGCATTAACTACCTCAACCAACTCTTGGGAGAAATCAATGGTTGGGTACAAAAGTCAACATGGGTAGTTGAGGGTTTGATGGGTTCTCTCATTGACACTTGGCTTGACTCTATGGGCTCAAGGGTTTGAATGTTTTCTCTTCCAATTCCTTGTGAAATCATGCCCCCATCTCTTGGTTGCATTGCATAGCTAGTTGTGGGTATTTTATTAAAATGCATATTACATGATGTTGAAATTCCAATGTGTCTGTCTAGCACGCAAAGCATATGCATCAATAAATCGATGGCGGGGCCTTGGCCTTGAACTCCTCACCACGATTTCATACAATATTACATCAATTACATTTGAATGTAATGGGGTCAGTAATGGGGACATTACATCTACGAGGCAAGACAAAGAACACCATAACTTCTAGCCAAAAAAGCTTTTATTGGTAAAAAAATGCCCACTCTTTGAACCCTCCCAAATACCACTTTATTTTAGTGCTTGTTTATTTGAAGAAGAAGATATGATATTTTATATATTATATATACACCTTTATTCATTTTCACAACTTTATATAAATATTTTTTTATAAATAAAAGACAAATTATATATACCCTTATTCATTTTCACAACTTTTTATAAATATATTTTTATAAATCATCAACAAATTATATATATCCTTATTCATTTTCTCAACTTTTTATAAATATATTTTTTATTTACCCTTATTCATTTTCATAACTTTCTATAAATATTTTTTTATAAATAAAAAAACAAATTTAAACAATATATATATATATATAAATAAAGTATAAATTAAACAAAATAAAAAAACCAAATAACAACCTACTAACCCTACATAAATCTTTACTTTTAAATTAATAAAAGACAATCTCAATGCATATATTCTACCTTAAAAATAATAATAATAACAAAATAAAAATTTCCTCTAATATTCCCTTCAAAAAAACTCACGGTGCTTAGTCTTGAGTTTCATGATCAATAATCTCCAAGAAGCTTCTGTTAACTGTACACATACATTCTAATGGTAACTCGTACCAAAGTTCAAAGTCACGGTTCTTTCTCAACATCGAAATTTCCACTAACTATTGTCCACAAAGTCTTTTCGTTAATTGTATTTGTCAATGTTGACTATTTTTTTTTTAATGTTAGGTGGAATTTGGAAAATAACAAAATTAAAGAAATTATTCTAGTATTGTTTTAAAAAAAAATTGAAGGTTTTGGATAGCTTTACAGATGGTCAAAACTTTGTTTATTGGTTGTAGCTTTGATGGTTGGGAAGAAAGATTGTTGCTCTCCCCACCCAGGTTCAATTCTATAAACTCCTCTTCTAAACTAAAAATCCATAAAAAAATTGAACCTAAAATTTTAGATAATTTGAACATATAAAGTAGTAAGTTTAGAGTACATAAACAAGCTTAGTACTCAAATTTGAAGCATCGCTATAACAATAGATGTATAATTGTAATAATTTGATGTGAGACAAGAGCAAGACAAATTTGCCCCAATTTATATTACAACATAATTTAGTTGTAGTTTTGTTTTAATACAAAATATCTATTCCCATTAAAATAAGAAAATCAATGTCTAGTCAATAAATTCCACTATTTATCAACAAAAAACTAAAGGTAAAGTGCTAATGAAAATACACGCAGTGAATTATGTGCCCTTTGGTTACTTTTGCACTTTGCCCGGCGCATACAGGTCTCTCCACTTGTTGTTATGGGTGATTCTTCATCCATAATTTCATGGGCTCTGGGTTCTTCTTCGCTTAATGTGCTGATCCTCACTAATTGGATGGATGTTGTTTGGTGATACATCAATGACTTGCTGCATATTCACTTTGCCCATGTTTACCGCGAGCATAATCGGGAGGCAGACATCCTTTCCAAGAGGGCTTTGGCCTCTCCGACTGGTATTATCTTGTGGGAGGAGTGGCATGAGGATCTTCTTTTCTCTCAGGGATCGGTTGATCTGCTTTGGACCTGACTCTTTTGGTATGGACTTGGTCTTTGTTTTTGTTATTACACTCATGATTTTTTTGGCTATATTTATGCAGGTACATAGTGTTTCTTCCTCCAACTACTTGTTGGATTTTTGACTTGGATTGTCTTATGCGGCTCTATACTTTATGTTTTTTGTCTCTTGCGTCCAGGCCATTGGCTGTTTTGGACTGTTATGGACTTATTATATATGTATTTATGTCATGGCGATTTGATACTATGCCATCTGTGGATTTGTTTAGCCTATTGGTTTTATGCAACTGTTGGGACACTGTGTTATGATTGGGTTTTTGGTGGGACCCTGGTTTCTGTGATATTATCTTGGGGCTTTTCATGAGCCCGTTTATGTATTTCATTCATGCCCTCATGGTATGAGGACCTGATGTATGATTTCTATTTACTATTTCGCGGTATTAATAGTAAGATATATTTTTCTGTGAAAAAAAAGTGCTAATGAAAATATTTTTAAGATAGTTTTAAATAAATACAACTAATTTAATAATTGAAAATTTCAGCAAATTAACATTCAAAGATATAATAATGGTAAAAGTAATTCATAAATATGAATGATCTCATGGTGGAGTAGTTTTTTATTAGGATTTTGTTTATTTAGTGTTATAATTTTTTTTATGACTGCATATAAGTTATGGTTTCAATCTAGTTTGTAAAATTTTGTAAATTTAGAGTTTTTGGAAGTATCATTCTAGAACTCTGAAAAGATGGCATAATCTTTTTGATGTATATGTGTACTACTTGATTCAGAAATTGAATAACAGTGGCATGTTTTTTTTAGTGGAAAAAAAAGTGACGATTATCCTCACTACAAGCTTGACAACTTACTTATAATATCTTTTACTATTTTTATACTAAAAAATAAAAATTTATTTTAGCAATCTAATTAATAAATTTTTAGAAGTTAAAACTTTATTTTCCTACTCATTTTTTTTAAACTCATAAATACGTGTGAGTTTGTAATTTGTGTTTATTTATCTTTTTCCATAAAGTAAGTGGGTAGGCAAGAGTTGGTGCATTATGAAATATAGAGAATTTATATTTCTTAATAGGAAAACGACAGACCAATTTATCTCAACCTTGAGTAAGATAAAAGACAACCAAAATGCCTTTTTTTTTTTCGATTTTGGGATTAAAATTGGTTAAAATTTTTGCTGGAAATTTGTATTTTTGCATTTTAGTAATTTTAGCTATTGAAATTGTCTATTCTAAACTAATTGTTTAATTTTAAAATTATCCAAATAATCAAAATTACAATCTAAATACTTCAAATTACGATTTTGACAAGAATTACTCTACCAAATTACATTTTAATTAACACTTATCCTCTCAACCTCCACCTCCAACCCGAAGAAAAACAAAAAGAAAAATAAAAAAACTTTCCAGAATTCAAGAAACAACCAGTAACTTGATAAATTTTAAGCTCTACACGTACGCATCAATCCTTTATATAAAAAGAAATAAAACCCCCAAGTTTCCCTAGCCAATGCCGTTTGCGTCGTAATCGAAAAAGTCCGTTGGCTGTCTTTATCAACCGTCAATTTTCTGCAATTATCTTGCGGTGAGGGAGACGTTGTGGATGTTGAAATGTGAATTCTCGTCATTTTCCTTGTTTCTTATTCTTGCCGTCAGGTAGACCTCGTCAAACCCTAATTATTAAATATTCATAAGAAAGCTTTCACATCGTACTTATCTCCCGGCGTCCATTGAAAAAAAAATATTGCAGTCACGCCTTCCTCGTTTTCTCTTGATTCCATTCAATTTTAACTTTTTCCCTACTATTCTCATGAGGCGTCTCATCATTCACGGATACAATCGGTCCTAAAGCCATGTCGAATTTGACACCTATAATTATGGAAGAGGATAAGAAAATCTAAAAGCATAATACTTTTTAAGATTGCTTACTATAGTAAAAATCATATCTATCTAGCTTTAGCCTAGCCAAGGTTTGTATCTAAATATGAAATTACTGGAGAGTAAAGAGGAGGTCACTCCATAGAATAGTGATAATAGTGAGGTCACTCTATAGAACAATGATAATATTAAAATATTATTCATATAAATTTACGATTGGATATTATAAAGATATAGCTTTAACTTTTCCCTTGCAACAACAACAAAATAAAGACAATTAAACATGGCTTTAAATGATCTTTAACTTGAAGGTGGGATCATTTCCATTCATATTTGCTTGGTCCCAGGTCCTGTAACATGGTTTAACATTGTTGAAGGAGCAAGGATTAATTGGCATTGCCATTTCCAATGTGGAGTTTTCAACTTTGATATTTTGTGTAAGCCCTTCCTTCAAGTCTATTTACAATTTAAACTAGTTTTGAAATGGATATAAGAAAGCACGGTTCAGTACTTAATTATGAGTTGGGTTTGATATATGTTTTTCTAGCATTTTCCTTGTTGATTTGGGGAAACCTCTAGGGTAGTAGTGAAAACTTGCCTTGGCTTTGTTTTCACATCCCTTGCACTCTATTCACCCGGTCTCATAAACTATCCTTCTTATTATGAGATGGCTCATGATAGTACCCAAGATATAAACAAAATCCTCAATCAAATAACCCATCAGCAAGAAGGATTAAGGCAATCAGTTAAATTAAAGAGTAAACAACTATAGACGCAAGCAAACAAACATACCACCTTGGAAAATTAGTCGCATGATCTGAAATTGAACTATGATAAGTTAGTTTCAAACTTAGAAATGCATTACAATATTATCTTGGGTTTAGCTAGAGGATCACAATTAGTCACAGGTTTCCCTTGTATCTCTATAGCTTATGTGATGGAGAATCTAGTTGACGAAGCCACTGTACAACAGACAACCTTGGCTCACAAAGAACAAGATGAACAAGCATAGGAAAAAGAGGATTAATCCATGTAAGAAGCTCTCAGGAAACAATTTGTTCAATATCTATGGTTAATGCAGTTTACATGTATTTTGTTATCCCCAACAATTTTTTTATAAAAGTTATCGAACTACCCATTTTTGTGGAAAAAATAAAATAAAAAATTAAAGGATAAAAGAAAATTAAGATACTACAAGGAGGTGATTAACCCTAATTTAGAAGATCAAAAGTATATCTATGTTTTAATTAATAAATTAGGGTTACATGTTTATTTATCTCTATGCTTCAATAGCCCATTGGATATATATATAGTCCATTGGATGTAGCTCTGGTGGTCGTTAAGATCCTAGTGGGCGGCCTTCACTAACATCTCGAGGTTTTGGTGTAACGGTTCGTAACATTTGGTATCAGAGCCTCCACCCAGGCTCGAGTCACAGAGCAGGTGGCAACGTCGGCATTGCAGTGTTCGTCTGGGGCTTGTACGGCTCAAAGGGAACACCACCGTACGGGAGCACATCCGGCCCAAATTCTGAACTGCATAGCGTGGTGGGATGTTAAGATCCTAGTGGAAGGCCTTCACTAACACCTCAGGGTTTTGGTGTAAGGGTTCGTATCATTTGGTATCAGAGCCTCCACCAAGGTTCAAGTCACAGAGCGGGTGGCAACGCCGACATTGCAGTGTTCGTCCGGGGCTCGTACGACTCAAAGGGGACACCACCGTACGAGCGCACATCCAGCCCAGAGTATGGACCGCGGAGCGTGGTGGGATGTTAAGATCCTAGTGGGTGGCCTTCACTAACATCTCGAGGTTTTGGTGTAACGGTTCATAACATTGATGTTAGGAACCCGTGTCAACCCTTCTCTTTACTTTGTTAGTATATTGTTGTTGGACGCATATGCTTTGTAAGTCGTCCCGTAGTATTTGTTGATCCATAGTTTGTATTAGCCCATGGTATTGAACCATAGTATTGGATGCATATGCTTTGTAAGTCGTTCCATAGTATTATATGTCCCATGGTATTGGGCATAGACTTAGTATATAAGTGTGTGTTGATGCCAATGAAGGTACCATGAAGTTACTTGTATTGAGCTTGCTCAAAGGAGGTTGCCCCCTCAAAGTGGCCTGCGATCAATAAAGCGATTCTGAGTTCTGTTATTTCTGCTATCTCGTGTATTCTCATTAATTAATTGTTGTAGGTTCTTCACATCTGGTATCAGAGCACTTTCTTGGGCTCGTTGGGTGAAATTTCTGCCAATTTTTTTTTCGCATTTGTTGCAGGTTCAGATCTAGGAATAATCCCTATCCGCTTAACTATGGGAAGTACTTGGGTGTAAGCCCTAAAAATCATTGTGAGAAGTACCACAGGAACCCTAAAGTAGTTGGCCCATTGAGAGGACCTGCCAGCGAAAAGGGAAACGACCCCTACCTGATTAACTAGTTCCCACCCGTGAGGTAAACCAAGAGTTGTCGTTTGTGGCAAAGCGGTTATCAGTTTTACCTAAGATGTGGAGTGAGGGGTACTGCCCCAATATGCAAGCCGTCAGACAACATTGGTGGCCGAGTGAAACCCCTTAACCGTTAGGAAGCCAAACATACCTAGTGGCTTGCGATCAATAAAGCAATTCTGAGTTCTGTTATTTTTGTTATCTCATGTATTCTCATTAATTAATTGTTGCAGGTTCTTCACAGTGGTTGGGAGTATCGATTGATAACCTCCCCAGCCAAGTTCAATTTATTGTAAGTGACATATGATGCTCTTTTTGTTGAGCCCTTAGTTGTTGCCTCTTTATTTTAGTTGTAAATCATTATATACTTGAATTATATTATATTGTTGAAGATTATTGTTATAGTTAATTGAGAGTTAAAAAATTACAATGATATCCTCCAGGGTTAGTTTAAACATCATGAGCTAGATGTGATATCTCTCCCCCCTTATACTTTCTTAATCTCCTTAAAGTGATGCGCCCTGGTTAGAAATGTATGAAAGACGATAGAGGAGGAATAATAAAATAAAAATAAAGGTAGTAAAATAAAAAAAATAAAAAGGGGGACTTGTAAGAATCGAGAGTAGAGTATCAAGGATATAATGATGAGCTAGAGGGATAATAAAAGATAACTTGAGAAAGCCAAGGAATAGATGTGAGGTCATGAATGCTACAATAATAAACATAAGGAATTAGACGAGATCAAAAGATGATTAGGATCAAACCAGGTGTGAAGTTAAGGTAAAAACACCAAGAATTACGAAAATGATCCAAGGTGGATTACTAACTAAAGAAAAAAAGTTGAGGAAAGGGGGATGGGGAAATGTTGAAAGCAATGAACGAGGTCAAGAGGATTGATAAGAACAAATTCGATGGATGATTTGTTTCCAGTACTAGGGCATTTCTTTTTATAAGTTCGTAATCTACATTAAAAAAAACTGAATTATTGTACATAGGAGAAAGAGCCATAAGGAAACCAGAGATGAGTCCAAATGTCAGTTGCAAGCAACAGTACTACCTCTAGAGCTAAAAACTAGAAACGCTTCTACCAAACCTACTTCGAAAGCTTAACGAAAGAAGGTTTTTGCAAAGATCCCCCACATGCCAGGGGTTATGGCCACCATTAACCAAAAGAAAAGATTGTAGTCTTGAGACTTGTAAAATATTTCCAAACTAACTTTAATCATCATCAGAGAGAGACAAGAGGAGGGACCAAAAGATCAACACCTTGAATAATGTTATAGATGCTTAAAGGCTCACCTCATTCCACCTTGGGAGGTTGGACGCTGAGAGGAAAACCAGAAGAGCGTTCACAAGCCAAAATGTTGAGTTTGGAATTGGTTATGTTGTTTGAATTCACCAGGGCATGGGTGAAAAACCACATACATGTTTCCAACCAGTCCATGCATTCATGCATACTGATCCCTTGTGAGCCCGCCTGAAAGTGCCCTTCCTCATATTATGAAATTGTTTGCCCAAGAAGAGCCTTGGTTTTTAGAATAGTCCTAAGGTCCTCGTGTAGCAGGTTTCTCTGGTGTAGGTTGCACCAGCATCGTCCACCATCTCACCCATCTCGGTAATTAGCTTGGAAGGTCAAGGCTTGTGGCGATGTTCCTGGAGTCCAATTTCCATTTCATGTAGACAACATTGTATCGACAGAGGAACCATATCATCAAAACATGCTTTAGCCTTGTCCTTGTCGCGAATTACCCGGGGAATGTGGGAGCATCGAGGACAGACTTTTGTCCTCCGCTCAGTAGTTTCCATGCAAACCATAATTGAGGCAAAGCAAGCTGGGGGAATGTGGTGAGACCAACACAAAGCAGAAGGCCAATTTGGGGAAGGAGAGTGAATGCAGGGTGAAAGGAGGAAGAGTATGAAAGCAAAACACAGAGAACCTATTTGTTTATGTGGCTTACTTGGGAGCCAGACCAAATTCTTCAAGCCTGAACACAGATTAAGGACGAATGAAGACACCATGAGTTTTGGAGCTAAGGCAGTATCCCTCGAGAAGAGACATTGGAAACCCCTCATCACCAATATCCCACGGGTGTTGTTATTAGCCAACGGGTGTCTCATGTTCCAGTTTCTTACTGAAGAGGATAGGGCTATCATTGAGCAACATTTCTGGGTTTATGGCATTGGGTCGTTGGTACTGAAGCGGTGGCATAGTTGTTTTGATCCACGTATCGAGAAAATGCAAATTCGTCATCTGTGGACTATCTTACTGGGTTTCCTTCTGCATTGCTGGAATATTGGGGGTTTCATGGCTGTGGCAAATTCTCTTGGGCACTTTATTTTTTCGAAAGAGGAGCAATTAATGGGGGCTGAGAGGCAGTCGCCGAGGATGCTGGTAGAAATTGACTCTGCTGAGGGGTTACCTGGCGAACTGGAGGTGGTGTGGGAAGGGGGTTCCTTTATCCAACAGTTAGACTACTAGAAGGTCCCCTTCTGGTTCCACCGGTGTTATAAGGTTTTCCATTCGAAAGGTCGATGTGGTTCTTTATTGGATAAGACTATGCACGGGACTGGTGAGGCTGCTAGGCCGTCTCCTTTCGACGATGGTATCTGGGATTCCCTGCCACTGGACCATTTGTTAGCTTCGACACTCGTGGGTGAGTTTGCTCTATCTGTCCCGGTACTCTTAAAGTTTATGTCCGTTGATGACATTGTTAAGGCCCTACCTCTTTACCCTTCTTCTGGTGTGGTTGATGATACTTTGGCAAAGGGGGGGACTGCTCCATCGTTACATCCTCCGGAGGGGTTTGCTTGTGCGTCAGAGTCAAGGACTGTGTTGGATGGAGTTACTCTCCCTGTGGACCTTTCGGCCGCCATCTATGACTATTTGAGTCCCCCCACTCTCACCCTTTCCTCTCCCTCAACCGTGATTCCTGAAGTTACACTCCCTTTTGAGACGTTGGGCATCACTCTTACTCACTCTCCCATTCCTAACTACTGTGACCTTTCGTCGTCGGGAATGATGGACGCACTTGTCTCGCTTGAAACCTACACTTCTAATCCTCCGGGGGATTCTATGGTTTGTTCGATTCCCTCAATATCCAAGGGGAATGTGACTATTAGGAAAGGAAGGAAGAATAAGAAGGAGTCTACTCGTTTGGGGGTTTCTCCTAGTGTGTCTCAATCGGTGACTTTGGTCAATCCTCTCCCCCCCCCACCCCGGGGCTCTTAGAGATTTGGCAGCCCTTGGACACCTTCCTTAATGCTTTTAGTTACCTTCAATGTACGTGGGCTGGGAAGGGGCCCAAAGAGAGCTGCCCTGAAATGATTCTTGGAGTCAGTTAAACCTGCTATGATTCTCATACAGGAAACTATGATTAGTGTGGTGGATGCTTGCACTTTTTTCCTGAAGTTGAAACCCATTTGGCATGTCAGCACTTTGGATGCGTGTGGTCTATCTGGTGGTACTCTGGTGGCTTGGGAGCCTAGGGTGGTGGATTTCAAGTCTTACTCATATGTTGCTGGTATTTTGGTTGAAGGTGCTTTTAGCAGTTGTGAACGCAAGTTTCGGATTTTGAATGTGTATGGCCCTTACAATACTCACAAACCTTTTTGGGAGAGGATCTCCGAGGCGGGATTACTGAATGACCCCTCTCTCATTTTGGCAGGGGATCTTAACCTAACGTTGAGTCCTGATGAATGTTGGGGCAATGGTAGGGTTTTGGATTCGCTTGCGGATTTTTTCACAGGTTTATTCGAAGCGGCCAATCTTGTGGATGTGGTCCAACACTGTCTGTATCCTACTTGGTCAAATGGGTGCTACAGTTTGGACTACGTTGGAAAATGGTTGGATCAGTTCTTATTGGCTAAGGATCTATGTGAACACTTGGGGAAATTCCACTCCTAGTCTCATGCGGTGGGTATTTTAGATCATAAGGCGGTATTGCTCCAACCGGATTTCAACACCCGCCCTGCACAATATCCATTCAAGTTCTATCCTGGTTTATTGTTGGAAGCCAACTTTTGTAGTTGGATTTGGGAGACTTGGGAGGATCTCTCGCTGCAAGTGCGAGCATCTCCCTTATTGGGATTTCCCCGCAAACTTCATCTACTCAAAGGCTTGGTCGGAGGTTGGGTGAAGGCCAAGAAGATGGAGGATCAAAAATTGTTGGTTGATATCGAGGATGAAATCCATTCCTTTACTTTAACGTTGGAGTTGTCTCCTGCCTCGGAGGAGCAACATGCTCATTTGATTGAGCTGATTCAGGCAAAGGAGAATATTCTGGGCCAAATGGAAGAGGAATGGCGTCAGAAAAGCCGAGCTACTTGGCTCAAAGCAAGGGACCGTAACACAAAGTTTTTTCATCGGTTTGCCAATCAACGATGGCTGATGAATGCAATCTGGGATGTCAAGGTGGATGAAGATGTTTCAGTTTTCGATGACCACTTGATCAAAGATGAAGCAATAAAATATTTTACCGGGGTTTACTCTAAGAAAAAGGAACCTAGTCTTCGCCATCAACTTGAAGTTATTGGAAACTTTCCCCGTTACTTCAACAGTGCCGATGTTACTGAGATCGGGAGACCTGTGTCTTCGGAGGAACTGTACAATACACTCAAGATTTGTTGTGTTAATAAGAGACCGGGGCCCGACGGGTGGACGATGGAATTCTATCTGTACTTCTTTGATATGTTGGGGGAAGATTTGACGGCTGCCATTGAGGAATAACGTTCCAAATCTTGGATTCCTCAACAATTGGATTGTACCTTTATTACTCTGATCCCCAATGTGGAAAAGCCGGGGTCTTTCGACGATTACAGACCTATCTCTCTCTGCGACCTCTGCTATAAACTTATCACTAAAATCATTGATGAGAGGATTAAGCGGATGTTGGGCGGTTTTGTATCTAGGGAACAATTTGCCTTTCTTCCGAACCGTCAGATCTCTGATGCAGTGGGAGTGGCACAAGGGTGTCTTCACTCTATTAAACTGAAGAGGCCGAGTGATTTTGTTTTAAAGCTTGATCTTCAAAAAGCATATGACTTGTTCGAATGGGATTTTCTGTGGCTCATCCTTATACAAACCGATCTTTTGGGGGAGGTGGTAAATTGGATTTATGCGTGCTATTCTTCTGCCAGTTTCACTGTACTTATTAATGGGTCTCCTTCGGATTTTTTTCATGGAAATAGGGGGTTGCGTCAGGGGTGTCCCTTATCCCCCTATCTGTTCATTCTTGCTATGGAAGGTCTCAACTTGATGATAAATAAGGCTTGTCAACGGGGGTCAATTACTGGTATTAGAGTGGCCCGTTCTTTGCATGTTACACACCTGTTATTTGTTGATGATGTGATACTATTCGACCCGGGGACAAAAGATGAATGGTTCCATTATCGTTGCATACTAAATGTTTTATGGGATGCATCTGGGTTGAGTATCAATGCCACTAAGTCTTCTTTCACCTGCCAATGTGATGACGACAACATCCGCTCCTACATTTCTGAGTTGTTCCCTTATGTGCAAAATGGTTTAGAGGAAGGTATTAAGTATCTTGGCCTATCCATCAAGCCCTGCTCTTACGTGGTCATGGATTGGAATTGGCTGGTTCAGAAAGTTTCTAGGCAGATCAATTTTTGGGCGTCTCGGTGGTTGACACTTGGAGGTAGGCTCATCTTGTATCAATCGGTGTTGCAATCTATTCCGGTGTATTGGTTCTCGCTTTTCAACATTCCTGCGGACATTATTGAACATATACGACAGTGTATTTTCGACTTCCTTTGGGGTGGTCGGAAGGGGAGCACAAAGTTTCATCTTGCTTGCTGGAGTAGTTTGTCTCAGCCGCGACATCTGGGTGGTTGGGGCATTAAAGGGCTGAAAGAATTCAATAGATATTTATGTGCTAAAATCCTATTGCGGGTTTTATTTTTTAAAGGCCTATGGGGTGCTACCATTTAGGCTAAGTATTTGAAAGGTTTGGATCATGCTTTGTGGCTCTGGTCTCATGATTCCCACCCCGGTAATTGCTTCGCGATTTGGTGTAGTTTATTGAAAACCCTTCTGATTATTAAACGTGCACTATGCTGGGAGGTTGGAAGAGGGATTCAAATATTTGAGGGCATTGAACCGATCCTTGGTTTGGGGGAGCACTATAGGCTATTTGGAGTTCTTATCCAGGCGTTACATGCCATAGGTTTTTATGTTTTGAAACAGATGTCTCAGCCCAGTGATGGCTCTGTTGCTAAATGGTTGTCAGCTGTCGGTTTAGATTTACCTTTGCTTTTAAGGCGAGAGTGGGATGTCTTCCATCTTGGACGTATTGGAGCAGGGATCTTATTGTTGGAGCAACTAGACAGGCTCGTTTGCTCCGAGAATTCACTTTTGGGATCAGTGATATTGGCATATGACGGTCTGCTGGTTGATACAGTTGAGGGGGAGGTTTCCGGAGTTCGAAAGTTGTTATGGAGAAATAATATTCAGTTAAAAGTGGGTTGTTTTATTTGGCTGTGTTTACACAATAAGATTCTCACTTGGGCGAATTTGCAGCGTCATGGATTCAGTGGCCCCGGGATGTGTTCTTTGTGCAGGGATGAGGCTGATCATATTGATCATTTATTTGGTCGTTGTGATTTCTTCCTGTTGGCACAGGATTAGTCCGCATGAAGTGCGGAAGCCAACAACTGCGAAGAAGGACAATCCACAGAAGAAAGGGTCATTCGCGGAGAACGAGGAAGCGCAAGATTAGTTTAGGTTGTTAGAAAGGGTCATTTGGACCATTTTGTAACCACCATAGTTGGCTATAAATAAGAATAGGAATGTAAACCTAACGACATTTTAGAATCATCATCATTGTGATTATGCGGTTCGATTGTGTTTTGCTTTGTTTTCACAGTCTTGTATGGATTCGCGATAAGATGTTCTGAACTGTTTCTGCGAAGGTTATACCGTAGGTTTTGATGAGTTAATGCATGAAGATGTTCGAATCTGTTCTTTTGTCTCTGTTTCTGTCGAATAGTGGATGTTGTGTTATGATTTCTGTTGTATTTTCTGTAAGGTTTCGTTGATACGATCTCCAATATTTCCTTGTTAATGCGAATGTCCATTATGTATTGAGTATGTGAATGGCGAATACATGGTTAATATGCGAATGATGAATGTATGAATGTATGTGAATGGTGAATCTATGTTTTATGGTGCGATAGAATTAAAGTAGTTGCATGTCCTTCCCCTACTGCGAAAACTTGGTTCCTGCAGCCCCCTTAACCATCTCGGGTGAGACTTCACTCGCTTCGTGGGTGTTGCTGGAAAGGGTAAAACCTTTATGGGTCGATGCTTAAGGGTGTTTGGTTGGTGTTTGTTGATGACAATGCGAAGTGAACCCCTGTCTACAGAACTATGTCAACACTTCCAGATCGTGTGGACACTTCTCAGAGCTAGATGGTATTGGTTACTGGTTTGGGAGAGCGCATCTATCATCGAAAATCTTTCGGTCTACTTTGAGCAATCGAAAGCTAGTGCTTATATTGCTTTCTATGCTCTGTGGGAAGTGTGGAGGGCGTGAAACGGTCTATTTTTTCGTGGTTTTGCACAACGTGTGGAATTGGTCATTGCTAGGGTCTGTACTTGGAAATCACTCGATGATGTGGCTCCTGACCGTGATATGTTACGTGCTCCCCCATTTATGGAAGATCAATACACATACCCTTTTGCTTTCTTCGATGGAGCAGCACGGAATGGCATTTGTGGAGCTGGTATCGTTATTAAACTTTCCAGGCTACATTTTTATCATATTCATCTGAAAGCAGGTTGTGGTTCAAACACCAGAGCGGAACTTGTGGCCATGTGGGGACTCCTTTGGTTTGCTTCTGTGAAGGATATTATGCTCACACATATTTTTGGATATTCTCAATGCGTTATCGAGTGGGCTATGGGGAAGTCGGATTTGACACCATTGTTGCTCAAGCATTGGATGTTGAGAGTTCATGCTCTTATCCTACGTTTTAAAGATTTAACCTTTTCCCATTTGTTCGTCAATGGGGAGGCTGACAGGCTCTCGAAGCTGTCTCTGGGCATGATGGACGGGAGGATCTCTGTTACTGAATACCTCGATGGTGCCTGGCTCGGTGAAGACTCCTTAGAATATTGATTGTTCATACATTGAGGTGTATTCTGGTATGGTCCTTTTCCCGGCTTTGTCCATCCATAGGAGATTCTATATGGATCCGATTTTCTAGTGCAATTGGTGATTTCAACCACGGTTTTTCATATTGGCTTTTATGTCCATAGAAATGCTACTGTTGTCTACGCATTTTATGCGAACGTTTTGTTTTGAACTCTTAGACCTATTTTCGTTTCTTGATGAGGCTCGAACTTCGACAGCGCTCAAGTTTATGTAATATTCTGTTACATATTTTTCATTCAATAAAAGATGCTTTTTTTCGCCTTGAAAAATGCTATGTTACAATATTTTAATGCATTAAAAAAATTAAGGTTTTCATGCTATACCTACCTAACTCATACTAGGTGTAAGGGCTAAACTTTGTAGAGGGCACATGAATACTTCAAACCATATCAAAAGTCAACGATATTAGAAAATTTGGGTATGAGTACTTAAAACTATATCACAAGTCAACGATATTAGAAAATTTGGGTAGAGACAAATGGAGTCACGTATACATTAGCTATATGTGCACCATTTGACCTATATCGTGAATATAACTTGCTATGTTTCGAACTTGGGTAAGGTTTTAGGTCTCTCCACTTTATATTGAAAAAAAATTGTGGTGAAAGCTTGAAAGGTGACGAAGTTAGTTCAATATCTCTTCAATGCATTGGTTATAGTATTTTGGAGTTTTTAGTGGAGTTTTTTAAAGATTATAGGATGTTAATTTTTTTTTTAGTTATTATTGACGAAATATAGTGATTTAATATGTGGGTAGATCATATTTTATTATTATTAAAAAAAAAAATTAATTGTAAAATGGATTCACTGTCCTAAAAACATTTATTCGATTTTGATTGTGCAATTCCAATATCTTATATTTGTGATTCCAACAATTCCGACTGGATTTTGGGGGGGAATGGTCGAAACATGAAGCGAAAAATAGATCCAAATCATCTAATCTTTAGACTACTCATTTTCTAGTTAAGTATTTTCATGTGATGCTATGTTCATTGGTTGGCTCTAACATTTGTGATTCTTGCATAGGTCATTTCTTATGATGACAACTTACTTCATATGTTATTTCTCATGGTGACAACTTACTTGGTACAACCTCAACAACTTCACACGGTCTTGGGGTGATT
Organism: Larix kaempferi; assembly: GCA_027924585.1. Classification (NCBI taxonomy): domain Eukaryota; kingdom Viridiplantae; phylum Streptophyta; class Pinopsida; order Pinales; family Pinaceae; genus Larix; species Larix kaempferi. Next base: position 10,919,033 of record BSBM01000017.1, on the reverse strand, counting down.
CCATGGTCTCAATTTTCCTTTTAGGTCTTGTTAATTTTGGGTTTCTCTCTAATTTGGGCTTGGTGTTCTCCCTTTAATCTACAACTTACATTAGGATTGGTGGACATGTTAGGTTTTCTACCCTTTTGAATTTCACATTTGAGTCCATGAATCTTTCATCTGCAACTTACATTAAGATTGGTGGACATGGTAGGTTTTCTACCCTTTTAAATTTAACATTCGAGTCCATGAATCTCTCTCCCTCTCTATATATAATGAGTTTATGATATCTTAACTACCTCATAACTTGGATGGGTTTGATCCTAGATGCTTATTCTCTGACCTTCCCTCCAACTAAAATAATGTTGTTGCATACTTAATGTTTTGGTTATAGTTAACCTTATGCCTTCTTTTGCAATTCGAAGAGGTGGAGGCTTTGAAAATAAATTTTTGTATTGATGTGCATGCTCAATATATCGGTTATAATTAACTTTATGCCTTCTCTTGCAAGTTCGAAGAGGTGGAGGCTTTGAAAGGAAATTTTTGTAATGATGTGCTCTGACTACATGTCCATGCCTCTCAATATACGATCTTTCCATTTTTTATAATTGCTGAGGTAACCTTAGGGTTGCTTAATAGGTTCGAGGGTTCATTTTATACTCCATACATTATTATTAAAGGCTACCATAGACTTAATACTTTAAATGCATTTTTGGTTAAGGGGTCATATTAAATATATATTTGTTTTCGATTTGTTTTGAACTATTAATGTTGATATGCTATGGCCAACTCTCTTTTTATATATACATATTTTTAAATAACATAAAATCTTTTTCATGCCATATTTCCTTCATGATTAGAGAGTATGAATAATTTACAAAATAATATTTTTTTAAGGTTAATAGTTATAACATAAAAATCTGATTCGTGCCATTTCCTTTATAATTACAAAGTATGAACCGTTTACAAAATAATATATTTTAAGGTTAATAGTTATAGGGTTATAATTTTTTATTCCAATGGAAGATGTCAATGATGTTAAAATGCCATGATTACGAAGTAAGAATTGTTTACAAAATAATTATCTAAAGGTTTAGGGTTATACATTTTTTATTCTAATGGAAAATGTCAATGATGTTAAAATGATATCCATTGATTCTTCTTGAAAACCTAATTTTTTCTACTTATGGATGAGTTGAGTTGGAATTTGATGTACTTGACAACCTAATTTTTTCTACTTATGAATGAATTGAGTTGCAATTTTATGTACATGCTTTCAGTCGCATTTAAGGTTGTTTCCAAGGTTGAAATTAAACGCTGGGCACTTAGGGAATGTGTAATTATAAGATTAAAGGCATATTGCTTTAATTTTTTATTATTTGCTTGAGGTGAATGTATAATAAGGTTCAAGCGGCATATTGCTTTAATTTTTTATTATTTACTTGAGGTGAATGTACAATAAGGTTAAAGGCATACTACTTTCTGGGCACTTAGGGAATGTGTAATTATAAGGTTAAAGGCATATTGCTTTAATTTTTTATTATTTGCTTGAGGTGAATGTATAATAAGGTTCAAGCGGTATATTGCTTTAATTTTTTATTATTTACTTGAGGTGAATGTACAATAAGGTTAAAGGCATACTACTTTAATTTTTTATTTATATTTTCCATTTTATAACAAATGGAACAAGAATGATTCATAATAGTTAATGTTTTGAAATTATAAAGTAATCTGCAATGATTACTAGCTTCGTTACAATTTATAATATATTATTTTTCAAAAGCAATTTATTAAGTAAAAACTAAAAAATAATAAAGAAAAACTTTGGTATGTTTTAAAGGATTTAATTTAATTCTATTTAGATTCAATTTAATTCTATTTAGATTTAATCTAGAATAATTATTACAACAATAGTTAATATAAAGGGTTGAGATAAGATAGTACTCTTTCCTCATTTTTTGATCATCAGATGAATTCTTTCTTGTAAGTTCATTTTCTGTATCAGTAGAATCATGAAACCTAATCTTGAAATTTCCTCTTTGCTTTGCACGACATTCTCTTGCATAATGACCCTTCTTATTGGAATTGAAACATTTAACTTTAGACTTATCAGAGTTCTTGAAATCATTCTCCTTTTGATAAGAGAATTTCTTGTGAGATTTCTTACCTCTTTTCATATGTGCCACAAGAGCGAGGTTCTCTTCATTGGAGGCAGTATACTTGCTCTAGATTCGCCCTTCTTCTTGTAGGAAATCTTGCCATAGTCTGTTGAAGTTAGGCTGCACTTATCGACCATTTACTGCAACCAAGAATGTCTTCCATGAAGATGGAAGACCATCGACATCGGTCTGTATGAGATCATTATCATCAACCATCACACCAATGCTCATGAGTTGATCGCTTACTTGAGAGATATTCATGAAGAAGGAAGCCACAACTTCATCCTTTTCCATCTTTAGATTTCGAAGCTTGTTCTTCAATGCTTTCTTTTGACTGGGCGTCTTCTTCTCATAAATATTTGTCAAAGTGTCGAAGCATTCCTTTGCAGTCTTCAATGGAGTAATCACGGGTATGAAGTTGTCTTTCATGGAATCATAAATGATTCTCTTTGCTTTTGCTTGATTCTTCTTGAAGGTAATGCGCCCTGCATTAGAAGTATTGAAGTTCAAAGTTCCTTCAAGACAATCTTTCGGTCTTACTGATATTGAAGCCATAATTCTTCAAGTACTATGCACACTCAGGATCTACATAGGCTCAAGCTTGAACTTAGCTCTTTCAATCCTTGAGCTCTGATACCATGTTTATTTTTTATCTTTGATTCAGAGATGATATAATACTTGAAATCAAATAACAATCATACACATAAGCAATCACATTCGACTCGTGAATTTACCCTGGGGAAACCCTCTATGACTTGAGGGAGAAAACCCCAGAAAAACTTTAGTATATTGATAGATATCAGAGAATGTCTTTTACATCAAGCACTCCCGATGCAATTACAGAGCACGAGAAAGATAAAGAAGAGAGACTCATAATAATATCCTGCACGAAGAGAAGCACATTGCCTTCAAGAGAGAAAAGAATTCGCTTCACATTCAATTCATCAATCATTTATAACATATTTATTTATTCTTCACATGCATTGGCTTCTATTTTTATCTTCTGACTTTAGGATGAACTCTCCCTCCATCTGGATACATCAAACTTGCATGAAGAAGTGCGCCCCACTTCTCATGCAGTGCATTAACTCATTGAACTAATTCTTAGGATCAACTCGCCCCTTAACTGAAAACTGTAATATCCTATTTTGACCCCATTGCATTAAAATGTAAATGATGTAATATTGTTATAAAAATCGTGGCGAGGAGCTCAAGGCCAAGGCCCCGCCATCGATTTAGTGATGCATATGGTTTACGTACTAGCCAGGCACAATGGAATTGCAAATATCATGTAAATATGCATTTTAATAAAATACCCACAACTAGCTATGCAATGCAACAAGAGATAGGGGCATGATTTTATAAGGAATTGGGAGGGAAATAATCAAACCCTTGGAGCCAATCAAGTCAAGCCAAGTGTCAATGAGAGAACCCATAAACCCTCAACTACCCATGTTGACTTTTGTACCCAATCATTCATTTCTCCCAAGAATTGGTTGAGTAGTTAATTCCTTGGGGAATGGAGAGGTATGGCTGTCCAAATTCGGGTATGGGAAAGCCACCCTTCATGGAAATTTTTGTTTGACTTCCTTGGAAAGAAAGGAGCCACGAAATTGCTCCCCAAGCCATTCTTCACCCAGGAGTTTGCCTCTCTCACGTTTTTGGAGTCACCTGGGCGTTTTCCCTCCATGTTTTTCTGGTTTTCATGGTTTTCTAGCTGGGAAGAGGGCGTTTTTGTGTTGCAGAGCTGTTGGGAGGAAGAGAGCTCGATTTGGGGGTTCCATTGAGGTTGTTTTGGCCATTGGAATGCTCATAACCTATGGGAGAAATCGGTTTTTCTCCCTATAGTCGAATTGCCCTTTCCACCGTCCGTTTTTGGTGTGCCCACGATTTGGGGGAAGCCCATGGCCATCTTGTTTGTAAATCCCATCATTAAAATTGTGTATCCATGCCCAATGATTGTGTTTGCTGTGTGTAGATAGAGTATGTTGGGGTATGGGTTATGGGTATCCATTGTTTTGGCTTGAGCTTGAGTGTAAGCATCCAGAAATGAAGAGGGTTCAGATTTAGCTTGATAAACCTAGCTGTGGACTAGCTTGGCTTAGATGCAATGAGTATTTGGCTGTGTATGAGCTTGAGTGCCCTCTTTTCCTTGTAGAAATCATGCCCAGCTTGGGGGTAGTCTCTGAGTGCTGAAAGAATACAGGCTAGGCAAAGACCTATCGTTGGGTGAAACGTTGTAGCAACATAGCTAGTTGCTTGGGACCACTTTACCATCAAGATAAGCATTCTTTATGTGTATTTACTTTTGCAATGTTTTAATTTGATGATTGTTATTGATATGTTGAATGCATATGGAATGTGTGTGGATGATGTATTATTCTTCTCGCATGTTTGCTTTGATTTGCATCTGCACACATTTGTTTTATTCATATGAATCTAATGAAGTGGGCTGAATTTATGTAAAAGCCCAAGATGTACAGTCATGTTCCCTTCCTGGTGTCGAATCCACGGGAGGGGACGTGACAAAAAATTGCCCACTTAGTTAGGTGGCTAACTTAAGTGTCGTCATGCAAGTGTCACAACTCAAATGTTTTCTTTTAGTTTAACATAAGTATCGTCATGCAATAACACTTAATTAACTAGATCTTCTTTGTTATCACATAGTTTACTCTCTTAACTGATTCTTTCTTGTTAACATCACTGTAGTGATCAATTCGAGTTCTCCCTTGATTTACTGAAGTCTTCACTAAAGTTTAACAATTTGAATCTCTCTCTTAATTAATTATTTTATGTGTAATTCAAATTCTCTCATATATTATCACATCTTATATTTATCTCTTGTCTTATCTGCATGGTCCACATGTGCCAGCTTAATTATCATATCAAATATACTAAGGATATTTTCCCAATGATGTGATCATATTGTTCTACTATCGTTCCAAGTGGTTATATGCTAAAGTAATTCACTCTAGAGGTGGCCAGTCTCTAGAGGAGACTTAATAGCTCAACCATGGTTAGTAGTACATCAGACACCATACATGCTTCAACATGCAAAGAAACACCTCAACACATGAGGCACCACCTCAACACATGAGGATCTGTCTTGACACACAAGACCTTAGTCTTGAATAACAAGACAATACAACATCATCACTTTGACATACAAAGCACTTGCCTCAACACATGAAGCTTAACCACTCTTGAGTCCAACTCAAGATTCTTCTCCAAGTTTCTTGAGTCCAACTCAGGCTCCTATAAGGCACTACCTCGACACACGAGGCTCAATCTTGACACACAAGATTGACTTGGAGAATGACTCATGATGTTGTAACTTTAACAAAAAATACTAAGGTCAGAAAAAAGGTATCTGATTAATAAAATTGATGCTCCTTAGGATTTTAATCAGAACTCAGTAATACCTTAGTATATTACCCTTAAAATATAAATTGTTAATGGTTTATTTGAATTTTATTTGTTATTAAATTTATCTTCATGACATCCCCGGATGCGGGTGATCCTGTGGAGTACGACGAGTCAGGTCGAGAAGATACCACTCCCCACCACTTGGCTCCTTCTTGACTAACCCGCTATGCAATTTAAAGCTTTCCCATTTTGATGCTCTCAACTTTTATGAGGCTAATCTCGCAATCAAGTTGCAAATTTGGCTCTAGTACTATGGCAATCATTCCACTCCATTGTGAATTTACGCCAGGCAAGAATGTCGTTTCCAGGCTATATGACACGGTTTGCTACCTTATTTGGAGGATGTGCAGTGTAATTTTAGTTAGTGTTTCTCTTATGTGTCTGGTTGGTTGGTTGCTTATTGCTTGTCTTAGTGTCCTTGTCTCTGGAATTGGGTTTCTCCACGCTCCTTTTGTTCTTGGGACAAATCCCTCTCCTATGTGGCTTTGGTTAGCATTCTGCAGAGGCTTCGGGTACCCTCGCTTGACACTCACTATGTCCCGGCGACCCAAATTCAATCCTTGTCATGTGGCAGAGGCTGTGGGAACTCAGGAAATCATGGTCACAGAGGTTCTATTGATTTTGGCTATGATAGATCTATTCCAGTGCATCTAAGAACCATGTTAGATGAATGGGAGGAGGAATTGGTGGTTCAACAACTGATGACTCAAAGGGAAATAGTTAGGCGCAGACACTACTGGTTAGTGAAGAAATCACTCGCCAAGACTCTCATGCATTCGTGGGATTTCACTCAGTAGAATAATCCCTCCCCCCCCTCCATCCCCAGCTCGAATCCCTCACACAACTCCCTCTTCGGCAGCCTCTCATGTCTCTAAACCCGTGGAACATCTTGGCACTCAACAAGGCAAGGCGCCCGCGCAGCCAGGCGACAAATCTAACATAGCTTCGACGAATGGCTACAAATGCAAGCATGTGGAGTGAAAGAGCGTGGTGGTCCCTTCCCTTCAGAAGAAATCAGATCCGCTTCCTGCAAATATGGCCTCGGACTGCACATCCAACTCAAAGAATTATCGATGCCCCATTCTGGAAGAAAGGCCAGAGGGTGACGATGTTGCCAGCAGCCCCAAGAAACTATGTGGTCTTCTTTTTACTCTTTTGTTAGCAGTTTAGAATGGGTAATAGGGGCTCGGCACATAAGACCGATATTTTCTTTGTTTCTAGTTTAGACTGTCCACACCTGCTGCCATATGAGGCTTTCTTTTTGTATCAAGCACTCAGAGTTCGAACTTTTTGCTATTGTTTTGTTTTTTCTTTTAAGGGTGGCACTCTCTTATATGTTGGCTCTGAAATTTCATGTCTGGGAAGAATTTTAAAAAGTTTTAGTCTATTTTTTTGGTCTCGTGAGAAGCATTTGTTGGCTCTCAGACCTGAAGACTTTCGTGTGCATGTACTATTTTTTGTATACTAATATAATTTCTCCATGGAGCTTACAAAAAAAAGTTTAGCTTCATGACATGGTTATGGTTCACCATGAGATATTAATACTATTAACGGTAATTTCTTAAACAATAATTTTTAAATTATGTAAATAAACAAAATTAAAATTCTAGAGCTAACTGGGAAGGGTTCCACTAAATGAAGGGCCATGATACTATAGGTGGGAAAGTTAATCTAGAAGGATGAAGTGCTAAGTAGTTACCTTTTTCATCATTCCAAAAGTGGTAAAAACCTATTTTCTTAAAATATAGATGTGATTCCAAGAATAGAGGAAAATGTGTCATCATATTTCCTAGGCTGAGGAAGAGTTTGAGGGGGGAACTCTTTTTCATAAGAAAAGGGGGGTTTGAATAGAGGAAGGAGTTAGGTGGAAGTAGTGGGAGACAGTGAAAATATTGAAGAGAGAAGAGGAAAAATAGAGTTTCAAGAACTAGTAAGACATCCATAAGAAAACAAACCATGTATTTCAATAGGAAAGTAGTCATTATGTCTGGAAAAGGTTCAATCATACTGCAATTCTAGTGGACTCTCTATGGTCATGTAACACCCCGTTTTGACATTACTACCTGAACTACTATTATATGTTGTATTTGTTTGATTGTGAGACCTCGTCGGGTTGACGACACTGTGGACATATGGTTCTATTATTTTGCCGATATATATATGTGTGTGTATGATGATAGTATTATGATCGGTAGTCATGTTTAGATATGTATCATGTGTTAATTATGTCAAGTATATGGAATTTACTGAATGATGGGTATGTGGATACCGTTACAGTTATATGTTGAAATAATGAATGTTATGCCAGGTGCATGGCGAATGAATGAGTTTATTGTTGTTATGTTATGATGAAATATATGTGTGTACATATCGAGGATTTATGCACAATATTCTATATTGTATGTGAATGTTATGCCAGGTGCATGGCGAATGAATGAGTTTATTGTTGTTATGTTATGATGAAATATATGTGTGTACATATCGAGGATTTATGCACAATATTCTATATTGTATGTCGAGGACTGACTTACAGGTTGAAACAGCTAAGTGATAGCTGGACCCTACAAGGTGGGAGGGCCTCGGGGACACGGACTTTGAAAGATAAAATGGTATGCGAGTGATGCATTATTTACTTTCGTATGGTTATTATGCTGTTTATTATGATGTATGTTATGACATGGGTGGGGTAGGGTTTCAGGAAACTCAACCGCCCAGATTGGTGATACGATGACAAACCAAGTACAAGTGCAACGTTGTTGTTATGTCAGGTGGACATAGTCCCTTGTTCCATTAGGGGGGTGGAGGCTTTACCCACCGTTTATCCCCGAAACCCAGAGTCATGGGAGGGCTATGCTACGGCGCGCTCCCCAAGGTGTGTGATGATGACTGGTGGTTGCCTGCTGGGGAAGCTTGGTCGATGTAGTCGACACTTCCGCTTATGGGTTCTAGCTGGAACCGGTCATGACTTGACATTCCAGGGTAGTCCAACAGAGGACAGGATAGGATGTGGAAGTTAGTAATGATGTAGGTAGATAGGTGTAGCGTTAAGTAGGGGTGAATACAAGATCTAACTGTAGGTGTGTAAAACCCTTGGTTAGTAGGTGTCGTAAATCAGTAATGTATGAATTGTCGTAATTTGGATTTTGGTTAATGGATTTGTATCTTGCAAACTATGTTAAAACATGTGTCGGTAAAAGATAAGTTCCTTGATTATGATTGATGTATGTGAATTATTACTTTTAGTGTACTTACGTGAAGAATGTAAGCAGTAGCTACGCTTACGTAACTCGCCTACATAGTATAAATTACATGAAATATTGTTGAGTAATAATGTTAATTAGTGTCGCTTAATGATTAATTACTGTCGTTTAGTAATTAAATATTGTTGATTAATGTTAACAGAGTCGATTAAAGTTAATAATGATGATAAATGTTAATAATGTAGATTAACGATTAAATTTTGTGGATTAAGATTAATAAAGTCGATTAGAGTTAATAATGTTGATTTATGATTAACTATTGTCCATTAATAATTAATTGTTGTTGATTAATAAGCAAAGCTAATATTAACCGAGGTAGTGATTAATGCAATTGATTAGGATGCTTGATTAATTGTTAAGTAGTTTAATTACAACTAAGGTGTAATTAAAATGGAACCAGGTAAAGTCGATTAAATCTTAGTTAATTTTATTTAATTAGTACAATTACACATTGATAATGTTATGATTTACATTGATAGGACTATTGTTTATAATTGATAAATTGAATTAGTGGATTTATAATTAGAGGGAATTTACATATTATAAATATTAGAAACCATTAATTAAATGATTAGGTAATAGTAATTAATCAATTGACAATTGTAAGTTTAAAACTCTTACGGTTGGTGGGTGAACTAACCCCAACCCCAAACTTTATTATGAAAATAATATAACATTTATTAAATTAATTAAAAATTGTACTTGAATAAGAAACAAATGTGTAAAATTATTATATGAAATAAAAAGGATTTAATTTAATGGAATTGGAAGTTACGGTTGAGAAGTGACCGCAACCAACACCTGTAAAAATTAATTTAAATTATTCCAACACCTTTTAATATTAATATAAATGATTAATAAGATTCCAAGTTGAGGGCTCGAGGACTTACATGGTAGATGAATGGGTTGGATGAAATTTATGAGGAAGATAGGGGTAGTAATGGGGAAGAAGAGTCGGCAAGTGAAGGGGATAAGAGAGAGAAGGGAGGAAGGAGAAGGGGATCCTTTGGACCTTAGGATTTTTGGGAAGTTTTGGGAGAGCAGAGATTGGGAGAGCAGAGTTGCAAAGAAGGGATTTTGTTGGAGATTGTTTTTGAGGGGATACAACAGCTTAGGGCTTGTACTCGGTTTGGGCTCAGGGGTCCAAAGGGGTACCTTTGGAGCTGGGTGGTCGGCGAGACCTCACCAGTTGGCAGGGTGGCAAGACTGGTTTGGGATGGTTGAGTTTCAGAGCTTTGGGAAGGACTTTTGGCTGTAGAGAAAAGCAAGGAAAAATGGCAAACAAGGACAACAACAAAGGTGGACCGACTAGCTACCTACAGGTATTTTCCAGCAGGTATGTTATCGTTCTACCTTGGCAAATTCTGTTTAATTAAATTTCAAAAGTTTATATGTTGTGATTATCTTTGCTACCTGCACAGTCAACAATAAATTGTTAGAAGTAGATAAAACAGATTTATAAATTTTCAAATCTGAAAAGAATGAAAATGCAGATTTTATTTTAAAAATGCAGTTTTTATATCGTTTTCAAGCATGTAAATGAGCAAAAGTTAGAAATGAAAACATGAAATTGAAACAGAATTTTAATTGTTCAATTTTGTAAATGTAAACACTTTATTTTTCTTTACAGCCAAAACTAGTAAAGGAGAATAGAAACACAATAAAAACAGGAACAAAACACAAACAGAACAGAACAAAAATTTTGACAAGAAGTGAATTTTCTGACTATATATAAAAGTTAAAGGAGACCCAGTTGGGGGTCTTACAGGTCATATTGAAGAGCGCACTATGGTGTTGTATGAACTTCAGAATTTTTTTGTAGACTAGTAAAATTTCCTTCACAGACTTAAGCCACAATGGAAAGCTCTCTATGCACACCTTAAAGAGTACCTAGAGGTGTTAGGTTGATAGGTGTTGTGAGTAATTTATGGTTGGAGAAAATCACTATAAAACCCTAAGGGTACAGACTAAAACTACGAAAGTAATTGTAGAACTTTAGATTACTTTCTCTAGTAGTATCATGGAGCAGTACCAACTGGGGGCTGGCTTGTGAGGCGGAGAATTAAAGTTTGTCTACATAATTCATGTGGTTGGGTGGTACGTGGACTTGCCTAGTTTATTTTCTTGGAGGAATTTGCAGATAAATTGTTTTAACTCCTAAAATTTTGTGTTTAAATGTATGTGAAATATATCACTCTCTATTTTGTTAGTTTACACAATTAAGGACTATTAGAATGTAAGAGTAAAGGAACCATAGTACATCTAATACTATTAAATGTATTCCTTTGTTCAATTACCTTGTTCTTTCATACATGTAACTAAAGGAAAAATGAAAAAGCAAAGTTATACTAGTAACTATTTATTCATGCCTTCATTTAATCTTTTGTCTGCAAATACATGGAAGAAAATAATAAACTTCAAAGTTTTTAAATAACTTTTCATTTTGTTGAACAAATGAATATTTTGGTCTAAATATACCGTGTAAGTAGGAAAATATTACAATCTTACATAAATATATAATTTTTTAAGTGGTAATACCTTGCTTATAATTGTTTTATCAAGAAGGTAAATAGAAATAACTTCATTATAACTATGTTTGAATAAATACAAGGGGAACTATAAACCTGGAAACATCAATCCCTTTTATACCTATATTATTGTTGTTACAGATAGAAGTAATTTATTTGCATTACTGTGAGAAAGAACTCTTTTTTTTTCACACCAAAAAAAGAAAAACTTTTATTGAAAAAAAGTCATGTCAAATATTTAATCGATCCAGTTAGGCAAGAAAGCCTCTACTCCTGATGCTGAAATACGTACAAAAAACATATTATCATCCCTACATACATTCCATTGACTACCTAAGAAGCAAAAAACCTTCCAAAGGAACAACCCACAGATAAGACAAAAGAGACATATGGTTTGTGAAGATCAGTTCAAACAGAGGCAACATGACACATCAGACATAAAAAATGTAATGTGTCCCAACTGACCAGCGTTCCATCTCTGAATTCTTCCAAGTTAATGGAACCATCCATGCGACCCAGGGTTCTCTTCGAAAGAAGGTCCGCTTCCATAATATACTCTTTATAGATATGAAGGAAAGAAAGTGAATAGAAGGTTGAAGAGAGTAAGCTTGTTCGTTGTATCCATCCATCCAACTCCACCGAGAGTAAATCATTCCTACCACATGCCCAATTGATAATATACTAAGAAGCGCCAAAGTAGATAGAGCAAGGACACCCTTTAACTTGGAAAACCATAACAGCCCCCACAGGGAAATAAGCTCTGCTCTAGTATTCAAGCCACACCTCTACAAACCTCATTAAATGTATTTTTATATATAAATATCTTTACATAATGAAACATCCATAAAATATACAATCCTAAAATAGGAGAGTTAATATCTCTCTTCTACGTAGGGAATTGTTTTCCCTTATCTAGCCTATAGCTACTAACATGAGGAAAAATCGAGCTATGTTGAGAAGCAAAACAAGTCCGAGAAGATTCTATTGTAAACTTACTTCTATACTGCATATTATCTAAGGCTTGCTAGGGTTGACCTCGTGTTGTCCTTGTATATCGAGTAAAGGGCTTACCATTAAGTGGTTTGCTCCTAAATTCTCTTGTCAACTAGGTAAAGGTTTAACCTTGGATCGTAGGGTAAAAGAATAATTATTATTTATGTATTAAAACCTCAAGCGAATATAAAACTTAGACTAAGCTAGCTCTTAGCCATATTACTATTTTCTAGTAAACTAGAGGGGGATGATTGCAAGGAAAAAAAAACTTAAGAAAAAAACATTAAAGGAGTTAGAATACTTCCAAAAAGCTAAACCTATTACATAATAGCAAAAATAAATATAAAAATTGAACATAGAACCATTTACTTTGGTCATCGAGTTAATTCCATAGCTCAGAGTCGAGCAAGGGTTCGTTATCTTTTCCATCTTAAAGAAATTTTTGGAATTACAGTTGTGTAGAGGCTTGGCCTCTACTTTCCTTGGAAAAAAATTAAAACCCCAAATCTCACAAATCCAATTCCCTAAAGAACGAAGACATCCGGTAAGTGAAAACCCTAGTATAGGGTGAATATTTTGAAGTGTAATTCCTTGACACAAAACTAAGAACTATAAACGCAAACCTATAACAATTGGTCTTAGTAATAAGGGTCCTCAAAATCCTTCCATGGAAATTATTTACAGTAGAAATAACTCCAAAGTTGTGATGTAAACATTACCTGAATATTGTAAGAAAACTGGAACTTTGGTAAGCCAGCCACACCCTGCAAGATTGATATCGCAGGTTATTTCTTTGAAAACCATCATTAGCTCACCTACAAACCAAGGAGAAGTATTCCAACAAAATACTGAAAACAATGACCTTATTTGGTGGTTTACTGTAGTGTCCCTTTTTAAAAAATTTGGTAAAATTGGAAAAATTGCACTTTTTGGCCAATTTGACCCTTAGATTAGTAATGACTCAAATGCTTCCAAATGGCTCCAAATGCTTCCGAATTGGGTTTGAAGGTGTTTGAAAGGTATTAATACATAAAAATTAGGCTGATGGATTCTTGGATACTCTCAAAATACTTCTACAATATTCATTTACAATCAGGAGAAAATAGGGAAATTTACTAGTCAATTTGAGGTTCAAAACCCCCAAGGGTAGGGGACAAAAATGGCTTCCCAAATGCAGTACGAACCTCCCAACTTTCAGAACAGAGACATGGAATTGTTAAATTACTTCAATGGGGTCCCAAATTAATCATTAATCAGTTCCTAAAGGCTACTACAACTCCCATAAATCATAGGTTTGTGGACATGTCTTCACTTAGGGGGAAATGATAGGAAACTTCACCATTTGCTATGAAATTCGAGATTATCTTACAAAGGATTAGGTAATGCATAAGAAACTTCTTCAGGACATTAATGAATCTCCATACATCATAAAAATTACATATATGAACTGATACAAGTCGAAATAAATCAACTTCAAGCTTTCATAACAAGATATGAGGAAAATGGCACCATTTATACATTGTTTGGTATTTTGACATAGTTTCACTTGGTATTTCAACTTGAGGATATTCTAAATATAAAATATAGAGTAAATAAATCATATTACAAATAAATGGGGCCACAAGATCTCCCCCAAAGAGATCGTCATCTCACCAAGTGCGCCCTTCCTCCAAGATCCAAAATATGAAGAGAAAAGTGAGAAAGGTGTGGAAACAAGTTGAAGAAGAGAATGTCACGAGCATCCCTGTAGCTTCAACCTGCAACAAATGACTCCATTGTAGCTCCAAATGAAAGGTTTGAATGGCCTCTCCAATTTCCAATTAGGATGGGAATCTTTCACCCTCGAAATTGGTACTAAGGCAAGTAGAGTAAACACTCCACAAGCATCGACAAGCTATGATCTCCAATATGCAAAATGAAAAATGATCAAAATACACTCTCCTTCTTTGTTCTTGACTTTTATAAACTTCCAAAGACCTCCTTATCTCTAATTCCATCCATGAGCTTCATGCCAACTCGAATTGGGAAGATATTCCAATGTGTGCCACGTGTCACTCCATTCCTAGCCTCCTCCTTCACTCAATTCGAAAGGATGACTCTTTGGCTACCCTAACTCCCGTGTGCGCCCTCTTGGAGCATATTTTTAGCCCTGCCATGTCATATATGTCAGATGTCAGCAATCAGGTCTGATTTGTGTCATAAGTGTCATAGCATCTTCATCATTTTTGTCATAGAAGCTAGGGAATCTAGCCCAAGTGTCTCAATATCTCTCAAATGCCTCTTCCTCTTCCATGGAAGTTACTCTTCCACTCCAATTCGACCTTCATTGAGTCATGCCAACTATATTGACCTTCCAACTCCCCAAGAACATTAGACTCCACCTTGGATTCGAATGGGTGAGAATAGGATGCCATGTGGCATGGGGAATCTAGCTTTGTGTGGGTCCCACACCACCAATGTGTCTCCATGACCAAGTGCCACCTTATTTTCCTATCATAAATATTTATTTAACCCATTTTAATATATTTATGTCTATCTAATGTCCATTTGGGGTTTTATAGTCTCCTAATTCCAAATCTAATGTTTCCACCCCAACCTAGGAAACTAGTAGATTGGTGGAATTTTCTCTTTTGAGATTTATTTGAATGGGGACATTACATTTACCCCGTACCACCATAAAAGACCCGAAATGCATTAAATGATAGGATAGTATTATGATTCATCTAGCATAACAATATTCAAGCATGATACCCCCTGTAACCTCTAGAAGTTACTCACTTATGGGTCTAAACCTTGTACAAATATGAACCCAAGGTTTAAGCTTGGGATATCATATATATATATATATATATATATATATATATATATATATATATATATATATATATATATATATATATATATATATATATATATATATATACTTAAAACAATGATTCAAATAATGCTATGAAGCATTAAACTCCAAGTTTGATGTTTGTAAGCAAACCATTAAGCCTTGAATAACATCGTGATTTGGCTCATGTAGCCTAAAATATCTTGACAATGTCATATGAGGGCTATGACCTGGTGACATTCTTATTCCAATAATGTAACGATAGTAAACACAATTATGTAACGATAGAAAATAAAGCATTTAACTAAATTCGGGTGTTACAATTGGAGTGTTCTTGTGCATGTTACATACTCATCGAAAAAAAGAAATACTCCATTGCTTCCTTATTACTAGTTATTCACAAACGTGAAAAAGCACTGTGAATTATTTGACATGGTTACTTTCTATAAGTTTAAATAACCAAATTTTAGTAACATGTTTTACATTTATCTAAGATATATAATACAAACTAGGGTATTTGACAAAATCAACTTAGCAATCATATTTCAAATGTTTTGGATCAATATTTCCCTTCTCAAGCCTCACGAGGTGCTTTTTCTCTAGGATGGCTACACTTATTGAGCAAAAGTCCTTCCCCTTGGGTATGAGATCTACCACATGATTAGCATTATTTTGAGGTGCTTCCAACATCTAACCCAATTTAGTGTGGGTCATGAGAAACATAAATCTACAACAAAGGTTAGTTCATCAAAAAATCAAAATATTTCACTGAACCATAAAGTCACGGAAAAACATGGATCATCAACATATATTTTATATCTTTCAATCATTGATGATAAGCATATTAATAATACATGGATTCTAATCAAAATGATACCTCCAAATAACAATGAGTACATACCATCATATTCTAGCTAAGACACATGCATGTTTGACATATCTCTCCAACAAAAAGGCAATGTCCACAATCTAGAATAAGTGTGAAGTAATAATGAAACCACTATCCATGGTGAGAAGGCAACTAAGTAGGATGCATAGAGATGGGGTGTTACAACAATGACCCATGTTTATTGTTCCTATAATTGGGTTCCCTCCAACCATGTCTATTAGCCTTGGAAAAATCCCTTTGTAACTTCTTATGGGCTACTAACTCTAATGGCAAAGGATTTCATAGATTTCACCAATATCTTTGTTTAATTTCATTAACATGGTGGTTTGGGTATCACTAAAACTAGGATTCAAAAGGCTAGGTTTTTTGTGCCAAATAAGTGGTGTGTTTTGCAACTACAAAAGAGGCATGTAAGGTGGCACCCCCCTTAGTTGTCAACTACAAAAGAGGCATGTAAGGTGACACCCCCTTAGTTGTAAACTACAAAAGAGGCATCCTACTTAGTTTCCTCTTTGCAACTTGAGTGGTCATCCCCACTAAAGGTAGGGTTGTTAGCACACATTTTCTTCAAAGAATGTGGAAGGGTTGGGAAGTTGGGAAGTCCTCCCCTTCATGGGGAGATCCTTCATTGCATTTTGGTTGTCTTTTGACGATCATTGTTAGTGAAAATCATCCCTAGTTTTGCATGAGGGAATGACGATGTCTAAGTCGATATGGTTCTCAACCTTAAATTTGTTCAAAGGAGGTATCTAAATGGATTAATACTTGATTGATAGCCAAACAAAGGAATCGGTCACCTTACTGAAAGTTAGGCATAAATTCAAGTAGGTTAACCCAAACAAGTTTATCTTGGAACTTGTTTACGACCTTATTATCTTGGATGACCTTATCCCCAAGTTGGACCTCCCACTGCTTAAGGCTTGATATGAGACCAGACATCAGGGTGAGCCACAACATTTAATAAATATACGCCAATTTGGGTTATGAATGGCTCTATTTCAACATTGATTTGGATAGTCACCTAAACAAGCTATGGCACCTAAAATCTAAATGAAAAACATCGTTATTCCAATGTAGGAGTATGTGGATATTGGGCTTGGCGATGAAGAAGGCTCCCTTTTCCTAGGCTCTTATAGTAGGAGGCCTACGAATGGACAAAATGTTAACTTACTTGGATGTGCGAAGCCTCCATTGTCCCCATTGTCAGTATGATGAGACTCTGAAGCATATGTTTTGGTTGTGTCCCCTAGCCAAGTCTTACTGGCCTTGGCTCCAAAGTCCTTGTGTCAAATAATATCTCCCTAACTCAATCTCATACAAGGCTACTTATGTGATCACCTCCCCTAAGCTCTTGAATTTCACTCAAATTGAATGGTAGTGCATGTTATTGGTGAAGTGCTTTATTTTAGTTGGGAGAAACTTAGTGATATGTTGTTTAATGACAAAGAATCTTCTCACACTTTCTCAAGGTATGCCAATTCCTTGGCTTATGCCAAAGTATAATTACAAAATATAATACAAGCACATAAGATCCACATGGAAATGGACCACTTGGAGTGGTTGTTGGAATTTTGGAGTGGAGCGCATTTTACTATGTGTCTAAAGCTAGTTGGACTAATTGACCCATCTCGACCCCATCAACATAATCAAATCAGGGTGATGAAAGGCCCACCACCAGGGAGGAAATAGGTTCAAGAGCAAAGGGAGTATAAGTGTAGTTGGCCTCTTGTCATAATCAAGAATGATACACAATTTTCAACCTTGGCCCTAGCCATCTCTAGGAATCCATGAGCATTTCAAAGAGGCTAATGATGCATGGGATCAACCCTTAGATGATGCTCCTCCATTGATTGCTCAAGGCCTAACCCCTAATGATCATGATGAGCCCCTTCAATTGATGTTATTTCTTACCTTGGATTTCGCACTTTGTTATTTTGGACATAGCTTTGATGTGGCTCTTTGTAGTCAAGGATATTCATGATGGTGAACCAACATTTGAGTGTTTGATAGTCCTTTACTATAACACTCAAATGTTGTTTCACCAAAACTCCTTGAGGTTATATATGACCTACCTTTTTATATTAAAGCATTGGTTTTTAACCAACATAGATCCATCTTAAACCCGTATCTATCAAGCACCGAGAGGGATCCAATTTCTTGAGGTGTATTTCTTTTTTTAAATTTAAACTCAAGAAATTTTATCTCTCTTGATTTATAGATCCGGGTTTAAGTTTTAAGTTTTTATTTTATAAACGAACATCTATTTTTTAATTACTTTTCATAATATTTTATTTTATGAACGAACATGGATTTTTTTTAAATACTTTCCATAATTTTTTATTTTATGAGCCGACATGAATTTTTTTAATTATTTTTTAATTAAAAAAATTACTTTTTACGTTTTATTAGATGTAACGCTACATACACGTTACAACATCTCCCCCATACTAGGCTGTAGAGTACCTCGTTTCACTCGGTGCAATTAATAGTAAAAAATATTTAAATATTTAATGTTAATATATATAATTAATGGAAAACTTCCTTGGGGAAATCCTCTAGCCACTCCCTCACATTTGGTGAATGGTGCACAGAGCAAATGTATTTGGAGTACAACAAGACCCACCTTTTAAAATTAAAGCATTATAAGCCTTGTGTTTTAATTAATAGTAAAAAATATTTGATGCCAATATATATAATCAATGGAAAACTTGCTTGGGGAAACCCACTGGGCACTAGTTACACACCATGAGTAAAACACTAGTTACACACCATGAGTAAAACACAAAACCAAATTAATGTTAAATAACAATATATCACTATAAGTATATGTGAATTTCACACAAAGGATTACATATTCCATCTTAGTAATTGAGTTAAGATGCACTTTCTACAACCCATTATAAGGGAGATGTGTGATTCTTTCCATGTTCAAGATGGGACATGTGACATTTAAAAGATAATAACAAAAATATATTTCAATGTTAATCATAAATAATATATTTCAACGCCACCTTAAGTAAAATATTTCAATATCAAGTTTATATGAAATACCTACATATAGTAATTGAAAGTGAAAAAATATCATACGGGTTAAAACATTTATATCCTGCCTTATGAGGGAGATGTGTAATTCCTTCCATGCTCAACACAATGCCAAAAAAACTATGCAAATAAAATGAATGTGATTAGAATAAGAATATAATACAAAAAAAACCCATAAGTATTTTGAAAAAAAATATAGATAGAATAAACATTTATTGGTATAGACAAATATACGATGAATAAATATTATCAAAAGAAATTATATATTAAGATATATCATTAAACTCAAATTAAATTTTTTAAATAAATATATATAATTTAATCCGTGATATATATAGAAATTTTAATTTTCAATAAAAAACAATATAATATTACACTTTATAAAAATGTCAATAACAACAATGCAATACATTTAAGAAAGGAGCCC
Organism: Larix kaempferi; assembly: GCA_027924585.1. Classification (NCBI taxonomy): domain Eukaryota; kingdom Viridiplantae; phylum Streptophyta; class Pinopsida; order Pinales; family Pinaceae; genus Larix; species Larix kaempferi. Next base: position 10,899,494 of record BSBM01000017.1, on the reverse strand, counting down.
CAAGGGTTAGCTCAATTGGTAAGACGTGCGAACACTCTGAGGTCACTAGTTCAAACCTTGAATCCTTAGGGGTTAGGCAATCTACAAAAGTAACATAGAAATTTTATAATACTTTAAGAAATCAAAATATGTGGTCACATATTATTCCCACTAACATGGTCCTAGGACGGTCACTATCAATTTCATATTTTTCTTAGGGAGGAGTACACACGCATTCCCTTGGAATATTAAATATGGTCTGTTTGTTAGGCCAATTTATCATTCGTTTCTTGAACATTAAAATATCATTTTCTTTCTATGCTACGTGGATTGATAAAAACATCACGTTGAATTTAAATTCCCGTACAATGATGCGCTGAGCACACTTATTTCAAATCACCGGCGCTTTATAAGGGGTGAACAAAACGCTTTGTTTTCGGCTAGCTTCGTTGTCAGTCGGCAACGTTAATAACAAAGTTTTGATGATTCAGGTAAATATTTACAGAATCTTAAATCTCTGAATGCGATGCTGTGTTTTTCTCAAACAGTAGTTAGATTTGTAATAACTTTTCTTTTTACTAATAAAACCTTTAAAGAACAAAGTTCCTCAACTTCACCTATAATAACGCTATACTTTCCATCAAATTTTTTACACCATTTCAATTTCAATCTAAAAACTTGCCAAAAATAAAAACAGTTTAAATGCCCTAATCCTAATAGCCGAATTAACCTCTTAGATGGATCATACAGAAGGCGATCTAACTTTCTCTTATAACACAGGCGAAACTTAAGGAGGAGTGGCGGTGGATGTGGATGCTCAGAAAACAGGAAAAGGACATATGACATCACCAGTCGGTCGTCCCTTTTCTTAAAGTTAAGAACATATGCCTTTTCTATTACGTTGCCAGAGAGAACTTTTGGTTAAGGCTCCTCTGTCTAACTGTTGCATTAATAATAAAAGAGAAGCTGAGCCGACTTCTGGTCAGCCAGCATTGAACCATGCAAACGAAAGGCATAGGCATGAGACTGTGCTACTGGCCACAACTTCAAAAAAAATGAATACATGGACAGGCAAGCCTGACAGGGGGAAGTGCAGCCAATACATATCATATCATGTCAGCCTTTAAGATAACAGTTCATTAGTTCGTATCTAGCCTTATTCAATACAAAGCAAAGAGTCTTGGAGTATACAACAGTATTTGTTGCTCTGCAGTCAGTTATAGGTAGGTACATCATACCTACCAACCCAACTCACAAATGCAGATTCATATCCCTCGTCCTGCACTGCTTCACCCATTTTTATCAAAACAGAGTACAGTCCAAACCAAACCAAACCAACATTTAGCTTTTTCTTCTCTAAGGTTTGCAGACACACGACACCTATCCAATTGCAATCAAATTCTAACTTAACTTTGAACTATTTCAGCACAACTGCATAAAAAGAACCCAAAAATGGCCAGTTGAATCCATGCTCTGGCTCAAACTGAAGTAAATTATAAAGTAACATGTCATTAACAAATAGCAGGATTTCAAAAGAATAGTGATTTGAGAACTCCCATCAGCCTGAAAGTACACAGATTTCAGTGTATATAATTCCAGAGAAAGGAATAACAACAACAAAAACAACGTGTGGCTAGACATGCAGTGGGCTAGCAGATGCTCAGTGATAAAGCCATTAGTGAGACAATCCCTGCTTTTGACTGCTGTCAAGCCATTTCGGTTGAATGTGGGGTGGAATATCAATAAATATTATGAGGCAGACTGTTGGTTGCGGGTAAGGGGAACTCATCATTATCAGCGTCATCGACAGGAGCAGGCAAGTTGAGATCCAGCCATGGCGGATGCTGCTGCTGCTTGGTGCTGGAAATGTCACTAGTAGTCTCTGAACTTATCACCCCCATGCGCCCACTTAAAGCTTGCCCTGACTCAAATGTTTTGAGGCCTCCCTGTACTTCTTCGATTCCTTCGTTGGAGCATGAATCTGTCAACTGGTCCTTGGACGGCGGAGTTTTGTGCATGTCCTTGGATAGATCTTCGTCTGTAGTAATTATTTCCTCGGCTTCCAAGCTCTCGGCTTCCTCCCTGGCAAAGCAGCCCTTGACCTTGTTGTGGCTTGCTCTGTGCCCACCCAGAGCATGGAAAGAATCGAAAATTTTCTTGCATGACTTGCACTGGAAAGTTAAACCCATTTTAATAGACGTAAGCTTCACGGGTTGAGACTGTGGATTACCTGAAGGAGCTTTTTTCTTGTGGGCCTTTGATGGAGTTGGCGTCTTGACATCCACCGATCCAGATGTAGCGCATTGCTGCTCAAATTGCTGGTTTCTTGATTCCCATGGTACCCCTGCAGCAGCAAGCATTACCAAGCAATTCGCCATGTACTCAACTTCTTCATCTTCAGAGGCGGCGGTCGTCGCTGGAGATGCTGCTTCTTCTTCCGAATTGGGTCGATGTTGTCTGGGGCGTTTCGATCTCTTGCCCTTTGTTTTGTTCTGCTGTGGATTCGAATCTGAGTCGCTCTCACTGTTGGAAACATCTTCCTTGTCCTCAGAAAACCCCTGCTGTTCTTCTTCTGTTATGTTGTTGTAATGGCATCTCATGTGCCTGATGAGAGTCTTCCAGGAAAAGAATTCCTCACCGCAGTACTCGCAGAGCTGCAGATTCTTCAGAGAAGTCGAAGGGAGCATTTTGGAACCGAACTCATATGGTGACTCGAAAGAGTGTTCCAGATCTGCATAGCTCCAATTCCGCTTGCGATTAGGCCGCAGATCGTACATCGGGCCATTATTTAGTTGCTGCTGCAGATCGACCCCACATGAAGCTTCTTGTTCTTGTTTTCCAGAGCTCGGTACTAGTGCAGACTTGGCTCCAGTTTCTGAGGATCCTTCATTAAAATCAGAAGAAGCTGCTACTGTGGATCCATGAATTCTCATATGTCCGCCAAGAGCCCTTCCACAGGCGAATCTTCTCTTGCAAACCTTGCAAACATGCTTGAAGCTCTGTACACATTCTTGTTCTTCCATTCTGAACTCTACCCTCTTCCTGGTCGATTTGCCCCACTCCCTGTCCTTCACTTCTGAGCCTTTGCTAACAGGACATGCAATGAATCCACTGCCATTCGTTTTGAATCCCCACAAACTCAGATCGAACCTCGAAAACTAAATCATACTAGAGTTCTGTGAAATCTATTCCTGAGGTGGCAGCACAACACTTACTGATTCATCATCGGCGAACAGAGACTCTAAATATAACCCGTCAGAGTAGTTGCCCGATTAGTTCCACCTAACTAGAAAATTTTACCCCGGGAGAGGAAGACGATGAGGATGAGGAGATATAACATCATGGCTCGTTCACTCATTCATTCATGATAGCTTAGCGTCTAGTAAGACGCAACAGCTAAATTACCAATTTTCCTCAACGCCTTACCTCACTCGTCAATTACCCACCCCACCCCGTCTTAAAAGCAAAAAATCTTAGCTGGCCCATCGATATCGATACGCAACTCCAGATAAAAACATACAAGCAGCAGCATGTCGTGGGTATTTTTGGGGAACGGGACCGGAAAACCGTGGATGGAATTGAAAAAGTCGAAGGAAGAAAAAAATTGCAAACTTCGAAATCCAATTCCGAATAATTTCTTAAAGTCAGGGTTAATTCTTTGACCAAATCTAATTCCATTTCTTTTTTATTTTTAAAGTTAGGGTTGCTATCTAATATTCAGGGTTTTCGATCAATTTGATCGGATTTTTCATTCAATTTGTTTGAAAGTTCCAAAGTTTTCTTGCATCCTAATCAAATTTCTATAAATTTAACATATAAAAATATAAAACTACTTTTTTATCCATTTAAAATTAATAACCATAACCGTTAATAAGTTAATTACTATTAAGATTGAAATAAAAAAATACATACCTGATAATCACAAGAATCCTCGATCTAATGCACATTCACCTTCACGCATCCCAAAGCAAAAGCCGCGATCATCTCCTCTTGTTGTAGCAACTGATTTGATTTGTTCCAGATACCTCGTTGAAATCTTGTTTTGTTTATTTCCATTTAAAGATTGCCATCACAATTGGAGTTGACTGCAGTTTGCTGTTCAAATTAGGGTTTTGAATCATAATGTTTACAGGTCTTTGTTATGGATGCCAGTAGTCATTTGACTGAAGCTTAAGTTCCAATTTCCAAGTTAAATTTTTTGTTTTTTAACTCTGAAATGACAACGCTGAGACAGTAGATGCACGTGAAGAGTAGAGACCTTCGGAGTTTTAGGTTAGAATGTAAAGGGGCAGGCTACCTTTGGGCTGCGGTTCGAGTCCCGGGACGCATGGAATGGGAATATATTTGACAAACATAAAGCACAATTCCCACTGTAAGGCAAATGAGCTGTGCAGTGCAATGCAATTGAATTCAAAGGAGAGTAGAAGAAGATATGTATTATCGTGGGAACTACTCCTTTCGGCCGGGGCCCGGGAATCATTTGTCTTTGCTGTCGGTTTGGCCGGTGGTGTGTAGGAGCATCACGAGCAAGCTAGAGGACTATGGAGGCACGCCACGCCTTTTCTTTCTCTGGACTGCCCTGGACTCTACTGCAGTAACTGTAATCAAATGACTTCAGTTTCCCATTATTGAGGTAAGGAATTCTTCAGCCGAACGCCCACCGCCGGGAAATCAGGCTCAAGAAACGCCGATAAAGCTACATTATCTCTTTAATGCTTCTTTTACGCTTTTCCCAGAGTACAATTTGACTTTTACACGCCAACATTATTCACGAGCGTCAAAGTAATAAATGTTATAACTGTTAAGATATAAATACAGCAAGAAAAAGTCTAGAATATATTGATTTGGATGTGGAGGAACATTAGTGCATAAATAAATGGGTGACTTAATCTCTTTATTTGAAAAAATAAAAAATTAGTTAGTGATTCATAAGAGGGAAGAGTTTTATTATTTATATCAACTATGTTTTAGTTTTTGGTTTTTAGCGTTTTATTAAATTTTATAAACTAGCTAAGTCATTTAATTTATCTATCGGTGGGTCTATGAACACCGATAGGTCACAAGTTAAGAGTCATGAACAAGTTATCTCTTACTTGTTCTCCATGCTTAGTTGTAATCACTTGTTGTCAATGCCTCAACTACATGTTACCTTCTTTAATTAAATGGATTGTCTGTTAGTGTTACTTTCATTAGTTAAATGAGTTGTCTGTCACTACATGTTATCCATACATGAGCTACATGTTATCCATGCATCAACTACTAGTTATTTTTTATATTTCTTTTTTTTTTTTATAATTGTTTATTTCGAATTTTGAACAACACCATAAAACTAAGTACATTTGTCCCATCCTCCTTCAATCTAGAAAAAGTATAAATAATGATAGTCCACCCCAAATTCTAAGATATGTAACTAAGGAATCTGAATCTAAGATTCACCCTTAAGACTACGAAAGTACATTGCCTTTAACCCTATATATGAAACGGCGTGTGATAACTAGCACCTTTTATGGTTATTTTTTTGGAATTTCGTCGCCAAAAAAGCAAGGCGATTTGAGTGCCAATTATCCCACCCCATATGAAACTTCTATACTAGAACCAAATTGCAGTTTAACCCATACCCAAATTGCAATTTTATTTTATTATATGGTATTTATCTGGTAAACATATCTAATTATTTTTTAAAATAAAAATATTTTTTTATTATTATTATTAATACTATATCATTTTGTATTTTTCAATTTAAATTTTTAAATTTTTAATTTAAAAAAAAAATAAGAAAGCTTTCATTTTAAATAATTTTAATTTTATAATATTATAAATTTCAATATTTTTTAATTTAAAAATAATAATAATAAACTTTCATTTCAAATAAATTTAATTTTATAATATTATAAATTTCAATAATATAATATTTTAATTTTAAATATTTAATTTATATCTCATATTTATTTGAAAAAAAAACCATCTAAATATATATTTGACTCTTAAACCATAATGGTCCATGAATTTGCATCCTCAATATTAAAGAAGGTTGGTCTATGAATTTGCATCCTCAATATTAAAGAAGGTTGAGTTGAAAACCTTTGTCAAAATCCTAAGTTATGATTCTAGGTCTTTAATATCGTTTAGTTGCAATTGGTAAACATGACTTTAATATGAATTAGGTGGCTTCGGGTTTTAGTTGTAAATTAGTGGCGGTTTTCATAGTTAAAAAAATGAAGTTTTTTTCTTGATTTCTACTTTAATTTATAATAAATATTTTTGTTATTTGGTGATTATATGAAGCATTATGATTTAGGTGCACTCGTGTTTGGTTTGGATTAATAAATGAAATGTTGTAATTTCAAAGTGTAAGTATCTTCTTGGTGTGGGTCAATCACATGGAACATCATAATTTTAGGTGTAATTACCTTCTATGTATCTTGGCTACATGAAACAATGTGATTTTAAGAAAATACCTTTATGAGACATATTGTAAATCGGTTATATGGAGCGTTGTGATTCTAGGTGTTTGCATCCCTCTTTTGTAGGTTAATTGTATGGAACATTATGATTCTAAGTGTAAGTACCCATTTATAACATGTTGGTTGTATGGAATATTGTACATCTAGATGCAATCATATACCTTTCGTAGGTCGGTGATTGCATGGAGAACTGTGATCACAAGTGCAAATACCTCCCAATTGTAGGTTGACAACATGAAACGTTGTGATTGTAGGTACAAGTAGACTCTTATTGTGTGTTCCCTACAACTAGGTCAACTACATAGTAAGCATAAATACAAGTAGCCCTTTTATAGATTGTTTACCTGGAACTATGTAATCTTAGGTGCAAGTACTCTTTATTGTCAAGTGTAAGCACCACCAATTACATGGAACATTGTGATTTCTCTATGTAACTTATTATAGGTGAGTTACATAGAATGTTGTGATTATAAGTGTATGCTATGTAATCTTAGGTGCAAGTACTCTTTATTGTCAAGTGTAAGCACCACCAATTACATGGAACATTGTGATTTCTCTATGTAACTTATTATAGGTGAGTTATATAGAATGTTGTGATTATAAGTGTATACACCTGCCTTTGATAGACCAACTACATGGAACATTGTAATTCCAAGTGTAAGTACTCATCTATCATAAATCAATTGTATGGAACATTGTAATTATAGGTGCAACAATATACCTCTCATAAGTAAGCTATTACATGGAACATTGTGCTCACAAGTGCAAATAACTCCTAACTCTTAATTGGGGCCGCCGTTATGGCCGGGTGGCTGGGGCGATCGGCTTTGGCCATCCCCACCCAGGTTCAACCCCGAGTCTCATGCCCCTGAGGCACTTGAGCCCTCGTGCTCGCGCCAGTAAGCTACAGGTGGAAAAAAAAAAAAAAAAAAAAACAAAAAACAAAAACAAAAAAAACAAAAAAAAAAACTCCTAACTCCTAATTGTACATGTAAGTGCAAGTAGCTCCGTATTGTACATAGCCTACAAAATTATCCTAGATCTAAACAACCCCTTTTATAGAATGACTACGTAGAATAATGTAATCTTGAGTACAAGTATCCTTGATCATAAAAAAAAATTCATCGTTTATCACTTAACCACAACTGAAGTGACTTTAATTTTTATAATGTTATAGATTTCTTGAAATTTAAAAAAAAAATACCATAATTTGAAACATCTATAGCATGTATCCTCTTTATTTCGTAATAAAACCATCCACACATATTTGACTCTTAAACCATAATTGTTTATGAATTTGCATCCTCTTTGTAAAATGTTGAGTTGCGAACATTTGTCAAAATTATAGGTTGGGATTCTAGGTCATTGAGAATCTTTGTCAAAATTATAGGTTAGGATTCAAAGTCATTAATATTTCCTTTTAGTTGTAATTTGACAACATAACATTAATATGAATTAGGTGGCTTGGGTTTTTAGTTGTAAATTAGTAGTGGGTTTTATTAAGATTAAGGTTAATAGTAAGTATTTTTGTTATATGTTGATTATATGAAACATTATAAATTTAAGTGTAAAAATGTTTTGTTTAGATTAAGAATTTGGGATGTTGTAATTTAAGTGTTAAGTATTTTTATGTCATATACTAATAAAATATATGAAATGTTGTTATTCCTAAGTGGAAGTAGTCTATATACTAATAAAATATATGAAATGTTGTTATTCTTAAGTGGAAGTAGTCTATATTGTAGATTGAATAATATAAATCATTGTGATTTTAGAAATAAGTATATATATATTATACATCAATTGTCAAAGACATTGTGATATTAATGTATCTCTGAGTGTAAGTACCTCTTGCGCGTAGGTTAATCACATGCAACATCATGATTCTAGGTATAATTATTCCCTTGTGTATGTTAGCTACATAAAATATTGCAATTCCATGTGCAAGTAACCCTTGTAACATATCATTAATTGGTTATATGGAATACTGAGATTCCAAGTGCATGCACCCTTTTTTTTGTAGGTCAACTATATAGAACATTATGATTCCAAGTGTAAGTACTCATCTCTCATAACTTGGTTGTATGGAACATTGTAATTCTAGATTCAACATTGCATCTCTTGTAGGTCAATTATTGCATAGAGTATTGTGATAACATGTGCAAGTACATCCCAATTGTAGGTTAACTATATGGAACATTGTGACTATAAATGCAAGTAGCCCCTTATTTTGCACTACTTACAATAGTTATATTATGATTGTAGGTGCAACTAACCCATTTATAGATTAACTATCTGAAATGATGTAATCTCGGTTACAAGTAATTTTTATTGTCAATATTCCAAATATAAGTACACATCTATCATAGTCTATTGGATGTAGCTTGGGTGGTTGGGAGTATCGATTGATAACCTTCCCACTTAGGTTCAATTTCTTGTAAGTGACATGCTAGGCTCTTAATTAAACCACCCTTGTTTAGACAATGTTCAGCCTCCCCATAATCCTCATGAAGTAGTAAGGAAGTAATGTGGATGTAGCGACCCCGATCTCCAAGAAATAAACCACATAGAAAAAAAAGTACACATCTATCATAGATCAATTACATAAAACATTGTAAATCTAAATATAATCACCCAACTCTGTAAATCATTCATTACATAAAGCATCACAATTACTATTAAAAACACCTCTTTACTGTAAATCAGTAACATAGAATATTATAATTACACTAACCAATAAAACTTTATTATAAATTAAAATTGATATAAATTGCATAGTGATTGAAGAGACAAGTAAACCTACAAGTTATCTACATAAAACAATGTAATTGTAAAGACAAGTACACTTTATCTTCAAGTGCAAGTACCCCTAATATAAATTAACTTAGTAGAATACTATGTTTCACCCTTACGTATCTACCTACCATGATCCACCTTTACATTAACTACATGGAACATTGTTATGCATCCTTGCTCTTGTGTACATAAAAAGTTGCAATACTCTATCATGAGGTTCAACTACATAAAATACTATGATTTCCCCTTAGATGGGTTACAACCCATAGGGTTACATGGAGCATAACATTGCGATTACATGGAACATAGTTATTCACTAGTAGTGATTTGTCCTTCGAAGGGTTAGGTGCACTCAGAGTGTAACCCTTAATAATGTGTCCCTCTCAAAGGGTTAGGTATAGTAAAGAAAGTAAGGTGGTTATTAAAAAACAAAACACTATGTCTAAGATATGACTAGGTCCAATTTATGTCATGGACACATTTTCCCATGGTTTGAAAATATTGCATCATCTTTCATGTGGAATCCTTGTTAAGAGATTGTCTTATTAGGTTGAGAGTGTTAAAGTGTTAGGTAAAACTCACCCAACCCAATGGGGTTTTTATGCGTTGGCACTGGTAAGAGCCATGCAACAAATTCACTATCACAAAATGTCAAAAGGGTGATTAAGAATTAAATAATCAAGTAATCCTCCACCAAGTAGTTAGGGGATCAAGTCCTACATTAAAGGTAGGTCACCATGTTTAGACACTTTGACAAGACACAAACTATTAAATTTGTATTCCTTAGGACGTGGTCTTTTGCTTTTTCGTTCTACTAGGAATATTTGAATTTTGACTTTTAGTATATATTATTGGAGTATTTATATAAGAAAAATATTATTTAGTAATTGTAAATTGGATAGACTTGGATTCAAATTTTATTTATAATATGTTTTTTTTTTCAAATGAATGAAGGAAGGTTAAACATTTATGGGAAATCCTAAAAACTTTTGCATATATTGTGGATAGTAGTTTGAGTAAATCATTCATCTAAGCTAAAAAATCTCTCAACGAAATTGAACCCGGGTAGATAGAATGAAATCCATCAATCCCCACAAATGGACTACCATATCCTTGATATAGCATATTCATTCTTTATAAGTTAATTAAATTGAAATGTTTATATATTCATTCAACGAAATTGAACCCGGGTAGATAGAATGAAATCCCTCAATCCCCACGAATGGACTACCATATCCTTGATATAGCATATTCATTCTTTATAAGTTAATTAAATTGAAATGTTTATATATTCATTGTTGATGGGTTTGCAAGGTATCAATGAACTCATCCTTACTTACGGTCTTGAGAGAGACGAATTATATTCTCAATATCATCGCTTTCTAAACCTATCTTTTTAAAAAAAATATTGTCGACATACTATTGTTTAATAATGCAAATTTTCCCAATTAATCGTATTGATTAAAATAATTAAAATATAATTTGTATTATATTTTTGAAACATACTCATCGTTTAGAGTCAACACTCTATCAATTATTAAGGCGAAAATAGCTTTTGAAATTATTGAAAAGAGAAAGCAATAATAAAATATTTATAGAGTAAAAGGTAAAATATCTAAAATGTGGTAAAATAATTAAATTAAATATAAATCTATTAAAAAAGAATTCATTAATAAAATATAGAAAATTCAATTTTAATTTAAAAAATTATTGATTAAACTAAATTTAGTAATATGTAAAAATTTTAAAAATAATAATAATAATGTGATAAAGAAAGTTTATTTCCAAGTTTTTTAGCATATAAATAGAATTTTAAAACAAACTAAGTAGTTTCTAATTTTTTTTAGGTCTCATATAAGTTAATTATCATCATCGTTTAATATTAATAATAATAAATTATAAAAAAAATCATAATAAATATTATAAAAATAATGATAAAAGATTGATAAAATAATATAAAAATCAATAATATTTTTAATAATTATAAATAAATTAAAATCTTAGATATTAATATTGAAGTTATGAAATGAAATATATATATATATATATATATAAGAGAAGGATGTTTAGAAATTGAATAGAAAGAAATACATTAAGATTTTAATTGGAGTAAGTTGGGAAGGTTGAAATAGAGTAAAAATCAAAATCATTATGGAATGAGAAGTAGATAAGGGATATGATGAAAATTGATTTACTAACAAAGATGGTGGATTATAAGTTTTTAAGATTGGATTAGTTTATAGTCATTTTCTCGATTGAAATTGTTGGGGTGTTTATTAATTTTGATAGATTTTTCCATAATGTGGCAAAAGCAATGAGGGATAGATGCTAGAAGTTTCATTTCATCAAAGAAAAGTAAATGCCTAGTGTTATGGGAGTGTTTGGAGGTAGCATATTTCGAAAGGAGTTTATAATAGGTATCAACAATATGTTCTTTGAGACAAGTTTGGATTGAACGACCAATTTCACTGATGTGGGATTTGCCACAAGAGCAAGGATTTTGATAGAGAGTTAAGGGTTAGATCTGTCTTGATGCTTTGCATAATTGTTTAAGGGTTTTGTATGGTTTAAAGAGATTTTTTGGGGTTTTGGGTGTGAGGGGCTTCCTCCTGAACTCTGATGAACAAACATAACTAACTTTTTTGGGGGGAATTGGCAGGGCTACAAACAACCAAGTAGAACTCTATGCTTCCTATATGAGTTTTGATATCGTTCACCGCCTTTGTGTCGCCTTCGAATTCAAAAAATACTTATTCTAAGAAACTCTTTATCGGTGATCAAGCATATAAGGGCAAGGACTATCAAAGAGAGAATGATTCTCTCAAGAATCTATGGGTGAATCATCTGACGTCTTAACCAAATTCGTGACATCAATATTGTGCACATTCCCTGACACAATAACTCTCTAGTTGATTAGGTAGCTAATGATGCAACTCAGTTGGATAGTGGGATTTTAGTTCAAAATGGAGGCCTTCCTAAAAGAAGGTGGCTCCCTTAGTTTAATCATGGATGGAGGTAACTTTGTTAGAGTTTGCACTTTAATTCAATTTAACTGGGATCTTTAACTGAAAGAAAGATAAGCACAATAAAACACAATATACACAATAATTTTCCTTGGGGAAACCATAAAGGAGAAAACCCCGCAACTTCCTCAAAGATAGATTTGTCACTAAATTATGCAATATCACAAAATGGAAAACCCAAAATAAGAAGTCTTATGCAACTCTCTCTCTTTCTCCTCCAGTGAACTTCTCTTCTCTCTCTTGCTTATGCGAACTTGAGTGAGTGAGTGGTGTGTCCAAATGAGAGAGCAAGCTCTCTATTTATACTTTATGTTTGGGTGACCTTTTTCCTAATTAGGTCGGCTTGACTAACTTGATTGGGCCGACCTATCCTAGGGAGACTCAATAATACCTTTTACATTTGACTTTAGGGGATATAATGCCCCGACTTACAATGGAGGTTTTACCTCAATAATATTGCATGGCCAAACATAATAATCACATCCCCGAATGGAGGAAAAACATCTCCGCCGGAGGTAAAAGTAAAATACAATAAATAATATAAATATAAAATACAAATTAATATCTTCCGAAGTTACATTTACAACAACAAACTTCAAGCAATTGAAGCATCATTTAAAGTCTCTTGGAAATAGCGGCATGGAGAACTTCGGGAAGGATCCACTGTGTGTGGCTTAGCCTTGCGAGTATGTTTCATACAAGGGAGCCTTAACACTCCCCCATGCTTCAAGCTACCTCCACAACTTGCTTCTTATCTATTTTATCGCTCCTTTTATGGCATTGTTTCAACTTTCTCATAGCATAGGTGGGACTATTTTGGCTTAGGTTGATGGTTGTGCTCAATATGGAAGATAGAAACATAGGGTTGTTCTTGGGTTTCTCGATGTGGCTGCGATGACTTTCTCCCCTCGTTTAGGACCCCTGGTAATTAACCTCGCCTCCTTTCCTCTTATTCTAGTTGGGTCAATGGTTGTGTTGTTGGAATTATGAGGAGTTTGTGAGTTTATTTTTTGGTCCCGGTAGTGGTCATTTTGTTGTGCGGAATAGAGTGTTCTTCCATCAGGAAGGGCTCTGTTCCTACCCTTCTCTACCTTTGAATCTAGGCATGGACAACCACGCGGGTTGAGGTGTTGTGGGAGGGCATGAACGGGGAGACATAAGGAAGATAATGAAGATGTTGAGCCTTCTTTGTTTGAGGATTGAGGGGTTGCAAGGGACTGTTGACGACATTAAATCTCATATGTCCATATAGGATGAAAAACAAAAGATTCTTGAGACTACAGTTGTAGAACAGGGGAAGCAACTTAATTATAAAGTTAATCAATGACTTTGAAATGCATTTTAATATCCCTTTAGGGGTGTCTAAAGTCCAATCAATGGGTTCTGAGTATATGGAAGAGGACTTGGTTAAGTAGGCAGGCATAGTTGCAATGGAAATTTCCATCCACGATGAACCACACAAAGATTGGTAGTTGTAGAAAGGCCACATTGGCCATGAATCTTTATAAAATGTTTGTTGTTATATGTTTTTTACTTATAGACCATCAGAACAATACATTAGAATCTATAGTGATCAATATTTTATGAAGGTAATAGGTATAAACTTGCGAAGGTATAAGGAGGAGAAATTTTGTACCATTATTATCCATTTTTTTGCATATTCTAAACTTGCTTACATGTATCTTTTTTATTGATTCTCCGCAACCAATTTTGATAAAAAAATATTATAGTCATTTTGATATTCTTTTTAACAAGAATTTTAAATAATGCATCAATAATACAATGAATGTAAAGGAAAGAAATTTGACCAAGATAAAATGGAGGATTGGTTGTTCTTGATTTTAAAATGGAGGACAGTATGAAAAGCTTTGCTAATTTCATAAACTTTAATGAAGTCAAATCAACTTGGGCAAAGATTTAAATAAGTCCAAATCATTCATGAAAATCTAGATGAGGGAGAACACTCTTTAGTTGATTAATAATCACGACATGAGATATATATTTAGTGTTTGTTAAATTATGAGTTTATATGGAGAAATGTTCGGTTAAATATATTATGGGTTGTAATTTTTTAAAATTGTAATGTATTTAATAAAATTAAGAGGTTATTTGTTGTAAGAGGCAATTTCTGTTATAATCTAGTATAAGAGAGTAGTGTAATTATATGCTCAATGTGAAGTTAAGAGAGTAGTGTAATTATATGTTCAATGTGAAGTTGATATGTAACACTTTAATAAAATAATAATAAATATTATATAAAAAATTATTACTATGTCAACCTTAATCTAAAGTTTAAAACAAAGATATATATGCTTCAATTAATTAAAACTAAAAAATTAATGAAATTTGGATATTTCTTTCTCTCCATATAAGATGTCATATATTATATTATTTACTAATTGATATGCTTTTGACGAGTGCAAGTTTGGATATGTCCAATTAATTGCTTGATATGGATATTATGGAATTTGTTTATCTTTACCACTTTACAATTTACATGTTTTTTTAATAATAATGGTCGTGTTCATCTTTTATGATTTCATCCAATATAGTTTTATCACGAGCATAAATCCATCTTAACTATGGATCTATCATGTGTCAATAGGGTCAAATCCCTTGAGGTGTAAACTCTTCCTCAAGTTTTTGCACTCTAAAAAAGGTTGTACCTAGAGGGGTTTGTTCCCTATCGGAGCATAATAGATCCAGAGTTAAGGTGGATCTACGCTAGTTGAGGGTGGTGAAAATATGATTAACAATATTAACAATTTTTTGCAAGAGGCAATGGGAGTTATATCACACTTCTTTCTTTTGGTTGTGAAACTAGTCTGTGAGAATTGTTAGTTGAGAATTAAAAATTAAAAAAATATATTTTGAATTTAGTCTTGGTTGAAAATTATAAATTTTAAACTATGGTTAAAAGAGTTAAAGTATTTTCCCCTAGGGGTGAAAACCAAGTGGCGATAGAGTGTATTGTTAAGGCACTCCTTGCAACATTACGGGTCAAACCTCCAATTTCTTGTAATGTCATCTCCAATTTCTCCAACTTATTCTCCTACCCAATATTGAAGTGTCTATGTGTTTCTAAAACTTGTATTCAATTGATGCAAACTTATTATCAAACATTTCTCCTAACTATATTTCAAGTTTAGATTCTCTTGCTTCCCTCTATTTATCTAAAGATTCTATAGATTCGCAAAGAGTATCTAGGATTACCTTGTTAGGTCTCCCATTTCGAGATTAAAAAAATACAGAGGAAATAAATTATTACCGAGATTGCGAAAAGAAGCTTGATTTGGGAGAAAAAGCTTGTACCCCTTGTTAGGACAAGATCCTTGATTAGGGTTTCAAAGTTATGTCGTGAAAATGGCTAGTGAGAATACCTTGTGAAAAAGCCTCAATGAAAATGCCTCGTAAAAATGCCTTTGCAAAAAGGCCCGATGAAAACAACTTTGAAACAAATAAAATAAAATAAAATGATAATAAAGGAAGAAATAAATTATAACCAAGGCGGGGAAAAGGAACTTATGCACTTGATTAGGTCAAGCTCATGAATTAGAGTTTTAGAGGTATGTCACGAAAATGCCCAAATATTGAAACTTTGTCATGAAAATGCCCCATAAAAAATACTTTGAAAATACCCTATGAAATTTTCTTCGTGAAAATGCCTTGTGAAAATGTCCAGTGAAAATGCCTAAATGAACATGTTTTAGTGAAAACGTCCAATGAAATTGCCTCGATGAGAATGGTTAGAGTGGGTATGAAACACTAAAAATTATAATTGTGTTATATATCCATTAGCATTGTTGAAACGTTTGCAATATCTCAAGGATAGTGATGACACACTTAGGTTTACATGTCATAGGTTAGTGATTCCAAACAAACATCGAGTGAAAGTAGAGGACCATCATGCATTCCAATAAGTGGTATGATTTGATATGTTCAAATTGTTTTGAGTGCACATGCATTATCTAGATTTATTTGTGTTCATGTATGTTAATTAATTTGAAAACGTTTTTATTATTATTAATGATTGTACAAATATGCATCCTCATCGGAGTGCCTTGCACTATTCACATTTTCTGTATAGTCAACTTTCTATCTTAACGTGTGAGAGGACAGTATTAGGTAAGACTATCCTCTAATTTATATACACAAAATTCTGTATGAGTTTAATGGTTAAGAACATGTGTTTCCTCCTAGGAAATCACAAGTTTAAATACAGAGTGGGTTATGATATGTACACCTTTGTAAATGTAGTCAAATCATTATGAAGAGGGTATTCCTTACCCCACAAACAAAGATTTCTCATATACCAATTTAGTGTTTGACATGACCGTAACCTTAAAATTAGATTAATAATAATAATAATAATAGTAATATTATAATATGCAAAAAGTTATATACATTTATATGAAATAAATGTATTTAATAATAGTTTGATTTTACAGTTGTGTAAAATAGCATCCTCCCCTGCATAGTTCATAGTGCACACTTGGCCCACCTGGTGGGATGCCTAGATGAGGTAAAATAAAACTCAAATATTCTTATTTGTTCATTTTTTCTTTATTGAATTTCCATTTTCATTAAAGGATTAACAATTTATAAAAATTAATCAGAGTACCATTCAGAGTACCATGAACGTAGAGGACGACGTTAGTGGTCTAGTGGGCATGAGGATGGAGGGCGACATACCTCCAAATAATATGTAATTATTCAAGAATACATGATTGAAGTGCACATGTATATATAAATGAAGTTTGTTTTAAATGCCACGTTTTTTAAAAAAATTAGAGCGTTTGAGACCAACATGTTGTTCGCCCATCTAACGTGATGGTGGGAGGTCAAAGACAATAAAAAAACTTTCATTGCATCATGTGATCCTTTCTACACTCATCCGAGAGATATTCCCTATGAGAATCTTTAGGAAGACAACATGGGCCAACTTATTATCATTGTTGTAGGAATGAGGAAGCATAAACATACCATTGCAAAATATTATATAAAGAGTTAATAGAGCCTTTGGATTGTTTTGCACAAGCTGGACCATATCAATACATATTTTTCACTTGGCCATCAATACAAATGTTTCACTTGGGCCATAATTTATGTATTTACTGGCATGATACATAGGACATGATATTAGGAGGAGAATGGCTATGATGAGTCATTACACATTTGTTGATGTTTAAGTAAAGATGTCAAAAGAGTTAACAGAGTCTTTAGATTGTTTTGCACAAGCTGGACCATATCAATACATATTTTTCACTTGGGTCATTAATACAAATGTTTCACTTGGGCCATAATTTATGTATTTATTAGCATGATACATAGGACATGATATTAGGAGGAGAATGACTATGATGAGTCATCACGCATTTGTTGATGTTTAAGCAAATATGTCAAAAGATCGGATTATTTAACTTATAGAAGGTTGTAATCGAATAATGGTTTCATTATTTAATGGCGTAATGATAAGTCATTTTCTTTATGAAGAGTTTATCTATGCATACATAAAAATTTTGAATAATGAAGAACTTCCTCAATATTTTTCTACAATGGTTTTGATTTTTGATTTAATATAAACAACACATAAACCCAAATTAAGTGGATGTGTCATCTGAAATCGATGGTGCTAGCACGTATGACGATCACATTCTATGCAAACCATTGGGTTTAGGGTTCAATTGTCTCCCTTTCATTTAGGACATCAACCCCTTTAACTAGATGCACTTCTAGTATATTTATTAAATGCAACTCGTTGTTTAATAAGAATAAGGGAACATTTTAAGGATCTAACTTTCCTTAGAGTGTAGAAACTTAGGTGAATCTTACAAATTCTTAAATTTTGAAACACAATGTGTTTGGCAATAATTTTGTAAAATATTTAAGTTTCTAAGGATTTTATATAGTTTTTAAATAATTTTAGCGATGTTTAGAGTACAATAGTTTTAAACTTTTATCCTATAGAATATTGGTGAATAATTTTAGAAAAAATGGAAATTGGTGAATCTTTTTTTTGGAAAAAAAACATGGAAATATTCTTATTGGATAAATTTCGCCCCTAAAATTTCCCCTAATAACAATGAGGAGGATTACTGTTGAAAGTGTCCAAAAAGCTTAGTCAAATGTAGACATCAAACCAAAGGAGAGATCATAATCACTCTATAGACAATTTCTTGAATTTGTTGATATTCGAGATGATATATAGTAAGATAAATAAACTAATCACAATTTGACTATAGGCATCTACTTATTAAGACCTTTATAAAGATGTTGTAAATAAACAACCTCGATTTATAGGTGATATAAGCATACATCTAAATTTAGAATCATTTTTGTGATTCAAATTAAAAATTAGTTCAATCTATAAATCTAGATCATAGCTTTTTAATCTTACAAAATTAATACTAAATTTACAATAGATGAGTTCCTCAATCAACATAACTTCATTGTTGGGACAAGATGTTCCTAAAGAGGGCATTAACCCAAAGGTGCACTTTAAATGGTGCGTTAATTAAAATATCATACCAAAGGACATATATCATAATTAATTCAAGTAGGGGTAATTTTAACGACCCATACTTATTTAAAAGTGTATAAACCTTGGTGAATCTTACCAATTCTTAAAATGTTAACTATAAAATATTTGGCGATATTTTTCTAAAATTATTTCAATTTATAAGAATTTTATACAGTTTATATAATAATTTGGCAATTTTTAGAGTGAAAAAAGTTTACCCCATCAAAATTGGGCGAAATGGGGCTTCAAAAAATGCAAATTGGTGAATATTTTTTCTGGAAAAAAACATGGAAAAATAGCCGATGAGCTAAATTTCGCCCCTAAAATTATTCTTGAATTCAAGTGCATTTAGCGTGCAAACATGAATAAACTACTTTTAACCTGAAAACACCTACTACTTTGCATGACCCTACATCGCCATTAATGCTATGACAAATTAGGTATATTTTGCACATCAAATATTATCATTTAACAAAGAAAAACATTTGTTCATAACTGAATTTTTTAATTATACATATATACGAGGATCTCTATGAGCATGTTAGTTCACAAATATATATAAGAGGATCTGTATGAGCATGTTAGTTCCTGTGATGGCTAGGTGAAAAGGTAAATCTAATTGCCAAACCCCAATAAGAACCAACGAATTATGTAAGTTAATATTATGTATTTGAAATTATTGTGTGTGTTTGTGTATGGTAATTTTTTCTACTCGTGTATTAATTAGTATACAAAATGTACATTCTTGTGAGTTGATTTATCAAACCTTCGAAGATTATGACCATGATTGTTTTTAATATTAATAGATTTGTCCATAAGAATAATATATCTATCTAGCCTATTTTATTTGAATATAATAGTAGGAAGATATTAAACTATTTTTTTTCTTTTCTACATTTTTGTGTTTCCACGTTATGCATGTTGAAAGTTGAGAAGCTTGTTGTTCTTTCTTCCATGGCCGATTCCCCGTATTTCCACATTCTTGCATCTAGTATGGAATGTAGAGCTCAGTTTCCACATTGTTCTTCCCTTATATGTGTTTCCATAATTGTGCACTTGGCATGTGAAATGCAAAATGTAGAGTCTTGTTGCTCTTTCTTTGTATTCCCCAACCTTTCCTCATTGTTGCTTGTTGCAACTTGCATTCCAAAGTAGTTATATCTATAATGTAGAGTTTCACATGTCCCTCCCTTTCCTTCTCATCCTTTACCTTCTGAACTTCTACATCTCGCATTTTGCTTCTGCTTTCGCTTTCACATTCCTCACTTCTACCTCCTTCACTCTCAAATTTTGCTTATGCACCCACTCTCTCTTTTTGTATCTAATATGTGGATATGGAGACAATACTTCTTTAGGGTGGTTTCTTCCATGATATCCCAACTTATATCTAACTCTTAGGTGGCCATCAAAACCCCCTCATAGGTTAGTCTATCTGCGAGACAATCTGCTTTGCACTTTAAATGGAGGGGAATAACTGTTGGGATTAGTGAAACGTTATTGGCTATGCCTTCCTATCCTTAGGAGAGTCTCGAGTTGTGTGTGAGATTATCAACTTTGGTGCCATTCAACATTTGTCTAAATGCATTCACCAATATGAGAGAGTCCCCTTTCACTATCAATTCGTCCTACCCGTGAATTGAGGCAGTGAGAAGTCCATTTTCCAAAGCTACCAACTCAGTTGCATTGTGGTTTTCTACCCCTAGGGGCCCCATGAACACCCTACGATATTACTAGAGGAGTCCCTAAAAAATCCTCATAATCTCGATGGGCCTAGATTGCCTCTTGAGGAACCATAAAAGTTGAGTTTTATAAAGTCCAATGGTGGGGGAGACCATGTGTTTGAGAATTTAGCTTGAGGAGTGGAGGAATTAGTTCGATGTGTCAGCTTCCCATTTTCATTGCCTTGAAGAGAGAGAATTATTTACTCCTTATTTGAGCACGTTTTTATTTCATGTGCCCATGACATGGAGTGAATAGTTTCTTTTATGCTCTGGGAAAATCAGCGTAAAAAACCTATATTCCCCTTTAAATATGTGTCAGTGACATTTCTTTCAAATCAACCACAAAAGAAATCTAGAGCAAGCTGGCATATATTATGTAAGATTGAGTTTATGATTGGAGATAAACTCTATTCTTTTATGGTTTCCGGGATTTTATGTCTTCTTCCATCTATATGTCTAAAGTCCACATCACATATATATCCCATATGAATATTGTTTATTTACACTAGTTAAATAGGTATCCCACTAATTCTGCCTCTTTCCTACATATGATTCAGAGGGATGGTCCCTTGAAGCCCCTTCATTGCAGTTTATCCGAAGTTAAAAAAAATGTCTAATAAGAAACCAGAGGAAGGTGAAGAATGTTGGCCATGTTCTTGGGTTCCAATCATGCTTCCAAATATTATAATTTTCCTATAATATGTGCCCTACTTCCATTCTATAAGCTTCTTAAATTTAGAAGGTCACTCTTCCTATCTATCCCTATACAAGATTATCAGGGTTATCCTTAAATATATGTTTTTTCTTATCACCGGTTTTGCTTATAGTAACTCTATTCCCTCTTGAGTAATTGTTGGGGACCATTTATCTCTTGGCTTCCAAGATCGCCATCCAATGTGCTATGTACCTAGTCTTTCCTCCCAATATTGACTGACATAATACCAATTTGAGGTCTAGAATAGATTTCTAATTTCTAAACAAATTGCTTGCCTACTTAGTCGGGGTTGTTACTTCCAATAATCATCCCAAAGAAAGCAAAATTCCCATCTCTATGTTTCCAGAAATATTGGTTTTGGACTATAGTTTTGTTTTTCCATGCATTGTTACATATCAAAGAGCAAGGTTGGCTCCCATCCATTCTTATAAGGTCACGTTCTTCACCCTCTCTTACATATTTTTTGCACCATATTTTACACGATGGCTATTTTTTACTATTGAGCAATATCCATCATATATTCACTACCATGACCTTATTAAGAATATGAAGGTCATGAATTCCTGAGCCTCTTGAATATTTTGGAAGATAAACCTTGTCCCAGGACAAAAGGGGCCATTTTCTTTCCTTCTTAGGGCACCCTTAGAGAAAGGATATTTAAAGACTCTTTATGGCCTTAAGAATCTTGTGAGGTGTTACCATCCCATAGAAACGTTATAGAGGCATAGACTAAGAAACAAATTTAAGAAAAGTTAATATGTTGGGAAGATTAACCGATTTAAAGGTCCAGGAGTTGACTTTATGGTCAAGCTTGGACATGATGTCTTCCTAGGAGATATTTCTCAATAAGAGAAGCTTTAAGGTATTTCAACAGAAGGGTCCCTTTTTGAAAACAAAGGATTTGAACTATGTTGTGCTAGGCAATTGACAAAGTGTTGAAGTAGAAAGCAAGGGAATTATCCTAATTAATAAGATTTCCAGAGGCTAACAAAAAGGCATCCAAGATTGCTTTAAAATATATTACCTCCTTAGTCAAAGGATGGCCCATGATTCATGAGAGTTGTGTCATCAACAAATTGAAGGTGGGAAAGGAGATTAGTGTCACTATGGAGGTTGAGGTCCTTTCAATTACTAGAAGAATTTCCATGATGAAGCCTTCTACCCAACCCCTCCATCACAAATGATAAACAAAAAGGGAGATGGTGTGAAGAACTTGCAATAATTAATTAATGAAAACACGAGATAGTAGAAACAACAGAACTCAGAATCACTTTTATATTGATCGCAGGCCACTTCAAGGGGGCAACCTCCTTTGAGCAAGCTCAATACAAATAACTTCACGGTCCTTCATTGGTCTCAACACAAACTTATATACTAAGTCTAGGCGCCAATACCATGGGTCAATACCAAGTGTCAATACAAACCATGGGCCAATACAAAATATGGATCAACAATTACTACGGGACGACTTACAAAGCATATGTGTCCAACAACAATAATACAAACTATGGATCAGCAAATACTATGGGACGAATTACAAAGCATATGCGTCCAACAACAATATACTAACAAAGTAGATAGAAGGGTTGACATGGGTTCCTAACATCCCCTCTCCCTTAGAAAAATCTTTGTCCTCAAAGCTTTAGATGTGGAAATTGATGCATAATCTGAAGGAGTGGTTCCCATGTAGCATCCTCGGGTTGCATTCCGGCCCATTGACGCCTTTTGAGTTTCAAGGAGGGGTGCTTGGAAGGCTATAGGCGAAGAAGGACCGGCATATCAGCTGCGTGAAAAGTGCGCTCAGAACGGTGTTGATCGGCTTGTTGTTTCATTCGAATTCTTTCCATGTGAAGATTGTCCTGCAGAATGAGAAGAATTTGATCGCGGTTTCGAAGAACTAAGTCAATTGCCTGAACTAGGGAGCTGCTGAGCGTGTATGGAAGAAGAACGGGCGGTGCTTGTCCATAAACTGCTTCATATGGTGTCCTTTTAGATGTGGTATTGTACCACTAGAGCACTTCTAGGAAATCCATAGAAATAGCTGTCAACATCTGTGTAGGAATGGGAAAGGATTCGAGCAGTCCCGAAAGGAGTGCCATTTCACCCTTGTTGACCTAGAAAGTATCACACTCAACCACCATCTGGTGAATTTTCATTTTTAGTCCCTGCCAAAAGAAGTTACATTGTTCCCGGTCATAGGTTTTGAAGAACCCAGAGTGCCCTGCCGGTGAAGAAGCATGGAGTTCATAGAAGAGATAGCCTTGTTCAACAAATTGCAACCAATTTGGAACAAGCAGAGAAATAGCTGTAAGAGAAACTGGGTCAACAAATTGGCGAGAAGGAGCATCTGCCACCATATTATCCTTACCCTTCTTGTCAGTGATCGCATAGTCATAACCCATGAGTTGGATAACCCATTTCTGGTATGCTGGTGAGGGGACCCGTTGTTCTTGAAAATGTTCCAAACTTTGGAGATCAGTCTTGATATAGAAATAATTTCCTAATAGGGATGGCCGCCACTTCGGCACTGCATGCAAAATAGCCATCATTTCCTGCTGAGATGTAGATGCGGATAATTCTTACCAGAAAGGTCTCTTAAAGACGACAAGCCCACTGGTTCAGCAAGGACACCTACATATCTATCCAAGGAAGTAGGGGAGACCGTTGATGGGTGCATCTGAATGGAATGGAGTTGAGCGATGACACCATGTGAATTCTTCTTAAGGATCTCTTCCAGGCGATGTGAACTGATGATGCAGAGAGACCCTTGTTATAAGCCCTTAAATTTGTGTTGTTTCCCATTGACTGAAAATTGCATCCAAAGTTCAGTAAAATCCCATAAGATGGGGCCAAGTGTGCGTAACCATTGAACGCCCAAAACCACATCACATCCGCCTAGGGACAAGGCAAACATGTCAGAGCGCAGGTTATAATCTTCTAGAGAGAGACGCACATTGTGACACTTCCCCTTGCAAGGTAAGGTGCCCCCATTGGAAACCATGACTTCAAAGTTGGAGCAAGGATGGACAAAACAATTAGCATGTTTGGCAATCCGAGGGTCAATGAAGTTATGAGTGCTACCAGAATCAATGAGTATTGTAAGAGGAAGCTTCTTGAAGTAACCCCTAACCCGCATTGTTTGGGGGGGTGGTGACGCCGGATAAAGCATGGAGAGATATCTCTGGTTGTTCATCCTGAGATGGGGGGTCAATAAGCTGATCCTGAATGTTGACCTGATCATCCATTGTATTTGGAGCTTCTTCACCACTTTTAGAGGCAGGCGGAGAATCCATATCCAAGAGATAGAGCTTTTGTTGAACACATCTATGTCCCCGAGTAAATTTCTCATCACAATTATAACAATGCCCTTTTTCCCTGCATGCCTGCATCTTTGTTTCAGACAAATGCTTGATAGGAGTTGGTTGAGGAACTGGTGGGATGGGAGGTCGTTGAGAACCCATATTTCGAAAGGGAACAAAAGTGGGTTTGGAGCGTTGTTGGGCTGTAATCTTGTCTTCTGCCAACTTAGCCAACCCTAGGACTTCCATCATTGTGTTGGAACAGAACATTTTAACCTCTGACCGGATTTCATCCTTAAGACCACTGATAAAACAATTCCTTTAGAATTCATCAGACAATCCTTCTGTGTGATTGGCTAGTTTCTCAAATTCTGTATGATACTCTCTCACAGTGCCACTTTGACGAAGTTTAGTTCCGGTGAAGTCATCAAAAGCACTAGGACCAAATCATTGCAAAAGGAGTTGGCGAAAATTTGTCCATTTTGGCTCGTCATGTGCCTTGATGTACCAACGGTACCATTGAAGGGCTTCCTATTCCAAATGAAAGGATGCAAGTGGAACTTTTTGGACATCAAAAGTATTATGCAGACTGAAATATTGTTCTGCACGATAGATCCATCCAATCGGATCAGTACCATTGAAGCAAGGAAATTCAAGCTTCGGACCATGGAAATTGGTGGAAGAAGGGAAACCATTGGCTGCAGAAGATTCTTGTTGTCGGTTATTGCTCATGGCTGAATGCTGAAGATGGAGGCTGAGAAATTTTTCATCCAGATCTTGGAGTTTGGTTGGATGCCTGCAAGTGCTTCCTCCATGGTTTTTGCTCCTGTGCGGGTGACAACCATAACCAGGAGTTTTTTTTTTTTTTTTTTGGGGGGGGGGGGGAATGGATAGAAAAACACAAACAAAGGCTTATTTAGTAAAGAGAAATTTGGATTTGGGAAAAACTCGGATGGGTAATTGGGGTTTGAATAGGTTTTGGACACTTTCTGATGGATAGGGAAGTAGAAAATGAAGATTTCAGAAGCGGGGTGAAAGAATGAGAAAATTTGGCAGATAGGGACAAATAAGCAGAATTAGGAAAGGAACTCTGTGGTAAAATTTGAAGGCGCTTGGGTGAAATCTGAAGAAGTTATGGAAAACCCTAAGAATAGACAAATGTGGGATTTCGGGCTTTGGGGAGTGGAATTTGGGATAGGGTCCTCAGGAATGAAATATGCAGAATGGGATTATAGGGGTGTCAGGGAAGTTTCAAGGGAAACGGAGTGAAAACAAGGGAGATATGGCCAAAAAACTGAATTTTATACTTTTTTTCTAGAATGGATCTGCTACGACACAGAAGGGAGTAGAAACAGATAGATCTGCAATGACGCAAAAGGGATCGGCAACAAATGGATCTGAAACGATGCTGAATGGATCGAAAACGGCTGGATCTTAAATGACTTTCAAAATAGATCTAAAACAGCTAGATTTAGAACAGCTTTCAGAATGGATCTGAAACGGCTGGATCTAAAATGACACTGAAGTGATCGGCAACAGTTCAGCTGAAAATAGATATGGACTCCAGGTATGTGCGGCTTCCTAACAGTTCAGGGGTTTCACTCGGGCACCAATGCTATCTGACGGCTTGCGTATTGGGGCAGTACCCCTCACTCCATGGCTAGGTAAAACTAATAACCACTTTGCCACAAATGACAGCTCTCGGTTTACCTCACAGGTAGGAACTAGTCAATCAGGTAGGGGTCATTGCCCCTTTCGCTGGCAGGTCCTCTCAATGGGCCAGCTACTTCGGGGTCCCTGTGGTACTTCTCACAATGAGTTTTAGGGCTTATGCCCAAGTACTTCCCACAGTTAAGTGGATAGGGATTATTCCCAGATCTGAAGCTGCAACAGATGCAAAAAAACATTTGGGCATAAATTTTACCTAACGAGCCCAAGAAAGTGCTCTAATACCAGATGTGAAGAAACTGCAATAATTAATTAATCAAAACACGAGATAGCATAAATAATAGAACTCATAATCACTTTTATATTGATCACAGGCCACTTCGAGGGGGCAACCTCCTTTGAGCAAGCTCAATACAAATAATTTCACGATCCTTCATTGGTCTCAATACAAACTTATATACTAAGTCTAGGCGCCAATACCATGGGTCAATACCACGTGTCAATACAAACCATGGGCCAATACAAAATATGGATCAACAATTACTACGGGACAACTTACAAAGCATATATGTCCAACAACAATAATACAAACTATGGATCAGCAAATACTACGTGACGACTTACAAAGCATATGCGTCCAACAACAATATACTAACAAAGTAGATAGAAGGGTTGACATGGGTTCCTAACAGATGGGATAACTCCTTATACGATGCCACAAGATGGGTTGAATGGGTAGGGAAATGGAACCATTAACAAGAACATAGAAGAATGTTGATGAGAAAATATTTTTGATCTATCTAACCCAAGATTGACTAAAGCCAAATGCAGATATCATTTGAACTAAAAATTCCCAATTTAAATGATCAAAAGCTTTGGGCATGTCAAGTTTGATAATCATATCTAGTTTTCGGTTTGACTTCAAGGAGTGAATGGCGTCATGAGAAATTATGATTGCATCTATAATATGGTGCCCTTCAGTTAACCTCTTTACTCGAGAAAATTTATTCAAGACATGATTGGATTTAGCTTGTTGGTTATAACCTCATGCAATTTTATATATCACATTGTAGAGCAACATCACTCTAATTTTTTCTTGAGAATTGGCCTCATATTCCTTGGGTATGAGAGGGACGAAAGTGGAGTTAAATGCTTGGAGGATTTCTTACGAGGTTATTGTGTCTTCCACCACTATCCAAACACTTTATCCTATGATTGGCCAATAGTTCTAGAAGAATTTTGTGGTTAACCATTTGGACCTTTTGACTTTCTAGATGTCATTTCTATTAATATTCTCTCAACTTCCTTTGTAGTGAATTCTCTCACAAGGATTATGTTTTATCATGGATTTACCAATCATGGGATGTGATTTAAGGTGGAATTCATGGTTTGATTCCTATCTAACTCTGGATTTAAAAAGAGATGGAGGTATTAATATTTGGGCTCCTTTTCAAAGCCCCTGACTCCCTGTAATCTTCCATTTTTTATCCATTGGCACTTTGTAGAAGGGAGTTTTGTTGTGGTGGTTTTAATTGATCAGTGAGGTAGGGAAGAATCTAGTGTTTTTGTCTCCTTCTTTGAGCCACCTGAATCTTGACTTTTACCTCCATATAATTTCTTCTTGCTTTTCCCTTAGTTTTATATGTCCCTTCAAATATTCCTCTTTAAGTGTAAGCTCGTCATTCCTACCTTCATTGACAATGGTCCATTGAACCTCTACCATTTTGGTTTCCAGATCACAATGCACTTGAAAAATGTTACCAAAGATTGTTTTTGGAAATTAGATTTCAAGCCTCCATTGTAGACGATACATTGACGATTCCCTCATTGGATCTGCCACCTTCCACCACTAGTTTATATTTGCTTTGAAGCCAAGGCCAATTTCTAGAATCTGAAGGGTCTTGATTTGGGTGGACCCAAATTTTCCCAAGTTAGACTTATGGGCAAGTCATCAAATCCCACTATTTGTAAGATTTCTACTTTAAATGCATCTCTTGATTGGATGAAGGATTCTAGGATTAAAAAGTGATCTAACCTTAATGCTATTTGATGTTTTCCACCTCTTCTATTGTTTGAAATGTGACAACCATTTTTGGTTTGCATGTCCACTAATTTTCGTATTGTAATAGTATTTTTTGAGATAGTGTCCTCCTACAACCGTCTTATGCCTCCTTTTTTCCACTCAGTGAGGTTATCATGTTAAATTCACCTCCAATGTTCCATGGATTCTAACCTATTGTTGCTCCTATATCATGCAATATCTCCATAAAATCTAGCTTTCCGTGCATGACATTGGGTCCACAAAAATTGATTATTGTACCTCTTGTTGTCGATCCCATCTGCTAGAAACTTGAAAAGATAGTGTGGCTTTTTGTTATAAATTTTTCTATCACTCTCATGTATGGATTCCATAGACTTGCCAACACTTCTGAGAATCTATCCACGTTGATAACTATTGATTCACAACCTTTCCAACATCTTAAGGATACCTTTTTCATTACTTCCTAATCACATTTAGTTTCTTGAATCAAGAAAATAATGGGTTTGTCTTCAATGATTGTGTTCTTGAGTATCATTTTCTTATCTTTACCATTCACCCCTCTACTATACCATGATGTTATCTTCATAGTTAAACTTTGAGTTAGGTGATAAAGTATTTATCCATTAGAGATGACACTTGTCTAAGTCTAATAGCTAGGCACCCTCCTCTTGGATCTTTTACTTCTTGGTTTTTTGCCTCATTTTCTTTCTTCCACTGCTATTTTTTCCTATGGTTTAAGCTATGTAGTTTTAATTCCCAACCCCAATGAAGCTCCTTCATTTTGTGTGGATACCCCATTTTTACATTTCCATGTCAAGAATTCCTTCTGCAAAACTTGTATCTCTTCTTCTGATATATGTGACAATTTTTTTCTCCATATATTTCAATAAGTGCTAGTAGATATGTCTCTTGCAATTCCATTTCCTCTGTTGGGTCTAACTCTTCCTCCTCTAAATTGGACTGATCTTCCTCCTCCTCTCCCATCTCAAGGTCCATAGTGCCTTCGGTATCTCCTTCAACTAGTTGCAAACTTGCTTCCTTTTTTATGCTCCGGCTTGCCTAGGGTAGCTAGGGGAGTCACCTTTTCATTATCTACAGATGCTTCCTATCTTGATTTAACCTCTATGGGATCATGGTCCCTTGTTAAAGACTAAAAAATATTAGCCACTATGGGGATATTATTGGCTTCCTAGGTGGGATGTTTTTTTTGTTATTTTTGTTTGCTTGTCACCTAGACAAAGTCATCCTTTCTGGACCTTTCCTCATGCTTTTTGAGATTATCTATGGCATCTAAAGGGCAGTCCCTAAACATATGTCCATGCTCATGGAATATCCTACAGTGGAAAGGAATGTGTTCATAGTCTATGGTTTGTAGCCATCTGAGTCTTGGAAGTTAATGTAGATGGACCTCAGGAGAGCCAACAAAACATTCATGTAAACAATAATGCTTGCAAAGGTTGTATAACTACATATTCTAGTGATTTATGAGGTTTTGATGAAGAATACAAATGTGTTTCTTATTCTCATCATCGTCTCTTCATCCCAAAATTCTTGTGGGAGTGAATTGAACCAAATCCACACTAAAGCTACTATAAAATCTTCCTTTTCAAGGTTGAAATTTGTTTTCCATAACCTCAAATGTAAACCCGATGACTTAAAGAAGTATGGACCATCCTCAAAGGCCCTCTCTATATCTTCCACACTTGCAAAAATGGCTATGAAAAATAAATGTGCACCTTAGCTTTAGCTCTACTTGGCCCTTGGGCTTCCATCTTGAGTTTATCCACCAAATTAAAGCCTTTTATGAGAGTCAATCCCCTTGAACCTCCCTGTGATCGCGTGATCATTCATGTATTATATGTAACCCCCAACCCTAGCTGATGTGACTTCATACCTAAGGTTTTTAATTGACTTGGCTAGGCATTCTCCAAGAGGGATCTTTATTCTGTTGATCAAATACAAAGTCCTAGCATCTATTTCTTGTTGTTTTGTGCCTATAGCAAGAGTCTGTGAGCTTCATTTTCCTTCACCCCAACCTCGTCTCCTTAGCCTTACTCACTTCCACTGACAAAACATCCTTAAGTGAGGGGATCTCCATACAACCCATGATTTCTTTACCTATCATTGCCTCTATCATTAATTCCTTACATGCCTCCTCTAACATGTACTAGTCCTACATCCTTGATCTATCGCCTAACCCTAGTAGTTGTGCTCCTCTTTTCCCAACTCTCATTCGTCGTCCTAACTTTTTTGTGTATTAATATCCATGACTTAATGATTAATTTTTTTTCTTTAATTTATATATATATATATATATAGTCGGTCAATTTACATAGTTTCAATTTAAAGAGTTGTTAATTGAATGTTGGAAAAGTCATTGTCTCTAGTACATGATAGGTTTGGTATGTTCTTATTAAAATGAATGTGATGATGTACCTAATGAGCTAAGATGGTTAATGAGATAAAGTAAATAATAATGATGATGATGATGATGATGATGATAGGTTTTGTAAAAATATTTTGTATTAAAGGTTGCTTCATTTAAGTTTATGTAATTTTGTAAAAAGACACAAAATGTTAGTTGTATAATTACATAGGTATAAAAGTGTAATATTATTTTGTTTATGTTAACTTTTATTAAGAAAATAATAATATTTTTTTTTCAAGAAGAAAAAAAACCGATACTCTTATTATTCAAAAGTAGAATCAAATAGTACAAAATCCATCTAACAAAAACACACAAATACCAACAAGTGCCAACCTCAACAAAAATTTACAAAGCTCCAACAACTAAGACAAATATTAAATTTTATTTTTTTTAATTAATTAAATAATAATAAAATACTTTTATAAATATGTAAAATTTGAATAATAAAATTAATTAATTAATTTAAAAAAAAAACTTAATAATTAAAAAAAAGGCTTTGAAATTTAGATTCACCATAATAATAATAAAATAAAACATAAAATAAAACCTATACTTTTAAATATACAATAAAACATATACTTTAAATATTGAATTTTAATTTTTTTAATTAATTAAATAATAAAAAAATTACTTTTATCGATATATAAAATTGAAAAAATAAATAAATAAATAAACCTTAATAATTAAAAAAAATCTTTGAAATTTAAATTCACCATTAAAAAAAAGCATACAATAAAACATCATTTAAAATTGAATTTAACCTACAACAAATTATATAAATGTCATTACTTCACAAACAATTTATTTTTTTTGCAAGAAGTAGATAATAAGTGAAACTCAACGACCCACATCTAACTATGAGCATACATCTACTTCATGACCTAATTTTAATGAAGTGCACACGTGTTCTATAATTTATACAATTTATCCATACAGTTTAATGAAGTGGCCATCAACTCTTTAAATTCAATAACAAGATATTGATTATGGGAGGATGGGGATCATTTAATCCTCATGGAGAACCATAAAAATATTTATAGTTTTTTCAACATTTAATATATATCTCTATAATCATTTTTGTAGTTTAAACAAAAATTTAAAATAAATTTTATAGTTTAAACTAAAAATTCATCCAACTCTAAATTAAAATTGTGTTGATATAGATTTATTTAAAATCATTTTGTAATTTTAAACCAAAAAAAATGGAATTAATTTTATGATTCAAACTAAAAATTGATCCAATCCTAAATTGTTTATAGACAAGTTGTTTCCATAAAATCATTTTTGTAATTTAATTAAAAATTAGAATAATTTTTGTGGTTTAAAGGAAAAATTGTTTTGAACTCTAAATTAAATATTTCAATCTTATAAATTGATATATGAACTAATTAACATAACTTCATTGTTTGTACACAAATTGTTCCCATAAAGGGTATTTAGCCAAAGGTACATATTGAATGTTGCATTAATTGAAATAAAGGATCCACACACATAATGGCATTTACTTAAGGAGTAGTCTATTTATTTTAAGTTTTCGACTTTAAGGTGGGTTTTGGTTGGAATCTGAATTTTTTTTGGGTAAAATCCAAATTTAAATTTAGACAAAAAATATGCTTAAAAAAGATTGAAAACCTAAAATATTTAGACTACACATTTACTTAAAGTTAATAATACAAGTAAATTTAGTATGAATAAACTACTTTTAACCAAAATACACCTACTACTTTGCAAGACCTTATGATGACCATTAATACTATGACAAATAATGTAGCTTACACATCAAATATTATATTTTTAACAAAAAATAAAATTCATTTGTTGATAATTGAATTATGTAATTACATTTATACACATGTACACATGCATATTTAGGAGGATGTATATGAGCATGTATGGTTCATGTGATGGTTGGGTGAAAAGATGAATCTAACTACTGGAACTCATTAAGAACCAATTAATAATGCAAATTTATACTCTATATTTGCAATAATAATAATTATTATTATTATGCTACTAATATATTAATTAGTATAAAAAAATACATTCTTACTAGGTTATTTGTCAAAACTTTGAAGATTCTACCTATGTTCTTCGATAATAACATATTTGTTCAAGAACAATATATCTATCTACCTTACCTAATTTGGATATAATAGTGGGAAGATAATAAAAGTTGTTTTATTTTCTTTTCTACATTCCCCATTGCACATGCATAATGTGGAACGATGAGAGTCTTATTTCTCTTTCACCCCATAGTCAGTTCCCCACATTCCCACATTGTTGCATCTGGTTCAAAGTGCAAAGTTGAGTTTCCACGTTGTTCTTCCCTAACATATATTTCCATAATTTTGAATTTGGTATGTGAAATGCAAATTACAAAGATCCTTGTTGATATTTCTTTGCATTCCTACACATTTTTGCATTATTTCTCTTCGCATCCCGCATTCCAAAGTAATTATATGTGGGATGTAGAGGGTCTTGTGCCCCTCCCTTTCCTTTTCATCCTTGACCTTCCAAACTCCTACATCCTACATTGCAATCTTGCTTATGCTTTCGCATCCCTCACTCCCGCATTTTGCTTTCTCTTTCCATGATATTCCAACTTACATCCAACACTTGACTGGCCAACAAACTCCCTCATTGGCTAGTATCACCATCAAACAATTATATTTGTGCTTTACATGGAGGGGAATGATTATTGGGAGGAGTAAAATGTTATTGGTTTCGGCTTACTGGCCTAAGGAGAGTCTCAAGTTGTGTGTGAGGCTATCAAATTGGATTCCATTCAACATTTTTCTAATTGCATTCACCAATATGGGGGAGTCCCCTTTCACTATCAACTTGTCATACCCATGAACTGAGGTAATGAGAAGTCTCTCTTCTGAACCGAGGCAATGAGAAGTCTCTTTTCCAATGCTTCTAGCTCAAGTGCATTGTTGGTTTCTACCACCATGAACCATGTGAACACCCTCAAGATGTTACTAGAGGAGTCCATAAAAAATTCTCATGATCCCAATGATCATGGGTTTCCTTTTGAGACTCCATCAAAGTTGAGTTTTATAAATTTTGATGGTGGGGGAGACCATGTGTTCAAGGACTTAGCTTGAGGAGTGGAGGCATTAGTTTTAAGAGTTATCTTCCCAAATGAATTGCCCCAAACAGAGAGAATTGTTTTCTCCTTATATAAGCATCTTTTTACTTTGAGGTGCCCATGACATGGAGCGGATGGTTTATTTTATGCTCTAGGAAATATCAACCCAAAGAACCTCCATTCCTATTAGGGTCCTACCCTAATATCCATTTCTATTAGGTACCACAATTAGTTAGAATTGGGCTATTGAAGTACTATATATAGAGTATTAAGATATGTAATGTGAAGTCAAGAATTGTCATTATATTTAGAGCTAGTTCTCATGGAGGTTTCCCTCTTGAACATGCAAGTGAACATTGTTATCTATTTCATTTATTCTTCTTTATTTTCTATCTTTCCTACGAATTTCATTTATAACCCATGTGAAATTATGTAACACGGCAAATCATTGAGCCTGAGAAAATCTCACAGTGAATGAATTAACAAGGAAGATGAATTGTAGTGAAATCTAGCAAGAAATGAGGAGTAAAATCAAACATGCAAAATAAACTCAGATGTGCATAATAACTACTGTCATGTTCCATTAATCTGTATAGTAAAAGCATATAGTACAATTGAGAGAATTTGATTATCCGGGAGGAATTCAAATCCATGTCAGTCTAGCATAGGAAATATCACCACTACAATGCTCTGGAGGTTCCAAACTCAACTGATTGTCAGTGAATTGAAGCTACTTTTAGTTAATTGATGCACATGCAAATCAGGCTAGAGAGGGTGCATTTGATCACAGTCAATCGGAGCTCAAACCCCCCACTAGAGTCATAATCTTAGGTGGATTGAACCATATCACTGAGTTAGCTCCTAAAATGTAGGGAACCGACTCTGCATGACCTAAATTCATGCATGAAGGGCGCATCAAGTGGATAATGTGTTCTAGATGACATATGCACACCACTGGGGGGTCAACAACATCATCCAATACTAGGAAAAGGGAAATAATACTAAGGTGGACAATGATTGGAGTATTAATTATCCTAACACCCCCTCTTAATCCAAACTTAGACAACATGGGCCCTGGTAACTGAGACCAAAGGTCACCCAAACAATAAAAAATAAATGTTCATGAAACTAAGGAAATGGGGAAAACCTCATGGGAAAAAAACCCTCAAAAATGAACAGCATGGAACTCAAGCAGCCTTCACACCAAACAGAGATCTGAGATAGGAAAATATCTTCTAAGTAAAAGACTTTGTAAAAATGTCTACAGTCTGCTCCTCTGTAGGACAGTAATGCAATGTGTTGTTTCTATTGTGCACTAGTTCCTTGACGTAGTGCATATGAGCCTCAGTTTTCCATCTTGGATCACGGCAAGCCTCTTTGAAAGATTGTGGATCAGACCCCACCATCATGTAGCACCTCTCTTGGAGAAGTGGATCTGCATGACATAGTGCAAGGTTTGCATCTTGGTACTAAGATATGGTTCTTCTATGGCCAGATGGATCCCTAGCTATATTCCCAGCAGCTTCAAGGAGTTTCTGAGCCCATTTTGGCCTTGGCCATGGATTGGGAGCAAGTGTTGGTTCTGGATTTATATATGCTTGATCTTCATTCTCAACATCAAGATCTTATTCAACTTGGTCCTCATCAGAAGAGACATCATTCTGATCTTCATCAGGTGCAAATGGAGTAGGCAGATCAGATCTACCTTCTTTTCTGACTAACTGTAGATCTTGCAATGGATCTTCATTGAATTGGACACTTCTTTCAATGAAGCATATTTTGGTTGCAATTTTCATCAGCTTGTATGCTTTTGCATCTTCTGCATATCCCAGCATAATGCATCCGCTACTTTGGGGTTGAAGAGCCTTTCTTTTGTCAGATGGGATTCTGGCCCATGCCTTGGATCCAAAAACCTTCAGGTGAGAAACATCACGTTTGTGTCCCTTCTGTGCTTCGAATGGAGTGACCCCATCCACATATTTGTGGGGTACCCTATTATGAATGTATGTGGCACAGTTTACTGCTTCTGCCGAGAGATATGGTGGAAGATCCCTTGCTTCAAACAGACAAGTAGCCATCTCTTTCAATGACCTATCATTCCTCTCGGCTACACGATTTTGTTGTGGTGTTTATGGGACAAAATGTTGCATTTGAATACCCTCAGAAGCATATAACTACTGCAACTCCTTCTTGATGTACTCCCCTCCATTTTCTGATATGAGTGCTTTGATCTTCTTCCCAGTAGTGTTCTCAACCGTGGCCTTGAAAAATTTGAAAGGTTTGAATACCTCATATTTCTGCTTAAGAAAATAGATCCAACAAATCCTAGAGAGGTCATCTATGAAGGTCAAAAGGTATCTGGATCCATTCATAGAAGTTGTGGGCATCGGTTCTGAGACATCATTGTGTATCAAATCAAGAATGGAGGAAGCTCTCTTTTCCTTCCCAACATCAAACTTTCGCTCTAGATTCTTTCCTACCAAGAAGCCTTTACAAATTCCTTGAGAGAATTTTATGTTGGGAAATCCTTCAACTATATCTTCCTTGTACAACTGATGCAAGTACTTGAAGTTGAGATGGCAGAATATCTCATGTCAGAGTTTGCTAGTCTCCCTGGCATGGGTCAAGAGGGCACTTTGATGTAAACATGGAAAAAAATGGGAGAACTCATATGCCTTTGAGGCATGGTTTGCAACACCTTTAGGTATGAGCTTCCCATATGAGATCTCTGTAATCTCAACTATGTTAGGTCCAAAAATAACTTTCGTTGGTGAACCTCTGTGTGTCATCTGATAAACAGATAACAATTTTGCTGCTAGAGAAGGCATATATAGAACATTGTTGAACTTTCCATGCTCTAGTTGTATTGTGCCCTTCCCTTCAGCAGATATTTATGAATCATATCCCATGTGAATACTAGGACCATCAGTGAGAACTGGAGAAGAAAATGATTCTCTGGAGGAAACCATGTGGTTGGAGGCTCCAAAATCAATGAGGAAGGCTTGTGATTGTGAGAATCCAACCTTCAATGCATGGCATCTCTCATGATCATCTGTATCACTTCCAAAATTAGTCTTCCTTACGCCTTCTGGAATGGAAATATTGTGATGTTCAAGAATTTTGTTCATTTGATCTATCTTCTTCTTCATGCATGAACTCTCTGGATGGTTTCCTTTCTTGTACTAGGTACACTTGGTCTTCTCAGACATCTTTTGCTTATCCTTCTTAGAGCTGGAGGCTCCTTCTGATGGATTAGGATTCTCCTTTGGCTTGGATTCAAATTGCTTTCCCTTTTGCTTCCCTTTAGCATTCACACTTTTGTACTCCACAACCATAAGAGCCTAATTCTTAGAGGCTTGCATGGATCCAATTTGAATCAATTTGTCTTGTTCTTGGATCATGGATTTAGTGAATGCATCTAAAGAAGGCATTTTCCAATTGGGGATTGACAATCTCCCAAAGTTGAAGGTGGACATAAATACTAAAAATCCAGGACTAATCTTTCTTAGGATGGATAGCACCAGCTGCTCATCCTTCTTGTGAATTCTACATTGTTTGCATTGCATAACCAAGTACTTGAACTATGAAAAGAATTGTTGTATGGTTTCAAAACTACTAGGTTGAAGAGCAATTAATTCATTCTCCAAAACATGGCCTCTCAAATCCTCTTTCTTTCCAAAAAGAGTTTCAAGCTTCTGCCAAACCTCCCTTGGGGTCTTTAATCCATCAAGATGGAAGAGAAAATATCTAGAGATGTGAATACACATAAAACCAAAAGCCTCATCTAACTTCTTCATGTACTTTGCTTTCTCAACATCTGCCTGAGGTTCGAACTCCTTTCCCATTGTGACCCTGTACAAACTCTTGTTGCGCAACACAATCTGCATATCTTCCCTCCAATCCAGATAATTGAAGGGTGTCAGGATTCTTGGTGTCAAAGGAGCATTCGAATTCTCCATCTATAATTGTTGGAGCGAATGCAAACTACTATTGTTGCTTCTCAAAATCCTATAGAAAAATCTCAAAACGAAGATAAACCAACTCTGTTGAGCTCTGATACCATGTGAAATTATGTAACACAGTAGATCATTGAGCCTGAGAAAATATCACAGTAAAGAATTAGCAAGGAATTTGAATTGCCGTGAAA
Organism: Larix kaempferi; assembly: GCA_027924585.1. NCBI lineage: Eukaryota > Viridiplantae > Streptophyta > Pinopsida > Pinales > Pinaceae > Larix > Larix kaempferi. The sequence goes on along the minus strand of BSBM01000017.1, from coordinate 10,861,602 downwards.
ACTAGCAATAAATGAGCAGTAAAATCAAACATGCAAAAGAAACTCAGATGTGCATAATAATTGGTGTCATATTCCATTACCAAGTCAAAATGGGCTCAAAAGGGTATCTAACCTGGGCCCTGGTAACTGAGACCAAAGGTCACCCAAACAATAAAAAATAATTGTACATGAAACTAAGGAAATGGGGAAAACCTCAAGGGAAACCCCCCCCTAAAAAATGAACAGTAGGGAACTCAAGCAACCTTCACACTAAGCAGAGATCTGAGATAGGAAAATCTCTTCTAAGTGAAAGAATTTGTAAAAATTCCTGTAGTCTGCTCCTCTGTAGGGAAGTAATGCAAGGTGTTCGTTCTGTTGTGCACTAGTTCCCTGATGTAGTGCATATGAACCTCAATTTTCCATCTTGGATCATGGAAAGCCTCTTTGAAGGATTGTGGATGAGACCCCACCATCATGTAGCACCTCTATGGGAGAAGTGGATCTGCGTGACATAGTGCAAGGTTTGCATCTTGGTACTGAGATCTGGTTCTTCTATGGTCAGATGGATCCCCAGCTATGTTCTCAGCAGCTTCAAGGAGTTTGTGAGCCCATTTTGGCCTTGGCCATGGATTGGAAGCATGTGTTGGTTCTGGATCTGAATTTGCTTGATCTTCATTCTCAACATCAAGATCTGATTCAAATTGGTCCTCATCAAAAGAGACATCATTATGATCTTCGTTAAGTGCAAATGGAGTAGGAAGATCAGATGTACCTTCTTTTCCAACTAACTGTATATCTTGCAATGGATCTTCATTGAATTGGACACTTCTTTCAATGACGCATCTTTTGGTTGCAATTTCCATCAGCTTGTATGCGTTTGCATCTTCTACATATTCCAGCAGAATGCATTCACTACTTTGGGGTTGAAGAACCTTTATTTTGTCAGATGAGATTATGGCCCATACCTTCGATCCAAAAACCATCAAGTGAGAGACATTAGGTTTGTGTCCATTATGTGCTTCGAATGGAGTGACCCCATCCACATATTTGTGGGGTACCCTATTATGAATGTATGTGGCACATCTCACTTCTTTTGCCCAGATATATGGTGGAAGATCCCTTGCTTCAAGCAAACATGTAGCCATCTCTTTCAATGACCTATTCTTCCTCTCAACTACACCATTTTGTTGTGGTGTGTATGGGACAGAGTGTTTCATTTTAATGCCCTCGGAAGCACAAAACTACTACAACTCCTTATTGATGTACTCCCCTCCATTGTTTGATATGAGTAATTTGATCTTCTTCCCAGTAGTGTGTTAGCACTCAAAATGATCCTCAAGGTTGTGGGAAAGGACACTTTGAGGTAACCACAGAACCACTTTAGGAAAGGGAGTTGGACTCTTCCTTTCCAGAGAGGGATCTCTCACCAATTTTTTATCAAGGCCAAATATGTGAATTAAAATTAGAATTAGATTGTAGATTGGTTGAAACAAGGTGAACATTCATTGGGAAATGGAGTCAAAACACTTATGATGATAAAGTGGCAATGCTTTGCAAATAATTCATAATAGAGGCAGGGTAGCTACTCATTTACAGTCAAAGAGTTGTTTGTTTGGTGATAAGGAAGAAAATAAGAACAATCCATCAATACAGAGCATTATTAAATGAATTATGCATTATCTTTAGTAGAAACTAGTTTGTGGATGCTTGGAAACAAAGAAACAGAGCATAAACATATGAATTATGCCTCAATATACACTTATCCAAACATGAAAGAAAACAGTATGAAGTAGATAACAAGGAAACATTCACATGAATGAAAGAAGGTACAGACTACAAATCAAATAACACAAGAATCTCTGCTCAAAATATTTGCTCGGCTCTGCCAGTTTTTATTAAAGGAACATCTCAAAGATACATAACACAAAAGCCTCACGGGTCCCAATAGGTTTCAACCCTTTTTCTCTTTATTACACATGAATATATAGATATCATCAACCCTCAAGCCCGAATCACCCTAACAGAAACTATTACAAAACTCTTGACACCTATGCAGCTAGGTCTATCCCTCTTGAGGATTAGTTACAACAGAACATCAGATGCTGACAAAATATGCTAAACAGCCTTCTACAAGTGTCACTAAGCATCTACCATCTAGTAACCAACTATAGTAAATAAACAAAATTCTTGGTAACTAATTCTTCATGCCATAATATTCATAATCCTCGAATATTCATGGGTGCAGCGTTAATTTAGCTTTCCCATACTTCTCCACGAGATTCCACTGATCAGCAGTTGGAAACTCTGACGTGGCCACCTCTTTAAACAATACTCGTAGCTCTGTGTGATCCCTATATGAATAGCTCCCGAAATGTGCACAAGCTTCCCTGAAGACCCAAACTAGCTCAAATTCCTTTGTTAGCTTTTCCACCACTGTTTTGCCTGTCAGAAGCTAGTTCATGTCAGCAAAGCCTTCATGATCCAGACTGCATTCCCATAACTTGCCCCAATATTCTTCCTATTTCCTTATGGTGCCATCTTCCTCCCAAAAGAGAGGAAGTCCCCTCTTGAATAAAGGGTCAAACATATCCCTGAAAAGCTTCAACTGTTGTGTCATAACATCAATTCTAGCTTGAATAGCACTCACCTGTTGATGCTTATGTATCACTCTCTTGGCCCAAATGATAGTGGACACTCTATCCTTTATGTTGGCTTCCTTTACCTCATCTTTAGTCAAGCCATTCAATAATTCTATGGCATTTCCAGCATGTTCCACAGGATTTTTATTTAGTTTTTCATTTGCAGTTGTAATACTTTGCTTGGTTGACTTGATTACAGCCTCTTTGTCCAGAATGAAATCAAGATAGGGCCTTATATTTTCTTCCTCTGCAATAATGTCATCCCAAATGACTTGCTTTGCTTCTTGCAGGGCGGTCTGACCTGTGGCCTGCTTCACCAATTCCTCATTTTTGACCTGCATCTCCTCTTACTTGGTTTCCCAAGCCTCCTTTTCCTACTCTACCTTTGACATCAAGGTTTTCAGATTGGTATTTTGCTTCTTAATATTTCCACGTCTAAATCTCTTAGACTTTCTTGTGCCATAGCCCCCACAATGGAGAAGTCTCCAGATTCAATGGAGGAGGGTGTGGCCATGCTCTCCAACTCTTTTCTCTTCTCTTGCAACTGCCTTTCAAGGTCTTCAGACTTTGCCTTCATAGCCTTCTCACTCTCCACCACAAGAGCTATATCCACCTGCCACTGCTTTTCCTTTTCTTCAAACTTTGGCAATTTGGACTTACAGTCAGCTTGGATGCCTCTATTAGCTGGCTGGAAGGGATCTTTAACTTCTTCTTCAATGTATGAATATCCTTGTCTTTCTCATTGAGTAGCTTCTGAATGCTAGCTCTTTTATCTTCCCGACCTTCAACAGCCAATATGTCAGCCTGTAGCTTCTTAATTTGAGCTTTATGGCATTTTTTTCCATCTCTCTTGTCTGAGTTGATTTCCAACCTTGCTCTTGTTGACTTGCAGTTTAGACAGCTCTAATGCAGCCTTTAGCAACTTGGCATAGATTACCTCCCCAGTTTCCTTGTGCAAATTCATCATATCGAGTACAGGGATGTCTTCCAGGTTCATCTTTAGTTCAGTTTCTTTGTTTTTGGTAGCCAAGGTCAAGTTCAAGGTGTTTTGGGCATGGATTCTGCTAGCCACCAAAGACACCTCTTTATTGGAAATTTTCCTCACCTCTGCATACAGTTTAGACTCCTCTAAGGCTGCTTATGTGCTCTGTTTATACTCATCTAGTAGCTCAGCTCTACTCTTGCTTGGTGCAGCAGGTTCAGTGGATGCTTGGTTGAATACATATTCCCTGACCTCAAAGGCAGGTATCTGGATCTTCACCTGCTTCTTTTTGGCTTGACCTGTTGTCACCGTCACCAACTGTTGCTCAGGTTCTTCTATTTTCTGCCTTTTGGAAGCTCTCTCTGTGTCTTTATCTATATCCATGGGATCAGTGCCTTCCAATTTGTTGGATTCCCCTGAACCACTAGAAAGGGGTACAATTTCTTCAACTGTTGGGACCAGGCTGGAGGAGCTAGGTGGTGGGGAAGTGGATTTTGATACCAGGGAGGTGGATTCATCAGGTGAATCTACCTCCATCTGAATTTTGCCAGGATATTCTAACAAATTTGCAGTCTCAACTAGACCTGCAAGCTCGAAATGCTCAAAACCCTTTCTCCTACTCTCTTGTCTTATGTCTGAAATGATATGGTGGGGGTCATAATTTATGTTTGCCTTGGTTTGAAACCCCATTTCCCTCATCACATGCTCAATGGTTGGGAGGGAAGCCTTGTTTTTAACAATGAAAGGGCCTACTTCCCATGGAAAGGTGATATCTGAGACCTTCTTGTCATCCAGGAAATGTTGAATTTCCACCTTCAGCTTCTGTCTGACCAGCTCCATTGTAAGTAGTCTGAGGGTTAAGAAAGCAGGAAATACATATGGTGGATGGGAAAAACCCTAAATTTTGATCATTGTGCCATGCTCTAACAGGAACCAGTCTCCAATCCTTTTCTCAAGGGAGGGCTGCAACATGTCCTTCATTTCTACCAGCACCCTGGGCAGCTTCTTTTGAAAGAAAACATGGTAAACCTCTGACATGAGGTTTTTCATGAATTGGGTGCAGCTTGTGTACATTTCCTGTGTGAGTAGCCCCCCAGGCATTTGCAAATTCTCTTCATTAAAGGACAGGAACATCCTCAATAGATATGACTGAAACCTGAAGCTCCTAGTCTTGGGGAACTCCACTAGTTGAGAATGGATATTCTCAGCTAGGGCCTCATCAAACCTAAGACAGGCACACTGGGTGGACTGACTAGGGCCATCAGACTCAAGAGGACATGTGCTCATGACAAAAAGCAGGCTTATTAAAGGCTCAGTGATGTACATGTCTGTATCTAAACCTAGGAACTGGGCTAACATGGTAATGGCACATTTGGACTCTTCTGTAAATGGACTTACTTCACCAGGGAAAGGTTGGTTCTGGAAGGAGACATTTGGTTGCAGGCTAGCATAGAAGAAACTTTTCTTAAGGTTGGTTGGGGCCTGTCTGAAATGTTGAATTAGGGCTTCTTCTCTATATTCTTTGGCCTTTTGACAGAACTCGTCCGGGATTGATAGGGCCTTTCTAACAGTGAGGGGATTAACTTGGCATGGGATCTTAGAGTTGGATGCGTCCATAATCACCCTCTCAGAGGAGGAGTAATTGGTGGCACACCAGTTGACAAACTCAGGACAGTTTGGGGTTTGGTTGATTGCAAATAAATTGAAAAACGTCTGGTAAACCTTATGTACATCAACATTCCCCTCCCTGATCAGATTCAACCTGTCTTCAGCTGTCTCAATGGAGTTGTTTAACAACACTGTGTCGTAAATCTCGGCATCTTTATCCTCAAACAAATTGTTTATCCTCTAGTATTCAAAACCTGGGGGTTCTATCAATTCAACCATTTAAATAGTTTAGTATGGAGATAGGAGACCTACCTGGTTATCAACAGTTGGCCTGAGAATCTGGCTAAGTTGTCCGCTTTTGCACAGTCGTCTGTCATTTTCCAATGCACCGGACGAATAGTAATCCAAATCCCCATGCAACATGTGTTTTATATTATTTATGTTCCCTTATCATCCTTGTATCTTCTACAGCAAAGAGGTTTTTCAAACTGTCCATCTATAAGATCTACTCGGGGTTGTGGATCTCTGTCCCTGTTTAACCCCCAGGGCCTTCCACAGTCTTCCTCCTTCAGGAGTTTCCTTCCTTGCACTTTAGATCCATGAAATCACTGTCCACCGTCGATCTCAATCTCGCCCACATCTTGACCGTCAAAAGGTGCAGCGCCTACCATGTTCGCAGATTTGGACAATGTCGATGCTCCATGTATGTTCAATCTGCGAACAAATCTTCAACCGTAGATCTTAACTCCGCCAAATCTACACCGTTGCAATCTACGGGGCCTACAAAATTTCACAGATTTGGAAAGTTAGTTTTTTCACGCACTTTGAAATCGTGAACAAATTGGTGACTGTAGATCTTCCTTTATGCCTGTTGATCTAATTCCCAATTTTCTCACGGGCTAGCACACTCTGCCCCCACTAAAACCACTCCATCTTAACTTGCAAAGGGCGCTTGTGGCCGTCGATTTTCGTCGCCACAGATCTACACCCTTCATCTGTGCCCCTATATAACATTAAGCAGGCCTTTAGAATTTCTCCCCCATTAGCAATGTTAAAGCTTAGGATCTTTGATTGTTTCATTCCCACACTGCAAATACATATCCAGAGATCCCATTAGACATCCCTTGGGTCTTCTGATTCGATAACCGAGGCCCTACTCCTCCTTTCATGGACCTAAACCCCTCAAATCATCTAGGACAAAACTGGTGCCAACATAGTGTTCTCAACCAAGGCCTTGAAAACTTTGAAAGTTTTGAATACCTCGGAGTTTTGCTTAAGAAAATAGATCCAACATAACCTAGAGAAGTCATCTATGGAGGTCAAAAGGTATCTGGATCCATTCATAGAAGCTATGGGCATCAATCCTAAGGCATCATTGTGCATCAAATCAAGTATGGAGGAAGCTCTCTTTTCCTTCCCAACATCAAACTTTCGCTCTAGATTCTTCTTTACCAAGCAGCCTTTGCAGATTCCTTGAGAGAATTTAGGGTTGGGAAATCCTTTAACCATATCTTCCTTGTGCAACTACTACAAGTACTTGAATTTGAGATGGTTGAATCTCTCATGCCAGAGTCTACTAGTCTCGTTGGCATGGATCAAGAGGGCACTTTGATGTAAATATGGAAAAAAATGGGAGAACTCATATTCCTTTGAGGCATGGTTTGCAACACCTTTAGATATTAGCTTCCCAAATGAGATGTTTGTAATCTCAACTGTGTCAAGTCCAAAAACAAATTTCTTCGGTGAACATGTGTGTGTCATCTAATAAATAGATAACAAGTTTGCTGCTAGAGAAGGCACATATAGAACATTGTTGAACTTTTCATGCTCCAATTGTATTGTTCCCTTCCCTTCAGCAGAGATCTGTGAATCATCTCCCATGTGAATAATAGGACAATCAATGATATCTATAGAAGAAAATTATTCTCTCGAGGAAACCATGTGGTTGGAGGATCCAGAATCAATGAGGAAGGCTTGGGATTGTGAGAATCCATCCTTTAGTGCATGGCATCTCTCATGATCATATGTCTCACTTCCATAATCATTCTTCCTTGCACCTTCTTGGAGGGAAATATTGTGTTGTTCAAGAAGTTTGTTCATTTGATCTATATTCTTCTTCATGCATGAACTCTCTAGATGGTTTCCTTTCTTGCAATAGGTACACTTGGTCTTCTCAAACCTCTTTTGCTTATCCTTCTTGGAGCTGGAGGCTCCTTCTGATGGATTATGCTTCTCCTTTTGCTTGGATTTGGATTGCTTTCCCTTATACTTCCTTTAGCATTCACACTTTTGGACTCCCCATCCATAAGAGCATGATTCTTGGAGGATTGCATGGCTCCCATTTGAATCAGTTTGTCTTGTTCTTGAATCAGGGATTCAGTGAATGCATCTAAAGAAGGAATTTTCCAATTGGGGATTGACAATCTCCCATAGTGGAAGGTGGACACAAATACTAAAAATTAAGGACCAAGCTTGCTTATGACAGATAACACCAGTTGCTCATCCTTCTTGTCAATTCCAATTTGTTTGCACTGCATAACCAAGTACTTGAACTTTGAAAAGAACTGATGTATGGTTTTAAAACTGGTGGGTTGAAGAGCAATTAATTCATTCTCCAAAACGTGGCCTCTCAACTCATCTTGATTTCCAAAGAGAGTTTCAAGCTTCTACCAAACCTCCCTGGGGGTATTCAATCCATCAAGATGGAAGAGCAAATCTCTTGATATGTGAATACACATAAAAGCAAAAGCCTCATCTAACTTGTTCAGGTACTTTGATTTCTCAATAGTTGCCTAAGGTTAGACTTCCTTTCCCATTGTGACCCTGTATAGACTCTTGTTGCACAACACAATCTGCATATCTTCCCTCCAATCCAGATAATTGAAGGGTGTTAGGATTCTTGGTGTCAAAGGAGAATTCGAATTCTCCATCTGTAACTGCTAGAGCGAATGCAAACTGCTACTATTGCTTCTCAAAATCCTGGAGAAAACTCTCAAAATGAAGATAAACCAGCTCTGCTGAGCTCTAATACCATGTGAAATTCTATAACACAGCAGATCATTGAGCCTAAGAAAATCTCACGGTGAAAGAATTAGCTAGGAAGATGAATTGCAATGAAAACTAGCAAGAAATGAGCAGTAAAATTAAACATGCAAAGAAACTCATATGTGCATAATAATTGGTGTCATATTCCATTAATCTGTATAGTAAAAGAATATAGTACAATTGAGAGAATTTTATTATCTCGGAGGAATTCGAATCCATGTCATTCTAGCATATGAAATATCACCACTACAGTGCTCAGGAGGTTCCAAACTCAACTGATTGTCAGTGAACTGAAGCTACTGTTGGTTAACTGAGCATGAAGGTCGCATCAGTGATTTTGGCATGCAAATCAAGCTAGAGAGGGCGCATTTATCACAATCAGTTGCAATAGGAGCTCAAACCCCCCATTGGAGTCATGAACTCAAGTGGATTGAACCAGATCACTGAGTTATCTCCTAAAATGTAGGGAACTAACTCTGCATGGCCTAAATTCATGCATGCAGGGCACATCATGTGGATAATGTGTCTTAGATGACATTTGCACACCACTAGGAGGTCAACAACATCATCCATTACTAGGAAAAGGGAAATAATACTAATGTGGACAATGATTGGAGTATTAATTATCCTGACATTAAGAGTTATCTTCCCATATTCATTACCCCAAACAGAGAGAATTGTTTTCTCCTTATTTGAGCATCTTTTTACTTTGAGGTGCCCATGACATGGAGTGGATGGTTTCTTTTATGTTCTAGGAAATATCATCCCAAAGAACCTCCATTTCTATTAGGTTCCTACCCTAACCTCCATTCCTGTCAGGGACCATAATTAGTTAGAATTGGGCTATTGAAGTACTATATATAGAGTAGTAAGTTATGTAATGTGAAGTCAAGAATTGTCATTGTATTTAGAGCTAGTTCTCAAGGAGGTTTCCCTCTTGAAGAGGCAAGTGAACATTTCTATCTATTTCATTTATTCTTCTTTATTTTCGATCTTTCCTACGAATTTATTTGTTTAAGCATATTAAAAGTGGTATAAGAGCTCTTTCTTGGGCCAAAAGGGAAGAATTTTCTAGTGTTTGGTTCTTCAAACAAGTAATCTTTCAATTTTCACTCCAAATTTTTTTTGTACCACCTCAAGATATGAAACTAGAAGGTTACATAAAATAAATAAGGAGATAATTTGTCTCCTATTTTCAGCTCCTGGGTCGCTATAATTTTGGAGATATACTCACTCAAAGTTAAGGGAAGTTTTCTTGAGGTTTGGCCCTTTCAAAGTACTCATCTTGGAATTTTTAGTATAACTTGTTTTTTGGGATATTTCAGACAGCAAAACTTGGAGAGAAGTAGAATACAAACTGAAATATCCAAGCTACGATTTTTAGATCCTTAATCATTATAGGTTTGTATTTATACCCTATGGAAGTTAGGGTTCTTGACTAGTCCAAAAATTAGTCTCAAAGAGGTGTTATAATGAAAAGTATTATATATGGAGCATGCAAGTTCCAAATTGAGTGAGGCCTATTTTATCGAAAATGAGACAGATTTTAGTGTATGTGGTATCAATTTCATATTCAAATCCAAAAAATTGGACACGTGGTAGTCAATACACTTTAACCCTCCTGAAAGGGCCATAAATAATAAATATTGGAAAAATTGCATAACCTTTTATTGGAACGATGGAATTAGGTTAGACTTGTGGCATTGTAGAGAAGACATATTAGGATATCGCGGGATAAAGTTTCAAAATCATAGGGGCCAAAATTACAAAGATACCTCGGTTTGAAGGTCGGCTAGAAAAAACATTTTCCAAATTAGGGTTTTAAAAGATATGTTATTTTAAAATTGCATAACTTTTGACTGGAAGGTCTGATTTAGGTGATTCAAAATCCATTTGAAAGAGGAAACACATGATAATATGTTGAAGTAATCATATTATAATTTTTTGATACTACTTTCAATATATTGAGGTTGTAATTACACACCATAAGTGCAAAAATTTCAAAGTTGCAAAAGTCTCATCCGTAAGACCTAGCAGATATCACCCATGGTGGAACCCTATAAACCACCTCACACTAACTCACCCAAAAATATGGAGACCCGTTCTGCTAATAGTAGGTTGGAAAAATAGAATCTCAATACACAGATCTTAATGTACATATGCAACAAATTCAACAAACCATCAACAATTGGGATAGGATTGGGAAAAAAATTAGTTACAAAATTAGACCGTTGGGAGAAGAAGTTGGATCAGAAGTTGACAAAGATAGTTAGTGCCACACATGTAGAATAACATGGGAATTCAAAGTACAGTGAGTCACACCATGAATAAACTTCTCAGTCATGACTATTTAGCCAACATCAACCTCCATTTGGTCCTCATAGCGATAAACCACACTCTATGGATAATAACACCTAGAATCATTTTCCTAAAGTAGACTTAAACAAGTTTAATGGTTCTAACCCATAAGGATAGGTTACTCAAATAGAACATTAATTTTATCCTCATGGTATTATAGATGACATGATTAAACTTAAGGTGGGGTCTTGTATTTGGATCCATAAAGATGGCAATGGTGGGAGTGGCATAAAAAGTACTATGGATGCTACATTGCTTGGATTTTGTTTGTTAGAGCTCTCCATGAGCATTATGAGCGAGATCATCACTATTTGGGGTGAATTACCAAGTTACGCCAAACAAGGTTAGTCACAGACTTTATTTCTGCCTCTGAGCAATTAGCCATCCATACATAGAACTTAACAAATTCTTTCTATAAAGAATGTTTCATTAGTGGCCTCAAGGAGGAAATTAAAGCACAAGTAAGACTGCAACATCCTACTACCTAGTTGGAGGCATCACAAAGGGATCTAGAAATAGATATAGTGATCAATGCACAAACCATGACACTCTCTTTCATTCCTCACTCATGCCCTACACAACTCAATTCCTCAAGAACAATTCCTTCTCCCTAGAAGGTACAAAATTTGTCTCCATCAGAAATGGAAAACTAAAAAAGATGAGGACTTCGCTATAGTTGTGATGAAAAGTATGCTCTATGTCATAAATGTAAAGAAAAAAATTTATTCCACATTGATGTGACAGCTCCTACCGATCTTGAAGACATAATTACATAAGACAACCCCATGTTTGAGGTTGTTGAAGAAATTCCTCCCATACAAGAAGAAGTGGAAAATGAAGTCCATCAAGAAGAACCACTAATATATGTTCATACTTTATTTGGTATTTCATCACCACAAACCTTGAAACTTCAGGGTTAGTTGTCAAGCATTGCAAAGTGGTAGTTTTGGTTGATAGTGGCAGCGCCCACAACTTTATTCAACAATGACTGGTTGAGGAGCTCCATTGTTATATACATAGGATGCCTAATTTTCAAATTATGATAGCTAATGGAGGGATGATGAAATTTCAGGGGTGTTGTGAAAATATAAAACTCCAATCGAGTTATTATCATCTCAAAACTCTTACATTGGCCATAGATATGGGTGGTTGTGATATAGTTTTGGGGATAGAATGGCTATTTACATTGGGGCCAATTACCATGTACTTCAAGGAATTATACCTGAGATTTACTTAGTACTCACATACTCACACCCTCAAAGGGCTTCAAGTAGGCTGCCCTAAAATCATAAGTTCTCATCAAATGGAAAAATTATTGAAGAAAAGTCACTCTAGAATTATTGCTCACTTCCATGCCATCTAGGCTTTGGATAAAACCACACCCAAAATCCATCTTGACCCGCAAGGTGTTTTGGACAAACATCAACAGGTCGGTTTACCCCCATCTAGAGGAGAGCATGATCATGGCATTCCCTTGATTCCAAGAAGTCAACCACCAAATGTAAGACCATATAGGAATCCATTTGCACAAAAGAGTGAAATTAAAAATATAATTCACGAGATACTAGAGGCAGGAGTCATACGTCCCAGGACTAGCCCATATTCATCCCCAATGGTCATGGTTTTAAAGAAAGAAAGTGATTGGCACATGTGTCCTAATTTTCATGCCCTCAATAAGTTGACCATGAAAGATAAATTTCCCTTCCCGATAATTGATGATCTTTTGGATGAGCTCCATGGGCCTAAATTTTTCACCAAACTTGACCTTCTTTCAGGATACCACCAAATAAGGATGAAAGAGGCATACATTCCAAAGACATATTTCCGAACACATGAAAGGAATTATGAGTTATTGGTAATGCCATTTAGACTTTGTAATGCCCATTCTACTTTTCAAATCCCCGTGAATAAAATTTTGAGGCCATATCTTCGTCATTTTGATTTGGTTTTCTTTGATGACATTTTGATTTACACTAAAACCTGGAATGCCCATGTACAACATGTTGATAAAGCCTTGCTACTCCTTCGAGACCATCAATTAGTCATCAAATGCTCCAAATTTCTTTTGGGGTCTCAGAGGTCAAATACTTGGGTCACATTTTTGGACAAGATGGGGTGAAAGTGGACCCCAAGAAGATTGTTGCAACGCAATAATGGCCCCACCCTAAAACCTTAAAGAGCTTACGTGGGTTTTAGGCATTACAGGCTACTATAGGAAGTTTGTGAAGAACTATCATAAAATTGTAGCCCAATCGACAACCATGCTTAAGAAAAATGCCTTTGCATGGAATGAAATGGCAAAACAAGCATTCTTAGTTCTAAAGCAAGCCATGTGCACCACACCAGCCTTAGATATGCCTGATATTAAGAAGAATTTTGTATTGGAATGTGATGCTTCTGGAAAAGGATTGGGTACAGTTTTAATGCAAGGAAGACCCTTAACATTCATAAGTAATAAATTGTGTGACAAGAAGTTGGGGAAGTCTACCTGTGAGAAAGAAATGATGGCCATCCTACATGCAGTTGAAACATTGCAATCATATCTAATAGGGAAACATTTCCATATCAATATAGATCACCATAGCCTAAAATATATTTTGGAGCAAAGGATATCATCCCTAAAATAACAAAAATGGGTTACCAAAATGCTTGGCTATGATTATGAGATCATATACAAAAAGGGAAAATATAATGTTGTGGCAGATGCCTTGTCAAAGAAACATAAGGAAGAGGGATTACTCTTTGTTTTATCCTCTCCAATACCTAAATGGATAGAGGAATCATAACAAGAATGGATGATAAATTCTACTACATCTTAGCTAATTAAGCACCTCCAAGAGGATCCCAACCCTCCCCAAGGTTACACTTAGCAGCAAGATACATTGTGATATAAAATCATCTTTTCTTGGTACATAAATCTGCTTTGAAACATAATAATATTAACAGAGTTGCATTCATGTCCTCTCGTAGGTCACTCAAGATTTCATTCTTTTGGGAAGGCATGAAAAAGGATATCCTTAATTTTGTAGCAGAATGTGACACTTGCCAAAGGAACAAGGGTGAGACAGTAAAGACTCCTAGGGCATTGCAACCATTACCAATCCCAATCAGTATTTGGACCAACATTTCCATGGATTTATTGTTGGTCTTTGTTTGAGGACAATCTGTAAGTGCGGACATAAACTGATCTCCCTAGTCTGAATGGTTCGGATCTAAAACAAAAGAAGTACACAATACCAATCACTTTCCTAGATTGATTAAATTGCAAAGTAAGTCAGAAGATAACTCACGTTATGAACGTGATTCATTTCTCCTTGCTTGATATAGCTCTTCGTATTCGGATCTCTAGCTGCAAAACCATGTACCACGAGTAGAAACAAGCAAGTACTAATAGCATAGAAATATAAATCAATCTAGATTAGCAGTCAAATAAGCCAATCCTAAAAACCTACAATGATAAGATGTTTATGGAAATAATTTGCATTGATGTAATTACATAAAGTACAAAGAGAGAGGTTACAACCGAGCTTTGACGTCGTAACTCCTTCCAAATGATCCTAGGCTCAAAGATCAAAGGTTTTGCCTCCTAATAGATGAAAGGGAAACAATCGTAGCATAATTTCTCCAGCATGATGGTACTCTATCCTTCTCCCCCTTAAACTTGGAGAGGGGGTTTGTATTTATAGGCCTAAAGGGATAGGAGAGGTTGAGGATTTTTGGGATAAGCTTAAGGGATCATCCCACTAGGTAAGGGGATCATGTGCCAACTTTCCTTACATATAGGGATAAGCCTCCACGCAATCATAGGTTCGAGAAGTCGCTCGAAGCTTCTCTTTTTCCTTTTTAACCAACAGTGTCACACCTTGGACACAAGCAACCCATGTCTTTAAGAGGTGTTGCACCTTGTGCAAAGAAAACTAGTGTCACTGATGCGCTCTATCAATGTGCAGAGCGTGTCGCCAAAGGTCCGATGCATCTTTCCAATGAGCAGAGTGCGTTGGGGTCACAATAAAATGTAAAAGAAACAACATCAACTCTCTATTCAATCATTTGGCCTAGGCACTTTAAGAATTAGGGCAAATAGAGGACATGTAACAACGTCGATGTAGGGTTCCACAAAATCCTTGATGTCATGAAAGGCATACGACATGACCCGCTGGAATGTGGCACCAGCATTTTTAAGGCCAAATGGGAGTTTGCGATATGCGAACGTACCCCATGGGAAGATGAAAGCAGTTTTAAGTTGATTGGATGGGTGGATCTCAATCTTATTATAGCCAAAAAATCCATCCATGAATGAAAAGATGACACTTCCGTCACAGTTGTCGATAATTTGGTCGATAAACGAGGTAGTTATTGTCCTTAGGACAAGCCTTATTAAGATACTTGTAATCAACACAAACTCTAATGGTTCCCTGTTTCTTTGTAACCGGGACGACATTGGAGACCCAATATGTCAAGGGAACAGGATAAATAAACCCAGATTTCAACAGTTTTTCAATCTCTGCTTTGATAGTCGTAGTCTTCCTAGGGTGCACTGGAAGAAGTTTTTGTCGGACGGGTTTTGCGTTGGGATATGTTTGGATTTCATGCATGAAAATAGCAGGATCAATCCCAGGAATTTCCTTGTATCTCCATGCAAATACATTGCGGAATTGTTTAAATAAGGTCGTAAATGTCTTGATTTCATCAGGAGAACAAGTTTAGCCTATGTGGATGTGTTCCATGATTCCGGGTTTTACCAAGATCTCTAAAGTGATGATAGGCATGATGTTTTCCAAATTCCCCTTGGTTAATGTTTCCTGAGTGAGGATAGGAGATTGAGGGTAAGGAAAGACATTTGGTGAAAAAATAGTATCAATGGCGTTCTCTACCGTGTCAAGATGCAGGAGGAAAGACGATCAATGGTGAAGGTCTTCCCAGGGAGGCTCATCCAAGCTCATAATCTCCATGATTGACTCATCAGAGTGAAAAGTCTGGAGTAGGCGATCTGGTGATGGTGGGGATGAGTTCCACCGAGCTGGCAGAGAACCAAAGTTGGATGCCACCAAAGAGTGGGTATCCAGTAAATCAGGTGTTGATTGTATGGCCTCATAAGTAGCTTCAGCGAGGCTAAGAGGAATCATGTCTCCAATCAAATCCAGGTTATTGAGATCGGGCATGATCCATTGGTTTGTGGAGTTGGAGGAGGATGGGATCAAATATGAGATCATGTTCACCGTGGCAACATGGGATGGGGGATCTGGTGTTGGAAAGTCTCCCATCAGATATGAGTCTTTGAGGATTCCTACCCCCACACTCTCGTATATTTGCGAAGAGTGGGCCAAAAGAGGGACATTATTCGCAGGATGAGTAGTGGTGTCCGATGTACAACAATCTAACTTGTCGATAGTGACAATTTTCCCATGATGGGGAAATTCCACAATGCGGAAGACAAATGATGCGACCACGGTCATGGCATAGAACCAATTTCGACCAAGTAACAAGTTATAATCCAATGGAGTGGTGACTGCCTCCATGTTAATGGAAATAGTCTTACCTCCCAACTCTATGACCAAATATTGTAACATTCTATGGGGTTGAAAGCCAAGTCCATCAAATACTTTCAAAGTGGTAGGGGAACAGTTCAACTCGTGAGAGTCGATGGCTCTCCAGTAGGATATCGACATAATAGAAGTAGAGGCTCCTTCATCTAAGACAGTACGATGGATACTTTTCCTATAAACATTGGTAACTATTTGAACCGCTAATTGATGGGAAAGCCTTGGCTTAAAGTACTCTCATTTGAACATAATAGTATTGGAGGAATCAGGGTCTATTGCTCGTATTGTAGATAGCAGATTCTTACGCTGATTGGGAAAATTTTGTAAGAATTTGAGCATGGAGATAACACAAGGGGCCTGGGCGAGATCTTCTACAATGTTGTAGTTTTGATCGGCATGGGCATTAGGGGTGAAAATGGATTTTTGAATTGTGCTCTTGGGTGGACGCAATATTGCATCTAGTAAAGGTTTCTCTATGACTAGAGGACCTTGAGGTGAGGGAAAATTGGGCATAGGCGCAGAGGATTTTTCCAGGATTACCTCTGTTAGATTCCTTGTAAAAAATAGAGTCGTATGTACATGACCTGGTGGATAAGTTAATCGTTTCACTGCGCATCATGAGAACATGAGCGGTAGTGGAAGGTTCTCCTTAAGAATGAGGTGGTGGTTGTGTAACCATTTTCTATTGTTGTGTGGGGAAGGGATCAGTTAAAAATACAGGTGTGGGATTTCCTTTAAGAAATTTTTGCACTTCGCCATGATGTGTACATTCCTTGGTGAAGTGGTCGTCACCGCACAGTAAACAAGGATATTTAGCCTTCCGTCTTTGTTTTGTGTCATTAGGATTAGGATTGCTTTTGGGCTGCTGCTGGTTATAAGACTTCTTGGATTTGCCTTTGTTCTTATTTTTACCACTGGATTTCTGAGGTGAAGCAGATTGAACTGAATTCACCTCCGTAGTGGAAGCAGGTCTTGGGTGATCGATTGGTTTTATTTCCAACCTGTGACGAGGATGGAGTTGAACTAAAGTGGTTATGTGATCCACCTTATTGGGTAGAAGGCTGGGTATGAACAGAACCAATGATGTCATCAACGTGTGATCCTGTAGGAGGTTTTTTTGGGTCGTGTGTAGGTCGTGAGGCATTAGGAATAATGTCGTATAATGTGCCAGATTGAGCATAGACTAGGTCTAGATACTCAACACGTGAGATGGCTTGTTCTTCTGTAATGACCCCTCCCATAGAAACGTCTTTATCTATGATGGGTAGTAATGACTTCGTAAACCAATCAGCGAGTAGTTGATCCGGAATGGGAGCTTTAATGAGACAACGTCTCCTTCAGAAATGTGAGTGAAGGTTGATTATCGGAGGGATGTCAAAAGATTCGTGTCGGTTTCATAGTGAATCGGTAGTTGAAAATGAGTCAAAAAGGCCATAGCTAAAGATCTAAATCAGGGAAAGAGTGTGGTGGAAGCTCGATGTACCACTTTGCGGTAGTACCGGTAAGGGTTCGTTGAAAATGCCTCAGACGGATAGAATCATCCATTAAGGATTTGGAGGAGCACCATAGATGGTAACTCATTGTGTGGTTCTTAGGATCCTCACCGGGTTTGCCATCAAATTTAGGGATGTTCGATGGTAACTTCACAGGAATAGTTGGTCAATTTATACCATGTTGAATGGGATCATTAGTCAAACGTGACAAATCTGGCAGATCTGGTGTATCCAGAATGGTAGTTGTCGGTTCGGCTTAGGATACTGGCAATATTGATAAGGAATCTGAGTACCAGTAGGACCATGGATCGAATGATCATAAGGTCCTCCCATAGAGTGTTGTTCATATGGAGGTGGGCCTCCTGGATTAGGAGGTGGATCGAAAGGGGGTCCTCCTTCGGAGTGAGGAGGTCCTCCACTGGAGTATGGGGGTCCTCCACCGGAATACGGGGGTCTTCGGGGTGGAGGTAGGACAAGTGGTGGGGGAGGGGGTGGGACAGGTGGTGGGGGTGGGCTAAGGGGGGGTCCGCCGGCTGGAGGTCCATTCAGGGGAACATTATGATGCCCCTATGGGGTATTCATATTTATGGGGTAGGTAATCCAGGAAAAATATTTCCTGCGTAATTTTGACCTGTTGGGATATTGTGGTTACCCGGGTACATATGCCCCTAAGGGGTTTGGGTCCAAGTAGACAATCCCCCCACATGATGGGCCCACGTAGGTTGTCCCATGTCTAGTAGTGAATTTCCAACCATGTTGTATTTTTTGTATGAAAGATATCCTACACTTACATTTTGTGCCCTAACTCGAGGCTGCCCCCCAGTTAGATTTTGTCCACTAACTAGGGGTGGCCCCCAGGTTGAAAGTTGTCCACCTATTGGAGTATGCCTGGTAAGCATATGTTGACCACTAACTATAGGTTGAGCCATATTCATATGTTGACTACTAACTAGACGGTATCCTCCACTCGAATTTTGAGGTTGAGGTGGTGTTCCAGTTACGAAGTTGATAGTGGTTGAAGGTTTCCCTCCAGTTGTTGGGGTCAAGTGAGGTGTACAATCGGTCGAATGATATTGAATCATACTAGACAAGAAAGAAGGTTGGTCTGGTTCGTAAGTGGTCATAATGGGTGTAGATATTCCTAGTGAAGAGAAATAAAAAGAAAGTACAGGGGAATGTTGTTCAGGGATTGGTACCTCCGGATTGGGTCGCAGAGGAAAACTTTGGCGCCTAATTTGGTCACTGAATGTACGTAAATGTTCAATAGTCTCGTAAATTGGTGCGATAAATTCATCATTAGGAATCCATCGGGGAGGGAACAGGCGTGGTGGAGTTTCCACCATCGGAAGTGAACCAAAATTGGAAACACAATAACCTAAAAGTGATCGCTATCGGGTCGTCCTGGGGTTGACTGAAAATCCAATCAATGGCTTCAGGGTTACCTTCAAGCGAGTGATGAAAGGATATTTCATGCAGAGGAGGTTGTTCCACCAACACAGGTCCTGTAGGATCAGTGATGGGTGGATTTACAGGAGGAGAGTAGTTCACTCTTGATTCAAGAGTAGGAATTCCTTCTTCGCGTGATTCAGATGTTGAGGGTTGATCCATGCTTTCTCCTGAGTTCTCCTCCTGGCTAAGGGGATATTCAGGTGGCAAATTTAATATTCTGCGAGATCTCCTTAAGGGTTGTTCAGCTAAGGCGTCTGATGTAAAGCTTCTCCTAAAAGTATTCTAAAAAGAAAAAACACCCTTCAATTCCCACTCGAGATAAAGCCGCAAGAAAACTTATGTGGTTGGTGGGATTCAAAAGTCTGGAACCTCACGGGATTATCAAGGCATTGCAACTCGTGATATACCACAGGATCAAACAGTAATACTCGGCCCAATTTTTCAAAGCACTAACCAAGGAGGATTAGGACCATACCCCTGACCGTATTACCCGACTACCCGGCAGTATGTGCATAGTAGCTCCCCGATTTTTGTTCTCAGTGTATTTCCATGCCAAGACGGCCAATGGTTAACTCGGATGGTTTCAGAAATCCTAGTGGGGTGTCCTAATATAATCAAGGTACGTGAGAGCTCTAATCCGTAGTAGTGTTGTCTAATGCACAACCATACGACAAGAGCCTTTCGATATACTTTCGAGTATGTGAAGTACCTTTCTATATACCCGAAGGTACGTGAAAGGTCATTCAATATATCGATTGGTACGTGGAAGAACTACAAGCCCTCAAGATGCAGTGCAGGAAGATAACGACAGCTGCTATGTTTTAAGACGTTGGAACACGTCTCTGACCTAGCACACAAGTTTTTATACAATTTTAACCTAGGCTACCGCTTGATTTTATCTTATACGGTTAGGTGAATGCATGAAGTGTAGACTTGTAAAGTAAACAAGATGCAAAATTAATTTATACGAAATGCAAGTCGTTGTTTTTCTTTTCGATGAAAACTAATTAAGGTAAGTAGAAGTCTTTTTCTTTTCTGAAAGTAAAATGAACAAAAGTACCCCTTGCAACTTATTTTTTTTCCAAATTAACGAAAAGACTAAAAAGCACTCTTTCCTTTAATACAACAAAAATGGAACAACACACCAATCAAAGATATTTTTTCTTTTTTCTTTTCAACTAAGCAAACCTATGAGCAAAAATGAAAATATGAATTTCCGTTTCGATTGCAATAACTCTACTTCGAAAACAGAATCCAAAAGAAGTGGTAAGAAGGTAAAAACTATAAGATCTTTTAGTAGCTTTTCAAATACTTTGAGAAGGCCTAAATTCACTTAATATTTTCAAGGAAACGAAAATGAACTTTTCAAAACCAAGAGAACATAAGCATTGACCATTTTTAGCTTTTTCAAAGGTTCTTAAACAATTATTTCAGAGCATGAAAAACTCTTAACAACAATTTCAAGTAATCTACTCTAAATGAAGATACTAAAGAAATTTCTGACTTTCCAAACTAGTGTACTCAAAGGATATGAGAACTATGCCACTCTTTTAATCTTGATTCAGATAACTAGAGAATATTTGCTACTGCAATCTTTGAACAATTGGAAATTCTCAAGAAATTTATCACGCAATATCTTAACACAACACACAAAACCACACCAAATTTTGCAAAAATCACAACAACTTAACCTTTGGAAGGCTTAGAAATTAGAGTGAACAAATCAGATAAACTAAGAGGAAGTCACAAGACCAAACATACTCGCAAGGGTTTTAAATTTCCCACGACGGGAGTAAGATTCACTTGACTAGCTAGAACTCAAATCGAACTCTAAATTCTAAAAACAAGCCAAGGAAAAAGCACACTATGTCTGAGAGATTTTGTGACTGTAAAGGAAAAAAGACAGACCTCAGCAAACCAAGCCAAAACCAATTTGGTAGATTTTTTAACCCTGTGCACTAATTTTTGAAGGGTGACGCGCCTTGCAGGTGTACACCAAAGCATTGGAATCCCAGCGACACGCTTTGCACACACGGGAAGTGCGTTAGTGACGCAGGTTGTAAATGGGAAAAAGGCGTCAGGGACGCAATCTGCTTAAAGCTAAAGTGCATCACATTTATAGTGACGCAGGCACAAAACTACCCAGGTGCGTCGGGCGAAATCCAAGTATGAAAAAATAAAAAACCTCAACAACAAAAAAATAAATGGCTAAGTTAAAAGACCCAATCAGAGTCTGGATCACCCAGAAGCTCTTTGATAAACGTATCCAATGAAAAAAGAGGCAATTAAGAGGCTTATTGGAAGGAAATCAAGAAATCAAAAATTACAAACAAATAAAAAACTATGGGCTACCTATCCCGAGCGGAGTCGCCAATTTTGTTTGCAAACAATCTGTAAGTACGAACACAAACTCATCTCCCTAGTCTGAATGGTTTGTTTCTAGAACAAAATAAGTACACAATACCAATCACTCTCCTAGATTGATCAAATTGCAAAGTAAGTCAGAAGATAACTCACCTTATGAATGCGATTCCTTTCTCCTTGATTGATATAGCTCTTGGTCTTCAAATATCTAGCTGCAAAACCATGTACCACGAGTAGAAACAAGCAAGTACTAATAGCATAGAAATATAAATTAGCGTTCAAATAAGCCAATCCTAAAAACGTTACAATGATCATATGTTTATGGAAAGAATTTGCATTAATGTAATTACAGAAAGTACAAAGAGAGAAGTTACAACCGAGCTTTGACATTGTAACTCCTTTTGAATGATCCTAGCCTCAAAGATCAAAGTTTTTCCTCCTAATGGATGAAAGGGAATCAATCCTAGCAGAATTTCACCAGCATGTAAGTACTTTATCCTTCTCCCCCTTAACCATGGAGAGGGGGTTTGTATTTATAGGCCTAAAGGGATATGAGAGGTTGAATATTTGTGGGAGAATCTTAAGGGATCATCCCACTAGGTAAGGGGATCAAGTGCCACCTTTCCTAACATGTAGGGATAAGCCTCCACGCAATCATAGGTTCGAGAAGTCACTCAAAGCTTCTCTTTTTTATTTTTTAACCAATAGCGGCGCACCTTGCACACAAGCAACCCGCGTCTTTAAGAGGTAACGCAACTCGTGCAAAGGAAACTAGCATCACTAACATGCTCTATCAATGTGCAGAGCGAGTCACCAAAGGTCTGACGCATCTTTCCAATGAGTAGAGTTCATCGGGGTAACAATAAAAGGTAAAAGGAACAACATCAACTCTCCATTAAACAATTTGGCCCTAGTGCTTTAGAAATTAGGGCAGATAAAGGACACGTAACTCATGATGGCGATATTTTGGTGTAATGGTCTTCTAAAAGTAGGTAACAAATCAGTGATCGTGGTGGTAGTTGATCGACTTTCCAAATATGCCCACTTTTGTGCTCTCCAACACCCATTTACCCCGACAACGGTGGCCCAAATGTTTCTAAAATTTCATGGCATGCCTACCTCCATTGTGTCAACATTCACAAGCAAATTTTGGAAAGAACTGTTTAAAATACATGGCACCCAATTGCAAATGAGAACATATTATCATTCACAAAGAGATGGTCAAACAGAAGCAGTCAACACATTCCTTGAAACCTATTTGTGATGTTTTTCATATGAAAAGCAGCACCAATTGACACAATGGTTATCATTAGTAGAATGGTGGTATAATACCAGTTATCACGAGGCTACGAAAATGACACAATATGAATCAGTATATGGGAAACAAGAACCCTCAATGGTTTCTTATCTACTAGGTACTTCCAAAGTACATGTAATTGTTGATTTGATTCATAACAATGATGTCACTCTTTGCACACACAAGGAAAATTTGGCAATGGCCCAAAATCACATGAAGCACCAAGAAGACCAAAACCACTTAGAGTGTTCATTTGTAGAAGGTGACCAGGTGTTCCTTCATTTCCAACCTCATAATAAAACCTCTCTCAAAGTTAAAGGCCATCAGAAGCTTGCACCAAAGTTTTACGACCCATATTAGATTGTTCAATGCATTCGTCCGGTGGCCTACAAATTAGCACTCCCAACACACTCCAAGATTCACTCAAAATTTCGTGTCTCTTGTTTGAAGAAGGTAGTGGTTAGAATTGTCCAAGTTCAAACTATCTTACCTGAACAAGATCAAGAAGGATCCATTTGGCTCCAACCATAAGTAGTTTTGGACCCTAGGGAGCGTTAACTACGTCAATGCACTATCCATGAATTTTTTATTCAGTGGAAGGATACCTCACCAGAATATGCTACTTAGGAACCATCCAAAATTTTGTAGCAGTTTACCCATCTCCATCATTGAGGACAATTTTTATTTTGAATGGGGGGGGACATGTAAGGTTCACACACTAACCCCCCACTTTATCTATGTACAAGACCATCAGTCCCATTAGTTATTTAGTGGGTAGTTGTTTAATGTCAAAGTGCCTTCCTTGTTAATTAAAGTTCCTTAGGTGGTCAGGCCTCATTAATAGAGGGATCACAATTAGTTAGAATTGGGATATTGAATTACTATCTATAGAGTAGTAAGATATGTAATGTGAAGTCAAGAATTGCCATTGTATTTAGAGCTAGTGCTCTTGGAGGTTGCCCCCTTGAAGAGGCAAGTGGACATTGTTATCTGTTTCATCTATTCTTCTTTATTTTTTGTCTTTCTTATGAATTTATTGGTTTAAGCATATTAAAATTCCCCTTTAGTCCCCTTTGAATATATGATGATTACATTCCTTCTGAAACGATCGTAGAATAAATCTAGAGAAAGTTGCCCTATCTTATTTAAGATTGGGTTTACAAATGAAGATAAACACGTTTCTTTTATGTTTTCTAGGATGTCATGTATTATTCTATTTTTTTACTTCTAAAATTTGCAACACATTGATTCCCATATGAAGTCTATATGTTTACATTGACAAAATAGGCATTCTGCTAATTATGTATCTTGACTACACATGAAGCAAAGGGATTATCTCTCGAAACTCCTTCATTGTAGGTTATCCCAAGTTAATATTTCATGTGGATACTTTTCCATATGCCTAGGTTCCATAGATGCTTCCAAATCTTATATATTTCCTCTAAGATGTGTCCTGCTTCAATTTTGTAAGCTTCTTTAATTAAGAAGGTCCCTCTTCCAATTTCTATCCTCATTTGAGCTTATTGGGGTTGTCCTTAAATTCGATCTTTCTTGTCGTAGTTCTACTTCAAGTAGCTATGTTGGGACTCTTAATTAATTATTAATGTAATGTCCCTTTTTTGAATTTTAAATAAAATGGTGAAATTTTCAACTTTTTCCCCTACTTCGACCTTTGACTAGTATTGGTCTCTTGGTCTACAAATGACTCCAAATGCTCCCAAATTGTTATATAAGGTGTATGGATGATATTGCTACAAAATTATGAGGTTCAAAGGTTCTTTAGATTCTTCAAGAGGATTCTGCAACTCTCCTTTAAGTTCTGGCCAAAGTAGGGAGTTTGACTAGCAATTTCTCTTTGACTAATATTGGTCTCTTGGTCTCCAAATGCTCCCAAATTGTTACAGAAGGTGTATGGATGATATTAGGACATAATTATGAGGTTAATTTATTCTTTAGAGTCTTCAAAATTCTTCTTCAACTCTCCTTTAAATTCTGGCCAAAGTAGGGAGTTTGACTAGCAATTTGGGGTTCAAATCCCCCTTGGGTAGATGCTGGAAATGGCTCTCCAAATGATATTGGACCCTCTCAGATTTTTGAAAAAAGGAAGGGGATATCTAGGGGAAATAAATATATTCTCATATGCATCACCATTCAGTTTATTAATTCTGATACAACCCTCTCCAATCATATGCAAAAAGACTAGTTTCGACCTTGGAGGAAATGATAGGCAATCTTCTCCAAATGATATAAAAGTGGACAATATGACTCCAAAATCTTATGAATTGAACATGAAACTTGTATAACAGATAAATAACAGTCCATACATCATTAAATCATCAATAGTTCATTGTTTCATTCGAATACATCAACATATCATTGGCATACATCAACATAGTGGGGAAATTGGCACCATTTTCTCATTAATAATCATATTTATATAGTTCCATTTGGAATCTCGACTTGAAGAGATTCTGAACATGAAGAAAATAGTATTTACATCATATGATAAAATAATTAATCATTATAATCTCCCCCAAAGAGAACAATATCTCACAAAGTGCGCAATTCCTCAAGGATCATGAATATGCCAAGAAATAGAAGAATGGTTGTAGAAGCAAGCTGAAAGAGATGTGACCATGAGATGCCATGTAGCTTCAACCTGTAACAAAATACTCCATTAAATATCCAAATGAAATTTTTGAATGGCCTTTCCAATTACCAACTAGGATGAGAATCTTTCACCCTTTAAATTGGTGCTAAAGCAAGTAGAGTAGCACTCCACTAGCTCTCCTCTCCAAATGCAACATGCAAATTCTGAAATGATCAAAATGCTACCATCCTTCTTTTTTATTGTCTTTTATAAACTTATAAGGTCATCCATGGGTCTAATTTCTCCCGAGAGCTTCATGCCAACTCAAGTTGGGAAGAGATTCCCAAGTATGCCACTTGTCCTTCCAATTCTAGCCCTCTCCTTCTCCAAATTCGAATTGGTGTCTCTTTGGATGCCCTAACTCACTTGAGCACCCTCTTGGAGGCTATTTTTAGCCCTGACATGTCATATATGTTAGATGTCAGCCTTTAGGTCTAATTTGTGTCATAGGTGTCATAGCATCTTCATCAATGTTGTCATAGAGCTAGGGAATCTAGTCCAAGTGTCTCACTAGCTCCAAAATGCCTCTTCCTCTTCCATGGGAGTTACTCTTCCACTCCAATTCGACCTTAATTGATTCATGCCAAGTATATTGACCTTCCAACTCATCCCAAGAACGTTGGGCTTCTTATGGATTCGAAATGACAAGAGGAGGATGCCATGTGGAATAGAAAATCTAGCTTGTGTGGGTCCCACATCCTCCATGTGTCTTCATGATCAATTGCCACTTTGATTTTCCCTTGTATTTATTTATTTATCTCATTTATTAAATATTTATTCCATTCTAATGTTCAAACATCATTTATTATCCCTCTTATTTCAAATCCCAAAGCTTCCACCCCCAACCTAGGGAACTAGTAATTTTCCTCCATGGCAGTTCATTTGGATGGGTATGCTACAACTTTGAATTGGGAATTTATTTTAATGTGACCCACCTTGTCCATTTGAATCTAATTTCACATTATTACTAACTTGGACGTTATTCTTGGCATTTATTTGACCCTTGGCATCCATTTGATAAACTATCATGAGTATGGCCAAGGGGCTTAGGCCATTGTGACCCAATGCAAAATTTTGGGACATGACAAATCCTCCCTTCCCAATATTGCTTGTCCTCAAGCAATTTAAACACATGTATGTGGAAGAACCTACTTTCTTTCCAAAATTTTGTTTCTCAAAACTTCTCTTCTGGAACCTTGAGTAGAGCCACCCATGCACTACAATTGTGTATTTCCAAAAGCAAGGATATGTGGATTTTCTTTTTCATTTTGATATCCCCTATAACATCACCACTAAACATAAAAAAAACTTAATTAAATCCATAAAAACCATGTTTGCACAATTACTCTTTACCTCTTTCATATTTGGAAACCCTTTCTGATACCACTGTAATTCTTGAAGTTGCCTTTGAGTTTCCCAACTTTCAGTCTTCGAGATTCCATGAATATTTTAGAGAGGAACCACCATGATTGTTGTAGCACTACTCTGATTAAAATCACTTTATTAAGTGGGGAATCCATCTCCCATACTGCTTGTTTCCCCAAAAAATTGAAATCAATGGAACTAAAAGTTATTCCTGGGTCCCATTGCTTGTATTGCACTCCAACAATTATGAGTGATATCCAACTCATACCATCATGTAAGAGAATTCCTGGATCCCATTTTCTTGTATGCATTCTTCCAAACATCATGAGTACAAAATATATATCATCAAAGAACATAACAACATAATGAAAATGTACATCAAGGAGGTGCTTCATCAAAGAATCATGAAAGTGCTTATACCTCCAAGTAAGTAGACTACCATTTTCCAAGTGCATACAAGCTTCAAGTGACCAATCAAATATGCTCCAATGACATAGGTGAGGATCCCATGTCTTATAATGCTGCTCCAAAAGGATGTAAGATGCATAAAAATAATCAGCCATGTGTTCTTTCATCCAAGAAGTGAATGAAGAACATCCACTAAAATCTGAACCAAGTAGGGAACAAGGAAAACAATAAACCTTCAAGGGGCTCACAGAAGTACCATTTGTGCATCCATGAACATGTGTATCATCAAGATATAACAAAGGATGTTGCTGCCAATAATAATTCTCTCCACTCATATATCTCTTCACCCAAGTAGTGGATGAAGTTCCTCCAATATCAATTGAACTAAGCAAGGAGAAAGGAAAATCATGAGTCTTCAAGTGACTCAAGTGAACATCATAAGTGCATCCATGTAGATGTGTTTCATCATAAGGTAGCTAGGAATGTTGCTGCAATTGTAAATAAGAAATGGCCCTAATAATGTCATCATATAAAGGAGAGATAGGAGTTTCATGCTCCTCATGTGGCACCATAAAAAATAAGCCTTTCACCCATACTTCATTATGATGAATGCTGCAAAATATGGAAGTGTAGGATGTAGGAGAATGAACCAAATCACCCAAATGATCAGAAATTGCATAAGTGTCCTCATGTGAATGATCCATAATAGTAGGATCATGCACCTCCCTCAAAAGTACAAAACTTTCCTCATAGGTTGGTTCCAAGGCAGTGGAATCATACACTTCTTCAAAAATTGTGTCATCATTTCCAAAAGGAAACTCAAGTTCATCTTCCTCCACATCAAGTGCTTTGATCTCATCAAGCTCATCTTCAAATACATCAAGCACATGCAAATTTCCATGTTTCTCATGATCTACCATGTCATGAGAATCCTCCATGCAAGCTGATGCATTTTCCCCCTTGGTTTCCTCAAGATCAATATATTTGGAATCTCTCTTTGAAGAAATCCCAAGAACTCTCCTCAAGTAGGACAAACATGCATTCCCTGAAGCTTCATATTTTGCATTGCTCTTTTCACTCACACACATATGATTTTCTCTATTTTGAAATGGATTCTTATTACCTTCCTTCATCTTGAGCTTGTTTGAGACAATGAGGTATTGATCAAATGGTAAAGTGTTTCTTCAATCTTCACTCAAATTTTTCCATTCGAATAGAATCTCTTCCACATAAATTTGAGTATTCATATTTGCTTTGGAATCAAGAAATTTAGGTGTGGTGGGACTTGCTGCACTCTGAAATTCATTAGCTCTATTATGAGGTCCTATACTTTAGAAAATATGCTCACCCATTACCTTCTTTTCATCATGATGAGAACTATTGCTACCTCCTATTACTCCTTTGCTCCCAAGTTGGCTAGCCAACAATTCGAATCCTTTCATCATCTATTTGGTCATGTATTCAAAAAGAGGTTTCATGGTGTTCTTAAACTCCTCACTATCATCTGAGGTTCCCTTCTCATTCCTAGTCATAGTTTCCTCAAAAAATTGCTCTTCTTTTCCTACTTTTTCCTTTTCAACAAAAACACTTTTGGTTTCAATATCTAATGGCGGTCCCTGACTTGTTGTACTCATGAATATCATAGCACATCAGGTGCCAAGATCATGCTCCGATACCACTGTAATGTCCCTTTTTAAATTTTAAATAAAATGGTGAAATTTTCAACTTTTTCCACGAGTTCGACCTTTGACTAGTATTGGTCTCTTGGTCTCCAAATGACTCCAAATGCTCCCAATTGTTGTAGAAGGTGTATGGATGATATCAGGACATCATTATGAGGTTAATTGATTCTTTAGAGTATTCAAAAGGCTTCTGCAACTCTCCTTTAAATTATGGACAAAGTAGGGAGTTTGACTAGCAATTTGGGGTTCAAATCCCCCTTGGGTAGATGCTGGAAATGGCTCTCCAAATGCTATTGGACCCTCTCAAATTTCTGAAAAGAGGAAGGGGATATCTATGGGACATCAATATATTCTCATATGCATCATTATTTAGTTTATTAATTATGCTACAACCCTCTCCAATCAGATGCAAAAAGACTAGTTTCGACCTTGGGGGAAATGATAGGCAATCTTCTCCAAATGATATAAAAGTGGACAATATGACTCCAAAATATTATGAACTGAACATGAAACTTGTATAACAGATAAATAACAGTCCATACATCATTAAATCATCAATAGTTCACTGGTCCATTCGAATACATCAGCATATCATTGGCATACATCAACATTGTGGGGAAATTGGCACCGTTTTCTCATTAATAATCAGATTTACATAGTTCCACTTGGAATCTAGACTTGAATACATTATGAAAATGAAGAATAGAGTGTTTACATCATATGATAAAACAATTAAGCATTGTAATCTCCCCCAGAGAGAACAATATCTCACCAAGTGCGCAATTCCTCAAGGATCATGAATATGCCAAGAAATAGAAGAATGGTTGTAGAAGCAAGCTTAAAGAGATGTGACCATGATCTGCCCTGTAGCTTCAACCTGTAACAAAATTATCCATTAAATCTCCAAATGAAAGTTTTGAATGGCCTTTCCAATTACCAACTAGGATGGGAATCTTTCACCCTCGAAATTGGTGCTAAGGCAAGTAGAGTAGCACTCCACTAGCTCTCCTCTCCAAATGCAAAATGCGAATTCTGAAATGATCAAAAAGCTACCATCCTTCTTTTTTATTGTCTTTTATAAACTTCTAAGGTCATCCATGGGTCGAATTCCTCCCAAGAGCTTCATGCCAACTCAAGTTGGGAAGAGATTCCCAAGTATGCCACTTGTCCTTCCAATTCTAGCCCTCTCCTTCTCCAAATTCGAATTAGTGTCTCTTTGGCTGCCCTAACTCACTTGAGTGCCCTCTTAAAGGCTATTTTTAGCCCTGACATGTCATATATGTCATATCTCAGCCTTCAGGTCTGATTTGTGTCATAGGTGTCATAGCATCTTCATCATTGTTGTCATAGAGCTAGGGAATCTAGTCCAAGTGTCTCACTAGCTCCAAAATGCCTTTTCCTCTTCCATGGGAGTTACTCTTCCACTCCAATTCGACCTTAATTGAGTCATGCCAAGTATATCAACCTTCCAACTCATCCCAAGAACGTTGGGCTTCTTATGGATTCGAAATGACAAGCGAAGGATGCCATGTGGCATAGAAAATCTAGCTTGTGTGGGTCCCACATCCTCCATGTGTCTTCATGATCAATTGCCACTTTGATTTTCCCTTGTATTTATTTATTTAGCTCCTTTTATTAAATATTTATGCCATTCTAATGTTCAAACATTATTTATTATCCCTCTTATTTCAAATCCCAAAGCTTCCACCCCCCAACCTAGGGAACTAGTAATTTTCCTCCATGGCAATTCATTTGAATGGGTATATTACCACTTTGAATTGGGAATTTCTCTTAATGTGACCCACCTTGTCCATTTGGATCTAATTTCACATTATTACTAACTTGGACTTCATTCTTGGCATTTATTTGACCCTTAGCATCCATTTGACAAACTATCATGAGTGTGGCCAAGGGGCTTAGGCCATTGTGACCCAATGCAAAATTTTGGGACATGACAATTAACAACCATGCATATCTTGTTTTCCAATATCGCCATTCAATGGGCTTTGTACCTTACCTTTTGTCCAAATATTGATTGACATAATGCCAGTTTGAGGTCTTGAATATACTTATGATTTCTAAAAGATTTGATTCCCTACTTAGTTAAGGTCGGTACTACCAAAAATCATCCCAAAAGGGAGTAGTGTTTCTATCTCTTGTTTCTCATAAATACTAGTTTTAGACTATAGTTTTATTTTGCCAAGAAATGTTCCATAGCAAAGAGCTTGATCAGTTCCCCATCATTCTTATAAGGTCATATTCTTTAATGTCTCTTGCATACTTTTTGTGTCATATTTTTCCCCATGGATCTTCCCGACTATTGAGCCACCTCCACAAGATCTTTCTATGAAGACCTTGTTAAGAATTAGAATATAAAAAATTCCTAGTCTTCCTAAATCTTATGGATTACAAACTTTATCTCGGGCCACAAGGGCCCATTTTATTTCTTTCTTATCCCCCCCACAGAGAAAGGATCTTCGAATACCTTTTATGACCTTAAGAACCTTGGGAGGTGCTTCCAACATCAAGAAAATCTATATAGGCATAGATTGATAAACATATTTAAGCAAAGTTATTATACCAGGGAGATTACTAGACTTGAAGGTCTAGGAGATGTATTTATGGTTAATCTTGGAGAGGAGGTATTTTGAGGATACATTTATCAATGCATTCTAAATGAGAGGGGCTTTGAGGTATTTCAAGGGAAGGGTCCCTTTTTGAAAACCAAGGATTCTAACTATGTTGGCTAGGTAATAAATAAAGTGTTGAATAGAAGACAAGGGATTTATTATGACTGATAAAGAGTTCCATATGATAACAAAAAGGTATCAAAGATTGTTTTAAAATATGTTGCCACCTTGGTCAAAGGATGGTCCATGAGAATCATGTCATTAACAAATTGAATGTGGCAAAGGGATAAACATTACTATGTAGGTTGAAGCCCTTTAAATTTCCATAAGAAATGCCATGATGAAGACTTCTACCCCATCCCTCCATATGGGAATAAAAAAAAAGGGAGATACAAGAATTCATCGTCTAATGCCATGATATGGGTGGAATGGGTGACCAGGGGAACCATTAACAAGAATAGAGAAGAACGTTGATCATGATATAGATTTTTGACCCAATTAACCTAAGATTGACTAAAGCCAAATGCATATAGCATTTGAACTAAGTAGTCCCAATATAAATGATCAAAATCTTTGGACATGTCAAGTTTGATAAGCATACATGGATTTTTGTTTGACATAAGTAGTGAATGGACTCATGGGAAATTATGATTCAATGTAGAATATGGAACCCTTAAATATAACCTCCTTGCTCAAGTGAAGTTATGCAAGACATGATTGGATTCAATATGTTGGCTATAGCCTTATATATGATTTTATATATCACATTGCATGGCAAGATCAATCTAAATTTGTCTTTAGAATTAGCCCCATCTTCCTTGGGTAAGAGAGTGAGGAAAGTGAAGTTAAATACTTTGAGAATTTCTTGCAAGTCTCTTGAATTTTCCACCACTCTCCGTACATTTTCTCCTATAACCACCCTATAGTTCTCAAATAAGTTTGTGGTGAACCCATCTGGGCATGGTGACTTTCTAGTTTCCATTTTCATGACTATTCTCTCAACTTTCTCTAGAGTGACTTCCCTCATAAGGCGGCTGCATTTTGATATGGAGTTACCAACCATGGGATTTGGTTTAAGATGGAATTCATGGTTTGATGCCTATCTTCCATTTCAATGTCCCAGTGGTCTTCCTATTTTTCTCTATTTTCACTTTACAAGGGAACAATTTTATTGTGGTGTCTACAATTGATCATTAAGTTATGGAATAATCTAATGTCTCTATATCCTTCTTTGAGCCATATGATTCTTGACTTTTACCTCCATAGGTTTTCTTCTTCATTTTCCCTTACTTCTATTCAATCCCTAAAATTTTCCTCTTTAAGTACAATCTTGGCATTCCTACCTTTATTGATGATGGTTGATTGAACCTCTTCCATGTGGATTTCTACACCATGTTGCACTTGAAAAATATTACTAGAGACTACTCTATTCCAAATCTTTACTTTGGACTTTAGATTTTTAAGCCTCTATTGTAGACAATGCATTGATCATCCCTTCATTGGATCCACCTCCTTCATACCATTGATATATATTTTCTTTGAACTCAAGGCCAAAATTTCTTGAATATGAAGGCTCTTTATTTGGGTAGACCCAAATTCGCCCAAGTTAGACTTACGGGTTGGTGATCAAATCCCACTCCTGGTAATATTTTTGCTTCAAATGCATCTCCTAATCAAATCAAGGATACTAAGATTAGAAACCAATATAACCTTCTTGTTATCTGATGTTTTCCACCTCTTCTATTGTTCCAGGTGTGACAACCATTGTTGGTCATCATGTCCACTAATTTCAGTTCTATAATAGTATTTTTTAGACAACACCATATTCCTCCAACCATCTTAGGCCTCCTCTTTTTTCAGTCAGCGAGGCTATCATGTTAAATTCACCTCCAATGTTCTAGGGATTCTAACCTATCATTGTTACTATATTATTCAATATATATAGAAAATATGGTTTTCCATGCATGACATTGGGTCCATAAACATTAATTATTATACCTATTATTGTCAATAATATCTCCTTGAAACTTGAAAAGATAGTGTGGCTTGTTGTTATGAATTTGTTTATCACTGTCATGAATGGATTCCATATACTGGAGAACCCTCCTAGTGTGGCTTGCTGTTATGAATTTGTTTATCACTGTCATGAATGGATTCCATATACTGGAGAACCCTCCTAAGAATCCATATGTGTTGATGGATATTGATTCACAACATTTCCAACATCTTCAAGCTAGCTTTTTCAATATATCATTATCACATTTAGTTTCTTGAATCATGAAAATAGTGGGTTTATCTTTAATGATCTCTTTTGCTTATATTTACTATTCACACCTCTAGTATTCCATGATGCAATATTCATAATTAAACTTTGGGTTGGGTGACAAAGTATTTATCTGATAGAGGTTACACTTATACAAAGTCTAATAGTTGGGCACCCTCCTCCTAATTGTTTTGCTTCCTAGGTTTTCTATCTCTTTTTATTTCTTCCACTCCTAAATTTTTATGTGGTTTAAGTTGTGTATTTTTTATTCCCAAACCCAATGAAGCTCCTTGATTTTGTTTGGATAAGCCAATCTTGGATTTCCATTTAAGGAGTTCCTTTTGCAAAACTTGTATCTCCTTTCCTAGTATATCTTTTAATATTTTTCCTAAATATATCTCAATAAGTGCAGCTAGATCTATCTCTTGCATGTCAATTTCCTTTGTTGGGTCTAAATATTCCTCCTTTGAATTGGATTTGACTTCCTCCTCGTCTCCCATCTCGAGGTCGATAGTGCCTTCAATTTCTCATTCTACTAGTTGCATAGTTGCTTCCCTTTTTCTATGATTTTTCTCACTTGGGGTAGATAGGGGACCACCTTTCTCTTATCCATAGATGATTCCTATCCTAAGTTAACCTTCATGGGATACTAATCCCTTACTAAAGGTTGAAAACTATTAGCCAATTTGGGGATATTATTGGCTACCTATTTGGATGTTTTCTTCTTGAATTTTGTTTGTTTGACACCCTCACAAGGCCATCCCTATCAATCCCTTCCTCCTCCTTTTTGAGATTAGTTGTGACATTAAAAGGGAAGTCACTAAACATATGTTCGTGCTTCTGGCATTTCCTACATTGGAAAGGAATGTGTTCATAGTCTAGGGTTTGTAACCATTCTTAGTCTTGGGAATTGATGTAGATGGATTTTGGGATATCTCCCAAAACATTCATATAAACAAGAATACTTGCATAAGTTGTATAACTATATATTATGGTGATTTTCGTGGTGTTGATTAAGCATCCCAACATGTTTCCTATTGTCTCCATCATCTCTTCATCCCAACATTCATGAGGCAGTGAATACAACCAAATCCACATCAAAGCTTCTACAAAACCTTCCTTTTTGAGGTTGAACTTCTTCATCTAGAACCACAAATGTAAACCTATTGAGCTAAAGAAGTATGGGCCATCCTCAAATACCCTCTCTTTATCTTCCACGCTTGTAAAAATGGCTTTGAAAAAAACATATGGACCCTAGTTTTAGATCTACCTGGCCCTTGGGCTTCCATCTTGATTTTATCCACTAGATTAAAGCCTATTACGAGGGTCAATTCCCATGAAATCCCTATGAATACATGAACGCAACCCCCAACCCTAGTTGATGTGACTTCACACCTAAGGTTTTCAATCGACTTGACAGGGCATCCTCTAGTCAGATCTTGAATCTTCTAATCAAAACTAAAGCCCTGGCACTGGATTCTTATTGTTCTACGGATATAGCTAGAGTCTATGAGCTTCCCTTTCCTACATCCACCATCACCTTAGCCTTATTCACTTCCATTGATAAAACAACCTTAAATGAGGGGATCTTGATGTGACCCATGAGTTCCTTGCCCATCATTGCCTCTGCCATTGATTCCTTGCATGCTTTCTTTACCATTGGTACTAGTCATGTGTGCCTACTTTGTCGCCTAACCTACTAGCCATGCTCTTGTTTCCCCACTTCCATTTGTCATCCTAAATTTACTTTATATTAGCATCCATGAATTAACGATTAATTTTTCTCTAACTTTAATCGCGTTATATATATATATATATATATATATATTACATAAGTTCGTCAATATAGAGAGTTTACCACAAACTTGCCTAACCAACTTGTACTAATTTAATTTACATTCGTGTAATTTGCAATTTATCTTTTGAGAAAAGCACAAGTGTAGCATGTTTAAATGCTTCATTATAGCTTGATTTGTTATGTTTCTTGTAATTTATTATTGGAAGGATATAATGTATGTACTAGCATTCTAGTGCATTATGTATGGCTGTGGAAAAAATATTAGGCAAAAGTGTAACTAATCAAATTTTCTTCCATTATCAAAGTATTGGATGGCTAGGAAAAAGTCATCATGTTGTTTGATCCATAATAATAAAAATATTGTATTTTTATTTATAATTTACTAAACAACTAATTAATATATATATATATATATATATATATATATATATATATATATATATAAAAGAATAATAACAAAAATTTGGAAAAAATAAGAATAATAACAAAAATATTGTATTTTTATTTATAATTTACTTTACAACTATATATATAAAAACCAAATTTTTTAGTATATAACAAAGGTAAAGTATAAGTCGAGTAGTTGATTTGATAATAAGGTTAAACTCAACAACCCCACCTAAGTATTAACTATACTCCATGACCTAATTTTAGTTAAGTTGCTTATTTGTTTTATCTTGGCCATTAACTCTTTAAATTTGAAAATAAATATTTATTTTTCTTGTTTTCAAAAATAAGATATTAATTATACGTTGATTAGAATCATTTAATTTTAATGGAAAACCATAAAAATATTTCTATTTTTTCAATATTTAATATAAATAAATAAAAACTGGTTTTTCAATATTTAATATAAATAAAAAAATTGAAATTACTCAACAATTTAAACATTGATAATATCAAATTGAAATTACTACTGTATTCAATATCAAACTGAAATTACTATTTTCTTCTAAAATATGAGCCCTTCAAATTCACTTAGAGATAAACGATTAAAAAGTATGAGCCCTTCAAAGTCACTTAGTGATAAAGCATTAAATATGTGAAATTATAATCACAACAAGATCGATTAACTAAGAATTTCCTCACAAATCAAGAATTTGGCTAAGTATGCATGAAAACAACGTAAAAGAAGCACAATATACACAATGAATGATGCAAATAGTTGGTAATTCTATTATTGTCCAACCCAAAATCAAGTTGGGAACATCATTATATTACATTTGGAGAAAATCATGAGCCTTTGGAGGCATCCGAATGAGCTACAAGTGGCTAGCTTAGATTGGACCTCAATACCCCCTAGGTTGACCAATAGTCTCCCAACTCACCCCAAATGGTTATGAATTGCAGATCTGAACATTGGGATGGCATCAATGGTCAATAATGATGGTTGCACATGAGCAGTGGAGAAAGTGGTGGAGTGGAGGTGGCCTAAGATTGGCCAAAACTGCTAAAAAGGAGGCAAAATGACCAAGTTCAATGCATGAGCGCCTCAAGTCAAACTCAGATCCACGAAACAGGGGATAAGGGCGCACCCTGGTGGATTAATGGTCATAAATGAGGGTGGTGGCCATAAATGAGGGCGCCTTATCCATTGGTTGACCAAAAATGGGCGCCTAGGTAGTGGAATTGGTCATAATTAGCATAACAACATTAGATAATCATCATTAACCTTGCTTGAACCAACAATCATTAATTAAAAATCATTGAGACTATGGTCCTAGGTGTAATAATGTTCTAACACCCCCCCTTAAGCTAGACTTATGTAGTTAAAATAAAATGAGGGCTTGGCAACTAAGGCTCAACTCACCTCTTACAAAATTTTATTAGTCCATGTAACTGTTGGTTGTGGAGCCAGATCTTCCAGTCTCATAAATGATATTGTCTCAGCCGTGCACCCCGAAGGACTGTACACCCATTCTGCATTTTTAGGGGTTCAGGGCAACGCCCCGAAAAAGGGGGTTTGGCGGCAGCGCCCCCGAGAAAAAATTTTGGGGCTGTTTTCGCCAGCTGTTTTGCGGGCCCATGGTTTTGGGTATCCCGTGGTATTTTCCCATTGTATTTCCCCTATAAAAGAAAGACATTGTAATACGGCTAAAAACAGATGTATTAGGTTTTATGCATTGTAAAGATCTCTGAGATCTGTGAAGAGAGACTGTGTGACAATAAAGAGGAAGTGCAGCGGTTGTGCTACAGGTTGTATCCCTTCACTTTGCTGGACAGAATAATAATAAGGACTGGCAACTTCAGTGTGGACATAGCCCAAGTTGGGGTGAACCACGATATATCTGTGTCTCTCTTGTGATGTGTGTGTGATTATATATTTGCATTTCTGTTTATTGTTATTGCTCTGCGATCCTGTTTTTCTAACAATTGGTATCAGAGCCGAAGGTCTATTTGGCAGATAAACCCGCAGGAAGCTAGGGTTTCTAGTTTGAGTGGGAGCAATGGCAGAAGAAGGAAAGTTTAAGGTCGAGAAGTTTAACGGCCAAAACTTTCAGTTATGGAAGATGCAAGTGGAAGACTATCTATACCAGAAGGATATATTCCTGCTGTTGGGAGGAAGAGCAAAGTAGTCGGCGGCCATGAAGGACGAAGAATGCGAGGTTCTTGACAGAAAGGCTCTAGGAACAATACGGTTGAGCCTGGCGTCATCGGTGGCTTTCAATACCTCAAAAAAAATGACAACGGAGGGTTTGATGAGCGCACTAGGTAAGCTTTATGAAAAACCCTTGGCCTCCAACTGGGTATTTCTAATGAAACGTTTATTTAATATGAAGATGTCTGAAGGTGGATCTGTTACTGATCATTTAAATGAGTTTAATATGATTACAAATCAACTAAGTTCTGTAAGTGTGAACTTTGATGATGAGGTTAGGGCTCTTCTAATCTTGTGTTCATTGCCAGAAAGATGGAATAACTTGGTCATGGCTGTAAGTAACTCTGTCTTTAGTTCAAACACCTTGAAATTTGATGATGTTATTGGTGTTATTCTTAGCGAGGAAATGCGAAGAAAAAGCACAGGTGAGACATCAGGTAATGCGTTGACCATGGAGACCAGGGGAAGACAAAAGGAGAGATAAAAGAGCCAAGGTAATCATGGGAAGTCTAAAACGGGAAGATCCAAGTCCAGACTGGGAAAAATAGAGTGTTGGAACTGTGGAAAGAAAGGAAATCTGAAGAAAGACTGTAGATTTCTAAAGAAGAAAGGAGATGCACAGAAGGAAACTACCCAGGAAGCAAATGTAGCCGGTGATGTGTTACAAGATGCTTTGATTCTTGCATTAAATAATAGTAGTGATTATTGGGTAGTAGATTTAGGGGCTTCATGTCATGCTACACCCCATAGGAAATACTTTCATGATTATGTTCCAGGTGATTTTGGACATGTTTTATTGGGTGATGATGAGCCATGTAAAATTGTTGGAATGGGTAAGGTATGGATAAAAGTTAAGAATGGAACTGATTGGCTGTTAAAAGATGTTAGGAATATTCCTGCTATGAAAAGAAATCTGATCTCAACAGGGCAGTTGGGAGATGGCGGCTGTCTATCTACATTTGGAGAAAAGTGGTGGAAGATCACTAAAGGATCAATGGTGATAGCAAAAGGAGACAGAATAGGTACGTTGTATTTATGTCCTCATAATACTAACCATTCTATCTCTTTAGCTTCCACAGGAACAGATACAACATTGTGGCATCATAGGCTTGGCCACATGAGTGAGAAGGGGATGTAGATTCTCCACTCAAGGAAGTCGCTGCCAGATATGAAGCAGGTAAGTTTGGAATTCTGTGAAAACTGTGTTTATGGAAAACAGAAGAGAGTCAGATTTCTCAGGGTTGGGAAACAGAAGAAGAATGAAAAGTTAGAGTTAGTGCATACAGATGTATGGGGACCGGCTCAGGTACAATCTCTTGGTGGCTCTCATTATTATGTTACATTTATTGATGAAGCAACTAGGAAAACTTGGGTTTATTGCATTAGACAGAAATCTGATGTGTTTGCTACTTTTAAGAAGTGGAAAGCTTTGGTTGAGAATGAGACAGGAAAAAGGTTGAAGTGTCTCAGATCTGATAATGGAGGTGAGTACTAAGGCAAGGAGTTTGATAGTTACTGTTCATACCATGGGATTCGTAGAGAGAAGACAGTCCTAGGAACACCACAAGAAAATGGTGTGTCATAAAGGATGAACAGAACGATCATGGAGCGTGCAAGGTGTATGATACTGCATGCAGGGTTGCCCTTACAGTTTTGGGCGGATGTTGTAAATATTGTTGTTTATTTAATAAACAGAGGACCTTCAAGTGCTTTGGATGGTGGTATTCCAGAGGAGGCATGGAAAGATAAAAAGGTAAACTACTCATTTCCGAGAACGTTTGGTTGTGAAGCATTTGTCCATATTGATAAAGAAAATATAACAAAGCTTGAAGCTAAATCCAAGAAATGTACCTTTATTGGATATGGGGTTGATGATTTTAGTTATTGTTTATGGGATTATGAAAATAAAAAATCATTAAAATTAGAGATGTCATATTCAATGAAAAGGTCATGTATAAAGATCATTTGCAGGGAAAGAAACAGGAAAAGGAAAACACGGAGTACACAATACTTGATGAAATTACAGAAAATGAAGTTCCAAAGGTGCCAGAAAATCAAGAACAGCAGCAAGTGCCTGAAACTCCTGCAACTGTAAGAAGATCTACCAGGTTAAGTAGACTCCCTGAATGATACTCTCCTTCAATGTATTATTTGTTGATGACTGATGCTGGTGAACCATAATGTTATGAAGAAGCAATGCAGGTGGAAACTAGAAAGAAGTGGGAGCAAGGCATGAATGAGGAGATGGACTCATTGGTAGGAAACCAGACTTGGGATTTGGTTCAATTGCCTGTTGGTAAAAGAGCATTGCAGAACAAATGGATTTACAGGTTGAAGGAAGAAGAAGGAGGCAAGAAGCGGTACAAGGCCAGACTTGTTGTAAAGGGGTTTGCACAGAAGAAAGGTATAGATTTTGATGAAATATTTTCTCATGTTGTTAAGATGACTTCAATTAGGACTATCTTAAGTCTAGTGGCAGTAGAGGATTTGCATCTTGAACAGTTAGATGTAAAAATAGCCTTTCTCCATGGGGATTTGGAGGAAGAGATATATATGCAATAGCCACAAGGGTATGAGGTCAAAGGTAAGGAGAACTTGGTATGCAGGTTGAAAAAGAGTTTGTATAGATTGAAATAAGCTCCAAGGCAGTGGTATTTAAAATTTGACAGGTTTATGACAGAACAAGGTTATAGTAGATGTCATTCTGACCATTGTGTTTATTTCAAGAAGCTAGACAATGAAAGATATATTATCTTGTTATTGTATGTGGATGACATGCTTGTTGCAGGGTCTAAAATGCAGGATATAAATGTACTCAAAAGGAAGCTAGCTAATTCATTTGCGATGAAGGATTTGGGTGCTGCAAAGCAAATCCTTGGTATGAGAATAACGAGAGACAGAAAAAATCGAAAATTGACATTGTCTCAGAGTGAGTACATACAAAAGGTGTTGGAGAGGTTCAGAATGCAGAATGAGAGGTTCATAATGCAGAATGCAAAACCAGTAAGTACACCTTTAGCCAACCATTTCAGTCTAAGTAAAGAAATGTGTCCCAAGACACAGGAAGAGACTGATTATATGTCCAAGATTCTCTATCAATCAGCAGTTGGCAGCTTGATGTATGCTATGGTGTGCACAAGACCAGATATTGCACATGTAGTGGGAGTTGTGAGCAGATATATGAACAATCCAGGTAAAGAACATTGGAAGGCAGTATAGTGGATTCTCAGGTATTTGAGAGGTACCACCACTCAAGCATTATGTTTTGGAGGTTCAGACACTGTTCTACAGGGATATGTTGATGCAGATATGGCAGGTGATAAGGATAGCAGGAGGAGCACCACAAGGTATGTGTTTACTGTAGGTGGAACAGCAGTAAGCTGGATTTCGAGACTGTAGAAGGTTGTTGCACTTTCAACAACGGAAGTAGAGTATGTTGTTGTTACAGAGGCTAGTAAAGAGATGATTTGGTTGTAGAGGTTTATGGAGGAAGTGGGTAAGAAGCAGAAGGATAACAGGTTGTATAGTGACAGCCAAAGTACCATTCATCTTGCACAGAACTCAACATTCCATTCCAGGACTAAACATATACAGCTCAAGTACCATTTCATACACTCTGTTATGGAAGATGAACTGTTGAAGCTGAAAAAGATACATACTAGCCAGAATCCTGCAGACATGTTCACAAAGGTAGTGACCAGGGAGAAACTGATTTCTTGCTCGGTTTCAGTTGGCCTTCTAGCATGAAGGTGAAGAGGAGAAAGTTGCCAAGTCCAAGTCCAGCAAGTGCAGCAGCGATGGAGTTGTTGCGATCAGTCTCCAAGTGGGAGATTGGTGGTTGTGGAGCCAGATCTTCCAATCTCATAGATGATATTGTCTCAGCCGTGCACCCCAGAGGACTGTACACCCATTCTATATTTTTAGGGGTTCGGGGCAGCGCGCCGAAAAAGGGGGTTTGGGGGCAGTGCCCCAGAGAAAAAAATTTGGGGCTGTTTTCGCCAGTTGTTTTGCGGGCCCATGGTTTTGGGTATCCCGTGGTATTTTCCCATTGTATATCCCCTATAAAAGAAAGACATTGTAATACGTCTAAAAACAGATGTATTAGGTTTTATGCATTGTAAAGATCTATGAGATCTGTGAAGAGAGACTATGTGATAGTGAAGAGGCAGTGCAGCAGCTGTGCTGCAGGTTGTATCCCTTCACTTTGCTGGATGGAATAATAATAAGGACTGGCAACTTTAGTGTGGACATAACCCAAGTTGGGGTGAACCACGATATATCTGTGTCTCTCTTGTAATGTGTGTGTGATTATATATTTGCATTTCTGTTTATTGTTATTGCTCTGCGATCCTGTTTTTCTAACAGTAACCAAGGTAAGGAGGAAAACCATATGGGAACAAAACCTCCCCTCAAAAATGGACATGAAGAAAAATATGAAACATACATCAGCCTTCATCATGCATCACCCACCTTAAGGAGTGGTCTAAGGTGGATTAAATTCTTCTCTGCAAAACTCTTGGTGAAGATATCAACTGTTTGCTAAGAAGATGGGCAATACTACAAGGATATGATTTGGTCATGCACCAAGCTCATGATGTAGTGCATGTGTATCACTATGTGCTTGGTCCTCTGTCTTTGTTCTAGATCAGTGGATAACTTGATTGCACTTTGATTATCACACCAAATGACTATGGGTGAATCAAATGCAAATCTAAAATCCCCAAGAATACCTTGCAGCCATACACATTGTGTAGTTGCATTCACTGCTCCCCTGTACTCGGTCTCAGCTGATGATAAGGAAATAGTGTGTTGCTTCTTGATATACCAACAAATGGGACCATGTGCAAGAATAAATACATAACCATAAGTGGACTTCCGGTCAGTGCTATCTCCAACCCAATCTGAATCAGTAAAACTAACTAGTTCAAGTGATGAACCGACTGCATAATGAATCCCAAACTGCTTGGTACCTTGCACATAATGCAAGATCCTTTTGGAAACCTTCCACTGGATCT
Organism: Larix kaempferi; assembly: GCA_027924585.1. Taxonomy (NCBI): domain Eukaryota; kingdom Viridiplantae; phylum Streptophyta; class Pinopsida; order Pinales; family Pinaceae; genus Larix; species Larix kaempferi. The sequence goes on along the minus strand of BSBM01000017.1, from coordinate 10,818,435 downwards.
CATGAGGCTCTTGCATGTATATAGCAACAACACCTACTTCATAAGCCAAATCTGGTCGAGAGTGTGTGAGATATAACAATTTCCCAATTAGTTGTCTATACATCGAACTGTCCACCAATGGTGAGGAACCCCAATCATGAAGTTTCTTCCTTGAGGAACCCCAATCATGAAGTTTTACCTCTTAAAGGAAGGGAAAATTGGAAGCCTCACATTCAGCCATTCTGAACTTTTGTAGCAGATCCGAAGCATATTTTGATTGTGAAATTTTGATCCCAACACTAGATTGGTCAATCTCCAAACCAATAAATTGTTTCAACAATCCTAGATCAGACATGGAAAATGCACTATGTAATGCAACTTTAACTGAGCCTGTGTCTTCAAAACAACTACCAGCGATCAAGAGGTCATCAACATACAGTACAATGATCAAAATAGAGTCACTAAAATGTTGCATATAGACATTTGGATTAGAATTTCACCTTTAAAAACCTTGAGATAGAAGAAAGTTGTCCACCTTGGCATACCAAGCTCTAGGAGCTTGCTAGAGGCCATAGAGGGACTTCTTCAACCTGCAAACAAGTGAAGGACCTTGAATGAAACCTTCATGTTTCTGCATATAGATCTCCTCATGAAGGTCACCGTGAAGAAAAGCACTCTTCACATCCATATGATGAACCTCCCATCGCTTGGATGTAGCAATGGCCAAATCTAGCCTAAATGAGTCCATCTTTGCCACAGGTGCAAATGTATCTGTGTAGTCCAATCCATGGACTTGAGAGAATCCCTTAGCTACCAATTTTGCCTTATACTTCACTTCAGAATCATCAGCAGCCATTTTGGTCCTATACACCCACTTGCATTGCACCAACTTCCTCTTGGGAGGAAGAGGAACCAACTCCCAAATCTCATTGTCATGAAGAAACTTCAACTCTTCTTGAATGGAAGCTTTCCATATTGGGTCATGTGATGCTTCTTCATATTACTGTGGATCAGATCCAACCATAATTAAACACCTCCTAGGAAGATTCAAATCACAAGAAGAAAAATCATTGTGAAATGGTGATATAGTTTTTCTAAGTTCTTGTGGATATCTTGCAAGTTCACCTGCAACTTGTATGGTTTTATCATCCCTCTTGGGCCTTGTAGGAGGGTCATGATATGCATGCTTGTCATCATATTCATCCTCAACATCATAATCAGAAATATCAGAAAATTAAACATCACTTGCATCCTCTGCAAGTGGGGGATTTGAGCATTCCCCTTCTTCTTGGTTAGCTGCTTGCATGGGCTCTTCTTCGAATTGAACACTCCTCTCAATGAAATTATTTTTAGATGAGCGATCAAAAATCTTGTATCCCTTTGCATATTTTTCATAACCAACCATGATGGACTCCGTACTTTGGGGTTGCAAGCCCTTTCTTTTCTCTAGAGGTATTTTATCCCATGCTCTTGAGCCAAACACCCTGAAATGAGACACATCAGGCTTATGTCCCATCCAAGCCTTGAATGGAGTCTTGCCTTCCAAAGCTTTGTGTGGCACTCTGTTTTTAACACATGCAACATAACTCATGGCTTCATCCCATATATTAGGAGACAAAGACTTAGCCTCCAACATACAGGTATCCATCTCCTTCAATGCTCTATTATTGCGCTCGGCCACACCATTTTGCTGGGGTGTGTAAGGCATAGAATGTTGCATGTGAATGCTATATTCTTCACATAGTTGTTGCAGGTCCTTATTGACACATTATTTTCCATTATCAGTCCTTAATACCTTTATCTTCCTCCCACTGATGTTCTCAACAGAAGCTTTGAAAACTGTGAAAGAATGAAACACTTTGTATTTCAACTTGAGAAAGAACACTCAACAATACCTTGAAAAATCATCAATGAATGTTAGGACATATTTTGAGTTTCCATAGGAGGGTGTGGGAAGAGGTCCTATCACATATGAATGGACCAAATCAAGATGTTGAGCAGCTCTTCTTGCCTACCCCTTCTCAATCTTGCATTCTGCATGCTTCCCAAGAATGCATCCCTTGTAGGTGCCTTTGGAAAATTTGATGCTTGGAAGTCCTTCAACCATCTTTTCTTTGCTCAAAGCTTGAAGATATCTGTAGTTGAGGTGTCCAAACCTCTCATGCTAAATTCTACTGACCTCATTACCATGTGACAGAAGAGCATCAGGACAAGAGTAAGGAAGAAAGTGTGAAAACTTGTACATCCTTGACTCATGATCCGCAACACCAACTGCAACTACTTTGCTAGTGGAAGCTTCAGAAATTTCCACATCATCTTGAGTGAAAATCACTCTCTTGGTCGAACCAGTATGTGTCATTTGGTAAACAGAGAGGATATTTGTTGCAAGATCAGGCACATACAACACATTGTTGAAGTAACCATTGTCTAGATTAATCCTTCCAACGCCTTTTGTTGGGATCTCTGAGTCATCTCCCATGAGAATAGAAGGACCACTGTATGGTGCAAGAGCAGAGAAAGACTATATTGCATAAGCCATGTGCCTTGAGGCACCCAAATCTATGATGAAATAAGAGGATTCAGAAATACTAGCCATCAATGCATGGCATATGGGCCTTGTCTTCAGAATTCAAACCACCCTCCTTCTTCTTTGATCCATCTATAAGATGGATATTGTTCTTCTCAAGGAGGTGTGCCATCATGTTAATGGTCTTCTTCATGCATGCACTTTCAAGGTGCCAACCGTCGTGACAGTAAGTGCATTTCAATTTCTCCTTCTTCTTCCCTTTCTCCTTGCTAGGATTTGAAACCCCTTCAGAAGATTGGGCTTCTCTTTGTCTTTCTTCTTCTCTTGCTGCTTCGAACCTTTGGCCTTTTGCTTCCCCTTTGCATGCTTTGAATCACCAGTTGCAAGAACTTGGTCCTTTGATGGTTTGATGGTGCCAATTTGGACCAACTTGTCTTACTCTTGTGTAAGAGACTCCATGAAGTCTGCCAAATATGGCATCTTCCATTTTCGAACAGTGAGCTTGGTGGAATGGAAATTCGAAACAACATAGAGTACCCAGGCCACAACTTCGAAAGAATGGACAACATTAGTTGTTCATCCTTCTTGTCAATGCCACATTGCTTGAGCTGCAAAAGCAAGGATTTGAACTTGGTGAATAAGTCTTGAATGGTATCGAAGCTGCTTGGGCTTAGAGAGACCAACTCATTCTCGATTTGGTGGCCCCTCAACTCATGAGTGTTCCCAAACAGTGACTCAAGATTGAGCCACACTTCATTTGGAGTAGTGAGACTATCTACATGAAACAAGAGGTCTCTTGAGATAATGAGACAAAGCATGCCAAATGATTCATCCATCCTATTGAATAAATTCGACTTCTCTACTGCAGAGTTCAGCTCATTCTCAGTCCCCATGGTAACTCTAAAGAGACCCTTCGACGTCAACTGGATTATCATTTCGGCCTTCCACTCAAAGTAGTTGAATGGAGTGAGCAAGTCGACATGAGTCTGTTCCATTTTGCAGCTTGCGCACTTGGTGACAAAGAACACTGAAAACCTGCAATGCAAACATTCAATCACTCAGGAGTGAATCCTAAACAGCTAATTTGAACCCTGCATTGAAAGAGAGCACATTCGGGAGCATGTCACACCTGGGTAGACTCCACTGGATTACTCCAGTGGCTTCAAGGAAATGGCCCCAAGGATTTATGTGGTTGCTCCATTGCTTCTGGTGCACCTATAAAGCAATTTGGTTTGACTAGAAGCTCCAAGAGCTCTGATACCATCTGAAATTCTAATCATAACAGGATCTAATAGCTAAGACGTTCCTCACAAATCAAGAATTTGGCTAAGTATGCATGAAAACAGTGTAAAAGAAACACAATATACACAACGAATGATGCAAATAGTTGGTAATTCTATTACTGTCCAACCCAAAATCAAGTTGGGAACATCATTATATTACATTTGGATAAAATCTTGAGCCTTTGGAGGCATTCGATTGAGCTACAAGTGGCTAGCTAAGATTGGACCTCAATTCCCTTTAGGTTGACCAATAGTCTCCCAACTCACCCCAAACGGTCACGAATTACAGATCTGAACGTTGGGATGGCATGAGTGGTCAATAATGATCGTTGCACATGAGTGGTGGAGAAAGTGGTGGAGTGGAGGTGGCCTAAGATTGGCCAAAACTGCAAAAAAGGAGGAAAAATGACCAAGTTCAATGCATGAGTGCCTTGAGTCAAACTCAGATCCACAAAACATGAGATAAGGGTACACCCTGGTGGCTTAGTGGTCATAAATGAGGGTGGTGGCCATAAATGAGGGCGCCTTATCCACTGGTTGACCAAAAATGGGCGCCTATGTAGTGGAATTGGTCATAATTAACATAACAACCTTAGATAATCATCATTAACCTTGGTTGAACAAGCAATCATTAATTAAACATCATTGAGACTATGGTCCTAGGTGTAATAATGTTCTAACAAAATTAGTTAGAATCCTATGCTCTAAAGTTTAAAAAAACTTTAAAGAATCTTATTTTCTAAAATTCAAAATCAAAATTGACTTAGATTCTCATGTTTTAAAGTTAAAAAAAAAATAATGTAAATTATTGTGCTCTAAAGTTGAAAAATGAAAAATAGAATTCACTTAAACTACTTAGATTCTTGTGTTGTAAATCTTGAAACATAAAAAAACAAAAATAGAAAACTACTTAGAGTCTTGTGCTGTAAAGCTTGAAACATAAAAAATAGAAAAATCTCAACTAGGAAAACTTTTCTAATGTTCATTTTGAAAAAATTTCCACTCAAATGAAATGTGTTGGTGAAGTACTCCTAAGAATTGTTTCATGATCTTTTATCGACAATTTCCATCCTCACTTCATGGATTTTTTCCCACTTCGGTTAGCGTTGACTTCTTGATTCTATCCAGGTGAGGCTAAAGGAGCAGTGTGCAGACCTAAGGCATGATAGAATCAAGAAGTCAATGTTAGTCGAGCATTTACACAATACTATTCACCAGATAGGCATAAAAAATGCCAATATCATTGCTAAAGAAGGAAATCATGTAACAAGAAATATCATGGAAACCCTAGAAATTGAACTTCACCCAAATAACATTAATAGGGATGATGTAACAAAATTAAGTGAGATATAGAGCCCATTAATTTAAAGACTACAAAATTATTGTAGAAAACAATGCCTTGATGTACATCAAAACCCTAATTGTCTTTAAATATTAGTTAGGTTGGCCCCAGTAAGAGGATTGCTTCCATAAATTCCAAGTCAGCTATATTGGTAGAAATGGTATTAATGCTTGAAGTTTGGATCAACTTATCTGATTCTTATCAGTCTCCTGATGATGATCCTAGTGTAGGATCGAAACTATTGAGAATCTAAAACTACAAATCTAGTTTTCCATTTATTTATTTTTCCTTTTGATTTTAACATTGATAATTGTATGCAACATCAACAATACAAACAAGATTTTTCGGTAGAATAATACAAGCAAAATACTAGTAAATTTAGTACTTTTGTTTCTTAATTATCCATACATTATCAACATAAACAAGATAATAAACTAGCCTAACAATTTTGTTTCTCAATTAACCATATATTTGGTATTTTTCCACCTAACAAAATGTAAATTCCTTTTTTTTATTAAACGGTAAATATATAACTTAAAAATATTTCAACCAAATTAAAATGTTCAAAAACAAGTAATTAATTGTAAGGATCACCACACTTACCCGCACATATAGACCATTTTTTTATTTAATTCATGGATTTAATTTAATTTGCACCCATCAACAACATCACTCAAATTTACAAGTCAAACAACGTAGTTTAATTTTACACAAGCCCCACCTAGTTTAAAAAATACCTATAGGTGTGACGAATGTATACTTTAATATGAAGATGATTTAACCAGAAAAATGTATGTGGTGATTAAACATAACCATGTAACAATACTCAACATTTAATGCGACGAATGTAACAATTCTTTAAAGGAGTTATTAAAAAAATTTATGATTTGATTTGGATGTAAACTTTTCATTGAAATTTGGGGTTTTTTATTTTGTAAAATTTGAATTTAACTATGTTTTAATGGCAATTTTGATGCTAGAAACGAATTCAACACCATCAAAAACCTTCGAGGCACCCAAAATTTCAGAGCTTTAGAGTTGTAACCAACATTTAAAAAAAAATTCTATCAACTTTTCTCAAAAATGTGCTGAAAAAAATCAAAATTTTCCATTTAAAATCGTAAAACTTTTAAACTACACATTATATAACCCATTTTAAATTAATTCTATGTTAAAACAAACATAAAACAAAACACTTATATGAAGCATACAATCTACACTCATGTAAAAATGATGATACGTAATAAGTTTACGATTATTTACATTTTATCATCTCCATTGATACTAAACTTTGCTTTTCTAAACGATAAACTCACATTATATCTCTCTTTGTAAAAAACTATGTTAATTTTCAAAAAATCAAGCACCAATAACATTATTCCTTTAGAAAATAAATCAAGTTATTGAATTGTAAATCTAATCACTCACTTTATATCTCTCTTCGTAAAAAATGTAATTTTCAAAAAATAAAGCACCAATAACATTATTCCTTTAGAAAATAAAATGAATCAAGTTATTGAATTGTAAATCTAATCATTGTTCTCCATGACAGTTCTTGTAGTTGTATATATATATATTTTTTATTCTTGAACTTCTTCATGAAATATATCACCAAATTATTATTATTTTTAAATAAATCAATTTTAAATAAAAAATAATTTTATTTAAAGTGAAAATTAAATTTGCTATCTAAAACAAATAGATATTTCTTAAAAACTAAGTATTTCGATTACTCATATTATTATTAAAATTTTAAAATATACACAATTAATAAACAACAAATTTTTCATATTATATATTCATAAAATAAAAAATATAGTTATAATGATAATGGACTTCTTTACAAATATTCCTTTTACATTTTATAATGTAAAATTATTAAAGTAGATAGGAGTGGTAGATAGGGGTGGCATGTGTGGGGTCACTTTTGATTCCGATGAAAATCAAGAAACTAGTTACAAATGGAGATTGGGAATTGTTGCAAATAACTGAATGAAGGCCTTTTCTCTTTTCCAAGGACTAAAACTTTTGGACTCTAGTTTTATCAATAACATTATAGCAATTGGGGATACATTTGTAGTCATTAGACCTATGGGAAATTCAAACACCCCCTCCAATGGAAGATTGGTAAGACACATTGTGAGGATACAAAATGAAGCAAGTTGCTTCAAAACTATTGAATATTATCATGTATTGAGGGAGAATAATCGCCAAGAAGATTGCCTAACAAACACAACCTCATGAATTGATTACAAAGTATTAAGAATAAATGGGGGCTTATCATTTTTTCCCATTCTTCAATTATGATGACAAATAATTTAGAGTGCATGCCCTCAATGTATGGTATTGAATAGCAAGGCATAGATATTTCAAGCGAGCGAGACACAATTCAAATCCTTCGCAGAATACAATCACACTATCTAGTCTTAATGAGGTGCCAACATTATCAATTAACCATGCAAATTAGGAGGGAAGAAGGTGGTATAATGGAATTGGAGGCAGTCAAATATGTGCATGTTTTTCTCCAATTATCCCTAGTAAGTCCTAATTTTTGAGGACATGGTTATTTCTTTAATAGAGGAAATCGCAGCTGGAATGTTTATGCATCTTAGGTTTAGGGGGAGGGGGGGTATTCACTATTTGCAATTGCATTGGGAAGCATTATACTCTTTGGGTCTAGTTGGGATTGTGAATACTGTCTCTGAATTGCATGTGATTTCTCCCTCTCTCTCTCTCTCTTTGTTTGGGAAAATTGCATTGTGAACACTCTTTCTTTGTTAGGAAAATTATTGACACTGACATTAGCAACAAGAATGGGGGAACAATTGGGCATTTTCATTTGGTTCGACATATCCATGTCATCACCTTGCCTTGGTCAATTGGAAGATAAATGGGTATGGACAATGTTGCCAATTTTGGAAACCAACCCTCAAGAAATCTATGAAATCCAAAAGGGTTTACGCTAACATGAAGACCTCATTAAGGAGAATCAAACTTCCATATTATCTATCACAAACAAGGTTCATGGAAATGATGAACCAAACAGTAGTCACCATGCAACAATGATGAATACCATCCTCCAAAAAAGAGAGCAAATATTGGCTTCAAAGTTTGAGTGTCTCTCAATCAGGACCCAGTTCTCTAATTTGAACAGGGGTACATTCTCATTTGCTTCTAATTAAAAAATGTCACTTGAATCAAGTTCTAGAAGATGTCGACATGGAGAATAAAGAATGCCAACCTTCCTATGCCAGCGAAAATGGAACGCATAGTACTCATTCTTTTCATTAAGAATAGTCGTATTACATGTATTGCAAAGTAGGCTTAATATTAGAAGTCTTTTTCAAATTTTACACAAGCAGAGGTTCGTGGATATCCTATAAAAATGATATTGTCATCTCTTCCGAATCAAACGTTTTTTTATATAGGCTTTATGTTGAACTATAGACTCAATGACAACCCAGTGAAACTACAATTAAAATTAAATATTAATTATATATGTGTATTTTGTTTGAACAAAAGTTATTTATAATTCATGGCATATGTATTCGATAAGTGTATCTTACACTTTCAATTAAAGTCCATATTCCACAGACTATTGTTTCCAATTTTTATATTACTTTATTTTATATGGAAAATACTACAAATGTGTAAATTTTTTTAACTGGATTATATAAATTTTTATCACATTATAGCCTTATTTTGGTAGGAAAAGAAATATAACGTTGTTGTGGACCATGTGCTTGATGACTAATTCCTTTAAAACAAAAATATGAATTAGATTTCATTAACTCTTCCCATAAATATTTACATTAATGAATAAACAACAAAAGTAGTATCATAAATATTAATTTTGTTATAAGCACATAAACCATATTTCAACCATAACAATAATTCTAAGGCAGGGACTAGTTCCTTTGCATCTATTTCCCTTGTTATCAAAATGAACATAGTTTAAGAAAATAAGTTTACTATTTGAGAAATTGAATATTATATCATGCATATGTTAATAAACATTGAAATCATAGAAACAATGCTTCACTATTTCAAAACCAATGAATATATAAGAAGAATATTAAATACTCTAATTGTTTAGTTTTAATATAAATTTGTTGTTTTAATTTATATTTGCAGCTATTTCCCTTATTATAAATAAGAACATAGTTTAAGAAAATAAGTTTACTATTTAAGAAATTGAATATTTTTTTCCTTGGAAAAAAAGTCGTATTTCATTACTGAAAATAAAACACATTTTACAGAGACAACAATGAGTCATATATGTCCCCTAAGCCCATTTTTTACTAAGTATAGAAGATACATCAGGTAGTTCCATAGTTCCTGCAAAAAATTGCATACATATGATATACATACTAGTATGTGCCATAGCCCTTTGGAAAGCTATCTATAGATATAGTCCATAACTAAACCATAAAATGTGGTCTTATAAACCTGGTTTTACACTGAGGATCAATAAGAACATTAGTAATATCATAAAGTATTAATTTCCAGCCAGGAAGGGTCCCAGATCATGTTCAATAATATTGTGTTTAATCTTTTCCCATCTTAGCCATCTGTCTGTTGGAATATTCTCGCCATCATTATTTATATTTACATGCATACTGCATGCATCTAGTCATCATGCATGCATCCAGTCATCAATATGGTAGTCTCCCCAACACCTGGAGCCTATTTTCATCCCCCTAGAGCCTGCTTTTAGCCCTCAGTAGCCCTCCTACCTACCTAGTGCGCCTTGTTTTCCTCACCTGGATGACATATTTTCCCTACTACACCTAATTGGATTCTAACAGTCGGTTGCAACATTGATCGACCAATTCTTGCATTTATTGCTCAGCTTAACTTCCTGTAGCTTCCATTTGTCTATATCGGAGTGTCACTTGACCTATTGACAACCTCATGCGCCCTCCTTGGAGTCTCCATCCCTTGATTTGTGCTCACATGGCTCAGATAGACTCATTTGACCGACTCTTGACTATTTGTGACTACTACCACTGATTGGGTGATGTCTCCAATGTTATCCAAGGCACACATTGAGGAGAATTCGAATCACCTTTGGCTAATTCGAATTCACTTGACAATATTCAAATTGTATTTAGTTTTCACAGTGCTAGCTTACATCTGATGTAAAATTATACTGCAGATTTCTCCATTTCTGAGTTTATGAGTGATAATTGATTCAATTCTTCTTCTTATTCTCTGCAATTCTTGAGTGAGATTTATGAGGTTTGCTCTAGCTGTGAGATCTATATTGTATATTATCACATGGTATCAGAGCTGCTATTCGAATTGCAGCAATTGCAACAATTCATTGAGCACCAGAAGCCTCTGGATTTACACAACAATTCCTGGTGAAATTGTCTTGAATTCACTAGAGAAATCCAGTGAGGTCTAGCCAAGTGTGAAGGATCCAGTCACATGTGCTCATTGTCCTAAGGTAGTGTTCTCTCGATTTGCAGCAAATCTCCATCATCAATTTCATTTGTTTTGTGGGTTTATTCCATTATTCGAATTCATCTTCAATTCGACTTCAACAACTACCAATGGATCTAAAACTGAATTCATTCAATTATGTCGAATGGAAAGCCAAGATGTACATCTTCATGAATTCAAGAGCCTTTCTAGAGTATGGAATGGGACTGCAGTCGAACCCACTGGTGCAGTAGAGAAATCCAAGTACTTGGATAAACTTGATGAAGCAGTAGGACTGCTACTCCTCAGCATTTCCGAAGACCTCCGTTTTCATGTCATTGATATAGCCACTCCAAAAGAAGTTTGGGACAAGCTCAAATCTCTTCTTGGACAGAAAGATGACTTGAAAGGTCACAAGTTGGAAAATGAGATTATCTCACTGAGCCCTTGCAGTTTCGACTCCATCAATGAGTTTCTTACCAAGTTCAAAAATCTGATTTCACAATTGAAGAGATATGGAATAGAGAAGGAAGAGAAGCAACTCATCCTTGCCATACTATCAAAATTGGGCCCTAAGTACTCAGTATTTGTCTCTACCTTTCAAACAACGAAGCTATCCATCCCAAAATGGAATTTTATCATTCTTAATGACTTCATCACCTCTCTCACACAAGAGGAGGAGAAGTTGATTCAAATGGGAATGATAAAACCCAAGATGGATTCAGCACTTGCAGCTGCTGAAGTGAAGAGAGCGAATGGCAAGGGCAAGCAAAAAAATTTTGACAGAAAGTCGAATGAGTAGAATCAAAAGGAGGCTCCCTATCAGTCAGAAGGGGATTCGAATTCCAAGAAGGGCAAAACAATCTCAAAAGGAGAAATCCAAATGCACCTATTGCAATAGAGGATTTCATCCTGAGAGTTCTTGTATGAAGAAGACCATAGACTTGATGGCTCAGTTACTTGAAAAGAATAACCTTCCAGTACCTGCATGTGCTAGGAAGAAAGAAGTTGAACCTTCTAGATCTGAGGACAAGGAGAGATGCCATGCTCTCATGGCAGGTGCATCAAGAGAGTCCTCCTTCATCATAGATTCAGGAGCATCAAGACACATATATTCCTCCAAAGATCTCTTTATTGGTTTCGAATGCACTGTTGGCCTTTGCATCATGTTGGGGAATGATTCTGAGGTATCCTTTGAGGGGATTGGAAGGATCAAACTTGATCATGGGTACTTCTCAGATGTGCTCTATGTTCCTACACTTACTGCCAATCTATTTTCGATCTACCAAATGACCCATACTGGAGAGCCCAAGAGGGTGATCTTTTCTCCAAATGAGGTTGAAATACAAGACATTGTTTCAGGAAATATCATTGCAAAAGGTGTTGCAAACCACAATTCGAAACTCTCTGAGTTCTCTCACTTTCTTCATCTCTCCAAGCAGTCTGCTCTTCACACACATGCAAATGAAGAGAGTAGGCTATGGCACGAAAGATTTGGGCATCTCAATTACAAGTACCTGCAAGATATACATACTCAAGAGAAGGTTGAAGGACTACCCAAAGTCAAGTTTTCCAAGGGCAACTGTAAGGGTTGCTTGATGGGAAAGCATCCAGAAAATAAGTTTGAGAAAGGAAAGGCAAGGAGAGCCTCTCAACCTCTAGATCTGATTCATAGTGATGTTGCAGGGCCATTTCCAAATCTATCTTTGAATAAGGCAAGGTATATTCTTACTTTTATTTATGATTATTCAAGATTTACATGGGTATACTTTCTCAGATTAAAATCAAAAGTGTTTGGATACTTTAAGTTTTTCAAGTCTTCTGCAAAAAAGTTTTCAGATAGAAAGATCAAGTCCATTCACACTGATAATGGAGGAGAGTATTTCAAGGGTGACTTCCAATCCTTTTGTGATGATGAAGGCATAGAGATGCAACATACCGTTCCATACACACCACAATAGAATGGTGTTGCAGACATAAAGAACAGAACATTAAAGGAGATGGCAACTTGCATGCTAAAGTCGAAAGGGTTGCACCTTAGTATTTGGGCAGAAGCCATCAACTTTGTTGCTTACCTTTAGAACAAAGTCCCTCATAAAGGACTAAAAAATATGACTCCTTTTGAAGCATGGATGGGATACAAACCTGATGTATCCCATCTTAGAGTGTTTGGATCCAGAGCATGGGTAAGGATTCCAACAGATCAAAGGAGAGCCCTAGATCCACAAAGTAGAGAGTGTATATTGGTGGGATATGCATTGAGTGCAAAGGCCTACAAGCTTCTTGATCCTTCTACTATGTCAACATTCCTTGAAAGGAGTGTACAGTTTGAGGAATGGCCACTACATGATACTCATCCTGTTGAGCAAGAGAGCTTTCCTACCACACCACCACTGCTTGATGAGCAAGAGAGCAAAGCTTCATCCCATGAGAGTTCATATTTTGAATCTGAAAGTGAAGATAATGAAGAGTGAATGCTAGATCCAGATCCACAGGAACCTGAAGATCTGGCACCTGACAGTGAAGATGAGCGAATGGAAGATCTAGATCCACAAGAACCTGATGATCTTGCACCTGATGATCCTCCGCTTCCGAGATTGGTAGCCATTACTCTTAGATCTGTCGGAGATCTTGTTGGTGATCCACTTGATCAAAGGAGAGCCAGATCTGATTTTCAAAATGTAAGGTTTCATCCTTCTCACATTGATCATTCACACAGTGATCCATTTCTTGTTGATTGATCCTTCTTTGGTAAAGAAGTTCACTTGCCTCCTTATGGGGTGAGTGATGCCATGCTACATTAGCATCTCCACGATCTATTTTTTTTTGCGGGGGGGGGGATTTATTCCCACTAGGTTTTCCCTCTTACCTCACTTTATTTATTTAGATTGTTGTACGGGGTGACCTATGGTCTTAGTTACCAGGGCCCTACTAGTTTTTCGTTACTTCCTCATAGTTTGGCTTGAGGGGGGCTATTGGAATATTCTCACCATCATTACTTATATTTGCATGCATCCAGTTATCATGCATGCATACTGCATGCATCCAATCATCAGTATGGTAGTCTCCCTAGCACCTGGAGCCTATTTTCAACCCCCTATAGCCTGGTTTTAGCCCTTAGTAGCCCTCCTACCTACCTAATGCGCCTTGTTTTCCTCACCTGGATGACATATGTGCCCTACTACACCTACTTGGATTCTAACAGTCAGTTGCAGCATTGATTGACCAGTTCTTGCATTTATTGCTCAGTTTAACTACCTGTAGCTTCCAGTTGTCTGTATCGGAGTGCCACTTGACCTACTCACAGCCTCATGCACCCTCCTTGGAGTCTCCATCCCTTGATTTGTGCTCACATGGCTCAGTTAGACTCGTTTGGCTGACTTTTGACTATTTGTGACTACTACCACTGATTGGGTGATGTCTCCAATGCTATCCAAGCCACACATTGAGGAGAATTCGAATCACCTTTGGCTAATTCGAATTCACTTGACAGTATTCAAATTGTATTCAGTTTTCACAGTGCCAGCTTACAGCTGATGTATGATTATATTGCAGATTTCTCCATTTCTGAGTTTATGAGTGATAATTGATTCAATTCTTCTTCTTCTTCTCTGTAATTCTTGAGTGAGATTTGTGAGGTTTGCTCTAGCTGTGAGATCTATCCTGTAGATTATCACACTATCAACAGTCTCTCTAAGCCCCATCTTGGATAGGAGATCCGCATGCATGTTCCTCTCGCGAAAAATACACATGAAACTGATATACTCAAAGGCATCGACAAGCCTGATAGTTTCCTCAAATAAGGTTTCTAGGTGAATATTTTTGATGATCCTCCCGTGAGACATCCAATCCACAACAGGTCGAGAATCTACAAAGATCTGTATATCCCGGATGCACAGATGAATGGATAAAATTAACAGGAGTTTTGATGGCCATGAATTCTGTGTGGTTGTTGGTGTAGGGACCAAGACCAATCACAAATTTGTGTAGATTATTGTCAGATAAGTGATCCCCCCTGCACCACCCCGCATCAGATCTCTTTGAGAGGCCCCATCGAAACAAGCCCAATGTCGTGACCTGTTGATTTGTTCCTCCCTCACTATCAAGTCTTATTCTTTTTAATTTTGTTTGTGGAAAAAGAGAGAAAATAGACTTAGAGCTTTGGATCCATAAAATTCGGGGGAGCAAGATAGTCATACAAAATGGATCGATTCCTGGCGAGCCATATATGCCAGATAATAATCACCGGAAGAGCCAAATGGTCCTTAATATTAACATCAGTGATCCAATGATGGAGAGCATCCTCCAAATTATTTCCATGCCAGCTGAATTGGAACCTCTACAACTAGAAACATAGGACCGAATACTGGCAGAGTATGGAAAAAATAAAAATAAATGATCTATGGTTTCATATACCTACAAAGTGGACACCAACTGGGATCGATTCAGAATCTATGTATTATGGTATCCCAGGTCGGTACTTGCTTATGGAGCGTTAGCCATAGATAGAGCTTCATCTTTAAAGGGCATTGAAAATTTCAGATATATGAATTCCACCAAGGAGGCTCAGTTTGTGCTTCCACTTCCCGAATAGCTCGATATCCCAAGCGTGGGGTGTATTGTCCCCCATCAACATTGAATCTCCATATAAGTGTATCATCCAGGTTATACAGCAAGACGTGGGAGGACTATAAAGCTTGAATATATTTATTCCAAATCATTCAATCCTCGCATAGAAGTCCTAGATCGTTTGCATTTAGTCAGGACTGAGAGTGGTTCAAATGATGAATACCTATACCGATTTGGTTTATATTTAGGTAGTTTTGTTGATTAAGGAATGCCACCAAATGATCCGGCAAAGAAAATTTCTCCATGAACCCCACCCATGGGTCTTTCCTCAGCCTGAAAGAGAGGTCATTTCCAATTTTCCATTGGATACTAAATCTAATAACATCAAATGCCTTCAGTTGAGAAATACACATGATAGAGTCCAATCTAGATATTTTGTCGGGTTTCAATATCCATTCAACAATAGTAAGCGGTCTAATGTATTTATGGGTCACCACAGTCGCCCACATCCCTTCCTGTTTAATAACCCGCCAAATGCATTTTGCAATGAGAGCTTTTGCAAAACCGTGCAGATTTTTTAAACCCCAACCACCCATTTCTTTAGGGAGAGCCAACTTTTGCCACAAAGACCAAGTAAAGGATTTATCATCATTGCTTCCTTTCCAAAGAAAATGATAGCTAATCTTTTGGATCTGATCGAGGACACTTGTAGGAATATAAGAAAGCAAGGAACAATAAATCATAGAGGCTTCCAACACAGATTTCATAAGAATAAATCTGCCACCACGGGAAAGCCATTTATTAAACCATAAGTGTAGCCAGCTCTCAATCTTAGCAATAAGCCAATCCCAATCCCGTTTAGAGTAGTCATTGAGATTCAAGATTAATCGAAGGTACCTCAACCCTTCTTGAATATTAAATTCCTCATAATCATATTTGGCAAGCATCCAATCATTGATATCCTGTGGGAGATTCATAGTAGATATAGATGACTTACTGTTATTAATCAACATACATGTAGTTGTTGAGAAGAGGTCCATTATCTCTTTGGTTTTTAGGTAATCCCTTTGAGACCCATTCAAAAATAGAAGAATATCATCTACGAATAGAAGATGAGTGGTGTATAGGTGCTCTATAACCTTAACTCCTCGGATAGCACCATTGGATCCGGTGTTGATAAGAGTTTTGTTAATCCCCTCCATGACTAAACTGAAAAGCAAGGGGGGCGGGGGACATCCCTGACGGAGACCTCTCGCAGGTCTGAAAAATCCTATGGCAGATCCATTAATTCGAAGAGAAAAGGAGATAGACATGACACACACAAAAATCCAATTAACAAAATAAAGGTTAAAACCGACCTTAAGTAGAACGAGCTAGAGAAAAATCCAGTTCACCCTATCATATACTTTCATAAAGTCCACTTTCATGATTGCAGCAGGGAGCTTGTGAAGTTTGACTGAGTGCAACACCTCTTGTGCATATCCAATGGCATCATAGATTTGTTGTCTCTAGAGAAAAGCAAATTGCTTAGGGTAAATAGAAGAGGACAATATGGGCTTTATTCTACTGGCTATAATTCTAGCTATAAGCTTGTAAACACAATTACACAATGATATTGGCCTGAAGCAATCCCATCTAGTCACTTGATCCACTTTTGGTATTAGAGCTATAAATATGGCATTGAAAGCTGCAATAAATCTACCCTATGTTCTTTATTCCTCAATAACTGCTAGTAAATCATGTTCAAACAAATCCAAGAAACCACTAAAAAATTCCACTGGCCAACCATCTGGGCTTGGACTTTTTTCCTTTTGCATGGCATGTATTGCCTCTTTCATTTCATCTAAACTAATCTCAACCATAATGTCTTGGTTATGTTCCTCATTAACCATAATAGGATAGAGATCCAATAACCTGAGCATATGTTCAATGGATACATTGTCATCTTCTCTATACTGATTCTTGAAATGTCTCACACCGGAATTGGCAATGTCCTGAAATCATGAGACAAGAGAACCAGCTTCGTCTTCAATCTTCCAAATAGTATTAAACTAGTGCCTGTGCTTAGGAAAATTATGAAAAAAATTAGTGTTATTGTCTCCCTTTTTAATCCATATAGCTTGACTTTTTAGATGCCAAGTCGCTTCCTTTTCATCAAGAATTTTGGTCCTCCTAATTTCCAGGTCCATTATTCGCCTCTTCTGATCAATTGTAGAAAAACTTTATTTCTTAGAATGGCAGTAGTCTAGAGAGTCTTCAATCTGAGTTAGTTCCTTATCCATTATGTCCTTTCTTTTGGCAGCCCAAGAAATAGAGTATTTTTTAACTCGCTTGAGGTTAATGGGGAAATGTAAACCAGTTGATGCGTGGATCCTTGGGTTAAAAGGAGACCAAATTAATATTTCTTACCATCCTAAGATATTCTTCATCATCCAACCAACAGGCATTAAATTTAAAAGAGCTCGGTGGTTTCTTTGGAGGCCTTTCGATCTCCGATGATTGAGTTCCCGCCTTCGCCAACCCACTATCTCAAAATAGCTCTTGATAAAAGAAGACCCTCGTTAATAAAAAACAATTGAGTCTCTTGTAAATGGAGTCATTGCCCACTATGTTGTTCTGTCGGGTAGGTATGATATCTATGGGTTGGATATCAAATAGAAAGTGTTCTTCAAGTCAGCGGAGAAAAAATTCAGAAAGGGTATCCTTTAGAGATTTTATCCCCCATATCTCTCCTTCCCCAAGAGAGAAATTGAAATCCCTTTCAATAATGACTCTTTTGACGCGTAAGAGATGTGAGCCAAATATATTCTCCCAGTATGAAACCCAATTCTAGTATGGTCCATAAATATTGACAAATTGAAATGACAATCCAAACTCCCAAGAGAATAAAACAACACCAATACTAGATTGAAAGGACTAGCTATTTGTACACAACATCTCTTTGGTATTCCATCATGTGATGAGGCCTCCGGAACGACCTGACAAGTCAAATTTTACAAAATCCCATCCAGGAATAAGAGCACAAAGGTCTTTTATAATATCATCACCAATTGCCATAGATTCTTGTACAATAAAAAAGTAAGGTTTCTTGATATGTAACAGTCTTCTCAAGGCCATATTTTTGGAGGGAAGCCCTAGCCCTCTTATGTCAAGGGATATAATGGTCATTGAGTAACCACTATCCAGGGATGACTTGATCTAAGAGTCCCTTCTATGGTCAATTGTTTACCTACTTGAACATCCAAAGTGGCCTGGTCCCTTAATGAAGCCATTAGAGATCTTCTACCCCTAAGCCAGCGAGTGGGGGTGGGTGGATCATGAGATAAACCACACCTTCCCCAAGAAGAAAAAAGGCATTTGGAACTAGTTCTTGGACGCAGGTCATAACGAGAGGTAGAAAGGGGATATGCATGAGGTTCCTTCGCAGAGTAGCCCAAAGAAATGGGTTGTTCAAGGGGGGTAGTAGGCTCATGCAGTTCGCCAATGGAATGGGGGGACGTATGAGGGGATGGAAAGAGTCTATCAAAAGAGTTAGTCCTAAGGGGTGGGCTTTCAATACTGGAGGGAGGGGGGTAGAGGGTGAGAAGGGATGAAGTGGGAGGAGTTTGAGAAATGGGGCCAAAGAGGAGATCAATAGCGAGCGTCCAAAGGTCATAATCAAGCAAAAAGGATACTGGTGGCGGGTGGCCCAAGTTAGGACGAAAATACACCGAAGGAAATAGTCCCAAGCCCACACCAAATCCTCTCAAATTTATGGAAAAAGGCCTGTAAGAATCCCATCCCCAGGAGTTTGCAGGACAGTCCATATAAGGGACCCCAGAAAAGAGGATTAGGGAGAAAGTGGATGGAATTTTCGTATCAAGAAACTCAGATATTACACCATCTTTAAGTTGAGGGAAGGATAACTTCGTCGAGAGTAAAAATAAGAGGGGGAGAAACCTTCTAGGAAATGATCTAAAAACAAGAGGGAAAAAGGTAAGACAAAATGAATATATAGCTCTAGGGGAATTAAACTTACCCTGTGCAAGAGGAACCAAAGGAAGAGTTGATGTTGAAGTAGGAGACGCTCATTTGAACTAAGACCTTAGAGGTTGAGAAAGGGTCAAACCTTCATAGGAGTCGAAGACTCCTTTGGAGGGAGCCTCTGTTGTCGTGTAACATGGTCCCTCAAGCAGGAGGTATTTTCTGGGTTCCAATGATGATGAGTCCGCTTGGTCCACCTTTTCCAAAAACCTTTGTGAAAACTCATCTGACATTCCTTAACCAAGTATTCAATAGAGTGGCAACGACTACATCGGAAGGGAATTCCATAGTAGTCCAAAACCTAATTCAAATAGATATTTCCTTTAGTAATCTTAAGTTATGCCAAAAGACCCTCTCGCAGGTCTATTTCTACTAGAATACTAGCCAACTTCATATTGTCGGTGGTCTCGAAACTCATGTCAGCTGAGATGAAGGAGCCGAGCAAAGAATCGATGCGCCTGAATATCTCCATCGTCCAAAACTTCAAGGGTAAGCCAGGGATATTAACCCATATGGGTTGATAATATGTCTTCGTTCTCTTTGCATCAAAGAACGACGTCCATTGCTGCAAATTTAATGGAGCATTGTCCCAGAACCAAATGCCCCGAAGCAGTTTTTTTGAATCCTCTATAGTCTGTAAGATAACCCCTAGCTGGCCCCTGGCCAAAGAATAACAATCTGGCATATAACCAAGAAGGTCCTGCCAATTTTCTCTAATCCATCTTTTGAAGGTGACAAGGCTCATATGCCTACCAAAGAAATGTCCCAGTAGTGTAGAGTTTGCCATAGAACGGACTTCACACGGAATTCATTCATAGTAATATTTGCTCTCGGAGCTAAGCAAATCTCATAAGACTTTCGTTTAATCATTTTTGGTTTTTTGGGGGGTCTTGCCGCATCATAAATGAGGCCACATGAATTATTTACCCCATCTTTGGAAGGAAACACAGGGGGATTACGTAAGTGGGTTAGTTGTAGGTCATGGCATGGGCCAGATCACGTAGAGCGAGAATGCACCTCTGGGGAAGGGATCTTAGGGGCAGTGAGAACAAGATAATCTATGACGAAACTCCGAGAGTCGTGGCTAGTAATCCCGTCTTGACTATGGATCTCCATTCGGGGAAGAGGGCAAAAAGAGATATAATAAGTAAAAACTGGAGGCTTAATCCCGAGAAAAAACAAAGAAAATACAGGAGATGACGAGAACATGGATAAACCAATTCTAGAAGACCATAATCATTAAATCCCATTAATCATGGGGAGATAAAAAAACCCTGAAAAGGCAAAAAAGACAGGGGATACCTGTAATGGGTTTAGAAAGTCATTAAAATATCAGCTCTTCATCGTTTGGTCCGCGAACCAAGGCCCTAATTCGTTGCATCATGGCTACACCACTGTCGATGAAGGAGTCTTACAACGACATTGAAGTCCGTCCATGGCGGATCCGAGAAGCCCCAACCCTAACCAATTTGTCCCCAAAAGTGTATGATGTAACCTAAGAAATTGAATATTATTTCATGCATATGTTAGTAAACATTAAAATCACAGAAGCAATGCCTCACTATTTCAAAACTAATGAATATATGAGAAGAATATTAGACACTCTAATTGATTAGTATATGAGAACAACAAATTTATGAGAACAACCAATTTATATTAAAACTAATCAATTAGAGTGTCTAATATTCTTTTCATATATTCATTAGTTTTGAAATAGTGAGGCATTGTTTCTATTATTTCAATGTTTACTAACATATGCATGAAATAATATTCAATTTCTTAAATAGTAAACTTATTTTCTTAAACTATGTTCATTTTGATAACAAGGGAAATAGTTGCAAAGCAGCTAGTCCCTACCTTACAATTATGTTTATGGTTGAAATATGGTTTATGTGCTCATAACAAAATTAATATTTATGATACTTTTTTTTTGTTTATTCATTAATGTAAATATTTATGGGAAGAGTTAATAAAAGCTAATGCATATTTTTGTTTTAAAGGAATTAGCCATCTAGCACATGGTCGACAACATACATTATATTTTTTTCCTACCAAAATAGGGCTATGATGTGATAAACATGTATATAATCTTATTAAATTTTTTTTACACATTTGTAGTATTTTCCATATAAAACAAAGTAATATAAAAATTGGAAAGATTAGTCTATGAAAATAAATATGGACTTTAATTGAAAGTGTAAGATACACTTATCAAATACATACGACATGAATTATAAATAGCTTTTGTTCAAACAAAATACACATATATAATTAATATTTAATTTTAATTACAGCTTCATTGGGTTGTCATTGAGTTATAGTTCAACACAAATCCTATATAAAAAAAACGTCTGATTCAGAAGAGATGACAATATCATTTGTAGAGGATATATATATATATATATAGAGAGAGAGAGAGAGAGCATTTATTTATGTTATTATTTGAATTGATTAAATAGGTGTAAATCCTTAAAAATGTCTCTCATTGGTCTCCTAAGAAGGATAAAAAATAATTATCAATTGTTGATGCATTTGGCATCAATAAAATTATATTCAACCATGTCATTTATGAAATGAAGTTGATGCTCATCCACCTGGAGACGATGAATTAAAGAATGAAGAGCTTGTTGAAGGAGACCAACCATCCAAGAAACACACACACAAAAAAAAAACATTCAAACCTAAATGGAAGACAAGATTTCCATGGGCTTATGTTGTAAAATATTGTAATGGAAAATAAAGAATAAAATGTTCTTGGTGTGTTAAATTTAATATAGACACCCCATTTGCTAAAGATGGAAGTAACACTCTTCAAATTAGTGATCTAAATGACGATGCAAAATTAGAAGCTCGTAAATTTGCTTTGCAATTTTTGGAGGGTGAAGCCAAAGGAAGTAACCTTCCAATTATCAAACATATAAAACTAATGGTAGATGATAAGAAGGGGATAATTATTTAAATAATTGAATACATATATTTTGTAGCTATTCATGATTTACCTTTAGAAATGTATAAGTCAATTTGTGACTTGAATGGGTATAAATGCACTCCACACATGTCTCTAACAAATGAATATTCTACATACACAAACACTGTTAGGATATTTAAAGTACACTTAGGAGTTAGTTAAGATCAACTTGGTCTAAAGTGTCTTTAGGTAAAGTTTGTTTCTTTAGTATGCATTTATACTTATGTAATATGATAGTCACTATATGTTCTAGATATAGATTGATCCAACGGTTCATCTTCAGCTCGATCTTAACGACTATTGATCCATGGTTTAATACCTAATTGGTCCATGATATCTATTTAAAGATCATGGAGGGTCATTTTCTTCATGATTGATTGCGAGAAACTCATTTGTAATTTTTTTTCCTTTGTATTAATATATTGCCTCAAGTAATTATTTGGTCGGGGTCGTGGACTAGTTCCCTCTCCAGGGGTGTTACCCACATAAAACATCAGTGTGTTAATATGTGATATGTTTGAGCGAGTGATTGCTTAAGGTGTTCAACCTTTAGAAATATCTTGTGTTAGTCGAACATGGTATCAAAGCACTTATGAAGTCTCGCTTCCATTGTTGATCGAGATATTGAATTGGTGTAGCCATGTGCATCAAAGGATTTTTGGATTCTATTATTTATATGTATTTATAGGCTAATAGAGGTGTTCCATTATGTCCAGAGCGTTTCTTTCAATTGGAAACAATTTTCAATTTACATGAAAAGGTTTATATTTGCCCAAGATACGACCATTTTACCGAATCCATGGGTATATTGTTTACATTTACATTTTTTTTAAAAATATTTATCATATTCTTTCATGTTTTAGCTTGGCTTTCTATTGTATTCCTGGTTTGTTACCTTTTCGAACTATGTATGCTCTTTGTGGTGCACTGTGTGCGAACTCACCAAATAATAAATAGTGAAAAAGCTTACATTTTTCAAGTAAACTAACCAAGGACTGCCCCCAAACTTGAGAAATTTTGGTTTCAAATTTTCATATTTGTGTTTTTGTGTGGTTGTGTAAAGTGTTTTGTGGGTCAAAAAACAAGGATTTTTGGGTAGGCACACTCTCCAACAACAACAAAAACTCTATTCTCTTCCATAATATTACTAAATATTTTGCTTAACTCACTTTGTTGAAAATTACTTTAAGAAGTAAGAGGTCTCGGGTTCAAGTCCTTTTTTTATTGGAAAAGTTCATGCAACTTTGATTTATAAAGTAACTACATTATACAAGTGCTTCCCACTTGTTTTATAAAAGTTGGTCATTTATTTTAAAGTGTTGAAAACCTAATCCTACGGGATTATGGTCCCAATATTAATTTGAAAATATTGTAAATATTTAGAGTAAGGAGATGAAGAATCTTCGTAGAAGCCAAAGAGTTGTTGGTAGGTGAAACCCAACAGTCACATATACAATGTATAAATAAGAGGTTTATGCTCATGAATAAAGGCATCCAGGAGTTATCTATTGTCAAGTGGTATTAGAGCAAAATATCTCCATTAACTACTATCGCTCATAACTACATGCCTACATGTCTGGAATTCGCCTGCCAGATTCTCTGCTCTACTCTAGCATTTCATTTCTCTGTCGTCCTTCCTTCTCTCGATTTTGTAGTATACCCTTAGCCAACTGCATGCTAGTTTGCTAATCTCAGCCTCTCGAACGTCTCTATCTCTGGTGGACCAAGACCTTCCCTCTACAAAATTCTTTGAAGTTGTCTTCATTCCATTAATCTCTCCATTGGTGTAAGTTGCGCTCATACTAATCATAAGTGACCATGCCCTTATGGACTGTGAATCTCGTGGTGAAGCTTGTGATACCAAATCCCGTGAGTGAAGTCTTTGTTTTTCATTTTTCTTGAAGTTCCATCTTGGTGTGGGCTCCCTTGGTGGTGAGCATGTGAGAACATGATAAATAATGTGATAAAATCTCTCTCTGTTGCTACAAAATCATCAAAGCTCTCTCTCACGCAAACACAGTCAAGTTTCAATTCTGTAGGCGACATGGTGCCTTCATCTCTCGTGATTGTGACTTGGTAAATATTATCCCTGACATTACCTCTCCTACTGCATGTTACCTTTCGTATCGCTCTCTAGGACCTAAGCGTTACCTACGTAATAACTACTTGAGTTGTGATTGAAGCAAGGAGCATACAATACCTGCAATGTGAGTTCGGTGTTGTATCTTTTGGCATGATATTTGCAAGATCAATTCTATGTTTATGAAATATGTTCTAGATGTTCCATTTAATGCCTACATAGGCAGGAAGCTACTATGTTTTTAATGATTTATTATGGCTGAA
Source organism: Larix kaempferi (assembly GCA_027924585.1). NCBI lineage: Eukaryota > Viridiplantae > Streptophyta > Pinopsida > Pinales > Pinaceae > Larix > Larix kaempferi. The sequence goes on along the minus strand of BSBM01000017.1, from coordinate 10,793,974 downwards.
CTATGCATAACACTGTTGGTTAGTTTGCTTTGGGCAAGAATATTTTTGGATGGTAGTTTGATAAATAGTCGCAAAATTAGGTTTGGAAGGTTTTTGGTAGAAGGCTCTATTAAAATGTATGGGTTATGGATTTGTTTTGTCTTTGTAATGAGCAAACATGTTTCTCAATAGTCATGACAGAAAAAAGGTTGTATCAAAATTTGAATATATTGTGATTATTGAAAATATTTTTAGATAATATTGTAAAAGGTAGCAAAAAATTTAAGAACTGCACCTATCTCTGGTTTGCTTCCAAACCTGATTTATTTGCAGGTGACAAAGGTGATTGTTGCAAAGATGCATTAACTAGCGCTGATAGTTGGTACAATACTCATTGGAAACGACAATTATCTTGAGTGGTTGAGGAACATCAAAGCTACATTCATCTACAATGATATGTGGCATGGCATACGTGAAGGCATCACCATTAAAACAAAAGCACGACTAATCTTTAAATTTGACCCAAAGACACCAACATCATAGAAAGAACAAGAAATATGGGAGACTAAAGGCAACAAGGCACTAATGATGATCATTGCAATAGTAAGTGAAGAGGTGAGTCGACACATATTGCCTACAACATCATGTTTTGAAGGCCTAAAAACATTGAAGGATTTGTATGACTCAAATTCTGAAATGGAGGTGATTTAGCTAATGTTGAAACTATTCAATTTAGAAGTGAAGGATAATGATACTATGATTGTTTCATTTGATATCAGAGTAATTATGCATAAGATTCAAGCCTCGGGCATGCAACCGGACCTTCCACTTACTACCTTTGTCAAGTTCCTCTAATATACACATTCACACTACCTTGAATCACTTCAAGCTATTGACAAGTTCAAGAACCTCACCTTTTGACACCTTGGTGGGGAAGATTGCAGATAGAGAGAAAGCCTTTGGAAAGAAGACCATTAAGCCTACTAGAGAGACCCTTTGCCTTGCTTATAAATCAAATAACCAGTCAAAAGACCCTTCCAAGGGAGAAAGCAACAAAACAGGATGAAGAAGAAGAAACTTCAAACGTAGGGGGCACAAACAACTCAAGCAAGAAAACAGAGTTGAAATGTAAGCATCGCGAGAAGAATGGACATAAAGTAGATTAGTGTTGGGCCACTTGGGACTCCATCAAATAAAGACATAACCAGAACAAATCAGACAAAAATAAGAGCCAAGGTTCTGGTAAAGCTCCTGATTCTACTCATTGTATTGTTGCACACTGTAATCTTGGAATAAATGAAATCACATATTTTTCATCTTATAAATATTATTAGCTGCTTGATACTGGTGCAACATCCCACATGACCTTTAGAAAATATTGTTTTGAAGAACTGGATGAAATTGTAGATGGAACAGTGTATTTTGCAGACAAATCCAGCCTTAAACCAAATGGAATTGGTTCCATCAAGCTCAAGTATCCTGGATTCCCTGACTTTGTGTTACAGAATGTTCTCTATCTTCCAGATTTGTAGAGAAGCCTGATGTCCTTAGTGTAAATTCGATATCAAGGCCATTCCATCTACATGTTTGTTGGAACCATAGAGATAAGGAATTCCTATGACAACTAGGTCATCGTGATTAGATATGAAGATGGAAAGTTGTTGAAGCTGAAAGGCTCATCTGCAAGAGTTTAGAACTTCGCTCACCTCTCTCAGCATGGAGACGGCAATTTGTCATCCAGTTTGTTATGGCATGCTATATATGGTCATCTAAATTATAACTACCTTCGCTTGTTGAGAAATAATGGTGTCTTTGGTTTTCCCACCATTCCTAAAAAGATGAACAAATGTGATGCATGCATATTAGGAAAGCATAGTAAGCAACCATTCCAAGAGTCAAATTTTAGAGCATGTAGAAAGTTAGAGTTGGTTCACTCTGACTTATGTGGCCACGTGCCTATTACTCCTGGCAATGGTAATAGATATCTCTTCATCTTTGTTGATGACTACACCCAATTGTGTTGGTATACTTGTTAAAGACAAAATCTGAAGCATTTCAAACATTCAAAAAATTTCATGAATGGATAGAAAATCAAGCACAATCTCATATTCACAAACTTTATACTGATAATGGAAAAGAATACACTTCTAATGCTTTTGAATATTATCGACATGGGATTGCACATTAGACTTCAGTTCCTTACAACCCTCAACAAAATAGTGTGGCGGAAAGAATGAATAGAACCATAATGAATATGGTATGCTCAATGATGTTTTTCAGGAATGTAAAACTAATGTTTTGGACTGATGCAGTGTTGTGTGCAACCTATTTGAGAAATATAATTCCATCTCATGATCTTGAAGACAAGACTCCACATTAAATGTGGTATGACCACATGCCATCGACGAGGCATCTTAGGGTTTTTGGTTCCACCTGCTATGCCTTGATACCAAAGGAGCAAAGAGATTAGCTTGGTCCTTGAAGTCGAAAATGCATTTTTGTGGGGTACTTAGACACTTCCCAGGCATATCATCTTTATGATGAGGTAAACAACAAGTTTGTTGTTTCCAAAGATGCCATTTTTCTTGAAACTAATTAAAATGATGAGTCTATTGATATACAGCTTATCGTCTGGAGAAAATTTCCCACCTAAAGACATATTATGAAGTTGATAATGAAATTCCACATCTTGAAGGGGGGATCCCTATCTTGAATCAATATTTGGAATTTCCTTTTGAAGCAACACCACTCCCTAATGAAGAAACTCATGAAGAATAAGTTCTTGCCACTACACTTGAACACGAGACTTAATTGGATGATGTGATTGAGAGGATTGGAATATTGAACCTTGAATAAAATGAAGCACCACCAATTGATCAACCTGGACCATCACAGAAAGTTCCTAAATGGGCCAAAAAGACACTTGAAAGTGTCCATCCGGATGAAGTTGGAAAGATGGGAACAAGAAGCTCAACCAGCCAAGAAGATGGAGGAGATGCAGATAACTCAGGTGATGACATGGATGTCTCATTTGATCGTGAACTGGATTTTTCAGCTAACTTTGAAACAGCTAACTTTGAAACAACTTCCTTTGAAGAGGATACTGCTCATGATGGTTGGAAAGAAGCCATGCATAATGAATATGATACGCTCATAAATAATGGAACTTGGAAGTTGTGTGACCCTCCATTTGGAACCAAACCAATTGATTGCAAGTGGGTATACAAGAACAAATACAAATCAGATGGCTCACTTGACAAGAACAAAGCGAGGTTTGTAGTGAAAGGCCATGCATAGAAGGAAGGAATTGACTATGAAGAGAAGTTCTCCCCCACAACAAAATGGGATACCATCTGCACCTTATTGCCTTTGGTTACACAAAATGGATGGAAATTCCACCAGATGGATGTAAAAACAACTTTATTGAATGGAGACTTGAAAGAAAATGTCTTCATGTCTCAACTAGAAGGCTTTGTTGTGAAAGGGAAAGAACACAAGGTATGTAAGCTCGTCAAGTCCTTGTATGGCCTAAAACAAGCACCTCGAGCATGGTATGAAAAGCTAACTAAGCATCTTCTGAAGCTAAATTTCAAACATTATAATCTTGATGATGCAACATTGTTTGTAATAAAAGTTGGAATATTTGGCGTGTTTCTTATGGTGTACGTAGATGACTTTTTGCTGACAGGGAATAGTGAAAGTTATATTGCATCCATAAAGAAAGATTTGAAGAAGGACTTTGAAATGACAAATATATGACACCTTCACTACTACTTGGGAATTGAATTCCTCAACATCCTCAGTACATAATTATCTCCCAGAATAAGTATGTTGGAGACTTATTGAACAAATTTTGCATGGCATAATGCAACCCTCTTTCAACTCCAATGGAACAAAAATGGAAGCTCGCATGGATTGAAGGAAAAGAATTCAAGGATGTGACCAAGTACCGACAGCTTGTAGGAAGCCTTATCTACCTTATAACCACCAAACCAAACATTTCATATGTTGTTGGCATTCTTTCAAGGTTCATGCACAAACCTTGTGAAGGACATTGGTTTGTTGCTAAAAGAGTTCTAAGATACTTGAAGGGGACTCGAGACTTTGGAATCAAGTAGTCTAGTCTGAAGTGTAAATTTTCCTAACCTTGGGTGAATGTTGTCCTTATGTTCTCAAATTAATAAATTGATATTTAATTTGCATAAATGAGATTCTTCACATAGTAGTATTTACGCATATAGCTAGAAATGAACAACATAAGCATAAACACAACAAACACATAATTTACTCCTTCAAGTTAGCGTTTCATTAATGGATCAAAGCGCAAAGTTATCCATCTTGTATACTGGTCATCATAGTTTTCAACAGGGTAAAATTCCTCATTGAGGGAATCAACAAAAGCTACACAAGTGGGTTCTATCCTATATGTTGTAGACTCATCTTCGACATGCCTCTCATAATACCCATCCCATCAATCTTTGACATAGGGGAGGGACTTAAGGAGTGAGAAGATTATATTTTCACTATTGAAATGTTTTTGAACACGGTAATAACCTTATAACAAATTTAACCATTTCTCTAAAGCATCTACATCTATCTGGCCTTCAAATAAAGGAATGTCAAAGTTAACTTGTACCTTGAAGGGTGTTGCACCACTGAAACGACTGCTAGTTAAAGGTGCCTTCATCGCCGCTGGTAGTTGTCGAAAGATTTAGGCAAAATTATCCATCATCTCATTCCTTTATCGCTCAAGGGCTTCCTCGATAAACAACTTAATAGGATCTCCTACTCCATCATCTCTCTTTTTGATGAGACCAAGCACACAAGAAAAAAAACTCAAACATTAAAGTAACAAATAATCATAAACATTAAACAAAGCAAGGGGACATTGAGGATATGCTACAAGAAACCCCCAAAGGGGAATTATTATTATTCAATCATTCCCGTGTTTTTTTCTATTGTACAAATGGTCCCTTTATATAACTATAGGTGACCATAAAAACTATTCTATAATTAGCCAATTAGTTCAAACCAATTGCATAACCATCTATGTAACTCTCTCCACAATATCTCCTTAAATCTCTCAACTCAATCCATGAGATCCTCATCCTTAACTTCTCTCGTTTCTCCTCATCTCTTATTCATACACAAGCTTTTAGAATTAGTCCCCATCATAATATTTGTTCATTAAACATCATAAGTAGGATTATTCATTAAACATTACAAGTAGGAAGTATTCCTGATACTCCCCCTTAATAAATACTTGTGATGTAATTATTGGTCCTTTGAATTGGCTCCTTCATCTTCATCTTTGCTCACATCTTCTGCCCTTCATGGTTTAATCAACCACTTACTAAAATTCCACTACATCCTAAGTCACCAAATCAGAACGTCTGTTGTAACATTGGTTCTTCACATGTTGGGGATGACGATAATAATACAGAGGTGGGTATGGATGATTTCTTACGAGATAACCATGCCATGGAGGGAATGTTGTTACATGTGTTCCAGCAAGATGAGTGAAGGAATGATCCTCATATTGATGACACGTTCTTCAAAAGCCTTAAATCTGCTTTCACCACCTCTTTATTTGGACACGGGTCGAGGTCTACATAACAAGGGACAACAATATTAGTGTACAACTTTAAAACAATGTATGGTATGTTAGATGCACATTTCTTAACACTACTAAGGTAACTAACCAGCAAGTCCCCTATATTTTAATGAATCTTGTAACACAATCAGCAACGAAAAGTAAGTTCATGCTTAATAATAGTGTACATTTATATTGCCTACTAATTGCAGGTTATTCAAAGACAAGGTACAATGTCCTCCCCAGTAGCTGCGAAGAGGCAAAGCAATTATTGAAAAAGTTGCGTATTGAGTACATATAATATCGTGCTTGTTTGAACGATTGCATTATTCACATCCTTGGTTTTCTTCATTCTTCATCCTCACACTTCATCTTATATCTGTAAATAATAAATGCTGTAGAAGTCCACAAAAACATTACCTTCCACCATAATACATCGGTCACCAACTGCTGTATTCGTTGGTTCTGTAGGAAACCTTTTCTTGTACATGGTTCATTAACCATTCTTCAAGCATTTTCACTCCCCCATACAGCATGAACTTAATGCACCTGCATCACTACATAAGTTTGAGACCCAACTCCTTATACTTGGATCTCGTTGGGGACATGCAACGAAAAACAACCGATACAACTGATTTGGATTATTTGGAGAACAAAATGAGGGCAACAATATAAAATGGAAACAAACACACAAAGATGTTGTAGATAACACAATAGTATAGTAAAACCCATATTTTATTAATGAATGGAATGGAAAAACATTGTAGAATGCAAAGCAATACAACTAGCTAGAATGGTGGCAACTAATCTTTGAAGAGAGATGTATTGGTTGCGCTTATTCACAGGATGCTCATTACAAGATGCCAAAATGCCTTGTTAACGTAAAGTGTGAAACCCTAAGGACAAAGAAACCCTAAATATCCAAAACCTTAACCGTAGGAGATGAAGCGACAAAGCAATGTGAGGCCCAAGGAGTCTATTTGACACATCAACTTCTCGGGGGCACAACTTCCACATAGAAACTCCGTTTGGGGTGCATTATAGCACAGAAAGGCCTCGAAGATAAGAACAACTTTTGACAAGACTAAAGAGTTTTTCGACCTCGAAATGATCCCATAAGTTTGGGACATGGAAAACCATAGAAAATTGCCAGAGAGATGAAGAACCAATGTGAGTCAGTGGAAGAGGAGGGTGGCCACTGATATCCACTTGGATCATAAAATACATAAAACACCTTTTAAGCATTACCATGATGATTTTTTATTATCCTTGATGCCATGCGACCTTGAGATTTTCTTTAGAAGCATCAAGATGGTAAAATCTATCATAACTTAGTTGTCAAACTAAGAGTGAGGACATTCGTCATTAACTACTATTTGCAAATGCAAATTGACTCATCACCATTATTCAAGGAAAACTACACCTCCTAAATGACCTGTTGGTGATTCCTAAGGAGGTAGACTTCCACTCTTATGAAATGCCTTAAGTCTTGGACCATTAGCATATTTTCTTAGATTCGAGGAAAATAAGTTTTTAACTACTCATAAACAATTTTAGGCCTTCCTCAAATATTAACGGCTCATTTACTTTATATTTCTCCATCTCACCTTATCAAAAATATTGTCCCATTAATATATAAATTAAAATTTATATTTTTAATAACGTTAAGCAGATAAGATTCCTTCTTATACATTAGAGAGGACAGGTACATAAATTTAAAGAATCTTGAACAAACCACATGGTTACGCGGTTAAATACCTTGTTCTCTTGCTTCCCTATTGCATTTTATTTTTTTCTTCATCTATTTATCTGGGTAAGAGCGAATGACAGGGTTGGATCCATAATCTCGATCATGGGTTCGGAGAATCTCAACGCTTAGTTGCCTGCGTCAACCATTGAAACAAACTCAACCAAGATATCGGTAAGCAGAATTTCTTATTTTCGATAAGCAGCCAGCTTCTTTCGTTTTCTAAACCTAAGGGTTTTGGGATAGAAACCCTAAGCAATTTTTATTGTGTATATGCATTAGCAGCGCAATGGATTACAGAAAGGTTGCGCAGGAAGGTTCCCAGGCTCAACAGCAACATCAACATCAACAGCAGGCCATGGGAGGGGATCCGTATGCCATGCCGAGTTTAGCCTCAGGTCAAGGGTTCTATACACTCGAGTCCTTGCAAGCCTTTCCCCCCTCCGCTTCTCAGAACACCCACCAAGAACTTTATCCTCCGGGGACTTCCTACGGGTCATATGGCATGGCCTCCGATGGAACATTACCGCCAGGGTTATATACTTCGACCCCTGCGGACTTAATAGGCGCGTATGGTTCAATGCCGCAACAGCAGCAGCACGGTGTCCCTCATTACTTCCCTCAGCAGCATCAGCAGCAGGGCATTGCGGCCGAATTAGCCCCCGGGACTTATGACTCCAAGGCGAGTATGTATTCTGCTGACCCCGCTTTCCACCCTGCTGTCCATGGACAGTATGTGCCAATGTCGCCCAACAAAGCCCCGGGACATGAGATTTTTGGCAATGCTCGCATGGCAGCCAGTTCTATGCAGCATTCACGCTACCCTCTCGAGAATCATTTTGCACCACAAGAAGGATATGCCCATGTCCATGCCCATGCCCATGCCCATGCCCATGCCCATGCCCCTTGGTTTCGTGAGGACTCGGACGCCCGATTCCAGCAGCAGCAGGGTCGTTTGGGGTCATCGGTCGCTCCCCATGTTCCAGTGCATTCATCCTTCGAATGGCCCCCTAATCGGGAACCTGTTCGAGAATACGCCGGGCACTCGCTCTCCTATATGGAACTAGGCAATCCATCAATATCACAGGTCAGTTCCCAATTTTCCTTCAAATTTATTTATTGTATTTTTATATTTTGCTCTGCATTTTTTTATTATCAAAGCTGCAAAAACTATTGTCCATATTGCCCAACCGAAGGATCTATTAGGTACAAATACACAAATCTTTGTAGGTATAATTCTATAATCAATTCTTGATTAAATATCTTTAAATATGGCTCCCAAATTTGATCCTAAGAAATGAGTTCCTACTTCCTATAGACCAGGTAGGTCTCAAAAGGACAAAAGGACGTTAGAAAAACAAACAAAGCATATCAGTATATATGTTTTAGCATTCTTTGAGACTTAACTCGATCCATAGGACGTATTCTCCCACAATAAAAAATTGAATCTAATAACAAAGATACCAGATATGAAACAAAACCAAACATTGTATATCTTTTATCATTCTTTGAGGCTTGACTTGACCTATAGGATATATTACTCGGAATAAAAATATGAATTTAATAACAAAAGTCTTAGATATAAACTTTTAGTCAAAGAATGATGCTTTACGTTTGTTGTGTTTTCACCTCAAACTGCACAAAAAGACCTGATTCTGTCTATCTAGCTAATAAGGAATTGTTAAGGAGGATGGCATGTCTACTAAAGTCGGTGCATTCTTCAGTTGTGCTGTGTAGCAAATTAGTTGTATTTGGTTGCTAGATCAAAGCATTTATAGGTGTCCTTAGTCTTACAATATGTTTCTTTCTTAAAATGGCTAAAGTGGAACCTTAAACTTGCCTTACACAAAACTCATATTAACTCTCAGTCTAAGACTGTCTAAACTAGATCTACATAGGTGTGACAAAAAGGACCAGCCATAGATAGAGAATGAAATGGTGGAATAATATGCTCATTTATGATTCTCGGTCTTAGGTGAAGTGTGTGTAAAGCTCCAGCTCCTGGGTGCTAATTGTGGATCCAACAAAAGATGAGGAATTCAAATAGAGGTCTTGGGTACCATGTTATTGATTATGGGGCTGTTTGAGGGTTAAATAAAGGTTGTGAGCTTCATTTTCCATATTCCATACGTTCTTTGAGTTTGTTTCTTCCAGGCAAGGTCGTGTAGTTCCTTCGCCATTCTTTATATTTGTGTATATAGTTGTTACTTGATTGCCTTTAATCATGTTAGAAATAATTGGAGACTACACCTAGGGATTTATTGTCTAGAACTGGATTTGAATCAAAGTAGTTAGAACTGAACTGTTTTTTTCGAAAATTTTGACTTAAACCAGAACCAGACTGGAATTGGCCAAAGAACTGGTGCAAACCAATCAAAGAAAAAATACATACAATTTTCAATTTTAATTAAAAAAATTGTATTAATGTGCATCATTGTAAATTTAAACCATTGCACACCAAATATACAAAGTTTGTTGATCTATGTTGCATGCAAGGGTGCAAATAGAAAATTTTCACTGAAATATAAGTTTTGAGATACATCAAATTAAAGTTATTGAGAGAAATTATGTAAACACCGAGGCTCCAAATAGTGTTTAGACTTTAGAGTCCAAAAATCTTCATGCTATAATCAAATGAGTACATATCTCATTTGAGTTCTTGCTCATTTGCTCTTTATTGTTGAATGGCTTCAACAATTGCTTCCATTTGATGTCTTAAATCAGTTGGCACCATTGGGCAGCCTATAGGTTTCCATCATTAAGTGTTGAAGAATATAGTTCGACAATAAACTTTTGCACATGTTTGCTATGAATGTGTTGGAAACTCAGAAGTGGTTCAAGATAATTCTATTTTCTAATTCACTATAGGATAAAGTGAAAAGTCATATATTTAGTTGTTGAGTCTAATAAAGTATATTTACTACATTAATGATTTAGACTAGAATTAATCTCAACCATACATCTCATTGAGAGATTAGGGTTTTAGCTCAAGTATAAAGACTGGTCAAGATAGAAAGGTAAAACATAATCTTTCTCGGACAGTTGAGCAACTTAGGCAACCAAAGGAAAGAAAGCGGAGACAAGAGGAAGAGGATCAACCAACAATTGAGAAGGTTGAAGAAGCAATCACATGATCAATATGGATCTATACAATAGTTGTATAGCAAGTTGTTTATCATTTTTGTGTTGGTCGTACCTTCTTAATAGGTTGCAAGCTCATTTCTAGGGTGATTTGAACAAGCTATACAATAGTTAGCTATTTCGTAGTTTGTGAAGGTTTCTTTGTAAGCTTTGATTAAGGAATGAAAAGTTCATTTTAAAGGAGAAATTACCTGTGTATGTGTGATTGTGGCTAGAAGTTAAATTTTTGCAATTAAAAATAAGGACTTTAGTCACCTAGACATTGAAAAATTTACATGGTATCAAAGCTTCTTTGATTGAGGATTTGAAGAGTTTATGCAGTAGATCAATTGTTAGAACCGATTGTCCGAAGCAATTGCTGGGAACTGGTACTAGTAGTTAGAGGATTTCAAAGGTAGTGCTTACTCCCCCTATTAGATTTGGGATTTGTGTGTGTTTGAGCTCAGAGATGGCATCAACTAGCCTTAGGTTCGAGGATAGATTAGAAGGTGCCTCAAATTTCCTATCTTGGAAAGTCAGGGTAATGTTCTTATTGGAAGAGAATGATATTTGGAAATTGTCAAGATTGCAACAATTCAAAAGAAGGAAGTGGAACTTAAGTGGATGATCATTGATTCTATAAAGGATCATTTAATCCCTTGTATACGTGAGAAGAAGACAACAAAGGACATGCTCGATGCCTTGGTTAGCCTTTACTAGAGTGAGAACACAAATAGGAAAATGATATTGCACGACAAACTTAGATCAATAAAGATGACCAGATCAGACACAATTACCACTTACTTGATGAAGGCCATGCATATTCATGATCAACTTGTAGTAATGAGAGAGAAGATTGAAGACAAAGAGTCAGTGAATCGAGCAATGAATGGTTTCTCAACTCAATGGAAACATTTGTCTTGGGGATTATGCTCATAACAATCGTCCCTCCTTTGAAACATTGTGGGTTGCTGTATCCAAGAAGAGACTTAGATGGAGTCAAAGGCCAGCAAGCAGGAAGGTGATAGTGACCAAGTCCTATTTCGCTAATCGAAGAAGGTAGAGGTAAAGGACACAACAAGGGTAAGAGAAAGAGTGAGGAGTCAACCTCGTAGCCACAAAAGGACTTGAGTAAAATCAAGTGCTTCATATGTCATAAACACAAACATTATGCATCATAGTGCCTAGTAAGAAGAAGGGTAAAAGGAAGTAGTAGTAGAAACAGGTAGAAGCTTTTGTTGAAACTTTGATGAACGAGTTTGCCTCCAAGTTCGAGAAGGATTTCTCAATGGTATTTTGCTTTTCTACTAGCCCAATTCTAAGAAACACTTGGTACTTGGATAATGAGGTATCTAGGCATATGGTGATGATGCCAAGTATCCAGTAGTAGGAGATGGTACTATTCCCTTCTAGCTCTAGTTAGGTAACTCTTTAGATTTTGATAATGTTTTGTTTGTTCTAGGTCTCAAGAAAAACTTGCTTTTGGTTTTGGTCATGGAAGATAAGGGATTTCTAGTAGAGTTCAAGAACTAGCATGTCCTTATTTGATCGAAAGAGCCTAGCCTATAATCAACAGAGGTGATTAGGGTTAGGGTAGGCAATTTATATAGGTTACGAGGGAAACCTATTCAAGCCCTAGTTCTTAACTCTGACAACTTGTGCACGTTGTGGCACAAGAGGATGGGGCATCTGCATCATAAAGTGTTGCTTATTCTAAGGGAAATAATCATAGGTCTTCTAGAGAACAACATTGAGCAACATGGAGTATGTAGAGGGTGCATGCTTGGCAAGCATGCCAAGGCTTTTTTATGAAGTAATGAACATGTCTAAGGAGATCCTAGACCCAGTACATTCAGATGCTTGTAGGATGATGTTAGTAGCATCAATATACGAAACATTTATTATGTTTCCTTTATGGATGACTTATCTCACAAAACTAGGATCTACTTCCTAAAGACTAAGGTTGAGGAGTTTAAAGCTCTAGTAATAAACTAGATAGGGAAGAAGATCAAAATTTTGAGATTGGACAATGGAGGTGAGTGTACCTCCAAGGAGTTCGATGGTTTTTGCAACGACATAGGAATCAAAAGGGAGTTGACTGGTCCAGACAACCCACAATAAAATGGGGTTCTAGAGAAGAATTGATCCATCAAATGGGTTGCCAAGGCCGTGATACATGACTAGAACTTGTTGATGTTTCTTTGGGCATAAGCATGCAATGCAACGATCTACATCTAGAACATGTGTCCTTATAGGGTCTTGCAGGACAAGGCACTAGAGGAGGCATTCATTGGCGTGAAGCCAAACGTGAGTCATTTTCATATCTTTGGCTGTCCAGTTTATATCCATGTGCTAGCAGAGAAGAGGATCAAGTTGGAGCCTTCTAGCAAGAAGGGTTTGTTTGTTGGTTATAGTGAGACTTCAAAGGTCCACAAGTTCTTTATTCCAGAGTAGAAAAAAATAGTTGTAAGCAGGTATGTAAAGTTTGAGGAAGACTTTGCATCGAGGAAGTCTCATGAGCCTATTCTAGTGACAAAGGATAAGAATTTGGGAAGCTCTAAAGGTTGAGGCAGAGTAGCTAGTGATTTCTAGTGCAAGACAATAGCCTTTAGGCAAAGAGTAGGAACTAGTAGCTCCTTCTAGTTATGTTAAGAAACCTTGATGGTTTACTCATACATTGAGGGATGCTCAAGAGTTAATGGAGGCTTTGAGGAGCACATTTAAGGAGAGGAGATCTCTGCAGAAGTTTCCAAACCATATGGCAGTGTTGAGCAACATCATAGATTCCAAGCCTTCTAGTTTTCAGGAGGAAAAAAATCTCAGTAGGTTTGGAGGGATGCCATGGTGGAGGAGTACACCACCATCATGAAAAATGATGCATGGGGCATAATGCCAAGATTGGAGGGGAAATCACTAGTGTTCCAAGTGGCTCTATAAGATGAAGCATGTGGTAGATAACAACATCTAAAAGTTCAAAGTGAGATTTGTGGCGAGAGTGTTCTTCCAGAAAGAGGGAATGGACTACAAGGAGACTTTTGCTCCAATTACCAGGGACACTTCCATTAGTGTAGTTATGTCTTTAGTTTCTGTTATGGGATGGAGGATACATCAGATGGATGTGAAGACAACTTTCCTTAATGGAATAATTGAGGAAGAAGTGTACATAGAGTAGCCTAAGGAATTTGAGGTAAGTGGGAAGGATTCCCATGTTTGCAGGTTGAAAAAGACCTTATATGGACTCAAGTAGGCATTGAGAGCATGATAATCTAGGATTGATGGGTATTTGCTTCAACGAAAGTGAAGTAAATCCTTACTTATGTTATATATTTGTTGGGATCGATCTACTTGTTTTGGAGTTGTATGTAGATGACTTGTTTCTTACAGGTTCAAAGAAGCACATTGCAAGTTGCAAAGCAGATATGGCAGTTGAGTTCATGACGAAGGACATTGGCATGATGCATTACATCCTAGTTTTGGAGGTTTGGTAGTGGTCGGGAGAGATCTTCCTTAGGCATGGTAAGTATGTAGTTGAGATCTAGAAGAGGTTTTGGATGGAGGACTAGAAGCCTATGGCCACACCTATGATCACCGATTTGAAAAAGGTAACAACTTTAGATTAAAAGACGGTGGACCATACATTGTACAAGTAGTTGATAGACACTATATTAGATATATGTTTTGCAATGAACACCTTGCGTCAAATGCATTGTGTAGAAACGAAACATGTGCTCAGATACTTGAGGGGCACGATGGAGTATGGCCTGTGATGTATATTGGAGATGGTGAAGTGAAGTTGCAAGGTTATATCAACTTAGATTGGCAGGCAACGCATCAAAGAGTGAGAGCACCACAGGGTGTTGCTTTAGCTTGGGATCAATGATGATATCCTTGTTCAACAAGAAGCAAACCTTTGTGGCACTTAACTCAACAAAGAGTATATGGAAACCAATACTGTTAGTTTTGAGGCCAACTGGATTCACAAGGTGCATGCAAGATTGTTTGATTAGGAGTTGGATCCCACGATGATTTATTGTGATAATCAAATTTTATCAAACCCTTTGAGAATCCAGTGTTTCATGATGGTTCCAAGCACATAGAGATCGTATGTCACTTCATATGAGATAAAATTAAAAAGGAAGCGGTAAATCACAAGTACGTACTCACAAATCAGTAGGTTGTTCATATTTTGACCAAGGCCTTAGCAAGAGGAAAGTTTGAAGCATTCAGAGACTGGTCCAAATTTCCTTCTTTGCTAAGAGGGAGTGATGAAGAATATAGGTCGAGCATTAACTTCTGTATAGGTCTAGTGTTAACATGCTGGAAGTGGTTCTCGTGAATTCTTTTTTGTAATTTGCTTTAGGATAAAGTGAAAAGTCGTAGATTTAGTTGTTGAGTCTAATAATGTATTTACTACATTAATGATTTAGACTGTGATTAATTTGAACTCTACATCTCACTAAGAGATTGGGGTTTTAGCTCAAGTATAAAGATAGGTCAAGATAGAAAGTTTAGATACAATCTTTGTCGGACTGTTGAATTGTTGAGTAGGTTAAGCAACTAGAAGAGAAAAAGCAGTGATGAGAGGAAGGGGATTGACAACTAGTTAAGAAATTTGAAGAAGCAATCGTATGGTACAATTTGTCCAGTCAGTATGGATCTATACAATAGTTGTGTGACAGGCTGTTCCTCGTTTTTGTTGGCAGGATACAAGCTCAATTTTAGGGTGATTTGAATAGGTCGTATAGCTGCTATGTTTGAACAGTTCATGGAGGCTTCCTTGTAAGCTTTGATTAAAGAATGAAAGCTGATTTTGAAGGAGAAATTATTTGTTTATGTGTGAATTTGTTTTATGCTTATGCTATTTACTTTCCAGCTATTGTGTAATTGTTGTTATGTGAAGAAGTTAAAGTTTTGCGATTAAATAATACATTTGTTTGGTTGAGAACTTAAGGACTTCAATCACCTAAGTATTGGAAAATTTACATGTAGCACCATTTTCTCCTTTGAAGGTGTAAATCATTGGATTTCACCATTTCAATTTCAAGAGTGTAAGAGGAAGCAATACAAGATCTTGTTTTTTAAATATGTTAAAATGACAAAGGAGTTGTTAAGTGTGCTAAAAGGCTAAAAACAACTAAAATTTTATTTTCTGTGTGAGGCTCAATTGGTTTGATTCCTAATCAAATATCTCAAAATTAGGGTCTCCTTATAAAATTTTAATGTCAAAATTTAAGTTTAATTATTATGAAATATAAGTAAAGGTAAATGCCAACATTTATTTCTATAACATTATGGTAAAATGTGTGTGTGTGTGTGTGTGTGTGTGTGTGTTGGTGTGTCTATATATATATCACAAAAATGGCTACATTAATATTTATTGAAGCCTATTGGCAGTGCCAACAACCAAAACAATATAAGAGGTTCAAAATTAATACAATTTTTTTGTTTCTTTGTTCATCAAAAACATTGATTCATCATGTAGCTTCAAACTACTAGGAGCACCTAAATCATGTATATGATGCATAGTACTATACTATCAAACACTAAATCCTAAAATCAAAATGCATTTACATTGCATTAATAAGAGATATTGATTAGAAAGTTGCCACTAGGAGCATCTCCTAGTTATTGGTCCTCTTTAACCTTTACCTATTCACCATATTCTTTGTGAGCCAAAGTTGTTTGCTGTACAATAGCATCATCAACTGGAGTCTGCATTGTAGAAGTTGTGGAGGTGCAAGGAAAACCTGTAATTGATTGAGACCCTATGGCGAAACCCAAGATTATATTATAACGCATTTTGGATTTGAGGCTAGCTTTTCATAAATTAATTTCAAATCATGCAACTTGCCTTCCAAATTGGTTTGCCTATTTTTCTTTTTATCAAATTGGGTGCTCAAAAAGTCTACATTCTAGTTTAGTCTTTCAAGTTGACAAGTAATTTGACTCAAGCTTTTCATAGTACTATACTATCAAACACTCAATCCTAAAATCAAAATGCATTTACGTTGCATTAATCAGAGATATTGATTAGAAAGTTGCCACTAGGAGCATCTCCCAGTTATTGGTCCTCTTTAACCTTTACCTATTCACCATATATTCTTTGTGAGCCAAAGTTGTTTGCTGTACAATAGCATCATCAACTGGAATCTCCATTGTAGAAGTTGTGGAGATGCAAGGAAAACCTGTAATTGATTGAGACCCTATGGCGAAACCTAAGATTATATTATAACGCATTTTGGATTCGAGGCTAGCTTTTCATAATTTAATTTCAAATCATGCAACTTGCCTTCCAAATTGGTTTGCCTATTTTTCTTTTTATCAAATTGGGTGCTCAAAAAGTCTACATTCTAGTTTAGTCTTTCAAGTTTACAAGTAATTTGACTCAAGGTTTTCTTTATCTCTTGGATTCTATTTTGGGCCATCTCAAAATACACATGGAAATTGATAAAGCCAGGCAATTAAAGAATAGGGGTTGTGTAAATTGAGCCATAGGTTATCACTTCAATCTAGAATTTCCCATCTGCAATTGCAAGAAAACTAAAGGACTATATACCATATCCAATCTCCAAGTCTAAGCACTCTATAATTATATCTGGAGTCGAAGTTAAGATAGGTTAAAACCTCGATTGAGGGTGTTTAAAGGGTTTACCTATGATGTAGAGAACATGTATTTTTGGTTGATTGTTGGTCATTTTACATAGACCCCATGCGAGACTGACTTCATCATGTCCTCTAGGGTCAAGGATCACTCCTCTTGCACCTACCTCCCCTAAGATTCCTTTGTGTTGTTTTTGCTCTTTCAGCCATATGAGCAAAAATCATCAGCTGCCCTTGTGATCTTTCATTGCTGGCTTATATTGGGCATTTTGTAAAGCAATTTGGACTGAAGGGGGCTTCCTTGCAGAAGGTCTTACATAATTGTTTTTTCTTCTACATCTAATCTTTCTTGGATTAGCGAGTTGATAGGATGATGTGCAAATGCTTCTATCATTAGAGATTTTGCTTAAGAAGCTGTTCTCTTTGGTTCTCTAAACTCATTGTTAAAAATAGCTCTATTCTTGGATAACCAAATTTTCCAGCAAACATATTCTTGTAAAGATTGGTTTTTTGAAAAGAAACTTGGATAGAATGCCTTCCAGTGATTAAAATTGTCACTGTAAGATGAGGGAACTTGGATTTTTGAGCCAAAATGGGAGAGGACATCCTAACAAACTTGTTGAGTGTAATGGAAACCAAAGAGGAGACGAGACTAAGTTTCTTTGGCAACTTTGCATAGATCTTGCACTCATTTTTTCTTAAGATTTTTTACAAGGTGGACATGCCCATGAGCCAAGATCCAACTATATGCGTTGACTTTGGGAATATTGTCTTTGTTCCCTATATTTTTTCACAATGTTGATGAGGGAGAGGGGAAGGGAGAATATGTAACAAGGAGTTGTATCCTTCTTTTACGGTGTAGGTGCCCTTTGGGCCCCAACCACGTTGATCCTTGGTTGTCCTGCTAATTGGAGCAACGCCTTGAAGATACTCTTTAAGGGATTAGTATTGACAATGTATAGGCTCCAGAAGGCTGAAAGAAGTAAACCCTTCCCATTTGCTATTTAAGTTCCATTTTGAAATATCGTCGAGTGTCTTATAGCCATTGGTATTTAACCACATAAAAATTCATGAAAATTCCTTGCAAATTTATTCTCTCCCCCAAGGGAGGCTTTCCCATCACACTGTCTTTTCTTACGTTGATTCTTTTCCCATTCATATAAACTAATTGAGCACAATTTGATTAGATTTATTGAACCTTTTCATATACTCAAAATACTAGATCCCTTAACTTGTTGATTTCTTTGTCAAAATATCTATTTCTAGGGTAATTGAAGTATTTTTTCTTTAATGTAGATTTCCACCACTCACTCTTCCTTGAGATTAATCTCTAGAGGGTCGCAGCCCCTAACGCTAGATTCATCTGCTTTGGTTCCTTGATACCTAATCCGCTTCTCTATGTTACTTTGAACTATTTCCCACTTAACTAAGTGAAATTATTTGGAATTGGTTTTACTCCCATGCTAAAGGAATCTATGCAGTTCTATGCTATCAAGCTTGAGGATTGATAAATAGAGTATAAAGAAAGGACATATTTAACCAGGACAATCCTACTAGTATGATTCAACTAGGAGGCACTTCAAGTTTGAAGTTTGGACTTAGCTAGCATATTTTCCTCTTTGGTTGTAGACATAGTTAGTGGACTTAGTTAGGGGAGTAGGCTCCTTATAAATCACATGAAATCTTTTAAGGATTGGATACCAATCAATTGCCTTTGGATTTTTTCTTGAAATTGGGATTTCAAAATATTTGAAGGAAAACCAAATCAGGAAATTAAGGAATCCCAAAGTTTGGTCGATTCTTTGTAGGAGAGCTGCTTAGATGTTCCAACCATAAATTTAACTTTTCTCACTATTAATTCTCCCCCTTGAGGCCTCAATGAATAGATCTAGTGTTTGCTTTTATTTTTTGGCTATTATTGTTGAAGCTTACCCAAGGCATAGGGTGTTATTGATAAATTAGGAATGGTTGATTGGCTTCACACCTCTTGCTATGTGTATACCATTTAATTCTCCATTTCTTCTTTCAGACTCCAACTTACGACTAAATGTTTCAACCATCATTTTAGAGAAGAAAGGGGATAGAGGGCATCCTCGTTGGATTCCTTTAAAGCTTTTGAAGAAATTGGTATCCATTGTATGAAGAATTTTAAAAATCCAAACTTTTCCATAATAAAGAAAAGAAAATAATGTCACACTATTAAAATCATTCACCATGTCTGCTTTGATTTCCATTTCGTTATCCCTTTGAGGCTGCACAGAATGTATAACTTCTTGGACTAATATAATGTTGTCTATTATTTGCCTTCTTTCCACAAACCTGTCTTGATTTGGTGAGATTAGCTTACGTAGGATTGACTTCACCTTGATAGCTACTAATTTGGTTAAAATCTTATATGTCGAATTGCATAATTAGATGGATTAAAAGCAAGAGAAAGAAGGCTCATTCTCCTTAGGAATTAGCACCAAAAAGGAAGGGTTTGTCACATCGCCAATCTTTTCTCATCCTCTTGTCCAATTTAGCATCATGTAAAGATATTTTTTGATGATATACCAACAAGCTTTGAAAAAATGAATTGAGAATCCAACAGGTCCTATTGCTTTGTTAGGATCCAAACTCCATATTCTTCTATTTCCTTTTCAAGATTTTGGTTTTCAACATTATATGTTATGCAAAGAATGTTATATAGCAATTCATGTGTCTTGAGATATTTGAGGCCTTGTCTTTGAATATAGGAGCCTATAATGTTCATGCGCTTTTCTTTCGATACCCTTGAAATCTATAATCTACTATCCTTGAGAATTCATGATCTTCGTGACATGATTCCTATGTTATCTATCCTTAGCTTGCTTGTGAAAGAAGTTTGT
This sequence comes from Larix kaempferi, assembly GCA_027924585.1. Taxonomy (NCBI): domain Eukaryota; kingdom Viridiplantae; phylum Streptophyta; class Pinopsida; order Pinales; family Pinaceae; genus Larix; species Larix kaempferi. Next base: position 10,774,068 of record BSBM01000017.1, on the reverse strand, counting down.
ATTATATGATCTCCAGCTATAAGCCATAGGCTTCTCGACTTATTCCTCCCAATCTCTTCAACCTTCATGTCTCCTGAGGTCAAGTTTTTGTTCTTCTAATATTTTATCTTTGGGTATTTTCATGTTTTCCATTTCTTCTTGTAGCTTTTTTGGTTGTTGTTCCAATTCCTTCTTTTCTTCCTCTGATGCTTTGTAGGAGTTCTTGGCCCAAGTTTTCAACAGTCTTGATTAATTTCAATTTTTTTTCCAAATGTAGGAGGGAGGGGGAGATTCTTACCTTAGATTTCCAAACTTCCGCTATCAAACTCTTAGCGTCAACCTCTTGCAACTATAATGGATTAAACCTAAAGGGGACATGCCCCATTTTTTTTTAATCTTTTTGGATATATAATTTGATTGGCTTATGGTTAGAAAAGGTAAGAAGGTGGATTTTTGATCACCTTGATAAGAAAACTACCACACACCAAGAACCTGTCAAGCCTAGTTGCAATGTGATCTCGATCGGGCCTCCTATCTGTCCAAGTATATTTTAGCTTTTGGGGGAGGACATCCATCAGGTCCCAGTTGGCCATTAGATCCTCTTATTGTTCTCCAAATTGATCTCGAACAATGGATCCTCTATTCCACTCTTTTTGCGACAACTTTGTATTAAAATCACCCTTTACTATGGATCTGATTTATAATCCTTCTATTTTGGACTCTTCCAACAAAGTTCCAAAATGCTACCTTTTCCTTGTACTGTATTGGAGCATTCATTGCAGATTCTTATTATACCTCTTGAATCCTTGCATTCCTACGTAACTATGAGCCAATTTTGAGTTGTCCTTTGTTCCAACATTCTCAACTTTTTTGCATTCCAAAATGTGCCTAATCCGCCCAAGGTGCCTCTTGTACTTATTTCTATATCTTATGAGATTTTCAAAATTCTAGATATTGTCTCTTCTACAACTTTTGCTTTAGTGTTTGTCTCTACTCTATGCTTTCCCTAGTGAAGGTAGTCATGGAAATATTCCATGCTTAGTGCTTTTCAGAGCTGGAGAAGGTATGCATGATAAGGTGATCACAAAATCATGAAAATGGGGATAAGGATTGAACCGTTATAACATAAATAAAGACTTGGATTACAAGCCCACTTAAGAAGCACTAGACAAGATATGAAGACTATTGAAGCTTCCTCGTCCTTGATCAAATATTGCATTACATCTACTTTGATCTTGTTACCCATTCCTTTGTAGTTTCAAGAGACAATGTTCATTATTTACTATTCGAAGAAGATTGTGCTTCAGCCTTCTTTTCAAGTATTTTGATTCCTGGAGTATCAGAAGATGCATTTCTAAGGGGTTTTTCCGTGGATATCTGCAAACCTAATCCCTTTTACTTGACTGTTATTTCTTCTCTTCTACCTGAGAGCTTTTCAACCCTTCCTTTTTGTGGGAAGCTTCTCTTCTATTTCCTATTCTTGTTGTTGCTTTGCTTTTCTTCTTGTCATTATATCACTTGGAGTATCATTGATTTGGATTATTTCCTTTACAATCTCTTCTGGAGGTCCTCTACTGCTCAGAATCCTTGGGTCTGCTTCTTCCATCTTTGGTTGACCTATACCTTTTTTGTCACATTCTTGAATCTCTCCTCCTTCTGGTAACAACTCTGGCACTGGTATCCCTCTATGTATCGGGAAAGAACTCTTGAAATAGATTGGGCTGTAGAAAAAGGACCTAACGATTTATTCTGTTACTCTGGAACATCGTTGTTGTTATTGTCCGCAACTTGTTGCCAATCCATTCATTGCTTCTTGAGATTGGGCAACAAGATTTTTCTAATTTACAGTTCCTTGCAAAATGCCTATATTCATGGCATACCTTGCACTTGAAAAGCAGTTGTTCATAATCCAAGTTTTGCGTGTGGTTTTGTTTGTCTATTGTCAGATTTATTGCTTTTGGTAAGCCCTTCTAAAGGTTCACTTTTACACATGTCCTTACACAAGCATACATATCTCCCTTTGGCTCTGATTTGTCTATATATTTTCCCAGCGTGTTTCCAATTGCGTTCATATCTTCGTCGGTCCAACAATGCAAAGGTAGTTATGGCAACCTCACCCACATTGGGACGGTGGATGGGATGTCTTTCTCATGATCAAAATCTGCATTCCGTTTGTTGGTGTACATTCCTCTTGGACCCATAAATTATGGGCCATTCCGAAAGATTAGGTCTCGATCTTCCTTATTTTCAAAGCAAATGGCTTATAACTCCTTCCACAGAAGCAATGGGATAGATTTCCCTTAGTTGAGATGCTAGTTTTTCGAGATCCATTACTCCATTGCCCTTGGGGAAGGTAAGAAAGTTGTAAATTGGCCAACTAGAGCTTTTTCAGATAGACACTAGCTTATGCTTAGATGTTGAGGAAGTTAACTTGACTTCTAGGATTGTTATGAGCTTTGCGAAATGGGGATTCAAAGGAGGGGATGGAGCAATATTAAGAGGGTCCTGTGCAAAAGAGGAACCACCTTCTGCTGTATAAGGTTGAGGGGGGACCTTCCCCCTCAACTCCATCATTGGGGGGGTGCTAAGGAAAGCAACACGATAGGGCAATGGGGAGTGCAGCTGAGCAAAGCGTGGGAACTAGTTCGTGATTCGAAACTTACTTGGTAAATGTAGATATTGTAAATTAATTATAATTCCAATAAGGAGGTCACTAGATGATGTGATAGGGCAAAGATGTTTATAGGGCAACGAAGGGGGTTATGTTTCTCTTATGAGATTTCTTTTATTTTTTTATTTTATAGGTAATTTAATCTCTTAAAATTGTAATTTTCTAAATTTTTTTATGTTGATTGGGTAAGTGGGTAAGGGACAAGTCAATTTAGTCTAGCGCAAGTGGTTGTGGGATAGAGTGTTATCCTCTCCACCTTGGTTCTATTACTTTAAGTGACACAATGAGCTCAAAATGAGTATATTGTTGTATTGGCTTCAAGTCATGTTGTTGAATTGGCGTTGTGCCCTAAATAATCTAGGGCTACCTTTGGCTACCATCCTTGAAATGAGGGGAAGTGCCCAGGAGGCTTGCTCTAGGAAATTTACCTGAAAAAAAAGGTGGGTAAGGGACCCATTCAACCTCTCAGGATTGATCAATGCACACCCATTCAACCTCTTAGGATTGATCAATGCACAATCTTTGTGTTGTATTGGGTGGTTTATATCGCTATGGTATCCTTAGACGATTTTGCCAACTTAATGTGGATTTGTGTGAGAGGCCTCACTCTTCTCCCTAGTGACATCATACATTGTAGTATGATACTTCTCTCCATCGCCTCTTCCCCATTTTCTATGCATAGTGACTTAATCGGGAACCCTACTTGGTTTTGTATGATCACATGACTTAGTATTTGGTAGATGGGGAGGTCATCCTTGTAGTTGACTTCAATGCCTACACCAGATTTCTTCAAATCCCTCTCCATGATCGCATCGAGGATGTGCTTCATATTCAAGAGATGGATCCAGAGTCAGTGGGATTTCATTGATTATTAGATGATACTTTGGGACCCATCACAACTTATGGTAGACACTTTTACAGCTTGGGGAGTCTCATGACCCTGTTGATCCTGAATAGCCTCCCCTGTTTCCCAGAGTCTTACTACTTCACTTGTTTTCCCCATGGTGGGGAGGTAGTGTGGTGGATTATGTCCTTTCTAGCCATGCCCTATGTCCTTTTGTTAGCTATTTTACGATAACCACAATTCCTTTAGTTGACCATGCCCTACGTCCTTAGGAGATTGAGATCATCAACACCTACACTTACCCGGGGGTGCAATTTTTTGGGCCTGGATTAAGTCTGGGTAGGTTCTTCAACCCCAGGGAAACAAGGGTTATGAATTGGCCATTCTTTAGTGACATGTTTTTTGGCATCTTTTTAGGACACTTAGTCCAAGATGTCACTCATAGTACTCTATGGCTTAGAGGTTTGTGGCCCTTGCTTGTTAGAGTTAGATTGGGCTTCAGTTGAGAGAGTTCAAACTCTTCTCCTTAGGCACATCATCATACGCAAGCAGATAGTGCCACATCCTATTATTCTTGTAGAGTTTGGTGCTCAACACCTTCTACTTGAGACTATTTCCAGCCTTATTTCACTCATGCATTGCATTTAAGGTTTTGTCAACTTGGCGAAGCGATGTGGTTGATATCCATAATTGGCCTATTGTTCCTTGGAGTCCATTACTTCAACTAGCCGTCATGGTTGCACTTGATGTTGGTTTCCAGGTGTCTCAAACCTTTTTGTGTCGATAGGTATATTGATGGATTGCCTTCAGCCATTTAGATAATTCATGGATGCTCCTGGCCACATCCTACCTACTTGGCAAGGGCTGAACAAGATCATCCAAGACAACATTTATAGATAGTTCGTGCAAGTCTCTTCGACTAACCCCCAGGGTGGGTTACATCTGAAGATGGCTTTCTATGTTGGTCATTTCGTGGTGATGAGAGTTGGTCTCATTATTCCACCCTTGTACACACCTCACCATTGGGTGCATTCTGTGCCCCTTCGGCTTTTTCAGTGTTGGTTTGCGAAGACTTCGAACTGAGGCAGAACACTATATTAACATATCTGATAGAATATGGCTGGAGTGTCATCCATGTGAGTTAGAGATAGAGAAGCACTTCACTGTTGCCCCATATATTATATGAGAAGTACATGGGAGGTTTCATTCTCTCTTCACTAGCGGGTTACATCTGAAGATGGGATTCTATGTTGAGCACTTCGTGGTGGTGAGGGATGGTCTCATTATTCCACCCACGTACACACTTCGCCATTGGGTGCACTCTCTATCCCTTTGGCTATTTCAGTGTTGGTTTGTGAAGATTTTGAGCAGAGTTGGAACACCAGATTAACCGATCTGATAGAATTTGGTTGGATTGTTATCCATGTGAGGTAGAGATAGAGAAGCACTTCACTGTTGCCCCATATATTATGAGGTACGTGGGAGGTTCCATTGTCTCTTCACTGGACTATAAACTCGCCATTTTGTTTAGGTATCCAAAATAGAGCTACCTAGTTTATATATATTCAGGAGGCCCTCAGATTTTGTTCTCACACACCATAGCCTCCTAGATAAGATTCCACTTGAAAGGATCACTTCCATTTTTATGGTGCTCCCACTGGCTAGGGGCACCAAGAGACAAATTACTAAGAGTTTGACCCTTGACTCAAGATCTGTGTGGACCCAAAGTACCATCCTTTGTTCCCGGCCTGCTGTGACAAGGCTCGAAGGGTAGGCGACCCCTGGGATAGAGGCTCTCCCTTGGGATAAAGGGTCTTGGGACGTCTCGGCCCCTGCTGAGTCACAAGTTTCTGGTATATCTGGCTTGTGGGCTGTTGGATATACCCTTGGGAGGTTGCTGTTCCCATGGTTAAAAAAAAAAGTACCATCCTCTGTTCCCAGATTTCTTAGTAGCATCACCAGTCCAAATTTGTTACTAGCAGACAAACGAGATCTTGTAGGGTTTGGCGGCGAGGGCCTCCCCCTCTGCCATCAAACCCTAGTCAACTAGTCAATATTCTTATCTTTAGTTTTCTTCACTCGACCTTGAATGTTAGAAGAGATGGCTCCTGTGGACCACGACACCCCTGTAACATCATCATTGCTATTTTGTCTTTTAGTTTTTAAATCCATCTCCCTTGTATATCCCTCTCCTAGAGTGGCTGTCTGCAATGCAAATTGAGGGTTCTCTTCATTCGTTAACATACATTCTTACATCACTTTACTTCCAGTTTTGTGATTTTTATAGGATCCAGTTTTGGTGCTCTAACTTTGTAATGACATCGTTGTATTCAACAGTCCCATTGGCCTATCTTATGGTCATTTGTCGAACATTAATAAAATTATTGTATCTTATGTTATCTCTAGCCCATTTAGAGATTGGCTCGGACTAGTTTTCCCCAAAATTGGCTAGAAATTGACATACATTAGGGGAATTTTGAGGTCTAAAATGGGCCTCAGAAGAGATATAATAAAATATTATGAGTTAGTCCTTTTGTGGGGAAGGTATATTTACAACTCACCTATTACACTAAAATCAATGTAACTATGGTCAAGTTAAATTGAAAAGATGTCTATAAATAAAATTAATAAAAAAAATCCTATTTGATGTGACTAGAACTACGAGTACTTTTGAAGATAATTCATTTATTTAATATTTAAAATATCTTTATAAAATCATATATTCATAATTTTAAATTTTAAATATAAACTAAACTTATAAAAACAAGTTATTATTAATAATTTGTTTTTAAAAAATATGTATTCATTACATAAATATAACTTATATTTATCAAAAATAAAAATCAATCATTCATTCTTATAAATCTAATTTATATTTAAATATTCAATATAAATATTTAGTATTTATAAAATAAATTTATAAAACTTATAAAATAAAATTATGTGAATTTAATTTATTTTACATTTACTAATAAAAAATACCATTAATTTCAAAAATTTTATATTACATTTATATTAATTTAATATAAATTATATTATATTTCAAAATAAGTAATTATAATATAATATATTATATTTATACTATATTTAAAATATTAACCAACATATATTGTAACACGTTAATAAAATAGTTCACTTCCCATATAATATGGGAAAGTTTAGGGTTACATATTTAAAAAATAATATGGGGAAGTTTAGGCCATTTATTTTAAAATAATCAATATTACGTATCAAACTTTTTTCTAGTGTTACATGGGTACATCCCCAAGGGTAGAAAACGCGCTTCCACGCCCCCCCACATTTCAAAAACTTGGAAACTCTATTGGAAACGTCCCCCCCACATCCCCGTTTGAAGGAAACTCAAGGAAACATGTAAGGGAAACATTTCCCTCCTAAAAATGGCATCCCCACGTTTTTGACAATTTTTTTACCAAAAAAAAAAAATTATTTGATAAAGGGCCATGCCATCCACTATTTTCCTTCTTTGTAACCTCGATTTCATTACGTTGTTCAATATGGTTGTATTTTCGAATTTTTTTTATGAGTTATAGCTTATGTTTGGTTGTATTTCATTTTGTTTCACATGATGTATGTTGTAAACTTGTATTAATCTTTAGAATATAAAATTAAAGACTTTAATGAATTATGCCCCAACTTTCAATTTTTATGTATTATAATATAAATTTTGTAGTATTCTTGGTGGGGTCCCCCATGTTGAAGACCCTGACGTACCCTTCGATGTTTCCTAAAATTTGGGGGGGGGGGGGGTACCTCTGCATGTCATTTCTGCGTTTCCTCGCTCCTGCGTCCCCGCGTCCCGGAAACTTGGGGGAACATTGCTTATTTTTAGTCTTGAAAAGACTTTTAAATATTTATAATATTAGTTTATTGCATATTGAAAAGTATTTTTATTGTTGTATTGATTTTGAATAAGTTTGTTTTGAAATTTGAAATTTGAAATATAAAGCGTTTATTTTAAGTACTTTAGTACATTTATATTATATTCAAAAGAAATTTATGTCTACTTTTTTCAGCATGAGTACTTTACTTACAACATTGATGTGGTTAACGGTTTAACCATGGGTTTTCATCTACCATTTAGAATTTGACAAGTATTCATCTTTAACTCAACTAATGCCACATCAACCATAAGGGATGATGTCACCCTCTAGAATACAATTGGCTCTTTTAAAGTTGATTTTGATAGTACATTCTTTGTTTTGAGGCCCATTTTTGACCTCAAAATTGCCCTAATGTTTTCACTACCTCGATCTAAATAATGAATAAACAAGGGCCAAAAATAGAAAATTGTGGTTTGAATGGTATTTGCAAATTTGAGTAACTAGGGTGCTATATTTTGGTATATTTGGGGCTATATGACTTTGAGACCAAGTCTAATCTCCAAAACTTGATATGCCAGTCAAGCATGATTTCCACAATAGATCAATCCTAGTTAGTAAACAAAATGTTGACTTCTCATAGTACCCATGGATTTTGTTATCTAATTTTTAAGTCTTTAGCTGCAAATATGTTAAAGCCTTGGCATTCACATCAACTTCTTTGCTTTTGTCCCAAACGTTATGCACTAAGCTACACTCCACTGGTCCTCTAATGGCTTCTTCACTTATTCTACAAGTGCTTCAATCCCTGAGTGTATTGGAGAAAAAAATCTTTCCAAGGGTTTCTATGATTGATTTTTAAGCTGAGGAATGTGTTATGTAAGCCCTGGTCGATTGTACTCTTGATTCTTGAAACCCCTACTTAGGCACTTAATTTCTGCATTGATATTTGTCATCTATTCCATGCCTTCCATGAAGATCATTGCCACCCTCTCAACTATGTGGCCACCTGTTGCTGTAGGACATGAATTCTTTCCTGACACTCCATAAAAGCACAATTTGTTAAATTCCTCTACATCTATATTTGCCACTGTCACTAACCCTCTGTTTTTCTAGAACTCCCTTGGATAATGGAAGTAATTGGAGAACCATCATAACATGCAATTCTTCTTGTTCCAACCTTTCTCCACTTCCTTATTTCTTAAAAAAGGTAAGAGAAACTTTGTTGACTATTCCTTTCCTTTGCTTTAGTGGATTTTAGTCGATCCCATGTCGCTCTTCCTTGAATGCAAATTGTTTCTAATAATCAAGTAAAACCAATGTTATTAGAATCAAACCGTTCATTGAATCGATGGACCTCAAAAACTGGAAACCGGTTAGAATAGGATTGGAATCGGAACCGGAACCGAAACCGAGAAAAAATAGGAAAAGATCCAGTCGACAAAAAAATACATAAAATATTCAAATTTTGATAAAAAAAATATATTCATGTACATCCATGTGAATCCAAACCATTAAACACAAATGTGCAAAGCTTTCACATGTATATGGCAGGTAAGTGTGTATATAAATAAAATGTCATCGAGTACAATCTATATCTGATGCAAAATACATAAATAGATAGGATCTAAGTGGCCTCTATAGTTCAAAAAATATCATGCTAATCAAATAACTACATATCATCAAAATCATTGCATATATTGGGATCCTATTTGTCAATAGCACCCTCTACCCTCTTCCTCTAGGTTCTAGCCCTTTCGCTACCTATAATCTCGAGGTCAATCCTCCAATGTCATTAGTCAACACCTTCCAATTTTGATGAAACTTCCTAATCCAAGCCTTAAAATAAGGTAGCAAAAGCATCCCATGCCCAATAGTAATAAGTGATTTTGCTTGAGTACATTTTTACTTTTTAGCAAGTTCATGACAGAGGAGTTCAATAATTAGCACCACCGACGTCGAGGTACATAGAGGGGTTGATACGCTTGATTAAATTCCAATCCCATATTCTCATACATGATAGAATCCAGTGGAAACATTGCCATCTTGAAACCTGTTAAGTCTTTTCACTCTCTTGATGAAGCGCCATATGTGGCAAATGCATTCAACGCTACAACTATCCAAGGCACCCTTGTGCAGGGGTTTCATGTCTTGACACACACATCATAAGTCAATTGCTCACCCATTCTAACCTTCTTTGAAACCCCAAACCCTGCTTTCATTGACAACTACAAGGTTCTTGAACCATAGTTATGAAATCACCAATATCCCATAGCCTAATTTAGTTAGTATTTGGATGCTTTTTCCTTCATCTAATGCAAGGATTGAAGGTGTTTCTATGTGTCCTATCTATTTGGCATGCTCCCAGGTGTCCTCTTTTATTTATTTTTTAAGTGTTGGTGTTAACATGCATGTTTGAGAAATATCATTTCATAACAAGTGTCTTTTCTAAAATCTCCTTTTGCAGTGCTTAATAGGTGCCAGTTATCATTTTACAAGCATCTCATCCAATGTTGCATCGTATCATGTAATTGCCACATCAATTCAAAAAGTTTCACATTGTTAAGTGTCAAATGAGACAAGTGTCGCAACATTGTCACATCCAGTACAACAAGTGTCCTGTTATTATTCCAACAATTTTGTTAACAAACATCTAAGGACCTATAGATGTTGCAACAAGTGTCTGAGGCCATCCCAATTCCCTTAATGTCTTGGTTTAAGGGTTTCTAGTTTAAATCAATTCTAACCTAGCATTCTCACACATCAGGGCAAGAGCTAGTCATTGATAGGGTACACATATCTTCCACAGAACACTCTCAACTCAGAGCCCCTTTTGTGCCCACATGCCTTTTTTGACATAATATTAATGGAATAGTCCCTTGGCTCCTATCAACTAATAATGTCAATGTGGACTTGCAATATAAGTAACTTGCATGCAACTTCACACATGAGTATTTGTTAGACCAATTGCAATCTTATGTACACATTAACAAAAATCATTATACTCCTGTAATTCAACGACAGTCACATAATCATACTCATGCTATAGGCCTCATAAAGGATATGTAAAGCATCGCATAGACATACTTGCACCAGATTTGCTGCAAATATGACATAGATCAATAGAAGCACCGCATACTTGCGCCATTTGCCATTTAGACTACACGTGTTTCTTGCACCAGATGACTTGTCATGCATGCATGCATTTTAGTCAACATCATTCGTGCTTCATCCAGGCTGGATAGGTAACAAGGTGACGAGTCTTCTTACCAATACTTACCAATATGACTTGACAAATAATTATTTCTACATACAAAGACATTGGCCAATACAATAATTTAAAAGTGTAGTATATAATACAAAATGGCTAAGAAGGTGGGCCACTACATACTACCCCTCTTCAAGAAATGTTTTCCTGATATTTCCTTAGAGTAATACACATACTCATAGTTCATTAGCAATCAGTTAATCCTTGAGTAATACACATACTCATATTTCATTAGTAAACAATTAATCTTTGGAATTGAGCACTAAATAGTTTTAAAATGTCACAAAATATCACATCATATGTGAGAATTGCACATATGCATTCTCTATGTGCCATCATGAAAGCCAAACAGATAAGCAAAATTAAATAGTTTCAAAATGTCGCTAAGGATCAAATCATATGCTTGAATTGCACATATGCATTCTTTGTGCCATCATGAAAGCCAAAACAAATTTAATGAGGGTATCAATACAATCTTCTTGTATAAATTCAAGAGTACAAGGTCCTTTGTGAATGCTACCTCCACCTAGTTACTGATTTACAAGTGGGAATGTGACCACATAAGATAACGCTGTCCAGTGTAGCTTCAAGTGGCAAGGTACCTCCATTGAGCAAGTTTTAAGTGGGCATGTTCCTTCTACGAATCTCTTAGAGGATAAGGCGTCAAGCAATTAATTAGCAAGCAATTAATCCTCAAAATGTTAGCATGAAATCGTTTCAAAATGTTGCAAACGATCACATCATCTACGAGAATTACACATCTGCACTCTCCCATGCTATCATGGAAACCAAACAGATAAGCAAAATTTGCAAGGATATTGATACAATTATCTTGTATCAGTTCAAGAGCAAGAGTAATGGGTAGGAATGCTGCCTCCACCAAATTACTAAGTTTTAAGTGGGAGTCTGACCTCCACATAAGATAACATTGCCCAGTGTAGCTTCAAGTGACATTGAGCAAGTTTTGAGTGGTCATGCTACCCTTTTTCCACCAAAAAAATCACAATTTCTATTCATAAATAACAACAAAAATCACATTCTTCAGGAGCATACATCACATTACATAGATATGCTTTTAAAACATTCAAATATAACCAATCAAATGGATTCTTAAGAGACAGAAGAAATGTTTTACAACGAGTCCATATTTAAAGAAATCATCAATTTTGCCTTTCATCCTGTTCTGTTTTAACCTCAGTCTATTCTCTTTGTGATGGATCTACAACTACCATATATAAGTCAGCACCCAAAGACCCATTATTCACCAAAGGAACATGATCCCTATCCTAATCAGAACTCTCAGTTTCATGTGCTCTCTTTGTTCCTCTTCGTTTCTTGAAGGTGGCCTGTTTGATGAGAGTGCCGACACTTAAATGATACATTTTCATAATCCAAACATTGAATGAATTTGTATTTTCCATGTTTCATCCATAGTTTGTCTGGAAGACCTTTACTAAGGTCAATCTCTACACAAATACGAGCATCTGTGAACAAGCTTTGCTCTGTCCTCTCACTATCATGCTTCAAAAATCTGCCCAAAGTATTCCCAAGATCTTGTAACACTGTATGGTGCCAAAAGGAAAGAGGCATATTTGGGAGCCACACCCAAAATGACATTTAGATGCCACCATAGTAGTGGGATCAAACTCCGAAAATCATGGAGCAATAAAGAGCCCTGCTTTTACCTAGAACCAAGGTCCTTCATCAAATATTTTCTTGTAATCCTCCTGGGAATAGAACAGTACTAAAGAAACCTTTAGAGCAGAAAAGAATCTCATGTTTTTGGTCTAGGTGGAATATATCCATTGGTGTAGATCTTTTGATCGTGGCCAAAAACAAATCTACACGACTGCTTCAGATTTAAGTGTTAAGAAAAGTTCATTTACCTCTGAATTCTGGACCTCCAAAGCTTGCACCTTGTCTAATTTCTCAACAATATATGGATTTGGTAGAACTGGTATTTGGGGTAGTGAAGGATTTGTCTTGGATCCAAATGCATCCTTGTAAGAAACTGGAATAGAGTAAGAAGGTGAACCAGAATGCACTACCCCCCACCACATGCAATTGCAAGACCAAATATATGGTAGTCCTTGTAATTGTTGTAATTTGACAGAGTGAGTACATCCTCCAACAGCTTACCCACAAAGAGTAATTGTTGTAAATCTATACGGATCTCCAATTTGTCCGGAAGTTTCTGCTTGAGTAGGACGATGTGATTTGAATCTTTTGCCATTAAAGAAATGGTTTTTCCCTCAATATTCCTCACAAAAATTTGATCTTCCTGCCCATAGCACGACCACCAAAACATGCATGATACTTTTGAATTTCCTTTTTATCTCTCTGTATATATATATTTTTATCTCCCTATACTACGGTAAAAGTTTCATTTCACCATGCAGCGATAGAAACCTCATTAAGATCGCGATCTGATCCTCTGATGAAGGGTTTCTCGATATCTCCATAAGATCCCGTGGCGTTGGAGGGTTTATGTAATGCAACAAAAGAAATCCCTACAAGATCACGATTTGCTCCTGTAGCAATGGAGCCTTTCCTAAGATCTCCATATCTATGGTCATGTTACCTTTAGCAATCTTTTAGAGACAAAGGCCAGTACATCCTTTGCCTATAATGTCTTAGAGGGCCATTGCGTCCCTTAGGAGGTTATAGGTGGGTAATATACCTCCATGCCTCCCATAATGTCTCGAAGGGAAATTATGTCCCTCACACACATTAGAGAAATCCGTTTCTGCATATATACTCACACACGAAATCACATATTTCAATTTGAACACATGTAATTGTCAACTAATCATGGTCACAAGGCATCTTAGCCTCCAAACCCTTGGAAGGGTCAAGTCCAAATCACATATCAACACATGCATACAATGTCATAAGTTTCTATTTTGAATAACCAATGCCATGACCTTTTTATTGTCTAGACAAGATTATCTCATGCTATAATGAGAGGTATCACATTCAAGCATTCACAACATATAGAAAATCAAGCTTTGAGGCATCATTACCTTCATATTGTTGGATTTTGTGCAACTTCGGAAGATATTATTCATTGTATTTTATTGTACTTGATTGTACCTCCTAAAGGAGATGAACTTGATGTAATCACTTATGTAAACACATGAAATATTCAATGTAAACCTTGGGGTGCAAATAAGAAAAATAAAAATATTAAAAATAAATTATTTATTGCCCCCAGGTGAAGTTGGCCCAGTTAGGGTATTTTTCATGTCAGCACTTGTATAAATAAGAGGTAAGGTGCACCTCATTATCTCATTCACTCACTTCACATTTGCGCATCTCTTGGGAGAGAGAGAAGAAGTTCACACAAGCTGGATAAGGAAGTTGTTTGAGGGTTTCTACTTGTGGAAGACATTTTCACATTTTCTCTTTTATCTTTGTACTATGATGTCAGGATTATCATCACTATACGAAGGTTGCTGGGTTTTTCACAATTGGGTTTCCTAGGATAAACTTTGTGTTATTGTTTTATGCTGTCTTTCTTCTAGTGATCTTGGTTATGCATTTATATTATTATGCTATGAATGGATGAATTTTAACATGGCACCAGAGCAGTTCTAGAAGAAGCCATTGCCGAAACATTGTCGGAACCCTACCGGAATTAGGGTTTCATCTTGTGAAGTCTTCACCCAACATTTTGGAGAAAAAGAGCCATGTGAATTTCGTTTCTGGCAAGGCACATCTTTTTGGTGAAGACGGAATTCAATTCCGAGAATTTTCAATTTTTGACCTATCTCTACAGCTGGAGCAGAAATTAGGGTTTTAGTTTTGACCTACTTCTCTCCACAGATTTGAATCAGCCCTACCTCCATTCAACTCGCCTTGGCAAGGCGCATCTACCTATGGTTTTAGTTTTTCAAATTATCAGCTCCTGCTAGGGTTTCTAAACCAGATCTGCAGTCAAGATGATTGGGATGAAGGCTGAAGATAGAAGAAGTTCATCCACTACTGATATAGAAGAAGATCATCATCACAAGAAGCAAAGGAATGAAGATCACACATAATTCCTATTCATATCAACATTATTAGGTACTATTCCCACCACTAGTGACACTTGGCTCATGGATAGTGGTGCATCTAGACACATGACAGGTTATAAAGAGAATCTTTCAGAATTAGTTGAGAAAGATTCACATCTCCGTGCTGTAATTGGAGATGATGCAAATTACACTGTTAAGGGATCTGGAGCCACCACCCTTCAACTAGAATCAAATGATACATTGCGTCTGAGTGATGTACTCTATGTACCTGGAATGAAGAGAAACCTTGTCTCCATCTCAGCCTTGGAGGACAAGGGATATAAAGTAGCTTTCTCAGAAGGGAAAGTCCTTGCTTGGCACAAGAACTCAAGCTTGAGCACAACCAAAGTTATTGGCATAAGAGAAGAGAGCTTGTATAGACTAAACACTCCACCAGTCCAAGCCCTAATACACGATGTTGCAAGTATGGGTGAATTATGGCACAAAAGATTGGCTCATCTAAACTATCGAGCTCTCCCAGGTCTGAAGAACATTGTGACGGGTCTGCCAGGGCTCCAGGTAGACCATGATGGGACATGTAGAGGATGTGCTCTTGGCAAGAATGCCAAGAAATCGTTTCCAGATAGCGAGAGTAGATTCAAAGAGATTTTGAATCTAGTACACTATGACTTGTGCGGGCCTATGACAATTGTGTCATTGGGTGGATATCATTACTATATTACCTTTATTGATGATTACTCACGAAAGACTTGGATATACTTTCTCAATTCAAAAGAATCCGAGGAAGTAATCATCAAATTCAAAGAGTTTAAAGCACAAGTTGAGAATCTGTCAGGAAAGAGGATCAAGATTTCGAGATTCGATAATGGTGGAGAACATACCTCTATAGAATTTAATGATTTCTGCAAGGAAACAGGAATTAAGAGGGAGCTTACAGTTCCCTACAACCCTCAACAAAATGGGGTTGCAGAAAGAAAGAATCGTACAATTATGGAGGTATCCAAAGCAATGATACACGACCAGAGTCTTCAAATGTTCCTGTGGGCAGAAGCATCCAGAACCGATGTATATGTACAAAATAGATGTCCACACAAGATATTGAAGAATATGACTCCGGAAGAAGCGTTCACAGGCTCCGGATCTTTGGCTGTCCAGTCTACATACATGTGCCCGAGGAGAAAAGATCCAAGCTAGAACCTTCAGGCAAGAAGGGAACCTTTGTGGGATACAGTGAGTCTTCAAAGGCTTATAGAATCTACATCCCAGGATCCAGACAAATTGAAGTTAGTAAGGATGTGACCTTTGAAGAAGAGATGGCTGTCAGGAAAGGCAAAGGATCAAATATGGAATCGATGATGAAGAAATGCTAGAGCCAAAGGAGATGAAATCATCTTCCCCTCCAGTTCAAAGGGAGCTAGTAGAAAAGGATGAACCTATCGATCCCACAGATCCAGTTGATATCCCTAGAGATGTTGGAGGTTGGAAAAGACCTAGATGGGCACAGTAGACATTGCAGGATGCAGAGGGGAATGAAGCTCCACATGGCGCTTGCAGAGAAAGCAAAAGACCTCAGAGGTTCTCTAGTTACGTGGCACTGATGAGCAACATTATTGATTCAGAACCCACCACTTACGAAGAAGCATCCAAACATCAAGTTTGGAAGGATGCCATGATGGAAGAATATCAGTCCATCATGAAGAATGATGTGTGGGAAGTTGTGTCGGCACCTGAGGAGAAGTCAGTAGTGACTTCTAAATGGCTATACAAGATCAAGCATGGAGCAGATGGCAGTGTTGAGAAATACAATGCCAGATTTGTAGTCAGAGGATTCTCTCAGAAAGAGGGAGTCGATTACAATGAGACATTTGCTGTTGTGGCCCGATATACTTCCATCAGATCCATTATTGCTATTGCTTTAGCTATGGGATGGAAGTTCCATCAGATGGATGTGAAGACAGCCTTTCTCAATGGTGTTATTGAGGAAGAAGTTTACATCGAACAACCATATGGGTTTATTGTCCAAGGAAAGGAGTCTCATGTATGTAGATTGAAAAAGGCATTGTATGGACTCAAGCAAGCATCTCGTGCTTGGTATGGACGAATAAACGGATTCCTGGTAAGCTTGGGATTTTCCAAGAGTGATGCAGACCCCAACCTTTACTACAAGGTTGTGGATGATGAGACACTGATTCTGGTATTATATGTTGATGACTTGTTTCTCACAGGAAATGAGAAACTTATTGTATGGTGTAAGAAGAATCTCGCCTCTGAGTTTGAAATGAAGGATCTTGGATTGATGCACTACTTCTTGGGATTAGAAGTATGGCAGAGGCAGAAAGAGATTTTCCTAGGACAAGGAAAATACACCATTGATACAAGTCTATGGCTACTTCGATGGATGCAAATTGGAAGAAGTTGAGAGATTCTACTTCAGATTCTTATTTGATTGATCCCACCATGTATTGCCAGTTGATTGGGTCATTGATGTATCTGAACAACACCAGACCAGATTTATGTTTTGCTATGAATGCCCTCAGTCAGTTCATGTGCGAATCGAGGCAAATTCATTGGATTGCTGCAAAACATGTGCTCAGATACTTATGTGGCTATGGATTGAAGTATGCTTCAGATTGTGACGTGAGATTGCAGGGATTTATAGACTCAGATTGGGCCGGATGTGTTGCAGATCGGAAGAGTACTTCTGGATGTTGCTTCAGTTTGGGTTCAACAGTTATTTCCTGGTGCAACAGGAAGCAGAACTCGGTAGCACTCAGTATTGGAGAGGCCGAGTACATGGCTACTAGCACAACAACTCGAGAAGCAGTTTGGCTTCGTAAACTCCTTGCAGGATTGTTCGGCTAGATCTCAGAGCCGACTGTGATAACCAGAGTTGTGTGTAGATGTCAGTGAATCCTGTATTTCACGACAGGCCAAAGCATATCGAGATTCGATATCACTTCATTTGTGATATGGTGCAAAAAGGTGCGGTTGAGTTACAGTACGTGCCGACGGACGACCAAATTGTAGATGTTCTCACCAAGGCACTTCCCAGGGTGAAGTTTGAATACTTTCGCAAAAGACTTGGAGTCGAAGAGAACGTGTCCCTCCTTGAGAGGGAAAGATGACATTGAGATGCTTGCCCTGCTTTGCCCAGGTGCCTCTGCAGTCCAGTTACTCAACCAAATATGGGAGAAATCCCATAGTAAGATGAGTAGGACAGTCAATAGTTGGTTGAGTTCACCCAGGTACCTTTTGCAGTCCAGTTACTCAACCATATATGGGAGAAATCCCATAGGCAGATGAGTAGGACAGTCAACAGTTTGTTGGGTTCACATAGGTGCCTCTGCAGTCCAATTACTCATCAAGATATGGGAGAAATCCCATAGGCAGATAAGTAGGACAGTCAGGAGTTGGCCGGGTTCACCCAGGTGCCTTCTGTAGTCTAGTTACTCAACCAGATATAAGAGAAATCCCATAGGTAGATGAGTAGGACAGTCAACAGTTGGCCAGGTTCACACATGTGCCTCTGCAGTCTAGTTACTCAACCAGATATGGGAGAAATCCCATAGGCAGATGAGTAGGACAATCAGCAGTTGGTCGGTTTCACACATGTGCCTCTGCAGTCCATTTACTCAGCCAAGTATGGGAGAAATCCCATTTGCAGACGAGTAGGACAGTCAACAGTTGGCCGTGTGATTGCACAGGTACCTCTACAGTCTTGGTACTCAAACAGATATGGGAGAAATCCCATAGGTAGATGAGTTGGACAGTCAGTAGATGGTCGTGCTCATTTGCTCGTCTGAGATTTCAGCTAGGTATGGGAGGACCCCATCGGCGGATGAGACAGACAGGTAGCAAATGGTGTAACAGAGATGGCACAACTGATAATCTCAGATATTCGGGATTGAGAGATTCTCCTGAATCTAGGATCGAGTGATTCTCCTGGACTCACCGAAGGAATGGTGAAGATCTCTCAGATATTTAGGATTGAGAGATTCTCCTGAATCCAGGATCGAGTGATTCTCCTGGACTCAACGAAGGATTGGTGAAGATGTTTCAGATATTCAAGATTGAAAGATTCTCGTGAATCCAGGATTGAGTGATTCTCCCTGACTCACCGAAGGACTGGTGAAGATGATGCATGACGACACTTCTCGATGGAATGAGACTTTGTGGGCCACCTTCAGTATGTATAGAGATGATGGAGACAAAATGGATGTACAAGATGAAACCCAGATGTTCGTGATGCAAATGAAGACCGAAGAATACCTTCCTCATTGAGAGGGAGTGTTGGATTTTGTGCAACTTCGGAAGATATTATTCATTGTATTTTATTGTACTTGATTGTACCTCCTAAGGGAGATGAACTTGATGTAATCACTTATGTAAACACATGAAAGAATCAATGTAAACCTTGGGGTGCAAATAAGAAAAAGAAAAATATTAAAAATAAATTATTTATTGCCCTGAGGTGAAGTTGGCCCAGTTAGGGTATTTTTCATGTCAGCACTTGTATAAATAAGAGGTAAAGTGCACCTCATTATCTCATTAAAGTGCACCTCATTATCTCATTCACTCACTTCACATTTGCGCATCACTTGGGAGAGAGAAGAAGTTCGCACAAGCTGGAGAAGGAAGCTGTTTCAGGGTTTCTACTTGTGGAAGATATTTTTACATTTTCTCTTTTATCTTTGTACTCTAATCTCGGGATTATCATCTCTATGCGAAGGTTGCTGGTTTTTTCCTAGGATAAACTTTGTGTTATTGTTTTGTGCTTTGTCTTTCTTCTAGTGATCTTGGTTATGCATTTATATTATTATGCTATGAATGGATGAATTTTAACACATATCATATCATATATATCATGATCACATCATACATATCATAGCAAAAACTGCGAGCATCATAATTTTTACCACGAGGCCTCATTGCCCCAAAACCCATATATCTATATATAATGCACAACTCATAGTACATACACATAATTTCCATAAAGACATGGAGAACCTTGAGCGCCATGCAGTTTTGATTTATATTTTTGCTAGTAGTTAAAGTTGACTATGTCAAACAGGAATTTTTGTTAAATGATATATAAAGACATCTGCTGGAGAAATAAATATGTGGATCTGTTTGACTCTCATCATCTGATTCATTTTCTGTTTGCAAGTCATGTTTTTCAGTTTCTGCATTGTGTGGCTTATCACTTTGGGGACTTTACTAACTAGTACTCCAAAGATTTCAGTCCCCCCTCTACCTTTCGAGCCTTGAAAATATAAACCTTAATTTTTTGATATATGAAATTGATAAGACATGGCTCCACATGACAGATGCCATTTATTCGGAGCCTATCATACTGAATCTTGTTGTCTTTTCACCTCCGAAAATTCCAATTCAAAAGCTTGCAGAACTTCGGATCTCCAACACAAGCGCTTCTTACTTGGAAGCCTTTCAAAATGTTTAACTTCTCAGTGTCACTATTGACTATTTGAAGTTTTGAACAACCATTTGCTTCTTTAATGTCTGAAGTCCATCCCTTGTGACTATTGTGAGGTATGAAAACCCTCCTAGCTTTGAACGTAAACAAAACAAACAGCAAAAGGCAAATTATCGAGTTAAACTGAAATGAGATTAAAAAATTATGCAGGATTGCTAAGCTCCAGGGATGCATCTGCATCAATGCTGCACCTTCTCTCTGTTGGATTCCACTATCTTCTTTGAAGTATCTGTGTTCCCAATTTACTTTATATTCATCACAATGACAGTCCTTTTCTCCAAACTAACTTGTCCTCTTTACTATCAATTATATTTTCCTGAGTTTCATCAGCGGTAACATACTTACAGATGTCAGTTGATAGATTCCTAGGCTTCTGCCAACATTGAACTCTAGTCTACTCCTTGTATTGGAAGGTTCACATATTGTCTCATCAATAAATTCATTGAGTTGTCGATGCATTCATTAGTGCCTGTATGCCGGCAGTACATAGGATAGTTGCTCTGAAATATGAGGTGGCTCCTAAAATCCAAGTATCTTTTTCTGCCACCTACACCATTCTTTTAAAAATAATAATTAATACCCATGAAAGCACTAGGAGCACTCGATCTCGATCAACCGAAACTGAGTGATAAGGTGCTGGCACAAGCTATTTATTTGGAAGGAATTCTTATATTGATGATGATGTTTGTGAGGTAGCGGCCCAGGATCAACTTCAACTGGACCCGGAGCGGGATAAACTTAATCAACTGTTTGGTCCATTTCAATTGCTTCTGCTGATGCTTCTGGTGCTTTACCTGGATAAAAAAACAACCGGATAAATGCAATTGAATCTGCTACCCGTATAGATTATAAGGCTGCTTCAACGGGGTCTGTAACTGGTGAGGATGCTGGTTCAACAAGATAAATAGCTACTGAAACTGCTGCTGCTATTGCTACTGGTTACTATAGATCTGTTGCCGGTGGATATACTGTTACTGCTCCCGAACATAAATATATGCCTTTCCCTCTCGCTCAAATTTATATCCCTTACCCACAGGTCTGAATCGGAGTTAAAGCAAGTCGGTTTGGTAGGAGAAGTTACGAGCTGTCGTCTGCATTCTGCATTATGCTGACTGCATCTATACAGTAGCTTTTAGTATGGTTCTATCTGCATCCCGCATTCCACATTATGCCGACTGACTGCATCTGCATTATGCTGATTGCATCTATATAGCCGCCATGAGTATGGTTCTAAGACCCATAAGTAAGTTATTAGCTGTTATTCCTTTCTCTTTCCATTGGGTTAACTATAGCATGCTTGAAACACATCTCCCACTATAAATTAAATTATTACGGTTGCTTCTGCTGATTTCGATCCTGCTCCTGTTTATTATCCCCCCTTCTTATAGTTATGATTGGGGCTTGCACCCCTCAGTAAGGTGTCTACCGTTGGATTCACTAATATGAGTTGTGCCAGCGCTCAGATCTGTCCTTGGTGCTTATTATGCTATATGCTTGTCCTTGGCTTACTTGTGCTATCCAGTACACCTCCACTCTAGTTCGAGATGGAGTAGCCTGGGTTGACCCATAACCTTTTTATGAAGAATACGTTTACTCAGAACCACCCACCACCGATGCATTTTATCGAGTTTACCTTGTTCCAGTCAATATTTTAATCCTATTGTCCCCTGTATATAGCATAAAGTGAACAGCAGTATCCTAAAGTATAGGATCCTTGTTGTGAGCCCGTAGTAACATAGCTGCTTGGTTTTTTGGCTACTGAAAATTGGATAGCTGATCTGCTTCTTTAATAGTTAGAGAAAAAAACCGTGGTAAGCTCAAAGTTTTTCTTCTAAAGGATGTTGTTCCAGGTAAGTTGTATTTGGTGTGTTCATCTTTATCATGATAACTAATGTCTAGTCTGAGTTATAAAATACAACATGGGATTTGATATGCTTGCTTTGTCTGGGCCCACCCACTGACCATTGTACTAAATTGTTTTTATCTATATTGTTTGCATGGTATGTATTGTGTCTGATCAGATTGAGTCTATAGGACGAGATTGTTTAGTTTGTCCACAATTTTAGTATAATTCAGGCCTCACTTTTGTTTATTTCTGGATAAAGTGTGCTGTATATGTATATGTAACTTGGATTTGAAATTGTATTCATCATTCGACCAAAAAGTCATACCATGAGTTGGGTATGTCTGGAAGTACGAGTGTTGGCATTTTATCTGGAATAAGATGCTGGATTCATAAGCGTTTGAATGATTGAATGCATTCTGTGATGGCATGTGTATGAGTTTGCTCCAGGTCCGGAAATCTGGGTCTAGTGGCACTGTGAGAAAGATGCGACCATCAGGCAAAGGCTTTTCAGCATTACGTGCTACCAAAAAGAATATTAATATGAAGCCTTCAAAGCAGCCAGAGCCTGTTGTCAGTGGTCCTGGAGGACCTGGTTGGTGTTCTGTCTGTCGGGTTGACTGCAATACAAAGGATGTGCTTGAGCAACATTATCGTGGAAGAAAGCACAAGAAGCAGCTAGATAAGCGGGAAGCAAACTTGACAGTTCAGAATTCAAATGAAAGAAATATGGAGCAGTTGACCTCAGGAAAACAAGAAAGCAATTTGAAGGAAGTTAACAAAACAGTCACACAATTTCCTTCTGTCAATGGATTGATTGAGAACAAGGAAAACCAAAACGGTATTTTTGGCATTAAAACAGAAGCAGATCAGCAGCAGAATATGACAGGAAACTTACAACATCCAGACAACATTAAAAAGCCGGGAGGGGAAGTTTCTGATTCTAACACCCTGAAAAGAAAACTTAAAGGAAAAGCAGCAGATGACATAGATACCAAGCGTCAAAGATTATTGAAAGCTGGCACTGCAGTAACGGAAGTTAAGGTATGTACTCTCTGTAATGCAGTTTGTAACAGTCAAATTGTTTTTGACTCGCATCTTTCCGGGAAGAAACATGTTGCCCAGTTAAAAAAATTAGAGGAAGAGGGTAAGGTTGTGTCGAAAAGTAACGACTGTGATACGAAACCAACAGCTGATGCTAAACATGAAAGTAATAATGGGGAATAAAGTAGATAGAGGTCAAGGATGTTTTGATTCTTGAAGGAAAGCACTTCCACATGACCTTGGGCAAGAGCAGGAAGCAAAATGGGTAAGCTGAGTATATTTGAGCGAGGTACAAGTTAAGCCTCATGGAATTTAATAGTTAAATATACCACTTTGGCATTCCAAAGCACTAAAAGTTGGGACATTTATCAAAAAGTTTATATTGCCATTGTATGTGGCTCGAGTTCTTAATGCAATGTACCCCTGTTGTATTTGCCAAATGATTACATGTGAAGGCAAGGTGTCATGCAATATGGGGTTTTCAATAGCTTTCAAAATTTTGTTTTAATTCAGCAACAAATTTTCGCACTTAGATTTAAGCTTGGCCTTTGCCAAAGCTTTTATCAAATTTGATCCAATAATACGCTTCTGAAATGGTTTCAACATTTTATATTGCCACAGGACACTGCAGTAAGTTGTTTCATTTATGCCTGTCAGTATAATCTCACAGCATGTTTCATTTATGCCTGCCAGTATTCATCTCACAGCATGTTCCATTCAAGATCTAGAATTCTGAATTGATATTGCTCTTGTATTTCCTGCGAGGTAGCTAAGTGGGCCTGGGTAGTTACTTTAATGTCATCCAAATACAATGAGAGCAGTTTCTGAAAAACTTAGAGCTGTTCAAATTTAGTTTAGCAGTGGAAAGTGCTGTAAATATTGGATATTTCAAAGAGCATTATTTGTGGACGGATTGGGGGAGGATGGATTATTTTGATATTTGGGCTGTAGAAGTACCCATTTTTTTCCATCTGAAATGTTATTTGTGTTCTTTGTGGTTCATAGAATGCAGGTCATATTGTCTTTGCATTTTGTTAATTTGATGCCTTAGAGATCATCACCTTCTATGCCTTTCTTAATGGCAGCTGTTGTAGACCTCAACATTCTTTGCGAGTACAGGAACAAAACTGTGAACAATAATACCAATAATCGATGCGATGTAAATGATGGTTTAGTTTATTAAAAAGAGGGGAATAATATACCAGTTTGAGGCTGTTTAGGACTAATTATCCTTTGGTCTTCGAGTAAGGTCACAGCAACATTGATATTACAATTGTTCAAAACCAGTTGGGGGGGGGGGGTAGGGTTTGCTCATTGGCCCGTTGTGACAAGGCTCGAAGGGTAGGCGACCCTTGGGATAGAGGCTCTCCCCTGGGATAAAGGGTCTCGGGATGTCTCGGTTCCTGCTGAGTCACAAGTTTCTGGTATATCTGGCATGCAGGCTGTTGGATATACCCTTGGGAGGTTGCTGTTCCCATGGTTAAAAAAAACATCGATAATACAATTGAAAGTAGGCCACAGGATGAGGAGAATTTGCCACTTGGGAGCTAATGGTTAGCATATTCTTTTGGAGTCAAGTCTTGCAGTACAATTGACATGTTGCAACATAACCATTTCCAGACCCGTGGGTCGATTTATCGTTTTCATTGATACCTGGTCGCATATGTTAACGAGTGATATACTTTTTTTTCCCTCTCTGCAGCACTATTGTACTTGATATTTGTTACTCCCTTTGGTCGTGTTCTCTTCCATATATATTATCCATTCCCTGCCGGCCCAATAGAAATATCAAGAATTCCTTGTTGCTAGGTGGAGTCTACAGTGTAGGCATGCCTGTCAAATGGAATCCAAGTTGATATTCATCAAATTAAAGAGAGGTTTCTCTTGGAATCCAAGTTGATATTCATCAAATTAAAGAGGTTTCTCTTGGAACGGATCATTCTTTCTTGCACTAATAGATCAATTAAAATTCGCCATTGTTACATTTCTCTTGGTGTGTGAAACTTTTATTACTCTTTACTGAGAAAAGAATGTAACAATGGCGAATTTTAATATTATATTTTAATATTGAATTTAGTAATATATGCTTTCGTTTACGAAATACTATTGCATTGATTTATTATGAAATTTAATCATATATGTTTTTTTCATTTGTGTATAAATGGGTAAGATTGGGAAGTGTATAAACTAATTCACCTACCTTCATAAACGTCCATAATAGTTATGTGTGAAGCCAGAAAGCACGGGGTGGGTAGTGCATACATACATTCTGTTTTGCAAATATAATCGTTTATAATATTTACTTGAAAAGAGTCAAATAAAATAAAAATTAATTGAAATATGTAAGATAACGGTGGGTTTTTATTTTTCAAACCCAGCAAATTGCGAATCAATATCGGTAACTTGGTTGACCGAACTCCATCTCCATAGCTACAAAGTAGGTGCCATATTTTTGTAATATGCTCCTGAAGTGGTTATATCAATGTATCAACACGCTTGAAATAACTTTATTATTTTCTTGTATGAGCACTCACTCACCTTTGTGATGCCATACTACACGATTTGCTTTTCTTATTGATGTGAAGTTTTAAATGTAATTGTTTTATTTTAGGGATTTTATTTCTGAGTAATTGATTATAACTAAGTTTTGAGTGGGCTTAATAGTTAAGAACATGTGTTTCTTCCTAGGAGGTCATAGGTTCAAATCTGGAGTGGATAGAGTATGTACTCCGTAGACTTTAACAGTTACATTGTTGTACTCCGTAGACTTTAACAGAGAGGGTCTTTTGTCCCGTCAACATGGGGTCTCCTACATCAAGTTGGTGTTTGGCTTGGCTGTAATCTTAAAAATAAATTATTATTATTATTATTAGTCAAGAGGGACGGATCACTTCTCTCACTAAATATGATTTTAGTTCTTAACAATAAAACAATTATTACATTGAATAAGCCATATTAAATCAAGTACAATTTAGCTATATTAAATATCACATCCAAATTTGAGCCTTGTGTTAGGATGTCCAAAAATTATGTTTACCAAGTATTCGCAATGACAAACTCGTCAATTTTGTAATGTACATAAACATGTAAAACTGCCTTGTATCCAGGACTAGACATATTTATACAATATGCCTCACTAAAACACATGGCTAAATATCTTTTGGATTCTTGCTATGATTTTTATAAGTTAAATTTGTTTTATGAATTTTCTCACTAGTTACAAAGCTTCATTTTAACTGAAATCTTTTCTTGCACTCTTTTGTATTGTTTATGTTTGCATCAATAAGATTCTACATTAGTTTTATTTCCAACAAATTGGGATAGATTTGAGGATAACAAAGACTTAAAACCAAATCTACCAACACATATCTTTAAAAGTCACATGTAAGGAAGATTCAGTTTACATGTATTGTAGATATCTCAATATGTATACACACATAAACACATATCTTTAAAAGTCACATGTAAGGAAGATTCAGTTTACATGTATTGTAGATATCTCAATGTGTATACACACATAACGGCGTATACAACATGTTTGCTTAACAAAACTGACAAAATTCGAACTTAAATTGATGAATGCATGTTTAAGGTTTCATAACCAAATCTGCTAAAAGTTGCACGATAATGCATTGTAGGTTTTTAGATGCACACACACCACTTTAAAAGTTACAAGATAATGCATTGTAGGTTTCTAAATGCACACACACCACATGTTTGAATATGAATTTAAATGGTCAAATGATCATCTTTTTTATAATTTTCTGCATTGTATATTGAGATGGTGCCCCGTAGTCTAGCTCCAATATTTTCTCATTTTGAGAGGAGGGCTATAATGAAATAAAGTTGGCAAGAATTAAACTTTATTTGATAAGGTTAAGGGGATTATCTTTTTCGTATAAGATGGTGCTTTGTAGTCTAGTTCCAATCTTTTTAATTTTTAGAGAAGGGTTATAAGATTTTATTATTTTTAGATCTAATTTGTCTTTGGGCCAAGAGGCCCTTTCTACAACCCAATGTGGATGAGATGTTCACGTCTCCAAATTTAAATTGGCTAAATTCTAAAATAAATTTATATAAATATACATTGAATTTTAATTTCAATTTCATAAATAGTTACAAGAATAACTATATTACTTAATAATCAATGAATAAACACAATTTTTGCATATTTGTAGAGTTTGTGTTATTGTTTAGGATCCCAAATTGGAATAGTTGGCATGTGGATGAATATATTGGATTATGTATATTGTTAAGTTGATAATAGAACAATAAATAAGATATTAGTTTTGTGATAATTGCAAATTAACCAATAATTGGGTAAATTGAAAGCATTTTATTTCACAATTAATTAATGAATGCAACTTTTGTGTATTTGTAGGATTTATATGATATAATTTACAACATGAATAGTTGACACTTGCACGATTAAATTTGGGTAAATAACTATTTTACTTCATAACCAATGAATGAATGCATTTTTGTCTATTTGTAGGATTGATGTGTTAGCATTTACAACATGATTCCAAATTGGAATATTTGGTGGTTAGATATTAGTTTTGGGTGAATATCTATTTTATTTTATAATTAATTAATTAATTAATTAATGCAACTTTGGTCTATTTGTAAGATATCCAAATTGGAATAATTGGGTAAATTGAAACAATTTTACTTCACAATTAATTAATGAATGCAACTTTTGTGTATTTGTAGGATTTAAATGATATAATTTACAACATGAATAGTTGACACTTGCACAATTAAATTTGAGTAAATAACTATTTTACTTTATAACCAATGAATGAATACAATTTTGTCTATTTGTAGGATTGATGTGTTAGCATTTACAACATGATTCCAAATTGGAATATTTGATGGTTAGATATTAGTTTTGGGTGAATATCTATTTTATTTTATAATTAATTAATGCAACTTTGGTCTATTGGTAAGATATCCAAATTGGAATAATTGGTGCTTGAAGAGATTCTTGAAGAGATTTGATCCCTATCGGTCTTTGATAGAGCCAAAATTAAGATGGATCTATGCTAGTGTATCTGGCAAACCATTATCAACCTGTCACAAAAGAAGTGAAAAGCTTGAGAATAAAAGTCCATGACATAGCTCTTTTATGTTATATTTATATTGATAGTATTTTACAAGGTTATTAACAAGTGGTTATCTTTATTAAAATAATATTATATTTACATTTTTTTACGGGGATGTAATGTTAATTTTTTTTTCCTCCAAATAATCATTGTAATAGTCATTGTCGTTTGACCTTGTACATTTTTATATATGGTTCTAGTTTTGCAACACATTTTTATTGATGTGTATGTTTCTTTTATTGCTTCTTCCTTGAAAATGTAATAATTTATGCTTGTGGCTTTTGTTTTCTTTATGGCCTTGCATAATAAACACTGCAGATTTCCTACATATATTTGTGAAAGTTTTGATATTATAAGTTTCTTAAAGATTCTTTTAGGTGAAATTTATGAAGGTTTTCATTGGTAAATAGCAATGTTCCACCAAGTTTTTGAGATGTGGGAGTGCAGGAGCGGGGAAACACACATGGAGGATGTGTGGAGACCACACTCAAATTTTAAGAAAATTCATGGGGATGGGGGAACATCGGGGTCTCTAACATAGGGGGCCTCGTCTCCAAAATGATTAAATTTATATAAATCTTAACATATTAACATAATAATTCAACATCCTATCACCATTTAAATACTAAGTACTAAATTCATCATTGTCTAATGTAAACACGATCACCAATATGATTGATCATATCTCAGCATTTGAATTTCACATATTGGGATCCTCACCAATAACATTGTATGCCCCCCTCCTCTAGGCTTTAGCCCTTGCCTCTACCTCGAATCTCGAAGTTGATCCTCCAAGGACATTAGTCAACACCCTACAATTTTGATGAACCCTCCTAATCCAAGCTTTCGGATAAGGTAGAAAATTCAAAAAGCTTCCAATGCTTAACAAATGATTTTGCGCAAGTGAAGGGTACCTTTTTATCAAGGTAACGAGAGAGGAGTTCAACAATCAACACCACCAACATTAAAGTACATAGAGGGGTTGATGTGCTTGATTAAATTCCAATCCCATACCCTCATAAATGATAGAATCCAGTGGAAACATTGCAATATTGAAATCTAGGAAACTATTAAACCTATTTGAATTCTAAATGGGATCTAAAGTTCTACTTTTTGCATATGAAGTTTGACTAGGTTGGAACCACTCTTAAACATCCTGAAACAATTATTGGTAATGTTCAAAATTTAAGTAAAATGATAGAAAATGAAAGATAAGAAGAATGCCACTTTTACTCTAAGAATTTAATATTATCAGTTAATGTTAGATAACTCAACAAATACCAGAGCTTGAAATCATACATACTAAATAAAAAATCAGGTTCTACATGTAAGTAGTTTTTTTTTGTTTTTTTATGAAAAAGAAAATTTTAAAGATAAGGAGAAGGCATCTAGCTTTTTGAGAGGGGGTGCCTAGATGTCCTATTTGTGAAATGTCTCGCCATCATTTCCCCATGTTTCACCAAATTGGGGACATGGCCCACATCCTGAGGGCATGGAAAGAGATGGAGGCGTGCTCCCAACCCTGGGGACGTGTCCCTGAGTAACACTGATAAATAGTTTAAAATATCAAGTAAATCTTCACAAAGCTCAAGGCAACACACAGTGTAATAACATAGGTTATATGATATGGAATTCTACTATGAGGAAACCTAAGATTTTGGATGATGTACAAATATCAATTAAATATGTTGCAAATGATTACCATACAAGTGCTAAGTGAATATGGGGACCTTCATATGAAAATTCAAGATAGGTGGCACGAGCTCAATTGCGCACCATAAATTTTGCAACCTACTTCTCCTTAAATATGGTATCACATTCAAAATCGTTCTTCCCTAGAAGCCTCACATGATATGGTGAATTCATTGCAATCCTTCACTTTTTCACTGCAAGCTGCTATGCTAACCACAACAACTATCTACCCTAGACCATCATTCTAAAAGCTAGAGGAGATCTACAAGCTAGAAGAGATTGATGGTTGAAAAAATAGAGTTGTTGGCCATTCCCAAATCGAGTTTCTAAAACATTTGATAGAAATCAACATTTTGCCCAAACACGCTAGTCATCGATTGTGCTTGGGAGAGATTGTACGCACTCCCATCACTAGCAATTTGTTTGACTGCTACTTCTATATAACATCCCCACATTTATTCATCCAATCAATCCGCAAAATGCTAATTTCTGGTTTCTTGAATTATTGGGTGGTATCCATAGTCCATTCATTTATTTACTTGATTGATGGCATAGAAAATTTCACTGTGTTGCATGGATCATTTACTGCAACCAAAATTTTATTGTACCCTTTATAGAGAGCTAGGGAATTACCTATAACCATCATTGAGTTTTGTTTTGACATTATACAACCAATACAGTGACACAGTTCACCCTTGAGATCATCACACACAACAATAACATGAATGATGTGTTTACATTTTGTTATTACATGGATTAAGTGCTAGATTGAATACTGTGAACATCCAAAGTATATTGTTTGGTTGGCATAACACGAGAGAGTGTGCATTTTCTCCTTTGTTGAGCATTGGCCTTGGCATTGCTAAACAAATAAACTAGAGTTTGAATTAGAAACAAAGCCATTGGTTAATGAATACGTATCAATAAGCTTAAACTCAATTTGAAAGTGTGCAAAGACGAGAATTATTCATGCCTTAGAAAAATCTTTGCATTGGTGAGACAAATGGGCCATGGGCTTACCATTTATGGATAAAGTGTATTTAAGGTTTATTATGTTATGAGTAGTTTGGATTATAACAAGTGGTATTATAGTAGGTGATTCTTGGGTCGGTGCTTTCAAGGAGTACTTTTAAGTAGCCAAATTTTTTGAAGGAGATATTCAGATTGCATGCCATTTGATTGTTTGAAAAAAAGATATCTAATAGTATCTATGGTTAAAATGTTAGTGAATTTGGTGAAAAATTCTAAGAGATTATCAATTATTTATAAAGGAACTCCATAACCATGTGTTCACTCTAGCAAAAATAGAGTTATCGACTTGATGAGAACTCTCCAAGTTCTCATGTTTTTAGAGATTACATTTAGTAGTTGTTTTTACCTCAAAATCGGAAAGTGGTGCATAATCACCCATTTTTTGGGGGTTAAAATTACAATTTGTTTAAAACCATAGCCTTAGCAACCATTATTGTTGCAAGCAAAGCCTTTAAATAAACTCCGGAATAAAAAAGTAGTAATCCATGCTTAATGAATCGCTTCATTTTTAAAATTAAATTCACAACTTGTTTGACACAATGGTTTTAATAGTTAGTACCATTGCAAACAAAACCTTAAAATCAACCTTGAAACAAAATATGTACTCTTATAGTCATCCTTATCTTAGGAGTTGAATTAAAACCTGTTTGAAATAAGTGTTTTTCACTTTTTTTTGTTTGTATTTTTTAAAATTAAAATTTATATTTTGTTCACTATATGTTTTTATTTTATTTATTTTTAATGTTTTATTAAAAACATTTGTTTTAAGAATTATTTTTTCTTAAGAAGGGTGGAAGTAAGGTAGGTAGACCCTTAACAGTGCCAGGATTTTTTTTACCATGGTTTCCAAAATTTTCCAATTTTAAGCCCAAAAAAATGACTACTTGTAACAACTATTTTTTCTTCAAAAGTTGATTTGAAGGTTTAGGGTGCAACAATACCAATTGTTAAAGTGACATTTTTAAGCAACATGTAATTTTAACCCTAAACAAAAATGGGTTATTCTAAGAGCACCACTTTTTATTATTAGGGGGTTTATTTTAAGGTTTTTGTTTCAACAATGTCTGTTGTTAAGGTCATTGTTTCAAACAAGTTGTAATTTTAACCCTAAAAAATGGTGATTTTAGGAGCACCACTTTTTGATTTGAGGGTTGATTTTAAGGTTTTGCTTGCAATCTATATATTTTAACAGGAACGTGAAATAGATTATATTAAACAGAGAATACGATACAAAAATCCCTTTCTGGGAGGGTAGACCATAGCATAAATAATGATCGCTTCAAAATTGAAAGATTTCAGCTTTTCAGCCCTGAGAGTTGTTCTTCCTGACTGTTCTAACTTTTGTCTTTTGTCGGATATATCCTGACATATTGATTACATAAAAAAGCATACAAAAACATTTAACAAGGCAAAAAAGAGGAGCACTTCAACATTCCCGAGATTAAGTAGGAGGGATTCCTTCATGAGTCTGCGAGTCATCCTCCATCATAGAACTTTCTTCACGCTAGTTTCCTGGGTCCACAGGTTCAGTGTGCTTTTCGAACTCATCCCTCAGATCGTTCAAGGAAACTTCCATTTGAGCCAGGTGAGCCTCAAGCCTGTCATTGCCATTTTGCAGGGTGTCAAACAACTGCCCCTTCAGAGAAAAACAAAATTGCTTGAGGCCTTCGAAGTTGGCTTGTTGAAACTCCTTCATGCCTTCAATATCCTTTTGCAGCTCCTCAAGCTCGCCCACATGAACCCAAGTGTTGATTTCCACATCCTCAATGCCCGACTCCATCCGAATTATATCCTGACTGATGAGTCTGCTCTCATCCAGAGCGGCCTTATAAGATTCAAATGCATTACGGGCATTCTTCTTAATGTCCCGATGGATCCCTTTGATTTCCCTAAGCTCCTTCTCCATGCTCTCAAGATTCATCATTTTGAGCGCAGAGATAGATCGGGAAACAGAGCGTAGTTCGGCTGAGAGAACTCCTTCGTTGCAAGTAAGAGCTTCAATGCCCGACAGCATCGAATGAAGAGTGTTTCCAGCTCCCTGAATAAATTCGTGCGAGCGAGGACCTCGATGCTTCAACATTATTCCACATGCTTCCATCTTACCGCCACACCAACCTTCATAAATGCGAGGAGAGGTATGAGGGAAGTCTTTAAGGCTCGAGTAGAGGAAAAGACCACTTGTCCATGAAATGTGAGGGGAGCTATGCATGCGCGCCCCCATAAGGTAAATTAGGTTTAAAAGCATGGAGACCATTTTAAGTGGGGAGGACCTTGGTTTAGGACTAGAATCCCTTCTTTAATCCTAGCTCCTTGGTTAGCCACGATGTCAGCCTCCATGTTATTGTGCCTTAGAATGTGATAGAATTGGATCTGAGAGATGTCGCTGATGGTTGAGACAATTCGTTTATGAGTTCTGTTCATAGTCTTTTCATGGTCTCTTTGGATATTTATCATTTTTTGAATAACAATCTTGGAATCTTCGAGGATGGAGAAGTGGTCTATATGAAGCGAGATCATTGTATCAATCCCTTGGAGGAGAGCCACCCATTCGGCTTGATTGTTGGTTCACCTTCCTAAGCCCCACACAAATTGAAATAACTTATTTCCTCCAGGATCATATATGACCCCTCTTGCACCTGCTACCCCTGAGGTTTTGCTTGCAATATTGTTGATTGTTAACACCATGATTTCAAATAAGTTTGTATCTTTTAACCTAGAAGAAAGGGTGGTTTTGGGAGCACCATTTTTCTATTCAGGGATTGTTTTAAAGTTTTACTTGCAACTGTACTAATTGTTAAGGCCATGTCTCAAACAAATAGTAATTTAACCGAAAATAAAAAAAAGTGGTTTTATAGGCACCATTTTTTGATTTGGGGGTTGAGTTTGATGTTTTGACCCAAAAATATGGAATTTTAGGGCTTGAGTTTTTGTTTTAAGGTCAATTCTCAAGTTCGTAATTGCGTTGAAATTATATTCAACCCAAAAAATAGAAACAAAATTACAAAAGAGATTGAATGGTGGAGCCTATGTTTCAAGATTTAACATTAAACTACAAAATAACACTTGTACATCCCTATATCCACTTGGGATATCATAATATCTTATCTACTAGTTGCTCTATGTTGTTCAAATGAGGAAAATGAGTCATCTACTTATATACAACTCATATTTTAGAGGTATTCACTAAAATATAATAAAATATGTGGGATGACGTAACTAACTTCTAAAAATACATCTACCAAATCAATGATAAGACCTCTATGAGGCAATAATGACACAAACAACTCCCTAAATGTCTCATTAAGGCTTACATCAAAATTTAATAATGTAAGTTGCCACTATGCAATATTATACATCCTAACATCCCTTCTTAATTTGTGCATGGAGGTTTTCTCAGTGGTTAATCATTGTGTCAGAGTTTCTAGATTTTTCAATGTGTAGGAGTTTAATAATGTCCCAATGTTTAAGGTGGGATCTCCACCCATCATCAGGGGATCACATGAAAAAAACAAACTTCAACCTTTCATTGGTTAAACCCCCTCTTTTATTAAAGACTACATTGGATTTTATCCATAAAATTCATAATATCCATCTTGAGGACCAAGGCCTGATGGTAAGTTTGGATGTTGTTCCTTTCTTTAGCAAAATTCTTGCCCCTAATGTACGCGTTTAATAATGTCCCAATGTTTCAAGTGGGATCTCCACCTATCATCACGAGATCACATGAAACAAACAAACTTCAACATTTCATTGGTTAAACCCCCTCTTTTATTAAAGACTACACCAGATTTTATCCATAAAATTCATAATATCATCTTGAGGACCAAGGCATGATGGTAAGCTTGGATGTTGTTTCTTTCTTTAGCAAAATTCTTGCTCCCAAAGCACTCGATATCATCTTTAAGATGGTCGACGTTGAAACCTTAAATCTAATTAGAATCTTCCTTACCTCAACTTTATTTTGTCTCAAAGACATTCTATGAACAAATTGAAGGCACAACCATGGGATCATGTTTATATCCTAAGTGTTTCCACCATATTTATGGAACATTTTGAAGATTTAGCATTGATTTTTCATCTTTTGACCGTATTCCCAATGGTTTCTCTTGCACACTCAGCCAACAAACTTGTCAAAATTTCTATCTTTATTCCAGACCCGACCTTTTGAGTTTCATTTGTACAAAGAGATCCCTCTTTGGTTGGGAAAATGTCAGTTCCATTCCTCAAGTGGTTTGAAATGGTTACCTTGGGGATTTCTCTGATACAACCCAGATAAATTACTGAGTGCTAACAACATACTAAAGAAACACACTTTACATAAAGATACATTAAACCAAGTTAATCTTAACTAACTCCCAAGTGTCTTAATATCCTAACACCCCCCTTAAGAACAACTTGGGGTAGGATTGAAGGATTTAAAAAGTGACACTATAGGAGAGGGAATGAGGCATTGGAGATTATCCCCCATTAATGATTTTTTTTTGAACTCCTAACATAGATTGCAGTTTTGAAAACTTCACTTATATAACAAACTTTGTGAAGATGTATGCATCTTCATCATCTATAAGGAAAAATAACACTTCGAGAACACAATCATTAACAATATTTCAGATGAAGTGCATATGTAGCTCAACGTCTTTGCTGCGATGATGTTGAACTGGATATTTGGAGAGCTTGATGGTGCTTTGATTGCCACACTAATGGGTAGTTGGATGTTGCTGCTCAAATAAAAAATCTGAAAGGATCCGTCGAAGCCACGATGCTCCCTGACTTACATTAAGTACGGCTCGATACTCCTCTTCTATTGAATAAAAAGCAAGAACTTGTTGTTGGTTAGAATCCCAAAGTGATAGGTTCAGAACCAAGACTGAAAACATAACCTGCAGTAGAATTCTGATCATCAGGGTCACCAATCCAATCTGAATTAGTGAAACAAAAAAAAACACAGAAGTCCCCCCTGAACTGTAATGAATCCCAAACTAAACTGTACCTCAGATATGATGAAATATCCTTTTTGTTGCTTTCCAATGGATTTCATGGGGGGTTTGCATATATCAGGAAACAAGACCAACAACAAAGGAAATATCAGGACAAATATTAGTAAAGTATAAGAGACTACCAACTCGCTAGTGATACAAGGTGGTATCTACTTTAGGTGAAGTACAAGTGGTAGAAAGTTTGACTCCAGACTGGAAGGGATAAGGGGCCGACTTAGAATATTCCATGTGAAAGTGACTAAGAAGGTCACAAGCATACTTAGACCGAGAAAGAAAGATTCCTTCTTTGATTTGTAGGACTTGGAGGCTAAGAAAATAATGTAAATGTCCTAAGTTTTCCATTTCAAATTCCTTCTTAAGGATGGATTTCACATGGGTTAAAAGGTTATGATCACTATAATGAAGAATGAGGTCATCAACATAAAGAACAAGGATGATGAGATGGTTTCCTACTTTAGACATGGGGGTCAGAATGACATCTATAAAAACCAATGTCAAGGATAAATATATCCATTTTGGATTACAAAGATCGAGGAGCTTGTTTAAGCCCATATAGAGATTTCTTAAGGAGGCAGACAAGGCTAGAATAATTCTCAATATATCCAAGAAGTTGTTCCATGTAAATTTATTCTTGCAAATCTCCATGCAAGAAGGCATACTTTACATCCATTTGATGGAACTTCCATTTATGTGAAGTGGAAGGGGCAAGAACAAGGCATATGGAGTTCATTTTGGAATCAAGGGAAAATGTTTCATTGTAGTCAATTCCTTCAACTTGGGAATATCATTTGGAAACAAACATTTCCTTGAATCTTTCAACACTTCCATTGGATGCATACCTAGTTATATATAAGCATTTTCATCTGACAAGTTTTCTTCCTTTCATAAGAGATACACGATCTCAAGTATCATTCACCATTAAGGAACGATATTCTTCATCCATAGCTGTGTCCGAATCTGGATGGCCTGAAGCTTATGCAAGTGTCTCTGGATCATGATTCTTTGAAGCTTGTGCTAACAGAGAAGAGGCCTACTGGAACTAGGAATGTGTTCAACGTTGATCTGTGGGATCACCCGCAAGCTCACTAGTTACTTCGCATGTTGTACAGACCCATAGAGGAAGCGACTGTGCTGGTGCAACAAGACAAAAATGAGCAGGAGGAGGTGGATTTTCATGCTCGCTGTCATCATCATTAGAAGAAGTCGGAGTAGGAACACTATCAAGGAAGTTGGGAGTAGAAAATGGCACAAGCGTTGAAGATGGTTCGCAGGCCACATATGTCATAGATGCCGAATTAGGCTCACAGGACAAGATATTTTCATCAAAATTTTATAGCTATTCTAATAATTATATCATTGGATTCTGGTTGAAGAAGTCTATAACCTTTTACATCTTCAAAATATCCAACAAATATACACTTTTCACTATTAGGTGCAATGCTTTTTGTTTTTCATCAGGAATATGAACCCATGCTTCACTACCAAACACATGAAAGTGGTTGACATTTGGTTTAATATTACTCCATGCTTCTTCCGGTGTTATATCTTTTAAAGCTTTGGTGGGAGTGTGAATAACTATGTAATTGACACAATTAATGGCTTCAACCAAAAATTGAAGACTTAATCCCTTAGATTGGAGCATACAAATAGCCATTTCTTGTAATGTGTGATTCTTTGTCTCATCGACACCATTTTGATGTGCTGTATATGAAACAATATGTTGCATTTGTATTCCCTGTGCATTGCAATAACTAGTAAATTTGTTGTTTACATATTTGCCTACATTATCTATTCTTAACTTGTATATTTTATGTCTAGATTGTTTCTCTACAAGGGACTTGTATGACAAGAACTTATCAAAACCTTCACTCTTTAACTTTTAAGAAATAAACCCAAGTGTGTATGGAGAAGGCATCATGGAAGTTAAGAAATACTTGAAGCCACAAAATGAAGTAGATGTAAGCAGGCCACACAAATCATCGTGAACAAGATGCAAAGGGGCCGAGGCGTGCCAAGAGGCATGCTTTTCAAAACTATCCTGACAATGTTTGTCGAGAACAAACCCGAGGAAAACACCATATTTGCATGAGACGAGAGAAAGGCCAGTCACCATGTTTTGATTACGTAGTTGCTGCAATAAGCAATAGTTTAAATGACCAAATCACTCATATCAAACTTTGTTCAAGTCATCGCTATGAGTATTATAAATTGAGGGAAAATGTGATGACCCAAAGTTGTTGATATATCATCAACAATTCCAGTAGCTAGGACATGCTTCGGATATTTGAATCCTTTATTACAACTTTGTGAGGTGTAAACATTACAACCTTAACTTCACCAAAATGAGCGATTTGATAGACTTATAACAAATTGTAGGAAATTCTTGGAACACAGAATACATCATTGAACTGACCATCATGTACTTGGGTTGTTCCATATCCTACACCATTAAGAGATCTATCATCACAAACAAATATTTGTTTGGTGTTACATTCATTTAGAGTAGAAAGTATGGCTTCATCATTAAATATTTTGGGTTCTTAGTTGTTTGGAATAAATCGTTCCATAATTTAACCATTGGTGAACACTCAAAATATGACACTGTCATAGTATCAACTATTTCCCAATCCTTAGCCATGTGATAAGATTTTCCAGAATCAATGAGCCACTCATTTGAAGAAGAAGAAGAAGAAGAAGAAGAAGATGCATTGAAGGAAAAACTAGAAGGACAAAGTGCATGTCCATGAGTTGTAGATTCATAAGACGAATCAAGGTTGATGTTGTGCTTCTTCATTGCTGCTTCCAAGGCTGCTGTCTTCTTGAAACACTTCGATTCCACATGACCATATTTCCCACAAAAATTGAAATGGTGTTTAGTATTCTTATTTTTTGAATTGGTTCCCTTGTCACCATTGGAAGGATGAGTTGGCTGAGAGGGTTTGCGACCCTTGGTTTGATTATTATTGCAAGGATGTTGCTTCTTGGGATTCTTGGTTTTGTTCTTCTATTGTGCCACTAAGGATTTTCTAGATGTATCAGCATTTCTGATTAATCCAAGATGTACGAGGTTATATTTCTCTTGGATCAAGGAATCACAAAAATATTCAAGAGTGGGTTCTACATAGTGAGCCCCCAGAGATTCTTCCGTGATGTAAAAGTTAGATACAAAAACATAATAAGGAGGACCAAGCTCATAAAGAATAACATAAATACATTGTTTTTTTGGTTTAGATATTTTGCATTCCATAACTAAGGTTCTAAGGGTTTTGAATTTAGATAGATAGTCTTGAATGCAAGAAAAGTCACTTGGATTTAAAGCAACCAAGTCATTTTCAAACTTCTGACCTTGAATCTAATTATGTTTACCAAACACAATTTGTTG
Organism: Larix kaempferi; assembly: GCA_027924585.1. NCBI lineage: Eukaryota > Viridiplantae > Streptophyta > Pinopsida > Pinales > Pinaceae > Larix > Larix kaempferi. The sequence goes on along the minus strand of BSBM01000017.1, from coordinate 10,734,862 downwards.
AACTTTGGTTGTCATTGATGTCAACTGATGTCAAAGAGGATTCAATATGCTTGTTCCAGTTTAAAGAAGTACATGAAAGACACTTTAAAGAAGTATATCTCCGTGCCAGTTTAAAGAAGTACATGAAAGACACTTTGGAGAAGTATTTCTATGCCAGTTTAAAGAAGTACATGAAAGATACTTTGAAGAAGTATATGGATTCCAGTATCAAGAAGTATAACCACAAGTGCATCCAACCTGAAGAAATGTGGTACATATGTAGGTCTCAAGTCCACCCAATCATAGTCTCTCAAGGTAAAAGCTAAAGAGTTGGTTGGAAAAAAGTTCGGGAGTAAGCAAGTGAGTCAAAGAAGTGATCGGATAAGGTTCAAGAGTGCGCAAGTAGCTTGGAACAAGAAATGGTCGAATAGTTATGCAAATCCCGAAAGCGCGCAAGACTCACTAATCGGAGGAAGCTTTCAGTTGTTGAAGTGCACACAAGTACCAAGAAGGCTGTAGTGGTTGAAGATGTCAAGTGCGCAATTCCCACAAGCAATGACACATCAAGGGTGCAAGACCACACCGCAATGATGGAAATCCCACTAAGGTGAGGACCATGTACGCGCAAGACCCACAATAGATGACACCTCAATGGTGCAAAACATGGCAAGTGTCAGAAGCATGAACCGTGAAGCAAAGAAGAAAGGATGCCACAACTAACTTGTGGACACCACCATCCGTGCAGATCAAGTATAAATAAGAATCCTAGATGGTGAATGGATGCAATACTGTAAGATAGAAGATGGAAGAATAAGAAAGATGGACGATAGAGATTTATAATTTTCAGTGCATCAAGGGCTCATGGAATCAGAATAGTATGATCTAGTGAAGATCCGAGTGCACACAAGCAGATGAATGGAAAAACTGAAGGTGCTCAGAATGATGTTGTGAATCTGTGACAGTTGCTCGAAGACAGAAAGGAAATATTACAGAATATGTGGTAGTACGTGAGGACTGAATGCCAGTATCGTAGACAACTCGAAGATAGTCACAAATGATTTAAGATAGAAGCACAGAGACATATTTGAAATATATCTTGTGATGCACGTAGAACATTAGTGTTTTTCTAATGCATGAATACTGAGTTGATGTGTGTGAAGTAAGGCAGTCCATCAGATGCGCTAAGATAGAATTGCAGCATAGTGAATGAAGCACATTATGATGAGGATGATATGAGACAAGTGCGTTAAATAGAAAGGACAAATCATATGATGCACATAAGGTCGCAAATTATCTGAATACTGTTGCACCAAGACAGAGCAAACATATCTCCGAAGGTGTGCATTTCCACCTGATACTGGTGCGTGAAGTCAGAACAATAGATTATCAGTTGATGCGCAGTAGTAGAAGGGAATAATGAACCTCAACATAGACTATAGCACACAGTATATGAAGTGCCACGTCGGTTGATGTAATGTGTTAAGTGTGAATTTAAGTGATGTATGCAGCATAAGTAACAACAACAATACAACATACATAAGGTGCGCACAACAAAACGAACAACAAAAGATCTGAAGTGTGTGCGTATCAAAAGTACAACAAAGCAATATCTTATTTTTGTATATCTGAGCAGTAGCACGGGGCAAGAAGCAGGGGATCGTAGCTTCTTTCCAGTTGATGCTGATAAATCAGGGAGTTGGTGCTTCCTTCAAGTCAATTGCTGTAAAACCAGGGGGTTGGTGCCTCCTTCCAATTGGTATTGGAGAACTTAGGAAGTTGGTGCTTCCTTGAATGTAATATTTTATTACAAGAGAACATTTCATGGTTTTCTCCCATTTGAGTTTCCACATAAAAATTATGTGTGTATTGTGCTGATGTGATGTTGAATGTTTTATTTATGGTGGATGCATAATTAAAGATTAATAATAAACAGTTAAGAAGTTAAAAACTGTTCATAACTTCGCTAATACTGATTCACCCCCCCTAAGTATTAAAGAGATTCCAACAATTGGTATGAGAGTGGGTGTCTTCAGTAATAGCTTAACATCTTGAAGATAGATCTGTGCGTAGATATGGACAAACATGAAGGTCTCTCCACTAATAGAGCACCAAGGTTTGACGACACCAACTATACTTTCTGGAAGGTCAGGATGGAATTATATTTTCAATCTCTCGGAGCTGATGTATGGAAGTCCATTATGGATGGTTAGAATGTCCCAGCAGTTGTACCAGCCGAACCGACTAAGAAGAGACTATATGAATGCAATGAAAGATCCAGAAACACACTATTGTGTGGGTTAAGATACATTGAATTTATTAAGTTCATGCATTGCGCCTCCGCCAAAGATGTATGGGATAAGCTCAGAAGTGTCTATGAAGGCAACGAGAAAGTAAAGAAGAAAAAGCTGCAGAGTTACTTTGGGTTATTTGAATCCTTGAAAATGAAGGATGAAGAGAATATCGCCTCTTGCTTCTTGCAAGTTGATGAGATAGTTAATTCTATCAAGAGTCTTGGAATTACTCTAGAAGAAAATTTAATTGTACAGAATATACTAAGAACTCTTCCTTCAAGATTTGATGCAAAGGTATTTGTGCTAGAAGATAGGGCTAATCTTGAAGACCCGAAGAAGGAGAAGCTTCAAGGGATATTGACTACATATGAGATGAGAACCGAGAAAGAAAATCCCATCAGAAAGGAAGCGGCCTTTAAAGCCACTAGAAAGGATAAAGATGAGTATGACAAGGAATCTTGTAATGAATAAGATGAAGAGGAGTCAAAATTTGTAAGAAAGATGAAAAGAGGACGTGGTAAGTACAAAAACAAATTTCCTTTAAAATGTTTCAAATGTGGAGGAATAGGCCATTTTGCTTCTAAGTGTCCTTATGGGGAATATGGAGATAGCGACAACAAGGAGGAATCCATCCTCCATGATCAAAGAACTGTGTGCACTCATCACATACTTGAAAATAAAAAGAAAATTCCAAAACATAGGAAGAGTCTGTATACTGAGGAAGATAGCAATGCATCCGAAGGAAGTGATTGCGATGACAAGACAAATGAGGTACTATTCATCGCCTTTGTGGAAGAATAAAGTAGTGATGAAAACAATAAGAGTTGTCTGTCAATCAAGAATAATACACTAGTTGCACAAAACAAACTAGGATCACCAGATAAGTACTTCTTTAGTGGGTCCTTCAATACACCTCCAACATAAGTTAAATCTAGCAGTTAATCCGAAGAAGAAAAAGCCACAGAAGTTGATTGGGAAGCTGAATTGATCAGTGCTCTGGATGAATTAAAAAAGTTAAGAAATAAGAGTAAGCTCTTACAGGACCAGCTGTCGAATTCTGAAGAACAGGTCAAGCAAGCAAAAGAGGTTCAAGAATCTCATGATAAAAAAGTTTGGGAAAAGATGATGGATTATGAGAAACAACTGAACAACGCTGTTGACAAGATCAAAATACTCGAAGAGGAAAATCCCATGTTAAATACTTCTCTGGAAGAATTAGCGCAAAAAATAAGATGTTGACAAGTCAACTTGATTTGAAGGACAGAGAGATATCTCACTTAGAAGACAACTTGATCGAGATAAAAGGAAAGAAACAAGTTCAATATCACATCACAAGTGATGCCCCGATTTCCACACATTATGGTAGTGATAAGGATGAATCTAAAGAAGAAGTGTTGAAAAAATTCGAAGGAAACACATCTATTCTAAATAAGATTCTGAACGTTCAGAGATCACTAGAAGACAAGTCTGGACTTAGTTATGAAAGAACATCTAGGAAAGTCTGCGACAATGAACAATGTCCAAGTCAATTGAGTTCGTTCAGGTATGACAATTCCTTCAATTATTAGAGCTGTTTTCAATATTCTAACCGAAGAAGGATGAATAAAATGAAGTGCGCAATGTGTAAATCACATTGTTCATATTGCAAAGTATTTCCAAACTGTGAGATGCTATGCATGTGATGGATTTTGACATAAGGCTATGTATTGTCGAAGAATAGTAAACCGTCCTAATGAAAGCATATTGCGCAATAGCAATCACAATACAAGGATCAAGAGGGAAGGTATTCAAGTGCATAATTTGAATATAAGTGCGCACATGAAAACTCTGGTAAGGAAATCTCCTAAAAATGCGCAGAAGAAGCTGACAATCCAAGTACATCCAAAGCAACAAGCAATTGCTTCCCCTCTTGCTAATCTCCAATAGATTGAGTGAGACCCTTGAATTCAACATGATGCATCTTAGGAATTCAAGGAGTATGTTAGTGAAGGTTATAGTTTGAAGATGTATGTCGCATAAATGACTAATGTTGCAAAAGGTTATATGTGTTAAGTTGGATTTTCGTAGAAAATATCTTCAGTATTATAGATGAGCATATATATATATATATTCAGTTAGTTGCTAAGTTATGCTGAAGACTTGCATGTAATAAAATAAAAAGTACAAACAAATAGTACTGAGAAGTAAACACGAGTCTGTGTAGAGATACAGACACATAAACGTATATTGTATTATATTCAAAATCTGCCCTTTTACAAAATGCATGAGTCATCTGTTACTGAAAACATAATTGAACATCAAAAGAGACTTCATGATGAGGCCAAAAAGGCGAGTTCAATAAAACAATTGAAGCTGTATTAGGAAAAAATGAGAATCAATTCAAGGTCTAGCTCTGCGTTTGATTGTTGTGCAAGACGAAGCTCCAAATCCATCAGAACCATCTTGTTACACTCAAAAGTTGGATACAAAGGAAAAAGCTGTTGAGTTGCAAATGATGATTGTCCAACAAAGTGCTCAACCCGAATCGAATTCAGTTCCTCAAGAATTCGTTGTTGTTCTTGCTCCAGGAAGTCAACCCGTTTTCTCGTATTCGTTAATCCTTTTGCATGGCTATGGTTCACCTGCGATTGAGCATACAGATTTTTGAATTCAGACTCCTTCATTTGTACTTGCCAAATTCCCATGTCAAATATCAGACGAGTAAACTCAGATTGTTGCTACTGGACAACAAGGCACACACTATCAAGATAATCATTGAACTTCTTGAAGAGGGAATCCATGATGTCACATACTCACCCGTCGATCCAATGCACGGAAGAGAACATGATGCCAATCTATGGACTTTCACATAATCTCAACCCATTCATTAGATTCATACAATTAAAAAACATTGTGTGCAGATGCAACTCAATTGAATATGCATAGCGGAAATAAACAAATCATCCACACACATTACATGACTGTCATTCAATTTAACACAGTCAACAAATTAATACATTTGCAGAAGTAATTACACATAAGAAAATATTGATCTTGATGTATTGTTGTCCCCAAACAACTAGCTATGTCGCTGCAATGTTCCACCCAACCATAGGTCTCTGCCCAGCCTATATTCTTTCAGCACTCAGAGACCACCCCCGAGCTGGGCATGATTTCTACAAGGAAAAGGGGACATTCAAGCTCACACACAGCCAATTAACCATTTCATCTCAGCCAAGCCAGTCCACAGCTGGGTTTGTCAGGCTACATTTGAACCTTGGATGCTTGCACTCAAGCTCAAGCCAAAGCAATGGATACCCATAACCCATACCCAACATAATCTTCTCTCACACAACAAACACAAACATGGGGCATGGATACACATTTTAAACAATGGGATTTACAAATAATATGGCCATGAGTTTTTTTTTTCCCAGATCGTGGGCGCCCCAAAAACAGATTGGGAGAAGGAAGTTCGACCATAGGGAAGAAAACGATTTATCCCATAGATATATCAGCATTCAGTGGGCCAAACAACCTCTATACACCCCAAATCCATTTCCTCTTTCTTCCCAACTGGTATATAACACAAAAACGCCCTTCTCTCAGTTGAGAAAGAAGGAAACACAGAAAAACCATGGAGGAAAACGCCCAGGTGGCTCCAAACTCGTGAGGGAGGAAGACTGGTTGATGGATAATGGCTTGGGGAGCAATTCATGGCTCTTTTCTTGCCCAAGAAGCCAAACACGTTTTTCCATGCAGGGTGGCTTGCCTATACTCGAATTTGGACAGCCATACCTCCCATTCCCCAAGGCATTAACTACCTCAACCAACTCTTAGGAGAAATCAATGATTGGGTACAAAAGTCAACATGGGTAGTTGAGGGTTTGATGGGTTATCTCATTGACACTTGGCTTGACTTGATTGGCTCCAAGGGTTTGAATTTTTTCTCTCCCAATTTCTTGTAAAAATCATGCCCCCATCTCTTGTTGCATTGCATAGCTAGTTGTGGGTATTTTATTAAAATGCATATTTACATGATGCTTGAATTCCAATGTGCCTGGCTAGCACGCAAACCTATGCATCAATAAATCGATGGCGGGGCCTTGGCCTTGAGCTCCTCACCATGATCTTATAACAATATTACATTATTTACATTTGAATGTAATGGGGTCAAGGTGGGGATTTGACATACCCCTCCCCTTGGAATAACACCGTCCTCGGTGTTCCAACACTTCTGAATAAATACCCACTTTACACATGTCCAAAATTCACAAAATGGTGGCAGGTCTGTCCTGCGTCTCATCTCTTTACTTGGAACTTTCGGAACCAAGTCCTTTGGATTCCTCAAGCTACTCCTGTTGGCTTTGATCTTCCATCTCTGCAGGTGGGCATTGCTCCACAACAATCCCTCCCTTTTATTCACCTTCCAGTTGGTCTACAAATATGGAATTCCATGGATGCCATCTTTCTTGCTGTCCTGGCAACTATTTGAGGAAGATTTTTCAGCCAAAACAAATAGCTTTTGGTCTGCTGCCATGATCACAGTGCACAACTGGCTCTCACTTTTCTCACTAGCAACACTTAGCTGGTAACAACTGCAACCAATGGCTTTCAATGTCTCACCTGTGAGACTCATCATGGAAATTCTTGTTAGGACAAGCACAACACAATATTAAAATTAGTCAATTATTTTCCCAAATGACTTGGAACGTCCATGCTTTACTCATGAGAATTCCACACATTTCATGCTTTCCCACATACACATGAACTCATTCATGTTCATCCTTTCACAGGAAAATAACTATTTCAGCAGTCTCAATTTATTTCAAGCAATTAAACACAATCTATTTTCAGCTATGACATGCACTCAACAATCCTTTGTTTTTAAGATGCATCAGTCAAAAGAGAAAGAGAAGAGTAAGAGTTTCCCCCTCTTAGTCTTGTTCCAATCTAGAGCCACACCATCACTTGTGGTTCCATGCTCCTTAGCCTCTTTCACTTCAATGTGAATGCTTGACTTGCCATTTCTTGGCTATGACACTTAGTGTCTAAGGTCTGTGCAATGCTTTTCAGCTAGGGAACCTTTCCCCATTGTTGCTTACAGAACCTTTGGCTGCTAGGACCCACACATGTCCACTAGCACCATCTTTCATTACTTCTCATACTGAGCTCTCTTTAGGACGGTCACATGTCCACATGCATCCTCCAGATGCTTTCATAGTCCTTGCTTCTAGCAATACTTGTATTGGATGTCTTCACTTTATTCCTCAAGCTCCTTCTTTGCTTTACAAGCATTGGATTTCCTGTGGATACAATAACGAATGTTGGGCCAGCATGCAGGCTACTCCACAACCATTCGAATAGGCAATGCCAGGCCAGTACACCGACTGGGTTTTATCAAGGAATGTTTGGCCAACACGCCGGCTGCTCCACAACATCAAGTGGTTACTGTTCCCACCAATTAGTCTCTGAATTTATCGAGCATCAGTTACTCTCTGGATTTACCAAGAATTTTATAGTGCACAACCAGTTACTCTTTGGTTTTATCAAGAATTTGTGGCTTTTCAGGGTCCTTACTTCCTGCAATGGCCAAGGTTTCCAACAAAGAAACAACAGTGTATTAGCTTGGTTGTCATAAGAATTATACCTGAAATCGTCATTATTTCAACAAGAAATAAATGAAAACAAATACTTATCTGTATTGTGCATTTTCCTTGCTACTCCACAGGTTTCCTTCTCTGCTTTACAAGCCTTGGATCACCTATGGGGTGGATGCTTGACCAGCACACATGCTGCTCCATAGCATCATCCGAATAGGCAATGCCAAGCCAGTATGCCGACTGGGTTTATCAGGCATCCCTAAAATCAGTATGCTAAGCCAGTACGCCGATTGGGTTTATCAAGCATTTAAAAAATCAGTATGCTAAGCCAGTATGCCGACTGGGTTTATCAAGCATTTAAAAAATCAGTATGCTAAGCCAGTACGCCGACTGGGTTTATCAAGCATTTCAAAAATCAGTATGCTAAGCCAGTACGCCGACTGGGTTTATCAAGCATACAACAACCATTTCCAAGCTAGTTCTCTGACTAGGTTTGTCAGGAAACAACACCCTTCACCAATACCTCCACAACATGCAAATGACCAATGCCAAGCCAGTACACTGACTGGGTTTGTCAGGCATCCATTTGACAACATGCCAAGCCAGTACACCGACTGGGTTTATCAGGCATACAACAACCATTGCCAAGCCAGTACACCGACTGTGTTTATCAGACAATAAGAACAACATAATATGATTACGTGGCTGCTTCTTTTATGCAAACCCGTGGTTCCCTCCAGGAACTCCATAGGTGACTCACTCGACTGCAGGCTAGCATGGCCCCACAATACCCACTCACACTACACAAGGATGATACCCCTTTTCTGCAACACAGCTCCTCGGGTCTATCCATCTCTTATAGTATCCTTTAGTGTGAATGTAGAAAGGTTACCACTGCCCATACAGTCCTCTTGAGCACCCTTTCTTCACTTTTCCTCTTAACGTGCAACATTAAATTGCATTTCTGTAAGTTGGTAGCATAAGAAGGATAAGCAAGCTCATCAGTATTGCTGCTCTAAAATTGTAATCACATTTCATATCATTCACTATCAAGTATTGAAACACTAGGAATGCGTCCATTCCCTTAGGGTGTAGTCAATATTGACAACCCTATCATAACCTAGCACCAGAAAGGTGTGCACTCCTTTTCGGATGTGAGACATGTAGGCCCTAATCATATTCAAGCAGTCTGAAATAATAAAACATGCTCTGCATATTAAACGTAATAACCAGACATGTATATTATGAGTTAGGGTTACATAATACTTATCCCTTTTCAGATGTATCTTTCCTTCATTTGCGAAGAATGGGGGCTCCCTTCTTTGAGTCAACAGTACTTCGGATTGCCACCCCAATATTTTTAGGTTCCATAACCCACACATGCCTTCTTGGCATAATTTCACTGCCTCACTCACATGGTTTACCAACATGCAGTTCGGTTGAGACATTATCATCATTTACAATGGCGTTTCACCCGAAACCCATTTCCAAATCATGGGATCCTTCCCATCTAGTTTGGTTTCTGCAGGCCATCACACATGGTCTTCCTGCAATGTGTCATCCTGGCACACTTATCAAATAGCCAAACAGTCAGCAACATTTAACAATAATTTCAAATCTGATTTCTTCATAACCAATCAATGGCATTAATAATTAAATTCAACATGAATTTGCAATTCTGTCTCTTACAGAAATTGATTTGCTTAGCAATGAGGCTATCCTCATATTGTTTGGCTCTCGTAAGTGGTATCACTCTGTCCATTATGGTTTCACCCTTGCTACCATACATGAACATCCACCTACAACATGTCCTCCTGACACAATTCTATATAAGCCAAACGGTCATTAGCAATTATAAGCAAATTCTCAAATCTGAAATCTACAAATCTGTTTTCCTACAGTAATTAGATTTGCAACCATGAGATTATTCTCATAAAATTAAATCAGACAATTTTTAGATTTGTTTCATGCATAATTTACAACCATGAGAACCTTCTCATAACCTTTGGCTTCTGCACATGGTAGATCCTGGTCTTTACTATGGACTTATCCTTATTGCCATACGCAAGACTTTTCTACCTGAAAACTGAAACTTTAATCAGCCAAACATGTTGTGAGTATCTATCCATATAATCCTTTCATTGCCACAATAGTCACTGAAGTGATCTCAGAATTATAACACTCAATAATTCAAACACCTTCAGCTGTTAACATTTTAAATGCAATGAAATATATACATTTCTATATATGCATTATTAATAAAATTGCAAGACACAGTCACACTATCCATGCAATTTAAAGAAACTGTAAATACTTATTACTTCACACTCCATGCAACTCTGTCCTTCCAATAGAGTGCTCTGGTAGCCCATCACATGTCTACCTTCGTCATGCAGTCTTTCTCCTGCATTCATAGCAGATCATGAAATGGTCTCAGGATTAACAATAGTCCACCATTTCATCTATTATCTAACTGCATTGAAACATATTATATCACAACCATGCATTCCCACAATGCATCTCAACATGTGTACCCGCACATATGCATGCGCATTCACCACATTTACATAATCTTTTAATGTGCCTTCACTCAATGCATAACCTTGCATTACTTCACGAATACTATGCATTCAACCATACTATGGCCTAACCATGCCTATCTCATATGGAATACACTACAACAGGACCATAAGTCCTCACTTGCTTTGGTTGTTAAACTCACAACCAACATACACAAATGGCATGATATAATTTCATATGAATGCATTGAGGTTTCTAAGAAACTATAGGGTGTAAGGCTCCTTGCATTTACCCACACCTGACCATACTTGGTAGGATTATTGTTACACAAAAATCTTCCACCCTGTGAGCATCAGCATTCTTTGGCCTGTAGAATACATTTCAGTGACTCAGATCCATTTTCATCCTTCAGTGATACCAGTCTATGATATTTTTGTTCCTACTCGCATGTTGTATCACTATAGCATGCGTACCCGCGAGTTGCATCCCTATAGCCCGCGGGTATCAAGTAAAATGGTAAAAACCACTATTTTATTACTTTTTACTCCCAAAAAGCGGTCATTGGGTGACCTTTGGCTCTCCATCTGCCCAAGTAACGTCTCGATGAGTCCTTTCACCTACCTTTGAGAGGACTGTATATTGAGCACATATGGCTTATGGACGGGAGGAGGAAGAGAATAGTAAAGGCACTCTAGTGGATTTTTGCCCTATTGAGTCTGCACTCATTGATCCTTGTAGTTGTGAACCAGTTATGTTCACCTTCCAAACTCCTTGCTAGTTTGAGTTTGCCTTTCATGGAGGATTGAAGTGGTGGAGGCACAAGTGGATTGATCTAGATCTTGGTTCAGATTGGTTGCCGGCAAGAGGTCGTATTACTTTGTACTTCTTCTTGTTCATTAATAGAAATACTCATATTCTCGTCCATTCATGGTGTGAATGTCATTTCTTATACATTGGGTTACATTTTCTTATGATATTATGGACCATTGTTATTGATAATGTTAATGTCATTTATATATCACATGTACTTGTTAGATATTGGTTGTCAAGACTAATTTGCAGATTACAAGTGCTTGGATGTGCACGGATTGAAAGCTCCAACGGGGATCTACATCAAACGTTAGATCAAGGTTGGTTACATTTCTCCATTATTTTAACATTGTCATTTATAATAGCATTGTTTTGAGAATTGAGTAGATTTCTGGTAGTCATCTGTCTGTTGTGGTATTCCCAAGCCATAGTGAGTTTTCTCCAATACAAAAATGGCGACTCCGCTGGGGAAAACATCCATGTTTGGAAATTTTTTTGAGCATTAGTCCATAATTAGAGTTGCTGTTTATTGAAGCTCCGTGTCACTGATTGGCCGTTAAGATACACTGTAGAAAACTTGCTTTTTTCTGAGCCTCTGGACTCTTTATTTGACCATTTGCTTTTCCTCACCCGCGGGATGGCTTAGTTCTGCCCGCGTATACCTGCTTTTGTTTACACTACTGCTCGCGGGTACCCACAGGTATTCCTTCGACAATAGTGTGTAACTTCGGCTTTTGTTGGTTTATGGCTATTGGTTGTTGCTGGGTGAGTTTGGTTGATTCCTGAGTCTTTGTTGGCCTCTTTCTTGACTGTTTCATGCCTTGGTTGTGACCAGATCTCTTCGTTTCTCTTGGTTGAGCCTTCTTGGTTTTTTACCAATCTTTGGTTTTAGCCTCTTGTTTTCCTCCTTTTGATCTCTTTCTTTTGGCTGAGTCTTGCTGTTTAGAATCTGTTGGGTTGTCTTAGTGATCTTCTCGGCACTTTAGTGACTGAATAGTAGGATTTTGCTTGCATTTTTTCATTCCATATATATTGAAAAAATACAAAAATATTCATTTAGTTTTTTGCATTTTCCTTTCTATTTATAAGAGGAAATACAAAAATATTTTATTTCCATGTATTGCATTTTGCATTGAGTGCTTGTTGCCTTCATTTTAGGTTTTGCTTGTGCATTGAAAAGATAAAAGTTTGCATATTTATTTCAGAATTGTTGGTTGATTTTGCATATTAGTGACATTGTTTTATTGGATAGATGAGTCTAGGATTGGACGATGTTGTATACTATTGAGTCTACACATCACTAGTTTCACGACCATATCCCTTGAGTAATCACAGCCACTAAAATTAACGCTTAATCATAAAATGGATTAAACTTATTTTATTTATAGGGTACACCAACTAGCATAGGTTTAGAGTCTTGGAATAGATCATTGTGAGTTAACAATCCAAGACTACTGAACGAAACATTAGGTGTCTGACCAGGGAGTGGAGGAATCCATGGTATAGATCGGTGTTCTCAGGAAAGCTCTACTCAATACAGAGTTAAGCACGAGGTCACGGGAGGTTGGTTGAGGAGATATCCCTCTGATACGGGTTGAACGTGGGAGATATATCCAGGATTTGTTCATATCTGGGGGTACCGGAGGTTCGTCCTCTTGTGCTTCGGGCTTAGCTACCCTGCCCATACGATGCGTCCCACCTGTGACTGTCCCCCTGAGCATTGGTTATATTGCGGTAGACATAGTTGCCTTACCTAGGTACCGCACAGGGTACTTGCAGTGGTTATGCTGTTTGTGTCCTGAGTCAGATAGGGATTGGACAACACAGTTGTTTTCGTGCAGTGGACTTGACCTTGTTGACACAGTGAAGCCTGGGTGTCTCTATAACTGATTCTATTACCTCCGGCTATAGTTTGCGAGTCTCAAGCCTCTCCTAGGCGAGACATACCGGCTCTAGTGTCTGCTCTTGGCTGTAGTTTCTCTAGGTGTGTGCTTTTGATTTACTGTTTTTTGATTGATAGTTGGCCTTTAGGAGACACTGTGTCTCTCTCCGTAGAGAATGTGGCGTGGAGCCCTACTCTCCGCCGGTCCCATCGGTTGGCTGGTTTAAATCCAGCTTTGGTTACACAACGTATTGCTAGAGGACGCCGGAGGGCTCCCTCTGAGTCTTCGGATCTTACGAGACTTACATTGAGGACTACATGGCTGCACATCCCGATATCGGGAAAGACCTTTCTACTCCTTCGGGTAGAGTTGAACATACTTCCGATCCTCAGACTCCTCGTGAGGATTGGGGAGGTGATCCACCTGAGACTCAACCTGGTTCTATTTGGCCTAATCCACTTGACCGGGATCCATTTGATCCTTCGAATCCGGATAATTATCTTTACGGGATGCCCGACTTACTCGAGGAGGAAGAACAGGACAAGCCTTTCGATCCTTCGTTTCCACGCGATTTTAGATATAGGAGGCCTAAGACTCATGATGATTCCGGCCCTATGGTCAACCCCACCGCACTCTCTTTTGGTATGCCTAGTCACAATACTGTCGAACCTTCCACTATGGTTGGTACTCATGCTGGAACTAGTCAAAGTGTTAGCCATACTATACCCATTGGGGGCACCACCCTAGCTAGGGGCACTACGTTGTCCACCCACTCACATAGTATGGGGACTGGTCAAATTCCTAACCATGCTAATGTTGGAACGCGACCACCTCCTAGGAATACCCAACCTAGTCGGAATGCTGTTCGAAACACGACTCACCATCCACCACCTAATACACATGTCGCTACTCGTCAACCCAGGACTGCTTTTGCACATGATACCGTTCCTCCCAACCACGGGGGTGGACACCTACCGCATACTTTTGCGTCCACTACCTCCACTAGTAATATTAATGTAGGGGGTGGGAATATTTCCTATCCACATAGACATCACACCACCAACCTTGCTACTGGTCACACCCATATTGGACCTGGGAATACTTCTCATGCTTATGGTCATCACACGACTGCTCAAGCTAATCCTAATATTGGGGGTGGGAACATACCATACCATTACAGTCAATACAACACGGTTCCCACTATGAATAGTACATACATGCCCCATACCCATGGTGGCAACCCTTACTACAACACAGTCGGTGCTAGCCACCGGTATCACCCACCACCCCAATATGGTGCTCAAAACGCACATATACCTGCTTACTCTCAAATGGGTTAGGCAGGGGGAGGTTATCCATCTTATGGCCATGGGAAAGCTTACGGGCCGTCAGGTCCTCATTATCATCCGTTTAACCCTCATGGTCAAGCTTTTGGTCCATCTTACAACACAGTTCCGTTTAATCAACCTTTTATGGGGGCTTATAATCAAGCTTTCCAGCCGCAGCTCCCGTTCCTTGCACGCTTGAATCTCCCGGATCTTTCAAAGCTTACGAATGATCCGGTGTGTCACGACCCTACTTGGCCCCCGGTCCCAACCAAGCTCCCTTCGGACATTCCAAAGTTTGAAGGGAAAGGTGGTGAGGACCCGGGAGATCATGTCACGACATTTCACCTTTGGTGCTCCTCCAACTCTTTGAATCATGATTCCATTCGATTACGACTATTTCAACGCACCCTCACGAGGGCAACCGCGAAGTCGTATGTGGAGTTTACCGGAAACACCTATAGGGGATTCAAATAGATTGATTTGGTTTTCTTAGACCATTTCCAGTTGCCGGTTCGTTATGATACTGGTATTGAGTTGTTGTCCACCTTCCGTCAGAATAAGGCCACACATATTTCTGACCTTGTTCAAGAGTGGCATCGACGGAAGAGATTGGTGAAAGCCAACATTCCTCCAGAGTTCTTGTTGGAATGGTTCCTTAAGTCTTTACTTCCATATATTGCTAAGGATGTTTCGATGTCCGGCATTATGACTGAGGAACAAGCTATCTTGAAAGTCCAGCAGTTAGATCTACTTTATTCTCAGTATGGCATTTTGTATGACATTATTCCTGACACACCGAGAACAAGACATGAGCCCACGTCAGTTCCTGGACCACATGCCGATGGCATCATGGGGTCCGCATGCACTCGCCCTGTAGACTTGGTAGCTAATCAAATGCAAAATTTGTCGCTAAACCAGTCTGCTCCCGGACAGGTTCACACCTTGTCCACTTCCACTCCGTCGTCTGATGTACACAATGTGCAATCAACGAAACCGTCGGGTAACTAGCAGCCTGGTGGTAAGAAAAAGGGGAGAAATAATCGTAGGGGTGGAAACAATGGAAGTAACAACAATAGCAATCATAATACTCCTCGTAAAGAGAATGCCAACCCTCCTTGGGAAGGCGGTAATGTTGGCGAGGATCGTAAACCTAGGCGTAAGGTGAAATTCCATTGCAAGCTTTGTGGGGAGGATCATCTTACTCACTTATGTCCTCGTATTGAAGAAGCATCGAAGCATTTGTCAAGAGCCTAGCTGCGCTGAAGGATCCCCTACCTCATCACTAGAACATGGATTCGCATGCTCCCACCACTGGTTATGGTACTAATGAAACGACAACGTCTTATTCCAATACTAGTGGTTATGGATGTGTGAATATGGTTCAGTCGGAGGTTTGTGTTGCTACTCGTCAACGTGATTATGGTGCACCACAACCGAATTTGGGGAATGAGCCTCCCCCTCCTCTTGATAATTCCTTGCATATCGAGAAGCCTTCTATTATGCCACAGATACCGAAAGGTGTTCTCAAGCGCTCCACGCATAATCCTAATGCTCGAGTCGCCCAGAACTACTCCATCGTAGAAGATTTGGGCCAAACCTCGTGTGCCATGTCGGCTCTTGAAGTTTTGCAAGCTTGTCCTTCTCAGAAGCATGCCCTTTTGAGTGCGTTAGGAGTTCAGGATGGGGGAAGTCCTAGTGTTATCAAGTTCGATACTACTGATGTCCAACCTCGCTTGCCTTACCACATGGATTTTCAAATTTAGGTAGTTTGCCTTAAGAGCTTCGTCAAACATACTATAGTTGATGAAGGTGCTTCCACGTCAGTAATGTCGTTAACTTGTTGGAAATCTCTTGGCTCTCCTCCTCTACTCGCGTCTAGAACTACACTCACTGCATTCGACGGTAGATCTTTTACGCCGCATGGAATTATCCCTTCCCTTGTAGTCTCCTTGGGAGGTAAGTCCGTGCCTATTGAAGTCGAAGTGGTTGATGCGCCCATCGACTACAACCTTTTACTAGGTCGGAACTGGATGTATGCTATGAAGGCTGTCGCGTCTATTGTATTTCGAGTTAGTTGCTTTCCCCATGAAGGCAAGATTGTGACGATCGATCAGCTGGATTATGTTGGCACTCCTTCCACAGCATCCACGGGATCAGTAGTCTCGTAAGTTTCTAATTCTCAGTTGGCAACTGGGAACATAGGTGTTGGAATGTACCCCTCGTTGATGGGAACTTTTAACCATTCTGCACTTGTGAATTTTATTGGAACCATTTTCGACAGTGCGCCTCCTCCTTCGAAAAGTATGCCATTCCGGACTTCCTATTGTGGTGATCCATGGATTTTGCCATCCGCGGATTCTATGTCTGGAGACATTGCACATGTCGAGATGTCTATGCCTTTATCTGTAGTGGAGCTCACTTATGATCACATCCAACAAACCACTGCAGATCTGGATCTCTCTTCTTCCTAGACAGTTGAAGAAGATCCAGTTACGCTGCCAGTTTGGGCAGCCAACTCATCTTGCTCTCACGATTGCCTCGATGATACTTTTCCATCGGATGAAGCTATCCTCGAAGCCATGTGTGGTAGTGAGAAGCCTTGGGAATATATGCACCATCGATCTTATTTCCTTCCCAACCTTGAGCTCATTGAGCAGGAGGAGTTTAGGATGACTCTAGTTGAGATGGTTGGTCACCCTATGGCTCTTTTGTAGTCGCATGATGTTTTCTTGGAGGGGAATATGGCCAGTATTTCCCCAACCACTTCGATCAACATCTCCCGCACTCTCGTAAAGATTGAGAATGTTTACGTTGGTGCCGATTGCACTCTTGAGGAGAGTGCTATTTACACTGATGTGTTTACCGAACTCCGGGAAGCTTTCGCCTGGTCATATGAGGAGATGCTAGGAATAGACCCCCGCATTGTTGAATACGAGATTAAAACGTATCCTGATGCTAAACCGGTTCGACAACGCTTATGTGCTGTGAACCCTAGGAAGGAAGCTGCTATTAAGGCAAAGGTGGAGAAACTGCTCAAAGCTGGTTTCATCTACCCCGTTCCCCTTACCGAATTGGTGTCAAACCCCGTTCCTGTGGATAAGAAGCAGGGAACTATCCGTGTATGCACTGATTTCAGAGATTTGAACCGTGCATGTCCGAAAGACAACTTCCCCACTCCATTCATTGATCAAATATTGGATGCTTATGCAGGAAGTGAGATTTTTTCATTCATGGACGGATTCTCGGGTTATAATCAGATTCAAATCAAACCCGTAGACCAACATAAAACGACATTTATTTGTCCATGGGGAACTTTTGCGTACCGGAAAATGCCCTTCGGCCTCAAGAATGCCAGAGCTACTTTTCAACGAGCCATGACCTATGCCTTTCACGATCTTAAGATGATTATGAAAGTTTTCTTGGATGATCTTGCTGGCCATTCTCGCAAGAGAGTGGACCACCCAAAGCACCTCTGTATGATTCTCGAACGATGTATTCACTACAAAATTCGATTGAATCCAAACAAATGCATCTTCGCTGTTAGGACTGGTCGCCTTCTAGGATTCATAGTTTCGAAAGAGGGTATTAGAATTGATCCTCTCAAAGTTGAGGCAATACTTCAGTTGCCTCCTCCGCGTAATCTGTTTCAACTTCAGAGCCTCCAAGGGAGAGCTACTTTTCTACGTCGGTTTATAGCTAACTATGCTAGTATTACTAAAGGTTTCGCACGCCTATTGAAGAAAGACACACCTTTTATCTGGGATGAGCGAGCCCAGCAGTCTTTCGACACCCTTAAGAAAGCTTTGGTATCGGCTCCTGTGCTTAGTCCGCCGGACTTTACACGAGATTTCATTCTTTATGTGGCTGCGTCTCAAGAGACTATTGGCATGGTCCTGGTTCAGGTAGATGATGTGCTCATCGAGCATGTTATTTATTATCTTAGTCGAAATTTAGTAGACGCTGAACTAAGGTACACCCACGTAGAAAAGCTGGCACTTGCGACTGTTCATGCAGTCCAGCGGTTACGGCATTACATTTTACTTCGAACAACCACTGTTGTATCTCATATCAATCCGTTTCAGTTCATGCTTTCACGACGCCTTATCGGGGGTAAGTATAATAAATGGATTGTGATCCTTCAGGAATTTGATCTCAAGTTTGCTTCTGCAAAATCGGTGAAATCATTGGTGTTCGCTAAACTTATGTCGGACCTTCCACGGCTTGATGAGGATGTCATTCATGAAGATTCCTTTGTGGATGAACACCTATTCCTTATCTCGTCCGAGGACCCTTGGTATGGGGATGTCGTTAGATATCTCCAAACTTTGAAATTTCCTCCGCATTATTCACGAGACGAGCGACGCCATGTGAGACATCACGTTAAAGATTATACTATCGTTGGTGACACTTTGTATTGCCGAGGAAAGGATTCCATTCTCAGTCATTGCTTGACTCATGAAGAAGCGAAACGGGTACTTAATGATTGCCATGCGGGGGCGTGTGGCAGTCACTTATCTGGGCTTGCTACGACCCAGCGTATTATGCGAGCGGGTTATTTTTGGCCTACTATCTTTAAAGATTGTATTAACGCTGTGAAGAGATGTCACCCTTGCCAGGTGTTTTCTCAGAAAATACACTTGCATCCAACGCCCCTCCATCCGGTCGTCACTGTCAGTCCCTTCATTAAGTGCGGGGTAGATTTCATGGATTGCAAACCAGCTTCGGATGGGGGGAATCATCATATTATTGTGGTCGTGGATTATTTTTCCAAATGGGCTGAGGCCATGCCTACCGTTAAAGCTGATGGTGCTACTGCAGCCCATTTCGTGTTCAACCAGATTATCACTCGATTCGGTATCCCGAAAGAGATTGTCACTGACCATGGCAGTCACTTTCAAAATAAGATGATGGAGGATTTGTCTCTCAAGCTTGGGTTTTGTGAGGAACACTTGTCTTCCTACTATCCTCAAGCGAATGGTCAGGTTGAAGCAGTAAATAAGTCTTTGAAGACCATTCTCCAATGTACCATCCAACAAAGCAAGACCAATTGGCATATCATGTTATATCCTGCTTTGTGGGCATATCAAACCGCAATTAAAACTGCCACCGGGTTCTCACCATTCAAGTTAGTTCATGGTGTGGAGTCACTTTTACTGATTGAATGCGAGATCCCTTCGCTCAAGCTAGCCATAGAGCTCCTCCCTGATACGATGGAGATTGAGCAACGTTTAGTACACCTCGAGCAACTTGACGAACATCGTCGAGATGCCGCTGTGGCCATTGATGCTAACAAGCGTCATGTCAAGGTTCAATATGATAGGTCTGTCCGTCCCCGGCAATATGCTGAATGTGAATTGGTACTCTTGTATGACCAAGCCAAAGAACCCCTAGGGGCAGGCAAGTTCAATCCCATGTGGCACGGTCCTTACATTGTGAGGCGGGTCCTTGAAAAAGGAGCTTATGAGTTAGAAGATTATGAGGGAGTTGTCTTGAAGGAGCTTAGAAATGGGCTCTACCTCAAGCGGTATTACGCTTGAACCTTTGGTTCGGGTTGATACTTTTGTACACTATTGTATAATTTTTTTGTACATAGTCTAGGTTGCCTTTTTGGTTGTCGGGTCTACTGATTAGCCTCTGTTTGATTGATAGATGTCGACGGGATGTCCTACGTTCTTAGGTTTCGTGGATGGTGCTAGCCGACATATGCAGCAGCTTGCTTCTGCTGCCTGGGTTATCTTTTCACCTGACCATCTAGTTGTGTCCTCAGGAGGTGCTTGTCTCGGTCCTACATCTAACAATGTGGCTGAGTATAGTGCCATTGTTGAGCTACTTCGGGATTCCATTTCACATGGTATCCAGTCTTTAGAAGTCCGCCTGGATTCACAACTAGTTGTGTCTCAGCTGAATGGGCAGTACCGTGTACGAGACCCTACATTACTACGGATATTCCTTAAGGTACGACTCTTGGAGAGACATTTTGTTTCCATTACATATATTCACATTCCGAGAAGTCATAATTATATATCTGATGCATACGCTAACTATGTATTAGATTGGCATTTGTCACATTCATCATGAAGCACATAAATACAAAGACATTCATACATTTGTACCATACACACATATAGTAGAACCGAGAACCAAAGTTGTATATATATATATAAATATGTCCAAAAATGGTAGTGTCATACAAGATTGGAGCTCGTAGCCCTAAAAAATATACATATTGATACAAAAAATGATGAGACACTGGGATATCTACTCCCTCCGAGGAGGTCTAGCTGCCGCCTCGATGGGATGTGTCTCATAGTAGTACTGTACTACGTTGGCCATCCGCTATAGTAGCCGCACCCACTCACCAGGAACACACACTACCTGGCGCTGCATAGCCTCAGGTTAGTCAGGCTACCTCTATCAGTGGTACTCGGACAACCATCCGTGATATGTTGCGCCGCAACGTATGGAGTGTGCGCCCTGCTGCAGCATCTGTTGCCACCTCATCTCTACCCCGACGACCATGTCTCGGGAAGCCCTCGGGTCTCACTGGGCCTTTGTCTACGAGCAAACAGTCACCCATTAGCACATGATACTACCACCAAAAAGATTTTTTGCATTTCAACTATAATAAAAAAAATCCATAAATATTTAAAAAACACAAAACCAAAAGAGTACTCATTGATGTCTCCGAAAGCTGCGCCTGATGGGAGCGGCATGTCACGGTCCTGTCTGAAGTCTATCCCCACATAGGGATAGTCCTCTATAGCGATCACCTGTCAGTTCCACCAGTAGAAGAACTCCTCAGTATATGGTGACGCCAGACGGCCACCACCCTGTCGTGTCAGTATCTCATCCCACCGGGTCAGGGATGGATCTCCGAGACTGTGAGGAGAGACATCCACCCTCGGGCTATGTATCGGAACTCTCTCAAAGAAGAAACTGTAGAGGATGCTACCATACCCAAATTTTTTGGCCTTCCCCTCTTTGCATTCCGTCAGTTGTGTCTTCATAGAAACCAGCAGAGTAGTACACCAGTCAAATATAGTAGGCTGCAAGAATTGTGATGCGTAGAACATCACCGGTATGGATGCCTGATGTAGTGCTTTGGATCTCGTGATCCGCACCAGAGTTGCCACAATGATCTCTGTACTCAGATCCGTTATGAGGTTGACTGGCACTTGACTTCCCACTGGTCGTGTGTTGGCGGGACAATACCGTACTATGTAGTCTTGCACAGTGATCCCACCACCCACGGTCCGTGATCGAAGACTAGCCACTTCCCCTCTACAGGACAAACCGGTAATGAAGTAGATATCCTCCACTTCCAGTGTCAGTGTTTGCCCGTTGAGGCTGAAGTGTTGAGCATCCACATACCAGTAGTTGATCAAATGACGGAGTAGTAGGTTTTGGGCCCTTAAGCCTCCGAGACTCCAGTATTTACATAAGCCACATGCTTGCAATGCTTGTTGTGCTTGCAAATCGTTGCGCACGGCCTCATCTACCTCGTCATGCTCTCTCTTCCTCCACTCTAGAACCATCCTGGAGTGTAAAGAAAGAAATTTTTAGTCAATATCATGTTTAAAAACTTCTTCATGGCCGTACTCGCAGGTTTGATTGTAGACAGTTGCGGGTAGACGCGGGAAGTCAGTTTTTTGACTGCGCCTTTGATGCCCTACCTGTGACCCGCACACTTACAGCCCGCGGGTAGCACCGAAGCCATTTAGGGCTTGGCCAAACAAAAAATCCCACCGACCAAAATTGAAATAAAAGCACTTAAATGAAAGGTATGGCAGTGACCACTAACTTGCTCCGGACGGTTCGTTGAACGGTTGCTCATAGCTCCCACGATCGGTGCTTGAAGTTTCAGGTGCAAACTTACCACTTAACTCCAAAATGGTGAATAGTGCAAATGAATTGAAAATTACAAATTTTTATTACTATTTATAATTTTCTGGACCTACTTTTCTATAGTTTTTTCCATTTTGGACCTACTCGTGTCATGGAGTAGTGTTTTTTCAACAGATTTCCTCGGCAAGAGTTGTTCTGATCCATTTCACACCTATAGCAGGTACGTTTCACACCTGGCATATAGGTTAGATGCCATTTTCACATGCATTATGCATTTGACCTTTGACCACTTTTCATAAAGCCTAGGTGCGACCCCGCTTCGTGACTGACACGGAACCTTCACACTATTATAGAAGTGTCATCATGTGGCAGTAGGGCTTTCCCGAACATGGGTACCCTAGTTAGAACCCCATTATCCTTTTGGTGCCCATGCCGTTGTTTGTCCTCAGCATTGGGAGTCCTTTGTAGTCACACCATGACGTTGCGATGAAGACTCATACTCTACTTTGTCTTATGCTGGCCATCTCCCTTAAGGACTCCCCTCAGTTATATCATGTTGTGATTGCATTGCATCATCCTGCCTGCCGCTCGAGCCTTGTGTCGACTCCCGCTTACTCAATTGTTAGCCTGGTGCATGAGCACTTGCCCTGTCGAGCCCTGCAGAGCTTATATATTTTCCCTTCGCAATTTGATGACCCTTTGACCCTGAGGGAACACACCCCCGAGTGTCCACATCCTGCACGCACTTCCTTGCATTGAGCATGGGTATGTTCCACTGCTTGGGACTAGTCTGCTATCTATTTGACACTCGTTCCCTCACTTGTTGTATTATAAGCAATTTTATTCTTTTTCAATCTTTTCCCAAATATTAAAAAGACAAAAAAAATAAAAATCAAATATTCCAAAAAGCCGGACGGGATTATGGTCACTATTTCTTGTTGGCAGCTGTTGTGTCGCCTTTGAACAGAGCATTCATTCCACTCCGTACATTATGAGTCGGGACTATAGTTGGGCCTTAGGAGCTGTACTTGTTTCTCAGTTTTCTCCACCAATTGGTTAAGCTTCCAGTCATTATGGAGCCCTCTGTAATGCCTCTTGCATTGCACAGTTTATGTCAAGTCTTTGCTGCTTGAGTCTATCCATCTGCTCATGCTCTTGTTCAAAGGAAGTCCTGAAACTAGTGTCGGCCACTCCTCAGATATCTTGACTATCGCATGTCGGCCATCCTTATTGAGTCAGTCTGTTTCACCTGAGATCTTCCAAATCTTTCAGCATTGCTGGTACCTCGTGCTGGTTGATGGGGGATGCCTTAATGCCCTCCTTCCAGCGAGTCTCGTTCCGTCGACTTCAACTCATTTATTCTGGGACTTGAGGCTTAGAGTTCGCTTGAGTACCTTGAGGCTTGCAGTCATTAGTGGTAGGTTCTCTCGCCATCGACAGTTTTGGAAATACATCAATGTCCCCTGATCGATGGATTCATCCTAGTGTTCGACTTCAACCCATTTATTCACACTCTGATGATTGTGCTCTGTGCCTTGATGCCCATTTTCATTATTGGTGGGTCATCTCGCGTCTGTTAATGGTATACATCAATGACCGGTAATCAGACAATGTCTCATCAGGTTCGACCCCAACTCCTTTATTCACTTGATGAGACTTGCACCGTCGAAGACTTGTGTAGAAGACCCCAGGCGATTGTGGCATTCAGTATGCTACTTATGACTTTGACTTTACATATGAGATATCACCTCTCATATTTCAACAGTTTGTACCTCCAGTTTTGCACCAGTTGTCTTCTTTTCAACAGAAGACCATATCTTACTGTAGAGGAATCATGGCTATGATCACTTGTGACATATATTTACTTATGTACTGCCTATTCATGGCCATTGTATCAGATTGTTGTACTATACCGACATGTATTCAGAGATACTATTGTACTATGACGAGTAAGCCGTTCTTTCCACTTGTGTCTCCACACTCAACTTCTGAGTTTTATAATGTATTTCGGCCATCGTAGCACATTTCAGTCTCTGACCTCACACATTAGGGGGCATCTGTTACACAGAAATCTTCCACCCTGTGAGCATCAGCATTCTTTGGCCTGTAGGATCCATTTCAGTGACTCAGATCCATTTTCATCCTTCAGTGATACCAGTCTACCCTATTTTTGTTCCTACCTGCATGTTGCATCACTATAGCATGCGTACCCGCGAGTTGCATCCCTATGGCCCGCGGGTATCAAGTAAAATGGTAAAAACCACTATTTTATTACTTTTTACTCCCAAAAAGCGGTCATTGGGTGACCTTTGGCTCTCCATCTGCCCAAGTAACGTCTCGATGAGTCCTTTAACCTACCTTTGAGAGGACTATATATTGAGCATATATGGCTTATGGACGGGAGGAGGAAGATAATAGTAAAGGCACTCTAGTGGATTTTTTCCCTATCTTGAGTCTGCACTCATTGATCCTTGTAGTTGTGAACCAGTTATGTTCGCCTTCCAAACTCCTTGCTAGTTTGAGTTTGCCTTTCATGGAGGATTGAAGTGGTGGAGGCACAAGTGGATTGATCTAGATCTTGGTTCAGATTGGTTGCCGGCAAGAGGTCGTATCACTTTGTACTTCTTCTTGTTCATTAATAGAAATACTCATATTCTCGTCCATTCATGGTGTGAATGTCATTTATTATACATTGGGTTACATTTGCTTATGATATTATGGACCATTGTTATTGATAATGTTAATGTCATTTATATATCACATGTACTTGTTAGATATTGGTTGTCAAGACTAATTTGCAGATTACAAGTGCTTGGATGTGCGCGGATTGAAAGCTCCAATGGGGATCTACATCAAATGTTGGATCGAGGTTGGTTACATTTCTCTATTATTTTAACATTGTCATTTATAATAGCATTGTTTTGAGATTTGGGTAGATTTCTGGTAGTCATCTGTCTGTTGTGGTATTCCCAAGCCATAGTGAGTTTTCTCCAATACAATTATATTCACATTCAGGCACTCAATACCACATGTAAACCAAATCAACATAGTTTAAACATGGTTGAAGGGATCTCACCAAATCCTCTTTCAACATTCATGCAATTAAGCACAATTAATTGTTACCTGCGTGGCTGTTATTAACATCGCTTGATGTTACTTGATCAGTTGGACTTTTACCAAGACTACATAGTCCTTTTGCCAACATCATGATCACAGATTTGTTGCTCCATCATTTCCTCATAAGGTTGTTGGTCATATGCAACAATCATCATCCACATCTTCTGCCATGCTTCGATTGTCTTTGGTCCTACAACCAATGCGAACACGACTAATTATTAGCAACCACAATAATTATCTTAAGTGGCTCATTGCATATGTAAAACCTCACTATTTTACCGATATGCAATATCATATACATGTACATACATTTTCACATGCACTATGTAATGTCTGTTAGTATTCCAGCTAGTAGATATTCACTTCATCTATCTATCCTCTTGCATTTTCAATCATGCTTCTATGGTCTGGTTCCTACAACATTAGTTGTCATCAACCATAGGAATTACCATTAGTGGGTTATTGCATGTGTAACTTCACTATTTTATCAATATGCAACATCATGATCATGCATAAGCAATTCACATGCATTATGCAATGACTCTCTAATCATGCCCACTAATTCATATGCATTATTCTCTTGCACTTCCAACATCCCTATGCCATAATTTCCAGTATATAAAACTCAGGAAATAAAAACACAATAGCAAGAGAGGAGTTAAGGAATTCTCCCTTTCCAATTCCTCATCATGACATGGAGTTCCTCCTCCACATCATAACTAATCCTTTTCTTGGCTTTCCTACCAAGTACACAAGGATTCATTAGCTATGATCTTCTCACGAATCAGGAATTTAGTATATACATACATGTATAACATTCATTCTTGCTATTTTCCAAACATGCAATTCTTATGCTATAAACAGAAATAGTCTAAGGTGAGGAATTTTCCTCTTATCAACATTGCCTTGCTACTCCCATTGCTCTTCCGCAATGCATATTACAGCCAATTACTCTTAATAAGGCTTCCACAACCTTCTATGCAATTCCTACTTCTCATCCCAAGCATAGAGAATGCATTTCACACTTTCAACGACTGTCTCCGGGGGACGATGGGGGTCAAGGGGGCTTTCCCCCTTGTGGCGCCACTGCAGGGCGGGTTGAGGGCAGTGCCCTCGTTTTTTTAATTTTTAATTTTTATAAATCCTTTGATTTGGCGCAATCTAGCGCATAAGTTCCATGGCATTTTTCAACTTTTGGCACCTGAAAAAATCTCCCTAGAAACAACTGAAATTCTCTGTTTCGGAGCAACTCGTTCAGTTCTTCCGACCTGTTGCGGAGCAACTCGCCGAGTTTCGCCGGTCGGCAGACTCATCTGTCTTTTCCGCCGTTTCGGACCAACTTATCGAGTTCTTCCGCTGTTACGGATCAACTCGCCGAGTTCTTCCGCCATTGCGGACCAACTCGTCGAGTTCTTCCGCCGTTGCGGACCAACTCGTCGAGTTCTTCCGCCGAAAGAAACTTAGAAAAATTTTCGGGCCAACTCGCCGAGTCCTTCCACTGTTGAGGACCAACTTGCCGTGTTCTGCCGCAATTTTGAACCAACTCACCGAGTTCTTCCGCTGTTGCAGACCAACTCGCCGAGTTCTTCCGCTGTTGCGGACCAACTCGCTGAGTTCTTCCGCTGTTGCGGACCAACTCGCCGAGTTCTTCCGGTCGAAACTTAGCTTTTCCTTCTGAAAATTTTCCATCTTTTTTGCCGAACTTAAAATTTCTGGGCGATCCGTTGTGGAGCAACTCACCGACTTCTTCCGCCGTTTCGGCGAAAACTCGCCAACTCTTTCCGCCGTTTCGACCCAAAACTCATAACTTTCCGTCGAAATTTTCCTTCCTTTTTCGGCAAACTTATTGATTTTCTGCCGTGTTGCGGGACAACTCGCCATGTTTCACCGGCAACTTCGGTGCAAACTCCGGCAACTTCAGCGCAACCTAGTGAGGTTCGCCGAAACACATCGGCTCAATTCCACAAGACTCGCCGAATCAGTTAGGCAAAACACTTAGAAATTTTTTGAAATTTTGAAACTTTTCTTAACGGTCTGTGCTGGGCAGGAAGCATACTTACCTCTGCAATTGTGATAGGTAGCCCATGAAGGCCCAATGCTGCAACCAGCAACTCTGATACCATCTGTCACATACACACCCGTCGATCCAATATGCGGAAGGGAACATGATGCCAATCTATGGACTTTCACATAATCTCAGCCCATTCATTAGATTCATACAAGTAAAAACCATTGTGTGCAGATGCAACTCAATTGAATATGCACAACGGAAATAAACAAATCATCCACACACATTACATGACTGTCATTCAATTTAACATAGTCAACAAATTAATACATTTGCAGAAGCAATTACACATAAGAAAATACTGATCTTGATGTAATGTTGTCCCCAAACAACTAGCTATGTTGCTGCAACATTCCACCCAACCATAGGTCTCTTCCCAGCCTCTATTCTTTCAGCACTCAGAGACCACCCCCGAGCTGGGAATGATTTCTATAAGGAAAAGGGGACATTCAAGCTCACACACAGCCAATTAACCATTTCATCTCAACCAAGCCAGTCCACAGTTGGGTTTGTCAGGCTACATTTGAACCCTGGATGCTTGCACTCAAGCTCAAGCCAAAGCAATGGATACCCATAACCCATACCCAACATAATCTTTTCTCACACAGCAAACACAAACATGGGGCATGGATACACATTTTAAACAATGGGATTTACAAATAATATGGCCATGGGTTTTTTTTTTTCCCAAATCGTGGGCGCCCCAAAAACAGATTGGAAGAAGGAAATTCGACCATAGGGAAGAAAACGATTTATCCCACAGATATATCAGCATTCAGTGGGCCAAATAGCCTCTATACACCCCAAATCCATTTCCTCTTTCTTCCCAACTAGTATATAACACAAAAACGCCCTTCTCTCAGCTGAGAAAGAAGGAAACACAGAAAAACCATGGAGGAAAATGCCTAGGTGGCTCCAAACTTGTGAGGGAGGAAGACTGGTTGATGGATAATGGCTTGGGGAGCAATTCATAGCTCTTTTCTTTCCCAAGAAGCCAAACACGTTTGTCCATGCAGGGTGGCTTTCCCATACTCAAATTTGGACAGCCATACCTCCCATTCCCCAAGGCATTAACTACTTCAACCAACTCTTAGGAGAAATCAATGATTGGGTACAAAATTCAACATGGGTAGTTGAGGGTTTGATGGGTTATCTCATTGACATTTGGCTTGACTTGATTGGCTCCAAGGGTTTGAATGTTTTCCCTCCCAATTCCTTGTAAAAATCATGCCCCCATCTCTTGTTGCATTGCATAGCTAGTTGTGGGTATTTTGTTAAAATGCTTATTTACATGATTGAATTCCAATGTCCCTGGCTAGCATGCAAACCTTATGCATCATTAAATCGATGGAAGGGCCTTGGCCTTGAGCTCCTCACCATGATCTTATAACAATATTACATTATTTACATTTGAATGTAATGGGATCAAGGTGGGGATGTGACACATGACCATAAGATGAAAGACCAAGAGGCAATGCGACACATATCAAGATGGCAGAAGAACATAGGGGATGAACTAGGAATTCCACATCTCTATTATAAAATTGGATTGTAGTTTTCGCACGCATGAAATTAATTTGAAGAGATGTGTAGTAAATTTCATTCTAGTCCATCCGATCCGAAACTAGTTTTGGAGTTGCCAAAAGTAAATGTATGAGTTAATGAATTTGGGAAAAAGTACAAAAAACATAAATTTGATTCATTGTTCCATGCAACTGGAATGATGTTTCCCAAAAGGTTCTAGTATGAATGCGACATGTTGAAGTTTCCACACGAATTAATTGTCATATTGTTTTATTTCCGAGCTAGCTAACAGGTGGAAAAACATGCTAAATATTCGGTTGTCATGGAAAGGGATGCGACGTCAGAAAAGGTAACAAAAGTAGTCACAACACAGTAAATGCGACTTAAGGAACATTCATACGCAGAAAATAAATTGATGGAAAATACACTACAAAACCAGAAGAAAATGGAATTTGGTACTACACAGTTGGCACAATAGGAAGATTTCATGAATATTTGCGCAAGGAGTGATGAAGTATTGTTATGACAAGTCAAGATATAGAAGGAAGATAACAACTATACAGGGGGAGCGCATTTGAGATGGCTATGAAAACAAAGTACAGATTGTAAGGTATCAGCGCAAAAACTTCAGTAAAAGGATGAAGCATGAATACAGGGGGATTTGTCTAAGTAAGAAAATAAATTAAGGCCAACACAAAACAAAAGAAAGGAGTACCAATAACTACTTAGTGATGGCACCTCTTTGCCATTGATGTCAAAGGGGGAGAAAGAGCACGAAGTTGATCATGAAGCATGCAGTAGCGCAATAAGAATGATCATGAAGCACACGATCTGCGCAAAAGCAACAGAAAGATAAAAAAGCATTGGCAACAAAATGCGCAGATGTAAGAGGCTCAAAATTGAAAAGAACACAAAGGGACTACTACGACAAGTACATATGAAGCATGAAGCATACAAACCTCAGGAGATGATTATGCACAAATTCATAAGGTGTTGGCATCAATGCCAAAGGGGGATATTGTTGAACTTTGGTTGTCATCGATGTCAACTGATGTCAAAGAGGATTTAGAATGTCTGCGTCAATTTAAAGAAGTATATCTTTGTGCTAGTTTAAAGAAGCACATGAAAGAAACTTTGAAGAAATATATTTCTGTTCCAGTTTAAAGAAGTACATGAATGATACTTTGAAGAAGTATATGGATGCCAATATGAAGAAGTATATCTAGAAGTGCATCCCACCTGAAGAAATGTGGTACAAATGCAGGTCTCAAGTCCACTTAGTCTTAGTCCCTCAAGGTAAAAGCTAAAGAGTTGGTTGGAAAAAAGTTTGGGAGTGCACAAGCATGCCAAAGAGTTGATTGGACAAGGTTCGAGAGTGTGCAAGTAGCTTGGAACAAGAAATGGTTGAACAATTATGCAAATCCTGAAAGCGCGCAAGAGTCACCAATCAGAGAAAGCTTTCAGTTGTTGAAGCACGCACAAGTACCAAGAAGGTTGTAGCGGTTGAAGATGTCAAGTGCGCAAGTCCCATAAGAAATGACACATCAAGGGAGCAAGACCACACCACAAGGGTGAAAATCCCATTAAGGCCGAAGACATAAAGGCAATATTACAGAAGATGTGCACGTACGTGAGGACTGAATGATAGTATCAGAGACAACATGCAGATAGTCACATATGATCTAAGAGAGAAGCACAAAGAAAGATTTGAAGTATATCTTGTGATGTGCGTAGAGCAGAAGTTTATTTGATGCATGAATATTGAGTTGATGTGTGCGAAGTAAGGCAGTCCATCCGATGCACTAAGACATAATTGTTTCAGAGTGAAGGAAGCACATTATGATGAGGATGATCTGAGACAAGTGCATTCAATATAAATGACAATCATATGATGCACAAAAGGTCGGAGATTATCTGAAGACTGTTGCACCAAGACATAACGAACATATCTCTGAAGGTGCGCAGCTTCACCTGATACTGGTGCGCGAAGTCAGAACAACAGATTATTAGTTGATGCCCAATATCAGTTGAGATTGTAGATGTGCAATAGCATAAGGGAATATTGAACCTTGGCACAGACTTTAGCACACAGTATATGAAATGCGATGTTAGTTGCTGTAATGTGTTAAGTGTGAAGTCAAGTGATGTATGGAACATAAGTAACAACAACAATACAACATAGAGAAGGTGCGCACAACATAACAAACAACATAATATTTGAAGTGTGCGTGTATCAGAAGTACAACAAAGAAATATCTTATTTTTTGTATTTCTGGGCGGTAGGACGGGGCAAGGAGCAAGGGGTCATAGCCTCCTTCCAGTTGGTGTTGGTAAATCAGGGAATTGGTGCCTCTTTCAAGTCAGTGCCTCCTTCCAGTTGGTGCTGGAGAACTTAGGAAGTTGGTGCTTCCTTGAAATTAATCTTTTATTATAAGAGAGCATTCTGTGGTTTTCTCCCTTTTGTGTTTCCACGTAAAAATTATGTGTGTATTGTAATCATGTGATGTTGACTGTTTTATTTATGGTGGATGCATCATTGAAGATCAAGAATAATCAATTAAGAAGTTAAAAACTGTTCATAACCGTGCTAATACTGATTCACCCCCCCTCTCAGTATTAAATAGATTCCAACACAGTTTTCAATTTTTTCCAAGCCGTATCCAGTTCATCAATTCATTGAGGTGTAATCGTAAATCAATATAAATTGACATCCCGATTAATCCACAGGCTTCATCACATTTAATGGCCAATTTTATTTTTTATCATCAATAGTGGATTCAATTTATTTTCCCAAGGTAATCTGGTAAAGTCCCCAACTTTGTTGGACATCCTCCTTATGATCTTTACATGAGAAGTAGTTGGTACTGATAAGCATCATATCACTTGGAACGACTATATTGTAATACACAGGTAATATGGCTTCAAAAACATAAGTTGATGGTGTAGATGCAAAGATCTTGGAAAATGTAGTTTAAAATAAACAACACTGAAAATGGATGTCAGATGTCAAAGTTATACCCTTTTGCATAAATGCATAAAAGTGAACCAAGGGGCCATGTGGCAAACAAAGGTTCATCCACGCGATGGTGGGAACAAAAAATACAGTAAAGAATCCCCCCCTTTACTAACTTTGCCTATAAGATCACTTTTACAAATAAGTTGTTTTAAAATAAATGACCCACTTTTATAAAATGAGTGGGAAGCACTTTTACAATGCAGTTACTTTATAACTTAAAGTTATATGAACTTTTACAAAAGGTAACAAAAAGAAATATTTGAACCCAAGACCTTTAACGTTTTAAAGTAACTTTCACCTAAGTGAGCTAAGCAAAATACTTAGTAACAATATGGAGGAGAATGAGGGTGTTGTTGTTGCTGGAAGAATGTCCCTACCCAAGAAACCTTGCCTTTTAGCTTGTAAGACACTTTACACAACCACACAAAAACAAACAAACGAAATTATGAAACTAAAATGTCTCAGATTTGGGGTTAGTGCTTAGCTTGATTTCCTGAAAAATGTAAGTTTTCTCACTATTTTTGGTTAGTTGAGTTCACACAAAGATCATAGTAAAGACCATACATAGTAAAGAAAATCATTTCCCCTTTGTTTATGATTTTCCGAGTTTGCATAAAGCGCATGAAAAATAGTATACACAGATTGAGAAGGTAAAAAACTGGAAATAAAACAAAACAAAAGCTAAATTTTGAAAGAATATGAGAATTAAAAAAAAACAAACGTAACTATAAACATAATACCTCTAGATCTAGTAAAATGGTTGTATCTTGGGAAAACAAAAACCTTTTTCTATGAATCAAAAAGCATTTCCAATTGAAAGTAGTGCTATGGATGCAATAGAACACCTCTCTTAGCCCATAAATGCACACAGATATTAGAAACTAGAAACCCTTTGACACATACAAGAATACCAATTCAAGATCTCATTCAACAAAACCATAACTTCATAAGAGCTCTAATACCATGTTCGAATAACACAAGATATTTCTAGAAGATCAAACACCTTCATAAACCTCTCACACAAACAAATCACACATCAACACGCCGATTTTTTTACATGGTTAAAATCCCCAAAGAGGGAAATAATCCACAACCCCAACAAACTAGCTACTTGAGGCAATATATTAGTCAAAAGAAAAGAAATGTTACAATGATTTTCTCACAATCGATCATCAAGCAAACGACCGTCCATGCTCTTTAAATAGAGATCATGGACCAATCGGGTCAATGGACATTAAGATCAAGGTGAGATTGAACCGTCAGATCACTTTATGTCTAGAACATATCGAGATGGTCATATTACATATGTACAAATGCATTCAAAAGAAACACACTTTACCTAAAGACACATTAAATCAAGTTGATAGATTAACTAACTCATAAGTGTCTTAATATCCTAACATGGAGTGTTAATTTCTCTTCCATATATTCATGGGATTACTAATCGCATATCAAAACACCTAATTTAGATCTACATTAAAATGATATTTAAAACTTACAAAATGCTTAGACAACTATTTGGACGTGTCAAAGGCAAAACAAATCCCTTTCTCTCTCAAGGAGTCTACCAAATTTCTTATTCCTATGGGAAATCCTACATTGGGCAAATTGTCAAATCTACCCAATCCTTGCTGACATTGATCAATTTGCTTAAATAAATATGCTATTGTGGAGCACTCCTTTAACTCTAAACACCTCATTTACTTTGATCAAACCAAAATTCTAGCTTCCACTTCCCATTACTCATCATGTTCATCAGAAAAGTCCTTGAGATAGAAAAACACCCACACAATTTCAACCATGAAGATGGTTATAAACCGAGTCAATCCTGGAAACCTTTTATCCACTATCTTAATTGTTGACCCATCTTAATTATCCTCTCTTCTCCTTATTATATATTTCCCTAGTTGTCCTTATCCCTTTGTTTTTTCCTCCTTTAACTTCCTCCTCTCGTTATCTATATTTCTTTTCTTCCATTATCATCGATTCCTCTTTACTAATATTTTTTTAATAGAAACAATTAAATTTTGTATTAAAATAGGCTACTACTACTGAACCAGTGAACTTGATAATACAAACTTAATAGTGGAAATTTTGATTTGCAGAGCTTACCATCTCTTGTCAAAGAGCTGGAAGAAGATAAGATGTTTCTTGTAGAGACTTTTCCTTTCATATTCAAGAGTACAAGAATAGATTCTTGCAAATTGATTACATAAAATAATGTAACAGCAATACATATTTAACAACAACCAATGCCTACCCCCTTTGCTGAGCAATAAATCAAGAGTTGACTTCTGGCCTGAATGGATATTCGATTTCACCTCATATTCTCTCTAGTTTTGACTGGATTTCCTTCCCCTTGTGAGAGGAGGGGAGGGATGAGTTTCTTTCTTCAAAAATTTGTTAAAGGATTAGGCAGACGTGGCAGTGGAGTTGCTTTCCCCACAACTACTTTCTCTAATTCTGCTTCCTCCTCTTCCTCCTTCGATTCCTTGGTTTTCCTCTTCTTCCTCCTCTAATTCCTTTGCTTCATGTTCTTTCATTTTCCTATCCTAATTGACTAGAGGTTCAACTTTAGATGGGTCCAATCCACCTCCAAGGTGCATTGAATGTACTATCAATTTCTCATATGCTTCATTTTCTTTCTCTATATCATGTAGATTTCCCAAAACTTCAAATTTGTTATTGCATGGCCCTTCTTGGAGTGGATTTGTAGGGCCCTTGCACTGGGATTTCCTATGCTTTCTTTGAACCAATATGAAATCAAATTCATTACTTGGAAGATGATTTTGGGGAGGTTGATCCTCTTGTATTTTTGGGCATTTTTTGACCCATAAGTATGACATGGAATACATTTAAAAGGGATCTGCTCATAATCTAGGTTTTGATGGAGGCTCCACACATTTATATTGATTTGCAAAGCCTCTAGGAGATCCTTATCCAATCCCACCTTCACATAGATGAGTGTGCAAGAGAAAAAATTTCCTTTTGGTTTTGCTTGGTCAATATATTGATCCAACATATTCCCAATATGTCTAAGAGTGTTATCGTCCCTAAATAATAGCGTTAGACAAGATAACATGATCCACACTAGAGATGAAGTAATTTCCTCCTCTTGATTGAAACCAAGGGAGGATGAACATAAATGCATTCCTTTGGAACCAATGAAATAGTGACTTGAGTGAAAGATCATCACGTTCCTCCATATTGATAAAAAGAAACACAAAATAACCTTGACTAGATGCAAACTAAGATACCTGACATTAGGTCTTAAGGGTCCAATGATATGCAATCCATGTTTCCATGGCTCTTGGATTAGTTCAGAGGCCTATAAAATTTCCACCTAGTGCAGGCTCTGATAGGATGAGCACTTTTCTTCTTGACTCCGAGGATGGGGATCTAGTTTTTGAATTCCCTCCAATCATTTTACAAAATGACCTTGTTGGAGCTAGGTTCTTTTATTCGGCTTGAGAGACTTACGAGAGAGAAAAATGCCTCAATCTCAAACTACATGTTTTTCTCCATTCTTCCTTTGACTGGATTTCGACCAAAGAGGTATGCCGCAAGGTATTCTACACACAACTATGAGTCCCTTTGATTCACCAACATGCAAGTAAGATGCAGGCTATAAGGGTTCGCTCCACATAGGTTGTGGCTCTTTGATAGGTGACCTTGATCGAATCTTGATGCAAACAGTAGCAGGGTAAACCCTAGCCGCAGACCATCCAATCACATGCACGATGCATCAAGTAGTAATGTGCAAATTACCTGTACTGTACGCTAATTTGAATGTCTACATTGCAAAACAATGGGAGCTCCATGTATTTCGAAATTCTATTGGTTTGTGCAGAGATGTGCAGATATTTGTTAAATTCCAACACAATTAAAAATCCAGAAACATATCAAATAGAGTCATGATATAAACTACATCAAGAATAAGATGAAGGTAACATTACATCACATTGCCCCTTAATGTCAACTTCCCTCATCTCAAACAAACATCTCTATTTCACAAACATAATGTATTAAACATTCAATGAAAATGTTTGTTTTATGTTATTGTAATTTGATAATACCATCTTGCACAAGATCATTGAGTTATTAAACATGGAGCTCCACATGCTTAGTCTTTACATGAAAAATTGGATTCTTCACCCACTAAATTAACCTTTGATTGTCACATATGATTATATAGCATTCCTTTGATCAAGGCTACTCTTATACATAAAATTTATGATCCATACCACATCCTTCTCTAGTTCATTTGCTACTCTATATTCAACCTCACAAAAAGATAAAGAAGTAGTGTTTTTCTTCTTATCTTACCACATAGCTAGACTAATGCCAAGATGAAACATATAACCTACTATATAATTTCTATCATTTAGGTTACCACAATACTATGAATTTGTATAACCAATAAGTGAAAAATTCCCCACATATGCACAATGAATACTATAATTTATTATGTCTATGTTATATTTAAAATTCGCTTCATTGTCTTTGAATGAATCTACTTTGGATTTTGCGCATGTCTAGCAACCAAACCAACTACAAAGCATATATATGGTCTAGAATGAATCATGTATATCAAATTTCCAACAAGTTTTCTCTACAAAGTAGGATCAACTTCCTTTGGAAGAAAATCCATAAATATCTTTGAACCATAAAAAATAATGGAGCATTTTTATAACTAATCATTTTATATTTCTAAAGTATATTAAAAACATATTTACGCTTAAATATAAAAATCAAATTGCCATATTTGCATACCAAGCAACCAATGAAGTAAATGTGATAATTAATATCTAATGTTTTCTTCATGTTGTCTTTCAATTTTTTTATTATGTCATCATTACTCCATGTATGTTTCAATATCATTTATGTTTGATATTCTATTACATAAGCATACTTATACATCTTTCAAGATATGCCATATAATAAAAAGCTCTCTCAACTACATGTGGGGAGTGACTTATAAAATTTCCACCTAGTGCACGCTCTGATAGGATGAGCGGTTTTCTTCTTGGCTCCGAGGATGGGGATCTAGTTGTTGAATTCCCTCCAATCATTTTACAAAATGGCCTTGTTGGAGCTAGCTTCTTTTATTCGGCTTGAAAGACTTATGAGAGAGAAAAATGCCTCAATATCAAACTACAGGGTTTTTTCCATTCTTCCTTCGACTGGATTTCGACCAAAGAGGTATGCCGCGAGGGATTCTCCATGCAGCTATGAGTCCCTTTGATTTGCCAACAAGCAAGTGATATGCAGGCCGTAAGGGTTCGCTCCACATAGGCCGCGACTCCTTGATAGGTGACTCTGATCTACTCTTGATGCAAATAATAGCAGGGTAAAACCCTAGCCGTAGACCATCCAATCACATGCACGATGCATTGAGTAGGAATGTGCAAATTACTTGTACTATCCGCTAATTTGAATGTCTACATTGCAAAACAATGGGAGTTCCATGTATTTTGAAATTCTATTGATTTCTGCAGAGATGTGCAAAGATTTGTTAAACTCCAACGCAATTAAAAATCCATAAACATATCAAATAGAGTCATGATATAAACTACATCAAGAATAATATGAAGGTAACATTACATCACATTGCCCCTTAATGTCAACTTCCCTCATCTCAAACATATATCTCTATTTCACAAACATCATGTATCAAACATTCAATGAAAATGTTTGTTTTATGTTATTGTAATTCAATAATACCATCTTGCACAAGATCATCAAGTTAATAAGCATGGAGGTCTACATACTTAGTCTTCACATGAAAAATTGGATTCTCCACCCACTAAATTAACCTTTGATTGTCACATATTATTTATATAGAATTACTTTGATCAAGGCTACACTTATACATGATATTCATGATTCATACCACATCCTTCTCTAGTTCACTTGTTACTGTATATTCAACCTCACAAAAAGATAAAGAAGTAGTGTTTTTCTTCTGATTTTACCAAGTAGCAGACTAATGGCAAGATGAAACATATAACCTATATTCAAACTCACAAAAAGATAATGAATTAATGCTTTTCTTCTTACTTTACCAACTAACTAAACCAATGCCAAGATGAAACATATAACCTACTATATAATTTATATCATTTAGGTTACCACAATACTATGAATTTGTATAACCAATAAGTGAAAATTTCCCCACATCTGCACAATGAATACTATAATTTATTATGTCTATGTTATATTTCAAAATTCTCTTCATAGTCTTTCAATGAATCTATTTAGGATTTTGCGCATGTCTAGCAACCATACCAACTACAAAGCATATATATGGTCTAGAATGAATCATATATAGCAAATTTCCAACAAGTTTTCTATACAAAGTAGGATCAACTTCCTTTGGAAGAAAATCCATAAATATCTTTGAACCATAAAAAATAATGGAGCATTTTTATAACTAATCATTTTATATTTCTAAAGTATATTAAAAACATATTTACACTTAAACATAAAAATCAAATTGCCATATTTGCATACCAAGCAACCAATGAAGTAAATGTGATCATTAATATCTAATGTTTTCTTCACGTTGTCTTTCAATTTTTTATTACTATGTCATCATTACTGCATGTTTGTTTCAATATCATTTATGTTTGATATTCTATTACATAAACATACTTATACGTATTTCAATATATTCCATTTAATAAAAAGCTCTCTCAACTACATGTGGGGAGTGACCTATAAAATTTCCACCTAGTGCACGCTCTGATAGGATGAGCGCTTTTCTTTTTGGCTCCGAGGATGGGGATCTAGTTGTTGAATTCCCTCCAATTATTTTACAAAATGGCCTTTATGGAGCTAGCTTCTTTTATTCGGCTTGAGAGAAATACAAGAGAGAAAAATGCCTCAATTTCAAACTACATGGTTTTTTCCATTCTTCCTTTGATTGGATTTCGACCAAAGAGGTATGTCGCGAGGGATTCTCCACACAGCTATGAGTCCCTTTGATTCGCCAACACGCAAGTGAGATGCATGCCGCAAGGGTTTGCTCTACATAGGCCACGACTCCTTGATAGGCGACTCTGATCTACTCTTGATGCAAACAGTAGCAGGGTAAAACCCTAGCCGCAGACCATCTAATCACACACACGATACATTGAGCAGTAATGTGCAAATTACTTGTACTATCCGCTAATTTGAATGTCTACATTGCAAAACAATGGGAGTTCCATGTATTTTGAAATTCTATTGATTTGCGCAGAGATGTGCAGAGATTTGTTAAAGTCCAACACAATTAAAAATCCATAAACATATCAAATAGAGTCATGATATAAACTACATCAAGAATAAGATGAAGACTGTAACATTACATCCCATCGCCCGTTAATGTCAACTTCCCTCATCTCAAACATATATCTCTATTTCACACATCATGTATCAAACATTCAATGAAAAGGTTTGTTTGATGTTATTGTAATTCAATAATACCATCTTGCACAAGATCATCGAGTTATTAAGCATGGAGCTCCACATGCTTAGTCTTCACATGAAAAAATGGATCCTTCACCCACTAAATTAACCTTTGATTGTCACATATGATTTATATAGAATTCCTTTGATCAAGGCTACACTATACATGATATTCATGATTCATACCACATCCTTCTTTAGTTCATTTGTTACTCTATATTCAACCTCACAAAAAGAGAAAGAAGTACAATGTTTTTCTTCTTATTTTACCAAGCAGCTAGACTAATGCCAATATGAAACATATAACCTATATTCAACGTCACAAAATGATAATGAAGTAATCATTTTCTTCTTGCTTTACCAACTAACTAGACCAATGCCAAGATGAAACATATAACCTACTATATAATTTCTATCATTTAGGATACCACAGTACTATGAATTTGTATCACAAATAAGTGAAAATTTTTCCCACACATGCACAATGAATGCTAGAATTTATTATGTCTATGTTATATTTCAAAATTCTCTTCATTGTCTTTCAATGAATCTACTTTGGATTTTGCCCATGTCTAGCAACCAAAGCAACTACAAAGCATATATATGGTCTAAAATAGAAAATTTCCAATAAGTTTTCTATATACAAAGGAAGAAAATCTATAAATATCTTTGAACCATACAAAATAATGGAGCATTTTCATAACTAATCATTTTATATTTCCGAAGTATATTAAAAACATATTTATACTTAAATATAAAAATAAAATTGCCATATTTGCATACCAAGCAAGCAATGAAGTAAATGTGATCATTAATATCTAATGTTTTCTTCACGTTGTCTTTTATTTATTTATTTATTATGTCATCATTATTCCATGTATGTTTCAATATCATTTATGTTTGATATTCTATTACATATAATAGAAAGCTCTCTCGACTACATATGGGGAGTGACTTTGTAAATTTACGGTAGAGAGGTTTAAACTAAGACTATTACATAAGCATACTTATACATCTTTAAGGATATGCCATATAATAAAAAGCTCTCACAACTACATATGGGGAGTGACTTTGTAAAGTTACGGTGGAGGGCTTTAAACTCACAGTGCATATTCTTTTATATAAAATATTTGTTTTGCAAAATGAATATGAATACGATTTTATGGATTCAACATAATAACAATGATTGTTATGGTTAAATTTATGGTTTAGAGTTATATTTATGAATTTTATCTTAATTTATATTTGAAATCTTAAAAATTATGTATGATATTTTAAATCAACAACATAAATCATATATATAGAATATTTACTTTATTTGAAGAATATGAGGTTGATTTTATGAATTCAATATAACAACGAATTAATGGTTATTATATTATTATGTACCAAGCCCTGGTTTGAGGTTAAAAATTAGGGATCTCTAGCCCATAGTCCATGTTTATATGGTTAAAAATTCATGGATAGTGTTATAAACCATGGTATAATCCTAAAATTAGAATTGCTGATTTATGGTATAAATATGGGTCAAAGTTTGAGGATTCAATTCCAAAAATATGGTTCTTATTGTCCAAGTCTTACAAATTGGGAATATAACCTTATTTCATGCTTTAAATGCTAAAAATCTATAAACCACACATCATGTCATGTTATCATATACTTTCCCATCTTCATTTGAAACACATGGAAGGTTAGAGGAGTTTAGGTTGTCCAAACATGTGTTTGTTGGTTAATGGTCATAGTTGACCATGGGATGATAGTTACATTAGGGATGATTTCAGGTTGGCAATTCCTTTTATTGATGATTTTTTTACCAATAACTATGCTTTTTCAATGATTCTTCCTTAAAAGAAACACATTGTCCACAACTTATTAATGACTTTTTTTTTAAACAAACAACTTAATTTTGCATTGAGAATGGACACTTAATCAAATCATCTCCTTAGTCCCTCTTCTCACAAAGTCTTAAATAACTAATCATAACAAATCAACTAATAATGCTCCTTTAATGTTATCATGATATTAGAAAACACCTTAATAAATGACTAATGTAAAATCCTTTTCAAACAAAATCTTAAATGGCTAATCATAAATCACACAAATCAACTAATAATGCTTCTAATGCTTCTTTAATGTGTGACATATATAGACTTCATGTTAATCATATGATTTCATTTTATAAAAAATATTTAAAATTGAAACAAATTAACTTAAGAAATAAATAATAATAATTACCAATTTAATGTATATATCATCTCTTAAACCTCAACCTCATATTTGTGCTTTATTTTATTTTTTCCTTAGGTGATTTATTTATATTAGGGTTTTCAAGTTGTAGACCTAGTTCTCATGAAGATATTGTAATAGATTGTTTAAAAATATAGAGAGCCCACTAGAGTTCAGAAAACTTCATCCCCCACGTTTCATCATCCAGGACTGAGGAGAACGGGTCTGACGGTTGAGCAGACTGGCTGTACGAGACATACAAATAAATTGATAGGTAAGTACTTCTGATTATATGATTCCTTTGATCTTGAATTACAGTATGCAGCAGGAGACGAGTGCCCTCCATAATCCTTGAACCCATGTGCAATCGCAGCAATGTTTTATTGCAGTCGGATCAGGAGCGCTTTAAAGCTGCGTATTCTGTAGAATATCACTGTGTTTCAGACAAACTCACAGTCACCTGCTGTTAATTTTATATTACGGTCATTCAGGTACGTGTCGTTATCTTTTTTTTCTGAACGCAATTCATAGATACGTAGCTTTCGGTGCTCGGTTGACGACACGGAACATATTCAAACTTTACTTCAGTGTACGAGGACTGTGCCAGTCGATAGCTTCCCATATAAATTTATGCAGTCAATGATATTTCTCCAAGACTATATGATTCTACCTTGAGTCTTTGAATTTCCGAGGTTATATTTGTAATTAGAATGTTTTGGAGCAAAAACTCCAATCATTGATATAATAATTGATCCTTATTTATAATCTTTGTAAATATGCATTTTTATAGATTACAGGTGAAATTAACAAAAGGAAATAGAGTATATACACAGGAGTTATCTGATTATTGTAATACTGTGACATCATTTAGCTATGGGAGCCTTTTGAGCTTTCGTCTGCAAGTTCTTAGAGTTCTTAGAAATGTGATAACATTTGAAGTGATGGTTCATAACAATATTGATATGACCTCGTTTGAGATAGACTGGAACCTGTGACTTGCTTAACAGCTTGTACAAGCCCATAATTGTCAACAGACCATCATCCCTGCCCCATGTTTTTAGTTATTATTATTGGAAGTTAAACAAAACTATAATTTTTATAATTAAAATTGCATATTTTAATGTATAAATGAAAAATATATA
This sequence comes from Larix kaempferi, assembly GCA_027924585.1. NCBI lineage: Eukaryota > Viridiplantae > Streptophyta > Pinopsida > Pinales > Pinaceae > Larix > Larix kaempferi. The sequence goes on along the minus strand of BSBM01000017.1, from coordinate 10,692,082 downwards.
AATGAATTTTTAGCTTTCAAATATTTTTATTAAATACAAAAATTATATAATTTAAAAAAATTTACCATTCAAATAATTCTTCTAAATTTCTTATCACATTGTGTTAAGAATTTTGGAATGTCACTATATGAAAATTTAGATAGACAAATATATACAATGACATTCCAGAATTCTTAACACAATTATTGACTGAGGAAACATACATATTCAGATTTTTTTTATCACATTTAGAAAAAAAATAACAAAAATCAAAATAATAACAATATTTAAAATACTACAGTTTAATAAATTGATCTATCACATTTTCAAACAAAACAAAATGTTATTATATGATTCAAGGAATTATCAATCCATTTTTATGTCTAAAAAATAATTACAAAAGAGAACAAATTCATTTTATAATTAAAAACTAAAATAAATTTTATATATATCCCACTTTTTCCATGTTTTCTTTACACATTTCCCTAGGAAGATCAACAGTGAAATAAAAGCAGTAGTTCGCAATACCTTTCATCATTATAGCATTCCTTTGATCAATCAATTACAACATTTACAGGCAACTTCAGTACAATATAAATGATTGTAGATTGGATGGAAACTAAATAAGCTAAATAAATAATATTGGTTAACCAGCTAACAAGACTCATAAGCCACTGAAAAATTCACCTATGACACTTTCTACAGGAACTTCTCAGAGTTATAAGTGCCCAACCTCTAAGAGTATTCATTTCCTCGAGATAACCATCTCAGGTTTACAACTTGATACTGACTTGTAAGAAATGCCCTTGAGTTCAAAGAATTGAGAATTAATCAGCTCATTACATTCAAATTTTTATCAAGGCTGAAATGTTTTGTTTCTGCACTTACATTTCCAAGCTAAGTTATAGTAATTATGTTGTCCATCCAACAGCTGGGACATCATTTTCTTTTTGCTGCCAGAGTATTCTCCATCATAACTCAGAGGCTCTCTAGGATGTGGAGGAATTGTTAGGGAAGCTGTACAAGGTGTGCAGCCCATGCATTTATTCGTGCAATTTGGGGGTCTGGATCCCAGCAGCTTGCTTCCTGGTTCCAGCTTTGCAGCTTGCTTGCGATCATATCAATGCCAACACAATCAGCCAAGGAAAAACGATTTAATAATATCAAATAAACAAAAGAATATTTTTGTCTGTCTTTCCCAAATACTGTGATCTATGGCATAGAATAAAAAATTACAATGAAATTTGTAACAAACATCCAGTTAATCATGAGAGGGGAGACAAGTGGTTAAAAGTTGACTGCTGTTATATCCCCTCAGGTTCAATACCTAAAAAATGAAATGTGGCCAGTGAGCCATGGGAATTGAGGTTGGACCGTCCATTAAATGGGATAAAATAAAATAGGTGTAGTGTAGAACAGCATCTCACTTCTGGAGAAGTGATAGATGCTCATCACTGAGGTATTAAGATGCATTAACAAAAATCCATAACCTTACATGCATCACTGAGATATTAAGAAGTATTTAGAAAAATCAAAATCTATAATCTTAAATGCATAAAGAATTAATTGAACCCTGCACATACCGTGTTGCTACGATCAACTAATTCTCTTCCAGACACATCTGTCCAAGGAATTAATTTCCAAACATGAGTAAATGGAAAACCTAATTTCCACTCATTAGAATATCTCACAATGAAACTTATAACTAAGCACACAGTGTTGGAACTGACCTTGAAGAATTAATATACTGATCAGAACGGAGCCAAGAAAAACGCCATAGAAATGCCTTTCAATATTTTTAGAGTAGGCTATAGCTGCTTCCATAACTCCTCCTCAGCACGTTTACAGAAACCACCTTATTTTTAGGTGGAACAGGATCGAAACTCTTGGAAGGCACCGCCACAGCTCAACCGACCCAGCTGCAGCTTCTATTATCCTTTTTATTACACAGAACCCAAACAAAATATGCTGAGATTCGAACCCAGGTAAAATATTTTTATCCTGTTTTAGAAGAATAACAAAAGGGTGAGGTTTGATCCAATTTATAACTGAGTGTTCTCAGAAGAAATATGGGATAATGTAAGAAGGCATTGTACAATAAAATGAAAGGGAGGTTAATATTTTTATCCAGTTATAGAAGAATAAAAAAAGTGATGCTCTTTGATCTGCTTATGGCAATCTATAACTCGGTGTTCTCGGCAGGAAAATATAAAAGAATCATTGGAAAATGCAACAAGCCATTAGACAATAGAAATCAGGATAAATTGGAATGAACAGTAATTTTTCACATGACTGATTGATTAGGGCACAAACAAAAAACTGAATAAAATTAAAAATTAGCACAATAGAAGTAAGGATCAATTGGACTGAGCAGTAATGTTTCACAAGGATGGTTGGCAACAAACAAACTCTGAATAAAAATTAAAAATGAGCATGGAAATCAGTTCCATTCCCGTCGCTGATTAATATTCGCTCTGCAGAAGAGACAATCCGTCTGTCAATTCTGTATTCAGAAAGCGAGTAAAACAGTCAACAATTTACGATAATGTTGTACAGCATTTTGAAAATTGAGGAGTTTGACAGATTCTATAACCATATTCTTACCGACAAGACATTAAAGACATTAATGCAAACCGTACATGGATTTGGCCGACTGCGCCCCCCACAACTTTCCATACCTCGACTTTTAGCACATGGCTGCGATCTATCGTTCACACCAGTCGACTGTCCCACCCAAGCTCAACTTACAAGAAACCAAAATTTTAATCAAAGACGGAGACGGGGATGAAGATGGTTGAAATGGGGAAGAGTGCAGTAGGAATACATGGAACACAGTATTTTGGGGTGGGGGGACACTGTATTTTCACCGGAATTTGGCTGTATGCTGTAATGGTTTTGCGAGGGTTTTCGAATTGACCATGACCTAACTTTTATTTTGAAATATTCACTAAATTAATTGGAATCATGAAGATCTACATGCAAAATCATAAAGATCTAGATGAAAGAGATGGGTGGAACATTTTGATGATGGTAGTGCTCAAATTTATGTGCAGGTCAATATTACTTTGGTAAAAAGTAAAATTATTAAGTTGTAAAGCAACTTAAGGAAAAGCAATATCTATAAAGAACTTTATTTTCTGAATTTTCATTTCTCACAGCAAGACGGAAAATATAAAATTAAAGTGAATATAGTAAATTTTTTAAGATGTAGAAACATTGAAAACATTATAAAGTAAGTTATAATATATTAACTCATCGTATTTAGTAGATTTTTTATTTTTATACTCAATAAAAGGAATTTGTTATTAATTTGGAATTAAAGTTACTACATACGGTCTTTCATTGAAAGAAGATTAACTTCATATAAACATTTAAAGAGGATTAATATCCGGACACTAAACTTGACTTCATCAGAATAACTCAAAACTAAAGACAAAACCTTATCATCATCCTCTAAAACTGAGAGACTAACAAGTCTAAACTTCAAAATATTGAAATTGTTCCTGAATTTCATAATATAAAATGCCATCCAAAGCACCAATAGATTTCTTAGAGAAGTCATCTATTGAAGAGTTAAATTTCATGTATATATGCTTGAAAGAGATTTGAGCAAAACTCTGAATAATCCTCCGAAGCGTGACAATCCAATGCTCTAATTTAAAAGACTGTAGGGAAGCAGAGCTATTGGCCCAATCTATGATAACTTCTGAGTCTCCACAATCTTGGATGACAAAAAAACCATGCATTTGAGCAAACCACAATGATCCATAAAGTGCCAATAATTATGCTTGAGTATTTGAGTCTTAGCCTATCCCCATCCATAATCTAATAATGAAATTTTCCTTAATACATAAAACCATACCCGCACCACCCAACCCCTCTTTCTCTGCTCCATCAAAATAACCAATAGGAATGTGCTCGTCCAATATAGGAAATGAGTAGGATTTTGACACATTGAAACTCTTTAACTTACAGGATTCCAAAAAGAAGCAATTATTCTGAAGATCGAATGATAAACATAAGGCTTATTGTCTTTAAAGATAACTTTGTTCCTAGCCTTCCAGGTTTCCCAAATCACAAAAAGAGGGATTTCTTTAAACTTTACTTTCCTGTTGAACCAGTTAGTGATGGAATCCTCAAAACTGACATCACCACATGATTCTAAAGAGTGCAGTGCACAACGCAATTCCATCCACACAGATTTAAACAAAGAACAATGACAAAATATGTGAGAAACGGATTCCTCCTCTGCACCACATAGAGAACATATACCACGTTTGCATAGGTTATCCCACGTAAGAATTTTGTTGTGCAAACTTAGCCAACAAAAACATTGAATCTTCAGTGGAATCTTCCATTTCCACATACGAACGATCCACTAGTTTTGTAGTTCAATAGAATTTTCATGCAGTAATGTATCGTAAGCCAATTTTGCAGACACAACACCATTTACCTTATTTTGTTCCCAAACCAAATTATCATCTCCTTTTGATAGAAATATACCAGCACGACATAAAGAAAAAACATAGCTATTCCACTCATTATGGAACTTATCTGAAAGATGCAAATCATCTGCAAACATCCTGTTAGTGCCAGAAATTGTCCCTAGACTACAGAGGGGCAAGCTAGCACAATCTCAATAATTTCAATATGAAAATGAAATAGGTTTTTCTTGATTTAGGGTTTGTTGGTTTGAAGGTTTCAATTTCAAGAAAATAAAAGGAAATCAAACTAAAACAAGTTACTAAATCATGTAATACATTGAAGAACTGAAATCATAAATTTTAACAAGGTAAATATAAACCATCACATTCATAACCATACATACAGGTTTTCATCTACAACACATAAGCATTCATTGGATTAAAACATTAAAACAGAAAATGAATTCATATGTTGAATGACCAAACTGAACAGAAACAAAAACTCAATCACACAAGATAAAATGGCTTATATCACATATATAATAATCTCAATCTTCAGGACTTACATAAGAGTCTTGCAAGCTTCAATATCATCACAGTATATAGCTTCTTGAAACCAAAAGATTGAACCCCTCTACATCCTCCTTTACTCCCTTTTATCCATTTACAAAAAGAGTAGTTTGTAACTACTTTAGGTTTAGGTCTCAAAAACAGTTACATAAAGTAGTTAAGATAACTTCGAGTCTTTTCTAAAAACTTAACTACTAACAATTACATATTTAATACAAAAATGAGAATGCATTAATAAACTAGGCACTAAGAAGCCTTTTTGGTAGCTTCCACTAACATGGAAATTCCTTCTAGTGCATGAGACCTTTTGTTATGGTGAGGTTGTTCAGCTTCCAAATCTTTGATTTTCTTCAACAGAAACTGATTCTTCTCATTCAAATTCTGCACTTGCCTGGTTAAGTCATCAGCTTGAGCCTCTGCTTCCCTTTTCCTCTTCAGATCTTTTTTGGCCACAACATTCAGATTTTGATAATGAGCATTAAATTCTCCTAAGTCTTCCCTCAAACGTTTATTGGTCTTTGTAAGCATGTCATTTGACTCATTGAGAAACAGTATTTCTGCTTGATGTTGCTCCTGTACCTTTCTGAGACTTTCAACCTCTGAATATATGTTTACCTCTCCTGGCAAAGTAGGGTCTTGAGATGTAAAAGATGGGATATCCAGTTTTCTGAAGATTGAATCTTCTTCATATTTATCTTTTGCTATTCTTTCTGCAATTGCAAATTCATCTTGTTCCATCTTGAGAATAATTTCTTCTTCTTCAACTTTGTTAACTTCTTCATATGCTTCTTCTACCATTGTACAATCTTGCTGTATGCTCATCTGGTTCTGCTGAGAACTTGATTTAATTTTCTCCTCTTCACCTTCATTACTTGAAGAACTTTGGATTAAAGTTATCTCTTCTGTCTTCTGATTAGAAGTTGAAGCTTTTTCCATATTATTCTTCGTAGATGATCTTGTTCTGAACTTCCAAGTTGATCTTTTTAACTGTATGAGGAGGTTTGCATATGCTTCAGAGTCTATAACCTGCAAAATTTCATTCTTTGTTTTTTCTACAGAAGACTGTGAAACTAGGTTCTCAATTATACTCTGTTTTGGTGTGATTGGACTTTGAACCTGTTCAGCAGTAGGACTAATTGTCTTCTCCATTTCTTGATCTTCTGGACAGTGTTCTTGCTCTTCTTCAAATAGATTAACCTGTTTCTCTTTCTCGGGACCTTTAGGTTCTTCCTGTGATAGAGGCTTTTTAGAAATATCTTGTATCATAACTCCTTTCTTGCCCTTTTTACTTTTCTTTTTAGGCATATCCTTGTTTATACGCTGATCCCGTTCAGCAATAAATCCAAACTAGAATATAAAATGCTCCCAAATCTTCTTTTCCTTCTGTAATAATGTTTGAATAATCAGCTTTATTAGTCCATGATGAAATATTGATTGCCTTGTATGATCAGGATGCACTTTAACCCTATTTGACATTTTTTGGATGCTCTTGTACAAGAAGAAGGGAAAATTTATTTTACAGTGCAATTTAAGATGCATCAAAAACCTAACATGGTATTTAAAAACCATTGAGAACTTGCCCTCACATGTAATGTAGGCTTGTATGATGCCAAGCACATCTCTCCATTGTGGTTGGAAATTTGATATATGAACTCCATTGCTCCAATTTAGGGTTTCATTACCTGTTAGTAAGAAAGGATTTGAGTCAAACTTGAAAGGAACCTTTTTGAACCACAATTCCCCATCCATGGAGATGCCCGTAGCTTCGGAAATTAGAGCTTCTGTGAGCTGAAATCTTAAGGTCCTGAACTTAATAACATCATCAGTCAGATTCTTTGCAAAATAAGTTGAAACTTCTTCATTGAACCTGATGACTTTCTCAAAGAAATTAAACCATCCAACTGCTTTAAACAAGTCTGCACATCTAGGAAATTGCGCAGCCCACTTCATGTCCATCGGTTCAACCCTATTAATCTTGCCACTTTTTCCCATCTTATAATTGCAATCTTGTTAATTTTAGAAAAACAGAGGTGACAATGCTTACTAACCGCATTCAGCTACATATGTCTTCAGTTTTGTATTCCACAATCCTCAAATCTAAACTCGTGGCACTTCGGACCCCAACTCTTTCAATGATGGAATGTAAAAATTGTATGCAACTGTCATCATTCTTCAACAAGAGTTTCAACATCTCAAATCATCATAACTCATAATGAACCACCACTCAGCATGAATAACCACGATCTTTCATATTATTGGATTCCTGTAGCGCACTAGGGGTCTGTTTTGAGCTTTGCGCTGCAAGAATCTTTTAACATAACCAATTTGACAAATATACTTTGGATAAAGGTTATATCTTGGTTATAAACTTTATAATAAAGCTAAATAGGAATAATTGAAGACTTTGAGAGAAATATCATGTTGCATAAGCCATTTGAAAAACTAAAGAAAAATTAAAGCAATAAAAAATTAATGAAAATTGTGGATAAATAAAAGGAAAATAAGCTTCAAACAATCCTAAAAGAAACACATAAAAATGAGAACAATTTCAGCATTTAACACATCCAATGGTTTCCTCCATCTTCACAGGTCCTTTTAATTTGAGCAAGGACCATAATCCCATTCTGATGAATTTATGCAATTAATCCTTCTGATAATCTATAATCCTCCATAGAGCCTATGAATGGATCAATGCCAATGAACACCTGAGTCCCGCAACCATTTTTCCAGCAAAGAGAACTGCTGATAAGAGGGAAAGAATGCATAAATCCTTGCCAAATAATGGAAGCATTGGATATTTTCTTGGGAGTATCCCTTAACTAGGAACATAGAGAGTGCACAAAGAGAGATTTGATATATTTGGCCTTTATAATTCTATTCCACAATCCTTTCACAAATAAACAACGCCAGGAACTTTTAGCACATAGAGCTATATTGAAGCATTTCAAATGCTTTAACCCCCAACCTCTGAGCTTTTTGGGTTTAGACGGGCTTTCCCAAGAGTCCAAATTATATTTGAAAGTATCCATTCTGCCATCCCAAATAAATTGGAAAATTCTTCTCCTAATGGTGGCAATAACCCCCGTTGAAATTTGAGTGAGAGAAAACCAATATATCGGGCACATATCGGGATGCTTTGCAGAACTGAGCTAGCTAGGGTCAGTCTTCCCCCAACAGACAACCACCTATAGATCCAACTGTTAATACACTTCTCCACCTTGTAGATCAACCATCCCCAATCTTCCTTATGTAACCATTGGGTTTTAAGAAATACCCAAGGTATTTGAAACCAAAAACTAAATTAACCATTCAGTTAGGAAACAAATTGGCAATGTGATAAAAAATATCTTGATCGACACCATTAATTAGTAACATGGATTTGTTTTGACTTACAACCATCCCTGAAGCATCACAAAATGAGGAAATAATGGAACATAAATACTGCCATTCATCCACTAATCCTTGACCAAAAATTATAACATCATCCAGAAATAATAGGTGCGAGAGTAAAAGAGATGGCAAAATTTTGATACCTCTAATCTTGTTTTCCTCCTTTGCCTTAATAATAATCCTACTAAGACCTTTCATAACCAGAAGAAACAACAGAGGAGACAGAGGGTAGCCCTGTTGAAGGGCCCTGCTGCAACCAAAATAGGAAGTGGGCGAACCGTTGACCAAAACAACAAATTTAGCAGAAGTAATGCAAGCCAAAATCCAATTTGTGACATCCAATGGCAGATCGATTTGAATGAGAAAAAGTCTTAGGAAAGACCAGTCAACGCGATCATAAGCCTTAATAAGATTCATTTTTAAGATAAAATCCTTAATGTTCTTTACCTTGATAGAATGTATGCACTCCTGAGCAATCCCCACTGAATTGAGAATCTGCCTATTTGGCAAGAACCCAAATTGCTCCTCTGAAATTGCTTTATCCAGGAAGGGCTTAATTTTGTTTGATAAAATATTAGTTATAACTTTATATATGAGATTGAAAAGATCAATGGGCCTAAAATCATTAAAATATCCTGGTTGATCCCATTTTGGAATAAGGGTTATGTAGGTGACATTCATACAATCAGGAACCTGACCCAGCCTTCTAGATTCATCCACCGAATTAGTTAGATATTGACCAAGTGGAAGAAATGAAGGAAAAATTCAACAGACCACTCATCAGGTCCAGGGATTTTTGCCTTGGCAAATTTGAGAAACATAGACTTTACTTCCTCTAGAGAGACTGGGAAGCCAATAAGCTGACCTTCTTCCTCACTGAAAAACCGAGGATAGTTTTTTAGCACATTTATTTGCACTTCCAAATTTGACTGGTTATCTTGGGCATATATCTCCTTAAAATGACGGACATAAGCCTCGTTTAAATACCCCTATTTCATCAAAATATGCCCACTGGGATCTTTCAAGCCCCATATAGCATTATGAACCCTTCTCTGATTAGCAAAACATTGAAATAATTTTTTATTTTTATCACATGTTTCAAGCCAAATCACCCTGCTCTTTAATCTTCAACTTTCCTCTTCCTGATTTAGGATCTGAGCTTTCATAGGTTCCAATTCAGTAAGCCTCTCTCCTAACATACAAAAATATGTAGTCATTAGTAAGACCAGATAATTGGAAAATATCCCCTTCAATCTCCTCTAGTTCTTTCCTAATTTCCTCGTTTTTGTCCTTTCCCACTTAATAACATCATTTTTTAGCATAGCGAACTTCTTAACGAGTCTCAACATCGGAGGTAATTGAACAGTCTAAGAATAAGAGGACCGTTTTTCCAAAATGAGAGAACAAAATAAGAGTCCTCAAACCAATAGTGGTTGAACTTAAAAGGATACTGATTATAATTCCGATCAAAATTCAACTCCAAGATAATTGATTTATGGTCCGACACCCTAGAAGGTAAAGACCAAGATCTGTAATGACCAAGTGAATTGCAAAGAGCCTCCAACATCATATATATATCCAACCTTTTACCAATGCGAGTTGAACCATAACATCCATTTGTCCAGGTGGGGACCAAAGAAATAGGAACAATATCCACTAGATTGGTATTATCAAAAAGAGTTCTGAAATATCCAACGAGGGGATCAATGGCATTTCATGCTCCCCAAACTTCATTGGAGGACAAGGTAAAATTTAAGTCTCTCGCAAGAATAAGAGAATTGTTACCTAAAATACTCGAACTATTTACCCTCTTCGAGAAGGTTTGCCTTCGATTATAAGGACCATATATATTTAAATTTTTTATTTGATTTGCAAAACCCTTAATCCTTCCTTCCACAAGAAGACCAATAGAAATATAGAAAGGCTTAAAATCAACCAAATCTGGATTACAAGCCACTAATAAACCACCCAAGTGTCCTATAGCGTTAAGACACAATACTTCCATTGTGGTTTAATCTTAAGAAAATAGTCACAAGCATATATGGATGGAGACATAATCTCCTATAAAAGAACTATCGTCGAACGAACAACCTCCACTATTCTCCTAAGCGAGACTCTTTTGGGTGTGCCACCTAACCCTCTTATGTTGAAAGATATAAGGTTCACTGAGAAACATCCTTCAGGAGCATACCTACTCTAAGAGCCCCGATGTCAGTATGAGAATTCGAAGTGTCATTTAAACCCTTATCAAATAAAGAGGAAACCCTGGGATTGACACAGTGAGGGAGACCACCATAGGACACCAAATTCCCCTTTTTCTTCTGTTTTGGCTTCCTCGTAGTAACATTTTGGGATCGAATTGAAAGTATATGAATGGAATCGTTATTTTCCCCCGGTGATACAGAGTAGACTAGTAAGGGACCTTTGGATAAAATTTCTTTCACCGAGAAATTTGAACTGGGAGAAAAAGGGGAAACAGTAACCTGGGTATTGTCGAACAGAGAAGAATAAATTAAATAAGGTAAAGGAGAAGTTGGACCACCATCCAAAATAGTATTTGCAGGAGGATCCTGGGTTAAAACCCTAGTATGTGGAATAGGATGAGTAAAACCATCCCCAGGAGAGACCAAAATCATATCTTACTAGACTGAGGAGGACAATCGTCTGACAAAAAGGGCTCTGAAGACAAAGGTTTCATCAAATTAGAGTCTCTCACAGTCTAATCAAACTAGGATCAAAGTCATCATGTCCCTTATTATTAAGAATACCTTCCCCTATAATCTTTAAAGATTCCAAAATTTTATTTGCGGACAGACATTTAAGGAGGATAGGAATAGCCTCGGAAAACTTACCTATAGAAGAAGTTGTCGAGTCTGAATCCAAAGGATATGGCATGTTTAGTCCAGTATCCAACTCATTTATCTCCACGCCAGCATCCCTCTGCTCCTCTTCATCTATACCATTACGATTTTGGCATAAAGATTTTGGATGTCCCGTTCCTCGACATTGATGGCATCTAAAGGGGATTCTCTAGTAATCTAAGCACTGAATAAAAACCCCACCCTCCCATATGACTTCCAACTCCTCCGACAAACCTTCTGTAACATCCATTTCAACCAGCATTCGTGGGGCTTTCCCATTTGAGGCAAAAAATTCTTCTTCTCCAATAAGAATAAATCGACCAATAGACCCCGCTACAACCATAAAACCTTTTCAGATTCCAACACTGAAGAGGGAATTCGAGAAGGATAACCCACAAATGACGCTTCTTCAACTTCTCCTTATAGGGATCGAAACCTTAGTGCCAGTGAGTAAGTACAAGGGAGCCAGAGCCAATAACCCATAATCTCTCCTCAATTTTCCTCTGTTGATCTTCCGAGAGAAATTGGAAACAAACCCAACCGTTCATTAACATCAAAACCATAGGAACATAATCAATGATGGGTTTCCACTTTAATATGATCGAATTCGAGATCTCCTTTCGCGACGGCACGATATATTCAAATTTCCCTAGCAAAGCACATTTTGATAAAGATAGAACCACACCCATAGTAATTTCCTTATCAAGACATAGAGGGACCGACCTTTCTTTGCTTTTTCAAATTTTAATTTTCCGTGAGCCCTTGCCCGATCAGGGAATAAAGGTTTTTTTAGGAAAAACATAGCCAGAAGGATTTCTCGAAACCCCAAGTGTAATCTCCCCCATCCGCTCCACAGAGGAGCCACCAAACTCCAAAGACTTACTGGGAGACGAGGCTAGCCCACCAACATTCCTTTGAAAAAACTTCCCCAAATTCTCAGATTCGCGAGAACCTTCCTGATGGCCAAAACTCAATTGCTACGAAGAGAGGGCATAGTCGACCGAAACAACCAGATTTGTTTTAACCCTAAAGCCAAAAGCATTTTTCTAGGGGGGGAATAAATGGCCATCGCCTGAACCAACTTTTTTAAGACTTTGGGGAAAGTATGATAATGATGTGACGGGGCCACCTGGCGATCAGGAATTCCATATGGATGAAATGTACAAGGACTTCCAAGACCACCAACAACCCCCTAACGCCCCATAAAGGAACAACATGAAAAAAACCAAGAATTATGGAGAGCAAAAGACAAAAGCCTAGCAAATAAACTTGAGGAAAAGAAGAAAAATTACCAAGACTAAGAACCCTAACAGGATGGATTTTTCAACAAAAGAAACTTCCCACTTTTTTGACTTGGTTAGTACTAGGCCAATCCCGAAGGATAGGCTTAACTCCAAGAAATTTGCAGAAATCCATTAAACCCTAGCTAGGGTTTTCATCCGCATTTAGTAGATCTTATTATTAAAGTTTTTAAAAATATTTATAGAAAGGTACATCACAATTTAGATTGATGGAAATCATTACGGACCAATTAATTTGTTCCTCTTATTATAAGAAGCTTCATCACCAACATGAGTAAATGTGTGTTTTATGGGTAGATTTTACAATGTTAAAAAGAAGATGTCTATTTACTTTTGTTTCAAAAGAATGTTAATTTTGTCTAATTATATATATATAAACTTCAAAAACTAATATATATATATATAAACTTCAAAAATTAAACATAAATATTAAACGATATAAAAAACCATACATCATGTATATGTATATGTATGTATTCAATGTTGACATTTAAATTGACATATTGTAAAACTAAATTTGAATATAATAAATATTTGTGTTTGTCTTTTGTTTGAAGTCAAATATATATTTAAGTATTTATAATGTTAATGACTTAGATCACAATATAAATTCTTTTAGGTAGATAGACACAATTCTCAAGTCAAAATTAAATAACGCATGAACTTATAGGTTACAAAATTAAAAATGTTAAAAGAAAACTATATAAAATCAATTATTAAGACCATAGAAAATCACATCGTGGAAGTCTATATATAACCTCACATTTTTTGTTTTTCATGTGAATTTCTATAAAGTAAATACTTCCTGGAAAACAATAAACTTATTTCATATATTTGAATTATACCACTTTTTATTTGAAATTCCATTCCAAAGGTTACCTCAAATAAAACTTATATATACAAAGAAGTATGCACCTCTTGTATTCCAACGAAACTCACTCCAAAATATTTATAAATAATCAAAACCATATTTATTTAGATATTATACTTGTACACCACTCCACAATAGTGGGAGAGAGAGTTACTCTCAAGTATAATGACGAGTATCAATACATGACTTCTTATTATAGCATGTATTAGATCACAAATTAAATTCCAAAGAGCAAAATATTTTTCTCTTCAAGTTATGTATTACATTAAAAATTCAATTGCAAGGATTAAAAGATTGTACACAAAATTGGGGCACAATAAAAACACTCTAACCTTTATTTATTGACTCGTGTTGTCCTTATTACGATACTATTGCTATCAATATTATTATATTTATTTTTGCAATTTGTTTAATCACAAAGAACCTAGTATCAAAATTAAATGGTTGTTCGGATATCTGTTAGCAACTCTTGGTATTCCTCTGCAACCTTTTTTAGGCATTGAACATAGTAAAGCTTCTCATTTGCAACAATCCTTAGGGAGGAGTAGTTCTTCCGCAAATTTCCATACCATAATACCTCATTCAAACTGATGTTAACTACTTCCGAATTTTTATTTCTCTTGATCTTTCCAAATAAGATCATATTTATTTGCTCCCGTTTTCTCATCCAGTCTCTATGTTTCCTTCATAACTATAAGGATGACCAACTTTGGTTTGAACTCCAAATCCTTGTTAATAAATTTGTTTGCAAGAACAACTTTAATACTAGAAAGAGAATTCAACCCCATAATCAATTTGTTTGCAAGAACAACTTTAATGCTAGACAGAGAATTCAACCCCATAATCAATTTGGTACCTTCTTCATCTTTATTTGTAGATGACAACCATTGCTGCCTGGAGAAGCATCCTCGGTGATTTCTTCTTCTCTATGGTCAATGTCGACCTCACCTCCATGAACATGCATGTGCATAGTCATTGATTGTAAAGTACATTTATCCTTAGTGATACCATCGTCATCAAACAAAATATAAGTAATATATGCTTGTGAATAAGCTTGTAAACTCTCTATTGCATCCAGAGAATCTGCAAACTCTAAGCCCTTGGATGAGCACATACTGCCCTGGCGATTATCATCATTCTGCTTCATTTCTGCAGGATCATAGGCATATAGGAGCTGAGTCCTGTCCTTCAAGCTTCAATCTCCAAACCTTCTTAACAATTACTTTTTCTTGTTTGATTGGATTGATTGGGATTAACTGACATGTGTCTTTTTCTTCCTTTCTCTTCCAAACTTGGTTAACCTTATTGCATGGAACATTTTCTTTTGATTGTGGTTTCATTTTCCTTCTACAAATTTGAGCTTTATGACCCAAAACATTACAATTATGACATCTTACCGTGGGACAATACTTTGCAATGTGTATAGTACATTTGCATCTCCAACATTTTTTGCAGTTCAAAGCTTTGTGACCATAATTATTACATGAGAAACAATAGCCATTGAAAGAAGTTTCATACTTGGTCACCGTAGGATTCCTTCATGGTGGTGCATCCATCCTGAGCTTGTCTTGGACTGAGAAGTTTGTTCTTTGAGAGTCCTTTTGATATGTTCTCTTGAAGCTACTTTCCATCGGAAAGTCATGTCTCTGACTGCTTGCATCATTTTCTTTCTTTTGGTAAGATGCCCTTACTTGGATGTCAACCATACTACTGTAACCAAGACCATATTTGTCTTTTGGAGATCTCTGCAAGTTGAGAATGTCTTCTAGAATATTAGTGCCTTTTTCAAACTTTGTTCTCATCTTTAGTTTGGTATTTTCCTTGTCTAAGTCTCCTTTTCAAAGAGATGATCTCAAGTTCTTGCTTTTGACAAGTTTCATTCTTCACTTGAAGTTGGCTTGCTAGATCTTCCTTAACTATCTCGGCCTCTTTAATTTCTTCCAATTCATTCCTCAAACTATTAGCTTCTTCCTTTTCTTTTTGAAGTAGGGGCTGTTGTACATTAATCACCTTGCTAGCATCATTAATTTGTCTTTGAGACTTTTGTTGTTGATCCTTCAGTGATTGGATTTCGTCATTTAATTTAGAAAGCCCTTCTTCTCTTACTTGTTCAACGTTCTTCCTTGTATTCTCCTATTATTCCTTTAGAGACATAATTTCTTGAACTTCACATATCTTTGCTTTGTTTAGGTGTTCAATCTTCTTGTCTTCTTTCGTGACAATCTTTCTCAGATTTTTTACTTCTTCAAGTGCTACCTCTAACTCATCTCTCAAGTGAGGCACTGCTTTTTCTTCCTCGTTACTTTCTCCTATTGTCTTGTAGTGTTTAAACATATTGTTTTCAAAGAGAGGACACTTAGTTGTAAAATGACCAATCTTTCCATGTTTAAGGCACTTCAAAGGTAGTTTGTCATTGCACTTACATGTACCTTGTTTTAGCTTCCTCACAAACTATGCCATTTCATTAGATTCTTCTTGAGTATCCATGTGTGTTCTTAAGGATCTCCTTCAAGTTGGTTAGACTGGTATGAAGGCCTGCTCTAATACCAACTGTTGAACACACTAGGAACACTGAGAGGGGGGATGCATTAGTGTTCTGGACTTAATCACTTTTTCAATTGATCAATCAACAAACATAGTCTTTCATTCATCTTTCAATGCAACATATTAACAAATTTTACACAGTAGACATGTGATATATAAATAGAGAAACTTTGTAATAGATTCAATGGTTTAAACAATTTGTGGTACTCTTAGATTGTCTTTGATTCCACCTGCATATGAACAACAATTTCCCCAATTCTTCTTCTACCCGCATAGGCTATGGTCCACAGCTTTCTTTCTGCACCCACTAGCAATGGTTGTACCAATTCTTAATTTCTGCACCCACCAACAATGATTTATGAACCCACAAGCAATGATTTCTCACTGCATTATTTCTAAATCGACGGACAGTGCTACTTGAAGAATGTATGCCTTACTATTTAGCTTATGCCCACAAATATCTTATGTTTACTAATTCTCTGCTTCAAATCTCCAATTTGTATCTTCTTCTCACTGAATCTCTGCTTCAAATTTTTTGTACCATTTTGGTCACACAATCATTTTGTCCTTAATTCAGCCTTTGTCCCATCACAAAAAAATCTGATTTGATTATTCCACAAGTTGTCTTCAAATTTCCCATAAATATTTTCTTCAATCACTCCTAAGAGCAGTCATCTATAGCATTCATTTCTTACTTGAGAGAAAACACTTTATTTTTGCCCCTTTGAAACCTTGTGCACTTATTCCATCTACATATTTTTTCAATTTCTTCTATTTTCACATGTTGAACCTTCACTTCCTGTTAACCCCAATTAATATTCTATTTCATCTCTTTTACATTTTTCGCACATACTCACCAATGAATTGTGAATACTTTTATTTACACATATCCACCTTATTAAGGATTTAAGAGCATTAATAAATATCCATAATAGAACTGTTATCTCCCTTGACCTAAACCGATCAAGCTGGGCCAAGTGACCTAGCCACCACTCACCTTCAAGCCACATTACAATGGAGTATGCAAAACCATTTATAAGCTTCATTACATACAATACCATAGGACAATACCATGGGCCACCAAATACCATTGGTCACCAGATACCATGTGCCCAAAAACACATGCTGAGAGCTAAACCAATTGACTCATTTCCAAGTCAAGGTTAACCCTAACAATCCCCCATTTTAAACTTGACTTGGAGTAAATCACCAACTCCTCTCAAAGTTTTAATAGAGGAATCTCCGCATGTGCCCCCTATCACATAGGTCTCGATGAATTCACTGATGAGGGATGCCCCCTATCACCTAGGTCTACCTAGACTTTATCAGTGAGTTACCAGGGGTACGCATGCCTAACTAGGTCTTATAGCAGTATGTCCATTTACATGCAATTACAATTTTCAACTCCATTATAATAATTTTTTTTCATGTGTATGATGGTGACTGCACCATCACCATCTGTTGCTATATTCTCTCACTTTTCCATGCTCGTCATCTATCGTGCCTCCTTATCATTGACGTCCATATAAAAAGAATCCATCTACTAGATTACATGGGTCCTCAGCTGTTGTAACCACCAGTTCTATAGGAATTCTCTTCACATACATGGTTCACCAATCTTGGTCCCAAAACTAAGATTAAACCATCTCACATTCCTCTTGCAATCAAAGACTCAACCTCTTTGATCCACATCAAGCTAGGCTACGAGTACACTTGCCACCTCCGTACCTACCCAGTGATTCATTCCACACTTGATGCAACATCCCTTCTTTATGCATAAGAGGGATACAATTATTTTTTCCGTGCTTCTACGCACCTGGAGAAATCACATTATAACAAGAACCAAAAGCTGCAGGGGTATCAGATACCACTGAACATGCACCCCATACAATTTTAATTTAGATACAAGGATATGGCCTCAAGGATCTCCAACCTTGCACTTTGATACCACTCATTAAGGATCTAAGAGCATTAATAAATATGAGAGAGAAATAATACAAGAAAATCCAAGCAACCACATAACAATAGACACACAATGTTTACGGGAAAAACCCAAACCAAGAAAAACCACCATAATAGATCTATTATCTCAATTGACCTAAATCGGTCAAGATGGGCCAAGTGAGCTAGCCACCACTCACCTTCAGACCACATTACAATAGAGTATGCCAAGCCCTTTATAGGCTTCATTATATGCAATACCATAGGCCAATACCACGGGCCACCAAATACCATGTGCCCAAAAACACGTGTTGAGACCTAAACCATTTTACTCATTTCTGAGTCAAAGTTAACCCTAACACATCTATGTTATTTTCTCATTATAGTCGGCATTCACATCTGATAAATAATTATTTCCTTTTATAAAGTACATGGAACCTACTCATTATTATGTTTCATATTTATGAAACATATTACTTTTAATTTTATTTTGAAGCCCACTTTAATCTTTCATCTGCATATACATTTTATAACTTCTTTATACTTCATCATGAATTTATTGTTGCACATCAAGGCTTTAAGGATTTCTTCACTTGGCCTTAACATTGTTTTGTTGGTTTTGACAAATCTAATCATGGAACCCCATTTGACATCAATGACAACACTGGTTTCAACAATATAGTTCTAGGGGTTGAATGGATAAGGACTTTGGGTCCTATCACCATGGATTTTAAAACACTCTCTCAACTTTAGTAAGGCCGAGCACACCCATCACCTCGCTATAATCACCTTTGGTTCTCATGAAATTATCTCACACACAATACGAAGAAATTATTGAATAAAGGCCACTCTTGTGTCATTGCTCATTTTAATGCCATCCAAGTCATCAACATTCCCACACTAGATATTCACCCTGACTTGCAACAGGAAGGTTCTCTCCGATATAAACAAGTTTTTTAGTCACCAAATGGTTTACCTCCATCTGTGGGTAACATGACCATAGTATTCCTTTAGTCCCAAGAAGTGAACCCCCCAATTTATGCCCTTATCGCCACCATTTTGCACAAAAGAATGAAATCGAAAAAATCATTCAGAAATTATTAGAGGTCATCATATTTCGTCCCAACATAAGCCCTTATTCCTTGCCAGTGGCTATGGTCCTCAAAAAGGAGGGAGCTTGGCGCATGTGTCGTAATATTTGGGTTATCAACAAAGATAAATTCCCTATTCATGTCATTGATGATCTCTTGATGAGTTGCATGGAACCAAATTATTCACCAAACTTGACCTTCACTTGGGCTATGATTAAATCAGGATGAACAAGGTGGACATACCCAAGGTAGCCTTTTGCACTCATGACGGTCATTATGAGTTCTTAGTCATGCCCTTTGGCCACTACAATTCCCTATCTACTTTTTAGAACCCCGTGAATGAGATCTTCCACCCTTTTCTCCATCATTTTATTCTAGTTTTCTTCGATGATATCTTAGTCTACAACCCTAACTAGGAAATACAACTCAAGCATGTTGCTCATACCTTTCAATTATTACAATATCACTAGTTATTTGTGAAACACTCCAAATGTGCTTTTGGGGCAACTGAGGTTGAATATTTGGGCCATATTGTGAGTCGGGATGGTGCACAAGTGGACCCCAAGAAAGTGGAAGCTATGTTGAATTGGCTTCACCACAAAACCTTCAAGATTTTGAGAGGGTTCCTAGGACTTATTGGCTACTATTGTAAGTTTGTGCACGACTATGGGAAGATTGCATCTCCTCTTACATCATTACTAAAAAGGAACGCCTTCTCTTAAAATGAGGCAGTATAGCAAGCATTCTCCTCTCTCTCAAGGATGTTATGTGCATTGTGCCTATGTTAGCCATGTCGTATTTCACTAATACTTGTGCCTTAGAATGTGATGCCTATGGCCATGGCATGTGAGCAGACTTACTACAAGATGGATTACCATTGGCCTTCACCAGTAGGCAGTGTTGTAAGTGGAATATGGGCATGCCAACCTATGAAACGAAATGATGGCTATCCTTCACACAGTTGAGGCATGACGACCATATTTAATCGAACGATGCTTCTAGATCAAGATAAACCGTTATAGTCTAATGTATTTCCTTGAACAATGGTTTTCCTCACCAGAGAAACATAAATGGGTCACTAAAATACTGGGCTACGATTATGAGATCATATATAAGAAGGGTTGCGAAAATGTAGTGGTAGATGCTTTTTCTAGGCAATTTGAAGAGGAGGGTTCCCTCTTCACCTTGTCCTTACCAGTTTCATGATGGCTCGACGAAGCATGACAAGAATGAATAGCCTAGGACACAGTCTAGTACCTCATCAAAAGGATACAAGAAGACTTGAACCTTCCACTGTTAGTTTTGTACCTAGGTAAGTGTTCCCCTAGTGACTTTTTCCTAAGTCACTTAGAAGGGGGGAAAAGGTGACCCTCAACATTAAATGTCACTTAATGAGACTTTATAAAGTGAAAGTCACTTTTTGATAAATTTAAGTGGGTGAGTGAATTTTATTTATGATATTTAAATAAAAGGTATTTTCACTCTCATTCAATCTCAACCATCAAATTAGATGTAATCTTGACCTTTGGATTAGAACTCACCTAGGGTTTGATCAAAAAGGCTAGAGGGAGGCAAAGAGACTCACTTTTTCTTTTTGGAAAGTGAGAAGAGAGAGCAGAGAAGAAGGGTGCTGAAATCGAGGCAAGGGTTTGGTCTTTTCCATTGGCACGATTTTCAAGGCAAGGTACAGTCTCATTTATTGCTGCACAAATATTGAGGAAGTACGGACAGCTTTTATTACAGGCACAAAAATCGAGGCAAGGTACAGCACTTTATTGCTGCATGATTTTCGAGGTGTACGGATTCCGTACAGTATGGATTTTTTGGGCACAGATTTCGAGGCACTGTTTGTGCACATAAATCAAGATACTGTTTGCATAGATTTCGAGGCACTATTTTGTGCACAGAAATCGAGGGCAGATTTGCACAGAAACAGAGGTAAACATTTTGGCACAGAAATCGAGGAACCTGCTGCACAGTTTTCGAGATAATTTTTGGCACGTAAATCGAGGGTCGTACTGCTGTACGGACTATTTTTATTTCTGCATAGAAATAGAGGGACAACTGCACTCAGTTCGAGGCTGCTGGCACACATCCCGAGGCTCTATCTTTTGGCACAAAAATCGAGGCATCAGTTGGGCACTATTTTCTAGAATTTCGAGATGAAATCTATGGTGGAGATAAGTTGATATTTCACTGTATTTTCTATACTGAAATAGTTTGCTGAAGAATAATAAAATCTCTCTCTCTCTCTAACTGGTTTTCCCCGTGGGGGTTTTTCCAAGGCTTGATTTTGGCCAAAATTTTCTGAGTCTATCATTTTCATGGTGTGAATGTTTAAATGTGTATTTCAACCTGTTAGTGCATTTTTACTGTGTGTTTAATTGTTACTGAAAATTTCATAAGTAGTTTCCAGTCAATGCATAACCGACTGGGAATGAAAACCACGAAATGTTGACATAAACCAGCAAACAGTAAAGTGCAAAAAATTCTACATGGTATCAGAGCAAGGGGGCAAAAAACAGTGATAGTTTGCAGACACACAGAAATTTTCAGAACTCAGAAACTTCAGTTTTTTTTTAATCTTCTGTTAGTGGGCAACGTTCTGTTGGGTTGGTGTTCAGATGGCTACAGGTCTGAGGATTGAGGATAGGTTGAATGGTACAGAAAATTTTGCGCCTTGGAAGGCCATAATCTTGTTGATTTTGGAGGAGAATGAGCTATGGGTGGAGGTGGTGAGGAACACTGCTGCCAACCCCATTGCCATTCTAGATGGCACAGATGCTACAGCACTTTCAGCCTTCAACAAGAAGGACTGTAAGGCTAGGAGGATCATCCTTGATGCAGTAAAAGACCACATAATCCCTCACATTTCCGGGAAGACCAAGGCACATGAGATGTGGAGTGCCTTGACCAGCTTGTATGAGAGTTCCAATGAGAACAGAAAGATGGTTCTCAAGGAGAAACTCAAGAGTATCAAGATGAATGGAGGAGAGGGAGTCACAGCTTACCTCACTGGGATTTCTGCAGTTCGGGATAAACTAGCAGCGGTTGGTGAAGTGGTATCTCCTACTGAGCTAGTACGCACAGCAGTGAATGGGGCTTCAAAGTCCTGGAGTGCATTTGTGCAGGCCATAGTGGGTAGAGAGAACCTACCGTCTTGGGAGAGACTGTGGGATGACTTTGTGCATGAGGAGACCAGGAGGGGTCTCGTACAGGGCAGTTCATCAAGTGGTGGGGCAGATGAGGAGAACGTGGCACTGGCAGCCAAGGGTAAGAAGAAGAAGGGTCCCAAGAAGAATGGGGCCAAGGGGCAGCAGCAGCAGCAACCGCAGGGTGGATAGAAGAAGGACTTGAGTAAAATCAAGTGCTATTGTTGTCAGGCATTTGGGCACTATGCATCACAGTGTCCAAGCAAGAAGAAGAAGAAGGGATAGGGACAACAGACAGTAGCCTCAGCAGAGGTTGATGATTTTGGTGACAGGTTTCAGAGGGATTTTTCCCTATATGTTGGACAGATTGAGAGAGAGAGAGTCTCCTTAGCCACCAGCACATACATGGATATGGAGAGTGAGCATTCATTGTTGACAGGGCATCAGATAGGTCCATCCACCACTGGTACGTGGTACAATGACAGTGGAGCCTTGAGACACATGATAGGTACTCGGGAGTTGTTCTCCGAGCTATCACGGACAGCTAGAGAGGTGGAGGTGGTACTTGGTGACAACACCATTGTTAGAGAAGTGGGTCAGGGGACCATTACATTTGAGAGGGAGTCCATGAGTCCCATGACCTTGAGGGATGTGTTGTACGTCCTTGGGCTGAAAAAGAACCTTGTTTCAGTTTCCACTATTGAGGACAGGGTTCTTGGGGTGTGTTTCTCAGATGGGAGAGTGCAAGTGTTTCCCAAGACCACGGGTGTATCTACCCCCATGGATATTGGAGTTATATGTGGACGACTGTACAAGTTATTGTTTCATCCACAACATGCTCTAGCACACAACAGCAGCAGCAGTGAGCTATGTGAGTTATGGCACAGGAGGATGGCCCATTTACATCACCCCGCTTTGAGATTGTTGAGGAGCATGGTCACAGGTTTACCTGAGTTCGACACTGAGCAGAGTGATGTGTGCAGAGGGTGTGCTTTGGGAAAGTACACCAAGACTGCTTTTCCTAGCAGTGACACGAGAGCAGTAGGAGTGCTTGACTTGATTCATTATGACATTTGCGGTCCTATGTCCTCAGTATCTTTGACTGGTCACGAGTACTATATTAGCTTCATTGATGACTACTCTAGGAAGACCTGGATCTACTTCTTGAGGAACAAGAAGTCCCCACTTGTATTGAGTGTCTTCCAAGGGTTCAAAGCCCTTGTGGAGAAGTAGACGGGGAGGAAGATCAAGATGTTGAGATCAGATAATGGGGGTGAGTATACCTCCAAGGAGTTCAATGCTTTCTGCAGGCAGGAGGGTATACAGCGACAGTTGACAGTTCCCTACACTCCTGAGCAGAATGGAGTAGCAGAGAGAAAGAACAGGTCGATCCTTGGAGCAACGAGAGCCATGCTTCATGATCACGGGTTGTCGTTCTTTCTGTGGGCAGAGGCTTGCAACACTGCAGTGTATCTGCAGAACAGGAGTCCTCACTGTGCTTTGGGGAGGATGACTCCATAGGAGATGTATTCAGGAAAGAAGCCTGAGGTGAGTCATTTTTGGATATTTGTCTCTCTGACTTACTCTCACGTCCCTTCTGAGAAGAGGACGAAGTTCGAGCCCACTGCAGAGAGAGGTGTCTTTATGGGTTACGATGAGACTTCGAAGGCATATCGGCTTTACATTCCTGGCCAGAGGAGAGTTGTAGTGAGGCGGGAGGTGAATTTTGATGAGGAGAGGGCCTTCCGGAAGTCGAGAGAGATGGAGCAGGGGGAGTCACTAGCTCCCACACCTCAGTTGAGACAGGCTTCTTCGATACAGGTTTCAGGTCCCCAGGTTTCTGGGGTGACTGGATCATAGGGTACAGGCACAGCTTCTACAGGATCAGTGGTTCAGATTACAGGTACAGGGACAGGTTCAGGGACTGGCACAGGTTTAGGATCACAGGTTTCAGGCTTACAGGTTACAGGGTCCTCAGGGACTAGTTCATCAGCTACAGGTCCTCGGGGTGTTAGACCTTCTGCTTCTGGCACTTCCTCAGATGAGGATACACCAATTTGGGAGGAGCCTTCAAGGAAGAAGAAGCCTAAGTGGCTTCAGGACACCTTGAAGGAAGCAGAAGCATTTGGTAGACCTCAGGAGGCGATTAGGACAGTTGTTGAGCTAGATAGATATGGGATGGCCCTTGTTGCGAGTCTTCGTGACTCTTGCCTTCTAGCTTTGAGGAGGCTTCTCAGCATCAGGTATGAAGAGATGCCATGATGGAAGAGTACCATTCCATCATGAAGAATGATGCTTGGGAGATTGTGCCGAGACCTGAGGGGAAATCAGTTGTGACTTCCAAGTGGCTATACAAGATCAAGCATGCTACAGATGGCAGTGTGGAGAAATTCAAGGCTCGGTTTGTGGCTAGGGGGTTCTCACAGGTTGAGGGAGTTGACTATGATGAGACATTTGCTCTAGTTGCTCGGTATTCCTCTATCAGGGCAGTGATATCTATAGCAGCAGAAATGGGTTGGAAGATCCATCAGATGGATGTGAAGACTACATTTCTCAATGGTCTTCTGCAGGAGGAGGTGTATTTGGAGCAGCCACAGGGATTCAAAATACATGGGAGAGATTCTCATGTGTGCAGGCTTAGGAAAGCCTTGTACGGTCTGAAGCAAGCTCCTAGAGCTTGGTACTCCAGGATCGATGCATATTTGAATTCAATGGGATTTTAGAAGAGTGAGGCTGATCCCAACCTATACTACATTGTGGTTGGTGGAGATCCACTCATTCTTCTGTTATATGTTGATGACTTATTTATCACTGGAGATGAGCGTCTTATTGCACAATGCAAGAGAGATCTTGCTGCTGAGTATGAGATGACTGATATTGGGCTGATGCATTACTACTTGGGGATGGAGGTTTGGCAGGAGCTTGGACATATTTTCCTAGGACAGGGGAAGTATGCAGCAAAGATTCTGAAGAGTTATCGGATGGAGGACTGCAGGCCTATGTCTACACCTATGATCACCAACTTGAAGCAACTTCATGCTTCAAAGGGTAAGTTGGTGGATCCCACACTATATCGTCAGCTCATCGGATCGTTGATGTATTTGGTCAACACCAGGCCAAACCTGTGCTTTGCGGTCAACACTCTTACCCAGTTCATGGTGCATCCTAGGAGTGTGCATTGGACTGCCACAACGCACATCTTGAGATACCTAGCAGGGACAGTGGATTATGGTTTGGACTACAGGGGTTTGGATGGAGTCAGCTTGGTTGGGTTCAGAGATTCAGACTGGGTAGGTTGTGTGAGGGACCGGAAGAGCACTTTCGGTTGCTGTTTCAGCTTGGGCTTGGCAGCAATGTCGTGGTTCAGCATGAAACAGAAGTCCGTTGCATTGAGTTCTACTGAGGCTGAGTATATGGCAGCCAGTCAGGCGACTTATGAAGCATTGTGGCTTCGTAATTTATTGGTAGATTTATTTGATCAGCAACTGAGACCCATGGTGATTTATTGCGACAATCAGAGTTGCATTCAACTCTCTGAGAATCCGGTATTCCATGACAGGTCGAAGCACATTGAGATCAGGTACCACTTCATTCGAGACTACGTTCAGAGAGGGGCAGTTGAGCTACAGTATATATCCACTGATGAGCAGGTTGCAGATGTCCTGACGAAGTCTTTGGGGAGGGGGAAGTTTGTCTTCTTCAGAGATAAGTTGGGAGTGGTGCGGAACACCTTCCTCGGTAAGAGGGAGTGTTAGTTTTGTACCTAGGGAAGTGTTCCCCTAGTGACTTTTGCCTAAGTCACTTAGAAGGGGGAAAAAGGTGACCCTCAACATTAAATGTCACTTAATGAGACTTTATAAAGTGAAAGTCACTTTTTGATAAATTTAAGTGGGTAAGTGAATTTTATTTATGAGATTTAAATAAAAGGTATTTTCACTCTCATTCAATCTCAACCATCAGATTAGATGTAATCTTGACCGTTGGATTAGAACTCACCTAGGGTTTGATCAAAAAGGCTAGAGGGAGGCAAAGAGACTCACTTTTTCTTTTTGGAAAGTGAGAAGAGAGAGCAGAGAAGAAGGGCGTTGCAATCAAGGCAAGGGTTTGGTATTTTCCATTGGCATGATTTTCAAGGCAAGGTACAGTCTCATTTATTGCTGCACAAATATCGAGGAAGTACGGACAGCTTTTATTACAGGCACAGAAATCGAGGCAAGGTACAGCACTTTATTGCTGCACTATTTTCGAGGTGTACAGATTTCGTACAGTATGGATTTTTTGGGCACAGATTTTGAGGCACTATTTGTGCACAAAAATCGAGATACTGTTTGCACAGATTTCGAGGCACTGTTTTGTGCACAGAAATCGAGGGCAGATTTGCACAGAAACCGAGGCAAACATTTTGGCACATAAATTGAGGAACCTGCTGCACAGTTTTCGAGATAATTTTTGGCACAGAAATTGAGGGCCGTACTGCTGTACGGACTATTTTTATTTCTGCACAGAAATCGAGGGACAACTGCACTCAGTTCGAGGCTGCTGGCACACATCCCGAGGCTCTGTCTTTTGGCACAAAAATCGAGGCATCAGCTGGGCACTGTTTTCTAGAATTTCGAGATGAAATCTATGGTGGAGATAAGTTGATATTTCACTGTATTTTCTATACTGAAATAGTTTGCTGAAGAATAATAAAATCTCTCTCTCTCTCTAACTGGTTTTCCCCGTGGGGGTTTTTCCAGGGCTTGATTTTGGCCAAAATTTTTTGAGTCTATCATTTTCATGGTGTGAATGTTTAAATGTGTATTTCAGCCTGTTAGTGCATTTTTACTGTGTGTTTAACCGTTACTGAATATTTCATAAGTAGTTTCCAGTCAATGCATAACCGATTGGGAATGAAAACCATGAAATGTTGACATAAACCAGCAAACAGTAAAGTGCAGAAAATTCTACATCCACCCGAATATACATGGCACCAAAACATCTTGAGGTATAAGGAGCTCATCTTTCTCACCTTGGATTCAGCCTTAAAACCATGTATCTTAGAGGAATTACATTCATTACCCACAACAGGACACTCGGTCTTTCATAAAACCTATGAAAGAATTAAGTGCTCTTTATTTTGGGAAGGCATGAAAAAATATATCCTCAAAGTTATTTCTTCCTTCAACACTTGCCAATGACATCAGGGTGAAACAATGAAGTCACCTGGTGCTTTGTAACCATTTCCCATTCCCAAGCATACATGGATGGAAATCTCTATGGATTTCACTATGGGGCTTCCTAAGGTAGGTAATAAAACAATCATTATGGTGGTAGTTGATTGTCTAACAAAATATTCTCACTTTTGTGCTTTACCGCAAATTTTTATACCCTCACTAGTGGCACAAGTCTTCATTGGTCAAATTTTTAAGCTCCATGGCATGCCAAATTCTATTGTATATGATCATGACCCTACTTTCACAAGCAAATTTTGGTAGGAGTTATTTAAAATTTAGGGTACACAATTGAATCTCAACACAACCTATCACCCCCAAATAGATGGTCAAACACAAGCGGACAATAAATGCTTGGAAACCTACTTGTGATGCTTTGCATTGGACAAGCCACACCATTGGGCCCAATGGCTTCCTCTGGTTGAGTGGTGGCATAATACCACTTATCATGGGTCCACCAAGATGATACAATATGAAGCAATGTATGGCCAAAAACCCTTATTAGTAAATTCCTATCTCTAGTGTTCAGGCAGTGAACAACACACTTCTCACTTGAGTAGCAATTCTCCACACCCTTAAAAATAATCTGGTTATGGATCAAAACAGAAAATTATCATCACTCTGAGCATTCCTTTTTAGGGGATCAGGTGTTTCTTCAACTCCAACCTTACAAGTAAACATCTCTCAAGTCTCATCTCCTCCAAAGCTAGCTCCAAAATTCTAACCCTACACCATCCTCCAATGCATGGAACAGGTGTCCTACAAGCTCACTCTTCTAGATCACTCATGATTCACCTAGTATTCCACATCTCTTGCCTCACAATATTGGTGGGGTTTAATTGTAAGTGCATACCAGCTTACCATAATTGGACGAGAAAGGCTCCATTTGGATCTAACTAACAATAGTCTTGGCTTCTAAGGAATGACAATTGTGTAGGTGCACAATAAAAAAAGTTTTGATTCAATGGAAAAATATGATGCCAAAAGATGCCATGTGGAAACCAACAAAGATTTAGCAACAATTTCCACACCTTCAACATTGAAGACAACATTTCTTTTCAAGGGGGAGGGCATGTTAGGGTCCTACCCTAACATGCCTTCTTTAGGTGTTAGTCATGTGTTCTATACAACCATCTCTTTGGATAAAGCCAAGTAGTTAGTAGTCAAAAAACATTTTAAAAGGGTCTCTTTATTAATTAATACCCACTAGGAACTTGGTACTTATTAATGATTTGACCATCTCAAGTAGTTAGGTTTTTGGATCTAGGAAGCCTATTTGAAGAGCTATAAGGCTATGAAGGGTTTTGTCAAGAATTATTGTAACAGATCTATACTCAAGTGAAAGGTCACCCAACCTTAAGAGGCGTGTGAACATTGTTCCCAGAATCTGTTCTCGTAATAAACGACACTTTTCCAACAATATTTATCTTTCTACTATCTAATGTTTCGTATTCTGCACTATAATTTTTGGTTTATCGCATCTTAAATCTTTGTGTATCCTGTGTTATTTTAAGCTTTAGGGTTAAAGAACACCACATATTTTGCCACTTAATTGAAGTTGTCACCTAGATATGCATGTGGTAAGAATTTTTAGTTGAGTTTGACATGACTATTGAGTATCGGTTGGGCAAGCTAAATGTGGTAGCAAAACCCTTGAATAGAAAGAAACAACTTGCATCAATAGAGGAGGTCGATGAACTATTGTCAATGCCCGTGGAAATTCAAGGGCAAGTTATCTCAGACTTGCAAGAGAAGATCAAAGTTGGGTTATAGAATGATCCAATTTCTTTGAGTATCATAAAATAGGTGAAGGGAGGTAATATGAGGAAGTTTTGGGTGGACAATGGATTTTTGTACCTTGGTGGCTGCTTATATGTACCTTAGTCATCTAATATTAGGAAGGATATTTTGAGAGAGTGCCATGATTCACTCGGGGCATAAAATAATGGTGGTGTTTCTAGAATGAGGTTATTGTTGGGAGTGTATTAGGAAGGAAATTAAGGAATCCATCTAGAGGTGTCTTGTGTTCTAACATTATAAGGTAAACATCAAAGTGTAAGACAAAACACTCCAACTTTTTCTAGTTTTAGAGAGACCTTGGGTAAGTGTCTCTATGGACTTTATCACTTAGATGCCAATTTTGCAAGGTTACAACGGGACATTGGTTGTGGTTGACCAATTTTCCAAGTATGTGATATTTATTCCAACAAGGGTGCATTTCCCAATAGAGGAAGTTACAAAGATGTTCTTCAAGAATGTTGTTAAGTATTGGAGTCTTCCTTTGAACATTGTGTTTGACAGGGATATAACAAGGTTCACTGGGTGGTTTTGGACATAGTTGTTCAGATTTGTTGGAACCAAGTTGTTGATAAATTCAAGTTATAATTTGAAAAATGATGGAAAACATAACATTTTATTTATTTATTTCAAGGTACAACGTCATGGAAAACCCTTTGAGTACTTCCCCATGATTCATGGATGGTAAATAGGGAAACCGTCAACCTTGATTATGGAACCTAACCTCGAGGGGATTAAGAGAGGTGAACTAGGGACCTCTCCAAACTTTGGGGGGAGAGATGTCACATTTGGCTCATAACTACTTGAGCTAACCCCTAGGGTTGAGAAAACATAATATATCGATCACCTTCTAGAGGATTAATTTAAGGCATTGTCTATGTCCAAACTAATAAAACTTCTCGTAGTTGTTAGACATTGGTTAGTTTAGATATAACTTGTAGAAGATGTCGACTTTAGCATATAATCCTTTTGATTTGGCCAATAGAAACAATTGAACACCTCACAGAGTGTTGAATGGCCTCTATGGGAGAAACACAACATCCTTGTAATTTTTAAAGGATGGTAGGTGTTAGTCCTAAAGTCTACACTGGACTGCAACAACGTAGAGTTTAGGCAGCTCAATTGTGAATAGATTTGGTTGGTTGAATATAAATGGTGGATCGAGTAGATCATATGAGAAAGGAGAAGAGGTAAAGATCATTGGGCATGGAGTCCCTTACTAACATAATATGAATCAGAGGCAATTGAGCAAAATATCATACATGGGTAGTTAGCATGAAAGATTGAAGAACAAGGAAATCAGCATGAACATGCAAGCATGACTAACAGATTAGGCCTGAATATTCATAGGATGGAATGTCCATTAAACAAAAACACTTCGTGGATAAAGGATGAAGAAAACTTGAACAAAACACCTGAGCAAAAGAAATCACATAAAAAAACTTTACGGCTCAAGAATCTATCACTCACGGACAGTTGTTGATACTCAACATCTGTAATTCATTCAAGTAAGAAGAAGGAGTGAACATAGAGAAAATAATAACTGATAAATAACTCCCAGGAATCTCTGATTACAAACATTACAAAGGCAAATGCCCCAAGCTTACAATGAAATATACAGTCTCTGTCCCCGGCACTTTCTCACAGGCCCCGGAGTTGAACCCCTTTTCATTCTAAAGCATAGTTTAAATACCAATTACAACATCTAATCCATTCCTAACCTTTTGGAGATGATTTTATCTCGAGCTCGGAATAAATCAAATTGGTTGCAAGAATTTTAGATTAGCTTGAAAATTCTCAACCTCGAATTCGAATTTGAACCAACACTACTTATCTGTCTTGGGTAATTTAAAACTGTTGGAATTTCTTCTTGAAAATACTGGATCTGTATGCTGATAAGATGCTTGGAAGTTCTGAAACCATTCGATATACTTTACTAGTACCATCGAATCTAGCTATGTTAAATGATAATCTTAAAATATGGAATTTCTGTGACATCTGTCCACGAAATGTTTAAATGCTGGCCAAACATGCTCATCGATTTTTTTGAAATTTGCTTGAAATTTGGGGAAATCCTCTTATATCGATCTAAAGCTAATCCCATGACTCCACATAATTCTTTAAATCTGTAACCAATTCCTTGTGGATGATATTCCCAAGTTTTAGTAAACAACTTTGACCATTCTTTAACATATTCTACAAATTCAATTTGGAGTCGTTGCAAATGCCATCGGATGTGGAATAGGCTAAATATAGCACTTAGGATTCCTTTGAAGCTTTTGGAATTCATTTGCTATGAATTGGATGAGTTTTCAGGCCTTTAACTTTGCACAGGATTTTCGGTGGCATAATGGTGAGCGCTCAACATTGAACTGGCATTGGAGTAGTGAAGACACGCTCTTGGTGCTCTGAATGACATGGATTTGGGCACTTGGATCATGACCTGACACATAAAAAAGACAATCTCTTAAGGCCCGCTGTTGCATCTTCCAACTCAACTGATAGGTGATCTCCTTTGGGTGCACTTGATATGCAAACTCTAGACTGTGGCATTGATCTCTACACTTGAAGGTGCTCAACACTTGACATGTGAACGCTTGGCATTTACACCTGGGCGTTTGACAACCGGACGTAGTAATTTTCTGGAAAATTCCATCTTGAACAAGGCTGAATGTCTCCCAAAATGTTGCGAAATTTTGGAAATCGCCCATCGTAAGGCTAAATGGCCTCGTTTCGGAAGTGGGTTTTAAACCATTTTGAAAAATTCGTTATGGTTTAGCCAGAATCCATTCCCAAAGTTCATTATCCAGAAAATGACGGGAAATTGTTGTTGATGCTTAGTGGTGATGGTAGCTTGGATACTTGAACTCGGGCTCGTTTCTTGACCTTGGATCGATGTGAATTCAATAGCACATTGATCTTGTAATTTATGGCTACCTGGAGACTAAACTCGATGATCAAACCAAACAAAATCAACAATAAGAGAGTTCAGGCGTTCTGTGTTGGCAGTACCTGTGTGAGCACTATCTCAGCACTGAGCACATGCTTTAACCTCTGACTTACAGCTGGGAACTCTGCTAGATTACCCTCGGCGTTCTAGACTTGATATTGTACAAACGTCATGAACTAGTGAGGATTTACTATGGGTGCTGTAGATACAAGAGCTCGGATTCAGCACTTCTGCATTTTTTATGTATTTGTGCAGTGACAATATCCCACACACACAAAGAAACAAAGACACTAGCGCTTTATATAGTGTCTTGTTCTGCCCTTATATTGACGCATCCAAAGCCCTTCCTCTATTTTAAATAATAAAAAAAAATATTATTTTTAAACCATATAAAATAGTTTGAAAATAATATAATTTTACATTTTTTTATTATTTTTAAAACTATCTGGCTTGGTTTTTAAATTGATGAGAACAACTCAACTTTCCAAACACAATCGAAGAGATCAAGGAACCTTAACCATTTTTGGTAGTGCATGCTTTGTGAAATCTGACCATTTCGTTGTCGAAATCTGAAAATTTAAATAGTGTGTATTTTGGTACCAACAGTGGGATAGAGTGAAAAGTGTATGTGTCGAATTAACAAAGGTAGCCTAGAGGATGAAGCATTGGGAAGATCACGGCGGAAGAGAAATGGAATTCCAAGTTAGCAACAAGGTCTTACTTATGGTGGGAAGAGAATAGTTCAAACCACTAGTAGGCATGTCTAGTGCGTTGGTGTAGAGGTATGAAGGACCATTTAAAGTTCTTGAGAATATAGGAAATGTGACGTACAAGATGAAGATGTTAGAGAACATGAGAGCCTGTCATCCCTTTTTTCACACCAGTTAATTGAAACCTTGTAGGATTAGTGAAAGTGATCCTAACAAGGCATGTGGTGGGCCAAAGAATTACAACAATATATATTGAACCCCTTATCTTCACTTTAATTATCAACCTATGGATTGTGCAAACTTGCGACGTGTTGTGCATTATGTATGCAAATTACAAAAGTCAAATTTGAACTACTAATTCGAATAAAAATGATGACAAGGCAAATGATCAATTTTGATAACTCATTATAATTTACTTCCCATGCACTTAGGTCCACAACTTTCACTCCTATCTCCTCCAACAATATAGGGACTACAAATGAAGGTATAAGGTCATTGCCTCTTGGATGAAAGGTTAATTAATAAAGGTGTCTTTGATTCGATGATCCATGTGTTGTTTCCAAATTAGCCAATCCTTTTAGTACTAGTTCTCATGTACTAAATTCGCAGGATCCACTTCAAAATATTGACCATTGTAATTTAAATGCAATTAAAAAAATTAGTTTGAATCTTGGGGGGCATATACTCTAAGTTCGGATGTAAAACTTATACAATCATATTTTTATTAAATCTAAAGGAGAACATGATGAACATGTAGTCCATTAATGAAAGTTGACATGGTCAAGAAAACACCCAATAAAAAATGTAGCAGGCAGAGAGTTAACAGGGGGAAGAAGAGGTCCTACAATTGACATCATTACATCTAACAGCTCATCTTAGCAGTATAGTGTAGAAACCAGCTTCTTTGTGGGGCTACCCACAAAAATCCTACATCTTTGAATCTAGAAGGAATTTGGGAATTATATCTGTGTAGTAACATTCATCCGGGATTTTTAAAAAAAGTATGGGGGTCCCAAAAAGCCTAATTTATGACCTACCCCAACATAATCCTTGCATTTTGTTAATCGTTTAGATATATATATCTCCAACAACCCTATTTCGATGGTCCCATAAACCCTTATTTGTGACCTACCCCAATAGAATCGTTGCCTCATGTTGATCATTTAGATATACATCTCTTACAATCCTTTCTGTGTGGACCCAACACGTACCTTTCAGCTCCAATGCTACACACTCGCAACCAAAGCAACTAGAGAAACCAGTGCAACTAGAGAAACTAGAGAAATCAGAGCGACATGGAGGTAGCAAACCAAAATCAACCCCAAAACAATTAAGCTAACCTAGACACAATCCACTCCATACTTAGGTCATTACAACAGTCCTTGGATAGAATCAACAATGATAGGATGGATGATCAGTTAGTGATTGATGTTATAGCTCAACATGTGGGATTTTTTTTTCTGAAACACAAGGAACCCACCTATGAATCCTTTGGCACTAAAGAACTTGACTCTCACACTCTTTTCATAGAAACACAACCTCACTCCTTTGAGGATAAAATTTAATGGCACCACTTTCTAAAGATTGACATGTGCCAATTTGATGGCTCTGATCCCTATTTAATTTTTAGAACCCCATGAATAAGATCTTCTTCCCTTTCCTCCACCATTTTATTCTAGTCTCCTTCGATGATATCTTAATCTACAACCCCAACTAGAAAAGCATGCTTAAGCATGTTTCTCATACCTTGCAATTATTACAATCTCACCAATTATTTGTGAAACACTCCAAATGTCCTTTTGGGGCAACCGAGGTTGAATATTTGGGCCATATTGTGAGTTGGGATGGTGCACAAGTCGATCCCAAGAAAGTGGAATCTATGTTGAACTGACCTTGCCACAAAACCTTCAAGAGATTGAGAGGGTTTCTAGGAATTACCGGCTACTATTGTAAGTTTGTGCACGGCTATGGGAAGATTGCATCTCCTCTTACATCATTACTAAAAAATAATGCCTTCTCTTAGAATGAGGCAGTGGAGCAAGTCTTCTCCTCTCTTAAGGATGTTATGTGCATTGTGCCTATGTTAGCCATGTCGGATTTCACTAAGACTTGTGCCTTAGAATGTGATGGCTATGGCCATGGCATGGGAGCAGACTTACTGCAAGATGGATTCCCATTGGCCTTCACCAGTAGGAAATGTTGTAAGTGGAACATGGGCATTCCCATGTATGAAAATAAATGATGGCTATCCTTCACGTGGTTGATACATGGTGACCATATTTAATTGAGTGATGCTTCCAGATCAAGAT
Organism: Larix kaempferi; assembly: GCA_027924585.1. Classification (NCBI taxonomy): domain Eukaryota; kingdom Viridiplantae; phylum Streptophyta; class Pinopsida; order Pinales; family Pinaceae; genus Larix; species Larix kaempferi. The sequence goes on along the minus strand of BSBM01000017.1, from coordinate 10,656,979 downwards.
AGACCATCATAGTCTCATGTATTTCCTGGAACAATAGTTTTCCTCACCATAGAAACATAAATGGGTCACTGACATATTGGGCTATGTTTATGGGATAATATATAAGAAGGGTTGCGAAAATGTAGTGGTAGATTCTTTTTCTAGGCAATTTGAAGAGGAGGGTTCCCTCTTCGCCTTCTCCCTACCAGTTTCATGATGGCTCGACAAAGCATGACAATAATGAATATCCTAGGACACAGTCTGGTACCTCATAAAAAGGATACAAGAAGACTTGAACCTTCCGCCCAAATATACATGGCACCAAAACATCTTGAGCTATAATGAGCTCATCTTTCTCACCTTGGATTCAACCTTAAAATCATGTATCTTAGAGGGATTACATTCATTGCCCACAGCAGTCCACTCGGTCTTTCATAAAACCTATGAAATAATTAAGCTCTCTTTATTTTGGAAAGGCATGAAAAAATATATCCTCAAAGTTATTTCCACCTTCAACACTTGCCAATGACATAAGGTTGAAACAATGAAGTCACCTGGTTCATTGCAACCATTTCCCATTCCCAACCATATATGGATGGAAATCTCTATGGATTTCATTGTGGGGCTTCCTAAGGAAGGCAATAAAACAATCATTATGGTGGTAGTTGATTGTCTAACCAATATTCTCACTTTTTTTATTTACCGCAAACTTGTATACCCTCACTAGTGGCACAAGTCTTCATTGATCAAATTTTTAAGCTCCATGACATGCCAACTTATATTGTATCTGATCATGACCCTACTTTCACAAGCAAATTTTGGTAGGAGTTGTTTAAAATTTAGGGTACACAGTTGAATCTTAGCACAACCTATCACCCCCAAATAGATGGTCAAACAAAAGCGGTCAATAAATGCTTGGAAACCTACTTGTGATGCTTTGCATTGGACAAGCCACACCATTGGACCCAATGGCTTCCTCTAGTTAAGTGGCGGCATAGTACCACTTATTATGGCTCCACCAAGATGATACCATATGAAGCAATGTATGGCCAAAAACCCTCATTAGTAAGTTCCTATCTCCTAACTACCTCCAGTGTTCAAGCAGTGAACAACACACTTGGCACTTGAGTAGCCATTCTCCACACCCTTAAAGATAACATGGTTATGGCTCAAAACATAATGAAAGAACATGAAAATTAGCATCACTTTGAGCATTCCATTTAATTAGGGGATCAGGTGTTTCTTCAACTCCAACTTTACAAACAAACATCCCTCAAGTCTCATCTCCTCTAAAGCTAGCTCCGAAATTCTATCAACCCTACACCATCCTCCAACACATTGGATAGGTGGACTACAAGCTCGCTCTTCTAGATCACTCATGATTCAACTAGTATTCCACATCTCTCGCCTAAAAAAAATGGTGGGGGCTAATTGTAAAGTCCATACAAGCTTACCATAATTGCACGAGAAAGGATCCATTTGGATCTAGTCGACAAGAGTCTTGTCTTCTAAGGAATGACAATTGTGTAGGTGCACAATCAAATAATTTTTGATTCAATGGAAATATATGATGCCAGAAGACTCCATGTGGGAACCAAAAAAGATTTAAGAACAATTTATGCACCTTCAACATTGAGGACAACGCTTATTTTGAGGGGGGGGGCATATTAGGGTCCTACCCTAACATGCCTCACTTTAGGTGTTAGTCATGCATTGTATACAACCATCTCTTTGGATAAGGCCAAGTAGTTAGTAGTCAAAAAACAATTTAAAAGGGTCTCTTTATTAATTAAGACCCACTAGGAAGTTGGTACTTATTAATGATTTGGCCATCTCAAGTAGTTAGGGTTTTGGATCTAGGAAGCCTATTTAAAGAGCTATAAGGCTATGAAGGGTTTTGTCAAGAATTACTGTAACAAATCTCTACTCAAGTGAAAGGTCACCCCAACCTTAAGAGCCATGTGAACATTGTTCCCATAATTTGTTCTCATAATAAATGACTCTTTTCCAACAATATTTATCTTTCTACTATCTAATGTTTCTTGTTCTACACTATAATTTTTGGTTTATTGCATCTTAAATATTTGTGTATCCTGTTTTGTTTTAAGTTTTAGGGTTAAAGAACACCACATATTTTGCCACTTAATTGAATTTGTCACCTAGACAGGCATGTGGTAAGAGTTCTTATTTGAGTTTGACATGACTATTGAGTATCAATTGGGAAAGCTAATGTGGTAGCAAACCCCTTGAATAGAAAGAAACAACTTGCATCAATAGAGGAGGTCAATGAACTATTGTCAATGCTCGTGGAAATTCAAGGGCAAGATATCTCAAACTTGCAAGAGAAGATCAAAGTTGAGTTATAGAATGATCCAATTTATTTGAGTATCATAAAATAGGTGAATGGAGGTAATATGAGGAAGTTTTGGGTGGACAATGGATTTTTGTACCTTGGTAGCTGCTTATATGTACCTTAGTCACCTAATATTAGGAAGGATATTTTGAGAGAGTGCCATGATTCACTCAAGGCATAAAATAATGATGGTGTTTCTAGAATGAGGTTATTGTTGGGAGTGTATTAGGAAGGAAATTGAGGAATACATCTAGGAAATTCTTGTGTTCTAACAAGATAAGGTAAACATCAAAGTGTAAGACATAACACTCCAACTTTTTCCAGTTTTAGAGAGACCTGGGTTAAGCGTCTCTATGGACTTTATCACTTAGATGCCAGTTTTGCAAGGTTACAATGGAACATTCGTTGTGGTTGACCAATTTTCCAAGTATGTGATATTTATTCCAACAAGGGTGCATTTCCAAATAGAGGAGGTTACAAAGATCTTCTTCAAGAATGTTGTTAAGTATTGGAGTCTTCCTTTGAACATTGTGTTTGACAGGGATATAACAAGGTTCACTGGGTGGTTTTGGACATAGTTGTTCAAATTTGTTAGAACCAATTTGTTGATGAGTTCAAGTTATAATTTGAAAAATGATGAGCAAACATAACATTTTATTTATTTATTCCAGGGAACAACCTCATGGAAAACCCTTCGAGTACTTCCCCATGATTCATGGATGGTAAATAGGGAAACTGTCGACCCTGATTATGGAGCCTAACCTCGAGGGGATTAAGAGAGGTCAACTAGTGACCTCCCCAAATTTGGGGGGAGAGATGTCACATTTGGCTCATAATTACTTGATCCAACCCCCGAGGTTGGGAAAACATAATATGTCGATCACCTTCTAGAGGATTAATTTAAGGCATTGTCTATGTCCAAACTAATAAAACTTGTCATAGTTGTTAGACATCGGTTATATTAGATATAACTTGTAGAAGATGTTGGCTTTGGCATATAGTCCTTTTGAGTTATCCAAGGGGAAAGAGTTGAGCACCTCACACTGTGTTGAATGGCTTCTATGGGAGAAACACAACAACCTTGTAATTTTTTGAAAGATGGTAAGATAAAGGTGAAAGTGTGTGTGAGCAATTAACAAAGGTAGTCGAGAGGATGAAGCATTGGGAAGATCAGGGCAGAAGAGAAATGGAGTTCCAAGTTAGCAACAAGGTCTTACTTATGGTGGGAAGAGAATAGTTCAAACCACTAGTAGGCATGTCTAGTGCGTTGGTGTAGAGGTATGAAGTACCATTTAAAGTTCTTGAGAATATAGGAAATGTGACGTACAAGTTGAAGATGTTAGAGAACATGAGAGCCTATCATCCATTTTTTCACACCAGTCGTTTGAAACTTTGTAGGGTTAGTGAAAGTGATCCTACCAAGGCATGTGGTGGGACAAAGAATTACAACAATATATATTGAACTCCTTATCTTCACTTCAATTATCAACCTATGGATTGTGAAAACTTACGAGGTGGTGTGCATTATGTATGCAAATTACAAAAGTCAAATTTGAACTACTAATTCGAATAAAAATGATGACAAGGCAAATGATAAATTTTGATAACTCGTTATAATTTACTTCCCATGCACTTAGGTCCATGAATTTCACTCCTATCTCCTCCAACAATATAGGGACTACAAATGAAGGTATAAGGTCATTGCCTCTTGCATGAAAGTTTAAATAATAAAGAAGGTGTCTTCGATTCAATGATCCATGTGTTGCTGCCAGATTAACCAATCCTTTTAGCACTAGTTATCATGTACTAAATTTGCAGGATCCACTTCGAAGTATTGATCATTGTAATTTAAATGCAATTAAAAAAATTAATTTGAATCTTAGCGGGGCATATAGTCTAAGTTCGGATGTAAAACTTATAAAATCATATTTTTATTAAATGAAAAGGATAACATAATTGACATGTAGTCAATTAATCAAAGTTGACATGGTTAATAAAACACCTTATAAAAAACGTAGTAGGGAGAGAGTTAACAAGGGGAAGAAGAGGTCCTACAATTGGCATCATTACATATAACAGTTCATCTTAATAGAATCTCTCTCTCTCTCTCTCATATTTATATGGTGTATTTAATTTTCATGTATTTTAATCAATGTTCCTTTCAATACTTTCATGGTAGATTTGTATGTTTTCTCTCCTCTCCTCTTTGCAATCAAGAATTTTGGATCTTAACCCTCAAGATTTAGATCATTTGTATAAGGGTGAGTAAGCACTCCATGGAAATGAGGGTTGAAGTATATTTCGGGTTCAAATATTTGCATCAATCATCAACCACCTTTTGACACTCTCGAGATCCATTTTCTCGGCCATACACTGTAAGTATCATAGTTGGTCCACAAGCATACAAGGTTTTTCTACCCTCGGATCTTTGTTCACCATTGCAGGAGCATCATACATGGATTTCACTATACCCATTTATTTGCAATATTTTTAAATATTTTGTAGGTTTCTATTATGCCCATGAAGGGTCCATGATCTCTACATGAACCAATGTTTCTCTACAAACCCTTGATATCATTTGTGGTCCTCTACACTCAATGCTTTTACATCCAACATAATTGCATATTCATATGGTTAGTGCATAGGTTAAAAAAAATTGTATGCAACATATTGAATCTTGGGAAACCTCATTCTATCCCTTTCTCAACTTACCTATAGTTGTATGGATGCCATAGGAGCACAATTATGGGCGAAATGGAGGACGACCTGATACTACAAGTTTTAGACAGATGTTGTGAACTCAACATAGAGTTTTAAAGAGTATAACATAGTTCATTGGAAAAAAAAATTGTGTCAGCTCATATGGGTTTTTCACATAATTTATTTTTGCTTCCTAGTTGGGGAGGTATCATCAATTGAAATTATGTAAGTATTTAACCCAAGAAGGCCACGCGTACCTTGAATTTCAACAAACATTTTCTCACTCCTTTGGCTACTAAAAAACAAGTTCTATATATCGATTTAAAAATCTCTTCGATAGCTCAAATGGGTCTTTGACAAAATTTGATTTCATTGCATGTAGCATAAGTTATGAACAAATTTGCAACAAGACACCAATTACACCAAAAGTCATAAAATTTTCATGAATTTTTTAATTTTTGGATTTATTAAATCCCATTGTAATTTGTTTTTTAGCCATTTATTTTATTGAGCATGTAAAGCTCCCCAATGTTATAATTCATGGCCAAGATAAATCTTCATATTTCCAGCTCGATTATGGGTCATCCACAAATCCAAGGTTACGAGTAAACCATGCATAACCCTTATTTTCATTGGCAATTGGTAAATGTAAACATGTTGGTATGATACATAATGGGGTCTTCTTTTTTGCCTGGTGAAATGATGGGGACCATCATTTTGTACGGGGCGGGGGGTTATCGTAATCTTAAGGGGGCATATAATCTAAGTTTGGATGTTAAGAGGTGGAACGAGAGATCATAAAATTGACCTCATTGCATGCAATGGTTCATCTTAATATAATCCTCTCTCTCTCTCTCTCTCTCTCTCTCTCTCTCTCTCTCTCTCTCAGATCATGGCAGATGCGTATGTTTTCTTTCATCTCCTCTTAGCATTGAATCCTTCTAGATATCAGCCCTCAAGATCTAGATCATAAATACAAGAAATGAAAACGCTACCAAAAAATAATAGTCATAAACTAATTACAAAAGTCAAATCTAAATTATTGATTATAATAAAAAGTATGACAATGCAAATGGGTGAAGATTGAGTACATCACATAGTGTTGAATGGATTATGTGGGAGAAACAAAACAACCTTAGAATTCCTTAAAGGATGGCAAGACAGAGTGGAAAGTTTGTATGTTCAATTGACAAAGCCAGTCGATCAGATGAAGCATTGGGAAAATTAAAGCAAAAGAGAAATGGAGTTTCAAGTTAGCGACAAAGTCTTACTAAAGTTGGGCAGAGAATAATTCAAGCCACTAGTAGGCATATCTAGTGCATTGGTTCAAAGGTTTCAAATACCATCTGAAGTGCTTGAGGATATAAGAAATGTGGCATACAGGTTGAAGCTGCTAGTGAACAAGAGTACCTATCATCCCATTTTTCACACTAGTTAGTTGAAAATTTGTAGGATTGATTAATGTGATCCTAGCAGGAAAACTGGTGGGCCAAATAATTACAACAAGATATATTGAACCCCTTAGCTTCACTTTAATTATCAACACATGGATTGCACAAATTTATGAAGTGTTGTGCATTATGTATGCAAATTACAAATGTCAAATTCTAACTACTGGTTCTAATAAAAATTATGCCAATGCAAATGATCAAATGTTATAGATCATTTTAATTCACTTCTCATGCACTTGGATCCATGACTTTCACTCCTTTCTCCTCTAACAATATGCAGAAGACAAATCAAGGTCTAAGGTCACTACCTCTTGAACGAAAAGTTGATTAAATAAGGTGTCTTTGAATCAATGTCCATGTGTTGTTTCTAGATTAGTCAATCCTTATAACAATAGTTATCATGTACCAGATTCATCGAATCCACTTCAAAGTATTGAACATTGTAATTTAAAAGAAATTAAAGAAATACATGAAATAAAATTGTCACTCGAAAAATACGTGAAATTAAAACACTACTAGAAAATAAAATAACATTGGAGGAGGTTGAAAAAATACTTGAACTATTTGCCAAGGAGAAGAGTCTGGGCCCTGGTGGCTGGACAGTGGAGTTATTTTTGCACTTCTTTGATATTATGGGAGGTGATATTCTGCGGATGGTGGAGTATACTAGGTTGCAGGGGTATGCCTCTGGTGCTTTGAATGCAACTTTTATCACACTTATTCCAAAAGTTAATGATCCAAAGACTTTTGGAGATTTTCGACCCATAGCACTGTGCAATCTTATTTATAAGATTGTCTCAAAAATTATAGTTGTTCGTTTTAAGCCTGTATTTTCAAATTTTATTACACCTGAGCAATTTGGTTTTTCAGAATATCGACAGATACATGATGTTGTGGGCATCACCCAGGAACTAATTCATTCCATCAAGTGTAAGAAGCTCAAAGCTATTCTCCTCAAAATTGATTTAGAGAAGGCCTATGACCGTGTTAGTTGGGATTTTCTTTGGATTATTTTGATCCAGATTGGTGTCCCTGCCCTTGCTATTCAGTGGATCATGGCATGTGTGAATTCCATGAGTATTGTTGTCTTGGTTAATGGTGCACCTACTACATTTTTTAGTTGCTCAAGAAGTCTCAAACAGGGTTGTTCGATGTCGCCATTGTTATTTTTGTTAATCATTGATGGATTGAACAGGATGATTAAGCTAGAAAAGAGTGAAGGTAAGATAAAAGGATTGAAAATATCAAAAGATTTATTTATCTCACATGCTATGTTTGTTGATGATGTATTATTAGCTGGCAATGATACATTGGAGGAATGGAGGGCTTATCAAAGTATTCTTGATCTATTTTGTAAGGCTTCGGGCATGAAGATTAGCCTGAAAAAATCTTGTCTTTATGAGAACTGTGTTGATGTAAACCGATTGCAGGATATAAAATTGCTGATGCCCTACATGTGCAATAAGGTTAGTGATGGTTTTACTTACCTAGGTTTTCAGCTTAAGCCGAATGGCTATCATATCAAGGACTGGAATTGGTTGATTAAAAAGTTTGAGACTCGGATATCTCATTGGACTTTTTGTCTCTTATCCATTGGGGGGGAGGTCACACTTATAAAATCTGTTTTGATGGGGACTCCGGTGTATTGGTTATCCCTACTTCCTGTGCCTTGCTCGGTGATAAACAAACTCAGATGACTTATATTTAATTTTTTATGGACCAGTGGACTGAAGAAATCATATTTGTCTTTGACCAGCTGGGATAAAATCTCCATACCGGAAACTGTTGGAGGTTGGGGATTAAAAGACTTATCAGTTTTCAGTGCTGCACGTCGTTTGAAGAGTCTATGGAGGGCATTATTTGGGGACACACTCTGGTCCAATGTTATTCAGCATAAATATGTGACAACTGATATTATAGAATGGCTAAGAAGGCCTAAGAAGATGACTAGAGGAGTGTCTCCTATTTGGAACGGTTTCTTAAAAGTTTATTGTTGGTTGGCTGTTGAAATTAGGTGGAAAGTTGGGAATGGTCTGAAGGTTGCTATAGGAGTTGACCCTATCATGGGTGTGGATGTTGGCTATACTTTGTCTCAGGGTTTATTATCTTTTATTAGAAATGCTGGATATTACACTTTAGATTCTATTGTCATTAGGAAAGCGCAGAGATATTGGATATCTGCTGAGGAGTTAAAGATTCCACAGCAATTCATTGTTGAATGGGATCGTTATATGCATGCATTGAATGGAGCAGGTATCCGTTTGAGCTGTGGGCAAGCTAAGGTGATATGGGCAGGAAATGAAGCTACGGGGAGTATTACTACGAAGACTACTTATTGTTATATGATCAAGAGACGTTGTATCCTTCAAATGCACTGGTGGTATAAAGTTATATGGTCGTGGCACATCCCTTTGAAACTTAAATGTTTTACATGGTTTCTGCTCCAGGAGCGACTTAAAACATGGGAGAATCTGTCAACGATTGGGTGGATCGGACCCAACATATGTGTCTTCTGGAAGAATGAGGCTAAATCTTCATCACACATCTTCATCAATTGTTCTTTTACACTCACTCTATGGCAGAAATTTTATTTGTGTTATGGTATTACTTCGCATTGGGGAGGTAATAACATTGAATCATGTTTTCATATATGGGTCAACTGTTGTAAGACTTATCTAACCCTTCCGGTTTTCATATGTTCGGCTGTTTGGAGAGCAAGAAATGTTGTTGTATTTGAGAATTGCAGCCCTAATCTGGAGAGTATTTTTAACTCAGTACTATGCCAATACCACAATTTTCTGTTCATTGAGGCCACCCTTGTCAAACGATTTATTGGGAACTTTCAGCTTACTTTTGATGCATCGGTGCTTTTTTTCGATGGAGCTGCTCAATTGGGAAAATGTGGAGCAGGGGGTGTCATTTATCTGAATCAGGAACATTTTTATTCCTTCCGCCTGAATTGTGGCATTGGGACAAATATGAAAGCAGAATTGATTGCACTCTGGTGTGTCACTTGTATTGCAAACATATTTGGATTGGGAATAGTTAAAGTCTTTGGTGATTCACGTGTCACGATTAAGTGGGCACGAGGTGAATATACTTTACAGGTCATGAACTTAGATTACTGGTGCAGCAGAATATTGACAGAATTGAGAACTTTCAGCACTTTGTCCCTGACGCATATTTATAGAGAGTTTAACTTGCAGGATGATCACTTGTCAAAGTTGGCTTTGGAGGATGCTGAGGGATTTCTATTTTGGGAAGAACACTGTGAGAACTCGATGATAGAGTCGGGCTCTATGTATTTTCTAGATTAGAAACTTGTTCCGCTCTATTATTTTGGCTTTTGGTAGATATTGTTAATAAGTTTGTATGTATTTGGGAGGACTTCTGAGTATTTTGTATTTCTGGTTTTGGACCATAGTTATGCAGCTAGCACATCATCTACTATTTGATTCAGTTTTTGAATATCAATAGTATGCTTTTTTCGTGGGAAAAAAAATAAAATAAAATGGCATAAGTTAATACTTTCTTTCTACAAAAGTTTGTCTACTCTAAAACATAATTGCAAAGACAAGAAATGATTTTTATAATAGGGTTCCTATATCCTTTCTTTGAGTGGGACCTACTCATGGAAATTCTTGGAACTCTTGAAAACACTTTATTACTTAGAATGTCAGTAAGCTCTATATACTTTATTTAGAAATTGTCTTGTAACATAAGGACATAATTTTTCCTCTATACTATCATTCGAACTAGCTTCAATAGTAGTAAGGAAAATGAAATGATAATATTGACTATCCTACTCTATCAAATAGACTTCTATTTATTATTGAAAAGATTCCTAACCAGCACATCCATTCAAGTCCTTGATTGATGGGAGATGTCCCTTAATTGCACAATTTTTTGCATGTTGTTTCAGGGGGACCATTTCCCTCCTTTGCCATTTTGAATCCCAGTATCAAATGGGCATTGAATTATCTAGGGTATTTAATGTTGCATTTAAGTGATGGCATTCCTAAAGGTTGTGAGGGGACAATATCTATTGTATCTACACTCATTTGGTTGATTTGTCTATGGTAATGATTGAAAAAGATTAATTTGTTATGTGGTTCTAATCCCTTCATCAAGGTTGCACTAATACCCCGCTTGTAAACCACATTAGCTCAAGAATGAAAATTGGATAATAACCATAAAAAACACTTATTACCACGCATATATCATGTACTACTTGAGATTAAGTAAATTATATTTGATTAGATAAGCATGCATCAAAATATTTAAGTTGGTCATAAAAGATGATAATGTTTTAAGGAAGGTCTTGAGCCTAGGAGGAAAAAACCACGCAATGCACCATAAAAGTGACAAGGTCCTATCATCACTACCCATTTGGAGGGTTGTATAAACTTATGCAACAAAAAGATAATTCCAAAAAATTGATGTTTGAATTACTATCTGTCCCCCTTTTAGATGTTACTTTCTACATGAATTTTGAAGACATACCACTATCTAAGTGATGGAATCCATGTTGTGGTACACTACCTCCTGCTTTATCTCTTCTTCTTGCCTTCATCATCTATTTCACCTATGGACTACCATGAGGGAATGGAATGGAGGGTGAGTGGATACATGTATCTTAATCCAATCGATTTGAGCTTCATATTTTTCAGGATCTCTCTATATAATTATGATATGAACAAGCCAAATTTCAACTTTGTGGTTAATGTAGCTTTGCCTCAATCAGAGTTTGTATAATCACCTCCCACGTGCTTTGGAAGAGTTGTAATATCATTTTCCTTTGAAATCTCCATCACATTTTGATATTGAACTATTGCTCCTTTTTGTTTTTCTTCTAGGATTGGGACCAAATCTACTTCTAAGGTTAACGTTGCATGGTTCCTCAATATTTATTTAGGCTTAGTTGTATCTTCCTTGATCCATAAGATAATGTTGAGTTCTTCCTCTCTAAATTTTTGGGCCTTTGTAGCTTTGTTTTCCTCATGCTAAACCTATGGGCAAAAAAGTATGAGTTAGACATCTCCCACATAAGGATTGGGAGACCATCTGCAAGGTGAAGCAAGGCATAGTTATGGAAATAGAACTCACAAAATAAATTCTCTTACCTTTCATTGCATTGATGATAGAACTCAGTAAATTCCCTTTGGTCATCTATCTGGAAAGAGAGTCAGTTTGAAATCTCACTCAGTTGAAACTTATGGCATTGTTCCCTAAGGTACATTGTATAGGTTCTTGTTGGGGGGCCTACAAGAGAGCATATGTTGTACAATCTGTATAGCCTTCGTGATAGATGTTTCTAATACAAAAATCATCTTAGCTTTATTCTCAACCTCTTCCCTTTGCCTTTCCAAATCTTCTCTTAAGTTTATATTTTCATCCTCAATTTGCTTTATGTTATCTAAATGTTGTATTTTAAGAATCTTGAATTTTTCCCATAGTTATGGAATCTATAGTTCATGTTGGAGCAATGATATCTCTATATGTGTGTCCTCAGTTTCCCTCCTTGATTCTACAAGTGTCCTCCATTTAAGGGCCTTTTACCTTCTTTTATTTGATCCATGAGGCCTTGTGTACCAATTTTATCATTTTTTTCTATGGGCAAACTCATGAGTTTCTTCAATATTCAATGGAGGGATAGAAGGATGAACCTCTTATGTATTGTTTGTACCAAGGTTTGGTGGAAATTTTTGTTAGGATATTCCTATACTCCATCCTAGTCCCACCAGTGTTTTGATCATTTACATTTTCAGTCATGCATGCACTTTTAGGGTTTGCATGCATTCCAGTCATCAGTCCAGCACCTAGCCCTCAGTTAGCCAGCCCCCGAGAGCTTCTCTCATATCAGTTTTAGCCCTCCTAGAGCTTAGTGCACCCTTCCTCCTTGATTTAAGGAAGCCAATCGTCCTTTCTCACCTACCAGTCCAGTTTACTTCAGTTATCCACTAGTCTTTCCTTGATTTGAGGCCAGACTGACTCCTCACTACTGTTATCACTCCGATTGACCTCCGATGAGACATGACTACCTGTTCTGACTCTAGTTAGCTCCTCATGTGCCCTCCACTGAGCCTCCTTCATTCAGTTAGTGTCTCCATGTGCCAGTTACATTCAGTTACACCTACCACACTCAGTTAGACTCAGTTTGACTAACGGTTGACAGTTACTTGTGCATTGATGACTCCACCGATGATGAGATAGACTACTAGTTGTGCTCTGATGACACTCCAGTGATCTTTTGATCACTCCATGAAGGCTAATTCGAATTGCCACCTTGGAATTCGAATCCTCATGCATTGTACTACTTATTGTCCATATTGTGATTAATTAATTAGTGTGTGTGAAGTATTTTTGCTTCTTTCCGAGTTCTACTGTATTTTATTTTGTTGCTCATTATACTGCATTGACCACTCTTCTTCTATTTTCTTGCTTAATCAATTACTTTCTTGTGAGGTATACATCATCTCTTAGATTTGCTGTGAGGATTTTCACATGGTATCAAAGCATGTTGAGAGTATTGTGTGAAGAACCTGCAATAATTAATTAATGCAAATACACGAGATATCAGAAATAACAGAATTCAGAATCACTTTTCTATTGATCACAGGCCACTTCGAGGGGGCAAGCTCAATACAATTAACTTCACAGTGCCTTCAATGACCTCAACACACACTTATATACTAAGTCTATGCCCAATACTATGAGTCAAAACCATGGGACATATAATACTACGGGACGACTTACAAAGAATATGCGTCCAATACTATGGGTCAATACTATGGGATAATATAAACTATGGATCAACAAATACTACGGGATGACTTACAAAGCATATGCGTCCAACAACAATATACTAACATAGTAAAGAGGGTTGACATGGGTTCCTAACATCCCCTATCCCTTAGAAAAAGCGTTGTCCTCAAAGCTTTGGTTGGGGAAATTGCTGTAGAATCTGAAGGAGTGGTTCCCCAGTAGCATCCTCGGGTTGCATTTCGGGCCACTGACGCCTTTGGAGTGTCAAGGAGGATTGCTTGGAAGGCTATAGACGAAGAAGAACCCTATCAGCTGCGTAGAAAGTGCGCTCAGAACGATGCTGATCGACTTGTTGTTTCAGTCGAATTCTGGCCATGTGAAGATTGCCCTGCAGAATGAGAAGAATCTGATCGCGGTTTCGAAGAACCGAGTCAATTTCCTGAACTGGGGAGCTGGTAAGGGTGTATGGAAGAAGAACTGGCGGTGTCTGTCCATAGACTACTTCATATGGTGTCCTTTGAGATGTGGTATTGTACCACCAGAGCGCTTCTAGGAAATCCATAGAAAGAGTTGGCCAAAGCTGTGTAGGGATGGGAAAGGGTTTGAGCAATCCCGAAAGGCGTGTCGTTTCACCCTTGTTGACCTGGAAAGTATCACAGTCAGCCACCATCTGTTGAATAGTCATTTTCAGTCCCTGCCAAAAGAAGTTACATTGTTCCCGGTCATACATTTTGAAGAACCCAGAGTGCCATGTTGATGAAGAAGCATGGAGTTCATAGAAGAGATAGCCCTGTTGAACATATTGCAACCAATTTGGAACAAGTAGAGAAAGAGCTGTAAGAGAAACTGGGTCATCAATTGTGCGAGAAGGAGCATATGCCACCATATTGTCCTTACCCTTCTTGTTAATGATCGCATAGGGATAACCCATTTCAGGTGTGTTGGGGAGGAGACCCATTGTTCCAGAAAAGTTTCCAAACTCTGGAGATCAGTCTGAAGGAGCATATGCCACCATATTGTCCTTACCCTTCTTGTAAATGATCGCATAGGGATAACCCATTTCAGGTGTGTTGGGGAGGAGACCCATTGTTCCAGAAAAGTTTCCAAACTCTGGAGATCAGTCTTGATGCATAAATAATTCCCTAATAGGTATGGCTGCCACTTCTGTACTGCATGCAAAATAGCCATCATTTCCTGCTAAGAGGTAGATGTGACTAAATTCTTACCAGAAAGGTATCTTGAAGGCGGTAAGCTCATTGGTTCAGCAAAGACACCTGCATATCTATCCAAGGAAGTAGTGGAGACCGTTGATGGGTGCTTCTGAATGGAATGGAGCTGAGCGATGACACCATGTGAATTCTTCTTAAGGATTTTTTCTAGGCGATGTGAACTGATGATGCGGAGAGACCCTGGTTGTAAGCCCATTAATTTGTGTTGTGCCCCATTGACTGAAAACTGCATCCAAATTTCAGTAAAATGCCATAAGATAGGGCCAACTGTGCGTAACCATTGAATGCCCAAAACCACATCACATACACCTAAGGACAAGGAAAACATGTCAGAGCGCAGGTTATAATCTTCCATAGAGATACGCACATTGTGACACTTCCCCTTGCAAGGTAAGGTGCCCCCATTGGCAACCATGACTTCAAAGTTGGAGCAAGGATGGACAAAACAATCAGCCTGTTTGGCAATCCGAGGGTCAATGAAGTTATGAGTGCTACCAGAATCAATGAGTATGGTAAGAGGGAACTTATTGAAGTATCCCCTTACCTGCATTGTTTGTGGGGTTGTGACGTCGGTTATAGCATGGAGAGAGATCGAGGGTGGGTCGTCTTGAGACGGGGTGTCAACAGGCGGGTGTTGAATGTCGACCTGATCATCTACTGTATCTGGAGCTTCTTCACCAAGTTCAGAAGCAGGCAGAGAATCCACATCCAAGAGATAGAGCTTTTGTTGAACACATCTATGTCCCCGAGTGAATTTCTCATCACAATTATAACAAATCACTTTTTCTCGGCGTGCTTGCATCTCGGTTTCAGACAATTGCTTGATAGAAGTTGGTCGAGGAGCTGGCGGGATGGGAGGTCGTTGAGAACCCCTATTTCGGAAGAGAACAAAAGTGGGTTTGGAGAGTTGTTGGGCTGCAAGCTTGTCTTCTGTCAACTTAGCCAAACCTAGGACTTCCATCATTGTGTTGGGACAGAACATTTTAACCTCTGACCGGATTTCATCCTTAAGACCACTGATAAAACAACTCCTGTAAAATTCATCAGATAATCCTTCTGTGTGATTGGCGAGTTTCTCAAATTTTGTCTGATACTCTCTCACTATGCCAGTTTGGTGAAGTTTAGTGAGTGCTCCTATGAAGTCATCAAAATCACTAGGACCAAATCGTGGAAAAAGGAGTTAGCAAAAATCTGTCCAGTTTGGCTCGGGATGAGTTTTGATGTACCAACGGTACCATTGAAGGGCTTCCTGTTCCAAATGAAAGGATGCAAGTGGAACTTTTTGTACATCAAAAGTATTATGCAAACTGAAATATTGTTCTGCGCAGTATATCCATCCAGTCGGATCAGTACCATTGAAGCGAGGAAAATCAAGCTTCGGCCCACAAAAATTGTTGGAAGAAGAGAACCCGGTGGTTGCAAAAGATTCTGGCTGTCGGTTATTGTTCATGGATGAATGTTGAAGATGGAGGCTGAGAAAATTTTCATCTAGATCTTGGAGTTTGGTTTGGATGGCTGCAAGTGCTTCCTCCATGGTTTTTGCTCCTGCGCGGGTGACAACCACAACCAAGAGTTTTTTTTTTTTTTTGGAAATGGATAGAAAAACACAAACAAAAGCTTATTTAGTAAAGGAAGATTTGGATTTGGGAAAAACACGGATGGGTAATTGGGGTTTGACTAGGTTTTGGACACTTTCTGAAGGATAGGAAAGTGAAAAATGGGGATTTCAGAAGTGGGGTGAAAGAATGAGAAAATTTGGTAGAGAGGGACAAAGAAGCAGAATTAGGAAAGGAACACAGTGGCAAAATTTGAAGGCGTTTGGGTGAAAATTGAAGGAGTTATGGCAAACCCTAAAAATAGACAAATGTGGGATTTATGGTCTTGGGAAGTGGAATTTGGGATAGGGTCTTCAGGAATGAAATATGCAGAATGGAATTGCATGGATGTCAATGAAGTTTCAGGGAAAACAGAGATGAAACAAGGGAAATATGGCCGAAAAACAAAATTTTATACTCAATAGCGGCGCGGAAGGGATCTGCAACAGATGGATCTGCAACGGCGCGGAAGGGATCGAAAATGGCTGGATCTGAAACGGAGACTGCATCTGGAATGACTTTCAGAATATATCTGAAATGGCTGGATCTGGAGTGGAAGTGATCGGCAACAGTTCAGCTGAAAATAGATATGGACCCCAGGTATGTGCGGCTTCCTATCGGTTCAGGGGATTCACTCGGTCACCAATGTTGTCTGACGGCTTGCGTATTGGGGCAGTACCCCTCACTCCACAGCTCAGGTAAAACTGATAACCGCTTTGCCACAAACGACAGCTCTTGGTTTACCTCACGGGTGGGAACTAGTCAATCAGGTAGGGGTCGTTGCCCTTTTCGCTGGCAGGTCCTCTCAATGGGCCAGCTACTTTGGGGTACCTATGGTACTCCTCACAATGAGTTTTAGGGCTTATGCCCAAGTACTTCCCACAGTTAAGCGGATAGGGGTTATTCCTAGATCTGAACTTGCAACAGATGTGAAAAAAAAAAATTGGCAGAAATTCCACCCAACGAGCCCAAGAAAGTGCTCTGATACCAGATGTGAAGAACCTACAATAATTAATTAATGCAAATACATGAGATATCAGAAATAACAAAACTCAGAATCACTTTTATATTGATCAAAGGCCACTTCGAGGGGGCAACCTCCTTTGAGAAAGCTCAATACAATTAACTTCACGGTGCCTTCAATGACCTCAACACACACTTATATACTAAGTCTATGCCCAATACTATGATTCAAAACCATGGGACATATAATACTACAGGACGAAGAGGTACAAGGCACCATACAAGGCCAGACTTGTTGTAAAGGGGTTTGCACAGAAGAAAGGTATTGATTTTGATGAAATATTTTCTCCTATTGTTAAGATGACTTCAATTAGGACTATCTTAAGTCTAGTGGCAGTAGAAGATTTGCATCTTGAACAGTTAGATGTAAAAACAGCCTTTCTCCATGGGGATTTGGAGGAAGAGATATATATGCAGCAGCCACAAGGGTATGAGGTCAAAGGTAAGGAGAACTTGGTATGCAGGTTGAAAAAGAGTTTGTATGGCTTGAAGCAAGCTCCAAGGCAGTGGTATTTAAAATTTGACATGTTTATGACAGAACAAGGTTATAGTAGATGTCATTCTGACCACTGTGTTTATTTCAAGAAGCTAGACAATGAAAGATATATTATCTTGTTATTGTATGTGGATGACATGCTTGTTGCAGGGTCTAACATGCAGGATATAAATGTACTCAAAAGGAAGCTAGCTAATTCATTTGCGATGAAGGATTTGGGTGCTGCAAAGCAAATCCTTGGTATGAGAATAACAAGAGATAGGAAAAATCTCAAATTGACATTGTCTCAGGGTGAGTACATACAAAAGGTGTTGGAGAGGTTCAGAATGCAGAATGCAAAACCAGTTAGTACACCTTTGGATAGCCATTTCAGTCTAAGTAAGGAAATGTGTCCCAAGACACAGGAAGAGACAGATTACATGTCCAAGATTCCCTATCAATCAGCAGTTGGCAGCTTAATGTATACCACGGTGTGCACAAGACCAGATATTGCACATGCAATGGAAGTTGTGAGCAGATATATGAACAATCCAGGTAAAGAACATTGGAGGGTAGTACAATGGATTCTCAGGTATTTGAGAGGTACCACCACTTAGGCATTATGTTTTGGAGGTTCAGACATTGTTCTACAGGGATATGTTGATGCAGATATGGCAGGTGATAAGGATAGCAGGAGGAGCACCACAGGTTATGTGTTTACTGTAGGTGGAACAACAGTAAGCTGGATTTCGAAACTGCAAAAGGTTGTTGAACTTTCAACAATGGAAGCAGAGTATGTTGCTATTACAGAGGCTAGTAAAGAGATTATTTGGTTGCAGAGGTTTATGGAGGAAGTGGGTAAGAAGCAGAAGGATAGCAGGTTGTATAGTGACAGCCAGAGTGCCATTCATCTTGCAAAGAACTTAGCATTCCATTCCAAGACTAAACATATACAGCTCAAGTACCATTTCATACGCTCTGTTCTGGAAGATGAATTGTTGAAGTTGGAAAAGATACATACTAGCCAGAATCCTGCAGACATGTTCACAAAGGTAATGACCAGAGAGAAACTGAGTTCTTGCTCGGTTTCAGTTGGCCTTCTAGCATGAAGGTGAAGAGGAGAAATTTGCCAAGTCCAAGTCCAGCAAGTGCAGCAGCGGTGGAGTTGCTGTGATCAGTCTCTAAGTGGGAGATTGTTGGTTGTGGAGCCATATCTTCTAGTCTCATAGATGATATTGTCTTAGCCATGCACCCCGGAGGACTGTACACCCATTCTGCATTTTTTTCCCCCGCGAACGGTGGTTCAGGGGTAGCGCCCCCGAGAAAAAAATTTGGGGCTGTTTTTGCCAGTTGTTTTGCGGGCCCATGGTTTTTGGGTATCTCGTGGTATTTTTTCCATTATATTTTTCCCTATAAAAGAAATACATTGTAATACGGCTAGGGTTGATGTATTAGGTTTTATGCATTGTAAAGATCTCTAAGATCAAGAGAGAGACTGTGAGACAGTGAAGAGGAAGTGCAGCGGCTGTGCTGCAGGTTGTATCCCTTCACCTTGCTGGACGGTAATAATAATAAGGACTGGCAAATTCAGTGTGGACATAGCCCAAGTTGGGGTGAACCATGATATATCTGTGTCTCTCTTGTAATGTGTGTGTGATTATATTTGCATTTCTGTTTATTGTTATTGCTCTGTGATCCTGTTTTTCTAACATAATATTGGCAACACTAAATTGAACTTATTTTAGATCATTCATTGAGCAAGTGACCACGAATAGTGAGAGTTTCATGGGAAATTTCTCTTCATGCAGAGCATCATGAAACATCCGTTTGGAATAAGAAACAAAAAAAATATATTCATACTAAGCAGGAAACATCTCTTCGTGTCGAGCATGATGCAATGGGTCACACGGTATCACAAACTGCAATATCAACAACATGAATAGTAGGAATATCTTGTAATGAGTCGCACAAGATCGATCTAAAATGCAGAGCCCGACAACATCTTCTATACATAGTTTATTCACCAATATAGCAAGCTTTGTTAGATTTAACACTTAGTAAAAAATGTAATTGCTTGAATGTTAGTGACATGTTTTCCGACTAGAAAATCAAGAAATAATATTGTCCTTGTCGTGAGTGTCCCTTAATAGTAACCAATATTCATTTTTAAACCAAGACACAAGGATAAGTTAATAATTACAACCAAAAGGAAATCAATCACACCAACAAGTGTTATACGAGTGATAACTTGGGACTAGATAAGAGTTGGAAAACTATGAAGTCCTTCAACAAAGTTCATCGAATCGAAGCAACAAACAAATATTACAATGAAATGAAATTAAACAATGCCAGTTCCTTTTCTAACAATACACTTTGATCAACTATGAAAGTTAACACACATATTATTTAATACATTTTCCAGCTGTCAACCCATAAAGAAACAACAAATGCAAAGATGACATTTAGTACATTTTCTAACTATCATTCTATGAAGTAGCAATAAATGCACGTGTAGATTTGTTGTAATCTTGAAGATTCAATGTTGTCTTATATGAGTAAATAGAAATAAATTTGGAGGAGCCCCATCTCATCATGCAAGGAACCAATATCATAAGATGTTTGAGATTGGCACTTGCATGTTCAGGGGAATTTTTAGTTAAAATCCCTTGAAATTGAATGCATCAACTAAGAGAAATCTTCATATAATGGATGTTAGGTCACATGCTCAACTATAACCAATATGGATGGAAAAAATCTCCCCATTCATTATATTAGAAAGGATTAAAGAAAGCTCCATAGATGAACCCTTACCAACAATGGAAAACCCTAACTCACTAACTCAAACATCACATGGACCCTTAAAGCGTGAAAGTGAGGATATGTTGTCTTAAAGTTATCACACACACACACATATATATATGATAGGATTGCATGTAGTCTCACATAAAGGTTGCACCATCCCACTAGAAAACCATCTCCATGACATGTGAAAATGATGTATTGGCATGAATCTTATGGGAGGCACAACTTTAAAACACTAGCGTGCGCACAAACACACACACATATATTAAGGTTAATGTTAAAAGAAAGGTCAAAGATAGTCAAATTCAATTAAGGAGCATGAAAGAAACCGTAAATTAGAGGAAGTGGATATCATGAGAACCTAATTAAGGATAGAACAAGCACTGCAAAAGCTAAAAACATGGTTAGAATATGGGTTAATAATGGAACTACAAGTTAAATGAAGGAAACTATGGCAACTTTAAGACAACGTGTCCTCAATATTGCACTCTGAGAGTTCATGTGGCATATGTATTAGGCTTATCATTGTTGAGAGTTCATCCATGGGGATTTTCTTTAGTCCTCACTCTCCGATGAAGGTCCATGGGGAGCTTTTGTCCATTCATCTTAATTGAAGTTGAAACTATGCCCTAGAATTCATTATATGAAGATTTTTCTTGGTCGATTCATCCATTTGAAGGGTTTTTAACTACAAAGTCTCCTAAGTATTATAATCTTATATCTTTGCATGATCATGGGTGCTACTCCAACTTTGAAGTTGCTTACTCCCAAAACAAAACACTTAATGTTCATGATTGCAACAAATCCATGAGTGCATTTATTTTTATTTTATGGATCGATAGCTAGAAATTGTATTGAATGACATGCGTGCTAACTTTCATAGTGATCAAGGCATACTATTACATAATGATTAACTTATTTAATTTCATTTCATTTCAATATTTGCTCATGGTTTCAACTCCATAAACTTTGTTGAAGACCTTGGGAGTTATCTAACTCTTCGTTAGTCCCAAGCTATCACTTGTATATCACTTGTTGGTTTTGATTGAGTGTTTCCTTATTGCTTGTAATTAACTTGCCCTCATGTCTCATGTATGCACACCTTAGCCTCTACTCTCTTCTACGACTCTTTTGGCAATAATGTTGGGACCACTTTCATTGTCTTCTCTTTGACCTTATCGATATTACCAGGCTTCAAACTCTACCTTCATTATGACAATTTTTTTGTGTCTTTTTTTTTTTCGTTTTTCGTTTTGTTTTTCATTTTGTTTCCATTCTTTTTAATGGTCATTCCCTATTCACATCATAAGTTTTCTTCAAGATTAAAAGTTTAGACCTAAAGGTTCTATTTAGATAGTGTTGGACCTCATTTTTATTCCAGGATTTAATTGAATATTTTGTTGTTCAAAGTCAATTATAGATCAATATGGTTTATGAGATAATGGTAGCGATCCTTGAAGTCCACTCAAATCAAAGTGTGCATAAATCTCTCTCACCAAACCTTTCATCTACTCCTCTTAAAAAATCATCTATCCATAAACTTTAGGTTCCCATTTAAACTCAACTTATTTTTATATGATTACATCCTTCTTTTCTACTTACATCAAAGTAATTTCACCTCAAATGAATACCCTTGAAGTGGTTCCCACCTCACCTCAATTTAGCATTCATGCAATTATGCCAACTAGTGATGCATCTTGCATTCAACTAGTGTCCCCCCAAACGTTACATATCTTTTGGGTCATTTCAACCCAACTTCAATAACAATTGACACAAACTACAAAACCTTATAGCACTCTTGGGGTGTCCAAGTGTTTACACGTAAGAAGACATTTACTATTCGTATGCCTACATTTTCGCATGTATCTATGTCTTGACCTCAATTAAGGAATCGTTACTCAACTCCTTTCTCCCACTAGCTCATTACTACAATAACCCATATTTGCATATAGAATTCAAACGCTCACCACTGCATTGACATACATTTGCATACAAATTTGTGACAAAATTAGTAATTTAAAAGATATATAATTTTCATATGTAATTCTTCCATAATTATTTTTAATCAAAATTATATATATTAATAATAATAATTTAATTTAAGATTATAGCTCAACTAGACATAAAATTGACATATGAGATCTCATTTTTTATGGAACAAGGAATCTTCTTTATATAAGGATTTGAGTACTTAT
Source organism: Larix kaempferi (assembly GCA_027924585.1). Taxonomy (NCBI): domain Eukaryota; kingdom Viridiplantae; phylum Streptophyta; class Pinopsida; order Pinales; family Pinaceae; genus Larix; species Larix kaempferi. Next base: position 10,634,412 of record BSBM01000017.1, on the reverse strand, counting down.
TCAATAGAGGTTTATATATCTTACTCCCCTCCAAATTCAAATCTATGATTTCAAAGGAGGAAACACATGTTCTTAATCATTAGGTCCATTAAGACTGTATATATATTATGTATATTTTTTAAAAGGAAAACGTTGTGGGACCCCCCTTCTAGCTTAGAATATTAAGATGGAGGGCAACTCAAAAGCCATACATAACAATGATTGGTAACCTCTATAAACTTGACCATATTTGAACTTGTGACCTATGGTATCCTTGCTAACGATATATATATATATATGGTGGATCGGGGGCATAAACTAATTTATGAGACATTTGTTTAATAAATTCATACAAAATAGTTTAATGCACAAATGCAAAGTTAATATTAACCCCTGCAGAGTAAGTATTGTACAGAAAAACTTTTGCTTATGGATTGCAGGTAAAACTACTTAATTTTAGAGCATAGACATATTTTTAAAACTTAAATTAATATGACTATATTTATTTGTCTACCCATTAATTAGGTAGCTTCAACTTATCATGAGACATTTGTTTAATAAATTCATACAAAATAGTTTAATGCACAAATGCAAAGTTAATACTAACCCTACTAACCCCTGCACAGTAAGTACTGTACAGTAAAACTTTTGCTTATGGACTACACGTACCTAAACATATAGTCTACTTAGACTAAAACATATAGTTGTCGGTTGTAGACTAAAATAGAGAGCCTTTAAATATAAATATATAGTCTACTTTGACTAAAACATATTGTTGCTAGTTGTAGACCAACCAGACAATTATGAAAATAGAGAGCTTTTAAATATAAATATATAGTCTACTTCGACTAAAACATATAGTTGTCGGTTGTAGACTAACCCGACAAATGAAAGTAGAGAGCTTTTCCAAAACAAATATTCCAAATATTTAATTAAGACAAGGAAAAATTATTATTTTCCAAATATATGCATAATTCCATTTCACTAAGTCAATGAAATATTAATTCAACAATTCTCTTATAAAACTAAAATAAAATTGCCAACCGTAAATGCATTACCTCTTTTAACTAAATTAAATAATTTTACCGACAGTAATAATTAAGTCCATTAACCAACTGATTATTTCACCAAATATGGTCGAATCATATAAATTCAACTAAAACATATTCATATATGTCTAACTTGGACTAAAGCATACCAAGGCTCCTCTTGCCCCACACCAAAAAACAAAAACAATCTAAAAACCAAAACTAAAACTGGTTCATTCGCCCAGGTTCAGTCCTTTTATTCTTGGGATTTCCGCCCAAATGTATCTCCAAAAATATCGCCGCCGAGTTTCTGTTATGCCTACCCGAACTCATAGTGCTCCCGCCAATCCTTATGATTTTGGATCTCTAGCTCGGAGTTTAATCAATTCCATTTGGGGAGTTTAAAAAACAGTCGTTAGGTTTATGAACCCCATGCTCCGCATCATCCTCCTCTTCTTTTAAAACTTCAGAACCTCCTGGTTCCCCTGTTGTAACCTATCGACTGTGCTTAAGTAACTCTGCTTCTGTGATCCAAGAGTTGTAGGAAACCGGCAGTCCTTCCCACTTAACTAGGTATAACTTATAAGCCTTGAAGCGTGTAGCAATTAGTTTTGTGTCTAACACACGTTCAACCTTTTCTCTCTTTTTCTTGGGTAAAAGTTTGGTCCAGTCCCCTGCTCTATCATGCTTATCATTAACTGAATGGTCTTCATTGGTCTCTTCATTTGACTCAGTCGACAGCGAATAAAGATCAACCACATTGAAAACGGGATTGATGTCTAATTCTTCTGGTAGATCAATTAGATATGCGTTGTCATTTATTCTTCTCTTAATTTTACAAAGGCTAAACTTCTTAGGTTTCAGTTTGTTGTAAGTTCCCTTGGGATATCTTTTCTTGCTCAAATGTACCATGACCATTTCTCCTTCCTGAAAGACCTTTCTTCTTCTATGCAGGTCAACATCCCCCTTGTATCGATCAGTCATTGATTGAAATTTCTGCTCGACCTATTGATGTATTCCCTGAATATTTTCTACAAAATCTGTAGCATCCCTGCTGAGATAAGGATTTGTGGGAAAGTCCACTAGGTCTACCACCCCTTTGGGATTGGCTCCATACACAATTTGAAACGCATATTTTCCCGCTGATCTGTTGATGCTCGAATTATAGGCAAATTCTGCTTGTGGTATGACCAGGTCCCACTGGCGAGGCTTGTCACCTACTAAACAACGCAGTAAATTTCCCAAGCTCCTATTGACGACCTCGGTTTGGCCATCAGCCTGGGGATGGTAGGCGGAACTGAATGCAATCTGTTGTCCAATTTTCTCCATGAGACTCTCCAAAAGTGGCCTAAGAATTTGGTGTTCCGGCCACTAGTTATAGTTCTTGGAAGACCGTGTAGACGAACAATCTCCTTAAAAAATAGTTGTGCTACTTGAATAGCATCATTTGTCTTTTTACATGGTAAGAAATGGGCCATCTTCGAAAACCTGTCCACCACTACAAATACTGAGTGATGACCCCTTTGGGTACGTGGCAGTCCCAAAACAAAATCCATGGAAATATCAGTCCATGGTTCCATCGGGACAGGTAGGGGCATGTAAAGGCCTGTATTTTACTGTCCCCCTTTCGCTGTTTGGAAAACTCTACAAGCAGTAACAAATCAGTTCACGTCCCTCCTAATGTTAGGCCAAAAGAATTTTTCGTTTACTAGTTCGAAGGTTTTATCCCTTCCGAAGTGTCCAGCCAACCCATTCGAGTGCATTTCTCTCACAAGTTTTTCTCGTCTGGATCCAAATGGAATGCACAGTTGGGAACCTTTAAACAAAAATCTGTCTAATAAATGGAACTCATTAATTGAATGTAAATCAGCCTGGTCTTGCCCACTTAGGATTGCAATAATTTGGTCAAAATAGGGGTCACTAGAGTATTTTGTTTTCATTTCTTCAAACCCAATCAACACATTACTCATTACGACTAATAGATGTCGCCTCCTACTCAAAGCATCTGCCACAACATTAGTTTTACCACTCCTATGTTGCACAACAAAAGTGTAGGCCTTCAAGAAGGAAGCCCATTTGGCATGTTTGTGGGACAACTTATTATGGGAATTGATGTATTTCAGGGCTTGATTATCAGTCATCAAAATGAAGTCTCTATGCAGAAGGTAATGTCTCCAATATTTCAAGGCTTGAACTTCTGCATAGAACTCTTTATCGTAAGTGCTATAATTCTATTTAGATTCATTCAGTTTCTCACTGAAAAAAGCTATAGGTTGGCCTTCTTGGCTTAAAACCCCTCCAATAGCTAACCCAAAAGTATCACATTCTACTGTAAAAAGTTTTTCAAAGTCTAGTAGAGTAAGAATAGGATCTTCAGTGACTCTTTTCTTGAGTTGTTCAAAGCTTACTGTAGTTGCCTTGGTCCAATTAAATATTTTTCCTCTGGTGCAGTCAGTCAAGGGAGCGCTTATACCACTGAAATTTCTAATGAACCTCTTATAAAAGTTTACTAACCCATGGAAGCTCTTCACTTCAGTAATACTTTGGGGGATTGGCCACTCAAGGATGGCCTTGACCTTTTTAGGATCCATGTTCAACCCATTTGATGAAATTACACAGCCCAAAAATATTAATTTATCTTTGCAGAACTCGCTCTTCTCAGGGTTGTTAAACAATCTCTCAGCCTGAAGGATGTCAAGTACTACTTTCAAATGCTCTACATGTTCCTCCATAGCCTCACTAAAAACTAGGAAATCATCAAAATAGATTATTATAAATTTCCCAATGTGTGATCTAAATACCTGGTTCATAGTTCGCATGAAGGCAGCCGGAGCATTGGATAGACTGAATGACATCACCACCCATTCAAACAAGTCATCTTTCGTTTTGAAAACAGTCTTCCACTCGTCTCCTTCCCTAACTCTTATTTGGTGGTATCCACTTCGGAGGTCAATTTTGGATAAAACTACGGCACCAACCAAACAATATAGCAAGCCATCCATTCTTGGCAGTGGGTATCGGTACTTCACAGTAATTTTGTTAATGGCTCTAGAATCCATGCATAATCTCCATGTCTTCCCTCTCTTCTTGGGAGAAAGTAAGGCGGGAGTAGCACAGGGACTCATGCTTTCCCGTATGAACCCATTTTCTACTAATTTTGTTATCTGCCTCCTCATCTCCTCATTTTCGAAGGGAGTCATCCTGTAAGCTGCTTGGTTTGGAAGCTTGGTGCCCGGAATTAAATCAATTTGATGTGTAATACCTCTTATGGGTGTTAAACCCGCAGGTAGGTATGTTGGTGTCAAATCAGGGTATTGTTGAAGTAATTTATGCACTTCTAAGGAGATTGTTTGTTGCTGCAGTGGCTTCTGTTCTCGGGGGTATAATAGATAGGAAACACCACCCCTAGACTCCTTGGAAAACCTCTTCCATCCCATGGTACTCAAGTATAGGATTGTTAATTCAGTCGATCCTTCATCCTTGAAGGGCTTCAAGATATGGCGCCTACCCCCGTGACGAATCTCATATGTGTTTTCCTTGCCACGGTGAATTACATCCCGATCATATTTCCAAGGTTTACCTAAAAGTACATGGCATGCATCCATTGGAACCACATCACACCACACTTTGTCTTCATAGGGACCAATTTTAAAGTCAACTAGACAAGTTTGGTTTACAAGCACACTATGATCTTTTTTTAGCCAAGAAATACTATAAGGATGAGGTTTAGGAATGCAGGTAAGTTGTAATTTTTGCACCATTTCTGTACTTACCAGATTGTCAGTGGACCCTCCATCTACAATTACCTTGCAAACCTTGTCCTTGCACTTACACTTGGTACGAAACACGCTTTTCCTTCTCCAATCCGCTTCAGGAGTGACTTTGTTACCAGATATCAAGGTCCTTAACATGAGATTTTCACCTCTCTCTGCTTCAACTTCTTCTGGAAAAAATTCTGCTCCCTCTTATTCTTGAGCCATCATCACCCTTTTTGGGTTTTGTGGACAATCCATTGCCTTATGGGGGCCGCTGCATATAAAACACTTCAAGGGCCTCCAACCCCTAACAAAGGTCCGCCCCCTTCCCTTGTTCTAGGAGGTCTCTCTACCTCGGGAGTCAGGCTTCAGCTCACTACTGGATTCTACTTCGCTTGTCGATTTAGTAGAACTTCCTCTACCCCTATTCATATTACTACCCCCTCGCTTGATTTCTTCCTTGCTCCGCCTATTCAACTTCTCTTAAGCCTTTAACGCCAACTGATATGCTTCGTCCATAGAACTCACCTTGAGCAGGGCTAATTCATCTTGGAGCTGAAACCTAAGAGCATTGACATACCTAGCCGCTGCATGCTCATCATCTTCTTGTAAGTCAGTTCTAATCTGTAACTTCAAAAATTCCTCAGTAAATGCAGATATGGATAAGTCCTTTTGTCTTAAATTTTGGTAATCTTTGAAAAGTTTCTGCTGGTAGTCAGAGAGCATAAACTTAACTCTCAGAAGTTTCAGCAATACCACTCATTACAAAGCTCCTAGAAACATGCATTAACTCAAGGTATTGTTTGTCATTTAATTAATAAATACAATTAAGACTTAAACATCTAATCTCTCCAACTAAACAAATCATCCCATGGTTTTTGTTAACCCAAAACAACTTTGGTTTCAATGAAACAAATTAGTCCATGGTTTTCAATTTACCTATTAGAAAAATTGGTCGAACCAACTCTTTAGACAAATTAGTCGAACCCGACTCATTCACCAAAAGTTTATTAAATAATTATATGAAACAATTTATATTTCTATTAGATAAATTGGTCGAACCCAACCTTTTAGATAAATTGGGCAATCTTCTAAAATTTCCAAACCTTGTGCTCTTCAACATAATTTAATTAAACATTACAATTTCAAACTGGAAAATTAGCATTTTGTAATTAGACTTCGACTTAAATAAAAATAGACCGGCTTGCATAAAATCAATATCACATAATTAGACTTGTAATTATTCCATGCCCAATTAATCCAAATAAATATGATTTCCTACCTTGTATACAAACTCGGGAAAGTTAACAAGGAATTCATGCAAATATTTAACCAACAAATAATTAAATAACATCTCAGAAATTAAGACAAAATTTCCAGGTATTAAACTTATCTATAAAATATTTGAAATAAGCAACTGGCTTCGAGGCAGACACGCTCCACCCGACCGTAGGTAATTTTGCTCATTTATCTCTCAGCAGAATTCCACCCCTGAGCCAAGACTCATGCTTTCATTATATGCTTTCACCAATCCCAGGTTTCTCTCAATATTTCCTCACTTGGCAAACATGATTTACTTGTTTGTTACCAAATCCATGCCAACTGTGCAATCCTTTCCCATAGCTTCATTCTAACTAGCACCACAGTGAAATCCATCATTGCACCTATGCTTAGAGTTCCACTAAAATAATTTCTTACACCATTGCCATTTCTCAGGTGCAACCAGAGGAAAATCAAGTGTAAATTAACAACCAGAAAATCAACAAAACAGGCTTGGGATTATAGGTACTCTCGACCAACCCAGCTGCCACAGAATTTGGATGGATTGGACATTTTTCTCTGGAACTGGACTAATTACTCTGTCCTCTAGCAATTCCAATCGACCATCAGTCCCAAATTTCCTTCAACGCTACAACATTCTCATGCTGCCCACTGCATTCTCCTTTTTCCTCCCTTTTTTTCTCCCCTCCTTTTCTGTTTTTCCTCTTTATGTTCTTTTTTTTGTTTGCATGCTCACCCAACAACACTTGTCAATTTTTCATTAACCTCTTAATCTCTCTCTTAATTCTCTTTTTAACTTCAAAAACAAGTTTAAGGAGTTAATTAGGAAAAGTATGGGTTTATCAAAATTATAAGGTAAGAAGGGTTAGATAGGGTCATACTTAGCTCTTAGGTTATATGTCATCCCCCCCTTTACTGACCTAGGTGAATACATAAGTCCCTGTTCATTCAGCGTGTTGGATTTGCCACTGCCAGTTTAATTTTTATATTAACAGAGAAAAATACAACATGAGTTCTGCCTCACAAGCACTCCTAGTCTTTTACAAAATTATATTAAGAAAATAATGGGGTTTAATCCAAGGGTGTTACACACAACATGGGTATTCTTAGCACAGGAAACACTTCCCTAATTCTATTGTTTTTATTTTATTTTTTAAATTTTACAAGAAGAAACTACAACCTTTTTGGAGGAGGAAGTAGAACTGGTACCAAGTGTCTGTCAACTACAATGGGAGCAGAAACGCCATTTCTTGGTGAAGGAAATTGAAAATTGTTTTCAAAAAATATGATAGAGAACTAATATTTTCAAAATCAATGTCAATAATGCAGAGAGACCCACACAGGATTCATAGAGGTTGACCTGTAGATAATGAATTTATGCAAAATGATTTGAATAAATAGGACAATCTTAAGTCCTAAGCACGAAGCTATCATAGTAGAGACAGATTCTCAATTATTAGAGCACAAAAAACATTGGATATATTTACCTAAGTTGTGGGGAAGAGGTTGAACCAATTTACAATTTATTGGTAGGATGTTAGAACATTGTTGAGAGATAATCAATCCCTCACTAGAAATTAGTTCAGTTAAGACAACTGTTAGTTTTGCTTCTAACTTGGAGCTGGTTGTTGTATGGACTGATTTCATTGACTAAGGTTTCCAATAATATGATGAAAAAGGTTTATCCAGGATAGCATATATTTTGTAAACTTGTTTTGGATCATGCCAGGTTGTAGAGTCGGGGGAGAAAACTTTACTCATAATCAAATTATAATGGCAATAAGGAATGCAAGTAACAAGTAAGCAAAATCCCTGATCAGGTATTTCTTAACTACTGAAAAGAACAATTTTTTTTCTTGATATGGTTTTTTGTTCCAAATAAATCAAACAAACATGATACAATTATTTGAGAGTACAATCAAAATCATGGGAAATTGGCTATAACCCTTCAAAATGATGCATGCCAACCATAAATGGCACAATGACAATTTTGCTTTTTTTTAAGGAGAACAACATCAACTCTATTCGAGTTATGAATTCCATCTGATTGTAAGTTTTAGTAATTAGCGTCGATATGAATGGCAATGACAATGGATAATGGAATTAAATCCATAGTTTAACAACATCTATGACTTACTTTGCTAGTTCCCATCAATCACGATTCATAAATGCAAAACATCATTAAATGTCATATACATTTATCTTGAAAATTTGCAGCAACATTTTGACAAACAATTTTACTTCCTTTAACGATATTGTATATTTTCATATTTTCATGGTTTAGTAGAGTGAGACATTCCATAATGTGAATATATAGTGATTATTGTTAGCTCCATTCTACATACTATTTTTGGTGTCTCGTGAAAATGCATATGGAATCAATTTGCATACAGTGATTGGCTATTGACTAACCTGTAGCTTAAGGCTCGCATGAAGTTGTATGAGCTCTTCACCTATCAACAGGTAACAAATTTAGTTCATGGAAAAGACAAGGAATGTGAGAGTACACTTGCTCAAACAAAGGTCACAATCATGGGGTTAATAGATTCGATAATACTTTAAGAAAAGCACAATCATTATTGTTTATGTTAGATGAAGGAACATCGATTTGACTGGGAAGTATCACTATGTAAACACTTACACATTCATAAACTACCACTATGCAAACACTTGAACAATTGTGATTATAACCCGAGTATTTTTGTTGTTTGGACATTTGCTATCAAACACAAATCTTTTTCACTAGAATGTAAAACATGGTGCTTTTATAGATAGGATGGTTGGGAGAAATGTTGTTACTTGATCAAATCTTACTATAAGGCTTATGACATGTAACTGATCTGTAGGCAAGGATTCCTTAATTCGTAGACAACAAAAATTATTTTAAGAACTCAATATTGTCACGCATATGATTATAAACAAAGAGAACATCAAATAGATAGGAATATGATCAAATAATGTCTGAAATCATCAGTTCGAATATGTAGATTCCTTTGAGGCCTAGCCTAATGATCATATAACTTTAAGGACAGTTACAAACTTACAACTTTGGTCATTAAAAACCTTCAAATATACCAAAATCTTGCCACCCTGTATTGTTTCCCAACCATATACAATGTTATCTGAGAGAAAGAAGGCCAAGTAGCAAAGTTTTGAGTTATTTCTAAGTTCTTTTAGACCGGTTCTTGTTCTTTGAGCTAGAGAGTAGAGGTTGTTATTTTACAGATATGCAACCATGGGTTAACAGGTTTTTATTGGTAAACCTTCCTCCTATTTTGAATATCTTTGTTGGATCCTTTTGGGAGGGTGGGTGGAGATTGTATATGCACATATCATAACAATTGTAGTGCATCATCTTTTTTAATAATGTCAAATGTTGGCAAAGAAAAAAACTTGTAAAAAAGCAATCCTCAACTATGACTCTACCCCGATAATTAATTAGACTCTATAATTAGGGTGGATAGTTTATATCATTTATTATCCATCATTCATGGAGAAGCACTCATAATTTTTTTGCAAAATTGTTCCTTGCAAAAAAAAATCCTCAATTAAATGCCACTAACCCACATATCATGGTCCTTCACCTAAAGAAAACTTGAATCCACTATCCTCAATTCAATTTTTCTTCAAGTTGTCATTTGTTTTCCATTAGAATACACAACATAAACATCCAATCAAAATATCCACTGAAGAGAACCTAAGCCATACCCCTGCACAGGGATAATGACATAGTAAGAAAATGCTTAGTGTAACATTAAGGTGCCAGTGATGAAAATCATTTTAGAAACTACTAAAACCATTAAAAAATAAAAGAAGACTAGTGTTCCTAGTCCAATGATGGGCATGCTAAGTGAGTGTAAGCAATGCAAAAGCACAACGTCAATGATAACAACCAGTCTAGGAAAGTGCAAAAGAGAATTTCTTCAAGTAACCCAGTCAATATGTAAAAGTGATCAAACAAATCCAACATAATCAAGTACTGTATGAGTATTAACATTCGTGTGTCACCTCTAAGGTCGAGTGAAATTAATGCTTGAAGCAGTCATAAATTACTATGTATTAATTGAAGGAAAAGATCTCATGTCTTCTCTAAGTAAAGCAATAGGAAGACAGACAATAAGTATGGAAAAAAAAGAACTTTGGTATGCATATGAATAGTGTAAGGCCAACAGTTAAGATACTCAATACAAAAGACAATGTCACTCTCAAAGCACATGAACCAGTGTTTTCTCACAAGCTAGAAGACATCATGATTATCATATACTATGTTGATAGGACATATTTAAACCGTTGCTTCTAGCCATAAACAAACCTCTATTGATGAGTATGCATTCACTAAAGAAGATATGAGACAATGATATAACTAATGATTGTACATGTCAACCAACATTTGCTTCAACAATGAATTAGAACCAATTGAATAACAACTATAGTTAAAGTATGAGCTTTGTTGATTGGATGATACCAATAATGAAGATACTCAATACCAAGACAATGACACTGTCAAAGTACATGAACCAATCTTTTCTCATATAGAACACCACAATGATTCTCATAAACTAAGTTTATAAGCCATATTTAAACCATTGCTTTTAGTCCTAAATAAACCTTCGTTGATGAGTATGCATTCACAAAACAATATACGAGATGATAATATAACTAATGAGTGTAGATGCCACGCAAAATTTGGCCCAACAGTGAAGGAGGTTCAATTAAATATTGGCTATACTTTGCAAAGATAGAGTTATAAAAAGCCATTGCAGATAAGAACACAAATTATTTTTATGGTATTAGTTTATGTATTTCAGTTCAATAGGGTTGCAACCTAGTTGTGGAAAATATTAAATGGAATAGCTAATTTTTTTGTGAAAGAAGTTGCAAAGAAACATGTTGCAAGACCATCTTGAAATATTAGATGCAAAGTGAAAGAATGGAAAAGTTGTGAAAGGTTTTTAAGGGAAGGAAAATTTATTCATACCTCATGTTCATGATTTTTTGAAATCAATGATTATGTTGTTCATTTTCAAAGTATAGAGTCCTGGATGGGTGAGTTTTCGAAGATTGAAAATGGTTGACGAGACACTTTTGCAATATTGCTCATACGATGCAGTTGTAATGGGTGGACAATATTCTTTTAATTGTGTCCCTTGCAGCGTGCATTCGATGATTCCTTCTTTCATTTCCAGATTGCGGTGTAAAATGTGCTCATATGTTGTTGGTGTTTCACAATTACAGAATGAGCAAAAAGTGGTACTTTGAACCATTAGCAATTTGCATTCTATGAAGGTGCCTTGAAACGGTGGTGCAAATGCATTCTTGATTTTCAGCATCCCATATATATGTTACAATTTGTGAGATAGAAGACAGCAAGAACATCATACGAAATGCGATTATATGGAAAGCTTTTACTAGAGAAAAGAACATGAAAAGCAAGTTCTAAAATCGAGTACACAAATGAGGATTTTAAAAGTGTTATTTGAAATAATGTGGGTGCAAACAATTTTTTTGGTATTTATTACAAAACGTAGGTCCAACGAATTCTGTAGGAAAAAAGATTCAGAAGACATGTTTCATGGTGATATTCATATTGTCTAATATGTGGGAAGAAGTGAATCCGTTGTATCCATTGAAATGGGAAGAAAACAATCTAATGAAAATGGTATTGAAGGAAGAGAAAAGGGAATTAGAACAATTGAAATTCTCCATTTGCAGCAAGCAATTTTTTTTCAAGCGTTGTATGTAAGTCAAAGACAAAAGCTAATTTAGATTGCCAATGGTTTGGGATCATGGTCTTAGCAAAATAGTTAAATTTAGCGTTGTGTCGTTTTCAATGATAGAACTATGCTTTTGTACTCCAGTGCTGAATCATGTAACTTTCTATTGGTTTAGAATCACGGGAAAAGAGAAAAAGGTTTAGATATGGTTTATGTTGCAAGAAAAAAAATCCATAATGTAGTGCATGAAGGACACTGCAAATGCAATCTAATTAGGTTTAGCAGTTTCTATGGTATGTTTTTGGAACCTTAAATATGAGTAGAGTATATAGGGAAAGACTGGTTAATTGATTATCATATTCAAGATATCATTTCAAATGGCATAGCAGTAGACATTGCTAATATTTAACCTATGTTTTTGCTTCAACGATTGGAAGCAAGTTCTAAATTGCCAACTCATCATTAAGAGGATCAATAAATGTCGCTTGTGAGGTCTTCGTTAGAACACTTCCTTTCGGACATGGTCTTACAATGTTTTTTATTAGATAAAGGGGTGGTTCATCAAGTGCGAGTTGTTGCTATACTCAGAAGAAGAAGTTCGTATAGCTTTGATTGACCTAGAACTGAGTAAGAATAAGCAGAAAGGAATCAGTTAAGGAAACCATATGCAATGGATTCAAACATGTTTTTGTTGTAAATCTTATTTTTCTTCAGAGACGAAGATAAAACAACATCTATAATGGGAAAAAAATCGAAATAAAAGAAGAATTATGTTTTTTTTAAAGAGTCATTGTACAGTTGCATAGTCGTTCCTAGTTTCACCGTCTCTTGTGTAAAAATTCAATTGTTTGTTGTTGTATTGGCAGGACACAACTATGATTGCGACAGAACCAATGACATGTGTCTCCTCTGATTATACCAACTCGCAGATTGTCATATCTTGTGGAAGACAATGCATTTTGCATACTTGGTCAATTGTCTTAATGGCATTGGTTGGAAAAATTGCAATCGAGTTTATGGCATCTCCACAGTCATATTGGCCTTTATTTTTTGGTTCAAATCTAGTTATCTTGATACTTTTCTTAGGTAAAAGGAAACCGCCAAAGTGGTTTATAAGACCATCATTGATTGTAGTTGTAATTGTCATTAAACCATCTCTGTCCACAAGATCTGCATCCAAAATCTTGTCTTTATAGGAGAGTTTTGACTGCGATTTTGTGTAGGGCCATAGACGACCAATATATCTCCCTCAAACACATTGTTATGTGATGCAATGCATAGTTGTATGATATATGATGGCTCGATTGCCACTTACTTTAATCTTCATACATGATGAAATCGACATGAAATAAGGGAAAAGTCAGTTTTCACTGAACATTCAAGCATGGAGTTAAAGTTGTACAATGAAGATAGTACAATGGGAAAAAAAATTGGAAAAATATATTAGTACCTCAGTCGAATAGAAGATCATATATACTAATGATAAATGTGTCATGTCCCCAATTTTTGCATTGGGTCACAATGGCCTAAGCCACTTGGCAATACTCATGATAGTTTGTCAAATTGGTGCTAAGGGTCAAATAAGTGCCAAGCATGATGTCCAAGTTAGTAATACTATAAAATTAGATCGAAATGGACAAGGTGGATCACATTAAGAGAAAATCCCCAATTCAAAGTTTGTAATGTCCCCATTCAAATAAACTATCATGGAGGAAAAACTCCACTAACTTACTAGTTCCCTAGGTTGAGGGTGGAAGCATCAAAAGTTGGAATAAGGGAGCTACAAGACCCAAAATGAAATTAGACTTACAAATTCAAATTAAATGGGTCAAATAAATAATAATAAAATAAAATAAGGTGGCATTGGACCATGAGGGCACATAAGAGGTTGTGGGACCCACATGTGGCAAGATTCCCCACTACACTTGGCATCATTCTCTCACCAATTCGAGTTCAAGGTGAAGGGTAACATACTTGGGGGAGTTGAAGAGGTATTGTTCATGGAATGAATCATGTAAGGTCGAATTAGAGTGGAAGAGTAACTCCCATGGAAGAAAAAGAGGCATCTTAAAAGAATTGTGACACTTGGAGCTAGATTCCCTAACTTCTATGACAACAATGATGAAGATTCTATGACACTTATGACAAGGTTCAAATCTGATTGCTGACATATGGAATATATGACATGTCAGGGCTAAAAATATCCTCCAAGAGGGCGCACAAGGGGAGTTATGGCAGCCAAGATTCCCCCATTCGAATTGATGGAAGACGAGGGCTAGGAAGTGTTGGACAAGTGGCATTCTTGGGAATCTCTCCCTAATTCGAGTTGGGATGATGCTCTTGGAGGGAATTCGAGCTATGGAGGCCTTGGGAGGTTAATAAAAGACAATAATAAATAAGGATACCAGGTTTTGATCATTTGTATTTGCATCTTTGCAATTTGGAGAGCTTCAAGCTTGTCCTTGCACGGTGGATGTTCATCCTCCATGCCTTAGTACCAATTTTGAGGGTGGAAGATTCCCATCCAAGTTGGTTGATGGAGAGGCCATTCAAACCTCTCAACAGAGCTTCATGTATATTTTTTGATGCAGGTTCAACCCCCATCTAAGTTCAATTTCATATTATATCTTCCTTCTCTACTATCATTCTCCTATCTTTCTCTCAATGTTCATGTAAAGTGAGATAGTGCACTCTTTGTTGCATATAGATAATGGAAGGCTGTTGTTTCTACCTTATGAAATTGTTAATGGATGCATAAATCTAGGATAGATCATGAGAGCCACAACTCAAAATACTAAGCACTTCATGTACTATTTCTCCAAGTAACATTGATATTCGAGCTAGTTTCCTCTTTCTCTCAATGTCATGTAAAAGTGTGATGGCGCACTTATTGTTGCATCTAGATAATGGAGGATTTATATTTAGACCTTATGGACATGTTAGTTGCTGCATAAATATGTAATAGACATATCATGAGAGCCACAGCTCGAAATCCCTTCGACCAAATAAGAAAACTCAAGCAAAAACCACCATTTTGAGCCATTGCACCCTTGTATACATTTATGAAACTTTGAGCATTTATATATCAGTTTTTTCACCAGACTTCTTCTGATTTTTGTAGCTGTTTGAGAAGCCTATTATTTACTATACATGAGACATAAATGTTATGCAGACCCCTTTTTTCATTTGCTTAAAATTCCATGTAAAAATCTCTGCTATATTGCTCACAATTTCCAAGCAATGAATGTGTTTTGTAACCTTCTGTTTTAAGAGTGCCTTAGCAAGATATAAATATGAATCCATGATGCACCTAGGTTGTTTTGGAGGTCCTTGATATGATCCAAGTATATGTTCTGAAAGTTTGGAGGGTCGTACAGTATTTGGGAATCCGAAAGAGTCATCTACCCTTGGGGGTTTTAACATTGATTTTCCTAGTATTTTTTCCTTTCATTCTCCAGTTGTAAATGCAAGTTGTTGAAGTATTTAGCAAGTGTACAAGAATATAATAGTTGCATTAGTGTGTCCTAATACACCTCAATCCACTCCATACATAATTCGAAACCATTTGGGATCATTTGGGACAGTTTGGGGTTTCACTAGTCCAAGGTTCGAAATTGGCCAAATTGGGTAAACTTTCAAATTAGGGATATTACAAAATGTGAAGCAATGGAACTAGCAGATAAGAGCATTACCTCTTAGGGTTGTTTGTTGTTGTGTTTTTCATAGGCATTGAGGTTGTATGTATTGAAATGGTCTCTAGAATATCTTAAGAAGAAGAGAGGCTTCTTTCAATTGATGGTCTGTTTAATGTCGATGCCATATCAAACGTATTTTGTTGGTACAATTTCCAGTTTTGTTTTTGTTTTTTTGGAACGTTGTACATTTTTTGCCCTATCTGCAAATGCAATGAACCCTAAAAGCATAATACACAAGTGCACCATATGTTTTACATAGTAAGACAAATGGACGGGAAAGAAAAACAACATATGCGCACTAAAGAGAATATCATGTACCAAGTATTTTTTTTTGTAGTGTAATTGCTAATTGAACCATTAAGCATCTTGCAAACAGATTTTGGAATATGTGTCTGGAAAATGCAAATGAGATCATATGCAAATGTCAAGCATCAAATGCACCTCGACAATTTGTGTGAATGGATTGAAGGGAAAACTTGTCGTAGAACATTTAGCAAGGAAACCATTGTATGCAAAGAAATTACAAATATCATTGGAATATATCAAGGGAAAGGTCATTGTTGTTCCAATGTTTTGTACATTTGATGGCATTATAAATATCAATAAAATGTTGGAAAGTTGGAAAAATAAATGTTGTTTGATGCCTTGTTTAGTGGAGTTTTTTCTTTTTCTTTTTCTTTCATTGCCACACAAAATAGTCATTTAATATATAATATCAATTTGTTTTCCCAAGAACAGAAGTAGGCATGTCAAGCAATGCATTCATCAAGAGAGGAAAAATCCTAGGCTATAATAGCAACGCATTTGAAAAGTGAGTGTTCAATTCTAAAAGTGAAATACATGAAGATTGATACATCCTATTTTACTGGTTTTTGTGCAAACTGTTGAAACGGTATCAGTACAAATGCATGTGCCTTATGCATCACACAAACTTCTATTGCAAATTTGTTTAAACTGAAAGAACTATCAATTTGCATAGCTGTCAATGGCATGAGGGAATTGAAAGGAAATAAAGAAAACCCAATGACGTAAATAGATGCACTTCAAAAAAGCAAAGGAATAAGATTGTATGAAAGTAAAAGGGACTGATAAGAGACTAGTAAAATGGTTAGACCAATAGGCATCAGAAATAGTAAATGAAATGTTGTCAATGTCTATATTTGTCCAGAAGTGGTCAATCATAGAACCATAATTTGTTGTAGCCTTATTTGTTTTTAATTTTATATGGTTCATGTCCATAAACATTTCTAGTTTTTTTTGGATGATGTTTCTTTCAACATGTCAATGTTTAAGTCACCAATGATTAGGACTAGTGTCTTGTTCTTGTTTTTCGACATAATACAATCCAAGACATGGAGCAATTTGTTAGGAATGTTATTTGGTCTGTTATAAATATTCACAAGCTTTAAAACATTGTTAGGAAGCTTTAGGTCAATGAAAATTGCCTCGATTGGCGTTTCATTATAAAGGACTATTTTTAGGATATAAATCTCTTTCTTTATAGTTGTAAGCAGCCCATGTACTGAATGTGTTGCAATGTAATTGTATCGGTTTGCAAACATTTCAATTTTTGGAGGCATATGCATGTGGGTTTCTTGCAGACATAGAATGTGTGATTGCATTAGTTCAATGTCATTTGCAACAGCGTCAATGTGTGAAATCAAACTGCATGTGTTAAGTAAAGAAATGAGCATGTGTTAAGTGTTTGGAATTGACTTTAGGCCATATTCAAACTGCAAAGGAGCATATTTTTCTAATATGTTTAATTCAATAACTAATTTTGATGAAACTAAGAATTTTTTTTGTTGTAGCTTATTTATAATATAGATACATTCAATGTTCTCCACACGAGACAATGTAGTGTAAACAAGGTCGTGTTTTGTGACCCCTTTTGGGTCGAATGCTAATTTTTCTAGTGTCAACCCTTATGCTCTATGAATTGTTCGAGCACATGCTAATTGAATTGGAAATTTTACCCGAATGAAATTTATTTTATAGCCAAGGGAGATTTGTGTTGTCATTCTTTTGATTGGTGTCCAGCTGCACATGATGGAACTAGTGTAGAGATGTTGCATGGCAGCTCGTGCAATTGCTCCAACTTTTGGATCTACAAACTCGATCTAGATAATGTTTGGGGTTGTTTGGCTATAGTGTTTGAAGACAAGGCCATGTTCGATTGAGTATTTTCCAACCACTATCTCAACAAGCATGTTTCTTTTAGGAGTTATTGTAGAAGGGAGTTGTATTTTCCTTTGCCCATCAAAAATGTTTTCAATTCGATCAACTTTGGTGTCATGTGCTACAATAGTAAATGCTTCTATTTTTACAAGGGGAAACATTTTAGAATTATGTTGTTCGACATATTTGTTGCAATAATAAAGAAAGGGGAATGATGGATCAAATGGTGGTTGTTTGTGACAATGTTGATTCAAGTATTGGATATCGTCAAATGTTTGCTTGCTTGTCCTTATCCTATTCAAAATCGAAATGAATGTTTCATTTGTCTACATGACTATTGGTTTTAGTTCATAGTATTTTATAGAATCAACCCAGAAGCTGTAAGGGAAATTTTGTTGATGGAAGCTTGGAAATTCAAAAATACAAGAATCATGAATAGGCACTACTTGGCAGAGATTACCACAGAATATGATGACAAGGTTTCCAAATGGCTTTGTCGGAGTATGCATGATTTCGCGTAGTCATTTGTCTATGTTATAGAGCATCTGAGATCCTATTAAAGAAACTTCATCAATTAATAATCCTCAAAGTTGTTCATAGTCTTTGCTTAAAATATCTAGTGTATTTGAACTTAATGGAAGCAATTTTGTAGAACTCAAGGGAAGTTTAAAGGCAGAGTGAAATGTAACGTCATTAGCATGATATGTTTCCTTTCCAGTGAATGCAATAATAAGACCTTTTCTTTTCAATGGGTCGCTACCAATCTCTTTGTCATAGAAAAATACAAGGGCATCGTAAAGAGCTCTTGCAGTATGGGTTTTCTTTGTACTAGTGCTGCCTATAAGAAACAAATGAATCGGATCTAAAGGGTTGTTTTTTTCCCTTGTAATAATTTATTTCACAATAGATTGTTGCTCAGCGTTTAGATTTTTCCTAGTTGCAAAATATTCATCTATATTAGGGATAAACAATTTTTTTGTTAAACCGGAAGCCTTCGACTCTTTTGACAGTTGGCATGTTCTTTTGTGGAGAAGGTCATTATGTATATCATATTCTTCAAAAGGAGTAGCCTGCATTTCGGATTTATTTTATATTGTCGACTCACATGTCATTTGAAGCTGTGATTCAATTTTATCTTTTGCAATGTCAATGTCACTCCATTTTGTTGTTGCTATAGGTGTGAATATTTCTTCAACACCGCTATTTATTCTTTGTAGTTTCTGTACGCTTTTCTCCATGTTTGGAGGGGATGTTCTAACAATTTGCAAAGGTTTCTGTGAGGCATGAAGAGAAAGAGTCTTTCCCTGGAAAAGTTTTCAGGATCTTTTTCTTGGTTGTAACGAATATATCGAATGATACATGGCTTGCTTCTTTTGATTGTTTTTCCATGGTTGAAGCAATAGGAAGATGCATATTCAGCTAAAGGAACATTTTCAAGTTCATGAGGGTGTTCAATGTAACTATCTATAATACATGGAGAAATGATGTCTTCAGAATCATCAGGTTTTTTTCTAGCAGGGATGGCTTCTTTAAAACAAATGTTCCTTTATCATCTGGTGCAGTATTGATGAAAATTTTTCTTCTTGAAGATGAATGTAGAGGCAAGGAAAGTACAATATGGACTACTTTTCTAATGGACATTTGTTGCATGTTCAATAGCACGCTACCAATCTTTCGTATGTTTCAAGTTGGCCATAGTTGTTGGAAAGAGACTCTTCCTTGATTTTTTTAAAGTCGTTGTCATAGGCCTATCTAGTTTTGTTATGTATGAGCTTACATATGTTGTAGTAGCATATGCATCTAAAATGAATTGAGCATCAATATTTGCTTGCCACAAATATGGAATGCCTTTTGCAAATGGATTGATCCAAATATCTAAAGGGTCTCTTTTTAGCAGTAATGTGGGTTGATCAATTGAAGAGCACACTATCATGATGTAGTCGTTTCTGTTCAAATTCAATTATTGGAGGAATGAATCAAAGGACATGTTTTTGGGGTATTCTTTACATTCAAGAACAGAGGATACGAGCTTTGTTTTTTCATGCAGGATGTTCAAATTATTCTCAAGAGGCTCCAAAACCATTGTAATATCAATAAGAAACATTGGGAATCGAAATCTACAATTAAAATGTTTGTGTTTTTTACATGTTCTTGTGTGTTGATGAGTTTGGATATTTCTGAATTTTTTGTTAAGCAATGATGAATCTATGGATATATAACGATCAACAAAATAAGTTATTTCATCATTAGTGTTCTTGCCATAAACCGGTGCACATTCAATCTAGAGAAGGCCATGTTCATGTTTGTTTCCTCTTTGTTGGAAATCAGTTGTGAAGAAATAGTCATTCACCTTGCCAAGAAGAAGACTATTTTTCAATATCAAGGATTTTGATTCATTCATTTTGTGTCTATAGTAACGACTGCAAAGCACATGGTGTTTTCTTATCAAAGCATCAATATCATCGTCTGAGAATAGTCCAGGCAAGGTATCAAGGTCTTTATTTTCAAGGTGTTGCAAAGCATTACACAAAGGTTTCCAAAGATGTTCAACAGTTGTAAAATTTACAAAACAAGTTGGTGGCCCTAGTTATTGAATCATTGAAAAAAGATCTTTCTTCATGTTCTCGAAACAGTCAAAAGATGTTCGAACAACTTTTAGTGTGCAATATGCAGCTGGGGATTTCGTAATTTTTTCAAGATTGGCTTGGGATTTGACGTCTTTTGCTTTCAATTTTTTCCCTTTCAATTCTCCTGTGGGTATAGATATCCAAGTAATACTAGATATTTGACTTATCAATACTTTGACTGTTTTGAAAAACAAATTTGTAGGGTGTGCTTCAAAGTCCATGCTTTCATGTTGAAGCTCCAGTTGTGTTATTTGTTGGTATCGATATCATTTATAGATTTCATTGGGACGACTACATCTAAAGAAAAGTGTGGGGAAATTGAGTTCTTCAGAAAGCCTATCTTAGAAAATGCCCAAGGGTCAATAGTTTTGGAAAGGTGCAATCTCTATGATATTGCTAGCCAAATCATCGATTAGATGTGTTTATCCATATCCATGCTCCAATGTCTTTGTTATTGGTTCCATTTATGTTTCATAGATGTTTTCATTTGTTCGTTGAAGGTCTGTATAAGTTTCTTCTTCATCGTTTGAATTTGAAATCAAATTTTCATTGGACTCTTTCTTTGCCAATTCATGGAATTTTGCTTCCCAATCTGCAATGACATGAACATTTTCCAATTTGTAAAGTTCCATACCAAAAAGAGTTTTCAATGCAACCATGACAATATTTGGGCGAACATTTCTAGAGACGAAGGCATTTTTGTATTCCAATTTCTGCTTTAGCATAATTGCAATTGTCATGTCCCCTTCAAGATTTCTAGGAAATGCCTTTTGAACTTTGTCCAAAGATGCAGGTAGACCTGCAATGGAAAGGCAAGTACAAAAGTAAAGAAAATGTGACACAATGTTTGTAAGCATTGAAAATAGAGAACATCTGCAAGCTAACTAAAGAAGAGATAAAGAAAAAGGAAAAAAAAAGAAACAAGAACCCAATAAAAAAAGAAAAAATATCTTTAAACATTGTTCTTGATAGTTTGAAAAGCGGGATGGAAACAATTGATGTGAGCAAATGCCTATAAACAATTGACAATGAAAAGAAGAGAGGGAATTTCAAAAAACGAGTAATTTTTGAAAAGGGTTTAGCATTGCATTAGCAAAGCAAAAGAAGAAGATCAAAGTTATGAATTTGATGAAAGTTGATTTTTTTTTAAAACCACCACATCTCACATAGTCAAATGTGATGGATGAATCTATTAATCACAAAAGCGTCTTGAAGACAATGATCTATTGATAAATTTAATTGTCAAGTCATCTTCAAAGACAATTGTCCATGTCAAGTTATTTTCTTTGCTGAGCTGGCCTATCCAAAAATGGCAACCCAATATTTTGTAGCCACCCTTTGAAACATGGTTATTTCTCTTTCTAACTATGCAAAAGAGAAGGAGTGATTTCCTCAATGGGACCTTGGATATATGAAGGTTTGGGTTCACTTTTGATGGATTGAAATGAAGAATCTAACTTTGGAACTTTAATACAATGTGACTTTAAATGCATCTATAGGCATTCAATTGTGTTTTGGAATATTTTCGGTCGATAAGGAAGTCTCTTGGAAATTTACATCACCTATCTGTAAAAACCCCAACCCTAGAAGATGTGTTAGACACATGATTTTAACAGATAAAGAATGTGCTAGAGAAAGTAATTAATCAAACCATAATTTGTAGAAGCTAAGTCGTGAATTGAAACTTGCTTCCCTAAAATTGATTTCTGAGAGGATACAAATGCAATCCAAGTATCGTTCTTGGAAAAAGCAAGAATTTGTTTTAGAAAACTTAACCTCATCACCAAAATCGGAGGATCCATGGAGGAGGAAGGGTTTTTCATAGTATTTGGATAAAAGGGCCAAGGACTAGCTTGTAAGCAGTGACATTCAATTAGAAATGAAATTGGTAAAACAACTTCTATCTAAATGGCCATAATATCTTTTTCAAGGTCACAATCAATAAATATCTTTATATTTTATAAGTATATTCTTTATTGAGATTGGTTGTCATTTCCTATCTTTGTAACCTCATTTTTCTATGTCTATAAAGTTATGGGAAGATCAATTTACTTTGAAAAATCCTTGTACCAACAAAGGGGCACTGGAATAAACAAGGAAAGATGAGGACCACCCCATCCCTCACATTCCAAGACAAAATAAAGGGTATTGGCATTTTCTTTCTTATGTCTTAGTTTCATTGAAGAAAATAGAGTGAACTCCTATAGCTGAATTTGGCGGAAGATTCCAATAAAAAAGAATGAATATAACCAAAATAATTACAAGTGGAAACATGGACGTAAGAACAAAGAAGAAACAAACAATAAAAAAAGGATAGAAGAAGCATAAATAAATGAGGTTATAATGGAAATAAGAATTTTAGAACATGCCCTCTATTAGAACATCTATTTGCAACACCAATCTTGTGGCGCTCTCCATATCATTACCAAATTTCCTCTTCCTTATAAACTTTATTCTAAACTATACGTTTTCATTATTTCTAGTATTGAGAACTCTTTGCCATTGAAATATGTTTCAAATTTCGTTATATTGAAGTGTATATTAAAACTTCTCAAGCAAGTCATTATGCTCACACCATTCATCTTAGCAATAAAACATCCAAAGATACAATGATATTAAATTCTATTGTGCACTATCACATCTTAGACATATGTTGTTAATTTGTGGTTAAAAATTAGGAAATCAATATGAGTGTGAGATAAAACTTGGGTAAAAATAAACAAAAGAAAGTTGGGATAAAACTAGACTAAAAATAAACAAAAAAAAGTATGTTACATGCGGCCCGGGAATAATTTTAACTTTTAACGTCTCCCTAAAATCTATCCCCCCCTTCATGAAGATGGTAGTCAAATTTGACCTTTTGGTACAAATACAAATAGAGCTGACCAATGTAAAGATGAAGGTTGTGATACCAATAATGCTGAAGAAATTTGGATGGATGTTGAGGCCACCAACCAACAAGCAGGGCCAACATACACAAACAAAATTGACCCTTGTAAAAACTATATAACAACAATAATGAGGTCAAAGTCTAGATGTCGAACATTTCTAACGAAATTTAAGCCCCTTAATTCTAGGTGAATCTATGGTACATATTTCCTCATATTTTCTTGACAATTTTATATTATATCCCAACCTTTTTTAGAAACAGAAATATAAATAAATCCCTCCAAGTGAGAATTCAACATGAAGCAAAGAACTAAAAACATGAAGAACTTATTACCACTCACCTATTGAACTTATTTTCTACTTTAGTTTTTATAGAGAACAAGACAAATCCACTAGAAGCACTTCATATCACACACAAGCTGATGACATAAGCATAAACCCTCACATTGCACTATGCAAGGGAAAGTTGGTATTTCACATTTCAAATTGTTTTTGGCTCCATATTGAGACAACAATTTTGCTCACGCCAATGAGACTGAAACAACAAATTGCTCACACACTTGGAAAAACCAACAATTGATATTACACTTTTGTTGTTTGTTGCAAACAGGCCAACTAAAACAACTTTACTTTTGTTGTTTGTTGCAAACGGGCCAACCAAAACAACTTTCAAAGCAAAATATTAAATGGGAAGATAAAAAGTAAAAGAACTCCCATCATTATACTTTAAATTTATGTAAAGCTTTAATGCAATACAATGGTTTTCACATACAAGAATAGTAATGGTATTGATAAAATGTCTTTGCTTTAATTTTTTTTGTAATAACAAAGCGCCTTTGATAAATTGCCTTTACTTTATTTCTGGGAAATTTGGAAATCCAGAAATCTTCTAATCTTCAAGAATCTTCGGGCAGATCCAAGCTGGGTGGCGGCCAAAGAGCTGGCCCTGTCGGCGGAGTTTTCAGTGCCTCAGCTGAAGCAGCCATCTCTGGAGGATCGTATCATTAGGCCATCGTCTTTTATCCATAATGGAAATCGTGCTAGATTCGATGGAGTTGCTTGCTCATTGATTGGACTTTGTGGTGCTGGTGCTTTTATCGAATATGCCAATGGCGATCTTATTTGCCTCTGGTGCTGCGGAGGTCGGGGTACTAATACTAAGGGTGAGCTTTTGGGGCTTTGGCTCATTCTCTTTTTTGCTTCTCAGGTCGGCATTTCTCTGGAGCAGGTTGCTAGAGACTCGATGATAGTGGTTCAATGGGAAAATGGTCAATCAAACATTTATGCACTTGCACTTGACACTTGGTTGCTGCATACTCGGCAACTTCTTAATCATTGTGACCAAACATCATCTGTACACATTTTCCATGAGCACAATGAGGTCGCTGATCAACTCTCTCGCCGAGGTCTTGCTGTTGTGGAGGGGAAATTATTTTATGAGATTAACCAGGGATATTCCACTCCATCAACGGGCCATTGGCTTTTATTTTCTCTCTAGTTTCGTTGTGCTATCTTTCTGGTGGCCCTTTCTTTTTTTGGTCCTGCAGCTTTATTATCATCTGTATTTTTTCCAGCTGTTACATCTATCCACAACTCTTTTTTGTTCCTAAAATTTTGGCTGGTAGATTATTAGGCTCTCGTTTCACTATCTTGTCGGGTTATTGCTGGTTCTTCATTGGAATAGTTGTTCTCAGGTTCTTCTCTGTTTCTTGGCATGGTTGCTGTGGACCCTTTCTGTATTTGGGCATGGATGCCGGTGGTCCCTTTCTTGGTTGTTTTCTGCTTGTTCTTTACAGGATATGTGCTCAGTGTCTGGCTTTCTTTTTGGCTGTAAACTTTGATACTTTTTAATATAAAGTATGACTTTTTTCTGTGAAAAACAAGGCGTCACTCTTCGTCATATCGATAATAAAGTGTTTCCCAAAGAAAAATATTCAATGGGATGGAGAAAATGTAAAAATAATAGAAATCCCATGATCATAGTTTGAATTGATGTAATGCTTTAACATAACATTATGGTTTTTATATACAAGAATAGTAATGGTATTGATAAAATGACTTTTCTTTAATTTTTTTTTAATAACAAAGCGCCATTGTTAGTCATATTGATAATAAGGTGGAGTACTGACCACAAGCCCATTTTATGGTAACCCGTGAGTCGTCGAAAACTTGCAAATCATCAATGCCAAAGATGTTGACCACTTTCATAATGCACCAAAGAGCTAAAAGTTCGGCTTTCATATTTGTCCCACACCCGCAATTAAACCTGAGAGTGATGAAATGTACATCATTGATATAAATAACACCACCTGCTGCACATAAACCATCCTTCGAAGCGCCATAAAAAAAAAACAACCATCTTCCTTATCTGAAGCTTAAAATTACACACACTTTGGATCTCGTGAGTGGTAATCTCATTACAATTATCCGTCACCAAGTTAAGAACCAGAGTACAGGTTTTATAAACATTTGGGACCACTTATTCAAAAATAGCTAGGTTACGAGCCTTCCAGATAGCCCAGGAAATTATAATAAGCAGTTCCAGAAATTTTTTACATTTTTGTTCCAATCTAGGCAACATTTTTCAAAAAGATCCACTTGCCAGAATACATCAAT
The DNA here is from genome assembly GCA_027924585.1 of Larix kaempferi. NCBI lineage: Eukaryota > Viridiplantae > Streptophyta > Pinopsida > Pinales > Pinaceae > Larix > Larix kaempferi. The sequence goes on along the minus strand of BSBM01000017.1, from coordinate 10,608,650 downwards.
CTTCAAACCCCGGAGGATCCTACTCCAAATACATCTTGAAAACACACAATCCACAAAAATATGAAAAATGGACTTTGATCCTGCCCGATAGAGCAAACATATGCTTGAGCCAATCCAACCTCTAACTAAAATATTATCCCATGTTTTAAGGCAGTCCGACAAAGCTAGCCACTTAAAACATTTGAGTTTTAAAGGCATTCGCCATCTCCATAGTTTTCTATACCACCAGTGTTCGGGATAAACACACTTATATTTGATGATGACATTATATGCAGACTTGGCTATAATTGTCCCCACAGAAGTATTACCATTCCAAAAGAGAATATCATTACCACTTGAAAGGCTACAGCCCGCAGAGTTGAGGTTGTGTACATACCTGTTCCACTCCAAGATTGACTGGCCCACAAAACCCATATCATTTGCATTAAACCAGTATGACTCTGGATTAGAACGCCTCTGAGTTTTTCGAATATGGTTTAAAGAGTACATACCCCATACCTTAAGGTGCTCAAGGATGTCATTTGACAAAGAAATTTTTTCCTCCATTCCCAGGATTGGGTCTATACCCACAAAAATGGAAGTACCATCGTCAACCCTCCACACCAGGTCCTTTGCCATCCAATTATAAATCTTCAAGAAACCCCTCCACACAACCGAAAGACCTCACATATTTTTCTTTTTATGATCTCTGATCCAGTAAAGAAGATTGCCATGTATGTATTTGACAGAGAGAACTCTGGACCAAAGTGTGGAACCAAATAAACCTCGCCAGAAAGACTTGAGTCTTAATGCACAGTTAAAGGAGTATAGATTCTTTATACCCCAACCGCCACATTTTTTAGGAATCGGCAGACGCTCCCAGCTAGTCATAATCAAACCCCCATATTCCTTTACACCATTCCAAAGGAAATTGAAGAAACTTCTCCTCATCCTTTTAATGATAGAGCATGGAACTCTAAAGAGAGACATCCAGTATACGGGTATCCCAGTCAGAAAAGCTTTAATTAAAGTCAGTCTACCTCCAATAGATAGAAGATGAAAAGACCATTGGTTGATTCTATTATCCACTTTGGTGAGTATCCAATCCCAGTCTTTAACCCTGTACGCATTTGGATTTAAGAAAAACCCAAATATTTCAACCCATTCTCCAACTGACAGAATTTATAAGGAAGAATATCGTTTAACAACTGAAGCTTGTGATCCTTGGACTTGAAATGATAAAAACTGGATTTTTTTGCGCTTACCACCATCCCCGACGCATTGCAAAATCCCATTATAATTTGCTTATAGTTCTTCCATTCCTTAAAAGAGTCCAAACCTGCTAACAAGACATCATCAACAAATAGGATATGTGAAATATGAAGATCAACCCCCATCTTGATACCTTTGATTAAGCCTTCTAATTTTGCTTTAATGATTGATTTACTTAGACCTTTGATGACCAGAAGGAATAAAAGCGGAGATAGTGGGAACCCTTGCCAAATGCCTCTGGTGCTTCTAAAAAACCAGATGGAACCTCATTAATCAACACAACGAAGCTTGCTGTAGTAACACAAGCCATGATCCAATTTAGGACCAAAGGATGAACCCCAATTTGAATCAATATCAGACGAAGATACACCCAATCCACTATGTCATATGCTTTCTCCAAATCAATCTTAAGCAATAAAGCCTTCAACTTCCTCTTCTTAATTGAGTGGATTAGCTCCTGGGATATACCCACTGCGTCAAGAATTTGGCGATCATTCAAAAAACCAAACTGTTCTATAGATATATGCTTTGACAAAGCTGGTTTGATTCGAACTGCAATGATCTTGGAGATGAGTTTATAGATCAAATGGCAAAAAGAAATTGGTATGAAATACCCAAATGATGATGGTTTATTACACTTCGGAATTAAAGTGATGAAGGTAGAATTTAGGGCACCAGAAATGAATCCTCCTGTCCTAGAATATTCAACCATATTTAATAAGTCCATTCCCATAATATCAAAGAAGTGCAAGAACAGTTTGACTGTCCATCCATCGGGCCCCGAGCTCTTTTCTTTTGCAAATTCCTTTAGTTTATCTTCAATTTCTGTCAAAGAAACTTGCTTAACCAAATCAGTAGCCTCCTGATCATAAAAAAAACTGGAAACTACCTAACACTATCCAGCTGGGATCTTAAATCACATTGGCCCATATCTGAAAAAATATTACAAAAATATCTTTTTGCAGTATCCTGTAACTTCTCCAAGACATTGATTTTTTGACCCACCTCATCTTCAAGTTTCCAAATGGAGTTGAGATTTCTACAGCTAGAAGCAAATGAGTGGAAATTTTTTGTGTTTTTGTCTCCAAGGCTAATCCACAATCAACCACAACTCCATTTCTTCCTGTAGGAGCAGCATATCCTTCTTCTATTCCAAATCCTTCATCAAAGAAAATTCGCAATCAAACAGATGATTCCCCAGACTTTTAAGATGAAGGGCTTTAAGTTTTTCCTCTAGATCATCCAGAGCTTGTTTATCCATAATTTTTGTCCTTTTGATCCACCAGTTGACCCTCTCTTTGGGCTTCCTTAGTTTATAAACTAAAGAGTCCATAGGATTCAAAGAAACATCATCTACAGACGTAGACCAGAAATGTCGAATCATTTGACAAACTTCCTCATTTTTTAGCCACGAGCTATTAAATTTAAAAGGATGGTTTGGCACTTGGATAACCTCCTCCAGCTGAAGAAATATCAGCCAATGATAAAAAAACTTTGCCTCCCCAACCCATGTTCTGCAACGCAAACAAAGCTTGAGAAGAGACGACTTAATGAGAACTCTGTCAAGTCTTTTTTGAATATTTTCCACCCCCTTTCTTTCATTAGTCCAAGCAAGGACCAGATTCACCGGTTTTATATCCACCAATGCCGAGGAACACATCCACTCAGTGAAATAATCAGCCAAACAGTCTAGTCTAGCCAAAGTTCCCCATATCTCCGATGAGGAAATATAAAAGTTTAGGTCTCCTGCAATGACCAGATTTTCAATGTTAAGAAGCCCAAAATTCTTCAATGAATCCCAAAAAGAGACTCGATCAGCTTATGGACCATAGCAATTTAAAATGGACAACTTCACATTTGATCGCTTACACCAACCCTCAACAAGGATACCCCAATTTGTACGAAAAGCCTAAAAATTGTAAACAAGTGGCTTCCAACCAACAATTAAACTGCTAGATAGACCAACAAAGCAGGTAGCAGAGAACTCCCACCCCGACAAACAAGACGAGAGTTTTAAAAGTGCATGGGTATCATCACGCATAGTTTCTTGGAGGCAAATAAAACTAGAGTTAGTAGACTGAAATGTTTTGGACAAGGCCCTAACCCTAGTGATCTTTCCCAAACCCCTGACATTTAAAGAGATAAGAGGCATTAATCACCCTTAGGGAAGGGCAACACTGCTCTAAGTGCCCTAGAAATATCTGCAAACTCCACAGGAGAAGCCTCATTCTTATCACCAACAATTAATCTAGTTGAAACTGGAATGTAACCATCTAAATCCGTCTCCTTTGAAGGGTTTTTTAAACGAGTCTTCTTTTTTCGTATGGTAACATTCTTAAACCTTAGCGAGTTAGTAGGTAACACCTCCAGATTTGAAGACTGTGTTTTGGAGTAAATTTTTAGTGGTGTGAAACAATTGCTAGTATGACCCGCCTTATACCCACAATTCTCCAAAATACCATTTTCTTCCACAGAAAAAACATTTGCTTCACCAACCACAGACGTTAAGGGTTCCCCAGGAATCGAATCCTTACCAACCGGGTCATCACAAGGGATCAAAACAATGTTCAATGGAGATGATTTCTCATCAAAACCCCTTAGTGGAGAGCAACTATCCACAAACTCAGTACCAAGAGTAAACTTTTCACCTAAAAACCCCACAGGAGGTGAAACCCCCAAATTCAAGACTACCTCCCCAATGGAGATGCACTTATCCAAAGCTTTCTCTGCTTCCAAATAAAAATCCACTTCGGCCACAAAAACATCTTTATAAGGAGTAATGGAGTTTGGAGAGGTCTTACCCAATAAACTCTGAGAAGGAGAAGACTTTTCATTTTATGAGAGGTGTTGTGCCAAATCTGCATCTATGACTAAGTCGCTCGGACAGAGAATTTGAGGACACTTAGCCATGACATGCCCTGTCAATCTACAATGAAAGCAATGAAAGGGGATTTTAAAAAAATATAGCTTTTAACGAAAGACTCGAGTGTCCCAAATGATTTCAACCTCCGCTGGTAGTCCTTTTGACATATCGAACTCAACAAGTACTTTGGCTAGATGTCTGCCAACACCAAAGAGGGATTTTTTGTCCACTCTAATGCATTTCCCCACCGTATTATCCAAACCCACAAAAATGGTCTCTGTCCAAAGTTCTATGGGTAAACCGGACATAAGCATCCAGAGATGCCGACGAGATAAATGCTCCCGTTTTGGATCAAAAGCCGTATGCCACCTCTTCAGGTTAACAGAACCCTCCTTGAACAACCAAACACCATCCAAAATTTGATTGAGGTTAAAAGCTTCAGGGAAAATGAATAAGATCCATTTGTTGACTAAAAATTTTAATCTGGGCGTGATTCCCACAATAGGTTTCCAGGACCGATTTACCCAATCAAGTAGTTCATTCCGACTACCAGTAGCATATTCAAGTTTTCTGACTAATGCTTTCACTGTAAGCATCTCGACACGATCTAGATTAGTAGCAACTGATATCCGCTAAGTATCCAACCCTTCCCTGGCTTTCACAGCCTTCACTCGCCGTCTTCGCCTAGCCTTCTCTCTCGAAAGAGGTATCTCCAAACCCTCACGACCATTGTTCTGAATGCACTCAGAAGTCCCCCCGATAGAAGCCTTGTGCCCAACATGACTCCTGGAGGCATGATTAGACGTCTATTCCTAAAAAGTAACATACCGGGAAACAGACACCAAACAGAGATAGGAACCGGCACCCAAAAACACTGCCTGCTCAAACGAGAAGGAAATGGGACAACTACTTCCAACTGACAGAAAATAACCTGTACCTATGGTACTAGTCATAGGAGAGGAAAAAGACCGGCACCCGTCCGGCCACCGAAAAGACAAGGTGTACAAAAAAGACAAATACACCCACTAGCACAAAATACAGAACCACAACCAAACATGCAGAAATGAGACACGAGGCAAGAGGATAGACTGAAAAAACCACCAACAATAATCGAAATCAGTCGACACATTAAGAAATTCCCACTTTTTTACCCTTGGTTGGTACTGGGCTGACCAACAAGGGGTCAGCTCGACTCCAAGCCCTGTAACCTACCAAAAACCATCATTACGGCAGTATTTTTCAGTCATTCCCCCCATAAATATAATGTACTTATAAGAAAAGAAAATTTTTATTAAAATTAAAAAGAATTTCTAAACTTTTTAAATTCCAATTTACTCCTATGACATATGAAGACAAATTCTTATTTGTATTGATTATCTTCTTTATAAACTTTTTGATTCCAAGTTAGATCCACAATGCAACCACATTACAATCACATTTGAGGAATAAATCTTATTTATATTGATTATCTTCTTTATATGCTTTTTGAATTCTAATTTACATTGCATTACAACAACATATGAGGAAAGATTCTTATTTATATTGATTATCTTCTTTAGAAAGTGTTCATGGTGTTCAGAGTGCTTATAAGTATTTAAATAGATTAAAATTTTTGTTTGATGCTTTATTCACTCAAGGGTGGGTATGTCACATCAATAAAACCTATTGAAGGACTCATGAGGCACATCCTCTCTCCTAATTACCATAAAACCCTCTCATTAGAAGGAACAAAACCCATCCAAGTGTAATATTCCGATTTTGACCCTATTACATTAAAATTGTAAATGATGTAAATATCATTATTAAATCATGGTGAGGAGCTCAAGGCCAAGGCCTCGCCATTGATTTAGGGTTTTATGTATCAGCAATTAAAAATCGATGGATATAGATAGTTCTTGTGCTAGCTATGCACAATAGAAATTAAGACATCATGTAAATATGAATTTTAATGAAATACCCACAACTAGCTAAGCAATGCAACAAAGAGATGGGGGCATGATTCTACAAGGAATAGGGAGGGAAATGATTCAAACCCTTGAGCCAATGGTGTTAACCCAAATGTTAATGAAGGAACCCATAAACCCTCAACTACCCTTTTTGACTTATGCACCCAATCATTTAATTCTTCCAAGAGTTGGTTGAGGTAGTTAATGCCTTGGGAATGAAGAGGTATGGCAGCGAATTTTGTGTATGGGCAAGCCATCAACCTGGGAAATCGTATTTTGTCTCCTTGGGCAAGAAAACACCCATGAAATTGATCCAAAAGCCATTCTTCACCCATGGCCTTTGCTCTCTCACGCAGTCTGAGCTAGCTGGGGTTTTCCCTTCACGTTTTCTACCATTTTTCCTGCATTTTCCATGGCTGGGAACTCGTTTTTGGTTGGTACAGTGACTGGGAGAGGAGAACCACGAATTGAGGGTTTGATGGAGGTCATTTTTGCTCCCGGGTTGTCCATAAATGTTTTTTGAAAACGAATTTTCCTTCCCAGGGTTTATTCCCCCCTTTTCCATTTCGTTTATGCTTACCCACGTTTTTCTGAAGCTCAGGGAAACCCCATTTTGTGCATCCCACTGTAAAAACGTTTCTCTTCATGCCCAGCACTTGTGTTTTTGTTGTTATGTGCATCCCTATTTTGGTTTGATATTGTGAGCAGGAATTTAGGAGTGGAAGAGGACAGAATTGGCTTGATGAGCCTAGTGAGGAGGTAACCTCTCAAGAAGATCAAGAGGGCTTGCTACTCTTCTATGCACACCCTGAACAATACTAGATTGGAAGGTATGGCCTGAGGGACTGTGTGGTAGTGAAGGGAATACTTCCTTGTATTGGGTGTGTAGGTAATGTGGGTACCAAGCTAGATAGATCTGGTAGAGGTATCCATAGCTCTGTGGATGAGCCACTAGCTTAGCAATTCATTTCCTTCCATTGCCTTAGCAGCCTGATAAACCCCAACTGTAGATTGGCTTGGTTGATTCTGGTGTATCTTTGGGCTATGTGTGAGTCTGTTGTTCCCTGGTTCCTTGTAGAGATCATGCCCAGATTGGGGGTGGCAGTGTGTTGAGATATTGATGATCACAACTGGCCTATGGTTGGGTGTAACGTTGCAGTTGTATAGCCAGTTGCTCGGGACTACTTTGTTATAAGATAAGTACTCTCTTGTGTTAACTTTGCAATTTATTTATTTGATGAATCTCATGACTATCTTGAATGTATGATGGATGTGTAATTGAATCTATTTCCGCTATGTTTCTTATATTTATACATTTGCATATGTCTTTTTATATTATGTGAATGTTTTATTTAATAAGTATGGGGCTAGATGCCCGGTTTTAGCATCACGACCCTCTCCATCGCAGTGGTATGATGGGTGGGGACGTGACACCAAGCTAGCAAATAAAAAATGTGGAAAACAACAAAATAAGTCAAATCAACAAATAATGATGACTTAGGTGAGATTAGCTAGAGAAAACAACATACACTTTGAGGCTATAGTAAATCTAGAGTCCCTTGAAAAAGAAAAGGAGGGCAAGCATATACCAATAGAAAAAGGATGACCACTAGAAAGGAAATGAGACCACTTTGGAGAAGAATCAAGAAGATCAAAAGGATCCAAATACTATTGCAAAACAAGAATAAAGCCTCCAATCCCCAAATTTGAATGAAGTAACTGAAGAAATCCAAATGGCTAAGTAAATATCTTAAAAATCTCCCTAAAGGAATTGACAAGGTCCTGTGCCTATTTTCAACTCACCGTACTGCTTGAAGTCTTCCTCATAGTTTTTTCAATGCTTCTCATCTAGGTCATTGAAGAAGTTTGTGAAATACTTTGTAAGAAATGTTTTTTTTCTTTTCTTTATAATGCAGATGTACGAACGAGTCAAAGACGAGGAGACAACTTTAAACTCTACACTCTATATTGCGCATTGAAGGATGAGATAAGACTAAGAAAAAATGGCTAAGTCAAGCATGCAAAGCATTGGGGATGTAGAGGTATAAGTGATTTAGATCGAAGGTGTTAACTTTGCACTTTGTACTTCACATAAAAGGATAAGCCAGGAAGATCAAGCAACATGGTGCAAAATGCAAAACAAGTGATGTAGTGCAAGATGTAAAGTAGCTAAAATGACATTGGAATGCAAAGGAAATAGGAAAGGGGCATGAGAGGATTTCCCTTTTCACTCCACATATCATGTAGAGTGTAGGGTAGTATAGTTTTAGAATTAGGATGCCAAAGCTCCACCCCCAATGTCACCATAAGCAAGGAAGGTTGCACATGAAAGACTTAAGAGAACAAGGAAGAGCGAGGTCTAGTCCTAGATGTAAAGATGATAATTAGAAGCAAACTACGTGATGATGCACGGTCAACCCATCAAATGATAAGGTGTTACATCTTAATTGCGAAGATGTCCTACTCTTTTACCAATTTGTAATAGAGTGGTTACAGTTTGAGCTTCATAATAACTACTTCTCGGAGGCATTAAGAATTGGGAGAGGAAGCTAAAGGGACATGGAAGAAGAACATAAGAGGAAATTGACAAAAAAATCAAAGGGGTTAGTGGATTTAGGAGGTTACTAGCAAGAAAACTCACAAGAGATAGATATTTTCAACTAGTGAGAACAATGCCTAATTTTGCATGGAATTGTAGATAAAAGAGAGATTGCACTAAATCGATACCAACAACATTTGTTTCATGGAAGAACATTACTGCTATCATGCAAGGAGTTTTCTAGTTGGTGTTTGAGTTTTGTCCAAGAACCTAACTCTATTGAGCCTTTGTAATCTGTATTTCCTAAGATCAATAAAGAGTTGAACATAAGCCATTATGATGTTGGAGTTTTCTCAATTTGAGATTCTCCAAGGTAAATTCTTTATGTGTTATTGTTATTGAAAATCTACTCATTGTTTTAATTTTTTGGTTGTGAGCCATACAACAATTATTTATTCCATGGCAATTAAATTTTCATAGAGATAGTATAATAAAAAAACACAAAGGATACATGTTGGTTAATTGTTGCAGCCATAAGTGGTTTGATTATAGCTCATATTGGTATTATAATGGTTATTCTAGAAGTTTGTAAGGAGACACCACAATGAATTTGAACAAGACTGGAAAAACTATAAGAAATTGGAGAACTAGTTTTAAAGGATCCTAAGAATGGTACAAGAAGAAGAAAAACATCCCAAGAATTAGACTATGAGAGATAACCAAGAAGGGAATGAGCCAAATGATATAATTTAAAATAGGGGATTCTAAATGATTTATATGAGATAACCAAGAAGGGAATGAGCCAAATGATATAATTTCAAATAGGGGATTCTAAATGATTTAGATGCCTCTCAATTAGTCATAGATGACAATCAACATAATAGAGATGAATTAGAGTATCTCTACCTTGGCCACAACAGGGGTGAAGAAGACATGAAAGCTACGTCAAAGTTGAAGTTCAATTTTTGGAGAAAAGATGAATGAGTGGAGAAGCTAAAATAAATACATGGGAAGCACTATATAATCCAAGGGACTCTTTAGAGTTGAGGCATAAAGCAATCCATATGCATGTGAGATTGATGCTTTTAAGTTTAATTAATGGTTACAACATTTTGGCCTTTATTTCAATGTGTAAGATGTTGGTGAAGTGGTTACAACATCCTCTTTGAATGGTTAGGAAGATTGGTTGTTACTCTCTCCCTCGAAAGGATTGATTTTATTCTTGTCAGCGAGATGATACTCTTGTTGAACCCTTAACTCTTTGTAATAAATGTGTAAAATATGCAAATATAGCCATATTTTAACTCTTTGTAATAAATGTGTAAAATATGCAAATATAGCCATATTTTATAGTTAGACGTGTCCATATTTATTTACAAATCATGATATGAGTAAGAAACCAAAGTTTAAACCAAAACCCAAATTAGCTGGCAATTTGGCCGGCAGCACAACCAGAATCTTAGTTACGGTCGAGGGCGTCGGGCGAAGGCGAAGCATAGACTTAGACCGGCTGCACGCGACGAGCAAATTCGTGACCCAAATGTTAGTTCCGGTCGAGGGCGTTGGGCTAAGGCCAAGCACAGACTCCAACCGGCAGCACGGGCCATCGCGACAAGCGAATTCGTGACAGCAGGTGCGGCGGCAGGAAATTTCTAGTTCCTGAATCCTCAGTCGAAGTCCGAACAGAAAATGCGGGCTCGTGGGTTAGGGCTCCATTAAATTCGGCGAATTTCACCGATAAGTTCGCCGTCCGATAAAATCCGGCGAATTTCGATTTTGAAGCTTCAAAATCGGCGAATGCGGTGACTAAAACTATGCCAAGGTCTGGTTTGGATCGAACATTAAATCTCGCAATGCCTGCTTTATCACAGTCACAAAGATGGGATACTTTTACTTTCTGTTCTGCTCGGCCTATTAAGATGATATTACTGATCACACAACACCTCAAGACGCAAATAGCAACCGATAGGTAGATAGAAATAAATTATATTGATGTTCACAAATGACCAAATTAGGTCAATGGAACTCCAAATGACAGCAATATACAAGACAGGAGTGCCTAAGGCATCTTCAAGATCTAGAATCTAGATTAGTAAACGACCAAGGCAAAATTTAATTGGGGGTAAATCCAAATAGGTGAACCCTAGGCCATGTAAGAGAGATCGACCATGTGCGAGGGGAAAAGAAAGGAAGAAGAAGTGTTGTAGCAGGGAGGTTTGGCTGGATCACGAGCAAAAGGCTACAAAAATGTGGAGGACATGCACTCAAAAGTTCCTACAGAACAAAAGGATTCCATTACCAACTTGCAGGCTATTGCAGCTCACCTCCATTGGAAAACCTATTCGTTTGATGGAAGGGGATGTAAGTCTAGTGTATCCATGGTGGGTTCTTATTCGTCAAAGCTCGACTGCTGCTGCCACAGCAGCAGCCGATGGCAATGAGGAAGAAGCATATAATGTCAGTCTGAGAGACATCGCTTTATCATTCAAAGACTGGTTTTCAGACAGAAGGCTTCAACCTCGCACATGGAGAAATGAACAGTTGAGGAGAGATGTAAACGGGATTTGTGAAGTACTTTCTCAAGGCGATCAGCGTGTAAAAACAGTTGAGGCACTTACACAGCTTGATGTGAATCTCACAGAAGAATGTGTTGTGAAGGTACTCAAGCTTCAGAATGATGTATCGCATGCATTGAATTTTTTCGACTGGGCTGGGAGACAGAGAGGTTATCAACACACTAGAGTTTCTTATTATACCATACTCAAGATTCTCTCTCAAGCAAAATTGACAGGAGTCTTGTTGAACTGGCTAGAGTCATTTCAGAAGCAAAGACCCGTATTGGGTCTTCGGTTTTACGATACCTTGATAATGGGCTATGCACTTGCAGGAAAGGCTGATATGGCACTGCAGGTGTTTGCACGGATGAGATTCCAAGGACTAGATTTAGATAGGTTTGCATATAACATGTTGTTAAATAGATTGGTGGAGGAAGATTGCTTTGATGTGGTTGATACCATTTACAAGCAAATATTGCGGTCGGGTTTTGAGGATTCTAACACTTATGGTATATTGATAAAAAATCTCTGCAAGCAGGGTAAGTTAGATGAGGCCAAACAACTATTGAATAAACTTAAAAGGAATGCTGGTACAGTGAATGAATCTGCACTTGAAATAGTTATCAGTGCACTTTGCAAGGACAAAAAAATGAAAGAAGCCTGCACACTAATTGAGGAATTTAGGAAAGAGGGGAAGATTCCAATGTCTAAAGTGTATGATGCATGGATCAGTGCTCTGGTTGAAGACAAAAAAGTGGATGACGCTCTGGAGTTCTTCCAGAAGAGGACTTTGGAAGGATATTTTCCTGGGCCGCAGTGCTACAATGCATTGGCGAGTGGACTTCTGAGAAAACACAGACTTGAGGAGCTCTTTGATTTGCTGATTGAGATGAGAGAGAAGCATATTTTTCCAGATCAGAGTACCATGAATGCAACAGTTTGCTTTTTCTGCAAGGGAGGGCTGGTTGAGGTTGCATTCGACTTATTTAATGAGAAATCAGAAATGGGGTTTAATCCTCATTATATGACCTACAACGAACTTATCAATGCCCTTTGCATAGCTGAAAAAGTGGATGATGCATACAGAGTCCTAGAAGATGGGTTAGCAAGAGGTTATTTCCCTGGTAAACTGACTTACTTCATTCTTGCAAATGCTTTGTGGAAGGCTCAGAGATTGGATAAAATGTGTGAACTCATTGATGCAAGCATTGGCAGGCACCGTGCCCCTGGTGTTGCAGTTTGCAGAAAATTCATTTCTGCTCTCTGCAAGGTCGGTAGGGTGGATGATGCATATTTGTTGCCAAGTAAGATAAGAAGAAGCAACATGTCTGTTGATGAAAGAGTTTACCGTACTCTAATAAATGACTTGTGTGATGCAAAAAGGGGAGATATGGCCTCAAAGCTATTGCTAGAAATGCAGAAATATGGCCACTCTCCAAGTCGCAATATATACAAAACTGTGATAAATGTTCTCTGTGAAACAGGACTTGCAGATCAGGTTCTTCCATTGCTAGATATGCATGTAATGAGTCTATCCCCTGATACCAATTTGTATAATGCTTTTATCGAAGGGCTTTGCTATGCAGGTCGACCAGAAATAGCTACAAGAGTATATCGAAAGATGATTGAAAATAAGTGGGCACCGAATTCAGTTTCCCATCTTAGCTTGTTATATGGTTACCTGAGATGTAAAAGGGTGGTTGATGCATTGAAATTCTTTGAAGCAATATTGGCAAGTCATCCTCCAAGCACTAGACTATACAATGTCTTTGTAAGGGGCCTTTGCTCAGCAGGCAATGCAGAGCTGGCAGTAATGTTCTTTCAAGAGATGAATAGTAAAGGATTCGTCCCCAGTCTTTTGTGCTATGAGGAAATTATTCATATATTATGCAGAGAAGACAAATTGAATATGGCTCTAAAGATTTTTGGTGACATGAAGATGAAAGGGCGTCATGCCTCTGTCTTCATTTACACTGTATTAATGCAGCATTGTTTTAAAGTACACGACCTCAACCAGGCCTTGGTTATCTTTGAAGACGTGTGTAACCAAAGACCGCCTGGTGCTATTAGCATCTTCAGCTTGTTTGTTGATGGGCTCTCTAAGGAATTTCGACTGGAATTCAGTTTGGGACTCCTGGAAGAAGTGATTAAACAATCATTTGGTGGTAACATTATTGCTTACAATATGTTGCTCAGAGGTTTGTGCAAGGAAGGAAAAATGCAATTGGCTTGTGATCTATTCAGAAGAATGTTCAAGAAAGGTTGTATTCCAAATGAGTGGTCTTACGATATTCTAGCACATGGTTTCTGCAAGGCAGGTAACGCAATAGAGGCTCAGAAGATAATGGAAGAAATGATTGAAAGGGGATTCAATCCGAGCAGATGGACATGCAACTTATTTAAAGACTTGATTAATAGAGGCATGAATTGGGTTTGATAACATTGTATTAGATGGATTTGTTCTGGGTCCAATTCAGGGCTCACACTATCATTTATATCAGGTATTTTATCTTCTCCTTTTACCAATGATAACTTTTAATCGCTTTTAGTCTTTTTCTAGAACTTTGGAATTTGGTCTAAATTATATAAATTGAATTGTACATATTCAATTTCTTAAATCTTCTTTCTTAAAATTTATGCATACTAAGGAATGATGGTCTGGCCTATTTTTCAAATGTTGTGTAAGTTAATCATAATAGATGACAACTGAAGAAAGTAATACCTATCTAGATTCTAGTGTTATGCCAGGCCACATCCCTTATATTTCCTATGAATTTGGTATGGAAGGACCAGGATGACATGTCCCGGGTGTCTATTGTGGAGGAAGGAAGGAATGAGCTCACTGTCACCTTTTGTTAGGGAATGGCTCAGGTATGTTATTGGGAGGTCCCTTGTCGAAAAGGAACCTCCTCACGACATCCCTTGCGAAAGGGGATGCTGAGGCATTCCCTGACCAGGTAGGGGACCATAGATAATCCCCTATGGCACTCGCTACCCCTCTGTAGTTTAGAGGCTTGAACATATGCCAAAAGCTGCTCTCTCGTGTACATGATTCTGTTATCAATGTATATTCTGAATAATACAAAGAGCAGAAATAACAAGGGAAGGGAGAGACCATAAACATGATCGAGAACAGTATTTACTGGATGAAGAACTGAGCCAGGCCTACAGAAGGAATTTGAGATTATCAATATGCAATTATTAATTTATTTCATTACAGGAGAGTGGTATAAAAATAGTAGTCTTTAGTTTTACAAAACATGACCATTTCATATATTCTAAAAAAAACTAATCTCCTATCTAATTCTTCACTTATCTGCACACCTAGCCTGAGATTAGTTACAATAAATATTACAAGTGATTTACCTCAATCAAAGCTGGTTAATCTTTCAGCCAGGTAATTGCTGGTTCTATGATCTTGAGCTGAGGGTAATCAGCTCTACGCTCAGGTGAGGATAACAAATTTTCATGACAATGTCCATGATTTAGCTACCTTATGTGGACTTGATGCTACACGAAAGTAGGACTTGATGGTACAAGAGAGTAACACTTAAATCATGACATCATCAAACTAGAGGTTATCCTATATTCTAAATTTTTACACAAATGTATCATTTAGGAGTGAGATTTTGAGACTCATTATTGATCCTAGCTATATTGATAGTAACTATTCAGCATTACATTGAAGGTTTGTGGGTGCATTTTGGTTACTAGCTTATTTTTCATTGTTTAGAGTTATAAGCTATAGACACTTCTCAACTAGAGCAACTTCATGGTATTTCTAAAGACTTGTCAGAAGTTGTAGAAATGGTGTTCCTCTTTATGGATTGCAATTTTATACCATTTTGGTCAATTTCGCATAGATAGAGCATAGGATGCAGTTGAGAGGTCATGGATATATGGTTTGTTTGCAAAATGCATTGAATAAGTCATCATGATACAGGTTGTTTGCAGAACCCGAGGATAGTGCAGTTAATTAGCATACATGTCTTGATCATTGATGCTGATGCAGGAACTTCTCGTATCATTTTCTTTTGTATCTACTGATTATTGGATGCTTGGTACTGCAAGATTTCCAGCTATGCCAGACAACATAAGCAATGTACCTGTGCAAATGCTGGAAAAGGAAAACTTGAGGATTATTGGGTTCTTGTACTGAAGTAAGCAATGTGGTCTTCTAGTTTTGCATTATCCAGGCTACAACTAGATTATGTGTCTGGAAAATAGAAGAGATTGAAGATTTAAAGACAGAATTGGTAACCTGATCAATGCGAAGAGCTGGTCGTCAGCTTTCAGCTCATGAACAGCAGATGGAATTATGTGAGTTTCTCTACCAAAATAATTTGCCTTCTTATTTGTGATTTAGGCAACAATTTCCCCATGTTTATAACAAAGTTGTTGGGGAACATGTTCTCCACCTAAAAAGCATAGCAATGAAGAGGTTTATTGGTTTGGGAAATTTAAAATTCTGTTACAGACCCTACAGCCTTATCAATTCTTGCTATATGGATTCCTGTTTTTCAACCTCTCAGAGACAAATCAATTCTTCATACAACGTGTGCATACACGTACTGCAATAGAGAGAAGGAAATAAATTACATTGGTCTGCTAATGGCCAAACTATGCCAACGGGACTAGAGATACAATGCCTAATAATAACTGAAAGCTGCTCTTCTACAAATATAATAAAGTAAACTACAATAAATGAACATATGCCGAAATATGTTGATAGGGCATAAACCATAGCCATATAGATATTAGATGTACAGATATAATAGAGATGAAGTAGGACCATTCAAATATCTGCCAACTGGGAAAGGAAGAAAGAAAACTTGAGCTGCAAATTGCAATTGCACCAGGTACTCTGAAAACACCAATGTCAATCAATAGAGTTTGACAGATGAGTAAAAACAAAAAAAACTGCAAATATATATTAACACAATATAGAGTACTGATTACATGTTAGGATATTTAGACACTTAGGAGTTAGTTAAGATTAACATGGTCTAAAGTGTTTTTAGGTAAAGTGTGTTTCTTTAGTATGCATTAGTATTACAAGTCCACCATTTAATCGGGTTCATGCTCCTCCTTTCATCCAAATATGATATGTCTACAAAATACTCAAATCCAGCAACAAAACAAGCAAATTTTTCCCTCACTTCAGTTTGTATAGAAGCTGGAAACAACCGATGGAATGATTTCTTCACTCCATTGGCCACCTCCTTGTCTTTATATGGGGCCTTACTCTTCTCATTACTTTGAGCAATGAGTTCTTCATCATAAAATCTTGGATTTAGAGCATGTGCCAAAGTGTGCAATGGAGTGTCAAAACCAAAGTTACATATACTGTGTTGACGAATATATCGTTGAGGGTCGGGAATGTAACTTGTCGGCAATATCGACGAAAATATCGAAAAATATTTGCAAATGTTGTGAAACCTCAAAAAATACAAAAATAACCATTTTTTCACTTTTTTTAACATTTAAAGCAACAACAACATCAAATAAACACATTGCTACATAAATATGAAAATACAACTAATATATAAGATGCATAAGATGTCAAATGGTGGATCATGATCACATATCAACAGTGTTCCACCAAGTTTCTGGGACGCGGGAACTGGGAAATGCACATTGGGGACGTGTAGAGACACCCCCAAATTTTGGGGAAATTTTGGGGGCGGGGGGGCGCCGGGGTCCCTAACATAGGGGGCCATGTCTCTAAAATTATTAAAAAATTAAAAAATATGAATCCCAACATACTAACATATCAATTCCTCATCCCATCACCATTTACATACTAAATTTAAATTCATTAGTGTGCAATGTAAACATGATATTCAATTCATAATGGCTATTTTAATTTTTTAATACATGCATGTCTTCCATTATAAGTTATAACTTTGAAATTTGAATCATAGACATAAACAATAGATAAATTTAAAATCATAAATCATAAATTTGAATCATAGACATGTTAGATAAACACCCGCAAATAAAGAGTGATGAGTCAAAGATTCAATCTGAGTTCATCAATGACAATAAATAAAATTATAAAACTAAAAGTAGCAAAAAGAAATCATCAATAGAGCATCAAGGAGATAGTTCCATGGACTGGTCTTGCTGATGCATCTGCTGCATGAAGTCACCATCTATGGGAGTGTCACCATCTAAGTTAGAGTCACTCTCAGTCTCAACCTCAAGAGTGATTTAATTTTTAATGTTTTTTCATAAAAAAAATTAAAAATTCAGGAGGGGGGAGCACCTGGGCGTCCCCCATTTTTGGGAGGGGGCGTCTACAAGCCCCCCTCCGCGGGAAACTCCTCCTAGTGCGTTTCCCCAAGTTTCGCAGAAAAGGGGGTGCTGGGAAACGTTTCCCATGGAGCCTCCCAGCCCTCGAGGTGTGGGAAGCGTAGGGGGCAAGCCCTCGACCCTGGGAGACGTGTCCTCGTGGAACACTGCATATCAACAATGAACTGAAAACACTGAAATATGTTCTTTATAGAATGATAGAAGATCACATCAAATGATCAAAATAAATGTATCTCACGAGATGAATCATCATGAGTCATGAGGCATCTAGATACCACATATTACAATGATAAATAATAGGAATCATCGATCCCCTCTACTCCTTTTACGGGCAAGGGGTACACTCTTCCTCTGGAAGCAGTATGCGGTCATGTAGTTGCTCTGAATGAGCTTGGGGTGGAATTGGAAGCTCCAGCTGCTTGGGCTATGGTGGAAGGTAATGGGGTTGAGGTGGAAGCCAATGTGAGCTGTCTCCTTCCATAACTACATATCATCAAAATCATTGCCTATATCAAGATCCTATTCATCAATAGCACCCTATGCGCTCCTCCTCTAGGCCCTCACCCTTGCATCTACCTTGAATCTCGAAGTCAACAGACTCAACACCCTACAATTTTGAAGAAACTTCCTAATCCATTTGTTAAAGTAAGGTAGAAAATGCTTCCCATGCTTAATAAGTGATTTTGCTTGAGTGAAAAGTACATTTTTATTAAGGTCACGTTAGAGGAGTTCAACAATCAACACCACTAACATCAAGGTACATAGCGGGGTTGATGTACTTGATTAAATGATAGTCCCATAGTAGAATGAGGTAGAAGGAGGTGCTGGTCAATTTTTGAGGATCTGAACGATTTAAGGCCTTTTTCCTCTTCTTATCCAGCTAGTTTGGCCGTTATTTTCCAAAAACTTGTAAGCTTGATATTCCTATTCTTCAAAGGACTACATGCATTCCCAAAAAGATTTGTAACTTGAAAAATAAAAGAGAGCAAGTGGGTTACCCAGCACCCACACCCCATCCCCCCAGGGGGGATCCGTGTCGGGGCTCATTTTGTGGTGTGATTTTTAGTTTTGATTTGCTTATTTTTTTAATAATAAAATCAAACAAAGTAAAATTAACCGTCGTGGTCCAATCCAATTGTTGGGCCATTGACTGAGGACCTCACATTTCAAGTTTTACCATTTTTTCTCCTTTTTACACTTTACCACACATGCACAACAATTTGTTAAGCTTGTTTTAATAACTTTGGCATTGCTCTCCCGAGTACGACATTGTGTAATGGCTTGCCCGATAAAGCAGTGTTCTGAAATAGATTCTTTGCCGCTAATAAAAAGATAGAAAACATCAAGTTTTGTTATTTTAAAACGAACGCACGCTTATTTTCCCCATATGCTCTAGACCGTTGCGGCTTAGTTCGACCAATTGGTCAATCCAGAAAGGGAGGTAAACATCAGATTAATAGGACAATCCAAACAAACTAATCTTTGAGAACTCAAGAGGTTGTAAAGGGTGAATACCACAGAGTTAGGGGGCTGCTTTAAGCAGGTTATCCCTCGCCCCGTTGGACACTTGGTAAAGCCGCTTTAGCGCTCAGTTCAAGGAGTTAAGTTTATTTGGGCCAAACCAATAATAAACCCACTCTCATAATCCACGCATTAATAACTAAAACTGACAACAAGACAACTGCAATACATTCCCGACACTGCAACATCAATTTTACTTCTTGGCACTGGCCAACACTAAATTTCATCTATTTAAATCAAATCTACAATGTCGTGAATGTTTTTTTCACGACATTCACTACAGAAGTCGTGAATACATTCCTGCTGTTGTTTAATTCACTGCAGAAGTCTATGTTTCATTAATCTTTTCATCACTTGTAACTCCTAGATTTGTTGTTTTCTTTTCGTAGATTAAACACCTTAGATTCTTTTCCTTTTAGGGACGACCCCCCTTAGATTCTTTTCCTTTTAGGGACCACCCCCCTTGGCTTCGCTAGGAGTAATCCGAGACGAAGGAGTCAAGTTATCAGGTGACAACACTTGAATCTGACTTGCCCCCAAGTCCACATTGAGTGGCTTGAAGATTTCTGCCGCATTCCCCCCAAGGTGTGTATCCAGGCAAAAACATTTGGTGCCGTTGCCGGGGATAAATCTTTTTATTCTCAGAATATGACTTTTGTTTTCTCCTTTTTGTTTTTGCTTTGTTTGATGAATCTTTAGATTAGATTTTTAATTTTTCATCTGGCAACTCCACTAACCTTTTTCTTTTTTACAAAGTAAAGCAAAAAATAATTTTTGTGAGAGATTTTAAATGTATATTTTTTCTTCTCACATGGCGACTCCATTGAAGGGATAAAACCCTGTTTCTCATCGAATTGTTGAGACTTGTTGTGTGTAGATGAGTCCATGCAACACAGTAATTTTTTTAAAGTTCACCTTTTGACAGCTCCACTGATTTAGTACAAGATGTTCTCCATTATTACTTCAGAATGACATTTCTTGATTCTTGATATGGATGATGAAAGAAAAGAATATGTTGCCAAGATCGCCACTACATTTCATCCCATCGATTTTTGAGTTATTCTGGGTTTTCCTAATGAAGATTTCGACCCAAGTGAGGTATTTGATTATACCCCAAACTTTTATGGAAATGGTGATTCGACCGTTTTGCACATCACATCTGTCCACAGGGTTATGGTTAAGGCCGACATCCTTCATGATGACCGTAGGATGGAAATATTTGCTTGCACTTTGTATGATGATGCTTATCATTGGTTCTTTGAGGAACTTCTTGATAAATGCATTACCTAAAGAACTTCTTGATAAATGCATTACCTCCCTTTCAAATTTCTTTGAGATTTTTCTTAAGCGGTGGCATGATGATGACGGTGATATGGAAAAGATTAAGGTCATGTTTTCAATAAAAAAAGCACATGAGGAGCCCTTAATTGAAGATATTATTGAAGACCCTCCTCATGTGGAAATGATAAAATACATTGAGGATGCGGGTTGTTCTCAAGTTTATTCCAGTAGTGATGATAACATGGGTATTCCATAGTTGCCTCAAGAAGAAGCCATTATAGAAGTTGATGAAGAAATATTCACGAACCATTGATGGAAGATGTTATTAAAGAACCTCTTCATATTGCCATGGTGAAAAACATTGAAGATTTGGAAGTATCTGAGGATCACTTCAGTGAGGATGATGACACTTGTACTTCATATCTACCTCTGGAAGAAACCAGTACGGAAGCCTATAAAGAAATTTATGACGAAGACTATATTGTGTATAATGATGCTCCGCCTTGTTCTCCACATGTTAATGAACCTTTGGAAAGCTTGTTCCCTTGTAATACTTTTGAAGCCAAGCCTTTTAAAGAGGATTATTATGATCATGAGGAGGATAAGTATAGCCAGGGATATGATGCAATACATGAAAAATTCCCTCTTTTTGACAGGGATGGGCATAATGATGAATGGATGGATTTAGAAAAGCCCATCTTTGATGTATCTAGAGAAGGGAGTGTGGATTTTGAAACCTTTGGTCATCTTGGCATGGAAGAAGAGCATGCAGATGTTTCATATGATCAATTAGGGTCGTATATGAGTATCAGTAATGAGGACATGGAGAGGCAGTACAATCAAGAGTCGGATTGGATGCAGTCGATTAAACATCAGTCTCAACCATCATCTTCACATTCAGAGATCCCTCATGATTTGGAGCAGCCTGAGACTTATGCTTGCATAAAGAGTTATCATTAGAGAAGTTTTTCAGGTGAGTATGGTGGTGTGGTTGATTTGCCTCATCATACAAATTTGTATCTCAATCCTATCCAATCTGGGATAGAAGAAGCCTGCAGGAGGACTTGCCAGTTTGGGAAGCAGGTCGATGATATTTTTCATTCCTATAATCAACCATCCAACCCTCCCATCCAGAAAATTTACGTAGGTTTGCATTTCTTAAATAAATTTTCCTTGCTTTGGTTGGTAACCAAAGACAAGGCCAAAAACTTCAAAATTGTTAAAATGTTAAGATAGTTCCATTGGATTTTTCATTTTACTTAACATTTGGATTATGTTATGCTTAGAGTAGGAAAATAAGCTCCTCAAAGTGAGCATTTACTTTCTGCATTTCTTTTTCAGTATTTTCCTTTTATGTACTCAGGAACTTTTAGTTTCATTTTTCGAATAAATGTAGCTTATGGTTCATTTTCTTTTTATAAGAGCATGTGCTACTGAAGGGTTGTTTTTGCAAAGTTGAGATGTTTTTACAAGAAACAAGAGATTCTGGGATTCTCGCATCCTCTCCTTGCCTAAAGACCAGATTGAGCACACGTCCCCAGTTGGAGCCAGCTGTTACAACTTAGTTGGACTTTCAAGCGAGCGGGCAAAAGTTGAACTTGTTACATGTTCATCATCCATGTTCTGAAGTCCATCAGGCCTTTCAGGGCCCCCTTTTAAAAAAAATTTCACATGTTCATGCCCCACAGGGTTTGTAATAAAGTGTGGTAGCAAGATGACTTTTATGTAAATGACTTCGCTCTCTAGGACTTAGCAAAGAATGTGAGTATTCCAAGGAGTTTTTTCCCTTGTTAATTATACTTTGCGCCTTAGCGAGGTATAATTTTCGAGTTTTTCTCCTACTCCTCCAAAGCTGGAATGCCCGTCTTGGCGGTTATGCCTTGGGAGGTTGTTAAAGTTCATGTGTCAATGCATATTACCATGCTAAACACTAGTTTAGAGTCATATGAACATGTGCTAGGTCCCCCTAGGATTTTTTTTTAAGTTTTGGAAAAAATAATTTTTCCTATAAAATCAAGCTATTTTTTAATAGTTTAATTGGCAAAATTAAAAATGTCATAAAAAAGTGGTTAGGGGTTGGAATTTTCCATGGGGGTGCTCGTTTTCTAACTCATAGAACCCACTTAACCCCTAAACCCACTTTTGAGAGAAACATTTCAATTATTTCTTTCAAAAAATAATATTTGCTAAAAAAAAGCCAAAAGACATTTAATTGGCAAATAAGACAAATTAAAGTTAAATTTGGCATTCCTAAATCAGTGGGAACATGCCGGGGGATATGATCTCAGTGATGAGGGAGTTAACTAGCAATGCATTTGAGCTATGTGAAGACAGATTGGCATGATTAGCAATCAAATATTTGGAGTTCGAGTTCTCTACTCAAAGAGGGGGGCGCATATCTTCATCTTGGGCGAATTTGTTGAGATGGCAGCCATCTAACGGCTGGAGGAAATCACAAGAGGAGGGTGCACCTACCTCTCGAGAGGTGGCACATTCCTCATGGAGTTTAACTCCAATCCAACTCAAATCAAGTTCAATCATATGCTAGTTAACTCATCAATCAAAGATTGCGCCCTCTCTTGGGATTTGCGCCCCCACGCCCCTTCTCTGTATTTTTCTATTTAAGCGAGGCTCTTCTCCATCATTTGGATGAGAAGGTGGAATCTCTGCTGTTACACATTGTACATCTTTTGTGAGGAAATTTGTTAATGAATAAAGGATTTGGAGGCAAATCATGGTATTGAT
Source organism: Larix kaempferi (assembly GCA_027924585.1). NCBI lineage: Eukaryota > Viridiplantae > Streptophyta > Pinopsida > Pinales > Pinaceae > Larix > Larix kaempferi. The sequence goes on along the minus strand of BSBM01000017.1, from coordinate 10,585,634 downwards.
CTTTGGTGTGTGGATGCTCATGTTCTAATGCATGCATGAGATAATCTATGTCTTTAATTTCTTGCACTTTGATTGTTGATTAAATACTGGCTTTTGAAAGAGAGTTAATTCTTAGTAAGGTAAAGTAGTGTGATTTATGCATCCATTGCTTTTACTGTTAAGTTGCAATAGATATGTTAGATTAACAATGTCATTTTAGTTTAAATGCTTGTTTCGGGATATCTATTGTAGTTTACACCAGATGCTTTTAATCCTTCTTGTGTGAGTTTTGTGTGATTGCAGGCTGCCTAATCTGAAGAGTTTGTGGAGCAAGTTTGCATCCCTTTGTCTTCATATAGATCTACGAAAAACTAGTCCCTCCGATCTCTATCTCAAAGACTCCATTGCTCGAATTCGAAGGCTTTTTCCTCTTCACCCTTCTTGTCTTCAATCCCAAACTTGCTCAATTACTTTTGTTTGTTTCTTTCAGATCTATAATATTTTGCTATATTAAAAGTAGGTCTGGTTTTTTGTTATTAGATCCAAGTATTCAAAGTTTACATCTCACATCTAGATCTAGTAAGAAGCAATTTTCCTTTTTGTACTTCATTATTAAAATTTAAAGCTTGGTAGGTTAGTTTGCTTATGGTTTTAAAAGTTGAATTAGGCTGATTTAGAGTCACTTATTTGCTGCCTTAAAGAACCAAGCCAAGATCCCAAGAGGCAAGCTTTCTAGCTTGTTTTTCTTGGTTCATTTCGAGCATTTTTAGTGTAGTTTAACTTATGAAAATTTTCAAGTTTTTAGGTGGTGACCCAAAGACACTCTTAAAGTGCTTTGGGACAATTTTTGACTAACTTTTATTGGCTGTTTTTAGCTTTTTGTCAAACAGGTAGAAGGAGGTGTTGTTCAATTTTTGAGGATTTGGACGATTTAAGGCCTTTTTCCTCTTCTTATCCAACTAGTTTGATTGTTATTTTCCAAAATTTTTTAAGCTTGATAGTCCTATTCTTCAAAGGACTACAAGCATTCCCAAAAAGATGTGTAACTCAAAAAATAAAAGAGAGCAAGTGGGCTACCTAGTGCCTGCACCCCATCCCCCAGGGGGGAGCTATGTCGACTCATTTTGTGGTGTGAGTTTTAGTTTTGATTTGCTTATTTTGTTAATAATAAAATCAAACAAAGTAAAATTAACCATCGTGGTCCAATCCAATTGTTGGGCCATTGACACACTTAGGACCTCACATTTCAAGTTTTAACATTTTTTCTCCTTTTTACACTTTACCACATGTTACTAGACAAACTAGCAGGGCTAGTGTCCAATAGACAAATGTATGGAATATGTGGCCAGTGTCACCTTAATTACACATCTAACTTCCTTGGAGTGTCGTAACCTCCAAGGGGAGAGCCCTTATAGAACCACCTGTAGATAAACACGCCAAATACCTTCCACAACCTTATATAAAGATCAGTGCCTCTAGAGGGAGTCAATCAAAGGTAAAGTTACGCAAGTACCCAATTATGCAAGTAGATAAAACCTGTAGACCTACACACACATCAAATATCCAAGAGCATCAAAAGCATTATGAGGTAGACACTTTCGTCCTGCCTTGCTCAGTATAATGAAATAAAAGATGAACTAAATAAACAAATAAGCTGACCTACGAAACATGTTAACATGAAAGAACGACAAATGCAATGCACGGGTAACAGTATATGCCTAACTCAAATGAAACTAAACCTACCTACACTAAACATGATAATCAGAAGGGGTCAAGTGAAATCATACCACTGATGTAGCCAACCGAGTAGGCCATTCATACCTGATCCTTTCTCTTTGTCTTTAGAGACAATCCATGATAATATCTCATTGAAGATAAACTGAGTACATACCAGGATCTGCATTAGGATGGGGAATGAAAGATGGGTAATTGTAGGAACCTGGAAGCCTTGATACTGCTGCCACGGAGAAGGATTGCCTTCACAAGCTTCATTTATCCATGCTTCTACTGGGCTTATGTATGGGCCACCTCCATCATTCATTTGCTTTGGGAATTTTTTTTGCATGAAACCGGTGGTTTGATTTGGAACTTGGGAGACCATTTGTAAATATGGACCCTGCAAATCTTCATAGGTCAACTGCAACCTGTCCCTGCATCTGCTTAAGCATTTCTTTGGACACACAAGTATATTGCTCATCTTTGTAATAATCATGTTAGTACCCCCAATAATCTTTAAAAATTTGAAATTGTCAGCCACATAATCTATGCCTTCACATTTCAAGCGAAAAGATAAATAATAGAAATCCTAACAATATGAAAAGAATGACATACCTATCCACATACCTGTATTAGTTTTATTGAAATGCATTGTTGGAAACTTACCGATACTGGACAGAAAAGGCTGAACAACTTTTTCAATACTGCTTGAGGAACACAGTTAGGAATGATAATTTGGGCTCATCATAGACTAAATAATTGCAAGAGAATTCTCTGTATAACATGCTTCACTGTCCCTGATGCTGGATAAGTACGACTGAGTTAAATCCATGGAGATATCACCAGAAATACGGGGCCCCCAATTTTCAAACCATTTATCATAGTAAGACATCTGCATATGGCGATCATCTATAATGGCAAGAGGACCCACATCCTGGGGTACTTCATCATCAAATGTAAGAGCAAAAGGGTTAATCCAATCTTCATCATTAGCATCACAAGGGAATAGAGGGTACTTCATCATCAATTGTAAGAGCAAAAGGGTTAATCCAATCTTCATCATTAGCATCACAAGGGAATGGAATAATCATATCTTTTTCACTGATTATGTCTTTGATGTCCCTCTTCAAGGTGATCATGACCTCTTCATCCCAAACAGTGTCAAAATCTGGCTCAAGCTGATCCATACTGACCTTTAATTCTTCCGTGCATGGCATACTGAACTCATCTACTTTCTCTTCAAAACATGTGTTGCTGAAAGGTCTAGAAACAACATTGCTAGGTCTAGAAGAGTCATAAACTGGTGGGCCCATAAATCTCCAATAATCACCGTCCTCACGAATCCTGTCATTCTGCTTCAAGAGATTCGAGATATCATAAGAAACTGTTTTGTAATGGCAAGGAGCACTCACCATTTCCTTCTGTTCTTCAATTTTTTCAACTAGGACTTCTTGGTCTTCATTTCCAGGACCACAATCACCTTCATGGTCACAAGGACCTTCATCTTGGGACATAAGGAAATGGCAAGGAGCACTCACCATTTCCTTCTGTTCTTCAATTTTTTCAACTAGGATTTCTTGGTCTTCATTTCCAGGACCACAATCACCTTCATGGTCACAAGGACCTTCATCTTGGGACATAAGGCTTATGATGTCTTCCACAAGGTCTTGAACAATAACTTCTTCAAGTAAGTCTCCCGAGACTCTATCTTCATTGTGGATGTCTTCAGTAGGGACCTCTTGGTGCTTTTCAGGAGTATTTTCTTTCTGGAATCAACTCTTTGCCTCTTCGACCTAGGGCACCCATTCCTCACGCTTCATTGGGCACCAACGACTGCAAAATACCTGTATTAACTCTGCCAAAGAAGATATTGTACCCTTTCCCAATTGTCGAAACCAATCAAGTCCCTCATTGTCTAGATGCAATGCAAACGCCTTCATATATGATTCCTCATCTTTTTGAACAATAAAAGACGATATAGTCTACATGAAATCTTTGACAAAGTATATAGTGTCATCGTCTTCATCACATAATCCACTTTTCAAAAAAGCTTCTGGTATCTGCTTCAAACCGTTTGGCAAATTGAGAGGAGCGAAATGCTATCTAGGAGTTATTGCAACTGGTTCCTTCGTGGGAAGGGAAATCATGGCCTCAATAATTTCTTCGACAAGATTAGTTTGCCACTCTTTCCCAAATGCTTTGGCTAATTGCAAGAGTGAAGAAATCCCTTGAGGAGGAAACCCATGATACCAATACCTCATATTTTTGGTATTTCGCAAATCAAGAGACCTTACAAACTTTATCATCCTGAGATCTTCATCCATAATATCCCATGTTATAAGATGTTCTTCGACTTCGCAATATGCTCTGCAGCCGTATCTTTATGTTGATGGAATATCGGGGTGGCTTCGAATAACCCGTGTTTGCGTGACCGATTTGGATATCCCGGAATATTCGAGAAATCCAATGGAGCATATGGATTATGGAATCGTATTTCTTCAATGAAAGCCATATCATCTCTTGGTGGTTTTTTCTTCAGTGGAGGCCCCTTATATAATCTGCAAGGCTAGCCTTTAATGCAAATATTATAAATGACAAAACAAGGCTTACCTCTTTGGCCTCGCTCTTGTAGAGTACTTTTTAATTTTCTTCAGTGGGAGTCGCTAGGAGAGATCTGTCAAGTTAAACTAAAACAAATCTCACCAAAGTACTAATCAAGAACATACCTGATTGATGGCAGGAGTAATTGCCAATGGAGTCGCCAGATAAGACCTGCGGGATTAGTCCTTTATTGATGTTTTCAAAATATAAGGAAGATAGACTCACTTGTGAGTTCTTACCAAGTTTCATTTTTCCAAGGGTGTAAATGACTCCGGATAAACCGCTTCAATTTTTGAAACGTCCCCAGCAATGGCACCAAAAATGTTACCGAACAAATTAGCAGGACTAGTGTCCAATTGACAAATGTATGGAATATGTGACCACTGTCACCTCAGTCACACATCCAACTTCTTTGGAGTGTCGTAACCTCCAAGGGGAGAGCCCTTATAGAACACCTGTAGATAAACATGCCAAAATACCTTCCACAACCTTATGTAAAGATCAGTGCCTCTAGATGGAGTCAATGAAAGGTAAAGTTATGCAAGTATCCAATTATGCAAAGTAGATAAAACACTGTAAGTGTAAATCAAGTGTATGTGTCAAACATAAATAATATGTAGCTGCTATGGCCCCAGGATGATCATATACTAATGTTTAATCAGAATTGTAACATTTAGGCATAAGTGTTAGCACCATTAACAACCAGTTTAGAGCTTATGATAGAGCTTATTAATCGTTTTGAAGGATGCCAAATATATCTTATGAGCAGAATCCACAAATGAAATAAGGTCGAAAGTAATTAGCAAATAGGATGAGGATTTAACAGACTTTAGGCATTCATTAGCACTTATATCAACCATATGTCATAACATATAACTCCAATTACCAAACACCAATTAAACAATGCATGTTATTGTAAACAGTAAGTGTAGAATCAGTAATAAAGGTGGATACTTTCAATTCTTAATATTCCTGTTCAAACAGTACATATTAGGTATACAATATCATCACTTTTGTCCACTGTAAATACACTGTATAACAGCATAAATGCCAAGAACTTGCAACAGTAAAAACTCAACAATTAGGTTATCATTTCTGACATTATATACCAAAGTGCCAACTATTGTAAAGAGTGGAATTTCAACAATCCATGTGTTATCAGTCCTAATTAATGGCAGTCCTGTAGCATTCAAATAGTAATGTTTCAGCCTTTAAACCAGCATTAATTAACAAAAACAGTCCCTTTAATAAGTCTTATTCAAGAGAGATTTAAAGTCCACTTTTGATCACCTTTTGATGTTGTTTATGCTTGTCTTTTGTTACAGGTTTAAAGGGTACAAAAGAGGTGTCAGTCTGCTGTAGCAGACTTCAGAAATGAAAGTTAAAGAGGGCTGCTAGGGGCAGTGAGAAGCTATTACAGCCTGGTGAAGGGGGCTGCCAAGGGAGGGCGAGGCCCTTAGGGAAGGAAGGAGAGGGCTGTGAGGTTTTAGGAAATGAGGGAGCAGTTTGTAGGGTTTTATATTATTTTTTGGGTTTTTAGGGCTTCCTAAATTTTTGCCCCAGGGTTTTTAGGGGTAAAGAAGGCAGACCGAATTTGTAGCAGCGAGGGCCGAAATTTTAAGGAGACCAAAAATTTGGAATTTTTTTTTTGATTTTCTAGGGGCTTTGACATAAAATTGCAGACCTAATTAAAAGACCTAATCTAGCATGAAATCTAATATTTACACATGTACAAGCAAGAGCGAATTGGTAAAAAGATGATAACGTAGGGTTTTTATGGATGAGACCCTTAAACCCTAGCCCTAGAGGAAGGTGACTAGCCTTCCTCTTGGAGTAAATTCTCCTTGTCTACTAAATTAGGGCTTCTCGTAACAACCTCTAGGGTTCGTTACAAGAGCCTAATCTAGGGCAAAATCGGAGATCCAAGGCTAAACTTGGGAAAACCTTCTCTAGGGAGTGTTTTCCACCATAAAAAGATGATAGAAGGTAGACAAAGGCTCTATTCAGAAAAAAATGCAGCCCTAGGGTCACCATTCAATCATTCAAGAAGCATGGAATTCACCTACCTTTCACTAAGCAAGGCTAAAAGAACTAGGTTTACTTGAATATGTGTTCTTCCAACAATTCTAGCATCCACCAAGCATGAGCAAGCCAAAGACAGCATCCAATTTCATCCACTAGAGCAAGAGAGTCTACTCCAAGAGGTGCGCACCACTCCAAAAAGAGGTACCTAGGGTAAAAAAGTAACATATTTGAGTTTTATCCCATGAGTTATGATTTGAAAAATGAAGTGAGGAGAATTTATTTATATGTTTCTCAACTTACTTTTACAAAAATAACCAGGCCTACAAGCCAATACAATGTTAATTTAAAATTATAACAAAATAATATTAAAATAATATAATCTATGGGTAACTTTGGCTGTTTTCCCCATAGTTACCAAAAAACTGCCGAAAATAGCTAATGCCCCATCTAAATAATGCTGAAAGTCCCTCAACATCCCCCCCAATTAGCCTGTGGGCCTAGTGACCATAAGGTCACCTCATCATGAAAAATGCCCAAGGAAGGAGGGCGCTCTGCTGAAAAGGGACCAGGAAGGGTGTGTCAGGTGACCGGAAGAGGAGGCAATAGCCTCGAGAACTGTCACTGGAGTAGAAAAATAAGTGCGGGGTCATGTGACCCAGTGACCCACCTCTAGGAGCCCCGGACACCAACCTCAGGGCTACAAGCCCTACAATGAGGCAATCAACAATGCCACTAAGCCATAGTACTCCTAAGAGAAAGACCAAAGGGTCTAGCCATAACCACCTCTCAGAAAATGCTGGATCACACCCCTCATGGTCCTGAAGAAAAGAACGACCCCTCTCCTTGGGCACACATCTGAAGGTGCGCTGGTATTGGTACCACGTAACACCACACACGCACAACAATTTGTTTAGCTTGTTTAAATAGCTTTGGCATTGCTCTCCCGAGTACGACATTGTGTAAGGGCTTGAGTGATAAAGCAATGTTCTAAAAGAGATTCTTTGTCGTTAGTAAAATAATAGAAAACATTAAGTTTTGTTCGTTTAAAACGAACGCATGCTTATTTTCCCTGTATGCTTTGGACCGCTGCGGCTTAGTTCAACCAGTTGGTCAATCTAGAAAGGGAGGTAAGCATTAGATTAATAGGACAATCCAAATAAACTAATCTTTGAGAACTCTGGAGGTCGTGAAGGGTGAATACCACAGAGTCAAGGGGCTGCTTTAAGCAGGTTATGCCTCGCCCCGTTGGACACTTGGTATAGCCGCTTTAGCGCTCAGTTTAAGTAGTTAAGTTTATTTGGGTCAAACCAATAATAAACCCACTCCCGTAATCCACACATTAATAACTAAAACTGGCAACAAGACACTTGCAATACATTCCTGACACTCCAACATCAATTTTACTTCTTGACACTGGTCAACACTAAATTTCATCTATTTAAATCAAATCTACAATGTCGTCAATGCTTTTTTCATTTACATGCTGTTGTTTAATTCACTGTAGAAGTCTATGTTTCAGTAATCTTGTCATCACTTTTAGTTTTAACTCCTAGATCTGTCGTTTTCTTTTCATAGATTGAACACCTTAGATTCTTTTCTTTTTAGGGACCACACCCCCCTTGGCTTTGCTAGGAGTAAGCCTAGATGGAGGAGTCGAGTTATCAGGTGACAACACTTGACTCTGACTTGCCCCCAAGGCTACACCGAGGGGCTTGAAGATTTATGCCGCATTCCCCCCAAGGTGTGTATTCAAGCGACAACATATCTCTCAATGCCCTAGGGATTGAGACAAAAATCACATCCCCTTTTCTTGTCACTAAATTACTCTTCTTTTCACCATTTTATTGTATTTTGTTTTGGCTGCAATTTTATGCATAAAAAACCCTAAAAATTCAAATAAATTCATAAAACCAAAAATATTTGCATTTTGGTCCACCCATCAAATTCACCCTAGTGGATTTATCCACAAATCTTTGAGGGCGTCCTCATTTGATATTGAAAAAACCCTAAAAATATAATATTGCTGGAAAAACCCTAAAAATCTAAATAACTTCATAACTCCAAAAATAGCTGAGTTCATAATTTTGGTCCACCCATGAAATTTTCTCTAGTGGATTTATCCACAGATTTATGAGGGTGTTTCCATTTGCCTTGGTGTGTTGGGAAATGTGAAATTGCCAAAATTAGGGTTTTTGCAGTTTTGATTGGACCAAAAAGTGCACCCTAGGCCACTTGATCATCTCCCCTTCAGAGTTCACTTTTCTGAGGTTGTGCCTTGGGAAGTGTAAAACCCTTCCTTGGGAGTTGTGTAATTGCATCGAAAGTTGTGATATTGATTGATATCGATTAGTATTTTGGATTAACTCCTTTATATGATTTAGGTGTCTTTATTACTCATTATTGACTTTGTATAAGGCACTGATCTCAGCTGTAAGGCTTGTAGAAAGGTATTTGCAAGTGTGTTGGCGTCTGCAAGTGTTCTTCCATGATTAGGGACTCTCCCTTGGGTTTAGGAGTTACCCAAAGAAGTTGAGAGGCTAGGTTGTGGTGACATTTGGGCCTAGATTTCTCCTACATGCTTACCACATACTAGCATTCAATCTACAATTGCACTGCTGATTTAAGTCTGCTAGTGTGATGGGTAATAATATCTACCTTCAACAATCAAGCTTGTAGTCTTACAAATAGGTGCATTATCTGTGATAACTTGCACTATATTTTGGTGCCTACTTGCTCAATAGCAACAACTAAAATGTCAGCAATGAATTTACTGTGTTTTACCTCACATGAACAATCTTTTGCTCTCAAGAACATGGATCCTTTTGGTGATGATGCAATGACATTGATCAATGGCTTGTGCTTTGTATCAATTCATCCATTCAAAATAATGGAAACCTCCGAGCTACTCCATGGGCTATGAATGGGTTTTAAAACATCTTCAAAAAGTTGCCTCTCTTTCTTGAGCAAAACTGTTTTGAGCTTTTTCATAGTTTGGACCCTTGAAACCTTGAGGGGCTATGCTAATTGCCCTAACTAGATCTTGTCAATAGGGCGTCCAAACCACATTAAAAGGGATAACACAAGCATAGATGGCCCTTGCCACTCTTGTCTCGACTAATTCTCTCCCTTGATTGTTGAGCATTTTCAACATCCTGCATCTTTACCTACAATAGGAGGTTTTGATATCTTTTATTCAAGTTGTACTGCCCTTTGCTTCCTTGCTTCATGGACAATCCTTGCCTCACTACTGGTAGCCAAGCGAGTATTTCCCACAGTACCAACACCATTATTTTTTCTTTGCTCTTTTAATCTTTGAGCATCATTATGCTCTTTGGAAAAATTGGCCCTCACCTCTAGATTTGTGGTATGCACACAAATCTCAACCCCCTTTGCCCCTTCATGTAAAATGTGAGCCTTGACTCTTGTGTAAGAACCCTTGTAAGTCTTTCCATTCTTACATAAATATACCTCCATTCCCATGAACCCCCACCAGGCAGTTGCTTGATCTTGGAAACATACTTCCAAAGAGGATAGTATTCATGTTGCTTATTTGCTTCAGAAGCTCTAGGGGCTCTGGAAATGACACTTTGAGAGTCGATAAATGCTGCAAAAACAATGAATAACGCTGCTCATCAAATAGAATGCTGTTCACACCCTTCTTCTTGCTGCCCATAATCGTCCTCTTGCTGGAAAAGCACCCAAGCTTGTTTCCAATGCCCTAAAATAGAACCAAAATGCTTGATGTTGCTGTAGAAAGCTCTTCTTGCTGAAGAAAGTGCAAGGAAAGAGTGAATGAAGTGTCCTCTTAAAGAAAATATGAGGCTAATAGGGTTTCTAGAGAGTTCTAGTATTTTTCTAATTGAGTATAAAAATCAATTAACTATGTTTATTAATTAAATTAGATTTGTTCATTAGTGTATAATTAGTTGTTTTTATGCATCTTGAGGGTCCCCTGCCCCTCGAACTCATTGGGACGAGCCCACAACAATTGAAAAAACTATTGGCAACGTGGGTGAATTTGTTGTAATAACTTGGAGACACTGCTGACCATACCGTATAGTGTTTCCAAATCATGAAAATATGTACAGTATGATCGACAGTTTTTCCAGGCCGTTTCTTACCGGTTTTCGGTGTTTCGACGTGATTATGAAATTGGAACGCCATCTGGGGCCACATTTCCTGCAACATAGGTTTTCTTGCTTCTATTTTTTAATGACTTGATCCTCTTAATCCCTTCACCTAGGGGCTTAGAGAGTTAGATTGATGCCCTATCCAAATTTTGTGATCTTCAACAATTGATGGTTAACTTGGGTAAATCAAAGGTCACGATCTTCAATGCATCTAAGAGTGCTTTGCCTAGTTACCATTTCTATTTCCCGGGAAAGAGATAGAGATCACTATGGCCTACACCGATTTGGGTTTCAATTTACGAGGCCTCATTTCAACTTACAAGAGGGCCTTGGCTCCACAAGTTTAATGGTCCACTTGCCCTTCTTAAGCGACCGTGCTTCTAGAACCACTTTCAGGACATTTTGTGTGAGATGCACCTCTTGGACACAATTATTAAACCCAGGTCCTCTATGGTTTTGAGATCTAGGGACCCTTCTCATGCTTATCATTAGATGCAAGCGCATTGCCCCTCAATGCATTATTCAATTAGAGTTCAAGGTCCAACCACTGTGACTAGAGGCCATCTTTTGGTTGGTCTCTTTTCACCATAGGGTTCGGACTTTTGGTCATGTAGTGTCTAGGAGGGCTTGGTACCCCTACCTTGCAATTTGGTCGTTAGAAGCCATTGACCCAACCAATTCCTTGGGCAATCTTATAATTGGTTCTTAGAGGTCTCTCAACTACTTTAGTTTATGGCCATCTCTCTAGAACGTCTCCCCCTATTCAAGTACTCCCTTGATGCATCGAGTCACTTCTTGTTGCTTAAGCAAGACTTGAACTAGATACTTATGGAGGACATTTGCAAACGATACACCTAGGTCACATGGTCTACATCTCTTAAGGGTTTGGGCCCAGAGATGGCCTTCTACTATGAGTATTTTCAAGAGTTGAAGGATGGTCTTATTATTTGATCACAATAGACACGCAAACACTTGATGCATACTCTTGAGATCCCTCTTGGTCAATTTCACATGGGTTTGCACATACTTCAAGTGGAGACCGACCATCACATCTTGCTATCAGAAAGGGTTTGCCAACTTTCCCTCATGCAGGGGACCACAATGGAGGAGCATTTCATTTTCGGCTGCCCCATCTATTTTGAGATCATGGGACAATATTATTGCTTATTTCGAGACTCAGGGAACTCTCTCTCCACTTACTTTCAGTTTCGATACCTCGACTAGAGGTGCCCTGTTCTATATGTGAAAAAAGGGCTGAAATTTAAATCTCAGCCCCTAGGTGCCCTTACCCAAGGAAGTTACTCTTAGGAGGATCACCTCCTACTTCACATTTGTCCCATTTGATTGAGGTCACAAGTGGCAGGGAGTGGCCCATACTACTTAAGATTCTAGAGCAGTGATTCCTCCTAACCCCCCTGTGGGGCTTGACCTCCCTCCTCAAGGTCGTGTGTAGCACTGCCACTCCATGCCACATGATACTCACCTATAGTGCAACAAACAAACTAGATCTTAGAAGCCCAATGATTAGATGCCCCTTCTCTACACACTTCTAGACATCTTTGCCTAAGTAGCGAGGCTTCCTTTTATAGCTTCTTCCCCATGGCCTTGGATGCTAAGAGAGTCACAGTTCGTCATGGCTGTGCTTCCCTAAGATCATATAGGTTGGTCCCAAAGGGTTGGTCGCTCCCTGGGGTATATCATTTGACAGAGCATTGGTCATTTCTTGCTTTGTACACTTCTACATATCTTTGCATGAGTAGTGAGGCTTCCATCTGTAGTTTCTTCCCCATGGCCTTGGAAGTTAGGAGAGTCAGAGTTCCTCGTGGCTGTGCTTCCCCAAGATCATATAGCTTGGCCCCATTAGGGCAGGGCACTCGCTAGGGGATATCATTTGATAGAGTATTAGTCATTTACTGCTTTAAACGTTCTACACTTCTCTGCTTGAGTAGCGAGGCTTCCATCCATAGCTTCTTCCCTACAACCTTGGATGCTGGGAGAGTTAGAGTACCTCATGGCTGTGCTTCTGTAGTATCATATAGCTTGGCGCCATTAGGGCTGGTCACTCCCATACGCGATATCATTTAACAGAGCATTGGTCATTTCAGAGCAGTTGATGACATTGAGGAGGATACCCTTCCTTGCCCCCTAAGTTGCACGAAGTGAGGAAACGAGGACGAAACGGGGAAAACACAACCTGCCAAAATTTTGGAAATGAGGAAACACAATATATATATATATATATATATAACATTTAAAATAAAGATTGTTAAACATAAATGATAAAATTATAATCATAACTCATAACAGATTACATAATGCAACTAGTAATCTCCAAAAACAACCTTTATAAATGAGGCTAGTACATATATATCCAAAATCAACCTTTATATATGAGGTTGCAAGTAAAATGCAACATAGAAATAAAGAGCAAACACTGTAAAACTAAGACTAATAGTCTTCATCCTCATCGTCATAATCCTCCTAAAAAATAGAACAAGAAGCACGTTGAGTATTAGAACGTGTTGTGGAAGAAGGAAGGCCAATTCCACTTCTAGGTTCCTCATTGACATTCAGGGAAGCAAGAGAGATCTCCAAGATAGGACATTTTGGATCCACATCCCATTCTTTAGAAGGCCCGTTGTTATATTCTGGACCCTTACGAGATACAAGGCGAAGTTTAGAGTGCACAAAAACAAGATCCTCAGCTTTATGTGAACCCAACTTGTTGCACTTCACAGAATGAATAAAACCATAGGTGCTCCAATTTCTCTCCGCTAATGAAGAGCTTGCCACCTGTGAAAGAATGTGAATGGCAATGTTTTGCAAATGTCACCATTTGCTCCATGACAAATCCACCACCTAACTGGACTCATGGTGCTTCTCTCTTCCAAGGCTACTACATCTGAATATTCATTGAATCCTCCAGCAAAATTGGCAAATTCTTCCTTCACCTCCCTCTGTAGATCGGTTGGAAACATTCTCATAAGGGTTGCTTTAGCTCCATTGACCACCTCTCTATCCCTATTTGATGACTTCCTCTTCCCATTGCATTGAGCAATGAGCTCTTCAATGCTTCATCACAGAATTCTGGGTTGTGGGCATGTGCTAAAGTATGCAATGGAGTGTTGACACTGTTCCACCTGTCAACCATAGTTTGCTGCACCAAATCAAAAAAATCAACATCAACAAATAATAGTTGGGGAGATTCCTATGAAATGATTTCCATAGTTTTCTCAACCATGGTATCCATGCCATTATAAACCTCTCCCAAGAAAGGTTGGTCTCTGTTGGCATTTCTGAGAAGCTCAAATGTAGGGGCTGAGAATTTGAGCAAGAAATCTATCTTGCCCTACCACTCTTCATCAAGGCACAACCTACACACCATAGTTCCCTGCACTGGATCTGCTTGTCTCCACTCAGCCCAAAGTTGGCTCACCACCATGGAAACTAATGACCACTTAGCCTCAAAAAGGCGACGCAACACTATGAAGTTGGAGGCATATCTTGTCTCAACAACTTTCAACAACTCCAATTTGGAGTTTTGTCGCAATATTGCTTGAGACTGGTGGTGGTTGGTGATGAATTTGATAATTCCCTTACATCCCCTCTGAGTTGCCTTTTCCATGGAACTGTATTGTCAATCTCTTCTAAGATCGTATTCAAATTATGGTCAATGCAAGGTGTCCAAAAAATGTGCTCATACCTTTCTCAATAATTAAACTTGCAGCTTTGTAGATTGGTGCATTATCCGTGATAACCTGAATCACCTTTTATTCGGCCCTATTTGCTTAATAGGTGTGGCTAAAACATTGGCAATGAATTGAGCATCTTTCAACTCCCGTGAACAGTCTTCGACCTTTATGAACATTGCTCCTTTTGGTGAAGTGGCAATAATATTTATCAGTGGCCTATGCCTAGTATCCATCCATCCATCGGAGACAATGGTGACCCTAGAGCTATGCCATGAAGAACAAATCAATGCTAAAACATCCTCCACAAGCTCCTTCTTCCTGAGTAGAACAATTCGTATTTTTTCATAGTTGGGTCCCTTGAACCTTTGAGGAGCTGTGTTAATTTCCTTCACCATATCTTGCTAGTAAGGAGCCCGAACCGCATTGAAAGAGATACCATAGGCATAGAGGGCCCTGCCATTGTTTTTTCAGCTTCTTCTCTCCCTTGAGCATTATGAAGTTTAGCTATTCTGCTATCTCTGATGGAGGGAGATGCTAATGATCCTCTACCTGCAAGTTTTGAGGATGATTCTTGGTTTTGTTGAGGTCCCCTCCTCTTCCTTGCTTCTTGCACAATTCTTAGCTCACTGTTTGGAACTTGAGGTGCAACATTAGAAAGCACATCATGTCTTCTTTTGGTTCTATCAACATCATCTTGCTCAATTTGATACTGCCTCCTCTCAACCGGGTCTCGTGTTAGTGGGCAAGATTCAACGGCCTTTCTTGTTTCATGCAACAAATGGGTCTTCACTCTTGGGTAGGAGCCCTTAAACAAACCATTGCAAAGAGTACATCTCCGTTCCCATGAACCACCACCTCCACATCTGGTTACCTTCTGCACATGCCTCCAAAGAAGATAATACTCAAGCCTCTTGTTGGGCTTAGGGGCTGAATCAGGGGAAGCCATTGCTATTGCACTAAAAAATAAAAACACATCTGCAATAAATAAAATGAAAAATGGAAGCATAAGTTCTATGAAAACATAAAAAATAGTATGCAGCTCTATTAAAGCTCGCTGCCCACCAATGAAAGATTCATGTAGCTGCCCTTGCTCAAATCTGGAAGACACTGTTGCACAAATCATCCTCTCTCCAAGTCTCTTCTCTTCCTAAATCAGCTGCTCTTTATAACCTTTTTCCTCCCTCACTTAACCTTCTAGATGCTTCATATTCCAATAAGAAAGTTCCTAAGTTGCCAGGAAACTTGGGTACGGGAACGGGGACGCCACTTTTTGAAACAGGGGACTTGGGTACGTTGGGGGTTACTATATATATATATATATGAAATTTAAATCCTTTTCATTGTACATATATATTCATGTGCATCCATATGAATCCAAACCATTATACACAAATATGCAAAGTTTCACATGTATATAGCAAGGGTGCATATTGCATGCAACTAAAAAAAACATCAAGTGCAATCCATATCTGACACAAAATACATAAACAAAGAGGCTAAATGGCCTATAGAGTCCAAAGAACTTCATGCTACAACAGATATTACATATCAAAATCCTTGCCTATATTGGGAGCCTATTCATCAATTGAACCATGTACCCCCTCCTCTAGGCTCTAGCCCTTGCCTCTACCTTGAATCTCGAAGTTGGTCCTCCAAGGACATTAGGCAACACCCTACAGTTTTGATGAAACTTCCTAATCCAAGTGTTAAAATAAGGTAGAAAAAATTTCCCATGCTTAATAAGTGATTTTGCTTGATTGAAGGGTACATTTTTGTTAAGGTCATGATAGAGGAGTTCAACAATAAGCACCACCAACGTGAAGGTAGCCTAAATCCGTGACAAAAGGCTCGGGTACTTCGTCCAGGTTTCGGGTACATTAGGGTACGGTAGGGTATGTGGGTATGGGATATCCGGTACATGGGTACAGGTATCTGGTACGGGTACGTGTACCCTACCCCCGAGTATGGGTACCCATGCTACTTAGTAAGAAACACAAATAAAGAAATAAATAAAAACAGAGTTTTGACGCGTTTACGAGCTGGGTTTCCGCCTGAAACGCAGCTCTACGAACATTTCTGTACTGGAAACACATTTCCGCACGTACGAAACACATTTTCCGTATGGGGTACAGTTTTGTATAAATGGAAATGTGTTTTAGTGCTGTACGACACACGTTTCGAGGTTTCCGTATGCCAAAACGGGTGGGACAGGACTGGGGCCCACATTTCCTGCAACATAGCTTGCCCCCCCATTTCACACTTGGCAGCCAGATCGTGCATTGACATCCTCTCTTGGCTCGAAACACTGATGCTCTGATCTCAGTGTCTATCACTTTATCACCTAGCTTTCTTCCTATATTTATATTTACATAGTTATTTCTGCTTTTGTTTTAGGAGATGCCTTTCACACTCCCACATTGTACTTTTCTTTGCTCGATGTCATTTTCAGTCCCATCGACCTACCTACACTTGTGGTTACACTTGTGGTTAGTTGCTGGACATTAATAAAATTGTTTTATCTTATCTGCTTTCTTCTTAGCTTCTGCCAGTGTAACTTTGTGAAATTTGTTTGTTTTAGATTTAAAATTAAATTATTTTGTAATGTATTTTTCTGTTTCTTAGCATTGGAAGTGTTCTTTCTACCACGGTATTAATTCATGAATGGCAAGTGTTTGTGTTGTTGATTAAGGTTTCTCTTAGAAATGCTCTTTAAAGTTTAAATTATTGATTTTGATAGGATTGGATAAAGCTATTGACTTTCTAGTCATGGGAACCATTTCTTTGTAAATGTCGATGTTTTTCCAAAGTGGACCAGAAAATATAGATTGTGAATCATATACTTTGATTTCAAATATTCTAGTTTTTGATACACATGATTCTGGTGTTGATCTGCAGCTTTCATTCCCCTCCTTTTAAATGGATTCTGCTGATAGACTTGTGCAAGTAGTTTAGGACATCAGTAAAAATTCATCTAATGGTTTTAACTTTGACAACAGGATTTGCAGACTGTAATGTTTTTGAAGTACACAAACTTTTGACTTTGTGAGAGCCAGTTGTCTGCAGGGATGTCTTCCATTTTTCATCACTTTTCTGTGGTGAAGATGTCGGGGCATGAAGCAAGGAGGAGAGATGAGATATCAAGGAAGAGGATTGTTAATTTGATCTCCAAAATTGCAGGAAACTGCGTTGCGAAAAAAAAATCCCATTAGATAACATTGGAGCTATCATCTTGAAATGAAGTGTGTGTATATATAGAACTCATGAATAGTACAAAACAGATCTGGCGCATTCCAATTGGTAAGCAAATATGGAAGTTGGCTCTGGGTGAAGTTCCCTAGGAAGAGCGGAGATGTTATAGATATGTGGAACTGGGGACTATGAGGCCAAGGATCACGTGTTGCTGGTCTGTGACAAAGATGATAGAACCAGAATCTGAATCAACAATGACTTTTGCTGCATAAATAAAGATACATGAAAGGACTTTGTCAGATCTCTATTGTATTGCAGGATAACCTGCGAGATTTTTCAAGTCTGGCAAAGATAAGCAGGCACACACTAGAAACACCAGAGAAAGAATCAAGCTGGGTTAATCTTGTTCACTCTTCTATGGTAATCGTACTAAGATGTATTGCACTCTTTTTTTCTGTAATTAGTTCTCGTCTGTACATTTTCCTTACTGGTGGAGCCAAGTAGTAGATTTTTTTCTGTACCTGTACAATAAGAATTATGCATCTTTTAATTTTTATCTGGCCTCTAATAGGCATACTGAGATCATTGACATTTTTTCTCATTAAAATGTCAGGAAATTAAGATTATAAGTTGCCTCCATGAAAATATCGTTCACCTGTAGATTTTGTCATTATATGCAAACTTCTAATTTAGAGGGGGATCATATACACCATCAGGAAGGTTTAGAAGACGTCTCATTTGATCTTTACAAACCCCATGATTATCAGGGGTCTTAAAAGATGTTCATAGCAAATGTTTGAAGTGGCCCAATCAACCATCAGGTCATTTTAAAATATGTTACATTTGAATGTTAATAAATATTGATGAACCGTTGATGGTTTTATAAAAATGATATTCAAGACCAACTCGATGAACCATTGAGAACCTTCCAAACATGCATAGCAAGAACTTTTGAAACAACCTGATGAACTATCAGGATATTCTGAAAGATGCAAAATGACACTTTCAAATCTCTTTGATGAACGAAAAGATGTGGCACTCAAATGTTTGAATTCCTCTCGAAGAACTTTTGTTTATCACCAGAAAAAACTGTTCTTTTGCTATTCATAGATTGAATCAAAGAGAACTTATACATGGCTTGACCGTCCCAAAGATAGGACCAGTCAGATAAACTATCCTCAAGTATAAGCAAAAAATGAGAAACTGTGACCTGTCACTACAAAATAGCACAGAAAGAAAAGAACCGATACTTTGTGGACCTGCAAGAAATATCAAGACTTACTGTCCTTTACCACTGAACAAAGGTCCAGATCACACTGTTGTCAGAATCTAAAGGAAAAAGAGAAATACAAAACCAGACAAGCTATTAACTAAGTACCAAAAACATCCAAACAGGCCTTGAAGCCCCTGTAAAAACGATCATTGAATAACTGTACGATGAACCATCAATCACCTTTGAAATAAGATCTTCGAAAATCTCCCTATGAACCATTGGGAGATTTTGAAAGAAGAGAAGTGTACCTTCGAAAGTTCTATGATGAATCATCATAGCATTTAGAAAAAATATCATTGAGAATAGCCTGATGAACTATGGGGCTCCTTTGAAAGATGTTTGATATGAATTTGAAAATTGCCTAATGAACTATCAGGCGACTTCGAAAGAAGAAATTTGATAGGTTCTTGATGAACTGTCAGTTTGACTTGAAAAAAAGTGAGGGTGGAACTTCGAGAATCTCCTAATGAACCATTAGGTGGATTCCAAAGATGCATAAATGGTTCTTTAGAACTTCCATAATGAATTGTCAAACTCCTTCAAAATTGTTAAATTTCATACATTCATAGCATAATAATATAAATGCATAACCAAGATCACTAGAAGCAAGACAAAGCACAAAACAACAACAGAGAGTTTACCCTGAGAAACCCAATTGGGAAAAACCCAACAACCTTCGCATAGAGATGATAATCCCGATATCAGAGTACAAATAAGAAAAGAGAAAATTGTGGAAATGTCTTCCACAAGTAGAAGCCCCAAAACAGCTACCTCCTCCAAGTGATGCGAAATCAGCTCTCTACAAGTGATGCGCAAAAGGCAAGTGTGAGAATGAGAATAATGAGGTGCACTAGCCTCTTATTTATACAAGTGCAAAAACCAGAAATTCCCTAACTGGGCCGACTTCACATGGGGGCAATAAATAATTTATTTTTAATAATATTCTTTTGTTTATTTGCACCCCAAGGTTTACATTGACTCTTTCATGTGATTACATAAATAATTACATCTAGTTCATCTCCCTTAGGAGGTACAATCAAGTACAATAAAATACAATGAATAATATCTTCCGAAGTTGCACAAAATCCAACACTCCCTCTCAACGAGGAAGGTATTCTTCGGTCTTCATCAGCATCACGATCATCTGGGTTTCATCTTGTACTCTACACTGTCTCCATCATCTCTATGCATACTGAGGGTTGTCCACACAGTCTCAGTGTATCATCTTCACCAGTCCTTCGGTGAGTCCAGGAGAATCACTCGATCCTGGATTTCAAAAGAATCTCTCAATCCTGAATATCCGTGACATCCTCACCAGTCCTTCGGTGAGTCCCGGAGAATCACTCGATCCTAGATCCAGGAGAATCACTCAATCCTGGATATCTGAGATAATCAGTTGTGCCATCTCTGCTATACCATTTGCTACTCGTCTGTCTCATCTGTCGGTGGGTTCCTCCCATACCAGGCTGAGATCTCAGACGAGCAAATGGGCACGACCATCTACTGACTGTCCGACTCATCTGCCTATGGGATTTCTCCCATATTTGGCTGAGTACTAGTACTGTAGAGGCACCAGTGCAATCACACGGCCAACTGCTGACTATCCTACTCATCTGCCTATGGGATTTCTCCCATATATGGCTGAGTAACCGGACTGCAAAGGCACCAATGTGAACCCGACCAACTGCTGACTGTCCTACTCATATGCCTATGGGATTTCTCCCATATCTGGCTGAGTAATTGGATTGCAGAAGGCACCAGGGTGAGCCCGACCAACTGTTGACTGTCCTACTCATCTACCTATGGGATTTCTCCCATATATGGCTGAGTAACTAGACTGCAGAAGGCACCAGGGCAATGCAGGGCAAGCATCTCAATGTCATCTTTCCCTCTCAAGGAGGGACACATTCTCTTCGACTCCAAGTCTTCCGCGAAAGTATTCAAACTTCACCCTGGGAAGTGCCTTGGTGAGAACATTTGCAGTCTGGTCGTCTGTCGGCACATACTGTAACTCGACCGCACCTTTCTGCACCATATCACGAATGAAGTGATATCAAATCTCGATATGCTTCAACCTGTCGTGAAATGCTTGATTCACGGACATTTGCACACAACTCTGGTTATCACAGTGAATCACGATCGGCTCTGAAAACTGGCCGAACAATCCTGCCAGGAGTTTACGAAGCCAAACTGCTTCTCGAGCTGCTGTGCTAGCAGCCATCTACTCGGCCTCTACAGTACTGAGTGCTACTGAGTTCTGCTTCATGTTGCACCAGGAAATAACCGCAGAACTCAAACTGAAGCAACAATTGGAAGTACTCTTCCGATCTGCAACACATCCGACCCAATCTGAGTCTGTAAACCCCTGCAATCTTAGGTCACTATCTAAAGCATATTTCAAACTATATCCCACAGTGCCACGTAAGTATCTGAGCACATGTTTTGCAGCAATCCAATGAATCTGCCTTGGTTCGCACATGAACTGACTGAGGGCATTCACAACAAAACATATATCTGGTCTGGTGTTGGTCAGATACATCAATGACCCAATCAACTGGCGATACATGGTGGGATCAATCAAATCAGAATATGAAGTGGAACCTCTCAACTTCTTCCAATTTGCATCCATTGGAGTAGCCATGGACTTGCTGTCCAACATCCTGAATCTCTTTATTATATCAATGGTGTATTTTCCTTGTCCTAGGAAAATCTCTTCCTGCCTCTGCCATACTTCTAATCCCAAGAAGTAGTGCATCAATCCAAGATCTTTCATTTCAAACTCAGAGGCGAGATTCTTCTTACACCATCAGTGGCTCATCATCAACATACAATACAATACCAAAATCAGTGGCTCATCATCTGCAACCTTGAAGCAAAGGTTGGGGTCTGCATCATTCTGATGCACCTTCCATCTCATAGTTGAAGCAATAACAATGATCGATCTGATGGAAGTATCTCGAGCTACAGGAGCAAATGAATCATCATAATCGACTCCCTCTTTCTGAGAGAATCTTCTGGCAACAAATCTGGCCTTGTATTTCCCATATGCTCCATGCTAAGTCTGTTGTGCCCATCTAGGTCTTTTCCGACCTACTGCAACATTTCTAGGGATATCAACTGGATCAATGGAATCGATAGGTTCATCCTTTTTTGCTAACTCCCTCTTGAACTAGAGGGGGAGATGATCTCATATCCTTTGGTTCTATCATTTCATCATCGATCTCCATGTCTGATCCTCTGCCTTTCTTGACAGCTAATTCTTCTTCAAAGGTCACATCCCTACTAACTTCAATTTTTCTAGACCCTGGGATGTAGATTCTGTAAGTCTTTGAAGACTCACTGTATCCCACAAAGGTTCCCTTCTTGCCTGAAGGTTCCAACTTGGGCACATGTATAAACACTGGACAACCAAATATCTGAAGGTGGCTTACTTTTGGTTTCACTTCTGTGAAAGCTTCCTCTAAGGTCATCCTTCTAGGCTTAGAGTCATATTCCAGGAAGTTTCTTGCTGAACATCAACGGGATTCATATGTCCATCGGAACGAGTCTTCTCTTGTAGGCCAAATCACATGGTGTTTTCCCTACAAGTCAAATCTCGACTGATGATGAGTGACATTTTATAATCAAATGAAAAAACAAATAGTTTACACCGGCATCTTAGCTAATACTTTATCACAACAATCATGAACATGTCTATCAAACACTTCTGGGAAGTATCTAGATGTCTGTTATCTCCACTAGAACATGCCATCAAGAGTGTGCACTACCCTAAGCATGTAGGAGGGAGATATCATCTAGACTAACTTCATGAATGTTGTGTAGCTCATATGCATAATATAACAGGGTAAACTATATCAACTGCTCAACACATTAGATCTGCATATAAAAAAAACATATAAGACAAAAACAGATCTATGTAAGCAAGAAACAAGATACTTATCTCTTATTGTCTTGGTGTGTGGCCCCCCACTGCCTTCTTGTGGGAACCATAAGAGATCTATGTTCTTGCATTTCGGATCTTCTAGAAGAGGAACTCCGAACGATCATAATCCCTTTGCTTCTTGCGATGATGATCCTCTTCTACTTCAGTAGTCAAGGCTTCATACTTTCTTTTGTTAGAACTTCGGCACTTATTTGCATAATGACCATATGCCTTGCACCTGTAGCATTGTATCTGAGACATCCTTCTTCTCCTTCTTCTGATCTGGAGGTGGACTTGATCTCCTTTCTTGGTGCTTGTGTTTGTAGAACTTCTTTCCTTTTCCCTTACCTTTCTTGGTATGAGAAACAAAAGCTTGGTTCTCTTCAGGTGGAGTGCCATGGAGTCTTTGTCGTGCTGCAATCCTTGTCTCTTCCTGAGAGTAATCTGCCCAAAGTTTGTCAAACTTTGGTGGTTTGGATCTACCACTTATGCTTTGGTTAAAAGACTCCCATGATGGTGGAAGACCATTTAGAGTGTGAAGGACAAACTCCTTATCATTAATAGGATCTCCACTGGTGCTGAGCTTGTCTCTGAGTTCTATGATCCTCATAAAGTATGAGGCAATGGATTATGACTTTTGCTATCTTCATATTTGAGAGCTGGTTTCTCAAAGTCATGGATACATTTAGGCTAGTGTGTTCAAACAACGTCATAATGGTCTTGAACATTTTCCTAGCATTCTTCTTTCCTGAGATTTGAGGAACCAAATGGTCTCTCACTGAATCCACATGAATCCTTCTTGCTTTAGCATCATTCTTCCTCCATCGGGATTTATCCTCTTCGGCTCCTGGTTCAGGGATCTTCTCATTTACATATAGCAAGTGATCATTTTCTTCTAGGAGTAGAAGAACCCTAGACTTCCAGGAGATAAAGTTGGAGGCTCCTTCCAAACGATCTTCAACCTTCATCCCAATCATCTTGATTGCAGATCTGGTTCAAAAACCCTAGCAGGAGCTAGGTCAAAAATGAAAGTTAATAATTTGAAAAACTGAACCCACAGATAAATTCGCCTTGCCAAGGAGAGTTGAATAGAGGGTGCGCTGGTCCAAATCTGTGGAGAGAAATGAGTTAAAACTGAAACCCTAATTCTGTTGCAGCCACAGAGTTAGGTAAAAAATTGAAAGTTCTCGGAATTGAATTCCGTCTTCACCAATAGATTTGCCTTGCCAAAAACGAAGTTCCCTTGGCTCTTTTTCTTCAAAATGATGGGTGAAGACTTCACAAGATGAAACCCTAATTTCGGTAGGGTTCCGACAATGCTTCAGCAATGGCTTCTTCTAGAACTGCTGTGATACCATGTTAAATTTCATACATTCATAGCATACTAATATAAATGCATAACCAAGATCACTAGAAGCAAGACAAAGCACAAAACAACAACACAGAGTTTACCCTGGGAAATCCAATTGGGAAAAACCCAACAACCTTCGCATAGAGATGATAATCTCGATATCAGAGTACAAATAAGAAAAGAGAAAATTGTGGAAATGTCTTCCACGAGTAGAAGCCCCAAAACAACTACCTCCTCCAAGTGATGTGAAATCAACTCTCTCCAAGTGATGCGCAAAAGGCAAGTGTGAGAATGAGAATAATGAGGTGCACTAGCCTCTTATTTATACAAGTGCAAAAACCAGAAATTCCCTAACTGGGTCGACTTCACCTAGGGGCAATAAATAATTTATTTCTAATAATTTTCTTTTGTTTATTTGCACCCCAAGGTTTACATTGACTCTTTCATGTGATTACATAAATAATTACATCTAATTCATCTCCCTTAGGAGGTACAATCAAGTACAATAAAATACAATGAATAATATCTTCCGAAGTTGCACAAAATCCAACAAAAATATGGTACCATTGAAAAGTTTGAACTCTTATTATGAATTGAAAAGTTTGAACTCTTATTATGAAGGATCTAGTGAATTTGAAAGATTATCGAAGATATTTTTCAAAAGATTATCAAAGATATTTTTCAAAACAACTCGAGGAACTATTGGGGTGAACTAAAAGATGCTTCATTCAATCTTTCAATATGGCCCAATGACTATATGCCCATTTGAAATATGTACACTTTTTGGATCACCTGATCAACAATTGAGGTGACGTGGAAAAATCTCAGGATGCTTAAGAAGATTTAACTCAAACCATTTGTTTGATGCTTTTTAGGAATGATCAAACAAATAGTTAGCCACCATCTCTATAAACTTTGAAAACATTAGGAATCTATTAGTACCCAATAAAGCATATTAAAAGCAAGGAAGGTTTAATATTGAAGAAAAAAATGGGTCCCTGAGTTTAGGGACATGGGGCTAGTTGAGGCCTCAAGAAAGGTTAAGGGTTAAGGGTTAATGGTATAATGCTAAGGACTAGAGTATATGGGTATGGTTAATGTCACATTTATGGATAGGTGTTGAGGGTTAATGTTGACACATTAAGGATTTGGATTAAATTTAAGTCTTTAAGAATTGACTTTTTTATATATATTTTAAATAAGCGAAACTTCTCATGTATTTATTACATACATAAATATAAACTTCACTCTATTAAATAAGCGAAACCTCCCACATAATAAATAAAACTCTCTTTCTCTATATTTTATATTAGCAAAACCTTCCACCTAATAAATAAAACTTACTATCTATTTATTTTAAACAAGCGAAACCTCCCACATTTACAAAGAAAATAGATAGCTTAAATGCTAAAAGGTAGAAATGACGGTGATATTGACCTTAAGGTTGTAATTGGCCACATCTGTGAAGATGTGAACAATCACACTTGATTTCATGCTCATTGTTGTAAAAAAAAGCCCAACAAGGAAGAAATGAGATATTGTTGCTGATGAATTTGTGACCTACTTCCTCAAGTTGAGAGTAGTGTTGAATCCTCCCACGATCATTAAAAAATTGTCTCAAAACCGCTCAAATGATGGATAAAATTAATGCAAAACAATTTGCAAAACAATTTGCAAAACACCATGTAAGGCTTAACATTGGTAATGTAGTCTATAATAAGTTTTAGGAAAATGATCGTTCTATAATTGCAATCGAGTTAAGAGCATGCAAGTGGGGGATTAGTGTTGAGAGACCTTATTCATTTGAATTTATTCTCCCAAATTCCCCTGGTGTGGTTGGTTCAATCCAACTGCCTTGGTACTTCTAGAAGCTCAAACTGCAACAACATGCAATGAGTGAGCTTTTTGGATTTGTCTCCTCGTATGTTGTTGCTCCCATCATTACCTCTTGTTGCTGAGAGTTTGAATTAATTCCAGGCCATCGAGCCACATAAATGAACCAAAATGACATGAATGATTGTTATGACCATGTTGCAATTTTACATCTCATCAGTGGAACTATATCATGTGGGAAAGATATTTTTATATGACAAATTTGTTAATAAATATTAATAAGATTGATTAATAATGATGAGTAAATTGAAATAAATGAATATGGTTCATTTACATTTTATTTTTCAATATTTGTCAAATTTGTTAATAAATAATAATGATGAGTAAATTGAAATAAATCAATATGGTTTATATACATTTAATTTGTAAATGTTTGTGTAAAACTTTTATGCAATGGAAAAAGAAAATGTTGTATAAAAAATTGGTTCACATTTTGATACAATGATTTTTTTTAAGGCATACAATGTGTAATTAAATAAACAAATATTAAATAACATTTTTGTTATTTTTGTACATTATCTTTTTTTATCAAGTGTTTTTACATTTTATTGGGCAATTGCTAGTTTATATTTTTATACATGCTGAAGGTAGGTAATATTGTAATCATTTAGATCAAAAAATATTAATAGTTTAAATTTATAAACTTTTCTAATATTCGATATTGTAAATTGATTAATATAAATTTTAAAATATTAAAAAAATCTATTTTTTTCACATCTGATTGGTGGCAGACATGAAATAAAGTTGATTTAACTATTTAACATCTTATTATTGGCGGTTGAGCATAAAATTTTAATTAAAAAATATTTCCATCAAATAAATGTTTCTGGACGGCGAGGTTATGACATCGTCTTTTTTTTTAACAGAAACGATTGTAGAAGCTTATATTAAAAAAGAGAAACTATTACATCAAGATGGAGACACTGTACCCAACAAAAATGAGGGGAATAGGTACCTCAATCCCAGTCTCTATATTTCGAACATGGCTGAAATTCAACGATAACAGAAAGGAAAAGAAACGGACTGCTATACCAGTCATTACATAGATATTACAAAAAACTACTTTGAAAACAACCGGTGGTCAATTAGCATTGGAGTGACGAGTCTTCTTCTTGCAGCCTACTTCCATGTCCTCGTTGTCATTCATACCCAGAATCGCAGAAGGATTGTTACCCTTGCTGGTTCGAATGCAGTCCACCTTGGCTTCGACAATTCTGAGATAGCTGTGCATAGAGTCCATTTTGCCTGCCATTCCATCATAACACTCCTTCATTTTGATGTTGTTGTTTCTTACATCAGAGTTCGAAATTTGGACGAAGGTGGCCAAGTGAGAGAGCGCCTACTTTAACTCTTTGTTTTCGCCTCTCAACCAGTTAACCTGAGATTCAATGTCTTGGAGATGGGATAGTACCCCAGGAGAGGGACTTTCCGGTCCATCTGGGGAGTCCAAGTTCACGATTCCCATGCTTTCCCCCACCATGTTCCAAAGTTTGCCAGTCTCACCAGGGCTGCCTCGCAGAGGGCCTTGTTGCATAGAGCCATCTTGCAGAGAGCCATATTGCAGTGGGCCTCCATTAGTCTGGTTGTTTCCAACCTCGAGGGGACGCCAATATCTTCCGCCGTTGAACATAAAACCATTTTGAACCGAATTTGCAGGGTTCCTTCCTTGCCCAACGTCCTGCTGAGAACAAACCCTGCCCGTTCTCGTCCATGTTGGAGCCACGACGAACATGCTTCATTCAATTGCCGAGAGAACTGTTAGCTTCTTTTTCGCCATTCCCATTACCCTGCACTACCTCAAGGGTGGAGAGGTAGCGCTTCAGCCCGATACCACCATTGTTGACCTGAATGTGGGTCTTGCAACGGTTGCATTTCAACCCCGGTAGGTAGAACCCAGAGTTGTTGCCAGTATTGCCACTATCCATGCTGAACCAAAAGCTAAAATGTCTAAACCATAAAGAGCAGTTGCTCCAGAGAATACAGGAAAGGAATGTTTGGGAAAAATCGTCACCCTGATGCATCATATAAACGCAAGCTTCTCTGTCACCTGATCGCATTAATGCCCCACATGCGAGCCAGATGTAGTCGATCAGCAAGCGCCGTCGTTTGGGCCTTAGGAACGGGGGATAAAATCTTAAGGGGATTTCGACATTGATCTGGGATAGATTCGCCCAATGGATTGGGTTGGCCATTAAAAGGAAGAGAATTCTTGGGATACTAAGGTACCCATACATTATCAAGTTGATTTCCATTGCTTATAAAGTTCCCGCAATTCAGCCTGGCACCAACATTGGCCAAGGCATCGGCAGCATGGTTGTTAGTTCTTACTTAAAATGTGAAAGAAGGACATGGAGACAAGGTCTTTAGCCAAATTGATGAAGTGAAAGTGAAATTTAGATGAGGGAGAGTGATACTTCTTTGCTAAAGCCCGAGCTTTTTGATTACCATCAAGGAATCACCAATCACCAGAACATTCTAAATGTTGTTCTCCTTGACAATGTTCAATCCTTTGATTAAGGCAAGCCATTCCGCGTCATTATTCGTCTGTCTGCCGAGCCCCCAAGCAAAATCGATCATTTTGTTTCCATCGGAGTCCAGAAGAACTCCCCTGCACCTACCAACCCTGGGTTATGACATCATCGACAACACAGCCTTACTGGACTTTGTGACGGTGGATAATGCTTTGACCATAGATTGTTTTCTTATTAACCGTTTTACAGTGCTTACCATCTCTTTTATTAACCCATAATATAACATATTGCATATCTTGTCATAATAACATCATTGTAAGAAATATACATGCCTCGTTGGACGTGAGGGCTATAAAGTTTGACCAAACTTTCGTCACATGCATTGCAATAAATCTTTTTTCCCTCCATACTTAGCTTAGCCTTCATCTTTACAACATTAATATTGATATGTAGAGATTTAGTTGCTTTTAGTATAACATAACAAGACATGTTACTCTTTGTACAATATTCTAGGGTGTAAAATAAATGTTACTTCTTACAATGATTTAATTTAATTATTGTATTTTTAGAACTATTATTTATATGCTTTAATTATTCATATTACATGATTACCAATTTATAATAACAATATTTATATGATTGATTATTATTTATATAAAAATATATTTATTTTGTAAGATTATTATTTTAATTAATTGGTATTTTTTTTAATTTTAAAATATATTTAAGAAAATAATTTTATTTTTTTAAATAATTATAATATTTTTTTAAATAATTATAATATTTTTTTCAGGTTATATATAACCAGAAATAATAAAAAATATAATTTATATAAAATTATTATTAATTTTTTAAATTATAAAGTAATCATTGGAAACATATTTTCCATTGTAAATATTTTTTGTTAATCAATTATCAAAATATCCATTTTTTCATGTAACAACCACCATTGCAAATATATTTTTAAATGATTATATATATTTCTTTGTGTTTTTTATTTAATATATTTTTATTTTTTAATTTTTTTTGTGCGTTTGATTATCCAAACACTCTTTTGTTTACATGATGACATATGAATACAAAATATTATAATAAAAATGATTCTTTATAAAAGAAAAAAAAAGCACATAAAAAATATTAACATTTAAACTCTATCATTTACACTTTATAATCCATTTCTAACATGAAACTATGTGAAACAAATAAGTTAAACAAATAAAATACATACTAATTTCCAATTGAGAGCAAAGTTCACATAGACATAATGCTTATTATTAATTTTTACATTTTAATTATAAAAAAATGTTCCATTTTTTTTATCAAACTTTTTTTAAGATGTAAATACTAAATAAAAATAGAACACATTTAAATTATTTTATTATGGTTAATATAAGTTCATTTAAGTTTTCAATGTGAATTTACTTTATATGTAAATTGATTATTACTTATATGGATGATGACGATAGTTAACGTCCATTTAGACTAATTTTGGTCTATTAGATCTTAAAATAGAAAAGTAGGGAACTATTTGGTTTGCTTTAGAGTTTTATTTATGTGCTCAAGAAGCTTGGAGAGGAGTGTTCCTATATTACTATAATTTTGATGAGATAGAAAGTTGGACAAATTTGTATTGTAACAAAGTTTTTGAAATTGAGATCTTATGTGGGCGTACATAGGGCAATCTAAGAGGAAGTGTTTATCATCATCAACACTCATAATCTCACAAAGATGACAAATTCTTTTAGCGCACAGATTTTTAGAAAATGTTCAGCACCATGCTTCACTATGTAGCTTATGAGAGTTCGTTCTTATTTTAACTATGTGGATCTTCTTTACGCTAGTTAAAATAAAGAGATAATTTTGATATTCAAGATTAAGGTTAATTATCTCCTTGTAATATCTTAATTTTCTTTTATCCTCTAAATTTTCATCACACGACTTCTCTTTGAAATTCGAAGACATTTTCGTGAATCCCACACATGTTTAACCAAGACATGACATTTTTATGCCAACCTTGCTTGAGCCTTAGGTGGTTGTGATTGGAATTTAAAGCAATTTTCGGAAGTTTCTGGTCTCCCAAGTTATTTAAAATTTTCTTGTACATTAGGAACCTTGTCATAGTTATACTCTTAACGGGGGAAAGACCCATTCCTATAAGGAGAATGTTGAATTTCTATCTAATTTCTAGATATTGATAATTATTTCACAATGATTTCAAGCATTCATTTCATCCCACAGATTTCATTGAATAATTGCACACTGAATATATCAACTTAAATTGCAACAGAAACAAAGAATCGTAGAAAGATAGCCATGCACAAGAGACACAAGAATTTTATCCTGGGAAACCCAACAGGGAGAAAACCCAACCAACTTCTCTTAGAAGAAATCAGTCAAATTCATGTACAATACCATTCATGAAGAGAAACCCTAGGACATAAGAGTGTTCCCTTCTTTCACATGAAACCCTAGGGAATCTCTAGGGAGAAATAGAAAACCACTAAGAGATGATAAGAACCCAAAATTATTTGCTCCTTGCATTTGCTAGGCCTTCCTTGTTAAGTGTGCACACGTCAAGAAGGGAAGAGCTGTTGTTGTTGATGATAATGAAGTGTGTGAACACTATATTTATATTCTTTTGTTCACTTGAATTTTTCCTCTTGGGGTCGAATTCTACAATTTCATTGGGGCCGACTTGTTCTTTTGGTATTCATCTTTCATTTTATCTTCAGGTTGACTTGTCTTCTTGTCTTCAGTTTTCTGTTGGGGCTTCTTCAATGCTTTCTGGGACTTCTTCAATGGTTGACTTGACTTCTTGGTAATTTCTTCATCATAGAAAAGTTGTCCTTTTTTATGTTCATCTCCTCACACGCATGTTATTCACCCATAGAACTCTAATGTTGATTTGACCCCACTCTTATAGCATATGTCAAATTCAACATTAGTTTTGTATATTTCACAAGGGAATGAAATCCCCTATAAAATAAACATGTCAAATCACTCTAATATAGAATAGATCACTCCCTCCTGGAATAGGCAATGTGAGAGCACCCTAGGGCCAATCTCCCCACATTATATGGGAGATTGTTTCACTGCCCCTGAGAGGACCATTAACCACTAACATAGCCTCGTGAGTGAATGTATAATTCTCCCTTGGTCAAGTCAGCAAGAATAATATAGGAGAATGTCTGTCCGATGTTGCAAACTGGAGAAACATCAACATAGAATATGATATGGCATATTGCTTTTATTTTTAAGATTGTACGTTATAAAACTCTTATGGAGTTTCTCAATCCTTCTCCAAGATTCTCTAGAGAGGCTACAGTCCCAAACTTCACACCCAAACATGGGAACGAGAGTGACAAGAATTCCAAAGAGGAATTTATTTTTATCCCACATCACAAGGTTTGTTGACTTACAAATGTTTTCAAGACCAAAATAAGCATTCCACCCTCTATTGATCATTTTCTCGATGTTCTAGTTCTAGTTAAGCTTGTGATGGATATCAATCCCAAGATATTTGTAGGAAGTCACTTCCTCCAAGTTGTAATTATCGTACATAAAATAGCGTAAGTGATCTTATTATATTTTATAAACATAACTTTGGTTTTGTAAATATTGATGGCCATGCCCATACCAAAACACAAATCCTTGAGAATTCTTAATTGCTCATCAAGATTAGAGGGACATCTTGCGAGAAGAACATTATCATCAACATAAAGAATGAGGATGATGACAATACCTCCTAACGCCATACCATGCAGCCTGCCTATATTATAAATATACTTAATAAAATATGAAATTTTCCTCATATATTTTAATTTTTTTTTAATTTAAATCGATATTGATACAAATTATTACTCAACTCAAATTTAGCTAAAAACTCAACTACAAATGAAACTCTAATCATAAATCAAACTTCAATACAAATCACAATTTAAATTTTGGTTCGAAATACAACTCAAAAACTTACCTATAATTCCATAGAACGTTTCTTTTAATTTTATACTATTATATTTTAAACAAGAGCCACTAGGTGGCGATGTCCCTGACACTTGATACCAAGAAAGAGAGATAACATGAAGCATATAACAAAACTCTAGAAAGCAAATAAGTGTTTACGTAGGCATAGGTGGACAGTTGCAGCCAGTAAAATACCATGTTGTAAGATGCTATGGGTTAATGATTAACCCATAGCATCTTACAACATTTGCATTATAAAATCACTTTCTAAAGTGATTTTATAAATACACTTTACCAAGTCACTTTCTAAAGTGATTTTATAAATACACTTTATAAAGTCACTTAAGTGAGACATTTGCTTGGACATATGCATCGTAGGCACAAGAAATACAGAAATAGCTCCGAGCTACAAAAAGCTCACATTTAATTTATATTTTCTATAGCGAATTCAACATTCTACATTTTTTTTAAAGATATAAATCCATCAAAATGCATTAAA
Source organism: Larix kaempferi (assembly GCA_027924585.1). Taxonomy (NCBI): domain Eukaryota; kingdom Viridiplantae; phylum Streptophyta; class Pinopsida; order Pinales; family Pinaceae; genus Larix; species Larix kaempferi. Next base: position 10,552,930 of record BSBM01000017.1, on the reverse strand, counting down.
ATATATACTATATAAAAAAACGGTCGGTTTTTAAATTTTTTCTTAAGCTAACGTCCTGCTTACATCTGTTGGCTTATAAACATTGGAACTTTGAACTCTCCGCCTCCGCAGTTTAGGAAGGTCATTCCAAGATCAAGAAGAGACGATACTGAAGACTGGCAAAAATCAACAAAGAAAACTCTACAGTGGAGATTTGTCTTTTGTGCGTATAACTGCAGCTATAATGAATGAATCAATAGAACAACCAGAAGTATCATTGTCTGAAAGAATATTCGAGTACACAAAATTGTAATTAGCCTTGGCCACTTGATATTTATGCACAATTAAGCCAAAGAGATTTGCAGTTTACAATGGATATGGGAGTGAATTATATGCAGCCAAAAAGAAGCAGCTGACTCTTTCTAGATTATTAGGGAAAATGATCTGAACTGAGGCGTAACAAAACCTGAAGTGCAGCTTGTGCAATTCAACTCTGCATCCATGATTCCACTTCAAGATCTTTATATTTGCGTAACCTGTTCTTTTGTGTTACGATGGTACCAACACCAGTATACCTGCAGAGGTGTCCCAGGGAGAGGGTGTCTTTTTTTTTTGTTTTCTACTTCTTCTGACCAGGAGGGGTGTTTAGCCAACTTATACTGAGGTAGGGGCATGGCCAGACCCTCTGGTTCCTCCTTTGGAAGTGCTATGGCTTAATGGCATCACTAACTGCCTCATGAAAGGGTTTGAAGCCCTGAGGTTGGTGTCCGGGGCTTCTAGGGGTGGGTCACTGGATCACATGACCCCGACTTTGTTTTATCACTCCAGCGACAATTTCTTCAGCACTGAGGCATTTGGTTATCCTTTAGAGCAACTCCAGCACCCTCCTGGCCCTCCAGTTCAACAACGCCCTCTCTCTGGGCCCTCCCTCAGAGGATGACATCATCTTCATGGGCATACTGTAATGCTTGATGGGGGGGGGGGGTGTGTTGAGGGTTTTTCATCACTGTTGGGGTTGACGACCCCCTCTTACGTAGTCTGGCCTTCAGTTTGGTCAAATTTGGCCTTGTTCAGCCATTTTGCTCATGTTTGGGTCAAATGTGGGGAAAGCACCCCTATTTACCCACTCTTATCATTATTTTATATTATTTTTGTTTTAATTTTAAGCTGACAATTTTAATATTAAACTGACCTTATTTTTTGTAAAAGTGAGTGTGAGATCATATAAATACAATCTCCTCACTTCATTTTTAGACATCAACTTTTGGGATAAAATCATTATATCTGCTATTTTCCCTAACTAGGGCTCTTTGAAGGGATGCGCAGTCCTTGATGAAGGTTATTTTGCAAGTTTTGGAAGCATTTCTTGGAAGCTTTTCTATTGTTTATGCCAAATGCTAAGGTGAGGCTAGTGTTGTTTGCTAAACACATGCACATAGAGGTATCCATACTTTTTGTTTGATGTTTCTCTGTCAAATTGTATGAAAGTGATGCTTGTTAGGGTTGAATGGAAGCCATTGTTGTTTGATTTTGGCTTGATTAGCATTTCATTTTTGTCTTTGTTCACCATTGCATCCAAGCTTGAGCTTTAGGTCTTCAAGTTTTGCACAAGCTAGGTCTCCTCAACGAATCATAAAGATTGTTGAAGTCAGCCCTAGTTGCCAAACTTGTCAAGTACCATCTCAAGGAGGGTAGCTCCTCTCATTGATGCCCTAGGGTTGGGTAGATAACTTTCTCTTGAAACCCTAAGTTGCTCCATCTACTTCTAAACCTAATTTTCTAAGTTGTGTGTTGTAAATATTATGTTACATTAAGTTAATTTATGATTTTCTGAGTTATTTATTTATCAAATTTATTATAAAAAACCTAAAACTAAACCCTAATTCTATGCTTTTACCCTAGCTACAAACCTAGCATCCCTACGACCTTCTACTCCTCCATCCGAAGACCCTGTGTCTCTCCCCTTTATCTCCTTACCTACACACACATACCACAAAACAAAGATTAGAAGTCGATGTAAACTAGTTTGTAATCAGTATAATAATTCTAATAATCATAATTGCTAATGCTGGTTTCAATTTATATCTTGGAGGCACAATAGTCAAAGGCTAATTTTATGTTCTATAAATATTTAATAGCTTGAAAGCAACTCTGTTTACTTACGAAGATCTGAAAGTTACCTTGAGGTTATTGGTATTAGATCAGGTATGGTTTTGTTGAATATTTAATGTTGATTACTGGTAGTTTGGTCATTATTGCATTTTCACTTATTTGCATTGGTGGATATTCACTGCTGCACTTTGTTTCACACACAGATCTGAGATTAGTTGTCTTCTTTGCATGATTGGTAATAATTGGATGAGATTGGGATCTACCTTGTTTGGACAGCTTTGTAATATATGATATGCTGGTTCATACTTGTAATAGTACTGACGTAATCTTAGGAGCTAAAGTAACACTTGAACTTACCTTAATTTGATGCTTGATAATAGTAGGTTCTTCTACATTTTGGTTATGACATATGCTTATGATATAAATGAATTCATTGTTGAAATAGATGATCTTTGGTGAATGATTATAATATCTCTGGACTATACTTGGTTATACATTGTCATAATACATGTTTATGAACCTTGCTTATGGTGTTTCATTTGGTTGTCTATTGATTAATGCCCTATTCAATTAGTGAATGAGTTGGTCTTACATTGAATGATTTGATATAATTAATGACATTATTGATCGAATGTTTCACATATGGGCGTTGGTTGTTTAATTTAACCTATCTTGATATTCACTCCATATAGGCAATGGTCTTAATATTCCTTGCTAATTTGCCCGGTAACATTCTGTACAACAGAGATCTCAAATTTGGATTAAAGTAAATGAGTGAAACCAACCAAATCTCCTCCAAAATAACTACCCTCCAACATTGTTCCAAATCTCCTCCAAAATAACTACCCTCCAACATTGTTCTCAATACCAATTGGGAGAATCGTCCAACATGTATGTCATATGAACCCATCAAGTTGCCCTAAAGGAATCCTGCCAATGAAGTGGAATATCCTCAGGCGCGAAGTCATCGTCCTCAAGGCAATTAGAGAGTTGGACTCGACCTATGTACCCAACTTCAAGATGCAAATTAGAAATGAGACAAAATGCAACACATAAGTATTGAAATATGGGAAGTAAATGCTGTTTCTGAAAAAAATAAAGCAAATTTTGAGACAATCGAGAGTACTACACTGCTGAGAGGAGCAAGGAAATAATGAAAGTGAATGTGAGAAACGAGACTGAATAAATGAACACATGCTAGTGAAGCATAGAAAGTACTATGCTGATGATCAAGCAACAATGAGAACCATACCGATTCCTGAGGATAAATTATCACTGAGATCCTTTGTCACATGGAGTAAAAATGTGCCAGAAAGGATTGTAACAAAACCACACATTTCAGTCACAATCTGAGATGGGTTTTGTCTATCCCCGTCCTGAAACAGCCACCAAAAAGAAAGTTAGATTAGTTCCTTGTCCTGAAATAATAATCAAATGGAAATCTAAATTAGTTCTTAGATAGAACGGCACCTGGCATTAAAGAGAACTAGAACAATAATATCACAAACACATGTGTGCATGTTGGTGGGTGAGTAGATAAAGGGTTACAAAACCTGGGAACACACCTGAGGAACAAGAGTTTCTACATCTGCAGAATTTGCAGAATTATCACCTGATTCGGCTTCTTCTTGATCAGAGGCCAACTATGATGACAATACAGGCAAAGCAGGCGAAGGTAATGGACAACTGATAGGTTCGGCCGTGACATCAAACAGGCTAGAACGCCTTTTCCTTCTACTTAGATTACTTTGCCTGATAAAATACTTGTGTGCGTGACTTGCAACCTGGGTAGGAGTCCTTGCAAACTGGCATTTTCAACAAAAGATCTAATAAATGAAGATGCCACACATATAGGTGTGAAGGTGCTTCCCTGCATCCAGCAGGAATTGAACCGGCGAGTTCGCCAATTATGAGTTGGGTATTTTAACCATTCAGCCATGGATGCTGGATAAAGATCATCAACATATTCATTTTATAATATGAATATCGACTATAATATGAATATCTACTCAGATCTTAAAGTGGATAGTTCAAGATCCAATCACATTCTTTCTCTCATGCTTGATTAATGTAAAGTATTATAATAAACATTCCAGTAACATTCCCCACCCGGATGCATACATACAGTTGGGTGATTTCCTCCATACAGTTTGGATATTTTGATTGGGCCAGTCTTGACCCAATTATTTCCCCAATCCATAACACTATTAAAAGGAAATATGCATAAAAGATAGGGGTAAGGTGATAGACTTAGCCTTTCTTTTCGAGTGAATGAACAGGTGGATATTCACGAGTAAACGAATGGATTTTGGGATTGGCCTAAATAGATTGGTAAAGGAATTGAGATTGGACTGTGCAGTTAGGTCCACTCTGTCTACCGCAGTAGTAGAAAGGGAAACCTATAAAAGAAACAATATTGATCAACCAACAATGCATAAATATTTCAAATTTTTAAATTTCAGAATGCGATGAAATTTAATGCTTTTCAAAACCTTCACTAAACAGAGTGCAAAATCGGACGTTCAATCATGTATTTCTATATGCTAACTTAGTCAATGCAAGAATGGAACTTTGATAAAAGGACTTCAGTATCTCTCCTCCAGCAGAATAGAAACTAATGGTAAGCTTGGGAATACACAGACACACTAAGCAACAGGTGTGGTCCTAAGCCACACTGAGAACATGGGTGCCTAATTAGCATGGGGTTAAGTTTGAGGGCTGAACTTTGCCAACCCAAAATAAAATACAAACACGCATACGCAAGGTGGGTAGGGAAACTCACAGATCATTGCCAATGGCAAGATTCAGAGGTGCAAACAGGACAGAGACATGCATGGCTGCTTCAGAACAATCTAGCATTCCAACAAGAGGTGGAATGGCACCAAGCATTGCAAGAGTAACTCGAGCTTGTGCATCATTTTTGCATGCCTTCTGACATCTTGGGCAGCCTTTTGCTGGACACTCTCATTACCAAATTGCAGCGACTGTGCTATTGTTTGAAGGTCATTGAAGGCCTTAATCTTTTTCTCCACCTCTTGTATTTCGTTTCTTTCCTCTGTGCTTGTTATTTCCTGTTTCATCCTTTCAGACCTTGACCTCCATTCGTCCTTGGAACTCTTGTGCAAGCATTCCACAAGTTGCTTCCAATCTAGATAGTCGCTAGCACTGGTATTACTGCTAGATTTGCAATCATGGGCACAACTATTTTTCAACGGTTTTCCCAATTGTTCAGAATCAGCAGGCCTCCGTGCTAATCCAGCAGAAAAACCTTTTCTTTATCACTGACATTTATTTGGCTAAATGCATTTCATGGTTCCCAGACCTCCCCTGCTTTGGTGATGTACACAGGTCCAGATTTTCTGCATGAAGTCTGGATTTGTTCTGTTGTTTTAGGGATTCTTGGGAGGTAGTCACAGATGAGGATCTCTTACGTAAAGTGGCTCCCCAACGCATGCTATCAATCAACCTTCTTCCAAAGGAAACCCTGCAAATGGCAAAGGACGATTTTGCCACAGTCCTTGTTCTCTCCACCATGGTATTGCTATTGTCTGAGCTGTTCGGCATTGTTGCATATGTTGGGGACTACACGATCCTGCAAAGTCCTTTGCATACCATGGTTACTTAGTTTAGCGTTCACATAGCATTCATACCGGAAGTCTCAAAGTTACCCAAAATATATTGGCATGCCATAAACATTTGGCAGCGCAACATTTAATACTGTTGCTGTAGGATATCAATTTTTTGATTTGATTCAATTTTCTATCAACTAATTGATATCTGCCCAGCAAAGTTTTTAAACTAAACAAAATATACTAATATGCCATAAATATCCTGCAGATTTTAATGTTGCAACTACAGCTACAGAGATATCAACCATTGGATTTGATTCAACTCTCTATCCAACTACTGGTATCCTGTAACCATAACATTAAAGACTACACTGCTAGATACTTAAGGCTAAATACTTATTACATTTCTAAACATACTGCTCAACCACAACCATCATTGAAACACTACATCAGCACGCTGCCAAATGCCCACTCCACTCTCGTATGGACAAGTTAATCGCTCCAAAACGGTCCCTATATGCGAGGGACATAATAATACAAAAAATATAGTATTAAGTGTGACTCATTATCCATAATATCAATTTTTTTAATACAAAATAGAGTGGAAGTGTCATTAAGATCATGTTATCCATAATATCTAAATGTTTGACTACAAAATATAGTGGAAGTGTGACTCATAAAGATCATGTTATCCATACTATTTAAATTTGTAAAATTACATAAAAAGTATATCTTTAATATTTAAAGATAAATTAATATATGTTCAATATAAATTTTGACACAATCTTTGTGAGTGTGATATAAATCTTTGTGAATATTTGGAGTGTGATATGAGTATGATGTTCAATTGTTTCCAATTAATTGTGAGATGTTCAATTGTTTCCGATTATTGTTTGCATAACACACGTATGCTAGTACCACACATCTCACTTTCATATCTTAATAATTATTTGCAGAAAACACATGGCTCTGATCACACATCTCACTTTCATATCTTATATATTCTGAAAAAAAATGAGTGAAGTTGAAAAAAGTTTATAATTTTTTATTGATTGATTATAATTAGATTGATTGACCTTTTAAAAATGATAAAATACTATTTATAGATGTCAAATATCTTGGAAAAGACATTGACCACAATTTTCAAAAACCGTAATTGCTAAAAAGTTTACATTTAAGAATTAATAGGTCATGTAAATGTTTTATAGAGATTTAAAAAATGTGTAGTTTACGATTATATTTTTTTCTTATTTTGTTGATATTTCTAGTGAAAATTAAAAAAAAAAACTTAAAATCACAAATATTAATTATGAAAATTGCATAATTTAAGTGCCAAAAAATATTAGAGGATATTGAATTTATTTATAAAACAATTTAAACAAATATAAATTTAAATTAAAAAAAAAAAAACGATTTACGGACTCCACCCAAACCAACCATCAAAATTTAAAACATTGAATAAATAAACTACTCCTCATTGAAAACAACCAAGTGAAAGCAAAATAATATATCCTCGTTGCTAGAGGTCGTGAATCCACATCGTATTCGACGGAGGTGGAGCCTGTTGAGTATGCATGCTTTTATTTATGTAGTATTGTTACTCTTGGGATACAGGAGATTTGTAAGAAAAATTGGGTGAAGTGAAGTCGAAGAGAAACAAATCTAATTGCAGAGAATGGATGAGAAGGTGGTATGCGTGACAGGAGGAAGTGGATTCATAGGATCATGGATTGTTCGTCAGTTGCTGGAGCGTGGATACACGGTGCATGCAACTCTTCAAAATCTGAGTGACCCAAAAGAGAGAGACCATCTGGAAGCGTTGGAAGGAGCTAAGGACAGGCTCAAATTATTTCAACTCGATGTTCTGGACTATGATTCCATGGCAGCCGCTATCAATGGCTGCCAGGGAGTCTTCCATCTCGCATCTCCATGTACACTTGAGATCAAGGATCCCCAGGTCCTAATTCCAACACTCAATCCCTTTTGCTTTTACATTTGTACTGACAGTGTCTGGGGTGATTCCTCTAGCAAATAAAACAGACCACTTGTTGAATAGGAGTTGCATTGTACAGCCCTGATGGGATGGGGGCCTGTGTGTTTGTGTATCTGTGTATAGAATTGAGACTTTGCATTAACCCTACATTGAATTTAGACCCTTTGAATATGGACACTAACACAGACCCAGATGATGGGATGTGCTCCTCCTCTAAATTGAGGAGCTGGACTAGAGCTTGACAAACTAGAGGTGCATATCAATTAGTAGGTTGGCTACTAGTTGTGTTGTAGCTTGAAACTGGAACCATGCAATCTAGAGCTTGACAAATTACAGGTGCATATGAAATCAATTAGTAGGTTGGCTACTAATTGGGTTTAGATATTCTTAGTATTTTAGGTTGCTTAGAAGGAAGGGAAGGAGACACCACAACCACTGTTATTATTATTTGTGTCATTATTACACACAGGGTACACAGAGAAGAGAGGGTAACACCGAGCAAGTAAGCATAATGACCTTCTAACCAATCAAACAATATAATTACTGTTGTGGATGTCTATGATGTCTATGTTAACATAAGATCATGATATATTAGGTGTATGTATTGCCACAAACCAATCATCACAAACAAACAATGTATGTCTGATAGGAGGAAAGGAAATCTTATAATTGTAGAAGTTGTTCCAAGACACCATAGGCATATTAGACTTCGAGATAATTTTCTATTCTTTAAGAGTTCTACATCATTTCCAAACTTGATTTTAATTTTGTTATATTCTGTGTTTATTGTGTAATTTTGCTTTTGTTTGCAGGTTGAGTTGTTGGATCCGGCAGTTAAGGGTACACTGAATGCTTTGGAAGCATCTCGCACAGCACAAGTGAAGCGGGTTGTTCTAACATCCTCCGTCTCTTCTTTGGTTCCCAATCCCAACTGGCCTCCCAGCACTGTCATTGATGAGAATTCATGGACTGATATTGAATACTGCAAACGTGACAAGGTATGTCCTATATGCATGGATCAATCAATGATTCAATTCCCTCTTTGCTAGTTCTATGTCCACTTCCTTCATAAGTCATGAATATGAATATGTGAGCAAATGAATGTACAGATTTGGTACCCTGTGTCGAAGACTCTTGCGGAGAAAGCAGCATGGGAATATGTCAACACCCACAAAATGGACATGGTGGCCATTCTTCCTTCAAATTGTTTGGGTCCTCTTCTGCAATCCAGATTGAACGCTAGCTCTGGTGTTATCTTGCAGGTTTTACAAGGTATGTGTATGTTTTGACAATTCCAAAGAAGAATTTGAAGGTTCAAATTTACAGCACCCAAAGTAGTTGTGGAGAGCGTTTGGCTCCAAGCCTTTGCATTAGAAGGGTTGATGGGGACATGTTAACCCCCAGATTTTCTTCAGCAGAATCTCTCTCTCTCATGTTTCTCTCCTTTTCTAGCTTCTATATTTTTGTGCAAGAAACATCATTGTAAGGGTTCCGTATCCATCTCTTTGGTGCAATCAGCCTTTTGATTTATGCAAAATAAAGCTTTGTTATGCTCGTAGCCGGCTCTCGTGGTTTGATGTTATCTTGATGTGTTTTTGTGCAATAATTTAGAAGTTTTTAGCCTTTTATTTGGGTAGAATCTACCATATATAAGCACTTTCAATTTATATTTTTCCATTTCTTTGAAGCTAACGTGAAGGGAATTCCACCACAATCTTATAAAATCATTTGTCGTAACCCCTTTGACTGTTTAATGACAGACCAAAGATCTTTTCTTGTTGTTGTTTTTTGGTGTTTTATTGCAGATTTACAGGTTGAAGGCAACAAAGAAAGAGTTAGGGATGCCCCCTGAGGTTACCATGCACTAGCCCAAGCGGAGAGGAGTTGTGCTAGTGACATTGGGCAGTTTTCTTCCATAAGTTTCACATATTTCTGATTATTGATCCATGGAGTTATTCATACTTATACATGCGTGCGGAAATTTGCGCTAATAGGACATTGTTGGATTGACCTTCAGGAATAACCATTCTTGATAAGGGGGGTCCTTCATTAGATAAGAGTGGATGTGGACTTTACTTGTTTAATTAGAACCTTACTAGCTGGATGGATAGCTTGACGCATGACCAATCTAAATAAAGCGAGAGCAAGCCCTTACTTTAAAACCAACCCTCTGTTAGTGAAGGTTCGATCAGAACCTTCATAGCTGGCTGGCTGGGTTAGCCTAGGACCAACCTAGTTAAAGTGAGCACACAACCTTACTTCAGAACCAACTCTTTGTTAGATAAGGGTTGATCAGGACGTAATTTTAATGGCTATACTCAATAGTTTTCTATGTTTTATATTGCTTTCCATTTTTTATTTGACAGAATATCCTTGGAATCTAATCTGCCCTCCAATTGCTTAATACCAGTACAAGAGAGGGAAACAAAAACCTGAGTGTAAATCCAAAAGTTAAAAAAAGTTAAAAACCTACTTCCGCAAACAAGGGTACTCTTTAGTAGGGAACAGAGTGAAACCCAACTTGTCCCACATCCAGATACTTACACCAACCGGCCACCCATAACTCGAATGATTCTCATTCATATTTCTGATTATTGATCCATGGAGTTATTCATACTTATACATGCGTGCGGAAATTTGCGCTAATAGGACATTGTTGGATTGACCTTCAGGAATAACCATTCTTGATAAGGGGGTCCTTCATTAGATAAGAGTGGATGTGGACTTTACTTGTTTAATTAGAACCTTACTAGCTGGATGGATAGCTTGACGCATGACCAATCTAAATAAAGCGAGAGCAAGCCCTTACTTTAAAACCAACCCTCTGTTAGTGAAGGTTCGATCAGAACCTTCATAGCTGGCTGGCTGGGTTAGCCTAGGACCAACCTAGTTAAAGTGAGCACACAACCTTACTTCAGAACCAACTCTTTGTTAGATAAGGGTTGATCAGGACGTAATTTTAATGGCTATACTCAATAGTTTTCTATGTTTTATATTGCTTTCCATTTTTTATTTGACAGAATATCCTTGGAATCTAATCTGCCCTCCAATTGCTTAATACCAGTACAAGAGAGGGAAACAAAAACCTGAGTGTAAATCCAAAAGTTAAAAAAAGTTAAAAACCTACTTCCGCAAACAAGGGTACTCTTTAGTAGGGAACAGAGTGAAACCCAACTTGTCCCACATCCAGATACTTACACCAACCGGCCACCCATAACTCGAATGATTCTCATTCATCATGAAATATGCAAAGGTTATCTAGTGAAACTTGAAAATGTTAATATGGTAGTTCTACCTTCTATGGTTAACAAATTCAATATGTAGGCATGTTCGATGCAGAAGATGAATGGGAAGAAGACATATAAAGGGTATAGTAGCCAGTTTAGACCTTGTAGGTAGTAGAGAGCTTCATACACTTGCATCTCATTTCTTTCATTATTGTAGAACAATTGCATTGATAGATATGTTGTTGCAGTAAATTAATGCACATGAGAGTTTTCTAGACTTATAATTTTGCACATTTGTGTTCTCCAAAATGCATGAGTGCATTCAAGAAAACTGGGGCTACATGAATCTATGAAAACCGTGTGTAGTTTTTAAAATTAATCTAGGATAGGTCTTGTTACCCCTGACATGTAGGGGTGACTTGATGAACATTGCCTATGTGATCTTCCATCACATCCAACAGTTCCACATATGAGATCTATGGTTCATCCATGGATATTTGCTAGAGACACTTCCAACTTGCCAGATCACCATTCTTGTACCAGATATACTTGGGAGCCTTCTTCAGTTGATGTCGGTGTTATGGCGCATGCCCAAGACATATTGTCACATGGAGATTTCCTTCTTGTAAATAGGATATGACCATGAAGGGTCAAATGGTGTTACTCTATAGTGGCTCATGTACTTTTAATTGTTGTTTCCTAACCTGGATGTACTATGGTGTGGTCTTAATTCCCTTAGATAAATGTAAAGCTTCATTAGTCAAGTGTAACCCTAGGAATTTGAGTAGGTGTAACATTAATTTCCTATCATTTCACACTTTTACCTAGCCATCCCATTTCACTAGCTATTTCACTCATTTTCATCACTCCCCCTTTTCACAATTAACTTATCATATGTAATGTTCTATGGTCTCTATACCATTCCCATGTGTAAATGCCTAAATCAAATCAAAAGAGTGGAAGTACTCTAAGGATTAAAGCAGCTAGATAAATAAATGTTATAAATGTGAGTAATACCCCCTTGCAAAAAGCTAGGTTTTATATGTCCCAGGTTATCAAAGCTAATTAAAGTAAAGGGACTAAGCCAATAAAAAGGCTTATAAATATTAAAAAAAAGGAAATAAAAAAGGATCGCAAAAAAGAGGCACAAGGGAAGGGTAGCTCAAGAAAAGCACTCCCTTCGAAGGCACACGTGGAAGAAAAAATCTAAAACCCCTAGCTCTTGAAAGCTAAGGGGTAGACCTAACTCCTATACACATGTCTACAATAGTCAATTTGCGAACACCTTCTTCCCAACATCACATTCATTCCATTACCATTACCTCACTCAGAAACTTAGGACTTACATCTTGTCTTAGGGGTATAACATGAAATAAGGGTCTAATAATGGTCACACCATAGTGAATCTAACGTTAATGGTGTAATTAGTTAAAGGAACACGAGTTATTAGAAAAGTGCACTTGCTAACTTTTCGTGTGTTATTACTTATGTATTTGATGGTTCTCTCCTAGGTATACATTGTTGGAGCTTCTCCCCTAGACATATAGCATGCTCTAACACTTGGATGGACTTGATTTAATGATGACTTGGGCACTTTTGGAGAGTGCCTTCTTCTTGTACATATTTGGAGGCATTTTGTTGATCCGCAGGGATTCTTATATTGGCTGTACCATTCTACTCCTCACACGTGCCACATTTGATGGAATTTAGTGCATTATGGCTTAAGCATTCTAGGGTTTTGGCACCCTTGGACCTTGGAGAGACACTTGGCATCGATTTAGAAGGGAGTGCTCAACTTTAGGAGGAGCCATTGGCACATTTATGACCATATAGATGAGATGTCCCACCTTAGAGGACCATTTCACTCACACATGGGTCTTTTTGAGGGGTGTTCACTTCATTTGGGAATTCTAGTTGGAGGACGATCCATTGTTGATGATTTGGCACACTTGTTTATTCTTTTACTTGAGGTCGTTGTGCCTGGAAGACATTTGAAGGTCAAAATCCTAGGGTTTTGGATCTCTTCTTCATGATTTGGTTAGATCTTTTGGAACACTTCTCTTCCTAGGGAGTATTTTCATTTTGTATTATTTTATTCATACTAGTGGTGCGCTCCCCCTTCTCTTGGGCATATGGTTAGGGTTTTGGTATTTTGACCATGTCAAGAGAAGGATTTTATTATTTTCTATTGAGGAGTTTGTTAGTCTTTCTTCCTATATAAAGAGAGCCTTCTCCATTGTAAAACTAGTTAGAAACTTGTGGAGAACTCTATCTTTTGGCTCTTGCTTAGTTCTTGTGGTGAAGTTTATGGATGGTTGATGCTAGCACTATGATGTGAATGTCTTGCTAGTGCTTTGGATTACTCTCGGATCAACAATTGCTGCTATTTTGGGATTATTTGCAAGTATGCTCTTTACTTAGTAAGGTTAAATTGTTTGATTCCGAATGAATAGGTGGTATGTTTTCAGCGCTTGATTGTATGCACTAGGATTCCATTATTGAAGAATATTATGTCCAAAGTAGTATTTAAGATACCACCTAGGTTATTCCTTTGTAGATCATTGGGTGAATTCTAGCCTTCTTTGGATTTGGTAGGGATTATCATTCAAACCCTAGCTATTCTTGGATGCTGGCATGCTCTCCTTCACTAGCCTTGATTGACCCCATAAGCCCAACTTCAAACCCTAGGCACTAGTCCATTTGTTTCTAGCCACCAAAAATAAAATAAAATATAATTTCTTTTCTCTTCTGTTTTGCATTATGGAATTAATTCATCTTAGGCATATAAAAAAATTCCTGCAAAATCCTAAAAAATTGGCATCTTTAGGAACCCCTTAGGGCTGCATTAAATTCCCAATCTAGCCCATATCCTTAGGGCTGTTTTGTGCATCTTTAGGTCTGATTTTTAGAGCTGTTTTAGAACAGTTTTGCTTGTTGGTTTTACACAGAAAGTAAGGTGAATTTAATTCTAGGATTGCATGTGAAATTTAGCCCTAGTTGCCCTCTTTTTATTTATCAAAAGCTGGGTTAAATTTCTGGGTCGTTAAATAGTGTTTTGCTGGGCTAAAATACATCTTAAATTCACTGTTTACACAGCCTTTTGAATAGGTTCAGCTATGGTACAAATTTCTGGTTTGATTGCAAGTGGTTTTAAGGATTTAGATCATATTATTTCACTTGTCTAATTAACTATTCATTTAGAACAGCATTATATCTTAACTATCAACCTATTTCATAAACATTTCATGTTGATAGTTAAAACAAGTAACCAATTTATCCAAAAGGTATTCAAAATTAAATACATGGTTGCTTGTCCTTTCTAGCCTAGATTGCATTCACTTTCATACATTTTTAAAAGCTGGAATCTTCTGCTGTTAAGCATATATCTTTGCTGGTCTAATTCTGCATTTTATAACAGCAATCCAAGATCATAATAATTCTGGAATTTTGGGGTAATGATTGATAACCAAGGACTAAGTACTAAGACCCTAAATCATCATAGTCTAGTCCATAATCCAGATTTAAAATCGATCCAACTTAGTTTCATAATTAACTTGCTTCTCAAATCATCCTTGAAACTTAGTTTCCTTAGAGAAACCCTCCTTGTGATTGGATCATCATCCAAGTCACTAGAGTGAAGAAAATTTGTGGTCGAGGTGACAATGGTGACACTTCTAATAGTTGCCTTCATCTAGTCCCTAGTGAAGACTTTGCACTTTATGGGTGCTAGTTTATGCGGTAATAGGTATCAAGATTCACAGGAAAGGAACAGGGGTTAGATGAATTTATAAAAACCATGTTTAGTTCTTCTTAATATTAGGGTAGGAGAGGTCTTGAGATTCACAGAAATTCTTTCCAAACGTAAAAAGACATAATAAATGTCCCAAGCACGGAAATGCTCTTCTTAAAATGCAATCAAGTTTGATTCCTTGAATATTTTAAAATGCATTCAAATTTTGTTCCTTTAAACTGTTTCAGTGACCTTGGGATCACAATAAACAGAGGCTATGTAAAATATTAGTTCTGAAATGGTGCCAGGTCAGGCTTCAGATTGTACAAAGCCTTTTCAGTTTGAACAAAAACCTAACAAGAAGTTTCCAGAAGTATAATTATTGGGTAAACAATAAATGCCTGTTGTATTTTCTTTGTCCATTAAATATTTCAATGCTGATTTACTTTGGTTCAACAACTATAAAATATGTAACGGTAAAGAAGGAAAAACATCATCAAGCAATCTACCATTGTCACTTTATAGAAGATTTTCAAAAAAACTAGAGGTCACATATAGGAGAGCAGGGCTTTAGCTATTCTATTTGAGAGTGCTCCTAAAAGAGGATAGACCATGTAGTCACTGTTTTCTCATTCCACTAGAGTCTCTAAAATGTTTCCTAGTCATAGGATTGAATATTCTTTGGAATCTAAGGCACCCCAATGATGGCTGGAGTTCTCTGTTCATGGAGGGCGGCTCAAGTTCTCAACCACCAGTCACTATAGAGGCTGGTAGCCTCGAAGGACTCAACTGGATTTAAACATATGACATAAGGCCTCCCCATCGGCAACATGCCTTGGGAAGATGGTTCAACCAACTGAACTCCCTATATTTAGGGATAGGTTACATATTCCATTTCAAAGTCATACCTTCTTTGTATGTTGGCAGTTAAAAAATTCTTGATTGCAATTTGTATGGAATCTTTTTTTGTGCAATTGCTTAACTACCTACTAGTAGAACAACCATGTTAGGTGAACAATTGGACATGAATTGGTGTGCATTACAAAAGCCATTGTACTATCAATGGATCTGAGGGTCTGCCTCATTATTTGGCTCCACTACACATTGCACCATTGGACACATGCTCTTCGTATTCCTTTAGTCCAATTCATAGTGGGATCCCATCATCTTAGGGTTGAGACAGATCACCATATTGATCAATTAGACAAGATCTGCCAGGTTTGCCACCTTTGAGAGGTTGAGACTGAGGAGCACTTCATCTTTTGTTGTCCTGTATACTACGAGATCCGCGGATGGTCCTGTTATCACACAAACTCTAGTTGCTTAGTGCATGTATCCCAATAGGGACGGTAGAGGAGCACAGCTAGGCAGGTGTAACCAACAATAGCCAAGTCCTTTGTCCAAGGGACAGAAGTCACACCAGACGAGGCTGCAGTCACTTTAGACAAGGCACTTGGCCTAGTCAAGGGGGAGACCCTCTCAACCAATGAAGGTTGAGACTCAACAATCAGACACCCTAAACTCAACAAAGATGATCAAAGCAATAGACAAAATGGATGACAGAAGGTGAGAGTTCTTCCAGCCTTAGTGGAATCAAGACTCTGGGTAAGAAGATATGCTAAGTAAAACAACTCAGATCTGATCACACACATATAAAAGATGAATGAAACGAAGAATTAGAAGGCTGGAAATTAAATCAGCAAACAGAAAATGCTAGAATAGTGGTTAGAGACCCTGCCTATGGGGAAATGAAGCCCATAATGATTTATCAATACATGGCAGCGGTAGATAAGTGATTTAGACACATATTCCAGCAATTATATCTTGATTAGATGGCTGATTTAAGACACAAAAACAGATCAGCAAGCAAATGAAATGAACAGCCCTAGGGGGACGAGCTAAACAGTGAAAATATGGACCTAGGGCAGTAAAAAAAGGCGTTTTTAAGCATTTCCAGCTGCTTAAACTTGGTAATTTAAGGTAAAATGATGTTACGGAATAGATTAGAGAGTACCCATAACCCCAAAATGCACCCAACAGGCAGAAACAGAAAAACGCCCTAGAGGGGCGTTTTTTACCAAGTGACCAGCGCCTAAAATATGGGTAAATGGAGTCGGAATCTAACTAAACTTGTGATATAGGCTTTTGAGGGCAAATAATAAGCGGGTTTTAAAGAACTAAAGATTTTAACGGTGGGAAAAAGAAATATTTTTATTTTTTATTTTTTATGTGAGTTTTTCTCTTAGCAAACACACCAGAAATCTAACTAGAGAATTGAGCATGAGAGGAATACCTGAAACAAAGGCGAATGGATGAACAATTGTGTGAAGACCACTTGCCGAATCCAAATGAAGAGCAACCAGCGCTTTTCCTAGGCGTTTGAGTCAGCTGGAGAGCAAGTGCGCCCTAGCTACCTGCCACAAGAGATGAAAGATTATAAATCTGCAGCAAATAAGTAGTTAACACAGCAAATTGAAAGACAAATGATTATGAATTGAATAACAGAACAATAGATTCAACTCCCTCTTTGAAATCCTTGAGGAAAAACCCAAGTGTGGAGTTCCCACTCCAAGAAGTGCGCCCCTCCTCAAGTGGACTTCCAACCTGCAAATCGATTCAGCTGTAGAAGATGGATAACAACACTAAAATGCTCATCAATACATCAGCAAATGGCTTCAATCATCACAACATTCATCCAAGCAAAATGTCTCAAGAGCTCTCTAGAATCTCTTCTCTATTTTAGTCTAAGTGTTTACAAAAAATGCCAAGAGAGGAAAAATGGAGGTGAGTCCATTCTCTTATAGAGATGGCTCACTCTCTAGCTAGGTTCCCCCCCAAAATGGAGGGTTGAGATCATCTCCCCATCCACAAAATCGAATGGTGGAGATAACTCAATGAGGGGGGTGCGAATTGCCCCAAGGAGAAGCGCACTAGTGGATGAGAGGGACCATGTGGGGTCCATACAATATATGAAGTGGTGTTGGGGGGTGTCTATAGTATGTTTTATCCCCCCAACATAATACATTAAGGCTCAATACATGAAACATACACCAAGTCGAATTCCCCTAGTGGAGAAAAACGCCCCCCTATGGGCAAACTCGTCCTCCATGGTGAGCTGGGCAAGTGAGGGCCCCACAAATATGAAATACAATGTCAAAACATACCAAAATTACCTTATGAATTACCTTTACCCATGCCAGCCATTGATTTTTCCATTTCACTATAGTTGCCTTAGTCAAAATTCTAATTTCCATGTATTTTATGCTGGTTTATATGGATGAAGATGAAAATTGGGATTTTGACCCACTTTTATTGCCCGGATTGCCGAACCGACTGCTGCAATGTGATCGTGGACCCCAAAAGTAGTAGGGATGACCACTCGAACGATCCCGATCCATCACTTTGGTAATATTTGCCCCAAATCCATGATTTTTAATTAAAACAGGTCAAAGTTGACCAATAATAATTAAAAATCTCTCAAAAGGCTCAATGTTTTGCAATTCCGTCAGTTGCATGCTTATATGGAACCCCTGTAGATAATAGATGATCGAAATCGAAATTTCGATCGCAACATTTTTTTGGGCCCATTTTTGGCCTAGTCAACCCAGTTTGACTAAGTCAAATCTGGTCAACTATAGTGCTAGCTGAAACCTGTCTGCAAGCATGAAGTGATAAGGCTCAATTAAACAAGTTAGTACATTACTAAGCAATAAATGATATCATGGTGATAAAAAATACATTAAATCCCGAAATAGTACAAGGCCCTGGTGAAGTGGGCCCACCACCTCCAAAAGACTAGGATGCTATACACCTCCATAGAATTGACCACCTTGCTGACTCTAGGTGATGTGGACAACATGGTAAAAGATATGGGAAGACAAGGATAAGGATCATGTGACCACTAAGACAACTCGGGAAAGCGGGGTCCACTGAGGTAAGTATGCCATGACAAAACACGGGGAAGGGCGGTGCCTCACAAATGGGTATAGTGCACGGAAACCACCACTAGTCATCTAACAAGTATCCCACAACTCACATCCATATTCGAAGACTCCGTGAGGTTCTTTTCTAGAGCTGCCAAATTGGGTGTCCGACAAACCGTAACTTGAGACTGTAGGGGGCAATCTTGAGCTTGTCCCTTGCTCCTTCTCACTTCCTTGTCCCGCAGGACTAGGTGAGGAATAACCACTACAAATGCTGACATGTATAGCTGACCAGAATCCATGTGTTGATAAACACATTGCATGGATTTTACAATGAGTTTCATACTTAGCCCTTTTTTGGCTAGATTTTACAATTTACAATACAATGGCCTTTTTAGCCTGATTTACATTTCATTTCTTCATTTCTTCATGGCCCTCTTGGGCTACATACATATCTCAAAAGATATAAACATGGCACTCATACTGCAAAAGTAATGGGGGTGGGTAATACAAGCTTCGACGACAAGTGGGGAGCACCCGGTGAGGCTACACAATCCTAACTGCATTGCAACATCGAGGGCAACCGACAAGAGCAAATCCCAGGTCTAACCGTGTATCTCACACACTAAAGAGCCGAGGCACAATAAATAGGGAGTCATGGCAAACTCAGAGATCAATGGGGAAAGGGGGTCCTCGTGATCACAAATCAGAATCCAAGTCGGGGAAGATGTCATGTCCCAAATTTGGAATTGGGTCACAATGGCCTAATCACATTGGCCATATTCATTAGAGTTTGTAAAATTGATGTTAAAGGTCAAATAATTGCCAAGGAGGAAAATTACTAGTTTCCTAGGTTTGGGGTGGAAGCTTTGGGATTTGGAATAATGGGGATAATAAATGATGTTTGAACATTAGAGTGGCATAAATATTTAATAAAGGATCTAAATAAATATATACAAGTGAAAATCAAAGTGGTATTTGATCATGAAGACACATGGAGGAAGTGGGACCCACATATGGCTAGATTTCCCCACTACACTTGGCATCATTCTCTCACCAATTCGAATTCAAGGTGAATGGTAACATACTTGGGGGAGTCCAAAAGGTATTATTCATGGCATGACTCATCCAAGGTAGAAATATAGAGGAAGAGTAACTCCCATGGAAGAGGAAGAGGCAATTTGGAGTTAGTGAGACACTTGGGCTAGATTCCCTAGCTCTATGACAACAATGATGAAGATGCTATGACACCTATGACACAAATCAGACCTGAAGGCTGACATATGACATATATGACATGTCAGGGCTAAAAATAGACTCCAAGAGGGCGCTCAAGGGTGTTAGGGCAGCTAAGATGCTTCCACATGTGATTTGGTGGAAGTGGGAAACTAGGAATTGTTGTACAAGTGGCGTTCTTTGGAATCTCTTCCCAACTTGAGTTGGCATGAGTCTCTTGGGAGGAATTCGACCCATGGAGGACATTAGAACTTTATAAATGTCAATAACAAATAATGAAAGCAGCTTTTGATCATTTGTAGAATTTGCAATTGCATTTGTGAAGAGGGAGAGTTAGTGGATGACTAGTTTCTTGCCTTAGCCAATTTCGAGGGTGAAAGATTCCCATCCAAGTTGGTAATTGGAAAGGCCATTCAGACCTTTCATTTGGAGCTTTAATGGAGTCTTTATTTGCAGGTGTAAGCTACAGGGCAGCTCATGGTTTCTTCTATTGCAGCTCACTCCTTCAACCATTTCCAGTTTTGATGACATATTCTTGATCCTTGAGGGAGGGTGTTTTTGGTGAGCTATTGTACTCTTTGGGGAAGCTTTTAATGCTCCATTTCTTTTGTAATATGAATTAAATACTCTGTTATTCATCTCCAAATAGTTTCAGGTCGAAATTCCAAGTATAAATGTATAAATCTCATTTTTAATGGAAGAACAATGTCATTTCCCCGCTACCTTGTTGTGAGCCAATGTATTGATGATGATTTCGAATGAATGGATGATTCTCTGATATATTTGTGATCAATATACTGCCATGGATGTCTTCTACAAGTTTCATGTACTGTACTTGAGCATTTGAAGCATTTTTACTCAGTTTAGTTGTATTGGGAGGTGAAATAGTGCCATTTCCCCAAGGGTCGAATTGGGGATTTTTGCAGTTGAATGGGAGAGGGTGAGAACAGTTGTAATAATCCATTAATGGTGCATATGAGACTTTAATAAACTAATTAACACATTACATACCTCTGTTCATAAATTTGAGTGGGTTTGGAGGCATTTGGGAAGCCATTTTCAGTACTTACCCCAGGGGGATTTGAACCCCAAATCACTAGTAAAATTGCATAATTGGTCCAGAATATAAAGAGAGTTTGCAGAGGTCTTTTGGTGGACATATGTCATCCATAAACATCATATTCAAGTTCTAATATCATTCATACACCTTCCTTGAAGATTTGAAGGCATTTGGAGTCAATTTGAGACCTAGAGGCCAATACTAGTCAAAGGAAAATCACTAGTAAAGTTACCTACATTGATCAGAATTGAAAGAGGATTTGCAGAAGTATTTTAAAGGTCCAAAGGCATCCCTGAAACACATATTTATGTTCTAATATCATTCATATACCTTCTCAGAAGATTTGGGATCATTTGGGGCAAATTTGGGACCTAGAGATCAAAACTAGTCAAAGGTCGAACTAGGGAAAAAAAGTGGAAAATTGCAATTTTAATAAAATTCCTAATAAGGGACATTACAGAAGAAGTGTCATGGATGAGTCAGATGAGTGGAGGAAGTGAAGATGGTGCTAAAGTCAGCTACCGAGGGGCTAAGTGATCAAGTCTAAGCCAAGTATACAGGACATGACTCAGCGTGCATATACATAAGTCTAACTAGAGGGGTGAACTGACATCACCAATAGGCCCAAACATATCATATCATAAGCAGATCACCAAATCTATCATCTCATGCAAAGTTAGTGTACTAACAAATGTAAAAGAGTCTAATCTACAACATGAGCAATAATCAATATATGCAATACCTGCTGCACCATATACCTGCTGCTACTGAACCTGTATCTCAGCTGGATCTCTGCTGAATCCGGGCATACAATAAACCAGCACTGTATTGTGACAATCTCTATCAGAATATGACTAAGCACTATCTCAAATGGGCTTGTGTCAAAGCCTGACAAGGAAACGTAACCCTGTGGTAGATGGTAAGTCCAACTGCCTGTCCCCTCTGATGTATCTGCTAGGGGGAATCTGAACAAAAATGCCTCCTCTGAAGGCAGCTGATCTTCTGATCTGGAAAAAAAAGTACTGTGCGGTCCTCGGCCGCACAGTCTGCAGTGTGGAAGCTGCTCCCGACATAAAATGTGATAACAGGTTCAATTGTCTTTTTAGAGAGCTTGTTCTCAAGGAGCTTCAAACATTGTCCAGGTTCTTTCAGTACCTCGATCAGAGATGTTTGGCCTTGTATTTACAAGAGGTCCTCCACCTCTGCCCTCTTGTCCTTTAGTCATGCTCATCCACTAGAGCAGACTCCATCTAGCAGGTTACATTATTTTTTTTCGGTGCTCCCATCTTTGAGGGGTACCAAGAGTCAGATAGATGACAACACTTCTTCCGATTCCATACCTATTCAGATGCGAAGGATTTCCTCCTCTTTTTTTCAACCCTAGCGACATAGACAATCTCGACATCGTAGCAGTTTTCAGCCAGTTTTCTAGGACATAGAGGCAGGCACCTCACTCCAGGAAGAGACACATTACCTCGTCTACCTCCTCTTCCAACTCTTTCTCTAGACATGGTTCTATTCTGTGCTTCCTCCAGTTGATCTCGGATGTTAGGAGAGATGGATAACATGACAAACATATGCCTTTTTTTTCACAGGCCCCATATCTACTATATTTATACATGCAATAACTACTATATCTAGATCAATAGAGTGTTGTGCATGCAAGTATTCATTGTGAAATTGAGAAAAGCCACTATGTGAGGGGTCCTTAGTTGTTGTAAAGGTTGTAGGGGAAGGAGAGTGAATTACTTCCCAAGGAAGGTAAAGATAAGACAATTCTATCTGCTAGAGATTTCAAGGCTTCTAATTGAGTGTCAATTTCTAGGTATTGTTGACGAGTGACAAGTGTGAAGGAAGAGAATTCTTGTTCTAGTTCCTTGAGTTCTAGCAACTGTGACATCGTCTCCATAGCTCATTTTTCTGCAAATCTATTTTCAACCATTAAATTCCAATCACATTCCTCCATTAATGGTTCAACTTGATGGTGGAATTCATGACATTGAATGTTCTTTTGTGGCCTCTTTCTCACACCTTTGGAGACCACATTGGACCTCTTTCCAATCACAATATACACAACATTTATGTCAATAGTGGTAGTGATACAATTCAACAAAGGGAGGGCCAAGATCTAGACTAAAGAGAGGAGGGCCAAGCTCTAGACTAAAGAGAATACCTAATTTATGATAATGATTGCACTAACTAGGGCACCCCAAAACTCAAATACCTTTTCTATATAGAGGCTAGGAGTGGAGATAGGATCCAAATCACAGTTCACTTCCATAATTGTTGACATATTTAACCCACATTCAATTTGCAACATGCCTAGAGTACTGCTCATTAACTCACATGTTAACAAGGGAGTAGTATGAGGTAGTGCGGGTGAGGGACTTAAACCCCCATCAATCCTAAGATGCATGTTAGGTCACTTGTGATGATGGGAAAATTCTTCACCATGATTGGAAATTCTTTCTTGGGAGGGGTACAAAGGTCAACACCCCCCCCATTTACAACCTTGACATAACCTTCAATTACTTGCACTCCTAGCTTTGGCATCAACCATTCCATTCTGTGATCTTAATACCTAGAAGAAGGAATTTTTGCAAAACGTTGGGTTAAAGAAATTATCCTCTGCATTGGGTGACACAACCTAAAGTTTTGTAAGGATCGAATAATTATGGAGGAGTTGCCAATTACCGTGACATGATTCATTCCTTTTTCTTGAGCATGAGTAGACATTTAAAAGCGACAAGAGCCTTTTCTTGATTATTGGATGCTGTCCCTAGTCACCATGCATACTATATTTTTTTGTCCTTCGAGGTTATAGACAAAATTGTAATGTATTAGTTTTTTGTTTGCTAGTTTCCCGTGACTTGTGGGACTAGCCTATGGTCTAAGAAACCGCGAGCTAGGGGCATCTAAGCCATCAAAATCACCCGAGGATCACACTCGGCCTGGTCCACGCCAACCCTGAACATGGTTGGATTTTAAGTGTCTCCTCCCAACTACCTTGCGAGGTTCGAACTCAGGTCACCATGTAGAATGAGGCCCATCAAAACCAATCGTGCTAGCAGGATTTGACAAAATTTTTGTAATGTATTGTTACAACTCCCATAATGATAAAATTGCGAGAGTTTTAGAACTTTTGAAATTAAAATATATAATTATATAACAATAGTAATCAAATTTAAGGTCATAATTTAACTAGACATCGATATTGACATATGAGACATCCTTGTTTGTGGGACAAAAGACCCTGGTCCCCTTCCACATAACAATTTAACTACTTAGTTTACACAAATGTGCATACCCTATATAAGTAAAGATGGTATAAAATAAACTTAATTATTTTAGATACATATCAAATTTGTCACTAAAAAAAGTTCCTTTTGCTACAAGATTAATGTATTCCATTTGCTTTGTATTTCTTCATGCACCCTTTCTCGTGCTACTAGACATTTATATTAACTTAAATTACTTCATAACTCAACATATTGAATCAAGTGCAAACAACTCTAATTTAATTTGTTAAAATCAATTTGAAAACAATTATTTTTATTTTGAGAATTGTATCTAGGCATAGGTATACAAGCGACATTATCTAACTCAACATATTGAATCAAGTGCAAACAACTCTAATTTAATTTGTTAAAATCAATTTGAAAACAATTATTTTTATTTTGAGAATTTTATCTAGACATAGGTATACAAGCGACATTATCTTATTGTGATAAAAGGTGCTTTTATGTTCTAATATAAGGGATACGTGTAATTCCTTATGTGCTTGATGTCGAATTGACAGATAACACTTTTAAAAAATTATAAAATATTAAGTAACTAAAAAATATACTCTAATCTAAACTTAAAACAAACATTGTCACACATTTATTTAGTTTTAATATTTTTTTATTATAAAATCTTAATGATTTTTCATCCAATTCATGCTTAGCTAGTAGTTATGACCATCTTATAAGTTTCCACTCAATATTTCTAATGATTGACTTGACAAGCTATGTTTGCAATGCAATGTATAACATTACAACGAAGTCATACGTAGCTGCTGCCTGTGGTCAAGTTATAAGCTTTTATTTAAGAAGTCCAACAAATTGACTTGACAAACTATCTTTGTAATGCAATGTGAAATAAGAAGTAGAACTTCACTACGATAAATTTCTCCCTTCAAAAAGCATTGCAAAATCGGTTAGAATAGAGATTGGTACTAATTAGAATGTAAAACTTGAGAAAATGTTTTCACTTCAGAGATTTGATTTCTCTCAATGTTTGATAAACCCAAAGTTAAAATGGATCTACAATAGTCTTCATTTGTTGTATCGATATAAACAAAACACATTCTACATTGCATTGCGAATGAGATATGAAACTTTAACATAACATAATAGTACATATTAATAATAAAAGAATAAAACAATTACATTTAAAACAACGAGACTTGATCCTATAATTTATAGTATCTTTTCAAGAATATGCATTGAATAGGTAGTTCAAACAATCTAATCCTTATCTCTTTCTATATATAACAAATACAAAACTTTAAAATTAAATATTTAGTGTAAAAAAATAAATAAAGTTTTCCTAATCCATAATTTTTCATATATTCAAACATTTATACTAGAATTCGCGGATAGAAACCAATGATGACTATCCTCACTATCAATTTGGCAATTGAGTTATATAATAGTTTTGGCATTTTTGAAAAAAAGAAGATATTTAAAACTATAACCTCGAATTGGGCATAAGAATTTTATCTCAATTTCATGTCTTTTTATTTTATTTTATTTTTCCAACTAAAAAATCCATATATTTCATAGAAATAGAAGAAATATACATATCATCAAGATAGTCTTTCATGGACCATTCATCTTCAGGTTTTTACCACCTCTAATCCTTTCCTTGGCAATTGCAGTTCTTTTCCTTCTAGGTCTTTTCAAAACTTACATAGACAAAAACAAAAACATTAATCCATATCAAAGCCTGTCTCACCCATTTCCCCATACAATCCTTTACTAGAAACATAGATTTCTTTGCTTGTATATAGTTGATTTCCTTCTAACAAAAAATTGAGTAAGTACACATGCATGTCTTCTTCCAACAAAACTTGTAACATGAAGTCCGAAAGAACAGGTGCTACCATCGCCTTTGAAAATGAAAGACGTGTTATAGGTATCGAATCTCTATCACCTCCTGAAGGACCTCATCCTTAAATTCTTCTTCTTGACAGGGTCCTTAACTCAAAGATAATGCTTGTTTTGAAAAGGAATCCACTAGCTAATTCAATTCCTTGTAAACATGTGTAAATGATATCCATTCAAAAGAGTCAATCTTCTACCTCAACATGTTCAACAAATTTGTAAGCTTGCTTTTGTCCATTGATGATTTGCATGTTGCCCAATCTTTTACACATTTAGAATCCACAGAATTTGGATCCTCTTGATGTCGTGTTTCAACGCACAGGTTAAAAGGACCCACAATGCTACAAATTTGGCCTTGAAATTGGTTTCATTTATCGATAACATAACTTAAAAGGAAATGATGAGAATGATTTTTATACAAAACATCTCCTGCCCTACAAACGACTAGATGCCCTTGGGATGCCCCATCAAAAAACCCCTGCTGAGTATTAAATTCCACATGGGGCATTAACACTTTCTTGGGTTTCTTATCTTTAGGAGGCACTTTAAAGTCATGAGCCGAGCGAATTATCATTTGTGCCACTACTTCACCTTGGATGAAACACTCACGGAAGATTTCACTATTCTAAGCCCACCATAACCAATAAACCCATTGAGCTTGGAAATTCTTCACTAAAGTATGTGACCGACCAATTTTTTACGCTGTCTTCTAAAGACCGACTTTGCGAGCTGATGAGTGGTTTTAACACCGCTACTACCTAAGACCAAACAAGAACCAACATGTAATTGAGAGATGTTCAATTGTTTCCAATTATTATTTGCACGACACACATGTACTTGGACCACACATCTCACTTTCATATCTTTTATATATAGTAAGAAGAAAGTTTGGTTGAGTTGAATTTTTTTTAAAGAAAGAAATTGAATTGAAATTATTCTTATACTTAAATTTATAATTTATAATTTTTGATTAATTGATTATAATTAGATTTATTGACCTCTTAAAAATTATAAAAGATACTAGTCTATTCATATACGTCAACTCTCTACAAAAAAACATTGACCAATTTTTTCAAAATCCGTAATCGCTAAAACGATTGCACTTAAGTAGGATGCGAATGTTTTCTCGTGATTTAAGAAAAAGTAAAATTTACTCATTGAAAACCGAGGGAAAGATCCTCGTTCCTAGAGGTTGTGAACCCACATCGCATTGACGGAGTTGGAACCTGCTGGGTATGCATGTTTTTATTCATGTAGTATTGTTACTGTTGGTATACAGGAGATTTGTAAGAAAAATTGAGTGAAGTGGAGTCGAAGAGAAACAAACCAATTGCAGAGAATGGATGGGAAGGTGGTCTGCGTGACAGGAGGAAGTGGGTTCATAGGATCATGGATTGTTCGTCAATTGCTGGAGCGTGGATACACGGTGCATGCAACTCTCCAAAATCTGAGTGACCCAAAAGAGAGAGACCATCTGGAAGCCTTGGAAGGAGCTACGGACAGGCTCAAATTATTTCAAATCGACGTTCTGGACTATGATTCCATGGCAGCTGCTATCAATGGCTGCCAGGGAGTATTCCATCTCGCATCTCCATGTACACTTGAAGAGATCAAGGATCCCCAGGTCCTAATTCCAACACTCAATCCCTTTTGCTTTTACATTTGTACTCAGAGTATCTGGGGTGATTCCTCTAGCAAATAAAACATGCCATTTGTTGAATAGGAGTTGCATTGTACAGCCCTGATGGGATGGGGGCCTGTGTGTTCGTGTATCTGTATATAGAATTGGGACTTTGCATTAACCCTACATTTGATTTAGATACTTTGATATGGACACTAACACAGACCCCGGTGATGGGATGTGCTCCTCTAAATTGAGGAGCTGGACTAGAGCTTGACAACTAGAGGTGCATATCGAATCCTAATTTATAGGTGCATACCAATTAGTAGGTTGGCTAATTGTGTTGTAGCTTGAAACTGAAACCATGCATTCTAGAGCTTGACAAACTATAGGTGCATATGAAATCCTAGTTTATAGGTGATATAAATTAACAGGTTTGCTACCAATTGGGTTTAGACTTCCTTGGATTTTTAGGTTACTTAGAAGGAAGGGAAGGAGACATCACAAGATAGATTATCCCATTGTTATTATTTATGCCATTATTACACACAGGGTATACAGAGAAGAGAGGGTAACACCAAGCAAGTGAGCATAATCACTTTATAACCAATCAACTGTTATATTATTGCCTTTGTGGATGCCTATGTTGACATAAGAATCATGGTATATTGGGTTTAAATGTTGCCACAAACCAATCTTCACAAACAATGTCTGATAGAAGGGAAAGGAAATTTTATAATTGTAGAAGTTGTTCCAATACACCACAACATAGGCATATTAAAGTTGGAGATAATTTTCTATTCTTTAAGAGTTCTACATCATTTCCAAACTTGATTCTAATACTTGGGAGCCCTGCTCTGCTCTCCATGCATTTGGTATATTCAGTGTTTATTGTGTAATTTTGCTTTTGTTTTGAAGGTTGAGTTGTTGGATCCAGCAGTTAAGGGTACACTGAATGCTTTGGAAGCATCTCGCAGAGCACAAGTGAAGCGCATTGTTCTAACATCTTCCATCTCTTCGTTGGTTCCCAATCCCAACTGGCCTCCCAACACTGTCATTGATGAGAATTCATGGACTGATATTGAATACTGCAAACGTGACAAGGTACATCCTATATGCATCATAGTAGTATAATTCGGCCGTATTGGTACTTCATGTACAGAAATTCCAAACAAATTTGAATTCGTCGAATATTAGGTGTAGGTGTAATATGGATACGGTTTCTTACTGGTGGACAATTAAATTTTGAAAACCAATTTAGAAAAACCAAAATTTAATTATTTAAACACTATAAAACATAAATACCATTCAATTTCATACTTCCTTATTAAAATAATTATTAATAACTAGTTGTGGTCTCTCACACTCGCCACATCGGAGGTTGTTGAGATTTTATATTTTTGTTTTTTAAATATATGTTTAATTTTATTATATAAGTGTCTATGTACATTTATGGTATATTTGTGAATATTTGATTAAAATTATTATATATAAGCATTCTACTTCCGTATTTTATCCATACTAGATTTTTTCATTACATATTTTTTCCATATCGAATCGTATTCGTACTCAAATTATGCGTACTATGATATGCATGTGCCATGCATCAATCAATTCCCTCTTTGCTAGTACTGTGTCCACTTCCTTTGTAAGTCATGAATATGAATATGTGAGCAAATGAATGTACAGATATGGTACCCTGTGTCGAAGACTCTTGCGGAGAAAGCAGCATGGGAATATGTCAACACCCACAAAATGGACATGGTGGCCATTCATCCTTCAACTTGTTTGGGTCCTCTCTTGCAACCCAGATTGAATGCTAGCTCTGGTGTTCTCTTGCAGGTTTTACAAGGTATGTGTGTATGTTTTGACAATTCCAAAGACAGAATTTGAAGGTTCAAATTTACAGCACCCAATGTAGTTGTGGAGAGTGTTTGGCTTTAAGCCTTTGCATTAGAAGGGTTGATGGGGACATACTGGATTGACCTTCAGGACTGACCCTTCCTGATAAGGGGTGTCCATTAGATAAGGCTGGATGAGGACTTTACCTGTTTGATCAGAACCTTACTAGCTGGCTGGCTAGGTTAACCCAGGACCAACCTAGTTAAAGCGAGAACAAGACCTTACTTCAGAACCAACCCTCTGTTAGTGAAGGGTCAATCAGGATTCAGGACATTCATAGCTGGCTGGCTGGGTTAACCTAGGACCAAACCAATTGTCCTAATTAAAGTGAGCACACAACCTAACTTCAGAACCAACCCTCTGTTAGATAAGGGTTGATCAAGACGTAATTTTAGTGGCTATACTCAATAGTTGTCTATGTTTTATATTGCTTTCCAATTTTTTTATTTGACAGAATATCCTTCCAATCTAATCTGCACTACATTTGCTTAATAGTTAATACTAGTACAAGAGAGGGAAACAAAAACTGAGTGTAAATCCAGCAAGTTAATAAAACCTCCTTTCCCAAGCAAGGGTACTCTTTAGTAGGCGACACAGTGAAACCCAAGTGCTCCCACACCAGACACATACCCCAACCGACGACCCATAACTCGAGTGGTTCTCATCCGTCATGAAATATGCAAAGGTTATCTATTAAAACTTGAAAATGTTAATATGGTAGTTCTACCTTCTATGGTTAACAATCCCAATATGTAGGTACGTTCGATGCAGAAGATGAATGGGAACAAGACATATAAAGGGTATAGTAGCCAGTTTAGACCTTGCTGGTAATAGGGATCTTCATACACAATACATATACAACATAAGCTACATATGTGTTGCATCTCATCTCTTGCATTATTGTTTGGAACAAATGCACTAAGAGATATGCTATTGCTGTAAATTAATGCACATGAGAGTTTTCTAGACTTATATTTTTACACATTTGTTTTTCTCCCAAATGCATGATTACATTCAAGAAAACAGGGGCTACATGAATTTATAAAAACCATGTGTAGCTTTTAAAATTAATCTAGGATACGTCTTGTTACCCCCTGAGATGTAGGGGCTACGCTGTTGGGAGCGGGAGCGTGAACGAAAAGCGAAATTTTCAAAAGCTTCCGTTTCGGGAGCGTTTTTTATATAATATATATTTTAATATATTTTGATGCATATAAATTAAAAAAAACATGTATTATGCCAAATTAGCTATAGAAAACATCAAAACATAGAATCTAGATATTCATATAACCATTTAGTACACATTGATATAACATTAATCATCTCGTCTTCTAGATTCTAGGAGCTATAACTTATAACATTGTCATTAAATGATCATCATCAAATCATCAATCATCAATCATCAACAACATCAACCTTCAAATTTCAACATATAATATTTGCCATCAAAGTTTCAAACTAGGCCATAATGTTTACAAAATAGGCCAACCGCCAAAATAAACATGAAAATGAAATACAAACTACAAAGTACTATGAATCTACTAAGCTTTCCGCTTGCCATGAGTAACTTCCAATTTCTTTTCTCGTGTTCTAGGTGGAATAGGTGCTGGTGGAAGTGATCGTGGAACATGAGAAGAAGATGAATGGCCCCCGTGGGCTGAAATTGGACGTTGTGAAGCTAAAGGAAAAACTCCTGCATCCGGAAAGTTGCTTCTGCTTGGGGGTGGCATCTCTGTATGGGTAGTCTGAATTGGATCATCATGATCACCCAATAGTTCAGCCTCCAAGCACTCTAATGCTATGGCTCCATCCTCCACATTAGCCTCCTCTGGATTGTTGTCCCAAGTCAAAAATGTTCTATCATTCTTGGCCGCCTCACAATAATGGGACAACAACCTCAAGTTGTAGTGCCGAATCACGGATCTCTCGAACATAATTACTGGCAGCAATCCACATGCATGTCGCATAACCTCACTGGTAAACTGTAATCCACATGCATGTCTCAACCAATGAGGGATCATTCCCTAGATCCTCAACTATTGAACTAATTGGGAAACCATCCACATTAATCCATTAACTGC
The DNA here is from genome assembly GCA_027924585.1 of Larix kaempferi. NCBI lineage: Eukaryota > Viridiplantae > Streptophyta > Pinopsida > Pinales > Pinaceae > Larix > Larix kaempferi. The sequence continues at coordinate 10,521,350 of BSBM01000017.1, read as the reverse complement.
TCCCTTCATGTCTGCAATGAACTTGTTATCACATTTATAGTAGTCGGGGCTACCATATCTTTGGATTAGATTCCAATATTTTTCTCAGCCAGCCCTTTACATTGAGATGTTTGAGATCAACAGTTGATGAGCATTCATTCCAGGATCAGTCATACTTTAATGCAACCCCAGAGCAGATAGAACAACCTCATGCCATGAGTGAGCCTCATGACCTCAGATTCGATGACCGATGTAGCCATTTTTGCCATACAGAGCAATACGATAGTGCCCAGATGTGTGCAGCAGCAGTGTTCCAGTGACAGTGGATGGTTCAGATGGTATATGCAGGTATATGACCCAGCAGGTATATGTGCTTTGGTTATGATTGCATTGCTCCTTTGCTCATTTTGGTAGCTGGACTTGGTATTTAGTGGTTATGATCTGGTGGTATATACTATATATATACATGTGTGTGTGTGTTATATGCACATGGTTGTTTCAATGAATATCTAAATGGTTTAAGTTACTCAGGATATGAAGTTCTTGTTTATACTCGTTGGTTTCAACCTCCTTAGGAGAATGGACGTGATCATTCCCACCATTTATGGCTTGTTAGTTTTGGCACCACCTTTCACTTTCCCCATCCATCCGTTCTTTTCCATCCATGGTTTTACCTTGACTTACACTTTAGCCTGTGATATGGAGGACCTCCCCACTTTTGCCTCTTTGTTGGATAGCATCCCTGTTAGTTTGTGTCTCGTCTCTGAGTTGGCAACATAACTTACCGAAGCCTTGATCCTTCTGGGCTAGGAGAACCCGCTGGTGTTGGTTCTTGAGCTTAGGTGAGTTCGATTTGATACCTTGATCTCTCTAGTCGGTTACCCCGATGTTTGGTCTTGATTGTGGATAATCCCCCTAGTTTCCTGAGCTGTGTTGGCTAGACCTGAAGCAAATAGTACTACCATCATTACATGCATGAATGAACTATTGTTATATCCCTTGTGCAAGCCCATGGAAATGAATTTAAACTGTGCTTCTCAACACAATGAAAGAGGGCTTTGAAATTGAATGAATTGAAATGTGAAAGCACCCTGGATGAAAGCTGCGATTAGTTGTGCTTCTAAGCACATGCAAAATCCAAGCGGTCCTAAGGCCTAAAAAAACAGTGGTTAAATGTATGCTAAATCTAAAGACTGCTGGCCATGATATTATGTAATGATTAAATTCCTCACGGAGCTTAGGGTTAGGATGTGAGATGGAGTAAGATACAACTAATTCTAAGTGTCCCCTAGAACCTCAAGTTACGATTAGCTGTGCACCTAGTTACAGCAGTTCTAGTAAAAATCCTCATGGAGCTGGATTTAGCTTGGATGTGAGCAGTACACTTTTGCCAAGGTTGAATAAGCACCTCTCAAAACAACTTATTCCATTTGTGAGACACTGCCATTCCTTGTGTTTATTATCCAACATAAGCTTAAGTGTGTATTCCCTTTTCCCTTATCCAAAGTATGTCACCCCTTTATCCTTGCCTTGCATTTTTCACTTTCACCCAATCCTAGCAAAATGACCACGACCATGAAATGAGTATATTCTTGAGGTTTTATTTTGAGTAATTGATCATTTTAACTTATATTTGATGTTATTATTGCTTAAACTGCCAGTGATATGTTGCTCAATACTTTAAGTCTTGCTATTAGAATGATTGCTTTAACCATTTGCACTTGCAGCATCAGGCAATTTAAGCCTGGGTCATATTTTGATCAGTCTTGACCTGGTCAAACCCAGTTTGACCAAGTCAACCAGAGGATCTAAGTTGACTTGGACCAGTGATGTTTGATGTTGATGATTTATGGTCCTTATATGCCCATTAGATGGTTCCATGCAGCAGACACAGGTTTCAGATGATGGTGTGATGGTTTTTATGGTTATTATTATTATTTAAAGACCATTATTTTTATTTGTCTAGGCATGGTTATGATTACAGATGATTATATAGATAGCCACAGGGTGTATGGGTACTCATCTCTAATACATTTGGATCTTTTGAGTCCATTGGGATACTCAGTTTTCAATTGCAAGCACTTCCGGATGAGATTTCACTCAAATTGTCATTTTATTGCAGATATGCCATTTTAAAATGGCCTGGCAGCATAGATGGATTTTTATTTGGTTCACCTAGGGCGCTACATAGGGAGTATGGGGTCCAGCCACTTGTTATTACCATATTACCATGCTCCCAGACATTTTGGTGCAGTCAGTTTTGGCGTTGCGTTACCAGGCATTGAGCTACAAGCATTTTATTCTTTCACAGGTGATTTTTCTGAGGATAAAAAATGGTAAAAATGGGTACTGAGGAATTTGATGTGGGATACTGAGGAAAAGAATTGGCATGAGGTTGGTTAAGATGATTTGTGTGATGCATCCCACACCTTCCAGAGCAGGTTACAACATCCAGTGGGGCCCACACACACTCCGGGCTATTATTTTGTATTTTTATTATGTCATTGAGGGGGCACAATTTGGCCATGTGTCACAATATGTTATTATTTGATGAGTCATTTTATGTTATTGTGCCATGGGGACATGCTAGAGAAGGATGAATACACCTCCTAGCCCCACCATGAGCTTATGTCATGTTGTCTAGTCATTTTCATGTGGTGCGTCCCCCCTAGGGCGACTTAGTTAGTGCGCCCCCTCTATTTTTTGAGTTGATCCGTGTGATTTGTATTTGGGCTCATCTTGGCCATTGATTATCACTTATGTATCTTTTGATATCAACCACTCATTAAAAAGGTGGTTAGGGTTTTGGTCTCTATCAATCCTATTTAAAGGAGAGACCCCCTCATTGTAAGAGACTTTTGGCTCTTGGCTACTGGAATATAAAATATATTTTGCAAAGTTCTTGTGATCTGGTTTTGGATGTTGGCCATGTCAATTGAAACTGCTTTTCCATTGCATTAAAGATATTGGTGAATATTTTGCACATCTTTCGATCCACATTTTATCTGCAGGTGAAGAAGACGACTTAGAGGAGGGACGCATTGGCTGAGGAGACTTACCTTGTCTCTCTCTCTCTCTTCATTTCGTTTGGTTCAGGGAGTGATTCTGTCTTTGTACTACTTGTTCTCTGTGATCATTTTCGTCATTTGCATTTACCTTCATTGTTGATTGCTAATTGATTTTATCTCCTTAGTGTTGCAGGAAGAGAGGGGCGCATTAGTGGATCCGGGAAAATTCGTAGAGGCAAGATAAAGCATAAAATCTTCACTTGATCTTTGCGGGAGTAGTCCTTGACATACAATCATCAATTTCCATGATCTAGGTAGGCTTGCAAGGTACGTAATCTATTCTTTTAACTTACCCATCTGTCATTTACATTCAGACCCTAACTGCATTTTATTCGGAAAACTCCTTGGTTTTATTTCTTGGTTTACTGGCAAACCATTTCTAGGTTTTTATCTTACGGCCAAACCCCAGGTGGGTTCTCAAGGGCTTTATGCTATGGGGACTCCATCTGCCCCTTTTCCCTAGGTACTGATCTTCAACCCTTGCGCCCTCCTTGGTTAGCCTGTTTTCCGGGTTGTTAAATCCTTGTCTGTTGAGCTTGTGTACCTTGATACTGTCATATCTACTTGTAAGCTGTGCTAGAAAGCCCTAACTCTTCAGATCTACTGCTTGGGACCATTTTCCCTGTTGTAAGCTGTGCTAGAAAGCCCTAACTCTTCAGATCTACTGCTTGGGACCATTTTCCCTGTTTTAAGGATCATGTTTCCCAAGGCAGTTAGATTTGATCATTTTCCCTAGCACTAAAATCTTGGATTTACTTTTAATCTTCAAGTCGTTGTGTCTAAACAATCAAAGTCCAATCTTATCTTTCCTAAGCCGCCACAGTGACCCGGTTTCCTTAAATCTAGGGTTATTCACCCCTCACCTTACGTACCCTATTTCCATAGCTTGATTTGGTGATTGGGTTAGATCTCTTTTATCAGGAGTAGATTAGGGTCTCCCCCTTTACTATCTATGGCTTGGATAGTATAAAGTGAAGAGTGCCTCGTTGGAGCCTACGATCGCATTGGAACAGACGGTTCGTCAATCCGGGCAAAAGAAGTGGGTCAAAATAACAATTTTCATCTTCAACAATATGAACCAGCAAGAAATTAATGGAATATATCAAATTTGGCTAAGTTATACTTTGACACGGGTAATGCAATGTTGGGTAAAGTTAAAGGGGTCTCCAATTATCATTTTTGTATAGTTTGGACATGGTTATATTGGTGTGGGGCCCTCCATTCAACCCAACCATTTGTATGGGGCGAATTTGACCCTACTTGGGTGTTTTTGGCCAAGTGAAACTTTATATTTTGGAAATTTAATGTAATGAAACTTAAGACATGGGGCCTAGGGGGCTAAAACAACCTAAAGCCATCCCCTAGGTGTCCCCACTTTATGTATTTCACACTTGTTGTTCCCCCTCACTCTCCTTGGGCGCACTAGGGTAATTCGCCCCCCCTCTCTTGTGTATTTTGGATGCATCTCAGCCATTGATCTCTCATCAAGAGATCTAATCCTAGCCCTCCATCTCTTTGGCTAGGGATTGTGTATGGAGTTTCTCTATTTAGGAGAGAACTCACCCATTTGTACTTCTTCTTGACACTCTTACCATTTGGAATAGAGAGAAACGATTTGCAGCTCCATCTTGTGTTCTTGTGGTGATTTTCTTTGAATAGTTGATTGTCTTGTTATCTCAATGCACTGAGAGAGATTGTGGTTGTCTTCAACACTTTGTTTCTCACCATATTTGTGGCAGGCAAGGGTTCTTGGAGGAGGGTGCATCACTTGGATGCCATTGTTGCTCCATTCTCCAGAATTGGGTTCTAAAAGGGAGTGTTTTTGCTATCTATGCCAAGCATTTTCCTTTCATCTTCATTTACCTTGCAGTAGCTTTCTTTTGCTTGTTTAGCAATCTGATTTTGTCTATTGTTTTGGCAGGTAAAGGGAGGCGAGTTGGTGAGACTGGTCAAGTCGAATTCACATGGGGACTTCTACAATGGCTCTTATTTGATCTTCGGGCCACATAACCTCAACAAATCAGGGATTTCACCCGGTACCAAGTAAGTATCTCACTTCTTTCTCTTGAATTTCATTTTCTAAGTGGTATAGAGAAAAATCTTCATAAGTTAATAACCATAAAAATTCACATCTCCAAATTTAACCGTAGGATTTTATTTATGTTTTAAATCCGCTTTTGTTTTGCTTAGAAAACCTTAAATCCAAGACCCCATACTTTTTAGACTCCATTTACCCACATTTTTGGCACTGGTTACTTGCTGGCCTGCGCTCTCCTTGGGCGTTTTTGGTCATTTTCTTTTGGTTGTTTGGTTTTGGGTTTGTGGGTAGGCTTGGTTATTGTTTTGCTTGATTAATTATCATCTAAAACCAAGTTAGAATCACTAGAAGTGCTACTTAAATCGCTGATTTTATTTCTGCCATGCATGCCTGATTAATTTGAGTCATTTCCCCCCATAGGCAGAAATCCATTTTTCACTTCTAGCTTAATTTTGCTCTTCGAGTCAATTTCCAGCCATCCATCTTTCAAGTTTTACTATCATTTGCACTCATATCAGATTTGGAATCACTTAAATAAGTACATTATTTCACCTAGAATCTTGATCCATTGGTTGGAAGGGGTCTCAAAACACTTTAGACATTCACCTTGCGTTTTCATTTGCTCTTCTTTTGGGGTTGGTTGTCTGATTTTGAGTCTTGACCTTAGCTGGTCGAATAGGGTCTCCCCCTTGACTTGGCTACCTGCCTTGTCTAAAGCGACAAACACCTTGTCCAGAGTGACAATTGTTCTTCAGAGAGGTGGACTTGGTGTTTGCAGGTGTCACCTGCCTAATTGCCCTCCTCTACCATCCCGGATGGGATACATCTAGAGGCAGCTAGAGTTTGTGTGATAACATGATCAATCCTGAAAAACATGGAGGCAAACAAGCTCCACGAACTCTTCAGAATGGCAACCTGTAATCACAAAAAACAACTCACACAAGAAAGATCAAAAGCAACTGGTGTAGACTAATGCAGAGATTGATACAAGTATTTAAACAAAAATAACTTTGTAAAGCTAGTTTCTCTACAATAACCTGACAGAGAAATAATGGATTAAATTACACTACTTCACCTTACTAAGATATACATCTCCTTCAAAAGCCAGTCATTGATCAACAAACAAATGTGAATAAAAATGTAAAGACACAGGTTACCTTATGTAAAAATTAGAACATGATCATCCACACACCATAGAGCCACACACCGATTTGCCTCCAAAGCTTTTTATTCATAAACATAATTCCAAAAAGATATACAATATTTAGGAGCAGAGGTTCCACCTTCTCATGAAAAACAAGAGGAGAAGTGACATGCTTATATAGGAAAACTAAGAGAGAGGGTGCACTTGTCATGGAGAGGAATCAAGCCATAATATGTGGCTTGATGGGGGGAGTGCTTCCACCATTTGGGCTGCCAAAAATCAGCCCAAAGGCTGGAACCAAATCTGCTGCACCTTCCTTAATTAATGTGCCCCCCTTAATGAGGAATGTGCCCTCCTTTAGTGGGGACTTGATTCCTTATATGTAGCTGCCCAAAACATGCCAAAGTTCAGCTCATTATTCCCTCAATAAATTCTGACCTTAACCTCTTACAAATCCCACCGAAATAGGAATTGGATTTTTCTTCATTTTTCACTTTTTTGGCATTTTTTCTCACTTTTTGACCTTTTTTGGGAAAAGTGAAAAATATGTAAAATAAAGCACTCAACTACTTAGAAAAGTGGGTCTTGGGGTGTAGTAGGTGCTCTGAGCTTGAAAATGAGCATCCCCATGGCCGAAAAGACCCCTAGACCACACTTTTACAACATTTTCAATTTTTTTAATTAAACCATTAAAAAATGGCTTAATTTTACAGGAAAATTTTATTTTTCCGAAACATAAAAAAAACCTAGGGGGACTTAGCACATGTCCATACGGCTCAAAATTAGTGTCTAGCATGTTCATATACATTGACCCATGGACTTTAATAACCTCCTAAGGCCTAACCACCATGCCAGGCATTCCAACTTTGGAGGAGCAGGAGAAAAACTCAAAAATTATGTCCTGCTAAAATGCAAATCATAATTAATAAGTGAAAAAACTTCTTGGAATACTTGACTTGATTGACAAGTCCTAGGAAGCCAAGTCCTTTACTAAAAAATAGCATTCTAGTACACTTTATTACAAACCTCGCAGGGCATGGACATGTGAAGAAAAATTTAAAAAAGGGCCTTGAAAGAGACCCGATGAACTTCAGATCACTGATAATGAACATGAAACATGTTCAGACTTTGCCCGCTCACTTGAAAGTCCAACTAAGTACAACTTAGTTGGTAATAGGGCTCGTGCCCACATAGAATTGATGGCCTCCCTTACCTCTCATATAAGTAGAGGAAGGAGAGATTCTTTCATTCATATGACTCATGTGTTCGTTTTTTCTCACTCTTAGGTAGAGATGTGACCTAGAAGAGGAGCACACTTGTCCTCTCTCCATGTCTTCACTTGTACTTGTTTTCTCTCTCCTGGGTGCTAGGGTTTCTTGGTCTCTTTGGAGTTTCTTGGAGTATCATGGAGTTCTAAGGTTAGGGTTTTACCCTTGCAGATTGGAGACTAGGGTTTTAGGAGAGAACCCTAGGTTGGACTTGTGAAGAAGAAGACAAGAGGATGACATCTTGCATTGGAGATAGTGTTGGGGGGATTCCGACCCTTGTTCTTCTTGGTGGAGCTAGGGTTTGATGATTTATCCTAGCTAGGGCATTTTTCATGGATGGATTTTGTAGCCTTGAGAGGAGGCTATTGTATGTACTTCATCATTTAGCTTATATATGAAGTTTCCAACCATACATATCTCGTGTCAATTTCAGATTTGTTTTTTAGCTACATGTGTTCATATTTTGTTGTTTACATCTACTAATGATCTTGTTGATTGGACATAAGTAAAATGGCAAATTGTTAAGTGATTTGACATCTAAAGAAGGAGATAAAGGCACTGATTTTACGGTTGTAATACTGCTGTTATTTCTGTTGTAAAGGTACATTTTCAAATATGGATATTGAATGATAAGTTGTCCTAGATGGGATGAAAACTTATCTCATTGGTTGGTGTCTTTTCTCCCTTAAATGTCAAGAAGTTTAGGGTTGTTTGAAAGTGAATTATTGTATTTCTTTCGCTGTTGTTTTGTACTTCAATTGACAGTAGTCATAGGGCAGAAAATTCTAGGGTTAAGATCTAAGGAACCTTCTAGAAAGAAGGTGAAATTTCTAAATTGCATTGATGTGTCATTCTAGTGAAATTTTTAATGTGGTATCATAGTAATTGTAGTTGAGATCAGTATTGAGTAAGAGGGACTTGTATTTCAGCTAGTGATTACTAGGGATAGGTAGTTGACCTAGTTAAGGTCATTGGGTATGAAACTATGTTGCATTGGTTTTCGGGACAAGGGGATGCATCCCCGAGATGGCTAGAGCGCACCCCAAAATTTTTCAAGGGGCAACAAGTTGGGGACGACAATAATATATATATATATATATATATATTAAAAAACTTAGAATTCACCATAAACATTTATAACTGCTTATAAGTATAATCGTCTATGACTCTATACTATATAGTATTATGCACAAACCTTACTAGTTTTGAAAAAAGCTTGGGCAGTTATGAAAAGGGTTGAGTGACATTCCATTATTAGCACTTGGATATGAGGAAAATGCAGTTTAAACTTAGGAAACTTAAGTGTAACTATTTTCAATTTGCAATAAGGTCCATGAAGGTTCTATGAGACAAATGCTTCTTTCAACAGCAAGTCTTCCTCATATTTCTTGTTTTAATGATTATGTTCAATGTCATTCCCTTCTCAATAGGTTTTGCAAATTTTTATAGATGTGTTGAAAACCACTACAAAATATTCTAGGATATACATGCATGCATTTTGTAAAGTGATTAAATTTGTATTTCGGATTATCAACATGGTGGTTGAATAGGAATTTATTCAAACATTTTGTACCCAATTTGAGTCACTACTATTTGATTGTTTTCAGAAAGCTTGAGGTTGGGCTAGTGGAAGAACTGGACTTGAATAACTCAGGACACCCATTTACAATATGTAAAAGCTATGATGACCCCAAAAATGAGAAAACCAAAAGCAATAACTAGAAGGATCCAGCCTTTGAGATGTTGCATTTCTAGGTTTGCTGTCATGGAGGCTTTACTTGCTATAATGTTTTTGTTTAAAAGATAATAGTTATTTCACTAGAAACTCAAATCAAAACTCATCATACAAAACCCATGTTTTGAGTTGCAACTTCTATAGATTTAGATTTATATATAGTATAATACAAAAAATATGAATGGGAAAAATGATCATATGTTCAATCATCAATGTCCATTGTAAAACATAAGATACATGCCCAGAATATCCCTGAAATTTGCTCGAAATGTTCCTAAAATCTACTTGGAATGTCCTCGAAACTTGATCGGAACATCCCTGAAATCTGTCAGGAGCATGTTGGGTACATCCAGCAAGTTCCCGAGTCCCCGGTGAAGTCCTCGACAGTTTGGGGACTATTCCTAGGGGTGCCCAAGTCCCCAAAACACTGGAATGATGGGTATACGGCTTTTTTGGGGGGGACGAGTCCCTGTGCAACATAGGTATGAAACCTTTGGTTGCTTGAGATAAGCACCTTAACCATTGGAAGGGTTGGTTTGTCGACTTCATATACTAGTGATTTTGTGCACTTGAGGCTTTTTTAGGATGTGTATATTTACTCTTTGTCTAAGAGAGTGACAGGTTGGATGGAGCTTCAAAATTTGTTCCGTGGAAGCTCACGCTTCAAATCCATATAGAGGAGGTTGATATTTGGGGGCATGTTGAGAAGTACATTCCATAACCTACTGATCCAACATAGTTGGCCGCTCATTCTTGATTTTGTGAAGGATCAATTTATGTTACACATTGCTGATAAGAAGTCATGTAAGAGCATGTTTGATGCTTTGGTCAAGTTATTTCATGATTCTTGTTTTTCTCAATAGATTTTGTTATGTTGCGAATTCAAATCACCCCATCTTACCCATGCCCCATGCTTGCGGGTTGTGTGGGTGCACCTAGGGGTATAGTGGTAGCGGACATGATTGGACCCTTGGACCCCGTGTTACGTGAATACCAACCCTATCCTAGTTGTCGATTCCCCTAGTTACAAAAAAAAAGATTCTCTTACAAAACCAACTCTCAACAGTTTGTATGAGCAATATGGATACTATGGTTAGCTTTTTTACTAGGATCAGTGAATTGAAGGATCAATTGGCTTCCATTGGAATTAAGGTTGAGGATCAAGAGCTAGTATACATAGCCCTTAAAGGGCTTGCTTCCTTTTGGACGCCTTTTGTTCAAGGTGTTTTTGCTAGGGAAAATATAGGAAACTTCCCAAAGCTTTGAGTAGATCTTGTGTTGGAGGAAATAAAATTGTAGTCTTGTTTGGAGCAATAAGCGGAAGTAGATACTATCGGTCTCATTGGGAAGATGGGGAAGGGTAACGAGAAAGAAGTCAAGAAGAAGGATGAGATAGATACAGGGAAGGATCTAAGTAAGGTCATTTGCTTTTGATGCTGCGAGATGGGACATTATGTAGGATTGTTTCCATTGCAAAAGGGAAAGGGCATGAAGCAGGTTGTAGTTAGGATTGTAGCAAGAGTAGAGGAGATGACCTATCAATTTGAGACTGCTTTTTCAATGGCTTCTTGTTTATCTACTAACATTGTGTCTAGTGTTGGCTGGTTGTGGACAGTGGAGCTTTGAGACACAAGGCATATGATAGGTCACTGTTTAGGAGTAAGAGGGAGGCATGATTGTGGAGCTTGGTGATGATGCCATGTACCCTATGACAGGAGTTGTCTCCATTTCATTCCAGATGTCTTCTGGTGATGTTCTTGAGCTGAGTGATACTTTATTTGTTCTAGGTTTGAGCAAAAACCTCCTTTTAGTTTCTTGTATGACGGATGTGCATTGGAAAGTTGCCTTTGAGAGATAGCAGTGCACCATCAGTGATTGTAGTTTAGCAAGATTGAGGACTTTGACTAGAGGGTTTATAGAGAGTGACATTTTAGGTTAGTTGTTGATTCAGTGGCACTCACACATTCCAACGAGAGGTTACTAGGATCTTCTATTTCTTAGGAGGTACATGTTGAACTGGGTTTCGATCCTTGGTCTCTGATTGTGATATCTTTCAATGCATAGGGTTCTCCTCCTATGATCAGGGAGAATGTGGAGATTATTGTTCCAATGGCTCAGGAGAATGTAGGAGCGAGTTGTGCTACTCATGGAACATTGTTTTCTTTCATCCATGTGACTTCCAACTATATAGAGGAGGAGAGGTGTGATGATGAGATTGACTTCATCCATGAGCCTTCTAGTTTTTCATTGGAGAGGTTTGATGGCTTGATGGACGTTGTTGAAATTGATTTTAGAGTTGTAGCCGTTGGGAGTATTTTAGAGTATAGAGCCATGGATTTTGGATTTTGTTAGACAGAGAAGGTTTCCCTTAATGACACTTGTTATCACCAATCTTGTAGTTGCCCCTATAGGTGGATCCAATGTGGATGGTAGAGGGGATAGGCACCTAAAGTGGTGAACCAAGAGGGCCTTGGTTCCCAGATGGATGGTTGTCACGCCAACCAAGGCACTCTTTGCTTTAGCTATCAAAGCCAAGATAGCAAGGGGGAGACCTAGATCTACTCCCGACAGGAGAGATCAACCCAATCACCAGATCAAATCAATCTAATGAGGTACGTAAGGTGACAGGTATGGAATCCTAGAAATAAGGAATTAAGACCACTGTGGAGGCTTGGGAAAGGTATAGTATAACAATGATAGATAATGCACAGTGATTCAATGACCAAGTATGATTCCAGGATTCAAAGCTAGTTTCAAAGGTCAAAATCAACTGCCTTGGGAAACGTGACCCTTAAAACAGGGAAAGTGTCCCAAATCAGAGATCTGACAGTTAGGGCTTTCTAGCTATATGCTTGATGAAAGGATATGACAGTTTCAAGGTGTTTCAAGCGACAAGACAAAGATCAAGCAACAAGATAACTCAACAATCCAAGAAAGTCGAATTGTCTTAGGGAAGATTAGTGCCTTGGGAATTGGGCCAAATGGAGTTGGATGTCCACCAAATTGTAGATCTAGATAGTTGAGGTATTGAGGTAGGTGGATCTTGAAATTAAGGTCATCCAATGGCTAGATCTCAGTAGATCTCAGATTGAAATGTGCCACAAAGTGACCCAAGTGGGGCTCAACCCTCAAAATGAGGAATGGGGCCCACAAGGTGAAAATCACCAAAGTGACACACTAGGGGTAGGTTATTAATTAAGGAGATGATGGATCAAGTGGGATCTCACCTACCCAGGTGCTAGATCAAGCAAAATGACCCCTTCTAGGAAGTGCGACCTCCCTTGGAGAAGCTTCTTTGCCTTGGGAAGTGGGTCAAATGAGGGCCAATTGCCGTGGATGCTATAGAAGTGGGTTTCGAATATTATACCCAAAAGCCAAGTGGATCTTGCAAGATCTGAGAAAATGTAAAATGAGGGTTTGAAGCATTCAGACAAATGGATAGATCATGGAGAGAGAAATTACCTTGAGATCATACCTGAGTGTTGGAATGAGATGCCTTGTTGTTGAGGAAGACTCCCGCAGAGATCAAATGAGAACTTGTTGAATTTGCTTGCCGAAATGATGCCCTAGCCCACAAGTGCGACCTCCTCTACTTGTCAAACCAAGGAAAGTCGATTCAATCAGTCAGATCAAGTATGGAGGAAATACAAGCGAAATGCAATGATAACATGAAATAGAAGGTCTTGGGACAGTAATACTCCCTGTTACCAACGAACAAACCCAAGGAAGAAGTAGGGAGGGTCCTCCCCTACCAATACGTCCTCCTCAAATGAATTCGGCCTCCACCTGTAGATGCAAAAAACGTGGTACAAAAATATAGCAAGACAAAATCTCCAAGAACCCGGTGCAAAGGAAGAATCAACGAACGAACTCCAAAAGCATTCACCACAACACAACAGATAGATGCAATAATAATTCTCTATTCCAATAATCCAGAGCCAAAAGTCGCCTTTACAATGAGAAACTCTCTCCTTTAAATAGATTGGAGAGAGGCCACAATCCTAACCACTTTTTGAATGAGTGGCTAAGATTAAAAGATCAAAAGATCTAATCAATGGTTGAGATGAGCTCAACAATACAATACATCAATAATAAAATATAACAATATGTGGACAAACTCACCCTAGAAGAGGGGATCCCACCAAATCATGATGATAAAACATCAAAAATAGCTCATGGTGGGTCCAAGGGTTAATTTCTAACACCTTTGGTCAATCCCCATGGCACAATATCCAAGAATAAAAGATTTAGACACCAAATCGTGCCTCTCTGGGAAAATTGTGAGCCTTAGGAGGCTCCATAAATCATCAAAAAGTGCCATAAGTGATAGATGTGGGTCTCGATGAAGCTGAAATTGCTGGAGAAGGTGTGGAAGACGTCCCACTCATCATCACCGATCATCCCATGCCATAACCTTGCCTCAGTATCCCAAATCGAATTCCTTTGTAGCCATTTTTAACATTTCTGGATTGCCTCGGGAAATGTGAAACTGCCCAAACTGCCTCCTGGAGTGCCTGCGCTGTCAAGGTGAGCTCACCAATGAGTCTGGGAGGGGGGTAATATGGTAATAACAAGTTGCTGGACCACCCCCTCTATGCACAACACCCTAGGTGAACCAAATAAATATCATCACTGCTCTGACAGGGTCTCCGATAGACCAAAACTGCACTAGGATAGCCAACTGAGGCTCAATCATCACTGTAACTGCCCGGAACTGAAAATAGACTGTCTCATTGGACTTAGAAGGTCCAAATCCATCTAAGATGTGTATTCATACACCATATAAACCTCTGCATGGTCCAAAATAAATACTCATCATATCCGACAGACCAAATAATAATAATCTGTAAAAGTGCTGAAAAGCACAAATCATCATCATAAGCCCACCATGGCGACCTGTACTAGACCATATATCATCTATCTGTAACATTTGAGGTCTGCCACCTCATGTCCCGTGGTTGACTTTTGGTCAAACTGAGGTTTGACCAAGTCAACATGACCAAAATATGACTCAAACTGTCATCAAGCTGCTGCAAGGTGTCAAAGGTTAAAACATGCTTTACAATCCATTCACATAGCAATTATAACAAGTAGCAATCATTACTGGTGATCTAAATCCAAATATAATATGTCATTAATTATTATTTATTACTCAGACAAGACTTTCAAGGTCATACTCACTTCATAGTTGTGATTAGTTTGCTAGTGAAGGGTGAAGGCTAAGAATAACATGGCTAGGTTAAAGGATGACTTACTAACTTAACACTGTGACACTTTGGAAATGGAAAAGGGAATACACACCATAGCATATAGTGGACAAGCAACAACACAGAGAATGGCGGTGTCTCACAAATGGATAAGTTGTTCAAAGAGTGTTTATTCACCTTACACTGATGCGCACAATCCATAATACAAATGAGCCAGCAATCTTTTTGATATAGAGTTTAAGTTCCATTGCTTTTTGGGCCTAGAGTTTCCATAGCCTTTGATCTATGTGTGTTTATAAACACATTGCATAGATTTACATTTAATTTAGGCTTTTTTTTGCTGCAGGTGTGTTTTTAAGGCATTTGTTTACTTGAGCACTTCTAGGTGTGTCACAGATAGCTTGTTTACCTAGGTACATTTGATATTTTCACAGCCATTTTCATTTGGCTTTCTTTTCATACAAGATATAACATTTCATTTCCATATTTTGTATTCATGGCAGCACTAAAAGTTTCAGGTTTAGCCAACAACATCTTTAGTGACTAGGGGGAATTCACAAGGAACACCAACTCACCATAGGCAAGTTTTGTCACCAACTCAGAGCCGAGACACAATAAATAGGGAAGCTTATCCAATATAGAGGCTACAGTGGGGGAAGGTCCTTCATGCCACTAGTCAAGTAGTAAGTCAGGGTAATGAACAAACTGGGTAAGTCATGGATGGATGAAGATAGTGAATAATGAAGCCAACACTAGCAAGCCAAAATATGGTGGGAATGATCACCTCTATTCTCCCTAGGGAGGGTAAAACCAATGAGTATAGGCCAAGAACTTCTAAGTCTGAGTAGGGACAAATATGATATATATATATATATATATATATATATATATATATATATATATATATATATAATACAACCAGGTCCACATATCTATATGATCGCCAGATCATGATACTAAATGCTAAGACATGCTAAGAAAATGGAAATAAAAGCAACATAACCACAACACCACAATATACCTGCTGAGTCATATACCTGAATGCTCATCATCTGAACCATCATCTGTCCTTTGAAATTGCTGCTGCAACTCTGGGCACTACTGACTGCTCTGTACAAATGGCAAAATAGCTACGTCGGTCATCTCTCTAAGTGTCCTGAGACTCAGTCATGGCATGGGGAATAAAACTGCTGTCCAAAATCTGATAGTGATCCATAATAGATGCTCATCTCAGCATCTCAATGTAAGGGAACTGGCTGAATAGTGTACTGGAATCGGAAAAATAATGTATGGTAGCCCGGCTACTATATGTGTGATAACAACACTCATACTCTAGGATTCTCTCTAGATGAGGGAGTTGGCCTAGTTCAGGATAGTTCAATTATCAGAGGATTTGAGGTGCATGAGAGGGATTCTCATTATGATAGGTTGATGATGACCTTGCATACTTTAATGACTATACCGCAAGCTTTTCCTTCTAGGATCGATTTGATCTTTTATCGAGATGTGATTGTCTTTGTAGGATGACATGGATAGTTCATGATGTGGTGTTCTTTGATGGTGACCCGTGATGCTAAGGATGATGGAGGCTGGTAGTTGGATGTTGCTTCAGGGGGGTATTCCTATATATTCACAGGTTGTCATTTTCATTGGAGGATTGAGATGTTGTGATAGCATGGTTAATAGTTTTGTTGCAGTTGATAGTGGTTGATTCTGGGACTGCAATTAGTGATGTATTACAGATAGCAGATTTGATGGAGTTGTGGAGGGAGTCGACAGTGTTGGTGTAAAAACTTTCCTCGTAAAGAGGGAGGGTTAGAATTTTGGGTTACGCCTAAAGTATTTACACCATGTTTGGGGGTGCTTCATGAGATTTCAGGTACATGGTGTATGTTCAGCCCCTGGATGGTCCAAGATGGAGTGTAGCACAAGAGATGGTTTGTGATTGATATACACACTTGAGATAGCTTGCTCAGTGGATGCTTGACCTCAATTGATTGTTGACTCAGTGTTCTTCCCTTGGGCATTGGAGATCTCTTGCCTGGATGGTGGACACACTTCATGATGGCCACATGGAGGATTCACTTGGTGGGAGAATGCCCTACAAGGGATGTGGAGTATTGTGCATCATGGAGGATGGTTTCAAGCCCTAGATAGCATGTGGCCACTTGGTTTCCTGCGCAAGCAAAGGCAAGTGAGAACAACATGTGGCAAGCATAAAGATCCAACAACATATGGGTGCAAGCAAAGGTAAGTGAGAAGGAACCTCTAAAATCTCCAAAAACTGTACATATGGGTGGAAAAAAATGTGCACGGGAAAGAGAGGTGTCCAAATCTGATCAACACATGCCATTGGTGAAGGCACCACCTTGCATTTGCATGGAAGAGTTAATAGGAAGACACATGCTCTTTTGGAATGTTCCACCTATCTCGTGCATGGAGGACTTAAGGAGACAACACATGTCCTATGGTTGACTTTCCCTTTTTTAGCCTTACTTTTTGTTGCATCATAGCCCCTGTTGTGCTCCTTAGGCAAGCCATTTGAATGTTCTTTTCTAGCAATATGTTTTTTGTCATTCCATAATGCATCTTTCCCAATTACTTTAACTTAAGAAAGTAACTTGTTTTAAGTACTGAAACATTTTAAAAGTGGCATGTCTAAGCTGTCACCCTTAGTTCCTACTGGGGCCTTGGCCTTGGGCTCCTCAATAGGGACTTAAGAACTTCCATATTTATGTATGAGATATATACATAATGAGATATTTGCACAAAGTCCAGAATTCCAAATGACAGCCTCCAAGCCAAAATTATCAAATCATGTGCTATTTACATATCAAGTTATGTACCATCGAGTTAGCAAAACTTGGTACCTCAAAAAGGAATCACAGACAAGAAGCCTTGTCGAAATATTAGAGTAGTTTGTCTAACCTACAATTTTGCCAATATGAGGACAGGGTTGTTTCTCAAAAGAAATTACCCATACACATTGTTATATCAATGATCCATTCTGCAATTCAATTAGAATCAATTTCGAATGTGAGAGGGCTAATACCATTATCTGTGGTATTCTTGTCAGTAATAGTCTCAATGTTTTTGCTTCTAAACTTCCCTCTATATTTTGTGTATCTATGTTTCCCATCTACAGCGATTATTTGTAGCAAGGCAAACTTTAACATAAATTGATTAGGCATAATGGTGGACAAGGAAGCTATACGAATCTATGAGATACTCGTTAAGTTACTTTTGTTCTTCCTTCTGGGTTTTCTGAGCAGTAGAGACTTGTGTAAAACCCCATTTGATAACTTGTAAATCTATCCCATAATGTATTATGGCCTTCAATACATTTAAACTATTGTTTTACTCTTAGTGTCAAAGTGGGATAGGGCACATCACGTTTCTGAGATTGTCAGTTGTGTTGTTACAAGCAAGAAGAGGTATTTGACTTATGGTTTTCTTTTGTGCAGGTACACAAGATACTCAATCGAATTATTGGTTGGGATGTGTTCATGTGGAAGATGTTGCAAGAGCCCAAATTTTGCTATATGAAACTCCATCAGCATCTGGACGCTATCTTTGCACCAATGGTATAATTCATTTCAGTGACTTTGCAGAGGTAGTAGCCAAGATATGTCCTGAATATCCTGTCCACAGGTATGATATTTCATCCTATGCATTATTTATTAAGCTTGCATAAGATTTGTGTCAAACAAGGTGCATATGTTATGAAAAAAATGAGCTAGGTCACTAGCATAGCATCCACAATGCTTAAGCCCCTTTGAAAATCCAGAGTTCAGATTAATTGCACAGATATTAACTACAGAGAGTAAGACCTTATCTTAGAGATGATAATCATTCACATTATGAAAGATGTAAACTGCAGTGTAGAGATGACATAATGGTGTCAATTTGCAACCCCAAACTAATATTCTAAAATTGTGTGGAGAGGCTTTTGAGATTGGTGAACTGAATGGATCAATAAATCTGCTAGCATAATACTACAAGTTGTCAGCAGTAACATGCATTGGACTGGAATTGCAAACTTCAGTGGCATACTGAAAGAAAATATATTCTTAGTAGATTTGTTGAGATAACTGAATAAATTTGAATTAAAAGTGCTATTAGTTGATATTAATTCTCCATTGCTTTTATAAATACAAGTTTTACAAAAGAGCTAGAAAGCTATGAAATGTGAGGTACTAAAAAATATGTTCAAGTTAATTTGAATAGAAAATATTACCAATCAATGGGTAATATCAATGTTGCACGACTCGGACTCAGCAAAGACTTGGCTTGCATGTGACTCATCGATTCGGGAAAGACTTGGGACAAACTCGGCAAGACTCGGCAAATAGGAAAAAAGCACTTCAAAATAATCTTACGAATATTTTTGACATAAATAATTCTATAAATTAATTTAAAATCATTATTTTGTAAGCTCTTGTTATCACATCCATAGTAGCCGGGCTACCATGATTGTAGAGTAGTTCGTGGTATATTTTTGAGCCAGGCCTTTACATAGTTTTGATGAGATCAGTCTATGATGAGCAGTATTGTTGATGATCACTCATATATCAGAGCAGCCCCAGATCAGACATGCAGTGAACCTTATGCCAAGATTGAGCCTCATGACCACAGATTTGATGACCGAGGTGACCTTTTATCCCATACAGAGCAGTGCAGTGCCCAGAGTTTCAGCAGCAGTGTTTTCAGTGGTTATTGATGATCCAGATAGCAGGTACAGGTATATAGCCCAGCAGGTATATGATGTGCATTGGTTTTGATTATCTTGCTCTTTTGGTCATTTTAGTAGCTTAACTTAGTATCTAGTGGTCATGATCTGGCAATATATATACATGATATGGATATGGTTACTATTGATTATCTAAATGGTCTTATTACTCAGAATTAGAAGCTCTTGTTTTATACTCGTTGGTTTTATCCTCTTAGGGGTGTGGGCATGATCATTCCCACCTTTTATGGCTTGTTAGCCTAGGCATCACCTTAACTTTCCCCATCCATCCATTATCTTTCCCATTTTTGGTTTTCACCCTGACTTACACCTCAGCCTGTGATATGGAGGACCTCCCCGCTTTTGCCTCTATGTTGGATAGCATCCCTGTTAGTTTGTGCCTCGGCTCTGAGTTGGCAACAAAACTTACCCTTGGTGAGTTGGATTTGATACATTGATCACCCTAGTCAGTTTCCCTGATGTTTGGTCTTGATTGTGGAGAATCCCCATAGTTGCTTGAGTTGTGTTGGCTAAAACTTGAAACAAATTGTACTACCATCATTGCATATGGAAACTATTGTTATATCTCTTGTGAAAGCCCATGGAAATACTTTAAAAACTGTGCTTCTCAGCACAATGAAAAAGGGCTGTGAAATTAAATGAATTGAAATGTAAATGCACCCTGTGAATTGAAATGTAAATGCACCTCGAATGAAAGCTGTGATTAGTTGTGCTTCTAAGCACATGCAAAATCCCAGAGGGGTCCTAAAGGCCTAAAAAGCAGTGGTTAAATGTATGCCAAATCCAAAGATTGCTGGCTAGGAAATTAAATGTAATGATTAAATTCCTCATGGAGCCTACGGGTTGTGATGTGAGATGGAGTAAGGGACAGCTAATTCTAAGTGTCCCCGAGAACCTCAAGTTACGGTTAGCCGGGCAACCAGTCATGGCGGTTCTAGAAAAGATCCTCACGGAGCTGATTCAGCTTGGATGTGAGTTGCAGACATTTGCCAAGGTTGAATAAGCACCTCTTTGAACAACTTATTCCATTTGTGAGACACTGCCATTCCCTGTGTGTTTATTATCTGGCATATGCTTAAGTGTGTATTCCCTTTCCCTTATCCAAAGTATCACAGTGTTGAGTCAGTCAAGTCATCCCCTTTATCCTAGCCTTGCATTCTTCACCTTCACCCTTTGTTAGCAAAATGTTCATGTCTACAAAGTGAGTATATCCTAGAGGTTCTATTAAGTAAATGATTGTTTAAACTTTTATTTGATATAATTATTTATTAACTGCTAGTGAAATGATGGTTAATACTTTAAGTCTTGCTACTATAATTGATTAAAAGAGCATGCCTTAACCATTTGCACTTGCAGCATTAGGTTTTTCTAGCCTAGGTCATATTTTGATAAGTTTTGACCTGATCAAACCTAGTTTGACCAAGTCAACCATGGGATCTGAGATGAGTTGGACCAGTGATGTTATATGATGATTTATGGTCTTGTGACACACCTTTGATGGTTCCATACAGTGGGCACAGGTTTCATATGATGGTTGATGTATTTTTTATGGTTATTATTATGTTCAGACCATTTATTTTTATATTGTTCGGGTATGGCTGGGGCTACAGATGATTATACAGGTTGCCATAGGGTATATGGGTACTCATCCCTAGTAGATTTGGACCTTCTGAGTCCATTGAGGCACTCAGTTATCAGTTGCAGGCACTCCCAGTGATGATACAATCAGATTTCCACTTTTCTCCAGTTTTGCCATGCAAAAATGGCCTATCTAGCATGTTCTCCTAGGGTGCTACAGAGGGGATGGGGGGTCCAACCACTTGTTATTACCATATTACCCCATCTCCAGACAGGTTGGTACAGTCAGATTTGTGTCCGGGACACTAGGCAGAGAGCTACAGGCATTTTGATGTTTTTCCGGAGGATTTTTTAGGAATAAAAATGGGATAAAAAGGTCACTGAGGAATTCGATTTGGGAAAATGAGGCAAGGTATTGGAATGAAGTTTGTTCAGAGGTCACCTGTGATGCATCCCACACCTTCCAGCTCAGCTTTCACTAGTCAGTGGGGTCCACACACTCTCCGGGTTGTTATTTGATGTATTATTCTCTCATTGAGGGGGGGAACAATTTGGTCATATGGTCACTTTGACATGTTATTGAGTCATATTTTATATCATTGTGCCATGGGGTGATGCTAGGGAAGGATAATAAAACCTCTTAGCCCCACCATGTGCTCCTATTACTTGTTCTAGTCATCTTTTGTGTGGTGCAACCCCCCCCAGGGCCTCCTTAGTGAGTGCACACCCCCTCTTAGTGAGTTGATCTATGTGATATCGTTCCGGCTCATCATAGCTGTTGATTATATTGTATTTATCTTTTGATCTCAACCACTCGTTCATAAAGTGGTTAGGGTTTTGGTCTCCTTCTCCTATTTAAGGAAGAGACCCCCTCATTGTAAAGGCACCTTTTGGGCTCTAAAAATGCTAGAATAAAATACTATTTTTGTAGATCTACTTCTCGGGCTTTGATGGATTCTCTTGCAAGTTGAATATACAATCTTTTCTCCGTGTTATCATTGTGGATCTATTTTCTTCAAACTTTTTCTATAGGGAGGCCGTGTGGTAGAAGAGGAGGGCAAATTGAAGAGGGCGCTATTGTGGGGAAACCCCATATCTCTCTCTCTCGGATCATCCTTTGTCTCAGGGAGTATCATTATTGTATCTTCGTGACATATTTGATGCTTTTTGTTTCATCTTTTCTCCCATATAGTCATTTTCATGCTTGATCGATTCTCACTATAGATCGTTTTTGGTAGGGAAGGGCGCATTGGTCACTCTGGAGGAATAGCGATTTCACTTGGAGAAGTTGGATCTCACTCTCGATTGCCTCACTTGGGAAGGATTATCAATTTTCAAGGTGGCCACAAGCTTTTGAGGTAAGATCTATAAGGTGCGTATTGGTCTTCATGCTTTTTACCCATTGCTCATTTCAAACCCTCATAAGTAAAACCCTAGATTTTTAGATCTGATAGATCTGTCGATTATTTGGGCTTAAAACATAAAACCCACTTCTAAATAAATTAAAGAACCTCATAGCTAAATTTTGGTTTTGATCCGACTCCATTTGACCTCCGATCTAAGGCATTGATCATCTCTTGAGGGGGACGCACTTGTGAGTTTTATGCATCCTTTTGGAACAATCACTTGGGTTGTGCTACTTTTCCCTTTAAACATCAGATCTACTACTTGGCCAACCACCTAGTGCCCTAAGTAACCGGACACGTCCCTTTAGGGCCAAGTGTCCCGTGAGGACCGTTTGGGTGCGGACACGACTGCCCCACGTGGGGGACACGAAAAAAATCGTGTCCCGATTTTGGGACACGCGTGCCCTATCTCTGCACATCGTGTCCTGATTCCAAGACACGAAAAGGCGCCAAAAGGCAACCTGTGGGCCCATAAAACACGATTTTTCGTTTTTTTTTTGTCATTTGTGAACTGAAGGGAGAGTGAGGGAGAGCTAGAGAGAGCCCAAAATTGATTTTTTGCAGGTGAAGGAGATTCAAGTTTGTTTTCTTGCAGGTGAAGGGATTCCAAGTTGATTTCACCATCAAGGTTGAAGGAAAATGTCTCAACCAGCTAGGGCAGTAGCTAGAGGGCAAAGGAAAGGGAAGAATGCCCCATCTAATCCCTCTCGTCCTATTCCTCCTCCAAGCATAACCTCTTCTGCTCCTACTAGTGCTCCAACTGTTTCTAGTGAAGCTTATGCTCATTTTAGCCATGTTTTGGCAAGATAACAAGCACAAGAGAGTAAATACCCTTTGTGGAAGTATGGTACAAGGAAAGAAGGTCCTGGAGCAAAGCTTGGTGGGGGAGGTAATGTGTGTTGGACTTGCAATTTCTGCAAGCATGCTTTCAAGAGCACATATTACCGGGTTAAGGGCCATTTGTTGGCCCTCCCTTATGGGATTTCTTCATGCAAAGCAGTGAGTGCTAACCAAAGGTGGGAGATGGAAAGAGAGGACCATGTTGGGGTAGGGAAGGTGGCTGCAGCAAGCAAGACACAACATCATGAGGTTCCTCTTCCATTCTTGAGGAAACCCTCTAGCACTAGGAGTGGGGTTGATGCTATTGCTTATCCAACAAGAAAGAGGCCAACTTCAAGTGGTCCAATGGATAGGATTTTCCAACAAGAGGCGCGAGAAGAGGTGGACCTCTCCATTGCAATTTTTCTTCTACCTCAACTTCATCTCATTCAATGTTGCACGGTCACCATTGTACTTTGAGATGTGTCGATCTATAATGGAACGAGCTCCAACTGGTTATGTGCCTCCTGGTTCAGAGAAGCTTAGAACCACAATGTTGGTTAAGGAAAGGAAGGAGGTGGATAAAATTATTGATCCAATTAGATCAAAATGGTCCACATGTGGTGTTAGTAATGTTTTGGATGGATGGACGGATGCAGCACGCCATCCACTCATCAATTTCATGGTGTCTTACCCAAATGGACCGGTGTTCTTGAAAGCGGTGGATGCTATTGGGAAATACAAGGATGCACAGTATATGGGTGATTTGTTCATCAAAACCATTGAAGAAGTAGGTGTTGATTCTTGTGTACAAATCATCACGGACAATGCACCTGTTTGCAAGGCTGCTGGCATGATTGTGGAAGCTACATATCCACAGGTATGTGATTGTTAATTTACTCATTTATTTGAAATTTTGAGTTGTTAGTAACTTAGTTGTAGTCTTGTAGAGTCTAGGAGTCTAGACTCAATGACTCATTTATACTTTCTTTTATTGATCTTACAGGTATTTTGGACACCTTGCATTGCCCATTCTTTGAATTTAGCACTGAAATCTATTGCTTCAGATGTGCCATGGATTGGCAAACTTATTGAGGATGCACGCCATATCCGTAACTTTGTACAAAACCACACCAATGCCCTCAAAATCTACAAAGAGTACACACATCTTTCATTGTTGAAGGTTGCAGATACTCGGTTTGCTTCCTCATTCATCATGCTCAAGAGGTTGAGAGGTCAAAACCGCTCTTGGGTCCATGGTGATTTCAGAGTTTTGGTCTTTTTGGAGAAAGACGGATCAACTTGCTTCACAAAAGGTGAAGGACACGGTGTTAGATGATGGTTGGTGGGATAGGGTATCTCTTAGCATCAAGATCATGGAGCCAATCATTTCTTTGTTGTGGTTTGCAGACACGGACCAACCCATCCTAGCAGATGTTTATGAGGGGTGGGATTCCATGATTGAGTCCATGAGGACCATTGTTATGGAGAATGAGTGTGCTGAGCATGAGACATCGGTAGAGAACTTATGGTCCACCATACAGGACATTCTTATCTCCAGGTGGGATAAGAATTGCACACCTTTGCATTGCTCGACCCACTCATTGAACCCCAGGTTCTATGCTCAGGATTGGCTCAGTGGTGGGTCGGGGCCCTCATCCAGAGTCCCTCCTAACATGGACGAAGAGATCTTAGAGGGGAGGAAGACAACATTTAGACGACTACTTCAGGATAGAGACCACCTTGAGGCGGTGGAGGGATTTTATGAGTTTGCTTGTGGCACTGGGAGATTTGGAGGATATGAGGTGGTTAGAGACATGGGGATTAAGAAACCCCATGTTTGGTGGGAAACTCATGGGGCAACATGCCCTCTTCTACAGAAGATAGCCTTGAGGCTCATCTCTCAAGTTACTTCATCCTCTTGTTGTGAGAGGAATTGGAGCACATATGGGAACTTGTACAGTGTGAAGAAGAGCAGTCCAGGGCAGAGACGATGGTGTATGTGCACTCCAACCTTCGTCTTATTTACAGGAAGAGGGAGGAGTGGGCGAAGGGAAAGACAAAGATGTGGGATGTCTTTTCTAATGATATGGGTTTGGACAACAGTATTGAGTTGGCATTAGCCAACATGGATCTTAATGATCTAGTGCTAGAGCCGGTCACTTTTGATGAGGGTGATCGTATGGAGGGGTCATCCTTCACACCAGTAGATGCAATTAGTCAGATTGGCAGAGAGGAGAAGGAGGAGGAGGAGGAGGAGGAGGATCAGGGTAGTGATGAGTTTGTTGATTCAGGCATGAAGGAGGACTATTGAGTCATTGACAGATGGGATTCTTCCATCTTGATCCACCCCTTTTTTGTATTTACTATTAGACTATTACTATATTAGTCTATTTGGCATTTGCCAGTGCCCAGTGGCATTCCAACATCTATGTAATACATTTTGATTTTGATGACTTAATGAGAAATATGGTTCCTAGTCTCCGACATGCATCTATGTGTCTCATTGTGATTTGTGATTGTGAATGACAAATGTGTAATCAATAATCATTAATGTGTTTTGATTCTAATTTCTATTGAATATTTGTAATTGTAAATGTTCTAGTTTCTAAATTTTATTGGATCTATATGTCTATATTTTTAGATTTTAATATATTTAAAATATATATATATATATATATATATATATATATATGTATATAAAACGTGTCCTTTGTGTCTTGATTCCGGGGGTCACCGTGTCCTGTGGGGACACTCGTATTTTGGGGACACTCGTGTTTCGTGTCCTCGTGTCAGGTGACTTAGCTAGTGCCATTTGTACCTTAATTTCACCTTGTGGACCCCATCTCAACCAACTTCCTTAATTTAAGGGTGGGCCTCACTTTGGTCTTCTTTGAGTGGCATTAGATCTATCTAGATCTATTCACCTAACTTCATAAGTGACATAAACATTTCATTGGTTGAGCATTTATCCTTCCATAAGCCTCCTCAACCAAGCCCTAACTCCATGTATCCACTTATACTCCCTAGATCTAGATCCATTCACTCTTGATCTTCTCCTCTTTCAAACTTCACATTTCCCTAGGAGGTCTAGAGTAGGTTCGCTAGCCTTCATTGGTTAGCTAGGGTCTCCCCCTTGGTCTTGCTTAGGCTAGATCTAAAGTGAAGAGTGCCTCGGTTAGCATGACAACCATTTACCTTGGGAATCGTGGCATCTCTTGGGTCACCTCTTTAGTTGTCCAACACCTCTACCATCCTAGATAGGATCACCTTTTGGGACAACTACAAGTTGTGTGATAACAACTCTAATGTCATATATAATGTTTGTTACAAAGTCAAATGAATTTGAATAGTGATCAATTACAATATAACCTGTCCCTTTGCAGAGATAGAAAAGGGTTAGACTGCACCTATGCTATTGGGAGCGGGGAGTGGGGAGTGGGAGCGTAGCGAAAATAATTTTTTTCAAAAGCTCCCATTATGGGAGTGTTTTTTTAAATAGTATATATTTTAATATATTTTGATGGATTTTTATTAAAAAACATGTAGGATGTTGAATTAGCTATAGAAAACATGGATCAAACCATATAACTTCAATCATTTAGTAGTTATAACTTATAACATTGTCATCAAATGATCAACCATAAAAGCTTTTATAGGAGCTTGGCAAAGAAGGGAGGTACCATAACATTACCATCAAATAATCAACTCGGTATAGGAGCTTTTAGTATAGGAGAGGTAGGGAGCGTTTCAAGAGTGCCTTGAGAGTGCAATCCCAAAACTGGGGGCATTTTGGGAGCGAGCTTCCGAAGGGAGCAAGCTTCGGGAGTGGGAGTAAGGGGGTGGGGGGTGCTCCCCTGCAGCAGAGGATTGCACTTTTAGTAAATCCCAAATTTCAAGTCTTGTTGTAGGATCTTTGATTTGGTTTCTTCTTCGAGACGTAGACATCAACTTGATTGGACATTCATCGAGCTATTTTGGGAGCGAGCTTTCGAAGGGAGCAAGCTTTGGGAGTGGGAGCAAGGGGGTGGGGGGTGCTCCCCTACAGCAGAGGATTGCACTTTTAGTAAACCCCAACTTTCAATTGAAGGGAGCAAGCTTCGGGAGAGGGAGCAAGGGGGTGGGGGGTGCTCCCTTGCAGCAGAGGATTGCACTTTTAGTAAACCCCAACTTTCAAGTCTTGTTGCAGGATCTTCGATTTGGTTGCTTCTTCGAGACATAGACATCAACTTGATTGGACGTTCATCAAGCTCAATGAGCCATCAACCTTAAAGATTGAGTATCTTTCAATGAAATTGAATTTTTCGTTAGCTTCACCTGCTTTCAGCTGTTTTTTCTGATATGCCCCTACTTCATCGCTTAGCTAATTCGAACTCCAATTCTTCATAAAGAGCCAAATCCATTTCAATGATTCTTGCATAGTCTGATTATGCAAGAAGAACCAGCAGAAACATTCAACCCAATATTTTTTAAGATTATCTTCCATAGTCCAGTCTCTCCTTCTAAGTTATGGGATTGCAAAAGATGTCTGAGATCCACTCAACAATATGAACACGGTCGGTCACTGTCTGAGAAATTTTATCAGTGGCCAAAACCTCTGTGGAGGCAGGGCAAGACTTGACAAGACTCACATTTACATTCATCTAAAGTAAAGAAACTAGGCCGAGTCCGACCGAGTAAGTGTTGAGTTTGGGCGAGTCTCTCGAGTTTGCCAAGTATGTGCCAAGTTGGTGAGTCTATCCTCGAGTTTGGATCGGTTACTCGTTTTCAGGTCTGACTTGGACAGACTCGTGAGTACTTGCAAGTCTTGGCTGAGTCATGCTACGTAATATACACAGAACATAGCTGAAATTTACCTTGTTGAGGAGGTAGAAATAGAAGAAGAAAGCCTGTGATAATGGAGGAGGACAAATTCAATATTTCAGAATTCGTATTCCATTGCATTTGTCACACATTTTTCGTTATTTTTCATGTCTTTCATAAATTTTGAAATGCCATACATTTACCTGATCTTGGTTTTGTCATGCATGTTTATGAAAACCCCACATTGGTTTTGTTATATACGTTTTTTTAAATTTATATTGGGATGATGCATTAAACTACATCATTCATAGCCACTAGAGTGCAATAGACAAACATTAACAAAAAGTTACTTTATCCAAAGCAACATAGAAAGCTTCTCAAACTTGAGTACAACCAAGTGTTCTAAAGTTCAAACAATATTTACATGTTTAAAGGCTCAAGCTTATGGTAACTCCCTATGGTATACAATGAACTTGGTATGCAATACTTCTCCTTTGGCTTTTCTAGCATCTTTTGTTTATCGGGAGTTAGCATTCCTATTAACATTAGTAGAGGGCTGCATTCATGAGTCATAAGCATACTTCTGAAATGTGTGATCAGAGTAAAAGGCTGTTAGGAGAGAGAGCGGGAGCGGAAAGAGAAATTTTCGAAAGCTTCCGTTTTGGGAGCGCTTTTTATATAATACATTTTTTAATATATTTTGATGCATATATTTAAAAAAAACATGTAGAATGCCAAATTAGCTATAGAAAACATGAAAGCATAGATATAATCATTTAGTACACATAAAACATCAATCATCTAGGAGCTATAACTTATAACATTGTCATCAAATGATCAATCATCGACAACATCAACCTTCAAGTTTCAACATATAATATTTGCAGTCAACAAACTCTAATAGATAACATCAACAATGAAATGAAACAAAGCATCATATTTATTACCAAAGAGTTGCAATATAAAGACAAAGCTCCTACATTTGAAAATCTACTGGGGGTTGGGGGTGTGGTATCTTTGTTGTATGACTTTGATCACCATCCTGATCACCCAATCGTTTAGCATCCAAGCACTCTAATGCTATGGTTCCATCCTCCAAATTAGCCTCCTCTAGATTGTTGTCCCAAGTCAAATATGTTCTATCACTCTTGTCTGCATCACAATAATGGGACAACAACGTCAAGTTGTAGTGCACATAAACCAAGCTTTTTGCTCGATCTACATTCAAACTGTTTCTTTTCACATTGTGTATGAAGTTGTAGGTGCTCCAACACCTCTCTGCAGAAGAAGTGTCAACAACCTACGAAAACACCCTCACCGCCAATTTATGTATATATGTGGTGTTATCACCTATTTTGTACAAATAGTTGAAACCTTATTGAGCTGCCAGTGTTGGAACATGTTGCCGCTTGGTTCCACACCTGGGAAAACGCAGCAGAAGTCTTCAAGCTGCTGGTGTGGCCTTGGGGGCAAGTCAGAGTCAAGTGCTGTCACTTGGGACTCGACTCCTCCGTCTAGGCTTTCCTAGCGAAGCCAAGGGGGGTGGACCCTAAAAATAAAACTAAGGTATATAATCCAGGAGTTAGAAAAATATTTTTGATAACCAAGACAAAGCAGCATATACTTTTGTGAAATAAAACAATCATTCATCATTTACTCCCATTCACTATAATCATCATTCATTTGCACATTTGTCAATAATATGAAATAACATTAACATAGACCAGTGCCTTATAATGGAGTCAAAAACAAATGCATGAGCAGAAAAGTAGATGTTGTGCGAGTGTTCTTGGTTTATTTTAAAGTTAATGTGAAGGTGATCTTTTTATTATGGCAGGTGGGTTTCCAATATACGCAAGGTACGGGGGAACATGTCCGGAATTTTGAAGCGTGGCTTCCCTCTCGGGCTTGGGCTGAATCGGAGTCTCAAGGAGGTGTTCAGATGCTGTACCAACGAGGGCAAGCCTAACGGTTTCCAAGAGGTTCCAAGAGGTCACTACTCAGTTTTGTCCCAAGCCTTCTGAGAAATTTCCCCACGACGGCAAAATATTCGTGATGTGCCGGATTTTCACATAAAGGGTTTTTATTTGGGGTGGTGTTAGCTCCTATTACTAGTCATCTCCCCCTTTCTGATGTGTACTAACTGGATCAGACTGAGCTGCAAGTCGGCCACAGAGCATACGGGAGAAGATCTTGGTATTTTTTAGAAAAAATTTTAAGAAACCAAAATTTTATCTTTTTTAAACCCCAGGAGTCTCTTTTCAGGCACGTACTCGGGCAAGCCCTTGTACAGAAACCCTACTTCGGGAAAGCAAGGGGGGCGTTTTGAGTTTGTAAAAAAAATGGTAAAACTACGTTTTGAGTGAACTTGTGGCCCGCCAGTGGAACGGACCAACAAGGTTGATTTTAACCCTAGTTAGTTTTATTAAATACCGAAAATAAAAGCAGTAAACTACTTTAAAAAATCACACCATGAAAAGAGACGACACAGGCCACCCCTGGGGGGATGGGGTGTGGGCGCGGGCTAGCCCACTTGCTCTCGTTTAATAATCTTTTACAATGATCAGAGAAGTGCCCCAGTCTACTTAAAGTGACTTGGCGGCTTACAATTTTTCAAGGAAAAAATAATCGGTTTTACAAAAATTCAAATTTGGTCTTCTGGATTGCCTGGATCCTTGAAATTTCGGCAGCACCTCCTCCTACCTGTTCGTCGTTTGCTGCAAACTAGTGAGCAAATATTAGTATGAAATGCCCAAAAACACTTTAAGAGTGTCTTTGGAACACCTCCTAAAAAACCCAAAAAAAATCTAAGTGTTAAGACTACTTAAAAAATGCAAACTTTAACCAAGTAACACAAGCAATGATGCTTGTTTGCTTGGGGTCTTTGCAAGCTTTATGAGCTGCGAGCTGCAAATTATATGCTCTTGGACAGCCAAATAAACTTTTATATCAGATCTAACACTACTTTCAAACTTTTCAAGACTTTAACAATTTTTAACCAGTTTAAAAATTAAGTAATGATAGATAATGAAAGATCTAATCTAATGGAAAATAAAGCTTTAAACAACTAGATTAGAATTCTAAGAATGAATCAGATCTACTTAAGAATATATCAATCAAAAAATAAATCAAGAATCACTCTTCAATCGTAACCAGTGACCAAGAAAATTTTGATTTTATAAGCTGAGGAAGAGAGAAGAGACAGAATGGTCCTTGAAACCAAAGACTTTGGAAGCTTGAAAGTGGGAAACCGAGGGTGAGATCCACCAAAATGTGGAGAGAAGAAGAAATGGAGAGCAAACAAGCTATCTTCCTCTTCACACCTGTCAACCTGTAGCAAACAAAACTCACAGAAAAACCATCAAACTAGAAATGCACATGGTTAGAAATCAAAATAGTATGAGCATAAACAAATGAAAACATATAAACTTTGAATCTCTAACCAATATGACAAATGCAAGAACAAATTAAAACAAACAAGATTAATTGTTCCTCCCCACAAAATCGTTACCAATCCTTCAAGCAAGCTAGTTGATGGCTGGAAATTACATGCACGGAACTTGAAATTGCTACAAAATACTCCACATCAAGAGACCATGAAACCACTCACAAAAGTATCACACATATGGACCTCCAAAGTCTTTTTATTGATCAACAAAATAGCATAAGCTTAGTACATATTTCTACTCACTCTCCAACTAGAGAAAATGGAGTGGGCAGCCATGCTTAAATAGCCAAAAATGGAGAGAAATGGGTGGAATGAGTGGCATAACTCGTGGAGAAAATGGGGCTGCCCACTCCCATGTAATGGGCTGCCAAAATCAGCTAAAAATCAGCCATGTGACAGCCCATAAACATAGCTGCAAATTCCATGATTGAAGGGGCCCAATTTTGGGAAATATGACCCCTCAAATGGGGAAGTAATCCCAATAATATAGTTACCCGGAATCTTTCCAAAATCAGCTCTTACAACTCCTAAAACATAGCTGAAAAAATCAGTCCATAAATCACTCCCAATATTTAATATTTTTATGAGTCATTTTTTCACTTTTTTTATTTTTTCATGACTTTTTTGGGTTTTTTGGCCATAGGGAAAAATTTAAGCACCCAAACATTAGGAAAAGTGGGTTTAGGGGTTAAGGGGGTGCTTTGAGTTAGAAAACGAGCACCCCTAAGGCAGAAAAGACCTCCAGACGCCACTTCAAGGCCAATTACAAATTTTTTTTTAATTAAACCATTAAAAAAAGGGCTCAATTTACGGAAAAAATAAACTTCGCCGAAAATTAAAAAACAACCTAAGGGGACTTAGCACATGTCCATATGACTCAAAAATAACGCCTAGCATGTTCATATACATTGACCCATAGATTTTAACAACCCCCTAAGGCCCGTTAGCCTCCCCAAGCATTCCAGCTTTGGAGGAGCAGGAGAAAAACCCAAAAATTATGTTATGCACTAATGCAAGACATAATAACTAGGTGAAAAAACTCCTTGGAATACCTGACTTAGCCTAAAAGTCCTAGGGAACCAAGTCTTTTACAAAACACCATGCTAGTACGTTTTATTACAAACCTCGCAGGGCCATGGACATGTGGAAAAAAGTTAAAACAGGGGCCCTTTAAAAGGCCAGCTGGATATCAAATCATCGAAAAAAAGAACATTGAAATGTTCAACTTTGCCCACTCGCTTGATAGTCCATCTAAGTACAACTTAGCTGGCAACATCTGGCTCCATAATTAGGCCTAGCCAAAGTTCTTACTCTGCACGAGTGGTAATGGTACACTAGCCAGATGGATCTTGGCGTATGTGTCCAGATTATAGAGAGCTCAACAAGATCACCATTAAAGATAAATTTCCCATTCCTGTCATTGATAAATTGTTAGATGAATTACATGGAGCATTTTTCTTCCCAAAGTTGGATCTCCGTTCCGGATATCATCAAATTAGAATGAAGGAGGAAGACATTCCAAAAACAACTTTCAGAATTCATGAAGGTCATTATAAATTTTTGGTCATGCCATTTGGTCTCATGAATGCGCCTTCCACATTTCAAGGTTTAATGAATCCCATTTTCAAGCCTTTCCTTAGAAAATTTTTGCTAGTATTCTTTGATGATATACTAATCTATAGCAAGTCTTGGGAAGAACATGTTCAACATGTTGACAGTGTACTACAACTACTAAAGGAGCAACAACTATATACAAAACCTTCCAAATGTTTCTTTGGGGTAAAGGAGGTAGAATATTTGGGTCATATTGTATCTCAGGAAGGTGTCAAAGTAGACCCCAACGAAATTAAAGCCATGATGGACTGGCCGATTCCCAAAACCCTGAAGAATCTTAGAGGATTCTTAGGTCTGACAGGGTACTACTGCAAGTTTGTTTAGAACTATGGAAGAATAACAGCACCTCTAACAGCATGAAAGATGCATTTTCTTGGACTCCATAGGCAACTCAAGCTTTTGAAACAACTTAAGGAGGCAATGTGCAAAGCTCCAGACTTCACATAAACATTTATTGTGGAATGTGATGCTTCATAAAATGGTATTGGCATTGTTCTAATGCAAGGAGGACACCCACTTGCTTTCACAAGTCATCCAATCAAGGGAAAACACTTACATAAGCCCATTTATGAGAAGGAAATGTTGGCAATTCTACATGCTCTTAAGAAATGGTGTCCTTACCTAATAGGTAGACACTTCAAGGTCAAAACAGATTATGATAGTCTTAAATGCTTCTTGGAATAGAGATTATCTTCAGAAGAGCAACAAAAATGGGTAACCAAGATGTTGGGATATGACTTTGAAATCATCTATCGAAAAGGGAAACATAATGTGGTGGTAGATACGCTTTCTAGAAAAGATGAAGATGTCGGGGCATTACTTTCTGCAATTTCCATTCTACAACCCGATTGGGTAGTAGCAGCTAGGGAAGAATGAAAAGATGACCTATCTGTGCGGATGCTCATTCAAAAACTACAAGACGATCCCAGTGTATCAGATGCTTTTGTGTGGAAAAATGATTCATTATGGTATAAGGATCGCTTATATTTATGCAAAGACTTCCAACTCAAACAAAAGGTCCTCTCAGAATTGCACACCTCTCCTATAGGTTGGCACTCTGGATTCTTGAAAACTTACCATAGGGTCAAGAAGGATTTTTTTGGGAAGGTCTTAAATCTGATGTTCAAAGGTTTGTGGCCGAATGCTTGGTTTGCCAACAAAATAAGGTGGAAACAGTTAAGACGCCAGGACTTCTACAACCATTAGACATACCTTGCTAGTGTTGGGAAGAAGTCTCAATAGATTTTATCACAGGTCTACCCAAGTCAGAAGGAAAGAATGTTATTATGGTGGTTGTTTATAGGCTCATGAAGTATGCACTTTTTTGTGCACTCTCTCCCCCTTTTAATGCAAGTACAGTAGCCGCAGCTTTTCTAGAAACAGTTCAAAAGTTACATGGAAATCCAAAGATTATTGTGAGTGATAGAGATCCAATTTTCAATGGAAAATTTTGGACTGAATTATTTTCTTGCTTGGGTACCCAATTGGCTCATAGTTCATCTTATCATCCTCAATCTGATGGGCAAACTGAGATAATGAACAAATGTTTGGAAGGCTATCTTCGTTGCTTTGCATCTGATAACAAACACGGTGGGTGAAATGGTTATCTTTGGCAGAATGGTGGTACAATACTTCCTTCCATACATCATCAAAAATGTCTCCATTTATGGCACTTTGTGGGTACCGACCTCCATCTATCACATCTCCACTAAAGGGAAAATCTAAAGTTCAAGCCGTGGAAGATCACATAGAGCACTAGCAAGGAGTTCTTTAGATACTTAAGGACAACCTAGCTATGTCACAAAACAGGATGAAACAACAAGCTGATCAACATCGGAGTGAAAGGAGTTTCGAAGAAGGAGATTGGGTATTTCTGAGGCTACAACCTTATAAGCAAATGTCCCTCAAGCAACTAAATAAGGACAATAAATTAGCACCCAAGTATTATGGTCCTTATAAGGTGTTGCAGAAGATTGGTAGTATGGCTTACAAATTGGAGCTTCCTTCATCTTTAAGAGTGCATCTAGTTTTCCATGTTTCTTGCTTAAAGAAGGTAATAGGGGACAAGATCCCAATTCAAACAATTTTGTCCGGGCTTGATAAAGAAGGAAGATTCAAATTGGAACCTGAACAAATCATTGAAACAAGGACCAAACAGCTACGAAATCGAGCTATTACAGAGTACCTCATGAAATGGATGAACCTGTCAGTGGAAGATTCGACATGGGAAGATGAGTCCTTCATACAGAAGCATCCACAACTAATCAAACGTTGAGGACAACACTTGTCTAAAGGGGAGGGGCATGTTAAGCCCTAAATATTGGCACATTACCCCCTATGTAGTGGCACATTACTCCCTTTATTATGGTGCATTACATATTATTGATGTTGGCTTGGGTCTATTAGTAGGTCTATTAGTTGTTATTGTACCCCTTTGTCTCCTATATATAGGAAGGAGACATTTTCATTTTAGTCATCATTGTATCTTGTCTTGTCTTATGTACTTAGTACATTGTGTAAGGAGGTTCCTCCCTCGAAGAGGATTGTTATTCATCTCAATTCTTCATTATTAAGGCGTTGATTACTTTCTTTTGGTCTATTTCTGCTATTTTTATGCTATATCTGGGACTTGGTTGCATAACAGCAGTTATAAGGATCACAAGGCCAATGTGAGATATGCTCAAGAAATACAAGGATAGGCTGTAGGGATCACAAGGACAGAGTGTGCTATTGAGCGATTTGCAAGGTTGCCATGAAGGAAGAGAGAAGGATGTGGAAGATGAAGCAACATGAAGCTGATTAGCCAATGCTGCAGAAGATGAAGAAGCAAGGAGGTTGATCATATGTAATGGAAGTTGAAGTGGTATGTCCTATACATCCAGGCAATGCTTCTATAGAGATGGATCCTTATTATACTCTTGTTGCATGTCCTGAATCCAATCAAGCTTAGCAATATAAAGAAGTTAATAACATTACGTAGGGGTTTTCATCTCACTTGAAAACACGTGTAAAAATATTATATTTTTTTTCTTAAAAATTTGAATGTCAAATGCTTAGGGTTGTCAATTCTGTTAGTTTTCATACAATTATAGCATTCTAATTCAATTGCATAAGATCAATAGGATCACTAGAAGAAAGACAGAGCACAGAAACAAAGAACACGAGAATTTATCTTGAGAAACCCAATAGGGAGTAAACCTAGCAACCTTCATATAGAGATGAACAATTCTGAGAGCAGAGTACAATGATGAGAGATAAAAGTGGAAGAAATTTCCAAGTAGAAATCCAAAATATCTTCTCCTAGCTGCAGATGCGAATCTCTCTCCAAGTGGTGCGAACTTGCTTGGTTGAGTGAGTGTGTCAAATGAGGAACATAACCACTTTATTTATACACTTGCCAAATTGGCCTTTTCCCTAACTGGGCCGACTTGACCTGGGGACAAATAAATAATGTTTATTTAATTCTTTTCTTTGGGTAATTTATCCCCGAGGTTTACATTGATTCTTTCAAGGGTTTACATAATTAATTACATCAAAATCATCTCCCGTAGGAGGTACAAATAATTACAATAAAATATAATAACAATAACTTCCGAAGTTGTACAAATTCCAACACTCCCTCTCAACAAGGAAGGTATTCTTCGGTTAGAATCAACATCATGATCATCTGGGTTTCATCTGTACATCTATACTGTCTCGATCATCTCTATACATACTGAAGGTTGTGTTGTCCACCAGATTGCACACCAGCAGCGGAAATCTTTCGAAAGCTGTCTCCCTCACTGGAAGTGGGGAGAGGTGTGGCCTTGGGAGCAAGCAATGAGCCAGGTATTGTCACTTGAATCCCAGCTCCTCCGTTTAGGCTAACTCCTAATGAAGCCAAGGGGGGTAGTTCCTACAAAGAGTTTCACTAAGGCTCTTATGTTTTAAGTGTGAATTGATGCAGATGGATGTTGTTTAGGAGTTTATGTATGATGATGATAACACAATTAAACACGCAATCCACGTTGCAAATTTACAAGATACAATTTAGAAGATGAACAATATACTTTGACTTAAAATTAAAACAAAGCATCCACAAGATAAAGATCAAACCAATGACAAGGACATATGGTCCAGATTCAGTAGATACATAAGAGTTTTTAAAGACCAGTGCCAAATGGAGTCAAAAGAAATGCTTGTGATGCTGGAAAATGTAAGTCAAAAGTAGCTGTTTGTGAGATCGTTTTGAAATTGTTCTTGGTAAATTTTAAGTGTTTTAGGTGTTCTTGATTATTAGGCTAAAACCAGGGATATCAAAAGAGTAGAACCTTAACCAGGAAAAAATACTGGCAACCTCTTAGATGATAGGTCGGGAGCACCCAGATTGCAGAGGATAAGTGTACAATGGCTTGACCACCCTCGAGTCTGACAGTGGATTCCCGGCACCACCTGTTTCAGGAAGCAACCTCAGTGATTTGACACTGGTTTTGGATTTGGGTAAAATTTTAATTATGTTATCACTTGTAAGTTTAGCAAGTCCTTCACCTTTCTGAGTACTAGCCCAACCTTTTCAGGTTGGCAGAGCATACGGGTGTTGGATAATCAACCAAAAATAAATTAATTAAGAGGGATGTGAGTTGAAATGTTTTATTATTAAGAGCACCGTTCTACTCTCCGACAGAGAGCGCTCTTGACTTAGTCTTAAGACTACAGTTCAAGAGACTTTCTACTCTAAAATGCTTAATGCAAGGAAAAAATGCAAATCTACAATGCTCTCCGACAGAGAGTGCTCTTGACTTGGATTTGACCAAGTTCAAGAGGCTTTGTTTATTTTATTGCAAGTAAAAGCAGTTGTGAAAATAAATCATGTGATAGCTCAACAGATATAAAAGACAATTAGCATGCTACTTGCAAAATGAAATTTAAAAAAAAAGACTTAGTGTTCTACCAAACAATTTTACTCTAAGGTGGGGTCTTCCTCCGAACAAGGTTGACCACTAAGAACCACTAGCACTTGAGAACTTTTCAGCTAGCTGAAATTTCGACCAAGGCAACTAATGGGGAGAGAGGAGTAACCACAAAATTATGTGGTCCTGCCCTTGAGATGAAATCCCAAGGATACTACCTCAAGTCAAAACTTGGAAGAGAGTACGAAAATGAAAAAATTGATTACTCTAAAGTGGAAAATGAAAGATCTAATCTAACCAATCACAACACTCTTCCCCAAATAGGGAAGAAAACCAAAAAAGTGGAGGCCTCCTCCACTTGAACTTCTATTAACTTGATAACAATTGCCTTGGGTTTGAAACCTTTGAAGGACTTTTGAGAGATAAAACTTAAATGAAAAAGAAGAAAACTCTTATGAGTGTGTACAAAGGATAGTGGTCTAGCTCAGATGACATTCACGGTTTGCACTTCTCCTTGGTTCATACTTCACTTGAGCTTCTCTTTGGCTCTTTCTTGGATCTTGCTTCTGAAAAGCTTTTCAAGTTTTCTTCTTTTTTGAAATACCTACACAAGTCTCAAAGATTTCTCAAACAAGGCACCCATTAGTCATTAGAATAAAGACAAAAAATTTAAACTATTGGACCTAGAATCTAAAAAAGACTTTAAAACTATGATTTACGAAATTTTTTATTTCAAAACATGTGTAAAAATGCAAATGGACCAGCAAACAATAAGTGCCTAGAATGTGATGGGGAAGAGATCTAAATCATAAAATTTTTAAAGTATTTTTGTATGGAAAATTCTATCTTTTAAATGGAAACAAAACCTAAACAAGCAAGCTATACTAGTGTAAAAGATGAGATCTAGCTATCAATTTCTTGAAGTAACTCTAACAAAAATTAACTTAACAATTCGTTTTTGTGATTTTGTGGTTTTAGGACACTTTCTTGGAAGATGGACGAAAGGAGCTAAAGAGGCAAGAACGAAAGGGTGAGGGAAAACTAGGGCAAGATTGGAATGGATGAAAGAAGGAAGGGCAAAACGAAATGGTGAAGGAAGAGGCAAAACGAATGGGTGAAGGGAGAGGCAAAAACGAATGGGTGAGAAAGGAGTTTGAGATAGGGAAGCTATGGAGGAAATAGGCCTAGCAAAATCAAGGGAAAAAAGGAGATCAAAGAGCAAAAGAGAAAGCTAGAAGAGATAAGCTTAGGGTAACCAAGTTTGAATAACGAGTTTTTGTTGATGGAAGAAGCAACTTTTTTGCTTTGATGCAAAGCCCTAGATCTTGCTCCTTTGGAGGTTTCCTGAAAACAAACTATTAGCACAAGTCTTTTGTTGGTGAAGAAGAGAGAGATACAACTGAGTTCATCTCATCTCAACCATTTGAGGATCTGCAATACATAAACACTCATACAAACAATGCTTGATTAAACTTAGAGAGTTAAACAAGAATGAAAAAAGAGACAAGGTAGTAAAACCGATTACAATTTGTACTCTTTAAACTATCCAAGCCTAAGCCTAGCAAACAAATTGGACCATCAAATGCTTGCCCTACGCTCTTAATAAAGAGATCCAAGCATAAATTATAATCAAGATTGAAATTGCAAAAATGTAAAAATCATAGATATTACCTCAACAATGAACTATTAACACTCATGAACCAATAGAAATGCACACCATTTGCCTCCAAAGCCAACTTTATTTCCAGAAGTTCTTTACAAATATGAGCAGAGTAAGTTTACAACAATTCTCCATGGTGAGAGAGTCCAAATGGCCTCTTTAAATAACAAAAAACTAGCCTAAAACCCTAATTCGAATTTGGCACAAGGATAGCCAAAAACTCCATAAAAAACCAATCAAATCCATGTCAACACCAACCAAATCGAGCTTGGAGTCTTAACTCATCTTTAAATTTGAGTTTGGAGCCCATAATTTGAGGAAGGAGCCCCACATGCGTTGATTTCAAAATCCAACAATCCATTAATCAATTGCCAAATCACAGAAACGAATTTGCATGAAGGTGGGCGAATTTCTCAACTGTAGATCACTCCCAGTGCTCCGAAACTGATCTAAATCAGGTGGGTGAAGATTCCAATCATCATAAATGCTTTTTGCCATGTCATTTTGACTTTTACTTTATTCAATTTGGCCTTTTTTGGAGAGATTTAAATTATCTCCAATTTATTATTTTTTGAAAATTTTAATTAATATTTCTCATTTTTTGATTTTTTGAGAAAATATTAATTATGAGGCCAAAATAATTGTCTGAAACTTAGGGTTAGCTGGTCCGGGGATCATGAATGATTTTTGGCTTAAGTTTGGAGCCTTCAATCATCAAATTCGGATCCCGGATGACTGACATATTACAAAATGATATTTCTCTATTTAAACTATAGAGAAATTTATTAAAGTTTAAAAAATAATTAAAAACCCAAATTTGACGGACCCGGTAAAATTTTTTCGAAATTTTTTCTGAGGGTCCTAGAGACTTGGGACATGACCAAAACCTATTCTAATAGTGTCTAGTAGGCTTATATACACTAGTTGGACTCTAATAACCCCACATGGCTAAAATTTTTCAAAATCGGGTATTCCAGCTTTGGAGGAAGTGGGAGAAAACCTCATCGATTATAGCTCGGGTATAGGCAAAGTATAATTGACAAGGGAAAAAACTCCTTGGAATACCTTAGTTGCTTAATCAAGTCATGGGGGACCGAGACACTCAAAATCCTACTAGCACACTTTATTACAAACCCCCATGGGGCCATGGTCATATCGACTAAAAACAAAAACTGGCCAACCAAAATTGGCTAACTGCTGCAATCTGAAACCCAGATACTCTGGAAGTGAACACTGATGTGTTCCAACACTGGCGGCTCAATAAGGTTTCAACTATTTGTACAAAATAGGTGATAATAGGTTGTCAACACAGTCTCAGTCCTTCGAGAAGTGTCATCATGCGTCAACTCCACCAGTCCTTTGGTGAGTCCAAGAGTAGTCTCTCCATCCTACCTGGATGTCCAAGAGATGAACTTTACCATCTGCTACCTGTCCGTCTCATCTGCCGATGGGATCCTCCTATACTTGGCTGAGAACCTGGACAAGTAGAGGTGCACGACCATCTACTACATGTTTGTCTCATCTGCCAATGGGATACTCCCATACTTGGTTGAGAACTTGAACGAGTAGAGGTACCTGTGCAAGCATCACACGACCATCTACTACTTGTCCGTCTCATCTGCAGATGGGATTAATCCCATACCTGGCTGAGAACGTGGATGAGTAGAGGCATCTGTGTGTAACTCGACTATCTACTTCCTGTCAATTTCATTTGCCGATGGGATTACTCCCATACCTGGCTGAGAACCTAGACGAATAGAGGTACCTGGGTGAAACCCGACCATCTACTACCTGTCTGTCTCATCTGCCGATGGGATTACTCCCATACTTGGCTAAGAACTTGGACGAGTAGAGGTACCTGGGTGAAAGCAAGGTAAATATCTCTATGTCATCTTTCCCTCTCAAGGAGGGACACGTTCTCTTCTACTCCAATTCTTCCACGAAAATATTCAAACTTTATCCTGGGAAGAGGCTTGGTGAGAATATTTGCAGTCCGGTCATCTGTCAGAACATACTGTAACTCGACCGCACCTTTCAACACCATATCACGAATGAAGTGATACCGAATCTCCATATGCTTCAACTTGTCATGGAATACATGATTCATTGACATCCGTACACAACTCTGGTTATCATAGTGAATCACGGTTGGCTCTAGAATCTAGACGAACAATCCTGCAAGGAGTTTCCGAAGCGCCATTAAGCTTCTGGAGTTGTTGTACTAACAACCATATACTCGGCCTCTATACTACTGAGTGCTACTGAGGTCTACTTTCTGCTACACACGGAAATCACTGCAAAACCTAGACTGAAGAAACATCCGGAAGTACTCTTCCTATCTGCAACACATCCAGCCCAATCTGAGTTTGAAAACCCCTGCAATCTCAAGTCACACTTTGAAGCATATCGCAGGCCATATCCCACAGTGCCACGCAAGTATCTGAGCACATGTTTTGCAGCAACCCAGTGAATCTGCCTATGTTCACACATGAACTGATTGAGAGCATTCACAGCAAAACATATATCTGGTCCGGTGTTCGTTAGATACATCAAGGATCCAATCAACTGGCGACACATAGTGGGATCAATCAAATTTGAATCTGAAGCAGAATACCTCAGCTTCTTCAAATTTGCATCCATCGGAGTGGTCATGGACTTGCAGTCCAACATTTCGAATCTCTTCAGAATATCTATGGTGTATTTTCCTTGACCTAAGAAAATATCCTTCTGCCTCTGCCATACTTTTAATCCCAAGAAGTAATGCATCAATCCAAGATCCTTCATTTCGAACTCAGAGGCAAGTATCTTCTTACACCATACGATAAGTTTCTCATTTCCAGTAAGAAATAAGTCATCAATATAAAGGACCAAAATTAGTGGCTCATCATCCACAACCTTGTAGTAAAGGTTAGGGTCTGCATCACTCTTGGTGAATCCCAAACTCACCAGGAATCCGTCTATCCGTCCATACCAAGCACGTGGTGCTTGCTTGAGTCCATACAGGGACTTTTTCAGCCTGCATACATGAGACTCCTTTCCATGGACAACAAACCCTTCTGGTTGTTCAATATATACTTCTTCCTCAATAACACCATTGAGAAAGGTTGTCTTGACATCCATCTGATGCAACTTCCATCCCATAGCTGAAGCAATAGCAATGATCGATATGATGGAAGTATATCGAGCCATGGGAGCAAAAGTCTCATCATAATCGACCCCTCTTTCTGAGAGAATCCTCTGGCAACAAATCTAGCCTTGTGTTTTTCATCGCTGCCACCTGCTCCATGCTTGATTTTGTATAACCACTTGGAAGTCACTATTGGCTTCCCCTCGGGTCTCGACGCAACCTCCCACACATCATTCTTCATGATGGATTGGTATTCTTCCACCATGGCATCCTTCTAAACTTGGTGTCTGGATGCTTCTTCATAAGTGGTAGGTTCTGAGTCAATGATGTGACTCATCAATGCTACATAATGGAGAACCTCTGAGGTCTTTTACTTTCTCGGAAAGTACCATGTGGAGCTTCATCCCCCTCTGCATCCTTCAAAGTTTGTTGTGCCCATCTAGTTCTTTTCCGGCCTGTTATCAACTGTTTTGTACAATAGCTTAATTTCTTGTGAGCCGCCAGTTTATTGAACATGATTCATGTTCATCATCAGTGTTTAGGAGTTCAGAAGTCATTTTCAGGGCAGTTTTGCCCCATTTGTAATAACTGCATGTTCATACCCCCATGGGGAAAATGTAAAAAGTTGGTCTAAACGGGGTCCTTTTATAAAAGACTTGGCTATCCTTAGGTTTAGCCATTTGGGGGATACTCTAGAGTGTTTTTCCCTTAGGGATTATGTGCTACTCATCGGTGGCGTATAATCCCTGAGTTTTTCACTCAAACCTCCAAAGTTGGAGTATTTCCCATGGTGGTCAAAACTTAAGGTGGTTATTAGAGTCTTGTGTCTAGGAGTTTTTACATGTTAGCCATCTCGATTGAGTCGTATGAACATGCACTAGGTCCCCTAGGAGTTTCGTTGGATTCCGAGAAGAATAATTTTTTTTCATAAATTAAACCATTTTTTAATGGTTTAATTAAAAAGTTTCAAAGTGTGATAAAAACCTCATCCGGAGGTGGAATTGGGCGTGGGGAGGCTCATCTTGACGCTCAGAGCGTCCTCTTTACCCTGGCACCCTCATTTTTCAGTTTTCGGGCAATTACGCCACCGCTGGGGGAGTTTTTACTAAAAATGCATCATTTTGGCATTTAATTGCCGGAAAATGACAAATTGCACCATGAGGACAAAAATCAAATAAGTCAAATTTGATTAGAAAATTGATTTTTAATGGTGGGTATGGTTCTAATATGGTATACAACTACATGGAGATATGAGGCACATGTTTTATTAAGCATTTGATTTACGAATTGATTTGGAAGGATGATGTGAGCACCTCTCACGTGGCCTCTCTCCACGTCAAAGCCCATGGTTTGGGATGGGCGAGTAATGCCAAGAGTGAGCGTGGGTTCTGTTATCACCTAAACGGTAGTTACCCCTATGGATGTATCCACTCATGGATGGCAATAGGGAAGGGCAACTCAAAAGGTGCAACCACGATCACCTCGACCTCCAATAGATGGTTGTCACGCCAGTCGAGGCAACCTTCACTTTATGTTATCTAACCCAGACAACAAAGGGGGAGAACCGATTTACTCCCGACAGGAGAGATCAAAACCAAGACACCAAATCAAGTTAATTCTAAGTGAAGTAAGGTTTATGGTTTATCCTAGACCTTAGGATGAAGTCACAAGACAAGTGAGGGGTTCAATGAGT
The DNA here is from genome assembly GCA_027924585.1 of Larix kaempferi. Taxonomy (NCBI): domain Eukaryota; kingdom Viridiplantae; phylum Streptophyta; class Pinopsida; order Pinales; family Pinaceae; genus Larix; species Larix kaempferi. The sequence continues at coordinate 10,477,124 of BSBM01000017.1, read as the reverse complement.
ATAGCTTTGGTTCATTATTGATGTGAAAGTGACTTATGATTTGTGAAATAGGATCTAGGATTAAAGTACTAGTTCAATGTGAGAAAATCCACTGCCTTGGGAACCGTGTCCAATGCAGGGTAGTTTAGGGGTTGAATTGGGGCTAACTAGAACAAGTGACAAGCTTGATAATGAAGTATGATGGCATCAAAGGGTTTAGCTCACTAATCAAGGGTCAAACCACAAGTTAATCCAACAATCTAGGAAAGTCGAATTGACTTGGAGAGAGACCAGTGCCTTGGGAATTGGGATAATGGAGTCAAAGTAAAGTTAACTTGTGTTTAAGGACTCCTACTGTATGAGACTAGTGGGCAATTAAAGTCTTGATGGATGAATAGGTCTAGATCTAGGTTTGACCTAAGTGGACCACAATCCCTTAAAACAAGGAATGCTATCCCCAAGGCAAGATTTGATGAAGTGACACACTAGACCTAGGTTTTGAATTATGCCTGTTCCAAATCCACAAAAATCTCAAGTACCCACATCCTAGAAGTGGACCAACTCACTTCTCCAAGGTGGTGCGACTTTACCCAAGGAGGCTAAAAAGTGGGATAAGTGGGGTCAAGACAAGTCCAATGGCATCCAAACTTTAGATCCAAATGGTTTAAGCAAGTGAGAGTATGGATCTACAATTTCAAGGCAATCCAATGTCTAGATCTTACTAGATCTGAGTTTGAAGATACCAAGTGGTCCAAAATGGAGATTAAATCCCTTAAAATGTGGAATAGGGCCCACAAGGTAGAAATCAGAAAAGTGACAATCTGGGGGTAGGTTATTGGATGTGTAGATCATGAATCAAGCGGGATCTCAACTACCCACATACTAGATCTAGGTCAACCCACCAAACTAGGAAGTGTGCCCTTGCTTGGAGAGGCTAAATGCCTTGGGAAGAGGGTCAAATGGAGGCCAATCCTCACCAAACTATAGATCCGGGATGCCGTGGATACTATAGAGGTGGGTTTTCAATATCTTACCCAAGAAGCCACTAGATCTTAGTAGATCTGAAAAAATGTGAAAATGAGGGTTTGAAGAAATAAGGGTTTTATCAATTTATGAGTTAGGTCAATGGATTGGATCAAGATAAGAGAAACAAACCTGTGGATCTTATTTGGGTAACCTTGTAGATGCCTTGACGATGATGATCTATGCAAACCCGATCAATTTGAGAAACTTTGAGGTAATTTTCTATGCAATCGATTTAGTCCAAGAAGCCAATGCGCCCTCCCTCCTGCACAACAAACGTCAACAATATCAGATTTGATGTAATCAAGAGATAAGGCTAATGCCACAAGAGAAGTAACAGAAAGATAGCATAGATCACAATGATACTAATGATAATCTCCTAATACAAGCAAATGCCAAGAAAGTCGATTTGAAGAAGCCTTGCAAAATCGCCCTTGTTGAAGTCGCCCTCCTGTAGACAAGACAATGATTTCCAAAATAGATAGATCTTACCACAAATTCCAAATGCTAGGTTGCAATAGACTTTCCAATCACCATCTAAGAACACCAGATGCAAAGGAGACCACAAGAAAGTTTTTCTATACCAATAATCCAAGAGCCAAAGACCCCTTACAATGAGAAGCTCTCTCCTTTAAATAGGAAGGAGAGGCATCAAAATCCTAACCACTTTTTGAATGAGTGGCTAAGATTAAAAGATACAAATGTCTAATCAATGGTTGAGATGAACTCAACAATAAAATACATGGATCACTAATAAAATATAATATAAGTGGACAAAATCGCCCTAGAAGAGGGGAATCCCACCAAATCATGATGACAAAATATAATAGGAAGCTTATGGTGGGTCCAAGGGGTAATTTTAGCCACCCTTGGTCAATCCCCATAGCACAATAATAATAAAATAGTCATCAATATACCAAATCGTGCCTCTATGGTCAAATCGTAGGCCTCAAAAGACCTCAGAAATCATCAGAAAGTGCCATAAGTGATGGATGCGGGCCCCGATGAAGCTGAAACTGCTGGAGGAGGTGTGGAAGACATCGATCCATCATCACTGATCATCCCATGCCATAACATTGCCTCAGTAGCCCAAATCGATTTCCTCAATAGCCATTTCTACCAATCCTCAAATGCCTCGGGAAGCGTGAAACTGCCCCAAACTGCCTCCTAGAGTGCCTGCGCTGTCAAGGTGAGGGCACCAGTGTGTTCGGGAGGGGGGTAATATGGTAAAAACAAGTGGCTGGACCACCCCCTCCAAGCACAGCGCCCTAGGTCAACCGGATAAAAATCACATCTGCTCTGACAGGGCCTCCGACAGACCAAAACTGCACTGGGATAGCCTACTGAGGCTCAATCATCACTGTAAGTGCCCTGAACTGAAAACAAACAGTCTCATTGGACTCAGAAGGTCCAAATCCATCCAAGATGTGTACTCATACACCATATGAGTTTCTGCATGATCAATATATATATCCAATATACCGGCACAGGGCAAATAATAATAATATGTAAATGATCAAATAATGCTGTAAACCATGAATCATCATCATAACCTTGTAGCTGCTGCATAGAATCATCGTATACCTGTACATAGACCATATATCATCTATCCATATCATCACAAGGCCCAACCATCTCATGTCCTAAGGTTGACCTTGGTCAAACTAGGTCTAACCAAGTCAACATGACCAAATATAACTCAGACCATCATCAGAAGCTGTTGCAAAGTGTCAAGGTTAATGCATGCTCTACAACTCATTCAAATAACAATTATAACACAAAGTAATCATTACTGGTGATCTAAATCCAAATATATAATGTCATTAATTATTATTATTACTCAGACTAGACTTTCAAGATCATACTCACTTCATAGCTGTGATCAATTTGCTAGTGAAGGGTGAAAGCTAAGATAACTGGCTAGGCTAAGGGATGACTTGACTGACTTAACTTTGTGACACTTTGGCAAAGGGAAAGGGAATACACACCATAGTATATACTAAATGAGCAACAACACAGGGAATGGCGGTGTCTCACAAATGGATGAGTTGTTCAAAGAGGGTTTAATCACCTTTAACAGATGCGCACAATCCATAATACAAATAAGGCCAGCAATTGTTTTGATATAGCATTTAAGTTCCATTGCTTTTTGGGCCTGAAGTTTCCATAGCCTTGGTCTATGTGTGTTTATAAGCACATTGCATAGATTTTCATTTATTTTAGGCTTTCTGCTGCAGGTGTGTTTTTAAGGCACTTGTTTACCTGAGCACTTCTAGGTGTGTCATGGACAGCTTGTTTACCTAGGTATTTACATTTCCAAAAGATATAACATTTTATTTTCATGGCCATTTTCATTTGGCATGCCTTTCATTCATGTGTGTTTAGAAACACATTGCATGAATGGGCTTTTCATACAAGATATAGCATTTCATTTTCCAGATTTTGTATTCATGGCAGCACTAAAAGTTTCAGGTTTATCCAACACAACTTTAGTGACTAGGGGGAATTCCAAGGAACTCCAACTCACCATAGGTAAGTTTTGTCACCAACTTAGAGCCGAGACACAATAAATAGGGAAGCTCATCCAATACAGAGGCTAGAGCGGGGGAAAGTCCTCCATGCCACTAGTCAAGTGGTAAGTCAGGGTGATAAACTAAAAGGTAGGAAATGGATGGATGAAGACAATGAATAATGGAGCCAACACTAGCAAGCCAAGGTATGGTGGAGTGTGGTGGAATGATCACCTCTATTCTCCTTAAGGAGGGTAAAACCAATGAGTATGAATAGTGAACTTCTAAGTCTGAGTAGGGACAATATAATATATATAATAAGCTTCAACCAGGTCCATATATCTATATGATCGCCAGATCATGACACTAGGTGCTAAGACATGCTATGAGAATAAGTATAAAAGCAATATAACCATAACACAATGATATACCTGCTGAGTCATATACCTGAATGCTCATCAACCTGTACCATCATCTGTCCTCTGAAACTGCTGCTGTAACTCTGGGCACTACTGACTGCTCTGTACCAATGGTATAATGGCTACATCGGTCATCTCTCTGAGTGTCCTAAGACTCAGTCATGGCATGGGGAATATATACTGCTGTCCACAATCTGATAGTGATCCAATATAGATGCTCATCTCAGCATCTCAAATGTAAGGGAACTGGCTGAATAGTGTACTGGCATCAGAAAAATAATGTATGGTAGCTCGGCTACTATATATGTGATAACAGGTTCCAAGGGGAGTTGGACTTCACCTCACCCCCACCAACCCGAATCACCACTTACCGAGCTCAGGGATCACGCTCCAAGCCTTTCATCACGTGAATCTCTTGTATGTCGTGCCAACCTCACATTAAAGCTTCGATCAATAGCATGGCAACTCATGATTCGTTTGGTGGTGGTTCCAAGAGATGAGTGAAGGCGTCTTGCTTATGTGGATGCCTTATCACCCAATCACACCAACCAGCTGCTGTTCAACGTTCCAATCAGCGTGAGTCTCTCCATGAATCTCTCATGCACCTACCTCAACCTTGGCCTCTCTACATGCCATTTCGACCTGGGGTTTAGGGGTCTTGTTTTGTTATTTAAAGAGAGATATTCCTCCTCTTTTCTCATGGAATTTTTGAGCAAACTTACTCTGCCAATTTGTAACTCTGTTATGAGCTTTTGCTATTTGAAATAAAACGACTTTGGAGGTCCATGTGGTGTTGATGCTTGTTATGAGAGTGCTTCATCTATTCTAAGGTGATATTGTACTTGTTTATTGCTTATATTTCATGTCTTGATCAATATTTTGCTTAGAAGGCTTTATTAAGTCCATAGGGTGGGCATTTGGGTTCAAATTGTCCATTTATGTTGGGTTTAGTGTGATTTGGAAGGAGTAGACTGTAGTTGGAAATACTTATACTCTTCTAACCCAACTTTATTTTGCATACTATTTTGATCAAGATACTTTTATGAGTGATTTCTTGTGCAGACCTAATAGGTTGAAGAGAGGCTTGAGCTTGGTTGCATCTCTCACCTCTTCAAAAGACCTGCTTTCTAACATTTGTGTGCATTTCAGGATCTCCCAAAGTTGATCTTAAGCATTGAAATTTTGGCAAGGAAGTGCAAAGTTCGAAATCCATCTTCAAAATCAAATTTTCAACTAGTTACTTGGTTCTAAAGGCTCACTTCTTCAAGCCCTCTCTTTTTCTCCTTGATCCCTTTTTTCACTTGAGTTGCTAGCCATTCTCCTCTAGTCTCGTCCTACCCTTTTTTCCTCCCTAGCCTAGCTTCGTCTTTCCTCATTGTTGGCCTCTTTTCCACTCATTTTTGTCTCCTTTTTTTGCACTCGTTTTCCTTCATTTACAAGTTTTTTTCCATGTCTTTTGGGGCATCCTTCACCCACCTTTTGGGCTGCCTTTAGCCCACTGTTTGGGCACCTCATTAGCTGACTGTTTGCTGCCCATTAGTTGACTGTTTGCTGCCCATTAGCTGACTATTTGCTGCTACGTTTAGTTGGCTGCCCTCTCATTGCTCCAAACATCCCTTCCTCCTCTCGTCCACTTTCAATAGCCTTGCAAAAAGCATAAAAACAAGCATTAAAGTTGGTTAAGAGTTAGTAGTTAGATATTGCATTTAGTTTGTTAGTTGCATTGTCTTTGAAAGCTAAGGAGTTAGTCTCTTAAAGTTTTACATTTTGCATTTGTAAAAGGTTAGATTTCATACTTTGTTCACTAGTTAGTTTCGTTTTACATCTTTAGATCTCATTTAAAAGTTTCAAACCTTGCATTGAAAAAAGATTGGGCATATAGGATAGTGAAAGTTTGCATCTAGTTTGACTTTTTTGCATCTTAGATCTTAAAATTAGTCTTGTTTCGATTTTTGCACTAACACTAATGGGTGCCTTGTTGCGCTGATTTGAGCATGTGTAGGTGTTTTGAAGAAGGAAGTTGAGGAACTTTTGAAAACAAGAAGATTTTTACCCAAAGAGAGCATCAAAAAGACCATAAGGATGATCCAAAACAAGAAACTTACACTCTCCTTTTGTAAAAGCTCTTAAGGGCTCCATATTGTCTTCATGGTTGTTTCATTTCTCTTAAAAGACCTTACAAGGATTTCATTCCCAAAGGCACCTTTAACTCATTAATAAAAAGGCTAAGTGGGATAAGGCCTCCCACACTTTGGTTTCTTCTCCCCCATTTGGGGAAGAGTGTTTTGTGCATGCTTAGTTAGATTTGCTTCAATTTTCTAGATTAATTTTCATTTTTGTACTTAGAGTAAAATTTATTTCAAGTTTTGATCTGAGAAGTCTCTTGAGATTTGATCCCAAGTGCCGCATTAACACTGCGTGCTGCTTCTCTCTCCCCATCGTGTACTGCATAGGACCAGCTAAGCTGGAAGTTTCATGAGCGGTGTGTAGAAGTCACTTTGACTTCACTTGTTAGATTAGTCTCTATTGTGGTAGAACACTAGTTTCTTTTTTGCAAGTAGTTCATTTCTTTTGATATATCATGGTTCATCTTTTATCTTATTGAGCTATCATATTTGTTCTTTGCTTTAAATCTGCTTCTATCTTAACAAAGAACCAAAGTCTCTTGAACTTGAAATAACCCAAATCAAGAGCACTCTCTATCGGAGAGTACTCCCATTGCATCTACCTACATCAAGCATATAGTTTAGCTAAGTATCTTGAACTTTTGTTTTAAGACGAAGTCAAGAGCACTCTCTGTTGGAGAGTTGAATTGTGTGCTCTCAATAATAAAAAATTCCAACTCACACCCCCTTTAATAATTTATCTTCATTTCTATCCAACATCTGTATGCTCAGCCAACCTAAAAAGGTTGGACTAGTACTTAGAAAGGTGTTGGATTTGTTAATCTTGGAAGTGATAACATTAATAAAATCTTTTCCCCACAACCAATGAACCGACGTTGCTTATTCGAGAAATACTCAGGAAGTGGGCAAAGTTCCTAAACCTGGTGGGGCCGAAATTTACCTTTGTCTTAGACTTCGAGGTGGTTAAGTCTTAAGACACCTACTCCTTGATATCTAGACGGCCCATCATACCATCAGAGGGGAAGCCACTGAAAGTATACTTTCCCAGTCGGATGCTTACCTTGTTTTTCTTAGCCCTAATAATCAAAGATCATTAAAACTTTAAATTTACCAAGATAATTTGCAAAACGATCTCACGAACAGTTACTTCAAGACTTACATTTTCAGCATCCCCCAGCACTACACACTTATTTGACTCCATTTTGGCACTGGTCATTTTTACATTTTCATGTTTTAATTAAGTTGGGCCATTTGTCCATTGGAAATTCTATTTGATCTTATATATATGTGGATGCTTTTATTTCCCAAGTCTTTGTATACTATTAGTCTCATATCTTGTTTCGCAACGTGGATTGCTTATTGTCATGTGTTATTTCATCTCAAATTGTGATCTCATCATTTAAAAAACTCCTAAACAACACCCATCCGCATCACTCAACACCCAAAAACATTTTAAAAGAGCCATAGTAAAGTCTTTGTAGGGACTACACCCCTTGGCTTCGTTAAGAGTTAGCCTAAACGGAGGAGCTGGGATTTAGGTGACAGTACCTAGCTCATTGCTTGCCCCCAAGGCCACACCTTCCCCACTTGTAGTGAGGGAACAAATTTCGAAATATTTCTGCTGCTGGTGTGCATCTCGGCGGACAACACGACTTACTGCAATATCTCTGGGAACATCAACTGGTTCAACTAGATCAATGGGATCGATGGGTTCATCCTTCTCTGCTAATTCCCTCTGAACTGGAGAGGGAGATGATCTCATCTCCTTTGGGTCTGGCATCTCCTCATCATCAATCTCCATGTATGATTCTTTGCCTTTCCTAACATCCATCTCTTCTTCAAAGGACACATTCCTGCTGACTTCGATCTATCTGGATTCTAGGATATAAATCCTGTAGTCCTTTGAAGATTCACTGTATCCCACAAAAGTTCCCTTCTTGCCTAAAGGTTCTAACTTTGTTCTCTTCTCCTTGGGCACATGTATGCAGACTGGACAGTCAAAGATCCGGAGGTGGCCCACTTCTGGTTTCATTCCTGTGAAAGCTTCTTCCGAGGTCATCCTTCTAACATTAACGGGATTCATGTGTCCACCACTTGTTCATCGGAACAAGTCTCATCATTTTTCTCTTGTAGGCCCATATCATATGGTCTTTTCCCTACAAGTCAAATCTCGTCTAATGATTAGTGACATTGCATAATCAAATTTAACCAATTTCTATTTCTATGCAATGACAATAGTTTACACTAGGCATCTTGGCTAATGCTTCAGCACAACAATCATAAACATGTCTCCCAAACACATAAGGTAACTATCTATATGTCTGCTATCTCCACTAGAACATGCCATCAAGAGTGTGCACTACTCTAAGCATGTAAGAAGGAGATATCATCTAAATTAGCTCCATCAGGTGTTCATGGAATGTATAACAAATACAATAAGAGACTATGGTACATTAATAAGTAAACTATATCAAATGCTCAACACACTTCCTGATAGATCTACATATAATTTGATATGTATAAGACAAAATAGATCTATGTGAGCATTAAAACCAAATACTTATCTTTTATTGTTTTTGTGGGTGGGCTCCCACTGCCTCCTTGTGGGAACAACCATGAGAGACCTCTGTTCTTTATTTTCTTGCTGGGAGCCCATCGCAGTCTAGATCTTCATATCATCACCTCAACATGGAGAGCACTAGAAGAAGAACTCGAAACGATCATCATTCCTTGACTTCTTATGAGGAGTGTCTTTATCAACATCAGCAGTTGAGGCTTCATGCTTCCTTTTGTTTGGACTTCGACAATTACTGACGTAATGGTCATATGCCTTGTACCTATAGCATTGTATCTGAGATAAATCCTTCTTCTTCTTCTTCTAATATGGAGGAGGACTTGATCTCCTACCTTGGTGCTTGTGATTGTAAAACTTTCTTTTCCTTCCCTTGCATTTCTTGGCATGGGACATGAATGCTTGATTCTCCTCATGTTGAGTGCCATGAAGTCTCTGCCTTGCTGCTATCCTTGTCTCTTCTTGAGTGCAATCTGCCCATAACTTGTCAAATTTGGGTAGCTTGGTTCGACCACTTATGCTTTGAATGAATGACTCCCAAGATGGTGGGAGACCATTTAGAGTAGTAATGACAAGCTCCTTATCATCAATGGGATCTCCACTGGTACCTAGATTGTCCCTTAGTTCTACGATCCTCATGAAGTATGAAACAATTGATTCTGACTTGGACATCTTCATATTCGATAGTTGGTTCCTCAATGTGAGTGTCACATTGATACTAATATGTTCAAATAGCTTCTTTAAGGTTTTGAACATCTTTCTAGCAGTCTTCTTTCCTGAGATTTGAGGAACCAAGTGGTCTCTAACTGAGTCCACCAAAATCCTTCTTGCTCTGGCATCATTCTTCCTCTAGTGAGTTTTGTCTTCTTCGGCTTCTGGTTCTGGGACCTTCTCATTGACAAACTACAAGAGATCATTTTCTTCTAGTAAGAGAAGGACTCTAGACTTCCAAGAGATGAAGTTGGAGCCCCTTCCAGACAATCTTCAACCTTCATTCCAATCATCCTGACTATAGATCTGAAGCAGAAACCCTAGCAGGAGCTAGGTCAAAATTGAAAGTTGGATTCTTGAAAAACTGATTCCATAGGAGGATGCGCCCTAGTAAGGCGAGTTGAGGAAAGGTAGGGTTGAACCAATTCTGTGGAGGGAGTAGGTCAAAACCTGAAACCCTAATTTCTGCAGTAACTATAGCTTGCAGAATTAGGTCAAAAATGAAAATTCTCAGAATTGGATTTTGCCTTCACCAAAAGATGCGCCCTTCCTAGAGTGAAATTCCCAAGGCACTTTTTCAGCCAAAATGATGAGTGAAGGCCTTAAAAGATGAAACCCTAGTTTCGGCAATGGCTTCTTCTAGTACTGCTCTGAAACCATGTTAGTTTTTCATACAATTATAGCATTCTAGTTCAATTGCATAAGATAAATAGGATCACTAGAAGAAAGACAGAGCACAGAAACAAAGAACACGAGAATTTATCCTGGGAAACCCAATAGGGAGAAAACCCAACAACCTTTGTATAGAGATGAACAATTCTGAGAGCAGAGTACAATGATGAGAGAGAAAAGTGGAAGAACTTTCCAAGTAGAAACCCCAAAATATCTTCTCCTAGCTACAGATGCGAATCTCTCTCCAAGTGGTGCGAACTTGCTTGGATGAGTGAGTGTGTCAAATGAGGAACATAACCACTTTATTTATACACTTGCCAAACTGACCTTTTCCCTAACTGGGCCGACTTGTCTAACTTGACTGGGCCGACTTGACCTGGGGACAAATAAATAATGTTTATTTAATTCTTTTCTTTGGGTAATTTATCCCCGAGGTTTACATTGATTCTTTCAAGGGTTTACATAATTAATTACATCAAGATCATCTCCTGTAGGAGGTACAAATAATTACAATAAAATATAATAACAATAACTTCCGAAGTTGCACAAATTCCAACAAATTTATTATCATTACTTATTTGTAAGTGTGCCTTGCGTGAACAAATGCTTAAAAGTTTAATGATCTGTGTTCATGAAAAAAATTGTCTTCTATTTTCACAAAAAAGGTTATGAATCAAGATTTATATTAAAAAAGGGCTGTGGCAAGGCCAAGCAGCTAGGGCAAAAACAGAGATTAGGCCTACGCCTTAAATTCAAAATACAGTAGTGCTTAGAGTTCTGCCTAGAGATTTCAACAATACAAAAAAACACAATACCGGCTTTACATCTATAGTGCCTGACATAGTGATGGAGCAAACACACAACTCAAAAATACATATTAAAACATAGAAAGTAAAAGAAATACTAGATGCATGGCTTCTTCTAAACCTCTACAAGTCGACGCTTCTTCACAGCATTCTCTTTAGGATCCTTGAGACTTTGGTCCTTGTTCTCTGCAACCTGAAGGACGCTGCATTCTTCCATCCCTTGCTTGTGGATTTTCACAGGGGCTGAGGATGCCCATGAAGAATCTGCTGCAAGAAAAGAATTTGGCTGAGAGGGGGAGTTCATTACACTGTCCAAGATGCCAAGTTAAGATGCAATTCATTGCATAAGTTGCTTAATTGAGTCAACTTGAAGAGATACCTCGAGATTCTTGCTAAGTTGGTCACCCATAAATGCATCCACCTCCTACCAATTTTGCATGTCCACTGCATGTTTGGCTGTGTCGATAGCACAAGTGTCTCTAGTTGCAGTAATTTCATGCTAGCACAAGTGTCTCTGGTTGCACTAATTTCATGCACTTGCTCAAATTCTCCCTGCCAACAATCCCATTGGATTCGAGTGTTAATAACACCACAGTGGGTTTCTCCCACCTCCATGCACTACTTAAGTCCCTTCCTAAGCTCCCTTAATTCAGAAGAAATGCATTTGCTACACGAGCAATGTGCCATCCTACTATGACAAGAGACCATCACACAAAGTCACCTTGTTTCGTAAACAGAGATGGGCAGATGTAGCCTCAGAGTGTAGGAGGGGAGCTCCCACAGAAACTCAAAAGCTGTTGGGAACACAATAAAACCAGAAGTAGAGAAAAAACAAAGAAATCAAAACCCCAGATAATCTGGAGAGGATGCTCTCCTCGACTAGATAACCCACATTAGAAATTGAATTGAATAGCCCTGCCATTCATAAAACTTTGCACAAGTTGGGATCGTAAGGAGTAGTCCCATGTTGTCACTTCATAAATGTTGAGTGTGTCGAAGGAATGAACCTCATAATGATACCTATGATGTCTCCCATCCTAACTTTAAATAAACTAGGAGGGGATGTGGAATGATATCTCTGGGACAACTGATCAACATATCGCCCTTTGCTGAAAAAGGGGTAACAAACCTAGATGTGATTCAAGAATTTTCTATAGATAAGGATATCATCAAAGAAGACAAACAAATTTTCTAGGTTCTGTGCCATACATTTTGTTCATTATGGCCTTAGATATAGCAAGAACATTGCAGAGGGTGAATGGCATCACTTTTAGTTTGTAATGCTCTAAGTGAGTTCTAAAGGCAATCAGGATATGATAAATAGCTAGACCTTAAGTCAATCTTTGAAAATATGTTCATGTTGACATGTTAGTGTTGTGTAGCCATCCATCAATTCTCTAAAATAAAAGGTATTGTTTTACAATTATCTTGTTCAATTATGGGCAGTCAATGTAGGTACAAGCCATCCTTCTTTCAAGCAAGGACTCCCTAAGATGCATAAGGGCTTCTGTATAGTATTCTTCACAAGGGTATACATGATTGTTAACCATAGATTGGAGAGGATTGCCAATGAATAGGGAATTGATGGTTTTATGGTCATGCCAAAATCTTGGGAGAGCTCTCTAATTTGAAAATAAATGTGTTAAAACTTAAAAGCACTGGGAGCCCTTTCTGATGAAATATTACATCAATGTTTGTTAGCTCAGAGGCAGGAATAGAAGATAGAGGATATCATTGAGCATTTACAAGTTACAACCTTTGGGTGGCCTCTTCAAGGCCAAACAAGTGAATGAGTAACTTTTCTGATTTTTCGAATACTTTCAAAAAAAGGATGACTTGCAGCATCTGAGAGTCAAGAGGACAATACAAATTTAGGGAATAAAGTTTATTACATAATGATAAAACCTGAAATATATACTAGCACCGTGTCCAAACTAGTTTTGCTCCATATGAATTTATTAATGGCTTAAATTCTAAACCATAAATTTGAAACTTTTAAGGTTCTTTAAGTATTAAAAGAAAATTCATAAATTTGAATTACCTCTTTTATCATTCAAATATTATCATGACTTTTTATTGCCCACTTTTTTTTATCATTCAAGCATCATGACTTTTTTTTTGGTCCATAAATTGCTTTGTAGGTTCACTGAGGAAACACAACCTGGGATGGTAAGATGTAAGGATGCAGCGAAGAAGCTCATTGGCTTGGGACTTAATTTCACTCCAATAGAGGAGGCCATTCAACAATCAGTAGCTAGTATGATAGAGAGAGGATTTCTTAAAGAAATTGCCGAAGTACACAATTTTTAGAAGCTAATTTATACAACAAATTAAATATGCACTTTGCATATTATTAAAAAGAATATTCAAAAGTAAATATGTTTGATATTTTTATTTAGAGACAAATGACTTAAAAACACCTTACTATTTTATTTTTTCCAAAGCAAAACAAAAAGGTTGCATAACTCAAGCTCTCTGGATATCGTTTTTAGATTTTTCAATTGTACAAACTATCATCGAATATGACCAAAAACCTGGCATGTCTTTATTATAGGATGGTAGACATTCCTGGGTAGGCTATCACTCCTACCGATTGTCTAGTGCCTAATAGGCTTTCAAGGACCCTAGAAAGCCCAAAACTTTGCCATTCAGGAGCAGTTTAAAAACTTACTCCAAATCTAAAAGGGCAGTTTCAGCCCCTACTGCTGCTACCTCCACTACATATATTCCTCCCTAAATCCATTATTGCTGAAGCTCTGGAGATTTGGATCACACACTGTAGTGAGCCACCTAGGCTTAACTCGATACATGAAGCCAAGTAGCAACATCTTGTTATCGTTACTTGTTATGTGAATTTTATTTTTTTAATCATTATTGTTATAGTTGAATTTTAGTTTTTTTTTTAAATCTTAAATTTCCTATTTTTTATCTTTTATTTTAAAACTAGTTTGATATCTCTCTTTAATAATTTAAAAAGAAAAATATATTTCATCTTAATTTATTTAAAAAATAGACATAAACTCTATAAGTTAAGTGAGTTTGATGCCTTCTATACTAAACCATGACTTTTATCATTTTAATGCAAAGTTAAGAGTTATAGCTATGGACCAACAAAAATGTTATTTTTATCAAAACAAAAAGATTGAGTACTTTTTGAGAAAACTTCGAAGATTTGAGGAATTCTATAGTTGGTGATGATGTTGCTATTTAACGTCCTTTAGGTTGTCCTTTAACCTAGTTTGGTTTGTAGGATCTAAAAAAGTGAGTGGACAAAGAAAACCAAGAATTTAAAATCTTAAAATTATTTATTTAGACAAGAGTTTCAATGTGATTTTAGATTCATGATAAAGTCTTTAAGATTGGTTTGGTTATCTTGGTTTAAGATTCCATGACCAAGTTATGATTACAAATGTTAGTATAAGCACATTTAATATTATTGTATTAAGGGCATCTTAGAAAGAAATGAGTTTCATCTTCAATCTCATCTAAGTTGCATGAATTACATATTGTTTTTTCCCAAGACATTTTCAAAAGAGTCTATCTCTCGGTTTCGCTATACAACTCATGTAAGTTAGTTCTTAGTTTAGCAATCATCATTTTTTTTTAACCTCGAGGCTTGCAACCAATAATAGGAGAAGGATGATCAAGCTTGAGATTGATGGTGTTTTTATAATAACACATTTTTTGTCTTTAAATATTTTCATCATTTCATAGGAATTTAGACACTTTATTTTCAGTTTTCAATTTTAGGTCTCTGTCATGGGAGAGGATTATATAATCTTTGATGGCCCACAATTCCATCCATTTATCAAAGTCATTTTTCCAACCCCTTTTTAGATGAAGATATGTTAGGCACGACTAGCTCAATGATAGGAAGCTTGTTTTGTTCAAGTTTACCCAGTGTGTGTTTCTATTGAATAAATGTTTTAGGGCTTCATATACAATGAGGGACATACCAACTTCCATGAGGAGAATAGGGTAGTGATTTTATTTTTAGTTTTGAAGTTGTAAGTAATGAATTGTTTTTGGATTTGCTCAATTATGTTCCAAATTTCTTGAGTTTTGCTTCCACCCCAATGTCACAAACATAGAAGGTCATTGCTATTATGAGGCTAGAGAAAAGTGATTTCCTTTAATCCCAATCCCAAAGATGACATCTTTAGAGTGTTTTTTCAAGTCATAATATGCCTTTCTTTTTGCAATTTTTTTTTCAATATTGAGGTTCTAGTTAAGCCTATAATTGATATTGGTCCCTAAGTATTTATAGGAGTGAAACATCTCAAAAGGTTAATTATCGAAAGAAATTTCATAGTTGGTTGACTTGTTGGGATTCTATAATTGTTATGTTGATCCTATTACAAAACTCTTGAAAGACACTTAGTTGTGTTGTGAGTTCTACAAGATGCTTGGCCAAGAGGACAATGTTATTAGCATATAAAAGTAGAATAATGGTGTAGTAGTGAAGGTTGGTGCCTTTGTGCTCACCCTTTTCAAAGTATTTTTCCAAAAAATCAAAATAAATTCCAAAAAGGATAGGGGATAAATGGCAACCTTGTTTAAATCTAGTATTGCAAATAATATCATTGGACCAACCTTGACTATTTTTAAGCTTGGCAATGACTTGGTCTTAGAGTTTATAAATGAGAAACTTAAGCTCGAAAGGAATTCTTAAATATTCCATACAAATTTCCCTTATGGATCTAGTGTTGATGGGTTTTCTAAAGTCAACAAAGCAAGCAAAAAGATCTTTGTTGTTACGACAATTTACAATGATGACACTAAAAGTATGGATATGGTCAAGTGTTTAGTGTTTGTCCGTGAATCTATCATGGCCTTATCTCTAAGCTTGTTTTCATCCAACCATTACTAGTTTCTTTCTAAAATAGTTCCAAACTTGTCCAATAAAAGGCAAACCATGATAGTTATATAATTAGAAGGATTGTATTTATCCCCAACTTTATAGATAAGTTATGATGGACCTTTCCTTCCCTTATTTAGGAATTCCTTGTTTTAGAGAAGTAATAAACAAGATAAGGATAAAGCTTCAGATTGTTAAGAATTGCATCTTGATAATTAGTTTTGAGTATATCATTTTTTTTCAAATTTATATTTAACAATTATCTCATTGTCATATTATTATTATAGTGACATTGTTGATGCTATATTTTAGTGTGTTTGATTGTTTTTAATTTAGATTTTTAATTAAATATATGATAGCTTGTTGATTATATTTTCGAGTATAATTAGGATTATACAAAAATGATCATGAACAAATAATATTATTTTATAATTTTTAGTAATGTTTAATTGTTTTTGGTATTAAATTTTAATTAAATATATGATAATATTTTATGTATTCTTGTTAATTATATTTTCAATATAAGTAATATTCTTTGAATGAATAAATAATATTATTTTATAATTTTTTGTTTTGAATAGTATATTAAAGAGTTTGGACCCATAAACCTCCTATGTTCTTTGCTTGTTAGGGTGGTCATATTAAGTTTGTATATATGTGTGTGTGTGTGTGTGTGTGTGTGTGTTTTGTCTCTTGAATTTACATAGCACTTCATTGTTTTTAAAAATTGGCCCATGATTGTATGTTTGTAGTGCAAAATTAATTTTTTGGTAGAGGTAATGATATAACATTATATTTTACACCTCCCCATGACAGGTGTTGCCAAGATGGAGCCCTCACCCCACGCGATTAACTTATTCAATGAGGAGGAGGCCGTACCATGCAGCATGGCGCATGGAACTTGGCCACCGGTCTTCATCCAGACTCTTAATTATCAGTCTTGTCATGGTATGCTGCCTCATAATCTCTGTGCATGCTCGAGAGGATCCGTACGACTACAGGATATATTTTGTCTCTTGAATTTACATAGCACTTCATTGTTTTTAAAAATTGGCCCATGATTGTATGTTTGTAGTGCAAAATTAATTTTTTGGTAGAGGTAATGATATAACATTATATTTTACACCTCCCCATGACAGGGGTTGCCAAGATGGAGCCCTCACCCCACGCGACTAACTTATTCAATGAGGAGGAGGCCATACCATGCAGCATGGCGTGTGGAACTTGGCCACCGGCCTTCATCCAGACTCTTAATTATCAGTCTTGTCATGGTATGCTGCCTCATAATCTCTGTGCATGCTCGAGAGGATCCGTACGACTATAGGCTTGCTCGCTTGTGCGAGTCTTCATGGAAATCCAACTTGAAGGTGGTGGCAATGGGGTTCAGCTTGGTTCACTTGTTCCAGGGCATCAGAAAAGGTGACCTCGGCTTAAATGTAGGAATCGAATTGGCAAGTCGCAATATTAGCTTCTTTATATGTGTTATTCGTTGGTAAAGGCTCTAGTTCTCTCCCTTCATGTGCATCTGGTCTGGACTCTTCTTGCTAGTGAGGTTACCATGGCTAGGACGAAGGTGACTCTGAGGAAAACTATTAATGGGCCGCGCTACACACACATGTCACGCGCCTTGAAGGATATGGGTAGGGTCGAGGGCTTTTTTGAAATGAAATTCTAGAATCCGCTTGTGCCTGCACAACCAGGTTGGAAAATAGACTAAAGAAGAAGCAAGCCCGCCCCTCTGCTGAGCAGTTGGCTGTGGATTTTGGTGGGTTAGTGGAGGATGCAGGTTCTGCTTGTACTAGGGAGACACGTCACACAAAGACTCTCAGGGTTTTATGGATAGTTAAAGCTTTGATGTCCATGGCAATGGAAGACTGCCTCCAAGGGCAGCTCGGGATGGAGAAGGATGCTCTTCCTTTGGTTGACCATATCTCCAATTTGGAAGCTAGTTTGCATGCGCTCATCCGCTTCCAACGCACAGAGATTGAGCGGGTTAATGCCAAGCCAGACGCTCTGGCCAGGGCTCTCACAGGCAAAACCTCCGCCAAACTTGGCCGCAAGCACCCAACTCGTTTTCAGAAGGTGCCCTGCTACTGCTGGTGATGACGGGAAAAGCAAAATGCCAGGTGTCGGTCCCTCTTCAATTCCTCTTTCTGATGATGAATAGTTGGTTAGGCTTTTAGGCTAGTTTTAGATGTTTCATGTTTGTTTTTGTTTTGAATGCTCCGGCCATAACCCTCGGCTTGTGGGGGAACTACTGTAGCTCAGTAGCTCTAGACTTTTGATGTTCTAGTTTTTGGTGTCCTACATAGCAATGTTGAACCCTAACACTTGGACAACTTGGCTATGTACAATTTATTCTTTTTAATCTAATAGAATTTACGAACCTTACAAAAAAAACATTATATTTTACACAAAAATTGGTTGAGTAAATTCAAGAGAGAATAAATGAAATAAATATTTTTAGAACATAAATGACAAAAAGTGTCCACAAATAACCACTTATATTTTTTATCAATTAAATCTCACATCCTAAAATCCTCTCATTATTTACATTGGAACTATCTAGTAAAAAGGGCCAAATAAACATTACAATAACATCCCCATAATGCGTATTTGGATTTAGGAACATTATCATGGCCAATAATGGCAATAACTTGACCTTTAACAATCTGCATACAAATTCTCACTAGTCCTTCAGAACTCTACCTCCAAAAAAACCCAAAAACTCTTTGCACATCTTTGACACTAGTGAAACAAACAAGGTTTGTTTCCACATGTGAGCATATGCATGAGCGATTATAGTTGGGGGTTTGATCATGCAATGTTGTCATAAAGTAGAGGAACAATGTCCAAGAAATGAAAGCGACAATGACAAAGGAGAGCATGCGAAAGCTTAGAGTAATTCCACGAGATGTTACAAAGGCAAGAGCATTAAAGATCAACAAGAACACTTTGAGCATGTAAATCAAGGAGCCTCACAATGTTGAGGGTCTCGAATGAAGATGTTATAAAATTAAGGGTGCCCAAGATCAACAAGATTGGATCAAGGAAATAAAACATGAGACTTGACTGAATGTTTTTTGGGCAAAATGGTGAGAGGCTCAAAAAGTGTTGGCATAATGTCCAGTGCTCCCCATGAGTTTCGTAACATGGTCTAACAGCCTCTCGACATATCCTTAACTGGGATGGAAGCGGATTTCCATTAGGTGCGCCTTTTGGATCTAACGGCCAGCTTAGCTCCCAACAATTGGTATTAGAGCAGGTTACTTCAAGAACAGTTTAATAATTGGAAGGTAGACCCCAGTAAGAGTAATGGATAAGCACATAGAATATACCAAGCATGGATTACCATTGTTTAATGGGATGAATTATGCTTTCTGGAGCATAAGGATGAAACTATTTTTGCAGTCACGGGGACTTGATGTTTAACAAATTGTAGTAAATGAGTACATTGTCCCAAGTACTACTCCAACAACAGGTACAACTGAAAGAAGACTTTGAATGCAATTCAAAAGCCATGTATGCTATTATGGGTGGTCTAACAGGATCAAAATTTGTCAAGGTTATGCTTTTCACCTCAGCAAAAGAAATTTGGGACAAGCTCAAGAATGTGTATGAAGGAGATGTTAAAGTCAAAGGGGCCAAGCTTCAAACTTACATAAGACAATTTGAACACATGAAAATGTAGGAAGATGAAGATATTACAACTTATTTTCTCTGAGTTGATGAAATTGTGAATACCATGAGAGGACTAGGAGAAAAGATTGAAAGTCCAATAATTGTTTAGAAGATACCTAGATCTCTTCTGATGGGATTTGATTATAAAATCTCAGCTCTAGAGGAAAGACAAAATCTAGATAAATTGAATTGGATGAATTACATGGAATTCTTATAGCATACAAAATGAGAATAGAACAGGAAAATCCATCCAGAAGGGAAGCAACTTTCAAGGCCTCCAAGAAAACAAGGAAGAACAAGCAAAATTCAAAATCATGCTCATGCTTCAGCTATAGTGATGATTCAGACAATGAAGAAGCCAACTTTGTGAGAAAGTTAAAAAAGGGAATTGACAAGTACAGAGGTAAGCGTCTTTCCAAATGTTTTAATTGTGGTAAAATTGGTCATTTTGCTTCCAAATGCCCTTATCCAAAGGGCTTAGATAGTGATGAAGAAGTTCCCAAGAAAGAAAAGAAATATTAGAAAAGAGACAAGGAAACAAATAAAAGAAGATTTTTGAAAAAGAAAATTCTCTATTCAAAAGAGGATAGTTCCTCATCCGATGAAGATGATGATAGTGACAGTGACTCAGGAAGAGTGCTCTTCATGACATTAGATGAGACAACTAAGAATAATGAGGAACTATGAATAAGAAGGAGAAGTGAATCTTGAGGAAGAATTGATCAGTGCCTTAAGTTATCTAAGAAAAGAAAGGAGGAAAATGGTGAATCCATGAAGATGGGTAACACTTTTTGGCCAAAAGTGACAGTGGAAATTTAATTTTACTCTTTCATTGAATCAAAGCCCTGAAAACTCATATATGCCTTGTGAATTTTGGCATGCAACAAAAAATAATGTAGGGAATTATGTTGTCTTTCCACCTATATTTATTTTTAAATAATAAAATTATTTAATATGCCAAAATCGCATTTAATGATAGGTGTGTTCTTGTAAATATATATATGAACATAATCTACACAAAATGCACTAAGGCACACTTTTTTTTAAAGTTATAATGGAAAATTATATATATATATATATATATATATATATATATATATTTGAAACTAACTGTTGAGAATTTTAATTGCGTTTCGCACACGTATGTGCATGTAAATTTTTTTTTACTGATTACAAAAATAAAAATAAATAATACGCTTTTGAAGGGCACACATTGGTCTCGGGTGTATATATTTTTTTGTTGTGAACTTTTTTTGTTGTTGATTTTTCTTTGTGTTGATTCGAAGTTGTTGACATGGTTTTGTAAGTGTATGTTTCAAAAGAAAAAAAAAATATCATATGAACTTAGAAACTTGTAAAATATATGCCCATGGATAGACAATTCGTTGCGAATCCAATGGTATGAAGTCCACCATCTAAGGTGCATCATAGGAAAGGGTTTAGGTCTAGGAAAAAGAGTAGAAAATATAAAATTTTAGAAAAGGGAGCTAAAAGCCTATTTTAGAGCCCTCGATCGAGCTATTAGCTCGATCGGGAGTTTTGAAACCCTCAATCGAGCTTCTACGCACTTTTTAAATAGGTCTATCGAGGGTTTATGCGCAATTAGCTAAAAGCTTGATCAATCTATAGCTCGATCTAGCTTTTAAAAATAGATTAAAAAAAATTTGAGTGCCCATATTCACATGAATATCGACACCTGAATTTTTTTTAATGGAAGTTGTTGATAATGGTAAATAGTAAATACCTTGTAGACAATAGTAATACCTTGAAAAAGAACCAAGTAAAAGCACTAAGACAACCAGTTCCTCTAAATTTTACACGCATGGATATGGATCTTGAAGTAATTAAAGTTACAAATGTGACTGAAATTATGAAAAATGAGTGTAAGAGACCCTTCTCCATATTTTCCATGATTTCAACCAGAACTATAAACACCAATTGAAATTTTACTCGATTGAATTTCTATGCAACAGAGGCGGTGAACTAAACCGTGCTCTGTTGTTCTTTTATATATATAACTCTCAATCGAGCTTAGTATCTCGATTAAGCATCTAAAATTTAATGTCTCGATCGAGCTATTAATGCTTGATCGAGGGTTAATAAAACCCTCGATTGAGCTCAATGGTTGGATCGAGGGTTTTATTAACCATCAATCGAGCATTTTGAAATAGCTTGATCGAGTGCTTATTTAAGCCCTCAATCGAGGACTTGAAAAAAGCTCGATCAAGCTATTTTTTAACATCACTGCGCCCTCTGTTTTCCAAAAAGTGTAATACCCATCTTCATGGGAACACCCAAAAACAAGACACTCAAGGAAGAGATAAGCAAACTAAAGGAATTCTCTCATAGCTCTAGCAGAAATCTTGAAGAAACCAAGCATATTTTCATAGATCTAAGGGTTCAGTTGGAAGAAGCCAAGGTGATTGAAGAAACACTCAAAAGACAACTTGACGAAAATGAGAAGATATAGAATAATCCAGAAGCTAAATTAGTCTCACTAAGAAAGGAACTCTAGAAGAAAGACATCCAACAGAATTTTGGCAATAGCACCAAAATATTGGATGAAATCATCAGCAGTAAAAAACACTTTTATGACAAGTCTAGACTTGGATACAAACAAAATGATACTGATAAGGGTTTAAGCTCTATGATGACAGGAAATGAAGCAGAGCAAAGAATTTATGCAGATTCTATTAAAGGTTCCTTAAAAAAGGAATGCAAGCCTCGAAAGAGGACATACACAAATCATCAAAAAAGAAGAATCAAGAAGAAGATCATGCATTCAAGAGAACATGGAATCAACCACTAACAATAGAGAAGACTCAAAATGAACATCGTGATTTCAGAAGAATTGCACCAACTAGGAGACCACCCACACTAAGGTACCAAAATATTTCTCTTTCCTTATGTTATTCTTGTTATAAATTTGGGCATAAGGCTATAAATTGTAGAACCTATGCAAGGGGTAGAAACACATGGAACATAAGTAGCTAGAGAATCCCAAGAATCACTATGAAGGCAATCATTTCAAAAAACCTCGTGAGGCTTTTGACAGAAATTATAACAACTTTGGGCCTCTAGGTTATGAAACTGAATGCTACAAATGTAATAATTTTGGACACAACCAAAAATTGCAGAAGTAATTTGACAATTTCTTCAAGGAAAACAAGATAGGTTCCTTTCAAATATGTAGAGGAACAACAAAGAACTTGGAAAAGGAAGCAAGAAGAATTGAAGGTTGAGGAATGTGGACTTGCCTTACAAACCCAAAATAAAAGAAGTCAATGGTGTGTTGACAATGGATGCTAAAAGCATATGACAGGTGACAAAAACATATGTGTGTTATTAATGAAAGAAAAAGAAGGGTCTATCATGTTTGGCAATGACAACTCAACCGAAATTTTGGGAAAAGCCACTGTCAATCTTGGAAACAAAGATGTGGCAGAAAATGTTCATAACGCAGTAAAAATCCATAAGATCATGGAGGATTTAGAGAACTGCGAAAGCCTGAATCATCTTAGAAAATGTTATAAAATGTGGTTTCAAATTCATAACGCGGTAAAAATGCAAAAGATCATGGGGGATTTAGAGAACTGCGAAAGCCTGAATCATCTTAGAAAATGTTCCATTTGTTGAAAATATGAAACACAATTTGCTAAGTGTTATCCAAATGTGTGATCAGGGACACACACTTATATTCAATTCAAAAGAATGTGAAATACGGAAAGAAGGATCAAGCAAACTAGTGGCAATAACAACAAGGACTCCAAATACCATATACATCTTGAATGAGATTGGGAAATAAAGTTGTTGTTTGGGAAAGGAAGATGAAAGTTGGCGTTGGCATAGAAGAATGGGTCATATACACTCTGATAATCTTGTCAAGATCAACAAGAGGCAAGCTGTAAGAGAAATGTCAAAAATTTGAATCCCGGAGAAACGGGAAGACAAGACAATTGGAAAATTTGAATCCCGAGTGGATGATGGCATACTTGTTGGGTACTCATGCACAAGCAAAGCATACAAATGATACAATCTAAGACTCAACAAGATAGTGGAAAGCATCAATGTAAAAGTTGATACAACAAACCTGTCGAAAACTAGGAAGGAAACCAGAAATTCAGACATCTTTGAAGAACAGGAAGTGGAAGAACTAAAGCAAGAAGAAGAAGGATAAGAAGAACAAGAAGAAGAGAAACATCCAAAAGTATAACAAGAAAACAACCAACAAAACTTTCAGACACCTAAGCGCTGGTATTAGAAGAATCATCCACCAAAACAAATTATTGGGGATAAAAATGTCAGAATAGAAATCGGAAGAAGAAGGCAAGCATAGCCACCGAAACAAGGACACTTTTCATTACTCTCCACAACTGAACCAAGCAGCTTTGAAGAAGCTAGAAATGATGAACATTGGATCAAGGCCATGGAAGAAGAACTAAATCAAATAGAGAAGAATGAGACATGGGAACTAGTTCCAAGACCAAAGGACAAAAATGTGATTAGTACAAAATGGGTCTTCAGAAACAAGCTCAACGAAGATGGAAAGGTAACCAGAAACAAAGAAAGACTAGTGTGCAAGGATATGCTTAGGTTGAAGGAACAGATTTTGAAGAAACATTTCTTCATGTGGCCAAAATGGAAGTAATCAGAATGATTGGCTTATTCATGTTCCAAAAGAATCAAAGTGTAAAAAATGGATGTAAAATCAACATTTCTAAATGGAGAATTAAAAGAAGAAGTCTACATTGAACATCCAGAGGGGTTCCTACTATCAAAAAATGGAGACTATGTTTGCAGGTTAAATAAAGATTTGTATGGACTTAAGCAAGCTCCTAGAGCTTGGCACTCAAGCTTGGATAGGTACTTACAACAACAAGTGGTATCAGCGCAGGGTCATGGTTTGAAACTCACTCAGGTAACGCTGAGGGGGAGACTATTGGCATAATGTCCAGTGCTCTGCGTGAGTTTCACGACATGGTCTAACAACCTCTCGGTAGAACCTTAACTAGGATGGTAGCGGATTTCCATTAGGTGCGCCTTTTGGATCTAACGACCAGCTCAACTCCCAACAATTGGTATCAGGTAAAGGTCATTAGATGTTATTACTAAGGAGGGATTTTGAGAGTTTGTCAATGGAAGAATCATAATATATGCAATAAACTTTTATATGTGCCATGGAATTGTAATTCAAGTGAGGAATCTTGCGAAATCATAAGATATTTGGAAAAATATTAAGAAGATTGATCCCTAGATTTGGTTCAATCATGGTTGTGATTGAGGAATTCAAGGATTTGGAAATGCTTTTCATTGAAGAGCTCATGGGGTCACTTCAAATTCATGAGAAATGAATGAATATGCATGTGCTTCACACTTCTCTTAAGCAAGTATTTCAATCAAAAGGCATCATTGATGGTAAAAAGAACAAGGGAAGGGAGTAATTCTCTCAAGCAAAATGTTCATCACGTGGAGGTTGAGACAGAGGAAGAAACACTAACTATGATGGAGGGAATCAATGTCTTGATAAATCACATAGACAATGTCGTATAATAGAATATATGGACACTAAAGTAGAGTGTGATTGAAATATTTGAAATGAGGGAACAAGAAAAGGGCTAATTTCACAAAAGAAAATGAAGAGTGTGATTCTTTGGTTTTCACTTGTAATGTGGTTGAGGAACCTTCATAAGATGTTTGGGTTTTAGACAATGGTTATAGAAACCATATGATACTGAATAAGAAAATATTCCTTGGCTTCGATGAATCAATTCACTCTCAAGTAAAGCATGGAAACAAGACGTAGGTGCTAGTGATGGGTAAAGCCATCATCTCAATCATGACAAACCAAGGTGAGAAGAAATTCATCTTTTGATATTTATTATATGCATGATTTAGAACACAATTTGCTTAGTGTTATGCAAAAAAGTGGAAAGGGTTATTTAGTTGTCTCTGAAAACAAGTATGTTATTTATGATCAAGTTGGTAGAAATAAAATTTTTGTCGAGGTGTCGAGAACAAACAATCATATGTTCCCCCTAAAACTTGCAAGCAAAATTCCCTAAGTTTTGAAAGTTGCCATGGATTATGAGTCCTGGTTGTGGCATATGAGGTTGGACATTTATGATTTTCATGGTTTACATTTACTTTACAAGAAACATATGGTGAATGGTTTTCTAATGATGTCAG
The DNA here is from genome assembly GCA_027924585.1 of Larix kaempferi. Classification (NCBI taxonomy): domain Eukaryota; kingdom Viridiplantae; phylum Streptophyta; class Pinopsida; order Pinales; family Pinaceae; genus Larix; species Larix kaempferi. The sequence goes on along the minus strand of BSBM01000017.1, from coordinate 10,451,581 downwards.
GAAAGGATTAGGTCTGTGATGGTTACATTTTTTGCAAACAAAACAAAGCCTCTTTTTTGGTAGGAAGATCATCGAGGGCCAAGACACCTATTAAGTTGGTGCATGTAGATATGTGTGGACAAGTGTAAACACCTTCTATTGGTTACTGTAGGTATTCCATTACCTTTATTGATGATTTTAGTAGAATGACATCAATTTTTTTCTCAAGGAGAAATCACAAGCTTGAGTGTTTTCTAACAGTTTAAGGCTATTGTGAAGAAACACAATGACTATTTTTTGAAGGTGTTCGGTACAAATATAAAATTTGGAGAACTTAGCTCCTATGACTTCCATGATTTTTTCTAGGAGAATGGAATAAAGAGGTAGCTAATTGCAAGTTATGCCCCTTGGAAAAATGGGGTGGCAGAACACAAAAGGATGACAATAATTGAAATAGTGTGGGGTATGATTAAGGAGAAGGGCCTTCCAAACTCTTTTTAGGAAGACATTGTAACTACTTCAATTTAATTGTTGAACATATGTCCTACAAAAGAGTTTGAAGGATGTGATGTCACAAGAAATTTGGAGCAAAAGAAAGTCGAGTGTGGCTCATGTTAGGATTCGTGGATGATGCATTGCTTACTCTCATGTTCCCAAGGAGAAGTGATAGAAACTTGATGATAAAAGTGAAGCGTATTTTGTGGGCTACAATGGTGAGATACATGGTAACAGGTTGTATAATCTAGTAACAAAGAAAGTGATATTTAGTGGTGATGTAATCTTTGATGAAGGGGGAGAGTAGCAATGGTAAGAAGATATAAAGCAAGGAAAACCAATATGTGTGGATGTAAAGTCATCACATGATGACATATATGCTCTTCCCACAAACTCTAGTAGTAGCTCAAGTTCTGGTGGTAGTCAAGCTTCATCTGCAAGAACTTCTTCATCAAGATCGTAGCTAAGTCTAGAATCAAGTCCAAGTCCTCCAAGAAAGGTAAAGATCCTCAAAGAAATTTATTATAAGACTAACCATAAAGATGATATTGCTAATTTTGCTCTAGTTTCTTAGGTTCAAGTTGAACCAAGTTTTTATGAAGATGCAATGAAGCTTACAAATTGGCATGAGGCAACATATGCAGTAATTTATACAATATAAATAACTGAAATATGGGAACTTGTTTTCCCTCAAGGAACGGATGTCCTAGGAGTCAAATGGGTCTACAAAATGCAACATAAGGTAGATGGATTTGTTGAAGGCACAAGACAAGATTGGTAGCAAAGGGTTACTCACAACAACCTATGATGGATTAGAATGAAACTTTTGCTCTCAATGCAATATTAGATACTATAAGCATTGTTTTTGCATTAGTAGTTTAGCTCAAGTGGAACTTTTTCAATGAGATGTCAAATCGACATTTTTGAATGGTGTCTTGGATGAGGAGGTGTTTGTGGAACAAACCCTAGGTTATGAAATTGTAAGGAAATAACACAAGGTTTACAAATTGAAGAAGGCTCTATATGGACTTAAGCAAAATCCAAGGGCTTGGTATGGAAGAATGGATTACTACTTTCCTAAAATGAATTTAGTACAACTATAAGTGAGACAATCCTCTATGTTAAGTCTAGGGGTAAGAATGAGTCCTTGGTTGTATGCTTACATGCAGATGACTTCATTTATCTTGGGAATAATGAGTTGTTGATATATTAGAGCAATAATGAAAATTTAGTTTGAGATGACAAATTTGGGGTTATTGTGTTATTTCCTAGGCAAGGAGGCATGTCAATTGAATGATGCCATTTTTATTTCACAAGGAAGTTACGCGGTTGATTTACTTGATAGTATTAAAATGAAAATTTTTAAGGTGGTGATCACACTTGTGAGATTGGGTGAGAAATTAGTTAAGGATGATGGCAGTAGAAAAGGTGATCCTACAATTCATAGGAGCTTAATGGTCATGTTATGTATCTCACAACCACTAGCCCTGATACAATGTATACCACGAGTTTAGTTTCAAGGTTTATGCAAGTGAGACACATTTCAAAAAGAGAATAGGGAGGTATGTCAATGGTATATGTAATTTTGATATTTTGTACACTTAATGTGATGTTTATGGTTTGGTTGGATACATAGATGGTGACTATGAAATCTCCATTGATGATTGCAAAAATCACTACAGGGCACACTTTTAGTTTTCATCGTGAGTTATTTCATGGTCTTCAAAGAAACATTCAACAATTTCCTTGTCAACAACATCGACAAGATACATTGCATCACTTCAACATGTCAAGAAGTTTGGTTGAAGAAATAATGAGTGGATTTGATGCAAGAGCAAGGTTGGCCTCTGCTATTTCGTGTAACAATAGTTCTATGACTGCAATGACAAAGTACTTTGTTTTCCATGACTATTCTAAACCCATAGACATACATCATCTTTTCATTAGAGAACAAAGAGTGAGATTGAATTGAGGTTTTACAAATCTAGTGACCAACTTGCAAACATGTTCACTGAGGAATTGTCAAAGGAAAACTTTGAAAGATTGAGATAGAGGTTGGAAGTAACTGCATTGAGCATCAAGGGGGAGCTCGAAGGAATGGATTGATTCTCAATGTAACAATATCTAGTTTCTTCTTCAATTTGTTCCAAATTTAGTTAATTGTTTTTAATTGCAATAAAAGCATGTATGAAACACATGGATCATTCTTATTTCTTTTGTTAGTAAACAATTTCTATCCATTAGTTTAACTTTTTGTGGAAATACAAGAAGAAGAAGAAGAAGAAAAAAGAGTAATTCTCTTTGTATGATTGCAACAACAATTGTTGATCTATTTTTAGTTTTTCTCTAATTGAATATCATGTTTCTCATTTTTGTATTCTTGCTATGTTTTCATGAATATATTGATGTGCACCGCAATTAGGGCAACAACAATCAACATTCAACACGCTTTCCCTTGTATGACAACTCCTTGTTATGTGCAAACTTTTATATACATATTAAAGTGCAAGTCCTAAAGGTGGAGTTGGATGTGGCACACCTATGCTACCTAGAACATGCATTTGGGCTCGTTGTATTAGCACAAGGAGCGAGCTTGTCAATTTTTGTCATGGGGTCATCATTGTTGCAAATTCTCTCACTTGATACTAGACAATAAAATAGTATTGGTCTTTTGGCAAGTAAATGATAATTCTTTTGAATAAAATGTTTCCTTTAACTGTTAATACATGTTCAAAATGGACAAGCATTTTATACAAAGAAAATGGGTCAAATTAAGCAATCACCATGAGCATAGAGTTCAGAATTTTGTAGCAGCCTTGAAAATCAGTAACCGAACAACGTAATTGCCACATAGGTTAATCAAAATTGCCAAAGCACAAATATAAAGTAATGTACGCACGCTAATAACCAATTGGCTTCAACAAAAAACATCATCACGTTGCAATAGGGATCAAGACCATGTCTAGTGGAGGGTCATAGTTGTCCTTGGGGGTTCACCCCTAGTCTTCCACAAATGGATCTAGATTGGTGAGGATGAGCTCCCACCCATCAATTCCTTGTTGAAGGTCTTAGAGCTTCTTCGCATCAAATATAGTCAAAGTGAGAGTTGGGAAATGGTCATTCAAAAGAAACAGAGGAAGCCAATAATGGTGTTGTGCTCGATGACCCTAGATAACTTTATTAACATGGTCTTGAGATCTATGATAGTCAACAAATTAGGCAAGGGTATTAGCAGGAGGCTCTCTACTCATTGTGCATGGTGCACCCCCCAAAGATGCACTCGTTGACACAATTCACCATTTCCATCTTGAGTTTCAAGAATTGTACTAAAATATGCAAGCATAGAATTACAAATTATTACTCCATCATACAAAGTGAATATTTTTCCAACATTAAAAATTCTAAATAAATTCTCATTTCATGATAGGGATTCTAGTTCCAAGTTCAATTATTGTATCATTGGTCGTTATTTCTTAAGATTTTGTCAAACATTTATTTTCTAGTTTATTGAGTTAGTTTTATTGATGCAAAACCATATAAGCTTAGTTTTGGTTAATGAAAATTTAGTAAGAGATTTTTATTTTACACTTGGTGTGTATAACTCTCCTGATGAGTGAGATTTTCCACATCATTTTATTTTAATTTCAAATGAGAAAAAAAGCACTTGTATTCTAATTATTGTATTATAATACACTAAATTCAATGGACTAAAGTAGTTTATCATATAGGAAGATAGTCTCCTAAGTAAAATAGAAATGTGGTCATTAATTATTAAATCTATAGACACAATTTCATATTGACTAAGCATAATCACAAAATTAAAATAGATGTTTCATTATTTTATTCTTTCCACATATCAAATACTCAAGTTGAGAGATTCCAAGTGCTAAAGTATGTGGATTACATGAAATTTCCCAACATAAAAAATAATAAAATATAATATTTTTTTTAATTCAATGAAAAACCTTTGAATAGTTCTAAAATGAAATAGCAAAAAAATAATTAGATTTAAGTTTCAAAAGAACTTTAAGAGATAAAAGGCGATCATTTATAGTTATTGATAATATATTTTATATTAACTATTATTTTAAAAATATAAAAATAAAATATTTGACTTCGTCACGATAAATAAATAATAATTTTTTTTACAAATATATATTTAAATACATGGTTTCCTTCCAAATTCTTGACTTATGGTATCATCTTGTGAATGTAATCCTTAATGAAAGTCAATAACTTCAAGATCAATTTAATAAAAGTTAATATTTTATTTGAAAAACAAATTAATATACATATGTATCTTGCCATCTTAAAAAAATTGTATAATTTGAAATAATGTCATTCCTTTTTTGCTACAATAAAAATAAAGCCTTAATTATAACAAGTTTCTATGTAGATCGTAACATAAAAGACCAAAGTAATTTATCTCCAAAGAGAAAAGCTTTTTAAGAAATGAGCTTCATGGAAAGATCGCCATATAAATCTTCTACGCAGAAGCTTTTGGCACTTTAAAGCAGGAATCTCAAGATGGATAAGTTGATGGTTGATAGCATCACCTCTTAAAATAAGGAATTTAAAAGAAAAATTTTGGGTTTTAAAGAAAATAGTAATGCTTTTTTATTTAGAAATCCATTTAGAATTTAATATCAAGAAAATATAAATTGGCCTCCTTAATAATTAAGAATAAATAATTTATTTATATATATATATATATTAAAGAAAGCTTTAAAAGTATCTCATATTTAATATTTCCATCGATTTTTGGGTAGACACACTTTCGGTTTAAAAGAAAGAGAATATTAGCCTTTCATTAACAAGAGCTTGTTTAGTGATATAAAAAATGGTAATATATGTGCAACTTGCCAGGAAAGATGAGGAGGAAAATATCAATGATGCTAGGATTTGACAGTTGTTAGGGTACACTACAAGTGGTGATGGCAGAGATAGAGTTGATACTTTCTCCCCCTTCATTCAAATATACCATGACAATGGATTTGATAAATGAGATAGTGATTGGAGTAGTAAGAAAGGAAGGAAAGGAGCCCAAGAATCCCATGTAGAAGGGGGAGACAAAAGCTAAGGGAGGTTGTCTAACAAAAATATATGTTACATTCAATACATTAAAGAGCACACAGTCATAGGTAAGTTTATTAGTATTTGGCCTTCTAAGAAAGGCCCTCATTTAGCAAGTTAGCACATGATGGAAGCCTAAGGGCTAAGTAGATCTAAAGTTGGTTTTGAAAGAATTATTCACAACAGGGGGGGCTCCATCTATGGGAAGTAAATAATGAAGGTCATCTCCTGGAACAGTAAAGGGATGGGAAATAAAAAGAAGGAAGAAGCAATTGAGACCTCATTCCAATTGAGCAGCCGACCATTCTACTAATTCATGAGACCAAAAAGGAGGAAAGAGATTTCCTCAGCAAGGCACGGAAAAATTGGAAGCGAAGTGAAAACATAGCGGTCAGTTCCCGAGGAGCATCAGGGGGACTAGATACCTTATGGGATGACATGAAACTCAAGTTGGTCCACTCCAAGAAATATCTGCATTGGATCTTAACCACTCTTCAACATGCACAAAATAACAAAAATATATCAATTTTTAATATCTATATGATTGATATTTACTTTGAAAAGAAAGAATGTTGGAATTCTTCTCTAATTAATTGGTCAGATCAAGATCTTCCTCTAAACCTGATTCTAGATGGGGATTTTAATCTTACTCTAGATAGGAATGAGAAAAGAGGGGTAACGATAGTTAGGGATTTGTTTAGGGAAATGACAGATGATCTAATTCAGAAATGGGACTTGATTGACTTAAAGCCAAGAAACAAAGCCTATACATGGTCCAATAGGAGGGTAGGGCCAGACCATGTGGCAACAAGGCTAGATAGGTTCCTAGTTCATAGTTCCTTCTTGCTTTATGGCCTCCTTTTTCCCTCCAATATCCTTGCCTCTAGTGTCTTGGATTATGGAGCTATTTCATGTAATGACCATTTTCTAAAAATTTGTGAAAATGCTCAATTTTCCATTTTTTTCCCAATTTCGACCTTTGACTAGTTTTGTTGTTTTGGCCTCCAAATTAACCCAAATGCTCCCAAATATTCTGTAAGGGTATATGAATGATATTTAGACTTGAATATTAAGTTCAGGGATGATTTATAACCCTCAAAAGACTTCTGCAAATTTGATTTATATTGTGGTCAACGTATGGTATTTTAACTAGCAATTTATGCATCAAATCCCCCCCGGGTAAACACTGAAATGGCCTCCCAAATGCTTCCAAACCTCATCAAATTTATGAACAGAGGTAGGGGATGTATTAAGGATGTTATTAAGGTCTCATGTGCATCATTAAATGATTATTATCTCTGTTCCAACCCTCTCCCATTCAGCTGCAAAAATCATCAATTCGACCCTTGGGGAAATGGCACTATTTCTTCTCCCAATGCAATTAAACTGAGTAAAAATACTTCAAATGCTCAAGTACAGTACATAAACTTGTAAAACACATCCATGTGAGTCTATTAATCATAAATGTATCAGAGAATCATCCATTCATTCGAAATCATCAACATTATCATGCTATACATCAATGTAGTGGGGAAATGGACATTGTTTGCTCATTAATCAACATTTTTGCATACAATCAGTGGGTATTTCGACCTGAGACTTTATGAATATGAATAAAAGAGGATATGAATCTATTACAATCAAAAATACATTATATGAAGCTCTCCCAATGAGTATAAGTGCTCACCCAAAGCGCAATCCCTCAAGGAGCATGAATATGCCTTCAAAACTGGAAATGGTGGAGAGAAAGTGCTGCACTAAACCAAACCGTGAAACTTCCTGTAGCTGTTACCTGCAAATACAAACTCCATTAAAGCACCATGAAAGACCTGAGTGGCCTCTCCAAACACCAATTTGGATGGGAATCTTTCACCCTCGAAATTGGCTAAGGTAAGAAACTAGTCATCCACTAGCTCTCTCTTCACAAATGCAATTTTTCTTAAATAATCAAAAGCCATTCTCATACTTGATTTCTACATTTTATAACCAACATTAGCCTTCTAAGGGTCGAAATCCTCTCATTATCTTCTAGATATTTCCACTTAGGAAATATTCCACATTTGCCACTTGTCTCCTAGTTTCCAACCCTCCATCTTCTCCCAAATTCGAGTAGGAGTCTCTTTAGCTTCCCCCAACTCCATGAGCGCCTTCTTGAGCCTATTTTTGGGGTTGACATGTCATAATGGTCAGGTGTAAGAAGTCAGATCTGAATTTTGTCATAGATGTCATAGATGCTTTATCATTGTTGTCATAAGACTAGGGAATCTAGCCCAAGTGTCCACTAGTCTCCAATTTGACTCTTCCTCTTCCATGGAGGTTACTATTCCATCACATTTCGACCTAAGATGCTCCATGCCATGTGTATGCCTTATCAACTCACCCAATAATGTTTTCCTTCCCATGGATTTGAAATGCCAAGTGAGATTTGCCATGTGGCAATGAGAAACCAAGCTAGTGGGGGTCCCACATCCTCCAAATGTCCTCAAAACCATTTGCCACCTATAATTCCTCTTGGATTCATTTATTCAACTTATTTATTAAATACTTGGACTATTCTAATGTGTAAACATTATTCCTTTGCTCCCTTATTACAATTCCCAATGTACCCATTCAACCTAGGGAACTTGGTAGGATTGATGGGGATTGTCTGCTATACAATTATTTGAATGGGGACATTACAGTCCTCCCCACCCAAGATTGCTTGTCCTCAAACAATTGTAAATTAGGATGCTGCAAAATCTTCTCCTCTTCCCATGTGGCATATTCATTTGGTAGGTCCTTCCATTGTACTAAATATTCTTTGATAATTCTACTCCTCAACCTCCTTTCCCGTGTCTTCAAAATATTTTATGGAACAAGTGTGAGTTGACCTTCATCATCCAAGGGAGGAAGTATTTCTAAAGTGATGATTTGCTGACCAAGGGATTTCTTGAGACAAGAAACATGGAATACATTATGGAGTTTACTCCCTTCCGGAAGTTCTAGTTCATATGCTACTTCTCCAATCTTCCGCACTACCTTGTATGGCCCATAGTACCTTGGTTTTAATTTTTCTACTCCATTCTTTTTGAGAGATGTTTGCTTATATGGCTACAACCTTAAATATACTAAATCATTGACCTGAAAGGTTCTTTCTTCCCTATGTCTATCAACATATTGTTTTTGTTGATTTTGAGCAACCTGCAAATTGTCTTTCAAGAGCTTTAAAATGTCTTGGCTCTCTTCCACCCAATCTTTATCCTTTGGGGCTCTACTATCACCAAATATGATTTTAGCAAATGTAAGTGCATCATAACCATATAATGCTTTGAAATGAGACATCCCTATTGACATATGATAAGTGGTGTTGTAGCAAAACTCACCCAAGTGTAGCCATTTTGCCCATGCTTTTTGCTGCTCTCCCACATAGTTTCTTAGTTACCCTTCCAAACACTAATTCACTCTCTCTGTTTGTCCATCAATTTGTGGATGATAGCTGGTACTTGGAGTCAATTGAGTGCCCACCAATCTAAAAATTTCTTGCCAAAAGGCACCCATGAATCTAGTATCTCTGTCACTGACAATGCTCTTGGGGAGCCCATTAAATCTAAAGATTTCTTTGAAAAAAATATCAGCCACTTGTGTAGCACTAAAAGATGATGTAACATCAAAGAAATGAGCAAATTTTGTCAACCTATCCACTACCACATAGATGCAATCCTTACCCAAATATTTAGGCAAACCGGTGATGAAATCCATGGAGATACTGTCCCATTTTTGCTCCGGAATGGGAAATGGTTGTAATAGCCCAGCTGGACATGTGAGTTCTGATTTGTTTTTTTGACATACTTTACATTCATTCACATATTTCTGAACATCTTCCTTCAACCATTTCCAAAAAAACCTTTGCCTCAACTGTCTATAAGTTTTGAAGATCCCCGGATGGCCCGCTAGTGGAGAATCATGTGCTTCTTGCAAAATTCGGTACTTGAGCTTTGAGTTATGAACTAAATAAATTTCGCCCATTCAAAATCCTATAGTTATCATCCCCTTTGATTCCATCCAACACATCACAAGCAAATTTGTCTTTAGCATATTCAACTAGTAGCATATTTTTCCAATCCTTGGCAATGTCCATGAGAGAAAAAGAAGGTCTTCTTGACAAAGCATCTGCTACTATATTATTCTTTCCCTTGACATATTCAATATCAAAATCATAAGTTTGGATTTTTCTTACCCACTTTTGTTGCCTTTCATTTAGATCTTTTTGGGTGAGAAAGTGTCTTAGACTATTGTGGTCAGTTTTCACCACAAACTAACTTCCCACTAAGTATTGTCTGAATTTGGTCAATGCATGCATAATGGCCAGCATTTCTTTATCATAGATGGAGTAAATTTTTTCATGAGGCTGCAACTTTCTGCTCTCAAAGGCTATGGGGTGTTGGCCTTGCTTTAGGATAGCCCCTATTCCTCCACTTGAAGCATCACATTCTACAACAAAAGGTTTAGTAAAATCAGGAAGTGCAAGTATGGGACAACTACTCATTACCTTTTTCATTTTTTGGAAGGCCTTTTCAGCCTCTTCATCCCACTTGAAAGCATCCTTCTTAGTCAAATCAGTGAGTGGAGAAGTCAACTTGGAGAATCCCTTCACAAATTTTTTGTAGTATGTGCATATGCCAATAAAACCCCTCAATTTGGTGATTTTTTTTTGTGATGGCCATTCTAAGATAGCCCTATTTTTTCCATGTGTACCTTCACTCCTTCTTGCCCAATAATGTGCCCGAGATACAGTAATTCTTTCATCCCAAATTCACACTTTGACAACTTAGCAAATAAGGACTCTTCTTGCAAAACCTTCAACACAATCTCGAACTGCTGCAAATGCTCTTCCCATGTTTTACTGTAAATGAGAATGTCATCAAAGAAAATCAAAACAAACTTTCTTAGTTGCTTGCAAAAGATCCTATTCATGCATGCTTGAAATGTGGCTGGAGCATTAGTTAACCCAAAAGGCATGACAAGAAATTCAAAGTGACCATAATGACATCGAAAAGCGGTCTTTTGCACATCTTCATCTTTCATTCGAATTTGATGATACCCTGATCTAAGGTCAATTTTGGAGAAGTATTTGGCCCCATGTAGCTCATCAATCCTAGGAATAGGATACATATTCTTGATAGTCTTTTTGTTCAAAGCTCTAAAATCTATGCACATTCTCAATGTTCCATCTTTTTTCTTCACTAGCACTACTAAAGAATCATAATGGCTAGAGCTTGGTCTAATGAGTCCCAACTCTAGGAGTTCTTGGATAGCTTTTTCATTCTCATCTCTGAACTTTTTAGGATGTCTATAAGGTGGTATCTGAATGGGTGAAGTACCCTCCTCCAAAATAATGCTATGCTCAACCCCCCCTATCCGGTAGTCTACCATGTGGAAGGTCTCTAAAAACTTTTTCATATTTTTGCAAAAGTCTCTCTATCTCCTTTGGGTGTTCAACAACATTTATATTTGGCTTGGGAGATGTAATATGACATTCAGCAACCCATTCTATGTCCCCATGCCTCAATATAGATCTCATACTATTGCAAGTCACTAGTTGATTTGGATAAGTGTGCTGCCCTCTCACAACTCTTTGTACTCCTTTTGAATCTTGGAATTTCATTTCGGGAATTTGATAATTCACTGTATGCTCTCCTATTGAATACAACCATTATACTCCCAAAACCACATTAGTATCAGCAACATCAACCACATAAAAACTATCAACAAAAGTATAGTTACCTACGGCGACTTGTAGCTTTGGAACCCATGTTTTGCATTGCATTGTGTTGTGACCGGGAATGACAACCGTGAAGCCATCAAATGGTTCAATAGGTATCTTTCTTTTCTCCACCATCTCTGCATCAATGAAGTTATGGGTGGCTCCTCCATCTACCAAAACTGAATTTCTTTTTCCTTGTACCACACCCTTGCATCGGATAGTATGATAGCGAGGTACTGCTGAAAGTACTGCCATTCTTTCTTTGTCCGGTGAAGGCTGATTTTCTTCTTGTCTTTCCTCTTCTACTGCTATCTCATATGCCTCTTCTTGATCTGAAATATGTCCATTTTCATCCATGCCCCCATCATACCCCTCATTATAAGAAAATACTTCTATGTATTGAGCCTTTCCTTTAGTACATTTGTGCCCCGGTGTCCATGGTTGGAAGCATGTGAAGCACAGGTTTTTTTTTCGAAGTTCATCCCTGTTTAGTCCTTCTTTTTTATTTCTTTCAAATGACTCTCTTTGCCAAGTTTTCTTATCATATCCATCCCTTTTCCAAGGTTTCTTTTCAAATTTGTAGTTAGGCTTGGGAGGAAATCTTGTTCTAGGAAGCACATTTTGGAGATCCCTAGTCAAGCTCATTGCATCTTTTAATGTAGTTGGCTTGTGGGGTTTGACCAAACCTTTTAAGGGTTCAGCCAAACCTTCAGTGAACAATAATACCAACCTTCCCATAGAAACACCAGCCACCTTAACTGATAGTTTTTGAAATTCCAACATATATTCAGTAGGGGTCCCAGTTTGCTTCAATTGAGCTAGTTCTTTGAAAGACAATTTTGGATCTTTTTGTTCAAATCTCTCTAGTACCCTGTCAACAAATTCTCCATACGTTTTAACCTGATTATGATCCAAGGTTTTCAACCCATGAAACCACCATTCATTGGCATCTCCTTCTAAATGCAAAATGGCCATTTTTAATGCATCCTCTTCCTACATAGGATTCAGTTGAAAATACACATCCAATTTTTGCACCCAAGTGTTAGCAGAATTTTGAGAAGAACCATCAAAAGTAGGAAGTGACATTTTACCAAGAGCACTATTTAATTCTTTGTTTTGGAATGGAATCCTAGTGTCTTCCCTCCTTTTCATTTTATGTATAGCATCAATGTAGTCACCGAATGGTAAACCTCTTTTACACTCTTTATTCAAATCATTCCAATCGTTTGCTAGTTTCTTATAATCCACCTCAATATTGGGCTCTTCTTTGGGTGTGAGAAATTTAGGGGCAGTATGCCTTTGTGTGCTTTGAAATTCATCAAGTCTATTATGAGGTCCTGTACTTGAGAGAATATGTTCACCCCCGTTCTTCTTTTCTCCTGAGTGTGAACCACTGTTATCTCCTATCATCCCTTTGCCTGAAAGTTGGCTACCCAATAATTCGAAACTTTTCATCATTTGTCTACTCATATCTAGCATACCCATGGTAATTCCATAAAAACATGGTTTTAAGGCTTCAATAAATTCCTCCTTATGTCTTAATTTTTCCTCCTCCTCTCTACCCATTGTTTTAGAAAAAAACTATTTTTCTGCTACTATCTCTTCTTCAACCAAAACTTCTTCAACTACTAATTCAAAGGGTAGTGGTTTATTTTTTTGGCTTCTTGTTAATACCATCATGTGCCAAGACCATGCTCTGATACCACTTGTAATGACCCTTTTCTAAAAATTTGTGAAAATGCCCAATTTTCCATTTTTTTCCCCAATTTCGACCTTTGACTAGTTTTGTTGTTTTGGCCTCCAAATTAACCCAAATGCTCCCAAATATTCTGTAAGGGTATATGAATGATATTTAGACTTGAATATTAAGTTCAGGGATGATTTATAACCCTCAAAAGACTTCTACAAATTTGATTTATATTGTGGTCAATGTATGGTATTTTAACTAGCAATTTATGCATCAAATCCCCCCTGGGTAAACACTGAAATGGCCTCCCAAATGCTTCCAAACCCCATCGAATTTCTGAACAGAGTTAGGGGATGTATTAAGGATGTTATTAAGGTCTCATGCGCATCATTAATTGTTTATTATCTTTGTTCCAACCCTCTCCCATTCAGCTGCAAAAATCATCAATTCGACCCTTGGGGAAATGGCACTATTTCTTCTCCCAATGCAATTAAACTGAGTAAAAATACTTCAAATGCTCAAGTACAGTACATGAAACTTGTAAAACACATCCATTTCAGTCTATTAATCATAAATTTATCAGAGAATCATCCATTCATTCGAAATCATCAACATTATCATGCTATACATCAATGTAGTGGGGAAATGGACATTGTTTGCTCATTAATCAACATTTTTGCATACAATCAGTGGGTATTTCAACCTGAGACTTTCTGAATATGAATAATAGAGGATATTAAGCTATTAAAATAAAAAATACATTATATGAAGCTCTCCCAATGAGTACACGTACTCACCCAAAGCGCAATCCCTCAAGGAGCATGAATATGCCTTCAAAACTATAAATGGTGGAGAGAAAGTGCTGCACTAAACCAAACCATGAAACTTCCTGTACCTGCTACTTGCAAATGCAAACTCTATTAAAGCACCATGAAAGACCTGAGTGGCATCTCCAAACACCAACTTGGATGGGAATCTTTCACCCTCGAAATTGGCTAAGGCAATAAACTAGTCATCCACTAGCTCTTTCTTCACAAATGCAATTTTTCTCAAATCATCAAAAGCCATTCTCATACTTGATTTCTACATTTTATCACCAACATTAACCTTCTAAGGGTGGAAATCCTCTCATTATCTTCTAGAGATTTCCACTTAGGAAATATTCCACATTTGCCACTTGTCTCCTAGTTTCCAACCCTCCATCTTCTCCCAAATTCGAGTAGGAGTCTCTTTAGCTTCCCCCAACTCCATGAGCGCCTTCTTGAGCCTATTTTTGGGGCTGACATGTCATAATGGTCAGGTGTAAGAATTCGGATCTGAATTTTGTCATAGATGTCATAGATGCTTCATCATTGTTGTCATAAGACTAAGGAATCTAGCCCAAGTGTCCACTAGTCTCCAATTTGACTCTTCCTCTTCCATGGAGGTTACTATTCCATCACATTTCGACCTAAGATGCTCCATGCCATGTGTATGCCTTACCAACTCACCCAATAATGTTTGCTTTCCCATGGATTCGAAATGCCAAGTGAGATTTGCCATGTGGCAGTGAGAAACCAAGCTAGTGGGGGTCCCACATCCTCCAAATGTCCTCAAAACCATTTGCCACCTATAATTCCTCTTGGATTCATTTATTCAACTTATTTATTAAATACTTGGACTATTCTAATGTGTAAACATTATTCCTTTGCTCCCTTATTACAATTCCCAATGTACCCATTCAACCTAGGGAACTTGGTAGGATTGATGGGGATTGTCTGCTATACAATTATTTGAATGGGGACATTACATTTTACTTACAATTGAGGCAGAGCATGACCTAGGCCATACTCCCTTTATGGTCCACCCCTTATGGGGGGAGAAGGTGGAGTTCGAGGAGATTGTCAGGAAAGACTGGATGCGCAAGGTCAAGGGTTCCCCTTTCTATGTGTGGGATGAGAAGATGAGGGTGGTGCAAAAAGAGCTCAAATCTTGGGAAAAAAACTATGGTGTTAGACCTACTCTAAGAGGAAAATGACCCAAGAAGAGCTGGAAAATATCCACAAAACAATGGAGACTAAAGAAGTGACAGAGTCAAATCTAAGAGAGGAGGATAAGCTTAAGGGGAACTTCACCAAAAGCTCCTAGTGGAAAAGGAGTATTGGGGACTAAAATCTAGAAGCCTTTCGCTGAAGGTAGTGGATAAAAACATCGCCTACTTCCACAAGTAGACCCAAATGAGGCTTCACCACAAAGCAGTAAAGGAAATAAAGGACAATTAAGGAAAACTGATCCAAAACTTTGAAGAAATCAAGGAGGAGGTGTTCAACTATTTTAGAGATTTGTATCAAGAGGAGGGAGAAGAAAGAGAAGAAGCACAACAAGAAGCCCTGCTTCACATTCCCCATCTCATCTCAACAGATGTAAACATAAGATTAACCAAGGATCGGATATCAGAGGAGGAAATAAAGGCCGTCATCTGGGAAACGGAGTTGGACAAAGCCCCCAACCTATATGGCTTCACAATCCACTTTTATAGGCTATGATGGGATATCATAAAGATGGATGGTAAGAGAATGTTGGACTATGCTTAAAGGAATCCACAGCTGGGAGGGACAATCAACTCATCTTTTTTATCCTTTCAACCCCAAAAAATCCAACCCCTCCTCCTTTTCCCAATTTCCTCCTATATCCCTTTGCATTATATTGTATAATATTTGCACTAAAATAATTTCCTCTCGTCTCAAACAGGTCCTTCCCTCCATCATTTCAACAAATCAGGGCGGCTTTATCAAAAAAAGAAATATCCATAATAACATTGTACTTGTTTAGGAAGTTGTTCACTTCATAAGGCGAATAAGAGAAAAGGGAATGATCATAAAATTGGACATGGCTAATGCATTTGACAGAGTTAACCACCAATTTCTCTTCAAAGTTTTGGAAAAAATTGGCTTTGAAAGGAAATTCATATCATGGATAAAAGCCTAAATTAGGAAACCTTGGATAGTGCCCCTTGTCAATGGAAGGGTCACAAACTTCTTTCAAGACTCTAGAGGTTTATGACAGGGATTCCCTCTCTCCTCAATTCATTATATCCATATGGTGGATTCATTAAGTAGATGGTTGGAGTTTTCCAATGTGGATGGCAACATCCCGGGGATAAAGATAGTCGAGAAGGTGCAAGACATTAACCATTCCCAATTTGTTGAGGATACTCTTCTAATGGGGGGTGCTTCATTGATCATGGCCAGAAGATTCAAAAATATTTTAGACACCTTCTGCAAGGCTTCAGGGAGCAAAGTAAACAATAGAAAGAGTAGCATTTATGGGTGGAATTTCAATCAAAGGTCTCTTCTAGCCATTTCTCGGGAACTGGGATTCCAAGAACAAAGTAAGTGGGATAATTTTAAGTATCTAGGAGTGTCAATCGCAAAGGAAAGACAGTTGGGGATTGTCTATCAAGAAAGCTTAGACAAAATAAAGAGGAAGTTGAATTAGTGGGGATCGGTCTGGCTAAACATTGTAGGGAGGATGACCCTTAACAAATATGTGCGTTCATCCTTTGCTATGTTTCTCTACTCAATCCTCCTAGTTATGGCAATCATACATCAGTAGGTAAACAAGGAAATCAAATCCTTCCTGTGGAAAGGAGGGAAACAAAACAAAGGAAGGATTCCCCTTCTAAATTAGAACATAGTTACAAGTCCAGTAAATAGGGGGGCTTAAAATTAGAGGCATAAAATTAAATAACTTAGCGCTTGGGGAAAAATTCCTATGGAAAATTGTCTCTAAAGGGAAAGATTGGGTGAAAGAAGCGCTTCATAAGAAGCACCTGAGGGGGAATAGACTAACAAGCCTTGACCAACCAACCCATGTAAAGACGGGAACCCAAATCTTGAAGCTTTGCACGAAGTCCTGGAAATTTTTTCATCAACAATTATACTTGATCCCAAGTAATGGAAAAAGAATTATCCCGTGGAGACCGCATTCTTAATGACCCCTCACTAGGATCCCTTCCGAAGCTGTAATATCTCCAACACTCGATGACGAGTTAGGGGTTAGAAAAAATGGGGGATATCTGCATTTGGGACTAAGGCTTATGGAAGGATTAGGTGCAATTATCCCCTCTGTATCACCTGCTCCCGGCACTAAAAATCATGTTCCAAAGTTAAAAGGAAAAGCTCCGATAAGTAGGATGACCAAGGACGCTAGAGGTTAGGGAAGGAAGAACAATCAATATTTGGTTAAGCAAGGTTACCATGCCCTTCTGCAGATGCAACCCACCGCTAGTCGCTCCTCTCTATGGGTTGTGTTCTGGATGAATAATGCCCTCCCAAAAATTATTTTCTTCTTTGAGATTGCAACACATGACAAAATATTAACTGGAGAGAACCTAAAAAGACTCAAGGATTTTTGGGCCCATCCAGATGTACCCTATGCCTAAACAATGAAGAATCCACCATTCATATGTTTATCAAGTGTCAGTTCTCCAGAGAGACTTGGGTTGAAGCTTTGGGCTCGTTATAACAATCCTTCTTATCGTCCCAGAACTTAGGGTTATTCTGTAAATCGTGGGGCAAGGCTTATAATATTTCTCTCGAAGGAAAACCGTTACTAAAATGGTTATCTTTGGCCCTCCCAGAATTTATTTGTTGGAAGCTTTGGCGAGCTTGAAACCATGCAATCTTCCAGGGTATTGCAAGTACTCCTAGACAGGTGGCCAATAGAGCCAAATCTCTGATGATTGAATTTTACTAGGTAAGGGAAATGATAAATCAAAATTGATCGAACTTAACCTAAGAGGAAAAATATTGGATTGACTCTCTAAAAATAAAAATTAGGGAGGGACCCATGCACTCAATGAATAAAGCAAAGAAGAATAGGGAGATTAGGCTAAAAGGAGCTGAATTTGAAGAATAGAGGAAGCAATAGGAAAGACCTATCTATTTTTTGATGGAGTAGCAAAAGGTAATCTTGGGGCAGCAGGTGCGTGGGGGATCTTGTATGATCCCGGAGGAATGCTAAAAGAAAGATTCTCCTGGGGGTTAGGAAGATATACTAACAACATGGCATAAATCCTTGCCCCCATTTCAAGGGGTTAAAACTCTAGCCAAAGCAAACATTAAAAATGTTATTATCATCGGCAATTCAAGGATCCTTGTCAAAGCCTTTAATTCCAAAGAACCTCTAGCAGATCTTAGCCTTGCGCACATCTATGTTAGGATAAGGAAGATCCTTGGAGCCTTGGGGAATTTCCAATTCTACCTTGTCCTCTGGGAGAATAATAAGGAAGTTGATCACTTGGAAAACATGGCCTCGACCTTGCTAGAAGGAACTCTTCAAACTCTCAATGAAACAAATAATTATGCATCGATTCCCTAGCTCAACGATGGTGAAGTGGGGAACCTATAAGGTGGGGGACTTAGAAAGGCTTAGTTGTAGTCACATTGGCGAGGAGCATGACCATAGGCAAGTGAGCAATGATCGGAAAGGACAATTTGGTGGAGGCTTCGTGCTCATCACACATTGTGATGACGTAAAGACAAGACCGAAGAGGAGGACATGTGGTCGGGAGTGGATCAAAATGAGGCACTCTAGGTGGGTTTTAAATGTGCAAGGGTGGTTGTATGATTCATTTCGGGGGAACATCATGGTTTCAGGTGGAACGAAAAAGTTGAAAGGACAACCCAGGTCCCTTGCAACCTCAATCTTATCCCTCTCATGCCTTAATGGGTCCTCTAGTAAGCAGAAAGGTGGCGAATCACTTCTTAATCTGGGGGGAATTGGGGACAACAATTCCCATGTTGATCCGATGAATGGGAAGTGTTCTTCTCTACGTGTGTGAAGAAAGGTTGCAATTGTGTTTAATGGGAATGGTGTGAACATGATGAAATGCTTGGACAAGAATAAGGGTAGGGAGTGGAGTGAACAATTAGCAGATCAACTATGAACAAACCTCTCTAAGTGGGGGAAATGGCATGTGAAGGATGGAGTGAGGAGGAGTATTGTTGCATTTTTCATGACCTCTGGTGGTTAAAGGGAAGTCACATGAATTTGAGAATGCAGGAAGATAATCTCGGGCAAGACATGTGGACAATGGACAGACATTTGGAGCAGTGGCAGGAGATTGAGGAGCAGGACCGCCTAGCAGAGGGGAGTGAAAGAAATTATCAACTAGCAATCCTGGGAGCTGAAGTGGAACACATAAAGTCAGGATTGACATCTTGGAGACTCGAGTTACTCAATTGGAAGCAACCAACGTTCAGAACAAAGTCCCGGAGACTCGTGTTTCTCACCCGGAAGTAGCCTTGGTCAACGTGCATATAAAATTGAATGAGAAGGAAGCAGCTGAGAGCTCTACCACCTACCAATCAGATGTGAAGACTGAGACCGAAGTTATTTGGAAACAACATTGATGTATGTCAATGTGCTTTTAATGTATTTTTTTGCTTCATAAGTTTATTAGAATATATAGTTATCAATATAGGAGTTCTAGGTTTAATTGTAGACAGAAAACTTTGCAGTGCTGGTTTTTGGTAGAAAGACATTAGACAAGTTATGGAATCTCCGGTGAAGGGCCATTTTTGAATTTTGTGAAAGATTTGTACTTTGAGGGAACTCTTGGACCTCCTTTTTTAATATAAAAATTTACCCATTTTCGTTAAAAAAGGGATTATTCACAACAATTTTTGCAAGTGTTGAAGATTAAGAGAGGGATTTTGGAAATGGGCCTTACTTCTTTAATTCGGAAAGGCCACACCTTAGATTCTAGACAAACAAATTTAACCCGAAAAGGAGGATTTCATAGAAACATTTATATGGATCCATCTCTACTCCCTGCCATAGGAATACTAAGAGGGGGAAACATTGAGAGGGAGAAACATTGGGAGGCATCAACAACACCCTAGGAAAATTTGTTAAGACATCGGAGGTCACCAAAAAAGTAATTACACTTCCTATGCTCATATATGTGTTAACATGGATATGTTCGGAGCTCGTCGAGAATCAATATGTATCAGTTTCCAAGACATGGAATGGATCCAAACACTAAACTACAAGCATGCTCCATTTCACTACCACAAATGTCTTGAGCATGGGCACCTCTTCATAGTCTACTTGCTTAAGAAGACGAAAACTCTAGGTTAGCCTAAGGAAAAAATCGATCAAGAGGGGTTCATCAAGGTTCCAAGCAAAAGGAAATTGGGAAAGTAAACCTCCAGATCATTACACAATAATAGAACCAAAGGTGACAATAGCTTTTAGGGTCTAGCATGAGAAGTGGTGGAAGAAACAAAACCCCAAACTTAGAAAAAAGGAGAAGAGGCAATGGAAAACACCAAGGTAGCATAATCAAACTTAGAAACCTCTTGATAGATTCCCAAGGATGATCTAAAAAAGAAGGAAAACTAGGGAATTTTTTAAGACAACCATTCAAGACAAAGGATAAGTTGAATAAAAGGAGTTGAGTATGGAAACAAAGTATGAAGGTTTGTTGGAATTGAAGGTGGAATAGGTAGACCTAGAAATGGACACACACACGGAAGAGATAGATGTACCTGCATTGATGGAAAAATATTGGAAAAGGCCCTATGACCAACCTTACAAAAGGGCAATTACTACAACTTCAAAAGGAACTATCAAAAGGGAAAATGAAAACATGGACAACCAGTCAAAGCCAAGGATAGTCTATGAGTCTAGGAATTACAATGATGCTCATAAACCTAAGATAAAAACCAAGGGTGGAAGGGGGGAAGAAGACGGGGAGGAAAAATCATAAATGAAAAATACAAGGAGTTCAATTGATAGACTTGGTGCAAGCAATAGCACTACTGGATAGGTACCTATTTTCTTAACCAAAGGTTTGAAATCAAGGTCCTCTAATGGAAAATCAAGGGGGTAAACACAAGAGGAAAACAAAGGATGTTAAAGAATACAATAATGCAATAAAAACCTAATGTCATGACGATCCAAGAACTGAATCTAACAAAGATAAAATGCTACTGGTCACAAAAAATATATGGAGAGACTGTGAAGTTGTGGCTATTAGTGCATATGGCTTCTCATGGGGATTGACAACCCTTTGGAATCCCTTTCAAGTGCTAATTTATAATATCATAGAGACATACAAAACTATTTCTACAAGTCTCAGAGAGATTAGCTCCATTGAATGCAACATAATCACAAATGTGTGTGGCTCTACAATCCCCACTCAAAAATTAGATTTCCTTACTACTAGTCTTAGTGAAGAAAGGAGAGGACTTTGTCGGGTTGAGGACATAAAGAACACTAGAGAACTCACAAAATAACTCAAACTAGTGGATATCATGACTCACAATGGTTGTCATACCTAGAATAACAAGAGAGTAGGATCACAATAGATTGTAGTCTATCTAGATCATTTCCTAGTATCATAAACTCTCTTAAGGAAAGAACTCACCATGGAAGAAGAAATCTTACTAGGCACAGACTCGAATCATTGGCATATAAGCATAAAATGAGACATCTAAGGAATTCCCATGATCAAACCCTTCCTTCCAATTTGATTTTTTTGTCTTTTGCATCCATATTTTCATGACAAGATCAAAATATGGTGGGATGTTGTAGGAGGAATGGTTGGCTCAAAGATATATGATTTTCATCTACGACTGAAGCATCTGAAATAAAGGCTTAACTTTTGGAACAAAGATGTCTTCGTTAATATCTTTAAAGTGCATATATAGTTTGAGAGTTAGATGGAAAATCTTTAGAAACAAATTATAATAGGAGATAAAACAATAGAGCTCAACATTTAAGAGGAACACTTATAGGAAAAGACGGACATTAGAGCCTAGCAAGAGGAGATAATTAAATGTGGAGAGAGAATTCAAGAGTGTGAAGGCTTAAGGAAGAAGACATGAATACCTTCTTCCATAACTCAATGGTAACCGTGTGGCATCACAACAAAATCACATCCTTGAAAAATGAGCAAGGCAAAAAACTAGAAGTACATCTAGATATTGAGAGGGAACTTAGATCCTAGTACAACCAACTCCTAACAAAACCTCATGAAGTAAGAAATGAGTAAATACATTTTATTAGCAAATGCATGCCCTCAATGCTCACGAAGGATAAAAATGCTACCATAATGAACAAGACTACCTTTGAAGAAGTAAACTAGGCAATTCAAGTGATGGTAGTGGGGAAATATTTTGGTCTAGACAACTTTACAATAGATTTTTTCCAAGCATGTGAATCAATGGTGGGAAGAGAAGTTTAAGAAGAGGTGGAAGACTCCAAAAAGAGTAGGGGAGTCCTTCAAGTCCTTAATGCAACAATCCTTATTGCGTATATGAGCAAGGTGAATACACTGAAGGTCGTTAGACTCTATATGGCATCATTATGGTTCATAAAGCAATTTTCCCTTAAATGACTAAAAGATTAGGAATGATGATGATGATAGATATGTAAAAGCTTTTTCAATACCATATTTTAACATTTGTAAAAGACCACCTTTATGCGTTAATGAGGTTTATCTAGTGGGTAAATTGGGGGTTGATATCCCCCATAAAGGTTTGATCCCCTCTAGAACATGTTATTGTCTTGTGGTTTGCCATACAAGGGGGCATATAGGACAATGAACAAAGTTCCTAACCCTAACATCAACAACTTTTTGCCTCGATATTGATTAGGCGACATTAATAATCAAGGATGCACCTTAAAAACAAAACAAAAAAAACACCTTTTTCCAAAAAAAAGGTCTTATCATTTTAATTAATAACCTAAGCTTGAAGTTATCGTTCCCCTTTCTAGTATAAATAAGGTTCCCCTCTTATTTACATCTCTTACCATTTTACCAATACAATCAATAATCTTATTTTGAAGAAAAAATTGTGATTCTTATTGCTTTTGTGTTGAATATTAAACACTCAATAAAATTATTATTACAAATAAAATCTTAATAACAATAATTGTTAATTTAATAAATAAATTATATTCCTTTAAAGTTTTTTTCTAAAATTTATTTACTTATTTTTTATTATCAATTCTACTAAAATGTGAAGAATAATGTTTTTAATTCAAAAAAGACATTATCAATTTCATATAATAAACTTCAAATTTGATAAAATATCAAGCATTAATTACTATTTAAAACAAAAGATATTAAAACCAATTATGATACATCTAATTTATAAATTTAAATTAATTATTTTAAACATTAGTTTTTCCAAACATTCATTAATAAAGTCCTTAATAAGCTCCAAAATTTTAATTTTAATGTTAGCTTATTATCTCTTTGACCACTTTCCATTAAAACCTATTTTATTTAAAAATTTAAATTAATTATTTTGAATTAGAGTTTTTCAAACTATAAATTTAAATCAATTATTTTAATTTATTTAGAAAAGTAATAAAAGTTTATGTTAATTTATAAACACTGTTTGTTTCAAAACACATTTATAGATGTTTTTTTTATATTGAAGAATGTTAATATTTGATATTCTGAAGAATCAAGATATGGCCACAAATATATTCATTCAAGTAATTACGTTAATATTTAAATAAGCTTGAGGAGATATTTTAGAATTTGGGGTGGATTAGCATCTATGCTTTTTCTAGATTGCGGAGGATGAAACAAATGCACTATCAAGTAGGATAAAACAAATGCATATCAAGATTGATTTTATGGCAACTATTCCAAATTCAAAATAAACAATTATAAAAGAAAATAAAAATAGCTAAGGCAAGTATAAATTTAAGTATTAGTAAAAAAAAGCTCCAAGGGTTAGCTCAATTGATAAGACGTGCGAACACTCTCTCTCTCGGTACGAGGAGAGGTCACGAGTTCGAGCCTTGAGTCCTTTTGGGTTAGGCCAGCTGTTTATCTCTGACCGCCGGTTTACCATCCAGAAAATGTGGGAAGTATTGGTGGATTTCCCGTGCATCCTTTCCACATTTAAAAAAACAAAAAAATTTGTTTATGTAAAAATGGTGGATTGCTATAAAGTTTTCTAAAAGATTTGCTTATGTGATCATTGTGAGCCTTACTGGATCAGTTGCCATTTCACTGCAGTATATCCAGTACTGTCACATATCTTATTTTTAGTATCATTAAACCCATTCCATTCAAACTGTATATATATCTATATACAATCGGATCCGCTATATATGCGAGAAAGACTCCTAGGAAGTTATTTACAGATGTGAGAAGAGAACATATATCCCTATCATAAATGCCGGAAATACATATTTTCAGATTAGTTGCTGAGAAATGAAAATGTCGGACACACCAGTTGAGATCAAGAACCAGTGTTCATTGATTTTACATTCCAGAGTTAAGGGTTTTAGAATCAGCGTTCAGGGTATAGGGTTTAAGCATGAACAACAATGCTGAGGAGATGCATGCGATTTTTCAATGGAAGCAAAAGGATTTGCCGCCTTAACACAGATGAAATCAAAATTTTGGGGCTTCCATGGCAGGCGCTGCTTAGACACCGCTCAAGATCTGTTGATAACATTGCATCTGCAAGTAATGTGGGGATTAGAGACATTGCTTCACTCTTCCAGCGTTGGCATCCACACCCAGAGAGCGGGCGTAGACGTGAAGAGATGGAGAGTGCCATCGAAAATATCCATGAGGTGCTCTCTCAGGGCAGAGAAAGGGAGGGTTTTAATATAGAAACCGCACTCACTCAGCTTAATGTCAGATTGACAGAAGAATGTGTTGTCAGGGTATTGAAGCACCACAAGGATGATGTGTTGTTGGGATTGAGGTTTTTTGATTGGGCTCTGAGATATCGACACACTGGAGCTGCCTATTACACAATATTAAAAATGCTCTCTCAAGCCAAATTGACGAGAGTAATGTTGGATTGGCTGGACTCGTTCCAGAAGCAAAGAAGAGCGTGCGGTGAGAGGTACTATAAGACACTGATCACGGGCTATGCTTTTGCTGGGGAGCCCGATCTGGCTCTGCAGTTTTTTGCTCGAATGAGGTTTCAGGGATTGGATTTAGATAAGATTTCATACAATGCATTGCTGAATGGATTGGTAGAGCAGAACTGCTTCGATGTCGTAGAGATCATTTACAGACAGATTTGCCGCGGGCGCTTTAGGAATGCATCTAGTGATTCCATAATGATCACAAGTCTCTGCAAGCAGGGAAAATTAGAGGAGGCCAAGCGATTATTCGATGACCTCAGGTTTGTCTTCAGCTTTTATTTAATAATTTGCTGTTAAAACCCAATTGCTCTGAACCTATTTGTTATAAACCAAACTACCGAAAACGTCACAATGCATGCTGAATACACCAAACTACCAAAAACATTACAATGCATACTGAGTACACCAAATATAGACGATGAGCCTGGCTCCAACGTATAACAATGATAATTGGTTTTGCAGCAGAGAATAATCCACAGCTTGCTTTATCTTGCTCTCTTTGTATTGTCATGGCTCTCGTTCTTTGTTTGCTTCACTGTTTGACGAGCCTGGCTCCAACGTATAACAATTATAATTAGTTTTGCAGCAGGGAATAATCCACAGCTTGCTTTATCTTGCTCTCTCTGTATTGGCATGGCTCTCGGTCTTGGTTTGCTTCACTGTTTTCCTTTTTACACTTTAAACTTTGAATGAGAAAGCCTGCGGCAATGCTGCTTGGACCATGCCACTCTGAGGACCAAGTGCATGACCATCTGTTCTGTGACTTTTGAAAAATCCATGTCATTTTGCAGAAGAGCTTCTGGCTTACAGTCAGGCCACAGAACAGTGGGCGGTAAAATATGGGAGGCCTTAAGGAGAAAAGGCGGGGCAGGCTTGGATTCTTAATATGATTATGTATACATGCCGGCTTGGGCCATACATTGTCATAAGTTTGGCCCCTACTTCCAGGTGCTCCCATAGCCTACCTCAAGGTGTCAGAAAAGCCTTTGGGAATGGAACCTTAAGGCTTAGTCTTTAGAGTGAAACTGCTTGCTTCCCACAGTTCGTTCCAAATCTGCTGGGCATCATTTGCTCTCTCTGGTACCAAGTAAATTGAATTTTTCCTCTTTTGGGAGGAGATGCCACAGCACTCTTTATTTTGCTATTATTACTTGCTGTATTTTGGAGCCCCATTGGCCTATTTCAGTCATTATGTTGACTCACCCTCTATTTGTGGCATCGTCACTTTTTCCCTTTGTTGCGTTTCCTTTTTCCCTTTTCTTTTAGGGAGATGCCCTGGGCACTCTTTGTTTTGCTATTGTTATTTGCTATATTTCCGAATCGCATTGACCTATTTTGGTCATTACATTGACTTGCTCTCTCAATAGTGACATTGCTTGCTCCTCTGATACTATGCCTTTTTTTGTTTCTTTAGGGAGAAGATGCCCAAAGCACTGTTTATTTTGCTATTGTCAATTGCTGTATTTTGGAAGTCTCATTGACCTATTTTGGGCATTAATATAGATTAATATAATTTCATTTCATTTTCAGGTATAATGGTTGTACTGTGGATGAAGCTGCAATTGTTGTACTTATCAGTGCATTTTTCAAAGGCAAGAGGACTGAAGAAGCCCGCAGACTGATTGAAGAAATCAGGAAAGAGGGGCATGCCTCGATGCCTAAAGTTCATGATGCATGGATCAAGGCTCTTGTAGAGGGGAAGAGAGTGGATGATGCACTGAAATACTTCGAGGAGACAACTCCGCAAGGTTTTATTCCTGGATGGTCTTGCTACAATGCATTGATAAGTGGTCTTTTGGGGAAAAAGAGACTTGACAAGGCCTACACTTTACTGATTGAGATGAAAAACAAGCATGTTTTCCCTGACAGTAATACTATGAATGCACTGATTTGTGCTTTCTGTGAGGGAGGCTTGTTACTTATTGCACTTGATTTTTTCAATAGAAGATCAAAATTGGGCTTTTCCCCAGATAACGTGGCCTATAACCATCTAATCAATGCCCTCTGTAGAGCCAGAAAATTGGACACTGCCTGTAGAGTCCTAGATGATGAGATAGCATCAGGATTTACCCCTTGGAGACAAACATACTTCACCCTTGTGAAAACTTTGCACAAGGCTGGGAAATTGGATGAAATGCAGGAGCTCATTGACAAAGGGATTAAAGGAAAGGATGTCCCAAGCAATTCCACCTGCACCACATTCATTTCTGCCCTCTGCAAGGCTGGGAGAGTAGACGACATATATTTGGTGCCAAGAAAATTAAGAAGAGCAAATGTAGTTCTGAACAAGGATACTTATTCTGGTTTAATAAAAGGCTTTTGTTTGGCAAAAAAGGCGGGGATAGCTTCAAAATTGCTACTTGAAATGCAACAGTATGGTCATTGTCCAAGTCGCTACATGTTCAGACTGGTGATTAAAGTTTTGTGTGAATTAGGCTACTCGGATCAAGTTCTTCAATTATTAGATATGCATGTGCCAGGTCATCCCCCCAATGACGAAATCTATAATCTCTTTATAAATGGCCTTTGTAATGCAGGACACCCTGACATCGCTAGGCAAGTATATGACAAGATGCATGAGAATGGGTGTTTACCCATCTCTAATACCCATATTTGCTTGTTACATGGTTACCTGAAGTGTCAGGAATTGGTTGATGCATTGATCTTTTTTGAAGCACTATCAAGGAGTCAACCTCCTTCCACTAAACTGTATAGTGTTTTGATAAGTGGCCTTTGCAAGGCAGGGAAAGTGGATCTGGCACTGGCATTCTTCGAAGAGATGACTGCTAAAGCATTGATTCCTCGTCTGGAGTGCTGTGAGGAACTTATTTTTGTTTTATGTAAATTGGGCATGTTTAATACAGCACTAAAAATCTTTATTGACATGAATGCAAAAGGTCACCGCTCCTCTACCTACATATATAATATACTCTTGATGCATAGTTTTAAGCTGCAACAAGCCAACCAAGCTAGAGTGCTTTTTCAATTGCTGCATGGACAAGGTTTTCATCCTATTGTGGGCATCTACAGCATGTCTTTTGATGGGCTGTCTAATGCGTGGAATCATGAGTCCAGTTTAGGACTCTTGGAAGAATTGATTGAGCAATCTTTTGTGCCTAATATCTTTACTTACAACATATTGATTGGATCCCTGTGCAAAGAAGGCAAAATGGAAGCAGCTTGTAGTCTATTCAACAATATGTTCAAGAAAGGATATGCACCAAATATGTTGACTTATGATATCCTTGTGCATGGTTTCTGCAGAGTACGTAGAGTAAATGAGGCTTATAAATTTATGGAGGAGATGACTAAAAAAGGATTCAGACCTAGTCAATGGACATACAACTTATTCAAGACCTTGACTAACAAAGGTCAATAACTGGCATTAATTGGAATATTTGATGGACTTTCTTCCCATCATGAAACTTGGGGTTTTCATTATTATATAGACGAGGTGTTGCTTTCTTTCCTTTCCTCGGGTCAGGAAATCTGCATGGCTATAGTATTTCTTATACTGGTATAATGAATAACACAGAATAATATTCTCTTACAGGTTTTTCTGTGCTGTCATATTTGGGCAACTAATCTGTTTTCCTAAAAATTGTGACCATTATCCATATGCCCAAAAAACTGTGTATTTTTTCTCTTTTATTTCTGACTTCAAAATAAAAACAAACATTATACATTGGGAGCATGTTATGAACTTATGCCCCTTATCCAATTTGAACAGCAGCAACCTAAATATCAGTCATTCTCCAGAGACAGCCTTTTTGTTACAGATTTCATAGAAAAACAAGTTAGATTGAGTCTCAACAGCAATAACAAATTTCCGTCAGTAGTCTTCAACAAACAGCATTGTCCAAGCATCATACACAACCACAAGCAGCATCACAAATGTCTTCATCAACAATATATAAGCTTAACAAATAGTAGCAAATATGGAAATAACAAGCTGGAAGGAATACCTTCAAAAGTGGATCCAAGCCTTCTGCAAACACCAAAACAATTTAAGTTTTTAACTGTAAAATCTAAAAATAGCAACAAAATTTCGTATCAGCATCTATGGATAACAGCAGCACATCAAATCAGGTTAACTGATGATTCT
The DNA here is from genome assembly GCA_027924585.1 of Larix kaempferi. Lineage (NCBI taxonomy): Eukaryota > Viridiplantae > Streptophyta > Pinopsida > Pinales > Pinaceae > Larix > Larix kaempferi. Next base: position 10,422,601 of record BSBM01000017.1, on the reverse strand, counting down.
GGCAGCATCCAGACTGCTGCTATAGTACCTTTATAACTCATTTGTACAGTATACATACTGTCAGCATTGAATTTGCCCTAGGCATATTCAATGTTAAGACTTCAGCACGATCATGAGTACTTCTATTGGTTCAAGAATTCAAGATTTTGCCAAGTTCTATTTTCAGAGATTTTTAATGTGACACGGGTGAAACCATATTCAGTGCTATTTTTAGCAGGGTTCCATGCATGTAACACTTGGTTACATGCATGGGAGGGTTGTTGCTCCAAAATGGCACTTCCGGATTTTGAGATCTGCTATTTTGGGAAAGTTTCTATTTTTAGAAGCTTACTCTTTTTAGCAGCTAGTTGTAGTTTTGAGTACCCATCTTGGTGTTCTCCAAAAGGGAATTCTTCAGTTTTTGAATTTGATATTTTTGGAAGATTGGAGACCAATTAGGTTTTTCAATACCATTTTTGGAGGACAGCATGCTTGCAACTTTTGGTGATGATAAAAGAAACTCTATTTTTAGGGTTTAAATTTTTAGAAAGTGTTATACAGGATGGGTTCATATAGATGGAGTAGAAAATCCAGAAATTTAGAGCAATTTCGAGAAAGTGCAAAATCAGGTCAAAACTAGGGTTTCTGTCATGTCTAAAAGTAGCAGCTGGTTGAATGAGTTGTACATGGAGCAATGGGTTGTTTACCTGCAAGTGCAAGTTACTATGGCTTGGTAGAGCAGGGGAATCAATCCATGGGTGATATATTTCATATTTGGCATCCTTTTATGACGATGGATCCTGCAAAGGTTGAAACTATTTGGAGGTTGCTTTTGTGTTATTTTCAGGACAAAGCCCATCTATTTTCGTTATTAAGTGGTTTCTTGACTAGCAAGCAAGAGTGAGCATGCATACAAGTTTATTCTCGGAGCTTGTGCTATTTCGGTGGATGAGGGCTCTTATCTAAGTTGTCTTATCCCTTAGGATTTACATGGGACCTGTTAGTGCAAGGATTACATGAGTTTGGCTTCTTAGAGCAGGTTGGAGCTTCTGGTTGTTTTTTCAAGACAATCTTTGTGAATGTGTTGGGTGCTCCTCTTGTGTTGACTTTTCAGGGCTTGGGTGAGGATCATACCACCTAAAGCTAGGCACTCTCTTTTGCACTGATTTAGCGTGCTTTTAGGGTTTCTATTCCAAGTTTGAGACATTCTTGGAGAATTTCTTTGTACACTTCCATTCTTACTCTGTAAGAAATGGAATTCATTGGGATGGAGACTCGTTATTCTTTAGTCTTTTCACTTTCTCATTCTTCCATCTCCATACTACCTTAAGTCCTCTCATGTCAAATTATTTAGCAAATTTATGATTTGAGCATTGGGAATTGCTCCCATGGTGTTCATGTGATTGTGTCCCAAAACATGGTGAGGGTAAAGCACTTAAAAAGTTATAGTTTGTCCTCTTGAGTTCTTATGGTATGAATTTGATACCTTCAGACTTTGTATTACTATTTACTATTATAGCTTCAAAATAAAGGTGAAACTCTTTTGGCAGCCAATTCTTTAGTGTGGACAAGTTTGATGTGGACTATTCTGAATTGACTGGCCTTCAGTATATGCCAACCCAGTCAATTTTCTCTTTTACTTCTTTGACTCCATGCCTGTTGGATTGAAGGAACCAGTTTGAAAAATACACAAAAAGAACAATTTATTTCACAGATTTTGAGTGTTTTACCTACAGATATGAATTCTGCAATTTAATTAATATATATTAATTAAATTTTTAGTAGATCGGTGCACAATTCAGTTCATAGGCCGATTCAGATCCTGTTTTCGGTTCTGATACCTTTGCTCATGATGATGACACACATTTATTATAATTCAGTATCAATGTGAGATGGCATCGTATACATCTTACATACCTCTTACGTATCAGTTTTATTTTCATATTTATATGGCATTGTGTTTTGTTTGATGTTGTTTCTTTAGATATTTAAAAATGAAAAAAAAAGAATAATTTTATATTTTTTAAGTTTGTCAATATTTTATGATATTTTCCCCATCATTGCCGATGAGTTATGTTCCAGACCCTTAGCAATGTATTCACTGATATGATGAATCTAAAAGTCTTTTGTCGGGTACAATTGAAGATTTTTGACTTCAGAGCACTACGGATGTCCCCCCAAGGCCCACAGAGTCACAAGCACTAGCTCAAGGCAAGAGACCATGCGAGGTGACTTTGGTACTTTCCCTAAGTGTTCATTGATTCCCCTGGAACTGAAATTCTTCCCCAAGAATTTCGAGTGACAACACTTATGTTGTACAAAACATCATTATAACACCATCTCCCACTGCCACAAATGCTGCTAGATATCTTATTCTTTTTAAGTTTAATCTTGTAAAAAAAGTCTTTATTGCTGCCTGTAGAGTTGTTTCACATTTTACTATTGTTACATGTCAATATTCTCACATTTTATTCTTGTTACACATCACTATTCGTGCTCACGCTCCATGACTTTGTCTCTTGACACTGTTCGACATGTTTCTATGGCCTTTGATGTTTCATGTGCCCTCAACATTGCCCAGGTATCGCTGCAATGCCCTCATTTAGTCTTGCTAGTATCCTCCCTGTGTTTATTCCTTTGTCTTTTATCTGCAGTTATTCTTGGTGTCTCGTTTTCCTCCATTTTTGAACAGTCTGGTGTATGTCTGCCTTAGATGTCCAATTCTGATTTGCAACAAAAGGTTTGTTTCTGATCTCCACAGTTTGTCGTGAATGCTATTGTCTAAGCCTATCACATCTTAGAGTTAAAACCTGTGTAGCAGGGGTAGGGTACATGTGCCTGTACCGAATATTTGTACCAGGTACAGGTAAGGTACATACCATGCCATACCCCGTACTGGTTCCACGTATCCGAGATGCCGTTATAAAAAAAGAGGTACGTACATGCTAAATGGTACGGCGTACCCTGCATTTGGATACTCCGGGGGTACAGCTGACGCCAATCCGCCACTGTTGAGGGAGAAAAACCACCAGTATAATGAAATAATTTAATAAAAAAAATGTGGGACCTCATAAACCTAAATTCTATCCTTCACGAGTAAACGCTATCCTTCAACTTGAGAGTGATGCCTATCTAGAGATCTTGCTGACAGAGGACCTTAGTGATGTTGATGACATTGATGTAGAGGATGCTGAGGACATGGCTTGAGGAAGCCAAATCAACTATCTTGTTCATTGTTTACTGTTTTGAACTTTCTATTTCATGTTTGAAAATGCCATTAGATAAATTTTGAATGTAGCATGACAATGGACTCATGGAGTCATGGACATATAATATTATTAATTATATAACTTCCAGTCTTCCACTTGATATCTACTATGATTTGTCAAATTTTATGTTTCAAATTTTCAATGTGAATGTTCATTATTCAATGAATCATGATTCATAATTTTTGAAGAAATCTGAAATATGCATGTGACTGTGACACACACACACACACATATATATATATAATACCCCTGATGTACCCAAGCACCCTGTTTCAAAAAGTGGTGTCCCCGTCCCCATACCCAAGTTTCCTAGCAACTTAGGTTAAAACTTTGTTGTCTATTGTCTGCTCAACAGTTTCCCCTTGGTGCAGTCTTTGTCTGTTCAATTTCTTTCCCTGCTATCATTTGTGATTTTGTGGGATTTCCTGGCCCCCCTATTAATTTTATTTTTAACTTCAATTTTTTACAATATTTAAAACATGTAAGATTTAAAATATACTTGCCTCGTTTTTGTCATGTCTTCTCTTCCCTTGATGGGACCTCAAGCCGCGGAACTAATTGTGGAAAACTCCTCAGACATATTGCAAGCTCAGTACTGGTTTTTTTCTGATACCATGTTGGTTTTGTAAGGTGCAACACATGTGCAAAGAAACAAATGAAGGTGGAGACAGAAAATTAAGAAAGCTTTATTAATGCTGACACTACAACGTATACATCTCTCAATGTGTATCATTTCTCACATTACATATTTATACCATCTCTAAATGGTTACGGTGTTTGAACCATCTAACCCTTAACCACAACATCTGATTTACAACATTGGTCACATGTTACTCACATATAAAGTAACATAAATACTGTTGGACTGTTAATATTTCAACAATTTCTACCTCTTTATGTAACCATGCAAACAAGTTGGCTTATGCCATGGTGTTGTTTCGAGGCCTAGTTCCTTGATCCATCTTTCCATTATCAAATTCCTTTGGTTGCCAAGGTTGATGATTAGTGTTATTGTCGTTTTCTTTACCTTTATTGCCACAAGAAGTTAATTGGGTTGGTGAAAGCAAGGTATTGTCTTAGCCCCAACAGGTTTCAAATCTCAGAAAAATGGATGGTCCACCCCTGCAAGGGTGGTTGAAAGGTGGTCCGATTGGCCTCATGCCCACCTTTTTGTTGATGGCCTTAGGTTTCTGGGATTAAGAATCTTGGATGATTCCTTTGGTAGCATTCTCAATCCTTTATTTACCTTTATCAACATCTTGAATAGTTGTGTTAAGATTCAATATGCTAAGATAGATAACATCAGTATTCAATTCAATTTCACAACAATAGCATATACATGATCACTGAAAGAAACACACTCACAAGATAGACATAGATTTATCCTGGGAAACCATCTAGGGGAAGAAAACCCAACAAAACTTCCTCAATATAGATGATCAAAAGTACAAAGACAAAACCCCAAACAAGTGCTCATTCTCCTTGCAAATCTCTCTCTCTCTCTCTCTCTCTCTCTCTCTCCTATGTGAATTACACAAGTGAGTGTGTGTGTCCAAATGAGGAGCACATCACTCCTATTTATATTGTATCTTCCACTTGACTTTTTCCCTAACTAGGTCGGTCCCAACAACTTACCCTAATGCCGATTGGGCCGACTCCTCTAGGGGACTTAAACACCCCATTACATTTGACTCTAAGGGGATCTATTGCCCCGACTTACACGGGAGGATTTACCTCAATGACTTTACATAATCAAATACAATAATAACATCTCGACGGAGGAATAAAACATCTCCGAATAAATTACAATAATAAAATACAATAGAATATTCTTCGAAGTTACAATATTTCAACACTCCCCCTTAACGACAAGGGTATTCTACTGACAACAACAACATCAACTGAAGGAGCAAGGAGAGAGAGCATCATCAACAACATCAAGGTGATACATCTATAAATCATTGGAAGTTTTCTTCAACAATATCAGCAACTGGAACATCTTCAGTACTGGAGCATCATCTTCTACAACACTGAGTCTTCATCTTTGATCTTCATCTTCTATAGCACTTGATCGCTCGATCGTCTACAACAACACTTGATCTCTCGATCAACAACAACATCTTGATCTTTCGATCAGCAACAACATCTTGATCTTTCGATTAGCAACATCATCATCTGCAGCAACATAACTTGCAACACACATGATCCAGTTATGGGATGATCAATCCCTCTCACTTTAGGACATAAGTCCAAGGACGATGCAATCCTATCCACACTCTCGGAGACAAAAGTCCGCGGATCCATTTAGAACTAATGTCCAGGGATGATACAATCCCACCCACATTCTCGAAGAAAAAAGTCTCTGGATCACTTTAGGACTAATGTCCAGGGAAGATGCAATCCCAACCACATTCTCGAAGACAAAAGTCTTCAGATCACTTTAGGACTAATGTCCAGGGAAGATGCAATCCCAACCACATTTTCGAAGACAAAAGTCTTCGGATCACTTTAGGACTAATGTCCAGGGAAGATGCAATCCCAATCACATTCTCGAAGACAAAAGTCTCCGGATCACTTTAGGACTAATGTTCAGGGAAGATGCAATCCCACTGCAACATCATCATCACTGCAACTACATCACGAAGACAAGAGTCTGCGGATCACTTTAGGACTAATGTCTAGGGATGCTACAATCCCACTGCAACATCATCATCACTACTCCCCATTTCGAGGAAGGTCCTTTCGAACCACACCAAGCTTGTCATGGAAGTACTCAAACTTCACTTGAGACAGAGGGTTAGTCAACACATCAACAACTTGCTCATCAGTGCTCACATACTGGAGCTTTATAGCTCCCTTTTGTATCATATCCTGTATGTAAAAATACCGGATTTTTATGTGCTTTGACTTGTCATGGAACACTGGGTTCTCCGTCATCTTTATACAGCTCTGGTTGTCACATAGAATCACCGTGGTATCCAACTCTAGGTCAAATAGACCTGACATCAACTTTTGAAGCCATATGGCTTCACAACTAGAAGAACAAGTTGCTATATACTCTGCTTCAATTGTGCTGAGAGCTACACTGGACTGCTTCCTGCTAAACCATGAGATCATGGTGGATCCCAGAGAATAACATCCACCTGAGGTGCTCTTCTTTTCTGAGACACTTCCAACCCAATCTGCATCTATATAACCATACAATCTGTAGTCATGATCTCCAACATAGTATAGACCAAAGTATATCGTACCTTTGAGGTACCTCATCACATGCTTTGCGGCTACCAGGTGAACACATCTAGGCTCAACTAGGTACTGACTCAGGGTGTTCACAACAAAACATATATCTGGCCTAGTATTTGTCAGATATATCAAGCCTAGTATTTGTCAGATATATCAATGACCCAATAATCTGTCTGTACTGAGTCACATCCACCAACTCTGACGATTCATCAGCTAACAACTTCAGGTTGGTATCCATGGGTGTGGCCATGGCTTTACATTCCAACATATTAAATATTTTTAAGATTTCCACAACATACTTTCCCTGGTTGAGAAAGATTCCTTTCTGGACTCTACCATACTTCAAGACCTAGAAAATAGTGCATCAATCCAAGGTCTTTCATCTCAAATTCTTCAGTGAGCTTCTTCTTGCACTCTACAATCTATTTCTCATTTCCTGTCAGAAATAAATCATCCACATACAACAATAATATGACAGGTTCATCATCCATAACCTTAAAGTAAAGGTTAGGGTTAGCTTTACTTTTGGTAAAGCCCAAGCTCGTCAAAAAGCTATCTATCCTTTCGTACCAAGCTCTAGGAGCTTGCTTCAATCCATACAGATCCTTTTTCAACTTGCATACGTGAGTCCGTCTGTCTTCAACTTCAAATCCCTGTGGTTGTTCTATGTACACTTCTTCCTCAATCACACTATTCAGGAAAGTTGTCTTCACATCCATCTGGTGTAAACTCCACTTCATCATGGATACAAGTGCCATGATGGTTCTAATGGAAGTGTAACTTGCTGCTGGCGCAAATGTCTCTTCATAATCAATCCCCTCTTTCTGAGAGAATCCTCTAGCCACAAACCTTGCCATGTATTTCTCAATACTTCCATCGGCTGCATGCTTTATCTTGTAGATCCACTTGGAAGATACCACGCTTTTGCCTCCTGGTTTGGGAACTATATCCCAAACATCATTCTTCATTATTGATCGGTATTCTTCCGTCATTGCTTCTACCCATTCTTTCTTCTGTATAGCTTCTTCATAATTGGTAGGTTTTTGATCTACAAGATCACACATCAAAGCCACATAACTGGAAAATGGATTTGGCTTCTTGCTTGCTCTTGTGGAGCCTTCTGGAGCTCCATACTTCTCTGCTTCTTGTATAATTTCTCTTGCCCAAGCAGGCTTTCTCTTTCGTGACATATTCATAGTGGGAGGTTCTTGAGGTTCTAGCATATCATGATCTTCTAGTGTTTCATCTTCGGGGGAGGGTGTAGCTTCTACATTCCTGGGAGATACATCTTCTTCATATACTTCTTCATGTTGGCACTTTCTGGATCTCTTGAGAGCTGTTTCTTTGTCAAATGTTACATCTCTACTAATCTCCATGTGATGGAATCTTGGAATGCATATTCTGAAGGCTTTGGAGACTTCACAATATCCAACAAATATTCCCTTCTTTCCGGAAGGGTCCAACTTGGTTCTCTTTTCTTTTGGTAAGTGAACATATACTAGGAAACCAAATATCTTGAGGTGGCTTACTTTAGGCTTCTTTCCTATGAACATTTCTTCTGGAGTCTTGAATCCAAGGGCACTATGGGATAATCTATTTTGTACATAAACTGTCATCCTTGTTGCTTCAGCCCATAGATGCATTGGAAGATCTTGATCATGTATAATTGTCTTCACTGCTTCCATAATGGTCCTATTCTTTCTTTCCGCAACACCATTTTGTTGAGGATTGTAGGGAGTAGTTAGTTCCAGCTTCTTTACAAAAGGCTTCCAGCTTCCAGCTTCTTTACAAAAGGCTTCCAGCTTCCAGGCCCTTTACAAAAGGCTTCAAAATCTTTTGAAGTATATTCTCCACCATTGTCTGTTCTGAGTGTCTTGATTCTTCTTTCTGAATGATTCTCTATCAAGGCTTTGAATTTTCCAAATACTTCATCCTTTGCTTTCAAGAAATATATCCATGTCTTTCTTGAATAGTCATCAATAAATGTAACATAATATTCATAACCACTCAAGTATGTGGAGGGCATTGGATCACATACATCTGAATGAATTAATTCCAATGTACCTTTAGTCTTTGTCTCACTCTTCGGAAATGGATTCTTGATATTCTTTCCTTTTGCACATCCTTTGCAAATGCCTTCATGATCGATCTTCAAATCTGGTAATCTTGTCACTACTTTGCTCACATGGGGCAGTGCTTTGTAGTTGATGTGAGCAAGCCTCCTATGCCATAGTTCACTTGGGCTAGTGGTTTCATGAACACGGATTGTTTCTAAATGTCCCTTGAGTTTATATAAGCCTCCTTCTTCACCAATGGCAACCGCATCTTCAATTGATTTTCCTTTGGGCCACATAAGTACTTGTCTATCTATGAAAGCAACCCTATAACCTTTCTTATCTATTATTGAGATAGAAAGTAGGTTCTTCTTCAAACCTGGTACATATAAGACTTCCTTCATGTTCATGGGGGTTCCAGAATCAAGCTTGTAGCTTGCTTCACCAATTCCTTTGATAGAGTTTTCTTTTGTCTTGTCATGTGCTTTGAAGCACCACTATCAATAAGCCAAGTATCTTCTCCAGGTGTCACAAACCCAGAGAGTGCAGAGAATAATACATACTCTTCTGCATCTTCTTCTTTTGCTTGTTTTCTTCAAGGTCCTTCCTCTTCTTCTTCATCTTCATCTTCAGCTAGGTGTGCATGCTGTCTTTTGTTGTTCCTTTTCTTGTATTCTTCTTTCTTCAATGGACAATTTTTGGCAATGTGTCCTAGCTTGTCACAATGGAAACATTGAAAATTGGAGTGTTCTCTCCTTGAATTGCTTCCTCTTGTCCTTTGGAACTTCTTGGGAGGTTGAGACTCCTTGTGGCTTTCCCTTTTGAAGTTAGATTGACTTCTTCTTCTCTTGGTATGGGTGGCTAGGGCTTGATCATCTTCTTTAAGTAGAGCTTCTCTATTGGCTACCCTAGCCTCCTCTTGGATGCAATCTTCCCATACAATGTCGAACTTCATGCTTTCCTTTCTGGCACACATAGTCTGGATGAATGAATCCCGAGGTCTAGAGAGACCATTGAGAGTAGTCATAACTAGCTCATTTTTATCAAGGGAGTCTCCAATGGCTTCTAGTTGCTCCTTGAACTGGGAGACCCTTGTGAAGTAGTCTTGGATGGATTCTCCTTGGCTCATCTTGGTACTCTTCAATTGAGCTCTCAAATTCATCTTCCTATTGATGTTCTTTCCTTCATACATTCTGGATAGGGCATCATACATCTCCTTTGGGGTTTTCTTGGATGACACTTGAGGAATCAAGTGGAATTTGATAGAATCAACAATGATCCTCTTTGCCCTAATCAGATCCTTCTTGTGCTTCGCCTTAGCTTCAGCCTCTTCAGGTTCTGCAACTTCATCCTTGATGTATTTGGCAAGATCATTCTCTTCAAGAATGAGGCCAATCCTATATTTCCATGCTTTGAAATTCTCTATGCCTTCTAGCTTATCCTCGAGCTTAGTGCTTGGGGCCATCTTATCTAGGAGGTCACCAAAAAATGAAAATTTTCAAAATGCAAAACTGACCTTACCAGGAGATGTGCTTGACTGAGGCGAGTTGACTGGTACACTTGGTTTTTGGAGATTCCAAATTTTTACCCCTCAAAATTGACTTGCGAATTTCAGATCTGCAACAGTTTTTTGGTTCACTGGTTTTCTGGTCAAGAGTCAAACTAGGGTTTGACTTTCCCAGAGATCTACCCACTCAAAAACTTCGATCCAAGGCTCTAAATTTCACTTTTGGAGAGGTGCATCTTTCTATGCAATCAGATTTCCAAATTCCAACTTTGATAGAAACCCTATATTATTGCCGGAGGAAGAAGAGAGAGTTTTACCTTATGAAAGCTGACCTATTCAAGCTAGCTCTGATACCATGTTAAGATTCAATATGCTAAGATAGAAAACATCAATATTCAATTCAATTTCACAACAATAACATATAGAAGATCACTGAAAGAAACACAATCACAAGATAAACACAGATTTATCCCGGGAAACCCTCTAGGGGAAGAAAACCCAACAAAACTTCCTCAATATAGATGATCAAAAGTACAAAGTCAAAACCCCAAACAAGTGCTCCTTCTCCTTGCAGATATCTCTCTCTCTCTGTCCTATGCAAATTACACAAGTGAGTGTGTGTGTCCAAATGAGGAGCACATCACTCCTATTTATACTTTATCTTCCACTTGACTTTTTCCCTAACTAGGTCGGCCCCAACAACTTAACCTAATGCTGACTGGGCCGACTCCTCTAGGGGAAACACCCCATTACATTTGACTCTAAGGGGATCTATTTCCTCGACTTACAAGGGAGGATTTACCTCAATGACTTACATAATCAAATACAGTAATAACATACCGACAGAGGAATAAAACATCTCCGAATAAGTTACAATTATAAAATACAATAGAATATTCTTCAAAGTTACAATATTTCAACAAGTTGCTTCCTTTGGGCCAGTTCCTTACTAGTTGGCTCAGTCTTTGCTACAAGTGACAACTTCTTGTTAGTGTTATGTTGTGGCTCGATTATTCTTGGATTACTTGTATCTATAATGCCTTTTTTTGTTATTCTTTGAGTACTAAAAGTAAAAACAATAGTCCTCCAGGTTGTGCATGATCTTCTCGTAATGCCTGCACTTAGGCCTATTCTTCTTTGATGACTTGTTGCTCAACTAATTGTCAGCTTGTTTATCCATGTTGACATATTGACAATTATTGTTATTAAATTTAGGGTTAGGTTAGGGTTTGAAGTACAAAATTAAAATATTATTACTTTAATGCAAAAAATAAAAATCTAAACTAATACTAAAAGCTACAACTGTAACAAGGCAAGATAAAATTAAAACATAATTTTCATCTCTTTCAACTTTAACACTCCCAAAGAGGTCCATATGTTAAAGTTGATATATATACAGTAACATGTAATCATCAACAGTAGTATAACTAATTAAACAAAGTTATAATAGCAGTAATACATCTAACAAGTTTGATTACTTACATGGGGAGTTGAGACCTTAAACTCAGAAATTTGACTTTCAGAATAGACTGTGCCTCTTAGAGGCAAGTCAAACAATTGGAACAATCTGACCCTTACCTAAGGGTTAATACAAACTTGATAGAGAGAGATGAAAGAGGTTGTAGGATAACCAAGACAATCAAATAGAGAAGGGCACAAGGGCAGCCTCAAACACAGTCCAAAGTGGCATCCCTCAAACAAAGCAAAAGTGGTCACTTACAGTCAAATCACAGTAGTATCCTAGGCAGTCACCCAACAAGAAATATCATACCTCAAATCTTAGTAGATCTAATCCAAACTAATTCCCAACAGGAAAGGACTTCCACATGTGACCAAAAAGCAGCCCTAAACAAGTGGATTTGACCCAAACCAACAATAACACACTAGATCAGCCCTAGACAAGTAGATCTGATCCAAACCAACAATACCACAATAGATGAGACTCAAACAGGTCTACAATCTCCACAAGCAGCTCACAAATAATCCACAGGGATAGCAGCCTCCTCAAATGACAACAAATTTCTCATAGCACAGTCCACAGGGGTTGCAGCCTCCTCAAAATACAATAAGATGATCACAAACTAGATCATAGGGGTTGTGGCCTTCACAAATGGACCCCACACAGACCACGACCCAGTCAAACAAACCACCATCAGGTTGCGACCTCCACAAATAGTCCTCAACAGGACTCACGACACCCTTATCAAGTCACAATACCATCAACTTGGGCAACAACAACGCTTAGAAGGTCACAACAGGCTCAACATGAGGTTCAACACCCTCACAATTGCTCTAATAGGGTCACGACAGGCTCAACAGGAGGGTACAACAACAGATCAGTCCAACAAGGCAACAAATCAAACTTAGGGTAGCAAGAACAGTCCATATAGGTCACAGAATAGTCCATAAGATGGGTAGTAAGCTTCAACAAGTGGATGGTGCAGTCAACCAAGCCCTAGCAACAGTAAAACAACTTTGACGTCACCCTAGAATAGTTCAAAACGAATCAGATATGAGATATGAATTTATGATGATTCAAATGAAGAAGATAGACTTTGATTTTATAGTTTATTGGTGACTTCTAGAAGGGTCACACTTATAGTTCTTTAATGACTTAGGGTGTCATCAAATAGGTTAAGACACCACTTATAAATTATAAAATAAAGTTAAGACATCATAGTAAGGGGTTTAGGTACCACATTAAAAGGAGGGCGCTAGCACAAGGACCAACAAGTGGTCAACACAAGACCACACCAACACATGTCAAACCAAAAATCAAGGAATGGTACATCACCCTTCTAACCATAGGACCAAAGGTGTAACAACAAGGTGGGTAAACAACCCTTTTACCCATAAGACCAAAAACAACAAAGTGGTAAGAGTGAAGACAACTCAAGGTGGGTAGCTGAACCCTTCTAACCACAAGACAAGGTGGTAAACCTTCTAACCACAAGACCAAGAACAATAAGGTGGGGAGATAAAGGGTATGCAAAAAAGGTGGGGATACAACCCATCCATCTCTTTCTCAAATGTACAAGTGTTCCATACACTAACTGAAATTTCATCATCGCTGTATAAGGAAGGTCTACACTGGATGATGTGATCTTGTGGTCCTCCAGACTGCTCCTGAGATCAAGTGCTAGTGTCTCCATTAAGGGGTGGCCAGTCCCTTGAGAAGACAACCTAGCTCAACCATCTCGAAGACCTAGGAGAGGAGGGCATCACACATCATCATATTGGTTAACTGGCCAAGATCCACCTAGTTAACTGACCATGTATGTACGTGCAGGAACTGCTTGGTCTTAGACCAAGAATATGCCTGGTCCCAGACCAGGATGTCTCTGTCTCAACTTGCAGGATCTGCTTGGTCCTCATGACCAAGGAATTATCCGATCCTAGACCAAAATACCCTAGAGATAGATAGAGGCCCTAGCCACATGCTAGGGACTTTGCCATGGCATCAACCTACTTGGTCCTCGACCAAGAACCCTAGGAGACTGTTGGGCGTTTAGGGTACCTTCTAGGGACTTACTCTGCCTAGTTAACTGACTAGGAACCCTAGTTAATTGACTAGGGTGGCATCCTCCCTGAGAATGGGTATCATAGTTGCATTAAATTTAACACTCCCTCTCAGCAAGAGAGGCATTCTCAGCATCACTAAGATTGTCTCGGAAGTACCCAAACTTTGTTGTGGACATAAGCTTACTCAACACATCGGTAATCTGTTATGTTGGCAGAACATACTGAAGTCTTTGCACCATGTCCTTGACATAGTGATACTTCCTCTCGATGTGTCTTGACTTGTCATAGAATACATGATTTTATGAGAGCTTCAAACAACTCTGAATGTCAGCAAGAAACTTGATCTTATAGATCCACTTGGAAGTTACAACTGACTTCCCTTGTTGTCTAAGAATCACTTTACACACATCATTATCCATTATCAACTGGATATCTTCTATCATAACATCTTTCCAAACCTGATGTTTGGTTGCCTCCACATAAGTGGATGACCTTGAATCAATGACATGGCTCACACCGGAGCACCCTTGAAGCCTCTCAATAGGCTCCTCAATGAGATCAAATGAAGGCTTCTTGGCCTTCTCCCTCTGCTCCTTTGAACGAGATGTCTCATAGATTTCCATATCTGAGTCACTGGAGGACTCCCTAGAGTGATGAAAGATCACATCTCTACTTTCCTTTTTTGCAATCCCACTCTGTTGGGGATGGAAGATCACAATTGGCTCCCTCTTGATCTTCGAGTTCTGACAGGTGTCATGAACTAGAGCTTTAACAACATGTTCTGAAACCTTATAAAGGTCACCTTCACGGACTCCAATCATAATGGATGATTTCATATTTGCACCCTTAGGCCACACCAAGGTCTTACCTTTTGAGAAGGCTACAAAGAACCCCTTGTCTTCTAAAACTGCCACTGAAAGAATATTCTTCTTTAAATTAGGAACATACAAAATTTCCTCAACATGAATCAACGTACCTGAATCAAGTTATAAGGCAGTTGAACCAACTCCTTTTATTGCATAGGTACTTCCATCTCCTAGTTCAACTTTCACATTGAACTTCTTGGCCTTGTAATCTACAAGAGCATTCTTGAATCCAGTCATATGCTTGGTGGCTCCACTATCTATCCACCACAAATTTGATGAGTTGGAGATGGAACCCGAGAGTGCTGAAACCAAGTAGCATTCTCTTTGATCTTGTTCTTTGGTCTCAACCTTAGTTTTTTTTTGCCGAGGTTCTTCTTCTTCTGTAGCAGTTGAAGTATGATACTTTCCTCTATGCCATTTCTTGTTAGGGGGTTTCTTACAATCTTCTGCGTAATGACCAAGCTGAATACAATTATAACATCTTACCTTTGATTTGTGAAAGTGCTTACCTTGAGGTCCTTTACCTTTGTTCTTGTACCGAGGGAAGCTTCTTCCCTTCTTTGTCTTGGAAGCAAGGGCACGATTCTTTTCAGCGGGAGGTCTAGATCTACTTTGGATTCTACCTTCTTCTTCTAGACAATCATGGCACAACCTATCAAAAATTGGTTGAATCTCTCTTCCATTTACTGCTGCAAAAAATGTCTCTTAGGATGTAGGAAGACCATCTACTGTTGTTTTCACAAGGTCATCATCATCTACTTCAACTCCAATTGCCATGAGTTGATCTCTTATTTGAGATATCTTTGAGAAGAAAGAGGCAACTAACTCTTTCTCCTCCATCTTCAATGAACGAAGCTGCTTCTTCAAGACCCTCTTCTGAGTAGGTGCCTTCTTCTCATAAATATTTGCTAGGGCATCAATGTAGTCTTTAGCTGTCCTTAGAGGAACTATTACAGGCATCAAATTGTTTTTAACTGAGTCAAAGATGACTCTGTTTGCCTTGGTTTTCTTCTTCTTAAATTCCGCTCTTCCTTGAGTTGTTGTGGGTTCTTCCACAACCCTAGTAACCAAATCATCCAAGTCACTTTCCTCTAGAATATTCAAAACCCTAGCCTTCAATGCATTAAAGTTTGAGGCTCCTTCAAGCCTATCTTTTGACTTAACTAAAGTAGAAGCCATCTTCAAAACATTACTACCAACTTGCCAAGTACACCTAAAATCAAGTTGATTAAAGCACAAACACTTACCTTAGGATCTATGTACATTTTGTTAGCCTGCAAAACAAAGTTAGCTACAAGCCCTAAGCTTTGCTACCATGTTAAATTTAGGGTTAGCTTAGGGTTTTAAGTAGAAAATTAAAATCATTGATACTTTAATGCAAAAAATAAAATTCTAAACTAATACTGGAAGCATAATAGTACAACTGTAACAAGGCAAGATAAATTTAAAACATAATTTTCATCTCTTTCAACTTTAACACTCCCAAAGAGGTCCATGTGTTAAATTTGAAATATACAGTAACATGTAATCAACAACAGTGGTATAAATAATTAAACAAAGTTATAACATCAATAATACATCTAACAAGTCTAATTACTTACCTGGAGAGTTGAGACCTTCCTTAAAATCATAAATTTGACTTTTAGAACAGACTGCACCTCTAAGAGGCAAGTCAAGCAATTGGAACAATCTGACCCTTACCTGAGGGTTAGTATAAACCTAAGAGAGAGAGAGATGAAAGACGCTGTAGTATAACTAAGACAATCAAATAGAGAAGGGCACAAGGTCAACCTCAAACACAGTCCAAAGTGGCAGCCCTCAAACAAAGCAAAGGTGGTCACTTACAATCAAATCACAGTAGTAGCCAGGAAGTCACCCAACAAGAAATATTAGACCTCAAATCTTAGTAGATCTGATCCAAACTAATTCCCAATAGGTAGGGATTTCCACAGGTGACCAAAGAGCAGCCCTAAACAAGTGGATCTGACCCAAACCAATAATAACATAGTAGATCAACCATAGAAAAGTATATCTGACCCAAACCAACAATAACACAGTAGATCAAACTCAAACAAGTTTGCAATCTCCACAAGCAACTCACAAACAGTCCACAGGGGTTGCAGCCTCCTTAAATGACAAAAAACTGCCCATAACACAGTCCATAGGGGTTGCAGCCTCCTCAAAATACAACAAGCTGATCACAAACTAGATCATAGGGGTTGCGGCCTTCACAAATGCCTCTCACTCAAATCACGATCCAATCAAACAAACCACCTACAGGATGCGGCCTCCATAAATAGTCCTCAACAAGACTCACATCACCCTTATTTAGTCACGATACCGTCAACTTGGGAAGCAACATCCCTTACAAGGTCACAACAGGCTCAACAGGAGGTTTGACACCCTCATAATAGCCCTAACAGGGTCACGACAAGCTCAGATGGAGGGTACATCGGCAGATCAATCCAACAAGGTAGTAGATCAGTCCAACAAGGCAGGGAATCAGACTTAGGGTAGCAAGAACAATCCATATAGGTCACAGATCAGTCCATAAGATGGGCAGTAAGCTTGAACAAGTGGATGGTGCAGTCAACAAAGCCCTAGCAGCAATAAAACAACCTTGACGTCACCCTAGAACAATTCAAAACGAACATGATATGAGATATGACTTTATGATGATTCAAATGAAGAACATATACTTTGATTTTTTAGTTTATTGGTGACTTCTAGAAAGGTCACACTTATAATTCATTAATGACTTAGGGTTTCATCAAATAGATTAAGACACCACTTATAAATTTAAAATAAAGTTAAGACATCATAGTAAGGGGTTTTAGTACCACATTAAAAGGAGGGCACTAGCACAAGGACTAACAAGTGGTCAACACAAGTCAAACCATAAATTAAGGAATGGTACATGACCCTTCTAATCATAGGACCAAAGGTGTAACAACAAGGTGGATAAACAACCCTTTTACCCATAAGACCAAAAACAACAAAGTGGTAAGAGTGAAGACAACTCAAGGTGGGTAGCCGAACCCTTCTAACCACAAGACAAGGTGGTAAACCTTCTAACCACAAGACCAAGAACAATAAGGTGGGAAGATCATGGGTATGCAAACAAGGTAGGGATACAACCTATCCATCTCTCTCTCAAATGTACAAGTGTTCCATACACTAACTGAAAGTTCACCATCACTGTATAAGGAAGGTCTACATTGGATGATTTGATCATGTGGTCCTCCTGACTGCTCCTAAGGTCAAGTGCTAGTGACTCCATCAAGGGGTGGTCAGTCTCTTGAGAAGACAACCTAGCTCAACCATCTCGAAGACCTAGGAGAGGAGGGCATCACACATCATCATCTTGGTTAACTGACCAAGATCCACCTGGTTAACTGACCAGGTATGTACCTGCAGGAACTGCTTGGGCATAGATCAAGAATCTGTCTGGTCCCAGACCAGGATGTCTCTGTCTCAACCTGCAGGATCTGCTTGGTCCTCGTGCTCAAGGAACTATCTGGTCCCAGACCAGAATACCCTAGAGACAGATAGGGTCCCTAGCCACATGCTAAGGACTTTGCCATGGCATCAACCTGCTTGGTCCCCGACCAAGAACCCCAAGAGACTGTTGGGGGCCCTTGGGTACCTTCTAGGGACTTACTCTACCTGGTTAACTGAACAAGAACCCTAGTTAATTGACTAGGGTGTCGTCCTCCCTGAGAATGGGTCTCGCAGCTGCATTAACTTTAACAATTGTTACATGCTTTCCCTTACTTTTCTAGGTTGATGGAGTTTTATAATGTTAGTTGTCTTTAGTTTCTTTCCCTAAATGTTCTTTTTCAGTTGCTATTGTCTTACTAATGTGGGAATCTTTTCCAGTGTTTGCATGTCAAACAAGTTGGGCTCTCTCTATATTGTTGTGTGGATTCTTCCTATATACATGAACACGACATGTTCCTCATCTCATGGTATCTTTAACTTGATGATGCACTTGTGGAACTATTTGGTGCATTCCCAACACCTGCTTTTTAAATTCTGACCTGAAGACTCTTTTTAACTTCCGACCTGAAGACTCTTTTTAACTTCCGACCTGAAGAATTGCCACTTAAGTTTTAATTTCTTTCAGTGGCCCACAGAGTAGAGTTTCCATCTCACGACCTTTTTGAATTTCTAATTTCTTGCCAATCAGTGATGCTAATTCAACGAAGTTTTGGTTGTTCTTGATTAAAATTGTCCCACAGCAACAATGTGGGTCCTTCCATATTCAACTTTGCAAATGCAATTGTCAGCATGTCTACAGATCCTTGAAATATGTTTCTAGTGTCCTAAGCTATTCATTTTTCAATATCAAGTTCCTTGTTAAATGATATGGTCTCCCGCTTTGACTCCACCACAAAAGGAAATCCTACATTTTTGTCTAGCTGGAATTGTGTTGATTAGCTAAATGTGACTTCTACCCAAGCTGGTGTCAGGTCTCAAAAGTGTTGCTTGGTCCCATGGAAGAAGAATTTCTAGAACTCCTGGAAGGGTGGTTTCCTATATCATAGTTATCAGACCCAGATTGGCTTTGAATTTTTTTAAATCTTACAATAACTGCGGAGATTTTAAAATAGAGTGAAGTACATCTGGCATCATGCTTATTTTTTGTTTCTATTTGGACTTGAGACTAGGTTCCAAAAACCCTAAGATGTGAGAAGATTGGGTCCCCCAAGTTTAGGTAAACCATATCTGGACACACAGATCAAAACTTCATGGTTTAACTTTGAGCATTCAAGTGTTTGTTTGTTGTTCCTTATTTCCATACCTCTCAGAGTATCTGCTGAGTACAACAGATGGTTAGTAATTTAATCCAGATGCAATACACTACTTTTTCCCATAATTACTATCCATTTAGCTTTTGAGACCCCTAGTAATTAGTAAGCATATGTAAATGAGTCGATTGAGTTTGAAACCCAATCATACAAATATCATATATGAAATGGAACTCTTATTATTACACATCTCCATCTTCAGTTACATACATCTCATTCATTTTATATTGATCCATCACCAGTTAGCTCATATGTGACGTACTACTTTATAGATAATGCATTGGCGCACACAAAATTTCAAAGCTCTGGTTGCAAGGCATGAAACTTTACCATCGGGTGAAAGAAATTTGCAATTTTGTCTTTTGAGGGAAGAGCTTTTTCTCTTGCAAGAATTCCCATTGGTCTCCACAAGTCTATCCTCTCATACATACATGATTGGTTTATAGTCAATGGATCAAGTCACTTACTTGGATTATGAGTTGGTGATAGAGGAAGGACTCGTGGAGCCAAATATTTGTGTCCAAATTTTTCAGTTCATACCAGTCATGCATGATAAATTGATAATTTTAACTTGCATTGCAATTACCATTTATGAAGTACATAATCAAGATGATGTAAGAATGGATGAACGTGTTTGATTGTCAAAGACCTCAACAAAATAGATCAGCTAGCTTCCAAGACTGTTCCAATATAATACCCATTCTATTTATTTATATGATTAATTTCAAATGTTGTCCAATTTCCAAAACAAGAGGTTGCCACGAGTTATTGTATTTAATTACATTAATTATTTATTGTTGGGAATTTTGGTAATTCTTTAAGGGATGCTTCTGCAGAATTGTCTCTTGATTGTCTTTGCCTTCACATATCTAACATAAGCTTATTTCCTTTTAAATTTTTTGTTATGTGTTCCACTTTTTGGGTTGGGTACAAGTCATTGATACCATGTTATGCAACAATACAAGTCTTCGGCTACATGTTTAGGGATGATGATGCAACAAGGAGACTCTTTTTCAACAGAGGTATCTTTTGAAACACTATTCTCATCATCTTTATCAACATAAACCTCACAGTCTTTCACAACACGATGATATTTATATGGCGATCTCTAGTGACCTACATTAATCAATCTCTTTTATAGGAACTACCTTTCGGTGATATTTTGTTGGAAACATGAGCGTGGGATCTACAACAACTTGCATCGATATTTCTACATCAGACCTACATTTGTGTAGATGTCTTTTGCAACATGCTCCCTACAGTTTTTGGTGACTCTTGTGTTTCAAATTATGCCCAATGTTAAGTGTGACAAATTAATTCATATATGAGATCCATTTCAGATCAATTTAAGAACCATCAGCAAATAAAACATATGGATCCCACAAATATTAATCATTGAATATGCCTCTATAAACATCCAAAGGAATGACATCAAGCTTGCTCGCATACTTCTATATAGTCTATTGAGATAGCAAACATCACTAGTGTTGAACATACAAATTATTGTGCTTGTTGAGCCAACCAAAGGAGGTCGTATTCATTATGCACAATTGTAGGGAAGTTATTCTTCTTCACTACCATGTCTAAGATGATATTTGACTTGTTGATAAAGCTACATTTACAAGCTCCTTGATTAGATCTTAATGAAGAAAAGGGTCTTGCACTTTGCTTGACTAAATCGAATGAATCTTATCAATGGCATGCTTTCTATTGTAGAGTTGGGTACTGCGATTTCTTTCTTTGCCTACTCTACTTTTGTAGATTTCATGTTTGTCTCGAGATGGAGTCTCCAACTATTATTCTTTCCATGTCCTATGTGCTTGCAATAATTGAATAATGACATTTTTTTATTATTTGGTGAGATTTGTGCTTTCTTATGCAATTACGTTTGGTCTTCATATGTGTATAAGTTTCACTAAATGGTGTCCTAGTCACTTTGCAACAATCTTCTTTCCTAAAGTGAAAAATAGTGACAACATTATTGTTAGGTTTCCTCCAACCATTCTAGCTTCTACTAACTTAGCCTTTCACCTTGCATTTTTGAATGTGCATATTTATAACATCTTAGGTGCTTCTAAATTGGTATGGTTTGTAAAATTTATAAACCCTTAAAAATATCTGATTACAGCTTCATTTTAATTATTTACATTCAAATATTTAAGCAACAAACACATTGCACATCTGAAAAAGTAACAAGATACCTTGGAAACCCTAGTCCTTCAAGGAAAACCAACCAACAATTTTGTCTTTTATTGCAGGTTTGTTAATCAACACTTACAATGACAGGCCTCTGAATATGACACACCGGATATCAGACTCCTGACTCTCATTGTGCTGAAACCCCTCAATAGAATAGACAAACTCTAACAGAAGATATGACTCACTTCTGTCACTCACAAGAGATATAACTCACTCTTGTCCACTCAAGAGATCTGACTCACTCTTGACCTCTAACCACTACAAGAGATGTAACTCACTCCTGACTTACTGGTGTTTCCTAGAACACTCTCCTTAGACTCCTTTTATCACTTTCACTTTATGTCAATACCATGGGAAATACCATGGGACACCCAATATCATTGACCCTCTAGTACCATGGGCTAACAAATACCACTCAATACAATAACGTATTACAAAAGCACCAAGACACCCCCAACGTAGAAGTACCTGTTGAGCTACAAAAACTAACATGGTCATTTATCCAAATGAACTTGGTAACAAGTTTGGCTTTGTTATCCATCACTTAGAGCCAAATTATGTAGTGGTTTATTGGATAGAAAAAATATAGAGTATGGTTGGAATTTTATTGCATGTATTTCCACTATTGTTATTGTTCCTTCCAATAGTTTGCAAGAGAGAATTTATCATTGACACATTTAATAATTCGATGCCATTTTTTTTGTGGAGCCAAGTCATTTGTGTTTAATTTCCATGCCCAAGATTATTGATGCCCTATGCCTCTTTATTAAATAATTAAGATCTTGAATTTACTCAATAATAGAAAATAAATTTTGAGCATGCATCAATCACATTGATAGCTACAAAATACAAACATTGGAAGCATAAAAAAATTTACACATGTACTCCAAATCAGTTTTTCATTAGTACTTCAAAAATTACGAGGAAAATTCCATAGCTGCCAATAACATGCAGTTGTACGGTATACTCAAGAAAAACATATCTATGGACTTACCGTATAAATTTGCTCATCGAAACTGAGAAAAACAGCCCCCCAAAACCTGCAAATTTCATAGCAGCCTTACAACCTACTATACGATTGTACAGACCTGTTCTATATGAGTTTATAGACATGTCTGTATAGAATCCATATGAATGTACGGATTTGACAGAACATATCCATACGAGTTGTACAAATCACATTTTCCTGCTACTGCACGCTGAAATTTTTTAGCTCCGAGCCGAAATTTGCCTTGGTCTTCTCTTTAGTGCTCTACCTTTGCTCTTCTGCTAAGCTTCTTCACCTTCTGACCAACCTGTCTTCAAGCAAGGAAACAAATTTCTTTACCCTTTACTTTGACTTTCCTTTATACTTTAGCTGAAGACCCAATCTACCAAAACCCTATTCTCTCGGTGAGATCAACGGTTGAGATTAGTCTAAATCACCAATGCATTAAAAATGCACTTTATTAGACTCAACAATTAATTAAAAGACTCTCATTTTATTACTAAAGTGAATTAAAAAATAGATTAACTTGGACGACTTCACGCATTTTTGATACCTAACCTATGCAAAAGTTCCTGTCTGAGCTACAAAACATCAACACTTCCTCTTAGCGAGGAAGGAATTCTATACCAATCCAACTCTGTCTTTGAATGCTTCAAACTTCCCTTTTGCTAAGGGCTTGGTCAGAATATCTGCAACCCGTTGATTTAATGGTACATACTGGAGGTTTACTACTCCCTTCTAATCGATGGTTGAGATTAGTCTAAATCACCAATGCATTAAAAATGCACTTTATTAGACTCAACAATTAATTAAAAGACTCATTTTATTACTAAAGTGAATTACAAAATAGATTAATTTGGACGACTCCACGCATGTTTGATACCTAACCTATGCAGAAGTTCATGTCCGAGCTACAAAACATCAACACTTCCTCTTAGCGAGGAAGGAATTCTATACCAATCCAAATTTGTCTTTGAATGCTTCAAACTTCCCTTTTGCTAAGGGCTTGGTCAGAATGTCTGCAACCTGTTGATTTAACGGTACATACTGGACGTTTACTGCTCCCTTTTGAATCCTGTCTCAAATGAAGTGATACATGATCTCAATATGTTTGGATCTGTCATGAAAAAATGGTTTGTCAAAGAGTTTGATACAACTTTGATTATCACAGTAAATCACCGCGGGATCCATGACATAAAAAATGGATTGTCAGAGAGTTTGATACAACTCTAATTATCACAATAAATCACCGTGGGATCCAAATACTGATCAAATAACCCTGCAAGTAACTTGCGAAGTCAGATGGCCTCACAAATAACTGTACTCACTTCCATATACTCTACCTTTGTTGAACTAAGTGCCATAGAAGTCTGCTTCCGGTTGGACCAAGATATCATCGTTCATCCCAAGCTGAAGCAACACCTCAAGGTGATTTTCTTGTTTAATGCACTTCCTTCCCAATCCGAAACTGTATACCCTTACAACTTCACTTCACCATCTCCAAGATATCGCACTCCATACTCCATTGTTCCTCTCAAGTATTTGAGCACATGTTTTGCTGCTACCCAATGCTCCTACCTCAACTCCACCATGAATTGGATCAAGGTGTTCATTGCAAAACATATATCTGACCTAGAGTTGACCAGATACATCATGGAATATATCAGCTGTTTGTACAATGTGGGATCCACCATATTTGAATCTGAAGTAGTGAACTTCAGATTAGTGATCATAGGAGTGGCCATGGGCCTGCAGTCCTCCATCCGGAATCTCTTCATGATCTCAACTACATACTTACCCTGTCCAAGGAAAATTTCCATGGTATCTGCCAACCTCCAACCCAAAGAAGTAATGCATCAAACCAATGTCATTCATCTCAAACTCAGCTGTCATATCTGCCTTGCACCTTGCAGTGAACTTCTCTGAACCTGTGAGAAACATGTCGTCTACATACAACACCAAAATGAGCAAATCAGCCTCAACAAATATGAAATATAAGTTGGGATCTGCTTCACTTTCGATGAAGCCCATGCTTTGCAGGTATCCATCAATATTGGAACATCATGTTCTCGGTGCCTTCTTGAGTCCATATAGAGTGTTTTCAGCCTGCACACATGGGACTCCTTCCCATTAATCTCAAAACCCTGAGGTTGATTCATGTACACCTCTTCCTCAATTATCCCATTGAGGAAAGTTGTCTTGACATCCATCTCATGTATCCTCCATCCCTTAATGGAGACTAAAGACACCACTACTCTAATGGAGGTGTACTTGGTGACTAGAGAAAATGTCTCCTCATGATCCACTCCCTCTTTCTGGGAGAATCCTCTCACCACAAATCTCGCCTTGTAGTTCTCTATGCTTCCATCTGCCACATGATTGATCTTGTACTAGAGCCATATGGAAGTCACCATAGACTTCCCCTCCAGTCTAGGAAAAATTTCCCAAACATCATTCTTCATGATGGAGGTGTACTCCTCCACCACGACATCCCTCCAAACCTTTTGGTTGTATGCCTCCTAAAAACTAGAGAGCTCGGAATCTATGTGTTGATCATCAACACCATTTAGTTTGGAAACTTCTTCAGAGGTATGCTCTCCTTGAATGTGCTACTAGGAGCCTCAACTTGCTCTTCATAATCCCTCAATGTCTGAGTGAACCATCAAGGTCTCTTGATAGAACTGGTAGGAGTCGATGGATCCTTGAGTCTACATCTAAAGGTTGTTTCCCCGAGCTAAAAGTTGTCGGTTACCCTGGCTCAACCTTTGGAGCTTCCTTCTCCTCATCCTCTATCACTAGTAATGCCTCATGAGACTTCTTGGATTCAAAGTCTTCCTTGAAATTTACATCCTTGCTTACAATTTTCTTTCTCTCCCTTGTAATATAGATCTTGTAAGCCTTTGAATTTTCATTGTAGCTAACAAACAAACCCTTCCTCCTGGAGGGCTCTAACTTGGTTCTCTTCTCCATTGGTATATGGATGTAAACTAAACAACCAAAGATGTGGAAACGACTCACCTCTGACTTCACACCAAGGAATGCCACCTCTGGTGTATTGTCCCCCAAAAACCTACGAGGACACCTATTTTGGATCTAGGTTGTTGCATTGCATGCTAATTCCCATAGAAAGAATGACAAATCTTGGTCAAGAATTATGGCCTTAGCAACCCTTATGATGGATCAATTATTCCGCTTTGCAACCCCATTTTGTTGTGGGTTGTAAGGAACAATGCACTCCCTCTGCATTCCTACATCCTTGTAGAAATCCTCGAAATCATCAGAGGTATACTCACCCCCATTGTCTGATCTCAAAACCTTGATCTTCTTCCTTGTCTGGTTCTCCACAAGAGCCTTGAACTCCTAAAACCTATTGAAGGCTTCATCATTGATATTCAAGAAGTAGATCCATGCTTTTCAAGAGAAGTCATCAATGAATGAAGCATAGTACATGCTTCATGTGATTGATGCTACTGACATCGGTCCACACACATCCGAATACACTAGATCTACAATATCCTTAGATCTATGCCCACTGCTTGGGAAAGCATCCTTGGCATGATTTCCAAGCATGCACCCTCTGCACACACCCTAATACTCAAGGTTGAACTCTAGATGACCCGTGACAATCTCCCTCGGAATAGGAAACGCCTAATAATGTAGGTACCCCATCCTCTTGTTCCATAACTCGCACAATTTCTCTATGCTATGAACTAGGACTCGAACATGTTCACCTTGTAACCTGTACAAATTTCCTTCTTTAACCCAATCACCTAAACTAGTCTTCAGATAGATTCCTTTGGTCTAATGAGGACTTGTTGGTTATTGAACTCTACTACATAGCCTGTATCTTCCGTGACCGAAATTGAAAGTATATTCTTCCTGAGACCTGGAACAAATAACACATCATCAATTTCTAAAGAGTTACCTGACTGGAGTTGGAAAGGAATGGTACCAACTCCTACCATTAGATAATTGGCATCATCACCAAGCTTGACCCAAACTCTAGATTTATGCTCTTCCACACTTGAAATAACTCTCAGGCTGATGTGATATGCCTTGATGCTCCACTGTCCACATGCCACATGTTCTTCAGAACAATGCTGGAATAGAGGCAAGATACCATCAAGAAATCCTTCTTGAAATTGGAGGCAAACTTGTTCATTTGAGTTTCAGCTGAGATTACTATCTGGTGTTGTTGCTTCCCCTTAATCTTCTTCTCCAGACACCGTGATGCATAATGGTCATTCTTATGACATATGCAGCACTTGATTTTACTCAAGTCCTTCTTCACTGACTGTGAAGCTGACTCTTCACTCTTTGACTTACCCTTGTTGGGTCCTTTACCTCTACCCTTCTTTGCCTGATCAATGAGGGCATGATCATAGTAACCTCCTAGTCTATTGGCCTTTGACCCCATTTGAGTCTCCTCCTAGATACAGTCATCTCACAACCTTTCCCAGTTGGGAAGATTCTCTAAAAGCACAAGCACCTTGGACAAATGTTTCCCATTAAGGTGGGAACCCATTCAGTGCCCTGTTTACTAACTCTTTGTCTTCAATATTCTCCCCAACTGCTGCAAGTTGGTCAAGAATATATTTGACCTTTATTAAATAACTAGTGATGGTGTTTGATCTAGTCATCCCAACAGATCTGAGCTTGTTGTGCAAAATCATCTTTTGGTTAATGTTCTTGCTCTGGTATAGGTTAACTAGGGCATCAAACATGTCCTTTGCCATTTTCTCGAATACATGAGGGATTAGATGATAGTTGATTGCATTCATGATCATCTGGTTGGATTTCACTTCTTTCTTCTCTTGACTTGCCAAAATTTGTGGATATGTCGACGAAGCTACCGTATCCTTGATGATATCCCAGAGGTCATTCTATTTTAATAGAAGAGTTACCTTGACTTACCATGCTAGGAAATTTGAGGCACCATCCAATTTATCCTTGAATCTGAGGCTAGTTGATGCCATCTTTGAGATCTAAAGTACAAATTCCCAATTCACAAAATAATAAAACCCTTGTTGTTGGTCCTTTGCTACCCACAATTGATATACCCAAAGTAAACCCTTGAGAGTCTCAATCAAAGATGTGCTTTGATACCATGTTTAATTTCCATGCCCAAGGTGATTGTTGTGCTATGCCTCTTTATTAACTAATTCAGATCTTGAATTTACTCAATAACAAAAAATAAAATATGAGCATGCATCAATCACACTATAGCTAGAAAATACAAACAATTGAAGCATAAAATTTTTACACCCATGTAATCCTTCAAATTGGCTTTTCGTTAATACTTCAAATCTTACAAGGAAACCTCCAGAGTTGCCAATAACATGCAGTTGTATGATACACTCAAGAAAAATAAATATGCATACTTACATGATAAATCTGCCCATCGAAACTAAGAAAAATGGTCCCCTTGAAACCTGTAATCTTCACAGCAACCTTATGATTATATGTACGGTTGTACGGACCTATCTGTAGGACTGTACGGATTTGACATAATGTATCCGTACAAGCTGTACAAATCACCTATTCCTACCGTTGCAAGCTTAGATTTGTTGGCTGCGAAACGAAATCTTCCTAGGGCTTAACTCT
The DNA here is from genome assembly GCA_027924585.1 of Larix kaempferi. Taxonomy (NCBI): domain Eukaryota; kingdom Viridiplantae; phylum Streptophyta; class Pinopsida; order Pinales; family Pinaceae; genus Larix; species Larix kaempferi. The sequence continues at coordinate 10,394,559 of BSBM01000017.1, read as the reverse complement.
ACTCCTTTGCTAATCTTCTTCACCTTCCGACCAACCTATCTTCAATCAAAGAAATGAATGTGTATTTACCCACTACTTTGATCTGCCAAGTTATATTTTAGCTAAAGACCTAATCTACCAAAACCCAGTCTCTTGGTGAGATTGACGATTGAGATTAGTCTAAATCACTAATGTATTAAAAATGCACTTTATTAGACTCAACAACTAATTAAAAGACTTTCATTTTATTACTAAAGTGAATTATAAATAGATTAACTTGGATGACTTCACGCATGTTTGACACCTAACCTACACGAAATTTCTTGTCCAAGCTACAAAACATCAACAATTTGATATTGATGCAAATTGTCCTACCTTATTTTAATTTCTCAAAACACGGGAAACATTAGGCAATGTTGTCTTCATCTTTGTATTTTTTTACCTTAATTGTAGGAATTTATCTACCTTATCCAATCATCAAATTGCAGGGCATCCATTGGCTGTTGTCGGGTGAAAATTCCACCTTGTTTCTTACATTGAGAGAAGAGCCCAAATTTAAAGATGAAATTCCTCCACTGGTACTCAATTTTGGGTGGGTTTCTTCCAAAGGGATTCTTGGTGGATAACCTACAACACTCTAACAAAGCAAGCTAGTGTATGAAGTTCTGGCCCATCCATAAACCATACCTTGCTATTGAGATCAGAAAAATACTTCCTTGCGCAATTCCACGTGACTACAAACTCTCCCATATTTCTATGTTTGAGAGTATTTTTTGGTAATAACCCAATCAATCTAGGGGAAAGTGCACTCTTCCCCTTTTAGGAATATTGCAATGAAATGCAGCTATCAATATACAACTCCCAAAAGTACCCTTCTCATGAAGGTCTCCTTCAAGATGCAATATAGTTTGTTTGCACCAGAAAGATGACGACATGGGGAAAAACACGTATATGAGTGATTTGAACCTTGGGAGAGGATATGAAACACCCATGCTTTACTACTATGACCCCATTGAATTGAGAGTGAGTATTTACCATAAGTTATGTATAAACTCCAACATCTATGCAAACAATTACAATTATATGATACCAATTTGATCTAGACATTGTTAGCATTATCAATGTAACCACAAAAAATGTTTTGATGCGCTCAAATTATATAGTCTACAACATAATAAATACTTAAAAAAATTAGATAGAAACTAATTCTATGAATTCATAATCAATTAGACTTGGGACAACTCTACTATGAATTATCACAAATACTTGGTAAGTCTATACAATGACATGTGATTATAATGAAGCTTTACAACACAACTATACATATAGTACCAACCAATTGCTAACTCATTTATAATTTTAGGACTATTTACACACAATGTCCAAATTGCCAACTCATTTTTAATATTAGGACTATGTACATACAGTGCACAAAGGTAATTTAAAATGATTCATTCCCTATATATTCATATACTATTACATAAATGTACAAAATTTGAGAAGCTGAAGAGATAAAGCAAAGAAGTAGTCAATGGGGGCTTGCATGATTAGTGAAAGCGAGGTGTTGTCATGGTCCACACTAGGGTTCAATTCCCCTAGAGCCCAAAGTTACATTTGATCCCATCATAGGATGGCACACTTCCATAACGAGTCCTCTTATTGTGGATGGGGCTAGGTGCAAGTCATGTCCAATGATTTGCATAATATGTACCCTTAGTGGTGGTTGTTTAGCCGAAGGGGTGTTTTTGTAGCTTGTGAGACACATATACCACATGATAATATCTCAAATTGAACAAAAGTCTCTTATTGGTGTTCCTCTAAAGCACTTCAATAAAAACAAAAAGAAATTAAAAAAAAAATTACTTCTCACTGTAGGGACTATGTGCATGATTGCAAGCTAATGATTAGTGCACCCATGCTAAGTTGGAACTGTGTGCTTGCAACAAAATGTACATACCAAGGTAGTGCATTATATGTGCTTGCAACAAAATATACATACCAAGGTAGTGCATTATATGTGCTTGCAACAAAATGTACGTACCAAGCTAGTGCATTATTGCACCCATGCTAAGTTGGAACTATGTGCTTGCAACAAAATGTGCATACCAAGGTAGTGCATTATATGTGCTTGTAACAAAATGTACATACCAAGGTAGTGCATTATTATACCCATGCTAAGTTGGAACTATGTGCTTGGACTTGCATGAATGTGTTGCAATACTAGGATTGTGTGATTGGAATGTTAGTGACATCTATAAGATTGTGTGATTGGAATATTATTACATATATGACATAATGCCAAGTTGTCATTATGATTTGTATTGAACCTAACTAATGCAATATACTTCCTACATTAATTATTATGCATGATTTTTTATCTTTGACACATTACATGAATATGCATGGCAAATTTTTAAGGTGGACTTCTCTTTAGTGTGGCTTCGGATTTAGTTGAGCTAAGCTATGACTCCTTGTAGGCTCAACATGGAACTCTATATGAGTTATGTTCCTATTTGCATGGTTTTCATGACACTCATGGGATGCATTTATATTCTATTTTATTCTGGTAACATGTTTGCCCATTTTTCTCACCAATTCTAGCTTAACTGACGTGATTTTGTCTTTAAAATTATCCCAACTAAAGTATTATTCTTGTTTCCACACACTTTAGTCTCAAACAAACCCATTCCCACAAGTTTATGATGTTGATCATTATATTCAAGCTCCTTGAAATGCATGTAGTATTCCCACTTCATACATTTAAGCTTCAACATTTCCAATGGTTTATGAAATTGATTATTATATTCAAACTCCTTAAGATGCATGTAGTCTTCCTACTTGGATGACTTATCCATGACATACATATTTAACATATCTTCAATAATTGGAATGAGTAGTGAGGTAAAGGGATTCCTTTGATGTATATGCATGATTGATTGATGAAGATAAGAAGAGGTGAAGATTAAATGTATTCTATGAGATATATGAATTTTTAGCTATAATTTTGCTTCAATTTTTTTCTCCGGGTCTCAAATCATTATTTTATTATATTTGTTTATAATTGTTTATTTGTTTGGGTAAAAGTAATTAATTTGTCTCTAATTCTCTTAAGCTTTTGCCAGCATCTCATTGAAAATACAATCACACTATAGCTAGAAAATACAAATATGAACATGCATCAATCACACTATAGCTAGAAAATACAAACAATTGAAGCATAAAATTTTTACACCCATGTAGTCCTTCAAATTGGCTTTTCATTAATAATTCAAAGCTTATAAGGAAACCTCCACAGTTGCCAATAACATGCAGTTGTATGATACACTCAAGAAAAATAAATATGCATACTTACATGATAAATCTGCTCATCGAAACTAAGAAAAATGGTCCCCCTGAAACCTGTAATCTTCACAGCAACCTTATGATTATATGTACGATTGTACGGACCTATTTGTAGGACTGTACGGATTTGACATAATGTATCCGTACAAGCTGTACAAATCACCTATTCCTACCGTTGCAAGTTGAGATTTGTTGGCTGCGAAACGAAATCTTCCTAGGGCTTAACTCTACTCCTTTGCTAAGCTTCTTCAACTTCCGACCAACCTATCTTCAATCAAAGAAATGAATGTGTATTTACCCACTACTTTGACCTGCCAAGTTATATTTTAGCTAAAGACCTAATCTACCAAAACCCCAATCTCTTGGTGAGATTGACGATTGAGATTAGTCTAAATCACTAATGTATTAAAAATGCACTTTATTAGACTCAACAACTAATTAAAAGACTTTCATTTTATTACTAAAGTGAATTATAAATAGATTAACTTGGATGACTTCACGAATGTTTGGCACCTAACCTACACGAAATTTCTTGTCCAAGCTACAAAACATCAACAATTTGATATTGATGCAAATTGTCCTACCTTATTTTAATTTCTCCAAACATGGGAAACATTAGGCAATGTTGTCTTCATCTTTGTATTTTTTTACCTTAATTGTAGGAATTTGTCTACCTTATCCAATCATCAAATTGCAGGGCATCCATTGGCTGTTGTCGGGTGAAAATTCCACCTTGTTTCTTACATTGAGAGAAGAGCCCAAATTTAAAGATGAAATTCCTCCACTGGTACTCAATTTTGGGTGGGTTGCTTCCAAAGGGCTTCTTGGTGGATAACCTACAACACTCTAACAAAGCAAGCTAGTGTATGAAGTTCTGCCCCATCCATAAACCATACCTTGCTATTGAGATCAGAAAAATACTTCCTTGTGCAATTCCACGTGACTACAAACTCTCCCATATTTCTATGTTTGAGAGTATTTTTTGGTAATAACCCAATCAATCTAGGGGAAAGTGCACTCTTCCCCTTTTAGGAATATTGCAATGAAATGCAGCTATCAATATACAACTCCCAAAAGTACCCTTCTCATGAAGGTCTCCTTCAAGATGCAATATAGTTTGTTTGCACCAGAAAGATGACGACATGGGGAAAAACACGTATATGAGTGATTTCAACCTTGGGAGAGGATATGAAACACCCATGCTTTACTACTATGACCCCATTGAATTGAGAGTGAGTATTTACCATAAGTTATGTATAAACTCCAACATCTATGCAAACAATTACAATTATATGATACCAATTTGATTTAGACATTGTTGACATTATCAACATAACCACAAAACATGTTTTGATGCGCTCAAATTACATAGTCTACAACATAATAAATACTTTGAAAAATTAGATAGAAACTAATTCTATGAATTCATAATCAATTAGACTTGGGACAACTCTACTATGAATTCTCACAAATACTTGGTAAGTCTATACAATGATATGTGATTATAGTGAAGCTTTACAACACAACTATAAATATAGTACCAACCAATTGCTAACTCATTTATAATTTTAGGACTATTTACACACAATGCCCAAATTGCCTACTCATTTTTAATATTAAGACTATGTACATACAATGCACAAAGGTAATTTAAAATGATTCATTCCCTATATATTCATATACTATTACATAAATGTACAAAATTTGAGAAGCTGAAGAGATAAAGCAAAGAAGTAGTCAATGGGGGCTTGCTTGATTAGTGAAAGCAAGGTGTTGTCATGGTCCACACTAGGGTTCAATTCCCCTAGAGCCCAAAGTTACATTTGATCCCATCATAGGATGGCACACTTCCATAACGAGTCCTCTTATTGTGGATGGGGCTAGGTGCAAGTCATGTCCAATGATTTGCATAATATGTACCCTTAGTGGTGGTTGTTTAGCCGAAGGGGTGTTGTTGTAGCTTGTGAGACACATATACCACATGATAATATCTCAAATTGAACAATAGTCTCTTATTGGTGTTCATCTAAAGCACTTCAATAAAAACAAAAAGAAATTAAAAAAAAATATTACTTCTCACTATAGGGACTATGTGCATGATTGCAAGCTAATGATTAGTGCACCCATGCTAAGTTGGAACTGTGTTCTTGCAACAAAATGTACATACCAAGGTAGTGCATTATATGTGCTTGCAACAAAATATACATACCAAGGTAGTGCATTATATGTGCTTGCAACAAAATGTACGCACCAAGCTAGTGCATTATTGCACCCATGCTAAGTTGGAACTATGTGCTTGCAACAAAATGTGCATACCAAGGTAGTGCATTATATGTGCTTGTAACAAAATGTAAATACCAAGGTAGTGCATTATTATACCCATGCTAAGTTGGAACTATGTGCTTGGAATTGCATGAATGTGTTGCAAGACTAGGATTGTGTGATTGGAATATTAGTGACATCTATAATATTGTGTGATTGGAATATTATTACATATATGACATAATGCCAAGTTGTCATTATGATTTGTATTGAACCTAACTAATGCAATATACTTCCTACATTAATTATTATGCATGATTTTTTTATCTTTGACACATTACATGAATATGCATGACAAATTTTTAAGGTGGATTTCTCTTTAGTGTGGCTCCGGATTTAGTTGAGCTAAGCTATGACTCCTTGTAGGCTCAATATGGAACTCTATATGAGTTATGTTCCTATTTGCATGGTTTTCATGACACTCATGGGATGCATTTATATTCTATTTTATTCTGGTAACATGTTTGCCCATTTTTCTCACCAATTCTAGCTTAACTGGCGTGATTTTGTCTTTAAAATTATCCCAACTAAAGTATTATTCTTGTTTCCACACATTTTAGTCTCAAACAAACCCATTCCCACAAGTTTATGATGTTGATCATTATATTCAAGCTCCTTGAAATGCATGTAGTATTCCCACTTCATACATTTAAGCTTCAACATTTCCAATGGTTTATGAAGTTGATTATTATATTCAAACTCCTTAAGATGCATGTAGTCTTCCTACTTGGATGACTTATCCATGACATACATATTTAACATATCTTCAATAATTGGAATGAGTAGTGAGGTAAAGGGATTCCTTTGATGTATATGCATGTTTGGTTGATGAAGATAATAAGAGGTGAAGATTAAATGTATTCTATGAGATATATGAATTTTTAGCTATAATTTTGCTTCAATTTCTTTCTCCGAGTCTCAAATCATTATTTTATTATATTTGTTTATAATTGTTTATGTGTTTCGGTAAAAGTAATTAATTTGTCTCTAATTCTCTTAAGCTTTTGCCAGCATCTCATTGAAATTTCTCTTTCATAAATTTTTCCATTATTTTTTAGTTTTTGTGTTTATTTGTATTAATTTTTACATATGTCGTATATTCTTCTTCAACACAAACATTTTCATGGGAGTCCCAAGCATTTTGTGATTTATTCATTATTAGCCATTGTAAGGTCAATTAAACCCATAACTCTGTTTCGCAACAATTCTTAGAAATCATAAGTATTATTCATGTTACTAACTATAGTTTTATTTTCTTCTTCTAAGAACATTCCAAATACTATAAACACACCTTGGATAATGACTTATGTGCTCCATTACACTTCTTGGAATTTGATAGCTTGTCACTCAAACTAAGTTCGCTAGCATGATGAAAGCCAAGATTGTTTTATGTAGTGTTCTTTAGTGTGTTTCTTTCGTGAGGCACAATCATTTCAAGTACACAAGATATATAATTTTAGCATGTATTTACTAGTGGGTTAATCATTTTTGTTGGATTTCTAGTAATTTTAATTAGCACTAGGAATGCCTTGCTTATTCTAACTTACTAGCATATTGAGTCTTAATTTTTCATAAAACAATGCCATATGCTTATTCCAAATTTTAATGATTTTTTTCATACTCTTTTTCTTATTGAGTGACCCATCTTTTAGCCCCATTCAGGCCTTATATGATGTTCAAAGGCTTTTTAATTTGAGTAAGTCTAAGAGTAAAGTACATGTGTTACATCCTTGTAGGACACATGTTTGAATTCAGACGAGGGTAGGGTATGCACACCTCTGTAGATTAAGTAGTCAAAATGTTGAGTGGAGAGGGTCCCCTGTCCCACAAACAAGGCATGGATGACATACATCAATATGGCCTCTAGCGAGGATGTGACCTTAAATTTATATATTATTATTATACTTTGTGGCGGCAATCCAACAAAGACTAACATGATAGGGAGTAACATTGACAAACTCAAAGTGGCAAGCAGTAATGAGCCAAATAAAACTAGCATGAGGGGGAGCAATGCTAATTCACACACGCATGAAAATCACAATTGCATGTGTACAAGCTTAAGTATAATACTAATCTCTAACAAAAAAACACATTTGTCAATGATGTATTTTTGGTTAGTGAAAGCAAGGTGTTGATTTCCCTCCGGGTAGGGTTGAAGTCTCTCCAAACACATGCTTGTGCTTGTGTTAGTGTTTGAACTAGAAGCTTACTAACATAATTGAATGTTGAGATGGCTTCACTGAATGTATTCTCATATGGCAAAGCGTATAACTTCATTGAATGCATTTTCATATTGGAAAGATGTAGAATATATTCTCATAGTAGAAGTAAGCCAAAACCACTAAGGGAAAAGGTCTATGGTAAAGTTCCTAGTAAAGTAATCACATGGAACTATAACTTTCAACAAAATTTCAACATTTAAGAAAATTTTCCATCATAGTTGACTTTGTCCACTTATTAAATTACTATTTTTACAAAAAGCTTTATTAAATTTATATTCTAGCATTAAAAAATGTATAATTTTATTAAATATATTTTCAAACTTACTTCATTAAAAAATATACACTTATTATCATATATTAAGATACCAAAAATATTTGTAAATAAATATATAATAATATTAATAAGAGTTTGTTATTTTTATATGATAATATTAATTTTAAAATTCCATTATTTTAAATATTTATATTAATAATAATTTATTATTTTTGTTCACATATTTAATACAAATTATATTAAATTTAACTAATTTATTTATTTAATACTATATTTTTGAATACCACTAAACAATAGCATCAACAATAGCATCGACAATAGCATCAATACCATATTAATTTATCCATTACAAGTTATTAACACTACAACCCATAAAAATAATGAGTTCTTTGACCATGATTTTATGCGACATGCTTTTAAAATACATTTCATTAATTGTTATTTAATATTTTTGGGTTGAAGATGTGTAACTTCTTCCGTGCTCATTCTGTTGACACTTGTAATTTTCAAAAACTAATAGAATATTATAATAACATGTCGGTTATTTAAAACATTTACAATGACATATATATAAAAACTACACAAATTAGATAAATTAAAACGCTTCCTCAATATTTGCACTCAAAAATCTAAAAAGGGATTTACAATTGCAAAGATTTCATCCCTCTTGACCATTGGTAGATCCCATTTAAATGGATCTATGCTGGTATTCCATTAATTGTTACTTAATATTTTAAGATATGAAACATGAATAATAAGTTATTTTTGTCATGATTTTGACTTGAAATTCAAACTTGCTTTTGAGATATGGGATATGGAAGTTAATTATAATAGTAAGTAATGTTTAAGTAGTGATTTGAGTTGAAATTAAAATTCTTAAATGAAATAGTTAGTGTTTCAATAGTTTAAATATGTTTTGATTTTTTAAGATTATTTAAGAAAGAAGATTTATATTTTTAAATTAAAATTTGAGAAATGTTTATAATGATATTTTATTTATAATAAATTAATCTAAATAATTTAAGATTTATATTATTTTTAATATTAATTTTAAATTTTTTTAAATTTAAAAAAGGTTATTTAAATGATGTATATAAACTATTGAAATTATATAATTATATATATTAAAAATAAATTTTAAATAATAAAAAATATAATTTATCATAAAATTCCTTGCAAAAAATATCAAAATAATCCAATATTTAGATAATTTTTTTTCAATGATATTGGTAATAGATCCTAATCCTGCCATATAAAAACTGCTATTTAAAATTGACATTTTAATAACTAGCACAACCACAAGTAAAGTGGCCGGTGAACATTGATAGGTGTAGCCAACCACTTAATTTTGTAAAAATAGTTAGTTGATAAATAAAGACTAAACATTAAATTAATTAATATAAACATAAAAACAAATGCTATTTAATAAACAATACCCATTTTCTTATCCACTGCTTAACTTAAACTTATTTAAATTTTAATCAAGATACATTTAAACCAATCCCATCTTTAAATTTTAGAGCTTTAACAAAATTAAGCTAAGGTCTAAACCAGTCCTCATCTTTCATTAAATCTGATTTGAGTACTTCTCGTGATGATCCCCGATTCCCCTATCTTTATCCTGATTCAGTAGTCTGACTAATTTTTCAGTCCTCGTCTTTCATTAAATCTGATTTGAGCACTTCTCGTGATGATCTCCGATTCCCATGTCTTTATCTTGATTCAGTAGTCTTTCTATCTTTGTACTATTTGATTCAAAGGAATAGCACTAGTATGATTTTTTTCTGCTAAAGAAAAAAAAAAAAAAAAAAAAAAATAAATCTTGATTCAGTAGTCTGAATCAAGATTCTTCAGTCCTCGTCTTTCATTAAATATGATTTGATGATCCCCGATTCCCTTGTCTTTATCTTGATTCAGCAGTCTGACTAATTCTTCTTCTTCCGTGCAGCTGCTTCCCGCCACCGGTCATGGCGATGCGTTCCACTGCCAGATTTGTAAATTGTGTATAAATGCACGCTTTCTGACATCCCACCTCTTCATATTGCTCATCGCTGCTGATTTCTCGCATTGTTTACAATTTAGTCCGAGCTGTGTTTTTCGACGTTTGTCAGAACGAATCGCTCTCGCGCCCGCTTGTGACTGCCAGTTCGAAGCTAGCGGAATTGAATTCCTTCGCCCGGCTTCTGTTTAACTTCGTTCAGGCTAGCCATAGGCGCGCGTAAATCGTTTGCTCCTTTCTGTTTGATTCGACTACGTCATCTTCCTCTGCGTTTGCCTTAACCTTGCTGTAAAGATTTCTTCCAATTTGATCGTTTCTTCCCCAGACATGAATGCCAAGGGTTTGAAACCGAGACGTAAGTTTGCCGAGATCGGAAGAAGATTCCTGCGTTTAGGTCACATTAAGGCTTCTGGCAGGTGCTTGAATCTTCTGGCGCGCACGAAACGGTATATTGGCCGCCATTTATCTTCTCGTAATTTCTGTTTGGTGAAGGATCGGAATGGAAAGAAAGTCCCTCCGAAGGATGTTCCAAAGGGCTTCGTGGCTGTGTACGTGGGGGACGACCAAGAAGAACTGGCGCGGTTTGTAATCCCCGTCTTCCACTTCAACCACCCGCTCTTCCTCCATCTGCTGCAAGAAGCCGAGCAGGTTTATGGCTTCCGCCAAAAGGGAGTTCTCACAATTCCTTGCCAGATTTCTGAATTCGAGTACCTCCAGTGGCTCATCGACAGGGAGAGATCAGTAAGTCGGAAGGATCAATCATCAATCCTTCTTCCCATTTGTGGATTGAAACGTTGACTGTACACAATTTTCGTTTTCAGAGGTTTACATATTATACATTTATGTAAGAAATTTGACAGATCAAAATATTTTTGTGGCTCATTTAAAAACCACGTTTTCATTTTAAAAGAACAAGAGCCACAAGTTGGCAATGTTCCCGACATTGTATTAGCAATTGCTGCTAGTTAACAATGCATTGCTTATTGAATATTGGAAGAAAGTAGTATACAAGAAAGAGAAAAATTGGGAAAAATTGCACTGTCTAATGAGTAAACCTGTGTTGGACTGAATGTAGACAATAACTATAATAAAACCTGTGTTGGACTGAATGTAGACAATAACTATAATAAAAGAATGTAGACTGAATTTAATCTTGACAATAACTACTCTTTGTCATGTGATCTTGGTCCTTGTCATAAGAACAATATCATAAACAACATTAAGGATGATAAGTGACACAACCTACTTCTTCCAAATAATCCTCTAACTTGTCAATATATATACACAAAATGATAGGGGCTACCAAACAAATTAACTTAATTCCTATATTATGATTAATTTCTTTCAACTAATCCTCAATATTTATAAACTTAACAATAATATACAACCTTATATTTAATATGTAATGACATTAAACTTTATATTTAAAAAAATAATTATTCAATTTTGTAGTTTTTTTAATGCATGGGATTTACACATTTTATTAAATGCTTCTAACTTCTCTCATTTACTAATATATAATACTATTTATATAAAAATGAAAATATTTCAATGTGTGGGATACATAGACTTGAATTAAAGACACTTCTTTGCTAATATAAACACACTTATTTTTTATTTATTTATATATAAAAATACAAATATTTAGATGTGTATTTGCGTAGGGATGAGATAAAGAATAAAAAAAAAGTTGGTTGTACCTATTTTTTATTTATTTATATATAAAAATACAAATATTTAGATGTGTATCTTCTTAGGGATGACATAAAGAATAAAGAAAAAGGTGGATTATACCTAGAAAGATACAAATCTTATTGTCATGCACTTATAACAAAAGAAAAAAAGATGTTGAAATAAGCATATAAAAATTGTATTATAATAATGCTTCAAGACCATTAAATAAGACAAGTGCTACATAGTAGCTAGACCCTACGTCTTTGTATAGAGATACTTAAATTGTATTTCAAGAGAGTTAGAACACTATAATATCGATAAATTAGACTAAAGTAAATACAATGTAATATCAACAATCAACCCAACTTGATTATTGGCAATTAAATATAATGTCACATTGATGTTATGTTTTCATTTTGGGTAGCTTTCCTTTCTTTTATTGAGTGGAGTCAAGTTTGTGCAAAATTGACATTTATAAAGTAATGTTAATAAAAAAAATGGTTAAAAGTAAGATTTGTATTAATATCAATAACTAATTTTTAATCTTCTTGGATTATTGGCAAAACGATATAATGGTGCATGAATGTTGTGTTTACATGGTTGAGGGATAGTTTTACCTTTTATACTTAGTATTAATGTGTCAAAATTGAGATTAGATACAATAAATCTAATTCAAAATTGACAATATTTATCATTAAAATTTGTATTAAAACTCAAATAGAAGGGAAAAAAATAATCTTTATTTTTCTAGCCCGTGTTTTTAATATCCAAGTTTGCTATACCCAAAAAAATCAAATGATAATTCGATTTATTAATTTATTTTCATAAAACCTATCTATATTTAGTTTTTATGATGATAAATATGGTTAAGTAAGTGAATAGGTTGTATTTTGCATAAACAATTATGTTACAAATTGATTGTTGATATTACATTATGTTTACTCTAGGTTATCCACCTTACATTATTTTTATTCTGTTGAAATGCAATTTTGACAATCACTATACTAAACCTCAGGTACTAGCTACTAAGCAACATTTGTTTATTTTGTTAATTTTTTGCAATGGCCTTATCAGAGGACTAGGGCTTCTCAATTCAAAAAAGGCCCTCTCTCTATTTTTGGGAATGTTGTCATCCTATATGAACCAATAGTCTACTCCAAGGATATCAAGGGTATGTAAGGAATATGAAGAAACCTACAATAGCTTTCAAGGTTAGAACAGAAAGGCACTATAAGATAGCTCTATATTTCCTGTTACTCTTGGTTTTTTGTTTCAATTAGTTTTAAACTCCAGTAGTATCATTTTAGGTCCATCAATTGTGCACATGTTTTATAATCTATTTTTTGTGTTATGTTCTCTAAGCATTGAAGCCATTTCTTAAACCATATTGTTCATACTTGATAAAAGATACTAAAATGTATATATGAATAATCAATAGCATGAAAGAAACAAAATGCATCCATCAACAATCAATAGCATGAAAGAAACAAAATGCATCCATCAACAATCAATAGCATGAAAGAAACAAAATGCATCCATCAACAATCAATAACATGAAAAAATATGGTATAAGTTGAAACATTAACTTTTGCTATGAGAATTTTTAACCATATTTTAATATAAGTTTGTTTTTTATTATTATTAATGTGGATCTATTTATATATAATATTAGGTTATAGTGATATAACATTTTCAATATTTTATTAATGTGGAAGTATGAAGAGTATTATATTTAAATTTTACAAATTCTTAATAAATTAATTATAAAAAAATATTGATTTGATTCCTTAATTAAATGTGTTTTTCCAAATAATTAGAGAAGATCTTGTAAATTTTCATAAATAAAATTGCTAAAATGGCTATGCCTGAAACTTTTTTAAAAGTAATTCATATTAAAGAATATATACACAACTATAAACAAAGGAAAAACATTATTACAAAATGCAATCACAAAGCTTGTCCTAAAAAAAAAAATCATATAAAAGAATATATATACGCAATTATAATTAAACAAAAAACATTATTACAACATACAGTCACAAAGCATGTATAATTAAATAAAAAGCATTATTACAATATACAGTCACAAAGCATGTATAATTAAACGAAAAACATTATTACAACATACAATCACAAGGCATGTGCTCTTTAGATTTTGAGACACCTCCATTTATGGAAAAACATTTTACCCTTAAATAAAATAAGACTGATCTAAATTTTGGAGAATACTTGTACACAAAAATAAAAAGATAAGCAGAAAACAACATCGGTTGATGGACAAATAACAAATGATATTTATAGATCAGTAAGAGGCGTCTAATTAATCACCAAGAAAGAGTAAAGGGTATTCATAGCATTATGTTTTAGACAACCTATTCATCAATCTCGAGTTTATATTGCTGAAATTATTAAATTTGTTGTTTAAACCGTCATTTCAACTTTTTAGATAGGCTCAAAACCATTACCATTCTAAACTGGCATATAGATTAGTTAAAATAATTTATGTAATATACATTGTTGAGTCAACTTAATTACAAAGAAAAGAGAGGGAATTCATATCATTCCATTTTTTACAACCTACTCAACAAACTTGAGTGGATATTATAGAAATTATGTTTTTTTTTTAAATAGCCCATTGATAAATCATGATTTTCTTTGGCAACATTCGAACCCAGATCTCCAAGGGCCGCCATCAGTAGTATGAACAAAAAAAATATTCACAGGCGCTAAAATTTGAATGTTGTTTTTTCTTAATATCATTCATTCCTATCTCAATTTTGTTAGTCAAATTACATAAAATTGCAATTCCATGAATTCAAGGCCACAGTTCAATGTTGAGAAGAAAATGTTTTAGCTATAATCAAGTAAAATGTTGCATAAAAGAAATTTGCACATGTATATATGATTCTCAAAATCCACATACATCTCTGCCAATTCAACTTGAGGAAACCAATCCCCATATCTACCAAACGATTTGAGGAAACCAATTCCTATATCTACCAATACACCAGACTAGGAAATCGAAACAAAGCCACTGGATACAAGAGGTCGATGGTACCATGCAAGGACTAAACTGGGTAGAATAATCTTTTTTCCAGACTCGTTATAGCTCAAGCATGCACAAAACTCATATATTAACGACATGAACATATGATCTGGCTGTAACATGTTGTACGTTGCTCCCTCTTGGCTTATAGATATGTCCACCTGTTATCAAATGTTTCTGTCATGAGAAAGCAAAGCCCCTGTCGATTCCTACAGAGAGGTTTTTATATACAGAGGTTTTTATATAACAATTAGGGTGATCACATAAAAAATTGATCAATCAAAATTAAAAAAATAAAATATGATTTTGTGAATACAAATCATTTTTAGTAATCCAACTTTTTAAAACTTTAAGTTTCTATCATGAGAAAGCAAAGCCGTTGTCAGTTCCTATGGAGAGGTTTTTATATAAAAATTTGGGTGATCATTTAAAAAATTGATCAATGAAAATTAAAAAAATAAAATACGATTTTGTGAATAAAAGTAATTTTTAGTAATCCAACTTTATAAAAGTTTAAGTTTATGTCCTGAGAAATCAAAGTCCCAGTCGATTCCTACAGAGAGGTTTTTATATAATAATTGGGGTGATCACATAGGACCATGTTTATTCATTTGATGTATTACAAAAATAATCCTGTCGGTAGTGACAAATAATTGAAAAACAAAACATAAAACTAGAACAAACACGTAGCACAACGCTCGCCTACACAAACATACCGTGTCATATACATATTTTGAGTTTTCTCCATTTTGAATCTTGTGGCATGTTTGTTTAGATTACAACTGGCAACGCATCCTGCATGTCCTACATTTGGCCACCTTCGTTAATCCATCTAGGAGCATGACTGAAATCACCTCTGCCTGCCCTTGTCCTTCTTGATCTTTGTTTGTTCTTTTTGTTTCATTTTCCTTTTCCTAAGATGGTGTGATTATACAGTTAATTTATTTCCGTATCTCATCAAACTAATAGTACAAGATACATTCAATGTTGTAGCTGATCAAATATACATTATATGCTATCAGAGCAAATCCGTTGGGTTTGCATGCAGCAGGCTAAAGAATGTGATAACAGATGGGTAGTCAGAATAAAGGCTGCTCTGCAAAGTCAATTTCATTCGACTCCCCATAGCCAGCATGGAGTTGGAAGCGTGACCCAGGTATTTTGTTATAAGTTGTGAATTTGATTTATACATGTATTTTGTGGAACTTCATGCAAATTGGGCATATTCAGCATTTTTATGAAATACCTGGGAGAAACTCAATCGTAGGACACTTGTTCCTCATTTCTAGAAGGGAATTTTGAAAACCCAGATTGTCAAAGACAACATCCCAAGATAAAATTAAAGGTCGAGCAATCTTTTCAAGAAGTCAAAGAAATGTTAAAGTGGCTAGCTGGTTTTACTAAATCTTCAGAAAAAGGAAATTTATGAAGCTAGAATTCACCTAAAACAACAAGCCGATCAACACCATTTTGAGCGCATTTTCCACGCAGTTGATAGGGTTCTTCTTTGTCTACAGCCTTCCAAGCAATCCTCCCTAATACTCCAAAGGCGTCAGTGGCTCGCAATGCAACTCGAGGATGCTACCGGGGAACCACTCCTTCAGATTCTGCAGCAAATTCTCCAACCAAAGCTTTGAGGACAAAGCTTTTTCTAAGGGAGAGGGGATGTTAGGAACCCGTGTCAAGCCTTCTCTTTACTATGTTAGTATATTGTTGTTGGACGCATATGCTTTGTAAGTCGTCCCGTAGTATTTGTTGAATCATAGTTTATATTAGCCCATATTATTGGACGCATATGCTTTGTAAGTCGTCCCATAGTATTATATGTCCCATGGTTTTGACCCATAGTATTGGGCATAGACTTAGTATATAAGTGTGTGTTGAGGTCATTGAAGGCACCGTGAAGTTAATTGTATTGAGCTTGCTCAAAGGAGGTTGCCCCCTCGAAGTGGCCCGTGATCAATATAAAACTGATTCTGAGTTCTGTTATTTTTGATATCTCATGTATTTGCATTAATTAATTATTGCAGGTTCTTCACATCAACTTGCTCTTCATAATCCCTCAATGTCTGAGTGAACCATCAAGGTCTCCTGACAGAACTAGAAGGAGCCGGTGGCTCCCCCTCTACATCTAAATTTTGTTTCCCTGAACTAAAAGTTGTTGGTGACCCTGGCTCAACCTTTGGAGCTTCCTTCTCCTCATCCTCTTTCACTAGTAATTCCTCATGAGACTTCTTGGATGCAAAGTCTTCCTTGAACTTTACATCCCTGCTTACAATTTTCTTTCTCTCCCTTGTAATATAGATCTTGTAAGCCTTTGAATTTTCATTGTAGCTAACAAACAAACCCTTCCTCCTGGAGGGATCTAACTTGGTTCTCTTCTCCATTGGTATATGGATGTAAACTAAACAACCAAAGATGTGGAAATGACTCACCTCCGGATTCACACCAATGAATGCTACCTCTGGTGTCTTGTCCCCCAAAACCCTATGAGGACACCTATTTTGGATCTAGATTGCTGCATTGCATGCTAATTCACATAGAAATATCAACAAATCCCGGTCAAGAATTATGGCCTTAGCAACCCTTATGATGGATCGGTTATTCCACTTTGCAACCCCATTTTGTTGTGGGTTTTAATGAAGAATGCACTCCCTTTGCATTCCTATATCCTTGTAGAAATCCTCGAAATCATCAGAGGTATACTCACCTCCATTGTCTGATCTCAAAACCTTGATCTTCTTCCTTGTTTGGTTCTCCACAAGAGACTTGAACTCCTAAACCTGTTGAAGGCTTCATCATTGGTATTCAAGAAGTAGATCCATGTTTTGCAAGAGAAGTCATCAATGAATGAAACATAGTACATGCTTCATGTGATTGATGTGACTGACATTGGTCCACACACATCCGAATACACTAGATCTACGATATCCTTATATCTGTGTTCATTGCTCGGGAAAGCAGCCTTGGCATGCTTTCCAAGCATGCACCCTCTGCACACACCCTACTACTCAAGGTTGAACTCTAGATGACCCGTGACAATCTCCCTCGGAATAGGAAATGCCTAATAATGCAGGTGCCCCATCCTCTTGTGCCATAACTCGCACAATTTCTCTATGCTATGAATTAGGGCTCGAACATGTTCACCCTGTAACCTGTACAAATTGCCTTCTTTAACCCAATCACCTAAACTAATCTTGAGATAGGTTCCTTTGGTCTAATGAGGACTTGTTGCTTCTTGAATTACTCTACTACATAGCCTGTATCTTCTGTGACCGAAAGTGAAAGCATATTCTTCCCGAGACTTGGAACAAATAACACGTCATCAATTTCTAAAGAGTTACTTGACTGGATTTGGAAAGGAATGGTACCAACTCCTACCATTAGATACTTCGCATCATCACCAAGCTTGACCTGAACTCCAGATTTATGCTTTTCCACACTTGAAATAACTCTCAGTATGATGTGATATGCCTTGATGCTCCACTATCCAGATGCCACACGTTCTTTGGAACAGTGCTGGAAGAGAGGCAGTATACCATCAAGAAATCCTTCTTGAACTTGGAGGCAAACTTGTTCATTTGAGTTTCAGCTAAGACTACTATCTGGTGTTGTTGCTTACCTTTACCCTTCTTCTTCTCCATACACCGTGATGCATAATGGTCATTCTTATGACATATGAAGAACTTGATTTTACTCAAGTCCTTCTTCCCTGACTGTGAAGCTAACTCCTCACTCTTTGAATTACCCTTGTTGGGTCCTTTACCTCTACCCTTCTTTTCCTAACCAACGAGGGCATGATCATAGTAACCTCCATGTCTGTTGGCCTTTGACCCCATCTAAGTCTCCTCCTGGATACAATCATCTCACAACCTTTCCCAGTTGGGAAAGTTCTCTCAAGCACAAACACCTTGGACAAATGTTTCCCATTGAGGTGGGAACCCTCACAGTGTCCTGTTTACTAACTCTTTGTCTTCAATATTCTCCCCAACTGCTGCAAGTTGGTCAAGAATTGGTTTGACCTTTATTAGATAACTGTTGATGGTGTTTGATCCAGTCATCCCAACATATCTGATCTTGTTGTGCAAAATCATCTTTCGGTTAATTTTCTTGCTCTGGTATAGGTTAACTAGGGCATCGATCATGTCCTTTTCCATTTTCTCGGATACATGAGGGATCATATGATACTTGATTGCATTCATGATCATATGCTTGGCTTTCACTTCTTTCTTCTAGTGACTTGCCAAAAGTCGTGAATTTGTCGACGAAGCTACCGTATCCTTGACGATATCCCAGAGATCATTCTCTTTTAATAGAAGAGTTACCTTGACTTCCCTTGCTAGGAAATTCAAGGCCCCATCCAATTTATCCTCGAATCTGAGGCTAGGAAATTCAAGGCCCCATCCAATTTATCCTCGAATCTGAGGCTAGTTGATGCCATCTTTGAAATTTGAAGTACAAACTCCCAATTCACAAAATAATAAAACCCTTGTTGTTGGTCCTTTGCTTCCCGTAATTGATCTACCCAAAGTAAACCCTCGAAAGTCTCAATCAAAGATGTGCTTTGATACCATGTTTAATTTCCATGCCCAAGATGATTGTTGTGCTTTGCCTCTTTAGACCAAAAGAGTCAAAATAGTCAAATATTTAGACTACTCCTTTATAAAAAAAAATCAATTTTATTTAATTTAACATTTTAATAATTATTTGAAATTTTTTAAGAAATAACGTCACTCCAAATAAAATGAGATCCTGCCATAGAAAAGGTCCAGTATTCTTCTTAATTTGAAATTGTTATAATTTTTAAAAAATCAGGTCAAAATTTCGATAAATATCGTTACACTATAATTAGATGATAATGAAACTTTGACTCAAATTTCAGGCACATTCATGTTCATAACTCAAAATAAGTCCTTTTGCATTGAGATCCCCATGTCTGTCTTGAATCAGTGGATGGTGTCTGACTAATTCTTCCGTGGAGCTGCTTCCCGACACCGCTCATGGCGACGCGTTCCACTGCTAGATTTGTAAATTGTGTATAAATGCACGTTTTCTTGTATCCCGCCTCTTTATGTTGCTCGTCACTGCTGAGTTCTCCCATTGTTTGCAATTTAGTCCGAGGTGTGTTTTCCGACGTTGTCAGTTCGAATCGCTCTCGCGCCTTCATTTGACTGCCAGTTCGAAGCTAGCGGAATCGAATGCCTTCGCCTGGCTTCTAGGCTAGCAATAGGCGTAAATCGTTTGTTCCTTTCTGTTTAATTCAACTACGGCATCTTCCTCTACGTTTGCCTTAACCTTGCTGTATAGATTTCTTCCAATTTGATCGTTTCTTCCCCAGATATGGATACCAAGGGTTTGAAACCGAGACGTAAATTTGCCAAGCTCCGAAGAAGATTTCTGTGTTTAGGTCACATTAAGCCCTCTGGCAGGTGCTTGAATCTTCTGGCGCGCACGAAACGGTATATTGGCCGCCATTTATCTTGTCGTAATTTCTGTTTGGTGAAGGATCGGAATGGAAAGAAAGTCCCTCTCAGGGATGTTCCGAAGGGCTTCGTGGCGGTGATCGTGGGGGACGACCAAGAAGAACTGGCGTGGTTTGTAATCCCCGTCTTCTACTTCAACCACCCGCTCTTCTTCTACTTCAACCACCCGCTCTTCCTCCATCTGCTGCAAGAAGCCGAGCAGGTTTATGGCTTCCGCCAAAAGGGAGTTCTCACAATTCCTTCCCAGATTTCTGAATTCGAGTACCTCCAGTGGCTCATCGACAGGGAGAGATCAGTAAGCCGGAATGATCAATCATCAATCCTTCTTCCCTTCTGTGGATTGAAACGTTGACTGTACACAACCCATCCATCTCTTTCTCAAATGTACAAGTGTTCCATACACTAACTGAAATTTCATCATCGCTGTATAAGGAAGGTCTACACTGGATGATGTTATCTTGTGGTCCTCCAGACTGCTCCTGAGGTCAAGTGCTAGTGTCTCCATTAAGGGTTGGCCAGTCCCTTGAGAAGACAACCTAGCTCAACTATCTCGAAGACCTAGGAGAGGAGGGAATCACACATCATCATATTGGTTAACTGGCCAAGTTCCACCTAGTTAACTGACCATGTATGTACGTGTAGGAACTGCTTGGTCTTAGACCAAGAATATGCCTAGTCCCAGACCAGGATGTCTCTGTCTCAACTTGCAGGATCTGCTTGGTCCTCATGACCAAGGAATTATCCGATCCTAGACCAAAATACCCTAGAGATAGATAGAGGCCCTAGCCACATGCTAGGGACTTTGCCATGGCATCAACCTGCTTGGTCCCCGACCAAGAACCCCAGGAGACTGTTGGGGGCCTAGGGTACCTTCTAGGGACTTACTTTGCCTAGTTAACTGACTAGGAACCCTAGTTAATTGACTTGGGTGGCATCCTCCCTGAGAATGGGTATCACAGTTGCATTAAATTTAACACTCCCTCTCAGCAAGAGAGGCATTCTCAGCAACACTAAGATTGTCTTGGAAGTACCCAGACTTTGTTGTGGACATAAGCTTACTCAACACATCGGTAATTTGTTCTGCTGACAGAACATACTGAAGTCTCTGCACCATGTCCTTGACATAATGATACTTCCTCTCGATGTGTCTTGACTTGTCATAGAATACATGATTTTATGAGAGCTTCAAACAACTCTGAATGTCAGCAAGAAACTTGATCTTATAGATCCACTTGGAAGTTACAACTGACTTCCCTTGTTGTCTAAGAATCACTTTACACACATCATTATCCATTATCAACTGGATATCTTCTATCATAACATCTTTCCAAACCTGATGTTTGGTTGCCTCCACATAAGTGGATGACCTTGAATCAATGACATGGCTCACACTGGAGCACCCTTGAAGCCTCTCAATAGGCTCCTCAATGAGATCAAATGAAGGCTTCTTGGCCTTCTCCCTCTGCTCCTCTGAACGAGATGTCTCATAGATTTCCATATCCAAGTCACTGGAGGACTCCCTAGAGTGATGAAAGATCACATCTCTACTTTCCTTTTTTGCAATCCCACTCTGTTGGGGATGGAAGATCACAATTGGCTCCCTCTTGATCTCCGAGTTCTGACAGGTGTCATGAACTAGAGCTTTAACAACATGTTCTGAAACCTTATAAAGGTCACCTTCACGGACTCCAATCATAATGGATGATTTCATATTTGCACCCTTAGGCCACACCAGGGTCTTACCTTTTGAGAAGGCTACAAAGAACCCCTTGTCTTCTAAAACTGCCACTGAAAGAATATTCTTCTTTAAATTAGGAACATACAAAATTTCCTCAACATGAATCAACGTACCTGAATCAAGTTATAAGGTAGTTGAACCAACTCCTTTTATTGCATAGGTACTTCCATCTCCTAGTTAAACTTTCACATTGAACTTCTTGGCCTTGTAATCTACAAGAGCATTCTTGAATCCAGTCATATGCTTGGTGGCTCCACTATCTATCCACCACAAATTTGATGAGTTGGAGATGGAACCCGAGAGTGCTGAAACCAAGTAACATTCTCTTTGATCTTGTTCTTTGGTCCCAACCTTAGTTTTCTTTTGCTGAGGTTCTTCTTCTTCTGTAGCAGTTGAAGCATGATACTTTCCTCTATGCCATTTCTTGTTAGGGGGTTTCTTACAATCTTCTACGTAATGACCAAGCTGACTACAATTATAACATCTTACCTTTGATTTGTGAAAGTGCTTACCTTGAGTTCCTTTACCTTTGTTCTTGTACCAAGGGAAGCTTCTTCCCTTCTTTGTCTTGGAAGCAAGGGCACGATTCTTTTCAACGGGAGGTCTAGATCTACTTTGGATTCTACCTTCTTCTTCTAGACAATCATGGCACAACCTATCAAAAATTGGTTGAATCTCTCTTCTATTCACTGCTGCAAAAAATGTCTCTTAGGATGTAGGAAGACCATCAACTGTTGTTTTCACAAGGTCATCATCGTCTACTTCAACTCCAATTGCCATGAGTTGATCTCTTATCTGAGATATATTTCAGAAGAAAGAGGCAACTAACTCTTTCTCCTCCATCTTCAATGAACGAAGCTGCTTCTTCAAGACCCTCTTCTGAGTAGGTGCCTTCTTCTCATAAATATTTGCTAGGGCATCAATGTAGTCTTTAGCTGTCCTTAGAGGAACTATTACAGGCATCAAATTGTTTTTAACTGAGTCAAAGATGACTCTGTTTGCCTTGGTTTTCTTCTTCCTAAATTCCGCTCTTCCTTGAGTTGTTGTGGGTTCTTCCACAACCCTAGTAACCAAATCATCCAAGTCACTTTCCTCTAGAATATTCAAAACCCTAGCCTTCAATGCATTAAAGTTTGAGGCTCCTTCAAGCCTATCTTTTGACTTAACTGAAGTAGAAGCCATCTTCAAAACATTACTACCAACTTGCCAAGTACACCTAAAATCAAGTTGATTAAAGCACAAACACTTATCTTAGGATCTATGTAGATTTTGTTAGCCTGCAAAACAGAGTTAGCTACAAGCCCTAAGCTTTGCTACCATGTTAAATTTAGGGTTAGCTTAGGGTTTTAAGTAGAAAATTAAAATCATTGATACTTTAATGCAAAAAATAAAATTCTAAACTAATACTGGAAGCATAATAGTACAACTGTAACAAGGCAAGATAAATTTAAAACATAATTTTCATCTCTTTCAACTTTAACACTCCCAAAGAGGTCCATGTGTTAAAGTTGAAATAAACAGTAACATGTAATCAACAACAGTGGTATAAATAATTAAACAAAGTTATAACATCAATAATACATCTAACAAGTCTAATTACTTACCTGGAGAGTTGAGACCTTCCTTAAACTCATAAATTTGACTTTTAGAACAGACTGCGCCTCTAAGAGGCAAGTCAAACAATTGGAACAATCTGACCCTTACCTAAGGGTTAGTACAAACCTAAGAGAGAGAGAGATGAAAGACGCTTTAGTATAACTAAGACAATCAAATAGAGAAGGGCACAAGGGCAACCTCAAACACAGTCCAAAGTGGCAGCCCTCAAACAAAGAAAAGGTGGTCACTTACAATCAAATCACTTCCATATTCAACTTTGCAAATGCAATTGTCAGCATGTCTACAGATCCTAGAAATATGTTTCTAGTGTCCTAAGCTATTCATTTTTCAATATCAAGTTCCTTGTTAAATGATTTGGTCTCCCGCTTTGACTCCACCACAAAAGCAAAATCCTACATTTTTGTCTAGATGGAATTGTGTTGATTAGCTAAATGTGACTTCTACCCAAGATGGTGTCAGGTCTCAAAAGTGTTGCTTGGTCCCATGGAAGAAGAATTTCTAGAACTCCTGGAAGGGTGGTTTCCTATATCATAGTTATCAGACCCAGATTGGCTTTGAATTTTTTTAAATCTTACAATAACTGCAGAGATTTTAAAATAGAGTGAAGTACATCTGGCATCATGCTTATTTTTTGTTTCTATTTGGACTTGAGACTAGGTTCCCAAAACCCTAAGATGTGAGAAGATTGGGTTCCCCAATTTTAGGTAAACCATATCTGGACACATAGATCAAAACTTCATGGTTTAACTTTGAGCATTCAAGTGTTTGTTTGTTGTTCCTTATTTCCATACCTCTCAGAGTATCTGCTGAGTACAACAAATGGTTAGTAATTTAATCCGGATGCAATGCACTACTTTTTCCCATAATTACTATCCATTTAGCTTTTGAGACCCCTAGTAATTAGTAAGCATATGTAAATGAATCGATTGAGTTTGAAACCCAATCATACAAATATCATATATGAAATGGAACTCTTATTATTACACATCTCCATCTTCAGTTACATACATCTCATTCATTTTATATTGATCCATCACCAGTTAGCTCATATGTGACGTACTACTTTATAGATAATGCATTGGCGCACACAAAATTTCAAAGCTCTGGTTGCAAGGCATGAAACTTTACCATCGGGTGAAAGAAATTTGCAATTTTGTCTTTTGAGGGAA
Organism: Larix kaempferi; assembly: GCA_027924585.1. Classification (NCBI taxonomy): domain Eukaryota; kingdom Viridiplantae; phylum Streptophyta; class Pinopsida; order Pinales; family Pinaceae; genus Larix; species Larix kaempferi. The sequence goes on along the minus strand of BSBM01000017.1, from coordinate 10,369,694 downwards.
GAGCTTTTTCTCCTGCAAGAATTCCCATTGGTCTCCACAAGTCTATCCTCTCATATATACATGATTGGTTTATAGTCAATGGATCAAGTCACTTACTTGGATTATGACTTGGTGATAGAGGAAGGACTCGTGGAGCCAAATATTTGTGTCCAAATTTTTCAGTTCATACCAGTCATGCATGATAAATTGATAATTTTAACTTGCATTGCAATTACCATTTATGAAGTACATAAACAAGATGATGTAAGAATGGATGAATGTGTTTGATTGTCAAAGACCTCAACAAAATAGATCAGCTAGCTTCCAAGATTGTTCCAATATAATACCCATTCTATTTATTTATATGATTAATTTCAAATGTTGTCCAATTTCCAAAACAAGAGGTTGCCACGAGTTATTGTATTTAATTACATTAATTATTTATTGTTGGGAATTTTGGTAATTCTTTAAGGGATGCTTCTGCAGAATTGTCTCTTGATTGTCTTTGCCTTCACATGTCTAACATAAGCTTATTTCCTTTTAAATTTTTTGTTATGTGTTCCACTTTTTGGTTTGGGTACAAGTCATTGATACCATGTTATGCAACAATACAAGTCTTTGGCTACATGTTTAGGGATGATGATGCAACAAGGAGACTCTTTTTCAACAAAGGTATATTTTGAAACACTATTCTCATCGTCTTTATCAACATAAACCTCACAGTCTTTCACAACACGATGATATTTATATGGCGATCTCTAGTGACCTACATTAATCAATCTCTTTTATAGGAACTACCTTTCGGTGGTCTTTTGTTGGAAACATGAGCGTGGGATCTACAACAACTTGCATCGATATTTCTACATTAGACCTACATTTGTGTAGATGCCTTTTGCAACATGCTCCCTACAGTATTTGGTGACTCTTGTGTTTCAAATTATGCCCAATGTTAAGTGTGACAAATTAATTCATATATGAGATCCATTTCAGATCAATTTAAGAACCATCAATAAATAAAACATATGGATCCCACAAATATTAATCATTGAATATGCCTCTATAAACATCCAAAGGAATGACATCAAGCTTGCTCGCATACTTCTATATAGTCTATTGAGATAGAAAACATCACTAGTGTTGAACATACAAATTATTGTTCTTGTTGAGCCAACCAAAGGAGGTCATATTCATTATGCACAATTGTAGGGAAGTTATTCTTCTTCACTACCATGTCTAAGATGATATTTGACTTGTTGATAAAGCTACATTTACAAGCTCCTTGATTAGATCTTAATGAAGAAAAGGGTCTTGCACTTTGCTTGACTAAATCGAATGAATCTTATCAATGGCATGCTTTCTATTGTAGAGTTGGGTACTACGATTTCTTTCTTTTCCTACTCTACTTATGTAGATTTCATGTTTGTCTCGAGATGGAGTCTCCAACTATTATTCTTTCCATGTCCTATGTGCTTGCAATAATTGAATAATGACATTTTTTTATTATTTGGTAAGATTTGTGCTTTCTTATGCAATTACGTTTGGTCTTCATATGTGTATAAGTTTCACTAAATGGTGTCCTAGTCACTTTTCAACAATCTTCTTTCCTAAAGTGAAAAATAGTGACAACATTATTGTTAGGTTTCCTCCAACCATTCTAGCTTCTGCTAACTTAGCCTTTCACCTTGCATTTTTGAATGTGCATATTTATAACATCTTAGGTGCTTCTAAATTGGTATGGTTTGTGAAATTTATAAACCCTTAAAAATATCTGATTACAGCTTCATTTTAATTATTTACATTCAAACATTTAAGCAACAAACACATTGCACATCTGAAAAAGTAACAAGATACCCTGGAAACCCTAGTCCTTCAGGTAAAACCAACCAACAATTTTGTCTTTTATTGCAGGTTTGTTAATCAACACTTACAATGATAGGCCTCTGAATATGACACACCGGATATCAGACTCCTGACTCTCATTGTGCTGAAACCCCCCAGTAGAATAGACAAACTCTAACAGAAGATATGACTCACTTCTGTCACTCACAAGAGATATAACTCACTCTTGTCCACTTAAGAGATTTGACTCACTCTTGACCTCTAACCACTACAAGAGATGTAACTCACTCCTGACTTACTGGTGTTTCCTAGAACACTCTCCTTAGACTCCTTTTATAACTTTCACTTTATGTCAATACCATGGGAAATACCATGGGACACCCAATATCATTGACCCTCTAGTACCATGGGCTAACAAATACCACTCAATACAATAACGTATTACAAAAGCACCAAGACACCCCCAACGTAGAAGTACCTGTTGAGCTACAAAAAACTAACATGGTCATTTATCCAAATGAACTCGGTAACAAGTTTGGCTTTGTTATCCATCACTTAGAGCCAAATTATGTAGTGGTTTATTGGATAGATAAAATATAGAGTATGGTTGGAATTTTATTGCATGTATTTCCACTATTGTTATTGTTCCTTCCAATAGTTTGCAAGAGAGAATTTATCATTGACACATTTAATAATTCGATGCCATTTTTTTTGTGGAGCCAAGTCATTTGTGTTTAATTTCCATGCCCAAGATTATTGATGCCCTATGCCTCTTTATTAAATAATTAAGATCTTGAATTTACTCAATAATAGAAAATAAATTTTGAGCATGCATCAATCACATTGATAGCTACAAAATACAAACATTGGAAGCATAAAAAAATTTACACATGTACTCCTTCAAATTAGTTTTTCATTAGTACTTCAAAAATTACAAGGAAAATTCCACAGCTGCCAATAACATGCAGTTGTACGGTATACTAAAAAAAAACATATCTATGGACTTACCGTATAAATTTGCTCATCGAACTGAGAAAAACAGCCCCCCGAAACCTGTAAATTTCATAGCAGCCTTACAACCTACTGTATGATTGTACAGACCTGTTCTATATGAGTTTATAGACATGTCTGTATAGAATCCATATGAATGTACGGATTTGACAGAACATATCCATACGAGTTGTACAAATCACATTTTCCTGCTACTGCACGCTGAAATTTGTTAGCTCCGAGCCGAAATTTGCCTTGGTCTTCTCTTCAGTGCTCTAACTTTGCTCTTCTGCTAAGCTTCTTCACCTTCTGACCAACCTGTCTTCAAGCAAGGAAATGAATTTCTTTACCCTTTACTTTGAATTTCCTTTATACTTTAGTTGAATACCCAATCTACCAAAACCCTAATCTCTCGGTGAGATCGACGGTTGAGATTAGTCTAAATCACCAATGCATTAAAAATGCACTTTATTAGACTCAACAATTAATTAAAAGACTCTCATTTTATTACTAAAGTGAATTAAAAAATAGATTAACTTGGACGACTTCACGCATTTTTGATACCTAACCTATGCAAAAGTTCCTGTCTGAGCTACAAAACATCAACACTTCCTCTTAGCGAGGAAGGAATTCTATACCAATCCAACTCTGTCTTTGAATGCTTCAAAATTCCCTTTTGCTAAGGGCTTGGTCAGAATATCTGCAACCCGTTGATTTAATGGTACATACTGGAGGTTTACTACTCCCTTCTAATCGATGGTTGAGATTAGTCTAAATCACCAATGCATTAAAAATGCACTTTATAAGACTCAACAATTAATTAAAAGACTCATTTTATTACTAAAGTGAATTACAAAATAGATTAATTTGGACGACTTCACGCATGTTTGATACCTAACCTATGCAGAAGTTCATGTCCGAGCTACAAAACATCAACACTTCCTCTTAGCGAGGAAGGAATTCTATACCAATCCAAATTTGTCTTTGAATGCTTCAAACTTCCCTTTTGCTAAGGGCTTCGTCAGAATGTCTGCAACCTGTTGATTTAACGGTACATACTAGATGTTTACTTCTCCCTTTTAAATCCTGTCTCAAATGAAGTGATACATGATCTCAATATGTTTGGATCTGTCATGAAAAAATGGTTTGTCAGAGAGTTTGATACAACTTTGATTATCACAGTAAATCACCGTGGGATCCATGACATAAAAAATGGATTGTCAGAGAGTTTGATACAACTCTAATTATCACAGTAAATCACCGTGGGATCCAAATACTGATCAAATAACCCTGCAAGTAACTTGCGAAGTCAGATGGCCTCACAAATAACTGTACTCACTTCCATATACTCTACCTTTGTTGAACTAAGTGCCATAGAAGTCTGCTTCCGGTTGGACCAAGATATCATCGCTCATCCCAAGCTGAAGCAACACCTCAAGGTGATTTTCTTGTTTAATGCACTTCCTTCCCAATCCGAAATTGTATACCCTTACAACTTCACTTCACCATCTCCAAGATATCGCAGTCCATACTCCATTGTTCCTCTCAAGTATTTGAGCACATGTTTTGCTGCTACCCAATGCTCCTACCTCAACTCCACCATGAATTGGATCAAGGTGTTCATTGCAAAACATATATCTGACCTAGAGTTGACCAGATACATCAAGGAATATATCAGCTGTTTGTACAATGTGGGATCCACCATATTTGAATCTGAAGTAGTGAACTTCAGATTAGTGATCATAGGAGTGGCCATGGGCCTGCAGTCCTCCATCCGAAATCTCTTCATGATCTCAACTACATACTTACCCTGTCCAAGGAAAATTTCCATGGTATCTGCCAACCTCCAACCCAAAGAAGTAATGCATCAAACCAATGTCATTCATCTCAAACTCAACTGTCATATCTGCCTTGCACCTTGCAGTGAACTTCTCTGAACCTGTGAGAAACATGTCGTCTACATACAACACCAAAATGAGCAAATCAGCCTCAACAAATATGAAATATAGGTTGGGATCTGCTTCACTTTTGATGAAGCCCATGCTTTGCAGGTATCCATCAATATTGGAACATCATGTTCTCGGCCTTCTTGAGTCCATATAGAGTCTTTTTCATCCTACACACATGGGACTCCTTCCCATTAATCTCAAAACCCTGATGTTGATTCATGTACACCTCTTCCTCAATTATCCCATTGAGGAAAGTTGTCTTGACATCCATCTCATGTATCCTCCATCCCTTAATGGAGACTAAAGACACCACTACTCTAATGGAGGTGTACTTGGTGACTAGAGAAAATGTCTCCTCATGATCCACTCCCTCTTTCTCGGAGAATCCTCTCACCACAAACCTCGCCTTGTAGTTCTCTATGCTTCCATCTGCCACATGATTGATCTTGTACTAGAGCCATATGGAAGTCACCATAGACTTCCCCTCCAGTCTAGGAAAATTTTCCCAAACATCATTCTTCATGATGGAGGTGTACTCCTCCACCACGACATCCCTCCAAACCTTTTGGTTGTATGCCTCCTAAAAACTAGAGAGCTCAGAATCTATGTGTTGATCATCAACACCATTTAGTTTGGAAACTTCTTCAGAGGTATGCTCTCCTTGAATGTGCTACTAGGAGCCTCAACTTGCTCTTCATAATCCCTCAATGTCTGAGTGAACCATCAAGGTCTCTTGATAGAACTGGTAGGAGTCAATGGATCCTCGAGTCTACATCTAAAGGTTGTTTCCCCGAGCTAAAAGTTGTCGGTTACCCTGGCTCAACCTTTGGAGCTTCCTTCTCCTCATCCTCTGTCACTAGTAATGCCTCATGAGACTTCTTGGATGCAAAGTCTTCCTTGAACTTTACATCCATGCTTACAATTTTCTTTCTCTCCCTTGTAATATAGATCTTGTAAGCCTTTGAATTTTCATTGTAGCTAACAAACAAACCCTTCCTCCTGAAGGGCTCTAACTTGGTTCTCTTCTCCATTGGTATATGGATGTAAACTAAACAACCAAAGATGTGGAAACGACTCACCTCCGGCTTCACACCAATGAATGCCACCTCTGGTGTATTGTCCCCCAAAAACCTACGAGGACACCTATTTTGGATCTAGGTTGTTGCATTGCATGCTAATTCCCATAGAAAGAATGACAAATCTTGGTCAAGAATTATGGCCTTAGCAACCCTTATGATGGATCAATTATTCCGCTTTGCAACCCCATTTTGTTGTGGGTTGTAAGGAACAATGCACTCCCTCTGCATTCCTACATCCTTGTAGAAATCCTCGAAATCATTAGAGGTATACTCACCCCCATTGTCTGATCTCAAAACCTTGATCTTCTTCCTTGTCTAGTTCTCCACAAGAGCCTTGAACTCCTAAAACTTGTTGAAGGCTTCATCATTGATATTCAAGAAGTAGATCCATGCTTTTCAAGAGAAGTCATCAATGAATGAAACATAGTACATGCTTCATGTGATTGATGCTACTGACATCGGTCCACACACATCCGAATACATTAGATCTACAATATCCTTAGATCTGTGCTCACTGCTTGGGAAAGCAGCCTTGGCGTGATTTCCAAGCATGCACCCTCTGCGCACACCCTAATACTCAAGGTTGAACTCTAGATGACCCGTGACAATCTCCCTCGGAATAGGAAACGCCTAATAATGTAGGTACCCCATCCTCTTGTTCCATAACTCGCACAATTTCTCTATGCTATGAACTAGGACTCGAACATGTTCACCCTGTAACCTGTACAAATTTCCTTCTTTAACCCAATCACCTAAACTAGTCTTCAGATAGATTCCTTTGGTTTGATGAGGAATTGTTGGTTATTGAACTCTACTACATAGCCTGTATCTTCCGTGACCGAAATTGAAAGTATATTCTTCCTGAGACCTGGAACAAATAACACATCATCAATTTCTAAAGAGTTACCTGACTGGAGTTGGAAAGGAATGGTACCAACTCCTACCATTAGATAATTGGCATCATCACCAAGCTTGACCCAAACTCTAGATTTATGCTCTTCCACACTTGAAATAACTCTCATGCTGTTGTGATATGCCTTGATGCTCCACTGTCCACATGCCACATGTTCTTCAGAACAATGCTGGAATAGAGGCAAGATACCATCAAGAAATCCTTCTTGAACTTGGAGGCAAACTTGTTCATTTGAGTTTCAGCTGAGATTACTATCTGGTGTTGTTGCTTCCCCTTAATATTCTTCTCCAGACACCATGATGCATAATGGTCATTCTTATGATATATGAAGCACTTGATTTTACTCAAGTCCTTCTTCACTGACTGTGAAGCTGACTCTTCACTCTTTGACTTACCCTTGTTGGGTCCTTTACCTCTACCCTTGTTTGCCTGATCAACGAGGGCATGATCATAGTAACCTCCCAGTCTATTGGCCTTTGACCCCATTTGAGTCTCCTCCTGGATACAGTCATCTCACAACCTTTCCTAGTTGGGAAGATTCTCTCAAGCACAAGCACCTTGGACAAATGTTTCCCATTAATGTGGGAACCCATTCAGTGCCCTGTTTACTAACTCTTTGTCTTCAATATTCTCCCCAACTGCTGCAAGTTGGTCAAGAATTTGTTTGACCTTTATTAAATAACTAGTGATGGTGTTTGATCTATTCATCCCAATAGATCTGAGCTTGTTGTGCAAAATCATATTTTGGTTAATGTTCTTGCTCTGGTATAGGTTAACTAGGGCATCAAACATGTCCTTTGCCATTTTCTCGAATACATGAGGGATTAGATGATAGTTGATTGCATTCATGATCATCTGGTTGGATTTCACTTCTTTCTTCTCTTGACTTTCCAAAATTTGTGGATATGTCGACGAAGCTACCGTATCCTTGATTATATCCCAGAGGTCATTCTATTTTAATAGAAGAGTTACCTTGACTTCCCCTGCTAGGAAATTCGAGGCACCATCCAATTTATCCTTGAATCTGAGGCTAGTTGATTCCATCTTTGAGATCTAAAGTACAAATTCCCAATTCACAAAATAATAAAACCCTTCTTGTTGGTCCTTTGTTGCCCGCAATTGATCTACCCAAAGTAAACCCTTGAGAGTCTCAATCAAAGATGTGCTTTGATACCATGTTTAATTTCCATGCCCAAGGTGATTGTTGTGCTATGCCTCTTTATTAACTAATTCAGATCTTGAATTTACTCAATAACAAAAAATAAAATATGAGCATGCATCAATCACACTATAGCTAGAAAATACAAACAATTGAAGCATAAAATTTTTACACCCATGTAGTCCTTCAAATTGGATTTTCGTTAATACTTCAAAGCTTACAGGGAAACCTCCACAATTGCCAATAACATGCAGTTGTATGATACACTCAAGAAAAATAAATATGCATACTTACATGATAAATCTGCCCATCGAAACTAAGAGAATGGTCCCCCTGAAACCTGTAATCTTCACAGCAACCTTATGATTATATGTACGATTGTACGGACCTATCTGTAGGACTGTACGGATTTGACATAATGTATCCGTACAAGCTGTACAAATCACCTATTCCTACCGTTGCAAGCTGAGATTTGTTGGCTGCGAAACGAAATCTTCCTAGGGCTTAACTCTACTCCTTTGCTAAGATTCTTCACCTTCCGACCAACCTATCTTCGATCAAAGAAATGAATGTGTATTTACCCACTACTTTGACCTGCCAAGTTATATTTTAGCTAAAGACCTAATCTACCAAAACCCCAATCTCTTGGTGAGATTGACGATTGAGATTAGTCTAAATCACTAATGTATTAAAAATGCACTTTATTAGACTCAACAACTAATTAAAAGACTTTCATTTTATTACTAAAGTGAATTATAAATAGATTAACTTGGATGACTTCACGCATGTTTGACACCTAACCTACACGAAATTTCTTGTCCAAGCTACAAAACATCAACAATTTGATATTGATGCAAATTGTCCTACCTTATTTTAATTTCTCCAAACATGGGAAACATTAGGCAATGTTGTCTTCATCTTTGTATTTTTTTACCTTAATTGTAGGAATTTGTCTACCTTATCCAATCATCAAATTGCAGGGCATCCATTGGCTGTTGTCGGGTGAAAATTCCACCTTGTTTCTTACAATGAGAGAAGAGCCCAAATTTAAAGATGAAATTCCTCCACCGGTACTCAATTTTGGGTGGGTTGATTCCAAAGGGCTTCTTGGTGGATAACCTACAACACTCTAACAAAGCAAGCTAGTGTATGAAGTTCTGGCCCATCCATAAACCATACCTTGCTATTGAGATTAGAAAAATACTTCCTTGCGCAATTTCACATGACTACAAACTCTCCCATATTTCTATGTTTGAGAGTATTTTTTGGTAATAACCCAATCAATCTAGGGGAAAGAGCACTCTTCCCCTTTTAGGAATATTGCAATGAAATGCAGCTATCAATATACAACTCCCAAAAGTACCCTTCTCATGAAGGTCTCCTTCAAGATGCAATATAGTTTGTTTGCACCAAAAAGATGACGACATGGGGAAAAACACGTATATGAGTGATTTCAACCTTGGGAGAGGATATGAAACACCCATGCTTTACTACTATGACCCCAATGAATTGAGAGTGAGTATTTACCATAAGTTATGTATAAACTCCAACATCTATGCAAACAATTACAATTATATGATACCAATTTGATTTAGACATTGTTGGCATTATCAATGTAACCACAAAAAATGTTTTGATGCGCTCAAATTACATAGTCTACAACATAATAAATACTTTAAAAAATTAGATAGAAACTAATTCTATGAATTCATAATCAATTAGACTTGGGACAACTCTACTATGAATTCTCACAAATACTTGGTAAGTCTATACAATGATATGTGATTATAGTGAAGCTTTACAACACAACTATAAATATAGTACCAACCAATTGCTAACTCATTTATAATTTTAGGACTATTTACACACAATGTCCAAATTGCCAACTCATTTTTAATATTAGGACTATGTACATACAATGCACAAAGGTAATTTAAAATGATTCATTCCCTATATATTCATATACTATTACATAAATGTACAAAATTTGAGAAGCTGAAGAGATAAAGCAAAGAAGTAGTCAATGGGGGCTTGCTTGATTAGTGAAAGCGAGGTGTTGTCATGGTCCACACTAGGGTTCAATTCCCCTAGAGCCCAAAGTTACATTTGATCCCATCATAGGATGGCACACTTCCATAACGAGTCCTCTTATTGTGGATGGGTCTAGGTGCAAGTCATGTCCAATGATTTGCATAATATGTACCCTTAGTGGTGGTTGTTTAGCCGAAGGGGTGTTTTTGTAGCTTGTGAGACACATATACCACATGATAATATCTCAAATTGAACAATAGTCTCTTATTGGTGTTCATCTAAAGCACTTCAATAAAAACAAAAAGAAATAAAAAAAAAATATTACTTCTCACTGTAGGGACTATGTGCATGATTGCAAGCTAATGATTAGTGCACCCATGCTAAGTTGGAACTGTGTGCTTGCAACAAAATGTACATACCAAGGTAGTGCATTATATGTGCTTGCAACAAAATATACATACCAAGGTAGTGCATTATATGTGCTTGCAACAAAATGTACGTACCAAGCTAGTGCATTATTGCACCCATGCTAAGTTGGAACTATGTGCTTGCAACAAAATGTGCATACCAAGGTAGTGCATTATATGTGCTTGTAACAAAATGTACATACCAAGGTTACCCATGCTAAGTTGGAACTATGTGCTTGGAATTGCATGAATGTGTTGCAATACTAGGATTGTGTGAATGGAATATTAGTGACATCTATAAGATTGTGTGATTGGAATATTATTACATATATGACATAATGCGAAGTTGTCATTATGATTTGTATTGAACCTAACTAATGCAATATACTTCCTACATTAATTATTATGCATGATTTTTTATCTTTGACACATTACATGAATATGCATGACAAATTTTTAAGGTGGACTTCTCTTTAGTGTGGCTCCGGATTTAGTTGAGCTAAGCTATGACTCCTTGTAGGCTCAATATGGAACTCTATATGAGTTATGTTCCTATTTGCATGGTTTTCATGACACTCATGGGATGCATTTATATTCTATTTTATTCTGGTAACATGTTTGCCCATTTTTCTCACCAATTCTAGCTTAACTGGCGTGATTTTGTCTTTAAAATTATCCCAACTAAAATATTATTCTTGTTTCCACACATTTTAGTCTCAAACAAACCCATTCCCACAAGTTTATGATGTTGATCATTATATTCAAGCTCCTTGAAATGCATGTAGTATTCCCACTTCATACATTTAAGCTTCAACATTTCCAATGGTTTATGAAGTTGATTATTATATTCAAACTCCTTAAGATGCATGTAGTCTTCCTACTTGGATGACTTATCCATGACATACATATTTAACATATCTTCAATAATTGGAATGAGTAGTGAGGTAAAGGGATTCCTTTGATGTATATGCACGATTGGTTGATGAAGATAAGAAGAGGTGAAGATTAAATGTATTCTACGAGATATATGAATTTTTAGCTATAATTTTGCTTCAATTTCTTTCTCCGGTCTCAAATCATTATTTTATTATATTTGTTTATAATTGTTTATGTGTTTGGGTAAAAGTAATTAATTTGTCTCTAATTCTCTTAAGCTTTTGCCAGCATCTCATTGAAATTTCTCATAATTTTCATAAATTTTTCCATTATTTTTTAGTTTTTGTGTTTATTTGTATTAATTTTTACATATGTCGCATATTCTTCTTCAACACAAACATTTTCATGGGAGTCCCAAGCATTTTGTGATTTATTCATTATTAGCCATTGTAAGGTCAATTAAACCCATAACTCTGTTTTGCAACAATTCTTAGAAATCATAAGTATTATTCATGTTACTAACTATAGTTTTATTTTCTTCTTTTAAGAACATTCCAAATACTATAAACACAACTTGGATAATGACTTATGTGCTCCATTACACTTCTTGGAATTTGATAGCTTGTCACTCAAACTAAGTTTGCTAGCATGATGAAAGCCAAGATTGTTTTATGTAGTGTTCTTCAGTGTGTTTCTTTCGTGAGGCACAATCATTTCAAGTACACAAGATATATAATTTTAGCATGTATTTACTAGTGGGTTAATCATTTTTGTTGGATTTCTAGTAATTTTAATTAGCACTAGGAATGCCTTGCTTATTCTAACTTACTAGCATATTGAGTCTTAATTTTTCATAAAACAATGCCATATGCTTATTCCAAATTTTAATGATTTTTTTCATACTCTTTTTCTTATTGAGTGACCCATCTTTTTTGCCCCATTCAGGCCTTAAATGATGTTCAAAGGCTTTTTAATTTGAGTAAGTCTAAGAGTAAAGTACATGTGTTACATCCTTGTAGGACACATGTTTGAATTCAGACGGGGGTAGGGTATGCACACCTCTGTAGATTAAGTAGTCAAAATGTTGAGTGGAGAGGGTCCCCTGTCCCACAAACAAGGCATGGATGGCATACATCAATTTGGCCTCTAGCGAGGATGTGACCTTAAATTTATATATTATTATTATACTTTGTGGCGGCAAGCCAACAAAGACTAACATGATAGGGAGTAACGTTGACAAACTCAAAGTGGCAAGCAGTAATGAGCCAAATAAAACTAGCATGAGGGGGAGCAATGATAATTCACACACGCATGAAAATCACAATTGCATGTATACAAGCTTAAGTATAATACTAATTTCTAACAAAAAAACACATTTGTCAATGATGTATTTTTGGTTAGTGAAAGCAAGGTGTTGATTTCCCCCCTGGTAGGGTTGAAGTCTCTCCAAACACATGCTTGTGCTTGTGTTAGTGTTTGAACTAGAAGCTTACTAACATAATTGAATGTTGAGATGGCTTCACTGAAAGTGTATAACTTCATTGAATGCATTTTCATATTGGAAAGATGTAGAATATATTCTCATAGTAGAAGTAAGCCAAAACCACTAAGGGAAAAGGTCTATGGTAAAGTTCCTAGTAAAGTAATCACATGGAACTATAACTTTCAACAAAATTTCAACATTTAAGAAAATTTTCCATCATAGTTGACTTTGTCCACTTATTAAATTACTATTTTTACAAAAAGCTTTATTAAATTTATATTCTAGCATTAAAAAATGTATAATTTTATTAAATATATTTTCAAACTTACTTCATTAAAAAATATACACTTATTATCATATATTAAGACACCAAAAATATTTGTAAATAAATATATAATAATATTAATAAGAGTTTGTTATTTTTATATGATAATATTAATTTTAAAATTCCATTATTTTAAATATTTATAATAATAATAATTTATTATTTGTGTTCACATATTTAATACAAATTATATTAAATTTAACTAATTTATTTATTTAATACTATATTTTTGAATACCATTAAACATTAGCATCCACTAAACAATAGCATCACTACCATATTAATTTATACATTACAAGTTATTAACACTACAACCCATAAAAATAATGAGTTCCTTGATCATGATTTTATGCGACATGTTTTTAAAATATATTTCATTAATTGTTATTTAATATTTTTGGGTTGAAGATGTGTAACTTCTTCCGTGCTTATTCTGTTGACACCTGTAATTTTCAAAAACTAATAGAATATTATAATATGTCGGTTTTTTAAAACATTTACAATGACATATATATAAACGCTTCCTCAATATTTGCACTCAAAAATCTAAAAAGGGATTTGCAATTGCAAAGATTTCATCCCTCTTGACCATTGGTAGATCCATTTAAATGGATCTATGCTAGTATTCCATTAATTGTTACTTAATATTTTAAGATATGAAACATGAATAATAAGTTATTTTTGTCATGATTTTGACTTGAAATTCAAACTTGCTTTTTGAGATATGGAAGTTGATTATAATAGTAAGTAATGTTTAAGTAGTGATTTGAGTTGAAATTAAAATTCTTAATTGAAATAGTTAGTGTTTCAATAGTTTAAATATGTTTTGATTTTTTAAGATTATTTAAGAAAAAATATTTATATTTTTAAATTAAAATTTGAGAAATGTTTATGATGATATTTTATTTATAATAAATTAGTCTAAATAATTTAAGATTTATATTATTTTTAATATTAATTTTTAATTTTTTTAAATTTAAAAAATGTTATTTAAATGGTGTATATAAACTATTGAAATTATTTTTTTTCAGCCGAATAAACTATTGAAATTATATAATTATATAATTTCAATAAACTATTGAAATTATATAATTATATATATTAAAAATAAATTTTAAATAATAAAAAATATAATTTATCATAAAATTCCTTCATAATCCAATATTTAGATAATTTTTTTTCAATGATATTTGTAATAGATCCTACCATATAAAAACTGCTATTTAAAATTGATATTTTAATAACTAGCACAATTATAAGTAAAGTGGCTAGTGAACATTAATAGGTGTAGTCAACCACTTAATTTTGTAAAAATGGTTAGTTGATAAATAAAGACTAAACATTAAATTAATTAATATAAACATAAAAACAAATGCTATTAATAAACAATACCCATTCTCGTGATGATCCCCAATTCCCTTGTCTTTATCTTGATTCAGTAGTCTGACTAATTTTTCAGTCCTCGTTTTTCATTAAATCTGATTTGAGTACTTCTTGTGAATAAACAATACCCATTTTCTTATCCACTGCTTAACTTAAATTTATTTAAATTTTAATCAAAATACATTTAAACTAATCCTATCTTTAAATTTTAGAACTTTAACCAAGTTAAGCTCTAGGGTCTAAACCAGTCCTCGTTTTTCATTAAATCTGATTTGAGTACTTCTCGTGATGATCCCGATTCCCTTGTCTCTATCTTGATTCAGTAGTCTGACTAATTTTTCAGTCCTCGTCTTTCATTAAATCTGATTTGAGTACCCTTGTCTTTATCTTGATTCAGTAGTCTGATTAGTCTTTCATTAAATCTGATTTGAGTACCCTTGTCTTTATCTTGATTCAGTAGTCTGCTTAGTCTTTCATTAAATCTGATTTGAGTACTTCTCGTGATGATCCCCGATTCCCTTGTCTTTATCTTGATTCATCAGTCTGACTAATTCTTCTTTTTCCGTGTAGCTGCTTCCCGCCACCGGTCATGGCGATGCGTTCCACTGCCAGATTTGTAAATTGTGTATAAATGCACGCTTTCTTACATCCCACCTCTTCATATTGCTCATCGCTGCTGATTTCTCGCATTGTTTACAGTTTAGTCCGAGCTGTGTTTTTCGACGTTTGTCAGATCGAATCGCTCTCGCGCCCGCTTGTGACTTCCAGTTCGAAGCTAGCGGAATTGAATTCCTTCGCCCGGCTTCTGTTTAACTTCGTTCAGGCTAGCCATAGGCGCGCGTAAATCGTTTGCTCCTTTCTTTTTGATTCGACTACGTCATCTTCCTCTGCGTTTGCCTTAACCTTGCTGTAAAGATTTCTTCCAATTTGATCGTTTCTTCCCCAGATATGAATGCCAAGGGTTTGAAACCGAGACGTAAGTTTGCCAAGATCGGAAGAAGATTCCTGCGTTTAGAAATCATTAAGATTTCTACCAAGGGTTTGAAACCGAGACGTAAATTTGCCAAGCTCCGAAGAAGATTTCTGCGTTTAGTTCACATTAAGGCCTCTGGCAGGTGCTTGAATCTTCTGGCGCCCACGAAACGGTATATTGGCCGCCATTTATCTTGTCGTAATTTCTGTTTGTTGGAGGATCGGAATGGAAAGAAAGTCCCTCCGAAGGATGTTCCAGACGGCTTCGTGGCTGTGTACGTGGGGGACGATCAAGAAGAACTGGCGCGGTTTGTAATCCCCGTCTTCTACTTCAACCACCCGCTCTTCCTCCATCTGCTGCAACAAGCCGAGCAGGTTTATGGCTTCCGCCAAAACGGAGTTCTCACAATTCCTTGCCAGATTTCCGAATTCGAGTACCTCCAGTGGCTCATCGACAGGGAGAGATCAGTAAGTCGGAAGGATCAATCATTAATCCTTCTTCCCATTTGTGGATTGAAACGTTGACTGTACACAATTTTCGTTTTCAGAGGTTTACATATTATACATTTATGTAAGAAATTTGACAGATCAAAATATTTTTGTGGCTAATTTAAAAATCACGTTTTTATTTTAAAAATACAAGAGCCACAACATGGCAATGTTCCGGACATTGTATTAGCAATTGCTGCTCATTAACAATGCATTGCTTATTGAATATTGGAAGAAAGTAGTATAAAAGAAAGAGAAAAATTGGGAAAAATTGCACCATCTAATGAGTAAACCTGTGTTGGACTGAATGTAGACAATAACTATAATAAAAGAATGTAGGCTGAATACATATTGTTGTTTCACTCTTTGTTTGTGCATCCCACCCTATACCACTTATGCCTGTTACAAAGCATCGAACATAAGTCAAGTCATCTATGAGCTGTACATGTTGAGAGAATATATTTAATCTTGACAATAACTACTCTTTGTCATGTCATCTTGGTCCTTGCCATAAGAACAATATCATAAACAACATTAAGGATGCTGAGTGACACAACCTACTTCTTCCAAGTAATCTTCTAACTTGTCAATGTATATACACAAAATGATAGGGACTACCAAAAAAATTAACTTAATTCTTATATTATGATTAATTTCTTTCAACTAATCCTCAATATTTATAAACTTAACAATAATATACAACCTTATATTTAATATGTAATGACATTAAACTTTATATTTAAAAAAATAATTATTCAATTTTATATTTTTTTTAATGCATGGGATTCACACATTTTATTAAATGCAAGTGTAATAATTATAATATACTTCTAACTTCTCTCATTTACTAATGTATAATACTATTTATATAAAAATGAAAATATTTCAATGTGTGGGATCCATAGACTTGGAATAAAGACACTTCTTTGCTAATATAAACACACTTATTTTTTATTTATTTATATATAAAAATACAAATATTTAAATGTGTATCTGCTTAGGGATGAGATAAAGAATAAAGAAAAAGGTTGGTTGTACCTATTTTTTTATTTATTTATATATAAAAATACAAATATTTAGATGTGTATTTTCTTAGGGATGATATAAAGAATAAAGAAAAAGGTGGGTTATACCTAGAAAGATACAAATCTTATTGTCATGCACTTATAACAAAAGAAAAAAAAGATGTTGAAATAAGCATATAAAAATTGTACTATAATAATGCTTCAAGACCATTAAATAAGACAAGTGCTACATAGTAGCTAGACCCTACGGCTTTGTATAGAGATACTTAAATTGTATTTCAAGAGAGTTAGAACACTATAATATCGATAAATTAGACTAAAGTAAATACAATGTAATATCAACAATCAACCCAACTTGATTATTGGCAATTAAATATAATGTCACATTGATGTTATGTTTTCGTTGTGGGTAGCTTTCCTTTGAGTGGAGTCAAGTTTGTGCAAAATTGACATTTATAAAGTAATGTTAATAAAAAAATGGTTAAAAGTAAGATTTGTATTAATATTAATAACTAATTTTTAATCTTCTTGGATAATTGGCAAAACCATATAATGGCGCATGAATGTTGTGTTTACATTGTTGAGGGATAGTTTTACCTTTTATACTTAGTATTAATGTGTCAAAATTGAGATTAGATACAATAAATCTAATTCAAAATTTACAATATTTATCATTAAAATTTGTATTAAAACTCAAATAGAAGGGAAAAAAATAATCTTTATTTTTCTAGCCCGTGTTTTTAATATCCAAGTTTGCTATACCCAAAAAAATCAAATGATAATTCGATTTATTAATTTATTTTCATAAAACCTATCTATATTTAGTTTTTATGATGATAAATATGGTTAAGTAAGTGAATAGGTTGTATTTTGCATAAACATTTATGTTACAAATTGATTGTTGATATGACATTATGTTTACTCTAGGTTATCCACCTTACATTGTTTTTATTCTTTTGAAATACAATTTTGACAATCACTATACTAAGCCACACGTACTAGCTACTAAGCAACATTTGTTTATTTTGTTAATTTTTTGCAATGGCCTTATCAGAGGACTAGGGCTTCTCAATCCAAAAAAGGCCCTCTCTCTATTTTTGGGAATGTTGTCATCCTATATGAACCAATAGTCTACTCCAAGGATATCAAGGGTATGTAAGGAATATGAAGAAACCTACAATAGCTTTCAAGGTTAGAATAGAAAGGCACTATAAGATAGCTCTCTATTTCTTGTTACTCTTGGTTTTTTGTTTCAATTAGTTTTAAACTCCAGTAGTATCATTTTAGGTCGATCAATTGTGCACATGTTTTATAATCTATTTTTTGTGTTATGTTCTCTAAGCATTGAAGCCATTTCTTAAACCATATTGTTCATACTTGATAAAAGATACTAAAATGTATATATGAATAATCAATAGCATGAAAGAAACAAAATGCATCCATCAACAATCAATAGCATGAAAGAAACAAAATGCATCCATCAACAATCAATAACATGAAAAAATATGGTATAAGTTGAAACATTAACTTTTGCTATGAGAATTTTTAACCATATTTTAATATAAGTTTGTTTTTTATTATTATTAATGTGGATCTATTTATATATAATATTAGGTTATAGTGATATAGCATTTTCAATATTTTATTAATGTGGAAGTATGAAGAATATTATATTTAAATTTTACAAATTCTTAATAAATTAATTATAAAAAAATATTGATTTGATTCCTTAATTAAATGTGTTTTTCCAAATAATTAGAGAAGATCTTGTAAATTTTCATAAATAAAATTGCTAAAGATGGCTATGCCTGAAACATTTTAAAAAGTAATTCATATTAAAGAATATATACACAACTATAAACAAAGGAAAAACATTATTACAAAATGCAATCACAAAGCTTGTCCTAAAAAAGAAAAAATCATATAAAAGAATATATATAGGCAATTATAATTAAACAAAAAACATTATTACAACATACATTCACAAAGCATGTATAATTAAATAAAAAACATTATTACAATATACAGTCACAAAGCATGTATAATTAAACGAAAAACATTATTACAACATACAATCACAAGGCATGTGCTCTTTAGATTTTGAGACACCTCCATTTATGGAAAAACATTTTACCCTTAAATAAAATAAGACTCATCTAAATTTTGGAGAATACTTGTACACAAAAATAAAAAGATAAGCAGAAAACAACATCGGTTGATGGACAAATAACAAATGATATTTATAGATCGGTAAGAGGCGTCTAATTAATCACCAAGAAAGAGTAAAGGGTATTCATAGCATTATGTTTTTGACGACCTATTCATCAATCTCGAGTTTATATTGCTGAAATTATTAAATTTGTTGTTTAAACCGTCATTTCAACTTTTTAGATAGGCTCAAAACCATTACCATTCTAAACTGGCATATAGATTAGTTAAAATAATTTATGTAATATACATTGTTGAGTCAACTTAATTACAAAGAAAAGACAGGGAATTCATATCATTCCATTTTTTACAACCTACTCAACAAACTTGAGTGGAGATTATAGAAATTATGTTTTTTTTTTTAAATAACCCATTAATAAATCATGATTTTCTTTGGCAACATTCGAACCCAGATCTCCAAGGGCCGCCATCAGTAGTATGAACAAAAAAAATATTCACAGGCGCTAAAATTTGAATGTTGTTTTTTCTTAATATCATTCATTCTTATCTCAATTTTGTTAGTCAAATTACATAAAATTGCAATTCCATGAATTCAAGGCCACAGTTCAATGTTGAGAAGAAAATGTTTTAGCTATAATCATGTAAAATGTTGCATAAAAGAAATTTGCACATGTATATATGAAGATTCTCAAAATCCACATACATCTCTGCCAATTCAACTTGAGGAAACCAATCCCCATATCTACCAAATGATTTGAGGAAACCAATTCCTATATCTACCAATACACCGGACTAGGAGATCAAAACAAAGCCACTGGATACAAGAGGTCGGTGGTACCATGCAAGGACTAAACTGGGTAGAATAATCTTTTTTCCAAACTCGTTATAGCTCGAGCGTGCACAAAACTCATATATTAACGACATGAACATATGATCTGGCTGTAACATGTTGTACGTTGCTCCCTCTTGGCTCATAGATATGTCCACCTGTTATCAAATGTTTCTGTCATGAGAAAGCAAAGCCCCTGTCGGTTCCTACAGAGAGGTTTTTATATACAGAGGTTTTTATATAACAATTAGGGTGACACATAAAAAATTGATCAATCAAAATTAAAAAAATAAAATATGATTTTGTGAATACAAATCATTTTTAGTAATCCAACTTTCTAAAACTTTAAGTTTCTATCATGAGAAAGCAGAGCCGCTGTAAATTCCTACGGAGAGGTTTTTATATAAAAAATTGGGTGATCATTTAAAAAATTGATCAATGAAAATTAAAAAAATAAAATACGATTTTGTGAATAAAAGTAATTTTTAGTAATCCAACTTTATAAAAGTTTAAGTTTATGTCCTGAGAAATCAAAGTCCCAGTCGATTCCTACAAAGAGGTTTTTATATAATAATTGGGGTGATCACATAGGACCATGTTTATTCATTTGATGTATTACAAAAATAATCCTTTCGGTAGTGACAGATAATTGAAAAACAAAACATAAAACTAGAACAAACACGTAGCACAACGCTCGCCTACACAAACATACAGTGTCATATACATATTTTGAGTTTTCTCCATTTTGAATCTTGTGGCATGTTTGTTTAGATTACAACTGGCAACGCATCCTGCATGTCCTACATTTGGCCACCTTCGTTAATCCATCTAGGAGCATGACTGAAATCACCTCTGCCTGCCCTTGTCCTTCTTGATCTTTCTTTGTTCTTTTTGTTTCATTTCCTTTTCCTAAGATGGTGTGATTATACAGTTAATTTATTTCTGTATCTCATCAAACTAATAGTACAAGATACATTCTATGTTGTAGTTGATCAAATATACATTATATGCTATCAGAGCAAATCCGTTGGGTTTGCATGCAGCAGGCTAAAGAATGTGATAACAGATGGGTAGTCAGAATAAAGGCTGCTCTGCAAAGTCAATTTCATTCGACTCCCCATAGCCAGCATGGAGTTGGAAGCGTGACCCAGGTATTTTGTTATAAGTTGTGAATTTGATTTATACATGTATTTTGTGGAACTTCATGCAAATTGGGCATATTCAGCATTTTTATGAAATACCTGGGAGAAACTCAATCGTAGGACACTTGTTCCACATTTCTAGAAGGGAATTTTGAAAACCCAGACTGTCAAAGACAACATCCCAAGATAAAATTAAAGGCAGAGCAATCTTTTCAAGAAGTCAAAGAAATGTTAAAGTGGCTAGCTGGTTTTACTAAATCTTCAGAAAAAGGAAATTTATGAAGTCAGAATTCACCTAAAACAACAAGCCGATCAGCACCATTTTGAGCGCATTTTCCACGCAGCTGATAGGGTTCTTCTTCGTCTACAGCCTTCCAAGCAATCCTCCCTGACACTCCAAAGGTGTCAGTGGCCCGCAATGCAACCCGAGGATGCTACCAGGGAACCACTCCTTCAGATTCTGCAGCAAATTCTCCAACCAAAGCTTTGAGGACAAAGCTTTTTCTAAGGGAGAGGGGATGTTAGGAACCCGTGTCAAGCCTTCTCTTTACTATGTTAGTATATTGTTGTTGGACGCATATGCTTTGTAAGTCGTCTCGTAGTATTTGTTGATTCATAGTTTATATTAGCCCATATTATTGGACGCATATGCTTTGTAAGTCGTCCCATAGTATTATATGTCCCATGGTTTTGACCCATAGTATTGGGCATAGAATTAGTATATAAGTGTGTGTTGAGGTCATTGAAGGCACCGTGAAGTTAATTGTATTGAGCTTGCTCAAAGGAGGTTGCCCCCTCGAAGTGGCCCGTGATCAATATAAAAGTGATTATGAGTTATGTTATTTCTAATATCTCATGTATTTGCATTAATTAATTATTGCAGATTCTTCACATCAACTTGCTCTTCATAATCCCTCAATGTCTGAGTGAACCATCAAGGTCTCCTGACAGAACTAGAAGGAGCCGGTGGCTCCCCCTCTACATCTAAATTTTGTTTCCCTGAACTAAAAGTTGTCGGTTACCCTGGCTCAACCTTTGGAGCTTACTTCTCCTCATCCTCTGTCACTAGTAATGCCTCATGAGACTTCTTGGATGCAAAGTCTTCCTTGAACTTTACATCCCTGCTTACAATTTTCTTTCTCTCCCTTGTAATATAGATCTTGTAAGCCTTTGAATTTTCATTGTAGCTAACAAACAAACCCTTCCTCCTGGAGGGATCTAACTTGGTTCTCTTCTCCATTGCTATATGGATGTAAACTAAACAACCAAAGATGTGGAAATGACTCACCTCCGGATTCACAACAATTAATGCTACCTCTGGTGTCTTGTCCCCCAAAACCCTATGAGGACACCTATTTTGGATCTAGATTGCTGCATTGCACGCTAATTCACATAGAAATATCAACAAATCCCGGTCATGAATTATGGCCTTAGCAACCCTTATGATGGATCGGTTATTCCACTTTGCAACCCCATTTTGTTGTGGGTTTTAATGAAGAATGCACTCCCTTTGCATTCTTATATCCTTGTAGAAATCCTCGAAATCATCAGAGGTATACTCACCTCCATTGTCTGATCTCAAAACCTTGATCTTCTTCCTTGTTTGGTTCTCCACAAGAGCCTTGAACTCCTAAACCTGTTGAAGGCTTCATCATTGGTATTCAAGAAGTAGATCCATGTTTTGCAAGAGAAGTCATCAATGAATGAAACATAGTACATGCTTCATGTGATTGATGTGACTGACATTGGTCCACACACATCCGAATACACTAGATCTACGATATCCTTATATCTGTGTTCATTGCTTGGGAAAGCAGCCTTGGCATGCTTTCCAAGCATGCACCCTCTGCACACACCCTACTACTCAAGGTTGAACTCTAGATGACCCGTGACAATCTCCCTCGGAATAGGAAATGCCTAATAATGCAGGTGCCCCATCCTCTTGTGCCATAACTCGCACAATTTCTCTATGCTATGAATTAGGGCTCGAACATGTTCACCGTGTAACCTATACAAATTGCCTTCTTTAACCCAATCACCTAAACTGATCTTGAGATAGGTTCCTTTGGTCTAATGAGGACTTGTTGCTTCTTGAATTACTCTACTACATAGCCTGTATCTTCTGTGACCGAAATTCAAAGCATATTCTTCCTGAGACTTGGAACAAATAACACATCATCAATTTCTAAAGAGTTACTTGACTGTATTTGGAAAGGAATGGTACCAACTCCTACCATTAGATACTTCGCATCATCACCAAGCTTGACTTGAACTCCAGATTTATGCTTTTCCACACTTGAAATAACTCTCAGTATGATGTGATATGCCTTGATGCTCCACTATCCAGATGCCACACGTTCTTCGAAACAGTGTTGGAAGAGAGGCAGTATACCATCAAGAAATCCTTCTTGAACTTGGAGGCAAACTTGTTCATTTGAGTTTCAGTTGAGACTACTATTTGGTGTTGTTGCTTACCTTTACCCTTCTTCTTCTCCATACACCGTGATGCATAATGGTCATTCTTATGACATATGAAGCACTTGATTTTACTCAAGTCCTTCTTCCCTAACTGTGAAGCTAACTCCTCACTCTTTGAATTACCCTTGTTGGGTCCTTTACCTCTACCCTTCTTTGCCTAACCAACGAGGGCATGATCATAGTAACCTCCATGTCTGTTGGCCTTTGACCCCATCTAAGTCTCCTCCTGGATACAATCATCTCACAACCTTTCCCAGTTGGGAAAGTTCTCTCAAGCACAAACACCTTGGACAAATGTTTCCCATTGAGGTGGGAACCCATTCAGTGTCCTGTTTACTAACTCTTTGTCTTCAATATTCTCCCCAACTGCTGCAAGTTGGTCAAGAATCGGTTTGACCTTTATTAGATAACTGTTGATGGTTTTTGATCCAGTCATCCCAACATATCTGATCTTGTTGTGCAAAATCATCTTTCTGTTAATTTTCTTGCTCTGGTATAGGTTAACTAGGGCATCGATCATGTCCTTTGCCATTTTCTCGGATACATGAGGGATCAGATGATACTTGATTGCATTCATGATCATATGCTTGGCTTTCACTTCTTTCTTCTAGTGACTTGCCAAAAGTCATGGATTTGTCGACGAAGCTACCGTATCCTTGACGATATCCCAGAGATCATTCTCTTTTAATAGAAGAGTTACCTTGACTTCCCATGCTAAGAAATTCAAGGCCCCATCCAATTTATCCTCGAATCTGAGGCTAGTTGATGCCATCTTTGAAATTTGAAGTACAAACTCCCAATTCACAAAATAATAAAACCCTTGTTGTTGGTCCTTTGCTTCCCGTAATTGATCTACCCAAAATAAACCCTCAAGAGTCTCAATCAAAGATGTGCTTTGATACCATGTTTAATTTCCATGCCCAAGATGATTGTTGAGCTATGCCTCTTTAGACCAAAAGTGTCAAAATAGTCAAATATTTAGACTACTCCTTTATAAAAAAAAATCAATTTTATTTAATTTAACATTTTAATAATTATTTGAATTTTTTTAAGAAATAACGTCACTCCAAATAAAATGAGATCCTGCCATAGAAAAGGTCCAATATTCTTCTTAATTTGAAATTGTTATAATTTTTAAAAAATCAGGTCAAAATTTCGATAAATATCGTTACACTATAATTAGATGATAATGAAACTTTGACTCAAATTTCGGGCACATTCATGTTCATAACTCAAAATAAGTCCTTTTGCATTGAGATCCCCATGTCTTTGTCTTGAATCAGTGGATGCTGTCTGACTAATTCTTCCGTGGAGCTGCTTCCCGACACCGCTCATGGCGACGCGTTCCACTGCTAGATTTGTAAATTGTGTATAAATGCACGTTTTCTTGCATCCCGCCTCTTCATATTGCTCGTCGCTGCTGAGTTCTCCCATTGTTTGCAATTTAGTCCGAGGTGTGTTTTCCGACGTTGTCAGTTCGAATCGCTCTCGCGCCTTCATTTGACTGCCAGTTCGAAGCTAGCGGCTTCTAGGCTAGCAATAGGCGTAAATCGTTTGTTCCTTTCTGTTTGATTCAACTACGGCATCTTCCTCTACGTTTTCCTTAACCTTGCTGTATAGATTTCTTCCAATTTGATCGTTTCTTCCCCAGATATGGATACCAAGGGTTTGAAACCGAGACGTAAATTTGCCAAGCTCCGAAGAAGATTTCTGCGTTTAGTTCACATTAAGGCCTCTGGCAGGTGCTTGAATCTTCTGGCGCGCACGAAACGGTATATTGGCCGCCATTTATCTTGTCGTAATTTCTGTTTGGTGAAGGATCGGAATGGAAAGAAAGTCCCTCTCAGGGATGTTCCGAAGGGCTTCGTGGCGGTGATCGTGGGGGACGACCAAGAAGAACTAGCGCGGTTTGTAATCCCCGTCTTCTACTTCAACCACCCGCTCTTCCTCCATCTGCTGCAAGAAGCCGAGCAGCTTTATGGCTTCCGCCAAAAGGGAGTTCTCACAATTCCTTGCCAGATTTCTGAATTCGAGTACCTCCAGTGGCTCATAGACAGGGAGAGATCAGTAAGCCGGAATGATCAATCATCAATCCTTCTTCCCTTCTGTGGATTGAAACGTTGACTGTACACAATTTTTTTCGTTTTCAGAGGTTTTACATATTACACATTTATGTAAGAAATTTGACATATCAAAAGATTTTTATGGCTCGGATTCAAAAGACTTCTATGGCTAATTTAAAAAATTAAGTTTCATCTAATTATTTTAATAAATATTCATCAATTTCAACATCTTTTCATCTTTAACTTGCTATTAAGATTGCTATTGAGCAAAATAATAATAATAAATGTAATCTCAATGGGAAATGTAATAAATATTCATTAATCCCAAGATGAAAAGGAAGTATTTTTCCAATCTCAATAGCAATGTTTGGTTTATGGATGGACAATTATTCATTATTATTCATTAAAATAATGACCCACCAAAATGAATAATAATGAGCAATTGTCCATCCATAAACCAAACATTGCTATTGAGATTGGAAACATATAATGAGCAATTGTCCATCCATAAACCAAACATTGCTATTGAGATTGGCAGCATACTTCCTTGCAAAATGCTATGCGACTCTACAAATTGTCCCATGTTTCTATGTTTGAGAGTCTTTTTAACAAATTGTCCCATGTTTTTATGTTTGAGAGTCTTTTTTGGTACTAACTCTATTCATCTAGGGGAAATTGCACCCTTTACCTTGTTTTGGAATATTACAATAAAATGCAATCATCAACACATAACCCCAAAAGGTACCCTTTTCATGAAGGTCTCCTTCAATATGCAATATAGTTTGTTTTGCACAAGAAAGAATCTAGGGGAAAGTGCACTCTTCCCCTTTTAGGAATATTGCAATGAAATGTAACTATCAACACAACCCCAAAAAGTACCCTTTTCATGAAGGCCTCCTTCAAGATGCAATACAGTTTGCTTTGCACTAGAAAGATGATGACAGAGAAAGAATCTAGGGGAAAGTGCACTCTTCCCCTTTTAGGAAAATTGCAATGAAATGCAACTATCAACACATAACCCCAAAAGGTACCCTTTTCATGAAGGCCTCCTTCAAGATGCAATACAATTTGCTTTGCACTAGAAAGATGATGTTGCAACTATCAACACATAACCCCAAAAAGTTCCCTTTTCATGAAGGCCTCCTTCAAGATGCAATACATTTTGCTTTGCACTAGAAAGATGATGACATGGGGCAAAACATGTATATGAGTGATTTGAACCTTGGCAGGGGATATGAAACACCCATGCTTTTACCATCAAACTATGACCTCATTGAATTGAGAGTGAGTATAATTTACCATAAGTTATGTATAAACTCCAACATCTATGCGAACAATTACCATTATATGATACCAATTTGATTGAGACATTTTTGGCATTATCAATGTAACTACAAAAAATGTTTTGATGTGCTTAAATTACATACATAGTCACTAGTCTACGACATAATAAATACTTAAAAAATTAGATAGAAACAAATTCAATGAATTCATAATTAGCTAGACTTGGACAACTCTACTATAAATCCTCACAAATAAGGTAAATATATACAATGAGATATGATTATAATGAAGCCTTACAACACAACTATAAATCCATTACAAACCAATTGTTAACTCATTTATAATCTTAGTACCATGTACACACAATGTCCAAATTGCTAACTCATTTATAATATTAGGACTATGTACACACAATAATTTAAAATGATTCATTCCTTATCTATTCATATACTATTACATAAATGTACAAAATTATTACATAAAACTACAAAATTTGAGAAGCTGAAGAGATAAAGCAAAGAAGTAGTCAATGGGGGCTTGCTTGATTAGTGAAAGCAGGGAGTTGTTATGGTCAACACTAGGGTTCAATTCCCCTAGAGTTCCAAGTGACATTTTCTCCCATCATAGGATGGCACACTTCTGTAAGAGGTACTCTTATTGTGGATGGGGCTAAGTGCAAATCATGACCAGTGACTGGTATAATATATTACCCTGGCAGTGGTTGCTTAGCGGAAAGGGTTCTTTTGTAGCTTGTGAGACACATCTACCACATGATAATATTTCAAATTGAACATTAATCTCTTATTGGTGTTCATCTAAAGCACTTCATTAAAATGAAAAATAAAATTATTACTTCTCATTGTAGGGACTATGTGCATGATTGCAAGCTAACATTAGTGCACCCATGCTAAATTGGAACTATGTTCCTGGAATTGCATGAACGTGTTGCAACACCAGTATTGTGCGATTAGAATATTATTACATCTATGACATAATGCCAAGTTGTCATTATGATGTGGATTGAACATAACTAATGCAATATATTTCCTACATTAATTATTATGCATGATTGTGTACCTTTGACATAGTACATGAATATGCATGCCTGTACTTAGACAAATTTTTAAGGTGGACTTCTCTTTAGTGTGGTTTCTCTAGTCATGGACTTAGTTGAACTAAGCTATGACTTCTTATAGGCTCAACATGGAACTATATGAGTTATGTTCCTATTTGCATAGTTCTCATGCCACTCATAGGATGCCTTTATATTCTATTATATTCTAGTAACATATTTGCCCATTTTTCTCATCAATTCTAGCTTAACTTGTGTGATTTTTTCTTCAATATTATCCAAAATATAATCATTATTCTTGTTTCCATACATTTAAGCTTCAAACATATCCATTCCCATGATGTTGATTATTATATTCAAATTCCTTGAAATACATGTAGGATTCCTACTTCATACATTTAAGCTTCAAATAGACCACAAATAGACTCATTCCCAATGGTTTATGTTGTTGATAATTATATTTAAACTTCTTGAGATGCATGTAATATTCATGTTTGGATGACTTATCGATAACATAACTATGTAATTTATATATCTTCAATAATTGGAATGAGTAGTGAGGTAAAGGGATTCCCTTGATGTATATGCATGATTGGTTGATGACTACATCTAAGGTAGACAAACAATTAGAAGAGATGCAGATTATTTAAATGTACATTTGATGGGATTTATATGATTTTTTAGCTATAATAAATAAATTAAATTTGTTATTTGTAAATTCAAATATTTAATATAAATTATAATAAAATTGATCAAATCATAATAATAATTTTTTTTTTGTAAATAACATTTATAATAACTATTAAATGAAACATTGAATTCTCATATCTTGCCTCATATAATACAAAAATAAAAAATTTTAAAAATATAACAAACAAAATAAACATAATAAACATAATGATTAAAAAAATCACCCACAATGAGAAATATCTTGGAAACTTTTAAATAGGCTTCTTCACAAGAAATACAATGCACCATTACCAATGGCCACCAAATATCATGGGCCCAAAAACCCATGACCCAGTCATGTTTACCTAGGAGACAACGAGACCATGACAAAAGTCCAAATTTCTATATGTAATTAAATGTAATAATACATTTAATTAGTAATAGTACTAGGTAACATATATATAAACACACACAATTGGATATAGAAATCAATGATGTGTAAAAATAAAAATGCATTTCAAAATGATGGGTGAAAATAAAATTCACACTTCATTAATGGCGTTTAATTTTATGAAGTGATAGTATATTTTTTTAACTCTTTTTTCCATCAGAAAAAAGCGTACCAATGTTATTCAATCGAATCAAAAGGTACATGAGTTATGCTTATGTTCGAAAGACTTTTTATAGACATCGCTGCCCACAAGTCTTCAAGCCATCAACTTTACAAAATAGATTTGTTGATCAACACGAAGGTAGTCAGCCAAATCTCTGAACAGCAAAAAACTTTAAAATTTCACAAGGCATAAAGTTGAAAACAACAAAAATTACTCAAAAAAATTCAAAGCTCCTTGATTCAGAATCTGAGAGCTTTGAAATTCTTCCCAACACAGAATCCCAATATCACCCATCAAAGCCTGTTTTGACAATTTATCCGCCAGGAAATTATGTTGCCAATAAATATGCTGAAAAGTTATATTCCTGAAATTTTTTATTTCTGATTTGATTCTTTGGCACCAGTAAATAAGTGATAATACTTTAAGTTCATAATCACCCTGTGCCCATTTTATTGTAACTCTGGAATCGCCAAATATTTTCAGTTCATCTATTCCAAATATCTTTGCCACTTTTAAAACACACCACAAAGCAATAAGTTCAGCTTTCATATTTGATCCCATTCCACAATTCATCTTGAGTGAAAAATGATGAGAACCATTTAGAAAAATTTCTCCACCAACCGCACAAATTCCATCTTGGGACGCACCATCAAAGAAAAGCACGGGGCAGTTAAATATAGGATCAAAGGCTCCAATCCTTCTAACCACTGACGATTTCTTCCCTTTAAAAATGCGATCGACCCCAGTCTAAACCAAAGGTTCCATATCTTCAAAAATTGTTTTGTTCCTGATATACCAGATAACCCATGATATAAAAAGAGGTAAAACAAGGTGTGTTCTACAATTCTCAACCACTGTAAAAAAGAAATCTCAAAGGACTCCAATCCCCATTCCAAATTTATACCCCAACCAGCACATACCTATTCCAAAATATCCCTAGTAAAACTGTAGTTTACCAGAATATGCTGAGTGGATTCTGCATCAGATTTGCACAAGGAGCATCTATTCGGTCCAGACCACCCCATTCTAACCAGAGCATCCCAAGTTTTCAATTTTCCCTTAAAAGCAAATCATCCAAAGCACTTAAGCTTTACAGGTACCTTCCACCTCCACAGCTTCTTGAACCACCATTGTTGAGGGCCATAATTCCTGTAATTTATAATAAAATTATATGCAGCTTTTGCTGTAACTTCTCCACAGATAGGATTTCCAGCCCATTTCAAAACATCACACTGAGTGGTAAGCCTACAACCAACTGAATCCAAACGGGAGAAATAATAATCCCATTCTCTTTCAAAGCAACCCAAAAGACCCAAATCTGCACCTTTTAACCAGTATGATGATCCATGCAATGTGACATAATTTCTCATGCGATCCAAAGTAGTAAAATCCCTATCTTTGAGATATTCCAGTATCTCAGCTGAAAGCATGTACTCCTCGTCAAGTCCCAAAATCCGATCAACACCAAACTGGATTTTCCGACCAGTGCCAACTTGCCAAGATAGATCATTGCCTAGCCAATGAAAGACTGACATAAATCCTTTCCAGATCACAAAGGTATTCCTTGTCCTCTTAACTGGATTTTTGATCCAAGCCAAGATATCATGTTTTATATGCTTCACCCTTAGAACTTCAGACCATAAAGTGCACCCAAAAAGTCCTCTCCATAAGCTCTTTAGGCGCAAGGCGTTCCCAAAGATATCCAAATTTTTTAATCCCCGGCCACCACATTTTTCAGGTGTAGTGATATAATCCCATTTCGCCATTATTAGACCTTTGCGTTCCAATCCACCTCTCCAAAGAAAGTTTGAACAAAGTGTATTTAATTTCAGTAGGACCGAGCTGGGCAATTTGAATAGGGATAACCAGTAAACCGGGATGCTCGTAAGAACTGATTTTACCAGAATAAGATGGCCTCCAATAGATAAGAGGCGATTTGTCCAGCATTGAATTATATATTCCATCTTCTTAAAAAGATAGGACCAATCCTTAATTCTATAATTATTCGGCTTTAAGAAGTATCCCAGATATAAAAAACCATCAACTAAATCCTGGATTTTATAAGGAAGAACATTCTGTAACTCCATAATTTGCAAATCATTCATATTATGTTGAAACAGCATGGATTTCCTGTCACTTACCTTCATACCGAATGCACAGCAAAAGAGAGATATACAATTTCTGAAGCATCTCCACTCTCCAATTGAATTTGCACCGGCTAGGAGTACATCATTGACAAAAAGAAGATGAGATATAGATATCTCTCTGGAGAGTTTTATCCCCCTAATAAGACCATCAGATTTTGCCTTAGGAATAATTCTGCTTAAACCATGTCGATAATCAGCACAAAAAGGACAGGAGACAGTGGACAACCCTGTCTTATCCCCTGAGAACACTTAAAGAAGTTCGGTGGAACCCCATAGACAAGAACATCAATGTTTGTTGAAGTAACACGCGACATAATCCATTTTAGCATCATAGGAGACAAACCGATTTGTATTAGGAGAATTCTGAGATAGCACTAGTCCACTAGATCATAGGCCTTTTCAAGATCCATTTTTAGAAGAAAAGCTTTTGAGTTCCGAGTTTTTATAGTATGAATTATCTCCTGAGTAATGCCAACTGCATCCAGAATTTGCCTATCATGGAGAAACCCAAACTGATTTGATGAAATAAACTTTGACAGCCCAGGTTTGATTCTCACGAATATAATCTTGGATATAAGCTTGTAGATCAAATTACATAATGCAATAGGCGGATAGTCTCCAAAGAATGAAGGTTTGAAGGTTTGTTGCACTTCGAGATTAAAATCAAAAAAGTTGAATTCAAAACTCTTGAAATATAACTCATACCATTAAATAATACCATCCCCACCATCATTAATTTATACATTACATTACACATTATTAACACTACATCTCATAAAAATAATTAGTTACTAACACTACATCCCATAAAAATAATTAGTTCCTTACCCTACCTTTATGCAACATACTTTTAAAACACATTTCATTAATGGTTACTTAATATTTTAACATATGAAACGTGAACGACCTAGTAATAGTAAGTTGTTTTTGTTCGACCTATTAATAGTGAGTTGTTTTTGTTTTGATTTTAACTTATGGTTATGGTTAGTTAGTTATTGAGAAATTCAAATTCGTTTTATGTAGAAGTTAATCAAAAAAGTAAATAATGTTTTAATAGTTTTAAATGTTTAAACTTTAGTCTAAAAGAATAAAAATATCTATCTTAATTAGTTTAAAGAAGAAAATTAATATAACCAAAATAAGAATGAACTTTCATAACTTTCATAGTGAAATAGGAGGCTTGCCATCTTTATGAGACTAAGAGCGTTGAGGATGAAAGCCACTTTCTCTTAGAGTGCCATGCATACAACCATATTAGATCACAGTTTCATAAACTTTGTCATAGAACTAACCTCTCTAATCTTCTGATTTGTAAGCTTTTTGAGCATAGGAGGAAAATTCTACAACACTCCAAGTAAAATCTTTCTTCTTAAGGTCCAATAGACCAAAGCCTATCTCAGTAGACAAATATCATCATTAAGAAAGAAAATTGATATTTTAAAACTAAAATTTAAGAAGTTTTTATGATTATATAAATTAGTTTAAATAGTTCATTGAATGTAGCTTAGGTGGTTGGAAGTGACACATGATACTCTTGTTGAATCCTATGTAATAAATTTATAAATTATTTTTATTATAAGTTTTGGACTTTTTCTCTTTAAAATTTAAGAATTGTATATATAAATTATTAAGACGCTTCCTCAATATTTGCACTCAAGTTTTGGACATATATATAAAAACTACACAAATTAGATAAATTAAAACGCTTCCTCAATATTTGCACTCAAAAATCTAAAAAGGGGTTTACAATTGCAAAGATTTCATCTCTCTTGACCATTGGTAGATCCCATTTAAATGGATCTATGCTAGTATTCCATTAATTGTTACTTAATATTTTAAGATATGAAACATGAATAGTAAGTTATTTTTGTCATGATTTTGACTTGAAATTCAAACTTGCTTTTTGAGATATGGAAGTTAATTATAATAGTAAGTAATGTTTAAGTAGTGATTTGAGTTGAAATTAAAATTCTTAATTGAAATAGTTAGTGTTTCAATAGTTTAAATATGTTTTGATTTTTTAAGATTATTTAAGAAAGAAGATTTATATTTTTAAATTAAAATTTGAGAAATGTTTATAATGATATTCTATTTATAATAAATTAGTCTAAATAATTTAAGATTTATATTATTTTTAATATTAATTTTATTTTATTTTAAATTTAAAAAAAGTTATTTAAATGGTGTATATAAACTATTGAAATTATATAATTATATATATTAAAAATAAATTTTAAATAATAAAAAATATAATTTATCATAAAATTCCTTCAACAAAAAAACATCAAAATAATCCAATATTTAGATAAATTTTTTTCAATGATATTTGTAATAGATCTTAATTCTACCATATAAAAACTGCTATTTAAAATTGGCATTTTAATAACTAGCACAACCACAAGTAAAGTGGCCCGTGTAGCCAACCACTTAATTTTGTAAAAATGGTTAGTTGATAAATAAAGACTAAACATTAAATTAATTAATATAAACATAAAAACAAAAGCTATTTAATAAACAATACCCATTTTCTTATCCACTGCTTAACTTAAACTTATTTAAATTTTAATCAAAATACATTTAAACCAATCCCATCTTTAAATCTTTAAATTTTAGAGCTTTAACAAAGTTAAGCTCTAAGGTCTAAACCAGTCTTTCATTAAATCCGATTTGAGTACTTCTCGTGATGATCCCCGATTCCCCTGTCTTTATCTTGATTCAGTAGTCTGACTAATTTTTCAGTCCTCGTCTTTCATTAAATCTGATTTGAGTACTTCTCGTGATGATCCCCGATTCCCTTGTCTTTATCTTGATTCAGCAGTCTGACTAAGTCTTCTTCTTCCGTGCAGCTGCTTCCACTGCCAGATTTGTAAATTGTGTATAAATGCACGCTTTCTTACATCCCACCTCTTCATATTGCTCATCGCTGCTGATTTCTCGCATTGTTTACAGTTTAGTCCGAGCTGTGTTTTTCGACGTTTGTCAGATCGAATCGCTCTCGCGCCCGCTTGTGACTTCCAGTTCGAAGCTAGCGGAATTGAATTCCTTCGCCCGGCTTCTGTTTAACTTCGTTCAGGCTATCCATAGGCGCGCGTAAATCGTTTGATTCGACTACGTCATCTTCCTCTGCGTTTGCCTTAACCTTGCTGTAAAGATTTCTTCCAATTTGATCGTTTCTTCCCCAGATATGAATGCCAAGGGTTTGAAACCGAGACATAACTTTGCCGAGGTCGGAAGAAGATTCCTGCGTTTAGGTCACATTAAGGCTTCTGGCAGGTGCTTGAATCTTCTGGCGCCCACGAAACGGTATATTGGCTGCCATTTATCTTGTCGTAATTTCTGTTTGGTGAAGGATCGGAATGGAAAGAAAGTGCCTCCGAAGGATGTTCCAAAGGGCTTCGTGGCTGTGTACGTGGGGGACGACCAAGAAGAACTGGCGCGGTTTGTAATCCCCGTCTTCTACTTCAACCACCCGCTCTTCCTCCATCTGCTGCAAGAAGCCAAGCAGGTTTATGGCTTCCGCCAAAACGGAATTCTCACAATTCCTTGCCAGATTTCTGAATTCGAGTACCTCCAGTGGCTCATCGACAGGGAGAGATCAGTAAGTCGGAAGGATCAATCATCAATCCTTCTTCCCATTTGTGGATTGAAACGTTGACCGTACACAATTTTCGTTTTCAGAGGTTTACATATTATACATTTATGTAAGAAATTTGACAGATCAAAATATTATTGTGGCTAATTTAAAAACCACGTTTTTATTTTAAAAATACAAGAGCCACAACGTGGCAATGTTTCCGACATTGTATTAGCAATTGCTGCTCATTAACAATGCATTGCTTATTGAATATTGGAAGAAAGTAGTATACAAGAAAGAGAAAAATTGCACCGTCTAATGAGTAAACCTGTGTTGGACTGAAAGTAGACAATAACTATAATAAAAAAATGTAGACTGAATACATATTGTTGTTTCACTCTTTGTTTGTGCATCACACCCTATACCACTTATGCCTGTTACAAAGCATCGAACATAAGTCAAGTCATCTATGAACTGTACACGTTGAAAGAATATATTTAATCTTGACAATAACTACTCGTTGTCATGTGATCTTGGTCCTTGCCATAAGAACAACATTTGTTTACTAAGCAACATTTGTTTATTTTGTTAATTTTTTGCAATGGCCTTATCAGAGGACTAGGGCTTCTCAATTCAAAAAAGGCCCTCTCTCTATTTTTGGGAATGTTGTCATCCTATATGAACCAATAGTCTACTCCAAGGATATCGAGGGTATGTAAGGAATATGAAGAAACCTACAATAGCTTTCAAGGTTAGAACAGAAAGGCACTATAAGATAGTTCTCTATTTCCTGTTACTCTTGGTTTTTTGTTTCAATTAGTTTTAAACTCTAGTAGTATCATTTTAAGTCGATCAATTGTGCACATGTTTTATAATCTATTTTTTGTGTTATGTTCTCTAAGCATTGAAGCCATTTCTTAAACCATATTGTTCATACTTGATAAAAGATACTAAAATGTATATATGAATAATCAATAGCATGAAAGAAACAAAATGCATCCATCAACAATCAATAGCATGAAAGAAACAAAATGCATCCATCAACAATCAATAACATGAAAAAATATGGTATAAGTTGAAACATTAACTTTTGCTATGAGAATTTTTAACCATATTTTAATATAAGTTTGTTTTTTATTATTATTAATGTGGATCTATTTATATATAATATTAGGTTATAGTGATATAGCATTTTCAATATTTTATTAATGTGGAAGTATGAAGAGTATTATATTTAAATTTTACAAATTCTTAATAAATTAATTATAAAAAAATATTGATTTGATTCCTTAATTAAATGTGTTTTTCCAAATAATTAGAGAAGATCTTGTAAATTTTCATAAATAAAATTGCTAAAGATGGCTATGCTTGAAACTTTTTTAAAAGTAATTCATATTAAAAAATATATACACAAGGAAAAACATTATTACAAAATGCAATCACAAAGCTTGTCCTAAAAAAAGAATAAATCATATAAAAGAACATATATACGCAATTATAATTAAACAAAAAAACATTATTACAACATACAGTCACAAAGCATGTATAATTAAATAAAAAACATTATTACAATATACAGTCACAAAGCATGTATAATTAAACGAAAAACATTATTACAACATACAATCACAAGGCATGTGCTCTTTAGATTTTGAGACACCTCCATTTATGGAAAAACATTTTACCCTTAAATAAAATAAGACTGATCCAAATTTTGGAGAATACTTGTACACAAAAATAAAAAGATAAACAGAAAACAACATCGGTTGATGGACAAATAACAAATGATATTTATAAATCAGTAAGAGGCTTCTAATTAATCACCAAGAACGAGTAAAGGGTATTCATAGCATTATGTTTTTGACAACCTATTCATCAATCTCGAGTTTATATTGCTGAAATTATTAAATTTGTTGTTTAAACCGTCATTTCAACTTTTTAGATAGGCTCAAAACCATTACCATGGCATATAGATTAGTTAAAATAATTTATGTAATATACATTGTTGAGTCAACTTAATTACAAAGAAAAGACAGGGAATTCATATCATTCCATTTTTTATAACCTACTCAACAAACTTCACTGGAGATTATAGAAATTATGTTTTTTTTTTTTAAATAGCCCATTGATAAATCATGATTTTCTTTGGCAACATTTGAACCCAGATCTCTAAGGGCCGCCATCAGTAGTATGAACAAAAAAAATATTCATAGGCGCTAAAATTTGAATGTTGTTTTTTCTTAATATCATTCATTCCTATCTCAATTTTGTTAGTCAAATTACATAAAATTGCAATTCCATGAATTCAAGGCCACAGTTCAATGTCGAGAAGAAAATGTTTTAGCTATAATCAAGTAA
Organism: Larix kaempferi; assembly: GCA_027924585.1. Taxonomy (NCBI): domain Eukaryota; kingdom Viridiplantae; phylum Streptophyta; class Pinopsida; order Pinales; family Pinaceae; genus Larix; species Larix kaempferi. Next base: position 10,332,396 of record BSBM01000017.1, on the reverse strand, counting down.
AATGTTGCATAAAAGAAATTTGCACATGTATATATGAAGATTCTCAAAATCCACATACATCTCTACCAATTCAACTTGAGGAAACCAATCCCCATATCTACCAAACGATTTGAGGAAACCAATTCCTATATCTACCAATACACCGGACTAGGAAATTGAAACAAATCCACTGGATACAAGAGGTCGGTGGTACCATGCAAGGACTAAACTGGGTAGAATAATCTTTTTTCCAGACTCGTTATAGCTCGAGCGTGCACAAAACTCATATATTAACAGCATGAACATATGATCTGGCTGTAACATGTTGTACGTTGCTCCCTCTTGGCTTATAGATATGTCCACCTGTTATCAAATGTTTCTGTCATGAGAAAGCAAAGCCCCTGTCGGTTCCTACAGAGAGGTTTTTATATACAGAGGTTTTTATATAACAATTAGGGTGATCACATAAAAAATTGATCAATCAAAATTAAAAAAATAAAATATGATTTTGTGAATACAAATCATTTTTAGTAATCCAACTTTCTAAAACTTTAAGTTTCTATCATGAGAAAGCAGATTCGCTGTCAGTTCCTATGGAGAGGTTTTTACATAAAAATTTGGGTGATCATTTAAAAGATTGATCAATGAAAATTAAAAAAATAAAATACGATTTTGTGAATAAAAGTAATTTTTAGTAATCCAACTTTATAAAAGTTTAAGTTTATGTCCTGAGAAATCAAAGTCCCAGTCGATTCCTACAGAGAGGTTTTTATATAATAATTGGGGTGATCACATAGGACCATGTTTATTCATTTGATGTATTACAAAAATAATCCTGTCGGTACTGACAGATAATTGAAAAACAAAACATAAAACTAGAACAAACAGGTAGCACAACGCTCGCCTACACAAACATACTGTGTCATATACATATTTTGAGTTTTCTCCATTTGAATCTTGTGGCATGTTTGTTTAGATTACAACTGGCAACGCATCCTGCATGTCCTACATTTGGCCACCTTCGTTAATCCATCTAGGAGCATGACTGAAATCACCTCTGCCTGCCCTTGTCCTTCTTGATCTTTGTTTGTTCTTTTTGTTTCATTTTCCTTTTCCTAAGATGGTGTGATTATACAGTTAATTTATTTCCGTATCTCATCAAACTAATAGTACAAGATACATTCTATGTTGTAGCTGATCAAATACACATTATATGCTATCAGATCAAATCCATTAGGTTTGCATGCAGCAGGCTAAAGAATGTGATAACAGATGGGTAGTCAGAATAAAGGCTGCTCTGCAAAGTCAATTTCATTCGACTCCCCATAGCCAGCATGGAGTTGGAAGCGTGACCGAGGTATTTTGTTATAAGTTGTGAATTTGATTTATACATGTATTTTGTGGAACTTCATGCAAATTGGGCATATTCGGCATTTTTATGAAATAACTGGGAGAAACTCTATCGTAGGACACTTGTTCCACATTTCTAGAAGGGAATTTTGAAAACCCAGACTGTCAAAGACAACATCCCAAGATAAAATTAAAGGCAAAGCAATCTTTTCAAGAAGTCAAAGAAATGTTAAAGTGGCTAGCTGGATTTACTAAATCTTCAGAAAAAGGAAATTTATGAAGTCAGAATTCACCTAAAACAACAAGCCGATCAGCACCATTTTGAGCGCATTTTCCACGCAGTTGATAGGGTTCTTCTTCATCTACATCCTTCCAAGCAATCTTCCATGACACTCCAAAGGCGTCAGTGGCCCGCAATGCAACCCGAGGATGCTACCGGGGAACCACTCCTTCAGATTATGCAACAAATTCTCCAACCAAAGCTTTGAGGACAAAGATTTTTCTAAGGGAGAGGGGATGTTAGGAACCTGTGTCAAGCCTTCTCTTTACTATTTTAGTATATTGTTGTTGGATGCATATGCTTTGTAAGTCGTCCCGTAGTATTTGTTGATTCATAGTTTATATTAGCCCATATTATTCGACGCATATGCTTTGTAAGTCGTCTCATAGTATTATATGTCCCATGGTTTTGACCCATAGTATTGGGCATAGACTTAGTATATAAGTGTGTGTTGAGGTCATTGAAGGCACCGTGAAGTTAATTGTATTGAGCTTGCTCAAAGGAGGTTGCCCCCTCAAAGTGGCCCGTGATCAATATAAAAGTGATTCTGAGTTCTGTTATTTCTGATATCTCATGTATTTGCATTAATTAATTATTGCATGTTCTTCACATCAACTTGCTCTTCATCTAAATCCTAAAACCAACTGAATCCATACAACATCACACTAAGTGGTAAGCCTACAACCAACTGAATCCAAACGGGAGAAATAATAATCCCATTCTCTTTCAAAGCAACCCAAAAGACCCAAATCTGCACCTTTTAACCAGTATGATGATCCATGCAATGTGACATAATTTCTCATGCGATCCAAAGTAGTAAAATCCCTATCTTTGAGATATTCCAGTATCTCAGCTGAAAGCATGTACTCCTCGTCAAGTCCCAAAATCCGATCAACACCAAACTGGATTTTCCGACCAGTGCCAACTTGCCAAGATAGATCATTGACTAGCCAATGAAAGACCGACATAAATCCTTTCCAGATCACAAAGGTATTCCTTGTCCTCTTAACTGGATTTTTGATCCAAGCCAAGATATCATGTTTTATATGCTTCACCCTTAGAACTTCAGACCATAAAGTGCACCCAAAAAGTCCTCTCCATAGGCTCTTTAGGCGCAAGGCGTTCCCAAAGATATCCAAATTTTTTAATCCCCGGCCACCACATTTTTCAGGTGTAGTGATATAATCCCATTTCGCCATTATTAGACCTTTGCGTTCCAATCCACCTCTCCAAAGAAAGTTTGAACAAAGTGTATTTAATTTCAGTAGGACCGAGCTGGGCAATTTGAATAGGGATAACCAGTAAACCGGGATGCTCGTAAGAACTGCTTTTACCAGAATAAGATGGCCTCCAATAGATAAGAGGCGATTTGTCCAGCATTGAATTATATATTCCATCTTCTTAACAAGATAGGACCAATCCTTAATTCTATAATTATTCGGCTTTAAGAAGTATCCCAGATATAAAAAACCATCAACTAAATCCTGGATTTTATAAGGAAGAACATTCCGTAACTCCATAATTTGCAAATCATTCATATTATGTTGAAACAGCATGGATTTCCTGTCACTTACCTTCATACCGAATGCACAGCAAAAGAGAGATATACAATTTCTGAAGCATCTCCACTCTCCAATTGAATTTGCACCGGCTAGGAGTACATCATTGACAAAAAGAAGATGAGATATAGATATCTCTCTGGAGAGTTTTATCCCCCTAATAAGACCATGAGATTTTTCCTTAGGAATAATTCTGCTTAAACCATGTCAATAATCAGCACAAAAAGGACAGGAGACAGTGGACAACCCTGTCTTATCCCCCAAGAACACTTAAAGAAGTTCGGTGGAACCCCATAGACAAGAACATCAATGTTTGTTGAAGTAACACACGACATAATCCATTTTAGCATCATAGGAGACAAACCGATTTGTATTAGGAGAATTCTGAGATAGCACTAGTCCACTCGATCATAGGCCTTTTCAAGATCCATTTTTAGAAGAAAAGATTTTGAGTTCCGAGTTTTTATAGTATGAATTATCTCCTGAGTAATGCCAACTGCATCTAGAATTTGCCTATCATGGAGAAACCCAAACTGATTTGATGAAATAAACTTTGACAACCCAGGTTTGATTCTCACGAATATAATCTTGGATATAAGCTTGTAGATCAAATTACATAATGCAATAGGCGGATAGTCTCCAAAGAATGAAGGTTTGAAGGTTTGTTGCACTTCGAGATTAAAGTCAGAAAAGTTGAATTCAAAACTCTTGAAATATAACTCATACCATTAAATAATATCATCCCCACCATCATTAATTTATACATTACATTACACATTATTAACACTACATCTCATAAAAATAATTAGTTACTCACACTACATCCCATAAAAATAATTAGTTCCTTACCCTACCTTTATGCAACATACTTTTAAAACACATTCCATTAATGGTTACTTAATATTTTAACATATGAAACGTGAACGACCTAGTAATAGTAAGTTGTTTTTGTTCGACCTATTAATAGTGAGTTGTTTTTGTTTTGATTTTAACTTATGGTTATGGTTAGTTAGTTACTGAGAAGTTTTGATTTTAACTTATGGTTATGGTTAGTTAGTTACTGAGAAATTTAAATTCGTTTTATGTAGAAGTTAATCAAAAAAGTAAATAATGTTTTAATAGTTTTAAATGTTTTAACTTTAATTTAAAAAACAAAAATATCTATCTTAATTAGTTTAAAGAAGAAAATTAATATAACCAAAATAAGAACGAACTTTCATAAGTTTTATAGTGAAATAGGAGGCTTGCCATCTTTATGAGACTAAGAGCGTTGAGGATGAAAGCCAATTTCTCTTAAAGTGCCATGCATACAACCATATTAGATCACAGTTTCATATACTTTGTCATAGAACTAATCTCTCTAATCTTCTTATTTGTAAGCTTTTTGAGCATAGGAGGAAAATTCTACAACACTCCAAGTAAAATCTTTCTTCTTAAGGTCCAATAGACCAAAGTCTATCTCAGTAGACAAATATCATCATTAAGAAAGAAAATTGATATTTTAAAACTAAAATTTAAGAAGTTTTTATGATTATATAAATTAGTTTAAATATTTCATTGAATGTAGCTTGGGTGGATGGAAGTAACACATAATACTCTTGTTGAATCTTATATACTAAATTTATAAATTATTTTTATTATGAATTTGGAACTTTTTCTCTTTAAAATTTAAAAATTGTATATATAAATTATTGAGTTTGTACACCTTAATCTATTTGTGTGTTAAAATATGATTTTAAATAATAATAAAATATGATTTGATCAGATCGTGGAATTCCCTCAACCAAAATAATCAAATAATTCCCTAAAGCAAAAGAACCAAAATAGTCAAATATTTAGAACACTCCTTTATAAATAAATAAAAAAATTTATTTAATTTGACATTTTAATGATTATTTGAAATTTTGTCAAATTTTTAAGAAATAACGTCACTCCAAATAAAATGAGATCCTGCCATAGAAAAGGTCCAATATTCTTCTTAATTTGAAATTGTTATAATTTTTAAATGAGGTCAAAATTTCTATAAATATCGTTACACCATAATTAGATGATAATGAAACTTTGACACAAATCTCAGGCACATTCATGTTCATAACTCAAAATAAGTCCTTTTGCATTGAGATCCCCATGTCTTTGTCTTGAATCAGTGGATGGTGTCTGACTAATTCTTCCGTGCAGCTGCTTCCCGACACCTTTCATGGCGACGCGTTCCACTGCTAGATTTGTAAATTGTGTATAAATGCACACTTTCTTGCATCCCGCCTCTTCATATTGCTCGTCGCTGCTGATTTCTCCCATTGTTTGCAATTTAGTCCGAGGTGTGTTTTCCGACGTTGTCAGTTCGAATCGCTCTCGCGCCTTCATTTGACTTCCAGTTCGAAGCTAGCGGAATCGAATGCCTTCGCTTGGCTTCTAGGCTAGCAATAGGTGTAAATCGTTTGCTCCTTTATGTTTGATTCAACTACGGCATCTTCTTCTACGTTTGCCTTAACCTTGCTGTATAGATTTCTTCCAATTTGATCGTTTCTTCCCCAGATATGGATACCAAGGGTTTGAAACCAAGACGTAAATTTACCAGGCTCCGAAGAAGATTTCTGCGTTTAGGTCACATTAAGGCCTCTGGCAGGTGCTTGAATCTTCTGGCGCGCACGAAACGGTATATTGGCCGCCATTTTTCTTGTCGTAATTTATGTTTGGTGAAGGATCGGAATGGAAAGAAAGTCCCTCCGAAGGATGTTCCAAAGGGCTTCGTGGCTGTGTACGTGGGAGACGACCAAGAAGAACTGGCGCGGTTTGTAATCCCCGTCTTCTACTTCAACCACCCGCTCTTCCTCCATCTGCTGCAAGAAGCCGAGCAGGTTTATGGCTTCGGCCAAAAGGGAGTTCTCACAATTCCTTGCCAGATTTCTGAATTCGAGTACCTCCAGTGGCTCATCGACAGGGAGAGATCAGTAAGTCGGAATGATCAATCATCAATCCTTCTTCCCATTTGTGGATTGAAACGTTGACTCTACAGAATTATATTCGTTTTCAGAGGTTTACATATTATACATTTATGTAAGAAATTTGACAGATCAAAATATTTGTATGGCTCAGATTCGAAAGATGTTTATGGCTCATTTTAAAGCCACGTTTCCATTATAAAAAAATATAAGTTTCATCTAATTATTTTAATAAATATTCATCAACGTGTGTTTTAATCTTGAACCTGCGAAAATATTTTTAAAAAAAAATTAAAACAAATAATTTTATTAACATTTTTAGTTTTAAATTTATTTTATGTTATATATATATATATATATATGATAGTTATTAGTTTGAAACAAATTGTTAACAGATTTTTAAAAGGTGAGGAGTCATATGGTTTTCTTAAGAATTTTATTTTCATAGTGGAAAAAATTTTAAAAAGGTGAGGAGTCATATGGTTTTTTTAAGAATTTTATTTTCATAGCGGAAAAAATTTAAGAGAATGATACCTAAATCATCATAGTTGTGATGAGTTAAAAGGTTTTAAGAAAGTCATTGTAGCAAATATTTTTAAATTGCCCTTTAATTATCCAACACCCTCTTTCACTATGAAATTTGTGAGATTTCTTATTTTAGCAATGTTGATTTTCTTCTTTACAATAATCAAAATAAAGATATATTCTTGATCTTTTAGATTATGGTCGATCATTTCTTTATTATATCTTAATTTTCTCTTATCTTCTAATTCTTTATGACACTACATCTTCTCCTTAAATTTAGATGTAATAATATTTTTAATATTATCACCATTTTGCAAAGTGACATCTTCCTCGACTCCCCAATGATTTAGCCAAGACTTGGCATCTTTATGCTATCCTCGTAGGTGGTTTTGACTAGAGTATGAAGCAATCTTAGGAAGCCTCTTGTCTCCCATGGTGTTTATCTTGTTCTTATATATTAGGTACCTAGTCATAGCCATGCTCTTAATCAAGGAGAAACTCGCTTCTATGAGGAGGACACGATAGGTTGTATTGCAGGACTTTAATTTTGAAATTATATGTTATAAAGCACTTTTGGAATTGCTTTATCCTTCCCCATGATTCTATAGAGATGCTACATTGCCAAACGTCACATCCATATAAGATAACATGTGTGATGAGAGACTCAAAGATGAGTGTTTGCCTATCCCAAAGCCATAGGTTTGCTAATTTACAATTGTTTTCATGTCCATAATAAGATTTCCAACATCCATTAATCATTTTCTCAATTTCATAGTTATAGTTAAGCTTATGATGAAGATCGACTCTGAGATATTTGTACGAAGTCACTCTTCCAAATTGTTGTTATCATACATGAAATGATCATAAGTGGTCTTTCGAGATTTGATTATCATAACCTTTATTTTGACAGTGTTAACAGTCAATACCCATATTGGAGCAAAAATATTTGAGAATTTTTAATTGCTTATCAAGATCATAGGGACTCCTCTCCATAAGAATAATATCATCATAATAGAGAAGAAGGATGATGAATATGCCCATTAAAGTCATGCCAACACAACCTGCATCTTCTAAACAACCCTCTAGCTTGTAGATGTAAATACCAAAATGGGTAGAGGAGAGGGGACAACCTTGCCTAACTCTTATATTACAATTAATTTCTTTTGACCAGCCCTCACAGTTCCTAAACTTGGCAATAACCTTCACATAAAATCTTATTGCCACAACTCTCAACTCAAAAGGGGCTTTCAGATCTTTTAATATATTATAAAGGTTAGTTATGGCCACTATGTCAAAGGCTAAATTCTAAATTCAACAAAGTAACACAAAAAATTAGTTTTATTATTGTGACACTCCTCAGTAATGGTCCTAAGAATAACAAGGTGGTCCATAGTTGAAGGATAGCCTTGAAATCATGTCTGGCTTTTAGCTCTTTTTCTATGACTTTCTAGCCATATGCTGATCATCTTTTATAGAATAATTCCATATAATTTGGTTTAAAGAGGGTTAATCATAATGGTCCTATAATTATATGGATAAGTTTTTATCTCCACTTTTAAAAATAAGAGTAATGAGGCTTTATGTCCAAGGCTTAGGGAATCCTTGTTTGTCTACTAAATTGAAAAGCTTGTGGATGTGAGGGATAAGGATAGGCCCACCAATTTTTAAGTTTTCTGCTCGGTATCCTTAGATGTCCTTAGCTTTCCTTATGCGAGTCACTTAACCCCAAACTATATGTCTTCTAAAGAGAAAACTTATTTATTTGTAAAAAGGGTTTGAATATTTTCCACAACAATAGGAGATTCATAAAACTTTTTAAGATAGGAATTCGAGTCTCTCAAGGAAATTAGACCGTTTTATTTAGTTCTACGACTTATAACTTTCCTCCATACTTTCTTAGGATCTACTTTAGAGAAGTGAAAAAGATTATCTTGCCCTTGTAAAGAGAAAACTTATTTCGCTCTAGAAAGAGTTTGAATGTTTTCCACAACAATAGGGGATTCATAAAAAAATTTAAGGTAGGAATTCTAGTCCCCCAAGGGAATTAGATTGTTTTCTTTAGTCACTATGACTTAGAATTTGCTTCCATAATTTTTTAAGATCTACCTTAGAGAGGTGCAACAAATTATCTTGCTTTCTATTCGTATAACACTTTTTTTCCTTTCTAATTATGGATTTGTACCAATATATCTTGTTAATTTTTAATGTTATATCACAATGAAAAACTTAGTAATAAAAGTAAAAAAAATTATGATAAAATTATGAACATGTCTTCAATATTATTTTTAGTTAATGAAATAAATAATTCAATATTTAAATTCATTAAATATAAATATAAATTTTCAATTTTATTTTAATTTTTATCAAAAATCAAATACTACTAATAATATATACATAAAAATCAAATACTTCTAATAATATATACATACATATTTGTTGATCAAATACGTTATTTAATGAAATAAATAATTCAATATTTAATTTCATTAAATACATTTCAATTTTATTTTAATTTTTATCAAAAATCAAATACTTCGAATAATATATACATACATGTTTGTTGATATTTGAATAATATATAGATATTTGTTTACTATAGATTAAAAATGGTTAAATTGCATGTTAACGAGAAAATTTGATAAAAAGATATGTAAAATTCTAAAACATACACTTATTCGATGATAAAAAACATTCACTATACAATAACTATTATTTTGAATGTATGGAGTGTTTTGGAAACTGCATTCAAATCAAATATTTTACATTTTTTATTTTAATTCATTTTTTAAATAGATATTTTATAAAACAAATTAGTTATATATAAAATTATGGAGTAGTCTATTTATTTTAATTCATTTTTTAAATAGATATTTTATAAAACAAATTAGTTATATATAAAATTATGGAGTAGTCTATTTATTTTAAGTTTTTTATTTTATAATAGGTTTTAGTTGAAATTTGATAATGTTTTTGATAAAATCCAAATTTCTATGTATTTAAATTGTATTTTTGAATTCATGAATAAATTCAACATCCTCAAATACCCTATAGCACCTAAATTATGCAATTTCCATAGCTAATATACCTAATTTTAAGATATTTTAAAGATTTCCAAAAATACAAAAAATATTAGAAAAATATGCTCGGAAAAAAATGAAAACGTAGAATAGTTAAAATACACCTAAAATTATTACTATTTTTAATTTTATTTATATAAATTATAAATTATTGATTTGTGTAGTTTAAAAATTTTATGATTTGAGTTTGAATAGATGATTTTTTTGCCATGTTTTTAAAAAAAACTTAAATTTTACAATTTTAGATGCCTTAAGGATTTTTTTTCAGATCCAAATCTTCGAATTTTTAGAATATCTCCTTATTATTATTTTTATAAACTAATGATTCAAAATAATATAATTTTTTTAATAAATTAAAACATTATATAAAATATTTAAAATTAATAATAATAAAAATCCTATCAAAATAATTGTGACAAATTTTTAAGCTAAAGTTTTTTTCAAAATGTCATAAAGTTTTAAAAGATGCTTCAAATTGTAGCAAATTTTTAAGGAATTCTTTTCTTCTATATGTTTCACTAGTTGAAGTGGAGATTACATGTATTAGATGGATGCAATTATGGATCTTCAACTAGAATTTAACTTCCACTTCTATATCCTCTAGCTATGTTCTTTGTCGACCTAACCTTCTCCAAGATTTATCAGATCTTTTTATATTTTTATTTTTTGTGTTCATTTTTATATTTACCTTATGTTTGAGAATTTCAATCTTTTTATGATTAATCATCCATTATTAACAATTTTAAGATGGACTAGTTAAGGATTTTGTTTTACAATAATTTTTGAAAAATTGTAATTTTAATAAACATGCTACAAAGAAACATGAAAGGTTTATTGAATAAATAATAATGTAGCATTTGTGTTTGTACATTAAGAGATTTAATACTCTAAAACATGAAAGCAATATATTATATAAGGGTAAGGGGTATGCTACAAAGAAATTTAACTTAAATGTATTAGTTATTTTCACTAGTAGATAATATTACAGCATTTAAGTTCACATTAAAAGATTTAATATTTTAAAAAGTGGAAGCAATATATTATATGAGAGTAAGGGGTATATTTAATATAGCACTTGAGTTCATATTAGAAAATTTAATACTTTAAAAAGTGGAAGCAATATATTATATAAGGGTAAGGGGTATTTTTAATATATTACAAACATATAGATATTAGGAGGTTTAATAAATACGTATCTAAAGGATTATTGAATGAGGTATTGGGAGTTTGAATATGTACCATATGTCTAAAGTTGGTGTGAATCCAACTATATATGAAGTCAACCTGTATTTGGGGGTTGTTTCCCATCTTTAAATATATGCTCTAACCAAGATTTCATATTGAAAGGATTCTAGGAGTTATAAGAGTTTGTCATCCCACCATACAAAGGGTAAAAATAAGAAGAGGTATTAAAAATGTCATGGAAAAATGAATACCTAAGACATTTAGTGAAAATAGGAGTTTTCTAATTGAAAAAGTTTATTGGGAGGGTTCAACAAACATTTTATAATTCATTTTTCAAATTGAGTTTGAATAATGAAAATAAAAGTGAATTTAGTTAAGTGTGTCTTCTTTTGGTTACTAGAAACCCAAATGTTTCGAATCTTCGGGAAGAAAAATAACCCAAACTTCAAAAGAGTTAGGCGGAATGTTGGTTAATAAAGTTGCATCATTTAAAAAGACACAACATTAAAAAACATATAGACATTAAAATAATGGAGTTAGATAAAATGGAGATTAGATTACAACGAGCATAGATCCATCTTAAACCTGATCTCTCTTGATTGATAGATCCGGTTTTAAGTTTTAAGTTTTTATTTTATAAACAAACATCTATTTTTTAATTACTTTTCATAATAGTTTATTTTATGAACCAACATGGATTTTTTTAAATACTTTCCATAATTTTTTATTTTATGAGCTGACATAATTTTTTTTAATTATGCAATAAATAGGAAAACAAAGCTAATAAAAGAAACAATCAACCCAAGAATGATCGATCTTAGGTAGAGAGGGAACAAATCCTATTAAAGTGCCCTATTCCAAGTAGAGAATCAAAGTATGGCCAGAAATACAATCATTACAATAGGGCCTCAACAAAAGCAACATGTCACTTGCACGAATTGAACCTAGGTGGGGAGGGCAACAATCATTCCTCTCAACCAGCCAAGTTACAACCAATTGGCAAATTCAACAATAACATAAAAAATTAAAATAAATCTTTTTAAATTAATAAAATAATTTAATGCCACTCCATTATATATTAAAATAAATCTTTTTAAATTAATAAAATAATTTAATGCCATTTCATTATATAGTTAGTTATATTTGGTACGCTTACAAACGATCCGCCATCCTCCAGACCATATCAGTATTCTTAGGCAATAGTTTCATTGCATACTAATCTTGTTGCGTTTGTTTCGATTTGAAGCTCCAAACCTGTTACAGATAGATCTCCAGCCTGAACCAAAATAGCCTCAAAATATTCGATGGTGTCTGATTATTCTTCAATTTACCTTTCTTTCCTCGCCCGTCCACGAATCATGGAGACGAGCTCCACTGTCAGAATTATGAACTGTGTTCTATAAATTTCCCATTTGCTGCATTTCTTCACATTCCTCGTCGCTGCTAATTTCTCCTCTTGCCAGCAATTTAGTCCGCTTTACAAGCTATAGAAGTGTGTCTACCGGCGTCGTGAGATCGAATCGCTCGTGCGCCCATCTTGCGGAATCGATGTTCAAAGTGTCTCTTAAATCTTTGCCCGACTTCTGTCGAACTTCGTTCAGTCTAGCGATATCAGTAGCAAATTTGCCCTTTTCTGCTTTCTTCTCCTACAACATGTTCCTTCTGGTCCACCTTTAACCCTATGTATAGATTTCTTTCAATTATATCTCTTTTTATCGTTTTCTGGCCCAGATTAGACAAAGGCACTGTAGCCATGGACAAGGACGGAGCTCACGTCAAAGGATTGATGCCGAGACGGAAGATTGTCAAGCTCGGGAGAAAATTTCTGCGTTCAGGTCAAAGTAAGGCCTCGGTCAGGTGTTCGAATCTTCTTGCTTGCACGAAACGGCATATTGTCCGCCGTTTATTTTGTCGTAATTTGTGTATTGTGGCGAATCGGAATGGAAAGAAGTTCCCTCCGAAGGACGTTCCGAAGGGTTTCGTGGCGGTGTATGTCGGCGACGATCAAGAAGAGCAGATGCGGTTTGTGATCCCTGTCTTCTACTTCAACCATCCGCTCTTCCTCCGTTTGCTCCAAGAAGCCGAGCAGGTCTATGGCTTCCACCAGAAAGGAGTCTTCAAAATTCCTTGCCAGATTTCTGACTTCGAGTACCTCCAGTGGCTTATCGACAGGGACGGATCGAGAGATCGGTGAGTAAGTAGCAATAGCCGATCATCTCAGTTTTTCTTGGACAACGCTTCGCGATTGAACTAAATATTTACGCCAATAAGATTTAACTGGATTGCAAATGCGATCACCTCATCACCATTTACTAGTAAACCAGACTTCCCAAAGAATAATTAGATTTAAATTGCAATTATTATTTTAATAAAAAATGCAGTGATATGCAATCGTTAAAATTTCAATTCCGAAATGTCCTTCACTTTTTTTGAGTTGCAAAATCCTTCACACAATTTGTAATAAACATAACTAGCATAGCCTCCTCAAGGTAGGGAAATGAAATGCCGAGAAGAACTTCAATATGTTATAAAATGAGTAAAGAAAGTCTAACTAATTTATGATAGGGATAGTACTCGATGAAATTAAAAGGAAAAATCTATTGCAAGTACTAATAAGCAATAAATAGAAACCCATGTATTTGATGGCAAGTAAAATGATTTGTACATTAATTTGTCATACAAAAAGGTATACATATGTGAATAAAACAATAAAGGGCTAGGTAGTGATCAAGTTTGAGTCTAAATATATTGGAAATCAACATCAGTGGTTGCATTTGGTAGAGGAAGTGCAAGGACTGAGGATTGCAATTTTAAGTGTGAAATGGACAGAGTATGAAGGCGTGCCTCTTCCTTTTTTCGAAGTGTGACATATGAAGTGTCTTTCATCTTTGCAAGAACAATGGTGCAATTCGCATTCCCTAGCAGTTATAATTACTCGTTTCTCCACACATAGCAATATGTCTTTTTGTAATATTAACTCGGAGCTCTTCTCCTCATTTGTACTTGTAGTGTCTGTAATAATCATTGAACTTTGTTTTGATTTACCGGACATTTGATTGTTAATTGATGATGCAATTGCTTCACATACCTTAAATCAAGATGCAATTAAATGGTATATTATTTTTTTTATCTCTTAATCATACATGAATCTAAATGTTAAACATTTTAATATGGAATTTTTTTTGTAGAACGTGATAATTACCTTCTTAACCCCATAGCAATGAGTCGTTATAATCCTTAGAAGTGAATATTTGATCTTACGACATTATTACCATATAGACCAACTCTCCCTATAACATTGACTCATTATGACGATAGGGTTGAGAAGAATACTCCATATCCCTTGTTTATTAGTTTATAAAATTCTGTGTAATTATTGATTTGCTTATCCAATAGCCTAAATATGCAAAACTAAGCTTGGATCCTACTTTGATTTAAAACTAATTTCTTCTATTGGGGATTTCAATTTGCATTTCTTTCGTCAACCATATCTTGATTCCCAATGTTGTGTATGATATATTTTTGGGATTTCTTCTCAATATAAATATTTGTGCTTTGCTATTGGTTTACCTGTTTGTGTATGATATATTTTTGGTCTTTCTTCCTGGAAAAAAAACAATAACAATTGTAAGATCATGTTTTAAACACAATCATGTTTGGTATATAGCGTTCCTGAGTTGTAAATGGTCTTTGGGTTGTAATGAAGACCTCATCTAGAGATGGCATACGGCATGATCCATTAGGAGAAACCATTCAAAGGCACAATGAAAGAGAATCAAATCGTATTGGATTTCTCAGATCCTAATCAAATCGATGGTTCCCATTAACATTTCACAAATCTCAATAGTGTAGAGGCTGGTAGTGAATCCTTGACTGTATAATTCAATATCCCCAATTTCAGTGCGATATAAGATTGACTTATTTATTTGACTGCTTGTGAGTAAATTTTTGACATCCTAATTTCATTCTGTACTCATTCATTCATTCATTTCGACAAACCATGAATTGATTCATTCGGCGGCTTCACTCGATATTTTTATTGGCTTTTCAAAGTGTTGGGTCAAGGTCATTGCTCTATTTTGTAAGCACACCCATCAGTTTCTCACCTTTGGTTAGTGATATTGTAGCACATTTACATACGGCAATAAAATGAAGAGTATTTGGCACCGGCTGATTCGGAGTTCTTGGCATTTAGTTGTCTCTGAACCAACTAAATGCATGAAAAATCCAGCTTTCAAGTCTTCTCTTTCAAAGACTAAATCATAATAATTCTCAAGGGTTCCTTCTCGTGAAGGTGATGGATGCAAGGGAGAGATGACATTGAAGACAAGTTGTTTGAAGACTTGAAGACCCAAAGTCTATGCTAGTCAATGTTTTGCATTTTGTTCCTATAACCCTGTGAAACAAGCATGACTATTAGTAAGTCTTTTATTCACCTTATAGATTCCCACAAGAACACCATTGTGGGAGTTAAGTTTTCTTGATGTGCATTAATGGTTCTATGAGTCCAAAAGGATGTCACTATAATGGGAACCTGAGTTAGGCACAAAATCTCCAAAAGTGTCCTTGTCACACAACTATGAACATAGAAGCCTCTGAATACCCATTAAAAATATTGCAACCAAGCCAAGGAGCAAGTCCCAAGTGATTTTGACATAATAGATAACACTCCCTTATCGCTTCTTAATGGAAAACTTGGTTTTATTGCTTAAACTTTGAAGTGTATCATGTTTTGAATCTTGATGTAAATCTTAACCTCAAGCCACCTTATGTTTTCAGTGAAGCTTTTTCCACTAGTTGTAACTGAGTGAAATACTATGTTATTGCAGTGCCTATCATTAGGAACTTGTGAATCTACAGGCTTGTCATGTTGCTGCCATGTCAACTTTCAAATGCCATACTATGTTATTGCAGTGCCTATCATCAGGAACTTGTGAATCTACAGGCTTGTCATGTTGCTGCCATGTCAACTTTCAAATGCCAGCACAGGCTTGAGGAACTAGCACTACCTATCAGCTAAAATCCCTTCACCCTCGATATTTTAAGATGGTTAAATACCTCTGGGATAATTGCGATCATTTCACATTAAAGAACGTCCATAAAATATTAGGCTGGAAGAATGCCATACAAATGTGAAAATCATGACGAATTTCAACGTCAGTTGGTCAATTAGCTCAAAACACCCTACTCTACATAAAACTCAAATTAGACAAAAAAAACCTGCCATCGTAATTCTGATCGTTTGACGGGACAAAAAATGCATAGTTAAAACCTGACCTCTGGCTAATCTGAGGCAGATGGCAAAAGACTAAAGGACTTGGCCGATCTGACTGAACTTAGAACTTCTCTCCGACTTTTTTGAGATCAATTCTCGATATCCGACAGGGGTTTCTGCTAAAAAATTAAAGACGAAAGTTCACCTGCAGTTCACAGGTTCGAATCGACTTTCACCCGCAAGTTGGCATCCATGACTGCTTCTGGATGTGGTTCGGAGAATTCCATTTCGAAGGGAACATCTAATGATTTATTACTGGAAGGTACAGCCATAAGTCATCATATTTCCTAGTTTTTAGCCATTCTAATAAGCAATTATGCTACTGAATCCCACGTCGTGCCCACGTGATCGTGAGGATAAGCACTGTAACGATATAACCCTTGGAAACATAAAATTCAAAGGCTGCTAGAGGACCTCAGTTCACCCAGCATCCGTAGCAAATCCAGTAGCATAGGCATTTGATCCATCCATTGAAGCAAATCCTACAGACTGCTAAGCTTATGACTATTTGTAATGCTCGTGCTGGGAAGACTTTTGCTGCCGGGAATTATGCTAGAAATTCTTGTGCTCCTCCTGGGAATTGCTTGGTCAGTAATCAATCCAGGTTGCCTTTTAAGAGCGTTCATCGAGCTTACCTACGCTTCCGGGATCCTCTCACTGGAGGAGAGCTACCTCCACTTTTAAATCCATCGACCAAAACCCTTGACCCAACGAATCCACATTCCACCTCATAGCTTTCCGGCTCTGGAACACTGTAACCCTCCACGGAGATAGACACTGGATCAACGACAGTGCAGGGGCCAACGGTAAAAATCTGCATAAATTCGGAGCGCCTCCTTATGCGTTATGAGCGATTAATAGTATGACAAGGGGCGGCTTCTCATTCGCCGTCAATAGACGAAGAAAGCCGGAGAGGAGCTGGCTACTTAAAATACGCCTTCGGTGTAAATATTAACTAGCAATTGCATCTTGACGTGCAATAAAAGAACGCCCTATTGCAAGTGAAACAAGGAAATGTCGTAGGCACATCTAAAGAAGACATATGGAACCAAAATCCCGATTTGAAGTAGTATTAGAATAGTAGAGTAATCAGATTATTGTCAATGTGTATGTAGGAATCTTTCTCTAATTATTTGATGGATATTTTTTTATATAAATGCTAAATTGAAGCCGAAGATTTATTTCCCATATGATGGGAGGAAAAGGACAATCCAAGAAGAAGAAGAACAAAACATAATATATCACACTAAAGGAAAGATGGTATATTCCAATTAGTAAGTACAACAGAGTGGGTTATTTGTGACATGTTCGTAGGTACTTGGTCAAGAGGCGAGCGGAAAATTGTTTATCTACAATCTTGTATTTGCAACATGGATTGCTCTTATCTTGTGTTTATCTCATTCATTACAAAAACTGTGATCTCATTAAAAAAAACACCTAAACAACACCCATTTGCATCCGCAACCATTAAAACACTTAAAACACAGAGCCATAGAAAAACTCTTTGTAGGGACTACCCCCCTGACTTCGTTAGCAGTTTGCCTAAACAGAGGAGCTGGGATTCAGGTGACAATACCTGGCTCATTACTTGCCCCCAAGGCCACACCTCTCCCACTTGTAGTGAGGAGACAGCTTTCGAAAGATTTATGCTACTGGTGTGCATCTCGGTGGACAACATAGACAACCATGATTAATTCATTAACACAATCTATTCATAAAATTTATTCATGAGATATTAGCAAGTAACATCAAGAGGCAAGAGGCCAACCTTTTTTAAATATTTATCTTTTATAAAAAAAGGCCAAATATTGTTTTATGTGTCTTATAATAATATTTATCTTAATGTGAAAGAATTAAGTTGTTTTTTCAAAAAAAATGTTCACAAAATTTTATAGTATTTTTTATATTATTCAAAAATATGTAGGTAATTGTTATTTATTTTTTTATATAAAACTTGATTTAGTTGAAAATTTCAGCTAATAATGAATACAATATTAAGCAATTAAGCAATTTTGATCAATTACAAAAAAAATGGAATAGTTATTAAATTTAATAAATCTATAAATGAATTGAATATGCATTGATAACATAGATTTATTAATATGTATTTAGATAAAAAGAATATTTAAAGTAAAAGAAATATGATTTTAAAAGGAATACGAAATATTTTTGTTTAAAATCATTAATATGTAGATAATACCAATGATTAAAGTAAGATAAATATGGTTACACAAGATCATGTCAGCCCAAACTCTATCCCATTGACTTACATTTTCTCTAACATCATACATCAAGATGTACCAGATAAAAAACACATGGATTGAACTTCAAAATATCATTAATCTCAAGATATAAAAAATACGACTTGAACTTAAAAAACTATAATTATAAGTATAAGTAATTTTGTAGACCAAATTGTGGTTTCATAAAAATTTATGAGACATGAATATGATCTCATATTTTTTTTGATAATCATTCATTCAACGGCATCAAACAATTCAAAATTATGTTCATTCATTTTTTAAATCACTAACATTTCACAATTTAGATTTATATTCAATTTTTATTTTGCCTAAAGTTTTTTTTAGAAAGTCATGGTTTTATGGTGTCAAGTTTCTCAGGTTCTTCCCTCTAGTAATCTCTCAATCCTTGATTGCATTATCCTTTCCGTTGTAATTGCTTTGGTCTTTCTTTAACGTGTAATAAAATTGTGTTCTCCATTGCTTTTAAAGAGACAAAATGTAACTATGTTTAGCACAAATACTCATCATCTAATTGTGAATGCATTTTACTGAATCAGACGTAGCAATTTGTTTGCAAAGGAGGGAACTCTACAAGATAATAACAAATAATAGACATTCCATACCTTCATTTAAAGGTGACGATCAAACCATATATTGTGAGTGCTAGGTGGCGTACATCATCACTTCTAGTATAAATAGAAAAAAAAACATAAATAAATAACTGAAATAGATCTAAGAGGGGCTTTCAGATGGTCTTGATAGATTAGAAGCCAATGATTATCACACGGGCTGCCATTAGTTGTAATGTTGTTAACTACTCCAACTGATTCGTTTGGCGATTATGCAATCTCAATCACAATGTAATGATAGAAAGCATACTATCATTACTTTTCAACGTTTCCCATATATATCTTTTCAACGAGGGACTTCAAAAATCAATCATATAGTCATTGATTTCTAACATTCCCCATAAGCTTCCCATGCAATTAAATGTAACTCGTGCTGTCTTTGACACTCCTGGTAGGGTTTTCATCATTTCCCATATACATATTTTCGTTTTGATGATGATTCCCATGCCGTGTAGAGTCTAACATTTAACTCCAAAAATTGTCTCCCACTGTGGGAAATCGCAAAGCTCCTTCATTCCACGACAATTAGCTAGATCAATAGCTTCTTCTTCCAAGTATTTCCAGTGTTATGTCCATTCAAGTGCGGAATTCATCTCAAGCAAAACTTCTTTTTCGTGCAAATAAATTCCCTTTTATTTTCCCTTTCTTCGATTTAATTGTTAAAACCTCAATGACTTGGGCTTTTCTTTCATACAAATAACTAAATTCAACTGCGTTCCCCAACAAATCTCTAAATTCTTCACCTAACACACTTCTTTAATTTAATCTATTCTTATAAACCAGCTTCCTCCTGTTTAGCTTCCTCTCTACCTTTGAAGTGCTTCCAAACTCGTTTCATTTCAACACTTCACTTGCCAGGGCTACTGTTGAATAGTTACATAGATATTAAATCATAGATCTTACTGCTATTACAGTCTGGTAGGCTCTGTTGGTAATACACCTTTAAGAAGTTAGATTTGAAAAAACATTTGTGCATAAGCTGAAGGCATGAAAAAATGTCCAAACAATGATGGTTTGCAAGACCCCGATAGGCATGAATTAGCACCTTCTGTGTCACTCTGCAAACGAAGCGAAAATAAATGCGAAAAGGAAGAACTTGTTAACTAAATAACTGCCCGACTGAGGGAAGCATACCTTCCAAGTGAGACCGGTTTACCTTAGAAACCACCATGGATACCCTTTCTTTTAAAGCATGAGTTAAAGCAATATAGGGTTAACTTGTAAAAGTAAATAATATTAAAGCACAAAGTTAAACCTTCAACGTCAGACCACTACGACGTGCTCAGCTTATAAGAGAAGAAATGAACATAGTAAATCTCGATGCTTGAATTCAAAAACAATGATAACCTTGGAAATTCACAGGGTTCTAATTTCATCAAACAAGTCATTCCCAGCCCGAATAGAACCTAGTTTTTTGCATGCAGATATATTAGAGTACCCCGTGCATCAAACAAAGGTCTAATGCTCCACGCCGCACCCCACATATAAAGTGCTCCCCCTCTCTAGTGTATGTTGTTAACTTGGCTTCATCATGCCAAATGGCGACACCAGGTGTTGAAGAACTCCCACACGGAGTACACAGGTGTTGAAGAACTCACCTACCATAAGCCCGAGTACACAGGTGTTGAGTAAGATGCTCCACCTGTATTCATTTTACTTCAAAAAGAGTACCAACATTGGATGTCCAAAGCAAGGCGCGCAACAAGGAAGACATGACTTCGCCCAGATTGTTCAAGCAAATGTAATATTGGAGGTTGGCTTTGCAATTGAAGGCTTGCTTGGGCACTGCGCTGTAAATCATGGAAATCCATTAAAAGAGCCGTTGTTCATAGTCACCCCCAAATTAAAGCAAATTCAAGTCATGAGCGCAGATGATTACAACATCCCTTCAAGGATACAAACCGCACAGCTAGCAACCCACAATTTTGCAAGAGTTCTGGCTCACACTATGCAGAGAGACTAATCAGTTCTCAGTTCTCACTCTGGCTCTTGGTTCTACTGCGGAGAGATGTCATATGCTGGTCTGGATTCTCTATTTTGTTGATGGGGTGACTAAAAATATTATGGTTTAATATCCTACAGGTACATTTACCTGGGCTTGTTCGATAGTGAAATCGAAGCTGCAAGGTAGATATGAATTTATCCTGATTGCACTCTCATATTACTGGTTGAAATGCACTATGTTTTCCAAGCCCGTTGAAGGTTGGAATTGGTGTAAATGTGTGATTGTGGGGATTGTTGAGCCTATGATAGTGCCGCGATCATATGCAACTGGGTGGATGTAGTCTAAGTTACTGGGCGGAGGTAGTCACAAAATTAGAGGCCAGTTTATATCAAGGGGCGGGGATATGATTCTCACTTTCGGTACGCCAGATTCCAGGTTTGATTATTGGAACGTCCCTTCTTTCTTGACAGTCTGGAAAGTGTGGAGTCTGAGATGTTGTTCCTGATATTTTGTTAATCTCCTGTAATTTATGTTCACCTTATTTTGTTAATCCCGTTCACTTTATGTTCATGAGCCAACTAGAGCATTTACATGAGAGGTATATAAATTGTTTCAAAATGAAGACTAATAGCCTAGTTGTGGACTTTTATGAATTTGATTGTGTATAGCTAAAGGGTTTTCGAACAACCACGCATGAATACTCAATTGGGTGTTTGAAGCCTACTTGGGAAAGTTAGCAGTTGGTAGCTCTCGGTTCATTGACCAGACAGTAAGCGATGAAAGCAATCAACGGCATCCTACCTATCTCTCCTAGGTAAACTTCGTGAAAAGTAAATCTTCAGCAATAAGAAAATCCACTTTAAGTACCCCGATGATAAAAATAATGGCTCCGACCCGATCAAAACGAGGTTTTATTGGTAAAAAGCAGCAAATGAGAAGGTTTTAGGAATTCCTGGGCCAACTGTAGCTTCATGCTGCACAGACTAGAGCATCAATTAAACATCAAAGTGTAATTTAACCCTTTCCTTCTTATTGACAGTTAAGTGACTAAAGTGTTAAAATTTCACTCTTAATGTGCCTGAACATTCTAATTTTAGAAGTTGTCTAATTCCAGTTTTGATTATTTGAACAGAACAATGTGAGTTCTATCTAGTAAAAACCCAATGAAATCATCGATAACCCACAAATGCTGGGAAGATTGGCATGCCTCAGGGTCAGAAGAAGAAAATTCGAACATCCAGTAAAAACCCAATGAAATCATGGATAACCAACAAATGCCGGGAAGATTGGCATGCCTCAGGCGTCATAAGAAGAAAAAACCGGGGCCGGTTACTGTTTTGTATAGCTATTACTAAAATTGAGAAGTGTTTAATAGACAGTGAAATGCCTGAAAAATGTAGCCACTTGGATTTGCAGCTGCAGAGAAATCTTGCACTCCAGGAACAGGAAAGCTTAAAATCTTGCAAGCACTGCTCATAAGATCTGAGCATATATTTGATCAAGAATTCGACTGCTGAGCATCAGATCTAAGCCTAGATTTCGTCCGCCTCAACAACATTTGCAGGAAAATGAATGCAGGTAAGTAAGAGGCAGTAGATTGGCAATTTAATGTAGCTAAGTCGGTGGACAAGGTAAGAGTCCGCAATTGAATACAGGTAAGTAAGAGGCAGTAGATTGGCAAGTTAATGCAGCTAAGTCGGTGGACAAATAGACGAACTGATCGACGGACGAAATGACTTGAATCGTCAGACGATTCATCCAACAGCCAATAACGCGTAAAAAAAAAATTCAGAGAGTCGATTCCCACTTGTTGAAACGCCTTAAGGCGTAAATATTGGATCTGATATTTAAACACTCGTTCAAGTTAATATGTGTAAGTTTTGTTTAAATATTTGGTTTTGTTTTTATTTTTATGTCCTGCGACGCAGGATATAAATGGATCGTGAGGACCCTATTATCAGCTACCTAGTCTACCTAGTCTAGCTCGTACTCAAGTTCAATTTTTTTCTAGCTATATGGTTTTACATAGTTGCAATGTTTTAATTATTAAACTAAATTTTATAAAAATTATTTATTTGAAAGCTGATTCGTTCTGAAATGGTGACGTAAGTCTTGGAATCGGCATCCCAAGAGCCGACGGCGCGATGCCGTCAGCGTCTGCTCGTTTGTTTAATGCATGACAGGATGTTGAAGGCTGGTTTGTTTAATGCATGACAGGATGTTGAAGCCACGTTGTAGAGGGCGTTGAAGCCACGTTGAGTGGTGACGTAAGTCTTGAAATGGGGGCGGTGCAGGTTTGGTCGTTTGTTTAATGCATGGAAGGTTGACATGACAGGGAGCAGTAGGTTGAAGCCACGTTGAAGCCAATATTCGAGGCATAAAATCTTGAGCGGGTATGAAATACACCTGCTAGCTCATAGCGTATTCTAGTTTGTGAGTATTGAAACGAATTGATAAGGTTTGGCTTGTGCCAGGGTGACGGTCCTCCCACGGTTTCATCTTGGTTGGGCGGAGGAGATATTTGTCTGCGTTTGTTGCCTTGGTTCAGGTAGATTCAGGGTTTGTTAGTTGTTTGTGCATGGAGAGAGGAGGAGCAGCAGGTTGAAGCCACGTTGAAGCCAATATTCGAGGCATAAAGTCTTGAGCAGGTATGAAATACACCTGCTAGCTCATAGCGTATTCTAGTTTGTGAGTATTGAAACGAATTGATAAGGTTTGGCTTGTGCCAGGGTGACGGTCCTCCCACGGTTTCATCTTGGTTGGGCGGAGGAGGTATTCGTCTGCGTCTGTTGCGTTGGTTCAGGTAGATTCAGGGTTTGTTAGCTGTTTGTGCACAGAGAGAGGAGCAGCAGCAGCAGAAGGAGAAGTCGAACGTCGGGGATCGTCTATTCGTCTGCGTTTGTTGCCTTAGTTCAGGTAGATTCAGGGTTTATTTATCTACGAACCTGTGCATATATGCTCATTGTCTGTTTGTATACGTGTATGCTTTGTTTATATGTTTTTAGTTTGGTACTCTGTGTGAAAAGGCTTTGTCCCTGTGCATACATAGTGTTTTTTTCGTATGGCTATTTATGTAATAACTTTGTTGTGGATAAATTCTGTGCTAAGGTCTCGGGGTGGAAGAAAAGGCTTACATCTATGCTCATTGTTTACGAACCTGTGTATATATGCTCATTCTCTGTGTGTATACGTCTATGGTTTGTTTACATGTTTTTAGTTTCGTATTCTGTCTGAAAAGGCTTTGTCCCTGTGCACACATAGGTTTTCTTCGTCTGGCTATTTGTGTAGTAAATTTGTTGTGGATAAATTGTTTGCTAAGGTCTCGGGGCCGAAGAAAAGGCTTACGTCTATGCTTAGGAGAAATTTACGAAGAACGATTTGTCGGTTTTGATTTTGAGTGCTTTCGTTCGAATTTGGGTTTGGGGTTTTCATTTCAGCTTGCTGTGGCGTGTTTTCCTGCGGGTCAGGGATTGATTCGTGTGTCGGCAATTTCTTTGAAGGGTTATGTAGTTCGAGTGTATGCCGTCAGCGTCTGCTCGTTTGTTTAATGCATGACAGGATGTTGAAGCCACGTTGTGGAGGGCGTTGAAGCCAAGTTGAGTGTTGACGTAAGTCTTGAAATGGGGCCGGTGCAGGTCTAGTCATTTGTTTAATGCATGGCAAGTTGACATGACAGGGAGCAGCAGATTGAAGCCATGTTGAAGCCAACATTCGAGGCATAAAGTCTTGAGCGGGTATGAAAGACACCTGCTAGCTCATAGCGTATTTTAGTTTGTGAGTATTGAAACGAATTGATAAGGTTTGGCTTGTGCCAGGGTGACGGTCCTCCCATGGTTTCATCTTGGTTGGGCGAAGGAGAAGTCCAAGGTCGGGGATAGCATATTCGTCTGCGTTTGTTGCCTTGGTTCAGGTAGATTCAGGGTTTGTTAACTGTTCGTGCACGGAGAGAGGAGAAGCAACAGCAGAAGGAGAAGTCCAACGTCGCAGCTCGTCTATTCGTCTGCGTTTGTTGTCTTAGTTCAGGTAGATTTAGGGTTTATTTATCTACGAATCTATGCATATATGCTCATTGTCTGTGTGAATACGTCTATGCATTGTTTACATGTTTTTAGTTTTGTATTCTGTTTGAAAAGGCTTTGTCCCTGTGCATACATAGGTTTTTTCGTATGGCTATTTTTGTAATAACTTGTGGATAAATTCTGTGCTAAGGTCTCGGGGCCGAAGAAAAGGCTTACGTCTATGCTCATTGTTTACGAACCTGTGTATATATGCTTATTCTCTGTGTGTATGCGTCTATGGTTTGTTTATATGTTTTTAGTTTCGTGTTTTCGTATGGCTATTTATGTAATAACTTTGTTGTGGATAAATTCTCTGCTAAGGTCTCGGGGCTGAAGAGAATAGCAGAAATGGAGTTGCAAACCTTTGAGTTCAGTGCGCGGTTTACGTAAGAGCAAGAAGGATGTCAGCATAAAAGAATGCCGCTGGTTTTGTAGCTTCCATGAACCGTTTTCAGGAGAAATTTACGAAGAACGATTTCTCGGTTTTGATTTTGAGTGCTTTCGTTCGGATTTGGGTTTGGGCTTTTGATTTCAGCTTGTTGTGGTGTGTTTTCGTGCGGGTCAGAGGTTGATTCGTGTGTCGGCAATTTCTTTGGAGGGTTATGTAGTTCGAGTGTACTTGTGGAGCCTGGAATATAATGGAGATTTATACACTGTGCCTTTGAGCTTGTTTATGATGGCAGGTTGGGTAGCTTCCTTAGCATTAAGCTAAAGCGTATTAAATTTTTTTGCAGACACTCAATGATTACATGGGTTATGGATTCGAACCATAAGTTATGCTTCCACGTCACATTGTAACTACGTGAATCGTTGATGTTGTCCATCATGGAGCTTATGTTTACGATAATCATTAATATAGCGAACTACATGGTTGATAACTGATATTTAAACTCTCTTTATTTAAAATAATTTTCACTAGAATATTCAAACAAAAATACCGATTCTCTTCCTTAGTTAAACCAAAAAAATCAAAGGCATATATCATTTAAAATAACTGCAAAATATCTTTAAATAAAAACGTGTAATAATTGTTATTCTATAATATTTTTCCAGATATTTTTTTACATAATTCGAGAAACGGAAAAGAGCTTTAAAACATTATTATTTTGCAAGTCACTTATACTTTATATTTTAAAATTTTAAAGTGTAAAAAATTCCTTAATTATAACCTTATTGAAAGATGGGGTTGTGGAGCATTTTTTGGAAATGGTTATTAGATTGGACTTCGCCATAATCAAAAGTCTAATAGATTCATTAGTTCAATAGCTTTATCGGAACATGGGATTATGTTATAGAGTTTAGCTGCAACTTAATCGAAGTATGGGATTGTTAGGATGAGATAAAGTATGTTGCATTGAATATTTAATTTAGTTTAATCTAATGTTTAAATTTCATAACAATGCGTAGCAGAATATAAGCGGATCGCTTGGACCCTATTATCACCTATCTAGTCTACCTAGTCTAGCTCGTACTCGAGTTCAATTTTTTTTTACCTATATGGTTTTACATAGTTGCAATGTGTTTTTTATTAAACTAAATTTTATAAAAATTATTTATTTCAAAGCTCATTCGCTCTGAAATGGTGACGTAAGTCTTGGAATCGGCATGCCAAGAGCCGGCGGTGCGATGCCGTCAGCATCTGGTCATTTGTTTAATGCATGACAGGATGTTGAAGCCACGTTGACTGGTGACGTAGGTCTTGAAATGGGAACGTTGTGCGTCTGGTCATTTGTTTAATGCATGGCAGGTTGACATGACAGGGAGCAGCAGGGTGAAGCCACGTTGAAGGCAACATTCGAGCCATAAAGTCTTGAGTGGTTATGAAAGACACCTGCTAGTTCATAGCATATTTTAGTTTGTGAGTGTTGAAATGAATTGATAAAATTTGGCTTGTGCTAGGGTGACGGTGCTCCCATGGTTTCATCTTGGTTGGGCGAAGGAGAAGTGCAAGGTCGCGGATGGCGTATTCGTCTACGTTTGTTGCCTGTGCTAAGGTCTCGGGGCCAAAGAAAAGGCTTACTTCTATGCTCATTGTTTAGGAACCTATGTACATATGCTTATTCTCTATGTGTATACGTCTATGGTTTGTTTGCATGTTTTTAGTTCCGTGTTCTATCTGAAAAGGCTTTGTCCTTGTGCACATATAGGTTTTCTTTGTATGGCTATTTATGTAATAACTTTGTTGTGGATAAATTGTTTTCCAAGGTCTCGGCGCCGAAGAAAATGTTTACGTCTATGCTCATTCTCTACGAACCTGTGTATATATGCTCATTTTCTCTGTGTATGCGTCTATGCTTTGTTTACAGATTTTTAGTTTCGTATTCTGTCTGAAAAGGCTTTGTCCCTGTGCATACATAGTTTGTTTTTTTGTATGTCTATTTATGCAATAACTTTGTTGTGCATAAATTCTCTACTAAGGTCTCGGGGCCGAAGAGAATAGCAAAAATTGAGTTGCAAACTTTTGAGTTCAGTGCGCCATTTACTTAAGAGCGAGAAGGATGTCAGCATAAAGGAATGCCGCCGGTTTTGTAGCTTCCATGGACCGTTTCTAGGGGAAATTTACGAAGAACGATTTCTCGGTTTTGATTTTGAGCACTTTCGTTCGGATTTGGGTTTGGGGTTTTGATTTCAGCTTGCTGTGTCGTGTTTTCGTGCGGGTCAGGGGTTGAATCCTGTGTCGGCAACTTCTTTGGAGGGTTATGTAGTTCGAGTGTACTTCTGGAGCCTGAAATATAATGGAGAGTTATACACTGTGCCTTTGAACTTGTTTATGATGCCACGTTGGGTGGCTTGCTTAACATTAAGCTGAAGCATATTAAATATTTGTGCAGTTACTCAATGATTACATGATTTATGGATTCGAACCTCGATATCTTAGCATGATCTCGCTTAACCATAAGTTATGCTTCCACGTCACATTGTAACTACGTGTATCGTTGATATTGTCCATCGTGGAGCTTATGGTTACGATGATCATTAATATAGCGAACTACCTGGTTGATAACTCAATGCGTATGAAAAAGTTGGTAGTTCATGGGTCTTAATATCCATTTAAATACATTGTACTTCAACCTCGGTAGATGCAATGAGGGTTTTGTCGTTGGAGAAGGCTCTCAAGACTCATCATTTTCGTTTTGTTCCCTGAAGGTTTCGCTTTGCAACCCTTGGAGGTTGTGAGCAGGCCTGGAATTTCAAATTTATTTTGCATGTCAAACGGAAATTTGACGACGATCTTGTTTTTTCTGCGGCTTTGAGTTTACGTTTTATACAAATTTAAAGAGTGTCAAATTAATAGACCATAAAATTAATAAAAAATAGCCTAAAACCCTAGCAACCATTGGACTTTTATCCCATGTTCTCTGTGCAAGCTTTATGTATATATAGCCAAAGCTAAAAAGCATGCAAATATTATGTAAACTTCCACTGATCTGAGTATAAACTTTTGATGTTTTTAAAGTCGGAGCATGGTTGATTTCCACATATATATCATTTTAGGGATTTTTTGTGCGGATCAGGGGTTGATTCGTGTGTCGGCAATTTCTTTGGAGAGTTATGTAGTTCGAGTGTACTTGTGGAGTGGAATATGATGGAGAGTTATACACTGTGCCTTTGAGCTTGTCTATGATGACACGTTGGGTGGCTTGCTTAGCATTAAGCTAAAGCATATTAATTTTTTTTGCAGGTACTCAATGATTACATAAGTTATGGATTCGAACCTGGATATCTTAGCATGATCTCGCTTAACCATAAGTTATGCTTCCACCTCGCGTTGTAACTGCATGTATTGTTGATATTGTCCATCGCAGAGCTCGTCTTTACGATGATCATTAATATAGCCAGCTAGCTGGTTGATAACTCAATGCGTATGAAAAAGTTGGTAGTTCATGGGTCTTAATATCCATTTAAATACATTGTACTTCAACCTCGGTAGATTCAATGAAGATTTTGTCCTTGGAGAAGCCTCTCAAGACTCATCATTTTCGTTTTGTTTCCTGAAGGTTTCGCTTTGCAACCCCCTGGAGGTTGTGAACAGGGCTGGAAATTCAAATTTATTTTGCGTGTTAAACTGAAATTTGACGACAGTCTTGTATTTTCTGTCCGTTTCAATTTACGTTTTATACAAATTTAAATAGTGTCAAATTAATATACCATAAAATTAATAAAAAATAGGCTAAAACCCTATCGACCATTGGACTTTTATTCGATGTTCTCTGTCGAAGCTTTATGTATACATAGCCAAACCTAAAAAGCATCCAAATATTATGTAAACTTCCACTGGTCTGAGTGTAAACTTTTCATATTTTTAAAGCCGGAGTATGGTTGATTTTCAGAGATATATCATTTTAGAGATTTTGTCATACGTAATTCACTAATGATCGAATTGATGAACTTTCATCGATGAACTTAGAGAGGAGAAACTAACAAAACGCAGTAATTTTATAAAAATTAAATTAAATGAAAGTCTTGAGGAGATGAGAGGTACCTCAACAAGCGCTGTCGTGGATTTTCACCATTCTTTTAACAATTGTTTTGTTAGAGTCCATTATTGTCCTCCACTGTTCTATTGCTTCAGCTCATCTATCTTGCAATGTATCCATAGTTTCAGTATATACATAATTCAATATTGTTTTTTGTTGTTCTATTTTAAGCTTTTGAAATTTGACTCTATCTCATAAATTTACCAAAATATTCTTAGCAAATAACAATGTTTTTTGGTTTGGACTTCTCAAAGGAATTTCTAGTTTGGAGATTTCCTCTATAGATTTAACAGACAGGGAGAGCAAGATTGAAATGTTGACTCTCTTTGTTGAAGCAAGAGCAACATTGCTCTAAATTGCAAACACTAACTTGAAGGAAGAAGAGGCATCTTCGTTGCGTCAGGAAGCCATTGATATGCAGCAAATGCTTCTTTCACACATTGATATGCACCAAAATGCTTCTTTCACAAGTCTAGGATTTTTTCTTGATTTATGCATAAGATTACTATTAGTAGCATTTTTTACTTTTGTGTGCCTGCTAGTTTTATGCATTATGCATTTTGTCTATGTTATTATCATTATGTTGTGGCCGCAATAGAACTATGTTTGTGTGTTAATTTCATCACAGTGTCTGATTTAGTTTTCTTTTTTGCAAGGCCTCTCTAAGTGGAAGGAAAAATAGCCCGTCGTGCTTCTCTATGTTTGTCTATATGCTAGCGTTTTTTGTGCTTACTGTTCTTTCCCTGCTATGTTGTTGCTACACGTTTGGATGTCAATGCACCTGCCAAATTCAGGTGCATGTCAATTATCGTTGTGCATTCACTTTTGTAGCTGCTATCGTGTTGGTGCGTGGAATGGGTCAGTGCAAGTCTATTTGCTTGAATTGTCTTGTCAAACGGTGATGGCCACTTATTAAAATTTATGGCGTGGGCCTTAACACTGTAAACGTCGAATCAACGGTTTGAAATTGTTAATGGACGCAGCTGTTGACCTGCCAGCATTTTTTTTTACTGTCAAATAGGTTTAAGAACTGAAAAAAATTTCGGCCTAAAAACGTTCTTTAGCCCGTCAAATTCCAGACCTGGTTGCGAGCAATGCTAGAGCATTTTTCAGCTTGTCTGTAACAATGAGGTTTTAATTAGTGTATCATTGCCAAGTTACAATCATACTCATGTTATTATTATTATTATTATATCCTGCGTGGCAGGAAATATATGGATCGCTCGTACCCTATTAATTAATCTACTTAATTTTCCTCGCACTTGAGTTTAATTTTTTTTTTATCTATATGGTTTTACATAGTTATAGTCTGTTTTTTATTAAACTAAATTTTATAAAAAATGATTTATGTCAAACGTAGTTTGCTGTGAAATGATGGCGTGAGTCTTGAAATAGGCACCCCAAGCGCCGGTGGTGCGATGCTGTTAGGGTCTGCTCATTTGTTTAATGCATCATAGAACTTGTAACAATTGACATGACAGTGAACAGGGCGTTGAAGCCACTTTGAATAGACACGTTGAAGCCAACATTCAAGTCATAAAATCTTGATTGGCTACAAAAGACAGCTGCTGCGCCACCTGGTGAGTTAGTTTTATGGTTTCATAGCATATTTTATTTTGTGAATTTTCAAACGAATTCATAAGGTTTGGCTTGTGCCAGGGTATTGGTGCTCGCATGGTTTCATCTCAGTTGGGAAAAGAACACAAAACAAAACACACAGACACAGAGAGAGGAGCAGCAGCAGCAGTAGCAGAAGGAGAAGTCCAAGGTCAATGATCGCCTATTCCTCTGCTTTTGTTGCCTTAGTTCACGTAGATTCAAGCTTTATTTATCTACAAACTTGTCTATATATGCTCATTGTCTGTATGTATACGTCTATGCTTTGTTTACATGTTTTTAGTTTCGTATTCTGTGTGAAAAGGCTTTGTCCCTGTGCATACATGGTTCTTTTTCGTCTACCTATTTATGTAATAACTTTGTTGTGGATAAATTGTGTGCCAAGGTTTTGGACCCTGTACATATATTTACATTGCAAGGATCAACTTATTTACATTTATTTATTTGTAAATGATTCTCATGTGTTTGACTTGTTATTAATGATTTGTCACCTTATGACCTTGTGCTCAAGTGGTCTGCTATATAAACGAAAAATACAATGTATTTCAACCATCACTTACATTCCCATATTATGGAACATTTGTTAGTACATTCATTTGTTCCTACTTATTCCAAATCAAGTGTCAAGTCAAAAATTCCTACAAGCATACCTGCTTTATACATTATATAGTCTGTTATATCCACTTGAGATAAGATTATAACGCAAATATCACAATAGTAGTGCTAGTATCAATTTCCCAATTTATTTGACATCTTATGTACAAGTTGTCGGACGTCCAATTTTGGTTTTAAGCGCCATGTTGCTGCATATTTTTATGCAGGATGGTGATTCCGAGGAGTATTGTTGATTTGGCACATCATCTTGCTTGAGCTCCCTCTCTTGCCATACATGTGGAGGCATGGTTATATTAACTTGGCATAGTGACACATATGTTGGGTCACTTTGCTAATCCTTTATTTTGCGTCTGGTTCTATTGCACATATGTTCATGCATTTTGCCACTTGAAGGAGATGTTAAGCATTGCTTGTGCTATTCTAGGAGGGGTTGTTTTTATTGGTTGTAGTTTAGTAATTGGTTGAAAGCATTGACTTCACTCGACTTTCCTAGTCTTGTTGGGTTCAGATTGGCCGATGACTAACGAACAAGATAATTTTACATAGTTGCTATGTATCTTCTTATCTACAACAGCTAACAAACCCTGAATCTACCTCAACCAAGGCAACAAACGCAGACGAATACGCGATCCGCGACCTTGGACTTCTCCTTCGCACAACTAAGATGAAAGCATGCGAGCACCGTCAGCCTGGCACAAGCCAAACCTTATCAATTCGTTTCAATACTCACAAACTAGAATACGTTATGAGCTAACAGGTGTCTTTCATACCTGCTCAAGACTTTATACCTCGAATGTTGGCTTCAACGTGGCTTCAATCTGCTGCTCTCTGTCATGTTAACCTGCGATGCATTAAACAAATGACCAGACCCGCAACGCCCCCATTTCAAGACTTACGTCACCACTCAAGGTGGCTTGAACGCCCTCTACAACGTGGCTTCAACATCCTGTCATGCATTAAACAAATGAACAGACGCTGACTGCATTGCACCGCCGGCTCTTGGCCTGCCGATTCCAAGACTTACGTCAGCATTTCAGAGCGAATGAGTTTTGATGTAGAATGATTCATCCATACTAAGTAGGCAATGTAATGATTTGCCTTTGATTCTCTTTGTTATAGGTCACTAGTGAATTGACATTGTAACTGTAGTGTGTCAAAGGAAAGTTAGTCTATGTAACTATATTAATAGAGATAGGTGTGTTTGACTAGGATCTAGGGGATTCCCAGCAAGTTCGCCAAATTTTCATTAAGAAGAAGCTGAACTTATTGAGTTTCTTGTTGGTGAACATACATCTAGATTGTTGGCAGTCCTCATCAATGAATATAGTATGTATGTTGTGAATTGTCTCATAAATAACTGATATGTAACCAATGTAAGCTATAAGTGATTTATTTAACCTTATGTATTATGTGTAACTATTCATATAGGGGAGATTGTTTTACATTCCTTTGGCTATAATTATTTAGTGTTGGTGCAACCGGAAGATAGAGAAGAGTGTAATCTCCATAGCAATAACCATACCTAAGCTATCGTAATAAGCAATGCTTATCACGATGATATTAGACATATACGTTGTTCATACTAGTAGACATTAGTTGCTTGTATTGATTATTATGATTCTCAGCTTAAGAATAGTATAAGCATTATTAATAACGTGTGCAATTGATTATGGACAAACACATAGGGTTATGCTAATGGGTTAAGCTCAGCACCACATATAAGCTTATCACATTGTTATTATATGGAAGCTAAGAAGGAAGACCATACCTTATAATAGGTAACTAGCATATGGCATGTCACGTAAATCACGTGGATCTATATGTATGTAATTCCATAACCTTAGATATGTGTATAGTGTTAATGAATGGTAGGACCAAATCTTTATGCTAATATATGAGATCGAGCTTATGTTTATCATCATATCTGCTTAAGATATATGTACAAGATTATGTAGAATGATTCATCGACATTAAATAGGCAATGTAATGCATTCGGTCTGATTGCCTTTGTTACAGGTCACCAATGAATCTAATATTGCATTGAATCTAATGATTGTCCCCGAGTAGGATAGGAAATCAAGTGTGTACTGATGTGTGATGAGAAACATTATATCCATATTTCTTGATAAAGTGACTTAGACCTTTTAAGTGCTGAAACCTTTCACTCTAACCAGAACCGTAGCTAGATAGTTTCCTACAAAAATTCATCTTGGTGGTTGTAAGATAACAAACTCAAATATAGTTTCAAAAAAAAAAAACTGAACACATAGACATAGAATTTTCTTGTTTTCTAATTAGCATTTTTTTTGCATTGATACCAAATCTTGGATATTTAATAATTTCAACTTAGCAATTAACATCCCGTTTTTTTCCTATTCTACTAAGAGGGAAAAATACACTTCATTTGAAAAAAGTTTGTCCTCAATATGTTCCTTCGTTTGCTTTGCTTATTTGCAATGACAAGAACAATTTACAATGTTTACAACATCATGGCTTGAAAAAATTCCATACCCTTTGCTTATTTTCTTTTCCTTAGGTTTTGTTTCTCTTCACTTGCCTGCGGGTTTTCCTAGACAAACGACCAGAGACATAGAAAAAAGAACAACCAAAAAGGCAAGAAATATATGCTATTGCAAATGTTTTTGTAGGCAATATGCGAAAAGACAAAAGTAAAAGCGATTATGTTTTAAAGGGAGATGGTCTTGGGATCAAAGATTCTAACTGGCAACAAATTGATCACGCATTAGCTACAAGCAATTTGTTTCGACTAGACAATTTTTACTATGAGCCAGGAAATTGCCTGTTTGACGCACTTGCAGTATTGTTGCATTTCCGATATACATCGATAGAGATAAGGGAAGGAATTGTGAATCATTTTCGTGTTTGTCTAGATCAAAAAGATCCCTCTGCATTGTTATCGATGCGCACAGAATTGACAGTTGACTATTTGCTAGAATTGCATAACATAGCAAATGTCAACGAATATCTCAATCGCATGTCGCAATCTGCTTCACAGCCAGATGATCAAAGTGTATATGGACTATGGGGTGATATATTTTGCATCAAGTGGTTTTCAAAATGGTTGAACGTTCAAGTCGTTGTTTGGTCATTAACAAAAGAAACAAAATACCTTCATTTCAATGTTGGGAAATTTGAATATTGCTACAATATATTGTTCCATGACCACACACCAGCTTCTGGCCACTTCGAACCGTTGTTGTCATATAAAACAATGGAAGCCAATAGACAAGCCGTTGATATGCTTCCTCATAGCGCAAATGTAAATCAATGTCTATATAACCAAGTTGAAATGTCATATCGACTTCCTGGCAATTGTCATGACTCCTTGTTTGAATCAATTTCCAAATTAACACTCTTCGTTGATGGACAAAGTGTTAGAAAAGCAGTTGCGCAAAGCTTTTATAATTCTATTGCTTCAAACGATATTAGAGCAATAAAATGCTTGGACATATATCTTGATAAAAACACATTAGCAGATACATCTCTTGTTTCTGGATGGGAAACCTATATTATGCATTTGGCAGAGCCATATATCATTGGTCATATAGAAGGAGATCGATTTGCTCTCCAATGGTTATGTGAGCTACTAGGCACTAACATACATCTATGGAGCAATAATTTGCAAGAAAATATTGCAACATTCTATGCAACAAATAGATCGTCAAAAGTTCTATGCCTAATGCAACATGTAATAGATAAAATGCATTCGCATTTCCAACCTTTGTTACAAGAACATTGTGGGAATAAAATGCCCTTTCTTCCCAATTGCAAGAGAAATACTTCTACTGCAATTGCAACGGATAATTCTGAAAAGAACAAACAGACAATAGGAAAAGAAAACATTGTAGACAAGAACATTGACAAGGGATCCTTGAACAAACCAATATACATAAATGCAATTAAAGTAAAAAGGCAAAAACAAAAGATAGGAAACATAGAACAAAAAAACTCTTGCATAGCTGAGCAATTTTCAAAAAGCAAAACCAGCATGCAAACATGCATTGATGACAATACACAAAAAAAATTACGCTTGTTGAAACACAATATGCGTAGACAAGGAATGCACATTCGTCAAAAGCAAAAGGAATGTACAAAGGCAAAGAAAGCAGTTGTTAGATACTTAAAAGTTATTCAAGACACACCTATTCATGCATGTTCTGTGTGTAAACAACTGCATTTTAAAAAAGACATTTGTTGTGTGAACAACACAATTAAATTAGCTTTCCAGGCTCTAGCAAATACAGAAGATGTGTCATGTGCAATGCTACTTGTTCAAATTTGTAGACCTTGCAAGAAAGTAATTGCTAATGGGAAATTGCCTATGTTTACATCACCTACACGAATCTGCCGCAATAACATATTGCCATCTGTAACTATACTGACTCCTTTGGAAGAACGATTGGTGTCACCAAGAATAGCCTTTGCACAGATAAGACAACTTGGTTATAAAAGAGCACAAATTGGGCTAACTGGATCAATTATCAATGTCCCTGCAGACTTGGATAGAGTTCAAACAGCATTGCCTAGAAGTCTAGGTGACAATTTGACAGTTGCAGTTATGCTAAAGCAAAAATTGGAATACAAAAATGCATATCTATCTGGAAATATTCGGCCAAAGATCATTATGACTGCGCTGAGTGATTTATGCAAAACCGAACTTTATAAAATTGAAGGCATTGTAATCGATACTAATTGGGAAAAAATATTTAGTGAAACAGCGAAACAACAGTCAAATACTCAAGAAACAACGGAACAAACAGATGATGATGAAAATGAAATAAACATAGAACCAATATCAGAAACATTGATACATGGATATGGAGAAACACATCTAATAGATGACTTAGACAAAAAAATCATAGAAATTGCACCTTCCGAGAACTTTCGACCATTGAGCATTTTTCAAGACAAATACTCTGAAGAGCTAAATTTTCCTACACTTTTCTACGGATTTAGTCAACCAAATGAAATTTTCGATCGCTTCTCTTATCAACAAGTATCACAGTGGGAGCTACAACATGAAAGTACAGACTTTGAAACACATTGCACGAATATTTTCTTTAAAGCAATTAAAGTCATAATAAAACAAGTAAAAAACACTGCTTGGATATCAATTCGCATGGGAGAGTTAAAGGACAAAAAAATATTGGCAAGAGATGTCAAGTCAAAAGACAATCTTGTAAAAATACTCCAATCTCTGATTGGGTATCGTACGTTGAAAGCGATTAGAACATCACCTGACTACTTTGAAAATATGAAAAAAGATCTATTTGCAATGATTCGACAGCTTGGTCCTCCTACATTCTTTTTAACCTTTACAAGTGTTGAACACCTTTGGGCACCTTTATGCAATACGTTGAAACAAATTGAGGAAAAACATTTGTCAGATTTACAAGACAATGCATTGGAAGAAAATATTGATACGTTAATAAGAAGACACCCAGTGATTTGTACTCGCTACTATAGACACAAAATAGCAGCACTAAAGTCTCTTATGTTAAAAAACAATACATTGTTTGGAAAAATACAAGATTTTTTTTTTACGACCGAATTTCAACAAAGAGGAAATGAGCATGAACATGGACTAATTTGGATTCAAAATGCACCTGTCTATGGAAAAAATTCAAATGAGGAGATTATTAGTTTTGTTGATCGCTATATATCCACAGACTCGTTT
This sequence comes from Larix kaempferi, assembly GCA_027924585.1. Lineage (NCBI taxonomy): Eukaryota > Viridiplantae > Streptophyta > Pinopsida > Pinales > Pinaceae > Larix > Larix kaempferi. Next base: position 10,294,941 of record BSBM01000017.1, on the reverse strand, counting down.
TTACTTGATCAAAATCTTATTCAAATTCAAACACATCGTTACACAAAAACATGTAGAAAACATCGACATTCCACGTGTAGATTCAATTTCCCATTGCCTCCTATGGATAGGACCATCATTCTAGAGCCACTAGAAAATGCTCCAGATGATCTCATTCAAAGAGCAAAAAAGGTATTTGTTCTTATTGAACATAAGGAATATTCTAAAAGCATGTCATTTGCACAATTACTCCTAGAGCTAAAACTAACCAAAGATGAATACATTTTGCTACTACGGTTTTTGCTTTCTCGGTCTACCTTGATACTAAAAAGAGATCCTGCTGACATTTGGATCAATTCATTTGCAAAAGCGATACCAGAGTTATGGCAGGCAAATACAGATGCACAATATATCTTAGATGCTTATGCTACAGCAACATATGTAAGCTCTTACATCACCAAATTTGATAGATCGATGACAAATGCTTTCAAAAAGATCAAAGAACAATGTCTTCTTGAGAATGATGGAAAGATCGAAACAATACGTAAGCTTGGAAATGCGCTTCTGAACATGCAACAAATGTCTACTAGACAAGCAGTACATGTCATATTGTCGTTATCTCTACATTCATCCTCCAGGAAGACTATTTTCATTAACACTGCTCCGGACGACAAAAAAATAGTTGTCTTGAAAAAACCATCACTTTTGGAAAAAGAACCAGATGACTCTGACGATATTATTTGCCCATCAATTTTGGACAAATACATTGCACGTCCTGTTGAGCTTGAAAACATATCCTTGGCAGAATATGCATCTTTCTATTCTTGTATCCACTCAATTACAAGAAAAAGAAATAGACCATGTATCATACGAGTTATTCGCTATAACAAACAAAAAGACCCTGAAAATTTCTTTAGAGAAAAGATCATCCTTTTTATGCCGCATAGAGACAACTGCAACCTACTAAAAAGCAATTTCAAAACATGGTCTGATGCATATGTTGCATTCAAAGAACAAATAGACATTGTTGAACAAAACTTTATTGCACCAACAACAACAAAGTGGGGTGACCTTGATAATGCTGTTGAAACAATTGAATTGCAAGACACAACTATGGCTCCTTTGACAACAGACAAAACAACAACTACTTCTGCGTTTGAACAATATGACATTCAACATGATCTAATCCGAAAAAGTAAATCCAATGGATCAAAAGCTGAAAGTGGGTGCATCTTGACAGAAAAGCCATTTCTATTGAACATGCATGAATACCATGCAATTCGAAGAAAGCTAAATATTGAACAACAATCAATTGTGAAAGAAGTTATTGCAAGGAAAAAAAACAATCCGCTGACTCCAATTCGCTTGTTCCTGACAGGAGGGGCAGGAACAGGTAAAACTTACACCGCAAAAGCAATCTATGATGGTCTTTTGCATTACTATGACAAGGAAATTGGTAGTGATCCTTTAAAGAAAAAGGGTCTTATACTTGCATTTACTGGAAAAGCAGCATATAATGCAGGTGGCATTACAGTCCACTCTGCTCTCAGACTGCCGCTAAGTTCAAACATGCTTCCTCTAAATTCAAACACCCTAGATCTTTTGACAAAAGATTGTGAACAACTTTGAGTATTGTTGATTGATGAAGTCTCTTTAATAGGGTCTCGAATGCTACACAACATTGACAAACAACTACGTGAAATCATGCACACACCAACAAAAGCATTTGGAAACCTTGATGTCATATTCTGTGGTGATTTGTGTCAAGCACAACCTGTTCAGGATTGTTGGATTTTTGAACAACCAAGATTCCAACAACAAACATTTCCTTACACATTTTGGTCTGATGCCATAAAATGCTATGAACTTACAACAGTTGTACGTCAAAGAAATCAAAAATTCATATCAATTTTGAATAGAATTAGAACATGCTCTCAAACACTGGATGACATAGATTACTTAAACCAACATTGCTACAAACAACCACTAGTAGATGCAACGTTTCCTTATCTTTTCTATAGTAATAAGGATGTTCAACAACATAATTCAAAAATGTTATCAACTATGCAAACAGAAACATTCACACTAGTAGCACATGATAGCAAAATTGAGTCAATTGAAAAAAATGACCATAGACAAAAGACGTTGCGACTTCCCGCTATGATAGTAGTAAAAAAGGATATGCTTATTGAACTAGTTGGAGGCAACTACTCAATTGAGGATGGCTTGATCAATGGTGCAGAAGGTGTGTTTAAACACTATACACAAACAAGCCATGATATTGTTTGGATTGAGTTTGCAGATCCAAAAGTTGGAGACAAGCAACATGCTACTATGCAACATCTTTATACACCTGCCGTAAAGTCCAGTTGGACACCAATCAAACGAATTGTGATACAAACAACACTTGAAAATAAAATGAATGTTATGTGAGCACAATTCCCAATTCAGTTAGCATGTGCAAGGACAATCCATAGAGCACAAGGATTGACAATGAACAAATTAGCATTTGACCCAAAAGGAATTAAGAGACATGGCCTTGTTTACACTGCGCTGTCACGTGTCAGAGATATTGATTGTCTTTATCTTTTAAACAAGTTAGAACAAAGAAATTTTATAACTTGTCCAAAAGTCATGACTGAAATAAATAGATTAAAAACGCATGCGAGTTTGCAATTTGAATACGGTTTGCATTCAATGCCAAATGTTAGGCAATTACTCATTTCATCATTGAACACACGCAGCTTGCTTTTGCACTATGACGATGTTCTGAATGATCATGAACTTATGCAAGCAGACATTTTATGTTTGCAAGAAACTCACATGTACACACTTGCCAAAGAAACAGCAATGATAGAAAAATACAATTTATTTTCAGCATTTTCAATGCATGGAATCCTTACATTGATTAAAAAACACATTGCCATCATCGATTTTAAAAACTATACAAGAAACTCCACCGAAGCAATTTGCATAGATCTTGAATTAGGGTACAATGTATTGAAAGTAGTGAACATTTACAATAGACCATGTGGTGTGCTTGATGATCTCTTTCATATACTGAGTTGCATTTTGTCAACTTGCACACCAACTACTCAAATCCTAGTAGTTGGTGACCTGAACATTGACATGTTGCAAGAAACAATATCGAAAAGGAAATTGCAAATGTTTATGCAAATGAAACGCTTGACACTGAAAACAACAAAAGCAACAACAAACACCGGTTCAATGCTTGATCACTTCTGGACAAATTTGAAACACAGAGATATTGTTTTCAATATTTCAGATGCTTATTGGACTGATCACTATTCAACTTTCTTATCAATCCTTTGATAAAAAAGCGTAGTCTATTCAATTTTGCATTATCTAATTTTATTGTCTTGCTATCTATGGACGGATCCATGATAGCATATTTGCACGAAATCAAAAGCAGGTACTTTTTTTTCTTTTGCAACTTTCATGCACTTTAAACTACAGCAATTTGATTTTTGCCTATTCACACTAAGCTAGGTTTAAATTAGCTTTGGGCATTTGCAACATTGATGTCATAGCTATGAGTTTAAATTCTGTCAAACTTTCTCATATTCTTGTAATCTATTTCGTGACGTCAACTTTTGCTTTTTTTTATTGTCGAAAGTTGTTTACATTTTGTTTTGTTCACAGTTCAGATCTAAAAAATAGCAATTATGCCACAACATATGTAGACACTCTTTACAAAAAGTATTCACCTGCTGTCTCCATTTTATAAAAATGCAGACCATATGTAAGCTACATAAAATGTTTTAATAACAAATTCTTATGTTCGAGATAATTGTACATGAAAAATTGTTCAATATTTGACTGTAAATAACATAGTTTTCAGCACTTGTTTAATTGAAATTCTTAACATTACATAGACTTTGCGCTATGCAAATGTTAAAAATCCAGTCAAAGAATTATAGACATTTGTTTTCTTTTGCTTTTCTTCTTTTCATGCTATTTGTTTGTTGTCATATTTTCTATCTATTATAAATCTCTTCTACTTTTTACACTAATTAGCAATTTCAGCTACAGCTGATTTCCTTAATACTTTTCGCATGCACAGCTTTTGAAACTGAAATCGAAAATTGAAAAATAATGGAAAATGGTTCATTGCCCATGCACAACACAACAAAAACAACATTAGCACCAAACAGCCCGACAATGGAAGTAGTGTCAACTCCTGAAAGTGCAAAAAGGTATGCAATTATTTTCGTCCTAATTGCTTTTTACATCATTTTTAACACTTGAAACTTCCTCGTTTTCTTTTACAATTTTCTAGCACACAAAACAATAGAATATAACTATTGCATTGACAAATATTTCCTCAAGCTTGATTTAAGTTTCAACATTCCTATTATTGATTGCTGATAATTTCTTTCTTCGAATTTTTCTCAAACTATAACAATAGCAGGTTCAGACAAACACCTCCAGAAGCAGCTACTATTATAGAGCTATGCACAACAACACCAAAAATTATTTTCGAAGGAGACATCTTGGCCGTATATGGGCCCGCACAGTACAAAATACAGACTTCTCCTGTAAAGGCACAAATACTGCATGCAGAATTTGTTGATAGAGATGGGCTAATGACAATCACTGCTGGAATAAGTGACAATTTGCTCAAACGTTTTGGAAGCTATTTCTCAACTAGCAAAAGTCTAAGAATCACTCGATTTGGGCTAAAAAAAAAGGCCAGTACGACAGAGGCGATGCCAAGTACTCAATAGTCATATTCCCCCATACAATAATTGAGACAATTGATCGAGTTTGCAAAATCAGAAAGCTAGCTCCAGATATGACAATTGGTGATCTGTTGTCATCCAATGACTCCTACTCTGTTGGCTCTGTTGCAGCAATTGTTGTTGCATGTGAATACAACAACAAGCAATTTGACTTGTATATCAAAGACGGTGGAACGGCAAACGACCATGCAACAGTAAATATGCTTACTTGCATAGCTAGTGTTCTCTTGGAATTGTTGTTTTTTAAACGCAAATAAAATTTTCACTTTTTTATATAAACAAAAAAATAGGGAAAAAACAAACACAAATAGCTTCAACGATTTCTAATTACAATCTATGCTTATTAACTGTTGTCTTTTACTATTGCAGCTACAGCTCAATGAAGGCTACAAAGAACTGTTCTTGCAAATTCAAGAACAACTTGCATCTGATAATCCCCCATTCTATTTGTTTAAAAATATTGTTCGAAATGATACGAAAACAAGCCACATGCTCCGGACCTGTGCAGCTACTTTTATTGACCCTCTTAATGATGATTATGCAATTCAAAATTTGCTGCCAATTATTGACTCAAAGACACAGGTCTGTTGAGAAATTGCTTCTTTCTCAAACATAATGTAGTTTGCTGCAAACTAGTTTCAGTGCTTAAGACCTTTTGTCGTTTTTTTTTTCTCTTGTTCATTGTCTAAGTCCATTGCCTTTGTTATGTATAATAGACTTTCTGATGACCAAGAATATTTAAACATCTCACATGCATGCCACAGAAAACCAAATTGCTAACAATAACTTGATAAAAGTTTCTCAAAATCTCATCAAACTGATTCTCAAACAAGCTTTAATCACTGGAAAAGTTTGAATGTGCTTGTATTGGCATCAACATTGGGTAGTTTAGCTAAATATTAGCCCTTGATTTGTGCAAAGAAATATGGGGTTAATATTTCGTCACTAGACCTTTGCCAATTGCTAAACCCTCTCATATCTCTTTGAGTTCTCATGGTTTCTCTCTTGTATCACTGTTTCTGATCTTGAGTACACATTTTTCCTATAATAAAGAATCTTGTCTATTTGTAATTCTATCCTCAAGGCTAACAAGCACATGCTTGCCTAGGTCATTGCTTTTAGGTTGTTTTAGCCATTTGCAAAAGGGCCACTTTGAAAACTCTGTTTTAAAAACAAATCTGTAGATCTGGTTTCTGCAATCAGAAATCTCCTTTTCCGCTACTATATCTCCTGAGCACATATTGCTTAAAGCTATGGAATTTAAGCTCTTTTAGCCATTCAGACAGAAGTATTTGTTTTTCCAAAAAAACAATCCAGTTGTTAGATTTATTTGAGCACATCATAACTAATTTTAAGTCTTCTTTGAGTCTCATTTGGAATCATATGTTTAAGCCTCTATCCAATTGGTCTTCCCAATAAGACATGTCATTTTTGCCAAAGACAAGCACCCCAAATACTTTTAACATAAAGGCAATCCATCACAAGCTTCTAAGAATTTATGAAAAGATTCAAATACTACGATTGGAAAAGACTGGTTGAAGGCATCAAAGCACAAGAGCTCTCGGGAGTATTGTGTATTGAGGTCAGTTGCTTTATAAATTGATGACGTTTCCACTCCCCAGCTTCTGAGAACATCTTTATCTTGAGATGTAATCAATATCAAGCTCTCTTTGCAAAGAAGGCTTTTAGGTACCAAAAGTGCATCCAACTAATTCACATTATCCAGATCATCTAAAATTATTCATGCTAGATAAGATGACAATGGCATGATTAGATTTTTGTGATCGGAAGATAGATGTAGAACACTTAAAGTGCCACGAGACAGATTTTATATTTGTTTAACTGATCAAAATTGCATTTGCAGCGATGTTGCAAATTGCATATTCTGCTTTTTGCAAAAGTGCATTGTGTGTCTGTACTCTCAATGTGAGAAGCAAAATTATGACAATGCAACCTTTGCATATCCATTAAATGGCACTCCTCTTTGCACATACAATATTTATTGCATGGTGACAAAGTACAATTTATTCTCTTTCTATGCGTGCTTCAAAACATTGTTTGCATTGCAACAAATTTTATATTGAAGGCTATAACTCTGTTCACAACACTCTTATTCATCAGTTTCCAAAGATTGCTTTTTGCAATGTCTCTTTGCTTTTACCCTTTGGCTAACAACAGTTAGCTAATGGCTACCTTGCCCATTACCATTGTAATTAGTCATAGTGGTTTGAATCTAAGTTCAATTATTATTCAAATAAAAAAACATAGTTCTATTTAAAAATATGTTGATATTATATGCATTTTCTATGGTCATTTGTTCTCTGACTTTGACAAATACACGGAATACTGAAACCAAGAAATTCATTTGCACCTCCGTATCAATGCATCTATGCTGAATGTAAACAACCACTCATGCAGAGCTGTGTGGTCTGTGCATTTTGCAAAAAAGAAATGGAAATTATATATGAGCATAGTCTGGAATGCAATTTAGACACAAACGATGGATTGATAGAATGCACACTGCGCAACCCACAGTTAAAAGAGTATTGTCCAGAAGTAGCAAATATTTCATTTGAAGAATACTCAAAAAACATATCATCAACAGTTTTCAATCTGCGGAGGTTTTCCCAGCAAGGGCTATTTACATTGGCTTTGGACGACAGCATCATCAACTTGAAAAGAAACTGAGTTTCAGGTACACAAATCTATTTTTTGTTCTAAAGAATTTAAGTTTTTTGTTCAATATTCCCGACCTCTGCAAACTGTGTTTTGAAAATTGCACTCAATTGCATTAGCTACAAACATAAACACTTTGCCATTTCCTCAGTTTACATTAATGGTTTGCAGCTTCAAAACATTTGGTGTATATCTAGTTTAACATATAATCATTTTTCAATTTATAAACTTTCCCTGGTTAGTTTTCGCTTAAACAATTTTCACAAAATTTTGATTCGCATTTGATTTTGAGTATGTGTTGCAAAGTTCGAAACTCTGATCATAGAATGGCATGATTTAAATAGCTGCGATTTAAATACTAACATTTGGTGAAATGCTAATTTCAGTAGCCTAATACTCTAATTATTGATAAAAGTTGTATTGGAAAATAATTTACTATAATTTATTACACAACCTGATACAATAATTTGTTATTCTTCGCAAGATTTTCTCTCTTGCTATATTGTTCCTAAAGATTCATTGCTTTGAAATTATGCAAATTGACATAAACTATGAGTACTTCCAATATTATACTTGAAATAGTATCTAGTCTTTACAAATACTTCCATTCTTGCTACTTTTTTCCAATTATTCTGACTATATTTTGAATGCTATTGGCAGGTGCAACAACAATCAAAAACCACCACAATGGCAGTAGGGCTACAACGAATACAAAAGTTCATATTGCATAACATTTTTGCAACAAAAAAAGTGCAAAGACTCATTTGCTCATGCAAAAGCACAATTGCAGTATGTTAGACTTATTGCCTTTTTTGGTCCTCTGGCTTATTAACAAAACTCAGTCTGTTGGACTTATTCCTTTTTTGTCTTCTGCTTTATTGACAGAAGTATCGAAGAACTGTTTTTTTGCTTATGTAATGCCTTTAGACAATATAAAAAATACACTAAAACTCTTATTGATTAACATTTTCATAGTTTTTGTCATCTGCTAAGCAGACAAATATACATACCACATATTTACATATATAGTATAATATTTTCTACATGGCAATATGTTCCTACATTGTCAAACTCAGTATAATATTTCCTACATGGCAATATGTTCCTACATTGTCAAACTCAGTTTAAGAATTGTTCCGTGATGTTGATTAAGTAGAGTTTTATGCAACTGACACCCAATATAGACATCGGTGATTAAAATGAGTGTCTCCTTTGTGACATTTTACTCTTATTTTTATCTACTCCAAAGTTGTTGACTTTGGAGTATATTGATTTTTGTTTGTTTGCTAGAAATACATCTTATAGAATCTCTTTGCCTATGCTGCTGCATTATGGCCGGTATGTCTATGCTGTCAAAGTCATCCAGAGCTTGCACCCAGTCTCATCTGCACCGACTCAAGCGGTTTTGAAGCTGGTTCTCTGCATTAATACAAGCCACATAACCTTGTTGTTTGCCTCTAGACCGCACTTCCAAAGTAAACACAGAAAAAATTATCCATGTTACATGGTTATTATCTAAATACTTGGTTAGATCACACCTAAGCTAGCTATCCAGCAATCGCTCTTGTGAGGAAATTACAGGTTGCCCTTGAACTGTCACATTTAATACAGTAGCCGTGGTCTCACAGCATGCATTTGCAATAGCTATTACCAATAGAATGGCCTTTGTTAGCCTCAGGGCCCATAATTAGTAAACAATTGACACTAGTCTATCTTTGAAACGATACTTTAGTTCCTCATTGAAAACATTTTTATCTAAAAAATTGAGGAAGAGAATTAAAAGTAAATATGCAAGGACAGGATCTGTGATTGTGAATATTTATTATTTTTCAAGGTATTCAAATTTATTGCTTTTTTGGAATTTTAAAATTTCTAACTATTTTCTATTTGAAATATTTTTACATTATCTGTACCTGAACTCACATATTTCTCCTCTTCTTCCTTATTTTGCGAAGCATAGTCTTATTCCATGCATTTAGAGAATTATAGTGCATCGTTCTTTGTATTTTCCTACTTATTGATTCTATAGGAGTTGGAAGCTTTAAGACTATGTCACCACAGGGCATCAAGATATTTGATCCTGGATAATATTTTAGCGGTCCATAAGATGACATTTCATGGATAGTAAACCCTTGCAATTTTTTATTCCATCTTTGAAATTTGAATGGATTCAAATATATATAGTGCGAGAAAAAAAAAAATTGTTACAAAACTATTATATATTGAAAGAATAATTGCACCAGAAAATTGAGATCTGATTTTTTATTGCAATATTTGGTTCTTTTATTAATATACTTTATGCATATCTGAAATGAGTTTATATATTAATTCTTGTTTCCTCTTCTTTTGAAAATAGCTGTACACTGAGAAGGATGCTAGATACTTTGTGCCGTTTTTGAGTTTATGTCACCGCAATTTATTGTTTGGGTCCATTAAAAAAGCGGCCAATAATGCTTGAAAGCACTGATAGACTTGCAGCCACTAATAGCTACTCCCGGTTTATGTTATACTATTTTTTATTCTTGCATTCTAGTTAAAGTTTTAAATAATTTAAAAATCAAGTTAGAGGAAGATAAGGACTGAATCAAAGGTTTCATGTATTTGTATAAGGCATAAAAATGATGTCATCTATTAACTGGTATGTAGAAACTGAATCAGAAAATATGAAATGGCAAATTGAAATTTGATTTTATGTCATATTACTGACATCAGATCTTTTGCTAATAGCACTTATATTGATTGGTTGATAAATATCTTAGTGGATTAAATATTACTGTCTTATTGCTGACACTTCACCAAGGTTATTTATTATGAATATTGGATTAATATTTTTGGTGTGTTTATTTGCCACAACACATTTGCATTCTGTGCAAGATGCAAACTTTGTCATTTATTTGTCCTCATTATGATTCACAAATAGCTTCGTTTGGTTATCTTCTGTTGTTGCGTTAAAGGCCTTTTATGATGGCATTTATTTCAGAGGTATGATAGTTTTGCTTATAACAACTGCAAATTGTTGGACATAACTTGGTATGAGCACACAGACTGCCGTATGTAAATATTGAATCATGGATTAAATCAAATTGTATGGATAGCATACCAGTGAATAATGATCAGAACTGAAAACCGTCACAAAATTAAGAAATCTATATTATCTAAACCCTTTAACAATCTGATCTGTTCAATGCTAGTTTGACTAGTGGAAACTTATTTGAAATGGTAAATTTATAGTCAGATTCTATATGATAGCATAACATATTTGGTTTGAGAGACCAGTAATGCATTTATTTTGAAAGAAACAGTGTGAATTAGATTGAAGGTGCTTTCAAGTACAGCTTTCAGTGATGATGCTTATGTATCTGATCCAGCAGATGTTGTGACTATATTTTGTTTTTTGGTTTATCTTGTTTAGAGTACTTGCTATTGCCTTATCTGATGTATTATACTGAGAACATTACCTCAACTTGTGGGCAATGAGATAGACTGATATGTAAAAGCATTTTGGCTTGTTGAGTTATAGTTTTGGATGAAAAAATCCACATGGACGCAATATGAAAGCAAAATGGCCAGGGATTTGACTGCTTCTCATCTGCTTTTGCCATTAGATTTACCTGTAGTGTCTATTATCTTTTAAAATGAATACCCACTGATCCAATGCCAGTTAGTGGCTGAGTTAATACGTAAACCACAGACTCAATCATAAATTTTGAGGATAATCATGTAGGAAAAATATAAAGCATATATTGGTTAATAAAATATTGAAAATGTGGAAATTCAGAATTATCCATGATATGAAAAATACAAAAATGAATGCCCAGTCTCAACTTTTGCTATTCATGAAACAGGCGAAAACAAATCAACAAAACAATATAAAATATAAAGTATTGCATGAGCAATTTCAGGTGGGTAATTAGGAAAAATACACTTTTTCTGGACCCAAATCATTGCTTGTTTCATGAACTTTAAGCTTGTGCTGGTGACAGAAACTACTAGATTGATTGTTAAAAATGTAACCTTAAACTGAAATGTGAGCTGAATTAGGAAAAATACATTTTTTGTGAACCAAAATTATTTGTTTGTTTCATGAAGTCTAAACTTGTGCTGGTGACAGAAACGATTAAGTTGCCTGTTAAAATTGTAACCTTACACTGAAATGCAAGGTGAAAAAAAGATGTGGCAGCAGCTGTCCCAGGTTACAATTAAATGTTATTCACCAGTCAAAATATTTATATGGTATTCGATGCATCAGCATTCATAAGTAAGTATATGACACTCTTTTTGGTGGATACATACATATGACATGATATTACCCCAGTTTTATTTATTCACTTGATAATATGAATTAGGACTGTTTCAGAGTTGGTTTGGTGGTGCACAAGGATACCTATGGGGATGTCACTTCTGAAAACAGAGCGTGTCTAGTCCAAGGTGGATAGCGAACACCCCAGAACCTAATTTTACATTTGAATTACCCTACCACCCCGACACCAAATTTTTTTATGTTACCAAGATTTGTAATGTTTTGGTTATATTCATTCCTCGTAATTTGTCGCCGGGGTTTGGTCCTCCGCGTGTCCCGACCCGTCCTGGCCGTTCTGTGCATGAGTCTGTATGCTATAATCTCGAATTAATGGGGCATTGGCGGTTTGTCCTTTGATCTGATGTTTGCATTTACGTTGCTAGCAAGATTTATGCTTTTGGATATAACTGCATTCATTATGCTCTGCGTTCAGGTTTTGACACAGGTCTTGTCAAAAGCTTTGGTCTTATGGATGTTTTGTTCAGACAACAAGGTGAGTATTTTTAATAGTATCACACATAGTAACTTTTTCTTGGTTTTTTCTAAAATATTTATTGGATTTTTTTAATAGTATCACACATAGTGGATGGATCATCTCCACACCCAACACCCAAGGTGTAGAATGCACCTTGTTGATATTGTTTATTTCATTTCAAAAAAATTGGTAGTATAATGGTGAGTGCATTTGTCAACACCCAAGCTGTAGAATACACCTTGTTTTTATCTATAAATTTTTATATAGTAACAATTTTATTTATTAAACTCATTTTAATAAAAAAATATTTATCTTGAATGTAATTGGTTCAGAATGATGACGAAGAGGTGGCGGCAATATGTCGTAAGCGGTTGTTAATGTATTTTGCAGAGTTTCGGGCGCTCCAACAATAACTATATTCCTTGTTCCTCGAGCTTTTCGAGGTGGCTCAGTACACTATACTCAACAATGATAATCTAATTAATTTATGGTTCACATGTTGATTTTGCAAATTTCAAAAAAATCTAATTTGCAATAGCGCAGGACATTGCCACCTCGTGGCTCTTGTTATATAGATATATAGAAAAAAAATGCCACAGCGGCCCATCCACAGCTTTATAATCATTTCAACTTAAGTTACATGGAGGGTGACATAACTATGTGTATCTTTTTGGAAATGAATAAAATTCTCGAAACTCATGTACGTTTTGTGAATTTTGACATGGAGTAAAATAAGAAAGTAAAAAGTTTAACTTGGAATTTGATGAATTTGAATATTTTGAATTTAGTATAATGGTAATCAACTATTAGGTTGTACAATGTTAATATGTGATCTATGTAATTTCATCAATCTTAAATTATTACTGTGAGATTTCAACAAAAACAATTTGTAGGGAAGGGAGTAGTACGTTGTACAATGTTATCATGATCTATGCAATTTCATCAATCCTAAATTATTATTGTGGGTTTTGAACAAAAACAATGTGCAATTATTATTGTGGGTTTTGAACAAAAACAATGTGCACGGAAGGAAATTGTGTTGTATTTTTAAGGATTTTTTTTTTTTTTAATTAATTTCATTCAATGTGTAAAATTTGCATTTAATTAAATATTGTCCTTCCATATTTTAGGAAAATGTGTAAAATTTGCATTTAATTAAATATTGTCCTTCCATATTTTAGGAAAAGTTAACAAGTGAATTTTGTTCTCAACACATAACACCTAATTTAATGTTCAAACCCTCTTTTTTCTTTTCTTTTTTTTAAACTATTTTGTTATTATTTTTTAAAGATAAATTAGTATTTGATCACATTTCATACACCTTTGTGTTCGCACATAAAATGAAAGCTTTTGAAGAGTCCAAACATCCATGGAATATGCTCATCTATTTTATAATTTCTTGGGTGTGCCATATTTATGCTATTGGTTTTTCTCAAGTGCCTTGGTAACTATGAAAAAGTCATAGAATAAAACAAAATAAAAATATAATATGAAATAAAAAGTATAAAAATGATATATCATTGCTTATATGATTCAAATCTTGAGATAATAGAGATGAAAGGGTTTCACTCCTTGAAGTTGCATTTGCAAAAATTCCTCTGAAAAGGGGGTCAATATTTTTTGTTTTTAAAACTCAGTCAAGCTTAAATAGCTTCCTCGAGGGTTAATTTAAACCTTGATGGATTCTTAAATGTAAAATTTCAAAATAACTCGATCAGTGGTTTATCAAACCCTCTTGCTGGGTTAACATGAAATGCTCAATCAAGCTACAGTAACAAAAATGCTTGATCGAGGTATTATTGTAACTAAAAAGAGGAAAAAATCTAAAAAATTTCAAATTCTAGTCAAGGCCATCTTTAGCTCAAGAGAGGATGGTATAAGGACACCATAGCTTGGTTAAAACATTAGAGGATTGACGAAAATACCACTTTGCAAAATATCAACAACCTTAAAAATACTATTACATCTAAAGTTCAAAGCAAGAATGTGGGATGAGAAAGATTTAGAGTTTAAAAGAAAATTAAGATATTGCAAGGAAGTCAATAATCCTAATATGGAAGATCAAAAGTACCTCTTTGTCTTAACCAATTCAAAGAACAAGATTAATATAGCCAAGGTAATAACTAACTCCCATGAGTTTCATAACGAAAGGGGTTGGACAATTCCTAAAACGCCATGGGAGGAAAGGATTTTCCAACTCTGTGAGTCTATGAGTGTTGAAGACGAATCTCACTTTCTTTTAGAGTTCACTGTGTATACCCACACTCGATCGCAGTTTCCTAATCTTTGCTACAATTCTAATCTCCATGACCTTCTAGCTCGTCAAAACTACGATGACCTATGAACACTTCTTTCTCAGCTTTTTAATTATAGTATTCAAGTTTTACAGAAATCCAAATAATTTGTTTCTCTTTTCTTAAGGTCAGATAGACCAAATGGGTCTTAGTGGACGTTAATCATCATCATCAAAAGAAAATCCACTTTGCATGAGCCAATACACTTGGTTATTTTGTCGTTGTGAAAAAACAAAATAAAGAGAATTGTGTCAAATCTAATATTAATCCACATTTTAATCAACAATCAAAATGGGGCATGTGAGAAATCACAAAAGAAAATTTAGAGGTTGATGAAAAATGAAGTGAGAGGTAAGGACATGCAAAATTAAGAGAACAACAAGAAAATGTAGATCAACCTATTTCCCAAACTTCGATGCATCTAATTGAAGAGTCTTCAAAGCATGCAATTGAGGGCAATATCAATAATCATTAACCACATTACCCTAATTCCTACTATGCTCATAGTTTTGATTTATTCTATGGTTTATTATTTATATTATGTTTTATAGGTAACACATGTGTGCACACAAAATTGATTGGACTATGCAGATATAGGATATAATAAGCCACTGTAGGACCCCATTCCCTATCGAGTTTCAAGAATAACTAGTAGTTGTATTGGTTTTGAAAGAGGTAGAAACTTTTTAGAAAGTTTGGATGCAAAAAGAAGAGAATAATTTGGAGACTCAAGCCTTGATCAAATAATAAGAGAGCATGATAATAACATAATTAAGTTGTTTTTTAGTAAAATTTAGTGACCACAAGCTCAAACTCTACATGGATTGTTAAAACACAATAAATTAAAACACACAACAAAGTTGTTGGGCTTTTGAGATGTTAAACACACAAAAGCACATGAGAATGTGTCTAGAAAATGTATTGAAAACATTTTCTAATTGGGTCTCCTCCGTCTATCATGTTTGGGTGAAAAATTAATTGTTCAATGAAGTCAAACCCATCCAGTAAAGCAAACATTTGCATCTGATAAAAACAAAAAAATATTACTTAATGCATTGATTCTACATGTATTAATATAATCAATTAACAACTAATAAAGATAATTTAAGTATATATAACTGTATAAAAATATACATCGCCTCTACAAGTGACACGTAAGTCTTGTGCAACTTAAAATACGCATTCTAGGTAGTGATAGTGTACTGGAATAAATCCTCATCAGTTAACAACCTAAGTATAATATCACCTAGTAAGTATAATATCATCCACAAAATGAAAATTAGGCTCTATTGAAACAAGTGATGGTCTAGATCTCTCCCCAACTAAAGCAACTAAAATACTTCCAAGTGCAATGCCCATGGTGTCTTCCATTGCATCTCGCTCAACTCCAAGAAGCGATGGGTTGACTAACTCTTGAGGAAAAACAATATTCATATTCGATAATGGCACCAATATCACAGGATGTGGTATGAAAACATGGTCTCTCCAGGCCCCAAGATGATAACAATTGTGTCCCCTAATAGGACCATAAAAATATGATGTTTTGTTGTACATCCAGGGTGCATGTGCAACACAAACTCAACATATATATGTGTCAAAAAATATAATTCAACCTCATCATGTTGGGGGAACATGCCCCATGCTATGATAAATATGTCATAAATGCGAGGTGCTACAACCTCAAACTTAAACACTTTGAGTTTAAGTGGTTTCCGCCTCACATGGTTAGGAAGGATATCAAATAGTGTACCATGCACATCATGCCCTCTCATTATGAATTTCATTGCCTCCCAAGTATTTGTCCCCAACACCTAAGTCCTCCTCCTCATGATGATGCTCCACCAAAGATCACTCTATGGTCCCACCCTATGATAGAGATCTATCAATTAATTGACACTCTGTAGCAACATTGACATTGATCATCGAGTGGTGATATTGTGAGGAATGGAAACAATCTCCTTGTGCAACCAAATGCATTTCCCAAATATTTCCTCAAGGGCGATCTATGCCACCTCATTCTCCCACAAAGGGGGAGATGCAGGAGGACCTTGTCCACTAGGGACTTCTATGAGTTAGACGAAAAAACATATATACATTAAAATATATGTTAGCTTGTGAATTCAAACTTTCAGAAGTAAATATATCCATAATTGAACAAGATTTGAATCCACATTTAATGCTTGGGTCCTAGAACTCTTTGCTATCCTTTGATGATGCATGTGTACTTTGGGATGGGAGAGGTGCACTTCCTTTCTGACTACCACTAGCTAGTGTCACCTCATAGATGGAGGGTGGGGTCCCTGTGAAAGTAAAAATAAATATTGTTCATGATGGTAATAATTCATTTATATATTTAACTCGATTTATTTGAAACACATGTCCTATCATGCATTAGACGAGGCACAACTCTAGGTTGTCTTGGAGCGAGAACTTGATATTGTCCAAAGGTCCATCTCTCGCAAAGAGAACACCCCATCCAAAATTCCAATTAGCACAACTCTTTTTGTGCTCCTTTGATCTACTCATTTTTTCAAATTCCAATTATTTGGGTCATCTTAAAATGGGCCAAAATACCTAAATGCAAATTTCCCATCAATCAGTATTACTTCTTCCAGACAAATTCCCAATGAATTCCGAGAATAATTTTAATATAAAAGAGATTGAGCTTGTCCACTGATTATTGGTATGTTTTTCAATATATATGTATATATATATATATATATATATAGAGAGAGAGAGAGAGAGAGAGAGATGTGTTACATTTTTTCTTAATTTGATCTGTTAGTGTCATCATTATATAGCTCGTCCATATTTCGTTACTTTAATGCATAAGTGTCATCATTATACAACTCATACATATTCACCTTAGCCTTAAAGAAGGAGGTTACATTACACATGTGCCTCGCCTTTTTAGGTATAATAAAAAGGAGTGAGTTAAATGGTGGACAATGTTTCATCATGAACTATTTTCTTTTTTTTCAAAATTTTGATGATTTAAGTCATTTTAAAATGGAGCAATCTAAGGGCAAAATTGAGCTACAAAACAGAAGAGTTCGTAGGGATGGCGAAAACTTGTATGGACTGGAGAAGTCCCGAGATATAAAACAAGCCCATTACATGACCCATTTCTACAAGGAGCATATAACATAGTAGGAAAAGCAGGAAAATGTAGGTATGGAGGAGGAGATACGTCTAGAAAAAGAGTCCAAGATGAAGGTGCAAAGGCACGTAGACTTTGAGGGATAGATTTTGGACCCGGAAAACACATGCATCAGATTGATGCTTTTCAACAAGACTTTGGACATGTACTACTCAATAAAATCCCTCCTAGGAGGAACTATCATTGAGAGAGGGGAAAATTATGGGAAATTCCAGTGCTAGATGGAAGAACTAAGCTCCGGAGTGAGCTTACTCAATGAGGTCTCATATTCGTTGAAGGTTATTGAAGCAAAGTAGAACCTCCTTACTAAAACCCTAGGGTACAAGTTTAAATTTTCCAAAGTGGATGATGAACTGTTTTCCTCAATTTAGCCGCATCATAACAAGAAGGTTTGTGGCCCATCTCAGGTCATTAATTTGGACAACGAGGAGGATGAGGCCAGCGTTGATCTTGAATGCCACACTCGAGGAATTAGCGTGAACCGCGTATGAATTGTCAGCTAGTTTGTATGTTTCAAGTCTCTAGAGCATAGTAAAAAGTCTTTAATGTATATACTAGTTTCAGGTTTAAGTCCTAAGTCTCTAGCTCTGGGTGAAATTTCTTCCTGTTATGTTGTTATGATGTTCAAGACTATTAAACAAATTGTTATCATGTTAAATGCCTTACTTTTTCCCCATGATGTCAAAGTTGTTAATCCCATACTTGAAGGACCTACATCAGAATTGGGATTTGCAGCTCTCAGGCTGCTCTATTTTCATTCGGGAGGGGCTCTTGAAAGTTGTAATTTTTGCATACTATGTTTTGGACTATATTATAATAGAATAGAAGGACACCTTTTACATACAGAAGAAAACTAGCAATTTATTTATTCTATGTTTTGGACTTTCCAGTGGGTTTTAATTGAAATCCAGTAATTTTTTTGGTAAAATCTAAATTTGGAAGTATTCAAATTGTGTTTTTGAATCCATAAATAGATTCAACACCCTCAAATACACCCATGGCACCTAGATTATGAAATTTCCATAACTAATATATGTGATTCTAAGACGGAAAATATACTCAGAAAACACTCAAATACACCCATAGCAGCTAGATTATGCGATTTCCATAGCTAATACATGTGATTGTAAAACAAAAAATATACTAAGAAAATGTTGAAAACCTAGAATGTTTAGAGTAAACATTTTTACAATGGGCCAAAACCCTTAAAGACAGTTCCATATCAAAGTTCTTCTTATCAATTACATAGAACTATAATTTCCAACCAAATACATCGTTAGCTTCCCAAAAACACTCAACTTTCACAGCATTAGCTTCCAAGAAAACTGAACTTTCACAAATCCATTTGTAATCTATTTATTACATTCGAATCTTGAAAACCCATACTTTCCCTTCATGAATTTATGAATGTTAGTAAAGAATACCATGACACATGTTTGTCCCTTTGTGTGTTTATCCTTCGTAACTGTGTAGAGTTAGAGGTGTGATTCAAATTCCCCATAATTAGGGATTCATCTATGTGTACACTTGTAGTTGGGATTCAAATTCCCCAAAATTAGGGATTCTTCTATGTGTACCGTTTGTAGTTGGGATTCAAATTCCTCAAAAGTGGGTGGACATATACATGCACATGCACTGGGGATTCATTTGTTACGTTCAAATCTTGAAAATCCATACTTGTCCCTTGTGAATTTATGAACTTTAGTAAAGAATACCATTACTCAGGTTTGTCCCTCATAACTATGTGTTTATCCTGGTAACTATGTAGATTTGGAGGTGTGATTCAAATTCCCCAGAATTTGGGATTCATCTCTATCTCCCAAAGTTGATTTGTTGGATACCTTTGCAACACACTTCCAATTAAAGAAACTCGCATTTTCATCATTTATCTTAGGTATCCAATTTTTGTGACTTTTTCTTACCTCTTTTATTTATACCCCTAAAGATGGATATAAGCTAGATCTATATCATTTGTAAGATGGATATAAGCTAGATCTATATCAGTTTTACAAATGATATACTATAATTTGTATTTTGTTCTTTAAAAAAAACATTAATCACTAGTTGTTTGAGTGTAAGGAGGATTTTATTTAACGTATGTAAATGTTTGCGTTAGAGAATTTGGTAATCAAGTCAAGTTATAGACAATTTCAATCAAGCCAACACAACTCCCTTCAACTTCTCATACACATGTAGTGCCCATTGTGTTCTATTATAGCATGCAACAACCATAAAACTTTGTAACTCACAGAAGTTTTAGATACTATATTGTAATCTATCTCTCTATTATTTTTTCTCCAAAATTAAGGTCGCTTACACTAAGTTCATTGTTCCCTCATATCATTTTTTTACAGAAACATGTAGCTCATTTGTATTAATGAGAGTTATGGGTAATCCAGGCATCCAAATATATACATATATCCAAAATTTCAAAATTGCTTCAAATAGTTGAGCCCTCATATAATAAGCTCCTGCGGGGCTTATAAACAAAACAAAACAAGAAAATTTCTTATAAAACTAGAAACTAAGTCTTACATATTGTCCAAGTAGCAAAACACAAGTGTAAACCATGCAGATAAACAAGATTAACCAAATTGATGCCCATTGTGGACTTCTTACATGGTAGGTTTCTTCCATGCGAACATCTTCTCACTCTAGATCTATACAAAGAAGTGGGTCTAGTTGTTATTGCAATTTGTTGCATTGTTTCTTCTTCAACTAACCCCTCTTTGTTTGAACCAATAGATGCTAAAGGATGGCCTGCAATAAACTGTGAACCTCAAGCAAATCCCATAATTATATTGTAATTCACATTGATATCACTCACTAATTTATGCCTTTTTATGGTTTGTTCATGCATGTTGGCCTTCGTTTCCTCATGAACTGTCGGGGAGTTTTTATGTTTCAAGTCTCTAGAGCATAGTAAAAAGTCTTTGATGTATATACTAGTTTCAGGTTTAAGTCTCTAGCTTTGGTTGAACTTTCTTGCTATTATGTTGTTATGATGCTCAAGACTAGACAAACGGTTATCATGTTAAAGGCCTTATTTTTTTCCATGATGTCAAATTTGTTAATCCCATACTTGAAGAACCTACATCAGAATATATCATTTCTATGTTTCAGACTATATTATAATAGAATAGAAGGACACCTCTTATATACAAAAAAAAAACTAGTAGTTTATTTATTCTATATTTTGGATTTTCACTGGGTTTTGATTGAAATTCGCACCTAGATTATGCAATTTCCATAACTAATATATGTGATTCTAAGATGGAAAATATATGAAAACCCTCAAATACACCCATAACAGCTAGATTATGCAATTTCCATAGCTAATATATGTGATTCTAAAACAGAAAATATACTCATAAAATGTTGAAAACCTAGAATATTTAGAGTACATTTTTTTATAATGGGCCAAAACCCTTAAAGAAAATTCAGCTTCCAAGAAAACTCAACTTTCACAAATCCATTCGTAATCTATTTGTTACATTAGAATCTTGAAAACCCATACTTGATCTTCATGAATTTATGATCTTTACTAAAGAATACCATGACACATGTTTGTCCCTAGTAACTGTGTATTTTATTCCTGTGTAGAGTTGGAGGTGTGATTCAAATTCCCCATAATTTGGGTTTCATCTATATGTACACTTGTAGTTGGATTCAAATTCCCCAAAAGTGGGTGGACATGGACATGGACATGGACATGCAGTAGGGATTCAAATTCTCCAAAAGTCGAGTAGGGATGACATTTGTTATGTTTGAATCTTGAAAATCCATATTTGTCCCTTGTGCATTTATGAACTTTGGTAAAGAATACCATTACTCAGGTTTGTCCTTAGTAGCTGTGTGTTTATCTCTCGTAACTGTGTAGATTTGGAGGTGTGATTCAAATTCTTCATAATTTGGGATTCGTCTCTGCTAGGATTCAAATTCATGTGGACATGGACATGATCATGTTTGTCCTTCGTAACTGTGTGTTTATTTCTCGTAACTGTGTAGATTTGGAGGTGTGTTTCAAATTCCCCATAATTTGGGATTCGTCTCTGCTGGGATTCAAATTCCCAAAAACTAGGTGGACATGGACATGAACATGCACATGCAATAGGGATTTAAATTCCCCATAAATTGGGATTTGGACATGGACATGATCAAGTTTGTCCTTCGTAATTGTGTGTTTATCTCTCGTAACTGTGTAGATTTGGAGGTGTGATTCAAATTCCCCATAATTTGGAGGTGTGATTCAAATTCCCCATAATTTGGGATTCGTCTCTGCTGGGATTCAAATTCCCAAAAACTAGGTGGAAACTAGGTGGACATGGACATGAACATGCACATGCACATGCAGTAGGGATTCAAATTCCCCATAAATTGGGATTCCTCTGTGTAGACTTGTAGTTTAGTTTGAGATTTGTTGTGACTATTCAAATACCCAAAAGTAGTGTGGACATGCAATAGGGATTCCTATGTAGACTTGTAGTTGGGACTCAAATTCCCCAAAGCTGTGTGGACATGTTGTAGGGATTCCTCTCTGTAGACTTGTAGTTGGGATTCAATTTCCCCAAAACTGTGTGGACATGCAGTAGGGATTCAAATTCCGAGAATAGTGACTCGTATAGTTGGGAGTGTGAGCAAATCCACTTACTTATTTGAGTTGAAATCCACTTACTTGGAATCACTCGAAGAACCATCTACCTGGATAGTGGAAATCCACTTACTTGGAATCATTCGGAGAAGCATCTACCTGGAGATTAATGAAGGAAGAAAAGACATTCGATATATTCAGAGTTGGTCAATGGATCATCTGTGTTGAATGGGCAAAGTGAAGACTTTCATTTTGAAATCTTCAATGTCGGGGTCCCACGTCTTGGAATCAATTAATGGATGCATTTGATTTTTTTTTGAGTTTCAACCGTTTGATTTTTTTTTTCAGTTTCAACTACCACTTCCTTCAATCAATGGATTCATTTGATTTATTCTTCAATTTCAACGGCCACTTCTTCTTGGCAGCCGATTTCCCCCAGTTCGCTACCGATCGTGGCAACGTGCTTCATCGCCAGAGTTAAATAATGCCCTCTTTCCTGCATTTGCCCCCACTTCTCCCCATTGCATGCAATTTAGTGCGCTTTCCAAGCTATGGAAGTGTGCCTGCGTCGCGAGATCGAACCGCATCCATGTCCCCTCTTTCCTGCATTTGCCCCCACTTCTCCCTACTGCATGCAATTTAGTGCGCTTTCCTAGCTATAGAAGTGTGCCTGCGTCAAGAGATCAAGCCGCATGCATGTGAATTTCAGATATAAACTGGCGGAATCGAATATGTATAACGTCCTTCAGTCTATTTCCGACTTCGGCATAACTTCGTTCAGGCTGGCTATGTCAATTGCGAATCGCTGGCTCTTTTCTGCTTTCTTCGACCACAACATGGTCCCGCACTTTCTTTAACCCTACTGTGAATATTTCTTCCAATTTTATATTTTTTTCCCAGGTCAGTCAAAGCCATACCAGCCATGGACATGGATGGAGATGGCAAGGGTTTGAAACTGCAAAGCAAGTTTGTCAAGCTCTGCAGAAAATTTCTGCGTTCAAAGGGCTCAAAGGGCTCGGGATCGCATTATACTCCAAAGAATCAAACTCAGCCGGAGGATCTTTCAAACGGCCACTCTTTCAGCCGGTTGACTTCCCTTCCTGCAACCACGCGGTTTGAAGATGTTCATCGTCTGCGTACAGGTCAGATTAAAGCCTCTGGCAATGGCTTGAGTCTTCTGGCTCGAACTAAACGGCACATCGGCCGCCATTTATCTTGTCGGAATTCTTGTTTTGTGGAGCCTGAAGAGCAAGAAAAGAAAACTCATCATCCTGCCAAAGACGCTCCCAAGCGCTCCGTGCCTGTGTATGTTGGGGACGAGCAAGAAGAGCAGAAGAGGTTTGTGGTTCCCGTCGAGTATTTGAACCATCCACTCTTTCTCCATTTGCTGGAAGAAGCCGAGCACGTTTATGGCTTCGACAACAAAGGCGTCCTCACGCTTCCTTGCCAGGTATCTGATTTCGAGTATCTCCAGTGGCTTATTGAGAGAGAAAGCGCAACCCGCCGTGGGATTTGAACCTGGGTTATAGACTGTGATTTGTGATCTGTCTTGAAACTAAACCACAGCCAGGCAAATAGGTAATAGTTGTTAGTTACAGAATGAGCAATCCAAATGTAGATAACTGGGCTGAGGTGTAAGTCAGTGGTGAGGTTTTATGGCTGACTCAAGAGAAGCCCAGGTTCTATTTCATGTGGGGTTTGTTGTTTTCCACTTCGGGAGCAAGTTTTATGGTTAAAATATATATATATATATATATTTTCAAGACCAACTGTATTACAAGTAAATGGTTAATTATTTGGGATGACCCCACGATCGATTATAGAAGTCCTTCTATATGGTTCACATTTTTTTCCTGAAATATTTGGTTGTATTGAGATTTTTTAACCTTTATCATTTTGATAGTATACTAAGGATTTTGGTTGTGATTTGATCAATCCTGGTTGTATGATGGTCTGTAAATCTGAATCTTAAAATATTCGAACAACTTTATTTTTACTCATTCAATGTAAACTTGATAGTGATAGTTTTATTCAATATAAACTTGATAGGGATAGTTTTACAAAAGCTTATTAATATATCCATTAAATTTTTTTATTTTTTTATTTTGGATTTATAATATATATGATCAAAAATATTAAACTTAAAAACAAATTATAGATTTGGAAGAGAAAGAGACATAGAACTTAAAACAAAAGCATGCAAACTGATTAACATTTAAGAAATTAAGGATGCCAAATTATTAGATCTGAATTTTTATTATGATGTTATAGTTGTTTTAGTGGCTCTTATGAAGAGAGTATGAAGCTTTCTTATATTTTTTAAATTATTTTTGATATAAATATTTTGTATATATATATAAAACTTTCAGACTCTATTCAAAAGTTTTTGAAGTACATTGAACTGCCAGGATGAAAGGCCACGACTACCTCCTCTCTTTATGCTTTTGTCTTAAACCTTTTCTTTCTTCACTCATTGCATTTGCACCATTCTATCTTACTACAAACTTAATAGTCTCAACAATTTCTTCAACTTATCATAAAATTTCAGCCATCAATATCATGAATGTATATATCTTTACATTGAAAGAGTTACATTTTTTTAATTGGTCAAGCCCTACAATTAGCTTTCTATTTTTATGCTAGAGTGTGTTTGATGCCATTCTCAGTTGAATATTGGAATATTACAATAAGTATATTTAAAAAATACACGCATTAACTAAAGTGGGTGAAACATAAACAATAACATGTATATATATATTTGAAAAACATATTAATCAAAATGGTTAAAACTTAAAATTGATTTATAAAACAATATATTTGATATTGCATTGCTTTATATAATAATATAAATAGAGATATTGCATTGCCTTCTATAATGGGAAAGTATAATATAATTAAAAGGATTTTACATTAATTTTTCTTTAGTGGTCATAAAAGCTAGTATATAGTGATAAGTGAGAGTGTGGTATTCCGAACTAATAACACATGGGAAATCTCAATAAATTTTTGGTAAACCAAGAAGATGTCTCAACAACCTAGGTATATGTTGTTACCGAGTAGCATTGTTAATTGGATATATAAATAATCTGTAATAATGTGATAATTTGAAATTATTATATTTTTGGTAATGATATTTTTAGTATTTTTTATAAAAAATGAGGAATTTAAAAAAAAAATTAAGTTACTATGTTTAATTTGACATTTAATGTAATTAATATAATTAATTAAAAAAGGTTACTTTCTTATGGATTTTCTTTAATATTTTTTATCTCACTTTCTTAAAATTGTTTTATTTTCCTTTCAAAATATGGAAACCTTATTTTTGAAATTTGAATTCAATTTGAATTTGGATTTGGGGTGAGATATATGTTTCGACAAATAGAACCCTCAAACTCCAATGTTAATATAGTTGAATATGTAGAATTGAATACAAATATCAAAAATTTGAAAAAGAAATTCAATGATAAATTATAAAAATATATATATAAGAAATAGAATTTGAGAAAAAAATTCAATGATAAATTATATATATATATATGAAAGAGAATTTGAAAAAGAAATTCAATGACAAATTATATATATATACACGAGTTATTTGTTTATAATTGTTTATTTCGAATTTTGAATGATGCCCATAAAATTAATCTGAAAAATTCATTTGTCCCATCCTCGTTGAATCTAGGACCATAAAATTAATATGGACAATTCACTTGTCCCATCCTCGTTGAACTAGGAAAAACATAGATGGTAGTCCACCCCAAATTCTAAGATATAAACACATATTGATGTAATGAAAGAGAATTTGAAAAAGAAATTCAATTATATATACCTAGATGAAAGAATTTGAGAAAAAAATTCAAAATATATATATATTAAACATTCACAAATCCGTTCGTAACACAGGTTTATCCCTCGTAACTGTGTGTTTATTCCTCGTTAACACAGGTTTATCCCTTGTAACTGCCTCGTAATTGTGTAGACTTTAATGTGGGATTCAAATTCCCCATAATTTGGGATTCGTCCCTGTGTAGACATGTAGTTGGGATTCAAATTCCCCATAACTTGGGATTCGTCTGTGTAGACTCGTAGTTTGGGATTCAAATCCCCCAAAGCTGGGTTGACATGCAGTAGGATTCCTCCGTGTAGACTTGTAGTTGTGATTGAAATTCCCAAAAACTGAATGGACATGGAGTAGGGATTCAAATTCCGAGGAGAGTGACTCGTATAGTTGGACTATGAGTAAATCCACTTACTTATTTGACTCGAGATCCACTTACTCGGATTCACTCGAAGAAGCATCGGAGGAAGAAGAAACGACAATCGGAAGATCTTTTGTGTTGAACGGGCAACCGGAAGACTTTCATTTTGAAATATTCAGTGTCAGGGTCCCATGTCTTGCCTCCAATCGATGGAGTCATTTGATATTTTTTTCAGTTTCAACGGCCACTGCCTTCAATCAATGGATTCATTTGATTTATTCTTCAATTTGAACAGCCACTTCTGGATTCATTTGATTTATTCTTCTATTTTAACAGCCACTTCTTATTGGCAGCCGCTTTTCCCAGCGCGCCACCGATCGTGGCAACGCGCTCCATCGCCGGTGTTAAATAATGGCATCTTTCTTTCATTTGCCTCACTTCTTTCTTGCAGTTTAGTCCGCTTTCCAAGCTATAGAAGTGTGTCTGCGTTGCTAGATCGCGCCGCATGCATGTGAATTTCAGATATAAACTGGCGGAATCGAATATGTATAACGTCCCTCAGTCTATTTCCGGCTTCGGCCTAACTTCGTTCAGGCTAGCGATATCAGTTGCGAATCTCTGGCTCTTTTCTGCTTTCTTCGACTGCAACATGTTCCTGCACTTTCTTTAACCCTGCTGTAAAGATTTCTTCCAATTTTATCGTTTTTTCCCACATCAGACAAAGCCATACCAGCCAAGAACATGGACATGGATGGAGATGGCAAGGGTTTGAAACTGCAACGCAAATTTGTTAAGCTCTGCAGAAAATTTCTGCGTTCAAAGGGCTCGGGATCGCATTATACTCCAAAGAATCAAACTCAGCCGGCGGATCTTTCTAACGGCCAGTCTTTAAGCCGGTCGACTTCCCTTCCTGCAACCACGGGGTTTGAAGAAGTTCATTGTCTGCGTACAGGTCAGATTAAAGCCTCTGGCAATGGCTTGAATCTTCTGGCTCGAACTAAACGGCATATAGGCCGCCATTTATCTTGTCGGAATTCTAGTTTTGTGGAGCCTGAAGAGCAAGAAAAGAAAACTCATCATCCTCCCAAGGGCTCCGTGGCTGTGTATGTGGGGGACGAGCAATTAGAAGAGCAGACGAGGTTTGTGGTCCCCGTCGTGTATCTCAACCATCCACTCTTTCTCCATTTGCTGGAAGAAGCCGAGCACGTTTATGGGTTCGACAACAAGGGCGTCCTCACGATTCCTTGCCAGGTATCTGATTTCGAGTATCTCCAGTGGATTATTGAGAGAGAGCGCAATCCGCCATGGGATTTGAACCTGGGTTATAGACTGTGATTTGTGATCTGTCTTTAGACTGAACCACGGCCAGGCAAATAGGTAATAGTTGTTTGTCACTGAATGAGCAATCATGCAATTCTTCTTCCAACTGTAGATACATATTATAAGTAATTGATTAATTATTTGGGATGACCCCACGATGGATTATTGATGTCTTTCTCCACCTCTATGTCTTGAAGTCTTTCTTCATCTTTATGACAGATTATTAATGCCTGTGTTTTTTAAATGGAAATGAAAAAGGTGTCTGGTTCACATTTTTCCTGGTGGTGTTTTAAGAAATATTTGGTTGTGTTTAGAATTTTTAAACTTGGACTTATTTTGATTGTATATTGGGGCTTTGGTTGTGATTTGATCAATTCTGCTAAGTTTAAATCGTAAAATAATGGAACAATTTCATTTGCACTTGCGTCATCAAGATATGGAGCCTAAAACCTAAGCATGCAAACTGATTAACATCCACATTTATCATATCTCAAAAAATCAAGAGGGTGATTGAACAAAATGTGTAGGTGTTATAAAACACTAAAATCTTGTCCAAAATTTGAATTTTTCAATAATGCCTACACATTTTGAAAATCACACTTTGACAATATTAATTTAATATTTCGCATCTCTGAGAGGACCTAAGTTCTTAACGGGTTAAGAACTTGTATTTCCTCCTAGGAGATCAAGTTCAAATCTGGATTGGGTAGGGTATGTACATCTTTGTAGACTTTAGCAGTCAAATCGTTAGGCGGAGGGGGTCCTTTGTCCCACAAACAAGGGGATCTCATACACCAATTTGGTGTCTGGCTTGGTTGTGACCTTAAAATTAGATTATTATTATTATTATAACATAAATGTAGAATCTTTAATAATAATATAATAAACGAGGGGTTGTATTGATTTTGTGTTCATAGGTCATACACACAACCTTGGACCACG
This sequence comes from Larix kaempferi, assembly GCA_027924585.1. NCBI lineage: Eukaryota > Viridiplantae > Streptophyta > Pinopsida > Pinales > Pinaceae > Larix > Larix kaempferi. Next base: position 10,266,242 of record BSBM01000017.1, on the reverse strand, counting down.
ATACAAGGCTTACAGAAAGAATGTTTTCCCACTTTCAGTGATTGGGCACACAAAAGGATGGGTCTCTTGGCCCAAGCCATGCTTTGGAGTAAAATATCAAGGGTTTAGCCCCTAAGTAATCTTGTCAGGTCAATCCAAAATTGATATAAAGGGAGCCCTATACCATGATACAAGTCTTACATAAGGAAGTTTTTCGAACTAGAGGAATATAGGCTTGAATTTAGGGATTGGGCATAAAAGGGATGGGTATCCTGGACCAAGCCACGGTTTTGTATTAAAAACCATGTTTTTAGCCCCTTATATTTTTTAGGCTCATAGTCCACTCACATGGTCATAGACCATAATACAAGCCTTATAGAAGAAATGTTTGCCTTAAGTGGGGAAAATGGACCTAATTTTAAGGATTAAGAGTAGCAAGGATGGGATTACTAGCTCAAGTGATACTTAGGTGCCGAAATCCATGGATTTTGTCCCTAAGCATTACTTTTCAATCCCATAGATGATGCCTTCGACCAGTGTTATCGGAGCCGAATTGGAATCGGCAAAACCGGCTGGTTCGACTGGGTTTGGCCCCTTTTTGGTCCAATTTATGATTTCTGATCAGAAAAGGCTAGTTCAGTACCAAACCAATTGGTTCCGTACAACCTATTGGTGGGGACAGTTTGGTGGTCAGTGGCTTGATTTTCAAAATTTTGCCATTCAAATATTGGGCCAAACATGTAGTGCTTCTGGGTGTGAACACAATTGGAGTGTTTGAGCATATACACACCAAGAAAAGAAACCGTTTGGAACAAAGACGGTTGAATGATATGGTTTATGTTTAGTACAACCTCATGTTGAGGTGCAACTAGTTGTTGAACAAGACCCTTAAATCAAGCAACATAGTTTTGGATGACTTTGATCCCTTGTTAGAGTGGGTTTTGGAGAGTTCAGCATCAACATTTGACAATGACAACCTTTCTTGCATGTACTTGGACCCACTTCCACAGCCAAAGGACTGATTGATGGATGAGTACCGACTAACTTCAGGGCCAGGGGAATCGAGTTGAAATCCCATTGTAGAGGACATCTCTACCATATGATCATATTATATCATTGTAGAGTCTAGAGACTAGACTATAGTTTTTTATTAGTGCTATGCTTATTTTTGGACTTTAGAGGCCATCTAGAGCCTCTTTGTTGATGTTTTTTTGGTTCAGAGATGTATTGTATGTTGTGCTATTTTGGTTATATGCACCCTTATTTGCTAAATACATGAGAAACTTTGCATATTTGTATATAATGGTTTGGATTCATATGGATGTACATGAATATATATGTTTTTTTTCAAAATTTGAATATTTTATGTAATTTTTAGAGTCTTAGACAACTAGTTTGTTGGTCTCGTTTTTTTATGATTCTGGCCTGATTCACATTTTTGGGATTGACCGATTTGATGGCCAATTTGATTCTGATAACATTGCCTTGCACCTTAGACCATTATATAGACATTACAAAAGAAATATTTTCAATACAAGTGAAATATGGTCTTAATTTCAAAAATTGGATGCAACAAGGAAATTTTTCCTAGCCCATGCCAATGAAATTCCAAACTATCCCCTGATTTTCTCACTGAAAAAACATCCCCTTTTTAACTTAACTCTGAAATTAACTCAGATTCTGGACATGCCAAGTGCCATTTGCAGATTGATTTGGTTTCTAAGTCTTCCATGTGACCCGTATTGCACTTAAATACATTATTATCTCCTTGTTAAAAAAATCTGAGTGTCTTAATTCAAAGTCACTAGGTACATCAAAGTTATTGTATTATTATTAATCCACTACGTACGTCAAAATTATTGTATTATTATTAATCCACTGGATTTTAGTGATCAAAGTGTTGTTTGATTCTGATGTCCCTTTCATTTCATAAAATAAATTTTATATTTCAGGGATCCTGCAGTAACAGTCATGGTGTCTACAACTCATTCAATTTGGTCTCATTTCTTCGCAAAGTAAAAGTAAATATTTATAGATTTGCTACATTAAAAATGGGACTAATATCCAAGTCTTCAAATAAGTTTATCATTAAACCTTTTTAATATCATAAAATGATGAAGTTTATCATATATGCATTTTCATTTATCTTTTTAATATCTTACAATGATCAATCTTCAAATAAGTTTATCATATATGCATATCATATATGCATTTTCGTTTATCCTTTTTAATATCTTACAATCACCAATAATCTTTTTTGGTTTATAGGAACATTGGGATACCTGTCTTTATATGCATTTTCATTTATCCTTTTTAATATCTTATAATGACCAATCTTCTTTGGCTTTAACTTATAGTAACATTGGGATACCTGTCTAAGCAAATGATCCATGACTAGCTCACCTTGGAATACCTTTTCTCTTTGATGAAGATCAACTGTTTTCTTGTATTCCTCATTTGTTACCTGCAATTTTTTTCTTATTTGTTGTTCACTTCTCAAATGTACTCCACAAAGTCCTCAACATCTTTGGTGACTCGTACTCCTTTAGGCAAGCCATACAAATCCACTCTTCTTTTAGGATTTTCTGCATAACCAATTAGGAAACGAGACTTAACCATGGATCTATTAATGCTTGAAGTATAAACAAACACAGCTTATTGAAAATTGATATTTCATTGTTTTGAGCTCTCGCCAACCAGACTTCACAGTAAATTACCGAAGCTCTGGTTCACTACCTCTCCTTGTCCATCTCATTGTGGATGGTAGGCCAAGCTATGCTATAATTTGTTGTCTAATTTCTTCCACTATGTTCTTCAAATGTGGCTCAAAAATCTTGTGCCCTTGTCAGTTTTAATAGTGTTGGGAACTCCGTGCATTTGCATAATTTCTTTGAGGAATAGATTGGCTTGCATCATTTGTCTTTTGTAAGATGAGAACTGATCCATCTTAGAAAAATGGTTCACAACCAAAAACATTGAATCGTTCCTCCTCTGTGTTCGGGGCAGTCTCAAAACAAAATCCATGGTGATCTCAATCCATGGCTCTTTGGCCACAAGTAGTGTCTTATGCCGCCTAGTTTTTTGTTGCCTGCCTTTGGCAACTTGGCATTTTTTAATGTAGAAACAAATATGTTTACATCCTTCCTCAATTATGGCCAAAAGAAAATCTCTTTTCCAAGCTGTACATCTTGTCTCTTACAAGTATTCTCCCAAGTCGCTTGAGTGTAATTCTCTAATGATTTTTTCCTTTGAAGCCCATTTGGAATGCATAGTTATATGCCTTTAAAAAGAAAAGAAAACCAATTGGGAATGCATAGTTATATGCATTTAAAAAGACAAAACATCTGCTCACAATTGCCCTCGGAGATTTTACTTTTATCGTTAAGATTACTAAGAGCTTCATACATGTTACCAAAATAAAGATCAGCTGCATAATCTCCCTACATTTCCTTCAGTCCCATAATCTTTGTCCAAATTGTGACCAGCAAATAACGCGTTCTGTGCAATGCATCAATCATAACATTTGATTTGCCACTCCTATGATGCACAACAAAAGTATGACTCTGCAAAAATAAACCTATTCAGCGTGTTTATGTGACAATCTTTCAGGGAAATTTATAAATTTCAGAACCCAATTGTCTGTTAATAAAATGAATTCTCCATGCATGAGGAAATGCTGCCAGCATATCAATGTTTTGTAAATAGCATACAACTCTTTATCATAAGTACTGTGTTTTTTCTTGACCCCATTCAATTTATCACTGAATTAGGCAACTGGCTTGCTTTCTTGGCTCAACTCTCCTCCAGTAGCCACAGATGAAGCATTAGACTCAATAGTAAAGGGCTTCTCAAAGTACAGTAGCGTCAGGATTGATGCCTCAGTGACGACCTTTTTCAGTAGTGCAAACTCCAAAGCTCTTTTCAGCTACATTAGTCCATGCAAAATTCTTTCCTTTTGTACAATACGTTATTAATGCACAAATACCACTGACGTTTCTAATAAACGTTTTATAGAAGTGCACTAATCCATGAAAACTCCTCTCTACCATAATATTTTCTGAGTCGCCCACTCAACTATATCCTTGACCTTCTCTAGATCTATACTCAATTCATGTACTGAAATTAAATTTCCAAGGAACACAAGCTTGTCTCTACAAAATTCACTCTTCTCAAGATTTATGAATATCCTTTTAGCTCTATGTGTGTCAAACGCGACCTTTAGATGTTCCAAATGCTCTTTCATCTTTCTACTGAAAATCAAAATGTGATCAAAATAGAATATAGTCTATAACAAATTTGCTGATGTATTTTCTAAGTACCTGCTTCACAGTCCACAGTCCACATGAAAGTAATGATGTATTTTTCTGAAGTACCTACTTCACAGTCCCCATAAAAGTAATGGAGACATTAGACAATCCACTCCTTAAATCTATCTTTGAGAAGGGCTTGGCACCTGCCAATTAATCTAACATATCGTCCGGCAATGGTTATCCATTCTTCAGTGTAACCTTGTAATGGGCTCTAGTGTCAACACAGAAGCTCCATTTGCCTCCTTTTGTTGGGTGATAGATGGGCGAGTGTGGCATGAGGACTCTTGCTTTTTCCTATAAAACCCTTGTGCAATAATTCAGTAATTTGTCTTCTCATCTCTTCATAACCTTGAGGAACCAATTTGTGCAACAGTTCAGTAATTTGTCTTCTGGTCTCCTCAAAATCTAGAGGAGCCAATCTGTGGGTAGCTTGGTCTGGAAGTCTAACACCTGAGATAAGATCAATTTATGTGTGATCATTCTTGAGGGAGGGGAGGTAAGCATGCTAGCAACTCTACTAGGGTCAAATTTTAGTATTCTTTCAGCAACTCCTGCATCTCAATTGGGATTCTTGTTTTTTTTGTACTCTCTCTTCTCTTGGTGTAACAGATAACAAACTTCTTCTTTAACATCTGTAGAAATTTCATGAAATTGCAAATTCAGGAATTTCACTTATTTCTTAGAGATTTCCTGGATCTAGTCTCTGTGAATTATCAGCGTTAGGGTTGATTTGAAATATCATTTACAACAGCAAACAACAACAATATTTCACTCATTTTCAACCGCAATCAACAAGGCAATCCAAGAGAAAAGATACAAAATGTGTGCCAACAAGTTTCAGCTCTCTGGGGCAATTTCATCAAACCATAAACTAGATCTGGAATAGACTTTATGACAACAGTAACTGCAGCAGTAAATCTGCCTTATCTTCTTCAATATCAATGATAAAGCCCTTAACAATTTCAACCTTCACTAATGCCAAATCAGCAAGACATATAAGTGCTAGAAATTACCACATCATGAAGACAATGATAGCTGAAAATCGAATCTGCAATAAGACAATTTTCGACAGCTGTAAACTTCAAAAATATATATATATATACGCACACAAGAGATTAAGCTTAATACATACTTTCAGCTTATCACAAGCCGGTCCACCCCTCCTAGCTCTCCAAAAACCTAGCTAAGGAAAACCAAGAAAAGCCTAGCTCCACCAAAGATTCTCCCAAGCTAGCGTCAACACTATCAAACCTCCTTAGCAAGATGTCTTATCTTCTCTTCTTCAACAATTATAACCCTAGGGTTTATCACCAAACCCTAACTCCTTGCCTCCTTAGGGTAGAAACCCTAACCCTAGAAATCTCCAAGAATCCTCAAGGCACCCTAATGCTTCAAGGCAACAGAGATGATACAATGAGGAATACGCTTAAGAGAGAATACACTTAGTGCGCTACTCTCCTCACATCTCTAACACAAGATGATGATGATTAGAATGAATAAAAGGGCTGTCTCCTTCCTCTATTTATATGAGAGGTAAGGGAGGCAAACAATATAAAGTGGGCCTAAACCTCTACAAGCAAACTACAAAACACAAGTAGGTCCACACATGTGAAGCACTATGCTCCAAGTATACACATTTCAAGCTCCAAGGTGATGTCATACACAAGCAAGGCTCCAATGCAAGGGCACTCTAGAAGATGTGTCCAACTCTTCTCCCACAAACCTCCAATGATTGCAACGCTCCCCTTAAGCCATGTGCCCCACTAGTTCCACTCCACTTGCATGAACACTGCTACAACCTTGGGTTCCCCAAGTCAACTCCATGCCTCCATGCAAGCAGCCAAGCTGCCCCATGCTATCTAGGGCTCAACACCCTCCTTTGGAATGTCAACTGCAACTTCTCCAATGCAGGGCATCCTCTTAAGCAAGCAACCAATCTACATGTGGTCATCATGAAGAATGTCCCAAGCTCTATGAAGATCTCCAACTCTCTAAGGAAAAATGTCATGCAAGTATCCAACTGATATCACACAACCAGTGAGTAAGCCACCTCCCATGTGTAAGCCTAGCATGGATCATTCAGGGACTAATCATACACCATGTACCCCAAATCTCATGAAGCACCATCAAACATGGTGTAAACACCTTCGAAGTAACCGTGAAAGCTAACAACATCCTCAAGCACTTTCTGTAACTCATTTGTAAAAAACAAAATAATTATATCAAATTGTATCCCTCCTTCAAGAACTTTAAGATATATCTCTTACCATGTTGACGCACTTCATAAGTGTTTTCGTTCCTGCCATGGATGACATTCCTATCATATTTCCATCCCCTGCCCAATAACAAATCAGAGGGATCCATGGGTACTACCTACGTTATTACAAACAAAATGGAAGGCCCCGTGCCAGAACAGCCTAGAAATGGAAATGAGATGGAAAATGTAGTTTTCTACAGCCGTTCCCGGTTTTGAGTGCCGATTGCCGAAAATGGTTCCTTGCTAAATGGACCATTTCCAAGGGTATCTTCAGAAACCATTCTTTGGAATTGGAAATGGTTCCTGGTGTTTTTGGTTCTGCCCAAGTACGATTCAGACAAGAGTCGAATGAAATGGACCGAGGTTCTCGACTGCTTTTGCTTCCATATTTGGAATGCTGGGGAATATGGCGAAGAGATTGTAGTGATCAGTTCTTTAATGACTCTGACCGACGACATGTCAACGAATCCGACGAGGCTCGCAGAAGCCTTCTTTTGGAGATAAGATTGAATACCACGACGGTCACCTCTAGTGGAAGAGAGATTGCCTCGTTAAATTGTGAGGTTGGATATGTTAATGGAAACTATCTCGGAAGTAAAACCCAGTATGCATATTTGGCCATAAGAGAACCATGGCCCAAGGTTTCCAGAATCACGCAGGTGGAAGGATGTTATGGCGGAGAGACTTTCTTTGTACCACGCACATCGGATCCGTTCGTGCCAGACAATGATGGGTATATTCTCACCTTTATGCACAACGAAACAACGTCCTCTTCTGAGCTACTCATTTTGGATGCTAGACCTTTCAACCTGGACACGGTAGCCTCAATAAAGCAACCATACATTGTCCTGTATGGTTTCCATGGCATATACTTAACCACTGATGACGTAGCCAAGCATATCAGCAGATGACTAAAAATAACATGGATATACACCTAAAAACATGTGTATACCTTAAAAGTGTATATACAATGGATATGTTTCTTATATGTGAAACCTCATAAACTCTGTTTTTTGTATCAACCATACATTATCCTGTATGGTTTCCATGGCATATACTTGACTACTGATGACGTAGCCAAGCATATCAGCAGGTGACTAAAAATAACATGGATATACACCTAAAAACATGTGTATACCTTAAAAGTGTATATACAATGGATATGTTTCTTATATGTGAAACCTCATAAACTCTATTTTTTGTATCATTCTTGTTTCCCGTTCCATTGGTCGTTTCTTGTTTCTAGTAACTGAGTGTACTAGCAAGACGAAAGTGGTAGTTTTCTCTAGCAAAAGAAAACATAAACAGCATAAGTTCTATTTCGAAAACAACACTCTGGAAGAAGTGGCAAATTACAAGTACCTCGGAATCGACTTCAATAAAAATCTGAGTTGGGAAAGTTGCAGAAAAAGAAGAACTATGGGAGGTTGGAAAGTGTTTTATGCTCTCCAAAATAGATGCAAAGAGACAAAGCTATGGGATTGGAAAACTATGCAAACCCTTTTTGGGCTTTTAGTGATCCCGGTTGTTCTCTATGTTTGTGAAGTATGGGCCAGCAGTACCTCAGACTTACAGTGGAGGCATATAGAGAAGATTCAAAAACACATGATTACAAGCAAGTTCAAAATTAAGAGTTCAGTGCCATATGAGATCACGTTGAGTGAAATGGGGGTTGCTTCTATTGAAGCAATTGCTATAGTGTGGCTAATAAGATATCTAAAAAGAGTTGAGCAAATGGAAGAAAGTAGATGGCCCAAGGCTGTCTTCAAAGACACATTGTGCAAAAGAAAAAAGACTTGGATGCGGCAAAATATTAAATGGCTTAGTAAATGGGATATGTGCTTGAACATGTGCCCCACGAATAGTAAAGAAATAAAGGCTTTTATTATCAATAAGTTCCACAAGTGAACTTGGGATAAAGAGTTAGGGAGAAAGAAAAGTACTATATTGAAGAGTTTGACCCTACCTACAGTCAGCATCAAAAGGCGTACATAGGGGCCAATATACCTTGGAAAGCCAAAATACTAATGGTTCTAGTAAGAACTAATTCCCATCAACTCCGTTGCAAGACCAGGCGCTGGAAAAGGCCAAAAGAAGCTTGGGAAGAAAGAGTGTATTTTCTGCACCACTGGTAAAGTGGAGACAGAAAAAAATTTCATTCTAGAGTGTGAAGCCTTTAAGGACAGTAAGGACAAGTATGCAAGTGTCTTGGCAGATAAATCTTGGGATAATTTATTCAACGAGGGGACCGTAGAAAAATTGGGGGCGCTCATCATCAAGTTGAACAGGCAAAGGATTGAGTTGCAGAAAACAGCATGTGAAGTGGTCTGTCCCATAGGCTATTTTTAGCCTCGCGGATGTTAAAATAATTCCTTTCCTTCCTTTCCTTTCCTACATCAGACAATGTCTTATCTTCGTATGTCCTAACCATGAACAAAGTAACACATGATTTATCTACTCACATTGTGGTGCCAGCTAGCTATAATTTCTGAACCATTTATGTGCTTACCAATATATCTAAAGAGTTGGTATCAATAATAATTTCACATATCTTGCCTTTATACTTTCATTGGGTTGTGAAAACGTTGCTTCTCCAATCATATTATGTAGTCTCCTTTCGACCCAATACGAAAGTCCTTTTGTAGCATCAAATTTTCTCATGTTTCAGCTTCTACTTCTTCTGTTTGGAGCATTGGGCCACCATTGCCCTATTAATAGCTTGAGGATTTTGATGCAATCTTGGGCTTTATGGCGTTCATTGAAAATGGAACATCTTAATGGCTTCCTAAAGCCTGCAATGGGTTTGGGTTATCCTCTGCCTCTACCTTTGAAACCTCCTCTTCTTCTTAATTATAACTATGGCCACTCTTTCTTGCCTTTAGCATGTTCAACATTTGTGGATGTTTGGAAGAACTCCCTTCTAATTGGAGTGCTTCTATCCCTTTTACAGACCATCAAGCCCTTACCTTTGTTTACATCAAAGCATATCGACAAGATTCATCCACTGAGCAAACTTTCGCTATCTCAGCCTGAAGTTGAGAATGTAGCCTATTAACATATCATGCTACAGCCTGATCGCTATTTTCTTGCATATCAGTATTTATCTACAGCCTCAAAAATTGTTTTGTGTATTCATGCACAAACAAGTCCCTGTCTCAAATTTTGAAAATGTTTAGAACTTTAAACAATTGTTGGTGGCAAGTGGACAGAACTTGGCTCTCAGATGCTTAAACATCTTAGGCCACAACCTTATTTTTCCCATTCCTTCTCTTCTTCTTACCTTTCGAAGATTATTGCACCTTAAAATATCATGGGATTATTTTCCACTGCAATTTTCACTTTCATGTGGCCATCTTCTTGAATGTTTTCAATGTCAAAATATCTCTCCTATTCTGACATCCAGTTTCTAAAGAAATTTGGGTTAAAAACTCCTTTAAATTGTAAAGCTTTTAGACTAACTTTATCTCCTTGTTTGGACACAACTTCAGTTAGACTTTGTATAGGGCCTATAACACCAACTTGAACTCCCAAGTGCTTTTGTTCCTCCTTGGATTCAACCTACTGCAATTTGGCCTCTATGGCTTCTAATCTCTTCAACAATTCCTCTCCAGGAAGCATTATGTTTGGTGCATTTTGTCTGCCTCTTCTTCCTCAATTCATTTAGAGTTCCTTCTGGGCCATCTTTGTGGCTCTAATACCTATACGATGTAGATCTACTCTGCCACTATTCTGCCAGGCTGTAGAGAACCTTACTACTCTCTGTGCAATCAAGAGTAGTGGCAGAGTAGATATGCATCTTATAGGTATTAGAGCCACAAAGATGCCCCAAAAGGGACTTACATGACAACATCTACTCCATACCAGAATGTAGAGCAACTTGCAAGTTGCTACTCTCGGTGCAATAAAGCTATTTGGCAGCATATGTCAGTTCAATTTTAAAATTTTACACAAAAGCTATAAAAAAAAAAACATAGATCCATCTTAAACGCAGATCTATCAAGCACTTAGAGGGATCAAATTTCTTGACATGTAATTTTTTTATCATTTAATATGAAGGAATTATTATATGATATCAAATTAAATGACAAAAAAATATACACCTCAAGAAATTTGATCACTCTTGGCACTTGATAGATTTGGGTTTTGAGATGGATCTATGTTCGTTTTATTTTTTTAGCTTTTGTGTAAAATTTTAAATGATTTTGCTACTAACAGAGATTTATGTTTTTCAATTTGTCCTTCTACAGTAAACTTTGTTTTATATAGCCATTTACATCCAACTAAATTATTTCTAGAAGGAAGGGTAACAAGAGTCCAAGTCTTGTTCTTCATTAACAAATTATTCTCAACAATCATAGCTTTCTCCCATTCAAGTTTATGAGCATAGGTAGAGGGATCGTTTGTGGCCAATAATTTAGTCATAACAGAAAATTTAGATCTAGTTCGACAAGTATCAGAAGGAATACCAATCTCAGAACCTGTGGATTCAAGAGTTTTCTGGGCCCAAACAGGAAAAGGAGTAGTGGTAGGAACCATACTAGTATCTTTAGAAAATTTAGGAGGATCACTTGAAGAAGAAGGTGAACTAGGATCAAGGGTAGACACTGAGGTAGAGGAAGGGGTAATAGATATAGGAGCAACAGAAGACAAAGGAAAATTCAAGGTAACATGAGGTTCTATAGACTCAAGAGGAGGAGAGACTTCATTGAATTGAACATCTCACCTAATGATAACACCTTGGGTAGATGGATAAAACAACATGTACACTTTGGAATCCTCACAATAACCAATGAAAATGCATTTATGAGACTTGGGGACATTTTCCATTTTTCATCCGAAATATGTGCCCAGCATTCACTGCCCAATATCTTAAAGTTACTAATATTGACTAACAAAATATGCACATATGGCTACCTATTGTTCTTTGGAAGACTTCTTTGTTTTAGCAAGTTCACGTCTCCATTTAAAACAAGTTTTTTCAAGGTGGTTGTTTTTTACTTACAAGGATTATACACTTTCTTTTTATTAGATCCCGTGTTAGAAGCATCATTGTCATTAGAAGAGTGAGTGGTTGATCCTTTAGTATGCGATTTAGGGTTTTTATTAAAATTTCTATTATGATTCTTTTTACTATGTGTCATTAGAGGTTTACTATTAGATAATTGACAATAAGCAATTAATCCATCTTTCTCACATATCAAACCTCTACAAAAATATTCAAAAGTTGGTTTCATAGTACCTTTAGAAATTTCCATGGCTCTATACCTAGTTTGGATGAACATATCAAAACATGAAGGTAACTTTTGTTCTACAAGAATAGTAGAGCATTATCTTTTTTCTTGTAATCATTGCCACAATTATTTAATTTTTCATTATAGGTTTTAATTTCAACAAAAAAAGACTCTATTTTATTAAAATCTTTATGGTCTAACTCATGGATTCTCTTTTCAAGATAGTCAGCAGAAACATCATCACTTTTATGAAATAAAGAAGCTAGGGTTTTCCATACCTCAATTGAGCTATCCTCGACCCCAATATGTACCTGTAAATTACTCGAAAATGTTTGTCCAGTGACTCCTCTTGCTTGGTCACATCGATCTTCTCATATAACGAAGTCTTTAGCTTCAATTGATTTCATTTAGTCACTTTTGACTAATCTCCATAGATTCTTACTCTTGAGTACATCAATTATCTTTCTCTTCCAAGTGAGATAGTTAGGTCTAGTTAATTCAGGAATATAAACTACTACTGAAGTCATATTGTGACAAAAAGGTAAATCCTAAAGCAAAATTGTCTTGTTGCAAAAACCTAAGATTTAAAAGAAAAAGTGACTAAAAAACCATATAGATCTCACTAATGGCAAAACCCGACAACAACTTATTGACCGATCTGTAGACCTACAATAGAAACAACGAACAAAAAATTGGTTTCAATGAATTTTTTGTCGAAAATAGGGCCCACATGTTTTTCCTGTAGGAAAGGTGCATTTGTTCGTGCTTTTTTTAGGGAAAGACACGTGTGTACATGATTTCTCCAAACAAAAGACTTGTCTCTGCCCTAAATAGCCTGGAATTGTCCAAAAATGAAAAGTTACGAAACCAATCGTCGTTCTGTACATAAATCTGCGACAAAACACAACCAAAGCCGAACACATAATAATATGTTGCAAGAAAGATAGATCCTTGATAGCAAGTTAGTATACAATGGATTTCAACTCAGATCTACAAAAAAAAATGAAAAATAATGGCGAGGGTTAGGGTTTGAAAAATAAATTCTCAAACATGTAGCAAATGCCCAGATCTAAAGAATAATCACAAGGATTTGATAGATATGATGGAAAATCTACTAGATATGCAAGTCCTATAAAAAATTGAAGAACTGTTGCTTGTTATTAAAAAGACTTACCAAATAAGGTATAGCATAGTAATCAACTCTAATAACATGTTTGAATATTGAAAATATGCATAAATGTACAACAATATATTTGCTAACATGCAAATCAATAATAAGAATCTACTAGTCTAGCCTTCTATCCATACAATCAACAATAATCAAAGTAAGAAATTAGAAAAAAGAAGTCTTCTGATTCTTTAGAAATATCCAAACTTATACTTGAGCTCCACTCCACATATGCTTCACAGCTTTACAATATTCACATGAGATAATTCTTGACTTATATACTTAGAAGGGTCTCTTCCACCTACATCATATAGCTATAGGTATGGAATAATTACATCCCATAATACATGCAGGATAAATAATTTTCCACCTCCTTATATAATGAAAGGTAATAAAAAAATATTACTCCATGATGCATGTGTGATAACTCATTTTACATAAGATAGAGACAATTATGCTTTCCTTTGCTAGATAAGACATCATAATATCTTACGACATCACACTAGACATCATTACACATTCCAAGAAATACTATCTCACAATAATGTTCTAGATGGATCTCGAATCATCTGCAAGTATATGACAACCTTCTAATCTATGCGAACTAATCCAAATGCTATTGTCCATTGGGTTATTAACACTCTATAACCTTGTGAGAAATCTGAAATATATTGATTTCATTAACATTTGATTATTACTTCATCCACTTTATTGTTAGGCAAATTGGTTAATGAGTTCTGATAATAATTCCTCAAGATTCCCAATTGTATGCGAATCAATGCTTCCAGTGTAAATATTCAATGTATCATTTGCATTCAATAACTCATAGCATTCATGAAAATTCCAATAATGAAGATAAAGCAAGTATTGAGATCAATTTAATGAACAAATTTCATTACAATCAATGCTCTAGAAATCCAATCCACATAAGCTTCTAAAATACCAATGCCGATATGAGCAATATAACCAAAATGCTAGGAAATTCTCAATGTTCTTAGTCACCTATGATTATGAAGGCACTCACTAGGTCAAGATCATAGATCCATATTAATAACTTTGGACTTGTCAAGTGCCAAGAGGAGTAAATCCCTTGAAGTGCAAATCTTTTTTAGAATGCAAAATTTGAGGAAATGTTTGCACCTCAAGGATTTGATTCCTTTTGACACATGGTAGATCCAGAGTTAAGATAAATCTATGTTGGTATCTATATTCACTCAAATCCTATATTGTTGCTTCACTTTTGAATGTGGATCTTCAACGATGTTATTAATTCATACTTCACATGTTTCTTCTTTATTCTCCCATGGAAATTGATTGGCATTGATTGATAACACAACACACATGATCTTCCCCTAATTTCGACCTTGAAACCTCATCTACATTCTTTAAGTTCCTAGGGAGATGTGCTTCACCTTCAACGAGCTTTTGCATTGTTATGCTTGATGTTGGCAAACTTTAAAAGTTGAGTTCCAACATTAAAGATACATAGATCATATTTTTCATCTGTCCTTAGCAAGAATTAAATTCACCCATTATAACAAGTGGATATCCATTGAAATTGATAAAGAAACCTTCATTAACTTTACTATGTATCATAACCAGGAAATCCTCTTATTCTTATGGCAAGATAAAGGGCAAAATGAATATAACTTTATATTGATTAAGAGGGTATAAGTCATTCCACTCTTCCAATCATTAATAAGAAATTACTCCAAAATTTGAAGACATTGCATGTACCCACATTGTTGCCCACCAAATTATATTATGAGCTTGTTGGTTGGATCACCAATGGTAAAGTTATGACACCAAGATAACACCAAGATAAGTATAATTCAAAGATTGTTATAGAAACAAACATCAAAATGTGTTGGAATATGCACAAATCATTACATAAATTTCTATGAGATTTTCACAAGTCTTATACAAATTAGACATAATGTTTTTAATTATGATTAAATTGTGGTCAAAGAGAATGCCATAAGAGAATTATACAATGCAACACATATAAATAGAAGATATATATTTTTATTGCACCGAGAGTAGCAAGGTGCTTACAATTCGGTATGGGAGAGATGTTGTCCCGTTTGTCACGTTACGTAACGTAATATTCTCATGTCGGCTCATAACTTATAAAAAATAAAAAGTAATTAAAAAATTTCATGTCGGATCATAACAAAAAAATTAAAACCAACATAGATCAACCTTAAACCCGAATCTAGTAAGCACCGAGAGGGATCCAATTTATTGAGGGTAATTTTTTTCTTAACATGTAGAAAATTTAAGATAAAAAAATTACACCTTAAGAAATTGGATCCCTCTCAGTGCTTAATAGATCCGGTTTAAGATGGATCTATGTTGGTTACACGAAGAGTAGCAAGGTGCTTACAACCCAGTATGGGGGAGAAGTTGTCACGTTTGTCACGTCACATAACGTAATGTTTCTATGTCAGCTCATAACTTATCAAAAATAAAAAGTAATTAAAAAAATTCACGTTGACTCATAAAATAAAATAAAAATAAAACCAATGTAGATCCATTTTAAATTAGAATCTATTAAGTATCTACAGGGATCCAATTTTTTGAGATGCAAATTTTTTCTTTTTTTTTCCTTAGAAAAATTCGTAATTTTATTTCAAAAAGAGGAACAAAATTACATTCTGCACATGTAATAGGATCACTAAGATCCCTACATTGTCACATATTACAGTCCTAATTATTGTCAACAGATCCAATCGTAACCGACTGCATCCTACTGCTGTCTCAAATTGTTTGTGACCATCTCTGATCCATTTTATGTCTCTGTCCATACAGCCCACAAGAAGTCCCTTACATATTCTATATATTTCCAGCCTGCAGCTCGCTACAGTTGCTCTAATAGCAGGTCGTGACTCTGCATTTTATTACTGCCCGTCAATACAGAGAATTTCTCTAGTTCATTCAGTTCTTAATCGTCACAGCTTTAATTACTGTCCATACATTCCGTCAATACTACACTCTATACAGAGAATACAACAGAGGGCGTATGATAGTTTCAGCAAGTTCAGTCTGCCCTTAATATGCCTGTGTGATGCCTCATTATATCAATTATATAGTCAGCAGGTTCAGTCAGCGATTAGCCTTCCCAAATCTCCCCAGTCATCATTATATCAATGCAGTGACTCCTCATTGACCTCATAGAATGGTCGGTGGTAATATCTGAAGGATCCTTCCGGCGAATGTATGGTTATCCTCCATGTTCCGTGAGCAAAATCCTGCTGCGTTGCCTCCTTGGATAGCTGGTCTGCTATCCCATTCCGCTCCCTGTATACATGTGTAAAAGTGATGTGATTAAAGGACAATTTTATCCGGTTCACCTCCTCCAGGATAGGAATAAGAACCATCACATTACACATAGAGATCTCCTTAGCCCAATTGATGACTAACAGGGAGTCACCAAAGACCTGCAGAGATAAACATCCTTGTTCGAGAGCAAATAACATCAGTAATTTTAGAGACATGAGTTCTGCATAGTTATTTGATCCTCTACCCAAACCAGCCGCCAGATGGAAAAAATGATCCTCTGATTTGTAAAGGACTCCCCCCCCTCCACATACCGATTGTTGATTTATGGAGGCGCCATCGAAAAAAGCCCACGGCATGGAGTGATCTATCAA
The DNA here is from genome assembly GCA_027924585.1 of Larix kaempferi. Classification (NCBI taxonomy): domain Eukaryota; kingdom Viridiplantae; phylum Streptophyta; class Pinopsida; order Pinales; family Pinaceae; genus Larix; species Larix kaempferi. The sequence goes on along the minus strand of BSBM01000017.1, from coordinate 10,249,644 downwards.
TTCTACCTGCACAGATCTGACTCTGCTCACTTGTACCGGGGCCACATAATGTAGAAAAACCGCCACCATTTGTGCCACGACAGATGCCAGTGGAACCCTTCGGTCCTGGAATATCACCATATTGCGGGCAATCCATATGCCCCAAGAGAATATACACGGGAGAGCCCGGGAGGTGGAGTTATGTTGAACAGACCACCATAATTCGAATGCTTCCAGCACACTCGAACCCCTCCATCTCACCTTAATATCCAAAAGGTTGCAGATATCCAGCCAAACAGCCTGTGAGAAACTACAATGAATAAAAAGATGGGCCATGTTCTCTTCGGCATCCCTACAAAGGGGGCATATCCCCGGACCCTGTAGAAAACGTTTTTGCAGAGTGTCCCAAGTGGGTGCCTTATTTTCCAGGATTGCCCAGAATAGTAGTTTGGCTTTGCCCGGACATCTTAGCTTCCACAAGTATTTCCACCACCACGCCAATTCCCGGTTATGTAATTCCAAATTGAGTTGGATATACCCCAGTTTAGGAGTATATACACCGGAGGGATGGTGATCCCAGATAAGAACATCAGGCCTATCGGACAAACGAATGTGAGTGAGATATAACAACCTTAAATAATCCTCCCAGGCCCCCTGTAGTTCAGCCGATATCCCAAGATGTCGTGCAGACTTCCACCCCTGATGCCAAAGTGTATTTGCGCCCGGATCCGCTAAATCAGCCAGATAAAGGCATCCTCTAGTAGCCAAATAGGTTCTCAAATCCTCAGAAAGGACATGTCCACCCCTGCAGCCAACCCAAGGGTCCATCCCAATTCTAATGAGGCACCCATCGCCAACCCGCCACGCTAAACCAGATCCGACTAAAGTGAAATTCTGCACCACCGCTTTCCAGACCACCGAACAGTTTGCCCGCGTCTTATTACGCAGCCTGATCCATTCGAGGAGAGTTGAAGGGGCAATATATTTATGATAGACCACACTAGTCCAGAGACTTTGTGTATGAATTAATCTCCACGACACTTTGGCCCCCAAGGCTTTGGCAAACATAAAGATATTCTTTAATCCCCACCCACCCAATGCTTTAGGAACGGCGATCTTCTCCCATCGGACCCACACCAATGCACGTTGATCACTGGTACCCTTCCACAGAAAGGCAAAACACAGTCGCCTAATCTGCTCCAGCACTCCAATTGGTATCCAAGCAAGAGACATCCAATACACCGGAACTGCTTCCAAAACAGATTTTATCAAAACCAGCCTTCCGGCCCGAGATAGCCATTTATGGCTCCAACCATGAAGTCGCTGTTCTAACTTAGCAATTAACCAGCACCAATCAGCCTTCAAGTATGCGTTCGGTTTTAAATGAAATCCGAGGTACTTTAAACCATCATCGATTTCCAAAATCCTGTATGGTAGTTTGTTTACCATGCTAAGGATCTCCTGCTCGGTTAATTGCGAACAAGTGATACTAGATTTGTCAGTATTCACTATCATACCCGCTGCAACTTGCACTAATCGAAGGCCTTCAACCACCTTGTCTATATCCTGTCGCGAGCCATCACAGAATAGCAGAATGTCATCAACAAAAAGGAGGTGTGTAATGAACATTACCTGTGATATAGAAATGTCTCTGAAGGAACCATCAGCTTTTGCAGTCCGAATAAATCGGCTAAGACCTTCGGCAACCAGTAGAAACAACAGCGGAGACAGGGGGCATCCCTGTCGGAGCCCCCTCCCAGCCTTGAAGAAAGGGCTAGCAGAACCGTTAATCAACACTGCAAAGTTCACCGTTGTGAGGCATGCCATTATCCATCTGATAAATTCATAGCAGAACCCCAGATGGGTAAGAATCATCCGGATATAAAGCCAGCTCACCCTGTCAAATGCTTTGGATAGATCTATCTTAATCACCGCCCCCTTCTGCTTCTGCACCTTGAGAGTGTGTAAACCTTCCTGTGCAACTCCAATAGCCTCATGAATTTGGCGACCTTCCAAGAAGCCAAATTGCTCACAGGAAATATGCCTGGACAAAATTTTCTTGAGTCTGCGCGCCATCACCTTCGAAATGATCTTGTAGATGCAATTGCAGAGCGATATGGGCCTGAAATCATCAAAGCTGACAGGCTTGTCCGTCTTCGGGATAAGGGTTAAAAATGTGGAGTTGAAAGGACCATGGATAAACCCAGCCTTGCGTGATTCTTCCACCACATTCAAAATCTCCTCCCCGAAGAATTCATAGAATCCTATGAAGAATTCTATCGGCCAGCCATCAGGCCCCGGGCTGCTATCTTTATTAAATGAATTCATAACTAAGGAGAGCTCAGTCTGCGTTACCTCCTCCATCAGCAGTCTGTTATCTTCCTCCCCCACAAAGCTGGGGAAAAGCTGTGTCACTCTAATTACCTCAGCGATAGATGCACCAGGAGGAGCCGTGAATAAATCTTCAAAATGTCGAACTCCCAAATCTGCTAATCCATCAAAGCTGGAGACCTGATCCCCATTAGCATCAGAAAGTTCCCAGATCGAGTTGGTGAATTTTCTCCCCTTAGCATAAGCTTGAAAAAATTTAGTGTTCTCATCCCCGCACTGAAGCCAAACCGCCCTGCTTTTCATTCTCCACAGCTCTTCTTTCTCACACAGAATCAAATTCCTGCGCCTCTCCCAATCCAACAACTCCACTTTCTGCAGCTCATCCAGGAATCCCATGCCCAGACTGGTATGTATCCTAGCTATGTTTAATTCAGCCTCATGTAAATTCAGATCATCCATCACCCTTTTGTCATGTGCCCATGTACGCGTGGCTTCTTTAATTCTCTTAAGATTGTGATAAAAATGAGCACCAGCCTGCGTCTGCGAGTCATGTGGACGATGAACCCAATGCTCTTGAACCAGATTTCTGAAAGTCTCCTCCTTCAGCCAACTAGCATTGAATTTGAATGGGCTGGGAGGTTTTTTCCTGCTGCCGCGTATCTCCAGGAAGATGGGGCAATGGTCAGAAGTCCCACCTGAGCCTACCCACTGTCTGATAACGTCAACACCAAGTGCCAATCCTTCGGCCACTAGAAACCTATCCAGGCGTTTAGCCACTCTATGATCACCAGCTCTCATATTCCTCCAGGTAGGAGCTAGCTTGGATGGTATAATGTCGAGTAGATCCTTCCTGACAAAGGCATTAATGAAATAGTTTGCTAAAGTGTCCGGAGCAGCCCGCGGCCCCCAAATTTCAGAAGACCCCAGGGTAAGATTGAGGTCCCCACCCAGAATCACATCCCTGCCATCAAAACTATCCAACTCTAACAAGGAGTCCCAATATCCCACCCTATTTAATTAGGGCCCGTAAATATTGAGAACCGTGATCGTCCGACCAATTTCTGCATCCCAAACCTCCAGCCCGAGTCCAGAGACTAAGCCCCACGAACAATCACATCTGCAGCACCTGACCTTCCACCCCGAGGCCAGACCTCCCGAGCGACCCCGAGCATCCACTCCTACAAACTGCCAACCAGTCAGCAAAGATTCTAACGTACGTACAACTTCCTCACTGCCACCCAAAGTTTCCTGCAGCAATAATACATCCGGTTGGTTTAAATCAACCAGCCGCCTGAGCGACGATTTTTTAATGGGACTCGCCAACCCACGACAGTTGAAGGACATAATTTTCATATTGAATCCCCATCATGGGCTTCCACTGCTCTAAGTGCCCACTCGATAGAAGATTGAGTACCCATCGCTACATCCACTTTAGCCCGATCCTTTGCTTTGGACAAATGGGATTTTCTACCACGCCCTTTCCCCCCAACACTGAAGGCCAATTCAGGTAGTCCCTTGCCCCCCTTTCCATAATCAGTAATCTCCCTATTACGAAGGGCATAACGGATGCTGCCCTCAGAGCTGGAAGAGTGATTGGTTGTAATCATAGACAGAGTGACCATACAATCCACCTCAGGCCGGTGAAAAGGAGCATCCGGTCGATGTGGAGACCCATGGCAGCCCCCCCCCCAATACCATAGAATCGTCCAAAATTGAAACAGTAGGGATATTTAAAGGAGACAAACCTGAGTGATTCGCTGATGAATCCCGATGAGAAATTGGCAGCTCCAGTGACATAGAAGACGGAGGTATTGAAGTAGAAGCCCCCTCAGTACCAGTGTGCGCCCGCTCAATGTGCTCCAACCCAATAACCAAAGGTGGCGACAATACCTCTGATTCAAGTCTGCCACCATGATCGGGTGGCACCTCAGCGACATAATTCACTTCCCCCTCCACAGCAGACCCACTCCCATCAACCACCGCCGCCGGATAGTCCACCTTCGACACTGGAACATCCACTGTAACAGCTGCAAAACCGGACAGAGGCTTACCTTTCCGAAACGGTAAAGGACATCCGGCTACCAGATGACTCTGAGAGTGACAGCGATGACACCGAAACGGCACACCCATATAATCCAGTGATTGTGTAAAATCCCCATCCTTGGAGTGAACCTTAATCTCAGCCGAAAGACCCAATCGAATATCGATTTTCACCAATATTTTAGCTACCGTGTAGATGCCAGTTGATATATGGGAAGAATCCGAACATACATATTCCCCAAGATAATTCCCAATCTCGGCAAACCGTGTTTCATTCCACATATGCATGGGTAGGCCTGGGAGCTTCACCCACAGAGGTTCATTCGCAACTCTCTCCGTCTTAGAGTCGAAGAATGGTGACCAACGTTTCATAACAAGAGGGATTCCCAGAATCGACCAATTGCTGCTCAATACAGACTGGACCTCCCCTGGATTCCTGAAGATAAATGCAAACCAGCCTTTTGTCAATACACGGATCTCCGGGGCTGATGACACGACGTTCATCCACTGTTCAGATACCCAGCGTTGAAGGAATCCACGGCCAAATCTGCGTCCCCTCACATGACCAACCACAGCAGTAATCGAGAGATCCTCTGCCTCTGCCAAAGTCACATCAACCCCCAATATTAGCTGATCTGGTCTCTTTCTTTCCTTGACCGTTTTAGCATGGTTTTTCGGAGCTCCTGCGTTTGCAGACTTCCCATATCGAGGCATGGATTCAAAGACAGGAGAGTCTCCTCTCCCCTGGGAGGCCATCGAAGCACCAGAAGTTAAGTAAATCACACAAAAAGAAAACCAGTGCAGGAAGCGATCTTGAAGATCCAATGCCACCAAGAACTTCCCCACACCTTCTCAGCTCTCCTGCATCACCAGCGATCACATGGGAGTCCGATCCTAAGAATAAAGACCCTCATCTCTTTCATTCCCGCGTATACTTCCTCTGCCTTCCAGTAGTTAAGCAGTCCAGTCGAACAGATGAGGAACTCAATTTCATTCCATCCGCGTGCCCAGATCAGTTGTCTTCAGCTAATTCAACAATGGTGGACATCTGAAAATCCTCCTCGATGACACCCAAATTCGCTGTGTAATCCCAGTCTTTGAATAACGTACACCTTCCTCCTGTCATTCTTGCAGTGTTTCTTGGTTTAAGTGATATATCACCTTGGACTTTGCATCTCTCAAGGACATTCTAGTCATGGCTCAAAATCATTTAAGCTGTATGCTATTTTTTATATCCCTCTATTTTAAGCTAAGGCACATAATTTTTTTGGAGGCAAATTTTTTCTTAATATGTAAAAAGTTTTAAAAAAAAATTAAAAAAATTACCTCAAGAAATTGGATCCTGTAAAATGGATCTATGTTGATTTTTAACAAAATAAGGTAAATATATTTTAATTTTATGAAGCAAAAAATACAACTTATAAATTACATCACTAACCTCTAAACTTATACAAGAAATTTTAAATTAGATCTATGTTGATTTTTAATCAAATGAGATAAATATATTTTAATTTTATGAAGCCAAAAATACAACTTATAGGTTGCCTCACTAACCTCTAAACCTATACAAGATATTTTATACATTTTCCAAATTGGAGAGTTTCAAAAAACAATAACAAAAATCACTCGCTTTTTCCACTTTACTAATAATTTAACATGTACTTACACATTCTCTCATTTCAAATAGTTTACACATTCTTTCCTTTCAAATAGTTTAGTTTATACTTTTATTTTAGTACTAACAAAATATTTATTGTATAGAGAGTAGCTAGATACTCGTTTTATAAATTTACCTTTGCATCATAAAAACTCATTGTTAATATAATTATATGGTAATATAAACATAATATACCTTAAGTTTTGTAGTAAAGATTTAACATTTGTTTTTTTTAAATAATAATGATGAATCAATTAACATTCACATTTACGATATATTTAATTATGTTGTAAGCGTTTCACCACGGAGAAGCATAAGCATCCACGTTGGATAGATTTCTCGCTTATAGAGCGAATGGAATCCTGCCACGTGGATGTTCCCAGCCCGCACTTATAGCATATGGTGATGGTAATACAGTGTTGCACTTCAGATGTCATACTGACGAGTTTAAATGCAGACCTCTGAGCAATTACTTGCAGCGGATATAGAAGGAAATTAAAGAAGAAACTCGTTCGAAATCATTGGAGAGGTTCTTGTTGTCGACGAATTAGCCGACCAGGTCGAAGGATTTGAAGAATATACTAAAACCAAGGCCGCAAAATTGCAAAACCTGTATGTTGAAGCCTGCAAGATCGCTTGCACGCCCTGTTCGAGTTGAGGATGTTGCTAATTTTTTGCATAAGAATTTGCCGACCACAATTTCCTACGAGCTATTCTTTTATCGACTCGACCTTTTGCCATGCAAATTTTTTTTTACCAGGTCGACCTTATGTTGCTTACTTTCGTCAATTGAATTTCGAAGACACTCTTAATCGATCGACTGTAATCATTGATCGACTGATCTTACTATATCAACTACTTGAAGCCAGCACCCTATCGCGGTTGGTCGCGCAGCTCTTCTAACTTGGACATTCCAGCAACATTTGACGCAGAAGTCGATGTCACGAAACTGTCGAAGGTTGCCGAATCCGTCGAAGTGTTGTATGTGTGTTGAACCAGAACCTGTCGGGGTTGGTCGAGTTGAAACTTGTCGAATCGGAACCTGTCGGGATTGAAACATAAATATCCTGAACTAACGCTACCTGCAAATAGTCTGAAAATGCTTCATTACCACAACGTGATTCTGTAAATTCTCAGCATGCCAAATCAGTTATACTAAACAGAAGCTCTGACAGGCCATTAGTAACATTGGAAGCTTTTGTTATAGTAAATAGAAGCTTCAGCTTCACACAACAGTCTTCCCATCAGCGCACCACGATATGGATTTGCCACCCTCGATCTTCGACAAGATCTATCTCAGTCTACGATCGTAAGGACAGTATTCACGATCGTTTTTTGCTCCAAAAACATTAGAGAGATTTTGAGGTCAAAAATGGGCCTCCTAAGAGATGTACTACAAAAATATGATATATATTAAAATATTATGAATTTGGGGTTTTATGGGGTAGGTATATATGACAAGTCACCTCCCACACTATTTTCTATGCACAATATAAATAACCATGGTTGAGTTGCTTTTCAAAATTCACTAGAAATAAAATTAATAAAATAAGTCTACATTGATGTGACTAAGATTCATTATAAATTCCCAAAAATTTATTGTCCTTTAACATTTATTTGTCTTGAACTTGCAAATGAAATTAAATAATAAAAAATATTTTTAAGAGCTATTTTTTAAATTTTATATTGACTTTTTATATTTAGTACTTTTCTCATTAATTTAATATAATGTAATTTAATTGAGAATTTATTTACATGTAAAATATTAATAATATTATTATATTCCACATTGCATTATTATTATTATTATTTATTAAATCTATTATTATTATTTATTAGTTTGACATTATGTTATTAAATAGAATGGAGTGAATATATAATTTAAAATTAAAAATATAAAAATGATAATATATTATTTTATAAAAAAATGTGAAAGGACTTTCTTTATGAATTAAGAGTACTTCACTTGAAAATGACAATAATATTATTTTATGAGAAAGTGTGAAAAGACATTCATTATAAGTACTTTACTTGAAAATAACAATAATATTATTTTATGAAAAGACTATCATTATGAGTACTTTACTTTATGACTTAAAAGTACTTACACCACTACCTTGGTTAACTATGTGTTTTCATCCACCATAGAAAATTTGACAAATAAGCATTCTTAACTCATGCAATGCCACCTCACCAAGGGGGATGATGTCATCTACTAGAATGTGATTGGTTATTTTTTATAGTACATTTTCTTTGTTTTGAGGCCATTTTTTGACCTCAAAATTTCTCTAATGCATGCAAACTCGATAGGTTCACCTTCGACAAGTCTTGATTCAACTTCGACAATCCAACAAACTCAATTGGTTCCTCTTCGACCAGTCGCGGATCGACTCCGACAACTCAACCCCGACAGGTTCTGGGTTTGACATGACCTCCACTTCGAAACGGTCGCTACCAATACCTCTCGGTGCACAAATACAACCAAACTCGCCAGCATTTGGGTTGATGCGGTCTAAGCAGGCGGTGCAGCTCTGCATGGCAAAAGCTTACGAGATTTACATTTTTTATTAGAAACTTGAGCATTCAATGACGGATTGGACATTGAACAACCTTCCATAAGTTTACCCATGTGAACATTCATTTCTTTGGGTTTAATCCATCACGAAGTTATGAACTTTGGTTCAGTAGTACCGACTTTTGCCTATCGACGTATATCTGGATTTGACGGATTGGACCTCCTGGACATTCTATCTTGTGGAGATAGGAGAACATATTTCAATACAACAATGGTTAAATGTGTTGAGACACCGATGCACCGCCTTTACTCTTAATCGTTTATAAAATTCGATGGGTAAAGGCTTTATGATTGTTTTGTTGTTTGCTACTGTTATTGTGACATCATCTCAGTTTTTTTCTCAGCATTCGAATCGCCATCAATTTGTTCCTCTTTTACGGAGCAACGACCCTCTTGAGGAGCCAAAGGTTCTTGTTTTCTATTCAAAAACAAGGTTCTCCTCTCAAATCAAACTCATATTTCTTGTTATAATTACCCTATTCCTATTTAATATTTACAAACAAGGTTCTGCTGTCTTTTTGGGTGTTTTTTGTTGGACACCATAGTCTTTTTCTGTCAGTGCACTGTCATTTATTTACTCATATTACTTGTATGTTCAATCTTTAACATTAGTATTTGATCATGTATGTGATTTATTTACTGGTTTCAGATGAAAGGGTGCTTGACTAATATATATTCATTTCCTTGTGTTTACCAATATATCTTTCCTACTAACTTGGGCAGATAATTTGCACCGTAACAGTTTTGGTCTCCTATAAAAGTTAGGCCTTCTAGAAAATGAATCTTTAATTTAGGCATCTGGTATATGGACAATCCTATCTTCTTCTAATTGTTCCTGTTTAATATCTAAAAACAAGGTTCTCAAAGGAAATTTACCCAGAATTGTGTTGCCTTTTTTAGTGTTTTTTGTTGGAAACTAGAGTCTATTTCTATCATACACTTTGTCATATTTCTTGTTATAATTATCATGTTCCTATTTAATATTTACAAACAGGGTTCTACTGTCTTTTTGGGTGTTTTTTGTTGGACACTATAGTCTGTTTCAGTCAATGCACTGTCATTTATTTACTCATATTACTTGTATGTTCAATCTTTAATGATCATGTATGTGATTTATTTATTGGTTTTAGATGAAAGGGTGCTTGACTGAAATATATTCATTTCCTTGTGTTTACCAATATATCTTCCCTACTACTTTGGGCAGATAATTTGCACCGCAACAGTTTTTGTCTCCTATAAAAGTTAGGCCTTCCAAAAAATTAATCTTTAATTTAGGCACTGGTATATGAACAATCCTATCTTGTTCTAACTGTTCCTATTTAATATTTAAAAACAAGGTTCTTAGAGGAAATTTACCCAAAATTGTGCTACCTTTTTTAGTGTTTTTTGTTGGAAACTAGAGTCTGTTTCTGTCAGTACACTGTGCACTGCGATAGTGTGTGAGAGAGATCCGAGAGATGTTGGTAACTCTTTTAGGTGCAATTAAAGTTTTATTTAGGCATCTTGTATATGAACAATGCTATCTTGTTCTCATAATTTTTGGAGTTGCCACTATGTTAAGTGGTAGAGCCAGCCTTCGGTCATGTAGCACGCTGGTTTAACCATCCTTTTGAGGCTTGGGCAGATGATTAGCAGCCTAATGTAAAAGGAACCTCTTATTATGAGATGCCAAGCCTGACCTGATAAACCATGAATGTTCTCATTTTGACAATATCCATGTACCTAAATTTATTCATATTGGCCTATCAAAAGCTTTTCTTAACATTTATACTCGTGATTGATCTTGTTTATGAAGTCTTAGAAGCTTCGTCTAATAGAAGGGAGTATTTCTTCCTCATACCATTAGTGTCAACTTGGAATATTTATTCATAATAACCTTTCTTACAATTTTCTCAACAACAATTCTGTCATTCACAGTTCTGAGACGAAATTTATCCAGCATCATGCTGCCTTTTTAGGTGATTTTTGTTGGAAACTATAATCTGCTTCTGTCATTGCACTGTGCACTTCAACCCATATAGCGAATTCAGCTTTAATTTAGGCATATAGTATCTTAACAATGATATCTTCTTCTCATAATTATTGGACTTACCATAGAGCCAACCTTCAGTCATGAAGTACACTGTTTGAACCATCATTCCAAGCCTAGGAAATATTATTTGCGGCCTCGTGTAAAAGTAACCTTTTATTATGAGATGTCAAATCTAACCTGATAAAGCATTAATTCTCTCATTCTGACAGTATATCGACCCAACACCATTTGTCCTTATAATTCACATTCTACAATGCATGTTAGCTATGAATAACACACCATTCTTTAGTATTGCTTTAAGGACTTATTTGATTAGTACCAAACTCCCTCCCTCTAGACAAACACCTAAGATACCACTAAGAGAATCCAAGTGCATTCTTTTTTGGTATAGTCCTTAGGTCTCCAAGGCTTAAGCAGATTATTTGTGGCCTCATTTCAGAGGAGGTTTCACAATCATCGGCACCTGTTGATTCACTTGGTGAAAGCGAACACATTGTGGTTAATAAACGTCCAACTGCTCGCATGCTTTGAACTCTACCTTTGAAAACACTTTCCCCACAAAAAATACTACTTTTCAATTCCGCCTTTCTGTACTTTCTATCTCGTACTTAGCAACTACACATTTTTGTATACACACTGCTACCTAAGTGGTACTTGTAAACAGGAATGAGTATTCTTCAATATTATATTAATTATTTTTGTTGTAACATTGTGTTAAATTACATATTTATTTCACCCTATCTTGCCACTTTCAAATTTGCACTTAGAACTAACATTGCTTTGTCAACTTTATACTTATTTTCTTTTTAAACACTGCTCAAGAGCATCTGTATTTCTTTCTTGCAATATCTTCGCATAAATTATCCATAAACACTCTTCCAATGATTAAATATATAGTATGTTTCTCTTCCACCAAAGGCACCATAAAGTTCATAACCACCAAACATTTTTTTTTTGTAGGCATGTCAACCAATGATGACAATGATCAAATCAATGCATGCAGAAGAGTTCTATATGCTCAACAGAAAAAAGAAAACAACAAGTGTCAACGCCTTCTATATAGAGTTGCTCGTCAACTTGTTAATATCCCTTCTCTGCTTCACGTTGTTCAACCTCCCCTTACACCCTATGCACCATACACATCCACATCCACACCAACGCATCCAACGAACATCAACCTAGATGGTGCACAACAACGGTTCCATACATGATTGGACAAACTATCTCCCATGAATGTATGCTCTATATGCATGGAGTCTTATCCTGGAATGAAAACAAAACACTTTTCTAGTGCATATGCATGTTCTCGGTGCATCGCAAAACAAAATGGCGACCGTTATTCCTTTGCAAACAACATGGATCCTAGGATACAACCATTAGTGCTAGCTGTCCTTACTCAAGTTGAAGAAATGCTCATTTCTCGTGTTAACCCAATTTTACAAGTCACTCATGCTCGTGGGGGACAATATACATATTCTGGCCACACTATTAGCTTCCCACAAAACATTACTAGCATTGCCACTTTCCTCCCTCACTTACTCTTAGACATAGACATTCATATTGTTCGTAAATGCAGTCCTACAAAGAAGCCTTATGACTTCTTTGTTAGTCAAGCACGTGTTCTTGCTGCTCTCCAATACAAACTTTCAAATGAACCCTACTACAAAGATGTTCAAGTTAACTCAACTGCATTATCTTCTTTGCCTCTTGAACCAACCGACATTTCATCCCTCCTTCGTCATGTCACATTTGATGAAACCCCACTTGTTGATCGTACCTCAAATGCTACTATTCAATCACCCATCTCCCTTGAACCCCATGAAGAACAATCCTCCTCCTTTATATCTACACAAACAAATTGTAGAATTGATCTTGATGAAATCAAACGCTTCTTGGGCACAAGCGATGCACCAACTCTACCTTGCATTGACTGGCCCCCAATAGACGCTTCCCCTTTCAATGAGTACAACACAATAGGCCTCCTCTCAATGGCCTTTCCAACCTTGTTTCCCACTGGAGTTGCAATGCTTAAACAACCACACATTCAAGAGGTTGGTATAGACAATTATGAACTGCACCTTCTTCGATACCATGACAATAGATTTGGACAACATCCTCGCTTTCGTTATTACATATATAACCTCATGATGCACCACCGTAGTCATTCTACTGCGTCCGTCTTTGTAAAACATAACATTGAAGATACATTGCCTCCAACCATCTCGGAACTTGTACAACAATTACAAGATTTGCTCGATGCTAAAATCACTGAGCAAGTCATGCGCTTTGTCTCCACCCTTCGCGGGACACGCTCCTACTGGAACAAAAGCAGGGATGAACTAACTAACATGATCAGTCAACAAGGGACATCAACATTCTTCTTCACTCTCAGCGCAGCTAACACGAAGTGGCCAGATTTGCATTCTTTGATGCCTGGACAAGCTCCAACCACTTCAAATCAACAACACCAATGGAGAATTCACAACCTTATAGCCAATCCACACATTGCATCTCAATACATGGACAATAGATTCAAAATATTCCTGGAAGAGGTTCTTCAAAAAGGCCTTTCTACAAAAGACTACTGGTGCAGGTTGGTAACAAATCATATTCCCATCAAAGTTCATTGTATTCAAAACCTCACATGTCCGTTCCTGATATTTATATTTTCCATGTAGGTATGAATGGCAACACAGGGGATCTGTGCATATACATGGCTTCTTATGGCTGGACAATGCACCCAATATGGACACGTTAGATTGGGGAGATGCTACCAAGGTTGAATATGCGAAACAGTACTTTGACAAGTTTGTTACAGCATGGAATCCTTGAGTCAACCATTTTCAAACCCCATCCTTCCAAGCCTCTACGATAAATGATCCATGCACCATTGGATCACATTCCATACTTGCAACTGATCACTTGGATTACTATGAAGACCTTCTTAATTGTGTCCAAAGGCACACAAAATGTTCAGAATCTTCTTGCCTCCACAAAAAAGGGTCATCTCTTCAATGCCATTACAACTTCCCCTTTGATCTACAACCTACCTCTTCCTTATTCATTGATGAAAATGGCCGCAAAACATACAACCCTGCAAAGAACGATGCCCTCCTAAATATTCACAACCCTACCATGCTCTCAATTTGGCGAGCTAATGTTGATTGCCAACCTATTCTCTCTAGACATGCTGTCCTCAAATATATTTCAAAATATGCAACAAAGGCAGAGCCCAAATAAGAAAGCTACCATGCACTTATTTCTCTTCTTGCACATGCAACTCCAAATGATGCCCCCATCCTTCAACCAATAAGACGTTTCTTGTGAGAGACTGTCGCAGATCGAGACATTGGCGCACAAGAGACTTGCCACATGCTCCAAAAGTTCCCTCTTTGTTTTTGAAGCCATTCCTTTCTATCCTTGAATGTTAGCCAAAGTGTTTTCCGCCGTATTTCCAATGACTCTCTTGACACCCCACCAACACCCACCTTCATTTATGCATACATGCAACGACCCCCTTCACTCAAACAACTTACCCTTCTTGAAGCTGCATGCTCTTGGTCATACTCACCTCGTAGAAAGCACTCCCAATGGAAACCAAAATACCCTCCCAAAATTGTTCGAGTCTTTCCTTGCTTCACTACCATTCCACCCTTTACTGCAGATTCCTTTGTTTCCTTTTGTTGGACTGAGCTCCTCCTATACAAAGCTTTTCGCACCCTCCACGATGACATTGGATCCACAGCATTAGCCATCACTTCTAATTGGCTTCGCATTAAAGACACATACACTGCATGGCATGTTGATCGTTTTCCAGAAGCCCCTAGTACACCTCCCTCTGATGACTGTGCTTCTACTTCCAACCATTGCCCGTTAGCCCCTGCCATGGATGGGAACTCCTATCTCAACTCCACCCTGGAAACAACCTCTATGTTGATGACCTTGACATGCTTGGCCATCATGACTTTCACAAAGAACACAATTGGACCGAAAACCATTTTCCTTCACACATGCATGCAATGGCCATATCATTCATTAACCAGACTCGATTGTTTGCCCAAGTACAACCGGACACCTTTTCATCTTCATGTTCTCCTGCCTCATTGTCTCCCACACAACGCATGGCCTTTGACCTTATCATTGCACACTCCACAAATGCTACAAGCCCTCCCCCACTCAAAAAGGTCATTCAAGGCACTGCAGGAACATGAAAGTCTTTCTTGATTTCTTGCCTTAGATCTGCACTCAAAAATGCCTCTGCTGACATACCTTCATCCTTGCTCCTCCTTGCTCCCACCGGTATTGTTGCCTTTCACATACATGGCCTGACAATACATTCTGCACTTCGCATACCCATTACTGAGATGCACCATCTTGAAGGCCAATCCCTTTCAACCTTCCAAGAACAATTTCGCCATATCCGATACATCATCATTGACGAAATGAGTTTCATTGGCCCCAAAATGTTAACCCGTATGGATGATCGCTTATGTCAAGCCTTCCCTTACTAAAGTATATCCCCCTTTGGTGTTTGCTCCATCATCTTCCTTGGTGATTTTGGACAACTGCCCCATGTAAAGGACATCCCCATGTATGTTGGTGCATCACGAGGGAATGCTCTCTAGCATACTTTTGACAATTTTGTCACTCATTCAACCATATTTTGACAATAAGGCAACACCCCTTCTTAAGTTTCCTTTCATCAACTCTTGCTCAATATTCGAAATGCAATACCAACTCTTGAAGATTGGACCCTCCTCATGTTAAGGACAACCTCATCCCTTTCACATGAAGATAATCATACATTTGACCAATGCACTCATTTGTATGCAACTAATAGCTCTGTTGCGTTACACAAGAAACAAATGCTAAAACTCCTTAACATGCCAATTGCACATTGCTTTGCAGAGCAAAAGAAACAACATGTGCAAACCTCGATATATGATGAATAACTTCCATTCAAGGTTCTACTAGCAATTGGTCAACAAGTCATGTTGACAGCCAACTTGTGTGTCTCAGCCGGCCTTATAAACGGCTCACTTGGGAAAGTTATTGCAATTGTCTACAACTCCAACGATCAACTGCCTACATTGCCATCTTATGTTGTAATTGACTTTCTCCACTACAAAGGCCCCCCATGGGATTCTTCCAATCCAAATTATGTCCCCATCCCTCCTATAACAAGGGGTTCACGAAGATAAGTACCACTTCGAATGGCATGGGGTTTAACAATCCATAAAGCACAAGGGATGACCCTGCAAAATGCAACAATAGATATTGACAATATTGACCGACAAGGCCTTACATTCATTGCAATATCAAGAGTTAAATCTTTGTCAGGCATTCGCATATCTCCACCTTTTTCCTTTTATAGGTATTCTCGAATGAAAGATAGTCCCTACGTGCAACGCAGAATACAAGAAGAGAACTTGCTTGCTTCAAAGTCTTTGTAGCCACATGCTCCATAAAGCTACATTCCTTCTCCTTTGCATACCTATTACTTTACTACATTCTCCTTTTTTCAAAATGAATTGTCTTTATTTTTCAGATCTTGTATTCATATTGCTACCATCATTGAATATTTTCCTATAGAAGACAAGAAAATACTACTCTATAAAGAAGACAAGAAATTTAATCTTCATATCAACACTTTTCTTGTACTACTCTATCTTATTTACTTCAATGTGTTGTCATCACTTTTTTCAAAGCAAGCACATCGCAACATTTCATCCCATGTTAGTTTACTCTTTTTCCAATAAATATAAAATGTCCCAATATATATACTTCACTATGGTACCATGCATTGTTTGAATATATAATCTTTACTTTTATGGCGTTCAAAAGTTATCCTGTAATGCTTTGTTTGTTGAAATAGCACCATATGCCCATAATGATTGTCGAGGGTCTGCCCAGAAAATGTCTCCATAGTCTCGCGAGGGTCGACAATGAATTTTCTACTTGTGAAGTAATCTAATCGAAATGGTCGATACTCCAGCCGAACAAATAATGATTGACCGTTGAAGACCAGTTCATTTGTTTCAACCGACCAACACCATCATTTTGTATAGTTCAACTTGGTGCATCGACCAGTAAAGTTCATTGATTAAAAATTTGTTGATTTGCATGTTGAAGATTTTAATTCCTACAATCTTCAAACATTGGTCGACTTTAAAAAAAAAAAAAAAAGCTCAATGTCCTTTGACAAGAGAGAAGTCTATTCCTTCAGTTATTGCATATCATTTAGTTATTTTATATGCTCGAAGTTGAGTTGATATGCTTTTTGATCGAAGCATTATTAGTTGAAAAGTTATATTATGGTCGATTCTTCATATGGTCGAAAATTTTAAAAATGGCCGGTGATGTTTTTGGTCGAAGTTGGACATGCACAAGTTGTAATAATTTTTAGTCGAAGTTCGCCATATACAAGTTGTCATGCTTTTTTGGTCAAGGTTGATATGTATGATCGGGTATGTCAAAATGTGGTAGATATGCCATATCTTGGTCGGTCCCTTATAATATTCAGTCATGTCTTTATTACTTTTTGGTTGACATATTCCATACGTTGGTCAAGATTGTCCAAATAGAGTTAAATGGTCGAGTCTTTTAAGTAGGCATTTTGTTGTAAAACGTGTCGGGTTTTCAGCCGACCATATAGAAGGTCACTCGAAATAATGAAGCTTCAAACAGTCAACACATAGATCTCAGCATCATCAGCCTTCAGGGTAGTCGGATCTCTGTTTGACCAAGACTGTCGGTTGTTATTGTCTGTCTTCATAAAACTCTTAAATACACATGATTACTGTATCCAAGTCGACAGTAGATTAGTTGTCTTCCTTGTCGGTGGTCGACAGTTTCAATAAATTTCTATGGATTTAATCGTCGACTTCTTTTGGTGGTCGGTCTTTTTATCTCAAACGAAGCACTCTTAGTCGATTCTAATGCTGGTCGACTTCCATAGTTGACATAAACAACAATATCATCCTGGTCGGTGCTCAATCATTGGTCATTGGTCAATGGACGCTCCACGAAATTCAATGGTGGCAAAACATTCTTGTCGATTATTCTTCAATTATCGCATCAACTATTTGCTCAAATTCCAAACGCTGATGGATTACCCAAGGACTGCTCACCATCGTGAATATTGATGTCAATTTTGCAGACAAAGGATAAATCATTCATCACTTTCTTTGTATTTTGCATTATTCTGTCAGGTAGTCTTTCCAAGAAATCAACCACTCGCCTCTTAACTATGTGGTCACGCATTCATGGACACTTCGTTTTGGTCGGCTCCATCAATATTTGTAATAAGTTCTTTCGAAAGTGGTCAAGATAATCTTTTGTTGTGCATCGACGGAATTACGATTATTTGGTACATATCAAATTTTTTGGTCGAGGTTCATTTTTGTCGACGTGACATGAAGTCTAGGATCAAGATTTCATGGAACTTAAAATTTGCAAGAAGGTCACTTTCAAATTAAAAACAATGTTTTCATTCACATAGGTTGCACATTCAACCCTTCAAAATTTCAGTTTCCACTATTTGACATAAAGAAGAGCTCCATTCAGGGGATTGCTTTTTATTGTATTCTTTCCATTCATAGTTGTATAACTTATATTGATTCAACATTTCATTAGTATTGTTTAAGCACAAAATGTACTATATCTTGTGTTCCCCAAATATGTATGCTTATGTCTACCCATTTTAAGAAATACAAGTAATTAGGATTACAATAGAAGTTTACAACTTATATATGCTTAAGTCTTTCCATTTGAACAAATAACATTGATTACTCTACCTTGAATACTAGGTACCTTGTAAACATTTCAATCAAGATTCCTCACTATTCACACTGTATGTTTTCAAATCAGATATGTCTAAAAAAAATGCCAAAAGGAAGGGCCAATGGATCGAGCTTGAAGAAGAAACAACTCCAAAAATACAAATGGAAACACTATTTGAAGACACGAAACCCATCATAGGAAGCACCATTGAGTTCAAATGGGGCGAGCTGTACATAGCTATTAGAGACGAAAAAAATACCTAATTTGACCCTAGAGGAAGGCATGGTTTATCAAAACATCAAGAGGTCCATCCTTCTCAAGGCAGCTACATGGCCAAAATTGTTTCACTGCTCAGAGGTGATTGCGTGAATCTTTCCCCAGGTAGATACTACCACAAGGATCATTTCAAACGCCACTTGAGGAGGGCTCGCATCCTTCCAACCAACCCACCTTACCGCCGCATACAAGCTTCCTATGTCCAAAGTATTTCTAACTGACGATTGGGTAAGACGTGCCAATATAGATAATGTTGAATGTGCAAGGAAAATGCTCCTACCAGACAAACAACTTACACCCAAATCTAGCGAGGAATATGACAGCCAAAACTTAAGAACCCCCTATCAAATCATAGTGCTATTGTTGAGCAGAGTCTTCGGTCTACCAAACACCAAAAACTATAAACTCAGTTGGGTTCCATTGATATACCATGTTGCCACACATGGTATAGCCTTCAATTAGGCACATATTATTTCATATAGTATGTGTTATAGGTCAAATCTGCACTTCTCCGTCCGTGATCACATTTAGCTGTTGATCACACAAAAGGACAACTTGGATTGAAGAGCATGATGACCCTAGATGATGAATGGACTAGACTTACCCCTCTACTGACAAAACCCTCTTTTTACCTACTTTTAAGGAAAAACGCTACCTTACAAGCATGATAGTAGCGTTTTCCCCCATAAATACTCTACTCCACTTCATTAAAGTAGCGTTTTTCCTCAGAAATACTCTACTTTGCTTCAATAGAGTAGCGTACAACCTCATAAATCTTGCAAACGCTGGTTGTAAAGCAGGGAAGTTGCATGTTGAACGCTACTCCACTTAAGAAAAGTAGCACACACCTTAAAAAGTAATCAAAAATATATTAATTTGACGAATTGGGATTAGTTGAAGTTGGTTTTGCAACTTCCCCAACTTCCCAATCAAACTACCTCTCGATCCAAACTGCCTACCTTGTTCCATAAATACATGGGGGATAGATGAGAGAGGGGAGGAGAAACTATGCATTAAGGGTTGTTACGCTGGAGGAATTCCAAGTTAGTGTGAAGAGCAGGAGCACAGGATCCGGTTGCACAAGCACTCTGAATGATCAGGTATAAATTGTACTGATTATTTGCTTTTGACAATGAAGGTTGAAATGCCCTTCCCGTCCCAATCGAATGTCTAATGGATTGCATGTTTGTTTGGATTAAATGCTTGATTGTATTTGATGTCTAAATTGTGTTTCAATTTCATCATTGTTATATCAGTCAAGATACGCTGAGGAAGGTATCTTTGTATTGCAAGTTCGTCAAACGGAAGATCAAGTGGAGGATTGATCGAAGGAGCAAGTGAAAGCTAGGATTGAACTTTGTTAATAAGGTATGCCTTCAAGAACCTTGATCTCTTTCCTTTTGTAGAAGCCTATGTGATATGATCAATGTATTTACCTGTCACCCCAGAAGTTGGTAGTGTCCCTCTCCTCTCTATAGGGTAGAATTCCTGAACAACAGACTGGCAACTCCGTTGGGGACCGATTGTTCTCTGTTCTAGGAGACTCATTTGACTTTCCTTCCAGTACTTTTTGATCTTTTTTTATCCTCTGAGAGGCTCTGTAGGTTACTGTAGCCTGTTTCCATTGCTTGACTTACCTCAGTTTGAAGTTTTGAAGCCTGTTTCAAACCTTCTCTAGCAAAAACGTTGGTTTTCTATGCATACAGTAGCGTTCATCCCCTGAAAAACGCTGGTTTTCCTTTACACAATAAGGTACACCTCCTGAAAAATGTTGGTTTGATTTTACACAGTAGGGTACACCTCTTGAAAAATGCAGGTTTCTCTACTGCACAGTAGAGTATTTTCCTGTAAGTCTCTGTTTTTTTTTGGGATTTGATTTTTGCCTATTTGGCTTGATTTTCACCCTCTATTTTTGCTTTCCCAACTGATCCTTGAGGTCTTTATGCCTTTGTTGAGTCTTGTTTACCTCTCCTAAGTCCCTTAGGTCATCTTTTGCTTGCTTGAGTACTTTTTGAGGTGTCTTGTTTGTTTGTGGCTCTTTTTGGAAACCGTGCCTTGTTCCTTGTTGAACATAGTTGCATGTTGGTACCCTAGTTGCTTGTTGTAGGTATACAAACCTTTGTTTACCACATTTGTTGTTTGTTGCAACACTAAGCATACTTTGACGGTGTCTAGCCCTTTGATTTAGGGTTTGACCCCAAGTTGGAGTCTTTAGGGTGTTTTCAAAAGTTTTTGAGTCTAGACACTTCCTGATTGCTTTGTCAGTTTCAGTTTCAAGTAAGTTGAAGTCTTTTAGTTTGCTTCCATTTGAGTCTTTGTGATTGTAAGGCCATCTTTGGTTCACTTGCCTACCGTTAGCTTGGCTTAGTGTTTTTAGGGTTCTTGATGTTTTGGAGCAACCTTTGAAGTTTGCCTTTCCATTTTAACACGTCTCTTATCCTTCTTTTCTTTCCACTTTGTTTTCCAAGCCCAAGGTTTTTTCCTTTTAAAAACTTCGTAGGACAAGTCTTTGTCAAATAATCAAGTTGATTGTTGTGAACCTTAAAGTTGCTTTTCCTTACTTACATTGCTCTTTTAGGTCTTACTTGCTTCCATTTTCGAGTTTTTTTTCTTTTGCATATATTAGAAAAAGCAAAAAATGAGTTTGGTAGTTTAAAGTAGTAAGGCTTATAATCATTTCGAAGTAGAGTAGTTTACTTTGTTTTGAATTTGAAAAAAAAAGAAAAAAGAGATTTGTTTTTTTGGTTTGCTTAAGTTTTCATTTTGGAAAGAGCATAAATGGAAAAAGAAAAAGAGTCTTTTGTTGCTTTGAAAGTTATTTCTTTTGCACTTTACTTTCTCAAACCATTTCCACACAATGCACTACCCCGTTGAGTAAAAAGTTGCTTTAAAAAGAATTTTAATAAAATAAATTAGAAACATTTTCTTTTTAGGAATACACAACACCAACTAGCTTAGGCTAGAGTTTCAAGCTTAAAACACCTTAAACTGCTTGGAACTAGTTTCATTATGCAACAATCGTAGTACAACTTTCATTTAGGTAAACCCATATATATCAAATAACCCTGGGATGCTCTACTCAAACCAGAGTTAAGCACGAGGCCGTGGGAGATCGGAATTGTTGAGGATAACCCCCTCACTTTCCTTTTGACCATAAACCAGAGTCGGTTCGCATACGAGGGTCCTTTCGGACTTCGGGATTTACTACCCTGCCCATGTGTTTTGACTGGGCTAACGACTGTCCCCCCAGGATATTTCGTATATATGGTATCCTTAATATCAGACCTTTAGGATTCTACATAGGTAGAGTGGGCAATTATTCCCACTTCACCTCGGATAGATATGGAAGGTAACCCTTTTCAGTAATCTCGGGAGGGCGGTTTGGTGATTCAAACACTTGCACCCAAAGGACCTGAACTGGACGCTGTATAACTGTTCTTCGATGCTCTACTAGCTTGTTCTGGGCCCTGATCATCCCATACTTTCTATTGAGAGTATTCACCATCCTTGTTTACCTGGTTTTGGATACTTAGTATTTTGTAGTGGTGTGCTCTTTGTGTTGCTTGTTTTTAGTTGGCCTTAGAGATTTATGGTTTGTTGAGTCGAAAGCTATGGATAGCATCCCAGTGAGCACCAATCAAGGCACCCTTGTTGAAGGGGCTCCTTGTGCTTTTCCATTCATTGGAAACATTGGTACTCCCTTAATGGCTACTTTGAATCTTCCGGGATTCACTATAGGGCTACCAATTTGGTTTTTTTCCACTCTGAATGCCTTGCAGGATCCTGATGCTTCTCAAGTAAGCACTTCACATCAACCGCAGCAGAACCCTATGCCTGCTTCACCAGTAACATCTTCTCATCCTCCTTCTACCTCATGTGGTGAAAGTAGTAATACTAGTAACCAACAATCTAAAAGGAATAGACGGAGGAAGAATAGGAAGAAGATGCCAAAGCAAGGGGGCAGCCACCTAGCCTCTGGAAGTCATGCTAGGGGCACCTACCCAACCTATAATGGTCATGTTGGGAGAACTTGTTCAGTCATTGGAAATCATACTAAACCTCACCACCCAGCCTCTGGAAGTCATGCTGGGGGCACCTACCCAACCTCTGGTGGTCATGTTGGGAGAACTTGTTCAGTCACTGGAAATCATACTGAACCTCACCACCCAGCCTCTGAAGGTCATGCTGGGGGAATTTACCCAGCCTCTAGAGGTCATGCTGGGAGAAAAATTTCAGTCACTGCAAATCATACTGAAAGCATGTCTTCAACCACTGTTGCTCATGTTGAGGACACGTCATTAATCACTGCTGGTCATATTAATGACAAGTCACCAGTTCCTGTGAGTCATACTAGAGACACTGAATCGACCACTGCAAGTCATGCTGAGAACGTTGACATTGTCGAAAAACCTAATAAATAGAATCTTAAGTTCCCTTGTAAGTTTTGCGAGGGAGACCATCTTACTCACCGGTGCCCTCCTATTCCAGAGGTGCAAAGAGTGTGGTCCTTAGTTCAAAATTCTTCTGCTTCTGAGCAACCATCCAATGCAAGTCATGCTGGGGGCAAGCTGTCAGCCAATGCTAGTCATGCTGAGAGTATTGTTGTTGTTACGGAGTCTAAGCTTATAGGACGCAAGCCAAAGTTCCCTTGTAAACTTTGTAAGGGAGATCACCTTACGCACTGGTGCCCTGCTATTCCAGACGTGCGGAGAGTGTGGTCCATGTCTGAAGGATCCTCTACTCCTGAACTGTCTATAGATTCCCAACAACCCGATCAACCTTTGGTTGATAAAGTGGTTGAACCAATGCAATCTTTGGTCAACCCCACTCTCCCTTCGGAGAGTGAAGTGGTTGAACCAATGCAATCTTTGGTCAACCCCACACTTCCTTTGAAGAGTGAAGGGATTGAATTGATGCAATCTTCGACCGATCCCATCAATCCTTCTGAGACTGATGCACCTGTCCCTGAAGTCTTCTGCATTACTAGTTCAGATGTCTCTGAAAATGGGGGCACTGCATCTGTGCCGAGTGAGCCCCTACCAAGCTCTGGGATCATTTCCATTGATTGGAATAGTCTAACTGGGCCTCGCCTTCCTTCTGCTACACCTTTCCAGATAAAGGTTGATATCAGTAACCATGTGGTTCACTGATGCGTTGTAGATGAAGGAGCCTCTGTTAGTATCTTATCCCCTTATACTTGGAGAGATTTAGGCTTCCCTAACCTTGTTACAGCTGTTAATTGGCCGTTGACCTTCGACAGAAGACCTAGTGAACTGTTGGGATTCCTCCCTCAGGTACCTGTTACTTTGGGTGAAAAAACAGTCTTAGTTGATTTTATGGTTTTAAAGGACCCTATGGATTTTGATATGATCCTAGGACATGATTACGTATATACTATGCAGGTTGTGGTGTCTACACTCTTTCGTGTGATGCATTTTCCTCACAACGAAAACATTGTCACCATCAATCAGCTTACATTTGTCGATCCCTCTTATTACCCAACTATAGACCAGGTATGTCCCTCGTTAGTAGGCACTACTATGTCACAATCAAATTATGTGGCATATTGTTCTTTGAGTCCAATTGCTACTGAGAATAAGCCCTTGATTTCATGTTTACCTTCTCGGGACTAGGTCCCGGCAATTGACCAGGTGAAGAGTCCATCTGAATGTTTAGATATGTGTTCTATTTGGGATGATATACTTCCATATGAAGAAGTTTTCCAAGAGTCTATAATGCAGTCTGCCATTCATTTGGACATTGATCCACCGCTAAGCAATCTTCCACCTTTCCTTCGAGCTCGTTAAAAACAGTAAGGAAGTTTCTGAGCAATCTTTCACCTTTCCTTCGAGCTCATTAAAAACAGTAAGGAAGTTACGAGCATTCTTCCACGTTTTCTTCGAGCTCGTTAAAAACAATAAGGAAGCTCTGAGCAATCTTCCACCTTTCCTTCGAGATCGTTAAAAACAGTAAGGAGGCTACAAGCATTCTTCCATCTCTCCTTTGAGCTTGTTAAAAAAAGTAAGGAGGTCATGAGTTTACTTTTTCGGGCTCGTTAAAACTTTACGAAAAAGATCTTTATAGAGTTCTTTTACGCTCTTTAAATATGACAAGATTGCCGAGTATAGTTGTCATTTCAGACTTGTTAAAGGTTTTGAAGCGACATCTGCTTAAGTATAAGTTTAACTCTTTTCCGGACTTTTGTGGATTATTTACGAAAAAGGAATACTCTAGTCATTCGTGGCTAGAAGAGTTCTTCTTCCATTGTTTTATACTTTTTCGGGGGAGAAAACTAACTTTACGAAAAAGGACCTTTTGGAGCCTTCTTTAGGGTTTTCAGGCTCTTGAAATATGAAAACACCAAGCGAGCACTCACCTACTCGGGCTCGATGTGAAATCCACAAAAGGGTAAATAGAGGATTGTTTAAGTTTTTCAGACTCTATAAACAGGAAAACACCGGTGAGCATTAACTTACTTGGGCTTGATACTGAAATCCACGAGTAGGTGAATGGAGTTATTGTTTAAGTTTTTCAGACTCCTTAAAATTGAAAACACCAGTGAGCAAGAACAGATCTTGGCTCGATATTAAAATCCAGAGATCAGTATTATAGAGTATTCTTCTTCGAACTCTGTAAACAATGAAGAAGGTCCCGAGTCTTCCTCCCATGGGCTCATTAAAATCTTTACATGGTTGGATCTATTGAGTTTTCATTCTTTCTTGGACTCATTAAAACAACAAGAAAGGTATTCTTTTATCTAAAAAGAATAAGGGATAAGAAGGGTATATCACATCTTACAGTTTCAAAGGCAGTTCAATCAGTCCTATCCTTGAGCACAACACCTATTTGAGTCTATCATTTCAATTGGGTTTAGTTTTTGACCTTATGGTGAACCTGATCTTTGAGTTGTTTACTCCCTCGGTTGGTTATTCTTCCAACCATATGAAGGGTCTGTTAATGTCTCCTACATTGCAGGCTTATATCACTTCCCCATCATGTTGAAAACTGCCTAAGTCACTTTGTGTCGTGCTCACTGTTCAAGGATACAGCCTGTGTCGGCCATTCTGTAGTTTACCTTGACCTCATGTGTTGGCCATCCTAGTGTCAGTCTTGTTACTTGTACTACTCCACATCAACTCACACCATTTGAGTGTTCCTTGTGTTGGATGATGGAGGATGCCTTAAGGCCTCCCTTCCAACGGACTTCTTCCCATCGACATCAACTTATTTTGCTCTGGGAATGAAGTTTAGAGTTTTGGTTAGTACCTTGAGGATTGCAGTCACTAGTGGCAATCTCTCTCGCTGTTGAATTATGAGAATACATCAATGTCTCTTATTTGACAGGTTCCTCAAGTGTTCGACGTCAAGTCCATTTATTCACACTTGTTGGATCATACTAGGTACCTTGGGCCCCATTATCATTATCGGTGGAAGCCCTCGCGTTTGTTAACGATATACATCAATGACCGGTAATCAAATGATACCCCCATGTTCGATTTTTAGCTCATTTATTCACATGGTTAGGGTTTGTACCTTGAGTTGTTTGGATGAAGACCTTGGGATTTTGATAGCATTACCTCATTATGTTATCACCCAAGCTGCGCAAGACTGAGCCTTACTCATTTTTTGGCTCTCCGTGAGACATAGATCCAGTTTGTTGTAATGGCTATGATCTCTCATTCTGACATGGATCCACGCTTGTATTTCAGTGGTTGTGCTATACATACATCTCCTAGTTATGTATCAAAGATCATGTTGTATCATACTACACATCTGTATGATGTCAAGATTGTAATTGCTTGCTGAACTTGATCGTTATTTCAGGTACTTTTGTGACTTGGTTATGTGGTTTCTTGCTCCTCCGTTGACTTGGAATTATAATGTATTTCGGCCATTGTTTCCCTCTGACCTCACACATTATGGGGCATCTGTTATAGATCAAATCTGCACTTCTCCATCCGTGATCACATTTAGCTGTTGATCACACAAAAGGACAACTTGGATTGAAGAGCATGATGACCCTAGATGATGAATGGCCTAGACTTACCCCTTTGCAGCTGACAAAACCCTCTTTTTACCTACTTTTAAGGAAAAATGCTACCCTACAAGCATGATAGTAGCGTTTGCCTCTAGAAATACTCTACTCCACTTCATTAAAGCAGCGTTTTCCCTCCGAAATACTCTACTTTGCTTCAATAGAGTAGCGTACAGCCTCAGAAATCTTGCAAACGTTGGTTGTAAAGCAGGGAAGTTGCATGCTGAACGCTACTCCACTTAAGAAAAGTAGTGTACACCTTAAAAAGTAATAAAAAATATATTAATTTGACGAATTGGGATTAGTTGAAGTTGGTTTTGCAACTTCCCCAACTTCCCAATCAAACTACCTCTTGATCCAAACTGCCTACCTTGTCCCATAAATACAAGGGGGATAGATGAGAGAGGGGAGGAGAAACTATGCATTAAGGGTTGTTACGCTGGAGGAATTCCAAGTTAGTGTGAAGAGTAGGAGCCCAGGATCCGGTTGCACGAGCACTCTGAATAATCGGGTATAAATTGTACTGATTATTTGCTTTTGACAATAAAGGTTGAAATGCCCTTCCCATCCCAATCGAATGTCTAATGGATTGCATGTTTGTTTGGATTAAATGCTTGATTTTATTTGATGTCTAAATTGTGTTTCAATTTCATCATTGTTATATTAGTCAACATACGCTGAGAAAGGTATCTTTGTATTGTAGGTTCGTCAAACGAAAGATCAAGTGGAGGATCGATCAAAGGAGCAAGCGAAAGCTAGAATCAAACTTCGTTAATAAGGTATGCCTTCAAGAACTTTGATCTCTTTCCTTTTATAGAAGCCTATGTGATATGATCAATGTATTTACTTGTCACCCCAGAAGTTGGTAGTGTCCGTCTCCTCGCTATAGGGTAGAATTCCCGAATAACAGTATGGCATCAAACATTTCTGCAGCGCAAACCGGCCTTTCACAAGGGAAATCAGAATTCCTCATGTCTGGCTACCTCATAGATTGTATATTAGTCAGCCACCCTTTCCCTAATTTGGGATGTCTTGGAATCGGAATGAGACTCCGATTCATGTAGCATATCAGCTAACTTGGGCTCACCGATATGCAGGGTACTACAAATTACTATGTGAAGAACTAATCATGCCCCTTTATTCGCTACTCTTCAATAAAGAAGCAAATTGTATGTCAAACAATGCTTTGGATGTAATAGGTGAATATGGAGACTATTACTTCTCATCATAAGGCACATACATTAGAATGTATGGGGGCACCCAACCTCCTTCTCTATTTCCCAAATATGCTACAAATTACATTGTGCATAAAGAAGCGATAAGACAAGTGTTCATCAATGGAATTGGTGACTATCTCCATCACAAAAGAAAGCCTCTTACCCACTTGTGCCATTCAACATTGTTGGATACAAATTTCCTAAGATTAAGGCAGTGGAAGCCTTTATTGCAGACTTGGAACCTTTTCACTTTGGAACTAAACTATTTGTAAGAAACGACAACAAAGGGAAGGTGGCCAAACATTGTGCTTCTTTAAAATCACTTTTGAGTACTCGAATCACTTTCTCAAAGAAGAGGAAATATATAAAAGGGTACACAATATGACAGAGCTGCACAAGAAACTAAATCCCAAGATTGGATCTACTTCTACCCAAGCAACAACCAAAGAAAAGCAAGCAGAAATACATAAGCAAAGAGAAGAGGCCAAAATACTACAAGAAGAACTATGCCTGCAGCAGGAAGCAACAACGGAACAACAATAAAACCAACCAAAAAAAAAAAAGAGCAACATCAGAGAGAAGAAATGGAAAAAAAAGAAACAAAATAAGCAGAAATGCTACACAACGAAGCCGAAGAAGTCCGTTGTAAGAGAGAAGCTGAAGAAAACAGAACTCAGCAAGACCAAACCACAAAAGAGATGCAACATAACGTCCAACATGCAATGGACCCAGAACCCAATAGTCCACATACCATGAACCTAGATCCACTTGCAATTCAAAGTGGGCCAGTAACAAGAGCCCAATTCCCTTTTCCTGAACTTTCCCTTACGCCATTTACCCCATCCAATGTAATCACTAGTCGAAAGCAAGCAGTTGGTCGAATTCCTCAATCCTACCCGACTAAGCACAGTCGACAAGTTCAGACAAAGGAAGCACGACCTCCCGACGCATATCTAGCAGCAAAAAGCAGTTGGGATCGCCTACCAATAGATGAACAAAACCGACATTCACGTGGCGAGGCACAAACAGCCTCTCAGTCTGAATTAAATACCTTGCCAAATCATTCTTTAATGCATCCATCTACTTCACATTCACACGCGCCAAACGCTTCCTCCATAAATTTCGAGCTTGAGGATTCTTGGATACTCTTTTGCCAAGCACTGGAGAACCTGACTTCAGAGCAAATAGAAGCCCTTTGCGAACCTGAGAGTTCTACAGAAACCATGGTGCCCAATAAAGGTCACACTACAACCCGTTCAGCCACAACTAAAGTCCATGATTTGCAGAAGGACCAATCACCGCTGCAAAGCCGCTTACAGCTGGTTCGAAACGCTAAAGTACAGGAGCCACACTGGCGAAGAACTTGGAAAGGTATTCTTGCGTGGGGAAAGGAATCAAATGGCAGTTGGAGGGAGGAAGCCCAAAAACTACGGACAGATACCATTCTGCAATACATGAACGCACCTCTACTGGAACAGTTTGGTGGACTCAAAGATATTATTGCTCAATTCATAGTAAGCAGATATCATAACGAAAAATTCTATTTTGACGTTCTAGTCGAAATAAATGGTGAGATCATCCACAAGATTACAGGGTTATCAAACAAAGGTGTAGATGTACCTAGTCAACAGAGACCAGAATTGATCAAGTAGTTTACAGACCACCTAACTGGAAAGAATTCTCGGGGGTTATTGGTGACTCAAATAAAATACAAAAATTATAAAATAGCTGCCCGAATCGTGTCAACCGCTTTATCAAGCTCCGGTCGAGGGTCCGACTTAAAAATTGAAATGCTAGAGGCAGTCTTGAACATGGCAGCAACTGGAAAAATATACAACTGGGCTGACTATTTAGCTGAAATTATCAAGAATATATGTTTCAAGTGTCAAGAGGATAGAACAGCCATTCGGTACCCATCTCTAATCATCTAGATTGCAATGACCCACATAAGACCAACATGAAATAAAGACTTTATTCAAGAAGGACCTGTGTTAATGTAGAACTTCCATTTCTTTACGAATGGAGGCAACAGACTTGGGCCGTCAACAGTAAAGATTTGGCTAGAACTCTGGTTCCAAGACTTAAAAATTCGGTCGACCAGATGGAGAGTATCTTAGAATGTTCGACGAAGTCTGCCTCCGTCAGCCCACATTGAACTTGCACTTGACCATACATCATTTTGGCACTTGCAAGGACTAACCGGGGCTGCACAAGCTCTCGACTATTACCCTTCGGTCGATGAAATCTTCAATGAGCTTAGTAGGCAATCCAACACAAAATTGATAATTCCTGATAAGGCACACGAGGTCAGCATTCCCATAGTCAAATCTTTAATGGATGCAGAGAAAGAAGAAGCGTATGAAAGCCTCCTATATATGCACAATTTTACATTTCAAGCTGAGCCCACGGATAGATCACAACCTTTAGCACTTACGCTCACACCACACCAAAATCAGCTGGATGAAGCTAAACAATCGGATGAAGAGACCCTGTCCGACAATCCTGAGTACGCCTTGACAAGCGACAACATCCATTAGATGGCCGACCAGTTATCAGAAGCTCGACAAGCAAGGAATGTAGAAATACAAGGGAAAGGAAAAATAAAAATGATCATCGAGGAGCCGACAATGGAAGATGAAACTGAATTATACTTGGAAGCTGCAACTAAGAACAAAATTCCAGTCGACGAGCAGTTCAAGAAATTTTTGGAAGCTGAACAACCTTGACCCAAAAAGAAATTCAAGCTTATGATTGAGGCTGCTATCGACCTCACAGATAGCCCACCTCCACC
Organism: Larix kaempferi; assembly: GCA_027924585.1. Taxonomy (NCBI): domain Eukaryota; kingdom Viridiplantae; phylum Streptophyta; class Pinopsida; order Pinales; family Pinaceae; genus Larix; species Larix kaempferi. Next base: position 10,218,929 of record BSBM01000017.1, on the reverse strand, counting down.
ATCCCTGACAATTGTCATGGAGGATACTATTTTTTCTACACCTGTGATAAGTACCCCACTTGCACTTGCAGCTCCATCTCAAGTTTCGAATATTGTACAAACTCTTCCTTCCCCCCTTCGATAAGCATTTCAAAATGATGGCGACATTACCCAATTCATAGCTCAACTCCTGGCCATTTGCCCAGATTGGTGGAATGTCATAATCAAAATACCTGTATTCCCAGACACTAGTTCACTGACACATTGTGCCCCTTCTGGTGTCACCCCAACCGAACTTTTGAATCCATCAAATACCTTACCACAAGTAATTGGCATGTGCGATACTCATCTCCAGCGCAATCCTGATGCAAACAATCCAAATTTTGCTCAACAAACTTCTTCGTTCATTCCTTTTCCAGTCAATCCGTCAGTGGAATCCCATTCACCTCCCTGACATGTCGTCGACTCACCAAAACATTCCCCCAATCTTGAAGTTTTAGATGCATTCACACCATTGATACCAGAAGTCTTGTCCCCTGTAGTCGGTCGGGAACCATCTGGAAGTCCCATTCCTAAACCTCCATCCCCAGTCAACGAAACACGTTTGTTGACGACTGGTGAAGTCGGTACTAGTGTACCATTCCACACCCCTACCAACGGGACCACCACAACATCAAAAGTAATGCAACTTCAAGAACAGGAAACACTAGTTCAAAAAGCCTTGGAAGCAACAGTCGAGCCAGTAGCACAAACAACTGAAGCAGCAGTGGAGTGAGTAGAGCAAGCAAAACAAGCAACGACTCAAGAAGTACTCCCGACAAACATAGTAGTCATATCAAGCAGCTTAATACAAACAGAAAAGGCTATTGGCGAAGCACAAGAAGAGACAGAACAACCATCAACAACAGTCAAGACACGAAAAGACTCAGAACAACAATTAGTGGCCCCAAAGTCTTAAGTAAAATCCAAGAAAAAACAACGTAAGGAAAAACGAAGCCAAGAGAAAGATCTTCAGCAACAACAGCAGCATTTAGACCACATATCTTAATTGGGTTGCTTATCTGTACATCTCGACCAATTTGGGCCGATCTTGACATACCATCCACAAAGGCACCATAAGAAGAGCTCGACTTACTAACTGATGCAATCAACCGAGAACAACGACATAGACGACTAGCAGCAGAAGACCACGTTCACCAGCTGGAAGAAGACCAAACTGTATTTCTAACAAAGTGTCAAGACTTAGCGCAATAGGTCATACCAATTCCAGTCAGCTCCGACAATACTAGCACATTTGATAAAGCATTTCAGTTGTTCCAATCTGTAGTGTCGACATTATCTGAAGATCTCACCAGGGACCTACAAGAACAAGCCACAGTAACAATGTCATTGATGTCGAAACAGTTTGAAGCATTCAACTCAACACACGATCAGCTCATAGAGTATAATGATCAAGCAGAGATAGCAAACAACGTTCTCCACAATCGGTACAAACATTATGGCAACGTCTTTAGACAAATGCGGGAGACAAGCGACTTAATTGACAATCTCCATCAACAACATCGAGTAGCTGATGAAACCACGGGCCGAACTATTGAGGAACAACTGGTAATCGAAACCAGAAAATTGGAGAAATTGGAAAAAAGTGAACAACAGTGGTTGAGCCAGGCCCATCATAACCTTGACAAAGTAGAACAACTCCGACCACATCTTAAAACACTGCTTTCAGCTGCCAACGAGAAAATAGAGCTCTTCGATCCCGACCTAATTTATCTACAGGGCAAGACTACTCAAGAATAGATAGCTGACTTGTCCAGCCTTACAATACTTACTATCGACATCCAAAACACGCTGTGCCATTGGGAGACCTTCCACACCACATGTCTGTTTCAACTGAAGCAATTGTCGAGGTCTATGTACAACAACAAGCAACGACCAGTTCCAGTCCAGACAACTCATATAAGTTACATTTACCAGTTAAAGCATAGTTATACACAAGTTTTGTTCAATAATTTTGCACATCTCCTCCTTTGTTCGGGATGAAGAAATATTTTGAGGTGGGGGAGATGTTGGAGGAGCATACGTTGGCTTGTCGACTAGACATTCCGCCCGACTGTTTGCAATGTAAGTCGACAAGTCGCGCCGACCAGTCGGTATAAGTTGGTCGGTTGCTTCGACAATACAGTTGTATAACTGAATGTAAACATCTATATATAGGTTGTTGAGCCAATGTAATGGTTAACTAAGATCTGTCTATGTATGGTTCTGCCATTGCTGAGTAATAAAGGCTAGTGCTTGTCTCTCTCTTGTCTCTTGTGCAGTTTAGGAGCTATTATAATCATTGTTTTCATTGATATTATTGCAAAAATATTTTTTCAAATTGCTTATATATACTTCATATAACCCTTTATGTAATGGTTAACTAATCATTGTTGAGAAGTTGTCATCCTAAAGCCCGTTCATTGACTTGGCTATCACCTAATGCAACCAACTTTTCGCTTGATCTGGGTCCATCAAAACATTTTATGGCTTTGCTTAATTTTGTAATATATTTTAGTCAATTTTAACTTATTTCTATAAAGTTACAAGTGTTTGCATTTGGTCGAAGCCCAATCTCGTCGATGTGTTGGTCGACATCTAAAAATTGTGGTCGATACTTACATCTGGGTTGAGGATACCTTTTCCATATTTAAATGATTATAGTACGGCCGATACTTTATCATCGACATATTAAAAGTTATATGGTCGATATAGTTGATATTTATTGGTCGGTTCTTAAATATATGGTCGAGGTGGTCGACACATCATTTGATCGACAGATCTTGTTTTTAAAAGTCGCCCAACTGTCAATGGATGTGATCGACATAATCGACCAACTATCAACCATTGCCCACCAGTCGACCAAACAACCCAACCGACCATGCACAAGTTCACTGCCGACTAATTACACCATCGCCCAATTATGCCACCTTCTCCTGTTATCACGTTTCTCATTTTGGAGCAGTCGCACATATATAACTCAACGTGGCTACAAAATTGATATATCTCGTCCACATACAAATTTATGATCCATAATCAATTGAAGATGACTCTCGACTAATTAGTATCGGCGACCATATTTACAATATAATAACTCATCGAACCGACCATAGTTTACAAAAAAAAAATACAATGCTGACAACTTTTAATAATAATAACCATAAGGTCGACAATTTCATATCGACGGGACAACTTTTATCAACCAACTTAGAGTTCTGTCGACTTCTTGTCACCATCTATCATATTCAACTCCATCCAAAAATGTGATGGTCGATGAGTCGACTAACTGTTCCAGTCAGCGACGCATTTTATCATCTGGCCCATAGTCATCCGACGTTCATTTTTGCCCCTCCAGGGACAAATGCTAGTATAAAAACATCACTTAATGTCTTAATTGAGTTAGGTGCGAGTGAAGCCCCTTTGGATAAGCCTTCTCCGAGGTTATAAACCACATTGAAAAAAAATTCATAATAATTCATAATGCATATCACAATCTAGTTAAATATCAAAACCAAATCATTTTGTTTATGGAACAAAAGCCCTTACTGTAAGCAGAAGTGTAATGGTTATTATTATATTATAATGTGAAAAGAAACCTGGCTAAAGATTGGAAAAGCTCACACGGAGCTCAGGAATATGAACAGACAACGGTGAGGTTTCAGTTTCACACCTGGACACCTGTCGAATTTCAGAGAATAGATAACGTCTACTCCCGTTGATTATGATTTCGACTATCTGCTTGTTCTCTGCACTGTGATGTGATAAAGATGAGGACGAGAGGAATGATTGGGCAGCTGATTTCAATGTCTGCTGATGCACTCAGGTACTTTAGGTTTCTCATCATTTTTTTTCGCCCTGCCATTAAAATGATTTTGTGTTTTTATCGCTTATGCCTGTCTTTTTCTTTCTCAATCTGCACCCAACCCCAAGTGGCCGTGAAAGCTTGATTTCGGTGTTGTGTATAGCTAATGACGAAACACATCTATCTGGATTAAGAAATTGGGTTCAGAGGGAGAAATCGCTTAGAATGGAGTGAAGTTGTTCCCATATGAGTTTGGGCATCCAGTTATATATTTAGGTCAGTGAGCTCAGATGCTTATTGGTTGATGCAGGCCCAATAAAAATAGAACCCGCTACAATAGTGAGGGGGTATACACCAACGATAAGAAAACAAAACATATAAGCCAAAGCAAAACCACCATAGATGAAATTCGAGCAGCAACAACAATTACAATTTGTTCGCGTTATCAGACTAGTGAGACTGTCAATTATGGAGCTGCTACTTTGATTATTGCCCAGAAGAATCACTTTCTGCACCAGCAATTCTAAATCAGCAAATTCATGCCCAGCATTTCGGTTTCTCCTTCTTCACCGATTCTACTGCCATGGAATGCAACTGTTTTTGCCAGCGATCTTCACTTACAGCGATTCTCTCTATTTAAACGATATATACTCAACATTTTCTTCAATTGGAGGTCCCAGCCAGCGATTTCTTCCCTCAATCGCAATCTGCAGCCACCGATTTCTTCAATTACTAGGGAATACTGTTTAATTGATGCCCCGACTCTGCTTCTCTGCCCACGATTTCGCCATCTTCTGCAGTGAATTAGCCGCCTAGCTATTGTGCCGTATAGGACCAGATTTCTCTTCTTGCTATGCTTCTCATCTCCCTGTTGCCTCCTTTCTTTAACCATTTTCCCCGGCGATTTCCTTAAATTTCGTTTTTTTGTGTGTCTCAAAGACATCTTTTTGGTAAAGAGATCCACCGTATTTTTCTACGGTGGGTCGTTCATCATTGAATTTTGTGGTTGGCTCAATCAATGATGAAGATTGGATTCTCCCTCCCTGCCATATATTTCCAAACATAGCGGTGAAGTTGGTTGGGTTTAAAGGCGGCTCGCTGCCCCCTTTTGCCATTTTTTTCCACACCAATTTAAAGCAATACAACCAATTGGGAAATCAATATATCATACAGACAAGAGATTTCATGTGCTAATTCAATAAGATCCATTGTTGGAATTTTTTTCTTGGTTATGCAGGATAGTGTCTTTGACAGGGATGCTCATACATCAGACTTCTTCCCTGTTAAAAAGAAGGTGAGCATCCTGCTCAAAAGATTGGTGACAGTTGTTCAAATTGTGGCCCTCCTCGATCAGTTCCTCCTTGTCTTGAATCTTGCTTGGCAACTCTCTCTTTCCTTCATGTCATCTCTCTTTGGAGATTCCTTCGTTCCCCCTTTCTCTTGATTAGTACTTGTGGAAATTACTTGGAATTTGGAATTATAAAATTCACCTCTTAAAAAGAGGTTCCCTGGACTTAACTCTTTGAATTCACCCTTAAGGTTGTTATGAAATTCAAAACAAAACAGTAGTGTTAGTGGACAATATTTCAATTCTTAACAACTCCAAACTATCTAGGCAATCCAAGAGAAAAGATACCTAAATGTTTTGGTAAGTTTCGGCCCTCCAGGGCAATCTTATGATGGATAAACCAGATCTGAGAACTCTTATTTACAGCAATAAATACAGCAGCAAAACAGCCCTTGTCTTCTTCAATTATAATGTTAAATCACTCAAAATAGTCACTGTTTATTTATGTCAAGCTGCAAGCAAAGCATACATAGCTGGAAATTATAAACCATGAAGAACATAGATGGCTGAAAATTAGATCTGCAATTTACACAAGTATTGGACAGGTGAAAACTTCTTTAATATTCATAAGATGAAGTTCATGTACATAACATGTCCTTATCATAAGGTTAGTACAATCCATTAGCTCTACAAATCCTAGATAGGGAAAACAATGAAAAACCCTATCTCAACCAAGGAGATCCAACAAGCATGAATCATTCAAGCTAGTCCTCCAAGGCAAGATTTCTACTCTTCTTTTTATTCACCAAATACAACCTAGGGTTTCATCCCAAAATCTTTATCTCCAAATCTCCAAGGGATCAAACCCTAATCCTAGACCCTAGGAGCCCTCCCACCCCCCTTCAGTGGGACTTGTTTAGGGCTGTCAATTTGGATCTCGAGATAGTGGCCATCCTTCCAATAGGCAACCCTTCGCTGCTAGACATCAACGACAGGACTCTCCTTTTAGACAATGAGACAGTTCCGGGACTTGTTCTTCTTTCAAATCCTTTGGACAATCATCTATCACGAGAGATACACTTTTAGAGGTGTATGACCTGCAACATAGGGTTCCCTCTTCTTTTGGTGACAGGTTCTGGGGGCATTGACCTCCTTGTGCCCTCTTTTGAGGCTTCCCTCTGGGGAGCTTTGGGTTTAACATTGATCCTTAGTGGTTTTATGTTCTTGGCAATGTTCTCAACAATGCTTTCTTTTTGAGCTCATAGGGTTTGGATATTATATTAGATTTGCTTTTGACTTTTATAGGAGTGGCTTGTGTCTTATGATATTTAAACACTTAGGAGTTTGTTAAAAACAACTTGGTCTAATGTGCCTTTAGGTAAAGTGTGTTTCTTTAGTATGCATTTGTACGTATGTAGTCCAATGGTCACTAAATGTTCTAGACATAAAATGATCCGACGGTTTATAGTTTCCTCGATCTTAACAGCTACATTGAATTGTGGCTTGACACCCGATTGGTCCATGATCTCTATTTAAAGGTCATGGAGGTCATTAGCTAATGATCAATTGTGAGAAAGTCATATGTAAATTCTTTTTCCTTTTGCATTAGCATATTGCCTCAAGTAGTTGTTTGGTTGGGGCCGTAGACTGTTTCCCTCTCTGATGGTTTTAACTACATAAAAGATCGATGTGTCGATTTATGTTCTATTTGTGAGTAATTGCTTAAGGTGTTTCACTTGTGGAAATACCTTGTTTTAGATGAACATGATATCATGGCGCTTATGAAGACTCGTTTTCGTTGCTAATCAAGATCTTGAACTTGTGTAGCTGCATGCATCAAAGGATTTATGGATTTTCTATTTTTGTGCATTTTTGGGCTGAGAGATGTGTTTCACTACGTCCATAGTGCCGCTTTCAATTAGAAATGTTTTTCATTTCACTCCAAAAGATTTTTGTTTTCCCAAGATACGACCATTTTATTTGATTTGGGGGTATAATTTTTGCATTTATGAATTAAAAATAAATAAATCTATATTTCATTGTTTCTTATTTTAGTTTGGTTTTTAGTTTTATTCCCAATTTTTTCTCTTTTTGGTTTTGCATATGCTCATTTTTGTGCGTTCTGTGCAAACTTGGAAAATAAAAAATAGAGTAGAAAGGGTTTTCTTGATTGTGTATGCTCTTTGTTGTGCACCTTGTGTGAACTCGGTAAACTAAAAATAGTGAGAAAACTTGCATTTGTTTCGGGTAGGCTAACTCAGGTCTAACTCCAAATTTGAGAAGTTTCGGTTTCAAAATTTCGTTTCTTCTTTGTGCGTGGTTGTATAAAAGTGTCTTGCGAGGAAAACACAAGATTTTTTGGGTAGGCATGCTGTCCCATAGCAAAAACAACACCACCCCCATTCTCCTTCATAATATTTCTATATCTATTGTTTAACTTTAACTCACTTGGTTGAAAGTTACTTTATTAAGTAAGAGGTCTTAAGTTGAAGTCCTTCTTTAAGTTACTGTTCTGAAAAAAATCATGCAACTTTAATTTATAAAGTAACTTCTTGTAAAGGTGCTTCCCACTTGTTTTATAAAAGTGGGTCACTTATTTAAAAAAAATAACTTATTTGTAAAAGTGGGTTTATAGGCAAAGTTAGTGAAAGGGGGAAATTATTTATTGTGCACTTATCACCACATGGATCAACCTCTACTTACCATGTGGCTCCTTGGTTCCATTTTATTCATTTTTAAAAAAATGCACAACTTTGACATCCAAAGTTTGTTTTTTGTGCTGTTTTTCTAAAACTGCTTATTTTTTCGATATCTTAGCATCTAAACCATCAATTTCAATTCTTGAAGCCATATTACCTTCATATTATAATATGGTTAGTGCAAGTGATTTTATACTTACTAGTACCAACTACTTCTCATGGAGAACCCGTATGGAGGATATCTTACGAAGTAAGGGACTTTACTAGATTACCTTGGGAAAAGAAACTGCCCCCATTGATGTCTTAAAGAAAGCCAAATGGGGTGATAAAAATGGTGAAGCATGTGGATTACTATGTATTTCCATACTCCATCTCTAATGACTTACAATTTCACCTTGAAGGAATTGAACAACTAGATGCAGCTTGGACAAAGTTGGAAACATTATTTGGTCAACACAATGAGATTTGAGCTCACAATATTGAAAATTAGTTGGTTGCTTTAAATCCAAGTGATTTCTCTTGCATTGAAGACTACCTTTCTCGACTCAAAACCCTTAAACTCTTAGTTGAAGGATGCATGATACCTAAGCTAGATAAGCAATGCATTTATGCTATTCTTTCTAAGCTTGGTAGTTCTTATCCTATTTTTCTATCTTTTTTTCACTCCAAAGAAGTTCCAGGGTCTACTTATAAATATCCCACTTTTGAAGAGTATTGTAATTTTTTAGTTAGAGAGCGAGATAAGCTCTTGCATCTTGAAGTGATCGGCATTGGCAGTACATCTAGCAAGGCCTTAGTGGCACAACAGAAGGATAAATCCAAGCATCCAAAGAAGCAACACCCTCACAACAAAAGGAAAAATAAGTATCCCAAACCCTCTTAGCAAGTTTCTATACCCAATGATGATAACGACACTAAATTGAAAGGTAGGAAGAATGAGTGACAATGCAATTTTTGAGAGCAAGATGGTCATGTGGAATTTAAGTATTTCAAAAAAATGGAAGCCTTGAAAGTCGCAATGGAGAAATACAACATCAATCTTGATCCTTCTTCTAACTCTTCTTCTCATGACATGTGCTTCTGGTTTTTCCTTCAATGCAACTTCTACTTCTTCTTCTAATGAGTTGCTCATTGATTCGGGAGCATTTTATTGTATGGCTAAGAATAAAGCCATTTTTCTACTCTAAATGAATGTTACACCAAATAAATATTTGTTGGTGATGATAGATCTCTTAGTGTTGTACACTCTGGAACAATTCAACTAAATGATGGTCATTTCAAAGATGTATTATGTGTCCAAGTCTTTCTTGTAATCTTTTGTTAGTCTGTCAAATCACTAATTTTGGTGAAGGTAAGATTGTAGAGTTATCACCTCACCAAGTTGTAATCAAGGATTTGAAAGATCCTAAGTATATCCTAACAACTGGAATTGTTGATGATTTTACTAGGCTGTACAAATTTGACAACTTTAGGTCATCATGTTTTCCATTTGTTTTCATTGCTCTAGTGATGACTTGAGTAAACTTTGGCATGAGTGATTTGGTTATCTAAGCTATCGCTCTTGCATCAGTGATGTAATAAAAAAATCTTGATTGGTCTTCCTCTTGGTTTTTGCAGATATGGTGTTTTTCCCAGGTGTGTTCTCAACAAACATCATCAGGGTAGTTTTGCTAAACGTGCCTCTCGGCATGCCTCTACCCCCTTGCAACTTATTCACAGTGATTTGTGTGGTTCGCTTCCTTTTGCTTCTTTCTTTGGGTTCAAGTACTTCTTAACGTTCATTGATGACTTCTTCAGACGCACTATGGTCTACTTATTAAAATTTAATTAGTAAGAATAGATAACCTTCTTTGACATGCTTTTGGCCAACAAGGCTCCTGTAGGAAAACAATTTGGACATCGGATACAAAAGTTAAGAATATATAGTGGAGGCGAATATGTAAACAATAAATTTACAAATTATTGCATTGCATAGGACCTTCAAATGCAACATACTGTTCTGTACACTCCACAACAAAATGGTGTTGTTGAGAGAAATAATCACACATTAAAGGAAATGGCAAATTGGGCAGAAGCCATTTATTGTGCCAATTACATAGTCAATCACTCTCCCACCAAGGCTTTAAAAGATATTACACTGAAAGAAGCATGGAGTAAAATTAAATTTAGATGTAAGCCACTTAAGTGTGTTTGGTAGTGAAACATGGGCTCACATTCTTGATGAAATATAGAAAATGTTATAGCCTAAGAGTGAGAATTGCATTTTTGTTGGATATTTTGAAGATGTCAAAGGTTATAGACTTCTTCAACCTCAATCGGATGAAATTATTATTAGGAGAGATGTTAAATTTGATGAAAATCTCTTGTCCTGTGGGCCTAGCTTGATTTTTGTGCCCTCTTCGGACTGTGAGCCATCTTCGAAGGTCGTGCCATCTTCAATTCTTGACTTTTCTGCTGGTGGTCTTATTCTAGTTTTTTCTTCAAATGATGATAGTGAGGATGCAAATCCACCTCTGCCTATTTACGTTCCTCCAATTGGGTCTATTGAACATGAACTTACACTAGCACCATTGCTTTCTAGATGGGTTTGTACAACACGAGAAGCAGTTGGTGATCTTTTCGATGATCCTACATATCAATGTCGAACACGTTCATTGTTTCGGTGAGCCTTTTCTCTTTTGGCTCAAGTTTCAAAGATTCATGATCCAAAAGCATTTGTAGAAGCTTCAAGCCATCTAGATGGGATGCAACAATGAATGAAGAATATCGTTCCTTAATGGTGAATGATACTTGGTATTTTATACCTCTTCCAAGAGGAAGAAAATTGGTTAGATGCAAATGGGTGTATAGAACTAAGTATGCATCAGATGGAAGTGTTGAAAGACTTAAGGCAAGGTTAGTTGCCAAAGGGTTTTCCTAAGTTGAAGGGATTGACTACAATGAGACCTTTGCCCCTATCGCCAAAATGAATTCCATCCATCTTACTCTATCCCTTGCCACTTCACATAAATGGGATGTCCATCAAATGGATGTCAAATTTGCCTTCTTACATGGGGATTTGAAGAGGAAGTTTACATGGAGTAACCTCTTGGCTATGTTCAAAATGACTCCAGCTTTCTTTATTGCCTTAAGAAATCTCTCTATGGCCTTAAGCAAGCTCCTTAGGCTTGTTATGCCAAAATGGATAGCCTTTTCTTGACATCGATTTGTTTAGAAGTCATTTTGACCCTAATATCTATTCCAAGTGTTTACCTCCTGTTACGCTGTACTAGTACCAACTCATTTTCAAATATCTGCTCAAGGAGAGGGGTCGTTTTTCTTCTTCAGGGTCAGGATGGGGGTGTTATCTGCATTTTCTGAGAGGTGGTTATGGCCAGATCCTTTGACTCTTCCTCTAGGAGTACTATGGCTTAGTGGCATTGTTGACTGCCTCATTTTAGGGCTTGTAGCCCTGAGGTTGGTGTCTGGGGCTCCTAGGGGCAAGTCACTGGGTCACATGACCCCTTATTTGATCTCCACATAGGTGACAACGTTCCACTTAGAGGCACTTGCCTCCTCTTCTAGTCACGCCATGCACCCCTCTGGGCCTCCTTCCAGCATAACGCCCTCTTTCCTTGGAGCCTTCATAGTGATGACGTCATCCTAGTCACCAGGCCTTCAAGCATGATTTGAGGGGGGACGTTGAGGATCTTTAGCATATTTGGGGTTAGATGGGGCATGACGTTCTCCCCCTTCTCACTCCATCCTTCAGAGTGGGGCCATTTGTTCAATTTTAGCTATTTTCATAAGTTTTTGGTAACTATGGGGGAAAATACCCTAAGTTACCCAGATATTAGATTATTTTATATTATTTATGTTATATTTTTACATTGACATTTTATTGGCTCGTCGGCCTGGTTTTTTGTAAAAAGTGAGGATGTAAGGCTATAAATAAACCTTTTCTCACTCATTTGAAAAACATAAGACATGGGATAAAACATATTATGCTACTCTTTTTCTCTTTCTATTTGGGCTAAGTGAGGCTTACTTGTTGAAGATGGCTTTTCTCTCTCTTGCAAAGTGAATGTGGATGATTCTAGGGCTTATTGCTTCTACAATTTGATGCTTGAATGGTTTGATAGAACCCTTACACATTGGATGACCTAGATCCTTGAGGTTTTCTCATTCTTTGTCTAAACTTGGTAAGTGTTTCTCTACTTCTAGTTGAATGGTGTTGGTCTGGTGCATTCTTCTAACCTAGCTAGGGTTTCTTGCTAAGTTTTTGTCATCTTGTAGGTTGGAAGACCTCCATTGTTGGAGTCTTTCATAGCATTTGACCTTAGACCTCCATTTTTGCTCGACTTATGTCCTTACAACGAATCCTTGTGGTTGTTGTAGGAGCCTCAATTTGCAAAAGTAAGAAGGTTTTCATCAGAAGTGATGCTGAAACCAATCCCTTCTAGGTTGGGATTAGAGACTTAATCATATCCCTCTCGTCTCTCCTTTATTATTCAAAATTTCGTGCATTCCATGTGTAAATATTGCATCTGCATGGTAAATTAGGTTTGCATTTCTTATTTTATTTCTGAAAGACCTAAAAAAACTGTAATTTTTCCTAACCTAAACCCTAGACCTACCCTTGAATTCCTCCATAAGGCCTCAACCTCCCTCCTTCTAGCCCTAGGTCTGCCTCCTTCAAGGCTTGACCTTCCCTTTTTAGGCCTTAAACCCCTCCTAAAACCCTCGGCCTATCTTCTTTTACCCTCGACCCTCTCATTTCAGGCCTTAAACCTCCTCCTCAACCCTTGGCGTGCTCCCTTAAACCCTCGTCGTCTTGCTCCAACCCTCGGCCCTCCTTATTCAGGCCTTGGCCTGCCTTCTTTAAGCCTTGACCTTGCCTTAAAGGGCTCAGCCTTCCTCACATCCTCCTCGGCAGCCTTCTCAAAGGCCTTATCTATCTCTGCTAGTTCTCTTCCAGTCACTCCCCACATCCATCTCAGGTCTGCAAAGTTTGCAGCCTGTTCATTCCATTGCTTCCCTAAAACCTGCCACAAACAAAACACAAAAAAGAGGGTTAGCATTAATTGAATTACACTTGTGAATGAACACCTAATTGTTGCTTAAAGGTTGACATAAAAGGTTTAGATTGCTGCTGTTTTGTATTGGTTAAACAGGTCTGGTTCAAGAAGTCAGCTTGTTCAAATACTGCTTAAATGTTACAAGATTGCCTCTTAATGAAGATTGATGGTATTTAATGTTTGGCACTTATTTGAAGTTCACAATTATTGTTTGATAGCATTAATGAATGACATTAAGTGGATGAACTTAATGATTCAAATGTACTCCTAGTTGGTTGGTTGTTACTGGTGAATTTATGTTACTTACACCTTCTGCATTAAACACAGGAGTGCACGTGCTTGTGTTTATTTCCTATATGGATGAATGTTTCTCTGTTGAGCTCTGTATCCAAGGCACTGGTCATTAGTGTAACTACATAGAGAGATAGTGGTTTTGGTATTTAGTTGCTTGCAGATCTAGTAAAGGTCTCTCCCCTTGGAGGTCAAGACTCTCCCAAGAAGTTAAAGGGGTGTGACTGAGGTGACATTGGGTCACTACTCCTTGCACGTGCTTACTGGGCATTAACCCTGCTAATTTGCTCGGTAACATTTTTGGCTTCGTTGCTGGGGAGCTCAAGGCCGTTGAGGTGATTGATCCGGGAAATAACGACATTTGGTAAGTCTTGAGGTAAGTCCCTATTGATATAAATACATATATATTTCTTGTAAGGACTAATCTGGCAAGCTTATCTGGCGACTCCACCAAGAACTTCGCCCATCGATGAGGTATGCTGCTTGCTTTGTACATTGATCAGATTTGTTTGGTTTGATTTCACAGGTCTCTCCTAGTGACTCCACCACGACATAATTTGAAAAGGTACTCGACAAGGGCAAACTTCAAAGGTACACTTCTTCTTGATTTCAGTCATATATTACTTAAGAGAAAAGATCGTATCAAGGAAAGTTTTGTAAGTGATCAACAAACTTTAGATACTTTGCTTGATATACATAAGTTATTTGTGGAACCTACTGTTCAATCAAGTATGGTTTTCGCTGCTTTTGATTTCAATAACATTGCTGGTTATCCTAATCAAACATTGAAGTTTAAAGATCTTAAGGAGTTTCCCGTTTACACTGGTAAAGATGCCATTACTGCTGCCCAACATTTGGATGAGCTTCAACGTTGCTTAACACTAACTGATGTTAGTCATCTCGATGTTAAATTTAAAACTTTTGCTACTTGTTTAAAGGGTGAGGCCCTAGAATGGTTAAAGTCTTTTCCTGCTCAGAGTATATCTACTTATGTTGACTTGGAAAAGAAGTTTTTTGATAGATGGCAAGAAAAGAAGGATCCTTTTTTGTTGAACAATGCCCTAATGATGATAAAAATGATTGAAAATGAAACGATCGATGAGTTTGATCGCAAGTTTGACAAGATTGTAAAAGAATTTCTTGCAGATTGCAAGCCCCTCGATTAGATGATTCTGTTGTACTATTTGAATGCCTTCCCAAGTGACTTTGTATTTCACCTAAGTCTGGATAGGCCCCAGGACATCGCAGCTGCAAAAAAGAAGGTAAGTATTCTAGATGACAGTTGGAAGGCTGCTGGTAGTCCTGATACATCCATGCATTCAAGAGCAAGAACAAAACCAAAGAACAAAGCAGTATCTTCTTCCGATGATGCTCTAGATGTGATGAGTATATTAATTGAAGAAATGAAGCAGTTAAGAGTCGATATGACCCAACAAAATACTACTATATAGAACCGAATTGTGCTGTTGGAAAGAAATCAACATCCCAGGTTCCCCGCTAAGAATTTCAACAAGGGCCCTCCCCAACAACAAAGGCCCGATCGTCCCTAGAACCAACTAACATGGTAAGTGATTTTCCATACTATTGCAGAGCATGTCGTGGGTTCCATGATGAACGAACTTGCGCCTATTACATGGAATACATCAGAAACAATATCCCTTTTGAAGAAGACGATTATGAGGTATGTAATTTATTTGAAAGAAGGCAATTCAGTTTATCTAACGATCAAATGCATGAAGTTAGAAGAAACTCCATTGATGTGGAAAGGGTAAACAATCTTCTTGGGGAAACGCCTCCCCGGGAACAGATAAAAAAGTGGTATGAAAATAGAACTACAAGCGAAACTTACCAAAGGTGCAGAAAACCCCCTTTCGTGATTGCAGAAAGAACAAATGCTCCTCTTCCGCCATAGGTATGTACATCTAAGGCTTCTATTGATTTGATTACTGACGAACCTTTTAATATTGATATCACAGATACTCTAAGCTCAATGAAGGTTCCAGTGCCGTTGTCCGAATTAGCAAAGATTCTCGCAGTAAGAGGGCAAATCATTGAACACTTTCACCTTCAAGAGAAGCAATCAATAATCAACCAAGCTGAAGAAAGTGAGGACACCCCAATCATCTTATCCAACGTGCTGCCAACAGAGAATAAGAGTCCTAGACACAAGCCTTTCTTTATTTCATTATGCATTGGAGATTTAGTTTTGCATAATTGTATGTTTGATTATGGAGCCTCGACTAATGTCATGCCTCTAGCTATGATGAACAGGTTAGGGTTGAAAGTCTCTAGGCCATACGGGAACATTTGTGCTATGGACTCCCGTGAAGTGAAGGTTTGTGGGGTTGTAGTTGGTGTCCCGGTACGTCTGGTAGTGCATCCAAGCATAATGATAAAAATGGACATAGTGGTCATTGACCTGCCGGAATCTTGGGGGATGCTTTTATCAAGAAAAAATGGTTCAGATATGGGAGGAAGTTTGCAAATGGATTTATCGTATGCTACAATTCCTACTCCCGAAGGCAACTACATAACTCTGTAAAGGAAGACAATGAGAAAGCATCACGCTGAAGATCCCGCAGAGCCAGAGAATGAGTTTATTTGTGAGAATGACATTGGGTCTTATGCAGTGTTCGCTACAAATGTTGCTCCTCAGATGGATAGATAAATTCTGGACCATGCATTTCGATGGGGCTAAGTCCCAAGCAGGTATGGGTGCAAGTATTGTGTTAATCTCTCCTAAAAATGAAGAGCATTGTTTTTCATTCCGATTAGAATTTGATGGTACTAACAACACAGCTGGATATGAGTCTCTTCTTCTTGGTTTTAATATCACAAAGGACTATGGTATCAAGTTGTTGCATATTATTGGTGATTTGACCTTATTGTATGTCAAGTCAAAGGCGAATTTTCTTGTAAAATGATGCAATTAAAAAGGTACAGGGATGCAGTAAGATTAGCCACAGAAGACTTCCAAGCTTTATCTCTACAAGTGGTTCCAAGAGAACAAAATCAAACAACAAATTCACTTGCAATTTTTGTCTTGACTTCCGATCTGGTAGATGCAATCCAAGATACAGGAAAAGTGCAAACAATGTTCCGCCCTGTTATTGGATGAACTAGCAGGGCTAGTTCCGATGAACAAATGTCTGGAAGAGTGACCATTGTCACCTTAGTCACACTTCCAACTACTTCGGAGAGTCGGAACCTCCAAGGGGAGAGCCCTTTGATACCCTGTAAACACTTGAGACAAAAACAACTATGCCTCCTAGACAACCAAATTAGAGACCAGTGCCTTGAACCAATGTAATCATACGAATGAAAAAGACATACTAGTTAAGAAAAGTGCTTGTAGAGGTATTAGTGCAATGCGTCCATGTCCATGTATCCGAAAGAACAAATTCAATATCACTCAACTAAGAGGAATCATTTGCCATTGATAAAATATTAACATGTACCATAGATCATTCAAATGATAAATAAAAGACTGTTAGCAGCAGTGGGATGGGTATTTAATGCAGTATTTGTGTAATAAGAGAGAAATGCAATAAGTAGAATTTATGCTTTCAAAAGTGTTACACCACTCGTCCTCTTTTATCAAAATGTATGCACTAAATATGAGTTTTTAGGACTTTGCGTAATTTAATTACAGTCAATTATGCACTAAATATGCACTAGATATGAGTTTTTAGGACTGTCCAGTTCTATTATGATAGCTTAATGATAGTTATATGACAGCCTCTTTAGTGTCAAATTTAAAACCTCATTCAAGTAACCCCAAGAAGTGCTTGTGTAATCAATGAATAGACACAATATTTCAACCCAACTTACCAAGTGTTTGACTGTCAACAAGATGCAGAAGTTCAAACTACATAGCAGTAAGTAAAAGTGTATTTCAGACCTCATCAGTGATATAACATCACTTTAATCACAGTTGCAAAATGCAAAAAAAATCTGCCTTTGATGTGTTTTATTGTGTAGGTGTGAAGTTGGTTAAGGGTTGTCAATGTGAACAGTCTGCCACCTTATTGCAGACCCTTTTTGCAGTAGAAATGGGGCTTAGTTGGGGATGTTAGTGCCTTGGAAGATCCCCAAATGGAGGATCGAGGCCTTATAGGCCAAGGTCGAACCTTAGGGCAGCCAAAAGGGGAGGACCGGGGTCCTTAGAAGGGAGGCCGAGCCTCTCTAAGGGCTGGCCGAGGTTAGAAGAGGGAGGAGGATGATAGGAAAAAAAGGAAAGGAAAGAGAGGGGATGGAAAGGAAAAGGAAGAGGGAAATGGAAGGAGGATGAAGGGAGAAGAAAGGAAGAGGGGGAGAAGGAGAAGAGAAGGCAGTGAAGGAGAGGAGAGGAAGAAAAGGAAGGGGAGCGAGGCTGCTAGGAAGGGTTTAGGACTGTTTTAGGGCTAGATTTTAGGTTAATTTTTGGTAATTTTATAAATTTTCAATTTTTAGCATTTTTTAGGCCTTTAGGAATTTCGTTTTAGGTTTTCTAGGGATAAATAGGGCAGGCCAAAATTGTAGGAGAAAGGGCTGAAATTTTAGCGAGGCTCGAAATTTGGAATTTTTTATTTTTTATTTTTATTTTATAGGGTTAGGGTTTCAGATTTTAGGGTCTTTAATTATGTACAAAATAGAAATAAAACTAATTACAAAAAGAAACACAAAGATTAAACCTAAAATAATAATTACAAATGTACAAACTAGGGTTTGATGTAGAGAAAATGGACAAACTTACGGTTTTAATGGATGTTACCCCAAACCCTAGCCTTAGAGGAAGGTGACCAACCTTCCTCTTGGAGGTAGTTCTCCTTGTCAACTAGGTTAGGGCTTCTTGGAACAACCTCTAGGGTTGGCTTCAAGAGCTTAAACTAGGGCAAAGTTGGAGCTCCAAGGACAAACTTTGTAAAACCTCCTCTTGGGAGCGTTTTTACTATGCAATGAGGATAGAACAACAGGCAAATCCCTATTCAAAGAGAATGTCGCTCTAGGGCTACCATTCAATCATCCAAGATGCAAAATTTACCTACCATTCATCAAACAAACCTTAAAATTGTAAAAGACTTACTTGAGCATGAGTTATTCCAACCATTCTAGCATCCACAAAGCATTAGCAAGACAAAGAAAGTATCCAACTTCATCCAAGAGCAAAAAAAATCATCCCTCCAAGAGGTGCACATCACTTGGTAAGGCCCTTCTAGCGTAAAAGAGTAGCATAATGAATTTTATCCCATAACTTGTGTGTAAAAATGAAGTGAGGAGACTGTATTTAATAATTTATATGATCCCACACTCATTTTTTAAAAAATAACCAGGCCTACATGCCTTAAAATGTCAATTTAAAATTATAACATGTCAACTTAAAATTATAACATAAAATAATATAAAATAACCAAATATGTGGGTAACTTGGGGCATTTTCCCCAAAGTTTACCCAAAAGTGACTAAAATGACTTAAAATGAGCAAAATACTCCAAACTGAACGCTAGAGTAGGCAAGGGGGGACGTCATGCCCCATTTAACCCCAACAGTGCTGATAATCCCTCAATGCCCCTCCCAGAAGAGGCAGTACGACTTGGTGAGGATGATGGCGTCATCCTTGGAAGAGGCCCAAGGAGAGAAGGTGCTATGATGCAGAGGGACCAGGAGGGTGTTTGTGGTGACCTGGAAGAGAAGCAAAGGCCTCAAAGTTGAGATAAATGTCACCGGAGTAATGAAACAGGTGTGGGGTCATGTGACCTAGTGACCCACCCCTAGGTGCCCCGGACACCAACCTCAGGGCTTCAAGCCCTTTAATGATGCAGTCAAGAAAGCCACTAAGCAATAATACTCCTAAGAGAAGGACCAAAAGGTTTGGCCATAACCACCACTCAGAAAATGCTGGATAACAACCCTCCTAGTTTGAAAAAAAAATTACCCTCTCCCTGGGAACACATCTGAAGGTGTGCTGGTACTGGTACCATGTAACACGCCCTTCAGTACCCTACAATTTCGATGACTTGAAAGTGTTTGATGATGATAAATAGATCTACAGATTCATGGCAAACATAGAAGAATATTCAGGGAATCAGATTGATTGGAGAAAGGAAGGGTCCACATAGGGTCCTAGATACAATCCAATCTCGATGGAAAAGGTGTCCATGGAGAAGATATTTGACAGAAATGACAGGTGCAAACAGAAGAAAGAAACAACTCAGGATTCCGAGTATGAGGAAGTAAATATTGGTTCTTAAGAAGATCCCCGTCCTATCAAAATTGGCAAGGAAATGGACCCTCAAGAAAGAAAGGAATTGGTAGATTTGGTTGGGGAATTCATAGATGTGTTCGCCTGGTCATACGATGAGCTCAAAACTTATGACAAGAACATCATTCAACAAGCTATACCATTGGAAGAAAATGCTAAGCCTCATCAATAGAAGTTAAGAAAGATAAACCCGTTGCTGGCTCCACTGGTGAAAAAGGAACTGCAGAAAATGGTTGATGCAAAGATCATAGCTCCGATAAGGTATTCAGAATGGCTTTCAAATCCGGTATCGACCAGAAAGAATACAGGCAAAGTCAGAGTATGTGTGGACTTCCAAAATTTGAATGCGGTTTCCAAGAAAAATAACTATCCTCTCCCAAATATGGAGCTCTTATTACAGAGGATTACAGGTTCACAGATGATGTCTTTCCTAGATGGATTCTCAGGTTTTAATCAGGTAGCAATTAAGAAAGAAGATCAACCGAAGACAACCTTCACTACTCCATGGGACACCTATTAGTACTTGCGCATGCCTTTTGGTTTGATGAATGTCGGGGCCACTTTTCAGAGAGCTATGGATTATGCTTTCAGGGACATCATGCAAAAGATCTTAGAAATATATGAAGATGATCTCACTATCTACTCAAAGAGAAGGAAGGATCACATCAAGCATCTATGACATGTATTTGAGCAGTGCCGAAGGTATGGTATTTCTTTAAATCCTAAAAAGTCTATTTTGGGAGTTATTGAAGGTAAGTTACTTGGTCATGTTGTTACTAAAGAGGGTGTTAAAATAGATCCAGAAAGAATTAAAGCTATTAAAGATATTCCATTACCGAAACACTTCAAAGCTTTAAGATCATTCTTTAGAAAAATCAATTTTATTCATAGATTTATACCAAATTTTCCCGAGATTACTAAACCATTGAGTTGCTTAAAAAGGATGCAGATTTCAGGTGGAATGATGAATCCAAGAAAGCATTTGAGGACATTAAAGATGCTATTACTTGAGCACCGGTATTGGTCAGCCCTGATTACTCTAAACCTTTTTAGATATTTTCTTTTGCATCAACTGACACTATTGTAGGAGTCCTTCTACAAAAGAATGACAAGAATGACGAACAACCAATTGCCTTTATGAGTAAAGCCTTAAGCAACACAGAAATGAAGTATCACAACATGGAAAAGCAAGCATATGTATTGGTGATGTCGTTAAAACACTTTAGAGTGTATGTTGGGTACTCTAAGATTATTGCTTACGTTCCGCATGCAACAGTAAAGGAAATACTGAAGCAACAGGATGGTTAGATGCCAGAGCCAAATGGATTACAAAGATTCGGGAATATGACTTGGAAATTCAACCCACAAAGTTAATTAATGGCAGAGGTTTGGCTCAGTTGTTGGCAGAAGGGAACAAAGAAGCTCTTAACTTAAAAGAAGGACATCCTCCTATTGTTTCGACAATTATGAAAGGAATAACACAGCGTGATTGGTATAAAGACATTGTGTATTATATGAAGAATCTTTCATGCCCTGGTTATCTGCCAAATCATAAGAAGAGGGCTCTCAAATTGAAAGCATCCAAGTATTGTTTCGTGGATTATCCTGGAGAAGAACCAGTTTAGGGTCTTGGATGGAGGAACCCAGACGGGGTCATTCTTACATGTGTTGAACCCTCCAAGGCAGAAGAGTTAATGAAAGAATTTCATCAAGGACTTTGTGGGGGTCATCATACAAATTCTACTACTGCTCATAAGATCTTGAGATCAAGATATTATTAGCCCAATATTTTCCAAGATGTGTACAAGTATGTGCAGAATTGTCAACCTTGCCAGCATTTTACAGGAAAACATAAACTTGCAGCCTTACCGCTTCAACCAGTCATACTTGAAGCACCGTTCCAGCAGTGGGGTCTCGATTTCATCGGTGAATTTAAGGAAAATTCAAGTAATGGCCACAAGTGGATATTGATAGCCACACATTATTTTACTAAATGGGTTGAGGCTATCTTGACGAAACAAGCTACAACAAAAGTGGTTACAAATTTCTTGGAAGACAGAATCATCACCCGCTTTGGAACCCCTACCAAGATTATAATAGATAATGCGCAAGCTTTCAGTGGGGGTGGGTTATCGATCTTTTGTTTTGATTATGGTATCATACTATCACATTCTTCGAATTATTATCCTCAAGGAAATGGATTAGCTGAGTCAGGTAATAAGAATTTAATGAATATCATAAAGAAGACTGTTGGCGACAATAAGAGATGCTGGGATAGTAAGTTGAAGTATGCGGTATGGGCGGTGTTACAATGGTACCAGCACCAACGTACCTGCAGAGGTGCCCCAAGGAGAGGCCTGAGAGGGTGTCTTTTTTTTGACCAGGAGGGGTGTTTAACCATCTTATTATGAGGTGGGGTTATGGCCAGACCCTCTCGTTTCTCCTCTGGAAGTACTATGGCTTAATGGCATCGTTGATTGCCTCATAAAAGGGTTTGAAACCCTGAGGTTGGTGTTCGAGGCTTCCAAGGGTGGGTCACATAACCCCAACCTTGTTTTTATCACTCCAACGGCAAGTTCTTCAGCACTGAGGCATTTGCTCATCCTTCAAAGCACCTCCAGCACCCTCCTGGCCCTCCAGTTCACTAGTGCCCTCTCTTTGGGCCCTCCTACAGAGGTAGACGTCATCTTTCTGGGCAGACTATAATGCCTGATAAAGGGGGGGTGTTGAGGGTTTTTCATCACTGTTGGGGTTATTTGGGGCATGACGACCCCCCCTTACGCAGTCTGGCCTTCAATTTCGTCAAATTTGGCCTTATTTAGCCATTTTGCTCATGTTTGGGTCGAATATGGGGAAAAACACCAAATTTACCCACTTTTATCATTATTTTATATTATTTTGTTTTAATTTTAAGTTGACATTTTTAATATTAAATTGACCTTATTTTATGTAAAAGTGAGTGTGAGATCATATAAATTCAATCTCCTCACTTCATTTTCATCATCAACTTATGGGATTACACTTTTATTTCTGATTTTTGCTCTAACTAGGGCTCTTTGAGTGATCTGCACCTCTTGAGGATGATCATGCTTGCTAATTTGGGGACAAATCTTTGAAGTCTTTGCTCTTGTTTCTTTGCTAAGGTAATGTTAAGAGTTGTTTGCTTAACACATGCACAAGAAGGTATCTAAGTCTTTCTCTTGATGTCTTTGTGTTAAATGTTGGATGTATGCTTGTCTAAGGTTGAAGGTTGCCATTGGTGTTGCATTTTGCCCTAGCATAAGTAATTTTTTAGCCTTTAGTTGCCCTAGCATTGTTAACTTGAGTTTTAGGTCTCCAAAGTTTGTCTTAGCTAGGGCATCATCAACCAACTCTTGAAGTTGTTGAGGAACCCCTAGTTTTCCAAACTTGGCAAGCACCATCTCAAGAGGAGGGCTATCCTCATTGATGCCTAGGGTTATGGTGAATTTCTCATGCAAACCCTAGGTTGTTCTACATCATTTAACCTAAATTTTACTTGCATTTTCATGTGTAAATTTGCATTTTCATGGTAGAATTATGGTTAGAATTAGGTCTACAATTTTATGATAAAAATCCTAAAAATTAAAAATTTATTTTTTTGTTGTAGTTTTTGGCCTCCCTAAAATTTCGGCCCTTCCTCCTATAATTTCGGCCTGCTCTATTTGTCTCTAAAACCCCTAGGGAAAAATTTTAGGAGCCCTAAAAATCCCAAAATTATCAAAAACTCCCTAAAAAACCCTAATTTCTGAGTTTTCCGTCTTTTGTAAATATTATACTTAGTTTAGATTTTTTGATTTTTAAGTTTTAGGTTATGTTATATATTTTTTTAAAATTGTTGAAAAACCTTATAAAACTTTGATTTCCGTGTCTAAACCCTAATTTATAGACTTTAAACCATCCATTCCTCACTTCATCTCCTTCTCTAACTCCCTTCTTTCCCTACCACCTTCCCTCTTCCTTTCTCCTTTTCTTCCACCCTCCATTGTCTTGCCTTTGGCTGCCCTTCTCCTCATCCGAGCCCTCTTCCTCAGTGAATAGAGGTCTGCAATATAAATTGCAGACCCTATGTCTCTTCCTTTGCCTCATTTCTACATACACAAATAGAAAATCAAGTTAGCATTTTAAATTTAATTATTATTGGTTTGTTCCCAGAATTAGTTCTTTGCCAAATATCTATTTTTTGCGCATTATTAAGATAATTTACTGTACAAATACATCTTTGAATTCTACACAAAGAACTGAAAAGTAAGTTGGAAAAGTTGTGATCTATTTTGTTATTTCTTTTAGTTAGCTGTAGTCAGTTTTTTATAGCTAGTTTACTTACCTTTTTGTTCATTTTCTGTGCATTTTTAAGCTTATTTACTGTGTAGATATACCTCAGAACTTTATATACAGATCTGTAAATTTCTTTTGTCCTATTGAAAACCTATTTGGAAATGCTAATATCCATGGTTTGTTAAATGATCGTATGAGCTGAGTTTTGGTTCTTCCTTGGGCATCTTACTAATACATTGTGGTCTTCTACATTTGTCACTGGAGTTGGTTTGCTACTGAAATTTCATTCTAATTTACATAAGCTCAGTCATTAAATGTATACTTAAACTTTGTTACATCAATCTCTTATGATATATTTTGGTTGACGGATGATAAATGCCTATGATGTTATGGATTGCTAAATGATCTTGAACTTGACACTTGACTAAATGCTCTTAACGTATTTTAGATCTTTTAATATTGAATGATACTTCTTGTTACACTTACGTGGATAATAAGTTATTTGCATGATAGAATATTTAATCCAGATCTCTCACATTTTATTGATCTCTTGGAGTTGGATATACTGCCATATCATGTGAACCTAGTTTACTTAGTTGACGATGCATTATTTGCATGACAAGCACTGGTAAATGGTATCATATATATAATACAAGTTGACCGAATCTAGTGATCCTTGGTGAATGATAGATAGTGTTTATCAAACTGTAATTATATGAGTGATCTTTATACAAGGATTCTTATATTTTCATTGGTAGATGTTCATGGTCTCTGGAAAATACTGTCATTGATTTATTATTGTTATGATATATATATATATCTATATAATGAATGTGATGACCTTACACTTCATTGCATGATCTAAGTAGATTATTGGTCTTTGGTGAATGCTAGTCGAACTTGGTGATTCTATTAATCATATTATTTTGACTAATTTACATTTACTAGCGTTGATTGATTAATTTAACTTATTGACTCCATTTAGGCACTGGTCTAACTAATATTTGCAAAGAGATAGAGTTTTTGGTTGCATCAGTGCCCTACAGGTTACCACAAGGGTACTTCTAACTTCTTCGAAGAAGTTAGAGCTGTGACTGAGGTGACATTGGGTCACTGTTCTTATTTTTGCTTACTGGGAACTAGCCCTGCTAGTTTGCTTGGTAACAGGTGGATAGACTTACTCCTAAGGAATCAACTCGTAAAAGCACTTTTGAGTTGGTATATGGACTGGATGTCACCTTACCGATCAATTTGAAGCTTCCTATGTATAGAATCCTCCAACATAATGTTAATGATCCAGATATATTCCAGCAAAGGATCAACAACTTGATAGAACTAGACTAAAACCGGAGAAAGGCCTTCGATCACCTAATACAACATCGAGATAAAATTAAAGGCAAATTTGACAAGAAGGCCCGCCAACACAACTTCCAGAAAGGTGACTTTGTTCTCCTGTGGAACAAAAGGAATGAACAACTAGGTAAGCATGGTAAGTTTGAAAGTCTGTGGCTAGGTCCATATCAAATTACTGATAATGCAGGTCCTAATGCATTCCGCTTGAGCCACCTGGATGGTGAAAAGATTCCTTAACTTGTCAACGGACAAGCGCTGAAGAGGTATTATACATGTGATATCTGACATTTGTTGTGTTTCTGTTATAGTTGGTTAGTTAGTTAGTCGTTTCTTAGTTGTGTCTTAGTTAGTGATTTCTTGGTCAGTTGTCTCTTGATTAGTTGGTCTTTCACATTTGCATGTTTCTTTAGTCAGTTTGCTTGTTTATTTAGTTAGTTTATTTTTCATGTCATTATACTGAGCAAGGTAGGACGAGAGTGTCTGCCTCATGATGCTTTTAATGCCCTTGGATATTTGATATGTGTGTGTAGGTCTACAGGTACCCAGAAGATTGTAATGACCCTTTTTAAAAATTTATTAAAATGCCCAATTTTCCACTTTTTTACCAATTTCGACCTTTGACTAGTTTTATTGTTTTGACCTCCAAATCAACCCAAATGCTCCCAAATCTTTTGTATGAGTGTATGAATGATATTTAGACTTGAATATTAGGTTTAGGGATGTTTTATGGTCCTCCAAAGACTTCTGAAAACTTGATTTATATTCTGACCAATATATGCAATTTTGACTAATAATTTGTGCATCAAATCCCCCCGGGGTAACATTGAAAAGGGCCTCCCAAATGTCTCTAAAATCCCTCAAATTTCTGAACAGAGGTATGTAATGTGTTAAGTATGTTATTAAGGTCTCATATGCACCATTAATGGATTATTACAACTGTTCTCACCCTCTCCCATTCAACTGTAAAAATCCCCAATTCGACCCTTGGGGAAATGCACTATTTCACCCTTAGTCACCGCATTCGCCGATTTTCAAGCTTGAAAATCGAATTTTGCCGAATTTTATGGGAGGACGAATTTAAAGGGTTAAATTCACCGATTTTCATGGTTTACATTTAACACCAGACAGCTAGCCTACCTGAAACTTCATAGCCGCACCTGCCGTGCCCACCGCTGTGAGAGAAATAAAAAATCGCGCGAGTTTCTGCTTCACCCGACGCCCTAGACCACTGTAGCAGAGTTTCCGTCGACGGCCGCGCTCTCTCTCCGGTCTTAGCAATTGAAAGTCGGTTCGAAACCTCCAAACCGTTCAATGTTTCGTGCCAAACCGGTTCGAAACCTCCAAACTGTTCAACTGTTCGTGCCAAACCGGTTCAAAACCTCCAAACGGTTCAACGGTTCGTGCCAAACCGGTTCGTGGGAAAATAGGTTTTGACAGAAATTGGAGGCTAACTTTGTTTAAGTTTGTCTATAAATTTGTATGAATTGTTCTTTCGGGCCGACATAGGGTTTTTTATTTATTTAATTATTTTATGAATGGTTCTTTCGGGCTCACATACGGTATTTTTAATTCAATTATTTTATAATTTGAAGGTTCTTTTAATTTATTGTTTGTAGTTCATAATTTTTATAATAATATTAATAATTTTATCCTTAATGCTATTATTATTAATATTAAAAGACCTTATCGTTCATGTTAATTTTATTACTACGTTATTATTATTACTAGGATTATACTAAAACCAAAACTAATCTTAACATTGATTATTAGAAGTATTACTAATATTAGCATAGCTAGAAGCCTAAAACTATTACAAATATTAAAATTATTGGAAAATACTAAAAAAAATCATGTTTATATATATATTTTTAATTTTATAGTCTCTCGAATTTAATGCCGAATTTTATCACTAAAATTTTCATTGCCGAATTTTTGACAAACTTCAAAGTTGCCGAACTCGAACACGAATTCGAACCAGGTGACTTAGATTTCACCTCCCAATACAGCTAAACTGAGTAAAAATGCTTCAAATGCTCAAGTATAGTACATGAAACTTGTAGAAGACATCCATGGCAGTATATTGATCACAAATATATCAGAGAATCATCCATCCATTCGAAATAATCAACATTATAGTGTCATACATCAATGCATTGGGGAAATGGACATTGTTTGCTCATTAATCAATATTTTTGCATACAACCAGTGGGTATTTCGACTTGAGACTTTCTGAATATTAAGAACAGAGGATATGAAGTTATTACAATCAGAAATATATAATGAGAAGCTCTCCCAAGAAGCACAAGAGCTCACCAAAAACGCCCTCCCTCAAGGAGCATGAATATGCCTTCAAAACTGGAAACGGTGGAGAGAAAGTGCTGCACTAAACCAAACCATGAAACTTCCTGTAGCTGCTACCTGCAAATACAAACTCTATTAAAGCACCATGAAAGACTTGAGTGGCCTCTCCAAACACCAACTTGGATGGGAATCTTTCACCCTCGAAATTCGCTAAGGCAAGAAACTAGTCATCCACTAGCTCTCTCTTCACAAATGCAATTTTTCTCAAATCATCAAAAGCCATTCTCATACTTCATTTCTACATTTTATAACCAACATTAGCCTTCTAAGGGTCGAAATCCTCTCAATAGATTCAATAGATTTCCATTTAGGAAATATTCCACATTTGCCACTTGTCTCCTAGTTCTAACCTTCCATCTTCTCCCAAATTCGATTTTGAGTCTCTTTGGCTTCTCCAACTCCCATGAGCGCCTTCCTTGAGCCTATTTTTGGGGCTGACATGTCATAGTGGTCAGATGTCAGAGGTCAGGTCTGCAATTTGTCATAGTTGTCATAGATGCTCCATCATTGGTGTCATAGGGGCTAGGGAATCTAGCCCAAGTGTCCACAAACTTCCAATTTGACTCTTTATCTTCCATGGAGGTTACCAATCCTTCCCAATTCGACCTAAGATGCTCAATGACATGTGTTATGACTTACCAACTCACCCAAGAGTGTTCACCTTCCCATTAATTCGAATTTGCAAGAGAGAGATACGATGTATCATGAAAAATCAAGCTAGTGTGGGTCCCACATCCTCCATATGTCTCCAAAACCATTTGCCACCTAGGATTTCTCTTGAATTTCTTTATTCACTCTATTTATTAAATACTTGAACCCTTCTAATGTCTAAACATCATCTATTAGCTTCCTTATTACCATTCCACATGTGCCCATCCAACCTAGGAAACTAGTAGGATTGATGGGATTGTCTTACTATGAAATTATTTGAATGGGGACATTACAAAGATTTACAGGTCTTCAAGCACTCCCGAGAAGAGCACTTGTTCCGCAATAGGAGCCAATGTTACGCTGTACCAATACCAGCTCACTTTCAGATATCTGCCTAGGGAGAGGGGTCCTTTTTCTTCTTCAGGGCCAGGATGGGGGTGCTATCTGCATTTTTTGAGAGGTGGTTATGGCCAGACCCCTTGACTCTTCCTCTAGGAGTACTATGGCTTAGTGGCATTGCTGACTGCCTCATTTTAGGGCTTGTAGCCCTAAGGTTGGTGTTCGGGACTCCTAGGGGCAGGTCACTGGGTCACATGACCCCCTACTTGATCTCCACACAGGTGACAACGTTCCACTTAGAGGCACTTGCCTCCTCTTCCAGTCACCTCATGCATCCTTCCTGGCCTCCTTCCAGCGCAACACCCTCTCTCCTTGGAGCCTTCACAGTGATGATGTCATCCTAGTCACCAGGCCTTCAAGCATGATTTAAGGGGGACGTTGAGGTTTTTTTAGCATATTTGGGGTTAGATGGGGCATGAACTTCCCCCCTTATTCACTCCATCCTTTAGAGTGGAGCCATTTGTTCAGTTTTAACTATTTTCATCAATTTTTGGCAACTATGGGGGAAAATACCCCAAGTTACCCAGATATTAGATTATTTTATGTTATATTTTTACGTTGACATTTTATTGGTTTGTCGGCCTGGTTATTTGTAAAAATTGAGGATGTAAGGCTACAAATAAACCTTTCCTCACTCATTAGAAAAACATAAGACATGGGATAAAACATATTATGCTACTTTTTTTCTCTTTCTATTTGGGCTAAGTGAGGCGCACTTGTTGAAGATGGATTTTCTCTCTCTTGCAAAGTGAATGTGGATGATTCTAGGGCTTATTGCTTCTACAATTTGATGCTTGAATGGTTTGATAGGACTCTTGCACATTGGATGACCTAAATCCTCCAGGTTTGCTCATTCTTTGTCTAAGCAATAGGGGTGCCTATCAAAGTGTTGAGCACATGCATGGAAAGAGTGCACCAACTCTAAGAAAGCTTAGCCAAGTGTTGATCTCATGCATAGAGAAGTGTGCCATCTCTAAGGCGAGATAGGCCACTCGGGGAGGCAAATCCCCCTTGAATCAAGGGATTATGCCCCCAAGAGTTGCGCACCCCATAGAAAGTGAAAATCCCTAACCAAAATCCAAAAATCAGGGGTTCAAGGCCCTAAAATTAGGGGATTAAATTCCTAGAATCCAAAAATCAAGGATTTCTAGACATAAATCCCATAAATCAGGGAATTTTGTTTCTAGAGCCCAACAAACAGAAAATTATGTCCCTAGGGGATGTGCCTAGCATAGTTTGAGGGCTTAAATTAGTCTAAATGGAGTGCACCCACCATTTTTTAAGGAGGGGGGCATTCCACATAGTATATACATCCCATCAAATACTACTTTATTACTTTACAATAATATAACATGAAAATCACCCCAAGGGACTCTAAGCCATGTGCAATAATTATAATGTGTTGAGATCTGAAATCTGAATGAATTCATCACAGTCATATGCTGAATTACCCTCATACAATATGAGGGGTAGCACCAAGAAACTAGGAAACCATCTCCTAATCCTTGTTCTTTATGTTGATGACCTTATTCTTATTGGTAGTGACCCTGGACTTTGAACCCATGTGAAATCTAGCCTTGAGAAGAAATTTGAAATAATTGACTTAGGACATTTGCATTTTTCTTTTGGCCTCCAAGTCTTTCAAACCAAAGATAGAATCTTTTGTTCTCAGTGTAAGCATGCTTGTGACCTTCTTTGTCACTTTCACAAGGAAGATTGTAAACCAGCCCCATCTCCCTTTTAGTTACTGCCACTGCACTACACCTGAAGTAGACCTTGTACCATCAGTTAGTTGGTAGTCTTTTGTACTTGACTGAGATCTGTCCTAATATTTTCTTTGTTGTTGTTCTTGTCGCTTGGTATATACAAACACCCCATGAAAGTAATTGGAAAGCAACAAAAAGGATACTTCAGTATATCCAGGGTACAATTTAGTTTGGGATGCATTACAGTTCATGGGGGGTTCCTTCGTTGGTTGGTTTCGCTGATTCCATTTGGGTTGGTGACCTTGATGATTGGAGGTCTACTACAGGTTATGTTTTTAGTCTTGGTTCTGGACCTGTTACTTGGGCTTGTAAGAAACAACAAGCTCTTGCTCTTTCTTTGGTAGAAGCAAACTATCGAGCTGTAGTTAATGCAAGTGAAGAAGCTCTATGGCTTTTGATAAATATTTTCAGGGTTTGGATTCTAGAAACAACATTTGACTACCATCTGATGTGACAATTATAGTGCCATCAAGCTCACCAAAGATCCAATTCAACATCGACACAACAAGCACATTCATTTATAGAAGCACTTCATTATAAAGGTTATTCAAGATGACATTCTTGAAGTGCTCTTTTGCCTTACAGATGATCAAGTTGTAGACCTCTTCACAAAGTCTCTTACAAAAGCAAAGTTTTCTAAATTTCCAACTATGTTAGGAGTTCAGGAATTTGTCATTAAGGGGGATAGGCTCTAATACCTTTTTGTTTCTTCTATTTTGTTACCTTTGTAAATCCTTCAATCCTATCCAAAGTTGTTCTTAAGGGAGGATGTTAGGATATTTAGACACTTAGGAGTTAGTAAAGATCAACTTGGTCTAATCTGTCGTTAGGTAAAGTGTGTTTATTTAGTGTGCATTTGTACTTATATAACCCGATGGTCACGATATTTTCTGAACATGAAGTGATTTGATGGTTCATATTCTCTTTGATCTTAATGACCACATTGGTTTGTGGCTTAACACCCAATTGGTCCATGATCTCTATTTAAAGAGTGTTATCAACTATTTTGTACAATAGTTGAACTTCCGATGAGCCGCCAGTTTATTGAACATGATTCATGTTCATCATCAGTGTTCAGAAGTTCAAAAGTCATTTTTCAGGGCATTTTTGCCCCATTTGTAATAACTGCATGTTCATACCCCCATGGGGAAAATGTAAAAAGTTGGTCTAAACAGGGTCCTTTTATAAAAGACTAGGCTATCCATAGGTTTAGCCATTTGGGAGAATACTCTAGAGTGTTTTTTCCTTAGGAATTATGCGCTACTCATCAGTGGCGTATAATCCCTGAGTTTTTCACTAAAACCTCCAAAGCTGGAGTATTTCCCATGGTGGTCAAAACCTAAGGTGGTTATTAGAGTCTTGTGTCTAGGATTTTTTACGTGTTAGCCATCTCGATTGAGTCATATGAACATGCACTAGGTCCCCTAGGAGTTTCATTTGATTCCGGCAAGAATAATTTTTTTCATAAATTAGACCATTTTTTAATGGTTTAATTAAAAAATTTCAAAAAATGATAAAAACCTCATCCGGAGGCGGAATTTGGTGTGGGGAAGCTCGTTTTGATGCTCAGAGCGTCATTTTTACCCTAGTACCAACTTTTCTAAGGTTTCGGGCAATTACATTGCCTCTGGGAGCAGTTTTTTACTATTTTGGCATTTAGTGGCTATAAAATGACAAAAGCACAAAGGACAAAAAATTAAAAAATTAAAAAATATGATTTTTTAAACTATGGAAAAAGCATGTAATATTTTTTGGAGAGGTATGCTGGCATTACAAAGTTGAACCATGGCACAAAAGTCAAAGTTTTAATTTAATTAAGACCGTACAGATTTCACCTTCACGTGGGAGCTCGATACATGGGGATCACGATTTAGTGATGTGGCATGTGGTGAAAGGTTTGTTAAAGTTGCATTAATGCCCATGGTAGGCCACCTCCCACTCTCAACCACCAAAGAATCTCAACATATTTCGAGTTAACTCCAAGCTAACTACTTCAAAGCTCACGCCCTTGCATGCATTCACGTCAATCCTTGATTGAAACTTGAGCTTGTCATGTGGCAATCGTATAATGGATTGGTGGGAAGGTAATGAATGCCATAGTAGGCGCCTTAGCCACCTCATGGCTTGGCTCCTATTAGCATTCGCTTCATATCCCAATAATTTCTCATACAAAAGCTCTCACATATCTTGAAGGCTCATGTGTTATCCAAGTGGGATGGCTCGTATTGGGTTTCCAAAGTGGGATGGGGGGTGCCTTGCCTAGGTGGAGGCCACCTCCCCACCCTTCATTCAATGCAACTCAAGTCTATGGGTTGGATTTTGATTGAGATATGGTGGAATTCGAATTTCAAGGTGCCATTGGCTCTCTTCATAGCTCATTCGAATTAGGGTAGGGGTTTAGTAGTCTAGTTTGGTTATAAAAGGATGGCATTGCCTCCTTGTTTCACATGCTCTCTTTGTGCAAGCTTACTCTACTCAATTTTTGTAATACTTCATAGCTTTGGCTATCTTGGAATAAATTCGACTTTGGAGGTCTATTGATGTGCACATTGGTCCATGAGAATTTGTTGAAGCTTCATTGAGGTGATGTTGTTTTATTAAGCTATTTCATATATAATTGTTTGATCATTCTAGCTTAGAAGTCTTTTTTAAGTCCATGGAATGAATATTTGGGTTTCAACTTATTCATTTATGCTTGGTTGATTAAGATTTAGAAGTAGCAAACAGTAATCGGTCATACTTATGCTCTTCTTGTCTTTTTTAGTTAATCATACTAGACTTGATCAAATCATTGTTGAAGTGGCTTGTTTTACAGATCTCCTAAGTACAAAGTGGGATTTTGAGCTAGGTTGCTTCTTCCTCCCCTCCGTCACTATTTTTATTAACTTGTGTGCATTTCAGGGGTTCTTCAAAGATCGAATCGTGCTTCAAGTTTGAGCTTGAGAAGTGCATAAGAGATCCATCCATTTATTCAAAATCTGAAATCTTGGTTACTTGTTCTACTTAGCAAAGTTGTGGACCAAAATTTTCCTATCATCCTCCAAGCTTTGTCCTTCTCCCATTTACCCTTCACCCACTGTTTGGCTGCCCACTACTTGACTGTTCGCTGCCCTTTTTCTTGACTGTCCCATCCACCATTTTGCAGCCACTTCTACCACTTTTTGGCTGCCCACTACTTGACTGTCCCATCCATCATTTTGCAGCCTCATTTCTCACTATTTTTTTTAGCCCTTCTCACCTTCATTTCCAGTCACCTTGTAGCACTGTCCATCCTTCTTTTAGTCCTCCTCTCGTCCACCTCTTCTAGCCTCCATTTCTCCCTCTCGTCCTTCTCCAAAAGAGCCCTAAAAACACAACAAAAAACAAAGTAAAAACTTGTTAGAGTTAGATTCATTTTGTATCTTGTTAGTAGTTAGATCTTGCATTTCTCTTTCTAGGCTTTGCATATAGTTTAATTCTTTGCATTTTAAGATCTATCATTTAATAAAGTAAAATTTGCATGATAAAAATGTTTCATCTTTAAATATTTTTATTAGCATTTTAGGCATTGTTTCGTTTGCTAGTCTGTTTTCACTTTTTAAATAATTTGAATTTGAATTTCATACAATTTTACACTTTAGATCTCATTTTTGCGAGCTTAGACTTAGTTAGTTTCGATTTATTTTGTTGTTTTGATTAACAATGACGGGTGAAATGAGTTTGGTTGTGCTTTAGGTGACAATAGAAAATACCTACAAAAAGAAGAAGTAAGAAGATTGGAAGAAGTACAAGAAACAAGAACCAAACCAATGAAGATGTTGACCATGAAGACTTAATTCACTTTCCTTTTGTAAAAAGCTTTTAAGAGCTCAGCAAGCTTTCCTCTAGTTATTTCTTTCAAAGACCTTTCAAGGATTTTTCCTAAAGGCACTTGTAATAAATAAATAAAAAGGTTAAGTGGAGGAGTCCTCCACTTTTTGGGTTTTTCTTTCCCATTTGGGGAAGAGTGTTGTTGCATGCTTAGTTTAGATCTCATCTTTCTTAAGTTCATAGATTAATCTTTTATTTTTTGTACTTAGATTAGTCCTCTTCCAAGTTTTGTCTTGAGATAGTATCCCATCCCAAGGGCAGGGCCACATAATTTTGTGGTTACTTTTCTTTCCCCATTAGACTCCTTGTCGAAACTCAGCTAGCTGGAATTTCTCAAGGACTGGTGGTTCTAAGTGGTCGATCTTGTTCGGAGGTCGATCCCACCTTTAGATTAATCTTGTTTGGTAGAACACTAAGTCTTTTTTCAGTTATTATTATTGCAAGCATCTTATTACATCTTGTTAGCTTCATTTCATTTTCAGTTATTTAAGCTTCATTTTTGTTCTTCAAGTTATAACTGCTTCTATTTTATAAAATGAACAAAGCCTCTTGAACTTGGCCAAATCCAAGTCGAAGAGCACTCTCTGTTGGAGAGCATTTTAGTTGTTGCATTTCCCTTGCATTAGGCATTTAGACTAAGTAAA
Source organism: Larix kaempferi (assembly GCA_027924585.1). Lineage (NCBI taxonomy): Eukaryota > Viridiplantae > Streptophyta > Pinopsida > Pinales > Pinaceae > Larix > Larix kaempferi. The sequence continues at coordinate 10,184,214 of BSBM01000017.1, read as the reverse complement.
GTCTTTTGAACTTTGGTCTTAAGACTAAGTCAATAGCGCTCTTTGTCGGAGAGTTGAACAAGTGTGCTCTTAATAATCTCTAAAAAATCTTTCCAACTCACACCCCATTAATTAATTTATCTTGGTCGTTATCTGACATCCATATGCTCTGCCAACCTGAAAGGGTTGGGCTAGTACTCAGAAAGGTGTTGGATTTGCTAATCTCACAAGTGATAACTTAATAAAACTTTACCCCAACCAACGAACCGGCGTTGCTTTCGAAATTTACTGAGGTAGTTTTTTGAAATAGGTGGTGCCAAAATCCTGCTATCAGACTCAAGGGTGGTCAAGCCAATTGAACACTTACCCTTTTGAAATATGGGTGGTTTCAACTTATCATCTAAGAGGTTACTAGTACTATTTCCGGACTTTTGATATCCTTGTTCTTAGCCTAATAATCAAGACCACTAAAAACTTATAATTTACCAAGATAATTTGCACAACGATCTCACGAACAACTACCTTTCAAGACCCACACATTCAGCATCACATACTTGTTATTCTTTGATTCCATAAGGCACTGGTTATTTAAATATTATATCTTGATCAGGACCATTTGTCCTTGTGGTTTTACTTTATCTTGTGGATGCATTATTCAAACTTCAAGTCTTGAAAAGTACTGTCATTTTCGATATCTTGTTTAGCAACGTGGATTGCGTCTTATCTTGTTTATCTCATTTATAATTTGGTCTCATCACAGAAAAACTCCTAAACAACACCCATCCGCATCACTTCATCAAAAACATTACAAAACACAAGAGCCTTAGTGAAACTCTTTGTAGGGACTACCCCCCTTGGCTTCGTTAGGAGTTAGCCTAAACAGATGAGTTGGGATTCAGGTGACAGTACCTGGCTCATTGCTTGCCTCCAAGGCCACACTTCTCCCCACTTCCAGTGAGGGAAACAGCTTTCGAAAGATTTCTGCTGCTAGTGTGCAATCTGGCGGACAACAAAGAGCATGGAGGGTAATTAGCTGATGATCGATTGTGAGAAACTCATATGTAAAGTCTTTTAACTCTTGCATTAATTTACATGATGACCTATGACCTGATTTACTCCATTGCTAGTACACTCACGCCCTTCTCCTCATGTCGTGGAGGAAATTATGATGATTCCATGTTTAGCAAATTCTCCATATGATATACATGTGATATTTTAATCTCATTTCAAGCTTTTTTATTAGTATAAACCATAAAAGGTAAACAGCATATCCAAGAGAACTCAATGGTGTCTAGAGATAGTGCTATGGCATAGAGTGCAATATTGCATGTCATCACACCTTTTATCATATCGCCCAACACATTAGCTCACTTATTTATAGTTGAGTGCCTAATCAATCCCTTTAAATCATAGTTGATTAAGTCAATTTTAATCATTCAAGTCGGTCCCAAACAGGTAGACAATCCCATGATTTTAGGCCCTATATGTGCCGCTTGATTAGTCGACCAACCCTCAGAATGCCTAGTTGATTGTCTAGGTAGTCAGGGGACCAACCCAAGTACACCTCAATTGAGTCATTGACTTACCTCCAAAATTTTGTTTAATCACAAGTTCCAACACTTCTTCTAGAGGTGCAATTGATGTATTCTTTTGTTAGATGCTAACAATTGGATTCATCCTTTGAGTAATTTTAGTGTTTGAAGTCGATGTTTAAAAGTAGTTGACATGTTCTTGACTAAATGCTTGACAGGGGTTGGCTTATCTATGACATTTAGGTTGCTAATTTCAGTTGTTATAAATGACATGAATGTCTTTGAATCTAATTGATGAATGGTAATCTAAATTATGTATGTATCATGGTCTTTTTGAATATATATATATGTCATTTGTGTGTGTGTCTCATAGTCTTTTTGAATATATATATATATATATCTGTGTGTGTGTGTGTGTGTGTGTGTGCATGCACCGACTCCTTTTTTCATATCCATTCCATTCATGTATCCATTTCTCTCTCTCTCTATATTTATATTAAAAAAGGCATATATATATATTTGTGTGTGCATGCATTGGCTCCTTTTTTCATATCCATATCCATTCCGTTTCTGTATCCATTTCTCTCTCTCTATAAATATTCAAAAAGGCATGTGTGTGTGTGTGTGTGTGTGTGTGCGTGCATGTGCGCGCTTCGGCTCTTCTCCCCGTATCCATATCCATTTTGTTCCTGTATCCATTTCAGTGCAACTTAAGCCGATTATGATTGCACCCACGGTTCATGTAACTTTGTCTACAATTTTACATCCTTAATTGATGATGAGAAGCAAGGAGAATGATAGCAGGTATGCAGTGAAAGGTCAAGGATTGATTAATAAAGTACTAATTTCAACAAGATTGCAAAATGGAGAAGTGAAGAAATTAATAGTGAAATTAAAATTCCATCAATTAATGTCCATCAAAGACCAAAATAGGTCAAAAAGACTAGTACTAGGACTACAACCAACAATAATAACCAAGCTTCAAGCAATAATACTGTGATTACAACTAGCAATAATAATCAAGCAAAAGAAATGGGTGCAAAAAGCACCCCTAAAATGAAATAAAATGAAATGGAAAATGAGTATAACAACAACATAGGCATACGAGTAGGTTATCCCAAGATGGAGAACACAAAGTGAAGGAGAGCCAATGAAGAAACGTAGCTTGAGCTAATATGCATCTGACACAAGGGGAGGATGTAGTTATCCCTGCTTATCATCCCAATCAATAGTGCAGATGTCAATATTAAGTGCTTGTTGAATATTGTCCTCCAAAGAGTTGGTTGGATTGATAGGGCATGGGGGAGTAATCCTAGGCAACATGAATATGCTTTTGACGATGGTTGGGGCAAAGGATGAAGAAGTAGAAGAAACATCTTGGGCCAAAGAGATCCTAGTAGAAGGAAAGAAACTAGTAATGCATCTCTGAGTAGGTGTCTTGCTGTGGGAATTCTAATCCTCTTGGGATCCCTCGATGTGGCACAATCTGGACCCTGCATTGTGCGAGCCAAGGAGCAATTCTGGATGGTCCTAGTTTTGTCCAACTCACTAGCTACAGGGCACTTTACTCCTCCGGTTTCTCGGATCAGAGGGAAGAATGTCAGTGATCTACTTTATGTGCTAGGGCTGAAGAAAAACTTACTATCTCTAAGTCAAATTGGAAAGCAACAGTTCAAGATAGAGTTTAATGTTGATAAATGTCTCATTAAAGAAGAATCAATTCAAAATTTCAACAAAAGAAGTTGAAGAAGGTGGTTTATACAAATTCATAGAAACTGCAGTTGGACAACTAGAACCTGCGGCTGAAGAATATTCTGTAAATCAGCTTTGGCACTGTTACCACGTAAGTTGTACTTGGTGGGATTTTAAGTGAGTCGGCAAGGTTTGAATAAGGATACTTGTTCATGGTCAGAGTTCAGAAGTCCATCAGGCCTTCTTGGCCCTTTTTTTTTGTACCACATGTTCATACCCCTCGGGGGAATTGTAATAAAATGTGCTAGCATGGTAGCTGTATGTAAAAGACTCGGCTTCCTAAGGACTTAAACATTAATCCGACTAGCCCAGAGTGTTTTTTCCCTTGTTAATTATTTGTTGTTGAACACACGACTAATAATTTTCGATTTTTTCATTCATACCTCCAAAGTTGGGGTGGCCTGTGTGGTGTTTCGGCCTTAGGAGGTTATTAGAGCCTAAGTGTCAATGTATTAGACCATGCTAGGCATTAAAATAGTTATATGGACATGTGAATTGTAATAAAATGTGCTAGCATGGTAGCTGTATGTAAAAGACTCGGCTTCCTAAGGACTTAAACATTAATCCGACTAGCCTAGAGTGTTTTTTCCCTGGTTAATTATTTGTTGTTGAACAAACGACTAATATTTTTTGATTTTTTCATTCATAGCTCCAAAGTTGGGGTGGCCTGCGTAGTGTTTCGGCCTTAGGAGGTTATTAGAGCCTAAGTGTCAATGTATTAGACCATGATAGGCATTAAAATTGAGTCATATGGACATGTGCTAGGTCCCCCTAAGTTTTTTTAAAATTTCGAGAAAAATATTTTTTCCCATAAAATTAGACTATTTTTTAATAGTTTAATTGGAAAAATTAAAAATGTAATAAAAGTATGGTTTGTGGGAATAATTTGTCAAGTGGATGCTTGTTTTCTAATGTAGAGCATCCACTAAACCCATAAACCCACTTATCTTAAGTTTTGAGTAAGTATTTATCTCAAAAAATAATATTTACTCAAAAACCCAAAAAGACCAATTTAATTGGCAAAAAAGACATAATAAAGGCAAAATCCCAATCCCACGGATCAAGGAAATGTGTTGGAATCAAATCTCCCTTGATTGGCAATCAAATCAAGGAGAGTATTGAGCAAATAAATGATGATTTGATTGAAGATTGGAGATCCAGTAAGGGGGGGGGGGGGGCGAATTTGTGGTTGGAGAGGTGTCAAATGGAGGTTGAAAAGTGTCAAATGGTTGGAGAAAGGTGCCATTAACCTCCCCAAACCTCTCACATGTGTCAACAAGCTTTTTCCAAGTGTATCAACTTATTTCTCCAAGTGTCAAAGATGATCTCTTTTGGTTTTGCTATATAATGAGGCTCCATTCTCTCATTTCACTAGTTTGAGTTGGAGTAGTGAGCCTATGCTATTGGCATATTTTTGCTTGATAATAAAGAAGCTTTGGAGGCTAATGGTGTTGTGCTATGGTGTGTGGGCCAAAATTGTCATGATCTCATGAGGTAATCTGTTTCTCATTTCAATTTCTTGCTTTTGCTTTGTGTATCTGGCTTAAGAGATGGCTCCCAATCATTAGAAGTAGAGTAATGTAAGTAAGTTTACTTACCTTTTCTACTTTGAATACACATTTTTAGAGATCTAGATCTGACATGTTTTATAAGATTATATGCATGTTGTTTTAATCTCAATTTATATGCTAGCACCATATCTCATGGGTTTTGCAAGTTTCTTGAGTGGTTTTCAGGATATCTAGTTTGGAGGAGGTGTGGATCTAGTTTGACTCCATTCCACTTCTAACATTTTCCAAGACATAGTCCCTTGGCATCCCACCAGGTGTGGATCTAGTTTGACTCCATTCCACTTCTAACATTTTCCAAGACATAGTTCCTCGGCATCCCACTAGGTGTGGATCTAGTTTGACTCCATTCCACTTCTAACATTTTCCAAGACATAGTCCCTCGGCATCCCACTACAAAGTCTTTGAGCAAATCTTCTGCAGAAACAAGCTCTTTCTTCTTCTCATTCTCTTTAAAAAATCAACTTCTCCTTTGGTTACTAAGGCTTGTTTATGTAGATTTTTTTTAAAGAATAAATCATTCATTAGATCTCATTTTCAAGTTTTAAAAAACTTAGATCTCATAGTTCTTCAAGTCTCATTTCTTTTAAAGTAGATCTAGCTTAGGGAATTTCTTTTTTGGCAAGTATTTCAAAGTAAATCTTAAGCTTGTTTTTAGAAGTACTTTCCTTTGATTATAAAAGTTTAAATCAAGCATTTTAATGCACATCATATTGGCTGCCCAAAGGCAAGCCAAGATCCCAAGGAAAGCTTGCTTTCCTTTATTATTTTTTGCAATTTTTATCACAAAAATAACTTAGAATTTTTTTTAGGATTTTTGGGGATTGTTCAAAGACACTCTTAAAGTGTTTTTGAGCATCTTTGGTATTTGATAGCTTGCTGATTTTTGCAGGTTTGACAAAAAAGAGAGGGAAACTCTGCCCAAATTTCGAGATTTTGGGCCATTTAAAGCTTAATGGAGCTCCCCTTCTTCCTTCTTGTCAATTTTCTAGCAAATTGTAAGCCTTTGGATCCTATTTCAAAAGTACCAAATTGCATTTCTCTTTCTAAGATTGTAATAAGGCTTAATAAAGATTTTGAGTGGGCTCGTAAGAGCCCACTCCCCATCTCCCCAGGGGAGATCCGGGTTGGTGTGCCTTTTTCATGAATTTTACTTTCTAGTTTTTCTTTAGTTTTATTTGGGCTAAAATTAACTTAGATTAATTGAAATTTAACATTTGAAGTGTCCGATCCAAGTATCGGCCTTCAGACTCTTTCAGGACGTAGGAACATTTGTTTACTTCTGCAGGCAATATCTTTCACAATTTGAACAATCTTTTGTTTATTTCTTGCAAAGTAAACAGATACTAACCCACTACTGTGATAGTGTAGTAATTAGTTCATATTTCCATTTTCTAGTGTTTGCTTTTATTCAATTCAAAGTAATGAACCTGGCTGTGTATACTCGAAGTATGCTCTCGCCATCACATAAAGGGATCGCCTAAGTACGTGGTGGATGATTAGAAAAAAGTTTCTCAGCTTGTAGTAATTAGTCTCACGTTTTTCAGTTAACCTCCCTGAAAGATGAAAGTCCAGCGTCTCAGTTTTGCTTCGTGTGGGCAAAGCTTACAAAGAAAGCGGGGAACAACTAGAGAGTGACAACATGGCCCCGTCAGACTACACCCTAGTTTGGTTAGTGTTGGAAATCCCCTTGCGACTCAGTCTAACCCACATTTTCTTGTGTAGGGCCACACTTGGTGAGTCTAGATATCTTCCCAGTATCATTTTTTTGGTATATTGGGAATCCCCCTCGCCTTTAATCAACTCATCATTTTAATAACTAAAACTGACAAAGAAGCAATTGCAAAACATCTATATTACAACAACAATTGCATTTCCGACTCCATTATTGGCACTGGTACTATTTTCAACATTTCTTTAAGTTATGTGTTAAATGGTTATAATTTTATGCTGTTGATGCAATTCCATTTTTGCAAGTGATTCATTGCTCTCAGTAATCTTGTCAAAAAACTCCTAAACAACTTACTCATCCACCAGAACTAATTAGCTTAATTAACCTTAGCAACTTTAGGGTCCACCCCCCTTGGCTTCGTTAGGAGTTTGTTTAAACAGAGGAGTCAAGAATCAAGTGACAGTATTTGAATTGAAGCTTGCCCCCAAGGACACACTTAGTGGCTTGAAGATTTCTGCCACGTTAACCCCCAGGTGTGTGAAAGGCGGCAACATGCACCAAAGGCCCATGGTCCAGCTCAAATTCTGTTGGTAGTAGGTACCATTGATAAACACAAGGCAAAACTAGTGGCACAGGTATTTACATGAAAGGAGGGCATAAATCTAAGAGACTGCACTGATAGCCAAGATGGATATAATCAGACTTTTGTTCGTATTGGCAGCACAATTCAAACGGAAGATATATCAAATGGATGCCAAAAGCACATTTTTTAATGGGTTCTTGGAAGAAGTTTATATGGAGCAGCTACAAGGTTTTGTAAAGAAAGAACAATAGATTTAATGTGTAGATTGAAGTAAGGTTGTGCATGGATTCAAACAAGTCCAAAGTGCCTAGTATGCAAAAGTTGCATATCTCAGGAAAAAAAGGATTTAAAAGAAGTCCATAGTACCCCAGTTTGTTTATTAAATCCACAAATGGAAACTTTCATTGTAATAATGGTTATATATATCGATTTGATTATAATGGGAATAATACAGAGCTATTGAAACTGAAAGAGTTGAAATTTGATTTGTTGAAAATAAGACATTTGAGATGATTGATCTCAGGCTAATTCATTATTGTTTGGGAATGTGAATATAGGAGCTGAACATAATTTTCATGGAACAAAATTATCAGCCCAGGAAAACTCAAAACTGGTGAATGCAACCTTGTATAGCTGTAGACTGCTGCTTGGAAGTCTTATATATCTTACTACAACAAGACCAGACACAAGTTATGCAGTTGGAGTAGTGTAATGATTTATAGTAGCCTTGGTCAGTAGGAGAGATACTCCCAATGCTTCCAGTGTTTCCAGTGCTTTCAAAGGCCCATGACAGTTTCACCATCACCAGTTTTGCATCACAGTTCTTGGATCCACTCCCCTTATACATTTTCCTTTCTTGGATCAGCTATCTTCATATCTTTCCTTGTATATATTTTTCTCCGAGATTGGCTCTCCTTTTATAGAACTAGGGTTTGATTTGAGTTCTGCTTTTATCTTTTTATAGGAGCTACTTTTGCACTCCCGCTTTGCATTGTTATCATGGTACTGCACAGTCCCATTGACCTACTTTTGTGGTCATTTGTTGGACATTAATAAAATTACCTCATCTTATCTACAAGTCATTCACTGGAATGCAACTAAAAGATTTCTAAAGTAAATTAAAGGAGCTTTAGATTATGCGCTGGAATATATTTAGAATGGAGACTTCAAGTTGATGGCATATTCAGGTTCAGATTGGGCAAGTTTTATAGAATCTTGATGACAGAAAATCTACAACAGGTTATACATACAACTTGCGATCATTAACAATTTTATGGTGCAGCAAAAGCAATCAACATTTGCTTTGTCATCTATTCAATCAGGATACAAGGCAGCCATTAGTGCAACATGTAAAGCAGTTAGGTTGAGAAGGATTTCTAGAGATTTGGGTACACAACAATAGCAGGCAACTACATTGTTTTTTGACAATCAAAGCACAATACAGTTATCAAATAATGCTTTATAAATTTAGCGTTTATAATTTATTCCAATGGTCATATTAGGTTACAATTATTAATTAAAGTGATTAAACTAATATGTAAGTCGTGTTATTAATGTCGTTAAGTTATATTTAGAATTTGGTAATAATGTCGTTGTATGAGGTTTTGATACGGGACATTCTCTTCCTTTTATTTATTGATATCCACCATATTGAATGTACAATGAATCAGGCATATTGGTCCATCTTTTAATATATTCTAGTTTGCATTCTCTGTCCACATTCTTGTGTGACTTTCCTCACATGGTATTAGAGCCATGGTTGAGGAGAACCATGGGAGTAGGTGAAGGAGCCAAGAGACTGCTATGATCAGAGAAGGCAATAAGTGACTGCAATAACAAACAGTTGGACAGAGGTGAGACAAGCCATCTTGAAGATCAGTAATATTTTTTTCAATGATCAATTTTTCTAATGTTTAGGATTTTTTCTAAATGAAAAAATCTATAGGGGGGAAAATAATTTTGAGACAGAGTATTGGGGTGAGTTAAAAAGGGTCCCAATTTGGGTAAGAGGAGCCCGATGTGGGCACAACCCAAGTGCTAGTGTTTGCCGTTGAAGGGACAAGGTCAAAGCTGGCATTGTTAGAACTATTACATGAGTTAGGGATAACACTATTGTTAGCTTTTTAGCTCGGGAGGCACTCCGCATAATTTTGTCTTATATGCGGAAGTGACCTTGCATTTACATTACCTAGGCACTTGACTTTTTTTGAAGTTGTAATAAAGTGGCTCTTTTTATAAAGTGACTTTTATGTAATGTTCCTAGTCCATTATAAAGTGATTTTTATAAAGTGACTTTATGAAGTAAAAGTGCACATATTTCATAAAGTGAAAATACTTTATTAAAAAATTATAAGTGAATTATTTTGGAGGGAATGAATTTCATCCCTTGATCTTGTCAAGACAAGATTAGATCTTGACCGTTGGATTTTGGGATTGGGAAGGTGAAAAGTCACTTTCATGTTATAAGAGCAAGCCTAGGGCAATGTGCAAAGACACAGTTTTTTCAAGAGTGAGCATTTTGGACATTTGTGAGTTTTTGAGAGTGAGAGCAAGAGTTCTTTTGGCTCGATTCCCTAGGAGAGGGATTCATCCCAAATAGAAGGTGGCTCGAATCCCAAGGCAGCTCTGCTGCAAGTTTTTGCTGGGCCAAACAGCTGGGCTGTAATTCTCAGCTGGCACGTTTTTCGAGAAATTGTTGGGCATAGATTTTGAGAGTTGGCACATAGTTCGAGAAGAGAAAAAACAACATTTCTTTTTCTGCACAGTTCGTATAGTCGTACGGTGGCACAGATTTCGAGGTGTTGCATGGGACGGATTTTGAGGTACTGTTGGGCACGAATTTCGAGGTACTGCTGGGCACAAATTTCGAGGTGTTGGTACAGTCATTAAATGCTGAATTTATTGCTGCTGTAACTCTGATTTTATGCCTGAAAATTGCTAAATAAAATTACTCTTGGACTGGTTTTCCCCGTTGGTTTTTCCAGGGTCTAGTTTGACCAAAATTCAGTGTGCATTCAATTTACAGTCTTCTGTTTTATTTGTCTTCCGCTGTTTATTTATCTCAGCATGTGTATTTCAGCTTGCTGATTCACTGTTTAAGTGTCTGTAAATTGTCATTTAGCTGTGGCAACTTAAGTTTGAAATTTAAATGTTTTTGCTGAGTGGTTGAATGGTTTTTAAAAGCCTGATTTTTATCAACTGTTACATAAGTTGGGGATGAGCAACCTTGAGGATGTGTGACTTGTTGTAGGAGTCAACATGAATAGAGGAACTGCCATAGATGAGTCCCCAATTGTGTGAGAAGATTCTCAGCATGTGACTTGTGATCTTGAAGAAGAGTCGTCATGGGGGTAATACATGGGAGACTAGCCTACGATCACACGATGTTTTTGCATAGCAAATGCTTGTCAGAGCCAACATCCATTGTGGAAATGGGGGGAGCCTCCATACTATAAATTGACGTGAAAAGAATACCATACTGTGACTCGAGCCACTGCCCGTTTCAATGGGCTATGCAAGTTGATGTGAAAATATTTGGTTGGGGCCATTGAAATCAATGTTACATTTATCTTGTCGGTGAATTTATCGGGGAAAATATTGGAAATTATCGAGAAACTTAAAAGAGTACCAAAAAAAAAAAAAATTTGCAATATTTTAAACATCCCAACAACATCAAACAAACACATTACTATGTAAATATGAAAATAAAATTGATATGTAAGACCTAAGTTGCCAGGAAACGTGGGTACGGGGACGGGTACTGGTACGGGGACGGGGATGGGGACGCCACTTTTTGAAACAGGGTACTTGGGTACGTCAGGGGTACTGTATATATATATATATATATATTAAAATTTATAAAAATAAAACATGTCACATCACATCATACATGTATATTTGATATTTCTAAATTCAATGATTCATATGAACATTCACATTGAAAATTTGAAACATAAAATAATAAATTTGATAAATCATATGACATAGACTCATAGTAGATATCAAGTGGAAGACTGGAAGACTGAATGGCATTTCCAAACATGAAAAAGAAAGTTCAAAACAGTAAACATTGAACAATGAACAAGATAGCTGATTTGGCTTCCTCAAGCCATGTCATCAGCATCCTCGAGATCAATGTCATCAGCATCACTAAGGTCCTTTGTCAGGAAGCTCTCTAGATAGGCATCGTTGGAGTAGTGAGCATGGAGCACTAGCAGTGAGAAATGGAGTGCCGCGCAGGTTTAGGTAAGGGGTAAGTGCCCACATAACATGTGTTTCAATGTTTTATTTTTTAATTTTTAAAATTTTAAACATCAAACATTGCAAATCGACCCCCCTCGACGACAAGCTAAGGTAAATTTCCCAACGGCCGTACCTCCCGAGTACCCAAACATGCGGTACGGCGTACCAAAATCCATGCAAGTACCCTGTTTTCATAAGTGAAGTACCCGGTACGCGAGTTTGAATTTGGGTACGGCTGGGTACGGCTGGGAACGTACCATTGAAGTACCCAAGTACCCGGTACGCGTACCTGGTACGGGTACGCGTACCCGACCCCCCAGTACGGGTACCCATGCAACATAGTGTAAGACGTATAAGATTATGTCAAGTGGTACATCACACATTGATATTGAAATATGATATCTATCCCGACTCTTGAGTCATAAGTCCTAGCAAGATGATACAAAATCACATCAAAACAAAAATAAATGTATATCATGAGATGAATCATCATGAGGCATGTAGATACTAAAAGAACTAAGGAATCAATGGTTCCCTCTACCTCTTTTATGGGCAAAGGTCACTGTTGGTGCTCTTTCTTTGGAAGCAATAGGTGGACGTGTTGAGGTTGATCCCTGAGGTGGAAGGTGACCTTGCCACTGCTGGAACTGAAGTGGAGGGTGATGGGGCAAAGGTCGAAGTTGAAGTAGGATGTCTTCCACCTCTTCCCTTAGTGGGTAGTCTTTGTGGAGGTGGTCGCATTGGCTGCAATGCACTCTCAGTCTCTTCCAAATCTGTTTGTGTTGGAAGTGGATCTTTCTCCTCCTCCAATACATCATCATCATCATGCTCCAACCAGTCATGGGCCTCCTCCATGATAGGCCTCTTTGTCTCCACCCTCCATGATCTTTTGGCGTCAATTTATCTAATTTAATGGCATCCATGTTAGGTGCTTTGTCAATATGCTTCATCAACAGCCTCAAATGTGGTAAACATAGACCATGTCATTGAGGCAGTAAACATCTAACTTGTATGAGGGCCATTTTGTAATTAGAGGATGATGGCCCATGAGCATGAATCAAAATTAATGAAACTAATGATTATAAAAATTCAAATTTTAATTTGAACATTTCTAAATTCTAACTATTGTGTTCTTTGGAGTGTATTTTTTCAAAGACACTCCAATTGTGCTCACACCTTGATGAGCTGCAAGTTTGACTAATTAATTGAATGGCAAGTTTTTGTAACTTTGGGACTCTTCTGCCATAGTTTGTCCACCAAACATATGCAATGAATAAACAAAAAGGAAAGAGTCAAGACAACAAATTATAGTTCAATTTTCCATCGAGTAACAAATATATAGAAAGGAAAGACATTGCAAATTGAAAGTTTGAAACAAATTATACTTGAAGCTTACTTGGCATCCTAGCGGGCCTGTCTTGGATAACCATCTCAAAACCAATTGTCCCAGTAGCCAGCCTATATATCTCCATTTGTTTGGAAATCTTTGAGCATTCAAGGGGAGTCAACAAGCAAATTTCATAAGTTTGTGGGAGGTCAAACAAATTTCATAATTTTGTGGGAGGCCAAACAAACAAATTTCTTTGCTTTGGTAAGATTTGTGGTATTTTTGCCATAAGTTTTGTGAGTTTTTCATTCTTGTAGTTAAGAACTTCATATTTTTCTTGGTTGAAGTTTATGATTTCTTAGCTCATTATTTGGATCTCACATTCTTTCTAGTTGTGTAGCAAATATCTCACAAGTTGCAGGTTGCTTTAGTTGAAGAGTGGAATTCCTCGGTTGGATACTCCACTACTTCAAACATTGAAAGAGCAAATAGCACAAATTCCTCCCTTTTCTTTTAAATTTCTGCATTTTATTTTTGCATACATTCTCATATTAAAATATGGTTTAGACTTCATTTACAAGCTCTTTTATTGTGCAAATTTCACTCGTAAAATTTCAGAAATTTTTTTCACAATTTTTATTTTAACATTAATAGTGTCCAAGAGTGATTTTGGGCATTTTCTGTGAATTATTGCTTGCTGGTTTTTAGCAGGTTTTGTACAGTAAAAGGGGTTATGCTACCCAAATTTGGCCAAAATCAAGTGTAAAGGGCATCCACAAGCTGCCATCTTCAGTCCTTGGCAAGAAACAGGTAAAAAATATTTCTTCCTTTTCTCATTCTTTCAAATATAAAGTGTTGAAATCTTATTTATTGTAATAATTTCAAGAGAGTCTCTTGAACTTGATTTTTCATTTATTTCCATTGTATTATTGAGTATTATTTTCAGCCACCCCTTGCATGCAAAGGAAGTTGGGCTTGCCCACCCCTGTGTTGCAAGTGAAGAGGGGCTAGGAGTTAGTGCTTAGTTTGTTTTCTGTATTTTACTTCATTTATTTGCCCCATCTCTTCACTAGGATGAGGGTTGTGTGGCTAGGCTAATAATTAACTTGCATTTTTTTATTTTTTTCCATCCATTGCTTACAAAGGTAGTTGGGTTTCTCCCACCCTTTTAAGCAAAAGAGAAGGGGCTAGGAATTGGTTTATTTCTCATTACATTGGTCTAATTGTTTGCCCACACCTTGCACGTGAAGTGGCGTTGCCCATCCATGCAAAATCGTGCTAGGTAGTAATTTGTTTAAGATTTAAGTTATTTTTAATTTTAAATTGTCGCCCACACCTTGCATGTGAAGTGGCTTTTCCCATCCATGCAAAATCATGCTGGCTAGTGATTCTTTTCAAGTATTTTTCTCTCAGAGCAAATAAACCTTGCCTCGCTTTTGCCCCGTATTCACTCCCCTTGCCGGTAAATCCAATCCTGGGTGACAAGAAAGGGCAAAAGATGGAATTGGCTAGAGTAATAGGCACTTTAACAATTTATCTCGAAAATTGAGAAAAAAGGATTGACTTGTGGAGTTAGTGGCGTAGAGGCTGTTGGGAGCCTCGTGGCACTTTGTGTCCTCCAGTTGAACGCCCGACAGTCTTCAGAACTGAGTTGTGGAGCTAGAAGGGAACCTTGGTTCACTTGTTGAGCACCCAAGAGTTTCTCTCAAGTTGAAAGATAATTGTTGGAGGTAGTAACATTAGTTTAGGACTTTCAATTTACAATTCTGCACTCTCAAAACACACATTAATTCCCTAAGCTAAAGTGAGACTTTAAAATCGTTTAAAATCTATAGGACCACTTGCAAAACATTTTAATTTCTTGTTTCATTGTCATACTTGTTTCATTTCAAGTTCTGTAGTTTCAATTACAAGTTATTTCAAGTGCAAGAATGCTTCATGGTTAGTTAAGTGATATTTTGCAATTAAGTCATTCATTTCAATTCTTGCAATATTTGAATGTTCTAAATTTGGGAATGCAAATTGTTGTAATTTGTTGTATATCTTGTATGATTAATTGAACAAATTTTGATTTATTGTTGACTCCATAGCCCAAGTAGAATAGGCACTGGTTATTTGGTTGTTTCATTCTTCTTTGGCGGGGTGTCAAAGTAAGGTTTGCCTGTCATTGAATATTTGCATTTTGCATGAATGCTTGTTATTGAACTTAAATAAGCTTAATTAAATTTGAACTCCTAAAACTAAAAAACTTTAAAACTTAGTAAATAAGGACTACCCCCCCTTGACCTTTGGGAGTTGGGTCTAAACGGAGTAGTTAGGAATCGAAGTGACAGTGGGTTCTCAACTCATAGTTGCCCCTCAAGAACACACCTAGTGGATTGGAGACTTTGCTGTGGTTAAGTGTGTTTTGGCGGCAACAATGTGCACAAATCTTTTCCTTATATCACAATTGAAGGGTGATTATAATGATGGGCCTTCAAAGCTATGGGATGTGAATCCCAGCATAAGGGATTTGGATACCCCTAAATTTTCTGTGGCTCACCTCTCTTTGGGATTTTCTTTGAACAATCCTTTTTCTGATGAGCATGTGATAGGGTCGCACAGGTCAGTTGTGTGAGCTTTTGTGGCTTCTTTTGTTAGTGACCATGCTGCTATTAGCAGTTCTTTTGGCCAAGGTTCTCACAATGCTTCTTATGATCAATTGGGGTTTGGATTAGATGTTGTTTCATTTGAGGACGTGGAGGGTGGAAACTAATGCTATTAAAATTGGCCAAGTCAACTCGACTCAGTTGAGTCTATTTAGTTTTAGACTCTGTAACAAGACATGCCCCCCAGCCCCCTTGTGTCTATATCCCACGTGTTTGGTATGTGTCTTGTGTTGGACACGTGCCCTAATGTGTCCCATGTGCCTAATGTTAAAGTTAGTGCAACTGCAAGACCCATTCTCAGAGAGGATGGTACCCTAGTCAGTTAACTAGGGTTCCTGGTCAAGTTAACTAGGCAGAGTAAAGAGTAAGACCCTAGAAGGTATCCTAGGGTCCCCGACCAAGAAAGGCCCCCCAACTGTCTCCTGGGGTTCTTGGTCGGGGACCAAGCAGTTTGATGCCATGGCAAAGTCCCTAGCATGTGGCTAGGGCCCCTACTTGTCTCTAGGGTATTCTGGTTTGGGACCAGACAGTTTCTTGGTCACGAGGACCAAGCAGGTCTTGCAGGTTGAGACAAAGACCTCCTGGTTCGGGACCAGGCAGATTCTTGGTCATGAGGATCAAGTAGTTGCTGCAGTGACATACCTGGTCAGTTAACTAGGTGGATCTTGGTCAGTGGACCAAGATGAGGATGTGTGATGTCCTCTTCTCCCAGGTCTTCGATATCGTTGAGCTAGATGGTCTTCTCAAGGGACTGGCCACCCCTTGATGGAGCCACTAGCATTTGACCTGAGGAGCAGTCTAGAGGACCACATGATCACATCATCCAGTGTGGACCCTTCCTTATACAGTGATGATGAACTTCCAGGTTGTGTATGGAACAATTGTACATTTGAGAGAGAGATGATTGGTTATCAACCTCACCTTGGTTGTTCACCTTTGGTCTTTACACCTTGTTGTTCTTTGTAATATCCCTAATTTGAAAGTTTACACAATTTGGCCAATTTTCGAATCTTGGACCAGTGAAACCCCAAACCGTCCCAAATGATACCAAATGGTTTTGAATTTTGTATGGAGGGACTTAGGAGGATATAAGACACATTAATAGATCTACCAGACACCCAAACAACTGATATACCCATCCATGGTTTGCAATTGGTAAGGAAAGAAGTTTCGGGACAAGACTAGTTAATTTGAGAAGTGGAAATCCCCCCTAGGTCTTCCATTAAATGCTCTTCCAAACACTGTACGGCCTTCACTAATTCTTGGTCTGAGACTTGGCTTTGTTAGAGGACATTAAGGACAATATGTGTGTAGCATTAGATTTGATTTTAGGGTCGAATAGGTATCCCAATGAACAACAACTTCTAGAGTCTAGAATTTATGGTGAAAATGGTGGACAAGGAGTCTCGAATTTAGTCATAAACCATAGTGACACTTCAGGGGTCTGAAAACATCATTCGGGCCATCAAAGTAACTTCATATACATCGCATAACATGGATAAATATCTCAGGAAACTTTGATACAAAACAGGTACAACATCATTCCAAAATCACTATGCAAATGCTATGGGCAAAATGGCTCGAATCTCTTTCTTGATTGGAAATATCATTTGAAATACATGGTGTTTCGAGCTGTGGCTCTCATGATATGATTATTACAAAGATATGCAACAACTAACATGTTCATGAAGTCGAAATAACAATCCTCCACTAACTATATGCAACAAGAAGTGCGCCCTTGCACATTTAAATGGCATTGAGAGAAAGATAGTAGAATAGGCATAGAGAAGAATGAGAAAAGATGAAATCGAACTCAGTTGGGGTTTGAACTTGCATCAAAACATCTCCATGAAGCTCTGTTGAGAGGTTTGAATGGCCTCTCCATCAACCAACTTGGATGGGAATCTTGCACCCTCAAAATTGGTTCTAAGGCAGGGAGGATGAACATCCACCGTGCAAGGACAAGCTTGAAGCTCTCCCAAATTGCAAAGATGCAAATATCAAATGACCAAAAGCTGCTCCATTTCGACTTGGCCTCCTTTTAATAACTTTATTTGACTCATTTACCTCCTTAGAACCTAAGAAATCGGATTCGTCCTAAAGCCCTCCTGTGTCCTGTGGGGATCGAATCGGACACGATTTGACATTGTGTCCTCGATTGTTGGACACGAATCCCGAAAACAGGACACATAAAGCGTGGAAAAGTGCGGCCGATTTTGCTTTAAAACAAAATTTTGGGTTTCTTTTTGTCATTTGCAAGGAAGGAGTTGGTTGAGAGTGAGTTGTATGTGCAGGTGAAGGAGATTTGAAGGCTATCCATTGCATCCAAGCGATTCCAAGTGCATTGCGGTGGATTTGTGGAGAGGATTGCAAGCTCAACCATCACACAAGAAAAGGAATGTCTCAATCAGCTAGGGCAGGAGCTAAGGGGCAAAGGAAAGGGAGAAATGCACCATCTAGTGCCTCCCCTCCTATTCCACCAAGCACAAGCGGTTCTTCTCCTCCTTCAAGTGCTCCATCTGCTGCTAGTGGAGCTCATGCTCCATTTAACCATGTTTTAGCAAGACAACAAGCCCAAGAAAAAAAATACCCTTTGTGGAAGTATGTGACAAGGAAAGATGGGCCCGGGGCAAAGCTTGGTGGGGGAGGCAATGTGTCTTGGAGATGCAATTTTTGCAAGAATGAGTTCAAGAGCACATATTTCCGGGTTAAGGGCCATTTGTTGGCCCTTTCTTCTTGTGGGATTTCTTCATGCAAAGCGGTGAGTGTTAACCAAAGGAGGGATATGGAAAGAGAGGATCATGTTGGCTTAGGGAAGGTGGCAGCAGCAAGCAAGAAAAAAGAGGATGATCCTCTTCCATTTTTGAGGAAGTCCTCTAGCACCAGGCCTCCATTTCCACCTAGCATTCATGGGAGTGGGGATACTTATCAAACAAGAAAGAGACAATCTACAAGTGGTCCAATGGATAGGATTTTCCAACAAGAGGCGCGAGAAGAGGTAGACCTTACCATTGCATTTTTCTTCTACCTCAACTTCATCTCATTCAATGTGGCACGGTCACCATTGTATTTTGAGACGGTTCGAACTATCTTGGAACGAGCTCCAAGAGGTTATGTGCCTCCTGGTTCAGAGAAGCTTAGAACCACATTGTTGGTTAAAGCAAAGGAGGTAGATAAAATCCTTGAGCCAATTAGAACAACATGGCCCTCATGCGGTGTGAGTATTGTTTCTGATGGATGCACAGATCTAGCACGCCATCCACTCATCAATTTCATGGTATCTTCCCAAAATGGACCGTTGTTCTTGAAAGCGGTGGATGCTCTTGGGAAATACAAGGATGCACAGTATATGGGTGATTTATTCATTAAAACCATTGAAGAAGTAGGTGTTGATTCGTGTGTACAAATCATCACGGACAATGCACCTATTTGCAAGGATGCTGGCATGATTGTGGAAGCTAAATATCCACAAGTATGTTCATTTTGGACACCTTTCATTTCTAATTTGCTCATTGTTTGAATTTGGTCATTGCAATGTTAGTGTTGTAGAGTCATTGATACATGCTTTTATTGCTCTTACAGGTTTTTTGGACACCTTGCATTGTCCATTCCTTGAATTTAGCACTGAAATCCATTGCTTCAGATGTGACATGGATCGACAACCTTATTGAGAATGCACGCCATATCCGTAACTTTGTACAAAACCACACAAATGCCCTCACCATCTACAAAGAGTACACACAGCTTTCATTGCTGAAGATTGCAGATACTCGGTTTGCTTCCTCATTCATCATGCTCAAGAGGTTGAGGGAGGTCAAAACCACTCTTGGGTCCATGGTGATTTCAGAGTTTTGGGCTTTTTGGAGAAAGACGGATCAGGCTGCTTCACAAAAGGTGAAGGACACGGTGTTAGATGATGGTTGGTGGGACATAGTAGATCTTAGCATTAAGATCATGGAGCCAATCATTTCTTTGTTGCGGTTTGCAGACACGGACCAGCCCATCCTAGCAAAGGTTTATGAGGGATGGGATTCCATGATTGAGTCCATGAGGTCCATTGTCATGGAGAATGAGTGTCCAGAGTATGGGACATCGACAGAGAACTTATGGACCATTATTCGGGATATTCTTATCTCAGGTGGGATAAGAATTGCACACCTTTGCATTGCTTGGCCCACTCCCTGAACCCCAAGTTCTACACTCAGGAGTGGCTCACTGGTGGATCAGGGCCCTCACACAGAGTCCCTCCTCACATGGATGCAGAGATTGTACACGGGAGGAAGATAGCACTTAGACGGCTATTTCAGGATAGAGACCTGCTTGAGGAGGCGGAGGAGGGCTTTGTAGATTTTTCCACTGGCACTGGGAGATTTGGAGGCTATGATGTGCTTAGACACAGGGGGGTTAAGAAACCCTATGCTTGGTGGGCAACTCATGGGGCAACATCCCCTATTCTACAGAAGTTAGCCTTGAGGGTCATCTCTCAAGTTACATCATCCTCTTGTTGTGAGAGGAATTGGAGCACATATGGGAACTTGTACAATGTGAAGAAGAGCATGCTTGAGCAGTCCAGGGCAGAGTCGATGGTGTATGTGCACTCCAACCTTCGTCTTATTTACAGGAAGAGGGAGGAGTGGGTGAAGAGAAAGACAAAGACGTGAGATGTCTTTCCTGATGATATGGGTTTGGACAGCAGTACTAAGTTGGCATTAGCCAACATGTATCTTAATGATCTAGTGCTAGAGCCGGTCACTTTTGATGATAATGATCGTATAGAGGGGTCATCCTCCACAGTAGCAGATGCAGATCGTCAGATGGGCAGAGAGGAGGAGGAGGGGGAGGAGGATGAGGATCAGGGCAGTGCCAGTGATGAGTATGTTGATTCAGGCATGGAGGAGGACTATTGACATAGGGATTCTCCCATCTTGATCCACCCCTTTTTGTATTTACTATTAGTCTATTTGGCATTTGCGAGTGCCCAGTGGCATTCCGACATATATGTATACATTTTGATTTTGATGACTTAATGAGAAATATGGTTCTGACATGCATCTATGTGTCTCATTGTGATTTGTGAATGACAAATATGTTGTGAATCGTGATTTGTGAATGACAATGTGTAATCATTAATGTGTTTTTATTCTAATTTCTATTGAATATTTGTAAATGTTCTAGTTTCTAAAGATTTTTGGATCTACATGTCTATATTTTTAAATTTTAATATATTTAAAAAAAATATATTTATATGTATATAAAACGTGTCCTTCGTGTCCTGATTCCGAGGGTCACTATGTCCGTGTCAGACTCTCGTATTTTCGTGTCCTTCGTGTCCCCGTGTCAGGTGACTTAGCTTAGAACTCAAATTATCTCCTAATTACTCATGAAATTCGAATTAGTGGGAGTTATGACCCTTCATTGGCCCCACATGACACTTGGCTCATCTTTTGTCTCCATCTCCTCCATGAATTCGAATTGGGGAATCTCTTGGATGCTTTGGAGATGTGTAACTCCTCTCATGCGCCCTCTTGGTCTATTTTTAGCTCTTACATTGTCATAGATGTTATAGAATATGTCATAAGTGTCATAGGTGTCATAGAATCTATCATAAGTGTCATAATGCTTGTCATAGTTGTCATAGAATCTGTCATTGCCTATTTTTAGCCCTATGACTCTTACTCTTCCTTGAATGTTACCTCTTCCCTTCCAACTCGAATTTGGGGATGGCTCCATGTTTAAAGGAGGAATATTCTCTCATATGGACCCCACATGTCCACTTATGCGCCCCCAAGTCCAACTAGGACCTAATTCCACTTCATTTTGGAGCATTTAACATTTATTCCATAATTTATTGGCCTATTTTTCCATCATCAATTTAGGATATTGAATTTTCATGAGAACTATAGATCTTGGGGTTAAATGTCAATATTTTAATTCTTCCATAGAACCCTTAGGAATTGGGTAGGACAACTTAATTATTTATTTGAAAACCATTTAATTGGGGACATGACATTCTTGGTCTTGTGTTACCTTGTCTTGTTCACCACTTTGACTTGTGGTTAATAGGGTCATTTACTCACCTTGAGTTGTTTTTTGATTTGTACCACCTTTGATGTTTTGGTCTTATGGGTACTATGGTTGATTGCCCACATTTAAGGTACACCCTTTGGTCCTAGGGTTATGGGTCATTATACCCACTCTTGTTTTTATGGTTTTGACTTATACCATATTGATTGGTCATTGTACCCTCACCTAATTAATTGTATGACCCTAGTACCCACCTAAGACACTCTACTTTATTTTATGTTATTAAATGTGACTTTATTGTTTTGTCCATAATGTATTGGTATCCACCTAAGTCACTTATATTTTATATTTATATATCTTGTGACTTATTTTTATGTCCTAACTAAATGGTACCCTCATAAATCTATGGAACCCTAACTTGATTAAAGATTTATTTTAATGACCTTTCTAGAAGTTTAAGATCCTATTTATTGAAGACCTATTCTCCTCATTTTTTATCATGTAGTCAACAAATCTCAGCTCTGCTTGGCGTCACAGGTTTCAAGGTTTATTTTGCTGCTTGTTCACTTGTTTTAGAAGTCGCCTCCTGTTGAAGACCATCCCCTATCTCATATTTGATTTTTTAGGGTAAACGTTGAAAGTATTTATGCTGCTAAGGTTCGCTGGTGTCATCTGAGATTGAACCGTGAGGTTTGTTGAGACCTTGATTGAAGTTCGATTTGCCATATGCTACCTTGTAGAGATCCGATTTGCCTCCTGTGATATAGTTTACCTTAGCCGTGATTTTTGGGAGTTCAGATCTGCTAATCGTGGTTCTGTTGGGATCTTACTGAGCATAGCCATGGTCTGATTTGCTACTTGTGGTTTTCCTAGGGTCTGATCTACCTGTTGTAAGGACTAATCTGCTTGCTGCTCTCTTATATGACTAAGTCGTGACCTGATTAGAATCGAAACAACCTGCTATTACTTTGTTTGTGAGGGTCGTGAGCCCTAAAGTCTGATATGAACCTACTGAGTGCATTTTGAGGTGGGCTGCAACCTTTGAAAGTTAATCACTACCCTAGGTTCAGATCTAGGACTGGTTCTTGCTGCTCTAAGACTGTAATCTAGTATTTTAGTGAAGGTCACCTGCTACTGTGGTTTGACTCTGTATTGAAACTAATTCTGGTTCATTCCTTTTATACCCTAGGTCAGATCTGTGTACTACTATTTGACTAAAGTCAGATTTATGTGTTGTTATTTGCTTGAGGTTCAGATCTCTGGTGCTGAGACTTATTGAGGTATGCTGAGTCTTGTTTGAGACTGTCTTTGTGTTTGGTTTGTCATTGTCTTTCATTGCTGTTGTATACAACCTTTCATCTCTCTCTCTGGTTTGTACTTACCCTCTAAGTTAGGGTTAGTTGGTTCCTAGTGACTGATTGGCCTTTGAGAGGCTCAGCTCATTTTGAAAGTTAATTCTCCTGAGTATAATTTAGGAAGGGTCCCACACTGCAGGTAAGTACCCTAACTTGTCCTCTTATTACTAGTTATACTTCTTATTGTTAGTTATACTACTGTTAGTGATTACATGTTATTGAAGATTACTTTAACATGGTGATCCAATTGGTAGTGTAAGTTGAAAAGTTGAAAGAGATGAAAATTATGTTTGGTTAAAGTTATTGTTGTACTATTTCATTTCACTACTAGTCCGTTAAATGTAATTTTGCATTAAAGTACATTTATTTCTTTTTTTTTGCATCAAACCCTAACCCTAACCAAAATTTAACATCTAACACCTGTGTCCCCAAAAAATACAATGGTATATGTGCACTCCAGGGTTCCTTAGTGTACCAAACTAGATTCATGTTGATCCTACAATGTTATATGTAGTCCAAGGCAATGACAATGGTATATGTGCACTCCAACTTCCATCTTATTTATAGGAAAAGGGAGGAGTGGTTGAAGGGAAAGACAAAGATGTGGGATGTGTTTCCTGATGATATGGGTTTGGACAACAGTGTTGAGTTGGCATTAGCCAACTTGGATCTCAATGAACTGGTGCTAGAGCCGTTCACTTTTGATGATGGTAATCCTCTTGAGGGGTCATCCTCCACACCAACAGATGTAGATCGCAAATTGGATACAATAGCCGAGGAGGAGGAGGAGGATCGAGGAGATAGCTATGACAATGATGATGATTTTGATGATGCTGACACAGAGGAGGACTATTGAGTCTTGATAGTGATGACTTCAAGCTATGACATTCTTCCATCTATGGTTCTAGTATCTATATTCTACCCTATTTTGTATTTTCCACTGGCATGCCCACCTATAGTATCTTACTGTAGTGGCTCAGTACTTTTATCTATGTAATGCAGACTACAATTTGATTTTGATTGCATATGATGACTTAATGATAAAATTGCAAATTATGGTTCAAATTTTAATTTTTAAACTTCTATTTTATGACGTGTATTGAATATTCTAATTTCTTGTGTTTGATCATCATTACTGTTACAAACTTACGTGTAGTTAGTAGCTAGTTGTATCAATATTTTCTAAATGTTCTAGTTTTAAAAAAATGGATCTTTATCTATATTTCATATTTATAATATTTTTTTTAATATATATATATATATAAAATAGTGTCCCCCGTTTCCTGTTTCTGGGGTCGCCATGCCTTGTCTCAGATACTCGTATTTCTGTGTCCTCTATGTCCATTGCCCTCGTGTCAGGTGACTTAGCTTTTAGACCAAAGCCAGTCTGAATGGGTTGTTGGCATGGTTGAGCTAGCCAAAAATCAATGACTCAGCAAGTCAGACATGGCTTAGTTGGGTTCTATGTCACAAGGTTCGCCAAACCTGAACCTCTAGGTTTGAAATTTGGCAAACCTAAAAAAATTTCAAAAATTTGTTCAGGTTTGGTGAACCCGATAGCTGAACCTAATGCGGAACCTAAAGCCGAACAGGTTCGGCTATCAGGTTCGCCGAACCTAATAAAAATGAACCATAAAGTAGAGGTTCGATGCTTTTTTTCATGTTTTGGGTAGGTTTTTCATGTTTCGGGCCGGTTTTTCCTTGAGTCTGCTGCCCACTTCCTCTCGAGAGCACTCCCAAGCCGCGCTTGCAACCTTGCAAACGCCCTGTTCGAGCCGCAGGCAAGCGCCCTGACGAACTGCATCTGCTTCCCGTGCACTCGAGAGCACTCCCGAGTGACTGCATCTGCTTCCCGTACTTGCACAGGCCTTCATCCCGTGCCTTCGCAAGCCTTCATCCTGTGCGGTCGTGCCCTCGCAGTCCGCAAATCCGCAGCGAATCATCCCAATACCCAGCGTCGAGCGGGTCACGATTGCGTTTGTCTGTGCCAGTCCAATTGCATCTTGACTGGGCATTTTAATTTTAAGAGCATCGATGATTGGATCTTATCATAATTAAGTTACTCTTTGATCTTTAAATGTTCATTGATATTTATTTTTTAATGTTTTATGTTATAATTCATAAAATATATATCTATATTTTAATGTTTTATATATATCTATATCTATATATATATTTTTTGAAAAATGTATATAGCCGAACCTATGCCGAACCCCATCCAAACCTCATCGGGAAATTCGAACCCGAATTGAACTTGAATGTCGTCAAACCCGAACCCGAACCTTGTGACATTGGTTGAGTTCGTGTTCGTTGACTTAGTTTCCTACTCTAGTCTCTGAGAAATTGGCAACTTCAAGATTTGCTGACTTCGACGCCTACTATGCTGACTCAGATGCCTATTGGCATGCTGTAGGTTGTAAATGGAAGCTGGTGGATTCATGATTGGGCCAGTTGGTATCATTTAGTTATCATTTCTTATAACTTATTTGCATTAGGTGTCTCTTAGAAACTGACTACGCCAATATTTGACGAGTCCATGTAATTATTTGAACTTTTGTTTCTATTACGTACCCATTGAAAGATGGAAGGGTGAACATCTGGTTCTTTTAGTTAAATCATTGTTAATTTTTGCATTACATGTGCCCAAAGCCACTAGCTTCAATATTTTCATAGATTTGTATTTTAATTTTGTTGGATATTTCCACAAAACAGACATTAGAAATTCCGTGATTTCTGCATGCCTTGATATTGATCTTTCTCATTAGCTATTTTGTCTGACCAAACCATTTCATTTATGCTTCCTAAAATTATTCAATCAAAATCTCTTCAAAAATATGGCTGGTGATAGAGAGGTATACCATATAATAACTAGTTCGATGTTGTGGTTTTAAAGGTTCCCTATAACATGAAGGGACTAACTTCATTATTTCTGTTCGGGACATTTTCTAGTAGACACATCACATTGGGTGTGGACAGATTCGTGTGCATATATATTTTTGATTGAAATTTGAATATTTTATGTATTTTTTATTTGATCAAGTCATTGGTTGAGTTGAAGGCCACAAACCCTAACTTTTGGATGGCTGCCGCACCTGATCCTTATAGTGATTCTGATACGATCCCATGAATCATGTAAACTTGCATACATGTAAATCCTGTAGCTACTGTTTCCAACAACTAGATTTCCATGTGATCAGCATGTACCTTGCCATAACCCTATGGTCTGCGGTGCATTGCAAATTGCAACTCAACAGACATCATCTCAGGGCATTTTTCTTCCAGTGCAAAATGTGCCATTGTCATGCTACCGACCATAAAACACGACTTGAAAATAAATCAGCAATATCCAATTCAGATATTGGTGTGTGTTTCAGTTAAGAAACTCATAGTAGTCCCTGTGATTTTTGGAAGAGAGTACCAGAATGCAAATGATCCTCAGTCAAAGACTGATTCTGGCTCTGGTCTTGGCTGCAGATGTCTTTCCCTATTAAGGGCATCATAAATTCAATGATCATAGTAGTATAGGCCAGTCCATAATCATAAACGCAGTTTGACCATGCAGGTCAGTCATCGTAATAATTATTGTCTGAATACAAGGAATAGGCTGCATAACATTGTAAGCCACAGCATCACAATTGTCACAATTTCCTAAAAATTCACTTGTACCACCCAAATAAGCCATGGTCACGAGGAAATAGAAGGGTGCTCACTTATTTTATGCCCAGACCCCCAAAAATATTTGTTAAGTGTTCATACATGAGACAAGAAATTAAAAATGAATGATAAGAAACTAAAGGGGTTTAAATTTACATTGCCATATATACCCTGCTGGTCAACATACAATTATACATTACCTCCCTTTGTGGTACTCAATTGATGTGGAGCCATTTAACTAACAGCCATCGATGGGTTCCAAAAGGTGTCTAATATGAGGATCACCTTCTTAGTCTCCTATTGCCTCCTTAAGCTCTCGTGCACTGTAGTTCTTTTTGCCCCATAATTTTTTATTATAATTTAAATCAAACCATAGTTATGTACTAGAAAGCTAAGCAAATGGCTACCTGTACCTGAGGCAATCTCTGTTTGTGGACCCACAGCTTCAGCTATAGGTGATTACTTCTGCAAGTAGATATTTATTCCCTACATATAACGATGCAAATTTTAGGCTGCAATATATCAAACCTTTGTTGTTGGGGATGCTTCAAAAGCTCAAAATAATAAATGCTGACATCAGCAGCAGTAGCAGATTCTTGACTATGGTGGCAGTAGCAGCAAGCAGTTAAATCATATTTGCTCAGTGTGCCAAGACCAAAAACGAATTTTCAGATTCAGTTTTTCTGAGTTAAAAAGGAAAGTTCCATTCCATTTTTTACATCATGTCAACCAATTCTCTCACTCACTCGTGTCTTATAATAATAAATCATATTATTTCATGTTTTAAGTTGACCATTTTAGATAAATTTTTGTTATTTTAAAAAAATTACCATTTTTTACATATTTAAATTTTTATGTGATGCATCCCCACATATCCTTGCATTCTGATCTCCAAAAATGGTGTCCCCGACTCCCCATCCCTGCACCCATCTCTGTCCCTGTCCCTGCACCCAGGTACCCTGGCAACTTAGTATTAAACATAAGCTTACGCGACAATTTGCCATTATTATATTATTTCCTCTGCAGGTCTCAAGGTCCTAATCATTCCAAATTTCTTATAGAATCTTAATTTCTTATGACATCAGATATTCTATGAGAATCACTAAGAATATTTCTATCTATTATCTATCTTGTGCTGATGTGTTTTACCATATTTGCTCTTATTTTTTCACTAGGTCTACTAGTCGTTTACATTGGGTCCATTTTACCAAGCCTATGTACTGACTACGATATCCACTTTCCTCCCTTGGAGATAGAGGCCAGGGACCTGAATGATGGTTTGCATCTGTGTTGTGGTGATATTAGATTTGTCTTTAACTTCTTCACATACATTGAAGGGAATATTCAGATTTCCAACAGTAACACTATTTTCTATGCTGTTCAGGCAGTTGGAACGGGATGTGGAGACTGTGATCAATGTTCTGCAGCCTGGTCCTCTAGGCATCGTTGAACATAAGTATACAAACAAGGAGATTGTTGATGCAAAAGCATCCACAGAGAAAGCTATTGAGAGTTGGCGTCAGGCTTCCTTGAAAAGAAAGATGACACAAAAAGTAAACTCAAAATTAAATAAATCCTGAATATGGGAAAAATTTAAGGCTAGATTGTGTCAGATTCTAAATTCCTATCCTGGTGGCTGCTTGTTTGTTTGGAGGTAATTGTCTACATTGCATTCAATCAACAGCTAGATTATTTTATAATACACATTATACATGTATGCTCAAGTTGTCCACATACGGGATACAGATGACAGAGAACTGTACGCTCATCATATTCCTGAACATAATGAACTTTAGTTCTATCTTAAACAACCTCTAGAAGAAACATAAGAAATCCTAAATATCTCTATAAATTACTGATCCTGCATGAATCCTAAATAGCTTTTTACTTGCCCACCCTCAATTCCATTGAGCGCATGTATGACCCTTCAAAATCTCATGCCCCAATTTGCATGATATACTAGAGGGACACAACACACACAGTGTTTTAAGTTTCCTATAAATTATTTCTTTCATGTTTAACTTCCTATTTCTTGCATCTATAAATTTAATTCTTATTGAAAACCCTAATTTACCATGTCTGGATTCTGTAGTTGATCGTTTTGGCATTGTCTTTCATTTTTCCACAAGAGCTCTGTAACAAATGTTTGAATATCAGGATAGTCATTTTTATGTAAGCTTCTTTTGGATACTACTGACCTGTCATCCATTTTGTACCATGCATTGGGTTTTAGCTTGAAATGCTTTATTTTTACTTTTTTTTTTGGTTTTCCAAAGCAAGATACTTCAAAATGCACTTATAATTATATCTATTACCAAATGTCCAATTACTTGGACAAACTATTTGCACAAGGTTGTGTAAATAGAGTGAAAGAATATCAAGGAACTAAAATGCACAAATCAATTGTACCTCAGTTTTGAAACAACCCAAAACAACTGTGAGATTTTACGAAATTATGAACAAAAAGAGATGAAAATATGAACACAGAAAATTGGAAACATAACTACAGAAGATGAATTATTGTTGAAGTCACTATACCTTATCCATTTTCCTTTCTGGAACCAACTTACCACTTAATAATATTTTGTATACAAACAATAAATGTGTTGAACTCAATACTTGTTATCTGTTGTCTCTGTTGTTTAAATTCTGATTTTAATTTGAATTTGACAAGACGTGGAGCTCAAACATAACTCCACGGCTTGAGAGTTTTGCACTAGTTGTGTGTAAGAATGTTTTGTCTTAATGGGTCATGACATGTTCCAAATCACCTTGTCGGCCAGTGAGTAAATGGTAAAAACCCTTTAGTTCACATCTACGTATCCAAAAGAAAATGCGACACTTCTCTCATGGATTTCAACCTATTATAGGTTATTGCACTCGTATTTTGGCTTGTTTCTGTAAACAAAAGACCAAAGATATATGTTCCTTGTCACATATTTTCCTAGCACAATAAGTTGACATAGATGATAGAGGGTGAAAAATGAAGATCAATGGCTGCCACGCATGTTCAAAGAGAGGAGGAGATGAATGAATGGATTTATTAGAGATAATGGTATCTTGGGATGTCCTCCATGATCAGATGTCTAGCATGGAGGTACATTTGTAGTATAGGCATCAGGATGGGATAGAGGGTGAGATGCACTGTACCATATGGCATGAATCCAACGGTGGATGCATGCGGACCTTTCAAGGTGATTTGCTTCATGCATGCAACTTTTTGCATGCACAATTTTTAATTAAAAAGCATGCAAAAACGGGATTTTTGCATGCACTCATATTAGGGTTTTGGAAACCCTAATTGACCAGTGAGTTATTATAAAGAGGCAGGAGGTCATTAGGAAAGGTTACTTAGTGGTTTTCTCAGTGAGAGGATTGAGAGTGAGGGTGACTTATGCATGCAGAGTTGGCGACTTCCAGAGAGGGGGGTGCATTTGTAGAGAGGGAGAGTGAGGGGATATGAGTTGGATTAATCCTCACTTGATTAGAGGCACAGATCTGCCATTATTGAGTTCTGTGAGAGCATCTGAGTGGAGACAACTCAGAGCATTGAGTTAGGGTGACTTTCCAGAGCAGCAGGGGTGCACTTCCTAAGGAGAGGACTTGGCTGACTGGTGGACAGTTCTGCTTGAGGCTAGGTGAGTTGAGACTTACATGATTGATCTTCTTTAGTGTTTGAAGAAGATCTGAGATGATCTCAATAGTGTTTGAGTGAGATCAGAGGAGGGACGACTTTACAACTGCAGAGTGAGGGTGCACTTCCCATGCAGAGGGGGCACATTCTTCAGAGTGGAGTTGCAGACTTTCTTCCTTGATAGAGCAGTTCAGGGTTGTGGATTGAGAGAGGTGGTACTACATCCTGAGACAGGCAGAGACAGACCTTCTGATCGAGTAGTGACATTTGGGACATAAATTAACATGGTATCAGAGCCCTGGTGAGGGTCAGTGGGGGAATTCACACTCAGATCTGCGAGCGGTATACTAGATATGTGTGGAGACTCACTAGTGATATCAGATCTGTGAAAATAGAGACCAAATCTACTAGATCTGAAGAGCAGGGTTCAGATATGACAGTATAGAGGTTAGATCTATTAGATATGTGAGATCAGTGTTTAGATCCGGAGAGCGAGTACCAGATATGTGTAGAGACACATCAGATCTGTGAGATTAGTGACTAGTTTTGAGATAGATCTATCATATTTGTGAGAGTAGAGTCCATATTGGTGGTAGATATATCAGATTTGAAGAGTAGTGTTCAGATCTGTGAGAGCAGAGTCCATATTTGAAGAGTAGAGTTCAGATCTATGAGTGCAGACATCATATCTGTGAAGATAGACACCATATCTATCAGATTTGTGAGTGCAGACATCAAATCTGCGAGGATAGATACCAGATATATCATATCTGTGAGTGCAAACATCATATCTGCGAGGATAGATACCAGATCTATCGGATTTGTGAGGGCAGAGATCGGATCTGTGAGAACAAAGGTTAGATCCGGGAGAGGGAACCCTAGATCTGAGAAAGAGAGGGTTAGTTTGTTCACCAAGGCACATATCTACAGGTTAGTTCCGATTCAGAGACTTTGAATCAACAGTGTTATCAAATTTATAGAGTTGTGCCTTCAGGACTTTGTACGATTATGCATCTAACCATATGATGGGAGTACGAGAAGTGCTCCTAAGTGTTCCAGGGGCAGACTCATAATGCAATGAGAGGTTAGTAGTGAGGAGAGTTGATTCGATGATGTTCGAGCCAGAGTCGGAAGGTCTACTGAGGATGGTAGGAGGGATGCATGTACTAGAGCAGACATAGTTACCCTCAGTATCAACTTTGGAGGATGAGGGATATAGTATTATGTTATGAGATGGACAAAGGCTTCTATATTCAGAGGGAGTGACCTTGGATGAAGCCGTGAGGCATGACATCAGACGAGGCAAGTTGTACAGGTTGATGGGAAAGCCTATATGTGGGTCCAGGGAGACCTTGGATGCAGTTTCAGTGTCAGTGATAGAGAGAGAGCATGAGGCTTCTCTCAAGGTGACACAGATAAAGGAGGAGCGAAGATCTTCATAGTAGAGTGCACTGATGTAGCCGAGAAGTCTTCTATTTCACAAGGAGCAACTGTAACGGCAAGGGATGTGTTTGATTCTGGTGGATGCTTCTCCAGAAGTACCTTCCTTGCTAAGAGGGAGCATATGTTCAGAGGATTGGGTAGGGTACGGTTTCTCCTAGACTTTGGCAAACTTCTGGAGGTCTTAGGAGTCCTATTCATTCCAGGACTGAGAGGGAGTATATTCTCAGTGGTGGCATTGGATGCTGTCGGTTACTTAGTTGTATTCCAGAGGGATCTCATATTCACATATCCAGAGGGAGTTGATCCAGTGTTGATGGGTCACATGATTGATGGTGAGTATATGGTTCAGGGTCAGCCCACAACAGGTACATTTGGTTGGTTGAATGCATCTTCATCAGAGTCAGAGGCTGGTAGGGAGCAAGATGCTCACAATAGTGATGATGCTTGGAGGAGTGGGTCCTCACAACATATGGGTGAGCGAGATGCTCCTAGTGGTGATGAGGTGCAAAGGAGTGAGTCCTTTTATCCGATGGATGAGTGAGATGCTCATGATGTTGATGAGGCATAGAGGAGTGAGTCTTTGGACTCATACAGATGGATGAGAAAGATGCTCATACAAGTACCAACCAAAGACTGAGTTGGTATGAGATGACAGAGTTGGACTTAGCTGAGGAGAGAGTTGAGTCAGTTCAGAGAGAGAGGGAGATTACTTTTAGGTCAGTGGATCCGCTTGGGGGCAGTCTCAAAGATTGGATACAATAGAGATTCAGAGGGAATCTGGATCAGGGATCAGTGATAGGGTCTGAGAGAGGGCGAGAGGCTTCTCCCAGGGCCACTTTGATGGAGGTGGATCAGGTTACTTCGGATCAGAGTACATTAGTGACATGAATGGCAGATGGGTCAGTTACATCAACAGAGGATTTGTTGGATCCAGGCATCAGTGGTTGGACTTCCCTCCATAAGGAGCGTTAGAGATAGTGATATCTCGGGATGACCTCCATGATCAGATGCCTAACATGGAGGTACATTTGCAGTATAGGCATCAGGATGGGGTAGAGGGTGAGATGCACTCTACTAGATGGCATGAATCCAATGATGGATGCATGCAGACCTTTCAGGGTGATTTGCCTCATGCATGCAACTTTTTGCATGCACAGTGTTTAATTAAAAAGCATGCAAAAGCGGGATTTTTGCATGCACTCATATTAGGGTTTCAAAAATCCTAATTGATAAGTGAGTTATTATGAGGAGGCAGGAGATCATCAGGAAAGGTTACTAATCATTTTTCTCAAAGAGAGAGAGGATTGAGAGTGAGGGAAACTTGTGCATGTAGAGTGGGCGACTTCCAGAGATAGGGGGTGCATTTGCAGAGAGGGAGAGTGAGGGGATTTGAGTTGGATCAATCCTCACTTGATCGGAGGCACATATCTGCCATTACTGAGTGCAGTGAGAGCATCTAAGTGGAGACAGGTCAGAGCATTGAGCTAGGGCGACTTTCCATAGCAGCAGTGGCGCACTTCCGGACGAGAGGAGGACGTGGCTGACTAGTGGACAGTTCTGTTTGAGGCTAGGTGAGCCAAGACTTACATGATTGATCTTCTTCAGCTTTTGAAGAAGATCTGACATGATCTCAACAGTGTTTGAGTGAGATCAGAGGAGGGGCGACTTTACAGCGACAGAGTGAGGACGCACTTCCCATGCAGAGGGGGCACATTCTTCAGAGTGGAGTTGCATACTTTCTTCCTTGATAGAGCAGATTAGGGTTGTGGATTGAGAGAGGTGGTATGACATCCTAAGACAGGAAGAGACAAACCTTCAGAGAGATCCAAATTTGAATAGATAGCAGGGGGGCATTTCCCAAGAGCAGCAGTAGCTACTGCTGCAGATCTAAGGTTTTATACTTGTCAGGTTCGACTGTATTTTCTGAGCTTTTGTATGTAATTATTCTTTCTTATTTTTCTCTGGGCTCGAGAAAGAAGAAAGTCCCCATCGGAGCTGGTTTTCCCCATTGGGGTTTCCAGGGTAATGTTGTGAGTCAAATTTGTGTGATTGTTAGAAGTATGTTTTGCATATGATTTTCTCTGGCATATAGAAACGGGGTTTGTTTGGCTTATAGAGACTCAAGGCCATTGAGATCTCAGGGTTCCCGGATCGAGTAGTGACATCTGGGACATAAATTAACAAGATCAACAAACATAAGGAAAATAATGACAATAAAAGAAAGAGAAGAATTCGCTTTTTAAAGTTTTTTCCTCTCAAAATTCCCTATTGAAAAATATACCAAAAATGGAAGTTCTCTCTTTCTAGTTCAATTATAACTACTTAGATGATATTTTGCACTATGTGTAGTTTTTTCTTTGTGGCTTAATTTCAATCAAAGTGGGCTTTGCCATTGGCTAAGATGTGACAACTCCGAGGCATATTTAGTTTAAATTCACCTAGAACTTAAGCTACACTCCTCCATGGAGATATGCTGCAGTCATGGACGATCAAAAAAGAAAAGACCACTAGAAAATATAGTGTAAACTAAAAAGAAAAGACCACTAGAAAAATTGAAGCAACGATTGGTAACAAGATTGAAGAAACCCTAAATATAGATAAGGTTAACAACATTAAAGAAACCTTAAATATAGAGAAGATTAATTAAAAATATAGAGAAGGTTAATTAGAAATGCTTATAAGGTTCTGAAAATGATGAAAAAGATTGATGGACGTTATTTGCACTTCATATTTTAAAGGAAAAGGAAGAAGTAATATAAGGAGGTTATAAGAAAATGTTATCAAATGTTGATCTTTAATTTGAGAAAGTAAAATCCAAAGTAGAATACTAAGAATGTTGATCTTTACTTTGAAAAAGTAAAATCCAAACTTGAAAACTAAGAAAAAGTAAAATCCAAAATAGAAAACTAAGAAAACCAAAGGATAACATAAGAAGATACTCTTTCTAAAGTGAGAGGGAATTATGAACATGCATGGAAGATCGCATTGGGTAATGTATTGGTAAAAGGGGAAGATGGAAGATGAGTATAAGAAGATACTCTTTCTAAAGTGAGAGGGAATGATGAACATGCATGGAAGATAGCATTGGGTAATGTACTGGTAAAAGGGGAAGATGGAAGATGAGTATGAAAGCAAAGAGGTAAAGGCTACAAAGATTGAACCTTGTCAACATTCTTAATAATCCCAATGTCCACAATCAAGATAGAATGGTGCATGTTTTCATCCACATTTGCAAGATAAGAGACACTGGTGTGATCAAACAAGGATAATTACATGATAGGATACTATTAATAATCAATAACTAAAATAAAAGAATAACATGACTAAGCTATGGACATTATTTTAAGAGAAGGGTATGAGAAGGGTAGATACATGATGTCATATTATTATAGGGAAATACCAATAAAGATATTTTATGGAGGACCAAATACCTAGAAAGACAAAGGTGACAATGCGATTTCAATCTGCAAAGATCTTACAAATAGGTCTCATCCTATGATTCGAGGAAGAAGCATCTTAAGAATGGGAGAGTAATAGTGTGTGCCCTTTAACCCAATATGTGGGCCATTCTATATAATAAACATTCAATTAGTAGGTTGGTCAAAATTAAAGTCCACGTAAGAAATGTTGGAGAAATTAGTATATATGCATATTATTACACTAAAAAAACCTAAGGAGAGTATATAAGAGGTATATTGGGCCAAAAGAGGTATATTGGGGCCATGTCAATCCAAAGTCATATGCTTATGAAGGTCATATATTTATAAAAGGGCTTTTAACTTAGTGCTTTAGGAAAAGTAGGTAACTTTGATATATTTGGTATTTTATATGCATGATTAAAAAAATGAAAAATAATAATGTTGTATTGCAATTATGATTCTACCATTCCACTTATTCATTATTGAATATCTATTGTTGTAATAATAAAAACTAGATTTACAACTTCTAAAATCGTTGTTAAAACTCAAAATAACAAAAGAAATCAACACATGAAAAAAAAGTGGCTTTTTTGGTGTCACTTATGTTTTGTGAATCCAAGGCATAAGAAGAAATAAAAGTGATGAGCTTAAATATGTATTAAATCTTATGTGAAAGAAATGAATATGAAAAACATGAATGGCATAAATGAAGCGAGGTTTCATGAAGTTAGAGCAAGTGTCATATGTATTGTTTGGGAACATGCAAGGAGATGAGGAATAACTCCAACACATGAAAACAAAGGAGTGGCTTTTATAGTGTCACTTATGTCTTGTGAGTCCAAGGCACAAGAACAAATAAATGTGATGAATCTTAACATGTAATAATTCTCATGTGAGAAATGAATATGAAATAAATGAATGCCACAATTGAAGTGAGGTGTCATAGATTGTAAGAGAAAGTGTCATATGTAGTGTAAGGGAACTTGCAAAGTAGATAGGAAAGAACAAATTTGGTATGGAGGAATCCCACAAAAGCTACTAAATTAAGGAAGAGGCCAAAGTCTTCCGAGTTGTATTGATACTTCTATGCCAATTTGATTAATGTATATTGTTTACTAAGCTTCTATCTAGTTTCTCCTTATTATGTTGTACTATGAGCTCGATGAAATCAACAATTGCAAGTAGAATAACTCAAGTAGAATGATATGTGTTTTATTAATAGAAATGAAAGTACATAAACCTTTGCATTAGAAAGATGTGATAAGACGTGAATAAATGATACATCAATCTCGATGTCTTTTTCTCCCTTGATTAGGGAAGTACATGCATATTATAATAGTTTTGCAATCTAGATAAGAATTTCCCTAGAAACATGCGAAGAAAATTCCATTTGAGAAATAATGGATAGGAAGAAAGAATATCCAAGGTTTTATAACCATCCTTGTCTTAGCATTAAACATTTCAATATGATCATTACACTTTTGATGGTTTATCCCATTGTGTATGCTGCTTATGTTGTTATTCCCTAATAAGACCACGTTTGAGTGCTCCAAAGCCTTAGTGCAGTGATATGACACATCCACTATTTGTAGCACTTATCGCTGAATGTTTGGGTTATGTGAATTGAGGGTTTAAGTTATGTGAATTGTATAGAAGGGTGGTTTGAAAGTTTGTGTTTGTGCTAGCATAGTGACTTGTGATACACAAGTTGGATTCGACGCTAGTACTGGGTGATGCACAAACGAGTAGTAAAGCTTGTGTGCTAAAGAAAGAACATGCCAAAAAGGTTTTGTGAGGTCTGGTTCTTATCACACATATTAAAATATATGATATTGTGTCTCATTATGGGGCCTCGCTTCTTTAAGTACCAGGGGGTATGGATGTCTAAAAAATGGACATACCCTCAAATCTATGATATTGTGCCTCCTTATGGGGCCTCACTTCTCAAGTACTAAAAGGGTACGAGTGTTTAAAAAATGGACATACCGTCTAATTTATGATATTTTGCCCCATTAAGGGGCCCCACTTCTCAAGCACTAGGGGTACTAAGGGGTATGAATGTCTAAAAAATGGACATACCCTTGAATTCATAAAAGGTGATACAAGGCCATCATGTGTTGCAACACAAATGGTTGCACAAAAGGTGAAGATAGTGGAGCAACCTAATTAAAAAATGTTGACATGTTTGATGTTACAAAAACAAGTGTGCAAGAGGAGGAAAGAGCTTTTGACAAGTTCTTTGAGAAATATGCTAAGGTGAAGGATCAATGTATGAATGATAAGGTTGCATGGAATGATGCTGCAAGTTTAGAGCGTAGCAATGCATAGAGTAAGGCCCATAACAATGTGTGGCGTAAAGAGTTGAAGACAACACATAGAAAGAAGCAAGTACAATGTGCAAAATAATGAAAGCCGAGCAATGAAGAGGAGGTAATGTGTAATGTAGATGAATTAACACATATGGAAGCCAAATTGTAAATTAAGAAATCATCATTGGATATCAATGTGTGCATCTTGTAAATATGATGTGGGAAAAGGATTTTGGGTTGGTTTCCATTGAGAGTGAAGGTGAGAGCAAGAAGAGGGCTCAAAGAGAACAAAGAGGAAGAATAAAGATAATTGATATGATGCAGTGTTGCATTGTATGAAGAATTCCAATGTCGAGAGAACTGCTAAGGCATGCGATTGTCCTTATTCTAAATATCCATAAATCATAATGAGAATGAGTGGATCAATGCCTTTTCCTTGTTTTCTTGAACGTTTGTTTAGTTCTTCCTTGTCAGATGTATTGTGGTATTGTATTTAATTAATGAGAGTTTTCCCCTACTGGCCCAATGTCGGTTCCCAATGGATAGTGTCCAAGGCATCTTATTTGGGAGTCCTTGATGTACCATGTCTAAAGAGTGATAATCCATTAACTCCAAATTTGAAGGCTTGATCCTCATAGATACAAAATTTTGGTAATGGGAAAAAGGGATTTGAGAATATAATCCCAACGTTGAAAAAGATAAAAGGGTATAAAGATGGAAGAAAAATAATTTCTTCCCTACATCATACATTCCACAGTTTTTTTTTTTAAATTATGAAGATGGTTGCAGATGTTCTCCGGGAGTCTGGTAGCCTTTTTCTGTATGATCCATGAATGCGGTTCACGACTCTTTTGGTTTTGCTTTCTATTTTGGTTCTTTGGATGTGGAATCCGATTATGTAGCAGTTGGTAGCTGTTTGGGTCTTTGTCTATTGGTTGTAGACGTTTTTCTGTTTTTTCTCCTTTAGGTTCTCATTTGGGTTGTATTTCACTTTGGCCAGGGGGCTGGACTCTTCCTTTGCCATTGGTTGGCGTTGTTTTACTCTTCTTTTTCCATTTGATGGCGTTGTATGGTTGTAATTTTCTTCATATACTTAATATTAAAGCATAGCTATCTTTAACGTGTGAAAAAAGAAGAAGTTGCTATCCACAAATGCAAGTTGACTCATCGCCATTAATTAAGGAAAACCATGCCATCATTTGAGGTAGACTTCCACTCTTGCTAGATAACTTTGGGTTTTGGACCATTAACTTGATCATCAAGTATATACCTATTCCAAACTTTTATAAAAACTCATAATACATGATTCACAAAATTCATTGGTGCATTTTACAAACACATCAACCAAAAATACTTATTGCTCATCATATCAATTTGTTGCACTTGTACATCTTAACATTTTTCTTTTTGTGGAAAACAAAATCACAAAAATGAGGTTCTGACGGCATCTCTCGTGGAAGGATATCCCGATTCCCATATCCACACTGAGCCCTTTGTGAAGGGGTCCTTATCCAGTCACACATCCCATTACAATGCAATTTTGACCTCCAAAGTTGTGGGTGGTCCGACATTGTATTCTTTCTACCTGACATAAAGTCGAATCGAGTCGCCCATGCCCTGTAAGTGTCGGATCCAGTGGAGTGGTGTCGGGGAGGGTTCGGGCGAATGGGTAGCGTGAGTGAGGACGAAGAGGAGTATGGAAAGGGAGGGGCCCTGGTGGGCGGATCGACATCTTCGGTATCGCGGTGCGAATGGCACCCGTCGACAGTGTCGAGGTTGCTGGAGAGCTACGGAGAGAAGTGCGCCACCATCAAAGGCTACCTCAAGATCAAGGACTGGGATGACATCGTGCGCACTGTCAACGCCCACTGCGACGCCTCCAACATCGCTCCGAAGACCATGAAGCAGTGCCGCGACAAGGTCGAGAATCTCAAGCGCCGCTACAAGCTCGAGAAGCGCCGCGCTGCCAACAGAGGGCCCAGCTCCGTCCACTGGTCCTTCTTCCACAAGCTTGACGAGATCATGGCCATGGCCACGGCCACAGCCACGGGATCTGACAAAGCCACGAGTCTTCTCGAAGCTTGCCAGTCGTCCTTCGAGCTCAACCAGGGAGTCGACTGCGAGCTGCCGGAGGGATTCGCTGGCGAGAGCATGCCGCCACCGCCACCGATGGCAATGTCTATGTCGATGTCGGACATGGTTCTTTCGGTCTTCGGTGGTGCCGACAGAGGTAAGGGTTTAGATGACAACACCGGTGGTGCCGACTGCTCGTTGGATGACATTCTTAACAATGTCTGCTCTTACAGCTCTAAGAATAATCGCAGATTGGATTTCCAGGACTCCTCGTCGCCTGAAAAGCAACCTCCCCCCAAGCGAAAGAAGTCTTCTGCCTCCAACTCCCCTTCTGTTTCGAAGAAACGCAAAGGCAAGTCGACTAACCCTATACAATCATTGGCCGATGCTCTTGTCGGATTTTCTGAGGTGTATGCCAGAATCGAGATCGCCAAGATGGAGATGTTCACCAAACTTGTTCTAGAGCTGGCTAAACTCCACACCAAAAGAAAGAAGAAGTCTCATTCACCTTCTAATCCTTTGGATCCCAAATGAGGCTTTAGACGACACAGACAATATATTTGATGTTGTTACCTTTAGGGGTTATTTGGAGTTATTCTCATATTTGTTTGGGATTGATGTACACCTCAGATGTGCATCTCATAATCTTCATTATTATATTTTGTTGTATAGAAAATCTATATTTGGCGTACACTGTTTTTTGGGGCTATTTTGGGTAACCTCATTCATACTACTTAACTCCGATCTTGTACCAATCATTCACTTCTTTCACTCTTCATTTCTGCCAGTGGCTTAATCATTGAAGCTCAGCTTATCTGCCTTCATTCCACTGTAATTTAGGCTATTCAAACTTTTATTCATTAACTGTTCTGGTTATTATTGTTGTGTTGGCTACTGCAATGTTTGCAAAAACTACACTTTGAAGTTTGAACCCTTTTTTGGGACGGTTTAGACTTTACTGTATCACTCTAATGGTATATATCTTGTGTTGGCCACTTCACAACAATTGGCAGGTAATGTAAGTGGAACATTATGGTCCTGAATTGATATTTCATTGTTCTTGGTTTCAATTTGTGGTTCTGCTAGTAATAAAATTTAGATTTGATATATTTCACTACAACTCTTCCTTTGGGATTGCTGTGCAACTTATCATCATTATTGCACTTTGGAGGTATGCTTCTCACCTATATTTGGTGTATTCAGTGTTTCTTTAGCTAGCTACTTTGGGTAATCTGGTTCATACCGCTCAACTCTGATCTTGTATCAATCTATATATTTCACTTCTTTTACTTCTTATTTCTATGATCAGCATGAAAGTTGAAGCTCAGCTTATCTCCTTTATCACAATAATTTATGTTATTCAGACTTTTTATTCATTTTGTCTGTTCTACTGTTATTGTTGTGCTGGCTACTGCAATGTCTGCAAAAACCACAGATCGAACCCTTTTGGGGAAGGGAGAGTTTACTGTATCATTAAAAGTAAATACCTCATGTTGTCCACTTCACAACAATGAACAGGTAATGTGAATGGAATATTATCCTCCTGATTTCATAATTCATTATTCTTGGTTTCAATTTGGGCCTCTGTTAGCAGTAAACATTAGATTAGATAGATCTTACAGCTGGTCCTTTGGGATTGCTGTGAAACTCATCACCATTATTGTACTTTGAAGTTTGGAGTCATGTGCTCAGTTATATTTGGTGTATTCAGTGTTTCTTTGGCTGCATTGGGTAATCTGGTTCATACCAGTCAACTCCGATCTTGTTCCAATCTTCATTTTCTCTTCTTTTACACTTCATTTATGTGAACAGCATAAACGTTGAAGCTCAGCTTATAAGTTTTTCATCTTACTATAATTTAGGTAATGCAGACTTTTATTCATTCTGTCTGTTTTACTGTTATTATTGTTGTGCTGGCTACCACAATGTCTGTAAAAATTCTGGTT
Source organism: Larix kaempferi (assembly GCA_027924585.1). NCBI lineage: Eukaryota > Viridiplantae > Streptophyta > Pinopsida > Pinales > Pinaceae > Larix > Larix kaempferi. The sequence continues at coordinate 10,143,054 of BSBM01000017.1, read as the reverse complement.
GGACCCTTTTTTGTGAGGGTTTTCTCATTACAATAGTATATATCTCGTATTACATTTCACAACAGTTGGCAGGTAATGTGATTAGAATATTATGCTCCTCATTTCCTATTTCATTGTTCTTGGTTTCAAAGCAATAAACTTTAGATTCCACAGGTTCCATAACTGGCCTTTTTCTCATGATCTGGCCAACCCTTTCCGCTACAGTAGTGCTTGTTCTTCCTTTATTTCCCCTCACGCAAGGTCGGCCTCTACTTGATTGTCTAGGTTTTATCTATTTGGGTTTACCCCTTTATATTGTTATATTGTTTTGACTTTTAGTCCTTATACTAATTTAGATTGGAGATGCCTTAGTTACACCCCCCTGGTCATTTGTGGACATTCATACAATTTCTTTCTTCACTTGAGGTAACTACAGATCTGTTCAAATCTGTAGCTACCTTAATACAATCAAGAGACTTTGTTTAGATAAACATTGACTTAACAGGTTCAGTTACACAGAGTGTTCCTTAGACATCTTCAGAAAGTTTTTCATGGCAGAGAGGATTTGACATGCTGTTCATATTTTCTTAGAAATTGGAATTTGCAAAAAGCAAATTGCTATTCTATGTTTTGCAGAGCTTACAGGCATGTGCATAGTCACCTGAACTCGTGGGCTATTCTTGGTGCTTTGAGATTTCAATAATGGGATGTTCATATGTTCCTTAGGATTAGTCTCAGTAAGCGACATCTGAATTTGTAGCTAACCTTTTATCTCAATTATCCTTGTCAAGATTATTGTGGTGGCCTTAATTTTTAATGATCTTCATGTAAATTCAATTATGTTAGCAACCATTTTCAGATTCAAGCATGGAACAAATTGTTAGAAAAACAGGGTTGCAGGCAGCAGAGCAATAAAATAAACAGAATTCGGAAATAAAACACATAAGATCAAAATTCAAGAGAGACACAAATATACGTGGTTCACCCAATATGGGTTACGTCCACGGAGAAATTGCTAGTCCTTTTATTAATATATCCAGCAAATGAAGGGATACAACCTGCAGTACATCTGTGGCAACTTCCTCTTCACTTTCTTAGTCTCTCTCATACAATCACAGAGATATTTTTACAATACAATACAATGCTTCACTGCCGCAATACAATGCCTTCCTTTTAAAGAGGGATTACCAAGGGAAAATACTGCGGGCTACCCAATACCATGGGTCCATAAAGTATTGGCTAAGTCCCCTAGAACCTCCCTGCTGGGAGGAGTGTATAGTCCAATTATGCTCTGACAAATCCTTCCAAAAGTCTGATATTGGTTTTGAGTTGTGTCAATTATATGTCTGTAAAAAATGTAAGCTTGATATTCCATTAGATCATAATTTATAAATGAACTGGTGTAAGCTGAAATCAATACCCACTTCTAAAGGCTATATACATTGTGCAAGTATAAGACAGTTTGGTCATTTACAAAAAATTTATTGAATGAAAATAGTTTATCTTGAGATTGAGGCAGGTTTTGACTCCACATTTTCTTTCCATGTATGTGCAAGTCTTTCCTTGGATTTGAAGACCTAGCATCTTTTGTCATTGAGCCTGCTTTGCTTGTCTCACTTTTTCAATCTGTATACATATCTATAATTGGCCATTTGTTGCTTCTACATCAAATCCACTGTTTGTCCTGGGCACACCAGATTGCCTATACGTCTGACTGACAAGCTTTGGAGGTTCATTGTTGTAGACAACTAATGGCGTTTCCTAAAGATAGTACATAAAGTGTGCGATATTTGTGCCAACTTGATTGCAGCTTGGGAAGTTTTCAAATGCATTAAATATATTATAAATTCATACGATATGGAGCATCCGGTTAAACAGGAAGAGGAACAGAAATTATTGAGCAAAATTTGTTAGCTTTAATATGGTTTGGCTGATATTACTAGAATTGGGGGTACAAGGGCAGGTGTGTGTGGGGCAGGTTTCAAAAAGTAAGGATTCAAGGTCTCTCTTTGTCTCTCTCTCTCTCTATATAAATATATATATCAGTGTTGCAAAAATCAGCCTTGGGAATAACTCAGTGGGGGTTCAGCATATCAGACTTGGAAAAAAATTGGAATGACTTGACAAAAAAAGGGCAAGCATTAAAAAATGCAAAATATTTCATTTTTTCAATTAAAAATAAATTTAAATGTTTTTTTCTTGCTCTGGTATTTTTTTTTGTTTACTCTAATAGTAAATTTTGCAACACTGATATGAATGGATGAAAATCCAAGAAAACAAACAAATCAAAATGTGTTTTTTAGGCCTGCGAGTTAGCATATCAGACTTTGTAATATCCTGATTTTGACCCTATTGCATTAAAATTGTAAATGATGTAAATATCGTTATTTAATCATGGTGAGGAGCTCAAGGTCAACGCCCCGCCATTGATTTAGCTTTGTATGTATCGGGAATTAAAAATAGATGCCTATGGTTCTTGTGCTGGATATGCACAATGTAAATTAATATATCATATAAATATAAATTTTAATGAAATACCCACAACTAGCTATGCAATGCAACAAAGAGATGGGGCATGATTTTTATAAGGAATAGGGAGGGAAATTATTCAGACCCTTGAGCCAATGGTGTTAATCCATGTGTCAATGAGAAAATTCATAAACCACCAACTACCCATTTTGGGTTATGCACCCAATCATTTAATTCTTCCAAGAGTTGGTAGAGGCAGTTAATGCCTTGGGAATGGAGAGGCATGGCAGTCAATTTTGTGTATGGGCAAGCCATCAACCCGTGAATTCGTATTTTTGCTTCTTGGGCAAGAAAACACCTACGAAATGGTGCCCAAAGCCATCTTTCACCCATGCCCTTTGCCCTCTCACGCAGTCTGAGTTTTTTTTTTTTAACAGTAACAGAGAAAAGATTATATTTATAAAGCTGTGCACAGCTATTCATTACAGACTTGCAAACAGAGTTTTTAACAGAGCTGAGATGTCAGGACCAGCTAACACTACTAAAGCTATCTGCATTACATTATAATCTCTAAGTTTAGTCTTCCTGAAATTGTCCAGCATAGAGCTGGCATACACCTTAACAAACTGACTGCAGAGGAGTTTACAAAAATACATTAACCAAAAGCAAAAATTATATGAAACCTGGGCTAGGCTAGCCTTTCTTCCTGGGCTTGACAGACGAATCGTCCACCCTCAACTGATTTATTTCCTGGTTCACCGTTGTATTCTCGTGTACCCAGCTTCCCTGCGTCGCTCTGAAGTAAACAGCCAAGTCTTCCTGAATTCTATCAACTTTTCCCATTAAGTCTATGATATTTCGTTCCAGGTCATCAATCCTGGAATCCTGGCAGGATAACTGGGTGCAGACGTGCGTTATGACCGACGCCATATCAGAGTTCTGATTCACACTGGAGCAGACCGCCTCGTAAGTTCTTCGAACTGCAAACTTAATGTCTATCAGGGTTCTGCTTAAGGCAGCAATGGCCGCCCTGATTGACGGCATCGTATCCCAATTAACCGCCTGCGAAAGACGAGGAGCAGAAGGGGCAAGCTCCCAATCCCAATTATCCGCCTGCGAAAGACGAGGTGCAGAAGGGGCAAGCTCCCAATCCCAATTATCCGCCTGCGAAAGACGAGGAGCAGAAGGGGCAAACTCCCCGAGGGACAAACGGCTCAGAGAATCGGGGAGATGGGGAGGAAGAGCCATCGCGAAAAGGAGGAATAGGGAGGGCAGATGGGGGAGTTAAGGAGGCCCCGTGGGAGCTGACACCGGGGGGAAGATCAAGGGGACAGGTGGAGGGAAGGACGGGGAGGCAGATGGAGGAGCGAGTGGATAGGTACGTGAAGGACGAGCTCGGGAATGAATTCGAGGAGAGGGGAAGGCCATAGTTTGGCAAAGGGAGTGGATGGTCCCTTAAGGCCAAGTCCCTAACCAAAATCCACAACAAAACTTCAAGGGGCCAAGTCATTGGTAAGTTAGGGAATAAAATGAAATCCTAAAACTCCTTTGTGATCCTTAGTTTGCCCAATTGTGAGCGTGATTCCTTGATTTGCCGCTAAGTCCGCCACCCTGTTGTTCTCTCGGAGGATATGGAAGAAGGAGGCCTTTGAAGATAAAGAAATGGTCTTAATTCTTTGCAAATATCTATCTGCTTTTGAGCCTGGCGAGGCATATCCTCTTCGCATGATTTGGATGACGTGCCTAGAATCTCCATAGATTTTGAGATTGGCTATGCTGTAGTTGGAGGCCATTTCTAAGGAGAGGATGAGAGCTAACCATTCTGCCTCATTATTAGTTTTCCTGCCTAATCCCCAAGCAAAGTCTGCGATTTTATTTCCGCCGGGATCAAAAAGAATCCCACCCGCACCTGCCACCCCATCTCACGCAGTCTGAGTTAGCTGGGCTTTCCCCATCACATTTTTCACCATTTTCCTGCATTTTCCATGTCCGGGAACTCGTTTTTGGTATTGCACAATGGCTGGGAGGAAGGGAGCCACGATTTTGGGGTTTATGGAGGCCGTTTTTGTCCCTTGAATGCCCATAAACGTTTTCTGGAAATGATTTTTGCTCTCCCAGGGTGATTCCCCAATTGCCATTTCGTTTTTGGTTGCCCAACGTTTTTCTGCAGCTAATGGAAACCCCATTTTGGACACCCAACCAAAAAAAAAAAAAAAAAAAAAAAAAACAACAACGTTTTTCTTCATGCCCAGCAATTGTGGTTTTGCTGTTATGCGCATCTCTGTTTTGGTTTGAACCTGTGAATAAGAAATTTGGAGTGGTAGTGGATAGGATTGGCTTGATAAACCTAATGAGGAGAGTAACCTCTCAGAAAGATCAAAAAGGCTGGCTACTCTTTTATGCACACCTTGGAAAACACTAGAATGGAAGGTATGGCCTGAGGAACTGTGTATTGGTGAAGGAAATACTTCCTTGAGTGGGGTGTGTAGGCATTGTGGGTACCAAGCTAGATAGATCTTGTAGAGGGCATCCATATCTCTGTGGTTGAGCTCACTAGCTTAGCAATTATTCCTTTCCATTGCCTTAGTAGCCTGATAAGCCCAACTGTAGATTGGCTTGGCTAATTTTGGTGTATCCCTGGTTATGTGTGAGCCTGCTGTTCCCTTTTTCCTTGTAAAAATCATGTCCAGCTCGGGGGCGGCAATTGTGCTGAGAGATTGATGAGCATAGTTAGCCTATGGTTGGGTGGAACATTGCAGTTGCATAGCCAGTTGCTCGAGACTACTCTGTTTTAAGATAAATACTCTCTTGTGTTAAATTCTGCAATGTATTTATTTAATGGCTGTCATGAAAATGTGGAATGTATGTTAGATGTTAAACATGATTTTAATTCCGATGTGTTTCTACAATATGCTTATGTATATGTGTTTTATTATCAATGAATTTTTACTTAATGGATGTGGGGCTAGTTGCTCGGATTTAGTGTCATTGTTCTCTCCCTGGCTTGGTCTGATGGGAGGGGACTTGACAGACTTGGAAAAAAATTGGAATGACTTGACAAAAAAAGGGCAAGCATTGAAAAATGCAAAATATTTCATTTTTTCAATTAAATATAAATTTAAATGTTTTTTTCTTGCTCTGGTGTTTTTTTGTTTACTCTAATAGTAAATTTTGCAACACTGATATGAATGGATGAAAATCCAAGAAAACACACAAATCAAAATGTGTTTTTTAGGCTTGCATGTCACCTGCCTGGGAAAGTTTTCTTAAATTGGTTATGTTTCCCTTGATTTGGAAATGTTTCCGAGTTCTAGAATCATCTGCGATTCCAATCACCAATTGTTCCTTCCTTGATCTGTGAATCTCTTGCACCAGGAATGAATCAGATCTAGGCAAGTTTGGCTCTTAGGGGAAGATCCAGTAACCTTGATTTTGGCCTTATCTGTGATCAAAGACAAGATGATACAGCATATATGACCCAGTTAGGTGTCATTGATATAGCTTTAAGACATACTCTCTCTCTCTCTCTCTCTCTCTCTCTCTCTCTCTCTATATATATATATATATATATGAATGAATGAAAATGCAAGAAAATACACAAATCAAAATGATTTTTTTAGGGTTGCAGGTTACTGACTGGGAAAGTTTTCCTAAATTGGTTATGTTTCCCTTGATTTGGAAATGTTTTTGAATTCTGGAATCATCTGTGATTCCAATCACCAGTGTTTCCTTCCTTGATTTGTGGATCTCTTTCACCTGGAATGAATCAGATTCAGGTGAGTTTGGCTCCTAGGGGCAGATCCAGTAACCTTGATTTTGGCCTTATCTGTGATCAAAGACAAGACAAAACATCATATATGACCCAGTTAGGTGTCATTGCTATAGCTTTAAGACATTTGAATGACAAGCACTGCCATGTCAAAGAATGAAACCCTATTTGAAGGCAGGCTGACATCTGTTGGATCCAATTTGAAGTGGAGACCAAAGTGGATGTTAAATTATGTGATTTATTCTAATCTCTTGGCACTAGTTTAGCTATTAGAGCTGTGTTTTTCTTGTTAAGTGATACTGATTTGCAGAAAATTAGGTTTGGTGGACATAAATTTATTGAGACGACTTTATTCTGGAGGTTTTTTTGCAAAAGAAGCGTTGCTCTTGTATCAATTTTGGTCAGTTATAAACAAGTACCAAGTATTATCCTCTGTGTCACATGATTCATATCTATGTATTCAGCTTGCAGATAAGGTAATAAATGTGGTTGCCTGTCTATTTGTACCAGTCTATGTTCCACTAATTTTCAACCAAACTGAATATAAATGAAAGATGAGACATGGTACTCGATCACCATGGTGGCAGTGGGCATAGATACAAATTTGCTTGCAATTATAAAACTCCCCCCCCCAGGACATTGGTAAAGACACTTCATTTTGTAGACAAGGTGGAGTCTCAAAAGTTCAGTTGTGCTTTACACTTTCTATAGTTACCAATTTTCTGTTTCACTTTATTTTACTTCCAGGCCATGGCACATTGCATTGGTAGTAGAGGATGATCTGAATCCTGTAAATATATGACATTCTGGTTTTAAATGATTGCAATTGATGGTGTAGCTGATTTAGTTGGCAAGTTGGCGGGTATGAAGAAAATTTAACCGTAAGCTTTATGATTGAGTGCAGCGTGTTAACCTTATATTTGGTTATATGCTGCATATATCTGATTTCATTTGGGAACTGACAAACATCATGTATATCATGAAATGCAAAATGATAAATCTTAGGATGATTGGTCTCATTTTTCCAAATATTTTGTTAAGGAAATGTTCTTAACATGAAAAGGTTTAAGTTTCAGAGCAATTCTATTTGACACCCATTCTTATGTCCACCACCTTTGTCCTTAACATAAAAAGGCTTCAAACAATGTTCAACCAAGTTTTTGAGACATGGGAGCGGCCTATGTAGAAGTTTCCCCCAAATTTTAGGAAATGTCAAAGGAAACGTTGGGGTCTTCAAAATAGGGGACCCACTAGAAATACTACAAAATTTGTAGTAGAATACAAAAAAATTGGAAGTTGGAACACGAGACATTGAAGGTTTTTAATTTTATAATCCAAAGACTAATACAAGTTTACAACACACATCAAGTGAAATAAAATGAAATACAACCATACATAAGCTAAATTGATAAAGCAAAATTAGAAATACAACCATATTGAACAATGAAATGAAAACTCAAAACTGTGAACTCTCAACATATGATGTCAAGATTCAAATTTGTATAAATTTCTTAGGAATTAAAAGTGAAAAGAGTCAAATCTACCAAGATTCAAAACAAAAACAAACTAAAAGTAAAAAGAAGTAGAACATGTCAAATGACAAATGAGCATCATTGCTCAAGGCATGGAAGCATTGGGAGCAACCATGGGAATGCCACTATTTGAATCAAAATAATTTGCATTTCCAGTCGTGCTAAATGGCACACCAACCAACCCGAGTTGTATCTCATAAGGTCCCTCATCTACTTGTGCATCATTGTTTGGATCAACATGCCACCATGTTGCCGGTCCTTTCAAATACTTTGGTGTCTTCCTATGCTCAAGACACAGGGCATTGCGCACAACAACTAACTTCTCTTTTATAGAGGTAAGTTTTCCCTCTTGATAAAGTGGATGAAGTTGTATGTGGACCAATTCCTCGCAGCTACAAAGGAACTAGCAATTTGGGACAACGAACAAATAGCAAGATGTCTGAGCTCTGGAGCATCATCCCCATGCATCCTCCACCAACCAATTAGGTCATTATGCCTAGATTTATGTGATCAATGCATCCTCCACCAACCAATCAGATCATTATGCTTAGATTTATGTGATCTACCCTAGCATTGAGCTTGTTAAAGGGGTTACTAATACTTGCAAGTTGAACAAATTGAATCCAAAGTTTTTCTCCTTCCTCATTTTACATCGTTCCAATTGCATCTCAAAAACCATTCTTTACCTTAGGATCATCAATGAGAGGAACTCTTCCAGGCCTTTCCACATACCATTTTGGGTTAAGTGCATATGCTACCATGTGGAAAAAGTGTTTTCATGCGGTCCCATGTATGTTGAATGATGGGTTGAATTTGGATTGTATAGAACATAGTGGAAAACATGGCATCGACAAAAAATCGACAAGGGTCTAGAAAACATCTTCTCGGCAACATTGGCGAAAAACTCGGCAAAAATCGGCAAACCGCAACAAACATTAAAAAACACAAAATTTATTCATTTTTTTCATAATTTTAAATATATAAAGCAACATCAACATTAGATAAATACATTGGCACATAAATTTGGTGAAAGTACTAATATATATCATGTAGTCATGCCAAATATAAAATAATACATCAAAGTAGACACTGAAAGTCTGGATCCTAATAGGGAAAGTTGTCCAATGGTACTCAAAAGTGGACAACCAATGGTCCAATACAAAATGACATCACAAAAATCACAAGTGACAAAACTAACAGCTAACTATCTTTCTCTAATATCAATGCGCTCTTCCTCTTTTGGGAAAATATAATGGGATGTTTGCCAGGCTTGCCTCTAGCAGTAGAAGCTCCTGGCCCTGCACTAGATGTCGAAAGGTGAGTAATGGGTGCCAATTTTGGACTAGATACATCGACCAGTGTAGAAGGTGGTGTTGATGAACCCTCCATGAAGTCCTTAGGGTCAAACCACTCTTCCTGCTCCTCCTCTTCCTGCTCCTCCTCTTCCGCTTGCCCTTGCTGCTGTTGCTCCTCCTCCTCTTCCGCCTGCCCTTGCTGCTGTTGCTCCTCCTCCTCTAACCATGCAGGTGCCTCCTCCATGAGAGGCAACTCAGTCTCCACCCTCCACTTGGACAATACATCAATATTGTCCAAGGAAATGACATCCACCTCGGGTGTTTTCTTGATCTGCTTCATCCATAGTCAGAGATTGTAATGGACATACACCAGGTCATTTAGGCGTGGGAAATCCAACCTGTAAGAGGGTGATAAAAATTTAATGAGTCTCGACTCTTGAGGCCCGAGGGAAACAATATGATAGAGGATAATAAATTACAACGAATTTAATTACTTTGTTCAAGTTCTTACCTTGTGCGTTTCTTTGAGTGTATTTTATCAAATACACTCCAATTACGCTCACATCCAAAACAGCTACAGGTTTGACTGAGGACTCGGATGGATTTTTTTTTAAAATTTGGTGCCCTTGCACCATATGTTCTCCACCAAACACCTACAACAAACAAGAAAGAAAGAGAATTGGATTACATAATTCAAATTTCAAATTTCAAATAAAATGATAAAGCACAATTAAAATATAAAAATTTGAATTTCTAAATAAATTCTAATTTGTAATCACTTACTTGGAATCAAAATCGTCCTTGCATGGATAACATCGACATAGCCAAATAGTCCACTAGCCTCCCGATACATCTCCATCTCGCGAGTAATACTTGTGTGAGTCTCAACATCAGGTACCATCCTGTTAATACATTCGATGAGCTCTTCCATCACCTCGCCATCAAAATCAAATTTACACTGGTAGGAAAAGGTAGGATTGAGGTAAAGTGTAGTTGTATGAATAGGTCGATGGAGCATCCCAGTCCAACAGGTATCAATAAATCCCATAGCATCTTGTGTCTATTGTATCCAGGGGTACCCTTCCCCACATAATAAGATTGAATAGCCTCTTTGGCCCTATCCATGGCCTCATACAAATAGCCCATAACGGGTTTATCACTATCAACTAATCTCAGAACCTTTACCAAAGGTTCACTAATTGAGCACACTTCCTCCACTCCTTCCCAAAAGGAGTCAGTGTACACCAATATAGTAATGGCCGTCCCATCCTCTCTCTTGCTATATGTGCAATCACACCACTCATCACAAACAAACATTTGCTTCATCTCAAACTCAACTTGAAGCAAAGAATGAATAGAAATGAAGTTGGTGGCAAACAATGTGATTCCAGGATGCAACAACTCCCTATTTCTCGTGCATCTCCTCATGAGGCTAAGAACAAAAGCATGGTTATATATGAATTTGATGATACTCCTGGTCTAATCAATGACCTCGACGAAGGTAATTTTCCCCACAACCTCCAGCATCAAATCAATACAATGTGTTGCGCATGGAGTCCAAAATAGCGAGGGGTGCCTCTCCATAAGCAATCTACTAGCAGCTACATAATTAGCTGCATTCTCTGTTATGATCTGCACCACATTGTGCAAACCGATCTCCTGGAGGACCCCATCCAACAACTCACATAACAATGCTGCTTCTTTTATCTGTGCCAATGCATCAACAAATTTGATAAACATGGTACCTTTAGGGCAATGTATCAATAAATTGATAAGGGTCCTACCCTTCTCATCTATCCAACCATCAGACATCAATGTGCATCCAGATGTCTCCCACAACTGTTTGAAATCCTCCAATCTAGTGTTGATGTCCTTCTTCTTTGCTTGAAGAATAGGCCCCTGAATCTCCTCATATGTAGTCACTTGTACCTTGGGCCAACAATAGCAATGGCATCACACATTGGTTGAAAAAGGGGATTGTTTCTTGTGATGGTAAGAGGCAAGTTGCTCCAGAAAATTTTCCTCCCCATAAATCTATCTACTTCTTTCTTCTCCTTTTTTTTAACCATAAACTTGATAGAAGGTTGAGCACCACTTCCGGTCCATGGAACAAAGAAATATGAGACAACCCTGTTATCAGACAATCCACTCAACCGGAGGCGAGCCGGATCTCCTTAGCTCAATGCGAGTCTAGAACAAATAGAACAGATTACAAACACGTTTCCTAGATCTACTTAAGGATCAAGTGCTAGATGTATTACCTCTTTGATTCGCTATCCTTTCTCCCGAATATTGATCCACGTCCCACGATCGTCAGATCCAAGCTGCAAGACCTGTCAAGACACAGAAAAGAGAAACGAGTAAAGAGAATCTATACAATAAGAGATCTATGTAAACAGTTAAGCAGGTAAACAACACAACATCATTACACATAAGAACAATATTGGTGGAAAGCATTTGTATTACTGCAAATAGAGGAGTACATGATAGAGATATATAACTACAACCAATGACTTAATGTAGCAGCCCTTCTCCACATAAGCCAATTGCCAATCCCTTCCAAGGAAGCATGAATTCTCCAAGAGGTGAGTGAAGGTGTCCTAAGAGATTTCACCAGCATGTAAATACCATAGTCTTCCTCCCTTTGGTATGGGAGTGAGCCTCGTTTATTTAGGACTAAGTGGATGAGGTTATGGATAGGATGGGTTGAGAGATGGTAGGAGAGAGATAGGGGATCTTCCCAATGAGTTAGGGGTCGAGTACCAGCTCTCCAAGAGATCAGGGATAAGCCCCTAAATGGGAAAGCTTCGAGAAAGATCTCGAAATGGTTATTTTTGCTCATTAATAGACCTCGTCGCACCTTGCTATAGAGAAACCTGCGACGTCACATGTTGCTGGTGTGCAACTTGGGACGACCTCTCAAAAGGTTGTACAAACTGAGTACAAATCCTCTCAAATGAATACTTGGTCTAGATGACTTTAGGGATGGATACACTAAATCATGATGATGGGTAGATTTTAGGTGTAACAAAATGCCCCCCAAAGCATGAAGTTATTAAGGATGTACAGGTGAAGTGCTTTGATAGAAAAAATGGCAAAAGACTTGTCGGATGAAGGATGCTGCTGCAGTACAACTGACTCTGAACTGACAATATCATATGTAGTACAACATGGCTGTTGACCAATACATTGCAGATCCATGGGAGTAATGATCGACTGAACACAATTATGGATACTAGACATAAGCGTAGATCCATGATGAGATGATAACACAGCCACGACCAATACAAAAGTGGATCCGTGTAATATGACTCAATACAAACTCCATCGCAACCTGGGTAAAACATGTCTCCCTAGGGTCTTCAAGTTGAACCCGCAATGATACGAATCTATCCATGTGATTACGAATGTCTTGACGTCGAACATGGTAGAAACCACTTGATTACCGGTCATTGATGTAAACCATTAACAAGTGCGAGGGAGATCACCATTAATGTCGATGATTCCCAAGGTACCACAGTACATATCATCAAGCATGAATAAATGAGTTGATGTCGAACGCAGGATGAAATCTTTCAATCAAGAGTCAATGATGTAAACTCATGATGAAAGCAAGGTAACCTACCATTGAGGCATGTAGGGCCAAGGTACTTGAATGGTTTCTAAATTCAATCCTTGGATGATGAGTTGAAGTCGATAAGGATGAACCCGTCGAAGGAGGGGCATGATGAATCCCCCATCAATCGACACGAAACACGACAAAAAATGTGTAGAGTGGATCGGATGGTACAATAACATGTGAGACTGACTCAAAGTAACAACGACATGATGACGTGTGTACTGACTGAAAATGATGAGTGATGAATGTGTTCTTGAACATGGGCATGGCATGACTTGGCAGTATTGATATGAGAATGACGCAAACTTCTAATGCAACTGATAGTGGAAGCTTTCTCCAAATGACTTAGAGGAGTAACGGGATTCAGAAAGTAAGCAGGGACTCATAGACAAACATATGACCCAAGTATTGGTATGCAAATGCAGACGAGTGCCATGTTCAAGAACGACTATATACTGCCACTAAGGTATGTAATACAAACACTTTCCTTTTTCTCCATCATGAATGATGAGTGCCTCATGTGTTTTGTATGAGCTTGATGAGGGTAACCAGATGCTCGGTATAGTTCATCTCATAGATGAGTCCAATCCCAAATATTTTCCGAACCTAGGATAGGAGGGGTTCGTCCCATGACGAGCCCTTCAATGTGAAAATTTTAAGGAGTCCATAGAAGGAAAACTTGGTCGTCATTTCATATTTAGAGAGTCTGAAAAAAACTAAAGAAGACTCCAACGGTCTTTTTTCGTAAAGTTAGCCTCATCGCTCGGAAAAGGGTAAAACAATGCGGGAGAGGACTCTTCCAGTCATGATTGGCTGGAGTATTCAAATGGAAGGAACATGGTCACCAGGATGAGTAGTGGTGTTTGGTGTACAAAAATCTAACTGGTCGATAGTAACAATTCGTCCTTGGTGGGGGAATTGTACTGTGCGGAAGACTGAAGAGGCTACCACCTGCATGGTATAAAACCAATTGCGACCAAGCAAGAGATTATAATCTAACGCGGCCGAGACCACTTCCACATTAATGGTTACGGTCTTTCCGCCCAACTCAACTGCAAGAGCTTGTAAGAGCCCATGAGGTTGAAAGCCACGCCCGTCAAATGCTTTCAACGTGGTAGGAGAACGATTCAATTCGGGGGAGCCAATGGCTCTCCAACAAGCGATGGACATGACAGAAGTGGAGGTTCCTTCATCTAGAAGAATGCGATGGATAATCTTCCCAGCAACGTTCGTAGAAACTTGGAATCCGAGCTAGTGTTAAATTTTCAGAATTTACTTCAATCTGATCTAGGATCTTAACTGAGAGAACAACATGTACAGCATATGTACAGCATATCAATCATGGAGACAATAATGCAAGCACACAAGAGACACAAAGATTTACTTGGGGAAAACCATAAAGGTGAAAAACCCCAATAACTTCCTCAGAGATAGATAGAGCAATGATACAACCAACCATAAGAGATAGACACAACCTAGCAGCAGATCCTCCTCCTCCATAAGTGCGCCACTCCTCCTTGAGTGCATGAGTGAGAAGTGAGTGAGTAAATAGAGTGCCTCCCGCACTCTATTTATACTTGACTTGACTTGCCTTTTTACCTAACTCATGTAGGCTCGAACTTAACCACATAACATAATGCTGACTGGGCCGACCCCCAATAGGGTGGTCTAATAACCCTTTGACCCACATGACTTATACGGGGCCGACCCCAAACAAGGTGGTCTAATAACCCATCAAGTATACGTTACGACACTTACAATATAAATGACGACACTTCCGTATAGAGGAATAATACCATCTCTATAGGAATACAATATACATATATGTGAAATACATTCCAAAGTTACATATACATCAACACTCCCTCTTAACTAGGAAGGTATTTCTCAGCACAGTTCTTCTAGCACAAGTCATCTTCTGTGGATCATCGTCACTGGATAATCGTCATCGAGTCATCATCATTGTCACTGCTGCTGCTATCTCAATCAATCTCTGAATCTACTCGTCATAGGAAGTTCTACAGAGCCAGTTCTTTTTCATACTGGATGTAGGCCCACCACCTGCAGGTCTTCATCATCACTGGCCATACTGTGGAATCCTCAGGACTTATTACGTGCGTCACAAAACCTCGAAAGAGCATCCCAGGATGTTACGGCTACACAAATCTGACCTGTAGGATCTCCTAGGGCGCTATTACATGTGACCCCACCACAAAACCTCGAAAGAGCATCCCAGGATGTTACGGGTACACAACTCCAACCTGAAGGATCTCCCAGGGCACAAATTACATGTGGTCACCACAAAACCTAGCAAGAGCATCTCAGGATGTTACAGGTACACAACTCCGACCTGAAATCTCCCAGGGCACAAATTACATGTGGTCATGGCAAAACCTCGAAAGAGCATCTCAAGATGTTACGGGTACACAACTCTGACCTGAAATCTCCCAGGGCACAAATTACATGCCATAGGACAAAACCTCGCAAGAGCATCTCAGGATGTTACGGGTACACAACTCCGACCTGAAATCTCCCAGGGTACAAATTACATGTCCTCCCAGAGCAATGTCTCGAAAGAGCATCCCAGGCTGTTACAGGTACACAACTCCGACCTATAGGATCTCCCAGACATGCTCATCTGCACAACCTGATCCACGGCCACAGAGTATCAACCTGATACTCACCATACATCATCCTGATGTACTCATGATCATCCTGATTATCATCACTGCAACGTCCTGCTGCATGTCATCTGGGGAAACATCCTGAAGCTCGTCATCCATGATCATCCTGATCATCAACACTGCAACATCCTGCTGCATGTCATCTGGAGCAACATCTTGAAGCTCGTCATCCATGATCATCCTGATCATACAATGCATCCATCTGATGCACACCACGTATCTGCCTGATACATATCATCATCCATGATCCACCTGATCATACAATGCATCCATCTGATGCACACCACGTATCTACCTGATACATATCATCATCCATGATCCACCTGATCATACAATGTATCCACCTGATACAAATACATGATACATATCACCTCACATGATCCACCTGATCATACAATGTATCCACCTGATACATATACAGATACATGGTCCAAGCATCCAACATGATTCATATAAAAAATACATACACATGATCCAACTGATCATATCCAGCTTCCAACATGATGCGTACATACAAATGATCCAACTGATCATATCCAGCATCCAACATGATGCGTACATACATACATAAAAATGATCCAACTGATCATATCCAAGCAGAAACCAGAACATCATCCTGATGCTCATCATCCAGCGCTTACATCCACAGCCATGTGAAGGATCCTCCTTCCAACATGCTTGGAATGGCTTCAGCAAATGTGTCCATCACTTCTTCCTCGAAGTGTCCTCGATCTGAAGAACGCCAAGCCTCTCTCTGAAGTACTCGAACTTCACCCTGGCTAGTGGCTTCGTCAGCACATCTGCAATCTGCTCATCCATCGCAACATACAGGAGCTTCACAGCTCCTCTCTACACCATATCCCTGATACAGTGATATTTGATCTCTATGTGTTTCGACCTGTCATGAAACACTGGGTTCTCGGACAGCTTCACAAAACTCTGGTTATCACAGAAGATACCAGTAGCATCCAACGGGAGATCAAATAACTCACCCAGTAGCTTCCGTAGCCATACTGCCTCACAACTAGCTGAACAGGCTGCAACATACTCTGCCTCAGCTGTACTCAGTGCTACGCAGGATTGCTTCCTGCTAAACCAAGAGATCACACCTGATCCCATACTGAAGCAACACCCAGATGTGCTCTTCCTATCTGCAGCACTGCCAGCCCAATCTAAATCAACATAACCCTGTAGGTTAAACCTTTGATTCGCCTCATACTTGAGCCCATAATCCACTGTACCCTTCAGGTACCTCAGAACATGCTTTACAGCAACCAAGTGAACACTCCTCGGATCCGTCAAGAACTGGCTCAATGTGTTCACAGCAAAGCAAATGTCCAGTCTCGTGTTCGTCAGGTACATCAAGGACCCAATCATCTGACGATACATGGAGACATCAACTGGCTCAAATGAAGCATCACATAGAAGCTTCATATTCGATGCCATAGGTGTGGCCATAGCCTTGCAATCCATCATCCTGAACCTCTTCAGGATCTCTACTGCAGAATTCCCTTTTCCAAGGA
Source organism: Larix kaempferi (assembly GCA_027924585.1). NCBI lineage: Eukaryota > Viridiplantae > Streptophyta > Pinopsida > Pinales > Pinaceae > Larix > Larix kaempferi. The sequence goes on along the minus strand of BSBM01000017.1, from coordinate 10,126,184 downwards.
AGATTCCATCACTCTGCCACACCTCCATGCCAAAAACAAATAGTGCATCATCCCCAAGTTCTTCATCTCGAACTCGGCAGCAAGTTTCCGCTGCGTGTTGGTAATCAATCTATCTTCACCTGTAACAAATAGGTTATCCGCATACAAAAGTAGTATCACTGGATTGCCTTCATCAACCTTGTAGTAAAGGTTGGAATCCGCTTTACTCTTGGTAAAGCCCAAACTGTATAGGAAGTTGTCTATCCTACCATACCAAGTTCTGCACATATATGACTGCACCATGCTGTCTTGAAATCCATCTGGTGCATCTTCTATTTCATCACTTTTATATTTCTCAATGCTGTCATCTGCAACATGCTTGATCTAATAGTTCCATTTGGAAGTCACAATAGACTTCCCTTTAGCTCTTGGGACTGCATCCCAAACATCGTTTTTTCATGATTGACGGATCATGGCATTCTTCCCGTATCCTAGGAACTTCAATATCTTCAATAGATAATTTTGTTGTTGAACAAATGTTGTAGTCCTTTTGTAGGTGAAGATATGCAGTCTTTCCTACAAAACAGGTTAAATTGCATGATTAGAAACATCTCATAATTTTCAGAACAAATTCTTACACATAAAGAAATATGTCATACAGTCATGCAATTGTCTTAGCCAATGCTTCAATACAACATTTATCCATATCCCGTAACTTTCTAGATGCCTTCCAATCTCTACCAGAACATTGTTAAGAGTGTGCACAACTCCCAACATGTCAGTAAAGAGGTTTCATTCTAGATAAGTAACAATGGAATGTTGTACAGTGCCATAGGCCACTTACCCATGTATATTAGTAGTATACTGTTCATCAATGCAACTATTCTAATATGCACAATACATATCCTAAGTCTAGGAACATGATCATATACATCATTGAACAATTTTATTTAAACAAACAAATATGCAAGAAATGATAATTAAAAATACTTATCTTTGTTTGGTTGCTGGGTGGACTCCCTCTGAGTCTTTGCTTCCTTGCAGGAGCTGCTGGAGTCCTAATCTGAAGTAGCTTCCTCTATATCTTTCTGTTCTGGAATGTAGAGAGATGGTCAACTCCCTCTGAATATCTGCATCCTTGCATAAACCACTGGAGTGTACTCCCTCTTGATCTTTGCTTCCTGAATTACCTGTTCTTGAACTCATATTCATCCTTGGTCCCTATGCATGCTTATTAGTATCATGATTGTGTTATCCTTGTGATCTCATATAAAATCATACATTCATTAGTATACTATTAAAACACAATAATCTCGAGCATGTATAGTCATGATCATTTCAAACAGAAATAATAAGCATTAGCATTCAAGGTTTATGAAGCATTCTTATGGTTAGTCAAATCATAAGAAACATAACATGTCTAAACCTATAATTACTCAAACCTATGACTCTTTGGGTTAGTCATATCATTAATTAAGGTAAGACACATAATATGCACAAAACCTGTGATTATTCAAACCTATACCTTCATGATTCTTTTAGTTAGTCATATGCATACAACCATGATTATTCAAACCTATGACTTCATGAATAATCATTACCAACAACAGTATAAGATCCTAACACAAGGTAGGATTCTAGCTTGATATAGGAAAAACATACCTGGATTAGCATGCTAGCTATTTATGTCTAACATACCCGCATAATGTCTTCTTGTTCTTCGTCAATGACTTGTGCTAGTAACCTTTATATCTCATAGGTTAACCATTATAAAACCAAGTTATACATACCTCATAAATGGATCTTCTATGAGATCCATGACAATGGATGAATCTTTCTCCTCATGTCATCATGATCATATGTTCTTGAACCAGAACATGATTTGTCTTTCTTGGTGTACCTTTCATGTTAGTAGACAACATAAACCTCATACAACACCATAATGCATTAGTACAATCATAAATGTCAACACCCTAACCAATGAATATCTTCTATCATAATTTTGTTAAGGTGATACGACAAATCTAAAATCAAGATTGTACTAACCGTAATAACATGAAGACAATCATACCATAAACTTAATCATGAACAAATATCGAAACATACCTTGATGAGTCATACTTGTCGAGATCGCCTGTAATATTCTTATGTAAGGCCTTAGCCTCATCTCCCTCTAAAACAGGAACTTCTTCACTTATGCAGGTGACCAATCCATCTTCTTCTATGATTAACCCAATCCACTTGATTTGCAAGAACTGGATCTGGAGCTGGATTAGGGTTTGTCAGAGAAACCCCAAAAATTCAAACTTTGAATTTCAAACTTCCAAAGGGATAGTAATATGCGCCTTGATGAGCTGATCAAACTGGTATATTCAGAATTTGAAAACTGTAAAGTTTCACTCCTCAATTTTGCCTTTGAAACTTCCGGATTCACTGGACGTGACCCTGAACTGGGGTTTGATGAAGCACACTCTTCTGCCCAACCAAAAGGTTTGATCCAAAGCTCTAAGCTTCTATTTTTCTGAGGAGCTTCCAGCCATGGTCACAGATTTCAAAAAATTTCATTTTTACAGAAGCCCTAATTTTCCACTTTTCTGATCAAAGTCCTGAACTAGGGTTTGATCAAGCCCGGCCTTCTGCCCAGCCAAAAATTCTGATCTTGGTCTCTAAATTTTTATTTTGATGAGTAGCATTCAGCCGTGGTCTCTGATTACAAAAAATCCAACTTTCTCCAAAGCCCTAAATTCCGTAAGCCATGAATGAAGGTACTTAAAAATAATTCTGTTTTGACAGAAATATGTACCTGATTGTTTCTGGTGTAACTACGAACCTTTCAATCCACAGGGTCTGAAAAAAATTTCCTGAGATAGCCTGACCTGTTACCTTTCCATCTTGACATGTCTGACCTCAATTGGATTCTCTGAGAGAGAGTTATGCCAAATGTCGCAACGTGACGTATTTTGGGATAATACAGGAGTGCGAACTTGTACGGCGTGCCACGTGTCACTGTTTGAACTTCGGCCTCTGAAAAAGTTTTCTGAGATATCTTGCCCTATTATCTTTCCATCCTGACAGGTCTGACCTCAATTGGATTCTCTGAGAGAGAGTTATGCCAAGTGTCGCAACGTGACCTGTTTTTTGGATAACACAGGAGAGCGAACTTGTACGGCGTGACACGTGTCACTGGTTCACATTTATCCTCTAAAAAAGTTTTCTGAGATATTACAGTCTGTGTACTACCTGTCAATTTTCACGAAATTTAATTTGGAGCTTCCTAGCCCAAGTTATGACCTTTTTCCCAAGGTCACCTGATTTTGACTCAGATCTGGAAGAGGCAGAAACCCTATATTGTATAGATCATAAATCACAAAGTACAACGAATTAGAGGTTGTCCTTTGGACACAAGGTACATGGGGATCTTAGCTTCGGCCTGTAACAATTTCAGATCCGAAAACTTCGCCAAAACGGATTTATAGCGAAAGTGCTACGATGACTGGTTTTTGCTATATCAAGCCCTAGCATCGTAAGTGCAACAAGTGTCATACATGCCATATCATGCCTTCTTTCAGGCTAGTTCTGATACCATGTTAAATTTTCAGAATTTACTTCAATCTGATCTAGGATCTTAACTGAGAGAACAACATGTACAGCATATCTACAGCATATCAATCATGGAGACAATAATGCAAGCACACAAGAGACACAACGATTTACTTGGGGAAAACCATAAAGGTGAAAAACCCCAATAACTTCCTCAGAGATAGATAGAGCAATGATACAACCAACCATAAGAGATAGACACAACCTAGCAGCAGATCCTCCTCCTCCATAAGTGCGCCACTCCTCCTTGAGTGCATGTGTGAGAAGTGAGTGAGTAAATAGAGTGCCTCCCGCACTCTATTTATACTTGACTTGACTTGCCTTTTTACCTAACTCATGTAGGCTCGAACTTAACCACATAACATAATGCTGACTGGGCCGACCCCTAATAGGGTGGTCTAATAACCCTTTGACCCACATGGACGACCCCCAATAGGGTGGTCTAATAACCCTTTGACCCACATGACTTATACAGGGTCGACCCCAAACAAGGTGGTCTAATAACCCATCAAGTATAAGTTACGACACTTACAATATAAATGACGACACTTCCGTATAGAGGAATAATACCATCTCTATAGGAATACAATATACATATATGTGAAATACATTCCGAAGTTACATATACATCAACAGCTAGTGTGAGAGCCTCGACTTAAGGTTGTCAATTCGGAACATGATGGTGTTCGAGGAATCCGGGTCGACTGCACCAATAGCTGCAAGGAGAGTTTTGCATTAATTGGGACAATTCTACAAAACTTCGAGGGTGGACATGGCGCAAGGAGCTTGGGCCAAGTCCTCTACGATATTGTAATTTTGTGCCGTGCGAGCATTAGGATTGAAAACAGCTTTTCGAATCGTACTCTTGGGCGGATGTAATATCGAATCTAAAGAGGGTCTCTCTATGGTGAGAGAGGTCGATGATATAGTGACGTCAGTTAGAGAGTCGGAAGCTTTTTCAGTATTACTTTCGGCGAGTTCCTTCGAAGGGACCTGTTTGTAAGATCGCGAGTGAGTATTCAAATTGATCGTCTCATTACGTAGCATGAGAACATGCACAGTATTGGATGGTTCCCCCTAGGCTGAGGGGGTTTGAGCAATCATTTGCTGATTTTGAGCAGGAAACGGATCGTTGAGGACTGCAGGAGTCGGTTTACCCCTAAGAAACTTTTGCACTTCGTCTCTATGGGGACACTCTTTGGAGAAATGGTCTTCTCCACACAGTAGACAAGGATATTTTAGTTTCCTTTTCTACTTGGTATCATTGGGAGTGCTCTTTGGTTCCTACTGGGCAGAATTCTTTTTGGATTTCCCCTTGTTCTTCTTTTTGCCATTAAACTTCTGAGATGAAGCTATTTGAACAAAATTCACCTCTTCAGTTACAGCAGGAGTAGTGGACTTGGCGATGCTGTGGCCAGCCGGAGTTGGGTTGGATGATCCAACAGTGCTAACATCAGGCTGGGTGTTGAGGGAACCAATGATTCCATAAGCTTGGGGTCCCTTATGTGGTTTCGTGGGATCATTAACGTCCCGGGGTGCGTCAGGTAAAATATTGAACAGAGTGCCAGACTGAATGTATACCAGGTCTAACAGATGAGCACTCACGATGGCTTGTTCTTCGGTGACAGCACCTCGCATGGCAACATTTTTTGCTATGGTGGGAATGAGCGATTTAGTAAACCAGTCTGCTAGGAGCTGATTTGGGATGGGAGCTTTAATGAGACGTCGTCTCCTTCTCCACTCTTGGATATGATTCGAAATGTGAGTGGAGGTATTCTGACGGAGCGAGGTTAAAAGCTCAGTACCAGTCTCATACCGTATAGGAAGCTGGAAATGTGTCAAAAAGTTCATAACAAGAGAGCCAAAATCAGGAAAAGAGTGCAGTGGAAACTCAATGTACCACTTGGCAGTCGAACCGGTGAGAGTCCTTTGGAACAATCTAAGACGAATTGAATCGTCCATTAAGGAATTAGATGAACACCATAAATGGTATGTCATCATGTGGTTTTTGGGGTCTTCACCTGGCTTGCTGTCAAACTTGGGGATATCAGACGAAAGTTTCATCGGAATTGGTGGCCAGTTAGATCCATGGTAAATAGGATCGTTGGTTAAACGGGATAGGTCAGGTAAGTCCAAAGTAGCAAGAAAGGGAAGTTGTGGATTAGGCTACGCATATTGATAATACGGATATGGCGTGTAGGGACTAAACTGACCGTAAGGTGCACCAGAATAAAAATGACCGTAGGGGGGTGTGCCGCCCGGACCGTAAGGAGGTCCGCCACCATAAGGTGGTCCATTCCAATAAGGCGGGGGTCCGCCGCCACCACCGGGAGGAGGTGGGGGTCCATAACCGTAATAAGGTGGCCCACCACCGCCTCCGCTTAGAGGAGGTGGTGGACCACTTCCACCGCCAGAAGGATGGGGGCCCCCACCACCTCCGCCGCTGGAAGGATGAGGGTCTCCACCACCACCGCCACCACAATAGTGATGAGGTCCTCCACCGCCTCCGCCTGGAGGGGGTGGTGGACTGCCTCCGCCACTCGAAGGGAAATGTCCTCCTCCACTCGAAGGGAAATGTCCTCCTCCACCATGATAAGGTGGTCCCCCACCGCCTCCGCTTGGAGGGGGTAGTGGACCATTCCTGCCACTGCCTGGGGGGTGGGGGATGTTGTAGGTAAAATGAGGTGGGCCTCCACAGATGTTGGGTGGAAGTCTACCGCCTCCAGCAAGAGGTGGGGGAGGACCGATCGGGGGTGGTGGTACTTGAGGGATAGTCGATTGGGGTCCGTGTTGCAACACAGGTTGTTTCCCCCATAGAGTGTATGGATTCCCGGGATAAGGTATCCCGTGTGGCGCGTTTCCGGGATTAGGTTGGCCTGGCACAGGGTTAATGGAACCTGGATATGCTTGACTCCGCGAGGGTTGGGTTACATTTGAAGGCCCTCCAACATGAGATAATCCCGTGGCGGACGGTCTAGCGGGTTGGGACGGTCCAACGGAAGGCCTATTGGGGTTTCCAACGCCTACGTTCTAGTTAGGAAATGGGGGTTTCCCCCTAGCCACAACAGGTTGACTATTATTCAAAGGTTGAACCAACGTAGGTTGTTGACTAGCTACCGTGGTAATAACATTACCAATAAGATAATCTGTGGGAATGGAGTACCCTCCCCTCGAATTTTGAGGTGGGGGAGGAACTGGTAAAGTAATCGTGGTAGTGACAGGTGTGTGGGACAGTTGTCCTTCCACCGGTTGGTTCACTTGAGGTGCAGGGATGGACTCTTGCGAGGGTTGACCATTCTCATTAGTGGTCACGTGGTGGGGTGCTTCAGGTGATCCGAAATATATTGAACGAACTGGGATGGGTTGGTAAGGGGGTAACGATGGGTCCTGAACCCATCATTGGAGACTTGACTGCTGACACTCTTCAGCCATGGAACGAAAGTGAGCCAATTGGTCACGAAAGTAGGCTAAAGTGTCTTCCGGAGTAGTCTCACTGGGTGAGGATGAGATGGAAAAATGAGCCACTGGATGGTCTGCAGAAGATGTCCAATAAGCTGCTGAAGGACCAACAACTGCTGTAGGGTCGTCCTGGGGTTGGTTTATCCATTCCAACGATCCAGGTTCTCCCGGGATGACAGGAGGAAGGTCATGTGAAGTGGGGGTGTGTGCTTCTTCATCCTGCGTGGGATGAGAGGCAGGTGAATCTGGAGAAGTTTGTGGAAACAAAAATCCTCCAACATTCAAAGTGGGGTTCCCTACTTCAGTAACTACGACCACGTTACGCTGATCCATTCTTACCCTCGAAATAACCTCCAGATTAAGGGGATATTCAGGTGGCAAGTTCAAGATCCTACGGGACCTTCTCCAAGGAAAATCCACCAGAGTATCAGGAAAATTAGCCAAAAAAGGCCGAAACAACGTTTCTCCTAAAGGTATTCTAAAAGAAAAGCAGTCTAAGAAAACCTACTCAAACTAAGGCAACAAGCAAACTTATGTGACAGAGTGGATTCAAAAGTCTGGAACCTCACGGGATTATCAAGGCATCACAAACCGCGATATACTGCAGGGTCCAACAATATGACGCGACAAGGAGGATTGGGACCGTACCCTTGCTTGCATACCCGATTACCTGGACAGTACGTGCGTGCTAATCTCCCTGAGTGCTGTTCTCGGTGTATTGCTTTGCCAAGACGGCCAAATGGTTAACTCGGTTGGTTTCAGGAATCCTAATGGTGTCTCCCAATATACGCAAGGTACGTGGGAGCTCAAATCCGTAGTGGTGCTATTTAATGCAGAGCCATTGGCACGAGACCTTCCGATATACGTGTCGAGTACATGATACACCCTTCGATATATGCCAAGTACGGATTATGGTATTTGGTGGGTACGTGAAGGAGCTCGATATACCGATGTACGTGGAAGACTACAATACCCTCGGACTACAGTGCTGGCAAGTAAAAACAGCTGCCACGCTTAATGATGCCGGAACACGTCTCTAACTTACACACAAGTTGCTAACTTTTTTTACCTAGTTCTACCGTTAATTTGATCTTGGACGGTTAGGTGAATGCATGAGGTGAGTACATAATTGGAAACATAATGCAAGCCCTAGCTACATGCACGAAATATTCTTTTCTTTCGATGAATTCTACCTATGGTAAGGAGAAATCTTTTTCTTTCCAATGGTATTGCCAAACAAACTCAATGCAACACAATCTCAATTCAAACAAATTTGACAATGAAAGTACTCTTTTCTTTTTTCAATGAAACACACAAATGCACAACACTACTATCCAAATCAAAGCATTTTTTCTTTTCTTTTCTTTTGCTTTCAAATCAAAACAACACTAAGTAATGAAATGAGAGGATTTCTGAAATGAAATATGCAAGCTTTTCAATTTCGATTTCAATGATCTAAGGGCAACAAAAATAAAAAATGCATCTATCTTTCCCTAACATGGAAAACAATTTTGCAAAAAATTGAAGCGTTCTATGAGTTCTTCAAGAAAATGGTTGATTCATGATTCAAGAAAAACACAGTAGATGATTCATTCATTCAACTTTTCCAAAATACAAATGAGGCTTTTCCAGTGCAAAACAATCTTTCTTCAGTAATTTTTTGAGAAACAAAGGGAAATAAGCACTTTAAATATTTTCAATGGGTGCATCAAAGAATAGACTTGATAACAACTTTGCTTTCAGATCTAAATGATTGAAAAGAAAACACTACTTGCAGCACTCATAGAATCATAAAACTCAAGAAAAGACAAGCACTCAACCAAGCTGAAAGACACGCTAAACTCAAAATCAAGCAGCAGCAAGCAAAGCTCAAAGCAAATGTAAATGAGGTCTGGAAGGTGATCCAATGCAATGATCAGATCAGGGATGGAAGGAAGGGAAAGCAAGAGTAAGAGGATGAAGGTGGGTTAGACAAAAGTATCCACCACTATCGACTTCAAACTTGTCCAAAGCGGAACCCAAAGTCAATCCAAATGAAACCAAACTCTCAACACACAAATCAAAATGGGATCTCTGGCTGGATGTTGCAGCACAGAGGGAGTTCATACATCTAAACAAGGCTCAGACTGTCATACAAGAGGATGGTTTCCTGTATGCTAAGTCTCGACAGATCGACGCACTCTGTCTTTGTAGACAGTGCGACGTCACAGGTAACCTGCACGAGAGATGCGACGATGTCGCAGTTTACTAATGCACAGACCGCGACAAGGAAGCAACAGTCAAAGGACATAGACTCAGAAAAACATAGTGTCGCTCTGTTTTCACTGCCCAGGTGCGACATGCGAGTTCTAGATTCAAAAATGAATTAGATCTCCCAATAATGAACCACCAACAGGTTGAAACTGAGTTGTATAAACTCAAAGGAAGAAGATCAGGATCTTCAATGTGAAGATCTGACAATGGAATCAATCCTAAGAAGGAAAATGGTAAAATAAATGGCAACAAGGCTTGTGTCAAGCAATCAACTGAAAATAACTCAGATTAACGATCACTAAACAAGAATTTTCCCCATTATGGTCGCCAGATTTGTTACCGGACAATCCACTCGACCGGAGGTGAGCCGGATCTCCCTAGCTCAATGCAAGTCTAGAACAAATAGAACAGATTACAAACACATTTCCTAGATCTACTTAAGGATCAAGTACTAGATGTCTTACCTCTTTGATTCGCTATCCTTTCTCCTGAATATTGATCCACGTCCCATGGTCGTCAGATCCAAGCTGCAAGACCTATCAAGACACAGAAAAGAGAAACGAGTAAAGAGAATCTATACAATAAGAGATCTATGTAAACAGTTAAGTAGGTAAACAACACAACATCATTACACATAAGAATGATATTGGTGGAAAGCATTTGTATTACTGCAAATAGAGGAGTACATGATAGAGATATAGAACTACAACCAATGACTTAACGTAGCAGCCCTTCTCCACACAAGCCAATTGCCAAGCCCTTCCAAGGAAGCATGAATTCTCCAAGAGGTGAGTGAAGGTGTCCTAAGAGATTTCACCAGCATGTAGATACCATAGTATTCCTCCCTTTGGTATCGGAGTGAGCCTCGTTTATATAGGACTAAGTGGATGAGGTTATGGATAGGATGGGTTGAGAGATGGTAGGAGAGAGATAGGGGATCTTCCCAATGAGTTAGGGGTCGAGTACCAGCTCTCCACGAGATCAGAGATAAGTCCCTAAATGGGAAAGCTTTGAGAAAGATCTCGAAATGGCTATTTTTTCCCATTGACAGACCTCGTCGCACCTTGCTATAGAGCAACTTGCGACGTCGCATGTTGCTGGTGTGCAACCTGCGACGACCTCTCAAAAGGTTGTACAAATTGAGTACAAATCCTCTCAAATGAATACTTGGTCCAGATGACTTCAGGGATGTATACACTAAATCATGATGATGGGTAGATTTTAGGTGTAACAAACCCTCGTGGTAGGTGAATCCATGGTTGTGGAGCCCCCCTACCACTACCCTCAGTGGGATGATCATGTCCCTGAAGTCCTAGCCACTCCACCAACTGCAAGTTTAGCTCTATTTGTAGCTGACTCTTCCCTTTTTCTATCCTTTGAGTGAATTGCATCATGGGAAGTTCTCATAATCTCAGGGGTAACCGCACTACAATGCCCAACATCATGGCCAGGGAGTTTTGCTGAATGGTACTGTTATCACATATATAGTAGCCGGGCTACCATACATTATTTTTCTCATTCCAGTACACTATTCAGCCAGTTCCCTTACATGTGAGATGCTGAGATGAGCATCTTTATTGGATCACTATCAGATTGTGGACAGCAGTTGCATTCCCCATGCCATTACTGAGTTTCAGGACACTCAGAGAGATGACCGATGTAGCCATTATATCATTGGTACAGAGCAGACAGTAGTGCCCAGAGTTACAGCAGCAGTCTCAGATGACAGATGATGGTACAGGTTTATGAGCTTTCAGGTATATGACTCAGCAGGTATATCATGGTATTATGGTTAGATTGCTTTTATACTTATTCTTATAGCATGTCTTAGCACTTAGTGTCATGATCTGGCGATCATATAGATATTTGGACCTGGTTGACCTATTATATATACATTACTGTCCCTACTCAGACTTAGAAGTTCACTATTCATACTCATTGGTACATACCCTCCTTAGGGAGAATAGAGGTGATCATTACACCATACTCTGGCTTGCTAGTGTTGGCTCCATCATATCATTGTCTTCATCCATTCATGGCCTACCTTTTAGATTATTACCCTGACTTACTACTTGACTAGTGGCATGGAGGATTTTTCCCCACTGTAGCCTCTGTATTGGATGAGCTTCCCTGTTTATTGTGTCTCGGCTCTGAGTTGGTGACACAACTTACCTACGGTGAGTTGGAGTTCCTTGTGAGTTCCCCCTAGTCATTAAAGTTGTGTTGGCTAAACCTGAAACTTTTAGTGCTGCCATGAATACAAAATCTGGAAAACTGAAATGCTATATCTTGTATATGAAAGAAATGCCAAGTGAAAATGGCCATGATAAATAAAATGTTATATCTTTTGAAAAATAAATACCTAGGTAAACAAGTTGTCCATGACACACCTAGAAGTGCTCAGGTAAACAAGTGCCTTAAAAACACACCTGCAGCAGAAAGCCTAAAAATAAATGTAAATCTATGCAATGTGTTTGTAAACACACATAGATCAAGGCTATGGAAACTTCAGGCCCAAAAAGCAATGGAACTTAAATGTTATATCTAAACAATTGCTGGCCTTATTTGTATTATGGATTGTGCGCATCTGTGAAGGTGAATAAACCCTCTTTAAACAACTCATCCATTTGTGAGACACCGCCATTCCCTGTGTTATTGCTCAGTCAGTATATACTATGGTGTGTATTCCCGTTCCCTTGCCAAAGTGTCACAAAGGCAAGTCAGTCAAGTCATCCCTTAGCCTAGCCAGTTATTTCAGCCCTCACCCTTCACTAGCAAATTGATCACAACTATGAAGTGAGTATGGTCCTGAAAGTCTAGTCTGAGTAATAATAATAATTAACGACACTACATATTTGGATTTAGATCGCCAGTCATGATTACTCTGTGTTATATTTGCTATTTGAATAAATTGTAAAGCATGTATTAACCTTGATACCTTGCAGCAGTTATGGATGATGGTCTGAGTTGTATTTGGTCTTGGTTAGACCTAGTTTGACCATGGAGGACCATGGGACATGAGATGTTGGACCTTATGATGATATGGATAGATGATATATGGTCTATGTACACATACAGGATGATTCTATGCAGCAGCTACAGGGTTATGATGATGATTCTTGGGATACAGCAGTGTTTGGTCATTTACAGATCATTATTATTGGCCTTGTTTCGGTACATTGGATATTTATTTTGATCATGCAGAGATTCATATGGTGTATGAGTACACATCTTGGATGGATTTGGACCTTCTGAGTCCAATGAGACAGTTTGTTTTCAGTTCCGGGCACTTACATTGATGATTTAGCCTCAGTAGGCTGTCCTAGTGCAGTTTTGGTCTGTTGGAGGCCCTGTCGGAGCAGAGATGACTTTTATCCGGTTGACCTAGGGCGCTGATGATGGAGGGGGTGGTCCAGCCACTTGTTTTTACCATATTACCCCCCTCCCGGACACATTGGTACCCTCACCTTGACAGCGCCATCACTCTAGGAGGCAGTTTGGGCAGTTTCACGTTTCCCGAGGCATTTCAGGATTGGTAGAAATGGCTATTGAGGAAATCGATTTGGGCTACTGAGGCAAAGTTATGGCATGGGATGATCAGTGATGATAGATCGGGACCTTCCACACCTCCTCCAGCAGTTTCAGCTTCATCGGGGCCCGCATCTATTACTTATGGCACTTTTTGTGGATTTTTGAGGTCTTTTGAGGACCACGACTTCACCTTGGAGGCACGATTTGGTATATTCATGATTATTTATTGGATATTGTGCCATGGGGATTGACCAAGGAGGGATAAAATTACCCCTTGGACCCACCATGAGCCTCCTATGATATTTTGTCATCATGATTTGGTGGGATTCCCCTCTCCTAGGGCGACTTTGTCCACTTATGTTATATTTTATGTGTGATCCATGTATTATGTTGTTGAGCTCATCTCAACCATTGATTAGACATTTGTATCTTTTAATCTTAGCCACTCACTCAAAAAGTGGTTAGGGTTTTGGTGCCTCTCCTTCCTATTTAAAGGAGAGAGCCTCTCATTGTAAAGGGTCTTTGGCTCTTGGATTATTGGTATAGAAAAATATTCTTGTGGAAATTCTTGTGGTCTCCTTTGCATCTGGTGTTCTTAGATGGTGATTGGAAAGTCTATTGCAACCTAGCATTTGGAAATTGTGGCAAGATCTATCTTTTTTGGAAATCATTGTTTGTTTACAGGAGGGCGACTTCAACAAGGGCGATTTTGCAAGGCTTCTTCAAATCGACTTTCTTGGCATTCGCTTGTATCAAGGGGTTATCATTAGTATCATTGTGATCTATGCTATCTTTCTGTTACTTCTTTTGTGGCATTAGTCTTATCTCTTGATGCATCAAATCTGATATTGTTGACGTTTGTTGTGCAGGAGAGAGGGCGCATTGGCTTCTTGGACAAAATCGATTTGCATAGAAACTACCTCAAAGCTTCCAAATTGATCGGGATTGCATAGATCATCATCATCAAGGCATCTACAAGGTTACCCAGGTAAGATCCACAGGTTTGTTTCTCTTTCCTCTATCCAATCCATTGACATAACTCATAAATTGTTAAAACCCTAAATATCTTAAAACCCTCATTTTTATATTTTCTCAGATCTACTAAGATCTAGTGGGTTGTTGGGCATAATACTGAAAACCCACCTCTATAGCATCCAAGGCATCCCGGATCTATAGTTTGGTGAGGATTGGCCTCCATTTGATCCCCTTCCCAGGCCAACTTAGCCTCTCCCAAGCAAGGTGCACTTCTCTAGTTGGGCAAGTTGACCTAGATCTAGGTGGTGGGTGTTTGAGATTCCACTTGATTTGACATCTACACATCAAATAACATACACCCAGGTTGTCACTTTTCTGAAATTGACCTTGTGGGCCCCATTCCACATTTTAAGGGATTTAATCCCCATTTTGGACCACTTGGAACACTTAAACTCAGATCTACTAAGATCTAACCGGTGGATTGCCACGAAATTATAGATCCATACCCCTACCTGACCGATCTACCCGGATCTAAAGTTTGGATGCCATCCGACTTGATTTGACCCACATAAACCCACTTTTAAGCCTCCTTGGGCAAAGTCGCACCACCTTGGAGAAGTGAGTTGACTCACTTCCAGGAACTGGGTACTTGAGATTTTTGGAGATCTGAAACAGGAGTAATTCAAAACCTAGGTCTAGGCTGTCACTTTGTCAAATCTTGCCTTGGGGACTGCATTCCTTGTTTTAAGGGATTGTGGTCCACTTGGGTTAAACCTAGATCTAGACACATTCAACCATCAAGATCTATACTGTCCACTTATCTCATGTTGTAGGAGTCCTAAACCATAAAGTCAACCCTACTTTGACTCCACTTCCCAATTCCCAAGGCACTGGTTTATCTCCAAGACAACCCACTCTCCTAGATTGTGGGATTGACTTGTGGTTTGACTTTTGCATGGTGAACTATACCTTTGAAGACATCATGGACCATGGTCAAGATTGTCTCATGTACTAGTTAGCCCCAATCTGACCCCTAAACAACCCTGCATTGGACACGGTTCCCAAGGCAGTGGATCTTTTGACATTGACCTAGTACACTAGCCCTAGATCTCACTTCAAACATTATAAGTCACTCTCACATCAACTATGAACCAAAGCTATACCTATTGAACCCCTCACTTGGCTTGTGACTTTACCCTTAGGTCTAGGATAAACCATACACCTAACTTCACTTAGAAATACCCTGATTTGGTGTCTTGGTTTTGATCTCTCCTGTCGGGAGTTGATCGGGTCTTCCCCTTTGTTGTCTGGGCTAGATAACATAAAGCGAAGGTTGCCTCGACTGGCGTGACAACCATACATATTGGAGGTCGAGGTGATCGTGGTTGCACCTTTTGAGTTGCCCTTCCCTATTGCCATCCATGACTGGATCTATCCATAGGGGTAACTACATCTTAGGTGATAACATTTTGGCGCCGCTGCCGGGGAAGGCATAGGCTTACCCTGGTTCGATATATTATTTTTGCTAAAGCTCTCCTCCCCTTTCTCTTTGCCATAACATTTTGGCGCCGTTGCCGGGGAGGCAATAGCTTGCCCTAGTCCTTCCCGCATATACAAACGACACATATCTTGGTAGAAGAGTTAAATCTACCTGGCGACTCCCAATCGTGACTCCGCTGAGGAGCGAGCTCATTTACATCCCTATAACACTAGAATTTAGACAGATCTTATCATTATCTAGAATCCATGGGGTGCATCATTTTGTTTTCAGGTTCTTGAATTTAAGAATAAATATAAAAATATAAAAAGTATAAAATATAAAAAAAATTATTATCCATGGCTGCTTCTGAGCGACCTAGAACTTTCGGTCGTTTAAAAGTTTTTGACTTTTCAAAAATTGTTGGGTATCCTCATCATATCCCTCATCAAGCATGTGCAAGGTTGCCTATTTTCGATGGAAGTTATGAAATCTCTGCTAGGAGGCACCTTGAACATTTTAGGGAAATTATTAAAGAATTATCCATAACCCATGAGGATGTGTGTATGAGACTATTGGCTTCATCTTTCAAAGAAAGAGCTGGTCTCTGGCTTTCGAATTTGAAACCCAATAGCATTTCTGGTTATGACATGTTTGAAAATAAATTCCTAGAAGAATGGGGAAGTGAATTCGATGATATGTATCTTTCAAATCAAATCCAAGATCAAAACCTTCCCCTTTCCGATCCTATTGTGGAATCATTTAACAATCAAATATCAAGTGATTTGTCAACATCCGGAGATGACCTTTCCTGCCCAATTTCTGCTAATGATAAGTCTTCTACTTTTGAGTCAATCGAAAGTCAAATCTTTAATCATTGTACAAACCATAAGTTTTCAAATTGCTTTTTAGGTAGTCCTAGCCCTGATCCTGAGGGGATTTCTGAGGATGAGCCCTTAGTTAACAGGTCTATTGAAATTCCTCCCTCAGAGAGACTCATTAGTCATTCTGTATTTAATGATCATTCAATTCATTATCAACTTACTGAAGAAGAAGAAAGTGGAGACATTAACCAAGATCATTTACTAGTACTTTCACATGATCATTGTGCAAATAATCAGGATGTTTTAAATGAGCTTGTTAATTTTACCCCTGACAAATTGAATAAAAATGATCATTTATCCTCGTTTGAATTTAATGATGAATCAATAAGTCAATCTCAAGGAGAGGATGAATTAGTGAATCATACTAGATATTCTAATCTTTGCTCCACTTCTTATAATGAGTCTCTAAATTTTCCTTTTTTTATCCTTAGCCAAGATAGCTTAGAGTTAGATAGCTGTGGTCAATCTTGCCCTCAGATTGTAAATATTAAACTTGATCAAAAGCTTGAAATAATTCCTAGAGTAAAGAATGTTTTCTATTATCAAAATCTAAGGTCAAACTTGTTTATCCATTTGGGAGAATTTTCATATTTGCAATCCACCCTCCCTTCCCAACTCTTTCAATCATCTTTGGGTTGGTGCTCTAGTCAATCTTTTGCCTTGGAAATTTTTAATAGGAAGTATAAGCATGATTACATGTTTGGAGAAAAATCACTTCATGTCCCTTTTCAGTCACTTTGGAACCATAATGTATGTTGTCAAGTTATCAATCATTCTTGGTGGCTAGAAAAGGTGTTTAAAGATCAATTCCATATTTTCTCCATTTTTGAGCATCAAGTGGGTCTGACTTTGATTTTCCGTCTTTTAAGCTCTAATTTATCCCCACTTGAATTTTTGATCGTCAGTCCCAAGGAGAATCAAATTGAATATGGAAGAGAAGTAAATGAACAAGTTAATCTATGTGAAAATGAATCGAATCACATGTCTTATGTCCTTCCTCTATCCATCTCTGAGTTTAACTTGCATAAATTTTATGATCCTATCAGTTCTTTGATGGAGGATGTTTGCATCAGTCAGTCTTCTCCTTGGCATAATTTCATATTGCATAATTCAAACCATTCTTCAATTTATGAACAAATCAAGAAGACTGTGCCCTTAAATTTGTTGATCTTTAGCCCAATCTTGACTTGTTCTATTATCAAAAATCAAATAAGAATCATTAACCTATTTGATGAATGGTTGCACTGGATTTATGATTTTACCTAACATTTGTGATGACTGGTTAGATTAGGGTAGTTAGGAAACCAAATAAGCCTACTTAGGCAGTAGTTAGTCTTTTTAGCCATTCAGTCTGGCACCTTTTTAGTCTCTAAGCTCCTTTGTAAGCTCCTAGTTTAACTGAGTACCTGTCACTTTTCTTTTCCCTGCACAATAAATTTCAAATTTTGCAAATTATGTTAGTAGTTTAATTTACTTTCTGCATTTATATTTCATGCATTTATATTTCTGACATAGAATAGATATTATTTCAGTTGTTTTTATATTTTTCCCACACATGCGGCATGAGGTATTTTGTTTGATGTTTGTGAATGCAGAAAATAGGTTGCAAGAACAAAATAAAATGGTAGAGTGCTGGATCGTGGATTTGAGTTGCAGAGTTCGAGGACCAGAGATTCTGAGGTTCTCAAGCGCCCATTTCAGCAGAGCACTTGTCCCAGCCGGAGCCAGATGTTATCACATATATAGTAGCCGGGATACCATACATTATTTTTCTCATTCCAGTACACTATTCAGCCAGTTCCCTTACATGTGAGATGCTGAGATGAGCATCTTTATTGGATCACTATCAGATTGTGGACAGCAGTTGCATTCCCCATGCCATTACTGAGTTTCAGGACACTCAGAGAGATGACCGATGTAGCCATTATATCATTGGTACAGAGCAGACAGTAGTGCCCAGAGTTACAGCAGCAGTCTCAGATGACAGATGATGGTACAGGTTTATGAGCTTTCAGGTATATGACTCAGCAGGTATATCATGGTATTATGGTTAGATTGCTTTTATACTTATTCTTATAGCATGTCTTAGCACTTAGTGTCATGATCTGGCGATCATATAGATATTTGGACCTGGTTGACCTATTATATATACATTACTGTCCCTACTCAGACTTAGAAGTTCACTATTCATACTCATTGGTACATACCCTCCTTAGGGAGAATAGAGGTGATCATTACACCATACTCTGGCTTGCTAGTGTTGGCTCCATCATATCATTGTCTTCATCCATTCATGGCCTACCTTTTAGATTATTACCCTGACTTACTACTTGACTAGTGGCATGGAGTATTTTTCCCCACTGTAGCCTCTGTATTGGATGAGCTTCCCTGTTTATTGTGTCTCGGCTCTGAGTTGGTGACACAACTTACCTACGGTGAGTTGGAGTTCCTTGTGAGTTCCCCCTAGTCATTAAAGTTGTGTTGGCTAAACCTGAAACTTTTAGTGCTGCCATGAATACAAAATCTGGAAAACTGAAATGCTATATCTTGTATATGAAAGAAATGCCAAGTGAAAATGGCCATGATAAATAAAATGTTATATCTTTTGAAAAATAAATACCTAGGTAAACAAGTTGTCCATGACACACCTAGAAGTGCTCAGGTAAACAAGTGCCTTAAAAACACACCTGCAGCAGAAAGCCTAAAAATAAATGTAAATCTATGCAATGTGTTTGTAAACACACATAGATCAAGGCTATGGAAACTTCAGGCCCAAAAAGCAATGGAACTTAAATGTTATATCTAAACAATTGCTGGCCTTATTTGTATTATGGATTGTGCGCATCTGTGAAGGTGAATAAACCCTCTTTAAACAACTCATCCATTTGTGAGACACCGCCATTCCCTGTGTTATTGATCAGTCAGTATATACTATGGTGTGTATTCCCGTTCCCTTGCCAAAGTGTCACAAAGGCAAGTCAGTCAAGTCATCCCTTAGCCTAGCCAGTTATTTCAGCCCTCACCCTTCACTAGCAAATTGATCACAACTATGAAGTGAGTATGGTCCTGAAAGTCTAGTCTGAGTAATAATAATAATTAACGACACTACATATTTGGATTTAGATCGCCAGTCATGATTACTCTGTGTTATATTTGCTATTTGAATAAATTGTAAAGCATGTATTAACCTTGATACCTTGCAGCAGTTATGGATGATGGTCTGAGTTGTATTTGGTCTTGGTTAGACCTAGTTTGACCATGGAGGACCATGGGACATGAGATGTTGGACCTTATGATGATATGGATAGATGATATATGGTCTATGTACACATACAGGATGATTCTATGCAGCAGCTACAGGGTTATGATGATGATTCTTGGGATACAGCAGTGTTTGGTCATTTACAGATCATTATTATTGGCCTTGTTTCGGTACATTGGATATTTATTTTGATCATGCAGAGATTCATATGGTGTATGAGTACACATCTTGGATGGATTTGGACCTTCTGAGTCCAATGAGACAGTTTGTTTTCAGTTCCGGGCACTTACATTGATGATTTAGCCTCAGTAGGCTGTCCTAGTGCAGTTTTGGTCTGTTGGAGGCCCTGTCGGAGCAGAGATGACTTTTATCCGGTTGACCTAGGGCGCTGATGATGGAGGGGGTGGTCCAGCCACTTGTTTTTACCATATTACCCCCCTCCCGGACACATTGGTACCCTCACCTTGACAGCGCCATCACTCTAGGAGGCAGTTTGGGCAGTTTCACGTTTCCCGAGGCATTTCAGGATTGGTAGAAATGGCTATTGAGGAAATCGATTTGGGCTAATGAGGCAAAGTTATGGCATGGGATGATCAGTGATGATAGATCGGGACCTTCCACACCTCCTCCAGCAGTTTCAGCTTCATCGGGGCCCGCATCTATTACTTATGGCACTTTTTGTGGATTTTTGAGGTCTTTTGAGGACCACGACTTCACCTTGGAGGCACGATTTGGTATATTCATGATTATTTATTGGATATTGTGCCATGGGGATTGACCAAGGAGGGATAAAATTACCCCTTGGACCCACCATGAGCCTCCTATGATATTTTGTCATCATGATTTGGTGGGATTCCCCTCTCCTAGGGCGACTTTGTCCACTTATGTTATATTTTATGTGTGATCCATGTATTATGTTGTTGAGCTCATCTCAACCATTGATTAGACATTTGTATCTTTTAATCTTAGCCACTCACTCAAAAAGTGGTTAGGGTTTTGGTGCCTCTCCTTCCTATTTAAAGGAGAGAGCCTCTCATTGTAAAGGGTCTTTGGCTCTTGGATTATTGGTATAGAAAAATATTCTTGTGGAAATTCTTGTGGTCTCCTTTGCATCTGGTGTTCTTAGATGGTGTTTGGAAAGTCTATTGCAACCTAGCATTTGGAAATTGTGGCAAGATCTATCTTTTTTGGAAATCATTGTTTGTTTACAGGAGGGCGACTTCAACAAGGGCGATTTTGCAAGGCTTCTTCAAATCGACTTTCTTGGCATTCGCTTGTATCAAGGGGTTATCATTAGTATCATTGTGATCTATGCTATCTTTCTGTTACTTCTTTTGTGGCATTAGTCTTATCTCTTGATGCATCAAATCTGATATTGTTGACGTTTGTTGTGCAGGAGAGAGGGCGCATTGGCTTCTTGGACAAAATCGATTTGCATAGAAACTACCTCAAAGCTTCCAAATTGATCGGGATTGCATAGATCATCATCATCAAGGCATCTACAAGGTTACCCAGGTAAGATCCACAGGTTTGTTTCTCTTTCCTCTATCCAATCCATTGACATAACTCATAAATTGTTAAAACCCTAAATATCTTAAAACCCTCATTTTTATATTTTCTCAGATCTACTAAGATCTAGTGGGTTGTTGGGCATAATACTGAAAACCCACCTCTATAGCATCCAAGGCATCCCGGATCTATAGTTTGGTGAGGATTGGCCTCCATTTGATCCCCTTCCCAGGCCAACTTAGCCTCTCCCAAGCAAGGCGCACTTCTCTAGTTGGGCAAGTTGACCTAGATCTAGGTGGTGGGTGTTTGAGATTCCACTTGATTTGACATCTACACATCAAATAACATACACCCAGGTTGTCACTTTTCTGAAATTGACCTTGTGGGCCCCATTCCACATTTTAAGGGATTTAATCCCCATTTTGGACCACTTGGAACACTTAAACTCAGATCTACTAAGATCTAACCGGTGGATTGCCACGAAATTATAGATCCATACCCCTACCTGACCGATCTACCCGGATCTAAAGTTTGGATGCCATCCGACTTGATTTGACCCACATAAACCCACTTTTAAGCCTCCTTGGGCAAAGTCGCACCACCTTGGAGAAGTGAGTTGACTCACTTCCAGGAACTGGGTACTTGAGATTTTTGGAGATCTGAAACAGGAGTAATTCAAAACCTAGGTCTAGGCTGTCACTTTGTCAAATCTTGCCTTGGGGATTGCATTCCTTGTTTTAAGGGATTGTGGTCCACTTGGGTTAAACCTAGATCTAGACACATTCAACCATCAAGATCTATACTGTCCACTTATCTCATGTTGTAGGAGTCCTAAACCATAAAGTCAACCCTACTTTGACTCCACTTCCCAATTCCCAAGGCACTGGTTTATCTCCAAGACAACCCACTCTCCTAGATTGTGGGATTGACTTGTGGTTTGACTTTTGCATGGTGAACTATACCTTTGAAGACATCATGGACCATGGTCAAGATTGTCTCATGTACTAGTTAGCCCCAATCTGACCCCTAAACAACCCTGCATTGGACACGGTTCCCAAGGCAGTGGATCTTTTGACATTGACCTAGTACACTAGCCCTAGATCTCACTTCAAACATTATAAGTCACTCTCACATCAACTATGAACCAAAGCTATACCTATTGAACCCCTCACTTGGCTTGTGACTTTACCCTTAGGTCTAGGATAAACCATACACCTAACTTCACTTAGAAATACCCTGATTTGGTGTCTTGGTTTTGATCTCTCCTGTCGGGAGTTGATCGGGTCTTCCCCTTTGTTGTCTGGGCTAGATAACATAAAGCGAAGGTTGCCTCGACTGGCGTGACAACCATACATATTGGAGGTCGAGGTGATCGTGGTTGCACCTTTTGAGTTGCCCTTCCCTATTGCCATCCATGACTGGATCTATCCATAGGGGTAACTACATCTTAGGTGATAACAGGTACTTCAACCTGCTAATGCCTCCTGTCATATGTTTCCCACACAATTTGCAATTCAATCGCTGCCGATTTGTTCCATCTTCAGGCTTAGCATATTGCCAAAATGGGTCCAATGCCTTTGGAATTTTTGCATTGGAAATGGATAGCCTCAAAAATCAAACCTAGGGTATCAAAAAAACAACATTAAACCCCGATAGAAAAAAAAAACAACAAACTGGTTTAAAATTCAGTCCTCTAG
This sequence comes from Larix kaempferi, assembly GCA_027924585.1. Classification (NCBI taxonomy): domain Eukaryota; kingdom Viridiplantae; phylum Streptophyta; class Pinopsida; order Pinales; family Pinaceae; genus Larix; species Larix kaempferi. The sequence continues at coordinate 10,103,558 of BSBM01000017.1, read as the reverse complement.
ATAAGGTTATTCTTATGTGTTTGAGTTTCTTCCTTACATGGATGATGTGAGTATTAATTTATTATTGTTATTCCTTATGGTTATTTACTTTCTATAATGTATTTGGAATTAATCTTTAATAATAAGGTTTAAAATGTTGGCATCAAACACTTTGAACATGAAGTTTGTAGGAATCCTCCATACTAGCACATTTGAAAGAATGACTAGCCGCTAGAACCATGGATATTCAATTTTCAATTTTCATATAACATGCAATACATAATCTAAGATTCTAAACTCTAGAGTCTAAATTTTAAAGATTTTTTGGACTGAGTCACTGACCTATGTATAGTCTCAATGGAGCAATGGAGTCTGGACAACCCTTCAAAGTTGAGCAAAATGCCACAAAAACCATTCAATCAAGCAGCTAGGGTGGAGAACTTAACCTCTTTGGAGAAAAACGCCCTCTTTTATGGTTGAAAACATCAATTAGCAGCAGCAAATGTTAGTTTGTGGGGGTTGAATGCAGTAGTCAAAGGATGTGACCTCCTTCTACACAAAACAATTTCGAATGGCCCCCTTTTCCTTAAGTTCAAGCTTCAAATGAAGGCCACAAACAAAGACCCCAAACGGAGCGAGTCCTTGCTCGTAATGTGCAAAATCGCAGATTATGAGGCTTAAATCCTTGGGCCACAGTGCTTGAATTCGTGGAGAAGTTGCAAGGATATTGTGGAGATAAAACGCAGCCCTTCCCTCTTCATTAACCAAGTTGAATCAGTGAAAAGAACTGGTCAAATAGGGATTTAAAACCGCAGACAGATAGATGCTCGGTTTTTACAGTCGTGGCGCGATTTTTTTCCAAAACATCGATGATTTTTTGAATGTATCATGCGACGCGATTTTTTTAAAAAAATTGCGATTTTTTTACCGGAAATAATCGACGTCCCGAAAATTTCGTGACATCGTCGATTCTTTCCACTATGGTATAGAACTCTAATGAGGGCTCCCACTGGTGAATGGTGGCCCTTACATGACCCAACATGCTATCAAAAGTCTCATAGATTTCTCCAAGATTAGGAGCATTTGAATCAGTGTAACGAATGATCTCCACAACAGGGGCCAAAATGATACAAAGTAACCACATTTTTTCCCACTAATCATTGTCCAACGCTTGAAACCTAACCTTCTTACACAAGTCTATCTTGGATTCTGACCACCTTTCCCACTCTAGATTCACAACTGAGGATTACAACGGTGTTTGTACATTCATCATCCTCTCCAGTAAGAGAAAATAGCTAGCATATCTAGTATTAGTGTATGGGCTTGAGTAATTTCTTCCTTGTGATCCTTGTACATGGCTGAGGGGGTGTGGTGGTTGTAGATAAACATCTTGCACATCTCTAGCAGCTATCACCAAGTCCAATATCCATTGAATTTTTCCAGTGTCCTTTAATGCATTGTTGAGTGCATGCACACAACAAGGAGTCCAATAAATATGCTTATATTTGCAAAAAATTAATAACCCAACCAATCTACAATTTGCTACTGTATCTGTCACAACTTGCGCCACATTGTTAGGTCAAACATCCTCCAAAGGATCTCTAAGAATCTCAAATAGGAAAGTTTCATCCTTGTGCGTTCTAGAATAATCAATGGCTCTAAGAAAGAATGGACCTATTATAGATGTCACTATGATGTTGATTAGTAGACACTTACTATTGTAGATCCACCCATCCGTAACAATAAATTACCTCGCTCTCACCTATGTCTGTCTCATATGGTCCTTTGCATAGTAATTTTTGATACTTGCCTTACTAAAATTGTTGTTGTTAGTGCGTGCTCACCAAGAGATACATATGAGGGTCTTGTTTCTACAAATGATTGGACCATTTCCTTATAATAAGGAGAACGAGTAACATGGAAGGGAATTCCATTAGCAAAAATACATTTGCTAATGACATCATATGTGTCATCTCATTGTTGAATATTACATCCTAGTCAATGTGGCACCTATTGTACATGAATGAGATGTAGAGTTCTTCTTTTTGATGAAGCAGTTCCAATGATTGATGGTGGAGGCATAATCGTGGATGGGTTAGGTTGGGATGTGACATTTTTGCTAGAAAACATTTCTTTTGCATTTGTTGCCCTTTGCAGTCTCACAAGTTCAAATCTTTGAACACTATCGGCTTTAGGCATACATTTACTCTACTTAGAATCTCCAAAAGATGTTTCCTAACCCTACTATAGCTGCAAACCTAAGGATGGCCACAAATAGTGCATTTCCAATCACGTGAACCACCACCAACCTTTGAAGATGTTTTTGCTTGTTTGGTTGCATATATTAGGAGTTTTGAGGATTTAATGACCCCTTCACATATTTCGACAAATATTTTGGTGGGTCGGATTTGACTTTAGATGTTGATCCATTCAAATGCTCATTTACTCTTCACCTCCCCCTTGTGTTTTTTGCCTCAATATCATAGTCACTACTATTGTCATTGTTGTTGGTGTTTCCAGAATGACTCATATTGGTAAATGTTATTATATTGGGTTTATTTAGTTTTCATTTAGAACACAATTTGCAACAAGGGTTTGAGGTTGGTATGTTGTCATTGATGATTAAATCACATCAAAACTTAATTTGTAACATTAATTAAAATTTGATTCAAACAAAAAAAAGTGGTAACTTGGTAAGTTGTAACCCTACCTCAAGGCTCTAACAACTCCAACAGTGACCTCAAGGCCCCAATAGTGGCTTTCTCACAAAATCTAACCTTCAATGCTAAACCTGCCAAGTTCCAACAAGGGATATCTTCAAGGCAGTCTATAGGTAGCTTGAGCCCACCCTCCTGGGTAGCAAATACAAGTCACAACCAATGAAACCCTCCACGTAGTACTCTATCATAACAAGAGAGAAGGGTTAACACTCCAGGAAACAACCTCACGGGAATAAGAGATAAGGTAAACCCTCCACCAAGCAACCTCACGAAAGCAAGAAGACAACAAAACCCTCTAAGTAGTAGTCTTTCATGGCAGTAGGAGATAAAATAAACCCTCCATGCAACAACTTGTATACTGTCACAGCAACAAGAAGACAAGAAAACCCTCCATGTAGTAGCAAAACTGCTAAATGAGATATCACGAGTGGCAAACGAGAGACGACTATAAATAAAAATGAAAAACCGTGGCTAGAGAGAAGGGAAATAGCCAACGATGTGACCTTTTATCATTTAATTTTTTTTTTTTTTTTTTTGGTAAGAAAGTGATGAAAGGAAATGTGGGGATGCTACTTTTAGGAAGGAAATGTTTCGCTTTTTCCAAGAAATGACCCCTTTTTTATTTCCTCGAGTTTCCTTCAAATGGGGATGTGGGGGGATGTTTCCAATGGAGTTTTCAAGTTTTTGGGATGTGTGGGGGCATGAAAAAGTGTTTCCTACCCTTGGGGATGTGTCCCCAAGTAGCATTGGTTATAGAGCAATTCTTTCCAATGTACAATTCTATGTCTGTCACCATCACAAATGGTCCAATGAGAATTGTTTATCCATATCCCTATCTACTTGCATGATTAACTTAACATGTTTTATTGGCCAAAAAGAATTACAACTTTGCTTATTAATTATATTTTTTGAAGCTATTATAAACCAAAGTGACATATATGGGTTAAATGTATATGATAGATGATCCCAAGGGGGGCATATATGAGGTTAAATGTGTTGGTGTAGTAGTTGCGTGATGCATCACCTCATAGGTCGGCCCAAGCAAGAATAAAATTAAAATACATTTTAATTTTATTTTTGCACAAATAACAAGTCGGCCCCAATTAAAAATTAGATTTTCCCGCAAGATAAAGTATAAATAAAAGGGCACCTCTCCTCATTTTGGACACATTGCAACAAGACATGTTTGCCTCTTCTATAAGGAGTTCATTACTGCAGCTAGGAGAAGTATTTTATGACGATCTCCACTTTTGGAGAGGTTTCTCTTATCTTTTTTCTTGGGGTTCGTGCTACTACTATTTGGATGTACATCAATCTTTATTCGAAGGTGTGAGCTCGGGGGAGACAAATAGCTTTTGTCTATGGTTGGGAGATGATTGTTCTTATCATCATGGTTAAACGAGCTCTACACTCATTTTGTTTCTATGCTTTGCAATTCTTTTAGTGATCCTGGTTATGGTGCTATAAAATTCACAATGGTTTCAAAGCAGTGCTAAAATAATTCATTGCCGGAAACTAGGGCTCCACATTTTGGAGTGTTTTCCATCACAGTTTATCTCGAACGAAGCATAGAGCAACTTCACATCTTTCTGTGGTGGCCAATTTCAGTTTGGTGGAAGTTCATTTTTTGGTCTAATACTATCGTGGTCAAGACCTAGGGATCCTTGGATCTAGCCCTTCTGTCCACCGTTTTGGCCAAACTTTACCTTGCTCCAACTCGCCTCAATATGGTGCAACTATCTATGGAAGGAGATTTTAGATACAAAAATTTTCATTTTTTGACCCATTCTTTGCCGGAATCGAGAAACTAGGGTTTCTAGTTTTGAGTTGTTCTATCCACAGACTTGAGAGAAAAGAAGGGATATTCAACTATCCTTGATAGGGCACATCTCCTTGTTGAATTAGTTTTCCAAGCATCCCAACTTCAAAATTGACCTAGCTCTTGCTACGGTTTCTGATCCAGTTGTAGTCAAGATGATTGGGATGAAGGTTGAGGATAGGTTGGATGGGGCTTCCAACTTCGGCTCTTGGAAGTCTAGAGTTCTTCTAATTCTTGAAGAAAATAACCTATTGAAGTTTGTAAATGAGAAGGTTCCAGAACTAGAAGAAGAAACATGAAAGAACCAGTGGAGAAAGAATGATGCTAGGGCAAGAAGGATCTTGGTAGATTCAGTAAGAGACCACTTGGTTCGTCAAATTTATTAGAAGAAGACAACCAAGAATATGTTTAAAGTCTTGAAGAAGTTGTTCGAAAATAGCAATATCAATCGTGCCCTTGCCTTGAGACAACAACTCTCAAATCTCAAGATGTCAAGGTTTGATTCAATTGCTACCTATTTCATGAAGGTCTCAGAACTCATAGATCAGTTAAGCACTATTGGAGAAGCAATTGAAGACAAAGAACTTGTTATGTCAACCCTTAATGGTCTCCCTCCTTCTTGGGAACCATTTATTCAGAGTCTTAGTGGATGAACAAAGCTTCCCAAGTTTGACAGATTATGGGAAGATTACACTCAAGAAGAGACAAGACTTGCGACTAGAAGCATATTGCATGGTACTCAACATGAAGAGACTCAAGCCCTTACAACTCACACCAAGAAAGGAAAAGGTAAGGGAAAGAAGTTCCATGGAAAAAATGACAGAAGTGAAATATCAAGCCCTAGATCAGATCACCAAAATAAGGATATGTTACAGATTCAATGCTTCAAATGTCATAAGTACGGTCACTATGCCAAACAGTGCCATGGCTCAAAGAAGAGAAAGTTCCAAGCCTCAATTGCTAATGTTGATGAAGACACTCCACATAAGAGGCCAATGAATGATGATTCTAAAGAAGGTGTAGAAGACTGTCGAAAGAAGTTCTTCTTCTAGTACTCCCCATGATTGAGATGATGTGACTATCATGAAAATCCAAATCATGATGGGCTTCCAGCAAGAAGTTGAAGATTAGAGGACTCTGATGACTCATACAAGGAGGCAGTGGGAGCCCACCCACAAAACAATAAAAGATAAGTATTTGGATTTATTGCTCTTGTAGATTAGATCCGTTGGATTTGAACCAATGTTTTAAAACTTGGAACCGGGAATCGACCCAGTCAGGGATCAACTCCGACCGGAACCGAAACAGTTAATGAACCGAAGCGGTTTAATTTCAATGAACTGGACTATTAAAAAATACAAAAAAATTACAATTTTAATCATAAAAATTATATTTAATATTCTAAGCTATGATTTCAAACCATTAGACACATAATATGTAAAGTATACTCATATATATATATATACACCATAAACCATGTATGGGTCACAAAATGGCACAAAGTGCACTACATAGTAAAGTCTCATAGCATATATCTTAGATTCTGAAACAAATTACAATATCAATGAGGCTCTATATCCTCTACAATCCAAAAAACATGATCAATGATGAGTCATGATTCATATTCAGGATGTGGGGAACATATTTATTTTTTTAGAGGCGAATTAGGGTTAGGTATCGTGATTTTTTTAAAACAATTTAAAACTCTATTTTTCCTGTCTGGGGCCCACGGACGTGAAAGAGGAGGCCGATTTGTTTTTCATGGACTCGGCCAGTTTGGTCCGGTTTGGTAACGAACCGATCGGTTCATGCATCAGCCGGCCGATTTGTTACCAAACCAGACCCTGGTCCGACTTGTTTTCCGGTTTGAACATACACACCCCTTGGTTAGTCAAACCGACCGGTTTCGGTTCCAACTCAGCCAGTTTTAAAAATGTTGCTTTGAATATGTTTCCATAACAAATTATATGCAGATATATATTCCTAGAATTAGGAAGGATGTAGAGCAATGTGATCTAGTTCCTTTATTGCTGAACAGTAGGATCATATAGTACTTGTTATATGTATGATTATTAATAGCCGATAATGCTGCACAACCATCCATAAGCCTGTGATGGAGTTGGTCTAAGATGATATCTCTTTCTTACATGCTGAGGGTAGTGCACACTCTTGATAGAATGTTCTATTGGAGATAGAAAGCATCCAGATAGTTACCATTTGCGCTTAGGATGTGTAAATATATATATGAGTGTTGTGCTTAAGCATTAGCTAAGATGCCTACATATCTGTATGAACTATAGTCATTGCATTGGATGAATTTAATTATGCAATGTCCCTAACCATCTGACAGTGACTTCTGGTCGAAACAATTAAATGGAAGTCATGGCTGTTCAATAGTAACAATAGATAGATGAGGACCAAATACATATAGATATATGTGGATACATGACCCATAGGTCTAGATGATCTCATCTAGAGATTGGCGATTGGGACCAGAAGGCTCCAACAGATGTTGACCTCTCTACTACAAATGTTCGTTTCTTCGATGATTATGGAAAGCAGTTACTTTCCAGTTAGAGTCATGACAGATGGATCATGGAGGACGAGAGTTACTTAGTCAATTTCTGAGGAGACAGAGGGAGTTAGTCCTTGATATGAGGATATTGGACAACTGCATCACTTATTGATGACAACTAAAGGATCCTTGATGTACCTGGTCATCACCAGAATGAATAATTACGCTCGTAAGAAGGATCAAGATGCTCAGCTACAGAGAGAGCAGGATGCTCAGACACAAAGGGAGAAAAGCGCTCCAACACAGAGGGAGATGTGATGAACATGATTGCAATATCATACAAGTATTATCCATGTGTCTTGGCTAATGGTGAGTATTCCGATGACAGTACCACATCTTCGCTGGGACACTCTGAGAAGGCATGTGAAGATCTCCCAAACACCTTGTGATGGGGTGGGGAGACTAGTCTCTTGATTTTCTTCCATACAAGTTCATAAATTTTGTCATGCAATTTGTTATTATTTCATTTATTTGCATTTCATGACTAGAATGGAGCAGGACATAAATGTTTGCACCAATATATTTGATGCCTCTGTTAGTTGATATGTGTGCAGGTATCTTCTCCTGATTACTCCGAGAGGGAGTGAGGAGATTGGTCCCATGATTGACTCCCTCGGTAAGAGGGAAGGTTGACCTTACTCCCTACACACTCTGTGATGGAGTAGGGATATTGGTTTCATGATTGTATCCCTCGCTAAGAGGGAATGATGATTACATAGAGACCATGCGTTCTCTCGATCACTCTGAGAGGGAGTGAGGAGATCTCTCGGACATCTTGATATGGGATGGAGAGGCCAATGCATTCTCTCGATCACTTCGAAAGATGTGAGGAGATCTATCGGACATCATGAGATGGGATGGAGAGGCCAACACATGTTTCATGTATTCTCCTGATCACTTCGTGAGGGAGTGAGGAGATCTCTCGGACATCCTAAAAAGGATGGAGAGTCCGGCGCACACTTGCTCACACTGGTACTTCTGTATGATGCTAATGACTTGTCACTAGGTTGGTGCTAAACAACCTTTGTGGTTGGGAGACTTGTCTCTGGGTTGGTGCCGAAAAACCCTTGTGGTTGGGATATTTATGGATTGTAGTCCATTGTCCTTTGAGGTTGTATCCCATGCATACATGATGAAAGTCGTCATGTGCTTGAAGCCCATGATGTGTTGATGACTCACTAGTGGTTGTAGCCCTAGTGAGCTCATTGAGCTTGTGCATGTTCCCCGATGGACTAGGTTGAGTTGAGGCACATTGTATTAGTGCATGCTCCCTAATGAACTGGGTTGAGCTGATGCACGAGTAACTCCTCAATGGATAGGGCAGGGTCGTAGAGCTAGTGCATGTTCTCCGATGGAATGGATTAATTTGATTCATGAAGATTGATTTATTGACACTTCTCGACGGACTGAGATTGTGTTGGAAGACCTTCCTTATGATATAGAGGGGTTAGAGATAACTGTGATGTACATATGATACCCAAATGTGTTCCAGTATGATAAAACGATGGTGCCTCCCTGGCTAAGAGGGAGTGTTGGTGTAGTATTTGCGTGAGGCATCACCTCATAGGTCGGCCCAAGAAAGACTAAAATTAAAATACATTTTAATTTTATTGTTGCACAAATAACAATTTGGCCCCAATCAAAAGTTATATTTTCCAACAAGATAAAGTATAAATAGAAAGGTGTCACTCCTAGTTTTGGACACATTGCAATAAGACAAGTTCGCCTCTACTACAAGGAGTTTGCTACTGTATCTAGGAGAAGTGTTTTATGAGGTTCTTCACTTTTGGAGAGGTTTCTCTTATCTTTTTTCTTGGGCATCGTGCTACTACTATTTGGATGCAAATCAATCTCTATTGGAAGGTGTGAGATCAGGGGAGACAAATAAGTTTTTCTATGGTTGGGAGATGATTGTTCTTATCATCGTAATTAAACGAACTCCACACTCATTTTGTTTATGTGCTTTGTCATTCTCTTAGTTATCCTAGTTATGCTGCTATAAAATTCAACAAAATGTATATGTAATGAAGTAAATGTATATGTAATAGTGGTCGACCTAATGAAAGGTCAATATATGCAGTGAGTGGATAGGTGTATATAGAGGTCATGTAGTCAGTTTTGAGGGGAACATGTTTATTGGATATATGAATGTATTAGTGTACTTAGAGGAGATTTTGCTGTTCTCTAATACCAAATGTTTTGAACCAAATTCCAAAAACAAATGTTAGAACACATGAAGGACATTGAGTTTTTGGTCATGCATTTTGGATTGACTAATGCTCCTACTTTAGAAAGCCTTGTGACCAAAATTTTTCGACCTCATCTTAGAGAGTTTGTATTGGTTTTCTTTAATGATATACTTATCTATAGAAAATCATGGAAATAGCACATTAAACATGTGGATAAAGTCCTACAATTTCTTGAGAACAATCAATTGTATGTAAAAAGGTCCAAATGTGCTTTTAGGAAACAAGAAGTAGACTATTTAGGTCATATATTTTTTCATGGGAAGGGGTCAAGGTGGACCCTCAAAAGATTCAAGCTATCACAAAATGGCCCATTCCTAAGAACATCAAGAATCTTAAAGGATTTTTTGGTCTTACTAGATATTATAGGAAATTTGTTATAAATTATGCATGCATTGTAGGCCCATTCACATCTCATACTATTTTGTGCATTGGATATATTGTAAAAGGAGGTTGCCGCCTCGAAGTGGTTTATTCTTCATTGACTCTTTATCTTTCTCAAGGCATGGAGATACTTTTCTTTCTGTTTATTTTCTATTTGGGGAATTTGTTTCATAATAGAATCTCTCCAAAATTCATCCATAATATGCTTTTCTTATGCATATCATGGGACCCGATCATTAGCAGAGCCATGATTGATGGTTTGGATGTATTGTGGAGTACTAATACCATAGTTTCTTCAAGCTCAACCTGATCCTGCTTACCCAAGTCTAGTCCACAGTTTGGTAATGATTTTATACACTTTATTTTATTATGCCAAGAATACATCAACTTATAAGGTTCCTTCCATAAATAGACAATGGATACAAAATTGACATGTATGCATGGTTAGCATGCAATCTATTTTTGTGAAGAATATTGTACCATTCTGTTGCTTGGTTTCCACCCACAATACTCAAACTGAAAAGATAATCTTATCATGAGATGAATGCATAAGACATCTTGGCATCTACACATGAGATGTGTTGTTTTGAAATGGCACAAAGATAGGCGTTTTGGGCCTTGCATTAGAGATATCATATATGGCACAGGTCTGGATAGTAGGATTGCACCAATCATCAGCCTTGGGGTCTTATTTGTTTCATGCACTATCACATTTGCTCTGTTTGCAAACATCTCTGCTAGGGGACATTGCTAGATCCAAGGTGGGGGAATTCCCCTTATGAATCATTAGACTTTCATAGAGACCTGTGTTAGCACAGTATAATTTTTGGCAAAAATAGCAACTATGGATAAAAGAAAGAAGGTTTTTCACAATCAGGGCTAAAAATGGTTTTTAAGTCAAATTTTTGCTTTTTAAGCTAATTTTGCGTTCTTGAGTTTATTACAGGGTTTAAGGATTATTTTTATAAAAAATATTGGGCCAAGCCCAATCTCCAAGTATGAAGCTGAGCACCGAGAGCTAATGGCTATATGGGGGCCACCACATCAACGCACACCATCAAAGTCCAAGAGCCGAGCTGCCGATGAGTAATATATATGTTGTTCCTTGACATATAATGAAACCGTTGATGCATATAAATAATTCAAAAGTGAGTCAACCGACAAATGTAGGATACTAAATTGGTTAAAAGTAAAATATAAATGCCCAGGCCATGAATTCCGGTCGTGAGGAGCTCATGATTTTTGTTGAGGTTATGAGGTTATGACCTGAAAGATTCGAGGAGATTTCATATTTCTAGCATCAAGGGGTAGGAATAATAATGCCTCTCAATTCCAATCCAGCGGGTCAAACTTCCATTCACATGGAACGCTAAAGGTGGAACATGCAATGAGGAACAAAACCTTCAAATTAGCGGTCCCACATTTTTCAATGATGAAGATTGGAGGATAAAGGAGATCCATGGTGAAGGTGGATTGCGCGGCCAGAACTTGTTAGGATATTCCTATAATCCATCCTAGTCCCACCAGTATTTTGATCATTTACATTTTCAGTCATGCATGCACTTTTAGGGTTTGCATGCATCATTAGGATTTGCATGCATTTGCATGCATTCTAGTCATCAGCCCAACACCTAGCCCTCAGTTAGCCAACCCCCAAGAGCTTCTCACTGATAAGTTTTAGCCCTCCAGTTGCTTAATGCGCCCTTCTTCCTTGATTTTAGGAAGCAACTCGCCCTTCTTCACCTACCAGTCCATTTGTCTTCAGTTTATACTCAGTTATATTCAGTTACACATAGTTACTCTTAGTTACACTTAGTTACACTCATTTACACTCAGTTACACCTACCAGACTCAGTTTGACTGATGGTTGACAATTACTTGAGCATTGATGACTCCACTAATGATGATGAAGACTTCCAGTTGTGCTCCGATGATACTAGTTGTGCTCCGATGACACTCCAGTGATCCTTTGATCACTCCATGAATTCTAATTCAAATTGCCACCTTAGGCATTCGAATTCCTCATGCATTGTATTATTTATATGTCCATTTCTGATTAATAATTTAGTGTGTGTGAAGTATTATTGCTTCTATCTGAGTTCTACTGTACCATATTATTCTATTGCTCATTATACTACATTGATCACTCTTCTTCTATTTTCCTGCTTAATCATAATTACTCTTGTGAGGTATACATCATCTCGTAGATCTGCTGTGAGGATTTTCACAGAACTTGCACGATGTAAGTAATTTTCAAAATTTGCGAAATTTGGTAGGCCCAACAATGTTGAACGGTGGAGATCAGCAGGTGAAGGAGATCCATGGTCCCAATAAATTTTGCAATGTCAACATGTGAGGAGAAACAAAATGTCAAAATCAACGAAATTTACATGCTCGTGGTTAAATCAAATTTTATGAAAATGACTATTTAAGCCATCAACTTCAAACGATTTTTTCTGCCAAATGCGACCAAATTTTTAGAAACCGAGAGAGGCTTTTCTTCATCACGGGCCAATATACAATAAACTCTCTCTGTTTTTACATAGGTATCATGGTTTGGGAGAATTGAAGGGATCTTCACAGGGCATTTTTCCATATTTCCAAACTACTGTCTGAGTTATCAAATTCAAATGCAGATTTCGAGGAGCTGGAGGGGAATATAGCAAAATGAAGACATGGGTTTTGACCGGGACATATGTAATTACAACAAACCTCCCTCAAATTTCACACAGTTGTCACCATTTGAGATATGCAGGTGGGGATTTGAATCCTATTTTTTAGCAGTCTGCTTCTTGAAAGGGAGGAAATCGGTTGTAACTGAATTCTAGGCACGATTTAGTATTCAAAGATACCAAATACAGATGGCAGTGACACCTGTAGGCAGAGAAGTTACAATATTTTAAGAGAATCCCCGCATTTTTAGTGAGTTACTAGCAATCAGTTTCTGAATACAGAAGATCGATTTCATCAGCCCAACAACTCCAAACACCTGGCAACATCTCCCAGCTTTCAAAACATCCAGAACATTATTTCTAGATGTTGATAATTTTATGTTAAAGCAAATTCCTTAAAATTAGGAAGTCAGTTAGACATGTGTCACCCCATTTGTAACGGATTTCTGTTTTTAGAAGCTAGGTTAGGATGACTCGGGCTTGAAAGCTGAGGATATCATTGCTATATATATTCAAATTTATTTGATAGATTAGGGTGTATTTTCAAGAGGAGAGAGGCTCTTCATTATAATAGGTTTCAATTTTCTGAAAATGAATAAAATTGCAGAGATGGAATGTTGAAAGGTTTCCATGGCAGAGATTCTTGTGCCATCACTTTCTTCACTAAGTGATTTCCTTATGTAATTGTTTATCCTGTTTTCCAATCCATTTTGTATTTTCTTTCATGTTTGAGTGAAAGTAATGTGAACTAGAATTCATCTTTTGATGCTCCAGTTTACCGAATTCAAACTTTTTAAATCTTTTCTTCTAAAGTTTTTACAGAATTCACCCTAGCTAGGTGCTCTGTTTAATGGACTGCCTTCCTTGTCTTCTAATCAACCTGCAAATGCCTCAAGACTGAGGAAATGGTGTCTACCCTGCCTTTGTCCATGGTACTTTTAAACCCTTGCCTTTTGAAACCTAAGCTCATCTCTGATTTTTTACTCCATTTCCCAATGGTCTCCTCCATGACTATCCTGCCAAATTTTACAAAACCAACTTGTCCTACCAGAATTTGACCTTCTGAGTGTTTTGATTGAACATCATGAGTAAGAAGGATTTGTAAATATTGAGAGATCCCTCTCTGATTGTATTAGGTCAAAAATAAAATCTAAAGTGGTTCTGTGATTACCTTGGGATCTACCTTTCAAATCCAAGGTAAAATCCGAGTGCTAACAACGTGGATGGAGGAAATGTGGTTTGAAGATTTCCTCTTTTCCATCTACTCTTTTGCTCATGAGTGAGTGTCTTCATTTGTTATATCAAAAAAAGAATATAGTTTCCCTTGTGGATTATGACAACAAACAATCATGATAGTGAATCTCTTTTCAACAACTTGAAGATGTGAGTATCATTGCTCAAAACAATCTCATGCAATGTGCAATAATTTTTGCACATTGTTGATGCCAATCTTATAAGTTGTACGGTTGCATTAAATTCACACTTTTGTCTAAGTTTTAAGCACTTTGTGCATTTGTAGGATAAGAGACAAATTGTTGAGTTGAATGCACTTATGCCCTTGCCATAAGATTTGGGGAGTGCCCAGGAATATAATAAAGATAGTTTCTAATGCAATCTCAAGAAACAATATCAACAATGTAGGATTTTTAATGTAATTTTTTGCATGAAAATATTGCTTGAAGAATTTGTTCATATTGTCTGCAGAGAAGATTGGACCATCCATCTTTCTGTATGGAAGTCCTCCAAGAATGTAATGTTCCCATTCAAATAAATTTCAAAAGGAGAAAATTCTACCAATCTACTAGTGTCCTAGGTTGGGTGGATACATTAAATTTGGAATAAGGAGACTAATAAACCCCAAATGGACTTTAGCTTGACATAAATATATTAAGAGGGACTAAATATATATTTATAATGAGAAAACAAGATGGCACTTGGTCATGGAGACACATGGATGGTGTGGGACCCACACAAAGCTAGATTCCCCATGCCACATGGCATTCCACTTTCACCCATTCGAATCCAAGGTAGAGTCCACTATTCTTGGGGGAGTTGGAAGGGAATAATACTTAGCATGACTCAATGAGGTCGAAATATAGAGGAAGAGTAACTCCCATGGAAGAGGAAGAGGCATTTTGGAGCTAGTGGGACACTTGCATTAGATTCCCTAGCTTCCATGACACCAATGATGAAGATGCCTATGAAACTTATGACAAAATCAGACCTAATGGTTGAGATCTGACATACATGACATGCTAGGGCTAAAAATAGCCTCCAAGAAGGTGCACAAGGGAGTTAGGTCATCCAAAGAGACACCTATTCGAATTGAGTGGAGGAGGAGGCTAGAATTGGAGGGACAAGTGGCATACTTTGGAATCTCTTCCCAATTCGAGTTGGCATGAAGCTCATGGTTGGAATTCGAGTTAAGGAAGCCTTAGCAAGTTTATAAAAGTAAGTAACAATGAAGAATACCATCTTTTGATCATTTTACATTTTTCATTTGGAGAGGAGAGCTAGTAGAGTGTTATTCTACTTGCCTTAGCACCGATTTTGAGGGTGAAAGATTCCCATCCTAATTGGAAATTGGAGAGGCCATTCAGACCTTTAATTTGGAGCTACAATGGATTATTTTGTTATAGGTTGAAGCTACAGGGCAGCTTGTGGTCACATCTCTTTCAACTTGCTTCTACAACCAATCTCCTATTTCTTGTCATATTCTTGCTCCTTGAGGAGAGGCACACTTGGTGAGGTGATGATATATTTGAGATAGATATTGAAGCCCCATATATTTGTAATATGATATATATAATATGTATTTACTGCTCAGAATAATTTCAGGTCGAAATTCCAAGATATTTCATGTACAAATGCTAAACTATGAATAAATGGTGTCATTTCCCCAATACCTTGTTATTTCAACTTGAAGTGGTATCAAATTTGAATGGTTCAGTCAAAATATGATATATTATTGTTGTATGGAATTCCATTAATATGATGAAGAATTTTTATATTCATTAGACAAGCATTTGGAGCAATATTCTTAAGTTTCATAACCATTTGTGCAGATTTACTATCATTTCCTCCTATGTCAAAGCTAGTATACAAACATCTGGTTTATGGGAGTTGAAGAAGCTTATAGCAACTGATTAATGATGAATTTGGGAGACTATTGAAGTCCTTTATCAGTAACATGTCTTTGTTCTGAAATTTGGGAAGGTTTTATAGTGTTTGGGAAGCCATCTTTGTCCCCTACCCTTGGGGATTTGAACCTCGATTTGACTAGTAAAGTTCCATATTTTTCCCTAATTATAAATGAATGTTGCAGAAGTGTTTTAAGAGTTTCCAAGAATCCATCAACCTCATTTACATGTATGAATACCTTAAAAACTCATTCATACCCAATTTGGAACCATTTGGAAGCAGTTAAGTCAATACTAGTCTAAGGGTCGAATTGGACAAAATTTGCAATTTTTCCTAGTTTTTGCAAATTATTAAAAAGGGACACTACAAGTGGTATCGGAGCATGATCCTTGCACCTGTTGGGGATAATAATTTATGAGGAAAAGAAGCCAAATAAATCATCCCCCACCCTTAGAACCTGAAACTGAAAGTGTTTTTGTTGAAGAGGAATAAGTAGGAAAATACGTGCATTTTACTGAAACTATGGCTAGGGATGAGAAAGGAACCTTAGAGGATAAGGAGGAATTTACTAAATTAATGAAACCATTGTTTGAAGACATGAAAAAACAGATCATGAAAGGGTTTGAATTGTTGGCTAGTCAACTTGAAAGCAAAGGAGCAATATGAGGCAACAACAATTCTCATTTTGAGGAAAATAAGGCAATGGGTGAAAGTATTTTCTCAAGAATAGGACCTCATAATAGACCTAATGAATTTCAGAGTACACCAAGGCCTACTACACCTAAATTTATTGAGGCCAAAGAAGAACCTAACACCCAATTTGATATGCAAGAAGTGGTAAAAGAATGGGAAAAGTTGAGTGAAGATTGAAGAAGAACTCTACCATTTGACCAATTCTTTACTGTCTCAAACAAACTCAAAATGAGGGAAGGTAATAGGACTCCATTTCAGAATAAAGAATTGAATTGTGCCATTGGTAAAATTCCCCTTCCCACTTTTGATGGCTCACCTCAAATTTCTACAAATACTTGGGTACAAAAACTAGATGTGTATTTTCAGCTGAATCCAATGGTGGAAGATGATACTTTAAAAATGGCAATTTTGCATCTAGAATGAGAAGACAATGATTGGTGGTTCCATGGTATGAAAAACTTGGGACATGATCAGGTTACAACATATGGATAATTTATTGACAGGGTATTAGAAATATTTGACCAAAAAGACCTAGAATTTCCTTTCAAAGAACTAGGCCAATTGAATCAAGTTGGAACCCCTGCTGAGTATATGTTGGAATTCAAAAAATTATCAGTTAAGGTGGATGGTATATATATGGTAAGATTAGTATTTCTATTTACTGAAGGTTTGGTTGAACCCTTAAAAGGTTTGGTTAAATCCCACAAACCTAATTCATTGAAGGATGCGATGAACTTGACAAGAGATCTACAAAATTTGCTACCTAGGACAAGGTTTCCTCCCAAGTCTAACTTCCCTTCCAAGTTCAGTTTTGAAAAGAAACCATGGAAAAGAGATACATTTGGAAAGGATAAGAAAGAGGGACTAAACAGGGAAGAGCTCAGAAGAAAGAAATTGTGTTACACATGCTTCCAACCATGGGTACCAGGGCATAAATGTGCTAAGGGGAAAGCACAATACATTAAAGTATTTTATGATAATGATGAGTATGAAGGGGGTATGGATGAAGAAGGACATATTTCAGACCAAGATGAGGGATATGATACAACAGAAGAAGGGAAACAAGAAGAAAATCATCCTTCACATGATAAAGGAACGATGGAAGTACTTTCAACAGTGCCTTGTTTTCACACTATTCGATGCAAGAGAGTGTTACAAGGAAAAAGGGTCTCGGTATTGGTAGATGGAGGAGCCACACATAAATTCATTGATGAATACATGATGGAGAGGAGGAAGCTACCTACTGAACCATTTGATGGCTTCATAGTCATCATTCCAAGTCACAATACCATGGAGTGCAAAACATGGATTCCAACGCTAGCAATCACCATAGGTAATTACACTTTTTTTGATAGATTTTATGTGGTTGATGTTGCTGATATTAATGTGGTATTGGGAGTGCAATGGCTGTATTCTAGAGGGGAGCATACATTGAACTATCAAATTATTGAAACGATATTCAAAGATTCGAAAGGAAAACAAAGGGTTGTGAGAGGGCAACACGTCTATCCAAATCAAGTAGTGACTTCTCACAATATGAGATCCATATTGAGGCATGGATATATTGAATGGGTTTCTGAATGTTGCATCGCTTCACCAAAACCAAAAATAAAAATTTCAGAACATCCAAAGGAGATAAGGCATGTACTACACAAATATGAAAAGGTTTTTGGAGACCTCCCTCCTAGAAGGCTACCTGTTAGAGGAGTTGGGCATAACATTGTTTTGGAGGTGGGAACTTCACCTATACAAATTCCACCATATAGACATCCCAAAAAGTTCAGAGAGGATATTGAAAAGGCTATTCAACAACTCTTGGAGTTGGGACTTGTTATCACACAACTTGTAGTAGCCCCTAGAGGTATCCCATCCGGGACGGTAGAGGAGATAGGCAACTAAAGAGGTGACCCAAGAGATGCCACGGTTCCCAATGCAATGCGGGAGTCACGTCAACCGAGGCACTCTTCGCTTTAGGTCAAGGTGTAACTAGACATAGGGGGAGACCCTATACCCCAATCACAGTTGATTGGACCCAAACAAAGGTTTCTAAGGGTAGGTAAATGATGAGTTACGGAAACCAATGCAAGGCTAAGTGGACCTAATGGTTAAGGAATGGTTGAAGGTGGTGTAATGGATAGTTAGTGTTTCAACCTATGTATGGTTTAGGCCACATGGTGGGGTATGATTACTAGGTATAGTACCATGTGTTTTCACAAGTGGGTCTTGTTTTCTTGGGAAGCGTGAAATGGTTCTAGGTGGACCCACTAGGTGAAGTTAGGTATGAGGTTGGTACTATAGGTTAGATCTAGGCTAGATCTATAAGTCTGAGTTGGTTCTAGGACTACCCATGTACTAGATCTAGGGTTTGACACAAATCCCAAGGAGTGCGCCTTGCTTGGAGAAGGACTAGTGCCTTGTTAAGTGGGCTAATGGGGTCAAGAAGGATGTCAAAGTATAGATCGGGACACCTAGAAGCCAAGTCAAGTGGGTTGAATGACATCCAATGGTTAGATCTTACTAGATCTAGGTTTTTAAGTGATGACCAAAAGTGGACCATAATCCCTTAAAACAAGGAATGCAATCCCCAAGGCAGTTCTTGACAAACAGACAGTGTAGACCTAGGTTTCAAGGCATGGGCATTCCAAATCCACGAAAATCTCAAACACCCACTTCCTAGAAGTGGACCAACTCAAAACTTCAAGGGGGTGCGACTTGCTCAAGGAAGGGCAAAAGATGGGTTTGGTGGACCAAATCAAGTCCAATGGCCACCAAACTGTAGATCCAAGTGGCTTGTACCCCGATCTATGTATCTTCAAAATTTCAAGTGAATCAAGTGGCTAGATCTTAGTAGATCTAAGTTTTAAGGTACCAAGAAGATCAAAAGGGGGTTTCAACCCCTTAAAACATGGAGAGATGTCCACAAGGTAGTTTTCACCAAAGTAAGGATATGGGTTTAGGTTATCAAGTGTCTAGAATGCAAATCAAGTGGGATCTCACCTACCCATGTGCTAGATCTAACCCAACAAGCTTCTCTTGGGAAAATCGATTTAGGCTCAAGAAGGCTTTTTGCATTGAAAAGTGTGTCAATTTTTAGCCAATCACCACCAAACTATAGATCCAACTAGGGGTGGATCCTATAGAGGTGGGTTTTTGATATCTTTTCAATTGCAAGGCTAGATCTAAGTAGATCTGAAAAATACCAAAAATAAGGGTTTTAATTTGATTAGGGTTTTTATGATCTAGAAATTATGGAAGATTCAAGGAAGAGAAGATCATACCTCTTGGAACATACCTGGATGAAGAGATGAATGCTAGTTGAGACGAGGATTACTTTGCCAAAGATTAAATGGAGAATTGTTGAAGCCCTCTTGCCAAATCGATTTTTCCAAGCCACATGTGATTCCTTCTAACCTGTCAAGCCAAGGAGCAAAGCATCAATCAGTTTAACAAATTGAAGGTAGATGCAAGCAAGAGAGAGAGAAACATAGAATAGTTGACACAAAGGAAAAACTACTCCCTGTCAAACCCAAAACGACTTCTTCCAAGCTTGAAGGGCAAGCCTCCCCACCAATTCGCACTTGTCAAAATCGCCCTCTTAACCTGCAAATAAAATATGGCAAATATGCAAGATAGCTACAATAGATCCTCCAGTGCAATGGACAATAGCATTTACAATCGAAACAACCAACATCCACTCCAATCCAAGCATGTACTCCAAAAGATAGAAATTTTATTCCAAGAGCCAAGAGCCAAAAATCTCTAGATGAATTTTACAATGAGAGGCTCCCTCCTTAAATAGGATGGGGAGAGAGTACAATCATAACCACTTTTTACATGAGTGGCTAAGATTAAAAGATCATAAGATCTAATCAATGGTTGAGATGAGCTCAACAATAAAATACATGGATCACTAATAAAATATAATGTAAGTGGACAAAATCGCCCTACAAGAGGGGAATCCCACCAAATCATGATGACCAAATATCATAAGAGGCTTATGGTGGGTCCAAGGGGTAATTTTATCCCTCCTTGGTCAATCCCCATAGCACAATAACCAAAAAATAATCATGAATGTACCAAATCGTGCCTCCATAGTGAAGTCGTGGTCCTCAAAAGACCTCAAAAATCCACAGAAAGTGCCATAAGTGATGGATGCGGGCCCCGATGAAGCTGAAACTGCTGGAGAAGGTGTGGAAGGTCCCGATCTATCATCACTGATCATCCCATGCCATAACTTTGCCTCAGTAGCCCAAATCGATTTCCTCAATAGCCATTTCTACCAATCCTGAAATGCCTCGGGAAGCGTGAAACTGCCCCAAACAGCCTCCTGGAGTGCCTGTGCTGTCAAGGTGAGGGCACCAGTGTGTCCGGGAGGGGGGTAATATGGTAAAAACAAGTGGCTGGACCACCCCCTCCATCATCAGCGCCCTAGGTCAACCGGATAAAAATCACATCTGCTCCGACAGGGCCTCCGACAGACCAAAACTGCACTAGGACAGCCTACTGAGGCTAAATCATCACCGTAAGTGCCCGGAACTGAAAACAAACTGTCCCATTGGACTCAGAAGGTCCAAATCCATCCAAGATGTGTACTCATACACCATATGAATCTCTGCATGATCAAAATAAATATCCAATATACCGGATCGAGGCCAATAATAATGCGCTGTACATATACAAACACTGCTACAACCCCAGAATCATCATCATAACCCTGTAGCTGCTGCATAGAGTCATCATGTATGTATAAATAGACCATATATCATCTATCCATATCATCATAAGGTCCAACATCTCGTGTCCCATGGTCCTCCATGGTCAAACTAGGTCTAACCAAGACCAAATATAACTCAGATCATCATTAATAGCTGCTGCAAAGTGTCAAGGTTAAAATATGCTCTACAACTTATTCCAATAACAATTATAACACAGAGTAATCATGACTGGCGATCCAAATCCAAATATATAGTGTCGTTAATTATTATTATTACTCAGACTAGACTTTCAGGATCATACTCACTTCATAGTTGTGATCAATTTGCTAGTGAAGGGTGAAGGCTTAAATTAACTGGCTAGGCTAAGGGATGACTTAACTGTCTTGACTTTGTGACACTTTGGCAAGGGAAAGGGAATACACCATAGTATATACTGAATGAACAATAACACAGGGAATGGCGGTGTCTCACAAATGGATGAGTTGTTTAAAGAGGGTTTATTCACCTTCACAGATGCGCACAATCCATAATACAAATAAGGCCAGCAATTGTTTAGATGTAGCTTGTAATTTCCATTGCTTTTTGGGCCTGAAGTTTCCATAGCCTTGATCTATGTGTGTTTACAAACACATTGCATAGATTTACATTTTTCTTTTAGGCTTTCTGCTGCAGGTGTGTTTTTAAGGCACTTGTTTACCTGAGCACTTCTAGGTGTGTCATGGACAGCTTGTTTACCTAGGTATTTATTTTCCACAAGATATAACATTTTATTTTTATGGACATTTTCATTTGGCACGCCTTTCATTCATGTGTGTTTAAAAACACATTGCATGAATGGGCTTTTCATACAAGATATAACATTTCATTTTTCCAGATTTTGTATTCATGGCAGCACTAAAAGTTTCAGGTTTAGCCAACACAACTTAAGTGACTAGGGGGAATTCCAAGGAACTCCAACTCACCATAGGTAAGTTTTGTCACCAACTCAGAGCCGAGACACAATAAACAGGGAAGCTCATCCAATACAGAGGCTACAGTGGGGAAAAGTCCTCCATGTCACTAGTCAAGTAGTAAGTCAGGGTGATAAACTAGAAGGTAGGCCATGGATGGATGAAGACAATGAATAATGGAGCCAACACTAGCAAGCCAAGATATGGTGGAATGATCACCTCTATTCTCCCTAAGGAGGGTACGTACCAATGAGTATGAATAGTGAACTTCTAAGTCTAGGTAGGGACAATATAATATGTATAATAGATCAACCAGGTCGCCAGATCATGACACTGAGTGCTAAGAGATTCTATAAGAATAAGTATAAAAGCAATCTAACCATAACACCATGATATACCTGCTGAGTCATATACCTGAATGCTCATCAACCTGTACCATCATCTGTCCTCCGAAACTGCTGCTGTAACTCTGGGCACTACTGACTGCTCTGTACCAATGGTATAATGGCTACATCGGTCATCTCTCTGAGTGTCCTGAGACTCAGTCATGGCATGGGGAATACAACTGCTATCCACAATCTGATAGTGATCCAAAGATAGCTGCTCATCTCATCATCTCAAAGTAAAGGAACTGACTGAAATGTGCTATGGAATCTGAAAAATAATGTATGGTAGCCCGGCTACTATATATGTGATAACATCTGGCTCCAGCTGGGACAAGTGCTCTAAGGGAGAGAGCGCTTGAGAACCTCAGAATCTCTGGTCTCGAACTGCTCTGCATCAATCTTCAATCCAGCACTGCACCATCCTTGCTTTCAGCTTTTATTTTGCACATGTTCCTGCTCTCACAAACACTAGAATACCATCATGGAGCATGTATGGGACAAATATAAAATAAAACTGAACTGAAATCTAATCTAAAGCATAAACTGAAATGTACCAAAATATAAATATAACTAACATGGCATATATTTTTCATTTATCATTTTTATTTACTGTGCAGGAGGAAAAAAGTAAATCAGGCGATCCCAACTTGCACAGGCAGCCAACAATAGAAATGCTAACTACAATTTTTTAAATGCATGCAGGAGAAGAGACAAGCTTAGGAAGGAGCAAGACTCAACTCAGGCAGAAAAGAAAAAGGGACAATACTCGGCACACAGAAAAAGAAAAATCACACAAATCCTACTGCTCAAGCGAGCTTATTCAAGACCTACCTACCCTAGTCTAACCAATTAGCACAAATGTTAGGTAAAATCATAAATCCAGTGTAACCATTCGTCAAACAGGTTAATGATTCTTATTTGATTTTTGATAATGGAACAAGTCAAAATCGGGCTAAAGATTAACAAATTTGAGGGCACAATCTTCCTGACTTGTTCAAACATTGAAGAATGGTTTAAATGATGCAATATGAAATTATGCCAAGGAGAAGACTGTCTGATGCAAACATCCTCCATCACAGAACTGATATGATCATAAAATTTATGCAAGTTAAACTCAGGGATGGATGGAGGGAAGACATAAGACATGTGATTCGATTCATTGTCACGCAAATTAACTTCTTCATTTGCTTCTCTCACATATTCAATTTGATTCTCCTTGGGACTGATGATCAAATAGAAACCAAATGGAGACAACTCAAAGCTTAGAAGATGAAAAATCAAAGTCAGACCCTCTTGATGCTCAAAAATGGAGAAAAGATGGAATTGATCTTTAAACGCCTTTTCTAGCCACCTAGAATGATTGATAAATTGACAACAAGCATTATGGTTCCAAAGTGACTGAAAAGGGAAATGAAGTGCATTTTCTCCAAACATATAATCATGCTTATACTTCTTATTGAAAATTTTAAAAGCAAAAGACTGACTAGACCACCAACCCAAAGATGATCGAAAGAGTTGGGAAGGAGGGTGGATTGCAAATATGAACGGTCTCCTAGATGGATAGAAAGATTTGGCCTTGAAATTTGACAAAATGAAAGGGCTTTCAAAGTAGCACTAGGAATGACTTCAAACTTTTGAGTAAATCTAATTTGAGGACAAGATTCTAACTCTAAGAAAAAGCTATCTTGACTAAGGACAAAAAAATAAAAATTTAAAGACTCATTATAAGAAGTGGAACAAAGATTAGAGCATCTAGTGTGATCTATTGGCTCATCCTCTCCTTCTATTGATTCATCATTAAAATCACAAGAGGATACTTGATCATTTTCACTAAATTGATCAGGGATAAAATTAATAAATTTATTTAGAACATCCTGATTATTTGCACAATGATCATCTGAAAGCACTACTAAAGGGTCTTGGTCAATGTTTCCACTTTCTTCTTCTTCAATAAGGTGATAAGGAGTTGAATGATTGTTAATGATAGAGTGATTAATGAGTTCCTCTGAGGGAGGAACTTCAATAGACTGACTGACTAAAAGCTCATCCTCAGAAATTTCCTCAGGATCAAGACTAGGGCTACCTGAAAAGAATTTTGAAAACTTATGATTTATACAATGATTATGGGTTTGACTATCAATCGACTCAAAAGTGGAAAACTTATCCTCTAAAGAAATTGAGCAGGAGGGGTCATCTTCGGATGTTGACCATTCATTTGATGTTTGATTATTAACAGATTCAACAATAGGATCAAAAAGGGGAAGGTTTTGATTTGAAAAATATATATCATCGGATTCACTTCCCCATCTTTTTAAGAAACTTTTCTCAAACATGTTATACCCGGAAATGCTATTGGACTTCAAATTTACGAACCAGATCTCAACTCTTTCTTTGAAGGACGAAGCCAATAGTTTCATACACACATCCTCATGGGTTATGGATAAATCTTTAATAATTTCCCTAAAAAGTTCAAGGTGTCTTTTAGCAGATACTTCATGACTTCCATCAAATTTGGACAACCTTTCACGGGCTTGATGAGGGATGTGATGAGGATACCCAACAATTTTTGAGAAGTCAAAAACTTTCAAACGACCAAAAGTCCTAGGCCGCTCAGAAGCAGCCATGGATGGCAAAAATTTATTCTTTTAATTTTTTTACTTTATTTTTTAATTTTTAATTTTTATTTTAATTTTTATTTTTAAAAGAAAAATCAAGAACCTAAATACCAAATGATGCACCCCATGGGTTCTAGATAATGATAGGATCGATCACCAGTGGAGTCGCTTATGTGGAGTCGCCAGGTAGATTTTAAAACTCTTCTACCAAGATGTATGTCGTTTAAAGTGCAGGGAGAAAATGAGACACAAAGGTGTGTTGAACCAAGGTAGGCCTCTACCTCCCCGGCAACGATGCCAAAAATGTTATCACACAACTTGTAGTAGCCCCTAGAGGTATCCCATCCGGGACGGTAGAGGAGATAGGCAACTAAAGAGGTGACCCAAGAGATGCCACGGTTCCTAATGCAATGCGGGAGTCACGTCAACCGAGGCACTCTTCGCTTTAGGTCAAGGTGTAACTAGACATAGGGGGAGACCCTATACCCCAATCACAGTTGATTGGACCAAACAAAGGTTTCTAAGGGTAGGTAAATGATGAGTTACGGAAACCAATGCAAGGCTAAGTGGACCTAATGGTTAAGGAATGGTTGAAGGTGGTGTAATGGATAGTTAGTGTTTCAACCTATGTATGGTTTAGGCCACATGGTGGGGTATGATTACTAGGTATAGTACCATGTGTTTTCACAAGTGGGTCTTGTTTTCTTGGGAAGCGTGAAATGGTTCTAGGTGGACCCACTAGGTGAAGTTAGGTATGAGGTTGGTACTATAGGTTAGATCTAGGCTAGATCTATAAGTCTGAGTTGGTTCTAGGACTACCCATGTACTAGATCTAGGGTTTGACACAAATCCCAAGGAGTGCACCTTGCTTGGAGAAGGACTAGTGCCTTGTTAAGTGGGCTAATGGGGTCAAGAAGGATGTCAAAGTATAGATCGGGACACCTAGAAGCCAAGTCAAGTGGGTTGAATGAGATCCAATGGTTAGATCTTACTAGATCTAGGTTTTTAAGTGATGACCAAAAGTGGACCACAATCCCTTAAAACAAGGAATGCAATCTCCAAGGCGGTTCTTGACAAACAGACAGTGTAGACCTAGGTTTCAAGGCATGGGCATTCCAAATCCACGAAAATCTCAAACACCCACTTCCTAGAAGTGGACCAACTCAAAACTTCAAGGGGGTGCGACTTGCTCAAGGAAGGGCAAAAGATGGGTTTGGTGGACCAAATCAAGTCCAATGGCCACCAAACTGTAGATCCAAGTGGCTTGTACCCCGATCTATGTATCTTCAAAATTTCAAGTGAATCAAGTGGCTAGATCTTAGTAGATCTAAGTTTTAAGGTACCAAGAAGATCAAAAGGGGGTTTCAACCCCTTAAAACATGGAGAGATGTCCACAAGGTAGTTTTCACCAAAGTAAGGATATGGGTTTAGGTTATCAAGTGTCTAGAATGCAAATCAAGTGGGATCTCACCTACCCATGTGCTAGATCTAACCCAACAAGCTTCTCTTGGGAAAATCGATTTAGGCTCAAGAAGGCTTTTTGCATTGAAAAGTGTGTCAATTTTTAGCCAATCACCACCAAACTATAGATCCAACTAGGGGTGGATCCTATAGAGGTGGGTTTTTGATATCTTTTCAATTGCAAGGCTAGATCTAAGTAGATCTGAAAAATACCAAAAATAAGGGTTTTAATTTGATTAGGGTTTTTATGATCTAGAAATTATGGAAGATTCAAGGAAGAGAAGATCATACCTCTTGGAACATACCTGGATGAAGAGATGAATGCTAGTTGAGACGAGGATTACTTTGCCAAAGATCAAATGGAGAATTGTTGAAGCCCTCTTGCCAAATCGATTTTTCCAAGCCACATGTGATTCCTTCTAACCTGTCAAGCCAAGTTGCAAAGCATCAATCAGTTTAACAAATTGAAGGTAGATGCAAGCAAGAGAGAGAGAAACATAGAATAGTTGACACAAAGGCAAAACTACTCCCTGTCAAACCCAAAACGACTTCTTCCAAGCTTGAAGGGCAAGCCTTCCCACCAATTCGCACTTGTCAAAATCGCCCTCTTAACCTGCAAATAAAATATGGCAAATATGCAAGATAGATACAATAGATCCTCCAGTGCAATGGACAATAGCATTTACAATCGAAACAACCAACATCCACTCCAATCCAAGCATGTACTCCAAAAGATAGAAATTTTATTCCAAGAGCCAAGAGCCAAAAATCTCTAGATGAATTTTACAATGAGAGGCTCCCTCCTTAAATAGGATGGGGAGAGAGTACAATCATAACCACTTTCTACATGAGTGGCTAAGATTAAAAGATCATAAGATCTAATCAATGGTTGAGATGAGCTCAACAATAAAATACATGGATCACTAATAAAATATAATGTAAGTGGACAAAATCGCCCTACAAGAGGGGAATCCCACCAAATCATGATGACCAAATATCATAAGAGGCTTATGGTGGGTCCAAGGGGTAATTTTATCCCTCCTTGGTCAATCCCCATAGCACAATAACCAAAAAATAATCATGAATGTACCAAATCGTGCCTCCATAGTGAAGTCGTGGTCCTCAAAAGACCTCAAAAATCCACAGAAAGTGCCATAAGTGATGGATGCGGGCCCCGATGAAGCTGAAACTGCTGGAGAAGGTGTGGAAGGTCCCGATCTATCATCACTGATCATCCCATGCCATAACTTTGCCTCAGTAGCCCAAATCGATTTCCTCAATAGCCATTTCTACCAATCCTGAAATGCCACGGGAAGCGTGAAACTGCCCCAAACAGCCTCCTGGAGTGCCTGCGCTGTCAAGGTGAGGGCACCAGTGTGTCCGGGAGGGGGGTAATATGGTAAAAACAAGTGGCTGGACCACCCCCTCCATCATCAGCGCCCTAGGTCAACCGGATAAAAATCACATCTGCTCCGACAGGGCCTCCGACAGACCAAAACTGCACTAGGACAGCCTACTGAGGCTAAATCATCACCGTAAGTGCCCGGAACTGAAAACAAACTGTCCCATTGGACTCAGAAGGTCCAAATCCATCCAAGATGTGTACTCATACACCATATGAATCTCTGCATGATCAAAATAAATATCCAATATACCGGATCAAGGCCAATAATAATGCGCTGTACATATACAAACACTACTACAACCCCAGAATCATCATCATAACCCTGTAGCTGTTGCATAGAGTCATCATGTATGTATACATAGACCATATATCATCTATCCATATCATCATAAGGTCCAACATCTCGTGTCCCATGGTCCTCCATGGTCAAACTAGGTCTAACCAAGACCAAATATAACTCAGATCATCATTAATAGCTGCTGCAAAGTGTCAAGGTTAAAATATGCTCTACAACTTATTCCAATAACAATTATAACACAGAGTAATCATGACTGGCGATCCAAATCCAAATATATAGTGTCGTTAATTATTATTATTACTCAGACTAGACTTTCAGGATCATACTTACTTCATAGTTGTGATCAATTTGCTAGTGAAGGGTGAAGGCTTAAATTAACTGGCTAGGCTAAGGGATGACTTAACTGTCTTGACTTTGTGACACTTTGGCAAGGGAAAGGGAATACACCATAGTATATACTGAATGAACAATAACACAGGGAATGGAGGTGTCTCACAAATGGATGAGTTGTTTAAAGAGGGTTTATTCACCTTCACAGATGCGCACAATCCATAATACAAATAAGGCCAGCAATTGTTTAGATGTAGCTTGTAAGTTCCATTGCTTTTTGGGCCTGAAGTTTCCATAGCCTTGATCTATGTGTGTTTACAAACACATTGCATAGATTTACATTTTTCTTTTAGGCTTTCTGCTGCAGGTGTGTTTTTAAGGCACTTGTTTACCTGAGCACTTCTAGGTGTGTCATGGACAGCTTGTTTACCTAGGTATTTATTTTCCACAAGATATAACATTTTATTTTTATGGCCATTTTCATTTGGCACGCCTTTCATTCATGTGTGTTTAAAAACACATTGCATGAATGGGCTTTTCATACAAGATATAGCATTTCATTTTTCCAGATTTTGTATTCATGGCAGCACTAAAAGTTTCAGGTTTAGCCAACACAACTTAAGTGACTAGGGGGAATTCCAAGGAACTCCAACTCACCATAGGTAAGTTTTGTCACCAACTCAGAGCCGAGACACAATAAACAGGGAAGCTCATCCAATACAGAGGCTACAGTGGGGAAAAGTCCTCCATGTCACTAGTCAAGTAGTAAGTCAGGGTGATAAACTAGAAGGTAGGCCATGGATGGATGAAGACAATGAATAATGGAGCCAACACTGGCAAGCCAAGATATGGTGGAATGATCACCTCTATTCTCCCTAAGGAGGGTACGTACCAATGAGTATGAATAGTGAACTTCTAAGTCTGGGTAGGGACAATATAATATGTATAATAGATCAACCAGGTCGCCAGATCATGACACTGAGTGCTAAGACATGCTATAAGAATAAGTATAAAAGCAATCTAACCATAACACCATGATATACCTGCTGAGTCATATACCTGAATGCTCATCAACCTGTACCATCATCTGTCCTCCGAAACTGCTGCTGTAACTCTGGGCACTACTGACTGCTCTGTACCAATGGTATAATGGCTACATCGGTCATCTCTCTGAGTGTCCTGAGACTCAGTCATGGCATGGGGAATACAACTGCTATCCACAATCTGATAGTGATCCAAAGATAGCTACTCATCTCATCATCTCAAAGTAAAGGAACTGACTGAAATGTGCTATGGAATCTGAAAAATAATGTATGGTAGCCCGGCTACTATATATGTGATAACAGGACTCATTAGACCAACCTCTAGTCCCTATGCTTCTTTAGTGGTTTTGGTGAAGAAGAAGGATGGGACCTTGAGAATGTGCATTGATTTTAGATCCCTCAACAAAAAGAAAATAAAAAATAGATATCCCATCCCAAGAATAGATGAGATCATGGATGAGATACATGGACCAAAATTCTTCTCAAAAATTGATCTTAGATCTGGTTACCACCAAATTCGAATGAAGGAGGAGGATGTGCCTAAAACAACTTTTAGATGTCACTATGGCCATTTTGAGTTTCTTGTCATGCCTTTTGGGTTGACCAATACTCCAACCACATTTCTATCATGCATGAATCAAATATTTTGCAAACAACTCCATAAGCTTGTTTTGGTTTTCTTTGATGGCATTCTAATTTACAGCAAAACATGGGAGGAACACTTGCACCATCTAGAAGTTGTCTTGAAAATTTTGCATGAACAATCTTTGTTTGCTAAATTGTCTAAGTGTGAATTTGGGTTGAAAGAAGTTTTATATCTTGAGAACATCATTGGGAAAGATGGAGTGAAGGTGCACTTAGAAAAAATAAGATCTATTTTTGAATGGCCATCACCCAAAAATATCACAGCATTGAGAGGATTCATTGGAATATGCACTTACTATCGAAAATTTGTGAAAAGGTTCTCTAAATTGACTGCTCCACTTACTGATTTGACCAAGAAGGATGATTTCAAGTGGGATGAAGAGGTTGAAAAGTATTTCCAAAAAATAAAAGAGGTAATGAGTAGTTGTCCAGCACTTGCATTACTGATTTTACTAAACCATTTGTCTTGGAATGTGATGCATCAAAAGAAGGGATATGGGGTGTCCTAAAAAACAATCAACACCCCATAGCATTTGAGAGCAGAAAGTTGCAGCCACATGAGAATCTCTATTCCATTTGTGACAAAGAAATGCTAGCCATCATGCATGCCTTGGCCAAGTTTAGACAATACTTGGTGGGGAACAAGTTTGTGGTCAAAACTGACCATAACCGTTTGAAGCATTTTCTCACACAAAAGGACCTCAATGAAAGGAAACAAAAGTGGGTAAGGAAAGTCCAATATTTTGATTTTGACATTGAATATGTTAAGGGAAAGAATAATAGTGTAGCAGATGCATTATCTAGAAGGCCATCATTTTCTCTTATGGACATTTCAAAAGATTGGAAAAATATGCTAATAGTTGAATATGCCAAAGATAGTTTTGCTTGTGGTGAGTTCGATGGGGTCAAAGGTGATGATAGGTACAAAGTTTTGGATGGTATCATCTACTACAAGGATATAATATATTTGGTTCATGGTTCGAATCTCAAGCACAAAATTTTGAAGGAAGTTCATGACTTTCCTTTAGCAGGCCATCTTGGTTTTTTCAGAACATATAGGAAACTAAGGGAAAGATTATTTTGGAAGGGGCTGAAAGAGTATTTTCTCAAATATGTGAATGAATGCAAGTCATGTCAGCAAAACAAATCTAAACATACACATCCTGTTGGTCTATTTTAACCATTGCCCATCCCACAACAAAAATGGGAAAGTGTCTCCATGGATTTCATCACAGGTTTGCCCAAGGATTTGGGTAAGGATTGCATTTATGTTGTGGTGGATAGGATCACTAAATTTGATCATTTATTTGCTGTTACATCATCTTTTACTGCTGCACAATTGGATGATCTATTCTTTAGAGAAAATTTTAGATTGCATGGACTTCCCAAGAACATTGTGAGTGATAGAGATAACAAATTTATGAGTGCCTTTTGGAAAGAAATTTTCAAGTTGGTTGGAACTCAATTGAATCCAAGTACAAGATATTATCCTCAAACTGATGGCCAAATAGAAAGAGTGAATCAATGGTTGGAAGGATACTTGAGGAGCTATGTTGGCGAGCAGTAAAAAAACATGGGTGAAATGGCTACATTTGGGTGAGTTTTGCTACAACACTACTTTCCATATGTCCATTGGCATGTCTCCTTTTAAAGAACTATATGGTTATGAAGAACTTACATTTGTCGAGCACATATTTGGTGATAGTAGAGCCCCAAAGGATAAATATTGGGTGGAGGAAAGTCAAGAGATTTTGAAACTCCTAAAAGACAATTTGTAGGTTGCTCAAAATCAACAGAAACAGTACGTAGATCAACATAGAGTGGAAAGAAATTTTCAAGTAAATGATTTGGTCTATTTGAGGCTACATCCATATAAAAAAACATCCTTGAAGATGAAAGGGTCAGAAAATATCAAACCAAGATACTATGGTCCCTACAAGATAGCTCAAAAAGTTGGGGAGGTGGCTTATGATTTGGAGCTTCCGGAAGGGAGCAAAATTCACAATGTATTCCATGTTTCATGCCTTAAGAAGGATATTGGTCAACAAATATCTATTTCAGAAACCCTCCCTCCATTAGATGATGAAGGACAACTCATACTTATTCTGGAAAAAAAATTGAAGACAAGAGAAAGAAAATTGAGGAGCAGGACCATAAGGGAGTATTTGGTACAATGGAAAGATTTTCCAAGTGAGGATTCCACATGGGAGGAGGAACAAATTTTGCAGCATCCTAATTTATAATTGCTTGAGGGCAAGAAATATTGGGTGGGGAGCATTGTAATGTCCCCATTCAAATAAATCCCAAAAGGAGAAAATTCCACCAATCTACTAGTTTCCTAGGTTGCGTGGAGACATTAAATTTGGAATAAGGAGACTAATATGTTCGGGTACACAGGGTACTACCAAAGGACAGAAAACCAAGAGAAACCACTTCACACAAACAGATCACAGATCAACACATCTATGTTTTGACGTGGTTTAAACCCTCTTAAGGGAAACACTCCATGGCCCTGGCCAAATAGCTTATACGGGACAATTTATTATGCAAAGAAAGAAAGTTACAAATGAGCTTCTCATAATCGATCAACTAAACAATGACCCTCCATGCTCTTTAAATAGAGATCATGGACCAATCAGGTGTTAAGCCATGGATCAAGGTTAGGTATGATCTAAGAGAAGTTGAGCCATCGGATCACTCTATGTCGGGAACATATCGTGACCGTCGGATTAAGTATTTACAAATGCATACTAATGCATACTAAAGAAACACACTATCCCTAACAGATATATTACACAAGTTGATCTTAACTAACTCCTAAGTGTCTAAATATCCTAACATCTCCCCTTAAGAACAACTTGGGATAGGATTGAAGGATTTACAAAAGTGACACTATTAGGAGAAGGAAGGAGCCATTAGAGCCTATCCCCCCTTAATGACAAGTTCCTAAACTCCTAACATAGATCGAAGTTTAGAAAAATTCGCTTCTGTAAGAGACTTGGTGAATATGTCTGTAACTTGATCATCTGTAGGGCAAAAGAGCACTTTAAGAACACGATCATGAACAATATTTCTGATGAAGTGCATATGTAGCTCAATGTGTTTGCTGCGTTGATGTAGAACTGGATCTTTGGCAAGCTTGATGGCACTTTGATTGTCGTACCAAAGTGGAGTAGGCTGCTGTTGCTCGAATCCAAACTCTGAAAGGATCTGTCGAAGCCATAAAGCTTCCTGATTGGCATTAACTGCGGCTCGATATTCTGCTTCTGCTGAAGAAAGAGCAAGAGCTTGTTGTTTGTTACAAGCCCAAGTGATAGGTCCAGATCCCAGACTGAAAACATAACCTACAGTAGACTTTCGATCATCAGGATCGCTGGCCCAATCTGAATCAGTGAAACCAACCAACAAAGGTTCCCCCCCTGTACTGTAATGAATCCCAAACTGAACTGTACCTCGAATATATCGAAGTATTCTTTTAGCTGCTTTCCAGTGACTTTCATGAGGTGTCTGCATATAATGGGCAACACGACCAATGGCAAAGGAAAGGTCAAGATGAGAATGAGTCAAGTATAAGAGACTACCAACAAGTTGACGATACAAGGTGGCATCGACTTCAGGTGAAGTACAAGTGGCATAAAGTTTGACTCCAGATTGGAAGGGAGAAGGGGTTGGTGTACAATCTTCCATGTGAAAGCGACAAAGAAGGTCACAAGCATACTTAGACTGAGAAAGAAATATTCCTTCTTTGGTTTGCAGGACTTGGAGACCAAGAAAATAGTGCAAATGTCCTAAGTATGACATTTCAAAATTTCGTTTAAGATTGGATTTCACATCGGTTATAAGCTTAGGGTCACTACCAGTAAGAATAAGGTCATCAACATATAGAACAAGTATGATGAGATGGTTTCCTACTTTCTTGGTATAGACATTGGGGTTAGAATGGAATCTAGAAAAACCAGTGTTAAGGAGAAAGTTATCCATTTTGGCATACCAAGCTCTAGGAGCTTGCTTAAGGCCATATAAGGATTTCTTAATGCGGTAAACAAGGCTAGAGTTATTCTGAACATATCCAGGAGGTTGTTCCATGTAAATTCCCTCCTATAAATCACCATGTAAGAAGGTAGACTTGACATCCATTTGATGGACTTCCCAGTTATGTAAGGATGCAAGGGAAAGAACAAGGCGGATGGAGTTCATTTTTGCGACGGGAACAAAGGTTTCATTGTAGTCAATCCCTTCAACTTGGGAAAAACTTTTGGCAACTAACCTTGCCTTAAGTCTTTCAACACTTCCATCTGATGCATACTTAATTCTGTAGGCCCATTTACATCTGACAAGTTTTCTTCCTTTTGGAAGAGGTACAAGATCCCAAGTATCGTTCGCCATTAAGGAACGATATTCTTCATCCATGGTTGCATCCCAATCTGGATTCCCTGAAGCTTCTGGCCGTTACACTAAAACCCACAGGTGATTGGTAAACTCACCACTGCTAGATTTAAGGATCCACGAGAGGCGATTAGTCCCTTGTAACGATACACCGAGGAGCGCTGACTACTTGCAAATTCGTGCAACAATCTCCCCTCAGCGCGAGCCGAGTGTGTATTGAACTCGTGACCTCTATCTCTGATACCAAGTTCGGGTACACAGGGTACTACCAAAGGACCGAACACCAAGAGCAACCACTTCACACAAACAGATCATAGATCAACACACCAATGTTTTGACGTGGTTTAAACTGTCTTGAGGGAAACACTCCACGACCCCGACCAAATAGCTTATACGGGACAATTTATTATGCAAAGAAAGAAAGTTACAAATGAGCTTCTCATAATCGATCAACTAAACAATGACCCTCCATGCTCTTTAAATAGAGATCATGGACCAATCGGGTGTTAAGCCACGGATCAAGGTTAGGTATAATCTAAGAGAAGTTGAGCCATCGGATCACTCTATGTCGGGAACATATCATGACCGTCGGATTAAGTATTTACAAATGCATACTAAAGAAACACACTATCCCTAATGGATATATTACACAAGTTGATCTTAACTAACTCCTAAGTGTCTAAATATCCTAACATAATAAACCCCAAATGGAATTTAGCTTGACATAAATATATTAAGAGGGAATAAATAAATATTTATGATGAGAAAATAAGATGGCACTTGGTCATGGAGACACATGGATGGTGTGGGACCCACACAAAGCTAGATTCCCCATGCCACATGGAATTCCACTCTCACCCATTTGAATCCAAGGTGGAGTCCACTATTCTTGGGGGAGTTGGAAGGGAATAATACTTGGCATGAATCAATGAGGTCAAAATATAGAGGAAGAGTAATGCCCATGGAAGAGGAAGAGGCATTTTGGAGCGAGTGGGACACTTGGGCCAGATTCCCTAGCTTCTATGACACCAATGATAAAGATGCCTATGAAACTTATGAAAAAATTAGACTTGATGGTTGACATCTGACATACATGACATGCCAGGGCTAAAAATGGCCTCCAAGAAGGCGCACAAGGGATTTAGGGCAGCCAAAGAGACACCTATTCGAATTGAGTGGAGAAGGAGGCTAGAATTGGAGGGACAAGTCACTAGAGAAAATTTCAATTTAAAATGGGCCTTCCAAAAATAATACAAATTCCATGTCATCATGTATTATCTAAACAAAATTCTTTAAAATTAAAAAATGGAGCACCTTAAAAATTTGAGAGAAAAAAAACTACTTTTTTGGATCGTATTTTCAACTTATCTCTTGGTAGGTTTACTCAAATTTCAAGCGGGAGGACTCGTTGGATGCATAATTAAATTATGCATCTAATGAGTACCCATGTTGAATACTTTTAACAACATCCACACCATGAAATATCGAAAATACATTAAAAAACGTGTTTTCTCTCATTAGAAACACGTTTTTTAATGTATTTTCAATTTCTCATGGCGTGGATGTTGTTAAAAGTATACAACATGGGTACTCATTGGATGCATAATTTAATTATGCATCCAACGATTACTCCCGCTTGAAATTTGAGTAAACCTATAAGGAGATAAGTTGAAAATACGATCCAAAAAAATAAGTTTTTTACTCTCTCTACTATTATTTCATTATTATTTTCCTTAGGAGGCCCATTTTTAACCAAATTTCCTCTAATGGGCGTACTTTGGAATCTCTTCCCAATTCGAGTTGGCATGAAGCTCATGGATAGAATTTGAGTTAAGAAAGCCTTATGAAGTTTATAAAAGTCCGGAACAAAGAAGAAGACCATCTTTTGATCATTTTACATTTTGCATTTGGAGAGGAGAGCTAGTAGAGTGCTATTCTACTTGCCTTAGCACCAATTTCGAGGGTGAAAGATTCCCATCCTAATTGAAAATTGGAGAGGCCATTCAGACCTTTCATTTGGAGCTACAATGGAGTCTTTTTTTATAGGTTGAAGCTACAGGGAAGCTCGTGGTCACATCTCTTTCAGCTTGCTTCTACAACCATTCTCCCATTTCTTGTCATATTCTTTCTCCTTTAGGAGAGGCGCACTTGGTGACGTGATGATCTCTTTGAGATAGCTCTTGAGGCCCCATATATTTTTAGTATGATATATATACTCTTTATTTACTGCTCAAAATACTTTCATGTCGAAATTCCAAGAGATTTCATGTACAAATGCTAAACTTTGAATAAATGGTGTCATTTCCCCAATACCTTGTTATTTGCACTTGAAGTGGTATCAAATTCGAATGGTTCAGTCAAAATCTGATATATTATTTTTGTATGGAGTGACATTAATATGCTGAAGAAGTTTCATATTCATTAGACAATCATTTGGAGCAATATTCTTAAGTTTCATAACCATTTGTGAAGATTTACTATCATTTCCCCTATGTCAAAGCTAGTATACAAACATATGATTTATGGGAGTTGCAGAAGTTTATAGAAACTGATTAATGATGAATTGGGGAGCCCATTGAATTCCTTTATCAGTACCATGTCTCTATTCTGAAATTTGGGAAGGTTTTAGAGTGTTTGGGAAGCCATCTTTGTCCCCTCCCCTTGGGGATTTGAACCTCGATTTGACTAGTAAAGTTCCCTATTTTTCCCTAATTATAAATGGATGTTGCAGAAGTGTTTTAAGAGTTTCCAAGCATCCATCAGCCTCATTGACATGTCTGAATACCTTCCAAACTCATTCATACCCAATTCAGAACCATTTGGTGCCATTTGGAAGCACTTGAGTCAATACTAGTCTAAGGGTCAAATTGGACAAAATTTGCAAATTTTCCTAGTTTTTGCAAATTCTTAAAAAAGGACACTACAAAGAATCTGCATTGCAACAAATCCATTCTTTTGTATGCCTCAAATAACTAGACAAAATGTATTTTTTCTTTGCTATTATCATCTTGATGGCAGTTGCTTTCCTATGCTCTGAAGTGTTGAACAAGTTATTTCTTTTTCTGTCACGAATCTTGGCCATTTGTGGCTAGTTAGGATCCACAATCTCACCTGCTTAAGGGATATTGACTTTAATTGGTATTGTAATGTTCTACTCCTAGAGATTTAGACGTTGACATAATTCATTCTAATACCTTTCAATTTTTATAATGTAATGGTCCTATAAATTTTGTTTTTTATTAAATTAATTTATAGAAACATTTTATATATTTACAA
The DNA here is from genome assembly GCA_027924585.1 of Larix kaempferi. NCBI lineage: Eukaryota > Viridiplantae > Streptophyta > Pinopsida > Pinales > Pinaceae > Larix > Larix kaempferi. Next base: position 10,065,819 of record BSBM01000017.1, on the reverse strand, counting down.
GGAAATATTTACAACCATGTCCATTCGAGGGATTTGAGCCTAGGTATCCATATTAATACAATCAGGATCATCTTTCTACTTGCCATTAAACCACACTTTAGACATTTTAGACTGCATCATAATTTATTTCAAATACCTTTCAACTCCACTTATATATTTGTGTCCTCATCTAGCTTTGCATTACAAGTTATAATTTCATATATCATGATATATAATAAGTGTAAATATATTTATATACCAGTGGTTCGGTGGTGAGTATTACGCCTTAAAGATTGTTCCTTACTATGACATATACACTATTAGGATGTTTTTCCCAAAGAGTCTTCCTGTACTATAGCTGGATTGTGTACTAGTGTGCCTCGTCACCTTTGCATTACCAGTTATAATTTCATAAACAAGAGTCTTCCATATACATATACACTACTATGATGTTTTTTGCCAGACAATTTTTTTTCATGTGAAGTAACTCCATTGAGGAGAAAGGAGATGAGTTGTTTTCGTAACTGTCCACAGTTCCTTCATGCATGTATTGTTGTGCATCATAGATGGTGCCATGAAACCCTTCCCTCCATGCAATTACTTCCCAATCTCTTCTGTTCACTATGAAGAGGACAGGCCAAACATCAGTGTTTTATGTGTGGCTATTATGGTAGCCAAATGTGAGCATAGTGGACTCATATGGTTAGGGTGGACCATACATAATTTAAAGGGAAGAATTTTAAGAGGAATATTCCGAAGAAGACTTTACATGGTTTTGCACTTTAAAAGGGAAGAAGTTTCATATTAATAATTCCAAAACAAAACAAAACAAGAAGAAACATTGAGCAAGATTGTCTTTGGATTTGTTGGGTAGCTAACAAACAAAAATAATCCAAAAAATTCACCAGTTATTGATTGAATGTAAATGTGGAGGTGAATAACATATGTGTTTTCTTCTTAATCCCATCTCACAGTTGTTAAATACAAAAATCCATTACAATAATATTTTTGTTATGAACATCACATGTTACTTATAGAAATAGAACAAATAGAATCTGGGTAAGGAGGATACACTCCATCCCACAATCACCGTTGTTATGGAAATATATTGCAAGGAGATTTATATTTATAGGACACTGAGAGAAGTAAAGCCCTCAAACTCTTAACTTTCTGTGATATCGTTGTCATGGAAACATATTGTAGAAGAGATTTATATTTCTAGGACTCCGAATCTCGTCAAAGCCACCTAACTGGAGGGACAACTACCTCCAGCATATGAAAATACACAACACTGGTCTCTAGAAGTTTCAACAAGTAACCCCACCTACAAATCACATTTTTCAATAACCATGATTTATCCTTCAATCACGACACAGCTTGCATGGATTTCTTCCTCGTGATCATTATATTTTTCAGGCTGAAGAATCTTGCAAAGGTCAATGTAGAAGTGAATGGTGAAGAATCTAGCGAAAGTCATTATCTTTTTCTTTCATTCCAGTTATATGCTCAAAGATATCCATCCGTGTTCTAAGCAATGATCTCCGTATTCCTAGGTGGAGTAGTTTTTTTATCATGCAAAGTAAACTGCGTTGAGGAGAAAGGAGATGAGTTGTTTTAAGATTTGTCCACACCATACCTTCATGCATGCAGTGCTCTGCGTTAGAGAGGGTGCCATAAAGCCTTTCACACCGTGCATTTACTTCCCAATCTATTTCTGATCACTACGAAGAGGAGGAAAGGCCAAACATCAGTGTTTTTTGTGTGGTTATTATGGTATAGCCAAATGTGAGCATAGTGGAATCTTATGGTTAGGGTGGACCATACATATCTTAAATGGAAGAAGTTTAAGAGGAATATTCCAAAAGAAAACAAAAATTACATGCTTTTGCACTTTAAAAGGGAAGAAGTTTATATTAATAATCCCAAAACAAAACAAGGAGAAACATCGAGCAAGATTGTGTTTTGATTTATTCGCTAGCTAATAAATGAGAAGGCTCCAAAAAATTTACTATTATTCATCGAATGCAAATCAGATGGGTTTTTTATTTTATTTTTTATAATGATGATGATAGTTATTAATGTCTATTAATTTGGTTGATGGAACATTAAAAATGAAATAAGTTACTGAGTTTTCTTTAGAAATTTATTTCTATACTCAAAAAATTTAAGAGAAACATTCCTAAATTAGCATAGTTATGATGAGTTACAAGGTTATTAAGGTCAGTATTGTAGTGAATGTTGTTGAAATCACACTCTAATGTGGGTGTATGCAGGACATTCTATGAGAAAGTGGTTTTCGTCTTCAACCCTCTTTATGTCACAAATATGATAGATTTTTTCATCCCACGACATTTTAGGAATTGTCCAGTTCCTTGTTTCACTATGGAGTTCATGAGAGTTTGATATTATTTTAGCAATGCTGATTTTCTTCTTTATGCTAGCTAAAATAGAGAGATACTTTTGATCTTCTAGATTAGGGTTGATCACCTCTTTATAATATCTTTATTTTTTCTTATCCTCCAACTCTTTATCACACCACATCTTTTCCTTAAATTTAGATGTAATAATACTTTTAATACTATCGATATTTTGCAGAGTGACCTCATTCTTGACTCCCCAATGGTCTAACCAAAATTTGACATCTCTATGCCAACCTCGCTTAAGTCGTAGGTGGTTTTTACTGGAGTATGAAGCAATATTAAGAAGCCTCTTGTTTTCCATGTTGTTTATTTTGTTCTTGTAAATTAAGCACATAGTAATAGCCATGCTCTTAATTGATGAGAGACTTGCTTCTATTAGAGGGATATGATAGTGTATTGCCTTTAATTTTGATATTATATGTTATAAAGCACTTTTGGATTTTCTCTATCATTCTCCATTATTCTCTAGAAATGCTGCAACCCCAAACTTCACAACCATATAAGATAACATGAGTGATGAGAGTCTCAATGAGGAGTTTCTTCATATCCCAAAGCCATAGGTCTATAGACTTACAACTATTTTTAAGTTCATAATAATATTTTGATACTCCATTAATATTTTTCTCAATGCTATGTTCCAGTTAAGCTTATGATGAAGATCATGGGTGATTCCATGAAGATGGGTAATTCTTTTTGGCCAAATATGATGGTGAAAAATAGAAATTTTATCCATGTATTAAATTGAAGCCCTCGAAACTCATACTTGCCACATGAATTTTGACATGTGGTTGAAAAACGAAATGTAGAGAATTATGTTGGCTTTCCAATGATATTTTTTTTGAAATATACCAATGCCATATATCGTGTCGAATTTTATTTTAATGAAACGTGTGTACTTAAAAATTTGAAGAGCAATTAACAAGTAGTTTGTGTGTGTGCACAATAATTTAATGCTAAAGTAATAATTTAAAAAAAATGAAATATGTGAACATGATCTAGACAGAATGCACTAGGGATTACATATTTTTCTTTTAATTTTTCTCGAAAAATTATATTTTTATTATTTTTCGAAACTGACCAATGAATATTTAAGTTGCATTTTGCACACATGTGTGTGTGTGCACGAAATCTTTTGATTTTTTACATAATTTGCAAAACTAAAAATACCATCTTAAAGAGGACACGTTTATCTAGGGCTTGTGTATTTTTTTCAAATTTTTTGGATGTGTATTTTGAATGTTGTGGATTTATCTTTGAGCTCAATCGAAGTTGTCAGCAGGGTTTTTTAGGGCATGTTTTAGTAGAAATTAAAAAAAAAAGACATGAAGATAAAAAATCATAAATTTTATGTATCTGGATAGAGGATTCGTTGACAAATCCAATGGAATCAAGTCCGCTCATTAATGAGCATTTAGTGACATGGTTTAACTATGTGGAAGGCAGACAAAACTTCCATTCTGTAGGGAAAAGGGCTCTCGTCAATAGCTCGATCGAGGTATTTAAAATACCTTGTTTGAGGGATTAACAACACCTCGATCGAGGGTTTATCAAGACCTTGATCGAGGGTTTAGAAATACCTCGATCGAGGTCTTGATAAACCCTCGATCGAGGTATTTGCTAGATTGAGGGTTTGTAAAATATGCTCGATCGAGGGTTTGTCTGTGTAAAAAAAAATCTAAACGAACTGGGCGAAATCGCGAAAGGAGTTGGAAACAATTAATGTTTCCAACTACCCTTCCCTCCTAAAAACATCAACGAACCTATATATAACTAACAAACAATTAATAAAAAACAATAGTTTAACTCATTGCTAGTTTTTTTTTCCATTAGAGCTTTGTCATTTTGATCTTGTTGAATTAGAGCTTTGTCATTTTCATGTTGTTGAATTAGAGCTCATTAGACATGTAAGATTTCTTTGTAGGCAGATTTCAAGATTTCATACTAACATACTGTTGTTTGTTATAACGATTTGAATTTTTTTTGTTTTGTTTTCATTGTAGATTGATGAGGAATAAAAAAAAAGACAAAGAAAACATGCTAGACAACAAAATGACAATGAAGAGCGTGAGAAGAATAGAGAACAAATGAGACAACAAAGAGCAAGGTTGAGAGAAGAAGAAGATGCACATTTGGTGAAACAAATTCCAATGGAGGACAACCAAGGTAAATTATTGAATTACATGCTATCATAATTTAAATATCATGCTACATAATTTACAGAATTAGTAACAATTTTCCAATAAATATAACTAAATTTCATAATTTAATTTGTTTCATATTTATTTGTAATGATATTCTTATTTATTTCATCCATTTGTTATTTAAATTTCAAAGTTTGCAACAATTTTTATGTTAAATGAACAATTTTCAAGTGACTAACAAATGTTAAATTGAAACAATTTTCAAATGAAACATGTAAATTTAGATTATATTAAATCATGTTAGTACATGTACATATTTTTAACTATTTTCAAATTACTTCAAAGTTGCTAACAATTTTCAAATTATGTTTCCAAGTTGCTTTAACAATTTACAAATTATTTCAAGTTTACTAAGAATTTTCAATTTTATTGTCCAACAATTTTCAAATGAAATCTACACTTAGATTCTATTTTCAAGTTAAAATGTATGTACAAACTATTTTTAAATTTCTAAACTTTATTAACAATTTTCAATGTTATTAGAATAATTTTCAAATTAAATGTACATTTGGACACTATTTTCAAGTTAAATTGTACATATTTAACTAATTGCAATTTTCTAAGTTACTAACAATTTCAAGTTAAATGTAATTTCAATTCTTGTTTTGTTAGAAAATTCAATTTCAAAACAAATGAATGAATATTTTGAAATGAACATGTTGTGATAATTATGTATTAGTTAGAATTTATTCAATTTGAAAACAAATGAATGAATATTTTCATAGCTATGGTGGTTGGCAATATTTTCATAGTAATGAATATTTGAATACAAATGAATGTTCAAAGAGCTATTTAATTATAATGTTTACTTTAAAAAAATTTCATCTATCACATGTACTTTTATTTACATAACATGACATAACACCATGATAAGATTAATGATTAGAATCATATATTTTGTTAGGACAAATTGGAAATAATTATTTGCAATGTTTGCAACCTTGCATTGATATGTGAAGCATTATTGATAAAAAATCCTTAAATTGCAATTTATGATAACAATTACAATTTCCATAATTGTCTATTGTTGAAATTGCAAAATTATCAACTAATGAAAATGTTATTTTGCATTAAAAATTATGAATTTCTCCTCAATCATATTACTATGTTTTTAATTAAATATCGTATTTATCTCTAAATCAATGTTTTTTACCCCACATTTAGAATATAATAGGTATGTTATCATGGGTTAAAAACCAATATTAAATTTTTATTTCACTTATATACAACATGGGATGCATGATGTTGTCCTTGAAATTCTAGGGTAGAAGTGTTGTAATCATTTATTCTTTGTGGTGATTTGTAACTTGTATTTTAAATATTTATTTATTTATTTTATACCATAAAGTTAAAATAACGTTTTTCTTGTAATGTAAAAGTAAAATGGACATAAATTGCATAAAGAAAATTTGCCCACAATTATATAATGTGATGATTATAAATGATATTAATTTTTATGCCCACAATAATTTTTATCAAGTTATTAATAATTATCTCGACTTAAATATATATAGTTGATTTTCAAGTTACCAGCAATTTTAAAGTTAAATGTACAAGTTACTACCAATTTCAAGTTACAAGTAATTTCAAACTTTATTTCTAGAACAATTCTCAAGTTTAATTAAGTTAGCAATTTCAAATTTCAAGTTACTAGCAATTTCAAGTTACTTGAGCAATTTCAAATTTCAAGTTACTAGCAATTTCAAGTTACTCAAGCAATTTCAAATTTCAAGTTACTAGCAATTTCAATTTTTTCTTGGAACAATTCTCAAGCTAAATGTATTAGTTGGAAAATTCAATTCACATGCAATTTTCAATTTTTCAATTTCCACGTCAAATTTCAAGTTACTATCAATTTTAAAGTTCAATGCACAACTATCAAGTAACCAATTTTCAATTTGTTAATTTACATGTTATGTAGGGAGATATTATGGTCAGACATCACATCATGGTGATCAAGAATCACATGACCCTGTGCCCCCTCATGATCCTGATCAACCATCACATGAAACCTTTTCCTCTCACATTGAAAATATAATTGGGAGTTGCAGTGGGGTTGGAAGGGGTGGAAATTTTCTAGAGGATTGTGCAGTTGTTTCTGCACAAGAAGAGATTGATAACTCAATCCCTGGTTGGAGAGTTAGAGAGTATGTCAATAACATAATCAAGTCATATTTTGAACAACATTCAATGATGGCACAAGCTCAAATCCTACATGGGTTGATAAAACACAAAAAATTGAAACGTGCCACAAAGTTGTTGGGTTTTCAAGATGTTAAAACAAAAAAAGACATGCGAGAATGCAATAGAAAATGTAAGAACTGCATTATCTTCGTTTGGAAAATCAAGAAACAATGATACTTGAGCTGCTCGTAGGGAAATTACAATGGTTGTTGTGGCACAAAACACCTCAAGAAATTGAATGGTATCAACAATGGCATCATTGCTCAATGTTTCAAAAAGAACATTGCTCAAATATACTAAATTCAGGGTCCGGATAGATGAAAATGATGAAGCTGCTTGTTGGGCTCTTATTTGTAGGGAACCCTATTGAGGCAGGATGGCAGCAGGCATTAGAGAGAAGGTGATAGAGTTTTGGATAGCCATTCTCGTGCTATTCCAGATCGAAAGCATGTCCTGCGACAACGTTTATCTAGAGGCATTTATCAAGAGTACTGTAAGCATGTGATGGAGATGACGGGAGTTTCACTTTACGAGGAATTCCAAGAATCCAATCCTGGTGTTCAAATATCATTTAGCTGTTCAACAAATTGAAACCGTGGTATATTAGGCTGAATATGATTTGCGACACTTGTTGCTACCGGTACCACGTTGAATTTCAACTATACTATGACACATTTATGGATTTTTGCAAAAGGCACTGGAACGGTGTATTAACTCCTCACACAGTGCGAGATTTTATTTTTATGATACTATGCAACAGGAATCCTGAACATGTGTTTTTCAATAAGAGGTGTGTAGGTAGGAGAAAATGCCATGAATGCGGTGATTTGACATTGTTCCATAGGAACTTTCCTATCGATCCAACACACAATGGATTGTCAGATATCACCGTTAGGTGGAAGAGGTACGAGTACGCCACCATGAATCCAACATCTTCTTCATCTATGGCATCCAAGAGGATCGACTTGCTTGATGATGAGATTCCTATTTCAGAATTCATGGAGAAGTTTCAAAGTCAGATTTATAAATACATAAAGCACTCCCACAGGTCTAGGTGGCAAGCTTCAGAATTCAAACATTCTCGTGACGTATTTGAGCCAAGCACAATCTTATCAGTGGTAGACTTTGCGGAGAACTACACCTTTGCTCCTCAAAGAGAGATATAGAGTGAGTACTATCACTCCGACCAAGTGTCTATCTTCGTACATGTATTGTACAGACATGATCAGGAAAATATTGATGGTAGGGATAACACTCCTCAGTCGCGTGAAGTGATCAAGGAGTACCATTTTTATGTTAGTGATGATCGTGAGCATGACACATTGTTCGTTCAACACTTCTTTGGGTTGATTTATGATTCATTCAGGAAGAGAGGCATATCATTTACTAAACACTAGATTTGGTTAGATGGGTGTGCAGGGCAATTCAAATCGGCACGCTGATTTTATTGGTTGAGTTGCCTTCACAAACGGACAGGAATCCGACACACCTGGAGCTTTTTTGAGACAGGGCATGGAAAGGGTGAACATGATGGCACAGGTGCATGTGTGAAACGAGCACTTCGAAGGTACCATATGAGTCATGGTGCAACTCGACTCAAATGCTCCACTGAAGTAGTTGATTGGTGCACACGTCATTTGGGACATCAAGGTCATGAACAAGCAAGGCCGGTGTGCAGGTAATAAACTCTAAACTCAATTAATAAGCTAATAACATTCAATATCATCATTTCCAAAAGAACACATACTCAATAGGAATTTACATATGACAAAATGAATTCCATGCAGGTTCTTTTGGGATGTTTCCCTTGGAGATGTTAATAGATCCATGCCGTGGTATTGTGAGACCATCCCTGGTACGAGGGAATTGCATTTTGTTCGAAGTAAATACATGGGTGACATATTTTCCATTGAAACAAGGAAGTATGCCTGTTTTTGCGATTTTTGCATTAATGCAAATGGATGCGAGCTTGATCACTGTGAAAATGATGTATATGTCAAACCATGGAAATATGTCTCTCTTAATCCAAAGGGCCCACATCCAATTCCAACATGGCAAGAGATGCACACTGAAGAGGCAATGGTCTCATTAGATCATGATCGAGTTTTTGATATGGTTAGGGAAGGTACAAGAGTCTTCATTAAGTTAATTAGTTAATTATATATTACACATATACAAATGTTGTAGAAATTTGCACGTAGGACATTTGAATAATATTTGTAATGTATCTTGTAGGTGATGTATTCGTTGTCATTGTACCCCCCCACAACCGAGAAAATGTGGCATACTATTTGATGCGGTGCACGCAAATAAAGAGTAGGTTGGTGCGACCCTACTAAGATGGGGACTTCACATACCAGACTGGAGACATGGTTCTAATGGGACACTTTTTTGAAAAAGTGAAAAAACAAGGTGCTCATATTATTTACAGAGGTTTTATGCCTGAATATATATCATGTCAATATAGTCATTTGGTGGTGGCAACTCGGATACCTCTAACAGAAATCAAGGTGAAGAGAGGTGAGCCATAAAGATGGAAGATGACAGAAGCTGACCATGATCGTATTATGGAGACTTGCATTCCTATAACACATTGGCCAGATGAATGAGTTACATGTATGCCACTTGCATCATTGGCATAGTTTTCATGTTGTCTTGTGTAAAATTTTTTTGGAGCTTTTTGTGGAGGTTATTTTATAAATGTATTTTTGTAGATGCTTTAATGTCAAGAATACAAATACTAGATGGGAGGCTTTTGTGAAATTTGGGTCATGGTGCTCCAATGTCAATACACTTGAATGTACATGTTCTAATTTTAAATTTTGATTTCAAATACAATTGTAATGTAATTGAGAATTTAAAATACATCTATACAATGTGGAATTGTAAAATTTAAATTTTGAATTGTAAAATGTATTCTAATTTTAAATTTTGATTTCAAATTTGCAAAATTTTATACATTATAATCCATTTATTGTATTTCCTCATTAATTACATTGTATTTCATTATCAATTATATAAAAATATTATCAAATACTAGTGTATTGAAAAAATGTTTCATTCAACAACAATCAATTAGTTTTGTTATCAAGAAGATATCAAAGTTAGGACCAATTTTTTTTGCCTCTCCTCATTCCATTTAATAAAAATATTGGCACTTGGTGCTACATGGAATATAACATAGGAGATAGAGGGTACAATTCAACTAAAGGGCACTTACACATAATCTTTGAATATATTTTCATGCAAACAATACCCATTGTTGGCACAACTCACAAGCATTCACTATAATTTCTAACCATCAAACCTTCTCAATTTTTGGATTACATGCATCAAAAACTATCTTTATCATGTAGTTTTGCACGCATAGGCATGGAACCTCTTTGAGAGAAATTAATTAGTATTATGTGGCCTTGCTTGCGTAAAAAAACCTCAATTATCAAACCAAAACACAACTTGTACATGACTTTGTTTTTGATAGACATGGATTGTACATAATAATGAAAGTTGAAACGTAAACGTAATAATACATGGAAAATATGTACATATCCGTAATGAAAAATATCTCATGCTTATCTTATTTGTGGTGTATTTGTCTTGAACATTGCATGTTCCAATAGTTTTATCGTGGGTTTTGTGGCTAGTGATCTAACATGGAGATTGCATTATTGGCTTTATTTGTAAATTGACTCTAATGTATGTAGGTAGTCAAACAAAAATACAAGAAGCATGGCTGTTGGTGGCAGTCCCCTCCACATCAATCCATGGACATGGCATAGTTCTTTCCATTTTTTGGGTCATAATCACTAGTGGTCACATTAGGTTCTCATTGCAATCATATCTCAAAATGTATAGGAATAATATACACTACTACAATGACCTTGGCCTCAAAAGCTTGTATAGTACATTGTATGCCACATCATCAATTTTTTGGCCTCCATCCACCATGCCTTGGAAGAGATTCTAAGCTTCGTCTGATTTTCCTTCATTCAATAAAACCCTAAACCATTTATTGTAAACACCAACATTTGACTTAAATGCTACTGCCATTTAATTCTACAAAATATCTTCAAGGCTTGTTTTAGTTTACCTAGTTTTGTGAACTCATCAAATAGCATTGCATATTAGGATCGTGCTTCTCTGTTGCCATCTTACCAAGTTTGTAAGCATGGGAGGCAACATGGATCGCCAACACAATCATTAAAAGAGTTGTGACCTAGTATGGATCTCCAACACAATCATTAAAAGAGTTGTGACCTAGTCAATAAATCTAATTACTGATTGATTTTAACAATCATATAAAACTTTGTGTGGTTTTATAGTTATGGATAAACATTCATTGGAAAATTAATGTAAACATGGAAGCAACATAGATTAATCAACAAATTTATTAAATAATTTGATTTGAAGACAAATCTTTGTATGTTTTGAGGTTAATGTGCATATCATGAATATAGTATATGTATGAGTAATAGTTATGAACAAACATTCAAGGAAGACAATTATCATATTTTTTAACATAAAAATATTAGGAGTGAAAATTGTATGGATCCATTTTTGTTTAAGTGTAGAAATCTTACTAATTGTTAAATTTCCAAGCATAAAATATTTGGCAATATTTTTGTTAGCACTCGATCCAATGAACTAATTTTGAGTGGAAAAAAAATTAAACTTGTAGAAATATAAACTACATATTTTATTACGTATTTCAACCACACATTATTATTATGAAAAGATGCAACCACACATTAAAATATATAATTTTACGTTTAATTTAAAGCATATTAAAACAATATAAAGATGTGAGGTATACATTTATTTTGAGATTTTAATTTTAAATTGTAATTGAATTGGAATGTGTAAATTGTAATTGAATTGTAATGTGTAGACAACATAATGTAATTGCAATTTCAATTTTTAATTTCAAATGTATTCTAATTTTACATTTTGATTTCATTTATGCAATTGTGATGTAGTTGAAAATGAGCTTTTAAATTATAATTGATTTGGAATTGAAATTACACATTAAATTTGAAATTTTACATTGTAATTGAATTGGAATTGTAATTCAATCTTAAAACGTAATGTATGTATTCAATTCTAAATTTTGGAAGATGTTCTGTAATGTAGTAGAAATTTGCATTTTAGATTGAACTAAATTGTAACTACACATTAAATTTGCATTTGAAACGACAAAACATAAATTTGTAACTGTAATAAATATATCCAAATCTAATATAAAAAACAATCGATTTCAAATCAAATACAAAATACACATGAAGACATCAACATGATAAAATATACAAAATATCCAAAAGTCCGTATCCAAAGTCCATATATGATAAAAGTCCATGTATAAATGATAGAAATCCACATCCAAAACATGAAAATGTATACATAGATCATCCAAACACATGAAAATATATAAAATATGAAAATATCCAAAACATGGAAATGTATAGATCATCAACTCATTGGCCACTACCCCCCCGAGGCCCGTGATCGTCCCTCTGACTGCCCTCATGTGTAGTATCCCACTGCTGTCTCTGAGATGCTAAACCTCAAGGAATTCCTCCATATCCATCGTGTCAAAGGTGATATCCGGGATCTAGGTAGGAATATGGGTAGATGGCCCTTCATCAGGACCATGTACTCGAGCTGCATCCCAACCATATGTGAAATCCATTGCAGCATTGACACCCACCCATAGCGATTCCTGTGTAATATGCCATTACATGTAATAAGTTAGATTTATTAAAAATTAAAACTATTTAACATAATTTAAAAGTTATCCGTAAAAAATTGAAACATAAAGTACAAAAATCAATTATTAAATGTGACTAAATAACATGAATTGGAACATAAATTAAAACTCACATCTATGTTTGAACCCGGCTCGTCAGGACCTTCGCGGTCCTCATGTCCATAATCAGGATATAACCCCTTTCCTTTGCCTTGTACAATTTGAAATTCATTTGAAGTTAAGATTTAAAACATAAAATCTTGAAAATTAAGAAATAAAACACAAATTATTTAAATTGAGAAATAATATTAAGACACAAATTAAATTGTAACATAAATTATAACTTACCTTGACTACTGATGTCTGCGGGTGGGGACGAGCGGATGGACCAACCGATGGCTCGCTACCAAAGAGTTAATCCATGAATGGGGTCCCCTGCATGGATCAATAGAATACAAATCCCTTAAGTATTATTGACCATTCAATATGCGACATTTATATGATGTAACATGAAGAACATATATACATAATTGTACAAAAGTATACCTGTCCTGTAGCGACGCATCTATGATACAATTAAAAGTATGCATCTCGGGATGACTCAGCATACCTCAGTAGGTCCTCGCCATCGAAACTCCTGAGCGTGTCACTAGGGACATACTCTATCTCTGGCTCTGCAGGTGGAGGGGGTGGTATAGATGCCTCTCCATGCGCAACAATAATAGCACTGCCCATGGCAGTGAACAACGACTCTGCAAGGTCCTGTCTAGACTCTGCAGCAAGTTGGGATGATTGTGCCACATCCCCCGACTTGATAACCGTCCTGTCTGGAAATGGTACCAACCTCGGAGTGGGTGGCATGAAGGCAGGGTCTCCTTGAGCTCCAGGATGTTGGTAGAAGCGTCCCCTACTAGCCCCATAGAATGAGGACAGTGTGCTGGTGTAATCTGGGTGCATGTCTAAAATAAACTCTGCATAAACATGTTTTGCAAAGTACAATGGGACCTGGTTATGGTGGGGGAACATGCCCCACGCTCCGACAAATCTATCAGATAGATGTGGTGCAGCGACCTCTAACTTAAATTCCCTGAGTCTAAGTGGTTGATCGGCAGCGCGGTCAGGTGGGATGTCGAACAAAGCACCCTTGATGTCATGCCCTCTTATGGCAACTTTGACATCATCCCATTTGTGGATCCCAATGACATCTTGTCTCCTCCTCTGGCATGCATGACGCCAAATGTCACTGAGAGGTCCTACCCTCCTGTAGAGGGAAAACATCTCATCAACTGCTGATAACATCATGGACAAAGATCTCTGTGTGGGAGAATCCTCCCTCAATGTGCAGATACATGAGGTCACCCACTCTCGCTGGGAAGTGATATCAGTGAGAGTGATCTGTGCGACGTCATCGTCATACAATCTCCCTAACGGGGCACCTGCGATCCAAACCAAAACACAAATGTTACTAAAAATATATATTATAACATGCAATTGAAATTCAATGCATTATATACTAACAATTTACTGAAAATGTGCTAACAAAAAATACGCACCTGATGCACCTGATGCACTTGTGTCTTGTTGCACATCCTCCGCCGGGGGATCCACATGTATGTCGTCGGGATGAAGCAACACACTACCTCTCTTGCTGCCGCCACTGGCCTGGCATCACTCCTCGGTGAACGGGAGCGCTGCCGATGGTTTCCCTATTGGGCGACGTCAGATGCTTTCGTGCTTCGCGGAGCAAGAAGCAATGAATGTCTCTCTTCAGGACTATCTGCATCACATTTCAATTTCTAATTCTAATTTTCTTTCAAATTTCACATTTAAAATTCAAATTCAATTCCAAATTTCACATTTCAATTTCAAATCCAATTTTCAAATTCTATTCCAAATTTCACATTTCAAATTCAATTCAAATTTCAAATTCCATTTCAAATTTCACATTTCAAATTGAAATTCAATTCAAATTCAAATTCAAATTTCGATTTCAATTTCAAATTTCAAATTCAATTCCAAATTCAATTTCAATTTCAAATTCAATTAAGAACTGCATTATCTTCGTTTGGAAAATCAAGAAACAATGATACTTGAGTTGCTCGTAGGGAAATTACAATGGTTGTTGTGGCACAAAACACCTCAAGAAATTGAATGGTATCAACAATGGCATCATTGCTCAATGTTTCAAAAAGAACATTGCTCAAATATACTAAATTCAGGGTCCGGATAGATGAAAATGATGAAGCTGCTTGTTGGGCTCTTATTTGTAGGGAACCCTATTGAGGCAGGATGGCAGCAGGCATTAGAGAGAAGGTGATAGAGTTTTGGGATAGCCATTCTCGTGCTATTCCAGATCGAAAGCATGTCCTGCGACAACGTTTTTTTAGAGGCATTTATCAAGAGTACTGTAAGCATGTGATGGAGATGACGGGAGTTTCACTTTACGAGGAATTCCAAGAATCCAATCCTGGTGTTCAAATATCATTTAGCTGTTCAACAAATTGAAACCGTGGTATATTAGGCTGAATATGATTTGCGACACTTGTTGCTACCGGTACCACGTTGAATTTCAACTATACTATGACACATTTATGGATTTTTGCAAAAGGCACTGGAACGGTGTATTAACTCCTCACACAGTGCGAGATTTTATTTTTATGATACTATGCAACAGGAATCCTGAACATGTGTTTTTCAATAAGAGGTGTGTAGGTAGGAGAAAATGCCATGAATGCGGTGATTTGACATTGTTCCATAGGAACTTTCCTATCGATCCAACACACAATGGATTGTCAGATATCACCGTTAGGTGGAAGAGGTACGAGTACGCCACCATGAATCCAACATCTTCTTCATCTATGGCATCCAAGAGGATCGACTTGCTTGATGATGAGATTCCTATTTCAGAATTCATGGAGAAGTTTCAAAGTCAGATTTATAAATACATAAAGCACTCCCACAGGTCTAGGTGGCAAGCTTCAGAATTCAAACATTCTCGTGACGTATTTGAGCCAAGCACAATCTTATCAGTGGTAGACTTTGCGGAGAACTACACCTTTGCTCCTCAGAGAGAGATATAGAGTGAGTACTATCACTCCGACCAAGTGTCTATCTTCGTACATGTATTGTACAGACATGATCAGGAAAATATTGATGGTAGGGATAACACTCCTCAGTCGCGTGAAGTGATCAAGGAGTACCATTTTTATGTTAGTGATGATCGTGAGCATGACACATTGTTCGTTCAACACTTCTTTGGGTTGATTTATGATTCATTCAGGAAGAGAGGCATATCATTT
Source organism: Larix kaempferi (assembly GCA_027924585.1). Taxonomy (NCBI): domain Eukaryota; kingdom Viridiplantae; phylum Streptophyta; class Pinopsida; order Pinales; family Pinaceae; genus Larix; species Larix kaempferi. Next base: position 10,049,993 of record BSBM01000017.1, on the reverse strand, counting down.
ACTAAACACTAGATTTGGTTAGATGGGTGTGCAGGGCAATTCAAATCGGCACGCTGATTTTATTGGTTGAGTTGCCTTCACAAACGGACAGGAATCCGACACACCTGGAGCTTTTTTGAGACAGGGCATGGAAAGGGTGAACATGATGGCACAGGTGCATGTGTGAAACGAGCACTTCGAAGGTACCATATGAGTCATGGTGCAACTCGACTCAAATGCTCCACTGAAGTAGTTGATTGGTGCACACGTCATTTGGGACATCAAGGTCGTGAACAAGCAAGGCCGGTGTGCAGGTAATAAACTCTAAACTCAATTAATAAGCTAATAACATTCAATATCATCATTTCCAAAAGAACACATACTCAATAGGAATTTACATATGACAAAATGAATTCCATGCAGGTTCTTTTGGGATGTTTCCCTTGGAGATGTTAATAGATCCATGCCGTGGTATTGTGAGACCATCCCTGGTACGAGGGAATTGCATTTTGTTCGAAGTAAATACATGGGTGACATATTTTCCATTGAAACAAGGAAGTATGCCTGTTTTTGCGATTTTTGCATTAATGCAAATGGATGCGAGCTTGATCACTATGAAAATGATGTATATGTCAAACCATGGAAATATGTCTCTCTTAATCCAAAGGGCCCACATCCAATTCCAACATGGCAAGAGATGCACACTGAAGAGGCAATGGTCTCATTAGATCATGATCGAGTTTTTGATATGGTTAGGGAAGGTACAAGAGTCTTCATTAAGTTAATTAGTTAATTATATATTACACATATACAAATGTTGTAGAAATTTGCACGTAGGACATTTGAATAATATTTGTAATGTATCTTGTAGGTGATGTATTCGTTGTCATTGTACCCCCCCACAACCAAGAAAATGTGGCATACTATTTGATGCGGTGCACGCAAATAAAGAGTAGGTTGGTGCGACCCTACTAAGATGGGGACTTCACATACCAGACTGGAGACATGGTTCTAATGGGACACTTTTTTGAAAAAGTGAAAAAACAAGGTGCTCATATTATTTACAGAGGTTTTACGCCTGAATATATATCATGTCAATATAGTCATTTGGTGGTGGCAACTCGAATACCTCTAACAGAAATCAAGGTGAAGAGAGGTGAGCCATAAATATGGAAGATGACAGAAGCTGACCATGATCGTATTATGGAGACTTGCATTCCTATAACACATTGGCCAGATGAATGAGTTACATGTATGCCACTTGCATCATTGGCATAGTTTTCATGTTGTCTTGTGTAATATTTTTTTGGAGATTTTTGTGGAGGTTATTTTATAAATGTATTTTTGTAGATGCTTTAATGTCAAGAATACAAATACTAGATGGGAGGCTTTTGTGAAATTTGGGTCATGGTGCTCCAATGTCAATACACTTGAATGTACATGTTCTAATTTTAAATTTTGATTTCAAATACAATTGTAATGTAATTGAGAATTTAAAATACATCTATACAATGTGGAATTGTAAAATTTAAATTTTGAATTGTAAAATGTATTCTAATTTTAAATTTTGATTTCAAATTTGCAAAATTTTATACATTATAATCCATTTATTGTATTTCCTCATTAATTACATTGTATTTCATTATCAATTATATAAAAATATTATCAAATACTAGTGTATTGAAAAAATGTTTCATTCAACAACAATCAATTAGTTTTGTTATCAAGAAGATATCAAAGTTAGGACCAATTTTTTTTGCCTCTCCTCATTCCATTTAATAAAAATATTGGCACTTGGTGCTACATGGAATATAACATAGGAGATAGAGGGTACAATTCAACTAAAGGGCACTTACACATAATCTTTGAATATATTTTCATGCAAACAATACCCATTGTTGGCACAACTCACAAGCATTCACTATAATTTCTAACCATCAAACCTTCTCAATTTTTGGATTACATGCATCAAAAACTATCTTTATCATGTAGTTTTGCACGCATAGGCATGGAACCTCTTTGAGAGAAATTAATTAGTATTATGTGGCCTTGCTTGCGTAAAAAAACCTCAATTATCAAACCAAAACACAACTTGTACATGACTTTGTTTTTGATAGACATGGATTGTACATAATAATGAAAGTTGAAACGTAAACGTAATAATACATGGAAAATATGTACATATCCGTAATGAAAAATATCTCATGCTTATCTTATTTGTGGTGTATTTGTCTTGAACATTGCATGTTCCAATAGTTTTATCGTGGGTTTTGTGGCTAGTGATCTAACATGGAGATTGCATTATTGGCTTTATTTGTAAATTGACTCTAATGTATGTAGGTAGTCAAACAAAAATACAAGAAGCATGGCTGTTGGTGGCAGTCCCCTCCACATCAATCCATGGACATGGCATAGTTCTTTCCATTTTTTGGGTCATAATCACTAGTGGTCACATTAGGTTCTCATTGCAATCATATCTCAAAATGTATAGGAATAATATACACTACTACAATGACCTTGGCCTCAAAAGCTTGTATAGTACATTGTATGCCACATCATCAATTTTTTGGCCTCCATCCACCATGCCTTGGAAGAGATTCTAAGCTTCGTCTGATTTTCCTTCATTCAATAAAACCCTAAACCATTTATTGTAAACACCAACATTTGACTTAAATGCTACTGCCATTTAATTCTACAAAATATCTTCAAGGCTTGTTTTAGTTTACCTAGTTTTGTGAACTCATCAAATAGCATTGCATATTAGGATCGTGCTTCTCTGTTGCCATCTTACCAAGTTTGTAAGCATGGGAGGCAACATGGATCGCCAACACAATCATTAAAAGAGTTGTGACCTAGTATGGATCTCCAACACAATCATTAAAAGAGTTGTGACCTAGTCAATAAATCTAATTACTGATTGATTTTAACAATCATATAAAACTTTGTGTGGTTTTATAGTTATGGATAAACATTCATTGGAAAATTAATGTAAACATGGAAGCAACATAGATTAATCAACAAATTTATTAAATAATTTGATTTGAAGACAAATCTTTGTATGTTTTGAGGTTAATGTGCATATCATGAATATAGTATATGTATGAGTAATAGTTATGAACAAACATTCAAGGAAGACAATTATCATATTTTTTAACATAAAAATATTAGGAGTGAAAATTGTATGGATCCATTTTTGTTTAAGTGTAGAAATCTTACTAATTGTTAAATTTCCAAGCATAAAATATTTGGCAATATTTTTGTTAGCACTCGATCCAATGAACTAATTTTGAGTGGAAAAAAAATTAAACTTGTAGAAATATAAACTACATATTTTATTACGTATTTCAACCACACATTATTATTATGAAAAGATGCAACCACACATTAAAATATATAATTTTACGTTTAATTTAAAGCATATTAAAACAATATAAAGATGTGAGGTATACATTTATTTTGAGATTTTAATTTTAAATTGTAATTGAATTGGAATGTGTAAATTGTAATTGAATTGTAATGTGTAGACAACATAATGTAATTGCAATTTCAATTTTTAATTTCAAATGTATTCTAATTTTACATTTTGATTTCATTTATGCAATTGTAATGTAGTTGAAAATGAGCTTTTAAATTATAATTGATTTGGAATTGAAATTACACATTAAATTTGAAATTTTACATTGTAATTGAATTGGAATTGTAATTCAATCTTAAAACGTAATGTATGTATTCAATTCTAAATTTTGGAAGATGTTCTGTAATGTAGTAGAAATTTGCATTTTAGATTGAACTAAATTGTAACTACACATTAAATTTGCATTTGAAACGACAAAACATAAATTTGTAACTGTAATAACTATATCCAAATCTAATATAAAAAACAATCGATTTCAAATCAAATACAAAATACACATGAAGACATCAACATGATAAAATATACAAAATATCCAAAAGTCCGTATCCAAAGTCCATATATGATAAAAGTCCATGTATAAATGATAGAAATCCACATCCAAAACATGAAAATGTATACATAGATCATCCAAACACATGAAAATATATAAAATATGAAAATATCCAAAACATGGAAATGTATAGATCATCAACTCATTGGCCACTACCCCCCCGAGGCCCGTGATCGTCCCTCTGACTGCCCTCATGTGTAGTATCCCACTGCTGTCTCTGAGATGCTAAACCTCAAGGAATTCCTCCATATCCATCGTGTCAAAGGTGATATCCGGGATCTAGGTAGGAATATGGGTAGATGGCCCTTCATCAGGACCATGTACTCGAGCTGCATCCCAACCATATGTGAAATCCATTGCAGCATTGACACCCACCCATAGCGATTCCTGTGTAATATGCCATTACATGTAATAAGTTAGATTTATTAAAAATTAAAACTATTTAACATAATTTAAAAGTTATCCGTAAAAAATTGAAACATAAAGTACAAAAATCAATTATTAAATGTGACTAAATAACATGAATTGGAACATAAATTAAAATTCACATCTATGTTTGAACCCGGCTCGTCAGGACCTTCGCGGTCCTCATGTCCATAATCAGGATATAACCCCTTTCCTTTGCCTTGTACAATTTGAAATTCATTTGAAGTTAAGATTTAAAACATAAAATCTCGAAAATTAAGAAATAAAACACAAATTATTTAAATTGAGAAATAATATTAAGACACAAATTAAATTGTAACATAAATTATAACTTACCTTGACTACTGATGTCTGCGGGTGGGGACGAGCGGATGGACCAACCGATGGCTCGCTACCAAAGAGTTAATCCATGAATGGGGTCCCCTGCATGGATCAATAGAATACAAATCCCTTAAGTATTATTGACCATTCAATATGCGACATTTATATGATGTAACATGAAGAACATATATACATAATTGTACAAAAGTATACCTGTCCTGTAGCGACGCATCTATGATACAATTAAAAGTATGCATCTCGGGATGACTCAGCATACCTCAGTAGGTCCTCGCCATCGAAACTCCTGAGCGTGTCACTAGGGACATACTCTATCTCTGGCTCTGCAGGTGGAGGGGGTGGTATAGATGCCTCTCCATGCGCAACAATAATAGCACTGCCCATGGCAGTGAACAACGACTCTGCAAGGTCCTGTCTAGACTCTGCAGCAAGTTGGGATGATTGTGCCACATCCCCCGACTTGATAACCGTCCTGTCTGGAAATGGTACCAACCTCGGAGTGGGTGGCATGAAGGCAGGGTCTCCTTGAGCTCCAGGATGTTGGTAGAAGCGTCCCCTACTAGCCCCATAGAATGAGGACAGTGTGCTGGTGTAATTTGGGTGCATGTCTAAAATAAACTCTGCATAAACATGTTTTGCAAAGTACAATGGGACCTGGTTATGGTGGGGGAACATGCCCCACGCTCCGACAAATCTATCAGATAGATGTGGTGCAGCGACCTCTAACTTAAATTCCCTGAGTCTAAGTGGTTGATCGGCAGCGCGGTCAGGTGGGATGTCGAACAAAGCACCCTTGATGTCATGCCCTCTTATGGCAACTTTGACATCATCCCATTTGTGGATCCCAATGACATCTTGTCTCCTCCTCTGGCATGCATGACGCCAAATGTCACTGAGAGGTCCTACCCTCCTGTAGAGGGAAAACATCTCATCAACTGCTGATAACATCATGGACAAAGATCTCTGTGTGGGAGAATCCTCCCTCAATGTGCAGATACATGAGGTCACCCACTCTCGCTGGGAAGTGATATCAGTGAGAGTGATCTGTGCGACGTCATCGTCATACAATCTCCCTAACGGGGCACCTGCGATCCAAACCAAAACACAAATGTTACTAAAAATATATATTATAACATGCAATTGAAATTCAATGCATTATATACTAACAATTTACTGAAAATGTGCTAACAAAAAATACGCACCTGATGCACCTGATGCACTTGTGTCTTGTTGCACATCCTCCGCTGGGGGATCCACATGTATGTCGTCGGGATGAAGCAACACACTACCTCTCTTGCTGCCGCCACTGGCCTGGCATCACTCCTCGGTGAACGGGAGCGCTGCCGATGGTTTCCCTATTGGGCGACGTCAGATGCTTTCGTGCTTCGCGGAGCAAGAAGCAATGAATGTCTCTCTTCAGGACTATCTGCATCACATTTCAATTTCTAATTCTAATTTTCTTTCAAATTTCACATTTAAAATTCAAATTCAATTCCAAATTTCACATTTCAATTTCAAATCCAATTTTCAAATTCTATTCCAAATTTCACATTTCAAATTCAAATTCAAATTCAAATTTCAAATTCAATTCAAATTTCAAATTCAATTTCAAATTCCATTTCAAATTTCACATTTCAAATTGAAATTCAATTCAAATTCAAATTCAAATTTCGATTTCAATTTCAAATTTCAAATTCAATTCCAAATTCAATTTCAATTTCAAATTCAATTAAGAACTGCATTATCTTCGTTTGGAAAATCAAGAAACAATGATACTTGAGCTGCTCGTAGGGAAATTACAATGGTTGTTGTGGCACAAAACACCTCAAGAAATTGAATGGTATCAACAATGGCATCATTGCTCAATGTTTCAAAAAGAACATTGCTCAAATATACTAAATTCAGGGTCCGGATAGATGAAAATGATGAAGCTGCTTGTTGGGATCTTATTTGTAGGGAACCCTATTGAGGCAGGATGGCAGCAGGCATTAGAGAGAAGGTGATAGAGTTTTGGGATAGCCATTCTCGTGCTATTCCAGATCGAAAGCATGTCCTGCGACAACGTTTTTTTAGAGGCATTTATCAAGAGTACTGTAAGCATGTGATGGAGATGACGGGAGTTTCACTTTACGAGGAATTCCAAGAATCCAATCCTGGTGTTCAAATATCATTTAGCTGTTCAACAAATTGAAACCGTGGTATATTAGGCTGAATATGATTTGCGACACTTGTTGCTACCGGTACCACGTTGAATTTCAACTATACTATGACACATTTATGGATTTTTGCAAAAGGCACTGGAACGGTGTATTAACTCCTCACACAGTGCGAGATTTTATTTTTATGATACTATGCAACAGGAATCCTGAACATGTGTTTTTCAATAAGAGGTGTGTAGGTAGGAGAAAATGCCATGAATGCGGTGATTTGACATTGTTCCATAGGAACTTTCCTATCGATCCAACACACAATGGATTGTCAGATATCACCGTTAGGTGGAAGAGGTACGAGTACGCCACCATGAATCCAACATCTTCTTCATCTATGGCATCCAAGAGGATCGACTTGCTTGATGATGAGATTCCTATTTCAGAATTCATGGAGAAGTTTCAAAGTCAGATTTATAAATACATAAAGCACTCCCACAGGTCTAGGTGGCAAGCTTCAGAATTCAAACATTCTCGTGACGTATTTGAGCCAAGCACAATCTTATCAGTGGTAGACTTTGCGGAGAACTACACCTTTGCTCCTCAGAGAGAGATATAGAGTGAGTACTATCACTCCGACCAAGTGTCTATCTTCGTACATGTATTGTACAGACATGATCAGGAAAATATTGATGGTAGGGATAACACTCCTCAGTCGCGTGAAGTGATCAAGGAGTACCATTTTTATGTTAGTGATGATCGTGAGCATGACACATTGTTCGTTCAACACTTCTTTGGGTTGATTTATGATTCATTCAGGAAGAGAGGCATATCATTTACTAAACACTAGATTTGGTTAGATGGGTGTGCAGGGCAATTCAAATCGGCACGCTGATTTTATTGGTTGAGTTGCCTTCACAAACGGACAGGAATCCGACACACCTGGAGCTTTTTTGAGACAGGGCATGGAAAGGGTGAACATGATGGCACAGGTGCATGTGTGAAACGAGCACTTCGAAGGTACCATATGAGTCATGGTGCAACTCGACTCAAATGCTCCACTGAAGTAGTTGATTGGTGCACACGTCATTTGGGACATCAAGGTCGTGAACAAGCAAGGCCGGTGTGCAGGTAATAAACTCTAAACTCAATTAATAAGCTAATAACATTCAATATCATCATTTCCAAAAGAACACATACTCAATAGGAATTTACATATGACAAAATGAATTCCATGCAGGTTCTTTTGGGATGTTTCCCTTGGAGATGTTAATAGATCCATGCCGTGGTATTGTGAGACCATCCCTGGTACGAGGGAATTGCATTTTGTTCGAAGTAAATACATGGGTGACATATTTTCCATTGAAACAAGGAAGTATGCCTGTTTTTGCGATTTTTGCATTAATGCAAATGGATGCGAGCTTGATCACTGTGAAAATGATGTATATGTCAAACCATGGAAATATGTCTCTCTTAATCCAAAGGGCCCACATCCAATTCCAACATGGCAAGAGATGCACACTGAAGAGGCAATGGTCTCATTAGATCATGATCGAGTTTTTGATATGGTTAGGGAAGGTACAAGAGTCTTCATTAAGTTAATTAGTTAATTATATATTACACATATACAAATGTTGTAGAAATTTGCACGTAGGACATTTGAATAATATTTGTAATGTATCTTGTAGGTGATGTATTCGTTGTCATTGTACCCCCCCACAACCAAGAAAATGTGGCATACTATTTGATGCGGTGCACGCAAATAAAGAGTAGGTTGGTGCGACCCTACTAAGATGGGGACTTCACATACCAGACTGGAGACATGGTTCTAATGGGACACTTTTTTGAAAAAGTGAAAAAACAAGGTGCTCATATTATTTACAGAGGTTTTATGCCTGAATATATATCATGTCAATATAGTCATTTGGTGGTGGCAACTCGGATACCTCTAACAGAAATCAAGGTGAAGAGAGGTGAGCCATAAAGATGGAAGATGACAGAAGCTGACCATGATCGTATTATGGAGACTTGCATTCCTATAACACATTGGCCAGATGAATGAGTTACATGTATGCCACTTGCATCATTGGCATAGTTTTCATGTTGTCTTGTGTAATATTTTTTTGGAGATTTTTGTGGAGGTTATTTTATAAATGTATTTTTGTAGATGCTTTAATGTCAAGAATACAAATACTAGATGGGAGGCTTTTGTGAAATTTGGGTCATGGTGCTCCAATGTCAATACACTTGAATGTACATGTTCTAATTTTAAATTTTGATTTCAAATACAATTGTAATGTAATTGAGAATTTAAAATACATCTATACAATGTGGAATTGTAAAATTTAAATTTTGAATTGTAAAATGTATTCTAATTTTAAATTTTGATTTCAAATTTGCAAAATTTTATACATTATAATCCATTTATTGTATTTCCTCATTAATTACATTGTATTTCATTATCAATTATATAAAAATATTATCAAATACTAGTGTATTGAAAAAATGTTTCATTCAACAACAATCAATTAGTTTTGTTATCAAGAAGATATCAAAGTTAGGACCAATTTTTTTTGCCTCTCCTCATTCCATTTAATAAAAATATTGGCACTTGGTGCTACATGGAATATAACATAGGAGATAGAGGGTACAATTCAACTAAAGGGCACTTACACATAATCTTTGAATATATTTTCATGCAAACAATACCCATTGTTGGCACAACTCACAAGCATTCACTATAATTTCTAACCATCAAACCTTCTCAATTTTTGGATTACATGCATCAAAAACTATCTTTATCATGTAGTTTTGCACGCATAGGCATGGAACCTCTTTGAGAGAAATTAATTAGTATTATGTGGCCTTGCTTGCGTAAAAAAACCTCAATTATCAAACCAAAACACAACTTGTACATGACTTTGTTTTTGATAGACATGGATTGTACATAATAATGAAAGTTGAAACGTAAACGTAATAATACATGGAAAATATGTACATATCCGTAATGAAAAATATCTCATGCTTATCTTATTTGTGGTGTATTTGTCTTGAACATTGCATGTTCCAATAGTTTTATCGTGGGTTTTGTGGCTAGTGATCTAACATGGAGATTGCATTATTGGCTTTATTTGTAAATTGACTCTAATGTATGTAGGTAGTCAAACAAAAATACAAGAAGCATGGCTGTTGGTGGCAGTCCCCTCCACATCAATCCATGGACATGGCATAGTTCTTTCCATTTTTTGGGTCATAATCACTAGTGGTCACATTAGGTTCTCATTGCAATCATATCTCAAAATGTATAGGAATAATATACACTACTACAATGACCTTGGCCTCAAAAGCTTGTATAGTACATTGTATGCCACATCATCAATTTTTTGGCCTCCATCCACCATGCCTTGGAAGAGATTCTAAGCTTCGTCTGATTTTCCTTCATTCAATAAAACCCTAAACCATTTATTGTAAACACCAACATTTGACTTAAATGCTACTGCCATTTAATTCTACAAAATATCTTCAAGGCTTGTTTTAGTTTACCTAGTTTTGTGAACTCATCAAATAGCATTGCATATTAGGATCGTGCTTCTCTGTTGCCATCTTACCAAGTTTGTAAGCATGGGAGGCAACATGGATTGCCAACACAATCATTAAAAGAGTTGTGACCTAGTATGGATCTCCAACACAATCATTAAAAGAGTTGTGACCTAGTCAATAAATCTAATTACTGATTGATTTTAACAATCATATAAAACTTTGTGTGGTTTTATAGTTATGGATAAACATTCATTGGAAAATTAATGTAAACATGGAAGTAACATAGATTAATCAACAAATTTATTAAATAATTTGATTTGAAGACAAATCTTTGTATGTTTTGAGGTTAATGTGCATATCATGAATATAGTATATGTATGAGTAATAGTTATGAACAAACATTCAAGGAAGACAATTATCATATTTTTTAACATAAAAATATTAGGAGTGAAAATTGTATGGATCCATTTTTGTTTAAGTGTAGAAATCTTACTAATTGTTAAATTTCCAAGCATAAAATATTTGGCAATATTTTTGTTAGCACTCGATCCAATGAACTAATTTTGAGTGGAAAAAAAATTAAACTTGTAGAAATATAAACTACATATTTTATTACGTATTTCAACCACACATTATTATTATGAAAAGATGCAACCACACATTAAAATATATAATTTTACGTTTAATTTAAAGCATATTAAAACAATATAAAGATGTGAGGTATACATTTATTTTGAGATTTTAATTTTAAATTGTAATTGAATTGGAATGTGTAAATTGTAATTGAATTGTAATGTGTAGACAACATAATGTAATTGCAATTTCAATTTTTAATTTCAAATGTATTCTAATTTTACATTTTGATTTCATTTATGCAATTGTAATGTAGTTGAAAATGAGCTTTTAAATTATAATTGATTTGGAATTGAAATTACACATTAAATTTGAAATTTTACATTGTAATTGAATTGGAATTGTAATTCAATCTTAAAACGTAATGTATGTATTCAATTCTAAATTTTGGAAGATGTTCTGTAATGTAGTAGAAATTTGCATTTTAGATTGAACTAAATTGTAACTACACATTAAATTTGCATTTGAAACGACAAAACATAAATTTGTAACTGTAATAACTATATCCAAATCTAATATAAAAAACAATCGATTTCAAATCAAATACAAAATACACATGAAGACATCAACATGATAAAATATACAAAATATCCAAAAGTCCGTATCCAAAGTCCATATATGATAAAAGTCCATGTATAAATGATAGAAATCCACATCCAAAACATGAAAATGTATACATAGATCATCCAAACACATGAAAATATATAAAATATGAAAATATCCAAAACATGGAAATGTATAGATCATCAACTCATTGGCCACTACCCCCCCGAGGCCCGTGATCGTCCCTCTGACTGCCCTCATGTGTAGTATCCCACTGCTGTCTCTGAGATGCTAAACCTCAAGGAATTCCTCCATATCCATCGTGTCAAAGGTGATATCCGGGATCTAGGTAGGAATATGGGTAGATGGCCCTTCATCAGGACCATGTACTCGAGCTGCATCCCAACCATATGTGAAATCCATTGCAGCATTGACACCCACCCATAGCGATTCCTGTGTAATATGCCATTACATGTAATAAGTTAGATTTATTAAAAATTAAAACTATTTAACATAATTTAAAAGTTATCCGTAAAAAATTGAAACATAAAGTACAAAAATCAATTATTAAATGTGACTAAATAACATGAATTGGAACATAAATTAAAACTCACATCTATGTTTGAACCCGGCTCGTCAGGACCTTCGCGGTCCTCATGTCCATAATCAGGATATAACCCCTTTCCTTTGCCTTGTACAATTTGAAATTCATTTGAAGTTAAGATTTAAAACATAAAATCTCGAAAATTAAGAAATAAAACACAAATTATTTAAATTGAGAAATAATATTAAGACACAAATTAAATTGTAACATAAATTATAACTTACCTTGACTACTGATGTCTGCGGGTGGGGACGAGCGGATGGACCAACCGATGGCTCGCTACCAAAGAGTTAATCCATGAATGGGGTCCCCTGCATGGATCAATAGAATACAAATCCCTTAAGTATTATTGACCATTCAATATGCGACATTTATATGATGTAACATGAAGAACATATATACATAATTGTACAAAAGTATACCTGTCCTGTAGCGACGCATCTATGATACAATTAAAAGTATGCATCTCGGGATGACTCAGCATACCTCAGTAGGTCCTCGCCATCGAAACTCCTGAGCGTGTCACTAGGGACATACTCTATCTCTGGCTCTGCAGGTGGAGGGGGTGGTATAGATGCCTCTCCATGCGCAACAATAATAGCACTGCCCATGGCAGTGAACAACGACTCTGCAAGGTCCTGTCTAGACTCTGCAGCAAGTTGGGATGATTGTGCCACATCCCCCGACTTGATAACCGTCCTGTCTGGAAATGGTACCAACCTCGGAGTGGGTGGCACGAAGGCAGGGTCTCCTTGAGCTCCAGGATGTTGGTAGAAGCGTCCCCTACTAGCCCCATAGAATGAGGACAGTGTGCTGGTGTAATCTGGGTGCATGTCTAAAATAAAATCTGCATAAACATGTTTTGCAAAGTACAATGGGACCTAGTCATGGTGGGGGAACATGCCCCACGCTCCGACAAATCTATCAGATAGATGTGGTGCAGCGACCTCTAACTTAAATTCCCTGAGTCTAAGTGGTTGATCGGCAGCGCGGTCAGGTGGGATGTCGAACAAAGCACCCTTGATGTCATGCCCTCTTATGGCAACTTTGACATCATCCCATTTGTGGATCCCAATGACATCTTGTCTCCTCCTCTGGCATGCATGACGCCAAATGTCACTGAGAGGTCCTACCCTCCTGTAGAGGGAAAACATCTCATCAACTGCTGATAACATCATGGACAAAGATCTCTGTGTGGGAGAATCCTCCCTCAATGTGCAGATACATAAGGTCACCCACTCTCACTGGGAAGTGATATCAGTGAGAGTGATCTGTACGACGTCATCGTCATACAATCTCCCTAACGGGGCACCTGCGATCCAAACCAAAACACAAATGTTACTAAAAATATATATTATAACATGCAATTGAAATTCAATGCATTATATACTAACAATTTACTGAAAATGTGCTAACAAAAAATACGCACCTGATGCACTTGATGCACTTGTGTCTTGTTGCACATCCTCCGCCGGGGGATCCACATGTATGTCGTCGGGATGAAGCAACACACTACCTCTCTTGCTGCCGCCACTGGCCTGGCATCACTCCTCGGTGAACGGGAGCGCTGCCGATGGTTTCCCTATTGGGCGACGTCAGATGCTTTCATGCTTCGCGGAGCAAGAAGCAATGAATGTCTCTCTTCAGGACTATCTGCATCACATTTCAATTTCTAATTCTAATTTTCTTTCAAATTTCACATTTAAAATTCAAATTCAATTCCAAATTTCACATTTCAATTTCAAATCCAATTTTCAAATTCTATTCCAAATTTCACATTTCAAATTCAAATTCAAATTCAAATTTCAAATTCAATTCAAATTTCAAATTCAATTTCAAATTTCACATTTCAAATTGAAATTCAATTCAAATTCAAATTCAAATTTCGATTTCAATTTCAAATTTCAAATTCAATTCCAAATTCAATTTCAATTTCAAATTCAATTCCAATTCAAATTCAAGGCCACCACTGGACTAGAGTTTGCTCCTATTGATCCTCAACCATCGAGTGAGAGGAAGGTTCCTACAATCATTGTTTTAGATGATGACAATGTTTCTTAGTTTAACATTATTTCTCAGGGATCATAGGAATATATGAATTGTGTTTTTTTTAAATAATCTTTAAAACATAAGAGAATGGCGATGAACTCATATACTTGTAAAAAAAGGAAATATCTAATTATTTTCTAGTTCACTAAATAATTAGTTATTTAATTCTTAGTTTAGTCTTGTGTGTTGGTGTTTGGAATCATTTGCATCTATGTTTATAGATTATGTCTTGTATTTGTGAAAGTATCAAAGGAGTTCAATGTTATGTTCTGGATTTGTGAAAGTATCGAATAAACATTATTACATAGAATACATTGAGTAGAAATTTCAATCAAAGTCTCGACTCTTCATGCACAAGCATGAGTCCCACTGGGATTGGGCAAGAACTAAGAAGAAGAAAATTGGGGTCATTTGGTGGCTTTAAAAGTTGTTTGACTAAACCAACTTGAGATGCTATTTGAAAAAACAAAATTGAGGTGTTGTTTGGCTAGATCAGTTCACATCAAACCATTGCCAAATTTTCAAATCTTTTGATGTGATTTGGATAAACTTGGTAACTATGGAATAGGGATTTCTTCTATTCTATCATGATTTTCTCCACTGCAAATCTAGAAATGGAGATTAATGGAGGCATCTTACAATCACCAATGTTTGCAAAAAAATTGCTACTGCATCAATGGCTTAGAGAGGGCTTAGAAAGTAAAGAATTTACAGAAGAAATAGGTCTAAGAAGCAATTTTTTTCTCAAGAAACCATTTCCTAACTCTACAAATAAGAATGGGCACAAGAGCATGCATGCATTAGGAACACATGTGCATTCTTGAAAGTGCTACACGATTCTAAGCATACAAATAGTAGGAACACATGCATGTTACTTTGTGTATATACAAACAAACAAAATAAGGTTGATTACTATTTTTTATTTGACCCTCCCATACCAACAACAAATTTTGTATAAGGAGGTAATATGAGCTTGTTCTAGGAGGACCTATAGTCATCCATTGCCAATTTCCAAGGAGAATTTCCGTAAGTTTTATTTGTCTAGCCATTTTTATAATTTTTACATTTTAGAAATGTCCATATTTTTAAAAAGGTGTTTTTATTGTTGAAAATTGTAGTTTGTACTCCACAAAGATGGTGGAAAAATCTAATCCAAACACATGTAGTCTAGTCCAACAAAATGCATTTGCAGTGGCTTATCATTCATAGACATCATCTAATGATGTTAGGCCACCTGATGTTGGGAATTTTTCCAAGCTATCCATTATGGTTCCAGGCCAATTTATCTTCATTGATGCTCACATTGTGGACATACTTTTCATGGCCTAAGAGAGGATCCTATTTAGGACAATTTCTTGGATGAGGTTAGTATGCCATAATTTTTATACTTTCTTTGCTTATATATTTATTGTTGCATTTGATATTTAGTATACATGAATTTAAAGTATTTGTAATTGTATTTGTATTTGGTGTGTGTAATTGCTATGAGATAACACCCTTACATCTAGGCGACATGATGCCCCATCTCCTGGACTTTATGTAGCAATCAATAGATCTTGTTCCCTTGGGGATCCTCACTTCCAAGTATTATACACAATAAAATAACTATTATACTTTTAAACCTTTTAAACTATTTTACAATTTTATTTTTTAATAAAAATAATCAATTACTAATAATCATCATATAATTTGATGATTATTGAAAAATGTTAACTATGCCATGAAATCAATGTAATAAGATACAACTTCTATTTTTGCCTCACATTGATTAGGAATGGCACTTTGATAAGGAGTTGTCTAAAAATTGGACGATTTGGCTTGGACGAGGGATTTTCACTGGAATCTGACATTTTTTATTTTGCAAAATCTGAACTGGTTACAATATTAGGTGGTTGGATGATGCTACATGAACTGGTTATGGTGGCAACTTGTTAGGTTATGGTTATGATTAATAATATATGATAATATATTATTAATATTGATTTTTTAATTTTTTATATTATATTATTAATATTAAATATTATTTTTTAAAAATAAATTAAGTAAAAATTAATAAATAATATATGATTATATATATTATTAATATTCATTTTTTAATTTTTTATATTATATTATTAATATTAATTTTTTGTGATGTTATATTGGTATGTTTAGAGTTATAGGTTAAGTAATGTAATATATGATTTTTTTTCAATCTTTTTGGTGTTCTCAGAGGATTGAAAAAAAATGGGCAACATTTCTGCCTGTAAAAACACATTTTACTGATCATTTAATTGTAGGATGTCTATTCGCGAGAGAAGTCTGGAGAGAGGCATTAGCTCTTCCTGAATTTATCTTGCCTGGCACTACCAATGCCCTCTTCACCGATTGGATGCAAATTTCACCTTTCAAAATCTCCAAGAAAGCCCTGCTTCAAACTATCCGGAGATGGATTCCCAAAGCCATCTGTTGGAATATCTGGATAGAGAGGAACAGTCGGATTTTCAGGGGAAAAGATATCCCTCCCTCTAAAATTGCTATGAAAGCCAAAGCAATCTTAAATGAAGCAATTGAACACAGTCCCTCCCTGATTAATAATACTCAACTCCTTCCTGTAGAGGCGAAGTGGCTTGATCACTTTGAACCAAACCATAATCATTGAAGCGGTCCGACTCATTCTTTGAATGAAGATTGGGAAATCAGGCTGGATGATACTGCCTTCTTCAACTGGATAGCATCTCTTAAAGAAATATGCCTCTTCTTCGATGGGGCATCTAAGGGCAATCCAGGTTTGGCCAGAGGGGGAGGAGTAATTTTCTCTCCTGATGGAACAATTGTATGTAATTATGCCTGGGGAATTGGCATAGAATCCAACAACACGACTGAATTCTGTGGGCTGTGGCAAGGACTCTGAATTTCCCAATCCAAAGGACTCACAAAGATAGTGGTTTTTGGTGACTCCAGACTTCTAATCCATTCGTTGATAAAGAAGAATCCGCCATCCCAACTCAATTTGGGATTAATGTACCAAAAAATTCAGAGGCTCACAACAAGGTTTGAGTCCATAAAATTTTTTCATGTTTTGCATGGACTGAATGCCTTGGCAGATGGTGAAGCCAACAAGGCCTGCCTCCTGAGCAGAGGATCTTTACAGATCGATGGATTTGTCTCCAGATGTGACGTCCCCTAAAGGTAGCTGCATCCCGACCTGCATAGGGCAAGCTAAATCACTTGGCAGTGTTCAAAGGTACCATGAAGAATCTCTATCTGACGGATATGGAACAATATCTCTGCACAAATATTTTGAACTTCCTGAAGCTCGTGACCCTCAGCCGAGATGGTTATTCTATTTAAATCACGATCCTTTAGGCTACACTTGTAATGCTTCGGAGTTTGTGGAGGTGAGTGGCACTCTGGGGAGTATTCAGTGGATAAACTACTCTAAGCAGCGTGTTAGCACTGTTGATAGTTTCCAAGAAAAAGGAGCAATGGCTTCGTTGGGCTCTTCATCACTTTCGGGTCCGACTGTTGAGGAAAGATTGGAATCTATGGAGCATGCTATAGACAGACTCAAACGCCAATCTGACAATCAGGATCAGAGCCTGCAGGAGACCAGGGTGTCTGATGAACAGAAATGGAAAATGTTAAGCGATGATCTCAAAAAGATTAAAGCAGATCACTCGTCCGCTCTGGAGGATCTCAAAGAGGATTGTCAAGTTAGTTTCAAAGATGCCGCCAATGTTCATGGGGACTTTGGAAATCGTATTAGTGCACTGGAACGGGCAGTCTTCAAGCTCATCGATAAATTGGATAAATGATATCTATTCTGTTGGGCTTCGACCCTTATCCAGTTCTATCTCCTGTCAGTCTAACTTTTCTTTCCTTATGGACCTTCGTCTTCGCTTATTACTCTTCTGCTATATAGATGTAAGCTTGTACTCCTATAATCAAGCCGTTGGGCAACTTTGGATGCATTCTACCCGAGGAACAGTGATTCCTACTCAAAATGTCGGGTCATAATTTTTGTTAAAGTATTCTGCAGCTGTTTTGCAGGCCCCAATATAATCTTCCCCTATGTTTTGGTCAAAAAAAAAAAAACACATTTTAAAATAAAACCGGTAGCACTTATGTGGTGAAATGCTACTGGTTGATATAAACAAATTTATATACCAAATAATTTTCAAACAAATAAATGCAAAATCCTAAACCTATTTCAAATTTCAAATGGTTTTGGTTTTTGTTTTGAAATGGTTTTTTGTTTTAGCTTCAAATGGTTTTTTTTTTTAATCCTCTTGGCGTTCTCGGAGGATTGAAAAAAAATGGGCAGCATTTATGCTTGTGAAAACACATTTTAAAATAAAACCGGTAGCATTTATGCGGTGAAATGCTACCGGTTGATATAAACAAAAATAAATCAATAATTTAAACAAATAACTGCAAAATAAATTTAAAACCCTAAATCTATTTCAAATTTCAAATGGTTTTGGTTTGAAATGGGATTTTGTTTTAGTTTCAAATGTTTTTTTTTCCAATTAGTTTGGTTTCAATGATGGTTTTCTGTTTCAATCCTGGTTTAGTTTCAATGGCTACATCCTAATCAATTCATTAAAACCAAATAAAAACTAGATTTGATGAAAAACACAATTTTATACAACTCAAACAAAATATTTTTTTTTTAAATAACAAAAAATTGGATGAATTCTACCCACCTGGTGGAATAGAAGACATGGTGGAGGCCCTGTGGTGAGGTGGTGTCACTGTGATGAGGTGGCGTAGGCGCGAGCTCGGTTGAGGCCTCCAGTTTCGATCGCTGTAACTGTCTTTGTCAAAGAACTGCACAAATAGGGCCGGCCGGACCCTGTTTTGTTTTTTTTTCTTGTCGCATACCCTTGATCGAGCAAACCCTCGATCGAGGGTCTTTCCAAACCCTCAATCAAGCTATAACTCGATCGAGGGTTTGGTTAGACCCTCGATCGAGGGTTTAAAACACCTTCGATCGAGGTCCTTTACCGCCCTCGATCGAGCATTTAAAACCTTGATCGAGGGCTTTAAAATACCTCGTTCGAGGGTTTGAAAACAAAATTTTCCCATTCGATCCGCCAAAAATGGTGAACCACATTCGTGGATTCACCCATATCAATTTCAAGATATTTATATGAAGTCACTTCCTCCAAGTCGTTGTTCTCATACATGAAATTATCATAAGTGATTTTTTTGGATTGGATTATCATAACCTTTGTTTTATCAATGTTAAAAGTCATATCCATACTAGAACAAAAATCCTTGAGAATTTTTAGTTGTTTGCTGAGAGATCATATGGAATCCTTTCCATACGAACAATATCATTAGCATAGAGAAGAAGGATGATAACTATACCAACCAAAGTCATGCCAGCACAACCTTCCTCTTATAAAAGGGATTTGGGCTTAAGTAGAGAGGATTATATTTTCTTTAATTTGTTATATTTTCTTTTCTCAACCACTCAACCTTAACAATTTTATTTATTTATTTTAAATGTTAAATAGTTAATTTTTATTGAATATTCAATAGATTTTAGTTTAATGGTTAAAAGGAGTTTTAATATTCCCTTACTAAGATTTAAATACTTGTAAAGCATAATGAATTCGAATTCGAATTTGTTTTCCTTAAAATTAAATAACATTCATGAAGGTAAATAACATATTCGTTTTCTCCTTATCCACATTATTAGATAAAAGGACATTGAATGAACAAATGGTTGAGAGACTAGGAAGTACAAAAAACACATTTTGATGGACCCATAGATCCATATTAGAGATATTATGCTAAGTTTTTATTGTATGCTAGCATATTAGAGATATTAGATAACACATTTTGATGGACCCATAGATCCATATTAGAGATATTGATGCTATGCTTTTATTGTATGCTAGGAACTTGGTTGATATTTTAGTTCATAGATTTATGTTTCATACTTGTTCAAATTGGTTTCTAACCACATTGACTATTGAAACATGCTAATTGATTGTATACTTTGTTAACTAAAAAATTCATTGAATTATGTTCATCACATGTAAGAACATTTGTCCTTGTGTAATGCTTAACTATATCTTTTTCAAGAGCTCCATATTGACCCTAGTCTCTAATTCTCGTAACTGTGATAGTTTTCATCTTTGAGAAAGTATTTTTTATGAAGAACATTTGGTCCTTTTTTAATGCTTAACTATCTCTTTTTCAATAACTTCATATTGACCTTATTCTCTAATTCTCATAATTGTGATAGTTTTCTTCTTTGAGAAGTCTTTTTTATAATTGTGACTTAACTATCTCATTTTCAAGAGTTCCATATTGACCCTACTCTCTAATTCTCATAACTGTGATAATTTTCATCTTTGAGAAAGTTTTTTTTTATGATGAACATTTGATCCTTTTTAATGTTTAACTATCTCTTTTTCAATAACTTCATATTGACCTTAGGGTCAATCCATGAAGGTGGTTCACGATTTTTGGCAAGCGAAGTGGAAAAAAATTGTGTCGCGAACCCTTGATCGAGGTATTTTAAAGCCCTCGATTGAGCTATTAAAACCTAGATCGAGGATTTTAAAATACCTCGATCGAGGGAATTAAAGTACCTCGATCGAGGGTTTTAAAATACCTCGATCGAGGGATTTATAGTACCTCGATCGAGGGTTTTAAAATACCTCGATCGAGAGTTTTAAAATACCTCGATCGAGGGTTCGCGGCAGCAATGAACCTCGATCGAGGGTTCGTGGAAATAATGAAACTCGGTCAAGGGCTTTACAAGACCTCAATCGAGGTATCTCTCAAACCCTCTATAGAGGTTCTTTTTAGCCCTCGATCGAGGGCCTAAAAACAGGCCGAAATCCCTTTTCACTGCAAATTTTTTTTTGTTTGCCTTTCACAGGCTTAAACTATGTCATTAAATGCACATTAATGGGTGGAATCAATACCGTTGGATTTGTCAATGAATCCTCTATCCATATACATATAATTTATGAATTTTTATCTTAGTATGTCATTTTTTAAAAATTTCTGCTAAAGATTACCCTAAAAAACCTTGTCGACAATTTTGAATGAGCTCAAAGATAAATCAACAACATTCAAAATACACAAAAAAATGAAAAAATATACAAGCACTACATCAGTGCGTCCTCTTCAAAATGGTATTTTTAGTTTTGGAAATTATGTAAACAATCAAAATATTTTGCGCACACACGCACATGTGTGCAAAATACGACTGAAATATTCACTAGTTAGTTTCAAAAAATAATAATAGTTATAATTTTTTGAGGAAAATTAAAAGAAAAATATGTATGCACTACTACATTCTATCTAGATCATGTTCACATATTTCATTTTTTTAAATTATTACTTTAACATTAAATTATTTTGCACACACATGAGCCACTTGTTAATTTCTCTTCAAATTTTTAAGGACACATGTTTCATTAAATGAAAATTTGACACGATAAATCACTGGTATATTTTTAAAAAAATATCATTGGAAAGCCAACATAATTCACTACATTTCATTTTTAACCACATGTCGAAATTCATATGGAAAATATGAGTTTTGAGGGCTTCAATTTAATATATGGGTAAAATTTCCATTTTTCATTGCCATATTTGGCAAGAAAGAGTTACCCATCTTCATGGAATCACCCGTATTCTCTAATTCTCATAACTATAGTTTTCTTCTTTGATAAGTCTTTTTTATAATTGTGGACTTTGAATGATTTGAGATTTCCAAAAAATATTGAACATGTTTGAATTGTAGCATATGACTCTTTACTTAATCCATTGCTTTCATTAAACATTCCTTTATATATGGGCATGCTTTTAAATAAGGAAAATATGATTAATATATTAAACTTATTTAATAATCTTTTTATTTCCAACTTCTCGCTAAGTATATTTATTGATATGTTTTCTAAGAATAAATAATAATTTTGTATTTTGTATTTTAATAATTTTTGTAGTTTTTTTTTAAGAATCTCACAATTTTAAAAGTTGTAATTAAAATAAAAATGCACACCAAATCAAAATGGAAATCAAGAGTAACACATAAGAGTGTAATACTAGACTCCTTAGGAAAATGATGAATTATTATATCATAATTATTTATGTGATGGTTGGTTGTTGATACTATTGGTTAAAAGACTAGAATTTCCATATAATGAAGATATTTTTTTTTTATAGTTAAATGATGGTTAGGAGTGAATTGATAACATTTTAGTTTATTAATATAAGTATTTTGTACATAATTTTTTCATAAAATGAAGTTAGAGTTTAGATATTTATTATTGCTATTAATTTTAGAAAACGATGTAAGAGTATTATTGCTTTCGTGTATTTTTTTAACTTACATTTGAATTTATAAATATTTTTAAGTTGGATTACATTGTTCATGGAGATAATCATCATTAAGCACTAGGTTTTTGGCATCCTTGCAGGTCCCCATTATGTCTCATACTAGGAAACAAGGACGTTTCGCCTCGATGTTGATAATAACTACCTATGGAGGTTTCCATTTCAACATGGAAAAAGTAAGTAGGATATATCCATATATGAATGCATACTCTATTGCATGGGCATTGATGTGGCATACCATTAGTTCATTTAGTAGGGTGGTCCTAGATATCAAACTTTGCTATATTTTGGTGTCTAAGGTGCCTTCAACCTTGCTTGATTTCTTCATAACCTAGCATGCCATGAGTTGGCACACCATTCTCATCGTTTCATCCCTAATCAAGTGAATGGAAGTGTCATGACCCCTTGATTGTCATGCTTTTTCTACATGCTTAACTTACCATTCTTTTAGCCATGCTTCCCATACCCCAAAAAATCATATATCAAACATTTGACCCATCCATGGACTAACCAATGAACATGTTCATATCCTGGGAATGAACGGGATATGCCTTATCTAACCACATGCATTCTGGTGCACCCTTTTTGTCGATTGAACAATTTTATAGGGACCTCCGATAGGTTTATGAGTGCTAAATTTCATAGAAATGGAAACTTTGGCTTTGAGACTAAGGCTAGTTCTCCATTATGCATGGAATTTTGTCGCTTGTAAATGGATGTCTACAAATTAGGAAACATGTTGACATCTATCAAGTCATGATCCACCAACTTGGTGTTTTCCTCATGGCCCATTAAATCACCCATTACTTCCACCCGTGGATCCACAACTTACCCAAACATTGCCAGCTTTTACTTGGGGTCTTTATACTTAGGGCTTGCAGCCTTTGAATTTTCTTCACCTTGGCTTGTTACATTCCCCATAATGATAGATTGGTGATGTTGCCATCTCTAGTAAACTTGAGTAATTAAGGATTGAGATTGATTAACAACTCAGTCAACTTATATCATTATGGGGAATGTAACAAATAGAAGTGAAAGTGAGTAAAATGATAAACATTTACTACTAGTATGTGGAGCAGGTGTCTGCCCATTTGTGTGAGAGATTTCGACTTACAACATTTTCCTGTCCCAATACAACTGATGCTTAAATCTTTGACTTGATGATGCTAAGTTATCCATCAATTCCTATAGGAATCCTCTTTCCATTTAGACATAACATTACTCCTATGGCCTTGACCAAAACTCAACACTACATCTTTCCTGACGTTAGTAAACTATGACACTTTACCATGGACACTTAGTTGAAGATTAAAAGACTTGATCATGATGCTTACAGATTTGATAGAATTATACTTGACAACAAAAACATGAATTGAAACATGAAGTGGTGCACTGTGACATGATTAACTTCCTTTTGACAATAAGGATATAGCATAGACTTGAAAAAAATAAAGTAAAACCCTAACTTGAAACATGGACTAGATAATGTAGAAATCAAACATAACTAACATATATGACCCTAGAATTAAAATGAAATAAAATCAAATCATATACAACCCTATGAATAGGAGTGGTGCATAAATTTAAGTAAAATAAATAAATAAATAAATGACTTCACACAAGTGCAATTTAACCTTGAAGTGATGTAGTTTGACATGATTGACTTCCCTTTAACCATAAAAGTGTAACATAAACTTGAAAAAAAAAAAAAAAAAAAAAAAAAATGTTACTCAAAACATGGATTTGATGGATTTGATCATGTAGAAAATAAACAAAACTAACTTACATGAAAATGAAATAAAATCTAGCAAGAGTATTGGTGTATACATTTGAGTTAATGGAAAGGATTAAAAATTTACCCATCTCCCTTGGAGGATGTGATCTAGGTGGGCCAAAACACTGCACTAGAATACAACCAAGAAGGACCCTAACCAATGCATATGTATTTTGCTTGTTTTTGTGTTTCAATATTTATGATTTAATTTTAATTTTTCAACTTATAAATATAAGTTTTTTGAATATTAATTTTTCATAAAATGAAATCAGAATTTCAACTTTATAGATTTGTGTATTATTTTGTAATTTGTAATTGTTTAACTTTTTTTATTTGATGTGGAAGATGACTTCGTTTGGTGATTGTAATTTTGTAATTGCTTACCTTTTTTGTTTGATGTGGAAGATGACTTTGTTTGGTGACTTATTTTAAAAGTAATGAAAAAAATGGTATTATTTTGTACTATTTATTTAAATTATTAATTTTAGTTTGGAATATTACTTTTTTTTTTGGGTGATTAATTTTGAAAGCAATGCAAAAATATTTATATTATTACATAGCATTGGCAAGTTATTAATTTTATAAAAAACATAAATTAATTTTGTTTAGAAACAAAAGACAAAGGTATCATTGTTTTTGATGTTGTGTACAGTTTAACAAATTAATGTCCAAATTTAATGCTGTAGTAATATACTCACAACAAATATCAAATTGAAAACCAGCCTTATTGCATATATATTGTAGATAGTTACAATAAACATCCAGGAACAAGCTTCATACAACAAATATCAAATTGAAAACCAGCCTTATTGCATATATTGTAGATAGTTACAATAAACATCCAGTAACAAGCTTCTCAAGGATTATGGAATAACTATCCATACAAAAGAGATAGAGGTATCGACATATAATGAGTTTCCAAAATTGGAAACTTGGATGAAAATGGCGGTGTCCAACCTTGGAGCCATTTAACAATATTTTCTGCTTCAAACATCTTAGTCATTGTACATATCGAGAGCTTCTCCTGCACCTTCGACAGATCTGAAGCAATGGACAGCCTGCACAGGCTATTGAAGTTCTTGTACACACCTTTGTTCATATATCGAATCACCAATACCATTCGCACGCATCTTATTATGGAGAAATAGTGCTCGCCATTGATGCTGAATGGCATTGGTTTCATCAAGTCAGCACAATGGTAGCCATAGAAAAGCACTGTAACCTCCATTTACATAGAACTAAAAGCCTCACTAGCATAAAAACTGGAATCTATCGGCTCTTATGTCAAACAACGCCACAGAAAAATAACATAAAACTTTTAAGAACTCGGTTAAGATCTGCAGAATAGGGGATATTCTTTGCAGAGAAAACATCGATGAACGGTAAAAACCTGACTAAAACCCAACTCAAAAAAATGTAGAGAATATGCGCAGAGCATTGGTGTCTGAAACACCGGAGCCTAAGAAGCAGATGGAAATACTCACAGCTGTGCTTTGCTCTCCATGCAGTGAAATGGAAGTAAAACTCTCAAACTCGAACTTGCTGTGATACCATCATTATGGAAATATATTGTAGAGGAGATTTATATTTATAGAACATTGAATCTTGTGAAAGCCACCGAACTGGAGGGGCAACTACCTGCAGCATGGGACCAGCATATGAATACACACCTAACACTGGTCTCTAAAAGTTTCAACAACTAACAACACCCACCAATCTCATTGTACTATAACTATAATTTATCTTTCAATCAAACGTGAGAGATCGTGGAGGAATTTCATCCTCGTGGATCAGTATCTTTCTCACATTGAAGATTCGAGCGAAGGCTAATTTATAAGCGTATATACTCTGTAAAATCCATCTATCTCACAGTAAACTCCCATCTGAGAAATGTACATAGTCCCTGGGGAGACTTACGGTTTCTTATCATGCAAAGGTAACTGGTAAACAGACGAGGCAGAGGAGTTGTTCTCAGAATTGTCCCTACTGTACCTTCTTGGTCACTGATGCAGGTGACATAAAGCCCTGCGCACAGCGAAATATCTCCTCACCGTCGCTATGCTCGTCAGTCTATTTTGTGTGGTTATTATCGTAGCCAGATGTGACCAGGAAGAAGTTTAGCGGGGAAATAAAACAAATTAGATGGTGTTGCACTTTAAACTGGTAGAAAGTTCCATACCAATAATAATAACATTGAAAACAAAAGAGACAACGAGCGAGATTGTGTTTGGATTCGTCAGTCAATCAACCAACAAAAAGATTCGGGACACTAGATTTCTCTCAATGATTGAATATTAAATAATGTCACTAATATATACGGGACACTAGATTTCTCTCAATGATTGAATATTAAATAATGTCACTAATATATACTATATAGGTTAATTAACACACATATAAATTTTATCTCAATTTCATTAATGTTAATATATATTTATATATGATGTTTATTGGGAAATTAGAGTGTATATTGAGAAAGGAGAACATTGGACCATCATCAATGTGGTTATCCACAAGATGGAGAAATAAAAATAAATAAATAAATAAATAAATAACTAAGATGTAACAAATTTTTTATGGTTTGATTTAAAAAATGCATTATTTCATTAAAAGTATATGAGTGCTCACAATTAAATGGTAAATCATTTATAAAACATAAAAAAAAAACATGGTTATATATATATATATATATATATATATATATAGGGCTGCATAATGCTTGGTTATAGATAAGAAGCTTACATTAGACACCTGACAATATCCAGTAGACATAAGGAAGTTGCTACAAAAGCATGAATATTTTTTGGAGAGCTTCCTCCTGATAGGCCACCAGATAGAGGGGTGGAGCACATGATAGAATTGGAGGTGGGAACTCAACCTATCATGATTAAACCATACACACACCCCAAGTATTTCAAAGATGAAATTGAAAAAGCCATAAATAAAATGCTTGATTTGGGATTCATCAAGCCAAGTTTGAGTCCCTTTCCATATTCGGTGGTCCTAGTGAAAAAGAAGGATGGAACAATGAAAATGTGCATTGACTACAGGGCCTTAAACAAGAATACCATCAAGAATCGGTACCCCATTCCACGAATTAATGAGTTGATGGATTAACTATATGGGGCCAAGTTCTTTTCCAAGATTGATCTTTGTTATGACTACCACCAAATCAGAATGAGAGAAGGGGACATGCAAAAGACAACCTTTCATTGTCACTATGGCCACTTTGAGTTCCTAGTCATGCCTTTTGGCTTTACTAATGCACCTGCTACATTCCAATCTTACATGAACAAAATCTTCAACAAGTAGTTCCGTAAGTTTGTTTTAGTATTTTTTGATGATATTCTGATTTATAGATGTAACGTCCCCACCCATCCATCCCAGGGCAAGGGAGGGAACATGAAGCCAATCTATGGGGCTTTTTAAGCAAACTTAGCCATTCATTAAAATTCATATTTTTAAAAACCCATGTGTGCAGATGTAAATTCAACAAACATGCACAGCGGAGATAAATTCATCCACACATATAATTTCATGTTCATTCAATATATCAATAACAACCATTTAAATTAACACATTGTAGAATTAAATACAAGCAGAGAAAATACTTATCTCAATGTAATGTGTCCCCAACAACTAGCTATGTCGCTGCAAAGTTCCTCCCAACCGTAGGTCTCTGCCCAGCCTGTATTATTTCAGCACTCAGAGACCACCCCCGAGCTGGGCATGATATCTACAAGGGAAAAAGGGGATTTCAAACTCATACACAGCCAAATAATCATTTGGATCTAAGCCAAGCCAGACCACTGCTGGGTTTATCAGGCTAAGTATGAACCCTCTTCATTTGTGGATGGTTCCACTCAAGCTCAAGCCAAAACAATGGAGACCCATTTCAACCCAAACAATATACTACACACAGAAAACTCATAAACCGGGCATGGGTACACATAACAGCAAAACCCCAAGTGTTGGGTATGGATGGAAAATGTGGGCAACCCAAAAAAGAAGTGAGAAATGGGGAAAACAACCCTGGAAAGGAAATTTCATTTTCAGAAAATGTTTGGGGACAACCCAGGAACAAAAATGACCTCCATTAAACCCTCAATTCGTGGTTCTCTTCTCCCAGCCACTGTGCTAACCAAAAACGAGTTCCCAACAAGCTAAAAATGCCCAGCAAGCTCCAAAAACGCCCAGCAAGCTTCAAAAACGCCCAACAAGCTCCAAAAATGCCCAACAAGCTTCAAAAACGCCTAGCAAGATCCCAAACGCCCAACAAGCTTCAAACTAAAACACCCAACAAGCCAAAAACGCCTAGCAAGCTCTAAAAACGCCCAGCAAGCTCCCAAACGCCCAACAAGCTTCAAAATAAAACACCCACAAGCCAAAAACGCCCAACAAGCTCTAAAAACGCCCAACAAGCTTCAAAAACGTGAGAGGGTGAAGTCTGACCATGAATAATGGTTTGGGAAGGCAATTTGTGGGTGTTTTCTTGCCCGAGAAGGAGAAACATGTTTTTCCATGAGGGTGGCTTGCCCATACTCGAATTTGGACAGCCATACCTCCCCAATCCCCAAGGCATTAACTACTTCACCCAACTTTTGGAAGAAATGAATGATTGGGCACCAAAATCAACATGGGTAGTTGAGGGTTTGATGGGTTCTCTCATTGACACTTGGCTTGACTCAACTGGCTCAAGGGTTTTGAATATCCTCCTCCCAATTCCTTGTAATATCATGCCCCCATCTCTTGTTGCATTGCATAGCTAGTTGTGGGCATTTATATTAAGATGCATATTTACAATTCCCATGGTTCACTAGCACATGGGTAGCATAATATCTAGTACTTGCCTCTTCAAGGTCGAGCATTCACTAGCAGGGCCTTGGCCTTGATCTCCACTCTAGGAATCATACAAAATATGCATACAATATTTACATTATAGCCCAAAATATTATAAGAGTCAAAATGGGGGACGTGACAATAGAAAGACTTGTGAAGAACATTTGCATCATTTGGAAGCATTACTAACCATTTTGGCAGAACAATCCTTGTATGCAAAGATATCCAAATGTGAATTTGGAATGATTGAGATGTTGTATCTTGGTCATGTGACTGGACAAGATGGAGTTAAATTCCACATGGAGAAAATTCAAGCCATTTTTGATTGGCCAACCCCCAAAATTGTAATAGAATTGAGAGGATTCATTGGGATTTGCACATACTACAGAAAATTTGTCAAAGGATTCTCATAGTTGGCAGCACCTTTGATTGATCTTACCAATAAGGGAGCCTTTGGTTGGTTATAGGATGATGAAAAAACTTTCAACAAGATGAAGGAAGTGATGAGTAGTTTCCTGATACTTTCTTTACCAGATTTCACTCAACCATTTGTGCTTGATTGCGATGCTTCTGGAAAAGGCATTGGAGTAGTTTTAATGCAAAATCAACACCCCATTGCTTTTGAAACAAGGAATTTGTAGACCCATGAGCACCAATACTCTATCTATGAAAAATAAATGATGGCCATTACATATACCTTGACCAAATTCCGACAATATTTAGTGGGTAACAAATTTTTGGTCAAAACAGATCACAATAGCTTGAAGCATTTTCTAACTCAAAAGGAGCTGAATGACGGGAGACACAACTGGATAAGCAAGGTCCAAGCCTATGATTTTGATATATAATACATGAAAAACAAAAGAAATGTTGTTGTGGATGTACTTTCTTGAAAATCGACCCTCTCTTTAATGGATATCTCAGCAGATTGAAAAGCTCAACTTTTGGTAGAATATTCAAAAAATAAGTTTTCCTGTGAATTGTTGGATGGGTTGGTACAAGATGACCAGTACAAACTCATCAATGAGGTCATCTATTATAAATATAGAATCTATTTGGTCCCTGAATCATCCTTGAAGAAGAAAATTTTGGGAGCAGCTCATGATTCTCCACTAGCAGGTCATCGGAGATACTTGAAGACATAGGAAAATAAGAGAAAGATTCACATGGAAGGGGCTGAAAAATGATGTCTTGAAGTATGTGAAGGTGCAACACATGTCAACAAAATAATATAGAACATACACATCTTGCTGGTCTATTACACCCTCTACCCATTCCAGAACAAAAATGGGAAAACATCTCAATGGACTTCATCACTGGGATGCCCAAGGTACAAGGTAGAGATTGCATTTATGTAGTAATGGATAGACTCACTAAATTTTCTCATTTCTTTGTTGTTCCATCCATTTATACAGTTTCCCAAGTGGTTGATTTTTTTTTTAGATAATTTTTTAGAGTGCATGGGTTGTCAAAAACTATTATTAGTGATAGAGATAGGAAGTTCACTGGTTCATTTTGGCAAGAATTGTTTAAATTGGAAGGAACAAAATTTTCCCTTAGCAATAGCTACCACCCCCAAACTGATGGTCAAATAGAGAGAGTCAATCCATGGCTAGAAAGATACTTGAGAAAGAATGTGACACGACAATGGAAAGCTTGGGTTAGATGGCTACATTTGGGAGAAGTTTGCTACAATACAACTTACCACTTATCCATTGGAATGTCTCCATTCAAATCATTGTATGGTTATGGAGATCCTACCTTTGTTGACCAATTTTTTGGAGAATGTTGAGCCCCTAAAGCTAGAGATTGGATTCAAGAGAGCCAAGACATCCTGTAAGCACTTAAAGATAATTTGCAAACCACTCAAAATCAACATAAGTTATATGAAAATAGGCATAAAATAGAATGTAGTTTCCAAGTGGATGATTTGGTATACTTAAGGTTGAAACCATACAAGCAATCATCATTGAAGGTAAAGGGGGATGAAAAATTGAATCCAAGGTTCTATGGACCCTATAAAATTTTGAGAGAGTTGGAGAAGCAACATATGATTTGGAGCTTCCAGAAGCAAGCAAGATACACAACGTGTTCCATGTCGCATGTCTTAAGAAGGTAGTTGGCCAATGGGTGAAGGTATCAACAAAGATTCATCCTTTGGATAATTAAGGACAATTGGTCTTGGTTCCATAAATAATTTTGTAGGTAATAGAAATAAGGTTGAGAAATATGACCATTTGAGATTACATTGTTCAGTGGAAAGATCTACCAAGCCTAAAGATGCTACATGGGAAGGTGAACATGTATTGCAACACCCAGGTTTTCAAATGCTTGAGGACAAACAATCTTGGGTGGGGAGGACTATAATGTCCCCTCTCTAAGATCACTAAGGTCATTCCACTAACCTATCCAATTACCATAGGTTGGAGTGGAAACTAATTTGACTAGGGAATTAATTGTCCCATAATCACTATATGAGGGAAATAAATTGAACTATGATGGATGCTATGGGTCACAATTTTGAGTTAATAAATGCCAAATATTCATAAATGATGTGCAATAGGTCCAATCAGCCAAAGAGGGTGCATAAGGATGAAGAATGGGCCACATGGAAGTGTAACCCTCAAGCTAGGTGGAAGGAATCCAATCATTAAGGCATCTCTTGAGTTGTAACTCCTCGGGATAAAATCAACAAAGGGAGGGCGCATTAGGGGGAGAGTAACTCCCAAAGATTCTCATGAAGTGGCAATAGGCTAAAAATAACCAAGGAGGGTGCATTATAGAAGTGTAATCCCCAAAGGAACCCATGACAAGTTATGACATAATCTATGACACCTATGACAAATTATGACAGACTCTATGACATCTATGACAATGGCAAGTCCTAAATTTAGCATATGAGGGTGCTCGAGTGGAGAAGAGGGGGCCACAAGGAAGGCTAAGCATCACCAAATCGAATTTCATGAAGACTAATGTAATAATGGCTGTCAAATGACATTAGGAAGCAAGTTAAATTTTTGTAAATGTCCACTCTCTCATGTAATCCAAATTTAATTATTAATTTTGGGAGAAAACTCTAGAAGGAGGGGGAAAATGATTCTTGGAGTTTATAAAAAGAGTGCAGGCCCATGTGAAGGGGATTTTGGTCAATTTAAAATTGGAATTGGAGAGCTATTGAGCTTCTCAAGCTTGGGAGATGTGCCCCTTGCTATTGCATCTAGTTTCGGTGATGAAAGATCTCACACTAGCTGGACTTTAGAGGAGGAACCAATTATATTAATTAAGTGAGATTCAGTTGTGGGAGATTCAAACCTATCCATTTGTTGGTTCGATTTTATCTTCAAGTGTTTGGAAATACATTTGGTAGCAACACATATCTATGGTGTTTTGTCGGAGTGTTGGGGTTGGGTTGATGGTTCGTGCTTGAGGAGGGCACACCCATTGTTGGAGATCTTTGTTGGGGGAGGTTATGGAGGCTACACAACTCAGATATTGTATTGAGGGAACATTGTAGGAGGTGAATTTACTGATTGGGTTCGAATTTGGGCCTTGGAGGGCGTACTTGGCAAAGCCGATTTCATCTCTGGAGCAACATTCTCTCTTATCTTCATTGTTGGTTTTGGGGTAGTCTTTTCGTTTCATTGTAGCATATATATTATCTATTTTGTTGTTGTTATAGAATACTATGATGTAAATTCAAATAATGTTCAATATTTAATGAAAATATACATCACTTACCTCATGTATTGATCTATGTGCAAGCACTAAAGTTCCTAGTCTAAAAATCTGCAATTTCTGGTTTATTAGCTAAAAGTCTGTTATCATTTAACCATCATAAACGGTTGTTTAGAAGTGATAAGTGGGTCAAGTTGATGCATTTGGACCTGTATAATCCCTGCATACCATTTTTGGAATAATTTGAATTAGTTTGGTAGTGTTTGGGATCGTTTGGAAACAATACCTTTTTGTAGCAGAATTTGACTAGTTTTGCCTAGTTTCGAATTAGAGACAAGTTGGTCAATTTTTTTTTTGGTTCTGAGGGTTGGGTACATAACATTATTTAACCTTTTTTAATATGGATCTATGCTACTTCTTTTTTTCAATAGAAAAAACCGGCTTCTTGATATTCATATAGAATCAAAGAAAAGTATTCCAATAGAGTCCATAACTTTATAGTTTGAATATATAATACTAATAGATCTCCAAGATTACTTATAGAATTGCAGAAAACATGAAGCCAAAAAACCATCCACCTCTAAACATAAAATGTTGTCCAAATGTAATACCTCCAAGGGGAGTGAAAATATACAATCATCCCTAGAAAATGGTGTCCCAATTTACACCCAGAAAGAAACAAAATATACCGGGACTTCATAGTGACATAATGACTTAATAAACAAATAGTGATCCTAAAGAAATCACACTCGAGTCTTTCACTTCTTCAAAAAAGTAAAACCTTCCTGAAGACCAAGTGCTCATTTTGATAAATGGTATGCCACATAATTTAACTGTTTATATAAATGACCAAAATAAAGATAATTAAAAGAAGATTGAAGTAGTTTTATCTTGGAGCACCAATCTTCCAAAGTTGCCACTTTAGAGAAGATATCCCAAATTCCTAGTCCACTATAATTCTGGAATCACCCAGAACATGAAGAGCCACATAACCTTTATTAGAAGCAAACCACAACATGACCCATAAAGCCAATAGTTTTTCCCTGGAGTTTGAACCATATCCACTACTCATCCACATAAAATAATAGTGATTACTCTTTATATTTAGGACTATACCACAACCACAAAGCACAAGTTGTGAAGCACCATCAAAGCAACCAATAGTAGTATCATCTGATAGTGGTGGTCTATAAAGTTTCCTATTTTTCCTGATCTTATGTTCTTTATAAAATTCTTTAAAAACCCTCGAAATCTTAAAACCGCCAATCAAGCTATGAGAAGGAGAATTTTAAAAACAAACAACATTGTTGGACCTCCATAGTCCCTAGCTGACAAATATTGGGAGTTCCTTAAAATGAGGAACCTTCTTACACTAGTTCTCCAAACTCTCATCAAAAGAAGAAGCTCCCCATTCTTCAACAATATCAAGACTAGGTTTAATCTCATACCAAACTTTTTTTGCAAATGCACAGAAAATGAAAAGGTGATCAACATATTCAACCACATTAAAACATAAGCTACAACAATTAGGGCTAGATCTACCTCATTTAATAAGTTTATCCCATGTCATAATTCTGTTCTCCAAACACAACCAAGAGAAACATTTAAATTTTACAGGGATATTCCATTTCCAGATCCTATGAAACCACCATTTTCTTTGAGTATCAAATATGCATTAGTAGTAGAAACATAAGCCAATTTTGCATTAACCTTCCCATTATAATTATTCCAAGCCCACACCAATTCATCTTCTCTAACAGAGAGTATAACACCTACATGCCTTAATCCATAAATGTAAGAGTTCCATTCTGTAACAAAATCTCTAGCAAGACCCAAACCTTTGGCACCCATCCAATATGAATAAGGGAAACCTTCAAAATCAATCTTCTTCACATGGGCTAGAGTTTAAAAACCTTTTTTCTGAAATATATGAAATGAGGCCATTTGAAAGATTATCGCCTCCCTTAAAAGGGTTAATCCCAAGAACAACCTGGTTCCCATTTCCATTTCACCACGCCAAGCAAGAGCCCAACCAAGTATAGGACTTAATGAAACCATTCCAAAAATTAAAATAATTTGAAACAACTTTCTTAGGCATTCTAATCCACTCCAAAACATATTTTTTCTTTAGATATTTTTCCTGTAACACCTCACTACACAGTCCTGAGCCAAAACGACCTCTCCAAAGGATTTTTAGACATAAATCCATGCAAAACCAAAGAAGGTTTTTAATACCCACCTCCCATACTTTTAGGAATAGAGATCTTATCCCAACTAACCAAAAGATTTTTTTCTCTACTGATATTCCCAGCCCATAAGAATTGCATAATCCTTTTCCTCTGAGTGTGAAGAATGGAAACATGAAATTTTGTTAAAGAAATCCAGTAAACTGGAATGTTTTCGAGTACAAGTTTGATAAGATTCAAGCTTCCACCTAAACAAATCCATTTGTAGCACCAAAAACCATCGACCAATTGGGTGCACCTTGCAAGGCACACCTTTGGGAGCACTTGGATCAACAACATTGGACGCATTGTTGGGCACACTTTTACATTAGGCACATCCCTTGGATGTTGTGATAATGTGGCATAACATGCATAACACCATTGGATACAGATGTAGGAAAAAAAGTCACGTGGGAACAATTGATTTAGCGATCGGCTCCCTTCTTTAATCGTGATCTATCTTCTCTCGAATAGATCGATAGTAACTCCTTCAACACCGAAATTTTCTGGATTGACTACCTTCTTCACACTCTCCAATGGAGGTTGGAGTTTCTTCACGAATTTGCTTCAGATCTGCGGATCTAAAAGCTTTTTTTTGTCGATTTTCATCTTGTGCTTTAGGCTTGAACCCGGATATCTGTCCAATTTCTTGGATCAATTCTCTCACTTGACTGGTGAAATATGTTGGCTTGGATTGAACGATCTTTTCCTTCTTCGCTATGGAAGAATCCTTCTTCATGATGGAAGAATACAACACGCTTGGATCTGCTCTTGGATCAATATGCTCTCCAAGAGACTTAAAATCAAGCTATGATACCATGGATAAATGGTAGCTAATAAATGGATAACTCTTAGCTGATGAATGGATAAGTTGCTTCATGGCAGATACCTTATTATTATTTGTGACACTTAACTTGGCCTATCGATATTCACCGACCACAAGTTAAGTGACCGTGCTACTATAAAAATTCCAACAAGTTGATTAAGAACTACAGAATAAGAGATATTCCTTGCAAAGAAAACAATAAAAGCCTGACTCAAACCCAACTAAGAAAATATGTAGAGAATAGGCGCAGATCCTTGGTGTTTGAAAACCGGAGCCTAAGAAGCAGATGGAAATACTCACAGCTCTGCTTTGCTCTCCATGGATTGAGATGAAAGCAAAGCTCCCAAACTCGAACTTGCTATGATACCATTATGGAATTATATTGTAGAGGAGATTTATATTTATAGGACACTCACAGAAGTAAAGCTTTCAAACTCTAACTTGCTGTGATACCGTTGTTATGGAATATATTGTAGAGGAGAATTATATTTTTAGGACTCAATCTTGCAAAGCCACGTAGTTGGAGGTACAACTACCTCCAGCATATGAAAATACACACATAACACCGGTTTCTGGAAGTTTCAATACCATAAAGCCCTGCCCACCGTGCAATTACTTCCCAATCTCTTTTGATCACTACGAAGAGGAGAGGCCAAACATCAGTATTTTCTGTGTGGTTATTATGGTAGCCAAATGTGAGCATAGTGAACTCTTATGGTTAGGGTGGACCATACATACTTTAAAGGGAAGAAGTTCAAGAGGACTATTCTCAAGAAAGCAGACTTCACATGGT
This sequence comes from Larix kaempferi, assembly GCA_027924585.1. Classification (NCBI taxonomy): domain Eukaryota; kingdom Viridiplantae; phylum Streptophyta; class Pinopsida; order Pinales; family Pinaceae; genus Larix; species Larix kaempferi. The sequence goes on along the minus strand of BSBM01000017.1, from coordinate 10,013,287 downwards.
TTTGCACTTTAAAAGGGAAGAAGTTTCATATTAATAATTCCAAAACAAAGCGAGAAGCAACATCGACAAGATTGTGTCCAGATTTGGTCGGTACTCAACAAACAAAAATAATTCAAAAAAATACTTTTCATTGATTGAATTTGGAGATGAATAACATTTGTTTTTTTTTTCTAAGGTGGAGATGAATAACATTTTCCCACCATGCATTTACTTCCGAATCTCTTCTAATCACTGCAAAAAGGAAAGGCCAAACATCAGTGTTTTTTGTGTGATTATTATGGTAGCCAACTGTGAGCATATTCAGACTCTTATGGTTTAGGGTGGACCATACATACATTAAATGAAAGAAGTTTAAGAGGAATATTCCCAAAGAAAACAAACTTTACATGGTTTTACACTTTAAAAGGAAAGAAGTTTCATACTAATAATTCCAAAACAAAACCATAATAAACATCGAGCAAGATTGTGTTTTGATTTGTTATTAAAATAATTTAAGTTTTTTATAAAGATAATGATGATCTTTCCTAAATCATTGTAGTTATAATGAGTTAAAAGGTTATGAAAGTCATTATTATGGCAAATGTTTTGAAATTGCCCTTTAATGTGTGTATGTGGACATTCTATGAGTAAGTGATTTTCGTCTTCAACACTCTTTGTGTCACAAATATGACACATTATTTCATCCCATGGCATTTTAGGAATTGTCGAGTGCCTTGTTTCACTATGGAGCTCATGAGAGTTTGTTCTTATTTAACAACATTGATTTTCTTCTTTACGCTTGTTAAAATAGAGAGATACTTTTGATCTTCTAGATTAGGGTTGATCATCTCCTTATAATATCTTAATTTGATTTTATCCTCTAATTCTTTATCACACCACATATTTTCCTTTCATTTAGATGTAATAATATACGTTTAATATTATCGTAATTTTGCAGAGTGACCTCTTCCTCGACTCTCCAATGGTTTAACCAAGAATTGACATTTTTATGCCAACCTCACTTAAGTCGTAGGTGGTTTTGACTAGAGTATGAGGCAATATTAGGAAGCCTCTTGTCTCACATGTTATTTATATTTTTTTTGTACATTAGGTACCTAGTCATAACCATGCTCTCAATGAGGGGGAGACTTGCTTCTATGAGGATGATAGGATAGGGTGTATTGTCTTTACTTTTGAGATTATATGTCATAAAGAGCTTTTGGATTTGCTCTATCCTTGTCCAAGATTCTCTAGAGATGATACAACCCTAAGCTTCACAACCATATAAGATAACATGAGTGATGAGAGTCATAATGAGGAGTTTCTTCATATCACAAAGCCAGAGGTTTGCATACTTACAACTATTTTCAAGTCCATAATAAGCTTTCCATACTCCATTAATCATTTTCTCAATGCTATGTTCTAGTTAAGCTTATGATGAAGATTGATTTCGAGATATTTGTATGAAGTCACTCCTTCAAGTTGTTGTTGTCATACATGAAATTATCATAATTGATTTGTTGGGATTTGATTGTCATAACCTTTGTTTTGTTAGTGTTAATAGTCATATCCATACTAAAACTCAAATCCTTGAGAATTTTAGTTGCTTGTTGAGATCACAGGGACTCCTTGCCATAAGAGTAATAGTATTAGCATAGAAAAGAAGGATGCTAGCTATACAAGCCACAATCATGCTAGCACAACCTGCCTCTTATAAAATAGATTTAGGATTAGGTAGATAGGCACCATTGGTCACGGGTGATTCCAGGACGGCCCGAGGCTTACCGAGAATACCCCAAGACTGGAAATTTCATCTTCATTTATCCAAATCTTTATTGGGTCGACCCGAGATTCCAAGAAGGGGAAACCCTATCACTTCAATAAGAAAACAGTGTGTTATAACCTTGCAGAGGATTACAATAATGATAATTACATCAACTTAATTTTACAGAGTAGTATTTTGCTTACCTCAAACGTATGGCTAACTCCATCAGCATGATGGCCACCTTTAATCATCAGAAGTACCTCTGAAACCTCAACAATCAATCTCTGTGTGTGGTTTGTTCCATGGCCATAGCGGCCGAGAGAGCTTGGCTCTACAACCCTCGAAAATGAACAATAAGGTTACAACACAAACCCTCGTCGAAGAATTTAGGGTTTAAGCCAGCGTAGCATTCCACCAAAGACTTTCACGTGGCCTCTTAAAGACTGTATGATTGTCATCCACTTCCATTTCAATATTTACCCATTGTCCTATAATTGTGGTTATTCCTTTGAATTTTCATCGAGCTCCCTTTTTGGATGCGCCCTTGTCCATAGTTGCTAGCATGTTTAACAAACATCAAAACCAATGGAATCACCTTGCCTTGGAACCCCTAGAGTGTTAAATGCTCCATTCCTTTTTTTTGGAGCCATGGTCCTAGGTATAATATTTTATGTAGATAAAAATAACTTGACTAAGTCATCATATAACTTTGGCTCTTAATTCATAAAAGCAACAACCCAATCTTGAATGGGAACCCTTACCTAGAAAACCTGAACATCATTTCAATATGCATTAGCTCATAGTATCTAAGTAAGCCTCGGGGTGTCACAAGAACCCCCATCAATAAAAGAATAACATAATTAGTATCTAACATCACCAGAATATCTATATGATACTAAATGAAATAGTAGATAAACAAACTTTGATAGTGATACAATATAAAAACAAAACTATCATGCCATACGTAACCAGTAAGACCAACCAGTACAAGTATTACTCTAGTTCAATTATTGTTTAGTTCAACAAGTCTCTATGCAAGCTATAGAGTTAGTATCAAATTATACTACTTATAACTTTTTTAAATTTTGATGGATTTTTAGTGGTGTTATAGTGGCCCACCACTCTCATCCTTTCATCCCTAATCAAGTGAATGGAAGTGTCATGCCCCCCATCCCATTGAGTGTCATGCTTGTTCTACATGCTTTAATCACCATTCTTTTATCCATGCTTCCCATGCCCCAGAAAAGCATATCAAACATTTGTCCCATCCATGGACTAACTAGTGAGCATGTTCATGTCGTGAGAATGAATAGGATATGCCCTATCTAACCATATGCATTTTGGTGCACCCTACTGATAAATATTTTTGGTGGGTTGTGCAACTTCACCGATGTTGTCAAACATAGGGACCTTCAATAGGTTTATGAGTGCTAAATTTCATAGAAAGGAAAACTTTGGATTTGAGGCTAAGGCTAATTCTCCATTCTCCAGGGAAATTTGTTGCTTGTAAATGGATGCCTACAAATTAGGAAACATGTTGACATCTATCAAGTCATAATCCACCAAGTTGGTGTTTTCCTCATATCCCATCAAATCAACCATTACTTCCACTTGTGGATCCACAACTTGCCCAACCTGTGCTAGATTTTGCTTGGGGTCTGTATACTTAGGGCTTGCAACCTCTGAAATTTCTTCACCTTGGTTTGTTACCTTTACCATAATGATAGATTGGTGATGTTTTCATCTCTAGTAAACTTTAGTAATTAAGGTCTGATATTGATTAATAACTGAGTCAACTTATATCATTATGGCATGGGCATGGAGCTCCAATTTGAATGAGAGTTGATCACCACAACAAATAGAAGTGAAAGTGAGTTAAATGCTAGGCATTTACTACTACTGCATGGAGCAGGTATCTGCCCACTTGTGTGAGATATTTTGACTTACAACATTTCCCCGTCCCAATACAATCGAAACTTAAATCTTTGACTTGATGATGCTAAGTTATCCCATCAATTCCTATAGGCCTCATATTTTCATTCAGGTCCATAACCTTACTCCTATGTTCTTGATCGAAAATCGACACTACATCTTTCCTGACGTCGGTAGACCATGACACTTTTCTATGGACACTTAGTTGACAATTAAAAGACTTGATCTTGATGTTTATGAATTTGATAAAACTAGACTTGACCACAAAAACACGAATTGGATCATAAAGTGATGTAGTCTAATCTGATTGACTTCCCTTTGACAACAAAGGTGTGACATAGACTTGAAAAAATGAAATAAAAACCCAACTTGAGGCATGGACTAGATAATGAATAAAATAAACATCACTAACATACATGACTAGAATTAAAATGAAATAAAATATAACCATATAAAATCCTATGAGTAAATCCTATGAGTAGGAGTGGTGCACAAGTAAATGGGAAGAAGTAAAGGGCTTCACCCAAGTGCAATTTACCCATAAAGTGATGTAGTTTGACACGATTGACTTCACTCTAAATACAAAGGTGTGAAATAGATTTGAATTAGAATTATTAAATACTTTTAAAGTGTGATAAGTGGGTCTTCAACTTTTTTTTTTTCTTTTTTTTTTCCAAGGAATAATCTAACAGAAAACCATTGAGTACTTCCTCGTGATTCATGGATGAAAAACTTGGTAAATTATAAACCTTAACCCGAGATCAAGAGAGTGTGTGGCCTCCCCAACTTTTGTTGGAGAGATCTCACATGTGGCTCATGATCACTTAAGCTAACCCTCGGGGTTGGGTCCTCAACTCTCTTGCACATCAATGGAACTTCATTATTTAACTACCACCATAGATACATCTTAATTTTGGATCTACCAAGCAATTAGAGGGATAAAATCCCTTGAGGTGCAAACCTTTTTTAGATTTGAAGTTAAGATGGAAGTGCTGAAAAATTTGATGTCATTGTTGTTTTTATTGATGTCAACCCAAGATGAGGCCTAGAAGCCATGCACTTAACTAAATAAACACATGTAAAACCCTTTTGAATGGATAATCCTTCTCGTACCAGTTTTGGTGATATGTTGAACAACTCGTGGTTCCTCATGCTTGAGGAGATATGTCCTCGTGAAGATGGAGTTTTAAAAAGGGGACATTAAAAAAGGGAAGTTTTAATATTAAAGGAGAGTTTTAATATTAAAAAGTGGTTTTTCATATTAAAAATGAAGTTAAGTAAAAGTGGATTAAAAATAAAGTTAGGAAAGTGAATTAAAAGGAAGTTACCTAAATGTGAATTAAAAAAAATTAAAAAAATAAGTTGATTAATTTAAAAGGGTTTTACGTGAAAATGTAAAGAAGTCAAATATCATGGTTTTGGAAGCCCATGGTATTTAATCATAGTATTTGCAAATGTGAAATAAAAATGAGTTAATTAATTAAAAAACTAAATATTATATGGTTTCCGAAATAAAGAGTTATGATTGTTGAAATATTAATTATGAGGTGTGACTTATATGAAAAGTCATAATATTTCACATTCAAAATGCAGAAATGGTTATGGAAAAATGTTAGTAAAGAGGTGTGACTTATGTGAAAAGTCATAATATAAATCACATTCAAAAGTTTTGAAACACACACACACACACACACACACACACATATGAACTTAGGTTTGAATGTACAAAGACACATTATTTAAATGATCAAAGCCTTGTTTATATACCCTCAATCGTGCCTCTTCACCTAACAGTCACAAATCTTCATCGTGACCCTTCACAAACAAAACTAATTCGAAATTACCCTTCTGGTTTAACCTGCAAAATTAACAACATGATTATGAAACACTCTGACTCCACAACCCCGACTCCGACATGCCGACTCCGACTTTCTTATTTGTTGATTTACAATATTTCGATATTCGCCATCGATTCCGACTCCGCTGTTCCGATTTCGGCTGGTCGATTTCGATGTCGGGAGTCAAAACCTCAAAAATACACTCTTAATACAGCGTCTCTGAATCCGTTGTTCCGACTCCAACTTCCCGATTTTGATGTCGTATTCAGAACCTACAAAAACATATGTTCAAATTCGTCGCTTCTGACTTTCTGACTGTGACTTTGACTTGTGACTCTGGTTTTGACTCCGACTCGTGACTCTGGTTTTGACTCCGACATGACTGAGAATGGTTGAAAAGAGGTTGAATATTGACATAATTTACAAGGACTCGACCATAATACAAGAGGTCAGCACCAAATAACTTTATATGAATATCGACCAATTTTTTGCTTCGACATTCTCAAGTAGTTTTAAGAGCCAACCAGAATTAAGCATCGAATAAATATGGTGCTGACCATTTACACCAAATTGCCATACTTTTCCTTTGTCATTAATGAACTTCTTTGATATCAATGACAATCATACTCAACAGATTCTTTTTATTTTAATTTTTAATTTTTAATTTTTCGGTTTCACTTTTTTTTTCTATTTAATTTATAATGTTACATATGTGACACATGGCTCTATATGTATATAATTATTCTATGTGCAATGCCTACACCTACTTACTATATGTGCAATGCCTTAGACTTACAAATTCATTGACTACAAATAGTAAAGGGAAACAACAAAGCAAAATATCAGTGAGATTTGAGCAATATTATTATTAATTTATGAAGTTACTTCCTCCAAGTTGTTGTTATTTTCATACATGAAATTAGCATAAGTGATCTTTTGGGATTTTATTATCATAACCTTTGTTTTTTCGGTGCTGACATCTGTGAAAAAATCTTGATGGCAGAACCTATGTCTTACAAATAACCCTCTAGCTCGTCAATGTATATACCAAAAGGGTAGGGGACATAGGACAACCTTGCTTGAATCCTATATTAAAATTAATTTATTCTGACTAGCCCTCAGAGTTCTTGAACTTAGAAATAACCTTCTCATAAAACCTTATTGCATCAACTCTCAACTTGAAAGAGACTTTTAGCGCTTCTAATCTATTACAAAGGTTAGTTATGGGCACCGCGTCAAATGCTTTTGTAAGGTAAACAAAGAAACACAAATGATTGGTTTTATTATTATGACACTTCTCAACAATGGTCCTAAGTGTAACAAGGTGGTCCATAGTTGAATGATAACCCCTAAATCTTACTTGGCCTTTAGCTCTTTTTCCATGATTTTCTAGCCATATGTTGATATTCTTTTCCAAAATAATTCCATATAACTTGGCTAAGAGAGGGAAAATAATAATGGTATTATAGTTAGATGGATTGTTTTTACATCCACTTTTAAAAATAGGAACAATGGAGCTTTCTATGTAGGGTTTATCCCCACTTCACTACTATATTGAAGAGCTTGTGGATGAGGACAGGCCCACTAATTTTTAAGATTCCTGCTTGGTATCATTCGATGTCCTTAGCTTTCCCTTTTCCTAGCCGTTCAACCAATATCTTATCACGTTCATTCATAGAGGGGGGTTTTTAAATTATGAAAAATAAGGTCAATATATTGTAGGTATTAAGGGGGAGGATGTAGGGTATGGGCATTTTATAGGTATTGTGGGGTATGAAAAGGGGTATATAGTAAAAATAAGGTATTTTTAATTGGAAATATGTATTGGGAAGGGGCCTCGCCAAAAGGGTTTTGGTGGGTATTTATCAATATCTAGTGAAATTTGGGGTATTCTTTAATATCCCACGAAATAATGTGCCATGGAATAGTTTCAATGAGTGAAGACTCGGTGGAAATCACATTCCCTTGAGGAAATCATGTTGTATCGGAGTTTCTATTTTTTTCAGTATGTTAGGAGTTTAACCTTGTCCCAACGTTTCAAGTGGAATCTCCACTCGTCTTCAAGGGATTAAAAAAATCTTAGTGATGTGCTTTGAAGATGAGTGGAGAATTCCAAATGTTCTTATGTAGCATATCTATACCTTTTATTTTATTTTATTTTTATAAAAAAAAATGAAAAAAATTATAATTCATCCATAAAAAACATGTTCTAAAGATCCTTGTCAAACATAACAATGGCCTTAGAAGAAAGAATTATGAATAAACTATGAGTGCAATCCAACCTAATCTTCCTTGCCAACCCATTCACCTCTACTTAGACTAAGACCCTCCTTTGAAAAATCGTTGACCAAATGATTCCTCTCTATATAGATGTGGTAAAAAGAGATAGAAATGCACCTTTCTTGAAGACCACAAACCTTGTCGAATAGTGTAAAATTTCTTAAAACATATTCCTTCCCTAACCATTTTATTGCTAGCATGTAATCTCAAAAAAATTTAAAATGAGATCATCCATGTTCCATAGAAAAATTAATAAGTAATTTCAATGCCATAAGTTCTGAGAAGTTACTTGAACCTTTCCTAATTCCAACTTTAAACCTCAAGAAATGTGAATTAAGAAAGTTAAGGAATCCTCATGCTCCTCCCACTAGAAAGTCACCCTAATAGGCTTTATCAAAGTATGACCAAGATCTCCTCTATCAATGAATCCTTCCATAATTTCCATAGAAACCTTGGTAGTCAATATTAAACCTTGAAGTGCACATTTGAGTGGAGAGATTCCATTTCCTTCAAAAATCATTTCATTCCTTGCTAACCAAATACCCCAAACCACTATCAAAGGGAGAGATCTGTAAATATTGAAAGCAATATTTTTACACCAGTATTTTAGACCCTCCTTGATATTCCCCTCACCAATCATTCCTTAATCCAATAATGGGCCTTCAATTTTTTGCCAAAATTGTTTGGTAAAAGAACAAGACATGATGCACATGTGTTACAACAACCCAAACCATGTGCATTTCTTTTTTGGGTAATGTCCAAGGTGATGACCTTGTTGTTAAGTAGTAGCCACATAAATATACATGTAATACCCCTAGTTCAACCCTTGTAATGTATTGAATTAGATTATGTAAAATGATGTAAATGTGCTAGTATGGATTCCTATTGCCAAGCTCAAGGCCAAGGCTCGACTAGTGAATGGCTAGGCATGTATGATGTAAATATTTTTAATTCCATCATATGGTTGTCTTGTCATGCTACGTCGAAAGCTTTGTAAATATTATGTTGGAAAAATAATAAAATGGTCCAAGATGGTTGTGTAAAGAGAACCAGAGGGGTTATGATTCTACTAGAGGGGAAGAGGAAAGGGGACCTATGGGATATTAAACCCCCTATTTCCAAGTGTCGACCTTAGAACTAATCCAATTGCTTCCATGTGCCTTAAATGAGCCAAATACTTCATTTTGATTATTAAATTCTATCATTGAATGCATGTGGAAGGTTGGTGGGGAAATTCCTCTCATGTAGTTATGGAAGCATGGGATGAATATACTTCTATGATAGTTGTGAGGGTCCTTTCTTCTATGGTTAGAAGTTATGTCAGTTGTCTTGTCACCATTGTCCCATATCCTTTGGATTCAACCCTTGATTTTTTCATTATCTCTTATTATTCATGTAGATTTACACTATGTATAGTTATTCCCTCTTGATGTTGATTACCATTACCAATTATTGGGCGGTGCATAACCAAAAATTTGAATTTGGAAGGGAAAATTGCATATTTCAGATAAATTAGAGGGTTGTAGGTGAGCATAGAGGTTGGGAAAGGTAGGAATCCTTACTCGTTGAGTTTTTCTTCTTGTGCATACTTAAGAAGCCATGAATTAATTCTGTAGGATATTCTCCAACAACATATAACGAATGGACTCTTATTGCACACACCGCTAAGCATTGTAAGGGTTGGATTTCCTAAGTTAATTGTGGATCAATGAAGGGGAATTCCTTCCTTGTGTTTTGTGTGGAAGTTGGAAGTATTTCCATGGCTATGATGTTTGAATGAGGTTCTTGTAGATCTCTGGATGAGAATTTGGCTAAGCATTGTGAGCGGAATGGGTTGTGGGCTAAGAGATACAAGCTTGCAGGTTTTTCCTTTTCCCTAATGGTCTCCTACCCTATCTTGGGGGTGGCCTCTCAGTATAAAGAGTATATGTTGGAAAGAGAACCTACGATTGGGTGGAAAATTGCTCTAACATTGCTAGTTGCTTGGATCTTCTTTGTTCAAAGATAAGTATTCTCTTTGTATTTGTATGTGCAATGATTATATTTTTTTTCCTATGATACTTATGCTTGTAGATGCATGATGTATGTGTTGGATAGATTTTATTTCCATTTTTATTTTATGTATGCATTTGCACGCGCATTTTAAATGTTTATGAAATTCATAAAATGGCCATGGGATGAAATTTAGAATCCCATAATTCATTCATGTCCCCCCTTTGTTGGTTGGAATGATAGATGGGGATGTGACAATACAAGACTTAAGTGGACATTTGAACCTCTGTACCTTTTTCCACTACCATTTTTGTGGTTCTAATCCCCTTCTCTAGCAAGAGCTTTGTATCCTTCCTTTGATATATAGATCCTTATTAGGTTTAGTGACCATACCAATTGATATTCCTAGCCTTTAACCTCAAAAAATTACATCTAATTCTTTCCACATACAAATCCCATATGGCTACATATTCCTCCTTGAGCCATAGATCCCTCCCAAAATGCCTTGCTTGATGTCAAATGGTGGTTTTGTTCAAATTAGATAGATTATGGTAGCCTTTGTATCTTAAGTGTAAAGTGATATGGTTTGGAAGCCTATAATCATTACCGTAATTTATCTAGGGCTCCACCCCAAGTTTTACCTTTATTCCTTTTCCAACACCATAAACAAACTAGTCACCTACTATTGGAAAGCTAATACAATTGCCTTCCAAATAATGGATACTATGTAGGCTTTTTATAGGATTTCTTATCTTACCATCCATTGATTCACAATAAATATTCTTTTAATTTATCACTTGAACCATAAGTTATTACTCTATACAACATTCCATGCATTTTTTTGCAACTAGATCTTAGGAAAATAAGAATAATTTCTTGAGTTCCCATCCTCTTTAGGATTTTAGAACTATTATTCTCTTCCAATTTACAAGTGGAATATCCATTTTATTTGTGCACCCAAACAAAATAAATCTATAACATAACCTTCTAACTACCACCCAATATATTTTTGGAATTGAATATAAAGACATCCAATATACTGGTATGACGTATAACTTCTAGCAGTGCTTTTACTAGTAGCAAACATTACTTTAACTAAGTGTAAATATTACCAATGATTGCATTCAATCCCTTTTTATAGTTATTTGACTTAAATATAACACCTAAGTACTACATACCATCCTTTGAATTAAACATTTGAAATTGAACCTTTCTTCATTACTTTTACAATTAATAATAAAAAAATCCAATTTTTGCATCAACCCAAATGGAAATTAGAAACGCAAATAACAGAAATCACAATTATAGAATACATTGTAATTTAATACTTTTAATAATGATTAAGTATATCATAATTATTTACACCATAAATACTTAATACTTACAAATCACATTATAGATACTTAGTGCTTACAATCACAGATTGAAAATATTATTTCTTTCCTTCAAATAATTATCATAAATCAATTATAACATTTTAGTTTATAAATATAAATTTTTTATATGTTATTTTTTTTTATATCACATTATAGATACTTAGTTCTTACAAATCACATATTGAAAATATTATTTCTTTCATTCAAATAATTGTCATAAATGAATTATAACATTTTAATTTATAAATATAAGTTTTTTATATGTAATTTTTTATAGAATGAAGTGGGAGTTTCAATATTTTATTATTATTATTATTATTCTATAAATAAAGTGATATTACCAATATTTATATTTATATTTATTATCATTTAAATATAATTTTTTAATTTTTATATTTTTTAATTTATAAATATTAATTTTGAAAATAAAGTGATAATCAATTGTTTTAATATAATTTTAATTTTTAATTTATAATATAAGATTTTTTTATATTCATTTTTCATAAAATAAATAAAATGAAAATTAAACTAATTTACAAATCTATATATTATTTTATATTTTAATAATCAATTTGTGAATTATTTATATTTTCTATTATTAATTTTTAGTTTTGTTTGGGCCTTAGTTTTATTATAATTAGAGATTTTTTTAAAATTTATATATATATATATATATATATATATATATATATATATTTTGGAACTTATTTCTATTATAATTTGAGTTTTTTTTTTAAATTTAGTTTTTATTTTTTTTTTGATGATGATGATTGTTTATTTAGACCAACTTTGGTCTATAGACCTTAAGAAAGATTATTAGTTTGTTTGATTTAAACTTTTGTTCCTATTCTTAAAAAGCTTGGTAAGAAGCTTTCCAAGCTCTCTATAGTTTTGGCAAGTTAGGAGGTTAGCAAGGTTTGTATTGTAGCAAATACTATGAAACTCATATCTAATGTGGGTGTGAGCAGGGAAATCTAAGAGAGTGATTTTCATCCTCAACGCTCATAGACTCACAAAAATGACAAACTCTTTCCATCCACGAAGTTTTGGGAATAGATCAACACCCTCTTTCCCTATGAAACTCATGGGAGTTCGTTCTAATCTTGACTAAATATTTGATGATTTTGTTGGATTTTTCGTAAACTGAATTTAATGGTTGAAACCAATTCAATACCATCAAAAACTTATAACACCTAAAATTTCAAAGTTTAATAATGATAACCAAGATTTTAAAATTTTTCTACAAATCATATTATAAAAAATAAAATAAAAATGGTTGAACTTTTAACTATATAAGGTTTTAGTTTTCTAATAATTTTAAACTCTTAATGTTAAGAACTAATATTAACAAATGATTAAGTTAGCTAAATATGAAGAAGATGAAGAAATTTTGATATCAAACATCTCTTACTAAATAGTAATATCCTTTTATACCAAATGGTATCCTTGAAATAGAACATCATAAGCTCGAGTCTACATCATAGCGAAAAAAAAGAATCCTACCAAAAAATATAAGTAATGAAAAATTCAAATAAGGAAGAAGATTTTTTATATATAATACTTTTAATCAAGTATACATATCATATATATATATTTTTTGGACATAATATTTACAGACAAAATTTAAAAACAAACATACAAAATCTCAACAAGCTAATAATATTTGAATGAATTAAGTAGTATGAAATTGAATAGTATTTATATTTTATAATGTTTAAATAATTAAAATTTGGTTTTCAAACTTTAACTTGCTATTATACCATTGTAATGGAAATATCTTATCAAAAAAATTTATATTTGTGGGACATTAAATCTTGTGAAAGTCACCTAAATGAAGGGACAACTACCTCCACCATGGGACCAGCATATAAAAATAGTAATACACACCTATCATTGGTTTCTAGAAGTTTCAAATTTTCAACAACCAACCCTACCTACAAATATCATTATACAATAACTATGATTATCCTGCAATCATGAGAGAGCTTGCAGGGTTTTCTTCCAAATGAGCATTATCTTTTCATGTTGAACAATCAAAGGTAAATGTACAAGTACTAAATGGGTCTTTTCTTTCATTCCAGTTATATACTCTGTAAGATCCATTTGTGTTCTAAGGACTCTGCAGAGTCCCAGGAGGACTTTGAGTTTTTTCTCATGCAAAGTAAACTTTCCTCTGAGAAATCTGCAGAGTCCCTGGGGAGACTTTGAGTTTCTTATCCTGCAAAGTAAACTGATGAGTTGTTTCCAGAACTGTCCCCACAGTACCTTCATGCATGCACTGTTCTGCGTCATAGATGGTGCCATAAAGCCATGCCCACCAGGCAATTACTTGCGGATCTCTTCGTATCACTACGAGGACGACAGACCAACCTTTAGTATCTTTTTGTGTGGTTATTATGGTAGTGTGGTTATTATGGTAGCCAAATGTGAGCATGGTGGATTCTTATGGTTACGGTGGACCATACATACTTTAAAGGGAAGAAGTTTGAGAGGAATATTCTGAAACAAAACAAATTGTACATGGTTTTGCCTTTCAAAGGGAAAAAGTCTCATATTAATAAGTTCCAAAATAAAGCAAAAGAAACATGGAGAGAGATTGTGTTTGGATTGGTTGGTTACGTTGACAAAAAAAAGACATTTCAAAATTTGAATGTAAAGGGTTTTTTAATTTTTTGTACTTAGAAAAGTTAAAATTTTTTTTTTATAAAAATAAATATTATAAAATAAATTTAAATTTAGGTATCAAGATAATATTTTTTTAATTTAGATTTAAGTTAAAAAGATAATCATTAAAATATGTTAATATTTTTATATTAAGATAATTTAAATACCTTAAAAACATGTTTCGTGATAAATTCACAAAATATAATGATTTTGAATTTGAATTAATTTTATTTAAAATTAAATAATATTAAACTCTGAATAACATTTGTATTTACTTCCTAATTCAATCTCACACTTGTTAGATGAAAGACAATTGAATGAAAATGGTTGAGAGAATAGCACTTCACATAACACCCATAGATCCCAATTAAAGATATGATATTAAGTTCAAAAGAGTGTCTTTGAATCGTGTTCATCATGACATAATATTTGGTCTTTCTTTAATTCTTAACTATCTGTTTGTTTTTCAAAAACTTCATATTGACTTAATTCTTTATGATTCTCACAATTGTAATAATTTTTATATTTTAGAATTTTTTTTTTTATAATTATGAATTTGTTTAAAATTTTTCAAAACTCACCAAAACAAGGGAGTCTAATACTTCACACCATCAGAATACACTGAATAATTATATCATAATTATTTATGTGAAAGTTCTTGACACTATTAGATAGAGTCTTTAATTTCATAATTGTAATAATTTGTATATTTTAATTTTTTTTTTAATAATTATGAACCTCTAAATTAAGAGTTTAATACTTCAAAACTTAAGAAAATGATGAATGGATAATTATAAGTTATGAGACTTAAGAAAATGATGAATGAATAATTATATCATAATTATAAGTTATGAGAACAGTGGATATAAAGCTAGAATTGTCATACGATATAGTTAAATAATACACATGGATTATAACATTTTAGTTTAAGAATATAAGCTTTTTTTTATTTAATTTTTAAAAAATAATATATGAATATTAATGTTTTCTTATTTCTAATTTATATTTTAATTTATAAATATTATAAAATTATTTATGTTTATCAATATTTATTTTAATAATTAATTGCAATATTAATACATATATTAAATGGAAGGAAATATTTATTCATGTTAAGAATTGGTATAGTTCAAGGTTATAGTTTTTTAGGCAATGATTGAAATTCATTACTTTTAATAATAAGTATTTTTAACAAATATATATATATGAAATAAGATTATATATATATATATATATATATATATATTTTTTTTTTTTTAGTGAAAAATGGCTTTGTTTTGCAATTTAATAATTTAAATTCTTAATTTTATATAATTTTTTTTTGGTGAAAGATTACTTTGTTTGTTTGATGATTCATTTTCAAAGTAATACAAAAATTATAATATTGTTGTGTTTTTTTAACAGAAATCGTTAAAGAGTATTTGATTATATAAAATGAAGACAAAAGTTACAAAAAATTGAGGAAGGATTGCTCTTACAGAAATACAATGTCCAGAACTCCTTGTTCATTATTTGCTATTCTAAAATTGTCATAAACTTCCTTAAATTATGGATACTGTAACTCCTTACAAACTGTCAAAGTAAAAACAGACAGAAACATAACATATCTGTAAAAGATAGAGTGTCTTACTTCCCATAATAACTTCCAAAATATACCTTTCTTTTTAACAAAGTAAAACAACAGAGTACTAGTTCTGATCTTCCCTAAAACCAATAACAGCAAAAACAAGTAATCTTCAAAAAAAGAGCCCATTAGAAAGACAAAATTCAGACCAGAGCCAGAGCCCTGAGAAGAGTGCCATCGGGAGAGTCCTCAAAGCCTTCCAACCACGAATCTCCACCAGATTGCTGAGACTAGAGGAGTTTTTCAACATCATTTCTCATAGCATCTAATTTCCTTTCCATTTCTTTTATGTTTCTGCCGATATTTTCCAATTTAGAGTTTATATTGACAGCAGAGATAAATTACTATTGATAAATTTAGAGTGTACTATTGATAAATTATTAATTTTATAAAAAAATTAAATTAACTTTGTAAAAAAAATGATCTTTTGTACAATAAGCTCGTTAGTTTTATAATATTCCAATTCAACTATTTTGATATATACTCCAAAAAACCCAACCCACATAAAATAAATCTATAAATTTATTAATATGTACACAGCCAGAAATTGATGGCGTGCGCAACGTTGGAGTCATGCAATATTTTCTGATTCAACATTTTTTTTTTTATTCAAACATCTTATTCAAATTTTTTTTTGATTCAAACATCTTAGCAATAGACAGCCTGCAGAAGCTATTGAAATTCTTGTACAGATCTTTGTTCATATATAAAATCCCCAGTACCATTCTCACAAATCCTATTATGCAGAAATAGCGATGCCGAATGGCATCGGTTTCACTAAGTCAGCACAATGGTAGCCATAGAAAAGCACTGCGAGCTCCATCTACATCGAACTAAAAGCTTCACTAGAGAAAAAACTGGAATCTATTGGATCTTCTGTCATACAACGCCACAGAAAAATAAAATAAAACTTCAAAGAGATCGGTTAAGATCTGCAGAATAGGGGATATTCTTTGCAGAGAAAACATCGATGGACGGTAGAAACCTGATTCAAACCCAACTCGAAAAAATGCAGAGAATATAGATCAGAGTTTCGGTGTTTGAAATTGAAACACCAGAGCCTAAGAAGCAGACAGAAATACTCACAGCTCTGCTTTGCTCTCCATGCAGTGAGATAAAATTAAAGCTCTCAAACTCTAACTTGCTGTGATACCGTTGTAATGGAAATATATTGTAGAGGAGAGGAGATTTATATTTATAAGACATTGAATCTTGTGAAATCCAGCCAACTGGAGAGATCACAACTACCTCTACCATGGGGACCAGCACATGAAAATACACACCCAATAGTCTCTCTGGAGGTTTCAGCAACCAACACCAGCTACCATTCTCATTATACAAAAACTCGAATTTATCTTTCAGTCATGAGAGAGCGTGGAGGGATTTCTTACCCGTGGATCATTATCTTTCTCACGTTGAAGAATCCGGGGAAGGTCAAATATGCATATTAAGCGTATATTAATATTATAGCATGTAAGATCCATCTGTCTCAAAAGTAAACTTTGATTTAGCAATCTGGGGAGACTCTGGGTTTCTTATCATAAACCGGGTTGAAGAGGAAGTGGACGAGTTGTTTTCAGAATTGGTCGCTGATGGTGTTGCACTTTACAGGTATGAATAGATCCAAAACAAAGGAGAAGAAATAGAGTTAACTAACAAAAAGTGTCCAAAATATTTTTCTCATCTATTGATGCGACGGATTTGTGTTGAATACAGTAGAACTGTTCAATGGTTTTGGTTCACTGGTTACGACGGTTTTGGCTCTTTTGTTTTTATATTAGGTTTTGGTTAAGACGGTGCTTTTGTTTTTATATTAGGCTTCCGTTCAATGGTTAAGACGTGTTGGCTCTTCTTCTTAGATAGAGATTAGGTTTTGGTTAAATGGGGTTTTTAGATAGTGATAAGGGTTTTGGCGTCTGAGCTTATCTCGATTGTTAATTCTTTTCATCCAATCGGCATACCGTTCAATGGTTAAGACGTGTTGGCTCTTCTTCTTAGATAGCGATTAGGTTTTAGTTAAATGGCTTTTTTAGATAGTGATAAGGGTTTTGGCGTCTGAGCTTATCTCCATTGTTAATTCCTTTCATCCAATCGGCATAGAGTAAGATCAAACTATATTAATTAATTAATATGGTTTATATAAGTAGATCAGTTTATATGAACCATAACTATACATTTAAATGTAATTGATATAAACCTGGTTGTCTTTTTTGTTTTTATATTAGGTTTGATCTGTTCAATGGCAAAGACTTGTTGGCTCTTCTTCTTAGATACCAATTAGGTTTTGGTTAACTGACCTCTTTTTCTTAGATAGTGATAAGGGTTTTGGCTCTTTTGTTTTTATATTAAAGTAGTTTCTTTTTCTTTTTATTTAGATAGGAGTACAATTTAGTAAAAATACAATTTGTGGACATCTACAGAATTTAGTTCATTGAATGAGACGGGATTGCTTCGTAGAAAGTTTCGTGCCAATAATTTACGATGTAAAAAAGAGACATCGAACGAGATTGTGTTTGGATTAGTCACTCAATCAACCAAAAAGTCTCCCAAAGATTTCTCTCAACGATTGAATGTTAAATAGTTTAAAGCTCAAATTAGAGATTTATTTTTAAATTAATCTTTATTAATATATAAGTTAATTTTTATTAATACAAATAAAATTTTTCAATTCAATCTCATTAATGTGGAGATATATCTTTTACATGATCATAACTCCTAACTTCACTGCAAATAATCTCTATAATTACAATTTTTTATTTTTATAATTAAAATTTAATTAAGTTATTTTTAAGCTTCTGGTAAATCTGTACCTACACTTTTTGAAATTGTTTTTAATGATATTAAATACCTTTCTATACTCTTGTTTTTTAAACCACATTATCCGTTCTCCATTGAACATAAATCTTCCTGGCTACAAAAATGATAAGTTTGTAAATCCAAAGCAAAGATAATGATGCCTAAAACGTTGACGTTGCCCCTCGTTCAGAGCCATGCCACAATAACCTGCAACTCATGGATGTGAAGCAGTGAACAATCTGTACAAGTTATTGATAAAATAAAGTTATTAGGACACATATTAAGGTTCAATTTTAAGTTATAAAAGATTAAAAGAATTAAAACCAGTATCTATCAATATTATGACTAATAGATATAAAAAGAATTAAATTTCTAAGAAATAAATTTTTAAATTTTAAATTTATTCTTAATTGAATCTTTCTTAATGGTAGATTTTAGTTTAAAATGAATCTATAATGATAATATATAAAATCTCAAATACCAATCTCACCAAATAACATCAGTTTCACAGTATCAATACACATCTCAATAACTTAAAAAACTCAAACCAACTCAAAAATATGTAAAGAATATATGCAGAGCTTTGGTGCTTGAAACACCAGAGCCTGCATAAGAGCCTAATATATAGACATAAATACTCATAACTCTGTTTTAATCTCCATGGATTGAGATGTAAGTAATGCTCTCAAACTCTAACTTGGTGTGATACAATTGTAATGGAGATATCTTGTAGAGAATATTTATATTTTTGGGACATTCAATCCTACCCCACCTACAAATACTATTATGCAATAACTATGATTTCTTCGTGGTGACTCGTGATCATTATCTTTCTCATGTTGAAAAATCAAGCGAAGGTAAGTGTAAAAGTAAATGGGCCTTTTCTTTCATTCCAGTTATATACTCTGTAAGTTCTATCTGTGTTCTAAGCAATCTGCATAGTCCCTGCAAGAGGACTTCGAGTTTTTTATCATGTAAAGTAAACTTTTCCTTGAGCAATCTTTTTAGTCCCTGGGAGACTTTGAATGTATATTTTATTAATTTAAAAAAAAAAGATGTGTCTTGACTTCAGGATGAACACGAAAAAAGTTATACATTCTGTAAAGTTTCATAGAATATTTAGAATTCCATAATATTTAGAAATCCAAACCAAAGGAAAAGAAAAGATGACTAACAAAAAAGTGTCCAAAATATATTTTTAGCTATTCAATGGTTTTGGTTCACTGGTTACGACGGTGTTAGCTCTTTTGTTTTTAAAGCAAAAGGTGTCCAAAATATTTTTCCCATCCATTGATGTGAGGGATTTGTGTTGAATACACTAAAGCTCTTCAATGGTTTTGGTTCACTAGTTACGACGGTGTTCGCTCTTTTGTTTTTATAGTAGGTTTTGGTTCAAACAACTATTTTGTTTTTATACAAGGTTTTCGTTCAAGGATTAAGACGACGGCGTTGGCTCTTTTGTTTTTATATTAGCTTTTGGTTCAATGGTTAAGACGGTGTTGGCTCCTCTTCTCGGATAGGTATTGGTTAAATGAGTATCTTTTTCTTAGATAGTGATAAGGTTTTGGTTCTTTTGTTTTACGGGGCTCTTTTTCTTACATAGTGATAAGGTTTTGAATTTTTTGTTTTTATTAAATTTAAAAAATAAATTCTATTTAGATAGTAAGATTATAGTTATGTAAATTTTTAAAATTTCAAAGATCAATGTTTAAACTTGTATAATTTAGATAATATTAATTTTTAAATTTGTCTATATAGTTATATGAATCAATATAGTAAACATCATAAAGGTTGAGTGAACCAATTTTTTATTATGAAAGGTGAGAGCTAAGGGTTATATAATGAGTGTAGGAGGGCACGTATTGCATGTATGTTAATGCAAAATAATATAGGACACATGTGAGAGCAGGGTTTCTCTAATGTACCCAATTAAAAATTTAGGCACATTAACTTCAAATTTCCAATAGAGGGTAAATTGATCCCAAATAATGGTTTTTATATGGTTCACCCGAATATGAATAATATGGATGATGGTGTGCAGCCACAATGTATATTTTCAAAACACTATGATGTATTCAATCAACTCTGATATAAATCTGTAATATCTCCTACACAAAAATCAGAGCTACTATCTCATTTGGAACCTCTGAGAACCATTGGAATCAAAACTAGGAAAACTAGTTCAAAAATGCCTGCATAGAACGTTGGGTTTCCAACTCTTCCCCAACACCCCCTAGGAGGCTCTAATTTGAACCAAATAGATTTAGATGGACCCAAACATTCCCAATATGACAACTAATGTACTTCAAAGGACTTTTATGGAAGCTTTGAACACTTTACACAAACCTTTATAAGGGAGGGTGGGTTAGCATAATTGTACATGTTGACCAATCGGTAAAATGATCATAACTTAGGCATACATAAACCTTTTTGGATGAAATAAAAAGTGTTTCTTACTGGAAATGACACTCCTGACACAATGGAATAGGTTTAAGATCCCAAAAACACTCATACATTTCCGAACTAGAAGGTGACTTTCAACCCCTTTTACACCAGTACAAGAGTGAGAACACCCACAACCATAGAACTTCCAAATACCCTCAAAATACTTCCAAACACACTTCAATCAATCCAAATGGATTTTTAAGAGATACCAAGGAATCTTATGAAGGTTTTAGACCCATATATCAAGTTTACACAACCATACATTAACATATTTTCTCATAGTCCACCAATTGCTCATAGTTTAAAAATTATGCTTGAATATGGGGAATAACACTATAATTTTTATTATCAATGGATAATTTACAGAGATTAAATTGATGGATTCTATAGTATCTCAAAATACATAAAAAGAAATTTTGCAAAGAGAGTAGGAATGGCTGCTACAAAACCACAAAGAAGATAGGGAAAGTTATTGTTCCAAATGAGTGATTTCCTTCCATTGTTGCACCCTCCACAAACAATATTTTGACCCCAAACTTCAGATATGCCACCTAAAATGTGCCCTCCATGAAATATGAGTGATCTGCAACCATTAGATCAGTCCTCATGAGATTTGGACAGCCACAAGTGCTCCATCCCCAAGCATAAATCACCACAAACAATGCGCTCTGAAAACACCACAAATTCACACTTCTATTGACTGGAACTTGAAAAAACCTTCAATATTTCGACCCCACCACTATAAATGAACATAAAAACTTGGATACAACTTTGTAGAGAAATATGAAAGTGATTTTTCGTTTCAATCAATTTCCATGAAGCACAATGAAGAGATCTAGGTGATCTCCTCCTCTCTACTGGCTAGGGTGGAATCTTTCACCATCGAAACCAGTCACAAATGAAAGGGGCACATCTCCCAAGCTATGAAAATCTACAAGAGCTCACCAATATCAAAATTCAACAATGACCAAAATCCCTTTCACTTGTGTCTTCATCCGTTTTATAAATCTTTATGGAGCATTTCCCTCCCATTCTAGAATTATCTCACAAATATTTAATAAAATATTAATAAAAAATATTTTTACCGATAACTACACCTTGAGACTCATTTAATTCCTCTCTAATGTTATTTGGCCAAATAATAACTTCATCTACCTTGGAAATTTAAATTAGACAGGCTTAGCTAGATTTTTGGGAGGTTACATTAGCATGTGGGTCCTCCCCTCTCCTCTAACGCCCTCCTTGGCTAAATTTAGGACCTAAGTGAAAACGCGAAGTTGGGAAACAATTATGTGACAACAGAGTGAAAAAAAAGAGAGGGCGCGTGGATGAACAGGGAAAAAAAGTCAACTTCAAACTCTTGGCTAAGAGTTTAAAAAACTCTAGGTCGAGAGTTTTGAGAGTTGAAAATCTAGGCTGAGAGTTCAAACTCTAGGCAGAGAGTTTTTTTGAAAATACAGCGCGACGATTGGTTCAAACTCTCAGCCTAGAGTTTTTTTAAACTCTCGGCCTAGAGTTTGAACTCTCAACCAAGGAGGGCGTTAGAGGAGAGGGGAGGACCCACATGCTAATGTAACCTTGAACTAAACTCTCATCCGAGAGTTTGGAAGGTATTTTTTGGCCGAGAGTTTATGGTCAACAAAACCTGCAAAAATATCTGGCATATTTCTAGAACCTGCAACTTCAGCAAGCCCAAACCCTTGCAAATTTTAAGTATTATTTGTCGGACTTGGTAGCAATGGATTCATCTCTCAATCTAGTTTCCAATGATATAATAATTATTTCATTTCTATTTATTTATAATTTTTTTCTAAACCTTATCCCTTAAGAATTTTATTACTCTGAAAATCACCTGAAATGAAAATTCAATATCATAACAAAGACAACACCATAAAATTTGAAATTTCACAGAGATCATAATTGGCTCGTTCTTTTCAAAAGGGTACTTTTATTTTTTCCAATAAGAGTCACATTTGAAAGAAAATGTGAAGACAAAAACATATGTCAATAATGCACCATTTTCCGAACATATGTTGTTTTGATAAATAATAAAAAATAGTTCCCAAGTCTTAAAAAACTCAAAATATAGTCCATGATCAAATTTAGTGTGTGTAGATTATGAGCCTACAATTTTTTTCCCTAAAATGAATAACCATCTATCAAAAACCCGACATCAACATAGGTCACTCATTATTCATACCTAAAATTTTCAAGTTTATGCCGTTGGTTGACAACAATTTTGTCCCACGATATGTCCATAAAAAAAATTAAAAAAATATGAGTAGAAAGCTAATTCAATTCTCTAAAAACTTTGTGTTTACTTCAAGTTGAAATTCCTAAGGGAGATATAGGTTTGAAGAGGTCGAAGTTGAAAAACATAAAATTTAGCAGTTTTGTTTATCAAAAACAAGCCAAAATTGTTTCCCAACTTCATGTTTTCACCCACATGCAACATGTCATAGGCTATCATAAGGTGTCATAGGACATGATTTTTGTCATAAGTTGTCATAGATGTCATAGGTTGTCATAGATTTGCTATTTTTTTACATATGAGTTACAAGGTCTCCATACACCTTTTAAAGACCTTTATCATATATTTGCTATTTTTATGCGGAGGAGCATTTTCTATTTATAAAATATCACTCCATAAAAGTCTCCATACACCTTTTGGAGCTAAAGCTTTGGAAAATAAAAAGAAGTACTTGAATCTACATCTCCGTGGAGCATTGAGCAATGCTATTCTCTTCCATTTTAGCCTTGGAATATCCTTTCTATCTTTATACTCTAATCAAATCAATATATAGCATAATCTTCTAATTACTATCAAATATCCTTTTACAATACATTATAAAGACATCTAGTATATTGATATGGACTCTACCACTTCTTCAACTAAGACCATATGGACTCTACCACTTCTTCAACTAAGACCAAATGCCCTCCTCAAGACAAATAACGATTGCACCATAAATTTATTTTTTCACCGCTTTGGTGACTAACCATTGCCAATCTTTTTACTAATAATCATTTGGCCTAATCATTTGTCTAAAGTATAAAGCCCAAATACTGCATACCACTCTCCAAATGAGACTCTTGA
The DNA here is from genome assembly GCA_027924585.1 of Larix kaempferi. Classification (NCBI taxonomy): domain Eukaryota; kingdom Viridiplantae; phylum Streptophyta; class Pinopsida; order Pinales; family Pinaceae; genus Larix; species Larix kaempferi. Next base: position 9,989,499 of record BSBM01000017.1, on the reverse strand, counting down.
CTCTTGAGAAGGAACTTTTCTTCATTGCCTTCATAATTAAAAATTATAGTTATGAAATTCATAACTAAAAATTATAGTTATGGAATGCATTGCATTCTAATATTTATTACTTGGTACTTGGGAAATGATAAGTAACTATATCATACTTATTTATATGATAGGTATTAAGGGTCAGTGCAAGCTAATGAGGGTCACTTTTGGCGCGTTAGATGCAATAGAAAACTGAAAAAGCAGGGATCCCTCAACTTACTTGGATTTTTTGAGCTACTTACGCAAAATATCTTGCATTGAGTAAAAAAGATGAAATGTAGGAAATTAAATCACGTTTCCGAATATATAACTTTTATGTATTGAAAATTTGCATAGCTATGTCAAGTTTCATTTTTCTTAACAGACACTTTTTATTTTTCAGGAAAATGATAAGGTATATGTTTTTGTGGGTAGAGCCTTTGAGGGCCTAAATGATGGAATCAAGCTACAAAAATCGGCATGCATGTAGAGAACACATAGCACTTGTGCGCCATTATTTTTCGAAAATTAAATTAGTAATTTTATAATTTTTTTATAATTTTGTAAGTGATCAAACCTCGAAAATAATACCTCTTTTGTGGGTAGAGCCTTTGAAGGTCTTAATGCAAAAATCTTAAAATGGGTTTTTCATAGAACGTGGAGGTTAGTGTCCTCTTGTGCACCATACAATTTTTTTTTAAAATGATCGAGAATTGAAAAAGTTATGGAAGAAACACTAACAGTGTGTTTCACGAGTTAAGGAAGTAGGACATAAAAGAAATTGAAAGAAAATAGGAAAAATTAATATTTCAAAATAAAAGTTACATATTTGGAATCTGCAGAAAAAATGCTATTTGTGTCTAAGATTTCGTCAAAAATGACTGTGTGTAGCATACTGTAACGAGTGGCTAAGCACAGGCTTCTCCAGAAACTGGAAGAAATACCCAATTAGCTTTGATTTTTCATTAACATAGCACAGGTTTGGAATTACCGAAGCAAACTCCAAAGCATACACATAGGATTATTGTTGACATGTGAGCAAGTGATTCGGCTTGGTTTAGGCTCTTAAAAACACGAGCGCGTTCTGTTTAAATTCAAAAAATATTTCCGCGCTTTTAGAATTTCATAACGCGCACGCGTTATATAACTACATAACGCGTATGCGTTATGTAGTTCCAAAACGCGCTCGCGTTATGTAAATCATAAAATATATGTTTAATACTTGAGAGAGGGGGGGTGGGAAAGACTCAAGGGGATTTTTGGTTAATATTTGAGAAGGGGTGGGGAAGGGTCAAGGGAATCTATGGTTAATATTTAATAGGGATGAGAAAGGGTCAAGGGATTAGAAGGATGTTGGAAGCTTGAGTGGGGAGATATGAAGGGAATGAGAACATGATGGGATATAGGGGGTGAAGGGAAGTGGACCTTGAGAGCACTATTAGGATTAGAAGAGGTTCTGAAGAGGTATAGGGTTAGAAGTTGAAAGTGAGACTTGAGTGACAAGGGGGAATGGATGGAGGCGAGGGGGATGTGAGAGAGAAATAAAGAATACAAGGGGGGGAGATACATAGAGCGAGGGAGGGAGAGGGATAATGGGGAGGAATGGATTTAGAGGGAGTGAGAGATAGATGGGGATAGAACGAAATAAAGAGATAGGAAGGGAGGGATATAAAGTATTGGTGGGAGACATGCAGGGAGTGGTGGCAATGGAGAGAGAGAGAGCGAGAGAGAGAGGGGGGGGGAAGGGACATAAAGTGTGTGAGAGAGAGGGAGTGACGGAGAGATTGGGATAGGTTGAGGGAAAGATAACATGAGGGAGGGATAGAAGGTGAGAGAGAGGCAATGAGAGAGGGAGGGAGAGAAGGTAGGGTGAGGGATGGAGGGAGAAAGGTGGAGATAGATATGGATGGAGGGGGAATGGGTTTGAGAATGGAAAGGGACATAGTGTGTGTGTGTGTGTGTTTGTTTGAGAGAGAGGGAGAGAGAGAGA